>JAVHKZ010000002.1:46775000-49275000 GCA_035079395.1 Aspidiotus destructor | reverse complement strand
GACATTTCAAGGACCCAATAATCTATTTCGTTTTTCCCCATTGATATAACGAGCTTTGCGATTACACTCAAAAGTTTCAGGCTTGGAGTGGGTCAATAGGGATAATAAGGAAGCAATATAAAGTAGAATATGTTGAGGATCGTAGTTAGAATCTTTTCATGATTGAGAAGAAGTTTGTGATGCAGGGAGGGAGAGAAATTAGATGATTTTGCAGAAATAGATGGATCGAATCGCGGTAACGATCTTTTCGTTTGAGAAGGAGTTTGGGATGCAGGGAGACAGAGGTAGGATGTTGTCAAGAGCTGGGCAAGAGAAGAAGACGTCTCAAACTAACAGATCGAAAAACAAGTATGAAGGGCATGAGAAGCGTGAAGAGAGAAAAGTAAGAATATAAAGGAATTAAGATACTTCCAACAGATCGGAGCTTGTTGAAGAATAAGGAGGACCAGAAATCATACCAGGAGGAGAGGATGAGAGAAGAGTGATAACAGCGCCGTCGCCACACTTTTTGGGGCCTAAAGCAAAATTTCCACATGAGGCCTTTTTTCAATTTAGACAATTTTACTTAATTTTTTTTTATCCTCTCCGGCGCGAGGCCTACAGTAGCGCGAGGCCTGAAGCGGTAATACCTACTCACCACCCCCAGGCGACAGCCCTGTTCAAGCTTGAGACTAGAGATCAAGACTCGAATGGAGACTCGCGCCTGGCACTCGAGACTGAGACTGAAGCTTGAGACTTAAGACCGAGACTCGAGACTGATACTAGAGACTGAGGCTCGAGCTGGGATGTCAGATCTACGGATTTTTGGTCTTTAAAAAGATACAGGGTTTTCTTATCTCTGAATTTTACGTACAATACGGATTTCTTGCGATCAAGGGAAAGGTACCTTGGACACAGGAACGAGAGATACCTTTCCCCTGATCGTTATAGGCTAATACTACTGTTTCCCGGAATACTGAGTCGATCAAGGGGAAAGTACCTCAGTTACTCTTAAGAGAGATACATTTCTCCTGATAGTTATTAATGGATCAATCAAAGTCCGTAGAAATCTGTTTTTAGGTCTTACAAAAAATGAAGGATACGGATTTTTGAAACATCATCTGGAAGCACTGGGCGCGAGATTGCAACTTGAGCTTGAGAATCGAGGCTGACACTTGGGACCGAGACTCGAGACTTAGACTCGAGCTTGAGACTCGAGACTGACACTGAGACTGAAGCTTGCGACTCGAGCTTAAGAGTCGAGACTGACACTCGAGACCGAAACTCGAGACGGAGACTGGAGCCTTAGACTCAAGACTAACTTTCGAGCTTGAAACTCGAGACCCAAGACTGGCACTCGAGACTGACAGTCGAGACTGAGACTCGAGCTCAGCGTCGTCACCTGACTTTTTGAGACCTAAAGAAAAATTTTCACATAAGGCTAGATAATTTTAATTTTTTTTCTCCTCGCCGGCGCGAGGCCTGAAGCGGTAATACTTACTCGCCACCCTCTGACGACGGCCCTGAGTGATAAGGTTGGGGAACATACGAGAGGAGGGGAAACAGATCAGTTACGAAGAGTTTATGTGTAGTGACTGCTTTGAGGCAAGGTCGACTTTGTCAAGTTCCCCAAGGTCGACGTGCTCCGGTATCCATAGAAAAAAGATGTAAGATGGGAAAGAAGTTGACGAATGTATAAGAATGAGGATTTCATGGACCATAGGATTGATAGAATGAAGACCTTGGATAGCACAAGGATGAGAATAAATCAGATAGTGTATAAGAAATTAATTGCCAGGAGGAGAGAAACGAATGGGAAAGAAGAGGCCGGTGAATATGGAAGTGAAATTTCTCATTCCAAAGGGTAATAGATTCAGGGTCCAGATTTGGATTCCTCCGTCGAACAGAGAAGGTGGGAGAGAAATTCTGAAGGAATGATTCTATCGATGTGAGGTTTGAGCTGTTTTGAGAATTTTTCCGGGATAGAAGTCAGTCAAGGTAGAAAGAGGACGAAACAACAGGAAATGAGGGCCTGGAAGGCGACAGAAGAGATAAATTACGTGGGCTGAGAGCATTTAAAAAGTTTATGTTGTTGAAGTCAGGATGTTAGCAAAGAGTGAAGACTACCTGCCCCCGAGCATAGACTGACTGAGAGGCTGGTGCGTAGCCCAGAAAATTATCTGAAGTCTAGCAAATTTAAGGGTTTGGTTTGAGTGGGATCCCAACATCCTTTTAAATCACAACGTAATGTAAAAAAACGGAAAATTAATCCCGAAAAATACGAAAAAACTTGAAGCGTAAGTTTCGCTTATGGATAAATCGCTCTTCTATCCGGCCCGGAGGACCACATTATGTTACCGGGTTTAATATCGTACTGAATTGCAAGTCACAAATCTATATACATGGACAAACATAGTAGCAACTTTCGACAGGAAATATGTCGCACTTCTTCTAACTTACATGATACGTCATTTCTATCTTATCTATGCGTAATGTTACACACTGTTGTAGTAGTATACATTGATGTTGGAATAAAGCTTCTTCTAATCAGTGGGTGTACATTGAAGAACTGTAATCCAATTGGAAACGGATTAGATCATGGCTCCAATGAACCGTTGATTTAACGTCAATTGGTCGACAACGTAAATCGACTCAAAATCGATATTTCCGCCCCAACGTCGACCGCAAATCGATTGATGTCGACTAAAGATGGACGTCGATTTCGAGTCTACTTTTTATAATTTACTATCGACCGGGAGTTGACTCAATTTCGACGTCGACATTTCGTTGATTTGTGATCGACATTGAATTGGCACAAAAACGAAAGCGATTCTAAGTTGATTTTCGGGAAATCGACCACGAACGAAGGCGACTCCAAGTAGATATGGTTCATCGGGATCGTAAAGTTGCAGAGGAGCAGCTTGTAATTACAGCCGGTAGAAGGATACGATAGATACTTGAGAACGTTCGAGGAATTGACGCATTCTGCTGTCAAGATTTTGAGAAGTGGGTCCAGGAGATGTTTGGGTCGTAGGTGAGACCAAGGAACTCAACAGAGGATTGGATGGTAATTGTGAATTTTTGTAGAGGCAAAAAGGGAAAAAGCGCAGGGCGTTTTCGAAGAGCATTTTTCTTACAGAAAAGAGACCAACATTGACCTGAAGCCCATCAACGACTCATGAAAGCTACTTTCAATCGATTTTAGAAAGCTTGATTTAACATGATAAACAACCGCAAAGATGACCTGAAAAGACCGAAAGCAAAGGCGGAAATTGGTAACGAACTTCGAAAGAGGGAGGGGGTGCTGCAGTCTCAAAAGATATGAGATATATACTTGCGCACCCAACTATAAAAAATTTCTTCGTCCTCCTTTAGTTCCTTTATACTTCCACCACAACAAAAGTCGCCTCGCTATTTCTGATTCTGAACAACTTTGAAGAGCTCAATTCAAAGATAGTAGCAAACGTATGGCTTGAAATGATGACGAACAGGGACGAAAATTAGTCACGAATTTTGAAGGGCCCTCCCATAGGATATGAGATTTTGTTGATTCTACCTCCCTCCCCCCGCCATCCCTCTTGAGCTCCTTCACATTTCCGCCTCCGGCTGTAGATGCTAGGACTAATTCGGATCTACTTTGAAGTGGACGAAAAAAACCCAATTTATTGATGCTACGGATTTTTGAAAAATAAAAATCGTTCAAAATTGACCACAAATGACTAGTTGCGTGGAAGTGACCAAATTATAGTCGGTTAACGCCGTCAACATATTATTGAAAGGGGTCCTGGTAAATTTTGGAGGGCACAGTTCACCAGGAAATTGACTTTAATGAAAATAGCTGATGGTCAAAAATTTTGAAGGTCCTCCTGAGAAATATGAGATGAAACTAAATGAAAATCCCCCCCCACCCTTCCAACTGCTCCTTATTTCCACCTTACAGTAAAAGCGTAAGTGTTCGTAGACGCTGGACCCGATTCTGATCCATTTCGAAAGGAAGAAAAAAAAACGGATTTTCCAAGAAAAATACAGTAAAAATCGACCAAAATTGATATAATTATATGACTTCTTGCGTGGAAGAGTGACCAAATGGTCACCGGCAACCCCGTCAAAACATCATTGGAAGTGATCTTGATCGATTTTCAAGTATACTGTTGAAATTGACTTCATGGCACTTCAGGGATGTGGACTCCTTAAAATGGAGCCTTGGAGTCACTAATAAAGGTACCGTCGAAAATGAAGGGTGAATTACGAAAGAACGCGCCAATTTAGAAGTTTTGTCTCTTCTCCTTCCACATCTCCAGAGAGCCAAAATGACTTCAGGAGGCAGTCATCTTGTATAATTTTGATTTCTTCCTTTCTTCTCTCATTCCAACGTACATTCTCTAAAATTCCGACCTTGATCGAAAAGTAAATTGCGAAATTGCGAACAAGGTGGTTCTGCTTTGCATACACCCCTAATCTCTACGAACGCTTAGCACACTTTTGCTACAATTATCTCGTCAAATTTCTCAGTCGCGAAGTTGTGAAATCACCAAACACGTCCAAGCAGTTGCAAAGGTATCCTTGATCACACTTCGCTACAGAAAACTAGCTATCGCAGAGGGGAGAGAACGAGACACCATGCTCTGGCACAACAATACAGCGCAGTATCTCTTTTCTTTTCACGATTTACGACAACCAGACCAGATCTCTCAACAATCTACAATCGTTTGTCTTCGTTACACGTAAATCTGCACAACAGACGACGAACACGCAACCAACTGTAAGGGATTCTACATAAAATCGTAGGTACTTCTCTCTGTCTAGCAAAGTCTGCACTCACACATCTCGATACGTGCAGAAAAAAAAAACAAGCAAACAAGGTTTGTCGTCCCCACTTGATAAAACAGCATTATTTCTGCGTCGATCTAGTCTACCGTATAATACTCTGCCGTCTACGTACGCACTATAACTTATTCCATATAGCCAGTAAATTAATATGTAACTCGATATACACCGGTGGTAAGCGGTGACACACTCACACGTACGTCTAATTAGCGAAATTGAGTAAAGGCCGTCGACGGTTGCAGCCCACGGACGCACCAATGCACTAGAGTATTTCCAAATTAGTTGAAATACGCGCACGAGTGCAATAAATTCGGTGGCTGCCAAAATAGCGACACTTCGGCGATGATAAATGTCGCGGAAGCAATAAACGGGCAGAGACCAAGGAAAATTTTCTTACCAGTAGCAAACTCTCTTCGTGCTCCTGTATGGAGTAGGTGCTGGTCCGCGATTCGGCGACCGACGCTCGACGTGAGGATCTACTTCGTTTTCGCATTGATACACCGGGGGCAGTGAAGGCTCTTCGTCACCCAATTTTTTCACACGTACTTATAAGCAGCACAAACAACAACTAAAGACGCTCGTCGCATAATTCACGAGTATATAATTAACCGTACGGGCACGAGAAAACACGCGCACAACACATGCGAATTACAGCACCAGCAAAGATCAAAAAAATCGTGTCTAAAAGCGAAAAATCAGTATACCTTGTTTTTCCTCGCGCGGCAAATAATCGACTGATACGTGTTCGATATTATTTTTCCCTGTACGTACGTATCTCGTAGTCGTTTCTCTCTATTCTATGTATAATATATGTAATACTCCTTCGCAAAATTAATTCCGTCTGCAACCATAGGACAAGGAGTGAGGCAAAGTGGAGTGAAAAAAAAAACTGAACCAGCCCGTGCCGTGTAGGATGCAAAACATACTGTAGCACTCTATCCGTATAGATGTATATACATTACAATAGTTTTTTCTACAACAGTTGGTATCGTAAATTTCAAAACGCCGAACTATAGCTGAAAATCAAACACCATTTTATTTGTATTATTATCGCGCGATATTTTGCTATGGCGATAAATTAGAAGACGACGGGAGTCGAATAAAAAAAAAAAATAGTGAAATTTTTAACGCCCAGCCAATATTAAATTGTAGCAAATTCGTGCAGCGAGAAGGTGGGCACTGCGTGCAGGTATATAATAATGCATGAGTAGATGACCGGTAGTCACGGATGGTGGGCGTTCGACAAACTATTTTTACGCGTATATACTTATCGAAATTTAATAAATCACGAACTAATCGCGCGATTGAGAAATTCTCGATTAATTAGTCTGAGAATAGATCAGCCCAGCTGTACAGAGGTGGGAGCCGCTCGCTGTCAGCAGTAAATCTCGCGCTCCCTTGGGTCATAATACTCAAGAGAGTTCATACACGATTCTCGCTGAAGACATGAATAATATTATGTGTATTATAATTACGTACGCACCAAGACGAGCTAATTCACTTTCCTCTCAGCTGCGAGCTTTTGCCGAAGTCGCGGTATGGCTCGTCCTAATGGACTTTTAAGTAGATCGAAAGCTCGCGGATGACCACGCACACGCGTCCGCGATTCTTTTTTGGCCACGAACGCGAATGTAGCAAGAGCATATTCGTTCGAGACGCGAAAAACACTTTTCACAATCATTTCATACGTGTTGACTTCACGCGACGCGAAAATGAGGAGCCAAAAAGTCTGCTGGCGTGGAGAGCATCTTCTCTTCGATCCGCGCTGCCTCCTTCTTCATATATACAACAGTATTATCCCGTTTTATTGACGCGATAATTTCAGCTGAAATTTTCGCCGTCTCGTACACGTACACGTCGTCACGACGAACCTTTTTTTGAAAGCTCGTCGTCGTCGTTTATATTGTCGGTCAATCTGCCGCACACACGTTTTTCGCCTATCAGTAAAACGCAGGCAGACATACATCTTTTGATGATGTTTCGCAGGAAGAGTTCGCCTCCTCCTCCTTTCGCTCGACGTTGTCTCTTAGAGCGGCGTTTCTTTTTCGCGCATACATGTACATATACGTCATAAACTTCACGCGATAAACAAATAAAAAATCATATTTCATGGCCAACGCCCATCCTTGAAGATTCCCTATACGCTACATGTTCGATGTCAATAAACGCATCTCTTTCTCTCTCTACGCGTGAAACCTTGTCGTAGCGGAGCGCTCGGACCTTATAACTTGCGTCCATCCAGATCATAATTATACGCCGACAAATAGGGTAAAAATTCTTAATTATGACTAATCCGTAACGAAAACTTAGGAAATTTTCAATTCCCGTGCCAATATATAATTCGAGTGGGATGTAATTTTATGAATATGGAAGCGATCGAAGAGGAGCCATACTGAGATGTCATCTCACTTGGCATAAATTCAAAACGGTTGGAGTGTATTTACAATTTTCGAATACAGCATATAAATGAAGAGATATTGTGAAAAACAGTTCGAAAAATCATCATTCATACGTAGAAGAGGGGGGAGGGGAGTGGAGAAATTTATGATTCAGTTGTACGTTGAAACATAATCTCAAGAAATTCGAGTCTCATGGTTGGGACCACACCACTGCAGCAGGACCTGCTCATAAGTGTTTTTCTACGGTACAATTCTAACTACGTCGTTCGGTCTGCAAGTTCTCCAAGTGCAGACCAGAAATTCGCGAATCCATCCATCGCTGGCGATGTTCTGCTAATCAATTGACCAGTCCACTCTACCTTTGCCGAAGAGTGCGGGTCGCGTACGCATTAATTTTGTTTCCTCCAAGACCGGAAGCGACCCTGACTTCAATGTTGGAAGGATCTCCTCGGCGAGCCTCTTCTTCTTGACAACCTTCAAGCTATCTTGGTAACCGTCAAGGTGCAGTGACCCCAGGAAGGCAAAACTTCAGGACACACAACACACACCTTCGTTGATGTAGCTCGCTGCGGGAATCTCTTCCACTTTTTATTCCTCTTTCTTTACGGTTAACCTTCCTTTTCCTCCTACACGATTGTATGTGCATGGTAAACAGGTGTCGAGTAAGCCATAACTTGGTTTTGCATTCACCAATTTCATTCCGGGTCCATATTCTTCTTCATGACTGCGGCTGCAAATGCAGACACCTGGTTCCATACTTCTTCGGTACCTCGCTTGGTAGCTCCCAGGCTACTCGGAGAAAGAGTTCCATCTACCCCAATTTTTCGAAAGCACCGACGAAGTTCACCCCACTCACGCTTCCACGACTCAAACTCAAATAAGGGGAGCTGACATGGGCGTAGGTACGGCAAGATTTGAGGAGGGTTTGAAAATTCTTTTTTTCTCCTTTCTTTCTTTATTTTTGTGTCTCTGGAAGGTTTCCACTCCCCCCCCCCCCCGTATCTACGTCCATGGGTGCTGTGGTCCATCATCTGATCCTTGGGTGCAGTGCGAACACATTACCTGCTCAAATTTCCTCAACTTCTCATGAAGATACTCGTTGAAGCAGCCAAGGTCGTTCATCATTTGCGCCGGGTGAAACTTCAGCTGACCCTGATCTGGATTCATTCACTCATCAAGGTCGCGTATTATAAACACACGGGACGTCCATTTACCCAATTCACTCGGAACAATGCTCAAATAGCGCCTAACCTCCTCCTCGACCCGTAAAGTCGCTTGATCGGATACACATCACCGCTTTCTCCTCAGCAAGGAGCTCAAATCATATGATTTCTTCTGCCACACTTCTATACCGACTTCAGTCTAGTCCTCCGAGCGATCATCTTGGCCTCTTTCTCTCCCTATTTTTGTGATTCTAGATTTTCCTCCTCTCTAATAGTTCTACTATACCATGAAAGAACGGTAAAATAAATACCTTCGCCTTGATTCAAAGTAGAAAGTAAGTGAAGAATACGGAAGTCAGCAGAAATGTCGACACGAGTCCAGAGGGACAATTGGAGTTGGTCACAATTTTACTTTCATAGCTACCGTAAATATACATTTTTAAAGTGGTCTCAACTCACTATTTCATTGGGAGGAGGGGGGGGGGGGAATAAGTACAATCCAGGAGTCTGAACTTTCTGTTGAAACCGAAACCGATAGGAATTCCATTGAAATTTTCTTGGCTCCCGAACCGAATCGGAACCATTTCAGTGAAGTATCGACTTCTACTTCTTCCTTTAGATTTCGAGCTGAAAAACAGTTCAACAAAGGGGGGGGGGATTATTGCGGGAAGGTATCCTCAGAAAACGTTTGTAAGCGCAAGTGCGAGCCGATTTTTGTGAAGTCATCATTTTTGGAGAACCAGGACTTCCGATTTTAATGACGTCATCAATCAAAGTTGTGTTGAATCACGTTGCGTAGCAGAGAGACATCCTAAAAAATCACTGCGTCCGACTCCGATGACGTCATCAATTTGTGATATCATCAACCTCAGTTGGGTCAGACTGCATAGAAGAATTCATCAAGGCTACTGTAGGAATTTGTCAAGGTTAGATCGAAGGAATTTTTCCAGAGAAGAGAGACTCCAAAAGATATTTACTGATCCGTCGAACGGCTGGAGCCTCCTTCACAAGAAGTGGATAAACTAGCATTTTTCAGGCCTTATGTTTCCCTTCCACCGATTGTACTTTCAAAGACAAGGTGTGATCCAAGTGTACTCCCTCGGATCTTTTACGTCTACTCACTTGGACACGAGGAAGACAAAAATAAGACTGGCTGTTTTCCCGGTGGCCGAGTGCCTGCAAATATTCCAAAGTTTGCAAAATTAGTGCACGAGGAAATGGCAAAGGAGGGTAAGAAAGAGCGAATGAATGAAATCAGCTCATTTCTTGAGTCATAAGAAGGGAAACTCCGAAAACCACAATAAAATCGAGGCTAAATTTCTGTCCGGCCAGTGAACGACGATGAGCTTTTGAGGTCGCTCGTGAGCCCCTGAAAAGTTGTCATCGACTCCAACACTTGATCTAGAATAGGCTTCTCATATTTTTAATTTCCTGTTTCAGGGGTGTCTCTTAGCGAGGAACTATGGATCGGAATTAAATAAAAGAAAAGAAACTTTGCAGCATCCTAAGTTCTTGATTCGTCCTCCCTCTTTGAAAGGAACTGATGAGAGTCGTCTCGAAATTTTTTAAACTGAGATTAGAAATCAGTATACGTTGAAAAGAGTCCTAAGAAAAATAAATCTGAACTGATCTACGATGTGGTGTTTTCAAACATATACGAAGAGGTACACACGTGAATGAATATAAACAGAGAAGCTAAAAGGTATAATTTTATGTCGAGAAACGGTGATTGCACTTTCAATCAGAGAAATCTAAAAGAATTACTGTTGACAATACGAATTCATGAAAATTCTACGTGATTCGCTGTCTCATCGAAGAGATTACTAAATTATTCAGAATCATTTATTCCTCTTGTCTGAAGTGTAATCGCAGAACTCACTCACTCGAGGGACAGTTTCTTGACGCACATACACAATCGCAAACAAAAGAATTTATGAGCTGTGAATGCAATGACCGAGTCCACAGAGGAGATATCCACGCGTGTAAAATGTTCGCTATTTATCGCATCTTTCTCGACCAATAAACTGTCAAAAGATTCAACAATGTGTACGCCGATAAGATGAGCAACATAGATGTACAATTATGCATTCAACTTTCAAAGAGGCTGACGTGTAATTTCTTTCTCTCTCTTTCTCTCAGTACCAAGACATCAATCACGTTTGTTTAGCTCGATTCATTCTTTTTTTTTTCTCGCTTTTTCTCTTGAATGGTAATGGCAGTTGACCATCTGACACCGAGATCAATAGAATAAGCCATGCGAGCGAGGAAACCAAGTCGAAAGTTATTTTCTATTTACTTTTCTATTCCGTCTATATCTGCTTTACGGTTTAAGGTATACCTTCGAGCCAAGTTCGTTGCCAAGAATTTTACGTCACATGCCGTGCCATTGCCAGTTGAAAATCAGAATGTTTGAATATTTAAAATTATCATGAGAAGGCACGCGCGTTTGGGAATTATGTCATATGTCGAATAAAAATAAAACTTTAATCGGCTTCCGATCAGAACTGGACGTTGAACGTTAATCCTTCTCGTAGGTAATGAACGGGAAGCAACCTCGAAACACGAGATGAGTAATGTGGTGCGAGATGGATGATATTGAGAACGAGAAAAAAAAAAAGGTCTTCCGGAATACGGGTAAACCGGTTACTCGTGCAAAATAACTTGAAGGTGATCGTCCGACAAACACCTTACATGTATGTTACTCCGCTTGCCTATATCGATTCGAGTACGGCGTCGAGGGTGTCGTTTGTTTCGCGATGATACTGCACTGGAGTTGGGTCGATCAAGTTGCATACGTGCTGGTGGAAGGCGAATCTGAAAAGTATTTCGATGCACAGATGAAAAGATTGAAGGTGGTAGGGTGGTTGCCTATCGGGATAGTTTCAGGAGAAAATGAACCATCATTAGTTGAATTTTCGAATCGAGAATGAAACTGATTTTATCGTGAGATACTCGCTTCGGGAATTTTGTCTTCTGAAGAACGTTTCATTCTTTTCTCAACAACAAGCTTGAATATGGAAATGAGAGACTTTTCCTTGAGAGACATCAGAGTTTGATGGATTTGGGGATTTGTATTTCCTCAGGTGGTAAATCATATACTGTACGGCCCTCTGATAAGATTAACAGATTGAAAGTTTCTCGAACATATTCTATCCGAATTTAAAGACGTCAGTGGAAAGATTTGTTCTACGATTCCAAAAAGGAAAAAGGAAAATAGTTTACAACAGTTCCTTTGCAGGAAGAAAATTGAATAAAAGGTAAGCAACTCACTTAGAAATTCTGGGGCTCAATATTCAGATGTATAAAAAATTGAAAATTGACGAGGCTAAACAAAATTCAAAAGAGGAGGAGGGAGAGGGAGAGGGGGGATAATAACGTCAAATTTTGTAAAAGAAACAAAGAGAAGAATTTCCTGTAAGAGGGGGAAGGAAAACATTGTTGGGAATGAATAACAAGGTATGGAGTTTGACACACCTCTACTCCACACACCCCTCCACCCACATCATTCTATGAGTACGCGTCCCGACGGTTTTATGTACAACCTGGAGACTCATAAAATTTTGTACTTCGGAACTTGATCTACATACAATTTATGAATTTGCGTCACCACGCTTGACTTTCGAACACGAAAAATTTTCATGTTCTTTGGCTCTCAAAGAAAGGTAGAAGGACTTCCTACAACGCCTAATGACCTTGACCTATATTAAAAATTGGAAGAAAAACTACAGAATTTGCTCATCAAACGGGGAAACTGAAGTAGTATGGGACCTGGGATCTGACCTTTGATTTTAGACGTCGCAGAATATTTACAGTCTTCCTCTTTGTCGGCTACGCTTTTCGTCAAAGTTTGAAAAAAAAACGAATCAATCGCCATCTTAGGAATCTACGACATCTTGTAGAAAAAGTTTCAGCGGAATTTGAGCCCAACAAATTTGCCTAGGAGCTAGTAGGGGAAAGAAAAGCTAACAGTCCCTCCCCATCGCAACATTCGACATACTCCGAGATTTTACCTCAAGGGGGTACTCTACTCGTTGAATGCTCACTTCCCAAATACCCTGCAACGTTCCGCCGCGACGCTGCTCGGGCGTGTATGGGTAGTTCTTGTAAGGTACAACTTTGCAAAGGAGTTTCCCAGGGCGCTATTTTCCGACAAATTTTTTCGATCTTTGGAAGTGTACAGAGAGGTTTGATGGAGGGCGCTATTGGAATGGATCCTTAATTTAAGCTCCAAAAAATCTCACTCCCATCAGAAAAAAAACAAATTTCCATCAATTTCACCGTTCAATTGAAAGAGAATGAGAAGAAAAATTTTAAAATCCCGTTTTGGTAGCGCAAAAAGGGTTGACCGCCTTCTGATGATGTCATGAGCTTTCCACTCTCTGTTTCCAAGTTGGAGACAGCGACTAAGATATATCAGTTTTGAAAAATCTTCCTCCTCGTCGCGTCGTCTTCCAAGTAGGCCGTAGCCAGTGTTGACCGCCTTCTGATGATGTCATGAGCTTTCTACTCTCTGTTTCCAAGTTGGAGAAAGCGACTAAGATAATACCAGTTTTGAAAAATCTTCCTCCTCGTCGTCTTCCAAATAGGCCGTAGCCAAGTGGGAGAGAGGCAAGGCGCCTACTGATGATGTCATGAATCTTCCACTCTACATTTCCAAGTTTGAGGAAGCGACTAACATACTTCAGTTTCGAAAAGTCCTCTTCTTCTGTACCCTCCAGGTGACCGGTAGCCAAGGAAGAAAGAGGCAAGGAGAGCTTAGCGCCCTTTGATGGTGTTATGAGCCTTCCACTCTCCGTTTCCAAGTTTGAGGAAGCGACTGAGATGTTTCAGTTGTGAGAAGTCCTCTTCCTCAGCATCCTCCAAGTAGACCCACAGCCAAGGAGAAGACAGGCAAAGAGGGCTGAGCGCCTTCCGTTGATGTCATGAGCCTTCCTTTCTCCGTTTTTAAGTTTAAGAGAGCGTTCCAGATATTCTAGCTTTAAAGAATCCTCTTTTTCATCATCCTCTGAGTGGGCTTGTGGCCAAAAGAGAGGGGGCCCTAATGATTAGTCAGTGTAAGAACCTCACTACCACGCTGAACAAAGCAAGAGAGGTAGGTTTCTGTCTTCCAAATTTCAACGGATCCCTCACTAGACTTGCCTCCAAAGGATACTGTGAGTTTACTGCAGATACCCATACCCTTCCTCTTCCTTATCCTCTACACACGCGAAATCAACTTCTTCGCAGAACAGTTGCTTGTTCAAACTTCTTTTCCTGAAATTGAGTACGCTCCAGGTCCTCAACGAAGAAAAACTGACCTACAACTCATGTCTTGTACGATGAAGGATTAAAATATACTTCTCACGAAGACAACATGAAGAAAATAGTTTCGATCCCAATCTTCGAGTCGGGTCATTCATCATTCTGATAGAAAGGAAAAGAAATTTCTCCGACTATCTTCAAAGTTTCAGTCTCTAAAAGATTATTTAAGAAGACGTTAGACTGTAAGGAAGAAATTTGATATTGTTTACAGTCGTTTCTAAACGTGAGAACGTCAATTGAACCGATTTCCTGGTCACCAGTAATAAATCATATTCATCGGTAACGAAGAAGGAAATTATGATATTGCAGCGATGTTTAGAGCGTTCATTGTAGATGCAAGATTAACTACCCAGTCTTCTATAGATGCCTGATATCGAAATGACATTCATCCGTATTAATACCTTCGTTTCTTTACATTTGTCCTTCACAGAATTTCAAACTCAATTTTCAGACCACCACACGTCGAAGGCAAAGGTCAAAAAGTAGGCATGCGTCCTGCTAACAACTCTCGACAGCATAATATAAATTCGGCGTCCAGTAGGTTTCATACGAGGTGTTGACTATATAGATATGAAACAGTTTCACATCGTAATCAATTTCGACTTTATAATACAATACTCGAAAACCAGAATGTCGTAAATCTTACCTTGAAATAGGCTGGTAAAACACACCGTTGGTCATCCAGACGACTACACTGTACTCTTTCCAATAATTCGAAAAGATCCTGCGTCGTACCCTGAAACGAAGAAAAATAATAAAAATAAATATTTGTTTTATCATCATTTTTCAAACTCGTAATAACGTTCTACAAATGATCATAAGCTAGGCTTGGAGAGTACAACAACTGCGCGCATTGTGACGGCCATCTCGCATCTGTTCGAAGCTATCATCTGGTAAAGCACCTTCATACCAAGTTGGGGTATTAAAAACGTTTGAATTTATAATAATTTTTCCTATAATATACTCGATATGGTGCGTATATAAAACTGTCTATTCTCTACTCCTATATAATCACTTTCTTTTCGTTCTGATCATTTATCTTCGTCGTATTACTCCGGAAAAATAAACATATTTTTCGTTCCTCTATACTCTTGTACAGAAGAATAGACAGCACCGTGTATATGGAGGCATTTACACATACCGATGAGGCTATTATAATGTAGGGTGCGAGTACTATGCAGCATCTCTTGATAGCCGATCTACAACAGTTCTACGGGCTGACTATCATGCATCATAACAATATGGTGCACACTGCTGCACTTGAGGATACCCGCTTCCGCAGCACTATCATCTACTGTATATCATTATCAAATAGGCTACGTATATGAGAAATATGTTCACGTACTCTTAATAGTATTATCGAATTACGACGAGGAAAAATATAATACATGTTTAGGCGTATTATTTTTTTTTTTGGCGTTATGATTACATCCCGCTGTGGCCAGCTATGTACGTCCATCGTTCGTTTATTGGCACCATCCATCAAAACTGATAAGAGCAAGAGTCACGCGACCACTTTCTTCGTTTTTTTTCGCTAGCTCACTTTATTATCTAAAGTAAGTAATGATGTGCTTTCGCGAAAAATAATGCTGGGAGGACGAAGAAAGTAGGAAACACGTCATTAGGTGGACGCAAGATTGTGAGTAGAGCACGTGATTTATTCGTGGAATATTTTCTTTATTATTTAGGAGATTGTCTCATCGGTACGAGTGAGGTGACTTTGTCGGAACGATAAGTACGAGTAAATAGCAATTTTGTAAGTACTTCAAACGCCTTACTCACGACACGAAGCTTGTAACTAATGACAAATGATGGCTCATGTTTTCATACAGTTGAATAATTCAGATACTTGAAGGGTATTTTGGGACAAAAACTGAACGGTTTGGAAAAGCTTACTGCTTCCGGAGTGGATGCGTCAACCAATCGAGCAGAAAGCATTGGAAATATTAGGAATCATCGATGATACCATCGCGGATTTGATTCTAGGGACGTCATCAAGAGGCGTTTCTCGAAGAAGTTGACCTGATAGTGAGGGTACTCATAACTTTACTGACGGAAATATTCTTAAGCAATCGAAGTAGGTTGATAAAGATGAAATTCAGGTATTTTTCAAGACATCAGACGTTTCCCAATGGAACAGATACTGGAACGAGTAAGATGAAATAGGAAAGACCACTTACAGAATTGAACTTTTATTCCCGTTCAATTGTCTCGAAACAGCGAGCAGAAGTAGGATAATGGGGCGGGTCGTGGAAAGCGAGTTTCAACAAGAGGATAAAGACCATCAATGTCCGTGTAAGTCAATTATAATAAAGGATATAAACTTGTGATTATATGATGATATGCATAGAAATTTATACAACCTAAGAAGGAGGTTTTGAAGTGTGAGGGAACTGATCTCTGAGTTGTTTTCGAGAGCTTGGGGATGTAGAGCGGAAGCCGGTCACCCACACGCTAGACGGATGGAATTTGAATCAAGTTTGGATCCGTGGTGAAAGAGGGTCGCCCTAGCACAGAATCGGGAACGATGGAGAGCACTCACGGGTCAGAACGATCAGAATTAATTGATAATCAAGAAAGAGGAAGTTTTGAAGTACAGGACATGAGAAGAAGTGATCGACGTTTAGCTGTGAGGGCAGGATGCGATTGAGAGTTTCGGTCGATTAGATGTGATTGCGTAATTCGAGTATGACCCATGTTCTCAATCTGGCCCGAAAGAAGTCTTCACGGGTAGAAAGGAAGAGTTTGTAGAAAGCTTGGATTTTTCAGAGTTCGGTACAAAAATTCAAGATGAAGGAGCGGTAATGATTTTTTTGGTCTGCGACGGGGAGAGGAGGAAGATGGTGGACTGGTCCAGAACGTCATATTTTGGCCTCGTATTCAAATAAATATGACGTGGGTGTTGATTGACATAAGAGTTTGAAGAGAAAGGAGGGTTCTTTGCGTGAGAGGTCTCAAGTGCAGGGGTCAGTCAGAGAGTGTGAGGAGAAATTTGCCACGGGAAGGGAGTAGAGAGAGATGAGAAAGACGGGTGAAATTGCCATCAATTCGGCAGTAAATATGGAGGCTATCTTACAGGTGCGATGAGACGAAGGGCCCATGTATAGAGTATGCGTAGACCGCTAGGATGCCAGATCTACGGATTCTTGGTCCTAAAAAAAGATACGAGTTTTTCTTTTTTTCATAGATTTTGCGTACAATATGGATTTCTTGCGATCAAGGGAAATGTACCTTAAACACAAGCACGAGAGATACTTTTTTCCTGCTCGTTAGAGGCTCATACTGCCATGTTCCGTGATAATTAGCCGATCAAGGCAAAAATACCTCAGCTACACTTATGAGAGCTACCTTTCTCCTGATTGTTATTCATGGCTCAATCAAAATCCGCAGAGATCTGTCTCTAAGTCTTACAAAAAATGACGGATACGGATTTTTGATACTGTCCCCTGGCAGCACTGTTAGGCCGGCCATCCTGTTTTCGATTTTTGAGCCATGAGTGAGACGTAGAGCGTGATCAGGATGTTCTTGAATAAGGTTTCTTACGGGAGTGGAGAAGGTGCTGTTAGATTTGGGGATTTCGGTCAGATTCAAACAGCTGGCGGGCTTGGCGAGGGTCCGAGGTAAAGATGATATAAATAGTAGAAAGGAGTTGACTGAGATACGTCCATTGGAAGAGTGCGAGTGTTCGGATGTCCGTTCCTGGGGGCTGAAGGAAGGTTATGATGAAATCAAAAATGGGAAGACGAGGGAATTGAGAGACAGACGATAAGAAGTTAGAGGTTAGAATGAGTCGACGAAAGTGGAGAGGTTTGGCACTTTTGGCGCATTAATTCAGTTTGAGACTTGTTTAAAAGGCTCCCAAGACCGCCCTGGGAGAGTAAGTTTGATTGGTGTCTAACGAAGAGTGGACGGATTTATTGGTCTCCGAGACAATTTACCCCAATCCTTCCTCCATGAGGGTTCTCCGACGCTTCGTATTCGAAACCGATACTCTTCCACAACCCATCCACAACAATATCCCTCACGGAGAAGTATGGAATCTTCTTCTCTTCCTAAACCGTATAAATGACCTAACAAACAGTGCCGGTCTTTTCGTCGACGACCTCAGTATCTCCCAACTAACCTCCAAGCAAGACTACATCGATCCTTGATCAAATCTCCAAATGGTAATCTGACCGTGGATTTCAACTTTCATTAGACAAGGAACTGATGATAGTGTTTCAAAAAATGTTCCTTCTCTACGTCTGTAGAAATTCACAATTACCATCCGATCTCTGCCAAGGTTTTTAGTCTCACCTTCGACTTGAAAATCTCTTGGACAAAAACCACGAGGAAAATGCCTGAATTTGTGGAACATTCTCGATGACAGCAAACTACTCCTTCAATTTTACAAACAAACTTCATAATTATTGCTGAACTCCTTCAATATGACTGCGGCCCTCGGCGCACTACTTACCAGCTCTTCATCCTGCCTGTTCACTGAGGCAGGTTTTTCTTCTCTCCGTTACCACAACCTTCACTCACTGGTGACTTTCCGAATCTTCTCTTCTTTTCAAATTTCATTGCTTCCTTTGTCTCTTCAATCCCATATGGGGACTCACCTCGAAATCGGACTGACACTTCCAATTTTTTCATTCACTTCCCTTGGTCAACTTCTATCCCTGACGTCCATCTCAATCTGACTGATCTTTTTTTACAAACATTTCTTCAGAATTTTCCTCCCACTTTCTCTGCTACTCGGACGGATCTGAATCGAGACCCAGAAGCTTTCTTCAGAGGTGACATAATTATCATCTACCCATGTATGAAACCACCGAGCTCACCACAATATTAACCTGAATTTCTCCTCCCCACAAATTTTTTATACTCTCTGATTCCTTCTCTCTTCCTCAGTCGCATCCAAGACCTTCATTCTACTAATCATTTATCGTTCAACGAAGCTTTACTCTTGAAAATGCATCAAGTTCCTCCTCATTTTCTATCCTTTTTCTATGGATACCGGGACACATCGACCTTGAGGAACGTAACGCAGTGGAGCTTGTCACGAAACGATTCCTGTGTTCACCTTCCATAACTAATCCCTCAACTTCGTATGATCTCACTTCCTGATATGATTTCTGGTCCTTCTTATCGTCCAATGAGCTGCGATCTATTACGAAACTTCTCGACCTAACCTGTCTCAGGATAGGCCAAACTCGTCTCCCCCACTCGGTTTTCTTTTTACACCTCTAATGCTGATGATCTAACCGTTCAACACTACTTTGCCTAGCTCCCGAAAACATTCGGCTTCACCCCCCCCCCCTGCATCACAAACTTCCTCTCAAACAACATTGATGATTTACATCCGACCCAATTATTTCTACGACAAAATCTAATTAAATTTCTTCTCTTCCAGTCATAGTCGATGTGTCCGCCTGATTTACAAATCATTGGAAAGAAGCAAGGAGGCAAAATTTGAACCTTCCTATTTTCTAGCTCCGTCTCTCGCTTTTCTCAGGTGCTGTCTCTTGGCATAAAAATGAAAAACAGCCGAAAAAAAAGTGTCTCACAGTGACCTATATAAGAAAAAAATGTATGAGCTCCAGTCACTAAGATACGCTCAGTGGTCATCCAAAGGTTCGCAAAAGATGTAAAAAAAAAATACGCCCGACCATCACTCATTATTAGATAGTAATTTGAATCTTCGCTGGCTTCTCGCTCTAGCACATATTTGTCGTCGCCGTCTGCATCCACCCCGATGAGTGCTCTACGGTCTCAATTTTATTTCGTCTTCAGTGCGACGTGATTCAATAAAATACTGCGTTCGCAGTCGTATAAAATACGAACGTATTTCTCCTTATTATACTTCCTGGTCTTGACGTCGCGCGTTCCACGAATCGTAAAACGTCATGAACTCCTGTTGCTCCAGCGCCCGTCCGCAATTTGCTTATACTAGCAACGATGTTACGAATTTTCCTCGTCTGTACAACGATAATACAGTATTGCCCTCCAGTCGATCGTTCATTAATTAAAAGCGAACACTAAGAATTTATCGAGAAACAATAATTCACGTTCGCCGCCGCCGTAGCGTTAGTTGAGATTCGACGTTTTCTTTTCTTCCAAGTTGGTGAGTATCGTAGGGCATCGTGAAGTCAGCTTCTTCTATACAATATTGCATTATACCCTTTCGTATATTCTTTATTTTTCTTTTGTTTCTATAGTACACTCTGTAACGGCTGTCGCCTCTTTTCAATAATTGCAACGAGAGGAATTCACGCCATCCGCGCGCATCCGACTTGATTATTTCCTGTACCACACTCCAAGACACTCAGAGTCTCCTCCGCTGTATTATTGCATTCTAATTTTCCACTCTGTAGAATGTTGGTCACAATCGAAGCAGCTGAAGTGAATGCATCTAACGTTCATATTTGCAATTAAAGCTTTCTGTCGAGGCACACGCATGTCATCAATTGCTGCGCACCGGTCACAATAATCGGTACTTCAGAAAAAGTAGATAGGTCTCTCCGCCGAAGATGAGGGAAGAAAAAACGAAGCTAACGAAGATAGCATAAAAATTCTGCACACCTCTGCAAATGTTGGGACGCGATCGATTGTTCACGAGGCGTGAAACCAGTTGTTCTTATCATTCAGTTCAATCAAAAACCGAGTGTACATTCAAATAAATATGTTTTAGAACGAAAGAGAGGCAGGGTGTGTGTACTCTGCACATGAATCCGATCATTGAAGAAGATCGGTGCGCTGATTAAGGCATTATATTTTACTTGTTTGTTTTCTATCACTTCTGCGATGCTGAACAGTGTACGAAGAAATCTAAAAGATACGCTACATGGTCACTCGAATAGCTTTTGATGACAATAAGAAGAGTGCTGTGTTCCATTACCAGCATCCACGTACGAAAGAGGAGCAGATTAACGGTATACTGCGAAAAACTTTTAACCTTTCCTCTATTTTAAGATCACGAACTGTACAAAGCACACTACTCGTCTTTTTTTCACACGCTTGACACTTCGATAATATGTTGTGCACTACCGCATATGCACCAAATACGAGAGGTTACGATCTCTTTTTACAGATGCACTGTACCATTTCCTATCCGCTGCTGTCGAAGGATGCGAACGAAAGAAAAAAAACGTCCGCCATACGTGTGAATCGAAATATAAACTGTGAAAAATGAGGGAGGAGTAAAAAAAAAGAGTGTCAGATAGTAGATATCGTAACTCGATTGAAACGCTCGAAACTTGTGTATAAGTTGAACCGTTAAAGTTCACTCGATGGTCTGACTCTAATGACGAAATGACGCAACCGTGACCTCAGACCGTAATACATTCGCAATAATTATCGAGGTTACGACTCCCTATTGAGTATTCGAGCAGAAATTCAGTCGATTTTATTATGACTGTGAAAAAAACTACATTCAAAACAAAAACTTGAACGGAATATCAGGAATGCAATCCGGCGCTAACTTAAGATATTGCGTCTTCTAGACGAGGTGAGATCAAGGTTTGTCCAACTTAGATGAAAAGTCTTTACTCGGACGCTTAACCTTGGGACCGTCAAGTAAAGCACGGTAAGAAGAAGGCAACTCACTGGGACTCTTTCCCCAAATATGTTAATCCAGGCAAGCGCAAAATTTGTTCTATGGGGAGATTTTTCAAATTTAGTTCCGGAAATGATAAGGATCGATTATTCGATAGGAATATTTTTAAAAGCTCCTCTTCTGATGCATGTCACGGCTAATGTACTTTTTTTTGCGCAAGCCTGTTCGTCTGAAAGGAGCGATCGATATGACTTGGGAGGGTGTACAGAAGAACTCTGTCTCTTCTTCTTCTTTAGATTGGAAACCTTGGTACCTCACTAAACCCGTTTGATTGTTTGGGTATGAGCGCAAGTGACCGGGTAAACGTAGTTCTATTCAAGGCTCACCGCGTCTTGAGTCGGTACATGCAGTAAACAAGCTTCCGTACGCTTGCCACTTGTCGGAATGGATAAGAGACCCTACTTCGCACTCCCTCCTCATTATAGAGTGAGGAGAATGGCTTGTACCGTCATTCAACCAGAATAGTAATTACACTTTCTCAGCCACAGAAGACACCATTTCGTTAGAGCGAGTGCACAACCGGCACCCTATACCTCAGTACGTCAAAGCAAAAAAGAAGACAGAGACTTGGCAAGCAGATAGGCGTTCCTTGCTTGAGGAAGAGGTACCGTCATTCCACCAGAATAGAAATTACACTTCCTCAGCCACAGAAGACACCGTTTCGTTAGAGCGACTGCACTACCAGCAACCTATACCTCAGTACGTCAAAGCAAAAGAGGCATTCCTTGCTTGAGAAAGATGTACCGTCATTCAACCAGAATAGTAATTACATTTTCTCAGCCACAGACGACACCATTTCGGTAGAGCGAGTGCACTACCGGCACCCTACACCTCAGTACGCCAAAGTAAAAAAGAAGACACGAGACCGAGCAAGCAGATAGGCGTTCCTTGCTTGAGAAAGATGTACCGTCATTCAACCACAATAGTAATTACTTTTTCTCAGCCACAGAGGACACCATTTTGGTAGAGCGAGTGCACTACCGGCACCCTATACCTCAGCACGTCGAAGCAAAAAAAAAAAGACAGCGACTGAACAAGCAGATAGGCCTTCCTTGCTTGAGGAAGATGTACATTCATTCAACCGGAATAGTAATTACACTTTCTCAGCCACAGAGGACACAATTTCGGTACAGCGAGTGCACTACTAGCATCCTATACCTCAGTACGTCAAAGCAAAAAAGAAGACAGAGACTGAGCAAGCAGATAAGCCTTCCTTGCTTGAGGAAGAAAATGCGAGAATTTCTCGAAGTGGGCATACGCGACATTGATGAGTGAATGAACCGAAACTATGATCAGCTGTACTTTTACCTGAAGCAGGGAACAACGAATTTCATGAGAAGTTAAGGAAACTTGAGCAGGCAGAATGTTTGAATTGCGATCAAGGGTGAGATGATGGACTATAGCACACCACATTTGTGTGCGTAAACGGTGAAAGATAGGTCGGTCTCGTCAAGAGATTAGGGTCGACCAAGCACTCGCTCCGTTCACCATGTCAAATAAGCCCAAGTGTTTGCAATCGTAGCTACGGTTATGAAGAAGGAGATGGACTCGCAATGGAATAGGCAAATGCAGAACCACGAAATAGCCTCCCAATCCACATACATTAGAAGACAGAAATAAGATAAAGATGGAGCATAGGATACGAAGAGAGAAGAGGTTAGTTCCAAGTTATGTCTGGTGTGTATGTATGCTAGAGGTGGCCCCGCTCGTTGATTGCCGAAAAGAAGGGTTTTGCCAAGGAGATCCTTCCAACATCGAAGTTATACACAAAAGATTCGATTCCGGTATCGAAGAATACAAAATTGATGCATACTCAATCTGCGCCCATTCCACTATGAAGGACAGACAGTTCACATGCAAATGTTTTCGACATGAGTTGGAAATTAATCTTTAACTGCATAGGAACTATCCTGGTGACGTCATAAGCTAGGAAAAGCGGTTTCGAGTGGGAAGAAACAGGTTCTAGAGGCCGTGAAGCGTTGGATCGAGTTAGCCAGACTAGAACTTGCAGTAAAAAAGATGGAGGCCACCTTATTCACGACCTGTCGGAAGTTCAGTCCACCCACCGCTAGCCGACAAGGTGTGGAAATCACGATCGAAAAATAGATTAAGTATCTAAGAATTTAGTTTTACTCCAAGTTGAGCGTCAAGCACTGTTTTTAGATGGCAGCGGAAAGAGAGGGAAGGGTAATGACCTACCTAAACTGCCTGATGACATACGTCGAAGGGCCGAGGGAGGTAGGAGGATTATGATAGACACCGCATCGTCGTACCTTCTGCAAGGTGCCCAAGTATAGACCGAATCCATTGAGATAGCGCACTGGAGAAAAGAGAAGTAAGAGATTCAACAGAGTTGCGCTAAGGTGTGTTAGCGCCTGTCGCACTGTCACGACATACGCTCTTTGCGCATCAGCAATCGCTCCTAGTTAAGGAACGAGCGGTGATGTTCAAAGCAAAGAAGAGGCAAAGAAGTTACAGACTGATCAAGAGACTTTTACGGGTCGTGTACAAGGTCAGGCGCTTCTTGCTTGAGAAATGGAAAGCGAGGATTGCTCACAGTGAGCTGAAGATATGGACGACTCGTGTTGATGAGTGGATGAATTGAGATTAAGGTCAGTCTAACTTTCACCTGATGCAAGTCTGCAGTGGCCATGGCTGCTCCAACATTGTGATCACAGGCGGGTTGATGGACTTCAGCACACCTCATTTGAGTGTGAGGCATGAGCGGAGCAAGCTTAGACGGTCCCTTAAAGACATTGGGATAGAACAAAACGCTTGGTACCAGCAGCCCGGTAATTACCATTCCAAATTCTAAAAGTGCATGTGACCAGGTGTCTGCATGTACTGCATGGCCATGAAGAGGAGAATGGACAACTGCTGTGCGAGGCTATCGACCCACACACAAACGACACTCGGCACGGCGAAGATGAAGTTGAGGAATACGACATGAAGAAAGAAGTAAGAGAGACTGCAATAGCCACTTAGTTCTAAGGCGTGTGCTGGGAGCGCAGCAACTTGGCGTGGTTGCCAAGAAGAGCAAGTTTTGCCGAGGAGATTCCTCCAGCCTTGAAGTTATACCCGTAGGGTTCGAGACCGACGTTGGAGGAAACGAAATTAAGGCACATGCAATCCATATGCACGCCGCAATAGAAGTGGATGGTTCAACATGCGACGCAAGCGATACATTGTGCTAAACTAGACTAAATACGTAGCTCGATATGAGCCTATAAAATGCTGTTGGAGGTGCCTTAGGCCCATCAGTCGTTTCGTTAATCTCAGGAATACTCATCCACATCTACAAGTATAAGTCTCAAGGTTAGCAGCGATAATATCACGGTTTGATGATGTCCAAAGGTTGCGGATGATGACGTCACGATGTGATGAGAAAGAAATTTGAAAATTCAACTTAAAATGCACAATATCGTCTGGATAGTGAATGATGATGAACAGCGGTCGAGACAGAATGTTCCTCCCAGAGGGGAAATTCCAAGCGAGCTTTATTCATAAAAGTTCAAGTTTCAATCGATTACACTCTCGGGAATTAGCAGAAAGCCACTTACTCGTCAAACGTAAAATATTTTTAAGGCGAGTAGAGATCAACTTCCAGCTTGAAAACTTACTAAATTTTATACTGCGAAGTCGTACCAAACGCGATTACAAATTATTTCGGAAAACTTTTAGCGTTCTTAGGACCTTTGCACTATCATCATCAGAAGTTCCAAGTTTTATGGGCTTACAAAATAATCCGATAATTTCGAACCACAGAAAATACTCGAACACTTCCCACAATAACAGCCCCCTCTTCCAGCTCGAATACGAGAGCGATAAATTTCTCTCGGCCTTGGTATGTCAGCACATCGTAAAGAAATTTCAGAAAAATGTGCGAAGGTCAGCTGTATACAAAAAATTCGAACGTGGAATAATTTTTTACATTTTTTTACAACAATTTTACGAAGTTGCAGCAACGCGAATGAAAATCTGCGTGTAATAGAGAAATGAATGTGATGCTCGTAAAAATATAAGAATTTTTCCTACGTTATCTAACTTTTCTTCACACCCCCACTCCGTCATTACGTTTAACAGGTTTTAGACGAGCGTATGGCAGAAAAAAAATGTCGGTACTTACTTTCAGTCGGTCTTGAGCAGGAGAAAGACTAGTAGGAGATGTTTCGTAATTCTGCGTTTTACAGTATAGTTGGCCGTCACTCTTTTGTCGCCTGCACAAAGGAAAACAAAACAAAAAAAAAAAAAAAACGATATTAAAAATATGGTACAAGTACGAGTATTTTTGTTTCAACGACTAGAGGTATAAAATTCGCACTACACTTTTTTACGGCGTATCAAATTTTAAAGATTTAATACTGTACAAAAAATTACACGGACGCATGAATAGTCCCTCAATTACGTGCACTGAAGGAATTCTGCAATATAATTTTTTCGTGTACGGAATTTCGCTTTTTCGTTTCCTTGGAAAATCTCGTAACAAGTAAAATTCGCGGTAGAATTGTGAAATCGTTCGGAATTCGTTGGTGAATTTTCATAGAAACTTCTTTGATCTCTTACTCAATGCATACTTGAACCGATTAATATCATAAGTATAGGGCTTCTGTAAGCTCGATCTCACTTTCGAGTGCACACTTCAACATATCGTAGGCCAAATTATGCTAATCGTCGGAAGTATATACTTTCGCTGACGTTATCATTTTTCTTTCAAACTATAGTAAAAACGTATAAGGCGTCCATAGAGTTCGCGTGATTAGGATCCAATCTCTCTGGAGTTGACACCAATCCACCATTTGTACTGATAGGCCACGGTAGTCGTGTACGTGCACTTCCAACTATGGCATATTAAATAGATCTACTCGTGATCAATATCAGGTACCAACAGCGTTTTGTGAATTTAATTAATTTAAATTGGGTCACAATTTTGTGATGCACGGCGCATTAAACAGTATGTACGCGCGTATAGATGATGAGCTTTGACCGCATTAGCGAATGGAAATTAATTATTGATTTCGTTGATAGGACGAAAAACGCACAGGTAAACTTACATCATTAAGTTACTTCATTTCGTAGGGTCGTTATTATATACCTACAGAATCGATAAGAGCAAGCGAATTCAAGGAGCGATATTCGCAAGGCTATAGGTCACGATTTCCCCGGATTATAACGACGACGAATGGTAACTTAGTTATAGTCCTTCGACTCGGTGCGGTTTGGAACGAGGCGAGAGCATTCTTCTTGTCTCAAAAGAACGCTTATTGAGCCTTTATAGAGCGGCGCTGAAAGGCTTAAGGATATTTCCACGAAATATAATTCGAAGGGATTCCGGAAGGTCTTACCGCACGAATAAATTTTGTCGCGTAGACGTCGTCTGTAATTTACGATTGTACGAAAGATTTCGAGCCGGAGAGGGTTATAAAGGGAAGAAAGGCGAATGAAAAAGATTAGAATGGCCAATAGAACGAAGCGGAGTCGATTTTTAAATTAAATACAACCGCCCTAGACGCGTAGAGTCTATACGAAGAAGAAGGTACTTCGAATTTCCTACATAGCGCGGCAATTTACTTATACTACCTGCGAGACAGATGTACGTTTTCTTGTGAAAGTCGCGTCGCGGTCACTCCGCCGGAACCACACGACCGTTTTTACTTACGTTTATTAGGCACTCGAATTAAGCTTGAGAGACATCGAGGAGAAAGGTATTAAGTGATAAGAACTAAAATCGAACAATGCCAACATGTTTTGGTAATGAAAATATTTTCATGATTTCGATAAAGGAAACACTCTCATTTTCACTTAATCAAATAGGATTCAAAAAACTCTACCAAAGAGATCACCAATTTTTTTCGACGATACAACCGATGAAACTTTTAGTATACAGATTAAATTTACAAAGAGAGCCATTTGCCTCCTCAGTCACCGTTTTTCGAGTCTCACCGGTGTTGCCAGATCCACGGGTTTTTAGTCCTCGAAAAAAAAAATCCGGATTGTTTTACGGATTTTGCGTAAAATAGAGCGTTTTTTGGGCTGGATGGAAAAGTACCTTAGTCAGCAGTATGAGAGATACTTTTCTCCTGATCGTTATTGATAAATTCGTTTCAGAAGAAATGGCGGACATCTGGCAACACTGAGTCTCACTCATGTCATTATTTCGATTACATAACATTGTGCTCAGGGTACTAAGTTCCTTCGACGTCATCCCGTGATCTTTGTAAGTCCTTTAGATTATCCGCCAAAGTTGTAATTCTGAGAGGGGGGGAGGAGTGGACTTGGAAAATATCTGAGTTTTACGCATAGGAGAGAAAGGGAGAAGGTATGGGACTTTGGAACATTGTTATCTTCTATTGAAATGTAAGGCGAGGGACTTTGAAAAATAACGACAATTAAGTTGTATAGGAAGAGGTGGGAAGGAGAGGTGAGACTTGGAATATATTATTTTATCTGAAGAAAGATTTTTTCAAAGACTGTGTGGGCCCTCAAAAATGTATAAAATGAACAAAAATTTTCACCATGGAAGTGTATATGAAAAAGGGGATTTCGCAAACGTCAAACCGACCGAAAATTTGCATTAAATCTTGACCAAAAGGTAGTAGATATAATTGTTCGGATCGACCGCACGTCTACGTCAATATAATGTCGATTTGAGATTGACAAATATCGACTCCATTTCGACTCATTGACCACGTCGATTTTAGATTGATTCCGAGTCGACTTCTCTGAATTTTTCATCGACTTGAAATCGACTACTCTGATGAGTCGATTCTAAGTCGATTTGTAGTTTTTTGGTGATGTACGCCAATCAAATCCAATCGACGTTAATCTGAATTCGATTTCCAGTTGACTTCTCCAAATTTTTAATGAACCTAAAATCAACTGCTTCCGCTGCTCGAATCAACGTCAATTAAAGGTCATCTTTGAGTGGATTTTCGCAAATCTGTCATCAACATAGAATCGATTGATTAAGAGTCGACTTCCAGTTTTTTGAGAATGTATGCTGGTCGACTTTGAGAGGAACTCAAATAGACGCCAATCCGGAGTCGACATACAGTCACTCTCTGGAAATGTTCTGTGTGCTTGGTGGCTGTGCTATTCGCAGACAGAATGCGTCGTCATAATTATGTTATAACGAGGACCATTCAGAATCTTATTTATCCTTGACCATCGCGGCGATGGTCGATTAAAACCTGATACCAGAGGTCGATTTTTTTAGCAGGGAACCCGCTATCCATCTTGTTAGGGGAATCACATCCTCAGAAAACGTCGGCGTCCCGGAGTTTCTGTGAACTGCGTGACGTGACGTGTGGCGCTTTATGACGTCATCAATGACCTAGCATGCAATATACTGAGAAGAGCCCAGCCAACTCATTTTCTGAGGGGGAATTTTTGCGCCAACGTGATCGCGAGCGCGGGAGGTTGCGAGTTCCCCGCTGCCATTGCAAACCTGTAATGGCCTCTAATTTTTTATCTCGATACTGCAACCTTTCAGATTGTCTACGTGAAATAGGTGCAAAGTCGACGTCGATCTTGGGTCGACATCAATCGAAAACACCGGAAGTCGACTCAATTTCGAAGTCGACCATGAGTCAATATTGAGAAGAGAAGGTCCATTCTAAGTCGACTATCAGCTCTCTATTGATCTTCGAGTGACATAAGGCGAAACTAGATGAAATCCAAACCGACGCTGATGTGGAAAAAATTTGAAGAAGTGTCTTTCAATTTTTTCACACTCACAATTGGCCGTCCGGTTGAAGTGAATTTTTCTATATATAAGAGGCGGACTTGAAGGAAATCCGATCATCGAGCTGCATACATCAGGAAGAAGGGGGGGGGGGAAGGAGGACTTTGAAAAAGTTCGATTTTAAATCGATATGAACGAGAAAGCGAATTGGAAAAGTCCCAATCATCGAACTATGAGGATGAGTAGGAAAAATTTTGATCAAATAATCAATCTTACATTTCTCCATGAAACAGAATCCAAGGTGGCCACTGTTTCTTCAAAATGCTATCCCCTGACTTTCAAGGTTTCCCAGACAACAAATTTTGACACTTTTTAGAACAAGCAATAAAAAACCAAAGTTTTCTTTACTTCAGATATGAATTCTGATTCAACCGAAAAATTCCCCGACTTTTCTAAAACTCTTTCAAATTCCCTGAACTTTCCGGGTCTCATAAAATTCTTTTATTTTCCCCGGTTTTCCAAAAAGTGGCCACCCTGCACATTTCACTTCAGTTAGTCCCTATTTAAATTAGGTCAAGATCATTGATGACTTCACGATTTTACGTCAAATTCCCTCGTTTGTGATGTTTCTGAATCCCTCCTCAAGAGGAATTAAAGACGAAAATCCTGCCCTGATGACGTCAGAATCTCTTTTAGTTCTTTAGGTTTGATCACCTTATCGTCTACAAATCTCGCAACTCATAAGCTCGTTTCAGGCACCACACAAATGATGACAATAACGATATTTCCTCCGTCTAAAGGAATAGAAATTCATTTTTTCCAAGTCTCCTGATGAAATAGATATTCGAGCTTGTAATCTCTTCAAGTCCCTTTTCAATGAGAGTTCACATCAAAATTGTCTCGGGTCTCCTCATCACCGGTTTCAAAGCTTGGAATTCTTTGAAGTTATTGCCCTGAGAGTTCAAATATTGGAAATTTTCCTACGCCTTCACCCCCTTCCCCTCATCGCACATACGAATATAGATCAAAAAGTCCCCCTTCAACAAGGGTTCAGTTGAAAATTTTCTCGGGTCTCCTTGTCACCGGCTTCAAAGCTTGAAATTTTTTGAATTCCCTGCCCTGGGAGTTCAAAGATTGAAATGTTTCTTACTCCTTCATCCCCCCCCCCCTTCCTCTCATCTCACATACGAATATAGATCAAAAAGTCCCTTTCAGCAAGGGTTCATTCAAATATTTCCTTGGGTCTCCTCGTCACCGGTTTTGAAGCTTGGAATTTTTCCTCCCCCTTCACTGTCCCTCCCTCTTCCCCTCACCTCATACTACGAGTATAGATCAAAGGTAGGAATTTTTCTAAGGTCTGTCCTTTTTTTTCAAATAAGTATAGGTCGACATCTCCCTCCTGATATATACATCTCGGTGGTCAGAATTTTTCGAAGCCCTCCGACGTACAGCTCAAATTTCTTCAAGTTTCCCCCTCCTGCAAATTATTAAATTCAAAATTCGTCTTGATTAGAGAATTGAGAAGTTTTTTGTAGCCGGACTCAGAGATTTCCGAGGATGTACCCCTATCCAAAATGAAAGCAAGCACCTCGTTGAGAAAAGCCAAGCTCTCCCTCTAACTTCAATGATTCTTTGTGAGTATTGATAATTCGATTTCATTTATTGCGTAGTTATGCTTTTTCTTAACAAAGGCATATAATATCTAGAGAGAGAAAACGATCAATTCTCCACAGGACCTCTCTTTCTCTCCCTCAACCGCTAAAAACGGTTGTAAAGAATAAGACAACTTCAGAAGAGGCTGCGCCATTGCACAAAGACAAGAACACGAGTATTTGTTCAAAACAAAAACGCCATCATTAATTGACACAGCTACATCATATAGATGAAAAGTAGCGAGGACGACCACAGGCCAAAATTTACTACAGGGCCGTGCCTACAACAGCCATCATTCTTCAACTCGCAGTACACTCAGAGTAAAAACGATACCCAAGCAAATGAAATCAGTTCGACTAAGACGGTGAAGAACTGACGGACATTTTAAATCGGCTAACAAGACTTAAGGGCGACGTCCTGTGTAGAGGCCACAAATCCGAGTCCGAATTGCATCGTTTCTAATCTTTGTATAGGTGTAGCGGTTCACCGTTATAAGAGGATTACTTTACGGGTCACAGCGTGTCAAGGCACTGAGTTAGCAAATTTATTTGTTATGTTTTAGCGGTAATAAACCATTCACGCTCGAAACAGACAACGAACTAAGAAAGAAATCAATGAGATCAAAGTCATACGTCAGACGTTATATATACACGTTATGCATACAAACGAGGATCCTAATTTTCAAAACGCCATAAAAACACACTCACACACCCACAAACACCTTCCGAAAACGTATAAAACGATCACCGGGTACATAAAACACAAAGTATGGTCGAATTTACCGGAAATTATCGAGAACGTGGGTGGTTATTCGCAAGCCCATCAAAATTGAAATAAGGCTGAACATACAATTCTCCCCTTCGTACTTACAGAGCTGCTACGTACGTAAACTTCGGTGCATGAAGTGTTTTTAATTTGCCAATGTCTAGAAAGGCGTTCGAGATTATCAGCTGCAAACTGCATCATTAGAGGAGACGCGAAGGAATTCAATTTCGCGCCATACTTGATTAACCCAATATTCCGATGATGGTAGTTGAACGTTCGAATGGTGTTTACTCGAGCGCGCGAAATTTTAAAATATTATCTCGTAAATTAGTATTCGACACTGTTTACTCTGTATTTACATTTTACAGCAGGACACTATAATACGTAACGACTCCAGATCGTATGAAGGTAGAGAGGCGTTAGAAGAAGGTGATTAATTCAGAATTTCAATTGCTATTAACGTGAAAAGTATCGCGCGCGTAGCTTTATTAGTAACTTATTTTTGTAGTCGTCCCACGCTTCTATGTAAATTTTCTTCTAAATCAAAAAATGAACCTGCGCTTCGCGATAATGTAGTAGGAAAAAAAAACTGTAGTCGGATGGGACATCAAAGTTACTGGCGCGATGTTTGTATGAATGGTTCTCGAAAATGATGAATGTAAAATTTGGTTGAAAAAAAAAGTAATATTATCATGTTTTTGGACGGTAAAATAGGAATAAATCTCGAGACTGAGACAGCCTAACGGTGAGAAACTCTTTTATGGTTCCACCAACACTTTTGCGAACGATGTGATATTCATCGGAATCAAAGTCGAATTTCTTCGAGTAAAATGGAGACTGTTGGGAGGCTTATGAGCGGAATGAGTGATCCCCAGAATAGAAGAGGGTATGGAAAAGAGAGCTCGAGCTGATGATGTAATGAATGCTGACGACGTCGTCAAAAACAGCATTCCATCGTGGATGGTCATGACGTCACTAATATTGTCAGCTTGATAGCTTGTCTTACAGTACAACGCGCCTATATTGACCCAAGGCCGGAGGCGAACGAGCGGAGCGGTGAACTCCCCGTAAGCTAGATAGCCTAAATTACGTTCCTCGCGCCTATATTAGTCCACGAACGTAGTGAGAAATAAAATTCACGCACTAGACCTTGATTTTAAAACAGAAAGAACGTGGCTTTGAAATATAAATCACTTATCAGTAAAGAAGAAATATGATCTTCTTTCCATTTGAGTAGGAGGCTTGGAAATGCGAATGGAGCAAGCTTAGTTGGTCTCTCAGAGAGATTGGGGTCGAGAAAGCGCCTGCTCCTAGCAGCCCGGTAGCCATGATGCTATGCTTTGAAAAGATATGGAACCAGATGTCTGCATGTCTACATTTGCAACCATAGTGAAGAAGACATGGAATGGGATATGCTCAGGAAGAGCCCTGACACGGGGTGTGCCACTCACATGCAGATGACTCTCTACAGAAGGAGGATAAAGATGAACCATATGAGCAGCACTGCAATTTGACGGTTGCCAAGGAGAAAGAGTTTCGTCGAGAGATTCTCCAACTCTGAAATCATACTTGAGAGGGGTCGATGAGGGAACAAAATTAATGCGCACCACTCCACTATGGATGATGGGCGGCTGCACATAATAAGGACCCGGGCTTGGAAAATTCAACTTTCAGCCCAATATTCAAGGCAGGTGGCGGAGAGACTTGAAAAATTGCAACCATCGAGAAATACAGATCAAGATCACGAGGCCACTTGAAAAATCTTCGACTTTCGAGATTCGTATTAGGAGTGGCGGGGGAGGGGGGTGATGTAAAACTTTCGAGTTTATAATACATGAATGGAGAATTTCGACCATTGGCGAAAGTCATTCATGTAAAGCCAATCTTGCAGTTAAATTCCATTTTCATTCATTGTACGAAAATAGAAGCTATTCTGTGAGATTTTCCGTTTTTCTTCTCACTTCGTCATTTATACTTACACATTTGCCGATCCTTCCCAGAGATTCTCCATCGGCTCTTTTTCATCCGAACTTCGTTTTTTTTCTCTTGAATCCGCACCGGATATTCTCCTACCCTTAATCGTCCTTAACTATCCATGATATCAGATAATTAAATCTTCATTTATTTCGTATTGTTTCAACAACTGTTGTGCCTTGGAAGTTTGTCTTCCGACTGGAGATTTCCTCGACCTAATAGTTCGTTTATGTGTGAACAAAATAATATACATAATAGAGTCCAAGTATGAGTCAGTAACATCTTAGCACAGCATCGAATTTCTTTTTCATGGCTTTTGTTTCCAAATCCGCTGTTCACGACAAAACATTCCGAGCATACCGCACGCATTTCTGTATTTTTTTTTCGTCGTCGCGCTCCGACGATAATACGATGATGCGTGAAATACGTTGATCTCTTCTTACGTGTGTTCTCTAGTTCGTCCGAGAATGATTTTCACGTACGTGGGGGTGGAACTACCGACGAATGGGTATTGAAGAATTTTCTGACACTCTGGATGTATATGGACGCGGTCCGTTGGTACTCTACATGTAGTACAGAGATGAATTATGATTACGATTTGCCTATTCTGTACTCGTACCATAATACTAAACACAAGTTTGTGTACTGTATATCATTTTTCTAATTTCCCTCATGATCTGACCCCGATTCACTCGCCAATACTACAGTACACAACTCCGACCTCGCGTCATCGATTATACTGCAGTATAGTACTACACTATATCGGAGCGAACTTCTTATTTTTATTATTTTTCTAATGATATATTAATGAACAAGAGGAGATACAGAAGAAGAAGAAGAATTGAAATCAGCGTTTTGTAGTTTAACGGAGCGCTAAGCGAGTATGTAGATTAATAAATAATTATTCTTTAAGAAAAATATAACAGATAGCCCCATACATGTACGAAAAAAAAAAGTGTATTCCTACATGCGTTTCTGCAGCATTTATATACATAATAAGAAAAACCTAATAGTAATTGCTACCTGTTGATTATGTAAATTATAAACGTATCCCACAAGTACAACGTAGCGCTGATAGCTCCTCTTCCGCAGATCTCCATCGTAGAACAAACGCACAGACTGCGAATGATGTGTGTGCAATAAATTATAATACGTTACCGGTAAGATACCTTTCTTTTTTTTTTCGCAGATATTACCCCCCTCGTACCATTATAGATAATATTTATTAGAGGAAATCCGCTTTGTGAAAAATTATTTCTGATTTTTTCGTCGCGATAAGATTGTATAAAACGTGTAAAACGACATTTTCCGCTTTTACACGTTTCGTCGGTACGAAAACAAAAGGCGAGGACCAATACGCTTAACTGGCGAACGGCGAAAAAGGGGAGGTACAGCATTTAAGACGAGAAGAATTACTATACACGATTATGTAATGTATAAGCGAGCAGATTGAAGGGAGAGATTTCATCACTTGTCTTGTTACACCAACAGGGGCATATCATTAGCATAAGTGATACGTATTTACGTATAATAGTACCTACGCCTTTATTGTAGACTCGTTTTAATTATATTAAACGAAGGGAGGAGAAAGAGAATTAATTGTTTACGCGGCTTCATGAGAAGGAAAATAAAATCATCAACGCATCAACGATTTCATCCGTGGCGTTTTCCCATCTTCTGTTCTCGATCTGTCATACTAGATGGACTCTTCTCAGCCAACATCAATATATACCCTCATTAAGGTGCGGCCACGAATAAAAAAAAAATAAAATCGTAACGATAAGACCGATCATTCATATTCGCACCAGAAAAGAATTAAATAAAACTGTCAGCGGCGAAGCTAACATGTTAATTTTTTCTCCTCCTCCTGGAAGATAAATGAAGTCAAAGATGAGAAGACGACGACGAGAATGGAAGCTTATTTCATACGGGACCATCACTTTACAAAACGCAGGGCAAACGAGCTGACAACAACAGTATTTACTCGAAACGAACAGACGCATGTAGGTTACTTGATTCAACATCAGCGCAGGTGATGTGTAGGTGACCCCGATGCGATGTAGCAAAGACACAAATTAAATGTAATTTATAGATAGTCTATCATTGTTAAAAGGAAGAGAGGCAAAAGGTATACATACGGTACGCGTAGAGCTTTCTGCTCTCACTTCAACTTCGCCGTACAAAATCGACCCGTTATGGTGCTCTTTTTCTATATTATACTGCTGTACATCAAATAGGCAATGGTTAATGTACTCGAGATGTCATTCGGAGTATAATGGATCACTTATCGCGAAGCTTACACAATCTTTCTACGAGTTTATATCCTTTTAATAAGCGACTATAGGTACATACGGTACAGCTATCGAAAGTAAATACGTAAAGAGCGAAGGGAGAACTATTTTTTCGCACTCAATTTCGCCAGCACGCGGGTACTTCGATAATATTACCTACCCTAATTTTTACCAACGCGTGAAATCCGATTGGATACCTTTGTACTTAATTCGACGTGTGAATGAGAGCACGCGAAACGAATATTAAAAAGACATCGCCGGCGGGAAAGCGAAAAGCCTACCGCGGAGCGTTTCTTAACGTGTGAGTAAATCAGATGAAAAGTTAATAATGTACATTCGCTTTTTCCATTTAGTACCCTACGCTTTTCTGTTATATGCGGTATATGCTGAGAGAGTTGGGAAAATTGAAAAGAAAATCTGAATTCGCGCACTTTCAATTATCGGAATGAGATACAATAAAACTGTCGGTCTATCGATGAGAAAAATCGATTCATAGCCAGCCGAACACGGAGCATAATAAAATGTACAACTTCTTGCCCAAAATTTCACCATTTCAGTTGGAATTTGGTCTTCTATCACAAGCGAAGAATGAAAAGTAAAAAAAGAGTCTCGCAGCCTGCAGCCTAAGACAGATCTGTACACTTTAAAAACGGTACACTCTCTTTCACCTGTTCTTCTCCATCTTTTGCAGAACCTCATACCTCTAGTTCGTTCAAGTCCTATGAAGTTTTTTTCCGAGTCTCTGAAGTAGGTCAAGGTCATGCCTACGCTATGACTTCGCCAAAACTTCCTTCAATGACTTCATAAACTGCCCATTCTATGACGTCATCGAATGATGTTCAACAGAGGAAGAAACTAAGAGAAAAGGAGGAGGGTGAAACGGGACAAAAGAAGGGAAGGGAGGGGAAGGAGGAGAAGATATGAGAATCTCTGCTTATGGAGGTAAGAAAGGAGAAGGAATTGAGGAAACGCCAGAAAGGAAGGGAAAATTAATCATAAAGGAAGAGGAGGGCGGTTAGGCAAGAAGAAGGAAGGCACTTACACTTTAAGGAAAGAACTCTAAGAAGAAAGGTACGATCATGTTTTTTTTTTTGAGCGAATTCGTCAGCTTCGAGAGTCACCAACTGTTCTTACAAGCAGTTCTCAACTTGTGAAATGATCTCTGCAGTCTTGTGATCAAACGTAGTATGGTTATACAGGTAGAGGCCAATCTTTGCTTCATACCCTAGTGTCAAAAGTTTTCTGCTCCGGGGAATTGAACTGATTAGAGTTTTAGCATTTCCTATGTTTATAAGACTGGGACCAGTTGGCAAAACCGTAATGGTTTTTTGTCACGTTTGATGACATCATCAGTGACCTTGACCTACTTCAGAGTTTTGGAAATCTTCAGATCACGTTTAAAATTCCTACAAATCTGACATAAAATATTATGCTGTAGAACTTACTATTCTCTTTCTCTTCATAGCAAGCTCCCGTTGCGCGGTTCTATCACTATAAAGTCATCAATGACGTCATCAGTCATCAAACCCCTTGACCTATTCAAAAGTATTTCATATAAGATAGGTAGAATGACGACGCATTTTCTGTCGTCAAACCGTTAATTCACCGTCCACGTAGCCATTTATTATTATGACGTCATCGAAGACCTTGACCTGGTACGTTAGGCTAAGGCACAGGAGATATGATGGGACTTGTACAGGATAGAATCTCCAGATGATGGCTGCATGACATACATTCATCTTTCTGTACCTTGATGACGTCATTCTATCTCTAATCGCACAGCTTGAACGTAAGTGCAGCCATCAGCAGGAGACTGAATCTTATACATGATGGAGTTCCATCTCCCATCAAGATGTCTTAGGCTGACTAGTCTCATGTATCCTTGAAGTATACTAGGCTAATCCAGAGGCTTAGTTTTTCAGCCCAGACTACTAATGTGTTGTAAAATGGTCAGAAAGAGGGAAAGAGGGGCGTAATACGACGTTATACGTCTACACTAGACTGTTCGGACAAAAGATTGAGCTATAAAAAGAGATATAATGAAGCTGCATCTTGTACAGGATCGCAGCTAATGGCTGCATTCGCATCATTTTCTGAACTTTGATGACTCAATGCGGATGCTGATGACGTCATTATACTTCAAAAACGCAGAACGTAGATGCAAATATAAACATCAGATAGAGTCCTGTTTCATCTCTCGTTAGTGTATACTGTCACAATCTTTGGGGATTAAGAAGAAACTCCAAGAATAATGAACGGTCATAAGTTCATGAAGGTGAGTCTCAGTAGACATGATCACCACATCAGCATTCTCGCAATCTTGACGACTTTTTCCAAGTTCGGTACGGTAATTAAGGACGAGCTTTGCTCGTTGGTCGGTTGTTGAATGGTGACAACTATAGGGTGCATCTACAATCACCAAGTACCCTGCAATGTTCGGTACGCCAGCGGTCACTAAGCGACGCTTATCGGGCTCGCGTGGGTCGTCCGTGCGATGAATTATTTAGCAAAAAAGTTTCTCAAGGCTTCATTTTCCGAAGAATTTTCTAGATCTTCGGAAATGTTGTAGAGAATTTAATGGGAGGCGGTATAGGAACAGAAATCTGGACGAAGTCCGTCGTCTCCAAATCAGTGATCCTCAAAGCAGGGCCTAAAATCTCCAGAGGGTCGCCAATCGATATCTAAGGGCCGCAAAGATTTTGAAAACTAGATCGGTCTCTGTGAAATGGTTTGAATAAAATTCGAAAAAATATGCAAAAGAGCAAAAAGGCACTAGAGTGATTTGAAAGTCTCTAGCGGAGTGAGACTGTTTCTTTTCGTAGATGGAGAGATTGAGAAAATGGGTAATAAGAAAGTACTTCCAAATTCAAATAATGTGATACCAAGTGCTTGTCAGTACTGGATTTTTTTTTTTTCAACTATACTTTGTCGTTGATCTGAATTGAGTATTTGTAAAAACGGTGTTCTCGATGTTGAGATTCTGATAAGAATAACCACCAGAGTCAAGTTTCGCAATTCCGTATCCAAATCAAAGCTATCTTGAAACGTTTCGAGATACATCTCGAGTATGAGGACTTGAATTACTCATGCGAGCAGGCACATAAACGTAGGATTAGTACAAATACATTACGAAGAAATTCGCAATACAACTTCTGGTAGGAGTTTGATTTCGTGAGCAATTTGACAGTTCCTGATGTGCGAGCGTCATACGCCTTTCCTGTTCCGTTGCCTCCCTCGAATACCAATTCGTTGACTCAGCGATTTCGATAATGAAAGTCAAATTTTCGCGCAATTTTTTTCGATTCCATAAATAGAGTAATTCAATCGCGCTCATTCTATTATTTTTTATCGTTCATGTATACTAAAATACACGAACATTTTTTCAACCAGTATAGCTACAGATCGACTAAATCTCACTCCTACGTGTAAATACACTCGAATTAGGAGTTTTCTTATACACCACTCGAATTGAATCGAGATTCAAGGGTGTGCCTCGATAATGGATATTCACAAATGATGCCTCGGGTGGGCGATATCTTTCGGGCCGGAATTAAATCGAAAGAATTTTCATTACCTTGTATTTTTTTTTTTTTTTTACAGGAAAGAAAGGCTCGAAGAAACGCAGGAGGAGTTATAGGTAGTTTTCATACGCACACGTGTTTATAAATGTAGTCAAATCAAAGTCAATTTTAATTACTAAGATCCGCGTATGAGTTACGTAATATCGTAGCTTGTAAGAACTCTTTTCCTTAATGGAAGTACGAGTTCAGAAAAAAAAAACATAAGATCGTTATCTGTGTAAAAGATGTTCAATTCTAAAACATCTAATCAATAATACACTGCGTTTATTCGTTCATTTACGCGTCGCTCGTGATCATCCCGCGGTATTAAATATTATTGATTTTTCATCTTCGGAATAATGAATATTATAAGTCAGTTTCACTTTTAATAGGTATACGTGATGCGTTTGATGGGTAAATTACTTTTCAATTTAACGCGGAGCCTATTGAAGATACGATCCCTCCGGGCGTGCGTTGCGTATCAAAATTCTGTTTTAGTAACAGACAAAACGACAGACATTCTGAATAATTACAATTTTATACAATGCAATAGCGCCACATTCTGCATTCAGTGATTTAGTAGAGGAAAAAGAATGAATGGTTGTAAAAGATGGAAACTTAGATTACTTCGACATACAGAGGAACCAATTTCAAAGAGACGAAGTTCAAATTGTTTGTGAAATCTCTGCTGGCTGAAATTTGATAACTTGGCCGCAACAGAGAAGGTCGATTCTGAAGATAATACTGCATTTTCACTGGTACTGACTTCCCATCAAGCATTTGCTCCAGGCTCTCTAATAACGGAGATCGTCTACTTCTAACCAAGAATATCTTGTATTCCTGAGGTGAAGCATATTCGAATACTTCGGTTTTCCTTCTTAGTATTAAGATAGAAAGTCGTAATGATGGAAAAAATTATGAAAAACGTTCATTTTCTAATCTCTCTAAATGGAAAAAGTAATTATCGTATAATTTTTTCTATAAGCTTGCTATCACGTGGCAATTCAGAAATGTACAGCAGTCCCTTCTGCAAAACGAGCAACTCGAATTAAATAAGCCGTTTTTTAGTGCCAGATTGAGAATTTTCTTGAGCCGAAAAAACCGTAATATAATGATGAGCTGCAGATTCATTAGGCCTCAGCATCTGCGAATATAATTGCCAGTGTTCTGTTTAAGCTCACCTAAAACCGTACATAATTTTTCGATATTATTTTACCCACGGTAGAACGAGGATTTTATTTGGAAAACTTTTTGATATTGTAAGAAGGGTTCACTCGAAATTCCAGAAAATATTGTATCGTATGAGCGACTGCAAAGTTCGATAAAGTGTGGTCGTAAAACGTGTTTTAAAGTCGAGTAAAACATCTTACAAAATAAGGACTGCGAAAAGAAGGCATTTACTTCATTTCGTGAAATTTTGCACCCGTTGGCAATACGGGGTTTCACTTTACATTCCCAGGTATATGAATAATATTACTTTATTAGAGCACGTAAATCTCGAAATTTTATGTAGGCCTGTGAATCACATCAAATTAGGTTGTCTCATGTGCAAAGTATAAAGAACGTATTGGACTTATTATGTGAAATTGAGCAGCTGTTGGCAGAATTCTTTGGTGCAGACTAATTTGATAATTTTAATGTCTTTATCGGCATCCCACCCCAGGACGAGTTGCCGCCTCCTCCATTGATGGTCTTAGAATCCTTGACCCCTCAACCTGATCCAGAGATCTGCGATCCAGGTTTGCCTTTACCAAGTTCAAACTAGGCCCAGCATACGCCCACCAGACTATACTAGACTTCTTTCAAAAGAAAGGAATGTTGGACGTCACAAAAATGTTGTTAACGTCACAGGTAAATTTAAGCTGATGACGTTACAAACTCATGACATTACGGATGTTGATGACGTCATAAGCAAATTTGAAGCGATATGGTCACGAACGAATGACGTCACGCATGGTGATGACGTCATAAGCAGATTCGACGGGAAGGAGGTTTAAACTGGCTGACGACTTTACAGTGCCCGAGAGAAACATGAGAAAAATCCCATGAGCCTCAAGTAACCATTCACTGGAATGGGTGCACTGATAGCAGTAGGAGTGAGCCCATTTCGCTGATTGGTTTTTTCACGCCTATGGGGTTTTTCCACCTATAGGGTGTCTACCAAATACAAATTTTCCAATTGTATGACTTTTGTATGACCACTGGAAGAGCATTGCACGACGTTTTAATCTTTTTATGAACCATTTACATCCATGAATAAGCAAAAAAAGGCTTCCGAAACTTCGCAGTTTAAGAACTGGGGTTTTCTTTGTAGTGTCTTTACCGGCACCCAGCCGTTTCAATAGGGAACCTGTTTTATCAAGGGGTTTTCAGAGGTGCCGTTATTCCCTTGGTTCAATGAAGAAAACCCCCTCAAACTTCAATTACTCGTAACTAAAAAAAAAAGAAAAAAATTGGGAAAAAATTGGTACGCCCCCTCCCCCCGCCCTAAAACGAATAAGAAGAATCGTCTTCATGGAAATGGCCTCACAGCACCTCCTAATTTTTCAGTCTGGTCGGCCGGTAAAGCTCGGTGGTCAAATATTTTTAACGCCCAGCTAGGAGGTCGATGTAGCCCCTTCAATCAACTAGATAACGACTGCTTCATACATCAATTAGCTTAGCCCCTTCAAAGAGCCAGATATGCAGCGCGTCAAACACATGACAGAATTTTCGTTCAAGGTACCGTATAAAACAGGCTCCCTGCCTCCCGCTCCTTCAACTTTGTGAAAGAACCCGTGATTTTTTTTGTGAATCTGCAAGTCCAAGTGCAAATAGATCTACCCCCCCCCCCCCAGCTCTCAGAAAATCTGCGAAAGGTCCTTGACTTGATTCAGAATAGTTAGCTCATTATATCACACCAAGAATGAGTCTCCGAAAGCTAATCAGCTTCAAATATGTGATCCAAAAGCTAGTTAGCTCGACACACAGTGTACTAGACCAAAGATAGAGACGACAAAACAAAAGCAGTCTAATATGTATAGACAAAACGCCCTAAGACATGCACAGGATTCAATGATTTTCGGAGAGAAATTTTAGCATTATATTCGACCTAATTAGGCTATACTAGCTTTAACAGGAACCTAGCACATGCCTACGGTACTCAACTTGAACCAACATGTTCGAAGAGAGGTGTGCTCAGTTTGATTGTAAACAGAACGCAACCCGCATGCACATTCAAAAAAACATGAGACGTGGAACCAGGTGACGTCACCCGGTTCCGTTTTCACATTGTTTTACATGGAGATCAGGTAATGTAGCGCCTTGTTGTTTACATTGAGCTGAGAGCACATATCTTTTCAAACACTTTGGACTCAAACTAGGTTAAGTAAACAATATAATGCACTTGATTGGATTAGGCTTCTGTCTCCTTCCCGTTGATGGACTTGGAATCCTCGACCTCATCCACAAATCTGGGAATCCGAGAGAGAGAAAAGAAATAGAAAGTTACTAATTTGATGACGTCATAAAGAAGTTTAAGCCGATTAATGTCCTTACTGTGCTTTTATCCGCTATCAAAAATTATTCTGTCTTAACGGGTGGCTGGATTGAGTAACTATAAAAAAGCTCTGTCAGAATATTTTTCAATACTCTTTGATTTTATGAACAAATAGATCGAATTATTACACCATAGAAAACCAAGTACGACAAGGAAGAGGGGAGGGGGGGGGAAGGAAACTATTTCAAAGGAAACCTGCTTTATTGTTGGGTTTTTGATGATTTCCACTGCCCCGACGCACGCAAATCTTGATGGTGCAATTGTGCAAAGCTCGTAGGGAAAACATAAATAGACAGAGGAAACTTTTACTCGAAGCGCATCAGTTGAAGTTAGAGGACTAGATTAGTAGCGTCATTGAAGCAATTCCGCCAACACTCATTCTCTATTCCTGCCCGCGAGTAAATAACAATTAAATGACGCCTATCAAAATCATCTAACGCGTCAAAAATCGATGGTCCAGATCGAACCACGACCTTCCCCATTCACTTCGCTCCTTTCACTCTGTTTAAAAAAACTACATACGATAACCCGCAATCAATTTTGATTCTTCTGGTATGTACGTACGACCGTAATTATGGAAGCGAGCACCCAGATTTATTCATTCTCGTCTCGGTGTATTATTTTTGTGCGCACATACACCAGCTCAGCACGAAAATATTATGGAAATATTGTGAAAAGAGGAAGAAAATTTATTCGTGCACGCTCGAGGGTATTTAGTAATCTACGATACGCCCGTATGGAAGTATTGTACGTACAAAAATATATTCCAAAAAATCAAAAAGAAGACGAAAACCCCGAAAGAATAATTTTCCATATGCATTCAAGAGGGATAGCGTGCGACATCGAACTCATTCTCGGTATTCGAAAGGTTGTTTTTATTTTTCTTCACTATCTCACACAGTCTACTCGTTTACGCAGTAATTGAGGGAAAAATACGAACGATGAAGCGATTAGACCAGACGAGAAGAAAGGAAAATGTGAGAAATATTTTCGTCTTCGTATAGACGATATTGAAAAATTCCAATCGGTAGTCACGTTTTACTCCATAAGTTATCAACAGAACCGAAGCCTATCTGTTTTCATGTCGCGACATCGAAAAGTGAGATCTCTTTGATTTATACCACGTATTTATTGCTGAGTATTATCATTTTCGATGCTGGATCTGTATACAACAATTAACGCAGGACCTAGCACGAATGTTGGCCATGAGTTCCTCTTATGACAGACACACGTACACAAACACCCATCATTGACTGTACGTAACCGTTCTCGCAAACTAATGTAAACCTTATTAGTAGTCTCGATTCGAATTTTACAACTTCTCACATTTCATCAAAAGGAGAACTTCTCGTATAATGCTGTACGTACACAAAACCCACGCTCACTCGAACTTTTCTGACCACCACGCACGTTGATTAGTATCAAGCTGCGGTAAACACACAGTCATAATATCAACGTCATTAACTCACTTATATGCAACCGACCAACGTACTGTAGTAAGATGGTCGAAAAACTTATACAATTCACCGTCGTTATGTAGTGTAAAAGCAGATCATCTTCGTGACTAATAAAAACGAGAGAAGTAAATGGAGCGATCTTAAGAGATAATAACGATATACCGGGGACTAATTATAAACTTTATTTGCCATATTCGCCACTACTGATGGTCCTTAAGTGCTTTCGATGGGAATCGTCTCAAACTGTAGGGCGAAATGTACTGTGAGAAGAAGCTTGACCTCAAATTGTAGAAATACGACTTCTTGTTCGGAGGGAATTAGTACGAGACTATAATAATACAAAAATAGGTGAATAAATGAATGCGAAGGAGGACCAATAATGAGGGAAGTTTTGACTCAAAAGCGCTGAAACCGTAAGTCGTGGAATATTTCTCGCTCCAAAGCTCACATCATTTCCATATTTTTGTTTCCTCTCAGTACAACTCTGTCTAGCTTTCTTCCTTTCCTCTCTCCTACTCGTACCAATCATGAATTCAATCCAGGATGATTTTCTCGCTTCCCTCCCCCTCGCGTTCCAGCCACCATCACTATCCACAAGTTTCACTCAAACGAATCAGGATACCGGCACTCGTCCGAAACATAATTTTGAATGACGATTTGCAGGAATGTTAAAAATTAACGGTGATCATTTTGGATACAAATGAGCCTCTGCCAGTCTCGATAACGAATTCAGCGCGTTCAAATGACGATATCACTTAATAATCTAAATTATCACACGTTAGTTCGTCTTCGCCGTAAATTACGACCTCGTTTACCGAGCAAATATACCGTTGAGATAATCTCGACCTTTTTTAGAATTCATTAAGTTGACGGCGATCTCGAAAATTGAGCAGCCGCATTATCAATACGTTTTTCATCTTCCATATCTTCAAACCCAACCACACAACGTATACTCGACAATTGTGAAGATTCCAATTAGACACATTGAGCTTATGAAACGCGATGTAAACAAATTTGGTAGGAGAAGTGTCATCTCGGTATACCTCAAAAATCGTGTTTTCGTTCGCACGTTTCAACTCTTGTGGTCTGTAGTTTTGTACTTGAAAACTGCGTTCAAGTCCCAAGTTCTCCATCTGTGTGTGTGTGTCCTGGTATGGTTTGCGGTTTTACCATTTTCGTTGTTGACGAACGATGACGCGACGACGACATCACGATGATTGTCATTTTTAAACAACTCTCAAAGGCATATATTACACTGTATATAACAGTTAATCTTGTTCAATTTGACTCAGCTCGTAACCGGCGGCAGCTAGCGGGCAGTTCTTGCGAATAGAAGCGCGGCGACTCTCTTTTATCTCCGACCATCACCACGGGACGAATGATTAGCGATTAGTCTTCTCTATTTGAATGAATAACCAATAAATTTACGCGCGGTCAGTACGTCCGCGTATAATCGTGCGTAGTGGATATTACCCATTCTTATTACGCGCGCATAGCGTGTATTTATTAAGAGAAGAACTGGTTGAGAAGGTGAAATATGAGACATAGACTGTACCGCGATTATGGCCTAATCTTTACATATCGTTCGTTAATTAGCTTGTTTTCGTCTATATGTGGAAACTTGACCGTGTCCAGTGAGCACGAAATTATCGGCCCGTTCCAGACGCCATTATAGCAATACTCTTCGCGGTGGTGTTTGTCTGTGCTAATTTTTATTATAATTAGCGCATTCGCCCGAGTGCAATTAATTAATTGATGACTTTAGCATCACTGTGCAGATTGTATCATTTCCGGTCCCTGTGGCGTACGTTATTCTCGCATGTGTCAAAGGTCACGAGAGAAGCGAAATCCTCACTTTAGATACTCTATGAGTTAATTAGAGGTGAGGTACTCTACGATGATGACGATAGAAACAATCTGGGAGGGCTTTAAGGCGATTTCATCCGCAAAATGTCATTGGTGACGAGGTACTAGTCTAATCTTGACGGAACAGTAATTGATGGATCGAATTATTTCTCTAGGTGTGGTGGGCTCGTGCCTCCGAGAATAACCGGTACAATATTTTCGAGTACGACCAACCATGTAACCTTTAATGTTTTACAATTCCGTAACATATAAAGTAGTAATTTTATATTACGCTTAATTACTACACCGACGATTGGTGGAGACGAGCCGGAGTCATGTAACGCAGACTAAACAACAGTGATGAAATCAACTTTTATAAAATTCAATTTTTTAAAGTTCATATTCGATATAACTTCCTAGAAACGTTCGCGTGGTTCATAAATTATATGGGTATAGGATGAGGAAGGCCGGCGAGGGGAAGCAAGGAAAGATACGCGCGATACGATGGGAGAAATTTATCTTTTTCAAAAACGATTTCAGCGCCAGAGGGAAGAGGGTGAGTTAGCGTAGTGCATTTTTTCTTGTCGATAAATGTACGTGAGTTGATTTTCTTCCGCGGACAAAAATAATGCGAAGAAGTCGCGCGGTTTAAAAAATTTCACCCGGGAGAATCGCATATTGTACTTTTGTTGTGTATGTGCTGGTACGTGAAACGTCTACGCCAAATATCGCACAGATACGTTCGAAAGAATGCGTATGAGCGAGAGACGTGCTTCAGCAATTTTGGTGTTCGCTGAAAAATGAAATATTTGAAAATTTGCGGTCTTTTTGGAGCTCACGTTCTAGCGTTTGCGTGTAATTCAAGTTCAACGGATGGTACGTTATTCTACATAATGATCCGCGCAATGTACAAAAAAGTATTTGAAATTTTTGTCGGGCTCCGTCTCGCGAAATCTCGAAAGCGAGGCAGAGACAGAATGACGACGGACTGACAACGTTTTGTACGTTGGTAACGCTTTTCGAGAGGATTATCGTGATTTATTGTACATTCAAGGGTATAGTCTTTAATTTTCGATTTTCGGAGGATCGGGAAAAACAAGCTAGGAATTCTTCTGATACTTCGTTTCTTAAGTTTCTTTCCTCCTATAAGATCTCAATGATAAAAAGTATTGAGAATGAACGTTTAAAGCCATCAGTTATTCATGAAAGACAGATTTTCATACTTTACGACCAACTTTAAACTTTTACTTTTCAATATGTTGCAGTGGATTTTCATGACGACAGAAAATTTACAATTTCAGAAATTGTGAGTTAAAATATTCTGACTATTTCTTGTTTATTCCACGAGTCAAAATTTGGTCTGATATGTTCAGTGTTCAACTGATAAGACAAGAGTGGTGGCTTTGTAATTCTGAAAGAACAGTGATTTCTCAAACCCCAACTATCATGGCTCGCTCACATAAAAAATATAGAATCAAAAAGTTTCACAAAATCCAACACAGAATCCTATCAACACCCCAATACAAATCTCTTAGCCACCATTTTACAAAACCATGCGATCTTTCAAAGCATGTTCAGTAAGAGTAGAGGACTTTCCATCTTTTTGATCCTTTGGTGGCAAAATTTGAGATTTTTATCGATCTCTGGAGTAAGTTAAGGTCATTAAGGTCATTAGGCGGGTACCTATGATCTTTTTGTGGCAGATCTTCTTAGCCCCTCTTTTATCTTATACCGAATTTGAAGATTAGGAGGGTGATGGTCGAATTTTCAAGTGTTCTGAAATTAGATCCGACCACTCTCTTCATCTCTACCACCCTTTTGGCTACAATCCACTCCTGACTGCAACTGTAAGCTCATCAACTTCTACTAGAAATGATCAAAGAATTCCCAGATGACAGCTTCAATTTTTCGAATTCTGACCAATCTATCAATAACATTTCTCCTAAGGATAACTGAGATACTTTTCCCTTGATCGACACAATGTAAGAGTGGACTGCAAAATCAGCCGGTAACGACCAGGAGAAAAGTATCTCTCACATGTGACCTGTTCAAGGGAGAGGGTAACAGTGCTGCCAGATGATATTTTCGGAAAACCGTATCCGTCACTATTTGTAAGACCGACAGACTTCGACCGATTTATCGATACCGATCAGGAGAAAGGTATCTCTCATACGACGAACTGAGGTACTTTTCCCTTGATCGACTTGATGTTATGGGAGAAGACCAGGGGAAAAGTTCAAAAGTATCTCTAAGGTACTTTTCCCTTACGCAAATCCGTACAGAAATTTGTTTTCTCTCTCGAGGACCAAAAATCCGTAAATTTGGCAGCACTGGAGGGTAGCAATTGCACTCCATTTTCGCTCTCCTGGAAGATTTGCGAGTTGCTGCTACCTTTATCTCGAAACAAGTCACATATGTGTGTCTAGAGTTCGTTACCCTCAAGCGCAAGAAATCCGTATTTCACGCAAAATCCGTAAAAAACCCGTATATTTTTCGAGGACCAAAAATCCGTAGATCTAGCAGCACTGTTTTCAGAACTAGTTTTGCGCTACACCGATGGATCAAAAGGTAAGATTAGAACTAGCTCTGCGTGCTTCAAGGGACCAAATTAATTATTTCGGCTCAACATCGAAACATTTCTTCTATCTTTACCACCGAACATGAGACCATCTTTCGTCGTCTTGAAATCATTACAACCGGGCGACATTCCCTCACCCCCCCTCCTTCCCAGCTCAACGAATCCACCTACCACTACACTCTCTCATAGACACTACGAAATAAATAAGAGGGCTTCTGATAAGTTCCAGGCTACAAAATAGATAAAAGTTACCAGCAAAGCATCAAAAAGTAATTACCTATTATACAATCTTTGGCAGCACGAAAAACCTTCGAGATAAATCTCCAACCCATCCCCTTCAATACGTAAATTTGGATCTTTCCGTTCGCATGATACGCTCAACCATTAGACTTGCAAAAAATACGACCCAAGTACCCCCATTGATGAGTTTAATGGTCTTATCACATATTAGAGACTTTGAAATGTCTTAACTTGGAAACTTAACAAAAGAAGAGACGAAGAGAGGGGTTCGGATCTAATTTCAGAACACTTGAAAAATTTGACCATCACCTCCTAATTTTCAAATTTGTATCAGTATAAGAAACGAGAGGGGCACAGAAAGTTCACAGGTACCCGCCTAATGACCTTGACTTACTCCAGAGATCGAGAAAAACCTTCAAGTTGGTCACCGAAGGATCGAAAATATGGAAAATCCTCAACCTTTACTGAACATGCTTTGGAAGTAACATTTTTGAAGTTTTCCACGAAAATATCAAGGAATTGGAAACTCCCCCCCCCCTCCGGAGGTATTTCGCCGGCAGCAAATACAGTAAGCTACGAATTCCTCTCTCGGAATTGAGAGTAACTCTGGCAGCACATCTGAAATCCTTTCCGAATCAGTGACCATTGGCAAACCCTACTACACTACAAATTGGACATACTTGGACTACCCACACCTTCACACATCACATAATCTCACAGCTCCTTGTAACACCGACCACGTCCCCATTAACATTCTCCTTGTCACATCCGGGACAACGCCGGTACAAATCTTCTCCCACGCACATTTCATCATGCCCTACTCTCGACAACGAGCTAAATAGTCCCCATATACACATAGAGCAGCTAAAAAATCCAATTCACCATAATTATCTTCTGAATTATCAGACAGACGTGCCCGTGCGAAAGAAGTTTGTTTCTTATTAAGCCATCCAATCGATAGAAGACAACTTCGTGAAAGTTATTTGTCGCGTAATTCTCCTGACTCGGTAAATTATATACAAAACGTGAAGGAATGACCAGACGACCTTCAGCCATACAAAATAAACTATCCCTTCGAATCACTAAATACAAAAAGCCCAGTGTAGCGAAATCCTTTGAGACACAGATGCCTAATATCTCTCGAAGAAAGACTTTCCGTAGACGTCTTCTAATACTATCATAAATCATTTAATTCATGGCTAAAAGGTCGCGAGGCAGATTTTATTCTCGTACAAATCGTCGGGATTTTCGGAATCGCGCGTTTACCACGCGAAACACGCGCGCTGTTATTAAATCCATTCCTACGGCGCACGACGCCCGCAAGGATACGAAAGGAGCCCGCGACGCGAACGAAATTGATCACAGATGATAAGGAAGGCGCACAGCAGGCGTACAGCGCTGCAGTTTGTGCACGTACCAAGGTAGATATACTTTACGGTACTACTTGTTGCTTCAAGTTGTAAAAGTTCTGACTGGAATACGTTATAGTACGTGTATATCACGCAAATGGAAAAAGTACATTACCGAAAGTTTGCCGGAAGAAGTGAGTAGGGTCAGTGAGAGACCAATCTAGTAGCGTGACTTTTTACATCGTGCTCACTCGAAGGGTTCAACACGCCTACCATAATTTGAGAAATGCATACAGCTACGTATACATAGTCGAGAGCGAAAATGGAAAAGTTTTGTAATACTGCACACGAGTTGATCGCTAAATATCTCAATCTTACGCGATGGCACCGTAATAGCGGATGATCGTTTTCCATCCGGGGTCAAACGAATCAAAAACTTGGCAACTTCTTTTGCCCCCTTCGACAGACCGAGTTGACGCCTTTCGATGGTATACCGTAACGAAATTGAGTTATTTATCACGATTTACGCTCGCGTATATTCTACGCGAGGCCTATGAGCACGAAACATAGTCGAAATAACTTGCCGTGGTCCAGAAGAAAGAAGAGGAAGAAGAACAGAAAAAAAAAAACGCAGTCAACTTGGAAGTGTCGGAGTGTTCGGAATAAGCGTGGGAAATTAAACGAAGCCGCCGGATAGAAAAGATTTCTTGTAATATACACTATAATATGAACATTATTTTCTTCGAGGCTACGTCAACGTAAATACTCTCGTTGGGGCATCAATTAAGTGTAGAAGCAAGAAATAATAATATTTAACAACAAAACTAATAACAATAAAAAATGTACCGATAACGTATCTAAATGGTAAGGGTATTCTCGTCGCTGGTGTATGTGTTAGTGGATGAAGTAGCTCTGGTTTCGTCCGTGAAACGGAGCTACTTCATCATCTTGCGAACTATTTCATGGTTTGAACATGAACATGTACGTGATTACCAAACAGAATACGAATACCTCTACTTTTTCGGATGAAAATTTTGTCGAAAAGAAGCTGGAGAAATTGGACTGTGGATGCAAAAAACTTAGCGTTGAGTGTTAAGAAGCTATATTTGATGGAAGAGAGAGGGGGGAGGTTCACCTGCTCTAGATTAGATCGTAGTGTACCGAAGGCTAATCTCAGGGCCGAAAACATAGTAAATGAAGGAAAGTATGACTCAATGCTGCCGGATAATGCTTCAAAATTCCGTACTCGCCATTTTTTCTTAGAAGTGAAAACGGGTTTCTACGTATCTTGACGGACTCTGAATGATTCGTCAAAGGAATCTCACATACTAATGACTGAGGTATTTTTTCCTTGATCGGTTCAATGTCGAGGACCACGGTATCTACCTTCAACGGTCAGGAGAAAAGTATCTCTCACACTGGTGACTGAGGTATTTTTCCCTTGATCGGCTCAATATTGAGGACCACAGTATCCAACGCCGGCACTGGGCATTTTTCTCGAGACTTTTTTCCAAGTTCCCCACGACGATAGCATTCCCTTCATCAGCCATTGTCAGTAATGACCCCTCCTCCTTGAGCAGATCAAATTTACCACCGTTGCATGTTTGATTCTCCGCTCTCCTTCCACTCTTAGAATTAGACATGAGTCAAACAGAAATGTCGCAAATGAAGGAGATTACGATGCGCCACATTCAAATTACGCACCATAGATGTGAAAACGTTTGCCGTAGCTCGACTAACGTTCGATTATTGCTGCGATAAACAACGAATAAATTACGCTAAACGCCCTAAGAAGAAAACGACGGCGATTGTTGCATAGAACGTCATTAGACCGGTGCCCATGTACTTATTTGTGAAGTTAGCATCGTCAACGACTTACGAACGAAGGCATTCACACTTCCTCGATTCTTCTATACCAATACATTTCTATCTCCACAAAACCCGAATTGGATGTTTCATGCCGTAAAAATATTATTACAGCTTAATAATAATGATGATACGAGAAAACGAGAGGAAGCAAAAATGTTACATTTTTACAGAACACGAACAGTCAAAACTACGACTAATCTGATGAGAACGAGTTCAAGATTTAACAGAAAACTTCCTGCAGACAGTGAGATTATTTGTCCACCGATTGATTCTGGCGTCTCAAAAGTAGGCAATTACCAACCAATTATTAGCTTCACAAGTAAGTAATTGCTAAACGACGAGTAATTAAATGTTTGGCATTGAACAGCGTGCCAAATTTCAACTTTTTTCAAGAAAGAACTCTGCGACTTGAGCTCCAGCCAGCAGTTCATTGATTTTAACCGTTCTCTAACGTCTTTCCAAGCTCGCAGACAGATCGGTAGCATTGCTGGAGAAATAGAGACTCTGTACTATTCCCGACCAAGTCATTCGTACAGTAAATTTACAAGTGTTTATGCGAGATATCGGCTTACTCATCGCGTGTTCGATGCGTCATATACGATGAACCTCGAGTAAGATCCATGTTAGATATAAGTAAAATATTTTCACGTGATTCAGCAGCAAATCGCTCTTTGTTGTAACGTATAGAGCGTTAAATCTTTGCGTTCTAGCCTTCATCGTGTTATGTTGTCATTTCGGCGTAATTGTGAAAATGTATGTAGGTATACGATGCAAAAATCCGAACTGCACGCGAAAAATTTTTGATTACGTAAGTCGCACCTTTCTCTCGGCCTCATCTCAGGTACATATCGATGATAACGATCATAGTTGATGTGGAGGAAAATTAGGCTCACTCTTTGAAGTGAAACACTGGTTTTCTCTTCGTAGGAAATCACGTACTCGAATAAATAAATTAGAAAATAACGTTTACGATGTTTTACGCTCAATGAACTCGGATAATGTATAACGTGCAAAATTATCGTATGAGGTAACTAAATAGCGTAGCTTGAAACGATCTACTCTTGATGAGGAAAAGGACTCAACTCGACTGACTTCACAAAAAATTTCGAGAGAGGAGATACTCTGCTCTTTCTTGGAATTTTCATGGTACATTAAAGTAGATTTTCAATTAAAGGTTTGCCCGCCTAAGCCCTGGCTGGACGTACAACTGACTGGGACTCTCGAGGATTCTAGGGTGTTCTCGGACTTTCTATCGGCCGAAAACCAACAGTGGTGACAATCATAGAGTCAACCATTGAATCGACTCTCGTATTTTTATTTTTTTGTGTTTCTCTATTTCATGTATCCTAGAGGTCCTCCATGTCGAATTCCTAACCTCGTGCTTCTTCGGCTATATGGTCCCACATATCCCTATTAGGTCAGTGGTAACTTTCATCTCTTCTCCTACTTTTAGACTATTCAAATTCCTCAGTTATAAGCCTCAGTTTTCCATCAATAATTTTTGTGAGCTAGTTCAACGCCATCCTCCTGACTCAATAGCAAAAGTGTGTCATCATCTATTCCTCTCCTTCCTGTTCTCAGGTTCACGTACCGACCCCAATTCTTGATAATTGATCACAACCCTCGAACTGTATCCTTTTCCCAATTTCAACACTTCATCAACTAAATCCCTCCCCTGCCGGATCTTTGGTCTCTAAAATTTTTTCAATTTTATGAAGTCTTTCACCCTCGATGTCATCTTCTTTCCTATATTGTTTACTGGCACTGATATGTGGATGATGTTTTATGTCTTTAGAGTGGCTCCGTTACCGACCTCCACTCTCTCCTTACCCTCCTCAACAGTCGGTAGCCAACCATCAAGTTCTTTATTGAAGTAGGTGAAACTCATATTATTTTCTTGGCCTCTCTGGCGTGCATAATTTTGGGATCCTTCGTAAAAACACTTGCACGGATACATTCTAATATCCATGCCTCTTCATTCTTTCCTCCTTCCTATAGGCTTGCTGCCTTCAACAGCTTCATCCACCGTTTTGTTTTCGCCCTCTTTTCATTCAGACGAAGAACCTAATCTTCTCAAATACCTTACAGCTTGGAACTTGATGAAAAAATCTACCTCCAAAGCTCTAGACTCAACCGCTCATCTCCTACAGAGTACGACTCCCTCTCAAAGGAAATGTGAAATGGGTTTTTTCACCCTACTGTGACACCTTCCCCAAAGATCACTCATCTCCTCAAACCCTCTGGTCTTCGCTCTGCGTTTCATCACCCTTACACTATCCGCAGCTTATTTTGTAGGTTGAAAGATCTCATCCTTTGCATTGAAGTTCAAGATCATCTCGATGAAGTTACTTTCACTCCCTCCCTCTGTTAACGCTTTGCCTCGACTTCGGACCATAAATTTGATCTTCACCAGACCGTTTCGCTCCATTCTGGGAATTCCTCCCGTCGACGGTTGAATCATCAATTGTACTTCGTTTGTAGTCATTCTATAGCATTGCTCTCGGCATTTCTCGAATGAGTACTGAAATTCACCAATGGCTCGATGGCTCTACTTCTTCTTCTTCAGTACCATGACCCATCTCGATCTTAGGCTCATCCATTGGCCAGTTCCACTAATTCCCCATAGGCGTCTCTGCCGGCTGCTGTATGAAATAGATCTTTGACGCTACATCGAGTCCAATTCTGGAAATTCCTTAGCCAAGATAAGCTCTTCCGCCCAAGTCTCCGTTTCCCCTATATTTTCCCTATGATTATGGTCTGTAGTAGAGCATACTCAGGACCGCGTCAAATTTTTTCTTCTGACAGTGCTGAGCAGTTTCCTCTCCTTAGTAGCATAATATAGGAGGTACTGGAGCATAAAGGGTCGACTAAGGCTGTGACAAACTGACAGGTCCGTGACGTCATGACCTCATCGGGTTTGAACCCCGATTTTGATGGAAATTGTAGGCTAAGACTTGAAAAAAATCAATTCGTAGGCTACGAGTGATGGGAGGGGGCTCAGACGTGATCCACATCGGATTCGCGTCGAAGAGAGCGGAGAGAGGGGGCACATACGTGATCCATATGGGTAACCCCCTTTCCCTCCTCATGAGGTCATGACGTCACGGACCTGTCTGTCACGTTGTCACGGCCTCAGTCGACCCTTTATGCTCCAGTACCTCCTATATTATGCTACTCTCCTTCCTCACCATCTGAAGCTCTTCGGCGTTGGTCTTCCTTTCTGTCCATAAGATCCAGAGCATCCTTCGGTAAAACCAAAGCTCAAAAGCCTCTATCCGTCTGCTACCTACTTCTTCTGTCTTACATTCATAATCGTTCACTTCACCTTGAAGACAATCGCGAATTATGTTGCCCTTTGCCTCCTCTGTTTTTTATGAAAAATCTATTGCACAACCTTCTCAGAAAGTCTTCACTGCCCGAAGCCTTAAAACAGTCCTCTTGAATGAGAATGATTTCGAAATGAAACTTCAACCACCTCATTGAGTACCAGAAACGGAGACGACGATCACAGGTGAACAAACTTCCGCGCATCACTAGAACGAGCCACAATAAGTCATTCGCACTCAAGACATGTACATAAATTCGTCGAAAAATTTCCTCAAATCGTAACACAATGCAATAACACGAAGAAATGCGATCGCTCGACAGGAAAGCCACATCAGCCTCGAGAAAAAGGTAAAAGTCAAACGAGTAGCGTATACAAATTAATTACGAGCCAAAGCTCGGTGCGGCACATCCGACTAATTAACGTGACTATTCGAGACACTAGTGACTCCTGGATGATTCGACGAAATCACTCGAGGCATTACGGAATCAATGAAGACACCGTACTGTATACACATCCTATAGCGGTAACAATACCCATCAACCGTCAGAAAGCAAGAAAGCCGACACCGGAGCTGCTGCGAGCCAGAACAGTCGGGAGTACTCCGTCGACGTCTTCGTCGTCGACATAATATTGCAGCAAATGCCACGCAAAATTATATCGACTGTACCTACCAGGGTCAAAGACATTCCTGGCTCGCGGCGTTTGCACGGTGTATACGGCGGCGCTACGCGAGAAAGGATCCGACGAGCGGTCGATGTACGTACGCATACAGAAATCAAATTGACAAAGATTTAAACGATATTGGAATCATAAATTGCAATTTTTTTTCGTATTCTCTACGCATGATATATGGGCGAGTATGAGTTATTGCTGCGGCATGGCTACACAAACTCGCTCTTCATTAGGCTACTCTCATAATACGCGGCATGATAACCCTAATATTAATCGCTCAAATACATTGAAACAATCTCCCCTCGCGAAAGAATGGAAGCTGCACCATCATCGCCAGACAGTCGAGTCGAGCATCGATCGAAGGTCTCGCCAAAAAACACGCACGTTACATTTTTAAATATAGGTTTTATTACACGGGAACGAAGCACTCCGGACACTTCTGCTCCATCCAAAAATTCTTTTTTAGACATAGCCTATAAATACACGTTACGAGGAACTATTTTTCGTAAAAATCCGACTCAAACGAGGACACCGATTCTGCTGCACGATACACCAGTTTTTTTCAAAAAGATAAGGTAAACAAAATCAGTAGAATCAACAAATCGCTGTTGGCTCGAGCAACATGAAAAAACTTTTAACAATGCCTATAAGAACTAGATCTGCCGCGTAGTAAGCTCTATATAGCACTCGTAATTATATTTTATTTCATCTTTTATAATATACACAACACCCAGTTTCTTTCGCGCCCATCTCGAGACGACTTCTTCGTATAATAGCTCTCAATTGCGTTTATGTCTCCTAGAAAAACTAATTCGCTCTCGTTAACTTTCTTAACTATCGGTATTTGTCGTATTTATGCGCTGGTTTCCATTATCTGCGACGGCTACCTCTTATAATAATTATTTTTCCCATCATCCGGCATTCTTCAATGGCAACATCGACACGTTATACGCGGCGATAAATCGTCATCCACTGGCCCTGGCTCGCTATACGATCGTGGATGGCATTCTTTGAAATGAAGACATTTGAACTGGAGCCGGTCTTAGACGTGCGAGAGAAGGCAGAAATATTTGGACTGTATAGGATAAAATTCAATTCTCTGCAGCATTATAATGAATGGAAATGATTTGGCGTGCGAGAATTATAACGCCCTTGAGCAGTCTTCGCGCGCAGCAATCACATCATCATCACGGCATAATTAAGGCGAGAAGTATTCGCAGCGTGATGTCGTTTAAAATCCTCTAGGAATGAATCGAGCCGATTGAAAAAAAAAACGCGAAAACGAGCTAGAATGCTCCATTCCGTCCATAATTCGTATACAATATCGTTCCAAACTCACTTTCACTGGTACGGAATTTTGCTCAAAAATCGAAGTATTTGCCAGAAAAGAACTATAAAGTAGTCAGACTACAGAGTTCAGAGGTCATAAGATGTGTCAGAATCACGAATTCAGTTCGTTGCCTCAAAATTTACATCTATCAGACAGTTTACGATGCCCACTTTTCAGTAGCTTTGTGTCTGAATAAATTTTTTATGGTCACTAAGGCAGTGCCAGAAAGCTGATGACTTTCTGTCCATTCTTGGCTGTAAAGGTCATCTGTTCACAATGCTTCAAACCATGAAGGAAGATATACGGAAGGTACTAGGTCATTCTTAGAGATGCTATGTAAGCAACCGAATCTGGACAAACCCGTCTAGTGCCCGGCTTACATCATAAATAAGAATAATTCTGCCGAAGAAATTGAATTTAACCCGGAGAGACAAAATTTTTCATTATTTTGTTTTACTCTGATGGTATTTACATCGAAATAATGGTGCCACCAGCATTTTGCAAACAAAGTACCTGCACATATGAAGTGTCAGGGAGCACAGTGGATACTATTTTTCGGTTAGCTGACCTACGATAATTATGCAAATATATTAAGAACAAACACCTTTGGTAGAAATTTTATTCAATCAAATTACATTCCGTTGCAGGTACGGCATTTCAACCTTGTGTAACAATGTCGACATCTAAATTTTTCTGTAAAGAAACTTGACTGGATCACCCCACCGCTACATCGAACTAAATTCTTTTCAATTCAGAGCGGACATCACACGATAAGTCGCATCGGAAGGACAGACACCTTCGGGTCGTCATACACGTACAACAAGGAAGATGATAGGAGCAAGATCTCACAAGAAAATCAAGAGTTCAATGATGGAAATATCAAATAAGAACATAAGGAGGGCATTGAATACAGAAAGACAACGAATGGAAGCATACTCAAGAGGGTAAGAGAAGTAAAGTTCCTATGACCAGCATTGCGGATGCCTCTGTTTGGTGTGCCTGGCAATAACTTGGCAAATAGTAGCAATTCTATAGACAGACATGTTGGTACTATAGTCATTATCAGTACTGAAAGCCAACCATAAACTAAGGGCTGGAAATCAATACCAAGGAGGTAATGAAGAACCTAGGCATCTGGTTTGGTTCAAAGCTGAGCTTCAAACGCTATTTCTTGATGACAGCGGAAAATGCGGACAAGGTATCTGAGCCGCCTAATGAGAAACCTATAGGAGGGGCGAGAGAAACTAGAAGAAGGATTAGGATGAGCACCTGAAGCTGCTTCCGCGTGTTAAGCTTAACTGCTGTGCAAATGACTCACAGGTAGTACTGCTGAAATAACTGTAACAGCAGAGACCAGAGTAAACTAGGCCCAAGAATTGAAGACTTGTTGGATCAAGTTGGCCAGATAATAGTCAACACGTCAAAATTTCAGCCAAGCCCCCCCCCCTCCTACCTACAAAGTGCAGAAATCAAGACCAAGAAGATAATGAAGTACCTAAGAATCTGGATTGACTCGAAGCTGAGCTTCAAACACCATTTCTTGATGATAGCCAAAAAAGCAGGCGGGAAGTTACATATGTGACTTATTCCATACATCAAGTACCCGTTCCAGGGAAAGGGTAGCAGTGCTGCCGTCATTTTTTGTAGGACCTAAAAACAGATTTCGACGGACTACATGATTCATCAATACCAATCAGGAGAAAAGTATCTCTCATAGAAGTAACTGAGGTACTTTTCTCTTGATTGACTCGATGTTTACGGAAGACTGCAGTATCAGCCCATAACGACCAGGAGAAAAGTATCTCTCATATAACTGTCTAAGGTACTTTTCCCTCGAGTGCAAGAAATTTGTATTTCACGCAAAATCCTTACTTTTGAGGACCAAAAATCTATAGATCTGGCAAAACTGAAGGGTAGCAATTGAACTCCGTTTTCGCCCTCTTCGGAGATTTGCGTTTTGCTGCTAGTTGCCCTTATCTTGGAACAGGTCACATACCTACGTTGCCTTATGAGAAACCTAGGAGGGCCAAGAGAAACAATGAGGACCGCCTTGTCAATCCTCCCATAGTGCTCTACCAGAGCCGACTCTAAGGAAGGAGAAAGATGGGCCCCATATTCAGCAAAGAGCTGACCTAAGGTATGTTAGAGCCTACTGCACTATCTGAACGGAGGCTCTTTGCGTATTAGCACGTCCACCACCACTCAAGGTCCTTGCTGAGGAGAAAGCGACGGTATTTAAAGCCAAAAGGAAGACAACAAGCGATCAAAAGGCTTTGCGCTTCTTGCTCAAGGAATGAAAAGCAACAATTGCTCAAAGTGAACTGGGGAAATGGACGACCTGTGGGTCAATACGTGACCTTGATGAGTGCATGAACCAAGACTATAGTTACCATAACCTTTAATTGGCTGCTCCAACACGTATCTTCACAAGAACTTCAAGGCAGTTGAGCAGGCAACGTGTTTGCATTACATCCACGGGCAGGATGATGGAACAGCACACCTAATTTGGGCGTGAGGCGTGGAGGTGTGAGAAGAGTCTACTGCACTATCTGAACGGAGGTTCTTCGCGTATTAGCACGTTGACCACCACTCGAGCTCCTTGCTGAGGAGAGAGCGGTGTTCTTCGAAGTAAAAAAGAAAACAACGACCGATCAAGAGGCTTCACGGGCCCGAGGAGGAGGCCAGGCACTCATTTCTCGAGAAATGAAGAGCAAGAATCTCTCAGATAGAGCTGGGTAAATGAAAGACCCGTGTGTTAATACACAATCTTGAAAAACGGGTGAACCGAGACCATGGTCGGCTGAACTTTCACCAGAGGCAGGAGTTGAGAGGCCATGGCTGCTTCAGCAAGTACCTTCAAGGGAGGAGTTGAGGAAAGTTGAGGAGGTAACGCATTCGCACTTCAATCAAAGGTGGGACGGTGAAGAGATACAACCCTACTTCATGATTTCCGAAGTAATGAGGAGGAAGGGGAGGGTTAGAAACTTATTATTATGCGATTAAAAAAGACCCGCGAAACGGAAAGAACAAGAGCTAAATGAAACCGAGCCGATCGAGTAAATAGAGACTATAAGAACGCAGAGACAGGCAATGAAATAAAGTGAAGATTGACTTGGAAGGACCTTGAAATCATGAATACTAGGAGAAAAGACGTTTGAAGTGAATAAGAGTGAATGGTCAAAAAAGACAAGACATGCAGACAAAAAAAGCGTGAGAGAAAAATGAGAAAACAAAATAATAACGATCAAATCTAAAGGAAGTATTTGAGAGCATGCAAGACTCGAAAAGGAAATGATACGAAAGTTGAACAACAAAAAAAAGTATTCAGTTCGAGATCTGGGGAATGAGGAATTTTACAAGATGATGTGGGCAAGAGCAAGATGACAGAGATGAAAACTGCTTACAGGAACCAAAGACGAATGACAATCATACGCAACAAATAGAAAAACGAGCACTAAGAGAAAAATGAGTTCTCATTACACTCAGACATGAAGTTACCAAGAGAATTTCTGAGAACGTCAAAAGTACAAAAAGTTCTAGAAAGTCTACGAGAGGGATCAAAACAATGATTAGATCTAGAATTGTATCATGTAAAATTTCAAAATTTTCCATTGTTCTCGTATTTGACAACTTGAGAGGTTTATCCGTCGATTCATTTTCCTCAAAAGAATCCACCAAACTTCCACGAGTATTTGAATGTAATACGAATTACTTACGTGCGCTGCTTCATCATGTTATATCATAGAAATTACTCTAAGCTTCATCCTCAGAAATACAAGCAGGGTACATACCTGAAACATGGAAGAGGATACGCGAACATTAAAACCAACGATACAAAAAAATCATGAAAATCCACGAATTTCATCAAGAATGTATTCTGGGTAATGTAGTTTTGGTTCGATCACGAGACATTTCGCAACGTGAACGACGATACACCGAAATTTAGAATCGTTTGTTGATTAGTAAAAACGGATTCGGTCGTGGTTTTCTTGCAATACACAGTTCTGATAATCAGATCAGAAAGATAAAACACTTCACTGCCCCACAATTTACAAATTAAAAACTCTACTCGTAACTGAATCATCGCGTTATCAAATTATCGACTGATACGCTCTCGCGAATGAACGCTATCTCGGTCTATTTTACTTATTTTTCATTTATTTGGACACTGTGAATATTATAGCCTTGGAGAGATACGAATCTTTCAGGTTGGACGATCAAAGATCATCCAATTTATAATTTAAAATTGCAAAAGAGAAGTTCTTGGAAGATTGTCCATGATACCTAAACCTACGACATCAGAAACGAAGGTGCAAGTTTCCTGAATTTCAAGCAAAGATCATCCGACGTCGTCAGGGCAGCTAGCTCAAGAACTTTTAGCATTCACTTCTCTGCCTCAAGTCCGATCAAGCCCACTCTGGATAGTGATAATTCTTATCCTTGAATGGTGAAACAGCACCAGAGCACTTCGACCACTGTTCAAGTTCTTTAATATAGATATCAAATTCAAATATCGTTCGTTCAATTGTAAAATTGTCCAACGAGAAGGAACTTCGAAAAACTTTAGGCGAATTACTTCAGCTTCTATTGAAAATTCAATTTTCAATTTAAAAAATAATAATGAGGTGGCCCAGGATTGAAATTGAAAATATTTCCTCAAAATCAGAAAGTATTTTTTTCGTAATGATAGAAATAAATTTTACATAGGGCTTTTACAGAAAAAAGGCTGATATTGAATATATATTTTTTTTCGATAGATGAATACCTTCCTCCCGGTTGGGCTTAAGTTTGTTGCTTGAGAAAAAAAGACGGAAAGATGAATTCTCGCGCGAGCAAAACAGAGAACATAAGGCATTGTCCTGCAAACCAATAAGAATGTAAAAGTCCTATAGGTAACCAGCCCAAAAAATGATGAAGCGAGAAATGGCAATAAGAATCCATAATGAAAAGGAATGGCAAGAATTTCTGCGTCTATCGACAGAATTCGAGCCTGCAACTCCTGTACGTAAAACTGCCTCATAAATATTCTCCCACCCCCCCCCCTCGTCATGAGTATCACGTTTTCAGGAATGGCGGAGTAGATTATTCAGAACAAAGCAAAATGAAACTCCTTATTGGCCGACGTCTCTTCGATTTGCAGCTCTGAATTAAACTTCTCTATCTTTCTCTACTTTTATGTGGGAGGGAAGTTAACCCCCTTCCCTCTCTCCTATTCTGCCAGCAGTGTAAAATTTCAGAAAATTTCTAATTATCTGAAAGGCGAGGCTCTCTTCTTTCACATCATGGAAAAGAAATCAAATGAATCCCCAGTCAAAGCAGACCACTGGTAGAGAGGGAAATCACGGAGACCGAAACTAAGACCTTCTTTTTGCACGCATTCAAGCAAACCCTATCTCGGTCCTGAAATTCACGATAACGATGAATTCCAAACAAGGTGAAGGAGAAAATCTCGCAGAAAAAATAAAAACGAATTCCGAAATAACTACCCAAGAGTGAAATTTACCTAAATTTCGTGCCCTTATAGTTCGAACTCGCGGCAACTTTTTTTGTATTGTAATCGTCATGCAGAGATTTCACGAAGTAGACGAGGTTCAAGTATCCCGAAAAAGTGAGAAAAAATTATCAAACTTTTTAAACACCCGCACAACTGCGTATCGTCCCCCGGCCCCTCTTTCCCCACCACTCGCCAACGCCCTCATTATCTCGCTGTAATCAGACAAGGACGAATACTCGCGACTCTTTCATTTTACGATTTCAAACTGTTGTCTCGGCCGTAATCTTAATATTTTTTCTCATTCTTTCGGCAGAATGTACCCGCAGACATTTCCAGAATATCATCTGAAAAATTCTTATCTACTCGAGTATAGTTGGATGTTTTTTCCGCGACGCTACAGCGTCTAACCCGGAAAAGGCGAAGAAAAAAAAAGAACGAAATCAAATTATCAAAATGTACCTCGCATAGTATATGCTCGAACAACATTTTTCCGCTAACTTTCGTAAAAGTTCTTCCAAAGTATTAGCCTATTTATACAACTCGACAATAAACGCGTGTCTCGAAGAATTAAAAACACCACGCTGTACAACAATACGGGAAATTAGATTATTTCGTTCATTTCTTTTTCTGGCTCGATTGGTTGGAAAGTTCATCGGGAAATTTATTTTACTATTTTCTATACACTAAGTCGCTCCGGAAATTCTAGGAAGACACATAACAATGACAAGACTTCGAGAGAACAAAAAAAAAAGAACTTTGTATAGTTTCTAATTTTGTAAAAATTTAATAAAGAAAATTTTTGCTCCAATTCCCCAGCTGATATATTTTCTACGACCTTGTTAATCCGAGTTATGTGAGATAATTAAAACTTCTTTCTTACCGTCGTCTGTCCAAGGAATAAGATTCTTTTTTAGCGCCAGCGGTAAATTTCATCGTCGCAGCACACAAAAGGGATCAGAGAGGGGGAAGGGGGAATTAAAGCTTATCTCATCGAGCGATGTTAATCATTATCACCGATCGAGATCGTATTCGCGTAGGTTGAAAAACTCGCGAAAAATTCTTTCACTGAGCACTGAGCACTGAAAATCGTACATCATCGTCGCCACTTTTCGCACTGGAAAACGCATAAAACACGTGTATAATATTTCCGTACGCACGCACGTGAACCGGGCACCGCGAGAATTCTTGGCCGCTGAAAGAGCGACAACTAGCACGCAGCGTATCAACCGGCAGGATAGTAACTAATTTGAATACGCGTACGAAGCACGCGGGACGCCTAGAGAAGCCAACCAGTACAACAAAAAATAATATACCAGCATTATTCATCTCCCGAAGAAGTGGAAGTGGAGTGGATAAGATCGCGAGACGCGCGGTACACGATCGTCGTACGACACCGAGTAGCGACGACGGGAGGAGCATCAAACGTTACCCCGAAGATAGCTGCAGGAGCATCAGGTCGGGCTCGCGCGATTCCCGAACGCGATACCGGTCCTTCGCCGGTGAACCGAACCGAACGGTTGGATTTTGAACATCCCGTATTATCTTCTCATCATAATAATTATGCTATTTTTCACGTGCTGCCGGTAATTTTTTTTCGCGTTGTTTTGCACGAAGAACATCAACAGGTGCAAATATACTTTGATTTATGCGATCCGCTGATATAAATAATTCTTGATTTTTTAATATTCTTAACCAAAATTTAAGTCAGTTGATGAACCCACGTTTCAATGTCGCGAGGGCAGTAATACTCGAAAGTATAACCGTTTTTATCGTGCCTCCAGGCTTTTCACAAAGATCGTTGTTCACGTTATCGAACGGAGCGACCTGCGTTCCACCACAACAGGTAGATATTATTCCATAAATGATTGAAAATGGAGATCAAATTACGTCGGAATTCTACAAGTACGAAGACTTGTCGAAAATAAAATATGATCGAGTATCACGAAGGACGCAGGAGTTTACAAAGGTTTATCGTTTTTGGAACATAAAAATCGAATAAATTATTTCGACGTACATAATAGCGGTCCCTCCCTCTCTTCAGGTAGTTGATTTGGTTGACAACTGTCTCGTAGTAGAGGGATTTCGATAAGAGGCATATGCGTGGCTGACGCTTGCACGCTGCCGCTATAACTAACTGCTCAGCAAAAATATCCCAAATCATCCCAGTCTAAAAAGTACGAAGAAGAAGACTACAGGGATGCGAAAAGCGTAACGAAGTGCCACCGAATTGTCACCGGTTAGTTACTCGTATTTGGGGTTTAGTACTGGATTAAGAAGAGCAACCAGGGTAAGAAAATTGATCGATTGCGCGTGGTTACACCTTTCTGAACGCACTCCAGTAGGAAGAAAAAAGGAATTGCGGAGAATAAAGAAGAAAATAATATTGAAGACGAGAATAGAAAAGCATTTCGAATAGAATGAACTGAAACTTGAAAGTAGTGGTCACAGATTTTTTTACTATGACGTCATCGAAAACTCTGACCCAGTATGATAGGATAACTAGTCTCATAATTATCACAGTGCAGGAGACCAGGGGAAGAAATAAATAAATGCATAACTGCCAAAATTGGGCCAGAACCGTTGGTTTTAAACACGAAGTTCTAAATTGTCGCTTTTTCACTCATGAAAAAGAGATGCGTAAAAATTTTGCTTGAAATTTAGCAATTTTGATGAAAATTGGATAGTTTTTGTAGAAAATACAATTTTCAGTCCAGAATGGAAAAATAAAAAATTTGGATCGAAAAACGGTAAGGATTTTGTATTGATGAGTTTTTTTTTTTTTTTTTGTCAATAATCACGTAATTTTGGTCGGAAATTGGACGGTCGTGTGAAAGCACTAAAGGCGATCCTGTTTTCAGCGAGGAACCCGCTATCTGCTATGATGAGAGAGTATCCTCAGAAAACGGGGCCAAGCATGAACGCAAACGATTTTTATGACGTCATCTTTTTCGAAAAAATCGTTTTGGTGGTGATGATACGAGAGGCATTTGAAGAAAATTTCGACGGGCCCACTCGTAATGTACATACAGAAGGAGGAATTGATTGAATTTTGACCTTTAAACTATAGGTATAGGAAGAAAACATTAGGATAATTTTCATTTTTCAAGAAATGTACACTCAAAAGAGTGAATCGCCTCACTCGTATCCTTCTGGGTCAGGCCGCTCTCCAGAAACAACTCGTGACGTTGAAGAAGCTCGTAAGGGTGCATCAGGTCAGAGTGGCCATTGACCGTATACTCCGTGGGAGGCTTACAAGGAAATGTCTCGATTCTACGACCCGACCTCCCCTTCCCGCGATTCGCACTCTGATAGTAGGAAACGGGGATCAGGCTGCCGTTTCTCTATCCTCATTTCAGCCGGCTACTTACAATACTAATTTAAGAGCTTATTTGTCAAATTAGAAGACCCTGTTCCGATGGCCAAGAGTAGAATGTGTATAGGGTAGTTTTTAGGAATTGCCATGACCATAGCCGTCAACTTCAAATCAGAGCCGTTGAACCCAAAAAACTTGGGAGAAAAAGAAAATTGGGAGAGTCGCCATTTGCTGATCACTTAATTGCTTTGAAGAATGATCCAAAGTTCTTCTCCACAGAGAGAATTTTTATTCTACAGGCACATTCCTGAGAAGGGATTGATTGAATTAGTCCACGAGAATGATTTACATTTTGATGACCAGCTGGTTCAGTCATGACCTCCTTCGATGTTACTTCTTCTTGCCGGTGTTGGGTTCAGTCGATTTCTATACCCTGAGAATAACAGTTCAGCCGAAAGCGCTCGAACTCCTGGAAAAATTTCGCCCTTTCATGAACTTGAACTGTTTTAACCGCTAGAATTAGGGCAGTGTTGGACTTGGATCATGTTTGCGGATTCAAAATTTCACCCGACACCACAAAATTCTTCGAGATACGGCCTCATAGAATAGGTTTCTTGTTGAAAGTTTGACTTCTAAGCCAACGGATTATTCAATGACGTCATTAGACTTGACGTCACAAGGACCAAACTGTGACGTCATAGAGACTTCTCTAGTCGACGATGTCTTCAGATTGCAACTAGGAAGAAAAAATAGAAGGCACAGAATTTCCTTGTCGCGAGGTATTATTTCAACGAATCGGCATTGATATAGTTACGCAGTGACTATTGGAACCACACAAAGAGATTATTTAAACGGTCCTTTTCAGGATAACCCAAACAATTCCTCAACAGTTCTTGATTAGACTCGATACGTTCACCCGTTGGCTCCTCGCGGACTTTCCGTCACCAGTGGCGGAATCTGAATTTTTGCCGAATATTGCAGAAGATTTCATCTTTGATGCCAGAAACATTTTTTAGCGGGGAACCCGCTATCCCTTTTGTTGGGGGTACTCCCAGGAATTTTTTTGCGAGCGCGTCCGCGAAGGTTGATGACGTCACGGAGAGGGACTTAGAAAAATTTCGACACTCTAACCATGTATGATATGAAGTGGACTTACGCAAGCGCGTCCGCAAAGGTTGATGACGTCATGGAGAGGTTGATGACGTCACGGACAGGGACTTATAAAATTTTCGACATTCTAGCCATATATGATATGATGTGGACTTATGCGAGCGCGTCCGCGAAGGTTGATGACGTCACGCAGAAGTTGATGACGTCACGGAGAGGGACTTGAAAAAATTTCGACACTCTGGCCATATATGATATGAAGTGGACTTACGCGAGCGCGTCCGCGAAGGTTGATGACGTCACGGAAAGGGACTTGAAAAAATTTCGACACTCTAGCTGTATAATTATGATAAGAAGTGGACTTAGGAAAATTCCTACCTCCGAGATATACATGATAGAAGGGGGACTTGAAAGAATTTCCAATCTCGAGTTCTCTCCCCCCCCCCGATCTCACGCTCGCGAGGATGATGACGCGAAGGAGGGGAATTTAGAAAATTTTAACTCTTTAGCCATATATGATAAAAGAGAACTCGAGACTCGAAACAAATGGGCTCGGGCTACCATGGCATCTAATGTTTTTTTAGTGAGCAGCCAAGATCGCGAGTTTTCTGCTTCTGATGTCTTTTAGAGCCGGGATTTCTGCTCTATAACACATCAGAAGCAGAAAACTCGCGATCTTGGCTGCTTTCAGTTGTCTGCCATGAATTAGTCCTTCTTCTCTCTGAGCACGTTTGAACTAACACTCCTCTTTCAGTAAAATTTTGGGTTGAGACTTCGAAGATTCGTCGTCTTTTGTGTGTATTGCTTGGAATAACGACATTCATGAAGCCAAAGGTCGAAAGCTGAAAGCCATATTCATATTCTTCAAGGTCCTAAGTTCAAGCCGAAGCTGAAATTTTCGGCTGAAATACTCTGCGTACAAATAGAACAAAATTTTTTTTAAATCGTGCCTTTTCTTTAGACAAAAGCTTACGCCCTTTTTGAAACACAATCCCATTTATACAGCTTTAAATTGAAAATTTTTCCAAGATGCCTGATACATATAGCTCAATGATCGGAATTTTCGGAAGCTCGAAGGGTGTGATTTTTCGAGAGTAGTTTAGAGAGTTTCTTTTATTTTCTCGGAAGACACTCTTCAAATAGCCCCCACCTCCCTCGGGACCGTATAATTTACCGGAAAAGTGGCATTTTTCAACCGGACTCTTCTGCAAATCAACGATCATTACAAAGGCTGAGAGGATTTAAAATTATGGAAAAATTGTGCAGTTGAGGCCGGAAAGTCACCGGGTAACGAAGTGGAGGAACACCTGCCTCAGGGCTCAATCTGAATGAAGGGCTGGTGCGTAGTGCACCAAGGGCCGGTCAAAGTTTGGACGATTCAAGAAAGTCCTGCAGTTTTAGGGTTGTTTTGTGTAATGTTACAGGAGGAGTTTGCGGTTACAGCGGTGTGAGGTTGTGATAGATACTCGGAACGTTCAAGAAATTCAGGTATCATTCCGAGTAAAAGGTCAGATCAATGAACTTACCACAGGATTAGGTTGTATCGACGCAGAGAAGGAAGAGGCGTAAGGCGTGAGTATCTTTTTTGAAATAGTATGTGTACCATGACTGTTTCCTTGTCCGTTTGCATTTCATTACGGGGATCAGCACTGGTTTGAATTTTGCGCTTTCGATCACCTTCAATAAATTTTTGTATCTTTAGCTCAACTTTTCTATAACGAGAAAAATCCTTAACTCACATGTTCTTAAAATTGGTTTGTCGCAGTTTCTGATTTCGAATGTCTTCAACTGGAAAAAGAAGGATGGCAGAAGATAAGGGAGAAGGTGAGATTGTAGTTATGTTTTCAGTACAGAGGATGAGGAGGCAACTTTCAGCATCACTAAAATGTTAAATTGTTCTTCGACGCGTCGCATCATTTTAGCGACGCATTAGACCCAGTGGTCAGGAAAATATCCTTCAGAAACGAGCTACAAACCTACCCGTCGGCAATTTTAATTGCTCACACGAGACATCTTCTCTCCTCGTCCGTATAGAAAATTTGTTACGCAAAACGTCGATCGCATTACGTAAAAAGCTGGGCAATCGGCTCGATAAACGATGGTCACTTTTATTATAGACAATAATATGACGAGAGCGCGCGCGAAATGAGACGAGAAATTCTTCCAATATTTCCAATCGACCCGATCTATCATTAATTTGCGCGACTGTAGGCCTATCACGACTTCAAGATCTAAAAGAGAAGACGTGTGGGTGAGAAGATTATAGTACGTGCCCTACATATATTAACGAAAGTAAAAAAGAAAAAAAATCCAACGACAACGTGTCAGAACAGCTGCGGGCTATAATACGTATTTTTTTCTCACCATTTTCGTGACTCACTGCTGATGGAATTGAGGCGTTCGATATAAAAATTGTCTTACGCGGGTTTCATTACGTATATTTACATATTTCGAGCTAATGAAAGTTCATACCCAAACCGAGCACGTGTGGGACGAAAATCAGTGCTAAAGCGGCGACTTACAAATGTAATACGCGTATACTTGAATAACCGACTGCTCCGGCCGTTGGTGTTATGTCATTTTTATTGTCACCGCGTTCAGATTTCGGTCCTCTGGTGTCTCGAGAGCACGAATTGGGTAGTTAGGGCGATGAGACAATTTGATGGCCAACATACTCTCTAGTCTCTCTATTTTACGACAGAGGTTCGTTAAATTTTTTTTCCAACAACCGCTTACACATTTTTTTTTTCTCCTTCGCCGTATCTTTGGATTTTACAGAAACTGGTTACAACTCCCACAGCGGTGTGTTTTTGATGGCTAATTTTCGCGACAATAGTTATCAATTTTTAGCGCGACATTAATTCCCGGAAAAGGCAGTCAAACGTGACAGCTGCGCGGTTAAGACGTTCGCAAATTTACGGGCTGGTGGCTTTGATGTTGCGAGGGATGCTGCAAAAATGGGCACAGTCGCGTCGGGTCACTGGAGGATCGGCCGAAAATGTCGCGCGAATTAATTGAGATGTGCGCGAATTTTCCGTTTATGGTATATTGGGCATTCGAGCGTGAGAATTGGCCGTTAAAACGAGTTTTCGATGGGCGCGATAAAAAGGTGTTTGGCTGATAATTTCGAACGGTGCGGGATACGCGCGCGGTGCCGAAAGTTTACGCGAGATGAAAATTTTTGGTGGATAACTTGTTTATCGAGAGCGCTCTTGTCAAAATATTATGATTTTGGTGGACGACTAGATGATTATCGTGATTATCTAGACAGCGAGAGAGACGAGAATTAGATGACATTTACAATGCTACATAATTCGGTTCGTACTGAAGAGAGGGAAAAAGGTCATCTCGAGAGCCCGCCAGGCAGCGTGAATTTTACTTTATACTTTCATAGGTCTACGTAATTTACTTACTGAGTGTGACAACTCACTTCAAGCTTTCTTTTGAAGCAGTGCCGCTGAGAGTACTGGCTTCGGAAGAGGAGAAAAGCGCTCGCGCTATCTTTATTTACTCAATTTATTTGAAGATAAATCAACCTCGCCTCTCTGTCAATTGAATTCTCGACATCCAAAATATCGTATCAGCGCCAAGTTTTAGTGCGAAATAATTTTGAACTTTTTTTTAGGAAAACTGAACTCCATCTCCCAGAGGAGGAAAAATGATTAGCTTCGATCTGCAGGGAGGAAAAGTGTCGTTATTATCATTTTATTTCATGTAGGAGCTATTGGCTATACGCAATCGGATCATCAGCAGAGGGAACGTTGATTTTGTAGGACGGGACATGAGAAGAGATGTTGAACTGTGAGGTTGTTAGGAAGGCAGTTGTTACATGACGGAAGGACGGGAGTAGGTGAGAGTGGGTGAGTCGGGTATGGCTAATCCTAAGACGAGAGAGGATGACTTCTTCGTGGCGGAGTTTCTATTCGAAGAGGATCACGGAGTAGGGAGGCGTTTGATTGATCTTAGTTCTTTCCAAAGGTCAAGAAATTGGGATTTTGAAGTTTTTAGTGAGGTCAATTTCTTGATAAACTTGAAACGAACTCGTAGAAATTACATGCTTCGAGCTTTTCAAATGACAAGATACTAATTTGAGGAGGTTTTGACGTCATCAAGGGAGGATTTTTAGCTTGAGTTTCTCCGGAGGAAGGTTTTATAGAAATTACAAAGACGAGACTGAGACTGAGACTTCGTCAATAACCTTGACCTAATGTAGGATTTTACGCTAGTTAAAAGCTGGAATAAGGCTGAACCATCATGGATTACGTGATTGGATGATTCTTTTAGTTCAATTCTCATACTACGAACGATTTACGGAAATCAACGCGGGGCGTCACCCGTGAGATTTGGAAAAATGTCGATCAAAAGGTAGAGGAAGGGGGACGTTGAAGACTTTTGGCTCAGCTCAGTTCTTTGGCCGATCATGGTTATGCAGGATTAAGGGGAATTGGGGCTTTGTAACACATATAAAAGGTACCTATTCTCGAGCTTGTGTTTACATTGACTCGATCACTTTGCAGACTTCAACGCTGGACCGCTGCATTTCTGTCTGTGACTCTGGTGGCAATAAGAGATATTGTTGAACATCTGTGGTTCTCATTCCATTTTCCTATTTTGTAAAAATTTGGAAAAGCTAAAAAGGGTTCAAAAGTTTGATTCATTTTAGCTTTGCTCTTGTCAGAGAAAATGTACGAGTAGCTGAATTCGACTTTCAGCATTCAGATGGCTGTAATACTCGGTTTGTACGAATGGGAGGGAGAGCTTCGAGAAATTCCTAGTCAGAGATCAGAGGCGAAGCGAGGCCCACCTGAGAGAGAGTTCTTCAGGAAGATGCACACGAAGCTGTGGTAAAATCGTGACCATCGAAGCTGCGTGTATATGAGTGGAGGGGGAAGGGGCTTCCAGAGCACGAGGATACTCTTGACGTATCCTAGGAGCTTGGAAAAATCAAAAAACTTTCTCCCTTTACATAAAATAGGTTCCCATTTCCCTTAATTAACCTACTTGATGAGAAAGACTCTGAAATATCAGAACACTAAAAACTGCAGCAGAGTTATACGAGGTTAAAATGCCAAAGTCGTCAAGTTTTCATTCTGACTACCCACGAAAAGAGAATTTCGCCGAAGTACTTCGAGTTTGAGATAATAGGAAAAAGCTCTTGAAAATTATGACCCGTAAAACTTGACGGGAAAAAATCCTCTTTCCTCTATCTATTCTTCTTCGTTTCATTTTCGCTAAAATTGACATTCTCGTACGTAACTTTCGGTAGAAGACTTGTTTAAAGCTGCACTTCTCCGAAACAGTAGAGAGAAATGTAGAATCAAATTCACAAAATTGTGACTTGATCGATGAGACAGTGCCCCAAGATATTGATGTTGATCGATGACGACGCCTGGCAGGCCCAAAGAGAAGTCAAGAGAAAGGATGAACTCGAGAAATTCGAAAGTTAATGAAGAGCAGAATTGGTATAGAGTAAGAGTTGAAGGTGTTCTATAATAACCAGGACCGTTAAATACGATACAAAACTTAGAATCGCTTGGTATCAAAACGTGTAACATGTTCCACCTAATTGAAAAAAGTTCAAAAATCACGCTCCAGATAAATCCTAGACTCGATCAACAAGGAGCAAAAATTATGGCAGTATTTCACCTTGATTTGTCCAGTGAAGATTAATTTGAAGCTTCGCACGAATATCTATGTCACTTTAATTCCAACTCACAGACATAAACATAGTTCAACGTCCGATTATTTACACCAAAAATTACCATTACCAACTAGAGAAAAAAGCCTTCACAATATTAAGTAACCTTTTTACAACGTACAGTAGAGAAGGGTGACAGCAATACCAAATCACCATTAATAAAACTAAATAACAGAAACTCAAGATTATCCACCTCAGGTACATAGGTCCGGTCTTCTTGTTTTCCCTTTTCCTCGGTAATACAATATTGCGTTCCTTTATTTCGACTATCACTGACGATAGCTCTGGAATGAGAGTGTGATTAATGCACCGAGGAAAATCGACGATCGAAGAATTCATCGCGGTCTGTTCTAAAACACTCGAGTAAATTTGCTGAAACTTCCGCGTTTCTTCATCCGAGCAACATTTTCTACACTTCAGTCTCAAGGGAGAATACGCTGTACTCTCTTCATCGTTAGCACGTTTCCAAGTAGCGAAAAACTCTTCATGGATGAAGAATCTTTTCACATCGTGATTATTCAACCACCACCACAACTTATTCCGATCCACAATGCCATTCTTCAACTCGTACAAGCTGAAATACCATTTACTCTTGACCGAGAACAAATTCGAAGGTTGCACTGTGGGACGTGGACAATTGTGAAAATATTTGCATATTTCCTTGTACACGTCTAACAGAAGTTCGTTCATTATAATCATCGACAGCCCTTCTCGTGTTATAGCTGACCAATATTTACGAACTCCCAATTCAACAGAATCAATTATAATCTTGTCTACAACGTCGGTCGTACATAAAGAATACCAATACGCAGACACCAACATTGATGTGTCAACCAATTTTGCTTCTATTCGTTGTTCAGAGTGAGGCGGAAAAACAAAGTGATTACTGCTAGCAATTGAGAGTATTTCCCACCTCAGTATGAGTAAAATAAAACGCGCATTTTCTATTGAGAAATTTACCTTGTTTCTGATGGGTCTTGTGAACTTTGCAAACTCTTCCAGCAGAGAGAATGATTTGTTCCAAAGTGTGTTTGTAGAAATTTCTGATGGCAATACAGCGTCGACATCCTTTGATAGAACTTCTTTACTCTTGTTGAATGTTTCTTTCAACACTGTAGTTCTTGGGCATTCCGACAAATCCAATAAAATCAATAAGAATGATAACAAATATCCAGCACACATCTTTGGGTTGACAAACAACTCACAAAAGTGAAGTTAACAAACACCAGTTTTAGACAAAACCCGAGAAATTTAGAGAACAAACGTTTTGAGCAAACGTCCCTCTCAAACCACGACCTAGGCTAACAAGAGAAGAGAGTGATACTAACGTTGTTTACGTTTTATCTGTTTGTATAGCAAGTTTGAGTCCAGAAGTTTCCTGAATGTTTGTGTATACGTAATATGCAATAAATTGTGTGAAGAACTGTCTTACTTTGTATGCCTACATATAATGAAATATTGTACGTACCTATCAAACACACTCTTTCTGTGTTCATTATTTAGCTGCCTTTGTTATATCAAGCTGAGGTAAGGTGAATGAACTTGGATGAGAAGGACGTAAGTAAAACAGCAGGGTTACAATGTAGCGGAAGAAGAAGATAAGAGAGAATGTGCATCAAAGATACAAGTATTGAACAAACTATTCAAATTCTTCTGTTCTATTCAAAAGCACATTGACGTTAGTGGATTATTGCGTGTTATCGTAGTTAGTAATGATGAAATCATCACTAAAGTGACACAGGAGTGCAATGCTTTTAAGATTAATGCGCAGTTATTACAACGTTATCTAGGAATTTGAAGCACTCTAGTGTGGGTGTATTTTTCCGTGGCTTTATTTAATTTACTCCTTTGTTTTACTCCATTGTCCATCAACTTGTATTAATCTTTCAAGTATGTCTTCGTTAGATAATTCTATGCATTCTATAAAATTTGCATGACATCAAGAATAAGATTTAATTCTTACAAATAGGTGCTTTGGAGGAAACTATTGTATACTTCTAATATACTTTACTATTTGATTTAAAGCAGATGAATAAAAGAATAATTGAATCCTCAAAACTACAAGCCATATTGATTTGAGAAAGGAGGAGGCACAAGGCATGCAACTCCTCCTCTCTCAAATCAGAGAAATGTAGTTTGTTTACCAACATTTACTAATAGTAATTTCAATATATCAATTGCTTTTCACTGAAGTTGGAAGTTCCTCTCCTGCCATATATCATGGCTTGAAAGTCAAAATTTTTCCTAGCTGTCCTATTGTACTTGTACAAGTAAAAATAAATATTAATATGCTTAGCAATCTGTATTATGCTTGCACAATAGGATATTCATCAAGTTAGAACAGTGAATATCCCTTGAAGCCTCTCTTTAAATTGAACGCGGCTCCAGAAAAAGGGCCTAACTTGACTTGAGCCCTTTTTTGTTTTTTTGCTTTTTGTTACTCTACACTCATTTTTTTATCACGATGTAAAATTACAAAGCGCTATCTATCGTAAAAGAGGAGTAAAGAGGGGTTTAAATATTAGCCTGTAGTGAAAAAAATGGAGTTAGGAAGGAAAGAGGAGGAGAAAACTATTTCCAGTGAAGTCCAACTGGTCAATAGCTCTCCAAAATGAACTGGTCGTCCTGAGGAGTCAATGAAAAGTCATTGTCCACCTGATTTTGCATCCTCAAGAACCAATCACAGCGTCGTTGCTCTAATATCTACTGTAAAACTAGAAAATAAAGATGTCGTCCCAAAAAAGCATTATGAAAATTTTTCCACCCATTTTTTTTCTTCCCATTTTTGTATATCATCATTGTCATTTGGCCAAATAATAAATTCACATGAAAAATTTGCATTTTGTCACTTCAGAGAGAGATTTTATCGCAAAAATAACAAAAAAAAAAAAGTCGTTTGAAAAAGGGCCTAACTTTGGCACTTTTCAGGTCCATATATATGGTCAATAACTTGATGCAAGTTCCATTTTCTATTTTGATTTTGAATTTAGAGTGTACACTCTTTCATTTCATTCATCAATCAATCCGCCAGGAGCCATAGTTTTCTCGGGGTAACGTTTTGAATCTTTAAGCACGTTTTTCTCAAAACAGGTTTTTTCAAGTTGGGCCCTTCTTCCGGAGACGCGTTCAATTAGTTATTCACATCAGGATGACCAAAAGGCCTTCTTTAATGCCAGGGGTATCTTTGGGAAATGTCAACCTCTCAACTAGTGGAAGGACTTGCACATTGGTGAAAATCGCACACTTGGACTGGCCAGCAAACGAGTTTGTGGCTGACAAGGATAGCTGAGCCGGCAATAGCTACGCATCAGTTTTGCATAGTTGTCAGTCTCACATAAAAGATGTGTTTTTCTATGGGAGAGGATATTAGAAGCCCTCATGGTACCTACTCTGGAACCAGTAGCCATCTATCTCAGTTATTTTAAGAAATCCAAACCTAGATGTCTGCTGGTACAGTAAAGCGCCCACTTACTTGTGGGTGTTGCAGTGGTTGGTCCTTAGGACATCTGAGAGAATTTTCAAGCTAAAGCTGCTTCTGCGTGTTAAGCTTAACTGCTCTGCAAATGACCCACAGGTAGTATGTACTGCTGAAATAACTGTAACAACAGAGACCAGAGTAAACTAGGCCCAAGAGTTGAAGACTTGTTGGATCAAGTTGGCCAGATAATAGTTAACACATCAAAAATTCAACCACCCCCCCCTTTACCTGCAAAGTGCAGAAATCAAGACCAAAAAGATAATGAAGTACCTAAGCATCTGGTTTGACTCAGAGCTCAGCTTCAGACACCATTTCCTAATGATAGCCAAAAAGGCAGGCGGGAAGCGGGAAGTTAAGTATGTGACTTGTTCCAAAATAAGGGCTATTACCATCATGTACCTGTTCCAGGGAAAGGGTAGCAGTGCTGCCAGATATAAAATCCGTATCCGTCATTTTTTGTAGGACCTAAAAACAGATTTTGACGGACTACATGATATATCAATACTGATCAGGAGAAAGGTATCTCTCATAGATGTAACTGAGGTACTTTTCCCTAGATCGACTCAATGTTTACAGAGGACTGCAGTATCAACCCATGACGACCAGGAGAAAAGTATCTCTCATATAACTGTCTAAGGTACTTTTCCCTCGAGAGCAAGAAATTCGTATTTCACGCAAAATCCTTACTTTTGAGGACCAAAAATCCATAGATCTGGCAAAACTGAAGGGTAGCAATTGAACTCTGTTTTTGCCCTCCTCCCATAGTGCCCTACCAGAGCCGACTCCATGAAAGGAGAAAGATGGGCAATATTCAACAAAGGCTGACCTAAGGTATGTTAGAGTCTACTGCACTATCTGAACGGAGACTCTTTGCGTATTAGCACGTTCACCACCACTCGAGCGCCTTGCTGATGAGAAAGCGGCGGTATTCAAAGCCAAAAGGAAGACAACAAGCGATCAAAAGGCTTTGCGCTTCTTGCTCAAGGAATGAAAAGCAAGAATTGCTCAAAGTGAACCGGGGGAAATAGACAACCTGTGGGTCGATACGTGACCTTGATGAGTGGATGAACCAAGACTATAGTCACCTGGCTGCTCCAACACGCATCGTCATGAGAACTTCAAGACAGTTGAGCAGGCAACGTGTTTGCACTACATCCACAGGCAGGATGATGAATTACAGCTCACCTAATTTGGGCTTAAGGCGTGGAGGCGTGAGCGGGGCAAGCTTATTTGGTCTCTTCAAGAGTTTGGGGTAGATGGAGCGTTTGTTTCAAGGAGCCTGGCAGCCACTCATGATGGAAGTATGGAACCAGGTGTTTGCATTTGCAGCTACAATCGGAATGGAATAGGCAAATTCAGAACCGCGCTATGACCCACTCTACACCTGCGTGCTATTCACAACCAGATATGCAGAAAGAAGAGAAGGATAGAGAAAGTAGAAGAGGAAGAGGCTCCTTCAGCGACCTACTATATTCAAGAGGGTTTTGTTGTTCTTTGTTTTCAGATTTTGCTTGCCTATAAGGGCACTGCAGCTAGGCGATCATCTAGAAGAAGAAAGGGTTTGTCAAGGAAATTCTCCCAACGATGAAGTTATAATCAAAGGTCGATTACGGTGCGGGAGGAAACAAAATTGATGGATACGCAATCGGCAACCACTCCACCAAGGAGGACGGGCAGCAAGCGCTGCTCATGCGACAAAAGTGACTAATTGTAGAAATCAATCGGCCATCGCCAGAACTACCACAGCCCGGATTTGCAGTTACAGGTTTATCGCTCACGATCTCAGAAGAAGCATTCTAAGAGGGCCACTAATGATGATATCAACAAATCGCACCTACTGGTAACAATTTAAATTGGGAAAAGTTTACATACGCAAATGTCTTCTTCGTCATCAACCTAATCTTGACGAGATCTTTTGATCGTCTTAATTTTCATGAACCCAATATGAAATTATCAGTTAACGTCCAATAAAAGAAATCCCGCTTTCAACGCAGTTTCCATAGGGACGTTTCGATACATAAAAAGAATCAAGATCAGCCCAAAATAAGGAAGTAAAGTATGCTCCATTCAAATTAAATAATTACTCGATAAATACGCTAACACTAGAACAATCTCGGTGGGAGGGAGTAAAAGAAGTTATTAATTATAGTCGTTCGATATTTTTCGCGCCTTTAATAAAGAGGAAATCCACACCTTTCCGTCCTTTCTATCCTTTCCTTCCGCACTCCTAATCACAAAACAATTCAACCATTGCCCTTGCGGCAAACACCACTCTTAACGACGATATAAAAAGCGTACTTTAATTTTTATTATATTTACTTTTTAAGGCGGTTTCTACGCAGTGACAAATTACTAGCGCGCGTATTAAATGTTTAGAATCCACCTATCTTAAAACTCCAAAGCGAACTAGTCTCGTGGGCTGAAGAGAGGTGTAAAGTGCGAGGACGGAGGGGGAAAACGACTAATTTTCCTCGTTCTGTTATTTTGTCGCCGCGTATATATGCTCTTATCTTGATATCCGCTAGTCTAGAGAAAAATTTCAACAACGTGTAGGTTTCCAAGTACAAGGACCATTCTGCTATACGAGAACATTAACGTACGCGAATTGCGCACCGAGCCTATTACGACATTCCCACGTGTGCTATTGCACTCTTTGGAAAGATAGCCGCTTTCCCAATATTTACGTACAGAAGAACAGCACAAAGCGAGAGAGGAGAAAATTGTTCGCCAATCTCGTCCAATCGTCCTCTTGTCACTGCCAATGATCGCGCAACTCTTTTTTTCAAGTTTTATTGCACTGACGTAAAAACTCTGCACGCATATTATCCGGCCAAATAGGAGATAGAGAATTTCCGAGATAAAATCCGACGGTTGCAGCAGGTAGCGAGAAGACCATCTACCTCGAAGTGTTTAGAGAAGGACGGTGCGGCGCGGCGTATATATTTTGTAAATAAAATAAAGAACAAAATACAGGATGCGAAAGAACCCTCACTTCATCATTCTCTTCCGAATAACAAATTTTACGAGCATCATCAACCTGTAATTAAGTGTTTTGAATATGAATTATAAATACTGTATTATATTTTGTATCACGTATACTGCGTATAGTGAATACTGTTTCCGAATGATTATAATAATTACACCTCAAAAAGAAAAAAAACGTGCACGAAAAAACGTCTTACGAGAAGACTAATGTTGATACAGGTATAAAGACGCGCGTAGTCGGATTCGTATATATAGTTTTTTTCATCCTCCGCAATATTCGTTCGGTCTGCGGTATCTCTCTTTTCCCAGCATCCTTTTTTTCTTTATATTAAATGCTACTTACAGCTGCAGAAGCTGAAAATCTTATTTATGTACCGAGTACCACTATCGAATATGATATCCTAGGATAAAGATGATCTTTGCAGTATATATTTAATGAGATGTCGACTGACTACAGGCCGTTCGTGAGACAAAAAGAGGAAAAAAAAACTCAAATAGGATGAATGACAAACATAAACTGATATTTCATTTTGTATGATCGAACGGAGAGAAAAAAAATAAAGGAGACGTGTTTTCCAAGTTGTCATAATATTTCGATACACGAAACGTTGTCGTCGAAAGGAGAGACGTACGCAGACCTTTATCCCGCAGCTTTTCAATTTCCTATATACGCTATATAATACAGGCCATAAAGCATAGGGCGAACGATCTCGAATCCTTGCTACGTTATGAAGTCTTCAAGCGACACACCTACGCAGATTTTCTCGCTCAAAAAGAAGCTAGCACATCTAATATTATCGATTCGTTTTTGAGAATATTCAAGCCATGATATGAGTCCGCCAAAATAGTGAGATAAGAAACCATATACCTACTCCAGGGTATCCTTACAGCTTTTAAGTACAATATAAGCTATTTATCACAGAATTGGGTAAATAGTATAGTATAGGTAAAAAAGAAATGTTGGAAGTGAGGGTTTGTCTACTCAAAAAAATAATATTTCTCCTTAGAAGCTATCCAACTAAAAATGGAGTTCAGGAATTGGAATAGTGTAACAGTAGGCGAATCGGAGGGGGGGGGGGGATTCTGAGTTGTTGAAAAGAGCAGAGGAGGCTTGAGAAGAGACAGAAAATGATGTAGGTATGGCTAGGATCAAATAATGGAATGAGATGAAGTGGAGAGCCCAAGGACAAGGAAGTGGCGGATTAGGTGGGTGTACACAATTCTTAGTCTCGCTAGACTATTTTTCCTGGGCGTGAAGAACAAATTAAAGAGGGCCAAGGGATCGGGGATTTTTTAATCAGATGAGGTTTATTGTGGGGTCGAAAAAACCAAGGATTCTGTAGTGGTGAGCTGATTAGAGACCGACAGAAATATTTCAATTCATAGGTCAGAGAAAGAGAAAGATCAGAGATTGATGACGAGAACAGGGATTGCTCAGGTACTAGGTTCACCGCTTTGCTTTCCCGAATACGATCAGAAACCCAGAGGAAGACAATTGAAGATGAAGAAGATGTTAAGATGTACAGGAGAAGGAGAATACACTTAACGAGGATTGAAAGAGTAAAGGTCTTGCATGGCTTCGAGAAGATCGATTTGAAGAGGAGCAAGGGATCGGGGATTCTTCAGACGAGGTTTATTGTAGGGTCCGAAGAACCAAAGATTGTGCAATGGTGAGCTGATTAGAGAACATTTAGGAGAGGGATCAGAGATTAATGGGAAGAGAAGGGCTTGCTCGACTGCTAAATTCACTGCGTCGTGTTTCGAGAGTCGAATATGACCAGGAACCCAAAGGAAGACAATCGAAGATAAAGAAGATGTTTAGCTGTGCAGGCGCTGAACGAGGATCGGAAGAGTAGAGGCCTTGCATGGCTTGAAGAGAGGAAAGAGGAAGTCGAAAATGAGGAGGAATTTACGAAGAGGCGGGAGAAGAGAGAAGTGAGGTAGGAATAGCGAAGATGTTAAGGAGCGCAGGAGGATGAGAATGTGCTTAAAGAGGATTGGAAGAGTAGAGGTCTTGTATGTCTTGGATAAAGGAGAGAGAGAGAGAGAGAATCGGAAGGGAGGGGGAGGAGAAAGAAGAGAGTTCTGTTTTCCTTCTATCGTCTAATCACTAGGTCAAATAATTTTTCTATGTCAAATGTGATCACATAGTTCAAGAGGATGGCATCCTTCCTCTTTGCTTTGGCAATCTTTATTTGTTCCCAGTTTTCTTCGTTTTGAGCGATTCTCTACATGTATGACTTCAAATATTCTCCCTCCATAGTGGTGTTCTTTGTTACAATTTACCATACAGTGACTTGCCATCTACTTTCTCCCTTGACTTTCCGTGCTCCTTTTTCCTGATATCGAACTTTTTCCGCGTCTCGCTGACGTAGATAACCTCGCACTGCTCACAACTGAGCTTGTACACTCCGCTCAAGATTTCTTCGTCCTTTCCTTCTGTCTGGTCATTGCTGGGTGGGATATTTCGGTACCCACATTTACGTCATGGCCATTAAATGCGTCTATCACCGTCTTTGTGTGCTTCCGTATGTATGGTATCGATCCGGACTATGATATCCTGGGTTCTTTTCTCAGTTTCCATTTTCCCAAAGACTCCCTGCCATTGGCCTCTCAATTTCTTTTCCCCTCTCTTCGTTCTTCCAGAGGACAGAAATTACTCGATAACCGTAGTTTTAGATTGCCGCTAACTTGTGCCGGAGGGGGGGGGGGGTAGGGGCCATTTGAGATGATGGTGTCCGTAGGCGTTGCGTCTATCCCGTCGTTCTCCAATGTGAAAATAAGGTCCAAACAGCAGTTGATTATCTCATTGCCCTTTTCTTTGGCAGAAGAAGTAAAGAAAATTGGTCATACTAGCTAGCCCCTGTGTAGATTTGTCCAACCTATCACACGATAGTATTTTACACTTCATCATTGTAAAGATCTCAAGTATACAATTTTACTCCATTGGTTAAGCTTTACAAAAGTACTTTCTAACCTAGACAGATTATTCTAAACAACGTGACCTAACGTTGCCTAGCAGTTCATGACGTCACCAAAGTCGAACGCGGATGTTTTCTGAGGATGCTTCGAGCTCCTCTTCTACGCAATTTGACCTAACCTACTCAAGTTAGGTTGGCGACGTCACAAGTTGACGACGGCAGCACAGCCAGACGCAGGCGCGCCAGGGATCCCATCTTTTCAATTTTTCGACAGTTTCCTCGCTATTATTGCTCAGTCCCTCATGTATCAACCGTAATGACTTTTTGACGAAGCCCAAATCTATCAAGCTCGCACGAATTCAATCTTCTTTAATTGCGATGAGCCGAATGCAAAAGACTTCATCAATATCCGAAATATTTTGAGGATTATTGGAAGCGACCACCCAATTAGGGATAGCTCGAGTACTTACAGGGCTCATATTCTTAAACTACGTTCAACTATTTTTGTATATTTTCAAAAATTTGTCGGGTTCTGACTGACATAACGAAAGAACATTCTACAAGTATGTTAAACTAAGAAATCTGCCAACTCCCCCGCAAAAAGTCCTAATTAAATCACCCGAGGTTTGATACGGTAGTTTCCGTACACAGCTTCTATAATATGCAAATTAAGAAAACATAATTATACACCCGTCCTAATTTACAGACGACTTAAAACTGAACATCGACGGTATAAGAATTTGGCGAGGGAGTGATGCGTACTTTTATTTTTTTTTTGAATCTCATCTGCCACTTGTTCTGATATGGACATATTTTAATAACACGTTGAACGAAGAGAAGATGAAATTTGATCCGTACGCGTCTCCGTAAAGCAATACACGAGTGGGCTCGTAGATAATCGCCTATATAGCTCCTCGTGCGCGTTCGAAAAAGCGTTTTTTATACGAAAAAATTTGCATTCACGTATATCTACAATTGTCGCGTACACGACCCTATTTAAAAAGAGTACAGCATCCCAACTGTAATATCCTCCTTTGATACAGGTATTTTACGTACAGTCTACTGTATTTCATTAATTTTTGCTACTTCATCGTAGGCTTTGCATGCAAAATGTGACAAAACGTATGAACTCGTAAAGACAAAAAACACGATTCGGAAACGCGTACATGTCGCGTAATCTTCTTAACAGGGCAGAAGGGGAGAAAAAAAAATTCTAGTAGGATTTGCACGTCTAACTTGTTCGGTATCCCGAAATAATCGCTCGTCCAATTGAATCGTCAGTAGTGGTAGTCTTTTAATTCTGAGCGAATATGTCACATCGAGCTTATAGGCCTCCATATACGGTGGGATCAAGTTCGCTTGGGCAATCTATGATGAATACGTAACCATCACGTCGACGGACGGGAATTATAAAACAGAAGAAAATGAAAAAAAAAAAAAAAAAAAAATTCGGCGCAAGAATTTTTTAATCACCACGCTTGCGATAAACGATAACCATCAAATAGCGTGTAAATCATGGGGACGTTCCTCGGCGCGTCGGGGAAGGCATTTTTCGAACGCGACGCTGTCATTAATAAAACTTTCATATATACAGTATAATGTACGTGTCTGCAGGGTGGTGCCTATAAAACATCCAGCGTAAGCAGAAATAGCCGGAATATCTTCTTCTAGAGTCGTGAATGAAGACGAGAGAGAAGATAATACGTACGTACCAACATATTTCGCTTTCTTCCTATTGAAAGTGGTTTGTATACTCGACCTTTTACACGAATGCGGGAGGAAAGAGAGGTTATATTGTGCATATTGATAAGTATCGGCGTAAAAACGTAACAACGTGTTCACAAAAATTCCAAATATTCGTGAACCAATCAGTCCTTACCATCTGGGGTCTTATTTATGACTACTACGATTTTTTATAGAGGTGTACATAGAGGTTTGCTGGTTCATGCCCTGCGAGTATTTACAATATAGTAAGTAGGTACAAAATACGGTGCGAATTAAAACAGCCGGTTAAAATATGTATCGATATGCGCGCACCAGATATCCTTTATAACAAACCGTATACGGCGAAAAAAAAAAATTATAATATTCGTCCATTAATTCAAGGGGGGATATAGGTAGTCCCAATATAATGTAAATGAGTGCGAAAATAGAATTAATCGTGCGGTTTTGAAAGGTAGTATTTTTATTTTTCGATTTTCGTACGTACGATATAGTATACACACACTCGAAGCACCCGCTGGGCATGAAAATGAGTACGCGACAATGACCTACCGATACTGTGTTCGCACGACATAGTCGACACCTGATCGCAGCAATTCGCTCTATCGAGAGACGATCGCGACACGATATTTTCCACTCTATAGGGGTGATACGTGCCTGTCTAAACGTTCGCAAATTGACGCCTATATCGCGTCAAGACTAACCTTGCATCGCGAGTCGAGCCAAACAATGATAATGACGTAACTTTACTAGACTAATCATTGTCTATCCCGTTGGGAGTTTGAATTTGTCTTCTGGGCTCTGGGAAAGCGTAAGTAGGTACTTGTCGTGAACATTTAGCGGTTTGAAAAGGTCTTACCACTATCGCAAAAGCTCTGGTCCAGGGAAAATATTTGGAGAATTGTCACAAGAACGAGTACGGTATCGTTAGAATATTCGCTCATATGGCTTCATCAACATTCTGGACACCCTTGGCAAACATCTTGGACTAGCTGTTCTAGAATCAAGTTCTGGCCTCCTTCATCCAGTTGAACATCTTTCTCAATCATCAGCCACATTAGTGAGCATCTTATACTTTACCTCCAATAGCTCTGGACCTTGTCGCCTAGTCTCCGTGCAATAGGTACGATGAAACCTAACATCTCGATCAAAATCAATTCCAGTAATGAGACCGTAAAGCGTAAGTGCCCCGTGTTTCTGAATCGTACAGGAAGCCTTAGCAGAGGTAATTATGCCGACTCTACACAGAATGGCTTCTTCAGAATTCTGGGGTACAATTGATACTCGAAGCTATCTCTCGATCTATCCTACTCAGTTGATTTGACCGCGCCCAATGATCTTGATTTAAACAATGGTTATTGTTTTTTTCAGTCGAGAACCCGCTATCTGATTCGTTCGAGGAGGGCGAATCCTCAGAAAACATCCATACGTCTGGCAGAACACTAGTAATCGACGAGATTGAAGAAACAAGTCTCTAGTTTTCATCCCTCTACTCATTTTTTATCATTGAAGTCCACATTGCGTTGATTTCAGGTGCTTAATCTGATATGACGTCAGAATTGCATCGATTCGACCACAGCTGCCCAGGTCAGTTTGATTGAGATTCTCAATGACCTTAATTATGAAACTATGACTGCATATGTTGTTTTCGAGCAGCGAAATCACTTTAGATTGACGTTGCTTCGAGGTCGATCAGAGTCGATCAGCAGCATACGTTCCCAGAAAACAAAAAATTAACTTCTGATCGACGGAACCGGACTGTCGATATCAGGTCGGTAGAAAAATTTGGAAAGTCAACCGGAAATAGACCTTAAATCGACGTTGGCAGAAGCGTCGAAATGGGGTCGAAATTTTTTTCAAGTGAAATTTCCATATTGAAGTTTATTACAAAACTTGGACTTCACATTTTGTCTCTAAGTAATGGAGTCACTTTGGATCGACGCTGATTTGAGGTCGATCAAAGTCGACCAGTTGCATACATTTCCAGAAAACGAAAAATCAACTGCTGATCGACGAAACCGAACAGACGATTTCAGGTCGATGGAAAATTTTGAGGAGGTCGACTCGAAACAGATCTGACGTTAGCAATAGAGTCAAAATAGAGTCGAAATTTATCGACCTGATATTTCATTTTGGTGACGACTGCTGATGTTAGTCGAAACGTCAGTGTTTTGTAGAAAATCTCAAGTAAGTAGAGCCAATACCTCATAAATGAATTTTTCCTTACTTTTAAGCTTTGTTTTTTTATTATTTAAGAAACCTCAACTGAGTAATTTTTTCTGTATTTTTCCCTCATAACTCATCCTCTGCGTAAGTTCAAGACTAGAGGCAATAGGTCATATTGTCCTGTCATACACCCTTGAAAAATTCTTCGACAACGGCCTCCTTCAACCACAGTCTCTCACATAATTATTCACAACTGGAAAGTTGAAATCGTTCCAAGTCTCCTATTATACATGTGTATCGCTCGAAAGTTGGAAGTGCTGGAATTTTTCCAAGCATCGGAAGTAAGTCAGAGGTTGTCATCTTCCCAATAGCCTTCACCTCCCTCGGAACTACAATATCTCATGTCTACAGCTTGAAAGTCAACATTTCTTCGTCCTCTGATATATACGACTCAATGACTGGAATTTTCTCCTATTGTTTTTTCATAAACAGAGCTTGGAGGCTGAAATTTTTCCCTTTAAGAAGTAGGTCAAAGGGTTCTTTTACTTCCTTCAGAATCAGTCTGCCGAGAGGACTCGAAAAATTTATCTAGAGTATGAATTTTAAGACATTTAAAGATTGAAATCCTAACCCTCACCGCTAATTTTCTTACATTCACAGCTTCAATCTACGCATTCGCACTCTGCCGACAAAACTTTCTCCTCCTTGCTCTTGAATCTTAAAACCTTCACCTCCTTCAATATCTCTCATCCTATCATCCACCTTCCTTCGACTAACTCCTCCCTCAGATTTTCGACTCGAGTTAAATGATATTTTCAAAATTCATAACACTGTACATATACACTGATAATTCATCAGAAATATCTTTTCCACCGAATTTCAGACCAACCAGCTCTGCTTTAATGGCAGATCCGAGTCTAGACATTAACAATCCAAGCTACCCAAACCAGTCACCGATTGAGAAATTTCGCTTCCGCTTTCATCGCCAAATAGAATGCAATGTACTATTGTCTTTCCTCATCTCACTCTCTTCATTCCTTAGCTAAAATTCTCATCGCCAACTCCTTCGCTCTCATCTCTCCTGGCTGTGCAGAATTTTCACTCAACCGCATTCGTTTACTTCTGCAAATGCTAACATCTTCATTGAGACCAGTATTCTTTCTTGGATTCCAGGTCACATCATTCTCTTCCAACATGAAGCGGTTGACCGCACCTCCAAAGATTCCCCTTCTCTCCCACGAAATTTCTGACCCTGCACCCACTCCTACTTATGACATCAAGAACTATTATCAATCATTGATTCTCGACTCCTGACATGAGTTACTCAAAACTCAGGATTAGAACAAACTTAGCCAGACTTCTTCTATGAAATCATTCTCACCCGCCTCGAAATTGGTCACACTCGTCTGACCCATTTCCTATTTCTTCCTAGATCTATTCTTTCCTCCTTCTAGCTAATCGAGAAATTTGTAGGTTTGACAAGTTCACAAGGAATGAATATCGCTCTTGCATTTCAACTTGATCAAGGCAGATTCCATCATGCGAGGAAAGGACACAAAAGCTATACCCAGGAGACTGTCGCAAACGCGAGCTGAAGCCACAAAAAGAAGTCCAGGATAGCCAGAAGAAAGAAATCCTTGGATTCGACAAGTTCACAAGGAATTACCGAAGTAGGTGATTCAGAGGTACGTATAGTTCCAAGATCTGTCCAACACCTCTTTTTCACCCAATGAAGATTGAAAATGTGCAATATTTTTTTGCTAATGGAGTTCTCAACCCCACAATATGAAAGTGTACTTGTACAAACTTTATTAAAAGATTGATTTGACCTCCAACAAGGGTCTCTTCGTACAAGTCCGTGTCACATTTCGCGCTGAATACAACGAACTGCATTTTAATAAGTCATCATACCCGAACTTACCTATAACAAATAAGAAAAGAAAAAAACATGTATTAATGATAGATAAAATCAGACCGCACAAGCGAGACTCTTAATCTTGATCCGCCTCCTCTAACATCCGATACAACAAACAGACTCAATACAATACTGCATCACGTATTGAGGACGTCTTCGTCGCAGACATAAGCCATGAGTATAATTCCCAACACGTCGTTCATACACGAATTTTCTCATTTAATTTAACCCATTTTTTTTTCCGCCTTTCGTTTCCGTTATTTTTCTGAAGGAATATTCGGGAAGTTGGAACGTCGAACAATAAAGTTACAAAAGCCTGCACAAATCCCTTCTTTTAATAAAGCGGACGGCAAAATTCTTTCGCAGGATATGAAAATATTTCGACTGCGTATGAATGGCAACCGACTCAAAAGTTTGTAGAGCGTCTAAATCTCGGACAATAATCGAGATCCATATCGGTGCCGAAACAATCCTACAAACCAGACTGGACAGCTGATTGACAGCCTACTCTCTGTTACTCTCAAGTATCATCTAGAAGCTAGTGCGATCAAAACGCTGACTAATTAACAATAATAATACAACTTAATGACCCGTCTATACGTACACGTAAAGAAATCTCGCAATGATTCGAACTTTTGACGCGTTACGTGTATCCGCTCGAAGCTCGTATACCTACAACAACTGCTCATTACAATGAAAATCAGTCTGGTTACCGATTAATCCTCTGAAATAGTCGAACAAGCGTTTATTCGTGTATGACTTTATGTGTGTATAGTTTCTCAATTAGCTTTCACGGTCGACGACTACTTTAATCGGACGATTCAAAGAGCACAATAAATCTTGATATAACCAGCGTGAAATAGAATCGTCCCCCGTGCGCATTGCTCGCCGAGCGAGCCTTCCAATGTGTCGCTAATGAGGGTGGATTGATCGTCGAGAGACACAGATTACATAATCTGAAGGACGAGAACGTGTGGACCAAAACGTAATCGGGGCTGCTCGAACGGAAGCGTAATACATCACTGAACAACAGCGCTTATGGAATTTATCAAAGGTTAATGAGCATCGTCAAGATAACTCGAGCAGCCACAGCTTGTACTCGAGACTCCCTTTTCGGTCTATTTTCACGTGCGGTTATTGAGAAGAAAAGTGTACTCGTACGTAAATCTTAAGATTGAATTCCCACGAGCTCAAAAGAGTATCTTAGTCGTATATTAGACATAATGTCGGCGTAATGTGGTCAATAGGTTATATATAGAGCATTATAAGAAACAAAAGAAAAAAAGTACAAAAGACGCGAGTCTTCTTCTACGTACTTCCTTTGTATATACACTCGTTTTCTTTATTTCGAAAAACTTTTTCTTTTTACTTTTTCGAAATCTGCGGAAACTAACTTCGTATAGTTTTTGCCCTCCCACCATCCGAGAAAATAGACCTATGATACTTTTTTGATCCCCTGACCTAAAAGTTTTACAAATTCATACTAGTATTCGCGGAACTTGTGTTTAGAAAATCGTAAAAGTTTTTCCATCGATTCTGCGATACAAAATAATATATTCTACGACGGAATATGGTTTGCATTACGTGTACGATACTGAACAGAAAAGTAAGAATGAATACCTATAGAGTAAGTCGATGACGTATTTCCTAAACGGGAAGCAGAGGCGTGCTGAGAAACAATGAAGTTCTAACCTCAGACAAAATCGGATAGGATTAGAGTAAGGTCGAAAGAATGACGTTAGGGAGGTAAGTTTTAGTTTTGAGTACCTTGGGAATGGGATTGAAATCAGCTCTAGACCAAAATGAAATGAATTCTAACTCCAGTTTGTTGTGTAGGTGTACGAGAGGACAAAACAACTTCCTCTCGAAAATATTGTTGATTATGTTTTTCATATCAAATTGCCATTCAAATAACCACTACCAAAACATTCAATTATTTTCCCTCTAGAAGAAAAATTGGTAGAACTGTAGAAGTACTCATAATCAAGAGTTCAATTATCCCTTTCTCTTGTTTTTAGCTACTTTTTATACGGGTTACGAGCTCAGTGAGGGGATTTAGCTACAGTAGAGGAAGCTGGCCTGATGGAAAACTGAAAAGAAAAGGGAGGACGAGTCAGCAGATAGTGTAGCGAAGGAGAGAGTTCCCAGAGGAAGATCAATTTAGAACAAAAATGGTCTACAGAGTACTATGAAGGCGAATATGTCTTCTTGTTTAGTTAAGGCTAAAACACTATGATTTAATGGAAATCCATTTGGTACAGGACTAAATCTCCAGCTGACGGCTGCATTAGGCTCATTTTCTGTACTCTGATGACGTCATTGTACGTCGATCACGTCTTTCTGCACCAAAACTCAAAACTCGACGGAAGTGCAGCCATCAGCTGGAGACCTGGAGTTTCATTTTATCTCCCATCATAGAGTCTTAGATTAGCTGCTGGGTTGTTCTCATGGCGTGGGGTTCGGATGGAAAGCTTGGAGGATGATTTGACGGGATATCTTGGTAGAAACCATGAAGAAACTCTGAAAGTCGATCTGTGAAATGATGCTTGGAATAAGATAAAGAACTTGGAACTCAAGTCCGTCATGATCCTTCTTTGGGTTTTGAAATGATTAAGGGTGCAATGACCAATGGAAAGTCTGTTGTCGGTCGTATAAAGTCTGGCGGCTCAGTCAACTCCTCCTGTATTCCTTTCTTTACTAAGTTTGCGACAATTACTTCACCTCCACTGTTCTTGAACCCAGTTTTACTTACCGATCTCTGGTACTCACATCTTGGTATGACTTTTGGAACATTTAGCTTTCAAATGAACTCGAAGCAATCAAAAAGAAATGTTCTGGCGTAGCCAAATAAATAAAGATCATGTTTCATGGCTTAGAATGAGGTGTTTTTGCGATTAATGATGATGATCGAGTTGGTATAATGCTGTTTGATTCGAATACTCTTAAAATTGCTTGGGAGATATGTTATGAGAAACAAGGGTAATGATTTTCTGGGACCGCTTCTTGGTCCACTATAAGTCTACCTAGGGTGAAGGGGGGGCACTCGGAAAGATAGTATATAGCTATCATAAAGCCAGTATAAACCTAGTATGTAAACAGGGGGAAAAAAGTGTTCAAAATTTTGCCCAATCAGATATGTTGTGGGTAATGCGAGACATAAATATTTGAGAGTTTTAGGCTAAGACTTAAAGTAGTAACCGGGTAGAATCCGACTCGGTAGTTGTACCGGTGTAGTTCTCTAGCCTGCAACTTGTCGGAAGGTCGGCCAAGGTAAGGGAGGCGTAGCCATCTTTCACGGTTGGAGCGGTTATCGAGGGGGGGGGGGGTGAGATGGACCTACGATTTTCCTGTTGGCTATTAATCTGCTTTCAATTCTCCCAGCATCCGGCACAGCTCCATTGGTAACGGAGCTTTTGGTTACGTGCCTGTGAATTCCTAAACTCACCTTAATACCATGGCTCGTACTTACGAAGAAAATGTTCTACTGAGAAGGATGGTACCTGTACTTGCAAATTTCTCAATCACCTTTCTGGTATTTTTTATTTTCATGTCATTTTTATTTTTTATTTTGTTTATTATTATTATTTTTTTCAGATTTATTTTCAATTTTATTTATATTGAATTTTATTTCATTCTATTTTATTTTTATTTTCATTTATTTCATTCTTATTTAATTTTTTTTTCTTTTTTTTGAGAGAGAGGGTGGTACTCGCAGATTTCTCAATCACCTCTCAGGTATTTTTTATTTTTAATTTAATTTTTATTTTATTTTATTTTATTTTCTATTCTATTTTTATTTAATTTTTTCTTTTTTTTTCAAAGAGGGTGGTACTCGTAGATTTCTCAATCACCCCCCAGGAATTTTTTATTTTTAATTGAATTTAATTTAATTTTCTATTTAATTTTTATTTAATTTATTATTATTATTTTTTTCAGATTTATTTTTGATTTTATTTATATTTTATTTTATTCTATCTATTTATTTTATTTTATTTTATTTTATTTTATTTTATTTTTATTTTATTTTTATTTAATTTGTTATTATTATTTTTTTCAGATTTATTTTTGATTTGATTTTATCTATTTATTTTATTTTATTCTATTTTATTTTTATTTTATTTTTTATCATTTTATTTTTATTTTATTTATTTTTATTTTATTTTTTATTATTTTATTTTTATTTAATTTTTCTTTTTTTTTTTCAAGAGAGGGTGGGTGGTACTCGCAGATTTCTCAATCACCTAAAATTTTCTAAGTCCATTATTGAAGGGGAGGGGGGTGTGTGTGGTGGTGGTACTCGCGAATTTTCGATAGTGTATAGGGTGTCAGAAAAGACATGAAACATGTCAAAGCAGGCAGGTCTTCCGGACTTCCTCATGATTTTTTTACAAGCTCAGAAGAATTATTGACATAGAAATCATAAGTTCATTTCCTTACTCAGAAATCCTACTTCTATTCTTGTCCCGGATCTTGTACCTACTCGGCTTCATGGCTTTCCTAAATTACATGATGTCTCTTGTATCCTCCCTCACGTTCAAATTATCCAAGTTCTTTGATCAAAGAGCTTCAGTCGTTGGGAAATCACCAGTCTGAGGTTCGAGAATATCTCGATTAAGTTACTCTTCTAACGCCCCCCCCTCTGTAAACTTTCGGCCTTTGCAAAGCACCTCTCGACTTCTGATCATAAATTTGATTTTCACCAGACCGTCTCGCTGCATTCTATGAATTCCTTTCGTCGACGGTTGGCCCTTGAATACATAGAGATTGTATGCCATTTGAATAGTAATGATGCCGTACTTTTAAATCGTCTTCTTCCTGAGAATACTGCAGTTGAGAAGTTCTACGGTCTTTTCTGAATCATTGTAATTTTCTTGTCATCACTTGGTCTAACTAACCGATAGATCATGCGGGAGGAAAGACAGTGAGAGTAGCCATCTATTGTGACACCAGATTGGTAGGCTTCCTAAAGATTTCAAGTGTATGTTATCCTTATTTTAAGGTGATGGAGAAGTCTTTGAAAGTTGATATTTTACAAAGGGACTCTAGTGCCTGTGCCAGTATCCAATACACTGCACATCTGAGGAGTGAGAACTTCTCTTTCGAAAAGGTTCATAAACTAAAATTCTTGATCGAAGAAGTACGGAGAACAACTCGAAAATTACGTTACTTCTTCAAAGTGTTTTCAAACAGGAACCAGTTGATCAAAAGCGATACAAAATTACGTATAAATTCCACGTACCTCTGAAATTCTCCCAAGACTCACTTCTTACCGTCACTATAAACCACCCTTTATCATTGTACTTTCCCAATTTACAAGATAATTCTTCGCGATAGTGTAAGTGCGAAAGAAACCTCGCTCGTAAATCTCGCCTTTTTTCTTTTCTTCTTCCTTCTTTCTCTACACAGTGCCCAGTAGCGTAATGGGGCATTATATTTGTACAAACAACGCTGCACCGTACATCGAGAAAATCAGGTTTATTAATCCCCAAACAGTTTCTTCATCTCGAGTATTCATGCATGCTTCACGGAAAAAGCGCTAACATTATAATAACTTATTAAAGCTATACAGTATATTCATTTCTACGATGGGTCGGATAGCTTCTTCCCTATCTCCGAAAAATTATAACCATGATAATTTAATAATAATGTACACAATATCAACTATATCGTGTTACAGCGCATGAGAGCCGTGTAAATAATAATATTTAGCCAGGCAGTTGCGAGACGTGTCCTATTCGAGAATACGCGAGCATCATTTCTGTGATAGACAACCGGAAACTTATATATTTTGCATTTTTACATGTAGATGACAAACTAGCCCCTTTCTTCTCTCCCAAACCACACTAAGTCTACAATACAAAATAACGGAGAAGGTTTTTTCTTCGAGAATTCACGTATATACGTTAAGATTCATTTAAATAAAACGGGTTCCCCAGATTTTTCAGGTATTGTAGACTTCGTAATATGATTATTACTGCACGCTCAATGATGTCTGATGTGCCTATATTATGTCTTGTGCCATATCGATGTGCGTGTGGTACGCGATGGCTGTCTCGTAATTTACTGGGCGAAACAACATGTTTCAAATGAGTTACCCGCTGAGATGGTATATCCAAACACTCTACACAAATATTTATTAAGGATTGATGAAATGATAAGCTGGTGCTATATCGTTGATTTATAACGTTGAAAATTTTCGGGAAAAGTATACGCGTACACGTTTTAATCGTTTTCTGTATGCACATGTTTAATTGGGATTCACGCTGTATACACGTTGGTTGTGTTTTATGTCTTATCGACGCCCGAACGAGGGAAGGCTGGCCGTCGAAGGAGAGGAACAGTAATTAGCTAATGTATCGTTTATAAAACAAATCAAGTTGAGAAAATTTATTGATCTTGGGTTACCCATCTGATGCGAGTGGATTAAGGCGTATTAGAAATAAACGTTCGCGGAAAGTTATACGACGCTCTGTATCGTATTATGCTGAAGCAAAGGTTGCGTGAAAGTTAAGTTATACGAGTAAAAAATATATCGCACAATGCCAAAAAGTCCGCTATACTATTTCATTTTTCGAAGAACTTATACGTTCACTCCGCTTTTTCGTCGCTTTAGAGGGTCGCGAAAACTCGCATGCCAATGATTGAGAGAATGATTTGGAAAACAGGAAATGATGTAGAACAGGAGGGGCGGGAGGGGGCGTACTCGACCAAATACACAACTAAAATTATTCATCGCGTTATTCGAAGAGAAAAAGAATCGAAGCTTTAGCTTGGTAACTGCATTCGGATACATTTTCTTGGCTTCGCTTTTCAATCAATACAATGGAAAATTTTCCAGTCGTATTTAGTCTCTTTCGAAAAATTCTGGTTAGATTTTCAGGAAAATGGAGGGAAAAATGTATTTTTGGTGCGAGCTTTTTAACTACTTCGAGAGTTATCAGCTTAGGGTATAAGTTGGTGAAAATTGGAGTGGGAAGTGAAAGAGTTAGGAACTATAGTAGACGATAAAAGTAAAGGTAGAGAAAATAGTTGAGAGATTTCGTGACCGTACAACGAGCAGATGGAAGATTTGAAGAAACAGCTCAAGGAACACCAAAGGAAACACTATTTTCATTGTACAAACCGAAGCGCTGTCGATTAACGAGTGATTTACGAGCTATACGAAAATCTAGACTGAACAAACGAAAGAAGAGGAAGCAGAGCGGTGGTGACAGAAAATTATGATGAATCACAGTCGTTAGGTGGAGAATATCAGGAACAAAACAATTCAAAACTAAGATTCTGCATTGCTCAAGCGCTAGTCGACGACGAAACAAATCTCCACAGTGAAGCCTAACTGCCCGGTCCAGCTTGAAATTATGGCTTGATTTCAAAAGAGCGTGTCTATAGGTGCTGGAAAGTTCTTAAAGTCATGACAAGTCATGAATTTCGGGAATGGGTGCTGAAAAAGTACTGAAATTTCCGTAAAAATCGTTCAAGTCCTTCATTTGTATTTCAAGATGGTGCTTTCAGAAATTAATGTGCAAAAAAATATTGATTTTTCAACTTGAGCAAACTGAAAAGTAGCGACGGACTTAGCTCCCGCGCGGACTCAAGCACACTCACGCGTTGACCTTATCCATTTTGTTAGGGAGATTACATCCTCAGAAAACGTTCGCGTCCGAAAGTTTCTGTGAACTGCGTGACGAGACGTGACGTGACGTGAGGCGCTTTATGACGTCATCAATGACCTTGACCTACTTTAGGGACTTGGAAAAATTTCAAACTCCAGCCTTCATTATATCAGGCCTAGTATTGTTAGTGGGATTACATCCTCAGAAGACGTTCACGTCCGGGAGTTTCTGCGAACTGCGTGACGTGACGTGGGGTGCTTTATGACGTCATCAATGACCTTGACCTACTTAAGGCACTCGGAAAAATTTCAACTTCCAGCCGAGATGTTTTTTTTTGTTAGGGGGATTACATCCTCAGGAAACGTCCGCATCCGGGAGTTTCTGTGGACTGCGTGACGTGACGTGAAGTGTGGGGGCCTATGACGTCATCAATGACCTTGAACTTGACCTACTTTAGGGGCTTGGAAAAATTTCAATTTCCAGCTTTCATTATATCAGGCCTAGCATGCAGTACATTGAAAAGAGCCCAGCCAACTCATTTTCTGAAGAGGCATTTTCGCGCCGACGTGATTGCGAGCGGAGGAGGTTGCGGGTTCCCCGTTGCCATTGCGAACCTGCAATGCCTTTAATTTTTTTCTTCTTTTTGTTTTCCCCCTTTTCTTTTTAGTCATTCAAAAAAGTTTTCGCGCTCAGACATTTTGGCGCGCAGACACAAGCAGTTGCATGTGATGATTGTGCCTTAATCCACCGCTGTTGAAAAGTCCTGCAAAAGAGCTTCATTTTTACTTTTCAATTTTTATAGACACAGATAACTAGCGAAAGCCGAAGTGAACGTTCTTGGGGTTGATTTTCCTGGATCCTGTTACAAAGCTGTTGGGTTATCTGCCCTATAAAGACAACCAGCCGTCGGAGCACCGAAGCTTATGAGGTCCATTTGTCTTGAGGATAGGGGTAGTCCTTGAACTTACAAAAAAGAGACCGAGTAGTGAAGGGATTATAAAATGCCGAGAGAAAACAGAAAAGTTTGAGATTTCGATGGCAGTCACAGAATTACTCGCCCAAGTAAGGAAAGCGAATCTATCTTTCCCTCTTCCAACCCAAGAGTTCCGCGGGGAAGATAGGTATTGGAATTTGAGGCATTTGAAATAAGTTTTCTTCATACCATAAAGTCGGCATTCATCTCATGACCATTCGAATGGATGAACTATTTGATAACATGCAGCTCTTCAGAAAAACCTTGTGAAGAGAGGGAAAGAGAAAGGAGACGGTGGATGAAGCTCAAGCGCTAATCGAAGACAAAACGAATCCTCGCAGTGGAGCATAACAGCAAGGTCCGGCTCGAGATTATGGCCAGATTCCGAAAAGTATCCAGCAAAAGTCAAAGGAAACGTTTTTGGGGGAGGGTGAAAAAAGCTTCATCAAGGTGTTCCTGGATCTTGGTACAAAGCTGCCGGGTTATCTGCTCCATAAAGACAACCAGCCGTCGGAACATCGAAGCTTATAAACTCCATTTGTCTTAAGGATAGGGGTGGAGTCCTTGAACTTACAAAAAAGAGACCGAGCAGTGAATGGATGAAGGGATTATAAAAAGAAAGGTTTGAGACTGCGATAGAAGTCGGAGAATAACTCGCCCAAGTTAGGCAAGCGAATCCATCTTTCCCTCCTCTCCCTTCAAGCCAAAAGTCCCTCTTGGAAGACAAATAGTGGAATCCGAGACTTTCGAAATAAGTTTTCTCCGGACCATGAAGTCGACATTTATCTCGCTCATTTACGAGTCTCATTGCTTACTTCATAAACCTATTCTAAGACTACTGAACTCTTAGAGCGCTGAAGATAATAATGACTTTTTTGTCCAAATTAAATCTCGTACGACCAACAGTTTAATTAGTCTTTTGCTATCTCACATATAAAACGTTTACAATTTCGAGCTTGTTGGAACTTCAATACAGAGATCGTAAATATTTCTTAAATTTAGGCTCTTCAGCCTAATTCGTTTAGTTTCAATGCTTGTACTAAAATAAAAATTCAACTTCTTATCGATGTCTCTGATGACCCCTATCCAAAATAGAAATTCGTTCAAGAATCTTGAATGAAAATGTGACTGGTTTGGCTTGAAGAAATTTTCGATCTTGATCCTTGAACCGAAAGAGTGTGACGTCATCAGAAGACTTGAAAGGAATACTGAGCTGGCGCCGTCGAAGGACTTGTAAAAATGAAAGGAAAGATGGCTGACCTTTTTGAGAATTTAGAAAATTTGAAGCCGCTAGCTACATAGACAAGTTTGGTATACTGTGACATGAACTAACTAGCTAGAGGGCTCTCTCGCTTCACTTGTCCACTTCCTGTTGCCAGAAGGAGGAATAAGGATGATGTTTTTCAGGATTCAACGAGAGCATAATTGATAGCTTCTAACAAGAAGTCTTCGATAGCAATTTTTGCATAATTCCTAGACTCTGTTCAAAACCTGAATCAAGAAAAGGATTGAGGTCACAATCTTTTTCATTTCTGGGCGGAAATCTTATAAAATTGTAATCTTCCATTCGGGATACATTTGTCTGTTGTTTTACATCCTTCAACGTTAGGATTTTTCCATGCATAACTTTTTCTGGTTATATTTTAAGTCGAAAACTTCAAACCTATCTGGAGGCACTTCCTCTGTAAACGGATGTAGTTTTTAGTCGGTAAGGAAAAAGTGAGAGAAAAAAAAAACACCGTAATAGATTTTCGTACATTCTTACGCGATTTTCAAAAAGGATGCCAGAACAACAGCCGTTCGTCGATTAAATTTTTCTCTCATCATTTTTACATTTATCACGCTCCAAATACGAGACGAGTGTTTTTTTCCTGTACATTACTCGCGCGTATATATCGTCTGTTTTCTTTCCTTTCGACTTTTTATGAGTATTTTCTTCCTTTAATTATCGGTTCAAAGAAGGAAAACCTAAAATTTTTGCTCATTATTTATACACTTAACCAGCGTGGTGGAGGGGAGAACGCGAGAAAAAGTATTTCATTATATTCTCGACTCGTTATTTGTGCGGTACGAGTGCGTAAATGAAAAGGAAAAAGTTTTTGCGCGCCTATGCCGCATTTTGTTTATTTGCCAACTTCAGGCAGCCGAATATTTGATCAGTGAAATATATATACGGTTTATACATTAATGGATTCAGCTTAGGTGCTTTTTTGCATTTTGAAAAAAGTGAAATAATGAATAGACTGTTTCAATTCGCGCTCGAAATGAGCGCGAGATATACCCCATTATACGAGTTTTATAAGTTAGTTTACGAGCGTTTTAAATATCTCGGGGATCTTATAATATACGGTATATAGGTATAATAGTTTATTACCGCGCTGGATAGTCGAGTACAAAACTAGGTAAAACCCATCACGACCGATATGATAATTTTCCGCGATCGGTTGGATGCGGGACGCGAGACGTAGCACGACCCCTATTTGCCGAGAGAAAATGAAAACTGCATATCGGCGGCGCTTCATCATTAAAACGTCTCGTCGAAGTCGTGACGCGCTCTCTATTGAAAGTTCAAATTTATATTCTCGTAATTAAAAATAAACCTACTTGCGAAATGTATAGGCAAACGGAAAAATTTGTTATTTAGATTACGCCGGGATTTTCTTTATTAATTATTTCGCTCATCGTCTTACAAAGCCTGCGTGGGTGCTTCCAATAATGCCACTATTCTTAGATTTTTGCAGTTATTTTCAAAGCTGATTCAATATCAAACTTTTAGGGCGAGAAATATTCGCTTTCTTTAATTACTTTACGGGGCGTCTTTTTCGAGATAATTCAACTAATCATTCCAAAACTGTAGGAAAAAAAAACTCTTGTTGCTAAGAGGAACCACAGATTTTCAAGGGGAATCGATTTACTTTTTAATTACACCACTTACTTTTATAAATGCCACTCACGCTGTTCTTTTCTTAAAAATAGATTTCAAATTTGCAAACTGCAGAAGCTTCTAATAAAACGATTCTGCTGAACATTCGAACTTGAGAAATAATTCAGCAATCGACTTATACTTTTGGAGATGTAAAAATGTTTCAAGATACAAACTTATAAGCTGGATAGGCTGAATACAAGCTAGGTCCAGAAGAGCATTCTGTTCAGACAAATGTCGATCAATCCGGAGATTTCACCCTGTGAGGTCCTACGTGACATCGGACTAGGAAATTTTGACTTCCGATCCTTTATAGGGAGGGTGAGGGGGGGGGGGGGAATTTAATAAATTTTGAGCTATGAACCTTGGCAGAGGTGGACTCAGAATAAGGTAGAGCGCTGAACCCTTGAGCTAAGCTATAATCGTGGAATCTTGGGCTAAGCATAAGCTACGCCTAGAGGAACATCTTGTTCACACTAATTTCGAGTTACGCAAAGATTTTACTCTAAGAAAACATCGGCAGCCAACCTATGGGAGGTCATCAATGGTTTTGAACTGATTCAGAAATTTGGAAAAAGTTTGACTTCTGATCCTTTACTTGGAGCTATGAACTTCTGCAGAGGTGACCTAGAATAAGGTTGAGCGCTGAGCCCTCAAGCTAGACTATAATTGCGGAGTCTCGGGCTAAGCATAAGTCAGGCCAGGCAAAGACTCTTCATGATTAGACTAATTTCGAGCTACCCGGATATTTCTTCTTCTTTGAACTATTTCAAGCATAGGCAGCACTGCCTGTAGCTGTGTTTGAGCCTGAATCGCTGGACGATGTATCCAACATCCTTTTCGTAGGTCTTCCCCAGCTTCTCTTTTCGTCCGGGGTGTACTTCCATACTTTCTTTGGTAATCGTTCATCCGGTATTCTCTAGTTGCTCCACGGCCGACATTTGTGAAATCACCAATAGCTTTGAACTAATCAATACGAAGGGATAACTTGAAAAAATTTGGAGCTATGAGTCTTAGAGAGGGGATCCAGGGTAAGGATGAGCGCTCAGCCCTTGTGCTAGGCTAGGCTATAACTATCGAGATCTAGAGTAGATTTTTTCTATGGACAGAAAAGCAAGGCTGTAAATATCATAATCTGGGTCCAGATGCGAGTTCAAATCTAGGACATCTCGAGAAGAGGCGAGACTCTCTGCGTCATCAAGTACTAGATTCAAGCTTGACTAGTTGATGGTCATGAAAAAACACAAGTTGAAGAAGGACATGAGGCCATCAATGTCTTTGGGTGGTCAAAAGGAGGTAGAAATCTCACTAAGGACGTCACACTCTGATCGTTGTACGACCATCTCAAACAAGGATTTAAACCACGATTCATCTTATGATGACGTCACTTCCTGAGATTGAGCCTCCTCCAGTTTGCAAATCCCAGAATTAGGATGAGATTATTGGTGGAGTCTTGCTCAGAATTTTTCAAAAATCCTCCCCAAGACCTCACTCAGCTTACCGTTTTGTCTCGTTTGTATCCCCTTCAAAATAGACCAAAAATAGTAAAGGGTCAAGAGCTCAACAAGGGTGAAAACACTAGCTTTTTTAGCGGGGAACCCGCTATCCATTTCGTTAGGGGGATTACATCCTCGGAAAACGTCCGCGTCCGGGAGTTTCTGTGAACTGCGTTCCGTGCTGTGACGTGACGTGTGGTGCTTTATGACATCATCAATGACCTTGACCTGATTTAGGGACTCGGAAAAATTTCAACTTCCAGCCGGGGTACTTTATGACGTCATCAATGAACTTGACCTTGACCTACTTTAGGGACATAGGAGAGTTTTGATTTCCAGCCGGGGATCCTTATGACGTCATCAATGACCTTGACCTACTTTAGGGACTTTGAAAATTTTCAATTTCCAGCCTTCATTATCAGGTATACTGAGAAGCGGCCAGCCAACTCATTTTCTGAGGGGGCATTTTCGCGCCAACGTGATCGCGAGCGCGGGAGGTTGCGGGTTCTCGCTGCCATTGCAAACCTGCGATGGCCTTTGAATTTTTGATTCTGTCCAAGTCACTGAACTAAATCAATTAAGGGTGTGCTTCTCTTGTGAAAACAACCATTAAAAAAAGTACCAGAAAAAATTTCTCACTGCTCGAGTTTTCAATGGATCTTTCTGATTTTTGGTCATGTTTTTCAGAAAGGTTCAATTTGAGGCGGCATAGAAGCAGAATTTCAGCATTTCTTCCTTACCCTTTTTGTTTCACTTTCAAATCATCAAAAATTCGTCTATTTTCTGACGTAAAATTTTTTTGGAGCAAAATTTCGGATTTTTGCATCCCGCCTCGAGTTGAACCTTTTTGTACATCTCTGAAGATCGAAAGATTTGTCGAAAAATGGTGCTTTGAGAAACTTTTTGCGAAGCCCATGTACGCTCGATAAGCGTCTCGTAGTGACCGCTGGCACACCGAACTTTGCAGGGGTATTCGGGGATGTATAATTGTGTATGCAACTTATCTTACACCGTTTCGGAGTTCACCAACAGGTAAAGCACACCCTTAAAATTAGAAAGGAATAATCTGTAGACTGCAGTACATCAACTTCAAAATCTCGCCCTGGCAAGAGTTTAGAAAATTTGCGAAGGAGGAGAATTGAATCAAAAGATCCATTTGACTAGAAGGAAGACCGAAAGCCTTTCACATCAAAAATTGAAGGATGCAACGTCACTTTAAGAGAGCGTGTTTCGCTAGCGAAAACGAGTCTTGAAAACATGATACCGGAAAACGGTTCTCACTGTTCAAGTTTTCAGTGGATCTTCTAATTTTTTGATATATTCTGCACAAAGGCTCAATTAGGGACGGTATAGAAGCAGAATTGAAAAATTTTCTTCCACTTTCCATTTCACTTGGAAATCATCAAAAATTCGTCTATTTTCTGACGTAAAATTTATCGGAGCAAAAATTCGAATTTTTATTTCTATACCGCCTATTCTGTAGAATCTTTCTGCGCATTTCCAAAAAATCAAGCTTTGAGAAACTTTCATGCAAAATCATTTCTTGTCATTTCATACAAGGACTATCCACGCACGGTAGCGATCGCTGGTTTACCGAATCTTGCAGGGTATTTAGAGAAAGTACATGCAACCTATCCTACACCGGTTCAGCGTTTCCCAACGGGTGGAGCACACCCCAAAGAAAATTTCAAGTGAGGAGAGATCCAGGTCGAGTGATCTGTTTCAGCCAATCTTCGAAATTGTAGGATCTTTAACGTCAGTTTGTTTGATTGATTGTCAAGAGAAAATGCAAGTTGAAGAAGAGCGTGACGTCATCGAAGTACTAGGAAGGTTGAGAGACAGAGCAGAAGTTGAGAAAACCAGGAAAATGTGACGTCATTACGGGATGATTTTTGATTTAAATCCTTAAAAGGGAGTGATTCACAAAAATTAGAACGTGGAGTCGAGAAAAATTACGATTGATAAATAGCGCAAAGGTTCTAGTACTTAGGAAGAAAGACAGATTTCCTCTGCCAATTCTATTCTTTACATAATCCAAAGAAGTACAAAAAACTTGAGGAAAAACTTCAAAAAATATCTAAGGGATCTTACTTGCGATCTAAAATATGGCTCGAAACAAGAAACTACACTGGATAAACGTTCAAACACGATCATTCATTCCCTTCTCATTTTTCCACACCGTCTTTTCATTCTTATACGAATAGCGGTCACTCAACCCAAACGCCCAAATTTCACACTTTCTTGAAATTCTACCGAGCACACGAACACACTCAAAATATCTGGCCAGCAAAGCGGCTGCCTTGCTAAACTTCCGCTACGATAAATTCTTTAAATCACTCGTCCGTCAAGCATTCCTATTAACGTGGGCGTACAAAATGCTAATGTTTCACCGAACGTACGTACGATCCACCAGGATTTCGCACAACGTTACCGCTTTCGAGTTCGCCGTAAATACGCGCTAGTTAGGCAACTCATTCGACGGCCGGTTCACCGTCCCGCATTTTTACAACCGTACCTAGTTGACGTGTTTCTTTCCAATCTCCACCCCACTTCTACACACGGTATAAAAAGAACACGATATCGTTACAACAATAAAATTATCGAATGACAACCACTAAACGGGATAAGAACACGTTATCGGACTACTAACAAGTAGCGTCATTCAATTCTATCACCATTATTATCCTCAATAATGTAAAACACGTAGCGTACAGTTTAACCAGACTGGCAAGCCACAAATCCAACGTGTTCGCGCGGTGAACATATCCGGATTTATAGCTACAGAATGATGATGCGGCGGCTGGTCAAATGCCCATACAGACAATATATTCCACGACGCTGACGTGGTACCGTTTTCTACAATAGTGTACTCGTGCTGAACGCGAACAGCGGATCAATTGTTTTTCCGAAATTTATTAACCGTTTTTGGATCGCTTTTCCGTAGATTACTGTCATATCGTAACCGCACACACCTCGATATACGCTAACGCACGCTTAACGAACCTTGAAAATAGCCAAACGATTTGGAATGAGTATAATACAACTATTAACAGACTTAAGGTCGATTTAATTAGTCCGGTGTGCTGCATAAACAGCAATATACGCCCGTTTATTCACACCATATGACCACGTTTTCTCTCCGACTCTCCTTCGAACGTCGTGGACGTAGGTACGAAAATTAAATAATTAATATTCCTTATTATCGTCTCGTACGCAAGTACGAAACGTAACGCGCTCGCGTCCAAATATACAAAACGTACCGTACGTCGTGGTCGTGCATACATACATACGGTACATATCTGAATAATTACAGATTTTTTTTTTACAATCGCCCATTCATATACAAACATATTTTCTATGTACTAGATTATCGCGCGACTCTTCAATAAACGAAGCAAACCAGTTTATGTACACAGACACGAGTACCATAAGATAAATACCATCGTTGTTCGAGTTAACGAGAGTCACCGAAAAAAAAAAAAATTATTTAGTTTTGTAGAAAACGAGAGGAACTAAATAGTGAACCGTTTGTACATTATTCGCGAGAATTCCGCGAGAAAAATATAAATTTCGCGTTAACGATTAGCTATTAATTTTATCATTCTATACCCAGCTCGGATGGTTGTCGTGTTCATTGAAAAGAGATGGTAGCTTCGGGGAAGAAGGAGGAGAAGAGTAAAAAATTTACTTCATTCGTTGTAGGCGAAGTATATACGTGTACGAGTATTATGTACTTCGAAGGCGTAGGATAATTTACTTCGAGTAATTTATTTCACTACAATGAACCAGCTCTCGTGTAAGACAACAAAAGATTCCTTCTTCGAGACGCACGCCAACTTATACTCAATTCTGATGTCGAGTAACTGCGAACGAACAAATTTTTCAAAATCACGCGTTAGTTTTACTCGGAACGTCAGTCTCCTCGCACACAGTACTGTATGTAGCAATTGTAAACATAAACCTCTCTCCTTTTTGGGGTAGACGATGAATACGATGTACAAGATGGAGAAGAAAAAAAAAAAGTGGAAATCCAATCGATCTTCTCCCATAAAGAGAACATTCTCGGATGAATCACGTTACGTCTAGTATAGTTCGGTGCAAGAATCCGCGAAACGACGCCGTCCTGACTCCTTCGAGTGTATTGATAGTTACAGGAAATCTGTAGTGCTTGTATTACGACTAGAAAACAATTTGCCAAGATGTCATTAGATGAATTATTCGTAACCGTGGTATTCCAATGAATAGAAAAGTCTTAAACAGAAAACCTCGACAGTATCTATTCCGACTCTAGATAAATTTTCTAAACACAAAATAAGAAAGCTGAGTTTAAGGGGTTCCATAAATCAAAGATCATAAAATCTTCAGTTTTGGGGCAGCACTATTGTCTAAACCTAATTCCTTTTTTCTGTGAAGTAAAGTTGTTTTAAAACGAGGCATATTTTTTCATTTCATCTTTGATTTAAAGTGGGCAATATGCGACGTAGCAAAGTTGTGCCACTTGGTTCTGGAAGCTTCAAAATAATCCAAGTCTGTGACGTCACGAAGGCCATGCATGGACCGAACTGCCTCTTCTCTATGAAGAAGGGTAATTAATGGCTTCATCAGAGAGTTGAACTAGGCTGAATAATAGTTTATACCAAGGTGTTTGAAAAGAGGTGTGCTCAGTTCGACTGTAAACAAAACGCAACCCGCATGCACATATAAAAATACATGGGACACAGAACCAGAATTGACGTCACCCGGTTCCGTTTTACATTGTTTTAAATGGAAATCAGCTGATGTAGTGCCTTGTTGTTTACATTAAACTGAGCACACCTCTTTTCAAACACTTTGAGTCTATACTAGGTTCGACTGTCTAATACACACTAATATTGTTTACTCGACTGGCCCAACTGGTTCTTAGGTTAGTAATTGATGAACTTATCCATTCTTTTCATGCAAGAAGATAAATATCGACGCCACACTATCCTACCAAGCCATCAGAGAGCTGAAGAAGGGCAACTATTTGTAGTTCTCGAATATACACTAAAAATTTTCGGGTTCTTCAACAATGAGGTGAGGCAGGGAACCAGTTTTATGGGGTATTTTAGTGGGGGCCTCTATTGAGTCTCATGATGTTTGAAACTTTGCATATCTGGCTCATTGAAGGGTCGGTGTTTGAAGTATTGCATATCTGGCACATTGAAGGGGCCAAGTCAATTGGTAAAAGAAGCATTGCATATCGAATTACTTGAAGGAATCATTTCAATTAGACGGCTTGTATTATACTAGCTTTATAGTAGTACATAAGACAGGAGGGAACAGTAAATTTTCGACCTCAGAGGTTTGCGGGCCGGCCGGACGGCGGAAGTTGTTTCTGGAGAGACCCCCCCCCACCCCTTGAAACAGGTTCCTAGTTGAAATGATATCATATAGGTACATTAGACAAGAGAGCATTGAAATACTCCAATTTCCATCCAAGTTTACCCTACAACGTCATTAAAGGGATGAATTAGGCTATCTTACATTAGCCTGGTTATACTGTTCTTGTTCAGCGTTCGGTACAGCGCGCGAATCATTTTTGGGTATGGCGCCGCTCTTGTTATATTATCATACACTAAGCAGAAAGATCTGAAGAGATCTGTTAAGTTTGTCGGTTCTCTTCTACATGAAGGTACACTAGTAAAGGGCTAAAAATTTTCCCGTACCTTGAAATCAAGTGAAGACTAGAGATGAGAATTGTGGCTGGCCACAAAAACCTTTACCCCCCTCTCCTCCCTGAAGGACATTTTCTTACTAGACCTTGAAGCTCTACCACATACCAATATTATATACTAGGCTATCAAGGTCCAAAATTCTCCTCTCTTTTTGTTCCTCTTCACCTCACTCATCCAAGAGTACAGAAGCTCAATATTATTTTGTTTCTAAATTGAGTCAAGGTCATAGATGACGTCATCAAAGGATTAGAAATTTTGTTTCAACAGCAAAATTCATGCGCAACTGATTAGGAAAAAGTGGAGAAAAATGTTTGAAACACTCGTTCGCGAAGAAATCAATCCAGACGCTTTGGACGTCAAGATTCTTTATCAAGATCTAAAATAATACTATAGGGAGTAAATGGATAATCCGAAGAACGCGGAGCAACGACACATTCGTTTTTCTGATTATCTGTTTACTCTCTGTAGTATTAGGCTATTCTGTCTTGATAATGAATGTTGATCGTTCGGAACATCGGTCTGACCTACTTTTGGATTAAATACTTCGCGGACAAAAGTGTAACCACTAACAATAGGCCCCGAAAGCTCTATCAGTTTCAATTGTTCATGATCTCCATACCCGCTGCTAAACTAATTACTATGCAAACCAGAGGCGTACGCTCAAAGAACTCCCTTTCTTCCCACCTAGCAGTGAAGTGGCTCTCCTTCATCAACACATTCATCCATCTTCTTCAGATGCTGGGCCACATTGAATTCCCAGTAGAAAATCTCACTCACAACCTCCAAAAATTAACATCATCTTCTTCTTGACTTCATGAACGATTTTAAAGAAGAACAGACACTCAAAAACTCAGACGTTGAGAGGGGAGATTTACAAGCCCCTGTAGAACGGTTCACATACAGGGCGATCTCCAAGATTATTCTTCCATCGAAGGGCATACACATTTCTTAGACAAGGATAGAAATTTATGCGTTTTCTATTGTTTTACAAACTTCACCTCTCGCGAAAGTCCGCAAGTCTGATCTTATGAAATTTGGATTGAATCAAAGAAACCCCGGTCCCTCAGCTTTCCTGCAGCAGAACCAACCGATTTGCAGGAACCATTCTCTTACACCTCTAAATCAACCTAACTCACCACATCAATTTTCTACGAGTATCACCTTTCTCTTCTGCTTATTCTTCCTAAGGAGTGAAGTGGAAAATGGAAATAACGAAGTTCCCATCTGAAGGCTAGAGAGGATGAAACAATCGAAGATCAAAATTTATCAGAAGACTCATTTACATAACTTCTCTCGTATGATTTCAAATCTTATCACTGCTCCTTCATCCTGGACTCTTCCAGGCATGATTTCCGATCCTTCTTTGGACTACTTCGCATTGCCCTTACCGAGGAGAAACACCTATAGCCCGGAGGTCTACAATTTGCCAAGTCTCTTTCCCATCGTATTGCTTAGAAGTTGAAATTTTTCCAAGTCCTCCTCCTCACCTATAGCCCGGAGGTCGAAATTTTTTCCAAGTCCTACGTTTTGCTGGTGACTCTCTTTTCCAAGTCCCAAGTTTGCCAACATGGCCAGGTGTCCTTGATCTTTCAGTAATTAACCCCCTCACACCCCTCCATAAAACAGGCTCCCCGTTAAAAGTCATCCCAATCCTTCGCAGAATAGGCCATACTCGTCTCACTTGATCTTTCCTCACTTCAGGCCTACACTGCAGTGCTTCAACGCTTCTTCTTTTGTCCAGCTCTCAAAACATCCGGCTTCGTCATTGTCTCTCCCTGCATCACAAACTTCTTCGCAAATAATCAAGAGAAAATCATTTGCCCTCTCAGCACTTAACCCTAAGAGTAGTTGCACGGTTCCTCAATTAATAAAAAACAAAACTTGTCCGCATACTTCGAAAGGCTTCTCCATCAACAGCGGAAAGAATCCGTTTTCTGTTGTCTCATGTGCACAGATCAATGTCTTAGAGAGACAATCGTCTTGAAGCTTTTCATCAAACAAGAATAATGGCTCTTTGACAGGAAGGTTTTCAAAAGTTGACAGTCAAAATATGGGAGAGAAGAAAAAATTCGAAAATAATTTCGCAGACGAAGTCAAAAAAAGTATGACAACGTTGAAGCTCAAAGAATCCAGCGAAACGTTTGATAAAAAGCCAATTTCGTAAATCCGCCCAACAAATCAAATTTCATTTTTCTGGAAAACAATAAAACAAGACAAAACGAAAATTCCGAAAAGATGAATTAAAATTTGTCGCTGCCTCGGCAACGAACGAAAAAGGTAACTTCCCACAGTACACATTCTTCCGAGACTTATCTCGAGTCCATCAATGATCACTCAAACTGATTCCGTTGACACTGGAAAGTCTCGTGATCCGAGCATAATATTTAAATTTCTTTAAAATATTTCCGGTTTGACCAACAATCTCGCGCTTTGCGAGAAGAGAAAAAGAGATATTTTGTGAGTAATAGTTAATAATTTTGCGCAATGAGAACGTATTTCGTTTTCTGCACGCAAAACATTGTCGAATTTATCTTGAAAATTCCTTTGCCCGTCTTCGTTTACTGTTTCTCACTAGCATTGAAGTTTCTCAATATTACATATCCATATTTTTGATAGCTATACGCGCGTCTCATTTTCATAATAAGAATTACTTTCTTAATGATGTTCCGTTATCTTGACGGAAGTGAACACAATATACCCGCAAGGTAGGTAATTCCAATTTTCACTCTTTCTCATTGCCGATCATTTCTAAACTGGTAAAATCTTTAGAAGTACTATGGCGAAGCCCTACCCCCCTTCCCTCCTCAGCCTTGACTTCTATTTTATCAATACAAATAGGCAGTTCTCTTCTCCTTTCTTCAAATCATGGCTCGATGTATATTCGTGCGACATTCTGAACTCAGGAGCCAGGATACTTTGTCCTCAACATTCTGCACTTAGCTCACTTTTCTAGGGTCAAGTATCCAGCTTGTTGGGAACCCAACTTCCTAGAAGTTTCACGCGGGCCTTTTCTAGTCGGGAATCTCCAGCCGCTCGGTCGGCCTACGCTAGCACTACAGATCCTTGGAATCCCTCCGAAATCATCATGAAAATACCGTACATCTTCAACACTGTTTAAACAGCATTACCATAAACTTCAAAGATAAGGTCGAGATTTTTCTTGCCCCAAACAAGGATTAAGGTGTTTGTGTGAAACCGCGAATCATCTAGAAACAACTTTTTTCTTACGAAAAGTCCGCCGAAAATCTCTTTCTATTCACTCGTAGTTTTTCGTATTTTTCATTTAAAAGTCAACGGTTCCACACAGGCCATTAATTTCGCACAGGGAGAGCGTCGAACCCTAACCCGCCGAGGAAAATAACATTACGAGACACGTACAGTGGTTTATCAAATTAGAGGACCGCATTTCCCTCATCGTTGTTTACAACACGTCAACGTCAATTAAATCAGCACACGGTAATAATGCGATAGTAAAATCTTTCACCTCCGCCTCCACTACCACAAAATGTTAATTTATTTAGAATGATACACACGCGAGTCATCTCAAACGTATCGTATTTCGAGTAAGAGTATACTCGCCGACAACAGACGTTAGTCGCACGTACAAACAATCAGCCAGAAATTGGTCTGGGTCTTCTGATTTCGATAATCGTAAATTGTAACTTTTTGGCGCCAGTTACAATAAAAGAAAATTTCAATTCTCGCCCATCGTTTCGAATTATTAACTTCTTCACCGAACACGGGGAGACAGTGTACGCGTCTGCACCATAATCGTATGACCGATATTTATACGATCAAAAAATTTTATTGATGGAAAAAAATTGCCAAGAATGCGATTTTATTAAGAATAATGGATTTGTTTTTATCGTCGTGCGCTTAAGAGTTCATGGGTATGAACCTTAGTGTAAGTACTTTTACATGAAGAGAAGAAACATCTAGACAGACAGACAGGTATAAGGAAAAGAAAGAAGACTGCACAACGAAGAATTAACGAGAAACACTCATACAAAACAACAGAGGAGAAGATGAAGAATAAAATTTTCATGTGTACCTCCCATTTCTTGGCCTCAATATCCTCTTATCTTCAACACGATTTTTCTGATAAAAATGGCTTAGTTCCCAGGTCCTGCTAACAAACAAATCCCCTCCCGACTCGAATAAATCCCTTGCGACTGAAATCAGACTTCCGCATTCCACTCGATATTTCGTATATCCCCTGGTTTCGAAAAGCTCGCCTGCACTCAAGACACCCGACACCGAATCCAAAAATATTCCGATCCTACCCTCTGCCTCTTAGTCTGTATTTGCTGCTGAACTTACGACTATCCTCATCTGTCTTTTCCATCTCACTCAATTCCTGGCTCTTAATGACTGATTATACTCACTTCACTCACTGTTAGACCCCTACAGCATAATCCCACCATCAACAGAACTATTTTAGCTCCTAAATAGGTACAGCTCAGGCCTGTCCTGGACTGAGCATCCGGGGTCCGTCAATCCAGCATCCATAATTCCTCTGATTCGTCTCTCTCGCATCTCCGTACTCTGCTTGTGATTTCAAACTGGACGCTGCACACCCGATGCTGGGATCCGGCCGAAGAGGATAGCCGAGTCAGCGATAGCTGTGCGTCAGTTTTGCGTAGCCGTCAGCCTCTACATAAGAAATGCGTTCAATTCGATTCCTTGGGAGAGGATCCTGGAAGCCCTCAAGGACGCAGAAGTGCCCGCATACCTGCTCAGGATGATCAGCAGCTATCTTAGCTGTCGATAAATCCAAACAGAGACGTCTGCTGGTACAATGAAACGCCCTGTTACTTGTGGGGTGCCGCCGGGGTCGGTCCTCGGGCCGCTGTTGTGGTGCGTCGCATTTAATGGGATTTTCAAGGTGAGGCTGCCACCGGGTCTTAAGCTTATCTGCTATGCGGATGACACACTGGTGGTATGCACCGCTGAAACAATTGTAGCGATGGAGAGCAGGGTAAACCGGGCCTTAGAGGTAGTGACGCGTTGGATCGAGTCGGCCAGACTTGAACTCGCCGTGGATAAGACGGAGGCCATATTATTCAACCTGTCGAAAGTTCAAGTCACCCACCTTTCGCCTGCAAGGTGTGGAAATCGCGACCAAGAAGACGATGAAATATCTGGGCATCTGGTTTGACTCGAAGCTGAGCTTCAGGCACCATTTCCTGATGACAGCGGAAAAGGCGGGTAGGGTAGTTGGATACCTGTACCGCCTGATGAGGAACCTGGGGGGGCCGAAGGAGGCAAGAAGAAGGATCATGATGAGCACCGCGATGTCGGTCTTCCCATATGGTGCCCCAGTATGGGCCGACTGCATGAAGATACCATACCGACGTAGAGAAATGGTTAAAATCCAACGAAGAGCTGCGCTGAGGTGTGTTAGTGCCTACCGTATTGTCTCGACGGAGGCTCTTTGCGTATTAGCACGTTCACCGCCACTTGAGCTCTTTGATGAGGAGAGAGCGGTGGTGTTCAAAGCGAAGAAGACAACGACGACCAACCAAGAAGCTTTACGGGTCAAGCAGGAGGCCAGGCGCTCCTTGCTTGTAAAATGGAAAGCGAGAATTGCCCGGAGTGAGCTGGGCAAATGGACGACCCGTGTGCTAATATGCGACCTTGATGAGTGGATGAACCGGGACCATGGTCAGCTGAACTTTCACCTGACGCAGGTGTTAGGCGGTCATGGCTGCTTCAACAAGTACCTTCATGAGAAGCTAAAGAAAGTTGAGCAGGCTTCGTGTTCGCATTGCGATCACGGGCGGGATGATGGACCACAGCACACCTTATTCGAGCGCGAGGCGTGGAAGCGTGAGCGGGACAAGCTTAGTCGGTCTCTTCAAGAGATTAGGCTAGAAGAAGCGTTTGTTCCGAGTGCTCGAAGAAGCATGGAACCAGGTGTCTGCATTTGCGGCCACCGTTATGAAGAAGAAGATGGACCAGGAATGGAATAGGCGAATGCAGAACCACGCTGTGGCCTACTCGACACTTGTGTACCATCAACATCCGGATCTGCAGGAGGACGACGAAGAAGGACACCATTCAGCTTGATGACGTGATAGTGTCTGTGGTGGTTATGTGAATGTCCCTAGTGTATTTTGCGTGCCAGGGGGGCACTGCAGCTTGGCAATTGCCAAAGTAACTTAGCGGTTGTCAAGTAGAAGAGGGGGTTCGCGTAGGAGATTCTTCCAACACTGAAGTTATACCCGAAAGGGTCGATTCCAGGTTGGAGGAAACAAAATTAAATGCATACGCAACCCGTACCCACTCCACTATGGAGGAAGGGGCGGCGTTCTGCAAATGCGACAAGCGAAAACTCTGTTTGTGATGGTCTTCATCGAACATCTTGAATCCATTTCTCTCAGAAAAAGTTTCAAATTACAAAAGGACCACTCAAAGAACTCCTCAGCTGGCATTTCGATCACAAACCTAACTGAGACTCGCACACCAAAATTCTGAAAGCCTCGTGTATATTGAGCCCTAAGGTATAACCATTTCATCTCTTTGAAGGATGCAACAGAAAATTTTTCTCTATCTCTACAAAACCAAGGTTGAACTTCGTCTAAACCACGGCACACTCGTTTAAAGTTTCTCAAACTCATACAACCCAATCAAACCCCAATTAGTCAGACGAGGAGCGGGAGCTTTCCGTACAAGTCACAAACTCAGCCGTCGAACCTATCGTTGAAACTTATCCTCAAAGCCAATTCTTAGTCCTGTTTTTCAATTCTTGCTACGTTCCCACAAAAAGACCAGTTCCTGCGAACGAACAAATCCACTTCTGACTCGAATAATCCTTCAATAAACCATTCCCAGTCAACACTTGCAATCTATATTCACGCTCTCATTTGCCTGGACTTCCAATTAACCTTCCTCTCCGTTTACTCTAAACTTGACAAGTCTACTTACATAGCATTCAATCTAAGAGTATCTCGATCTCACTATCTGCTATTGGACGGATCTAAATCTGCAAGTATAGTTGTCTACTATCGAGTTTCCAATATAGCCTCTGTGGTTATGACCATCCTCGCCCGTCTGTACCACCCCTCTGAATCCTCTTCCTCGGTCATCAATCAATTCTGACCGTTCTGACCCGTGAGCGCTCTTTATCGTTCCCGATTCTCTGCCAGGACGACCGCTCTCGCCACGAATCCAGACTTGATCCGAATTCCACCCGCCTAGCGTGTAGGTGACTGGCCTCGCCCTCGGTTTCTCGATGTTTTTCCGAGCAGTATCTTCTTCTCCAAATTTTCACCGCTTCGTCAGACAATGTGTCCAAAGGACTGAAGGATCCGTATTTTGCAAACTTTGTCTACTTCTTCTGGTTCTTCCATTTCCTCCCGAATTCATAGATTGATTCTATGTCCCATGTACAACACCCGCAACATTCTCGCTGCTATCCGCTTTTTTGAGGGCCCATGTTTCTTGCAAACTATCACCTTCATCATACCTTCACTGCTACGAAGAAAATCTTACAACTGAACACATCTTTCATATCCTCAACTCCACCCCCTTCATTGCTCTTCACAAATTCCCTCCTTCATCTCCCAAGCACTCTGATGTCACCCTTCTCCTCCAATATTTACAACTGATACAATTCTTCCACCCAGTCCTTAAAACTTGAAACTAAAAAGATTTTTGGTCAGCTTCTTGAATATCGCGACCGATTTCAAGACACAAGGGACGGAGGGCCCAACGAGGAAGATTTTCTTTCGCATTTTGAGTAGAATTGACGTCCCTTAATTCTCGTTTCGAGACAGTCCGACTTGCCAAGGTTCAATTCGCAATACGTACAAGAAAAATATGGTATTTTTCCGTCAGATAGGAATACATAAAATGGATAATTAGCCCTGCTAGGAAGAGTTACTGTACGAATGATAAGAAGAAGAAGAATAATATTATTTTTAGTGGGTCACTACTTTCTGGGAATACGAAGAAAATGGACGAGAATGAAAGAGCACAAAAAAGGAAGACGACTATAATATATATAAGCACGAGTAAAACAATTTTATAACTTTTTTTTGAAGCTATCAAACCACACTACCATGCTGTAGCGTGGTACTGTAAAAACTGAGATTCGTTGACGAAATTCAAAAAAGAAGAAAATAAAAAAAAAAACTATACAATATTCTCTACCCGACCGAGTACATAACGTTGAAAGAAGCAAAACAAAGATACGCGTTATTATTCGTTAATATCTCGATACATACCGGGTATATACTCTCATTCCAAACTTCCATTAATTTCGTATCATTTTCCTGGTTTTTATATGCTGCAGACAGCAATAAAAAAAAACCTCCATTCGATTTCTTAACTTACTCTTTTTCTCGCATCTTTTTTTTCCTTCATCTTAAATATTGCGGTATATCATACATAAATATGAACTAGAAGTAAGGTTTTTATACAAAAGTGGAACGCAACTTCTCTTACATATAGTGGAACAGTCTATAGAGTTACTTCTGTACAGTAACTTGCATCGATGTACTCTATCACGTCATTACGAGCGAGTGTTCGACACGAGCTAGATTTTCATTTAGCCCGTAGAAATTCGCAAGTTTTATCAGTCACCCGTTCGATTGGTATCACGTGGCAATCAATCAAAACTACATTCCAACAGGTATGAACGCGAGATCTTCATTCTCTGTACATCAATGTTCACAGCCTTCAATTCAGTTTAACGTCGAAACGTGCTATCTGAGGCACTGTTACAATTTTAATGTACATACCTAATGACTCCGGAAGAATAATTTTTTTTTGAGATCGATAAAAAAAACTCATTCTTACACGTACAAGAACGAACCATTAGGTGGAGGTAGGTTTCTTACCTTTCATTTTCATGTCAATCTTTCTTGAAGCTATTTTCTTTTCTCTTTCTTCACTCATATGTACAAGCAATATTCATTCAATATATGTTTTTTTTTTTGTATGTTTCATGTCTATCAAAAATTTTGCGAGCTACTCCTCCCCGTTGAATGATGCCTCTTCAAAGAGAGACAGAGACATAGAGACAGAGAATGAGACACTAGACTTGTTGGCTAAGAATCATGAGCTAGCCTCAACACGTACACTGGACTTATACAGAGAGAGAGAGAGAGAGAGAGAGAGAGAGAGAGAGAGAGAGAGAGAGAGAGGGGGGGGTAAATGAGCGAAGCGACTGTACCCAACAGCTAGTCAATCTGTCACATATTAGGAGGCCAAATCTACGGATTTTTGGTCTTTAAAAAGATACGGGGTTTTCTTTTCTCCAGATTTTACGTACAATGCGGATTTCTTGCGATCAAGGAAAAGGTAGCTTGGGCAACTCTACGAGAGATACTTTTCTCCTGATCGTTATTGGCCAATACTGCGGTTTCACGTAATATTGAGCCGATCAAGGGAAAAGTACTTCAGTTACTCTTAAGAGAGATACCTTTCTCCTGATAGTTATTAATGGACCAATCAGAGTCCGTAGAAATCTGTTTTTAGGTCTTAAAAAAAATGGAGGATAGAAAAACTGCTAAGCTCGGACTTCCTCTAGAGAAGGAAATTCAAGTCTTCTCAGGAAGAGCAAACATCTTCAGGGAACACGAACCAGAAGAAATGTTGACTCGAGAGAGTTGAAGTTAAGTTCTGGGTCTTCCGGCATCTGTCTAGCCTCGAATTTCCACTTCAATCAGGAACACAAGGAAAAAAATCACATTGAAACTGATTAAGTGCATGTCATCAATGCTCCGCACGTTTTTACGTAATAGAGGAAAACTTAAAACATATAGGCGGTCTTCCAGACAGTGTCGTCTTCTAATTTTCCATTGTTTCTACACGGGTTAATCGACGTAATAGAAAGAGTACAAACCTAGAAACACGCTAATCCACAGGATTCCAATAAATCCTCGTTTTTATCTTCCGAAAGGAAATACGAAAGTGGCGGGACACATTCTGGCTGTCTTACCCCATACATAGGCCGGAATACAGCCTTCGCGAATATTTCTCATTTTATTGTTTCTTTACAACTTTTTACGTATTACTGTGCTCGCTTTATCTCTCGCGCAGAAAGCGTAAAACTAAATCGAAAAACGCATTTCTCTCCGAAACAATAAAACCATTCGAATACCCATCAACATCGTCATCACTCCTACTCGTCGACCTTTGTATAATAATACACTTAGCTTACGCGCGACGATAAAGCTCCGAACACTCTATTTTTCGAACTAAAAGTTTAGTAACCGCGCGCTCCGGCGCTTTATCGATTCTCGGATTTTATTATCCAGGCCTATTATCATTATGATTGTCGGTGTTTTACCTTAATTAATTTTTGTACGTATATACATATAGATATTATAAGTCTACGCCAGGCGATACTCTCGGTGCAACGTCTAAAACCATTAGCTCACCAACAATCAACGAGTAAAACGCGAATTGCGAGCGTTCGTCCTTTAAAAGCAGCGCTAAACGGTATAAATAAGGTAGACTGAATATTTATACGTCTTTTACGAGCGCTCGGATTTGGATTGTAAATTACCATGAGGATGAAATAGCGGTATACTCTTCCGAAACGATGATTCAACTTATTTCGCGAGAACGCTAGAGGAACGTGGACGTAATGCGTTTTTCAGTTTGAATGATGTAAAATAATTATTCGACGGATTGAGAAGAAGACGACAGATGCGCGTCACCTATTGTTTAAAGTAACGTATTCATAACCTATTCTTCGAAAGAATATGCATGCGTCAAGCTCACTGATGCATTTGGAGTTGAAAATTTCTTTAATGAACTTTTCATCTAATTACAGTTTTGATATGGACGTCATGTTCAATGGTTGCGCAATAATAAATTGTAATCGGATGGTTCAAATATTCATCTCTGTCTAAAGTAATTGATATCAAAAGGAATAGACGATACTCCTGTTTAGTATTCATTGCTTTTATAAAAGCCCCCATACAGCTGTACGAATCTCGTCCACCCGATAGTATGAAGTATCACGCATGAGGAACATTTCGTTGCTAATCCTGTGCGAGAGTATTCTCGTTCGACTCGCATTTAGTATCGTCAAAGAACGAGTTAAATGTATTTACTCGTAGGTAAAATATCCTTTAAAAACTGCGGAATACTGCAATTTTCTTTCTCGCGTGCGCGGGGAGGATGAAAGAAATTCATTAAAGGAGAACAAAAGAAACGAACAATACGAAACCAACGTGCACCTCTTCCGTCATTCGGCGCCAGCACTCGGCGTTCCTCCACATCTCATAATACGCGTTTCACTAACGATTACCCTTCCTTCGCCGTCCTCGCAACCACCGTGCGTTTGTTGCGAACAGTAGCGCCGTAACAGGACACAGAATACCACACATCGACACAATTTCGAGGCGCATATTGTGGCTAGGAGTTTTGGAAATTTCTGAAAACAGGAGGTTTCGTAGTCGGATTTGACTATTTACCAATAGTGGAATTTGATGACGCTCTTTGAAAGTCAAAAAATTACTATGAGGATCTTCCTTGACATGGTATCGAAAAAGTTCTCAGATTTTTACGATGTATCATCAACATTTCGATATCGATCAAATTTTGATATTGATATATCGACTTATACACAATAGTCTGGCGTCCTCCTTGAGTCCTCCTCTCTTTTTTAGATTACATACGCGTGTACATACTGCATAGCCGAAAGTACGGGTATGAGGATTCTTCACTTGGAGCGCTATTGTTGGCATTTTTGCGGGTTCTTTTAACAAGGACCCTGTTTTTTTCAGGGGGTCTCTCGGAAAAAGCGTACGCCGTCCGGGAGGCAACCTAACCTGATATTTTTCTGAGGGGCTTGGAGGTTGAAATTTTTCCAAGTCCCTCTCTGATCACCTATAACTCGGACTATGGCGTATAGTTCGAAGGTCAAAATTCTTTTCGACTTCCTCCTTCTTTTTCAAAATCCCTCTCCAATAGCTCGGCCTCCCATCCCAGGATGCCAGATGCACGGATTTTCGGTCCTCGAAAAAGATACGGGTTTCTCTTTTACATACAATACGGATTTCTTGCGATCAAGGGAAAGGTACCTTACAAACTTGCACGAAAGATACTTTTCTCTTATTTGTTATAGGCTAAAACTGCAGTGTTCCGTAATATTGAGACGATCAAGGGAAAAGTATCTCAGGTACTCTTGTGGAAGATACCTTTCTCCTGATTGTTACTAATGGAATAAAGTCCGTAGAAATTTCTTTTTAGGGCGCATACGGATTTTTGAAACTATCATCTGGCAGCCCTGCTCCTATCATACATAATAGTATAAGGCTAGTATAATCCAAGAAGAAGTTCGAGCCTAGTTCAAGTCAAGTATACTATATGTTAGTGAATGATTTCTCAATAACGATCATAAGAATGGTATCTTTCATACTTCTACCTGAGGTACTTTTCCCTTGAACAACTCAATGTTACAGAAGAGCAGTACTGCCTGTAATGACCCGAAAAATGTAAATCTTGTAGAAGCGACTGCGGTACTTTTCTCTCAAGCCCAAGAAATCCGCATCTTACGGAAAATCCGTAGAAAAATCCCAATTTTTCACGGTCCGTAGATCTGGCAGCATGCATAGCCCGATTAAAATAACTCCTTCAAGTAACTAGATATGCAATACTCTATCCACCAATTGGCCTAGCCCCTTCAATGAGTCAGATATACAACGTTTCAAACACCATAAGACTCATAAAACAGGTTCCTGCCTCCCCTCTTTTAACACCGTAAAAGAACCCGTGAGTTTTTGTAAATTAGAAAGTTCATCATAAGAAAGTTTCGTTTTCATGAAACATGTTAACAAACTAGCAGGGCCGCACGGACGCCCGCACGCAAATTCCGAAGTCGGTGGTAGAACTGAGTTACAAACCTCAACGGTGAAAATTTTCCAAGCTTCAAAATTATGGTTGTACGGACCGAATGTCAAAATTAGGGTGGGGGTCTAGAGAAAACATGAAACATTTGAAAAATTTACGGGTTCTTTGACGGAGTTGAACGAGAGGAGGCAGGGAACCAGTTTTATGGGCTACGTTAGAAGAACGCTCCGAGTCTTCTGATGTTTGACGCGTTGCACATCTGGCTCATTGAAGACGCTAAACCAATAGGGGTATGAAGCATTGTATATCTAGTTAGTTGGAGGGGCTACACCAACCTTCGAGCTATACATGATTGGAGGGTGACAAAAAATTTCAACCTCTGAGCTTAGCACCTCGGAGGTCTTTGTAAGTAGCCTGAAAGTTGAAATAGTTTCCTCAGGTAACTGCAATGCTTTGAACACCAATTGGCTTAGCTCCTTTAATGAACCAGATAAGCAACGCTCCAAACACAAGAAGACTCGAAACGACCTTCTTTCATCCATAGCCTAGGATGCCAGATGTACGGATTTTCGGTCCTCGAAAAAGATACGGGTTTCTCTTTTACATACAATACAGATTTCTTGCGATCAAGGGAAAGGTACCTTACACTCTAGTACGAAAGATACTTTTCTCCTACTTGTTGTGGGCTAAAACTCCGTAAATTGAGACGATCAAGGGAAAAGTATCTCAGGTACTCTTATGGAAGATACCTTTCTCCTGATTGTTATTAATGGATTAAAGTCGGTAGAAATTTTTAGGGCGCATACGGATTTTTGAAACTATCATCTGGCAGCCCTGCATAGCTTGGAAGTAGTTTCCCTGCCTCCCTCGTTCAACTCCTTTAAAGAACCCTTCGATAGAGGATTGTCTTTTTTCAGCAGGGAACCCGCCATCTGTTTTGTCAAGGGACATCTTCAGAAGAAACGGGCCCGAGCGTTATGCTGCAGGATGATATTTTCAAAAATCCTTATTCGTCATTTCTTCTAGGACCTGAAAACTGATTTCGCAACAATAACGATCAAGAGAAACGTATCTCGCAAACCCGTGACTGAGGTACTTTCCCCTTGATCGACCCAATATCATGGAGGATTGCGATATCGGCCTATAACGACCAAGAGAAAGGTGTCTCTCATAAGAGTGACTAAAGTACTTTTCTTCGAGTACAAGGAATCCGTATTTTACGCAAAATCCGTAGAAAAATGCGTTTTTTTTTTTCGAGGACTGGAAATCCGTGAATCTGACAGCTCTGCCCAAACGCGTCCGCGGCCGACTTATGTCATCATTTTCCAAAAATGACCTGTTCTAAGATAAGGGCAACAAACAGCAAACCGCAAATCTCCCAGGAGAGCGAAAACAAAGTTCAATTACTACCCTTCAATGCTGCCAGAACTATGGATTTTTGGTCCTCGAAAGTAAGGATTTTGTAAAATACGAATTTCTTGCGCTCAAGGGAAAAGTACCTTAAATACATATTATGAGAGATACTTTTCTCCTGGTCGTTATAGACTGATTCTGCAACATTCCTTCAACATTGAGTCGATCAAGGGAAAAGTACCTCAGTTACCTGTTTGAGAGATACCTTTCTCCTGATCGGTATTGATAAATTGGTCAAAGTCCGTTGAAATCTGTTTTTAGATTGAAAAATGACGAATACAGATTTCTGAAAAGATCTGTTGACACTGCTACCCTTTCCCTGGAACAGGTACTTGATGCTAAGAGCCCTTATTTTGGAACGGGTCACAAATTGTCCTTGTTGATGATGATAGGAGTGAAACTTGGAGGAATGTCGACTGTCGTGCTACATAATTATGATAGAGGACGGGGATTTGGAAGAATTTCAATCTCCGAGCTATGTACACTAAGAGAGGCCAAGATTTTTCATGGACTTTGTTTCTACCTCTGGAATTTACGGAATGTTGGACTTGGACCATTTTTGCCGATTAGGATTTTTTTCGAAGCTTCCATAGAATAGGTTCCCCGTTAGAATTTTGACTTCCAAGCTAGGGGTTGTTCTATGATGTTATTATATCGTGACGTCACAGGGAGTGATCTTTCACGTCATCAGATCATGACGTCACTAGGACCAATTTGTAACGTCGTAGAGGCTTTTCCATGATGTTATCAGATTGCAACTCGGAAGAAAAAATAGAATAAATCGTGCAGAGGAGCAACTCGGCCTTACTGTACTACTTTCTCAAACTTGCGAATTGAGAAATAAGGAAAGAAGAAGACAGATGACGAAAAAATCTCCTGGCCCAAGCGGGATTTCAACATCTTGGCACTCAAAGAGCAGAGGTATTCCGGTGGTCATAAACATTCAAAATAGAAAACCCAGAGTCCAGTATCAACCCCGACTAGGATCAAATCCTGCAACCAAAGAAGCGCCCACAAGATCTTTCCAACGTCTCTCGAAAGTCGGTAAGTTCCAAATATTTTAATCTACATAGTACATAATATGAGAGTAACTGGACTGGTAAGAACGATCGCCATACTGCCATTCTATTAAAAAAATAAGACATCAACTCACGCTCTGTCATCCAGAACAAATACGTTTCACAGTTGACAATACCGCTCGTTCTGTCTTCTTCTGTGCATGACGTTTTTGACTTCGAACATCATAACGTTATACAGAAATTAAGTCACCTGGACCGCGTCCATACAAAACCGTTATGTTATACGTAATGCATGCTCTTACCTGAAACCAAAGAAAGAAAATACACTGTTATAAGAATGTGAAACTAATCAGAAAACTTTGTTCGTCAACTTTTCAACCATAAATTATAATTCGTCGATGTTTTACGCGTATCATACTCATCGCGAAAATGATAATAATAGCCTTAAAAACTACGCCATTTCCTATACCTACCTTCAATTGCATTTTATGTATATGTAATATGCCTTAATGTATTCTTAAAAGAGTCAACATACATATGGTTATAACAGTTGAGATGAAGGAAAAAAAAAAATAGTAATAAATAATAGACTCGATGTTGCGAATACCCTCCTCATAGATGATATTATTTCTTCATATTAAATGCACGTTTACGGAAGGATGCTTCTATGCTCATTGAACATTGCAATAGGTGGTTCTTTTCACGCCTCACTGAATGATGCAACTCCTTGTACACAGAGGAGAGGAAAAAAGTTGACTCTCTCGTTAAGAAATAAGTCGTTCTTTCATATTTATCGTGGGCACCTATTCGGGTTTTTCTACGAGAAAATTTTCATTCAATTAACAACAACTGCTTTTGTTAAAGAGAGAGAGAGGGTATTTATTCTAGTTGTAACTGCACTTCTTGACGTATCAACGAGGGCGCATCACAGAAGCTCTATTCTTCATTATAAATTGCTCTCGTCACCGTTTTTAAGCTGCTTAATGTATTCGACGCATAGTTTTTCTCGTGGACCAGTGGATGTTGCACTCTGTCGTCAATCACGTCTTCGTTACCCCCTTTTATTTTTCACGTACTGGCTACTCGTTCAGTATTTCCCCATCATCTTGTTCCAGTGAAATCTCGATCAACAAGTCAGCCACGGAGATTTAAAAACTTTGTCGATTGTTGTGCATCCAACTTCCAGTAACTTCTTTCACCCTGGAGGAAAATTCTTTCATTCAATAACTATAACAGTCATACCGCATACCACCAACGTAATCATTTTTTTTCTTATTATTATTATTCTCCTTTTATTTTTACACTCATTCTACTGTTATTAGATTGTCTGTTGCGTGGAAAAAAGGCGCACATATTACATTGAATACGAAACCTTCTGGCATTCTCGCATTCCATAACGCTACTCGAAATTAAAATTAAAATAATGCACGTACATAGCGAGAGTAAGAACATAATATGTCTTAAATACGCTTAATACGTTTAAAAAAAGGGTTAACCGTAACACCTTTTATTATACGCGCCGGATCCTTTTCTACTCTCTCTTTCTTCTGTGCCCGCTTGCCTTCCTTTCAACTCCGATCCCTGGCGTAAATAAAACGTAAAACAAAACCTTTTATTACTGTGTCACGATAGCACGAGCATAAAGTATATTTTAGGGAATTTTCCCACTCTTCACCTCATCTGAAGAAGAATTTCGTAGGTATGAATCCATCCCAGTAAACATAATATCCTTATTAAAACAAGACCTACTCTTAAAATGCTAATCGCGAATATTGAGACGCGTGTTTTTTTTTTTATTATTGGGCCGCTTTAAACAAAATTTTATTTTTCGACTCTTATAATACCGTACACCTATATTCACCGCACTCGTACATAATTAACGCATTAGTGAAGTATACGAGCACATCATCTGGGTAATGGGTAGAAAAAGAGAATTAAAATTTTTCACTTTCGACTCGACGGCATTCGTCACACACAATTACGTAGGACTGATGGGAATGCAGAGAAAAAAAAAAACTGTTATCCAATTATATTCATTTTCATGTTTTACGAAATTTCCATTTTTGATCTACCACGCTGGGTATGCATAATCTGTGTCTGGTATTACATACATTGTATACATCTACAAAAAAAAACTAGAGAAGATGTCCCAATTCGGAATGATTTTATTCGTACGATATTAAATAATAAGTTGGGACACGCGAACTGTTAATAGACTTCATTTCTCAAAATTGGCGATTTCAGATAACGAGTATTCCTTCTCATATCTTTATTAATTTAGACGCGCGTTTGAGTTCAGAATGAGCAGCATCAGCATTACGAGATGGGAAAACTTTTCGCGATTAAAAAGCGTAGGCGGAAGATTAACGACATCCAATAAGCTGCGCCGCCACCGCAAAGAGTGAAAATCGTTCGTTAATGCTTTAACAGTTCGATGTGATTTTCAATCGGGGGTAAAAATAACATCTTTTTGCACTTCTTGAATTCGTCGGAGAAAGTTATCAGGAAAGTGAAGTGAGTATACTCACGAAAATAGGCGCTCGAAAGCGAAGGAATTACGTACGCTCGTCAAATAATTTCATTAGGAACATACTCAAAATTTGATAGCATTTTTCTTCATTTTTCAACGTCTGAGGACCACACTGAGACGATAAGAAATCTCTATTTTGATGAATAGAAATTTCGCGCTTTCACTGTTCTATCATAGATTTAACCACGGATTCTGAGTTTTGGAAATATTGAATTAAGGAAGACAAACTCATCTCCATGAGGAATAGGGTGGAAAAGAATAGCTGACAATCGGAATCCTTCGCTGACTAACATTTGGAATCTGGAAATCGGGAGCTCGAGAATAGGGGGCCTGAAAGCGAAGAAAATTCCTGCTAAATCATTTCATCGTGAACATACTGAAAATTTGATATATTTTCTTCATCTTTCAACAATTTTGAAGAGCAGTCCAAGAATTGAGGACCACTGGGAGGGTGACACATCGTCAGCTTGAGATAAATAGAAACCTCGCGCTTTTACTTTCAGTTTTGGAATTTGCAATCCATCGCACTGCAGTCATTAAATCAAGGTGAACCAACCTATCACCACGAAATAGGGTGGAAGGGAAAATCTGACAGTCAGAATCCTCTGCTATAAGCTACTTCAGAACAAAGTTACGAGCATTTGGAAGCTGGAAATCGTAAGTTGTTCCCTGGAAAGGTTGTGAGAATCATAATTCTCGATCTGCAGGATGTGGAAAGGGGAAGCGTGAAGCCTAAAATATTGATCAGAAACTAGTCATGAAAATTCACCCTTGTAAGTTTGTAGCTTCCGCTCCTCGGTCAGGGCTGCCAGATGATAGTTTCAAAAATCCGTAACTTCCATTTTTTGTAAGACCTAAACACAGATTTCTACGGACTTCGATCGATCCATAGATAACAATCAGAAGAAAGGTATTTCTCCTAAGAGTATTCGAGGTACTTTTCCGTTGATCGACTCAATATTACGGGAAACCGCAGTATCAGCCAATAACGATCAGGAGCAAAGTATCTCTTGTACAAGTGTTTAAGGTACCTTTCCCTTGATCGCAAGAAATCCGTTGGAGAAAAGAAAACCCTGTATCTTTTTCAAGACGAAAAATCCATAGATCTGGCATCCTAGTCCTCAGTACTTCATAGAAGATGAGCATTGATGCGCTGAAAATTGTTCTATCGACTTTTTGCTGGCGCGCAAAAATTAGAGATCTTGTCTATATCTCTTACCTCCTTTTAACGCAGGTAACCCTTCGGCAAAACTCTAATGTCGCTTCTGAGGGACCACCGAGGTAGGAAAACTTGCAAAAAGAGATGAAGAAGAAGAGGAAGACGCGAGGCATCAGTACGAGAAGAAGGAAAAGGAAATCAACCCAGCGAGTCTGTGAGCCATAAGAAAGTTCTCAACAATCCTCAGTATCCGATGGAACGCAAATGACAAAACAAGAAGACGACTATTAGTTTGACCTCATTGACACACATTCCCACAAGTCGCTGTAGAAGTTGGGAACCAGCCTCAGCACGCTGTGCCGCGGGTTGAAAGTATACTCGATAATACAGTATCAACTGATGTAAACTTGACTGAAGCTTTCGCACAACCTCTTGGAGCACTACTTCAAGTGAACCTGCAATGCAAGTTTCTGAATTATCAAATTGTGCGATGGCATCGGGAGAGTGTCCGCGCTGAGCATCACGACAAACAACAGCAGAACTGATATCAACGTCTCGACCATAGAACACCTGTGCAGAATGCGTTCCCCGACGGAGTAAATGAATGCTGTATGCCAGATTGTAGGCAATGTGTGCTGAAAGGATCAAATGAGGTACCAACGCCACCACTAACAATGATTGCTTTCATTGATGAATACTAGCTGGTTGAACAAACCCGCAGGGCATCAACAAACTCAACCCTGGAGCGCAAAAACATGAACTTGCTGCCCTTTTGCTAACTTAAGGTGACATTTGACTACCCCGTAAACTTAGGGATCTCCTCTCTTGTGCTCAAATACTCTGGGAAACGACCTCCTCTTCCTTTTCTTGAAAGTAATCCGTCCCAAAGTCATGGATCAATACACTAGTATGGCATGTTATGTCCTCGTTTAAAAAAATGTAGAGGAAAACAAGAAGTGAGGTAAGCTCTCTATAGTTCGGTGTTTCAAGTTTTATCCTCTCCATTCTTCCAAATCCCGTCCGGACGTCCGATGGATAGCCAGAAAATGAGGTAAGGGTTGAAAATCAACGTCAACGTTACTCCAAGTTCGTCCAGGATGGCCGACACAACTTCAGATAATGGGAACAAGAAAAAATGAAACTGTGGACGTAGCCCGAAGACCTGAAACAGGTCAAGAAAGCGTTCAAGAGAAGTTTTCTTCTGGACGCACGGGAGGGAGGGCGTGAGAAAAAGAATTTTGAGACCGGTTTTGATTGCAGCTCATCAATTGAATGAAATGCAAGTGATAAAGAAACGCCCATGCGCCATATCAAGAAGTTCGACAGTAACTTTCACCACTTCAAGGAGTTTCATACAATCGTAGTTTTGCGTTCCGGAATTTCAAATATCGTTTCTACAAAATGAAGGAAGAAAGTTCGGAGCGAACAATCTAGAATATGAGAAGAAATTTGCATGTTTCACCTCCGCTACTCGTTCCTAATGAGCTATTTTTCTTTGCGATACGGTGTTCATCCCAGCGACCAATCAGATTAAATTTACTCTTGATAAGATTTGTTCAATCACAAATGAGAGAAGATAAGAAAAACTTGCAGCTCGTTTTGCTTATAGCAGACGGATCAGTTTCATCAACTGGCATAATCGAGAAATACAAGGAACTTTTTCCAAGAATAAAAGAAATTGATAACAGAAATCGCGTCGTTATGACCTCGGTCTTATTCCAATAACACGCACATGCTAACCTCACCGTTGCAAACTCATTCAAATTACACATGTACAATTGTACATAAAAATATTTCATTACTTTTATCTGTCTTTTGATCGTTCTGTAAAGGAGCAAACACGTATAAATAGAAATAATATGATGATTACAAGCATTAGAAAAATATTGAGATCATAGACGACTGAGCTTTGAATGTGGAATTATTTTCATAGAGTCATAGAGGTCAAAGCAATTCATCCGAAGATGAAAAGGGAGAAATTAGGCAGGCGGATACAGATTCTTGAAACTGTCATCTGGTAGCACAGGGGGGGGAGGGTGTCAAAGCCTCTCCCAGACAGAAAAATTTGCTTCAAAAACCATCAAAATCACCGAAAAGGGTGAATTTTTGCATGCAATTTCGTCCAACACATCCCCTCTCAAAAACTTTCAGGCTACGGCATTCAACATACTGCTGAAATTGTGACTACTTAATGTAATACTACTTCATGTAGTACGGATGTTTGCACAACTATGGATAATCGCATCCGACACACGTTCTATGCGTTTAAATGATCAGCCTCAAATAATACAGGGCACAATGACCAACGTCATTTCCCAAGGCTCAAAATTCAATCATAATCTATTGAGAATCCATGATCTTTTTCAAGTATTGCGAGTAAGAGCCATCTTCAATATTTCCTAACCTCACGACCTAGTTGACTTTTTCCAAATTTGAAAAAGCTGCAGGCAACAAAACTGATCAAATTTCACGAGACACACCAGCTTACTTTCAAAATACCTATCGCACAATACGATCGAAATATTCTGACAATTTTCGGTAAAGAAGAGAGAAAAAAACAAAGTAACTCTTGACTGGATGGTATTTGTCACAGAAGTACGTGGGAATCGCTAATAAATGAAAAACGCTTATTCGATTATTATTAATCTTCGTGTTTTAAATGAAATTTCCATTTTTGATCGACCACACTGAAAGCCACGCGTATATATTGTAGCTTTCGTTGCATATACACTTAAAATAGGTGTTCCAATATTCAAAACGATGATATACGTTAGGTAATAAGTAAGAACACGCGAACGCATTTAAACAGGTTAATCCGTACACTCGTACGTATCCCACGAAAATGGAGATTTTTAATGAAAATTTTGAAACTTCCTCGTCTTTGAGCATTCAAATAGCATTTCGTGTCAATCGTCCGAAGCTGCATAAACTCACGCGGATTACATTTCATATAAAAATGTACCCTCTCCTACGCTCTTTAGGTATAATTCGTACATCAATCGTTCTCGCGAGAACAAGGGTAAGCCTAGGTGCGCTTTCGCCATCTCTCGCAGGAGCAACCGTTAAACGCACGCCTCGAGGGCAATGACTCCGCACGTAATATATGAATTAACCACCTGAAACCACAGTAAAGGACAACGCGAGAGAAACTGTCAGTACGTACCGGTACAACAACGCGACCCTATTGATTTGGATGTAAGAAAAAGGGAGTAGAAAAAGAAATGATGTGAAGAAAAAAATAAAAAGAAGAAGGAAGGGTTGAAGATCGCCGTGCGCGCAAAGGGTTGATGACGCTGGTAACAAGAAATTAGTTTCACGCTCCGTTGCACCGCAATGGCCATACAATGAATGGCCAACACCCGCTGATAGTTCTCTTGTAACATGTCGAACTATTTACCTTTATAACAAATTTTTGGCGGTTCTTTACACTACTTAACAATTTGTTAATAATTCGCGCTCCAACAGCGAAAGGCGTATAGCGCATTAATCTCGCGGGAGAGTAATTTCCGATGTTAACAGGAACGCGCGGAAAAGAATCCGGTTTTTACGGTATAAGACGTGTGAGGCATTCATTCATGTGGTCACCACGAAAATGCGGTAAATATCGCGATCTAATTAAAAAAGCGTCAATATATAGGTAGTTAGTCAGGATTAATAGAGGTACATGCATGATACTCTCCGAGACCCTGTTTTTTGAGTTCAGCGAATGAATTAACAAATGAGAAATATAACGACGATCGCTAATTGTATACAATGCAATACACTTCGACGATGTTCACGTATCTATTTTAGTGACGTAAAATCTGGTTGATGGGAGAAAGGATTAAATAGGAAGTATGTGAAACTGGTACTACAAATGAAAAAACGACTTCTTTACGGATGGAAGCAATGCACTCTTTGTTCATCTCGATTAATCCACTTTCGATAAAGATTAGCGCAGCACATATGAAATGAAAATCATTAGTTCTAAGAAGTCCACAAAATGAAGATGTAGAGTTGTGGTCTGTAAGCTCAGCGGCAATATGAAGGGTGTGGTAACTAAAAATGGGACCTGTAGCCAGGAAAAACCTTGAGGCGTCAAAGAGCCAATCAACGGAATGCGCACTCTTACAAGTTGGTTCTCTGACGCGAAAGTGTTGCAAGGAATCGAAAATGCATTTGTTTGTTAGCAGAGACAAGGAGCGAAAAAAATTGTGTTTGTAGCTGCGAGAGTGAAGGGAGTAAGACTGTGGCCAAGAAATAGGAAGCTAGGATGAGTCTGCGATAGAAGTGAGGCGGGTGAATAGGCTGAGTTTTGAACGTGTACGGAAAGGTCTTAGTGCTAGCTAGAGAGAATATGCGGATTGATTTGGCAACTAAGTTGTGATCGGGTGCGCTGTAGTCTAGAAGAGATCGAGTGAGGCTTCTGCAGATCCTTTAGAAGGATGAGATAAGTAGTTGAAAATGCTTAGAACTTGAATACATCTGGTTTTCAAAAGTTTGAGGCGTAGGGAGCAGTTGAGTATCAGAGGCTAAGATTTCGCGAGACTGTTATTTTGCATCATCAAAGAGGAATACTTGATGGGAAGGAGCCTGCACAAGCAGAGTTGAGCCAGAGGCATTATCGATTCCGCACTAACGGATCACGGGTCTTCAGTTCTTATCAGTGGCGCATCAAAGCGGAGCATTTCCCCTCATTCGACAAGGAAACTAGACCGAAAAAATTAAATGGCAGCGGAGAACCTACAAGCTTTGCAGTTCCGTGGGAAACAGCTAATCTCATGAGCAGACGTATTAGGTCTGATCGAGGGGCGGGAAACTTTCCAATACCCCCTCCTATCGCGTATGGTTCCTCATCATCATAAACAGCTCTAGCGTCAAAATGTTCTCATGTCCTTCTCACGATCTAATGACGTCATAGATCAGTCTTCGCGACGTCACGACCTGATGACGTCATAAATCAGTTCTTGTTACGTCACAATCGAATCTCTGGCTCGGGCAACAGAATTGTAACAAGGTAAGTTGTGCGCCCTGTGGTATACGGCAAAAATGGTCCAAGTCCAACACCCCCCGCCCCTAATTTACACCGATAAAAATAGTCCAAGCCCAAGAAAATTTGGAAGTCTTCAGTCTTACTCCTAGCTCTAAGGTAAATATTCCTCCAAGATCCTCTCCTATCATCACCATCAAAGGCATTTTTTCGAAAATGATGAAGTCACAGAGGGCGGCCACGCCTATTTTTCGAGAATCCCCCCCCCCTCCCAACAGAACAGATAGCGGGTTTCTTGCCAAAAAAGAAAGGAAAGGGAGGAAGGGGAAATAAGAAGAATAAGACAAAAAGTATGTAGGAGAAACGCGAGAAATTTTGCCCTATTTTGTTTTCCTAGATTAACAACTGGTCAGCATCAGATCTAACCAACTTTTTGTAACTAGCAGCATCCATTTGGGAACTTAAGTAATCTACAATTTTAAAATCTGAGAATAAGTACACAGATTGTAGACGCCATCCTCCCGACAAAGGAAGGGCGTAAGAAAAATTCAACCAACCCTCTTCCTACACGCCTCCCCAACTGCTTGTTCATTCAATCTTCGACTTCGTCACGGGAATTACATGAGATTGTGCCACAAATTTGGAGTCAGGTGACACTAAGGGCAATATTGCAGAAAAAGAAGAATCAGACAGAAAAACAAATTGTATGATATTTTTAGTACAATTAAATCATTGTAATGTAGTGATAATACGCCAACTGCTTGAGAACCAAGAGTGCACAACTTTCAGAAATTTAACAATAAATGAGAAAATACAATAATAGAACATTGAAATGCGTCTTGAATTCGATCATAACCAATTAGATTTACATTCAGAAATTTGCGTTTCTCATTCTCGCAACTTTAATGAGATACGCACACCGTTCTGTGGTTGCATCATACCTCCTACCGCCAAATGAACTTCTTCCAAAGTTTGCTTAGTTTCTATCTTGTATTGTCGGAGCAACAGGGCAAGAGCCATCTTTATTTCCAGCATGGCAAGTTTTTGGGCTAAAAACACGAGATAAACATTAAAATCGTGTCATCACGACTGGAATTTTCTCCGCCCACAGCGGCTCACCTACCTATGCAATTACGGTAAGAACTGCTGAATGGAACGAACGCGTAAGGATGTCTACCGCTGACCTGATCTGGGCAGAAATGATCCGGATCAAACGTGCTCGAGTTGGGAAAGAACATTTTATCCTTGTGCATGCTGTTAAAATCGAGTATCACTTGAGTGCCAGCGGGAATCGTGTATTTTCCTTCAAGAGATGAAAAGATCTCAACAGTTACATAGGTAGATTATTCAACTTTTCTTCATACATCAAAGTCACCTAGTTTTATATCTTCATTTACGCATCGTCCGATGAAGGATACAGGATTTGCTAATCGGAGTGTTTCTTTAATGACCTGTTCCAAGTAGTTCAAACGAGATAGTTTATCAATTGTCGGGGAACCACTCGAGTTACCAAACACAGAACGTATTTCTTCGACTGCTTTGTCCTACATGGATAGATCAAAGAAAACTCAATTTCACATTTTCCTAGTAATCCGAGAGTCGACTTCGCTCTTACTTGCACAATCGGATAGGCTCCAAGAAAATGCAACGCCAGACCAATAGATGAGGAGATCAATCCGGATCCCTGCGAATGAAATTCCTTCAAATTATCTACATACTCACAATCTATCCAAAGGATCACACTAGCACGTTCATTACGTACAGCAATGATGAAAATATTTGCCTCGTTTAGTAGACCGTTCGTAGATATGGAAGAATGTTGAGCATTATCGAGCAAAAAATCTAACAGAGATGTTCTTCTTCTCGCCACTCGACGAGCTTCGGTTTCTGTAATTAATAGGCTCAAGTGAAAACCAGGTCAATATATGGGGAATGAAGGTAATAGATGATTTACCTATATTCTTGGATTTAGCCATTTTTTTCCTCTTTTTTTCTTCAATGACCTATAAATTACGGCTGTGCATAAATTAAAGTTGATATGATACACTTAAATCAGTACCAAGTAGTTGAACGTACCTTGGCAACGAGATTTTTTATCAATTTCCACCCCTTTTTCTCTGTCTCATGAGTTTCAGTGAGAGAATAACAAAAATCGTTCCATAAATAGGGCTTCAACATCCTCTTGTAGACCGCTTCAACTACTCTGAAATTATTGATACATAACGCAGTAAATTTGCTTGCTCCATTCGAGCACATGATTAGTGAATCCTTCATTAATTTCTTCGTTCTTGTTCCTACCCCAATTTCGATCTAGAAATCGAGCATTCGTAAAATTGTGCATTTCCTAGACCTAGTGAGGATACAAGAAGACTGATTTTCGTTGATGAACGTAACAGGGGGAATGTGATCTGGACCTAGTCCTTAGCTGATAGATGGGGGCACCTTGTTACACCCACATAGCAGAGAGGCAGCTGACGACTTTCCTTTAGGAATTGGCGATCTCGAGTATACACCGAACGAAGAGAGAAGGAGAGGGAGATCTAGGAGAACTTTTGGGTATTCTAAAATTTAGTCAAAGACTAGTTCTTCTGCATTGCACCCACTCTCATTGAAATGTACGAACCTGTATCGCGTATTCTAGAGCTCAATACACATACACATACTCACAGATGACAGTTCTTGAAGTATTCTAAGCATTCCTCTTTTTGAATATCAAATTTGGTACCCATTACAGTTTCTGAAAGTTGACGTTTTTCCATACACCAGTAAAATCCAAGAGTAAGTATTTGCCAAATAAAGATTTCCAGTTCAGTTTACATTCAGTTCGATGAACGATTGTAGAGACACATGAAGTTATACATCTTACCACACAGCATGCAAAACGCCAATTTGGAAACAAAAGGGTAAACATCGAACGTTCCTTCATTCACCATATTCGATAGTCTATTGTTGAATGATTCGCAAATTTCAAATATAGTAGGAACATATCGCTCCAGTACATGATAGCGAAATGAGGGATCGAGCAGTTTCCGTCGTTCATACCATTCAGAACCTGAAGTTTACAGTATTGTACAATTAGGAAGAAAAAAGTTCCAAGATGGAAGAAATGTACCTTCTAAAGCGAATAAACTATCTTTCGTTCCAGAATTGAAAAAATAGAAATTCCACGATTTGTTTAAAGCTGCACGAGAATTCAGAATAGTCTGCAAAATGAATGATGAGTGGATATATTTGAAAACAAGGAATTTCATCAACAATTTGGAGTACCTGTACGCCTCTAGGATCGCTGATGAAAATAACCGGCACGAATCCTATCCAGATTCGGAATACTGTACCATGCGTTTTACGTCCTTTCTCCAAATAATCCAGTAATTCTGCGAAAGTATTTTGAAAAAATATTTTTTTTTCCTGCGAATTCGTAGATGTCTACTAATTTTAAAAATTTTCACCCGTCGATGCAAGACTGGTCAAGTCTAAAGCATTGCCAATAAGCGGATATCCTTTGGGACCGGGTATTTGATCGATGTACTTGACTTTGCGACAAAAATTTCTATAAAACTCGAAAAATATGAAAGAAATGTAAATCACAATTCCAAAAACAACAGTCGCAAAGATACCCAACATTACTGGAAAATTTATAAGAGCGTTTCAAACATCCGAAGATTACGCAAGAGCTTACAAAACTGAGGGAAAATCAAGAATATTTTCTACGAGAGAAATTGTGGCTATGTATTGATCGAGAATATTACAATGTAAATTCACGTAAGAAATTTCCCACATAATAACGTTAAAAAAGGTCATTAAGCCATAGAAATACATGAGAATATTTAGAAGAGAAATTGAATTTCTCGAGCGAACAACAGACATTGTACTGAAATTTTCCCGAAAACTAAGAATTTATGGTAGAGGTCTTTACGGCTTTAATGGAGTCTCCGTCATTTAAGCCTTTTATGATGCAAGTGAGTGAATATTTTTACGAGCAGTATTTATCGCAGATTATGTAAATGAGGTAATTTCTTTTAAAAAATCTACAAATTAAGTTTTATGCAACTATTGAGCTTCATTTTCGCCATTACAGAACTCGAATAATCGATCATACAGTAGCCATTCCAGATAACACCGAATCCTGCTGTCTCTCCGTGGGATTTCATCAATCCGAGGTATTTTCAATACTTTTTATTTCGATATACACATATTGTCGTTGACTTCGCACGCACGATAAACTTACGGGTATAATTTCAAACAATAAAGTAATTAAATCGCAAGCAAAGTCATTATCAATCAACTTATGCGATGGAGCTTTAGAGGATAGGAAAATGAAAAAGAAGGGAAAAATTGGGAACTCTGTGTGAGTGTGCATGTATTGGTACAAGTATTGACGAAGACCTAGCGCACAACGCGGAACCGAAACAATCGACAACTGAATGTATGGTGAAAATAAGCCTGCGTCCATACCTCTATTCAATGCGGCAGTTGTTGGGGGACTGTTCCCTGTGCGATGGAAAAAAGCCAGGCTAGTGCTGATCGATAAGAAGGATATACCTACCATCCTCTTACCGTCCACTTGGTCTGCTGGACAGTGTTGGGAAACTCCTGGAAAGAGTGGTAGGCATCGACTAGAGAGCTATCTGAAGGAAAGAGATATAATCTCTAGTAGCCAGCACAGTTTTCAAACTGGACGCTGCACACCCGATGCTGGGATCCGGCCGAAGAGGATAGCCGAGTCAGCGATAGCTGTGCGTCAGTTTTGCGTAGCCGTCAGCCTCTACATAAGAAATGCGTTCAATTCGATTCCTTGGGAGAGGATCTTGGAAGCCCTCAAGGACGCAGAAGTGCCCGCATACCTGCTCAGGATGATCAGCAGCTTCCAAGCAGAGACGTCTGCTGGAACAATAAAGCGCCCGGTCACTTGTAGGGTGCCGCAGGGGTCGGTCCTTGGGCCACTTTCGTAGTGCATTACATTTAACGGGATATTCAAGGTGAAGCTGCCACCGGGGGTTAGGCTTATCTGCTATGCGTATGACACCCTGGTGGTATGTACCTCTGATACAACTACAACGGTTGAGAGCAGGGTAAACCGGGCCCTAGAGGAAGTGACGCGTTGGATCGAGTCGGCTGGACTCGAACTTGCAGCTAGTAAGACGGAGGCCATTTTATTGACGACCCGTCCAAAGTTCAGTCCACCCACCTTTCGCCTGCAAGGTGTGGAAATTGAGACCAAAAAGAAGATGAAGTACCTGGGCATCTGGTTTGACTCGACGCTGAGCTTCAGGTACCATTTCCTGATGGCAGCGGAAAAGGCGGGTGAGGTAGTTGGATACCTAAGCCGCTTGATGAAGAACCTAGGAGGACCGAGAGAAGCAAGAAGAAGGGTTATGATGAGCACCGCCTCGTCGATCCTCCTATATGGTGCACCAGTGTGTCGACTCCATGAAGATACCATACAGGAGACAAGAGATGGTAAAGATCCAACGAAGAGCTGCGCTGAGGTGTGTTAGTGCCTACCGCACTGTCTCAACGGAGGCTCTTTGCGTATTAACTCGTTTACCACCAATCGAGCTCCTTGCTGAGGAGAGAGCAGTGGTGTTCAGAGCAAAGAAGTTGATAAAGAACCAACCATGAAACTCTACGGGTTAAGCAGGAGGCCAGGCGCTCCTTGCTTGAGAAATGGAAAGTAAGAATTGCCCAAAAAGAGCTGGGCAAGTTGGCAACCCGTGTGTTAATACGCGACCTTGATGAGTGGATGAAACGACACCATAGCCAACTAAACTTTCACCTAACGCAGGTGCTAAGTGGCCATGAGAAGATGAAGAAAGTTAAGCAGGCAATGTGTTCGCACTCCAACCAAGGGCAGGGTGATGGACCGCAGCACACCTTATTTGAGTGCGAGACGTAGAGGCGTGAGCGGGACAAGCTCAGTCGGTCTCTACAAGACATCAGGGTAGATGAAATGCTTGACCCGAGTAGCTTGTTATCTACCATAATAGGTTCCAAAGAAGCATGGAACTAGGTGTCTGCACTTGCGGCCACCGTCATGAAGAGGAAGATAGACCAGGAATGGAATAGGCAAATGCAGAACCACGCTATGACCTACTCGACACACCCAGATTTTCAGGAAGGAGAGGACGACGATCTTCCCTGCAGATAGAATAAGATGAAGAAACCCTAACAGCAATTTACTATATCCTAAGGTGATGTTGTTCTTGTGCTTTCCTGCATGCCAGAGGGGCACCGCAGCTTGGCGGTTGCCAAAGTAACTTGGCACTTGCCAAGCAGAAGAAGAGCTTCGCCGAGGAGATTCTTCCAACACTGAATTTATACCCGAAAGGGTCGATTCTAGGACTGGAAAAAACAAAAATCAAATGCATAAGCAATTCGCACCCACTCAACCATGGAGGACGGGGTACGTTTACATTCACAAAATTGATCAAAAACGAATTTTTTTGTCAATTGTTACGTTTGAATTTTTACCCCTGTGCATTTTAATAGCGCATTTTCGACTGTATCATCTCTTCATCCACGTGGGAAGTAACGCCACTATCGGACAGTCCAAATGCAAATTGAATGACTAAATGTTTAACCATAAGCTTAGAGAACGGCGAGAAGTGATTCCAGCGCTGAATTCCAAGTTTCTACGTTGGTAGCAATGTATGAGTACGTCTTTGTAGTGGACTGTAAATGAATGTTGCAAATAAGAGCCACTAGATGTCAGCCTTTCTCAAAGATGGGTCAAAAAGCTGTTTTCTTCAACTACAAATTTTATACTGGTAGCACTCTGTAAGAGCAGTGCAGTTGAAGGAGCTGAGGTAGACTACTTTAACTACACTGTGGCTGCAGTTACCCACGACGCGTTGCAAATATCACACAAAGAAGAATACTCGATAACCGCGCGGAAAAGGTGGTAGTCATTAGGTTGCAGCCAATAAAAAGGTCTAATTGCTTAAACGTGGTTCTTTCATATCATGCCGTTTTCCAATGACGCACTACTAGTCTGTATCATGACGGTATGATCAAAGGGTGTTTTCAACTGGCTGTTGTGAATAAAATTTTCATTCATCCGGGAACGCCACACATTCAATACCATAATGCCGTCATTTCATACAGCAATTATCGCGATGCGATGTACATAAAACTTATCTTGCATTTCTCATACTAACGACGGAGCGTCAGTGATTTGAAAGATTGAAAAAGAAAATTCCATTGAACCAAGTCGACCATGATAAACACCATCAGAATCGAAGTAAAAAATGCTGTAAGAATATTTGCTCTCGTTCATATCAATTCTTACTACTCGCTTAGAGGTCGAAACAGAGATAAGAATATGACACCACAACGCACAATCAAGAGCACCTAAATGTATTTTCTGGTGTAAGCTTTGCTCTATTACAGTCTTTGGTACATAATTTACACAGAACATAGAATTCTTTTCCACCTGACGATGAACCCCTTTTATAGTTTGAGGAACGTGCTGCCGATAGGACTTCGAACTCGAGATGATAATTAACTTCATTGCGCATGGTGACTCGAAATCATTCTCCCTTCCTCATAGCACGAGCTATTAAGCAATCAATGTTCTTCATCGTACCCATAATTCAAACTACAAATCTGTGAGATCCGTGAACACAAATGCGGGAATCTGCGACACGTTACAGATTCCCCATAATAGCACGCTGTGGGTACTGACATTTCATTAAATACAGAATTCGAGCACACGAGACAAGCCTTCTATCGATGAAACTTACATAGATTAGCAACAAATTAGCCGCGAACACATAGCTCGTAATCAGGCCGCGCTGATGTGTGACGACACGTAGACCGTGCAAATCTCGACCGCGCGAGTATAAAAAGAGCAAAGAAGTGTCAAGTTATAATCATCGTAAATAAATATGTAAAGTAAATATACGGCATATACCCTGCCTAGCGTACGAGAAAGTAAAAAAGTCGAGCGTTAATCCGCTTACGCTTTGAATGGCGCCGCAAAATTGGACTTTTGGGAGCGATTTAGGTTCACACTCGCACTACCACCTCTACTACAACTCGTTCGAGATGCGAACGTAATTTATTAAACCAGAGAAGAAAAGAGAGCAATTTTTCCCGAAGATGGGTACAACGTCATCGCGAACAATATTAAATAAAAAATTGCCAATACGATCGCACGCGTTATAGCGTAAGAAAGTAAACTAGTTCACCGGATTCGCTCGTCGCCGGCCCGGCCTATCGGTACCTACTAACGAAGTTACAAAACCCCCGCCCCCTTCTCTCGTACCATTGTTACCTTGATTAATAATTACGTACAGTATACGTCTTTATAGCTATATAATATTTTTCTTCCTCGATACGATCACGTTTCGTGATAGGAAAAAAACCATTGTTTCGTGGGACGTAAAGTAAAATGAGAAGAGTGTAATGCAAAAAGGAAGTTGAAAGTAAGATTGTTTCTGCATAAATAAGGAACATGAATCACCTCGACAGCAGGGACTCGCTAAATTCCTTTCTAGAAGATTGAATACTTTTCAAATTTCACTCGATATAAGTACTTTGCATGTATCCTACCTTTCGTCAGACATCTTTCAAGGCAGATTCGTCGCTCTAGATAATGATTTGTAAACGTTCTGTTTGGGCTTCAGGGTGTGCGATGAAACACGAAGCGAATGAAGAAAAAAACTACACGGCCTAACTTATATACACGCTGGCGGCAATATCTCTATACAAGACGTGTTTTTCCCGAAAAATCGAAACACCGTGCGGTACAGATAAGTTAAAATCGAACGATCACCACTACGTTCTGACGTAAACGCTATAAAATTCGAAGCAACTTTGCGACGTTGATGTTCCCGAAAACTGATTTACCGCCGGCACACAGTTAAGAGGTAGAATTACTTTAACAGCACTTATTACCGAATACGAATCTATAGATAGCGTCGAAAATAGCTCGAGAAAATTACTAAATATTTTAGTTAAACGAGAGAAATTTCTTTATAACAGCACGATGCCAATCGTCGTACGTCGAGAACTGTACTGAAAGCCAGAGCGATACACGTATTTATCTCGGACTATACATTCGCACTGTGAATAGTCTATCATTTATAGATAATACATTTTCTTGTTATTGACTCATATTGAAACCTTATTTTTCTCGACATACAGCAGGAGATTAGACGCATGGTGGCGTAATATGTTGATCTAGTCTTATCGCTCGATATCGAGAAGAATCAGCAATAAAAGACACACGGATCCACCGTTTTCTCATGTATTTACTTCATGTGCGAGGTCGATTGCGAATAGTTCACATTGGGTGCACTAAATTTCTCTATTTTGGATAAGATTTTTAAAGGGCGCAAAGAGTCACATCCTGAAAGTCGAGCCAAGGACGGAAGTTCTCTGTTGTTTTTCGTGAACATATCGGACGCTCGATGCGATGAGTTGAGACTCATTTCACCTTGAAGCTCATCGCAGAACATTTTGCAATTAACCGACGGCGACGGTGCAGTCATACGAAGATTATTTTCACTCGATTCCGACGATTTTAATGAGATCTAGTTCGAGTGGGAAAACTATTTTTCTCAGAACGTCCGACATTCTATAACTAGAGGAATAAAAGACTTGAGTCCGAAAAATACTTCCAAATTCAAAGTCAGAAGATTCAAATTTGTCACGTCAAAACTCGAAAATCTTCCTAACAATGAATTATCATGCCTGAATAAAACCTAAAAACGGTAGAGGTCACAGGTATCGAATAGGTATTCTTTTTATGAGATAAACCATACAGGGTGACTATTCAAAAAACTACCCAAATTGCGCCCCAGTGCCGAATATTAGGTCTCCATCCAGCTCGTAATTCGGGAAGAAAAACTCCTTTTCCATATCCACCGCCGAACTTACCGCTATGCTACATTTACTTGCGTGTTCCTTCTCAAGCGCTTCTCTGTTCTGCCATTACACTTTTTCTCTCATACTTACTTCCTATCCAAGACTCTCATTCAACAACCCTATCGTCCAACGAATCCTGATTCTAAGACACTCGCTATGTCTTTCTCTCTCTCTCCTATGGATGGAGGAAAGCATCGACGCAAATGACCTTGCCTCTAAGCAATCACTGCATTTGAAACAACTTTTGTCATCGTTCACGAGAACGTGTACCGCTCTTTCAGAGCCCTAAAAAAAGAATAGGTTCTGATGGAAGCGCGATACGAGCAGTAGTTGACTTGCGAACCACCAGACAAATCTCGGAGAAAGTAGCGAGATTGCAGACAAGTTTCGATCTGTACAACGAAGAAACCGATGTTGTCGAGTGTCTGCGAGGTGTGGCTCACAATATTTCCCATTGATAACGTTTCTATGTTCTGGATGACGGCTTGATGCCAATTCTCATTCTTGACTCACCTTTGTTCGCGGCAGAAGCCTATTATAACGAGGCTCTCGGACAGGTAGACATTTGGAAGGCTACGTAAGCTGACGTCCTCGTAGTTTTCTGAGTAAGATCAATTGGCTAACATTTAAACAAAAATTTTCGAAAGAAACTTTTGTAGCTCAGCGGTTAGAGCAGTCGCCTAGAGAACGAAAGGTCTCGGGTTCGGATCCCGAAGAGTTGATCTAAATTTTTCGCTCGAGGTTTTCATTTACTAACCCCCCCCCCTCCCACTACTCTAAAAATTTTGATATGTGACCTGTTCCATGATAAGGGCTATTAGCACCAAGTACCTGTTCCGGGGAAAGGGTACCAACGCTGCCAGATACATTCAAAAATCCGTATCCGTCAATCTTCGTAAGACCTAAAATTAGATTTCGACGATCTTCGGCCGATTCATCAATACCGATTAGGAGAAAGATATCTCTCATAAGAATAGCTCAGGTACTTTTCCCTTGATCGACTCGATATTTACGGAAAACTGCAGTATCATACTATAACGACCAGGAAAAAAGTATCTCTCGTGTGACTGTCCAAGTTAGTTTTCCCTTGAGTGCAAGAAATTCGTACTTCATGCAAAATCCTTATTTTTGAGGGCCAAAAATCCACAGATCTGGCAGCTTTGAAGGGTAGCAATTGAACTCAGTTTTCGCTCTCCATGGGAGATTTACGTTCTGCTGCTAGTTGCCCACATCTTGGAACAGGTCACACATGGTGAATTATCGTCAGGCCAACTTTCACTATACCCAAGAATAGGCCATACTTCGTCTGACTTATCCTTTTCTTTTTCACGCCTCTCACCTCCCTGGTGCCTGAACTGCAATAATGACTATTTCTCAACCCTTCGTCTCTTGTACAGCTCTTGAGAAGATCCAGCTCTATCAATCTATCCCTGCTTCACCGCAACTCCTTCTCATCGATTAACACCTCAATCCACCTATATTCGAATTCATCTTTTCTTCTTACTTGTCCACTCCCGAGCCCATAACCCTAAATAAAGGTAGCAACATAGATGAAGCCGTCGATTCTGACATGAAACCTTTCACATTTGCCAGAAACGATTCCAAATTTCCTCAACAGGTCTGAAAGACCCCGAACGGTCGAAAACTATTAAGATATTAGAAGATGATACTGCACGACGAAAATTTTTCCGCATGATGAACGAGTCAAGATACAAGATTTCAAGACATTATGAAATAACGGTCACTGCCTCTTTCTAGTGGGATTTAAAACAGCGATACGGCAGCCATGTAAACGTTTTCTCCTAGTTTTCTTCAATATCACTCTTTCTCAAAAAATTCAATTTCAATCGAGCCTTGATAGCTCCGATTCACAATCAAAGGTCACAAAATTGACGTTTTCGGATTTTGAAACGAGTTTAGAGGACTGACGATGACGCGTAGTATTTTCCTTCACTTTTCCATTTTATATCAATTTCAACGTGTTGGTTTTTTCTTTCGCACGAATGATCACTTCAAGGAAATGCTATTCTATTAGAAATAATCATGTTGTAAACACTATTGCTTCGTTCTTCAGACGTCAGCATTGACGTTAGCAAAACGCACACAGATTAAATGCGCAATCGACGAGGCTACTTTCGAAACGCTTCAGAAAAGCTCATCCGAATGAAGACGTCGATCCTTATCATTCTACGGAATTTCACTAAACCGAGTAATTACCTATAATACCTGGACTTCGATGCTCAATTACTTCACAGACAGCCCTTAAGATTGAAATTATTCCATTCAGATTTGAATACTACCACTATCAGCTGCGCGTCCATAAACGTATGCAGAAAAAATAACAATAAAAAAGAAAACAACGACTTTTAATTAGACTGACTTTATCGCGCGACATTTATTATCTGGTAATTACAACCGAGCCTATGAAGCATTGTATTGAATAAGGAGACAGATGTTCGAACCTACAGCGCAGTGCAGAGTATCCGAAAAAGACCACGAAGAAGCGCGTGCTTTCGTTAAAGGTATCATCATCAAGAGTCACCCTTCTGACTTACCTCTGTTTTTTTTCGTATTGTTATCATTTCTCTCTCGCTCGCTCTTCTTAACCGAGGACAAAAAAAAATGTGAATTGTTCTTTCGTTTACGAGGTAACGGGTTCTTTTGTTGAACAAACTTTGGCCCAAATACATGACGGGGGACCTGTTTTTTTTCCCTATTATTCAAAGAATTTCACGACTATGAATAGTAAATTATGACTTATCCAACGAACAGTCAAAAGAACCGACCGAAATAAGTTAACTTTTATTTAACATCAGGTTGATGGAGAGAATGCACACAGGCCAACAAAACAGAAGTCTATTAATCTTTAACAGTTAATATTTACGCGTGTGTATATATGTGCACTCACTTTATGAGACCGAGAAAAAGAAATTAAAAGTTTCGTGCGTGATTATAAAATTTAGGAATTATAAGCCTACGCTTCGTTTATACGGACGCGTAATAACAGTTTTCTATACCAGGGTATTACGTATAGCATTGATTAGTGTGTGAGAGACTGTGTCGAAAATATTATTATTACAACTCGTTGTTTTCAGATACGATTTAATTCCATCATTGTTACCGCGCTTTCGTGAAACTGGAACGCGGACCTCGTTTGAAAAGATTATACGCGGGCAACGAACGATCTCCAGTATATGTGTGAGAAAATGGGGAAACGTTGCGTGAAATACGTACAAGACCAGAGACGAATCTCGTACTGGACGGGTTTTCCTGGTACAAATTTGACTCGCTGGCCAATAAACTCGTCAATTTTTATTCTATTGCCAACTTGTTGATGAGTATTGTACAAATGTATACGTTTGAAAGAAAGGGGTGGAATTACTCGACTCTTATGTGTTAGACCACTAGCGTGGAAAAAGTACTACGCTATTTAAATTTTATATTTACGAGTGCGCTGTTCTTTCAAAAATACAATTCAGTAAAACATACGTAATTCAACCGAACGGGGGGTCCGAAGATTGTATGGACGATGATTACGAATGCCATCTCACTAGATGTACGATGTTTTATCCGACAGGTATTTACGAGGTGAGTACCCTCCGATATGGGACTTTTATCTGTTCTCTTTTTTTCAGTAATGTTCTTAACCCATTCGTTGGTGTGATTAAGTCATCTCAATCTTCCTATAAATCTTAACAGTCCCTCGGACCTTTACCCTGGAATAATGTCACGGTGACCCTCTTCTAATTTATACTTTCAACGACTCACTTTATTAGCGGAATAAGATTCTGAACTCGTTCTCCTCCTGTACTACTGAATAGAGTGTCGATTCAATTTGGACTGAGGTCTGTTCGGTACCGCACTCAGGTCATCCGACTGTTGTATGTCATGAGGAGGTTCAACAGTGTCGCCCTACATTTACTACTTTCAAGATACAAGATCGTAGTTTATGAGACCGCCCACTGATCAAAATTTGATGATTTTGTATACATGTCTTCTGGCTAAGTTTACAATGAAATTCTGTGGAATTTTTACCCTATTTTCTGGAGTTGCGTCCTTGTCTCCGGACGTCCGGACAGTATGACATTGAGACAAAAAATTTAAGTCTTTTGAGATACTTCTGTGCTTCATCCGCTACTCTGTTGTCTGGATTTCCGTCTCTGTGTCTATGACATTGCGGGAGGAAAAATTCGAACGTTCCGAGATACTCCTACACCTTATCCGCAACCTTACTATTTTCTGAATTTCCGTCTCTGTGTCTGTGCAGTATTACTTTTGAGCAAAGAATTCAAACCCTCCCATATGCCTTATCCGCTACCCTACTTTCTGGATTTCCGTCCCTGTCCGAGCAGTATGAATTTCGAAAATCCCGAAGTACTTTTACGCTCATCCGCTACCTTACCATTTTCTGAATTCCCGTCTTCGGGTCCGAGAATCCGAGCAGTGGGACTTTGGGACGAAAAATTTGAATCGTTCGAGATACTCCCATGCCTTATTCGCTACTCTTGTTTTCTGGAGTTCCGGTATCTGTGTCTGGGCATCCGGGCAGAAAATTCGAACATTCCGAGATATTCCTACGCCTTATAAGCTACATATTCTCTGGACTTCTGTCTCGGTGTCCGAGTAGGATTACATTTGAGCGTAAAATTCGAACCTTCCGAAGTACTCGTACGCCTTATCCGCTACTCTACTATTTTCTGGATTTCCGACTCTGTACCCAGGAATCCGGGCAGTATGACTTTGAAAAGAAAAATTCGAATCTCCCGAGACACTCCAATACCTTATCCGCGCTACCCTACATTCTAGATTTACGTCTTCTCGACGTTCGGGCGTGGTTTTCAGGCTAGTTCGCTTTATCAGGTGACGCACCGCAGACAAACATCCATGAGTCAAGTGAGAAATTAAGAGAGATGGTCTCGTCAAATCTCACCGAATCTCAAGGGGGGGGGGATTCCGGAAAATAACTAATTTTTTATTGAACAAGAGTAGTCCAAATATTACAAAACTAGGTTCAATTTAAAGTGAAACTTGTTTCTCTGCTACGACAACTAGGCGCCTTCTTGTTTCTTTGAGAGGAAGGCGGAGTAACCGACTGAGGCTAGTCCGCTACATTGATACATTGGCAGAAGGAGAAGAGGAGGAGGAAATTGGTCAGACTATCCTGAAGGGGGAGGGTAAGGGGCGTACCACCTAGTTCTACGAGCCCAACATGAGTTGTTTTGGTGAATTGTCTCTTTCGTCGTCTTTTTCTGCCAGTGTAAGTTTTCACCTCCTTCCATCCTCAGGCTTTTCGAGACTTGAGGTCAATAACCAAAAAGTGAAACACATCTCTACTTTTGGCGCATCAGCAATTTTTTTGACGAATTTCGCATCTGACCTTCTTGACTCTTAACGCTGGGACTTGGGAGAAATTCCTGGCTCCTCTATAGCCGTCTATGGGACTTGGAAACAATTTTCTGGCAGAGCCGAATGAATAAAGATCATGTTTCATGTCTTTTTTAGTAGCTAGTGACTTTAGGGGCGAGTTGGCTTTTGGGGGGCTCACTCGCTCCGCCTCCCTCCTTGGTCTAGCATAAGTCTAGTTGAAGACTAGTAAGTCTACTTTAGAATATTTTAGGCTAAGGCTTTAGGGCGGCTCACTCGCTCCGCTCGTTCGTCCCGCATATTAGGCTCAGCTAGAATATACTGCGGAGGGGGGGGGGGACTTTGGAGGAGTTTGCTCTCAATGTTGTAACCGGACCAAGATTGACGACTTATGACGTCACAAGCTAATAGCTTCATAATGACTCTCGGGAGTTTTCTTAGCCTAGTATAAATCCAGCCTACGCCTTTTCATTATATTAGGATAAGCTAGAAACTACAGAGGGGGGGGCCTCGAACTCGAAGGTTTGAGAATCACTGCCAAAGGGAAAAATTCCCATAAGGATGAGCCCAGAACAAAGGTATGAAACATGCCAAAATTCTCTTGAAGAAATGTCACTCGATTATAGTTCGAAAACGTACAATTTATCTCTAAAAATTACAAAATTGCAAACGACAACTCTCAAGAGGCTATCAAGAACTACTATCAAGTCCTATACTTGTGCTCTTATGAAACACCGCAACTTCCACTGACTCGTTGAGTCGTTGTCAAAGAAGGCGAGCGAGAGAGCAGGCCGCCTTACTGACGTTATCAGCTTCCCTAAGCCAAAATCAAATCCCACAAAAAACAATACAATAATGCTGAATCCAAAAAAAGAAGGGTCGCAATTGCTCGCTCGAAGTCCCCACTAATAACTGACTCTAGCCACGGGCCCGAACTTCTACCAATTAGAGATTTTCGGGGAAAATTGAGTCAAGAGGTACTCCAAACAGCGTCCTTTAGTAGTAATCATCGCTACAAAATTTGAACAAATTGCGAGCGCTTTCGAGCTATTATTTAGCAAGAGGTGAAAGTAACATACGTTACAACGACTGAAAACGAGAACATCTAGAGAAATCAAGACTGAACTTGGGAGTCATCAAAATGTGAATTATTCCCATGAACTGATGATCACCCCTTCATCAGGAATGTCCCTGTTTAGCTCAGTGGCATCATTGCTAATCCGATGGCAAATAATTTTAGAGGAAGGAAAGTTGTTGATCGCCCTCGTGGCTCAGCAGTTAGAGCAGTCGTCCGGAAAAAAAGGTCTTGGGTTCGAATCCCGATATTTGATCCAAATTTTATTTTATTTACCAACAAGCCACAGTATCCCCCTCCATGCCTCGGAGCAAATGGCTAGGTATGGTTGAACCGGACCATAAGATCCCCGCACTGAGTATGCAGTTCCTGGCAAGCGGCCTACTCAAAAGCTGGCAACAATGAACTGAAACCATGACGGACAACGAAAATGGTCAAACTGGTGGGTTAGGAGTCCCACACCCGGCAGGCGATGAGCCGAGGCATTCAGGCGCTCGTTGGTCGTCATCATACTACCACCGGAGCACGCAGGCGGGGTTGGAACAGCAGACCGGTCTGCAAGGACCCCTCTTTTTCTCAAATGCCATCTCAGTCATTGGTGACAATATCAGCTTCGAAAGGAAACACCCCAATTACAGCGAGAAAAGCTTCTTTGGTGAACTAATTGAGTTCACAGCTAAAACTGGCACTGTTCACTCTGAGAATTGACCTTATGTGCTGGACACAGTTGGGTGTCTTTTCATGTAACATCAATAAGAAGCCTAATGAAAAAAATCATGACCATAAGAAAAGAGGGAACACTGAAACAAAATTTCTTCTTGGTAAACTAAAGCAAGTCCAAAGATCCCTTGAGGCTGAGAAATACCGCCCATCCGTACACTCTGGAGGTTTGAACTGGATTGACCAGCACACTTACTGGACTCGACTCCACGGATGATATCAACCTATCAATGGAGGGAAACTCCACTGAGGACAGCTCCTTACTACATATGTCTGGGCAATTCAGACATAGTCGACCCCCTCTAATATTACCCCCCCCCCCCACGTAAGTATAGTTTCTTTCGCAAATAATTTCCATATGCTCCAGTGCGATGCCTCTGAAGTAGGAATTTCCCTTAAAACCGTGACTTTGGCCATTAAATAGTCTTCAAAGGTCGATTTTTTTGCAGTTTATTCTTCCCGAGCTCTAATCATTGGAGAATCCCTCCCTCGTTATTCTATCTTTTTTACTAATTGGTGTTTAATGCAGAGCAAAACGAGAATACAGCCATCTCATTGAGCAAGTGTGAAGAATAAGAACAAGAAATTGCTCTTCATAGGAAATGCAAGCAGTTTCTTCCAGAGGTCTTTCCTCTAAATTCCTACATCAGAACCTTCCAAAACGATAAATTTCTACTTTACTTTCCTCAGTTGTACGAGAAATAATTTTTCTCCCTCTTCTTAATCCTCGTGAAGACGGCAGCCAAACTCATTTACGAAAGTGGAATCATCCCCCCGCAATTTTATATCATGAGACCGAACGATTTGATAAAATTCTATTTTGTTTTTCAAAAAGCTCCTCATTTAGTGATGACTTCCTTCACCTACTCGAGATTTTATTGACGAAAATTCGTTCACTTTCACGTTTCAAGATAACGCTGACGAATTGAGAATCACAGATGCGCACAAATTTGATAACCTCGACTGGTTCCCAACTGCAAATAAAGTTCATTTTCAAGGAGGATCGAAACAGAACTGTTGCAGAATATAAAAAGGTGGTATATTCATGGTATTCCACATTAAAATTGTTTCTATATTGAATGTACGAGTAATCGAACTTCACCAGACAATTCGATAGAAATTCCACATTTTGGCAGAATGTTTATTTTCAAATAAACAAACTACCTTTTTCAACGAGAGATGCTCACCTTCAACTATCTTCGCATCAATCTTTCGTTTATTGGAATGAACGTCACTGTTTGGATGGTTGTGGTTCCTCTCGAACATTGTCAAGGGAGTGCCATGGTTTAGCAAAGGGCCTGAACTAAAAAATTTGCTTCAAAACATTATTAACTTTGTTCAAAATCCTCTTGAAACGCCACTAATACATATTCGATTCCCTCAGAGTCACCGTCAGTTTTTTCAAGCTCAAAACGTGTGGAAGAGCCTCGACTTGAGCCATAACATTAGTTCGTCGTCTTCAGGAAAGTGAAAGTCAGAGACTTACCGCGTTCTAACTAGAGGTATCACCAAACCGAGAATGCTCGACAATCCTCTCGCGGCTAATATTTATTCAATTGTTAAAGCACGAGCTCGTTCGCGAAAAGTCTACCTATCGATACCGATGTATCATCGGCTAATCTTCCTCACGTATTTCTAATCGGCTTCCCTCTCGAAAATTATTCCAGCACATCTTATACACGTGGTCGCTTTCCTTCCAAACGTGTACGAGTTATCCACTTTAATAATCATTCATATGCGGCATGGAGTGAGATTGTATGCATAATTAATTCATTCGGCACCGCTCATCATTTCGTTAATTCATTAACGTGACGTTGACTCCTAACCTTGTGTGCGCTTATACCCGCCGCCGAACGCGACCATATCCATTCCGATCCAGCGGAGTGTAGCGTTCACATTTATCGAACATGATGGGTGTTTTCGCATCCGGAAAATTTTTAAACCGCGATTTCCTTAAATAAGTTATATATCTTTTCTCTCCCACAATCGTTGTGGATACGGCTGCCAAATGGTAATATCGATGAAATTTATTATTCCGCCTTCGTCATTGAGGTCGCGAGAAAGGAAGAAAAAAAAATCATAAATAAATGGAGGAAAAAAAAAAGACGTTCGGAATGAAAATTACTGTACTATACTTTTATAAAATCGTATCCTCGTTGTATGCTAATGATCGGAGGCTGTTATAAAAATAATTTACGAGAAAACGCTTATGAATGAAATCCGTTGAATGGCTATAATGCTTGGGCGAGTCGAATATATTATTTTCTTCGGAAGAGGAAAAAAAAAAGAAAAAGGAAAAATTATCGCTATACAAGGACGTGAGCTAAGAATAAAATGATGAAAACTCTGTAAGAAGTGTTTGCAGTTCGAAGTGACAAAATGTTCGTAAATAACGCAGTGCGGACAGTATTAGCCTTATTGCATCGTTCGCACATTTATTTATATTTATGCGATCAACTTCATTCCTTGTGAAAGTATTGTATTAGACTATTGAATATTTTATCGAGAATATTCTCCGCATCTTTATGCAGCATTTCAATATGGCAAGCATCTCATTCGCAAAAGAGAAGAAATCGCGGCACTGAAGCGCTGTGATTCGAGTTTCACTAATCGTGCTATTCTCTAAAGCTCTTCTATTTCTTGGGAAATGTATTTCCATGTGGCTTCGTGACTGCAGAAAACCATAACCCAATTTAACCAAGTAAATGGAATACGAGGTATCGATACTCATCGGCCTCTACATTAGAGATCAAAATAAAGTTTATCATGGGTTTTAGTAAAGTCAATCTTGCATTGACAAGGCTTCTTCAGACCTACTTAGGCAGCTTTGTTCTCTTGATGAAATTATGAAGCTTCTGAGCCTTCATAACTTAATGTGTGTAAGGAGTTTTGAATCGGATGAGTAAATGAAAAATCGATAGCATGGGTACACTCTACTCGATAGTTCCGGAAGTTGGTGGGTAAACCTACAATTTTCCCGCTTGATATTGTTTCAAGTTGTCTACTCGAATGAAGGTGCGTTAAATTCGTCGAATTAAACACTTGTACAAATCAATATACCTCAGCCCCGCGTTTCGTTATGGTGAAAGAGGAAAAATACAATCCTAGAAATCATTAAAAACTTCATCAAAATTTTTCAAACATTCTTAGCATTGCTTCTGTACAAGATGTATCAAGAAATACTCATCATTCTTCTAATCAGCCTGCAAATTAGTTGTATCAGAGATGAAGGTAAGTAAGCCCTAGGCTCTGAAAATTTTTGGATCAAATTTTACAGCTCTTTAGAACGCTTCCAAACTTCGCCTTCAATTTTTAATTTATATGAGGTACTGAGTAGAAAAAATTAAGAATACCATTGCTTCGTTCCAAGACAAAACATCAGCCGCAGAAAGGAAAGGAAGAGACTATGAAAAATAAAGTTTGCATTAAGACGATTAAGAAAATCGGATTTAAACATTCAAACCGGAATTGGAAAATTTAGAGAAATAGTGGATAAGTTGAAGGAGTCACCATTTCGGCGCGGCTATTTGGGCGCAAAGGTTCTTAAATTTCGTAACTCTCGGCGGCAAATGTTGTTGTTCTCTACGGAATCCAACATTGGTCGCAAGGATTCGTCAACGTAGTCTTCTAGCTGCTCGAAACCAACAACAATGTGACATTTTGGCAGAAAGGCTAACGCGACTATCATCCGGACGTGTAAATTGATAGTGCGAGATTTCTTTTGTACTCCTTCTACAGTCCACATTCTTGCACTCGCTTGTGTATCGTTTTGCGACAGATGAAATAGGCAGCCTCCCACAGAAATTGATGGAAAAGCACGCTTAATCCCTTTAATGATGGCCATTTCGAAGTCACAATTAAATAATTCTGGAGCAAGACTCCCATATGGGTGCAGACTTTTAACGCCTTCCAACGTTTTTGAGGTTCTATTTGGCGACAAGGCAAAGTACTCTGAAGTACCGACCTTTATTTCGCTCTGGGGATACCCCATCGCGCCGAAAAGTCCGAACCCAGTTAAACGCTTTATGCCAAACTGTGGCAGTATCTTGCATACCCGATAGTATTACCCTTTAGTCTATCAATTTATCGGAGCAGGCCTGATTACAGCGGAACACCATAATTCCATTTCTCAGGAGTATATTCCACGGAGAAACATTCAATTTTGCATCTCCTATTTGGAGCTGAAATTTCCGTATCTAGTTTAAAATGAAATCTAATAAAAGGAGTTTACTAATATTATATCGGTATTCGTTTCTCGAGTTAGGTGTATTAAAGCAGAATGTCTTAGTTTTTGATCTTCTTTTTTCCAAGATCCACGCATCAGCACAAGCTGTTCAAAGAAAACGATTTGCACAAACTACATTCGAAAATCTCTTGCCAGAAAAAAATATGTATTTGCAACACTAGGTATTTTGACAAAAAAGATGATGAATAGGGTAAAAATGAAAAATAACTTCAATTTCATACCTTCTGTTATGAAGGTAATGAAGAAAGTTCAAGTCGCTATCGTGGTTCTAACTTCAGTAAGGAGGTTTTTGAAATTCAACCAAGATCACTCGAACTTACGGACACAATAGTCCATGAATCCAAAAATCTTTGAAAATTTTGGACAATCAGACTACGTCTCTCCATGATTTTAGTTCCAAACAGGTCATCGTGGCCGGCAAGAGTTCTCCTAGGACTTTTTACATCGTTTCTTATTCTAATTATCATATCTAGTGAAGAATCGTATGCTTTAGAAGTGACTACAAGGACAAGAGACGATGGAAACAAAACCACGAGCACTAAGGATGCTTCACAAATAACAGCCACAACGAGAGATTGGGAAAATATCTCAACCAAGGATGACTCTCAGGAAAGTTTTTACCAAGATCTCGAACTTTATGATACTCAGGCTGGTGGCCACAGCGGTAAGATCAATTTCCATCAGCAGGAATACGGACACACGTCACAAATCGCTGCTTCTGGTTTTTTCCAGATATGTGGAAAGATAAAAAAGGTTTCATTTGGAAGGCTGAAGGTAAACAAAAAGAAAGTCCATTTTATGATTCATTAGAAAAAACTGAAGATCTTCTTTTACAAGAGCTCCGATCATTCACACCAAAGTATGGAGGGGCCGTTGTTCAAAAACTGGAGAAAGGTAAATTGTAACATTTGAGTCAATACATTAAAGAATTTCGTCAGGCAAACCCCTCTTCACAACCGCTCGCATACTTACCATCAGGAATGTTGAAATGGTAATCAAAATCGGATGATTCTAACATTATTTTGTTATAGACACCAAAGTATGGGTGCGTATCGAAGACATAACAAAGGACATGAAGGAACCTTGCGTGATGGACTTGAAAATTGGCAAGCACACGTTTGCACCGAATATATCCAAGAGAAAACTTTTCAAGCAATTGGTGAGTACCTTTTGTGGGAAATTAGGTTTTGATAGTTTGGCCAGGGTATTTGTGAAAAACTAAGTTCTTCATGACACGGAAATCCATTCTCTAATGGGCAATCTATACTTAGAGTTCGTTAAATTATTTCAGCTTAAATATCGCGAGATGAGAGAACGCTGGGGTTTCAGTATAACAGGATTTCGATATTATGATGCTGATACTGGGATACTTGTGAAGCGTGGGCCCTCTTTTGGGCGTAGTATGGATCCCGAAGATGCAATCCGAGGTACAGTATTGTCCTGATTCTGGACTTCCTCACCGTTGGTCCAGAACGGTTCTATCGTTCCCTGGTCTACACACAGGGAATGAGTAAATTTAGAAAACCGCAAGCTCCACACGCACCTTAAGCGCGATATCTTTTTCTTTGCAGTGATATGGGAATTTATGAACGGAGATCGAGGACTGAAACATAGCTTAGTTCGCGTGATTCTAGAGCAGTTACGAAAATTGGATTCGTGGTTTGAGCGTCAAAGGTTCTACAAATTCTACGGCAGCTCAATCCTGATCACGTACGATGCAACATATTTGGCTGAAAACGTGAAGCCTCCAGCAGGACCAATAGTTTCCGTTCGAATGATTGATTTTACTCAGACAATTCCGAATACGGATGGCTTCGAGGATGATAACTACATGTATGGTCTAGAAAAGTTGATCGCTCTATTTGAAGAGCTAGACTCGGAAGGCTTTAAATACTCAGGTAGGAAAGATTTTCTGAACTTAATAATTAACTGTACATTTGCGACAGAATAAACCAATAGGAGAATGGAGATTGATTCACTTGATCAAGGATTCGACTAAATTGACGAGAACCGAAACACGTAAAAAGTATACGGTAAACCTCGAGAGGCAACAAGTTAGAAAAGAGGTACCACCATAATTTTTTTTTGTTCGAGCTTTACAATCGATTGAAAGTCGCTGACTCGTTGAAGGATAATCACGCATAGAAAATAAGTATAGCGGTAATAAATTAGATTAGTAGTATGGAAGTCTTGGAGGAAATGAAGTGCTATAATAGCTGGTCTTATAATCGTGATGAGTTAGTCATTCTCGAGGGACCATTGGTTACCCCGAAAGTTTATTCTGTCACGTACTTTCAAGTAGGTTTATTGGATGTGTTCCTCTCATTCATGTGTAATACCTCAAAAATCTTTATAATTTTCTAGGGGTTTCTGATAAATTCTCCGAGACAAATTTCAACGACAGTTCTATTGATCCGAAGGAAAAATATAAACTTTTCGAACCTACAGAATACAGTATTGAAACAACCAGTGAGTTGATAATCCTTCAAGAGTTATCGCTTATCTATATGATAACTCCTTAAAAACTTTCACCATTGGCTATCCTTGCAGACCTCAATCGTTAACTTCCGTTTAACTATGCAGAAGCCTAATTCACTCTTAACTACACTGCTTAATATACAGCCAGTCTAGTGAGTTCTCCCTACACTTGAGAGATATAATTCAATCGTCAACACTAATATTGGAATTCTCAGCCACTGTACTGAGGAGGGCAAACACCCCTCAAACACCGCTTTCTAACCCTTACTCTTGATTTCCTTGTATCACCAGTTCAATTCCTCCCTCTTCCAATATACACACCTCAACTTTACCGACAAAATTCCCGCTCCTACTTCTCGAATCTTATCCATTTAAACATCAGCCACCTTGCCACAGTTGACTTTTCTCCCAGGTAATCAACTTGCCCCAACACCATAATACAGGCAACTCATTAGAAATATTATTTTTACGCGATTTCCAACCCACCAACTCTGCTCTACCGACGGATCTGAATCTGGACCAAAACTGGATGTATACTCCAGCGCTATAACCAATCACCAATCGAGAGATTTCGCCTCTATTTTCACAGCCTTGACTTTCTCACCCCTCAGCTCAAATTCTTTCTGAGAAAGTTTGATACGCTACAATAGTCGAAACAAAAGAATTATTGCTCCTAGAAGTTATAGAATTCTGAAAATGATTTTTTTGTTTTGCTTTTCAGAGAAGTCCCGACAAATCGATAAAAAAATACCCAAAGAAGAACAAGAAGGAGGCAAAGAAATAGAAAACTCTTCTAATATCGTGAAAGGTATGTATGACGATCATCACATAAGAATATTATGGCTCCGGAAGAATAACTTCATACGTCGAAGGTATTTCCAGCCTTCAGTCGAATACTGAATTAATTCAGCGCGACACATGAAGAAAACTTTACCTACAATAGTTAAATCATTAAATAAATTTGGAAACCAAGACCTAAAGTCATTTCCATAGTACACAAAACGAATCTTGTCAATTGTTTCATAAGCTTTGGAATCATTATGAACTTAAAAATCCTGATTCGTCTACAAGTTCTCATACTTATTTGACTCATTGAACTTTTAAATAGTAAGCTTTGACTGTCGTAAAGAAAAGCATGGGTGCGCGATCGAGTTCAAACTAGGTCATGATGTCTTGAAAGATAAGATCGAAATATTGGTATGGTCCGTTCACCTCACAAACCAAGATTAGAATTCATCAAACACCAAAACACAAGTCAATATTTGGCAAATGAGTTGACGTCATAGATATAATATACTATAGTATATTATATCTATGGTTGACGTAGAGTATAAATCATCGATCAAAAATCGTACCCTCGACGCATTCCATCTCCTACATAAACCCAATCAGTAACCTGAAATACATTCAAGTTTTATCGGATTTTCAAACCAAAATAATTATTTTTATTTAAATAACTTTACTACCGGTACAGGTTTTTTAAATTTGAAAGTGGGGGATGGTTTGGTTACACCAATTTACGAGCCGAAAGAAATCGCTTTTTACAACTCTTTGGAAGAAACTAAGGATACTGATTTACAAAAACTCAAGAAATTCACGTTGGCAGAGAAAGGAATATTGAACATGGAGAATAAAGGTAAGAGAATAGAGAGGAAAAAACCTCTGCTGCGCAGAAATATAGGAAAATCAGGATGGTCTTCTGCATTTATTCAAATTTCTCTGGCAAGAATAGTAACTTCAAAAACTATAATTCAGTCGAATCGTCATTGTCATTACAGAAAACTTTCTACAATTGCAAGCTATTTCATCTAGTTTTCATTTGCCGTGCGTCATGCAAGTGAAGATCGGAAAAAAAATTTGGGATGGACACGATTTGGTAGAACCACCTAAGGTGAGATTCCTAAATTATTTCGTTACTTAGGATAAGGACTGTGTCTCTTGGTCTAAAAGAGGATGAATATTCTAGTTTCTCAAGATTACGGCACATAATGATTCTATTGAAATTTCTCAACATTTGTAGTCCAATAAATTGCTCTTCCATTGCAGATATCGTATGAGACAATGAGAAATCGTCTGGGATTTAATATAGAAGGGTTTTACTTTTTCAACATGACGAAAAAAGTATTGGAGCAGTGCAAAACAATTGAATGCCGTAATATGAATCCAAAACAAGGAATTCAAGGTGAGTTTCCAAGTCAGAATCTATTAGAGATATTTGGCACAAAAGCGACTGATAGTGAGAAATGGCTGGTCTTTCTAGCTGTAGTGGCTCTGCATTATAGATTTTCAACACTCGCGAGAGGAGTTTTTTCAAACGGCTAAATTTGAGGCACGAATTGAATAAAGGGAAGAACGCCCTCCAAATGATCTTTTTTCATTTTTTCAACTACTCCGAGGAACCTTTTTCTTTCCTATTCTTCTTCCGGGAAAAGCCAAAATATTTCCTACAGGAAAATGAGCGGCAGATAAATTAATAGAAAAATATCTTTTTTTTCTCAATTCAATTGCAATCTTACCAAATGATTTAATTTTATTCGAGGGTAATAGAAGACACGACTGTATGAATAATCTTATATTTTGTAATCTCAATATTGTTTCGTACAGCGATTCATGATTTCGTAAACGGAAAACTGGGCTTGCAATCTGGATTTGTGGACACGGTTCTTGATCAGTTAAAAGAAATTGCCTTCTGGTTCAAGCAACATCGAACTCTTCATTTCTACAACAGTTCGATATTGATCGCGTACGACGCCTCAAATCTAGAGCGCGGTACATTCCCTCTAGTAAATCCTGCACCAGAAGTTCGGGTACAAATGGTGGATTTTGCTCACGTGTTAAAAAATTCTGACGGTACCAAAGACGAGAATTACATTCAAGGCTTGAAAGAATTGATTTACATAATCCGAAACCTCGACATTAAAAAAGCCGAAATCGAATCAAATGCCCATCTACTCAAAACGAAGAAAATAACTCAAATCTGAGTAAAATGTTATCGTTCATACATTGAGAATCACTGGGGATTTAGAAGACAGCAGTGTATAACAATATTTGTAATAATTGAACTGAATACATATCAATTAAAACTTCACTCACCATCTCTCTTTCGTCTACGGTTCAGATTTCCAAACTCCTTCCGCTCTCAGAAGTTACTACTTCTTACATCAAAATTCCATCTAGCTCATTATTTCAAGTTTAAGCCCCTTCTCTCTATCTACTTGTCCCTTTCCTCGTCATTCGTCAAAACCAGGCTAACTTACAGAAATAGCTCAACATAATCTGTATTAGACACTTGAAAGCCAATAATGCTGATTATTTTTCCTCTCAAAACGTAAGTGGATCCAAATCGGATTCCTGAACTGGCAACCTCTGCTATATTGATGAGGAAGTGTCGCTCTTGCTCGGCCTGTACATGTTTTGCTGAACCATCTCATCTGCCATTCACTCTTACCTTCACCTCTTCCTTCTTTTCCCTCCAGGTAAATTCCTCCTCCTCTCTGACTTCCTCCAAGCTATGCAAAAGCCGTTCTCTTTTCACCTTATCAATCTTTCAGCCAGCGTCTATCCTCCTGCAGTTTTGTCCATCTTCAATTTCATTCTTGGTCAAATTGGCCCGGCAGAACACGACACAGTGAAGCTAGCAGCCAAGCAATCCCTGCTATCCTCTCTATCCTTATCCGGCCATTAATTGTACGGCATCAGGTTGCATTCTAATAATGATGAGACCAGCCCACAATTAATATGCCAAATGAAACATAAGTAGTGCACTCTTTTTTAAAAATTCAAGTTTTTTTGCTATTAGGTTGAAGTAGATTAGTTATCAAACTGATAAAGTTGTAATTTAGGAAGACCTTCCTCATATCTCCACAATCCTCAAGTTCCCAACCTTCTATCCTCTTTCCTCACCAAGAAAAAACAAGAAAATCCCATAAGTAGTGCACTCTTGCCTGAAATTTGAGTTTTGTTCTATTTCTTTGACGCAGAATTTCTCAGATAGTTTCCACACTGAGTTGTAATTTAGGTGGACCTTCCTCATATCTCTACCATCCTCAAGTTTCCATCTTTCTATGCTCTTTCCTCACTAAGAAAAAACAAGAAAATCCCATAAGTAGTGCACTCTTGCCTGAAATTTGAGTTTTGTTCTATTTCTTTGACGCAGAATTTCTCAGATAGTTTCCACACTGAGTTGTAATTTAGGTGGACCTTCCTCATATCTCTACCATCCTCAAGTTTCCATCTTTCTATGCTCTTTCCTCACCGAGAAAAAACAAGAAAATCCCATAAGTAGTGCACTCTTGCCTGAAATTTGAGTTTTGTACTATTTCTTTGACACAGATTTTCTCAGATAATTTTCAAACTGATAGAGTTGTAATTTAGGTGGACCTTCCTCATATTTCTGCCATCCTCAAGTTCTCAAGTTCACCCTCTTTCAATCCTCTTTCCTCACTGAGGAAAAGGAAAAATCCCATAAGTAGTGCACTCTTGCCTGAAATTTGAGTTTTGTACTATTTCCTTGACACAGATTTTTTCAGATAGTTTTCAAACTGAGAAGAGTTTTAATTTAGGTGGCCCTCCCTTTAACCTCCACTCCTTATACGGCCATTGAGGTGAAATCTTTAGTCCTCTCAATCGCGTAAGTAAACAGCGTTTAGCTAAGCAATTCCCAATTCCCTGGTCATCTTCAATTTGTTTCCCGCGCAATGAAGAAATAATCATAGCCTGACTAAGAATTCGACAAACCTGCCTCACCCACCTCCCAGCCTCATACAACCTGGTTAACTAACCAAAATAGTACAACATGACCTACATTAGACACATAAAAGCCATGAATGCTGCGATCATTTTTCGTCTCAAAACCAGTGCTCTACAGTTGGATCCAAATTGGATTCTCAAACAGGCTACATCTCCTATATTGATGGAGAAGAGTCGCTCTTACTCGTTCTCTATATATTTTGCTGAACCATCTCATCTGCCATTTATTCCTACTCTACTCACCTCTTTCTCTTCTTCTCTCTGACTCCTGATTTCAACCTCAACGCTTACAACGAATGTGCGCGTACAAATATGAATGAGCCCAAGTTGGTAATTAAATGCAAACTCGGAATTCTTTTCCGAATGCGCCCCAGCATTCTCAACTTGTACGGCCAGATAAAACTCTGCAAGATTGGTAAGGCGGAGATGAACTTCCGATTATCGCGACCAATTCAACCACTCAATGAGAAAGAGCTACACTATTGTACCTGACCCGACTCGAGAAGTTTTGTGGTGGATATTACGGTTCAATATTTTCTTTACGCTTTCTTATACACTCCAATACAGGCAGCTACTACAGCGTCCCTCTCCTTACCATTTGTTCTCTCATCATTTTATCGAAGAACAACTTTGGGGTCCTCTCAGTCCCACAGTTAACTTCGTTTTTTAGCTAAACAATTTTCAATCCCCTGGCCCTCTTCAATTTGTTCCCCACGCAATGGAGAAATAGTCGAAGCGCGACTGAGAATCGGACAAACCCGCCTCATCCACCTCTCTTCTTCTCGGGTTCTCCATTCCACTCTCATGCCGACACTGCCCTGCTGAGGAATTATTTAACTCGTAATTTTTCTCTTTTCCATACCTCCTAAACTTCAAAAAATCTTTTTCTGTTCCGTCTCAAGCCTCCTATGCTCTTCAATAACTTCAAGTCCATTACCAACACTCCAAACTTCACTCAACTCCAATACTTCCTGACTCCCCAGATGAGTCAATAAAAATCACAAAGGTAGCAAATATTTGATCTGGACGCGAAGGACCAAAAATGAAGAGAAAGATCAGTTCTCTAGCAAAAACTGTAAAATACTTCGCAGTTTAAATCATTATACAGCATCTAATCGCCACAATTAGAACCGCCCTCAACCTCACCCACTCTTCGATTAACTTCAGGCTGCGCACCTTATTTAACCAAGCTATTAAAATTTTTACCATTTCCGAGTTCTATAATTTTGATTTAAAGTTTTGCTGTCGAAATGACTTTACCTACTTTGTATTTGAATATAAATTCCTCACGTACGTACCTCCTATGAATGCTTAGACTTTTGATTTATCAGGTGGCTCGATAATTCGGTGGCGAGTGATTTACATGTCATGAAGTTGGGACACAATAAATCATTAAAATAGTATCACGAATTCGAAAAAATTTTAATTTTGCGAATTCGCAGCACCTATGCTTCGTTCCCAATTTAAATAATTCATCGGTCACAAGTTTTCACCAAATCGGATTCGGTACTCTCGATTCTCGCGAGGTTTAAATAATACGTACGGCGCACCAAGAAGTTGAGATAAGAAATGAGTACGAGTATTACGCAGTAACATTATTTGAGTAGATGTTGAATTACTTTTTTTTTTTTCTTCGATACATAATAAGCTACCTACTCTACAGTAAAGCTGCTCGCTTCTTAAAATGAACACTTCGTGACTGGTCCGTGTTTTATAATGCAGTTGCACCAGACTATTTACAAATACTTGGAATAGTCGATGACAAATTAAGTGAACGGTTTGGTTTATCGTCGCTCGTCGTATACCTGTTCAATGATTAAAAAAATTACCGTACTTTAAATACAGCTTGTACAACTTTATTGTAATACCTTCCAGGCTGGCGTTGTTGATATTCAACAACTTCCTGCATCTCTGGAACAGGTAGCGAAATTTCCTCAGACCTGGGCGAGATGTTTCATTGATATCAGTGGGACTATACCCCTAATTAGGTTATCAAATACTTGCTCGCTTGCTCTCTTTTTTCTCTTGAATTCCTAATGTGGTAGTCCATAGAAGTCTCGTATGGTTGGGAACACATTAACCTTTTCTCATTATCGAGGCTCTCTAGGCCAAGTAGGACAAAAATTCACGAAAGCTCATTTTGTGAGAAATATATAGGTTAAAGTTTAGGGGTTCTGAGGACCTCTCTTCTCGATTGTAACCGAACTTGAGCTTATTCTAGTAAAATTTTCATTTTAGCGACATCACGTGGACGATACTCTGTGCATTTGGGATGGCTCAGACAACGAACTCAACTATTTCCTCGATCTCTTCAGCTGTTGAGATCGGTAATTTTCTTTGGTCTAAGGATCCGGTTTCAACAAACTGACTCCACTTCGGAGTCAATCGAAAACCAACACTTTCTGAAGTCTCCATTCACAGACCTTCTTACCACATTTGGCCTCATGAATTCGCCTCTTCGTCATCAATCTGCAGACTCGTCTCTCTTCCTTTATCCAAGATATCCTTTGGGGCGAAAATTTCTCAAACAGAGGTAATCGCGGCGTAAATGCTCTAAATCTGCATGTAAAGAAACTTGTAAGAAGGAAAATATTGAAGAAACTCCTGATGGAACATGAATGAGTATCCTTTTCATTGGTAGGCTTCCACAAATGTGAGGACGAAACCCACGCTAGCTTCGATGAAATCCTACTTCATCGAGCCTTTCAAAACTTTAGAACAAGACACCTATGACGAGCTCAAACCGGAAATCTACAGAGTAACTCAGCGAGTGTCCCGGCCACCTATCCTGAGCAGACCGGAAAAGTCCTCGACACACACGCTTCCAAAATAAAACCCGAATAAGTCCCCTGTCGATCTCAAGCATGTAAATCTCCGAAGTATATTTTGGTGATCTATTCACGAGCATTTGGGCCTGAAAATTGGACCTGATGCTGTACTAATCATCTCCGGTGAATCATTGCACAAATTTTCTACTTTCATAAGGGTCCAATGTACCCGGCTTCCCTTCCCTATTCATCCTTTTGCAATCACTGTCGATTCCAAAGACCCAGGCGGAGATGAACTTCCGCACGCATATTATCGCGACCAATTCAACCACTCGACAAGAAAGAACTACACTATTGTACCTGACCCGACTCGAGAAGTTTTATGGTGGATATTACGGTTCAATATTTTCATTACGCTTTACAGGCAGCTACTACAGCACGCAAACATTTATTGTAATACTTACTACAATGGTGTTGTTGATATTCAACAGTTTCCTGCACCTCCAAAGTAGCGTATTTTTCCCGCGAAAAGATTTCCAGTTGACAGCAACACGACATTTTCGACAGCCTCTAATTAGGTTATCAACTATTCTCTCGTTTTTCTTTCTTTCCCTTTTTCAAATGTTTTTTTCGGACACTTCCGTTCTATAAGGTCATTTATTTTCGGCACGGTATTGTTTTATTTCGAAGCGAGCGCGCTTCCCCTCGATTTTAACTCGGCCCTAGAACGCATTCATTTCGACCAACTCGTTCCACTGCATAAGAATGCCTGTCCCCAACATAAATACAAGGTGCCGCCAAGAAGGCGATACAATAGGGTTTACAATTCACTTGCTCTCTGCGTATGGAAATCAATGTCACACCAAATATGAGGAAGGCGAGAATGAGAAAAAGAGAGCGTAATATGTAGTTTACGACAGAGTCAGCGACGCACGAATTCGCGGATAAAAAATGAAAGCGAAAATGGTAAGAAAAAGGTAGGCGAGGAAGAATTTTTCCATTCGGATCGTTTCGAAGGCAAAAACTTTTAAAACGTAAATTCACTCTCACGCGTATAAATAAAATACTATACACGCGAATGATAAGTTTTTCTGATTCGCGAACGAGACGTTTTTACGACTATCATTTGTCTTCGTAATACAATATTTGAAATTATCTACACATAGGACAGACTTCAAAGCACATATACAAACATACACAGCCGGACGGGACAGTTCGATTTTTATACCGATTTCCATCTTCGTACGTAAATCGTATAAATTTATTACACCATCCGACGCGCTCTCAAAGAGAAGGCGCGATAAAAATTCTTCTTCTATCTTTCGCCGCGCCACCGCCGCGCATCCGTCCATGATTTACGCGTCTCGTGTTAATTTGTATAATGATAATTGAAAATTAGTCGTCGAACCGCGATGCCCGCCTGGAACCGGCGAACGTGGCCCGCCTGAGTGCGAGGCGCGTGCGTACGTACACGATCACGGCGCACAATGGAAACTGGATGTCCGGGGGTAGCCCCGGTAGTATTACGTACACATTTCGTGACTTACGAGGGCGTGCGTGCGTGTATGAGCTTTTTTTTTGCGGATCTCGTAAGGTTCCTCCGTAAAATCAAATAGACGCATTTACGTTCGTGATACGAGTTAATTTGTTGATGGAGCAACCACACACACATACATTATACGAATACAAAGTATTAAATGCAGGAAGAGAAATTCGAACCCACGTGATTGCCTTCGAAATTTTATATAATGTTGCCGACGGTGCAGCGTGAACGAAATCCGATATTAATGCTGCCGTCTTCGCGTATAATGGAAACATTTTCGACGTTTTTGTGTAATAAAGAAAGTGAGATCGAGAGATCCGTCCTCCTGTCGTCGCTTTTTTCGACCGATTTTGTCATCCGGTCATTGGCGCACGTTCGAAACGTCTCCACGTAACTAAGTATTCTTATGGTAAACAACTTGGTTTTCATAAATACAGGTAGCTTGTTGTCTACTAACGTGACGATCGTTGTCGTGACCTGCTAATCTGCAAGCGATGCGAACTTGACACAGTTTTATCGAGTCCTTTTCCCTTTTCAGTGTTCTCTTTATGAACCAAAATTATACCCAGAAATTAGAAAATATTGCGTTTTTTGGAGGAAGAAGCTACTCTTTCGCGTTCTTAACTAGATCAGAATCATTGAGCAAAACCTTAGGGGAGCGGAAAGTTTAAAAAAGGAAATGAAGATGACAAGTTGAAACCATGGAGGGTAAAGTAAGCTCGTACCAATCAACAGACAAAAAAGAAGTTAGGACTGACGTAATTATCAGACTAGGCTGAGTAAAGACTTCGCTAATACCGTGGGTGAAGTACGAGACAATACGTCTATTTCACTCCTCTAGAGATATCTGTTGTTCATCCTCAATGGTATCTGAATCGCAATTACAGGCCTACAAATGGAATAATGACTTGGCAAGAAATGAAAGATGAAGAAGACCAGTGTGGAAAGAACTAGCTATAGTCATATTTTAGCAGCTTCGACAATAATAGAAATCAGAAAACAAGGTTAACACAACAGAAAAAAAAAATGATAAAATGTCAGCTTTGCCTAACCAATCGCCTCTCTGCGGATGATTTAGCATCTCCTCACGAACCTAAAACCCCAATGAGCAGCAAGACTACTCCAATTGACCTTCGACAAAATCTCCAAGGTTACTCGTATCTGAGAGTAAACTTCGATTCTCGAAAAAGGCAGCAGCCATGAAAGCAATCGAAAACGCTCTACACCTCTTTTTCGCCTGCGTCTACAGAATTTCCCAATTACTATTCAATCCTCTGCCAAATTCCTTGGGCTTCATCTTCGACTACAAAATCTCTTGGACACTTACATCAAAATCACGAGAGCAAAATGCTCGAAGTCCTTGAGCGTTCTCAAATACCTACCAAATTTCCCTACCGGTTCTCACCGCAAACTCCTTCTTAAACTCCACAATCACTTAATTACGGTCCCCTCCAACAAAACAACCTTGAAATTGCTGAACTCAGTTCAATCTCCCGGGCTAAGAGCTGACCCTCGGCGAACTATGCACCAGCTCTTCACTTCGCTCATGCGTCAACACAGGTATTCCTCCTCTCCGTTACGGTCTCTCGCTCGGTGCTAATTGTCCAGCATTTCTAGTCCAATACCCAAATCTTTCCATCTGTTCAACACCCCTTCCGTCGCTAGAATCCCATTTAGGCACTTGCTTCTTATTTTCGACATGTTTCACGTTTTTGCTCTGGTCTCATCCTTATGGGAATTTTCACTGTGGCAGTGATTCTCAAATCTGCAAGTTCGCGAGTCCGAGCCCCCCCCCCCTGTAGTTTCTAGCTTATCCTAATATAATGAAAAGGCGTAGGCTAGATTTATACTCGGCAAAGGAAACGCTGAGAGCCATTATGAAGCTATTAGCTTGTGACGTCATAGGTCGTTGATCCTGGTCTGGGATGCCAGATCTACGGATTTTCGGTCTTTAAAAAGATACGGGGTTTTCTTTTTTACGGATTTTATGTACAATATGGATTTCTTCCGATCAAGGGAAAGGTACCTTAAACACTGGAACGAAAGATACTTTTCTCCTGATCGTTATTGGCTGATACTGCGGTTTCCCGTGATATTGAGTCGATCAAAGGAAAAGTACCTGAGTTATCTTCAGAGAAATACCTTTCTCCTGATTGTTATCAATAGATCAAAGTCCGTAGAAATCTGTTTTTTGGTCTCACAAAAAATGTAGGATACGGATTTTTGAAACTATCATCTGGCAGCTCTGATCCTGGTCCGCTTACAACATCTGTAACATACTAAAGCCGAAGAAACGAGAGAGAGGCCCAGTAATCTCATCAGCCTGAAATATAATCAAGTAGACTTGTACTGGACCAAGAAGCGAAACAGATCAAGCACGTGTGCCGCTCTAAAGCCTTAGCCTAGAATTCTAAAATATTTTTGTCTCGCATTCTGATGGGGGCAAATATTTGAGAAGACATGAAACATGATCTTCATCTTTTTGGCTGCGCCAAGAAATCCAATACCCCTTTATCATTCTCTCCTCTCTCTATTTTTATCCGTTCTTCTTCGGTCAGTCCCTAAAACGTCTCCGCCTTACTGGATATTTCGGAAAAGCAAACTTTATAACACACAAACAGCGCAATTATCAAGAAAATCATTTCGTCAGAGTTTTTTCCAAGTCTGGACCTAGAACTGGGTATACAGTAGCCTACAACCAGGGTAGGATTCCACCCTCTGATATGACAAACTTCACATCCATATTCGCCGCCGAGCTTACCGCTGTATTTCCCCGCCTCTCTCTTCCACCCATCCCTCTCCTAGTCGCAAATTCCTTTTACCATCTGATTCTTCCTCATTATTACTTGCTACTCAAAACCCTCAGTCTACTAATCCTATCGTCTCAATTATCTCCTTTACACTGGTCAAGTTTTCCTCGTCTTTCACCTCTTTTCAACGGATAATTCCAAAGAATATGACGCTGAGGCCAAAAACTCTTTCGATGAGCCTTTGGAAAAATTTTCCGAAATTCCTAACACCATCTACGGCAATGACGTCATCAATGACCTTGACCGACTTCAATTTCTTCCTTTATGGTATACTAGGGTTTACGTATCATGGCAAAAAAGAGAAAGACATTCTTTTTCTGAAAGCGTCGCCAGAGGAAAGATAAATCCAAGATTTGATGAACTTGAAATAGTTGTAACATTGTTTTGACTCACTATAGATACAGAAGTGGTACAGTGGATTTCAGTGGGCTAATCTTCAATCCAGATAGAAAATTATTGACCAATCGCAAAAAACGTACTTTTTGTGGACGTTTTGACGAGTGCGCGAAATAACCACCGAATATTTTTAGAAATCCTCAACTTTTAGTAACTTTTTAGAATTTCAAATTCTTTCCAACATGATCCTCTCTTCTTTATTTTGTCCGCTTCTTTAGAACCCATCGACATTTCCCGCGAACGTTTCATCAAATTATTTTACCCATGTTTTTGTAAGCGCGAGGAGAGAGTAATGATGCGCGAGAATTTTCACACTCGTTTCTAACAGACCACAATACAGTATTAGTTTTTGTCACATTTGGAACCATGGGGGGTACTTGCTTTCAGCACACTTTGACAACTTGTCTTCCCTTCTTCATGTTTGTCACTTGCTTGAAAAGCTTTCTCCCCATCAATCGACAAGATTGTGCCTCGCAATCTCGTGAGTGCTTTTGAAACAAATAGTTCTCATACGATAAAGTTGAAGGTCGAAAGCAATCCTCGAGTATTAAAGTCGAATAATTATGCACGTTGACTTCCACGAAATCGTATGGATTCTCGGAGAAATAAATTTCTTTTTCTCGATCTCACAACGAACTTGACCGTTGTGAATTAAGAACGGACAATCATCTTCGGAATTGAGATTTTCCCGGATTTGAATTTCCCCTCCTACGCACACGTATTCTCTTGTGCAGTTCAGGTTAATGTTGTTATGGATGGCTAGATCACATGAGATACTCGTCTACGATATTTCGTTACGCCAATCATTACGAGGAAAAGTCGGCGTTACAACGTCTTAACAGTACGGTAAACGTCTACAAGATTTTTTTTTTTTTATAAGGCGGACTTTTCATTCGTACACACATATAGACGCGCAAACGCGAAACATGCAGAAAAAAATAAGCCTACGGGAGTTCGTTCTAATTATCACAACATCTATCCACCGATATCATAAAATAAGACCACGAGGTATGAAGCGGAAAGAATCTTTCAAATAAAACGCAGGAGAATAGCGAAAGATGACGTATACGATCATAATATAACAGACCTTCGTCATAATTAAACAAGCCTACAGTCGGGTACTTCAATAGAGGAAACTTGGGAGAAGAAATCACTACGGAAAAATTAACCTATATTTAAATACGCGGATAGATACCACGCTGAGTAAAATAACGACATTCATCGCTCATCACAGATAAACGGAACTCCTAATTCTAAAACGTTCTACAACTCCCCCCCGTCAAAACTTTGACCCCGGAATGGATGTATAGAAAATATTATACTTTATTATAATTGCTTGTAAATTGATACGATCATCATTTTCTCTATACACGGCAGATGTTGAAATTTATACTAACTCAATAATAAAGACAAACAGAATTCATCCCACACAGTATTATGTGCTACGTATAATTTCTGTCATTTCGTGTATACGATTTCGAGTAAACGACGATTGCGAATGAATAAAAAAACACGAAGCATTCTTCTTGTGAAATCGTAACGTCGACCAACTGGGGCAATTTATTTCGCAGTTACTACGAAACACGTACACGAAAATATTCGAAACAATGCTTTGAAATTCGAGAAATTATCAGTATCACAAGGTTTACCTTTGTGAAAGTACAATACAAAAATGTACCAAGATGAAGTCAGTACACCACGAGGGAGGATGGAATAGCGATGGAGGGTGATGAGCTTTCTTTTTCATCAGCGGTGACTAGACTAGAGATCGAAAGTATTCAGTAGAGAAATGGGCCTGATTAGAGAAAAAAATATAACTGGTTGGGATTGTCAGAGCTCAACAAGTAGTATCGCAGCGACTGAAACCAGAATGAGACATACAGTATCAGGAGTCAACCCACGAACTTTCCATCCTCTACCTCCGAATTTCCTTAATCTACATTTTACAAACGAATCTTTCTTCTTCACAAACCCCTTCCAAATCACCTTCTCAAGAAACCGTTTATAGCAAATCCGACCTCCCTCGTGGACTCTTTCTGAACCTCGATCTCACAAGAATCCCCAAATCCGACAAAACTGTTTACACCCAACACGTCAGGAAATCACTTCAAGAATACACTTTGCCTCTCAGACGGGTCTAAAATATTCGAAAAAAGCAACTCACGCATACTCGGTCGACGGGGAAATAGTTTCACGCTATATCCGCAACATAGCTTCTACAGCCGGACTTATGGGCATCTGCCTTTCCCACTTCTTTCAGTCGCCTTTTAAACAACAAATTTCTTCTCGTCATCAACTCTCTCTCTTCATTACATTCCCTTACAGATCCATACAACTCTAAACCGATCATAAAACGGATTCTCCTCACAGACTCACTCAACACCCAAATGAGTACGTTGACCTCTGCGAACATGACGCTGTTGATCACGTCGCCAAATAAACTACCTCCACCCGAATCACTATGCTAATTCCCCGTTTCGTCCCAGGACAATAAAACTCACCAACTTTCACTCATCTATCCCCAATGACCGAATTTTTCTACGTCCTAGTCTCCTTGAAACTACAATTTTCCAGAAATACCACGCACGGATGATCGAATTCTTCAAAATACCTGCGTTAAACAGATTCTCTGTCAGCAGGGACAAGCAGACGTCACAGAACTACTCTTCTGAAAGTTATTTGTATCAAAGAACGTTACAACTACATTTCATCAAGTACCCTTGTATAAATAAATACGAGTATCCTTTATATCGCTTTTCTTTCAAAGCCTTTCCGTTCCAAATTATTGCACGCACAAATCAATCCTGCAGCATTTCAACTCAACTCGTATCACCCTCCTCGGAAATCATATACAAATATAGTCGTACACATTCACACGTATCGACCCCTCTCATTCAATTCGTCAAAGTAATTCACTGTAGGTGACTCTTAATAACAATATCGAATTGCTAGATGTATATGTAAATGAATATCGCAACAGAAATTTATAGTCACCCGAACTCCTTTGCGCATTTCATTCGATTATACGGCACATATAATCAACATTCGGCATCTCATATAGTGATTATTCCGCAACTTACCTGTAAAACAAAAAGTGAAGTTTTAATCATCAAAAACATAATACGTACTAAAGACAATTACAGACGTGGAAGAGGAACACGATTGAGCTAGCTTACATAAATAATCAATTCAGATGACAACAATAACATTAATTTGCGCACAAAAAAAAATGAAAGTACGAAGAATCACCTGAAGACATCATTCTTCGTGATTTTCCCTCTCACAGCTTTACTAATAAAATTGGCTAGGCCTTTTAATTTTGCGGAACTATCTGGGGTCTATTCTCGCCTTAGATACTCTTATTCCTCTTCTTTTCAGACTCTCTTTTCTCTCTCCAAATGGACAAGCCCTCATCTAGCGAATTCTCATCCTCCTGCCAACATTAAAATCTTGTATATCTTTAATTGCTTTCATCTGGATTGCTGGTCATATCGGTTTCATGGCACACGCCGCGGTGGACCAAGCAGCCAAACAAGCCCTGCTCTCCTCCTTAATTACTGATCCCTCTCTCTGGCCTATAAATTAAGATCTTACTATTGTTCTCTAAACAGCTCATCTTTGTACAACCTTTGGACCTCATTCACTTAATAAATCGCTCCTCACGCCATGAAGAAATAGTCGAAGCACGACTACCCGCTTGATCCACAACTTTCTCCTCCTTGAGCTTTTCACTTCACCCTCATTCCAATATCGCCATACTTCTTCTCCTGCCCATACCTTCAAACCTCAGAGGATCATTTTCTGCCTTTTTCAAGAACTTAAAATCTATTACCAACATTCTAAACTTCCTCCGGTCAACATATTATAGGAAATCCCTTCAACCCCAATTCCTGTTTCCAAGCTAGAAATCTATAGAATCTAATTTTTAAACAAAAACTTATCAATTATCTTCCACGTTTGTTCAGAAAATTCTCATTTTAGTTTTTTTATATAAAAAGTGTTCTAGTCTAGTTCATTTAAGGATATTTCAAGCAAATAGATCTTGGGCGCTTCAAGCAAATAGCTTTCGGGTAGCTCACTCCTTGCTTTTGCTAGAATAAACTTACTAGATCCATTTATATTTTTGATGATTAGCCTAAGCCCCGATAAGCCTAGTAAAATCCTAAGAGGAGGGCTTCTCCGTCTATTATAACTCCAGTTTGACTACTAAAATCCTAGTATAAAGCTATTAAAACGTTAAGATAGACCTAGTATATAAGCTGGCCACTACGCCCGGACACCCTATTATGAGCCGAGCTTGAGACTTAAGAATTCCTAGGGGGGGGGATCTTCGTTGTCTATCATAAGATTAGTTTAAAACTGGTAAAATCCTAATATAAAGCTATCAAAAAGCTAGTATGAACCTAGTATATAAATTGGGCAAGGTGCATGAACTCGCGGGGTAGACTCGCAAATTTTTGAATCACCCACGGATAACGAGGGTGAAGGGGGGGGGAGGGCACATGAAGCATGTCAAAAAAATCATACAATTTACAGCACTCACAGCAAAATGTAATAGAAACTTCGAGTTCCAAATTATTCACAACAATCCGTCTGGAATTTGAAATACGTGGACTTCGAAGACTGCGACTATTGAAGAGTATACAAGAATGGTGAAGGGTGAGACAATTTTCAACTTTGAAGATACCCCCCCCCCCCTCCCAATCACGTAAATTTCCCTAGGGAAACGGAAGTTCAAATCTGCAGGCGATACGAATTTCCTCCATCTATTTTGATATAAAGGCAAAAAATTTCATCCAGTTCTGAAGAAAGGTCCAACCTCCTGATATCTGTTCTTCATTCACGAGAATTTCATTTGGTCGTTCTACAACTCAGAGCACGGTTTCAATAAAGAACCGTCTTCAGTATTCTCCCTTTTTTGTTTCCGAAAAATTTTAAAACCTTGCGACTCGGAAAAATTTTTGCATTTCCAGCTATACGATAAAACCGTTATTGGTTGATTTGAATGAGGCAAAAATATTCTTTAAAAAGTAAAATAATTGTTTAGGAAGCGTTTCAATATTGTAAAAATTCTCCATCATTCAAAATATATGTCGTAAGTAAGAAATCAGAAGTTCATTTGCGTCATCTGGAAGCTTCATATTTCTGTTGATAAGACGTAAAAACGAGAAACCGGTCCATCGAGTCGCAGGACTTGGAGAAATCTGTTAAAATTATAATACTCGTAATTGTGGCACTCGATAAAATTTTGTTGATAAGCTCGAGAAGAAACAATGGGAAAGTCGCTGAAGGACTGAATAGATGTTATTAGAGAGGAAACTGGAAGATATTTTTTTAAGGATTTTTTTGGGTGAAACCGAATTGAGTCCCGGGAGCAGGGAGTACCTTTTTTTGATACCCAAATTGAGTCCCAAAATGTCGAGGTACATAACCGAATTGAGTGCCGAAGGGAGAGGGGACGGTAAAATAATATCCGAATAGAGTCCCATAGTGTCGGGGGTAGAAAGAGGCGAAGTCCGGATTGAGCCCCTAAGTGTCGGCGGCACTAAGTCTGAGAAGATGAGTGATAGATCTGAAATGGACTCGGGGAAAATTTTGCAAGTTGGCTAAGCACATAGTGAGGGGACTTTTTCCAAAGAAATCAAAAGTCAAGTTCTAACGTTTGAAAAAATGTAATCGATTGACGGGGAAATAATCCACCACTCTACTACACAAACTGACTTTCATCTCTCGGCAAGTCATCATCATTTCCGGAAATACTCTCGAAAACTTTTACACATGATATCACACGAATCACACGTGGTACCATAAAAGAAAATTGTTGACAAAATCATGTTTCAGAACAGCGCGGCTAAAATTTTTTCCAAAGCTCATTCCACAGTACAGATTCTTGCTTCGCTAAGGAAGTCAACGAATTTTGGTTGTTCTTTCGCTTATTGCAGATCAGCAAAATACTTGCAATAGAAATGTTTCGATTGTTTTACACGCAATCAGTCGTAATCATCTTAATAATATGCGACGTACTCTAGATGGTGCGATAAAGCTTCCTCATGCATGTAATTCTAGTAGGGAACGAGAAGCACCGACGATGAATTTTTGATCATACGATAAACGTTGAAAATGACGGCTTCCTTGACGAAGTTGAGCGACGAATTTAGAGAACCTGCTGCTCTGGGGGACAAATTGGGTTGGCAAAATCGGAATCCAAAAAAGTCAAGATTTTTCCAAGTTTCTCTCCTGTCTTACGCGCGTATGTTTCGATATTTTCAAGCCTAATTTCTTCGATTGTAGAAATTCTCCCTAGCACCACCCCCTAACTCGTATCATATATACTCGATATTCAAAATTTCTAGGTCTCACTTGATTGGAGTGGATCGATGGGATCCGTTTTATGGCGGCGAGGAACACCACCCCCCCCGTTGAACCATGTCGACCGTCGATTTCGAGTCAAAAATCGACAGAATTTCTACGTCAATTCGACATCTTCCCCAAAGTTCATAGAAATGCAGTCGATTTTAAAGGTACATTGACTGCGCATGACGACGTCGATCTGAAGTCGAAATATCGTCGACTCAGAAAACATTTTGTTCGATATCATGCTGACTGTATTTCGACGTCGACTCCTAGGCTACCAAAAATGTGATTGATATGAAAAAAATGTGAACAAATTGTATACCCGATGTCGTCGGCAACAAATGGTCGATTTTCGGTCGACTACGATATTTTTATTGTCAACTCGAAATCGACTTAGGGGTCAATTTAGTTTGGCTCTAATGTTGACCGAAAATTGACTGGAGGTAGCGTCATTGTCGGCGTCGAAATTGAGTCGACTCCTGGTCGATAAGAAATTTGAAAAGGTCGACTCGAAATCGACGTCGATCTTTGGTCGACAAAAAATGCGAACTTTGTCAAATAACGTAAGGAGCCTATTCTTGTTCGATCACGGAACTGAGAGTGTTTACTTGGAATTGACTTAAAATCGACGTAAATTCTTAGTCTACAAAAAATTTGAGCTCCGTTTAATGATGTCGACTTGATTCCGACTCCATATCGACCTGTTTTTTTCTGGAACTTCACTACTCGCAGATAAGTTATGCATTCATAGTTACTTACGGAGGAATCAACCGACTATATTTTTGAGAAGCAAGCTATCGGTTAAAACGGTCGAGCAATGAAATCGACTTCACATCGACGTCGATTGTAGGTCGATAAAGGCTCACCTCAAATCGATTTGATAACGACGTCGATAGGGAGTCGATTTTGGGTCCAAGGCCACCGTCTACCTCAAATCGATTCGATAATGACGTCGACTTTGAGCAGTATAGCAGATTGTCCACCCAAAACCGACTTGATAACGACATCGATCCAGAGTCTTAGAAAACTGCTTACCTTAATTCGACTTGATAACGACGTCGACTTCGAGTCATACTTTGGAAACCAGCAATTGTCGATTTGCAGTCGATTGGGGTCGATTTACGGAACTATTTCGACTGGAAATCGATGTCGAATTTGTGTCGATTACTTATCAAAATAATGGGTCGATATGACGTCATATCGACGTCGATTGAGAGTCGACTTGAGGAACCGCGGAATAAAAAATTTGGACTTTCAAGCTACAGGTGATGGGAAGGGAGGGAATTTTGAAAAATTTTGCCCTCCGAGCTACATATTAAGATGGGAAAGGGACTTGGAAAAATTGAACCGTATCCAATTGGGGGAGGAGGGGGGGGGGGGTAGGCTTGAAGGAAATAAGAACTTTCGAGACTAAAATCTCAAGGTGGTGGCGTGTAATCTTTATTTAGAAAAAGTATGAACAAAGAAACCCCCATAACACAGGTTTCCCAGATGCCTCGATTAACACGAATAATGTTTCAAAACCTCCCTCACTCCTTCCATCTCAAATCAACCCTCCCCATTCATTCCGAACTTTCTTCGAAACATTTACGAAGTGACAAGCCCGGATTTCAGGAGAGAGGATGGGAACCAAAATCCCAGGCTCTCGACGAAAATTGTTCTTCTCCCCACTCAAATAATTACCAATCGTGAGGTGCTGAACACAATGTTTTTCCTCACGTGGTAAAACAGAAACGTTTAATGAAATGAAAAAGAAATTCTTAAAGGGCATAGAGCCACCGTACTCACTTGACGTCTCACCACCTCCCCCTCAAATTTATAAGTCCAGTTAAAAATGAAAGTTCATCGATTTCATCAAGAGCTGAAGACGTCTATCAGTTCAATTTCATCAAAATCATTCTAGAAATTGAGAAATCAGCGCACATGACCCAGACAACGTCGATAGTGGCGCAATTTGCATACAACACCACTCGCGTCGTTCATCTTTCGTTCATGAATCACGTTAACCATAAATTATTGCCAGCTGTACGAAATACAGCCGCTATACTCTTCATGTTGGATAGGACAAACAAAACACTATTAACCTTGAGTCAATTAAACCATACAGAATGGAAGAATGAACGATATACGTTTTCGTGAACCAGTGCCATGCCAGTCTGCACACTGATATTTGCTGACCGATGAATTATTACTATATCATTTTAACAAAAGGTATAAGGATGAGCGGATTGCGAGCATGAAATTAAATCCACGCCCGAGGGGGTTGTCCGAGATAATCGTTGTCCACCTGCTTCAGTTACAAATGTCGGATAAAAGTACGAAAATATCGAACGAGTGAATACGCTGTCAGCCAGCCGGCAACGTTATTAAATCAGCTTAATTAGCGTATAACCTCCAACCCTTTATCGAGCTTCCGAATTCATTTACACTTCCTTCCCAATTGAAGCGAGGTTCCCGCGCCCCCTCGTCCCCACCGTGGTCTTTTTATGCAGTCTGACTAGACGCGTAAACGTTAATTGATAATTTAACGCACTGACCTTGTTTCCGCGTGATCGGTTTGAACAAAGTGTTCCAACATTTGTATTTTGAACATTACACACTATTTTCCTTCTTTTTTTAATCCCGTTTTCTATCCTTTCCTCGTTTAACCGTACATCATCACGTTCACAATAGCACATACACATGTACGAAAACTCACGGGAAATTTTTTCGACAAATTTCTCCAACACCGAGAAGGTGGAGAAAATGAATGAAAAATCGTCGCTCGTTTCACCCACGTTTCGCGAACTATGACAGAAAATTATACGCGAAAAAAAAAAAAAAAAGGTAAAACGTAACCCGATTACGGAAGCACCGCACGCACGTTACACTCGCGAGATCGCGAACGCGACCGCGGGCATGATGCGATCAAAAATCTTTCCGGCACGAGGAGAAAAAAAAGGAAAATATTACGTACGAGGACGTGCTCTCTCTGTACGCGTTAAATACACACCGTAGTCCTAGCTTTGTATGTACGTACTGACCATTTTTAATGATACCACCGCATACGTTAAACGTCGTGCCATTAGCCGGAGACGAAACTGGCACAGGCACTACCATACTACAATACGTTCATCGCGGACCTCTCTTCTCCCGATCCAGCCAAAGCTAACCCTGCCTATACACGTAGCGTGACGCGCGGTAGAGAGAGGGGGTTAATAATATCATAACTATGAAATACATAACGGGGGATTTACACAACAGGCTCTGTGGGGCTCTTCTTTTTTTTTTTGTTTCTTTTCTTGCCAAAACTTGTTCACGGTAAATTGTTTTAAATTGTTTCCGTCTTTTTGTTGTTTTCTTGTTACCTCTTCTGGTGCACGCTGCGGATGAGCGAAGCGAATTTAATACTAAATGACGTTTTTTACAAACTATGAATTGAAACGATGCGCGCGAAGTGATGGAAAACCTATATGCTGAGTGACAAGCGTTGCGTATTGAAATTACACACGCGTACATGCACTCACTGTCGTATATTAGGTATTATGTGTATCCAGTAACCCCATCGCTGGAAAAAAAAAGCTGCCGAATTTGATTAATCAGGAAGATTCGAAGAAGGTATACGAGCATACGAGCATTATGCTAATCGTAATAAAACATGGGGTTTATGTGTTATTCATCCCTTCCTGTATTACTATCATCAGTCTTAATCAATGAAAGAGTTACCGGTTACGAAGCGTATTGTACGTAGAAGCTTGGAAATTTATCAAATTTTCATCAATTGTGGGTACTACTAATGATATTTCTCGGCAAAGATCTATAGAAAATCATTCACTCGAACGGAGTCAATGACGCGGTGGTGACACAGTGATGGCAATATTAAGGATATTGTTGAATGAAGAAAGAACACGAAGATCGAATAACGCAGGGTGAAGTTTTGGTATACACAGCGTACATTGTTGAGAACCAGGAAGTTTGCAACATGAAAAGCCCAACAGAGAACTTGGACGAAAAACCTGTCTTCACTATCTAACCGTGCTTCTTTGAACGCACTCACCAATCCGGCACATCTCCCTCATGACAAATTTTCGATCCAATTTTATTTTCACATCGAGACATTAAGACAGTACGTGTATACCCTGTTCAAAAAAGCAAGGCTCAGACCAGTGAGCAAAGACAAATCCTCTGCAAAAGGAGACCCAGAACAATTATTCCTTATATTATCAAATGTAAGTAAGGATTTTATTTGAGACGCAGTCAGACAAATCCAACCTTAAGTCGGAAAATTTTCAATTTTTTTATGCAACACCAAACTTCTGAAGGTAAGTTCGACATTTTAGAAACAGTTTTACGCTTTGAGAGTAAGCTCATTGAAAAGCTCGTTGAAAATACTACCATTAGAATCGCAGAAAAATGCTCCTAACGTGTTGAACGGGCCTTCAAAAGTTGAAATTTGCATAAAAAATGTTCCGACTTACGGTTGGATTTGTCTGACTGCGTCACATTTATTCTTTCAACAAGCTTCAAAACTACAAAATAATTATTAGCTTGACGGAATTCATCAGGTAGACAGGAATAAGAATACTTTCAGGATAAGAGAGAGGAGGTTGATGTTGAGTTGTATTAGGGCGGATAGCTGAGTTTGTTTAGATGTTGAAGTAAAAGTTAGTTAGTTGTAGGTATTGTAAGGCACCACAAACGGTTTTGACAGTGGCAAATCTCCACTTTTTAGGACTCTTGCCTGAGTAAGCTAGAAGCCTCTATGCAACTGCAAAAAAAAAAAAAAAAAACAAGACTTGCACCTCAGTATCTGAATCTCTTGGGTTTTTTCTTCTCTTGAAATTCATTTTTTTTCAAAAGACCTGGAGATTTTTCTATCTACCAAGATCTAGAGCTCAAGAAATCTAGATTTTGTTCATGTCAAGGTATAGAAACTAAGAGATCCGCATATTTGTCCCACTTGGATCTGGAACCTGAGATTTGCTTCCTTCTTGTTTGATTAGATCCAGAATGCAAAAGTACCCCTGCCAATAATCATAGTATAAGTGTGCTCCTAGCCAAAATAATGATGGAAAACTAAAGAAATTCAGTTCCATTTTTCAACAAGACTGAGTTGCTCAGTGAGAATCTAAAAGATTGTGACTTAATAGTTCTTAAGTTTTTTTTTTTCTAGAATGAGATTTGAAGCTTAAGAAATCCAAATTTTCCTTCACATCAAATCCTGAGACAAAAAGAAATCTGTAACTTTTTGTTCTACTCCAATCTGGAACACAAGAGATGACTGGTCAAAGAATATACGCAGTATTTCATAATTATTGAGATACCAAGAATGAGAAACCGAAGCCGGTTCGAAAATTTGAAAAATGCTATGCAAAAATAAAACTTGTGAGGGTAGCACAGATGTTTCGAAAGGGCTATGCAAAAATAAAATCGCAAGTAACAGAAAATTTTGTAAGCGGACCAGGATTAACGACCTATGACGTCATCGACTTATGACGTCACCAAACCTATGACGTTACCGAACTCAAGACATCACCGAACTTATGACGTCACAAGCTAATAGCTTCATAATGGATCTTAGCGTTTTCTTAGCCTAGTATAAATCTAGTCTACGCCTTTTCAATATGGATAAGCTAGAAACTACAGAGAGGGGGGGGGGGCTTCGGACTCGGACTCACAGATTTCAGAATCACTCCTAAGAAATTTTCTCGAAATTTTTCCAAGTCCCTTTCAAGGAGGGAGAGAGCCCTCGGACTCGTGGACTCGGACTCGCAGATTTGAGGATCACTGCCACAGTGAAAACTCCCATAAGGATGAGACCAGAGCAAAGACATGAAACATGTAAAAAAAAAAAAAAAAAGAAACAAGAGACTTGGCTCCTGAGGTGCATGTCAACTCAGTCTTGTTTTTTGGTACATCATATGGTTTCAAAATTTTTATTGAAAAGTGTAATTTTGCCTATTTACTTTTGAGCTAGATAATCAGAATCTTTTGAAATAATTAAGGTAAACTCTTGAAAATGAGATTGCCCTGATCACTTGGCTCATTTATTTTGCCCATTCAATTTTGGGTATACTAATCAAAACCTTGAAATGAAAAAGGAAATTGCTCAAAAATGAGATTGCTCTGATCACTTTTTTTGTTCCTTTCTATTGCCAATCATTGCAGATTCTCTAGTTGAGATTATTTTTGATTGTTTGAATGAGGGAGGAAAGTTTATTTATAGAATAAGAAAGAGGTGAGAACTGGGAGCAGGAGAAATAATGATAAACTGTTAAATTATTTTGTTCACAGTAGGGGCAGGATGAAGCAATTAAATTTTGTCAACTATTATTAGACAAGGAAGAATGACTCATTATCCTGTGCTCCTGAAGGAGGTAGGTTGTTTGGCGTCATGTTTGGAGAGGTCAATGTACCTAGCACTCTATATGAAAATTGTTGGGGTGTTAACTTGAGTCTGAAGTGTGAAGTGTGAGGAGAATGCGTAGTAAGGTCAGTGCTGCTAGATGATACATATTTTCAAAAATCTGTATTGGTCACTCTTTACAAGACCTGGAAATGGATTTCTACAGACTTTGACCATTTATCAATAACAACCAGGAGAAAGGTATCTTTCATATTGGTAACTGAGGTATCTTTCCCTTGATTGACTCAACTTTACAAAAGGCTGTGGTATTGGGCTATGGCAATCAGGGAAAAGTATCCATCATTGAGGAGATTTTCCCTTGAGCACAAGAAATCTGTAGAACAATCTGTCAAAAAACCGTAAATCTGGCAGCATTGGATTGGCTTGGAGTTGTATGGGTCTTTAAGGGAGTGTAGTAAAGAGATAGTTGGCAAGGAGAAGGAATTTGCTGTTTAGGGATGATTGAAATAGGTGGGAAAGGCAGGTGAATAGGGCCATAAGTTTGGCTGTAAATATGGAGACTATGTAACGGATGCGCTGTATAAATGGAGCCTCCAAAGTAGATCAACTGAGTCCACAGACGGGAGTGAAAGGAGAGGGGAGGGCGCAGAATAGAGAAAAGTTTCGAACGGATTGTGGCTAAATCCATAACCAACTGCTTCAACATGGGATCGCGGCTCTTGGTACGGAAACTCTCTTTAACGCGATCAAGCGCGTAGATAGAAGAAGATTCTGGGAGGGGTTTTGAGCGCACTCATAGTGAACCTTTTTGTTTGCTCTGAGGGGAGGGGGGAGGATTGACACTGAACCCCTCCCTATCTACGCGCCTGAACGCGATGTTAAGCTGAGTACAATTTGTAAAATTTGAAGAAAAAACTCAGAAATTTACGCTTTGAACACAAGTTTAATGGAGATACAAATTCCGTCTCTTTCAGGGTTCCCACTTTTTTTGAATTAAGAAATTCCCTGACTTTTCCATGACTTTTTCAGTTTTTTCCAGACCATAATCTCCACTGAAAAGCAAAAAAAAAAAAAAAAAAAAAAAAGGAAAAAAAGAGAAACAAGAGAGAAAAAACTTTTCAGCTCGAACTTTTTTGACGTATTTCAAAAAATTCCCTGACTTTAGGCAAAATTCCCTGACTTTAGTCAAAATTCCCTGACTTTAGGCAAAATTCCCTGACTTTTCCAGGTTTTCCCTGACTTTTCCAGGAGTGGGAACCCTGTCTTTTATCCTTCCCTATATTCTTTGGTTTCCAACTCCTTCATATTAGATCTTTTGAATTATTCACGATCATTCTTTGAATCAAAACATAGAACACGGAACCAGCCCCTCCCAGCTATTTGAGAGCAAGGGCCGGGAAAAGAGGGGGAAAAGATCATTATAGAACAGACGTAGAGCAACTCGTCCTCTCACTTCATGTTCTCCAACTTCATAGGTGAAGGAGTAATAGAAAACTCTTTATTTTCCGAAATATAATGGACTGATTTCTTAACTACGTCACAATATCAATAGATTTGCAAAATACTGTTTGCTGAAGTTTCTTCAGCCTTTATTTACTTTTCTTTCCAATGTACATCGCTTTTAAAGCTCGCCTGTAGAAAATTTCATTGAATAAGGAATAAAGCCTGAAGAAATTTGTGCCAACAACATTTTGAGATATTTCGCAATTTATCAATACAATGACGTCACAGGAAGTCCATTGAAACAATTCATGAGATTGCTAAGATTTGAAACACAAATACGAATACAAAAATGATCAATTCCTGTCCTTGAACTTCACCAGAAGCAGTCATAAGTAATTAAGATTTAGAGTAATAAATGTAGAAGAAATTGACACACAGGATATTTGAAACCCGTGACAAGAATCTTCAACGCCAGCATAATAACCAGGATCAGAGTTTCCCTCGCTTGTATTTCATTGATTCAGAAATCTGTCAACCAGCAACCGTTCAAGCCTTATTTCAGAGATTAAAGTGTCTTTACCGAATAACATAAATCGTGCTCCAACTTCTACAGCCGAGCCGTTATTTTTTTCTCGCCCGCTCATCTCATAAACCACACTTGGTTGACTTCGGAAGGAATCAAGATCATTTCTTACAGGAATATATTCCCTCCTCACATGAGAAACGGTTTTACTACGATGATTTTTTGTTTTGACCTTGAGTGAAACCTATACGTACGTTTTGAACTCTTTCTTACACACATTTCTTCGGTTTTGTGAGATAATAGAACGATCCACTCATTGTAGGGTCACATCTTCGACTTTTAACATTGTGAAACTAGGCAATCTGCATAAAATTATGGAGGTTGTATATACGTGAATGCATTCTAAGTTTTACTACAATACCGAAACTGATGCAACGTCAAGACATGTACGCTAGCATGCTAATAAACTTTTTACGGCGGGGGAGACGACACCTGGACTTCACTCGGCCTTTCGTAATTTGTACGCACAAAAAATATGGAGAAAAAAGTGTTATCTGAACGCGACTATAAAAAGCAAACCAGATACAACGAAAAGTCGGTGGTTACAGAGCGGGGGGAAAACTTAAATTACGTTCGCGGCATTCAGCATAACTGGAGTGAACTAATAAATTGTTCATTTTATTTCATCCCCGCGTTTGTTATTATTGCGATTTTTTTTTCTTTCTTTTCTGGAAATAATTCTTTATTCAAAATTTTCACACGTACATAAACACTAGACGCGTAATTCACCTAACAGGCAGAAGCCATTCTCATATGCATAGGTGTACGACTTTTTATAGGCCTTATTTGCAAAACGTAACGTAATATTTTTATTGATATTTTATGACGCTGGTTTTACTTGTTTGTTTTCATGTCGTTTTCCCCCTCGCACCATTGAATGAAGCACAGTACTTAGTGCATGTATTCCATACCTATGAACGCGCGAGAGGAGGGTTGGCCTAATGTAAAGGAATTTTTATCAGTTCACTTATCTTTCTTCGTCTTTCAGATGGATTATATCACCGAAAGCGTGTAACTGTATACAAACTTTTATTCATGAATATAGTCGCGTATACTATACGCATGGGAAAAAAAAATCAGCCAGAAGACTGGTTTTTAACGAAATTTACGCCGTAAAATACACCTTTTATCGAATTTATTATAATGACACTGTATGAACGATCAGTGTACGTAAGAAGTAATAAAAAAGTCTTATATCGTTTTTCCTCTTCCTATACATCGCGTCATTGACTTTTGAACAAAAAGGGAGATTTTCTTTCGACTCTTACAATAATCTTGCCAGCGATAATACCAAGAATTGGTAAAAATTTGGTAAAAATTACTAACGTCTTCCGTACACGTACAGCACTTCAAGAGTGAACACGTGAAGGGGTACGTATACAATAATAAAGGCGACACCGGTAGCACTTTTCTGTTATTGATCTTGACTGATGATAGTAGAAAAGGGGAAATTGCGCGTAAGCCCCGTGTTCGGATACTATTAACATATTCATACCTTTTTTAAATCTCCTTGATTAATCAGATTCGTCAGTATTTTGGGGATACGATGGGGTTGCAAATGCGCGTACATGAAACTGTACGTATACCCGTGAAATTTCCATACGCTATGCTTGTCATTCACTCATGTCAAATGTACTGAATACAGATAAAATAAACAGTGTATTTTGGACAGGAAGAAGAATCAGTTAACAATTCGCGAAAGGCCAGTATTTCCTCAAAAAAATATACCGACGTTTGGACGCGACAAAATCAACAAGCGAGGCGTTAAAGAAAGAGCATACGAGTGAAAAGTTTTCCCCCAGGTGTTGAAACACTATTGGTAACAGTATCCGTGGTGGACACAGTTTCCGGGTTATTGATTTCAATCACTTCAGGTACTCCAGTTTCTACCCAACGGTTCCTGTGTACACTATGACGTTTCCACGCCTTCAAAAAACTGAACGTTATGACCATCGTATTGCGAGGGACGAAGAATGATCGAATATCCGTTGAAGAAGACGTGGAGAGGGGTAGGGAGAGAGAAAGAAATAATGGGCGTATGTCACTTGCACATATTTTCAAAAATTTTAACTAAAATTCAGCGGAGTGTACTCAAATTCGTGCAAATTACAAACAACCCCCAGGAATCTCAGTCACAGCCACTGTGCGCTTTCGATTTCGCATACAATAGTTGGTTGACCACGACTTTCTCATTTGTGACGTGGAATAAGGAAACCGACCTTACTGCCAAAAAAAGTCGACGCTGGAAAACGTGTTTGAAGTAGAGCATGTCGTTCTGCTTCACTTTAAACGCGTTTTTCTGCGTTTTTTCTTTTTTGGCTGTAAGGTCGATATCAACTACCCTTTATCGGATTCCGCTTATATCGATTTCTATTTTACTACTCTACTATACGCCCGTCCAGAAAACAGTTACGAGAGTCAATTTATTCATTTTAAAAACATTCTCCATGGGGAGAACTTTCCAATTGGTCTTGCAATAAAGAAATATCGCAAGCTCAACTTGTCCCACTTCGAATTGAGCGGCATTTTGTTTCAACAAAAACCTTTATTTTTTCATTTTTTTAATACTCATTCTCTCGTGCTGTGAATAATTGCTAACATGAAACTAGAGATGAAATATTCTATATTTCGTGAATTCGGATTTTACTAGGAATTTATAAGATATTATTACAAAATAAGAAGTCATCAGATCCGCAAGAGCTTAGCACGTTGAAATTGGTGCTTTGTCGGGGCTCGTTTGCGTTTCTTCGAAGTTTGGCTGGGGTCGGCTACAGGAAGATCACTCCTGTACCAAGAGTCAGTTGATTGGACCGAGAAATTGTGAATGAATTCCACATTTCTGCGGCGCTGTTCCAAGACCTTCTTCTTGAGAGCACGTCTCAGCGGTCGGTCGGCACGATAAAGTCGGTACCATTGTCTTGAGACTTGCATCGCAGCCATCATTGAGGTAGAATCCAACATCCGGAATATAGAAGTGGATATTTCTACCGGCAAGGCAGAAATAATGTCAAACTTCCGATCCATCGTGAGCAAAGTCTCCGATTGAGATCGTATCACATGCATAAGATTGTAGAAAGCCATTATTAGAGAAAAAATTTGAAATAGCGATGCAATTTTAAAGTTCACAATAAGTGCTTGTTGACTGTCTGAATTTTTGATCGCTACTAACCCCTCACCCCTCCTGACTCTCTTTATATAGCTGAAGAATACGGCTCTCTGATTGGCTGAGTACATAACAACCAATCAGAGTGCGTCATCATCATGAATACTGAACCGTGATTGGTTGTTGTTCATACAACCAATCAGGTGAGCCCACGTACTAAAGTAGGCGCTCCAGTGTGCAGGAGAGGCCACTTAAAAAATATTTTCACTCCTTTTCACATTTTATCTCAACAATCCTTCCATTGTATCAATTCATTCTTGATTCACCTCATGATTTTCAATTTCCAATCAGATTGTAGTTTTATCATGCAGCCAATTAGATGTGTTCACATAAGGGAGTAGTCACTTCTATGAGCCGAAAAAACTATAGTTATGAAAGCTTTATCTTCATTTTTACGTTTTTTTGCGACAATTTTTCAGTCATGTCCATCCCTTCTTTATTCACCTTCTTGTTTTTGCTGGAGTAATGATTTCAAATATATCCTTCTACCTGAACGTTTTGTTGACAGTGAATGCGCTGATTGCGTCTGACTTCGCACACATTAGCTTTTTTTTTCTTTCCTGTATATTCATTTGAGGTTGAAAAATCCATTCCAACTTACACAAAATCCTGCACCTACAAATGTACATGATTTCACAATAACGAAAACAAATATCACGAAGGTTGGTTTAAAAGCTGAAAATGAAGGTGTGATAGTCCAATATAAAAGAAAACAAAGAGTTGGGAAGATTGAAGAAACACTTGAGTGCTCGAAATGCTCACCAGACAGTGGTGCGTTTACAAGGAACTCCAAAATCTAGTATAATCATCAATTTTCAACTAACCAATAGGTTCATTTTCTTCTCTTTCTTCTTCTTGCCTACTTTGAATACTTGCTGCTTCCCTTCAGGTCTGACTGCCTCATCTATCGCTTTAGTGCGTCTCAACTAAGATTCCTCTCTCTCCACAAAAGATATACCTCCAACTTTTAGTAGTCATAATAATGATTTTCTTATCAATTTATAGTCTCCCAGTTCAATTTCCTCACCCTTTGATGCGGGTTCTCAAGAGTAGGGAGTTCATGATGGTGCGGTCTAGTTCTTGAATAGAAGTGATCTACTGAACCAATCAACAATGCAGGCGGTTATGAGAAATTATAAATGAAACTTCTACAGTTTTGAAATATCCTCTCTAATACAAGAATATTATTCTAGTAGAATTTTTTCTCATGAAAACCTTATGTTCTTGTTTTTTTTTTTCTTTCTTTCTTTCTTTCTTTAATTTCTGGCTCATAGTGTGAATGATTGCAAAGATAGAAGTCGAGATAAAATATTTTATATTTTGTAAATTTTCATTTGACTAGGTATTTACAGGTATTCTCATAGAATAAGAGCTTCTCAGATCCGCAAGAGCTTAGCACGCTGAAGTTGGTGCTTTGTCGAGGCTCGTTTGCGTTTCTTGGAGGCATGGTTAGGAGCCATTAGTCTATGACTAGCAATGGGAAGATCTCTTCTGAACTAAGAATCAGTCGGTCGGACCGAGAAATTATGAATAAATTCAACATTTCTGCGGCGCTTTTCCAAGACCTTCTTTTTGAGAGCGCGTCTCAGCGGTCGGTCGGCACAATAAAGTTGGTACCATCTTCTTGAGACCTGTATTGCAGCCATCATCGAGGTAGGGTCGAGCATTCGGAATATGGATGTGGATATTTCCACCGGTAAGGCAGAAATAATGTCAAACTTTCGATCCATCGTGAGCAATGTCACCGATTGAGATTGAATCTCATGCATAAGATTGTAGAAAGCCATATTAATTTGTAAAAAATTAGAAATAGCGATGCAATATTCGAGTTTACAATAAATGCTTGTTGCCTGTCTGAGTTTTTGATCGCTACTAAGACCTCACCCCTCCTGCCACCTCTTATATAGCTCCCAAATACTGCTCTCTCATTGGCTGGACACAAAACAACCAACCAGATTGCATCATAGTCACAAATTGCGTGCTGTGATTGGTTGATGTGCATACAGCCAATCTGATGTCTCCATGTGCCCCACTAAGCATTCTTTTGTATGAAACAAAATAGTTATTGGAGATTTCTTTTCTCTCTACCCTTTTTACCCTGTCCTCAGGTTTCTACTAGATTTTATCAGTAACTTCTTTGTCACATGTAAACGAATACCTGGTTAGATGCATGGTCACATTTCATTGGCTTTATAAACATCAACCTATCACGGCTCAATATTCAAAATATTGACGCAATCTGATTGGTTGTAATGTGTTCAGCCAATGAGAGAGCAGTATTGGGATTAAAATAAAGCAATTGTCAAGAAACAACTTAGAAATAAGTGTAATATTTTATAAGTAGCCTTTCCTTCTTACATAAGTACCTACTTAGGTCTGTGGACTCTCTTGATTGGCTGTATGAACAATAACCAATCACAGCTCACTATTCATAATAATGATGTCATCTGATTGGTTGTTATGTATACAGCCAATGACAGAGCAGTATTGGTGACTATATAAAAGGAGTCGAGAAGGGTGAGGGGTTAGTAGCGATCAAAAACTCAGACAGTCAACAAGCACTTATTGTGAACTTGAAAATTGCATCGCTATTTCCAATTTTTTCCATAATAATGGCTTTCTACAATCTTATGCATGTGATACGATCTCAATCGGAGACTTTGCTCACGATGGATCGAAAGTTTGACATTATTTCTGCCTTACCGGTAGAAATATCCACTTCCATATTCCGGATGTTGGATCCTACCTCGATGATGGCTGCAATACAAGTCTCGAGAAGATGGTACCAACTTTATCGTGCCGACCGACCGCTGAAACGTGCTCTCAAGAAGAAGGTCTTGGAACAGCGCCGCAGAAATGTGGAATTCATTCACAATTTCTCGGTACGACCAACTGACTCTTGGTTCAGAGGAGATCTTCCGATTTCCAATCATAGACTAATGGCTCCTGACCATGCCTCCAAGAAACGCAAACGAGCCTCGACAAAGCACCAATTTCAACGTGCTAGGCTCTTGCGGATCTGAGAACCTCTTATATTCTGTGAGAATATTTTTAAATACCTAGTGAAATTAGAATTTGACAAAATACAAAATATTTTATCTCGACTTCTATCTTTGTAATCATTCACACTATGGGAAAGAAAGTAAAGAAAGAAAAACAAGAACAAAAGATTTCATAAGAGAAAAATGCCACGAGAATAATATTCCTCCATTAGAAACGCGACCCCAAAACTGTACAAGTTTCATTTAGAATTTCTAAATAAAAAAGTATTCGAGAGCAAAATGTCCGGTAAGTAAGAAGTAGAAAAAAATCCATCAGTTGAAAATGGATGATTCTACTGGATTTTGTAGGTACACCACTGTCTGATGAGCATTACAAGCACTCAAGTGTTTCCTTAATCTTCCTATATCTTTGTACTCTTCTCCATCCGCTAATCACATCTTAATTTCCTGCTACGTGATCAACCTGCATAAAAATCTTTCTTTTTCTTTTGAAATCATGTACCTATATGGTCCAAATTTTGTGTAAATTGGAATACATTTTTCAAACTCAAATGAATATACAGGAAGAACAAAAAAGTTGTGAAGGCGAAGTCAGACGTAGTCAGCGTGTTTACAGTCAATAGAGAAGTGTAGGTAGGATGATTTTGAACGCAAACAACTGAAACCATTTCTTCAGCAAATACCACAAGGTGAATCAAGGAGGATAACTTTCATTGGAAAATTATGGAAAAAAGAAAAGAAAATAGTAATTTTTTCCGCTCACAGATATGATTACTTACTTACGACTTACGAGGACATATCTTATTGGCTATATGTAAAACAACCAATCACAACTCACTATCCATGATGAAACTACAATCTGATTGGAAATTGAAAATGATAACTTTGGCAAAATTGACAAGGTGAATAAGAAATGAATAGATACAATGGAAGAATTCTCGAGAAAAAAAAGTAAAAATGAGTGAAAATCTTTCATATCTAGCCTCTCTTGCACACTTGAGCACCTAGTTTGGTATGTGGACTCACCTGATTGGCCGAATAAACAACAACCAATCACAGTTCAGTATTCTTAATGATGATGTATTCTGATTGGTTGTTCTGTATCCAGCCAATGACAGAGCAGTATTGGTAGCTATATAAGAGGAGTCGAGAGGGGTAAGGGGCTAGTAGCGATCGAAAACTCAGACAGTCAACAAGCACTTATTGTGAACTTGAAAATTGCATCGCTATTTCTAATTTTTTCCATAAGAATGGCTTTTTACAATCTTATGCATGTGATACGATCTCAATCGGAGGCTTCGCTCACGATGGATCGAAAGTTTGACATTATTTCTGCCTTGCCGGTAGAAATATCCACTTCCATATTCCGGATGTTGGATTCTACCTCAATGATTGCTGCGATGCAAGTCTCAAGACAATGGTACCGACTCTATCGTGCCGACCGACCGCTGAGACGTGCTCTCAAGAAGAAGGTCTTAGAACAGCGACGCAGAAATGTCGAATTTATTCATAATTTTTCGGTCCGATCAACTGACTCTTGGTACAGAAAGGATCTTCCTGTCGCCGACCCCAGCCAAACATCGAAGAAACGCAAAAGAGCCCCGACTAAGCACCAATTTCAACGTGCAAAGCTCTTGCGGATCTGATGACCTCGTATTTTGTAATAATATTGTAAGTAAATTCTTAGTAAAATCCAAATTGACGAAATAAAGAATATTTCATCTTGACTTTTATCTTAGCAATTATTTACAGCACGAGATAGAGAGTATTAAAAAATGAAAAAATACCGGGATATACATTGACAAAATCTTACAAAAGAGATAAACTACAACTCTAAAAGTTGCATATTCCTAAGGATAGAAAAATTTTTCATCATTTCAAATTTCCAAGTTGATAGACGTCAACGCTGTCAACTAATTTCAGTGATCACTTTTACTTCTTTGCCATGTGTACAGCATCATCACGAAACAATGAAGTAAGAGAGTAGGCCGAATTATTATTGATAAGAAAATGAAATCGTTCATCATTATAACAATACGTGAGGGTAAAAGTACATGGTTGCAGACATTCTCACGTTTATTCAGCCACCAATGTCATTTTTAGGATGATAACTTCAAGTAATTACTTTTAAGTTGCCTCAAACCAAATTTTTTAGGGCCCTTGTCAACTATTACTATTTGGACGCTTTTTCCTCGTCATACGCACAATTACCACCTATATTCGATCCTCATTTTCTTCAGACCCTCAAATTGTCAGGTTGAGAGAAGTAGTTTTTCGCCATTTTCCAGCCGAATTTTCGACAATATACTCGAGGCTACGACCTTTTCTTCTCTCACGGTGAAACTGTCACGTCTTGATGAACGTCCTATACGCATAAACAATAGATGTGGCGCGCAGAAAAAAAACAGATTTTCGAATTAGGGTATAATATAATTATAGAGGTTACGTACGCACAATCAATAAGAAAGAAAGAGAAAGTACCCAGAGCGTTTTTGAGATTATGCAGCATATTCTTAAAATTATTCAAATTCTACAATCACCACGTGTAATAATAAAAACAAATAAAGCGAGAAAAAAATTCAATACCCGGCAAAGGCCGCGAGGAAAAGATTACATGCGGTAAACCGACGTGCCTCGCGGACATGTCGCTAATCTCATGCGCTTTTTTCCTAATCCACCGATTCTACCTTCAAAATTAGAATTAAGTTGAGTGACGATAGTATTTCAAAAGACGCGGCTACTGTGAACGAGTTACGATGCACAGACGGATGAGACGGCCTCTTAAAAATGTTATTGCCCTCACGCATTGATTCAGCTGGTAAAATAACGTTGTGCACTCGACAATAATAGCGTACACTATTCATTGAGCGATGATGCTGGTGAACACTGCGCTCTTCGACAATCAATGGTTCTCGCATTTTATGTTGTTTACAGTTAATACAATGTATCCGGCGCTGCTACTGGACCAAAGAATAGAACGCGTAAAAGGAAAAAATTAAGATCATAAAAGGATTTTTCGACGTCCTCGATGCCGAGCGAACTGAATGGATTCTGCATAGCCTGGCGGAAGAAAGAGCGAGAGCGGCGAAAATATGAAATAACATACAGTGTATAGTTTACCGTTATGATAATAAATACGCGCAATATTATTATTATCATTATTACTATTATTATAGCCTTCAATAAAAACATATTAAAAATCGTCGAGCCGGCGCGCGAAGAAGAGCGGTGTCAGGTTTTCCTTTTTATTTCGGTCATTTGTACGAAAAATAGCGTGTCAGTGACACCAAAAAGCGATGGATGGATGCTTATTGATGCGTAGCGGTCAATGCAATCCGCTCTGCATCATGTTTTGAACTGTACACATTACCTACATATACGGGCCAGTTCACTGATTTTTCGCATGAATTTGAGACAGAAAAACTATACTCCGTTAGGATTTTCTCTCACCTCATTCATAACATCGACGTCACGGTCACTATTTGCAAATAAAATCTAATGAAATCACGACACTTTGACCTCTGGGCCACTCATTGATCAGATTGGGAATCATTCAGGACGATGAAGCCATCACTCTGTTGCCCTATATCTCGCAGCTGTAACTCGAGGTATAAGAACCAGAATTGGGTTTCACTTTCAAGAAACTGAGTTGAAAGTACCATTCGATGGTCACAATTTTCAAGACTAACGGAGAGGGAGTTGTTTCCAAATTAAATTTCCAGAAGAGCACGGAAAATCAGATTCAATCGATCATCCAGTGTGAAGCCATTAAACTACAGAATAAATCGCGTTTGTGTCGAAGGTCAGTAACAATCTGTGTACTATTGTCGAAGAGTTATTAAAAATAAAAGCTTGACTGCTAATTCAACTTGATGAATTCGAGTCGAATGAACCTTTCAAACAAGACGAAAAAATATACAAAATTCTCACCATTAAGGAATGATTTTCCTACCGGAATTTTGAGAATTATTTTGTTTTAGAAAAAGAGAAAAAATCTTGCAGCTCTTTTCTTTTGTTGCTCGAGATTTGGGTTTCATAGGAATTCTGTTTTATCAGAAATTTGAACACAGTTAAGTAAGGCGCTAGAGGTATTCTGGCTCAATGTAAACAAACATTGCGGGATGTTCCCATCCGAAAAATGAAGTGGACTTTACGTGCAAATTCCACTTCATTTTTCGGACGGGAACATCCCGCGATGTTTGTTTACATTGAGCGAGAATACCTCTAGCGCCTTAAGTTAAGGGGTGATTAGGAGCTATTTTTTTCACAGACGTAAAATTTCTAGGAGGTTTACATCATAGGAGACGACTATTCCGATACTTATATGGTCAACGTATGGAGAAAAGTCCTTAGTTCCTAAAGTAGATCATAGCAAAACTATTGCCCTTAGCCAAGACTTCCCTCAGATATGCCAATACATTACCCTCTATAGCTTGAAAGTTGAACACAACAGATTGCAAATATATGTTTTCTTTTTTAGCGGGGAACCCACTACAATCTCTTTTCTTGTGGGAAATTTATAGAAAACGAGCGCGAGCGTGTTCAACTCGCGACATTATCAATTTGTGACGTCATCATTTCCGGGCGATAGAATAGTTTTACCCCCAAGCTATGTATGATAAGATATGATAGAAGGGGGACTTGGAAGAATTTTGCTACTCGGGCTGTATAAGATAGGAGACGACTTCCGATGATGAAGGGCTTAGAATGATGTCGACTCTCGAGCTGCATATGATAGAAAGGGGACAGAATAATTTTGACTTTGAATCTATATATGACAAGAGGATGACTTGGAGGAAGTTCGACTCTCGGGCTACGTGTGGTACGACGGAAAAGGAAAACGATGATCAGATTTGGACAAATTCAATTTCACATTTTTTGAGCGTTATTCAAAGAAAACCTAATACGTCTACACAAGAAAATTTACACTTCCCATAGGACAGTGAAACTTGTGGGTTCTACGGACATATATCATAAATTTCATGGAATAGTTTTCTATTATGCAATTCAAAATGTAACTTCGACTGTTTCGGGTTGTCTCTACGAGTTCCAATGGAAGAATATTTGATAGAACTTTTTTTTCATAAAAACTTGTAGTATTTCTTTTTTCTACGCTTTGTTTCTCACAATTCTGAATGATAGCTAGCACAAAATTCGAGATAAAATATTCTATATTTCGTCAATTCTGGTTTTACTAGGAATTTATAAGATATCATTACAAAATAAGAAGTCATCAGATCCGCAAGAGCTTAGCACGCTGAATTGGGTGCTTTGTCGAGGCTCGTTTGCGTTTCTTCGAAGTTTGGCTGGGGTCGGCTACAGGAAGATCTCTTCTGTACCAAGAGTCAGTTGATTGGACCGAGAAATTGTGAATGAATTCCACATTTCTGCGGCGCTGTTCCAAGACCTTCTTCTTGAGAGCACGTCTCAGCGGTCGGTCGGCACGATAAAGTCGGTACCATTGTCTTGAGACTTGCATCGCAGCCATCATTGAGGTAGAATCCAGCATCCGGAATATAGAAGTGGATATTTCTACCGGCAAGGCAGAAATAATGTCAAACTTCCGATCCATCGTGAGCAAAGTCTCCGATTGAGATCGTATTACATGCATAAGATTGTAGAATGCCATTATTATGGACAAAATTTGAAATAGCGATGCAATTTTAAAGTTCACAATAAATGCTTGTTAACTGTGTGAGTTTTTGATCGCTACTAACCCCTCACCCCTCCTGACTCTGCTTATATAGCTGAAGAATACAGCTCTCCGATTGGCTGGATACATAACAACCAATCAGAGTACGTCATCATCATGAACACTGAACTGTGATTGGTTGTTGTTTATACAGCCAATCAGGTGAGTCCACGTACCAAACTAGGTACCCAGGAGAGGCTCGTTTGAAAGGTTTTAACTTAGTTTTCAGTTTTTTCTGGACTATTCCTATATTTTATTTTCCATACGCCTCCCTTATTTGCTGAATATATAACAACCAATCAGATAGCGTTATTATTTTTAATGATGAAGCCAATTGAATGTTTCCATGCACTCAACCAAGTATTCCTTTGTGTATGACGAAAAAGTTATTGATAAAATATAGTAGAAACTGAAGACAGAGAAGAGAAGGGTAAAAAGAAAAGAAATCACCAATAACTATTTTGTCTCTTGCAAAAGAATACTAAGTTGGGCGTGAGGCGCCATCTAATTGGCTGTACTCACATCAACCAATCACAGCTCGCCATTTGTGAAGATGATGTAATCTGGTTCGTTGTTTTGTATTCAGCCAATGAGAGAGCAGTATTTTGGAGCTATATAAGGGGGGTCAGGGGAAGTGAGGTCTCAGTAGCGATCAAAAACTCAGACAGTCAACAAGAATTTATTGTGAACTTGAAAATTGAATCGCTATTTCAAATTTTTCCCATAAGAATGGCTTTCTACAATCTTATGCATGTAATACGATCTCAATCGGAGACTTTGCTCACGATGGATCGAAAGTTTGACATTATTTCTGCCTTGCCGGTAGAAATATCCACTTCTATATTCCGGATGTTGGATTCTACCTCAATGATGGCTGCGATGCAAGTCTCAAGACAATGGTACCGACTTTATCGTGCCGACCGACCGCTGAGACGTGCTCTCAAGAAGAAGGTCTTGGAACAGCGCCGCAGAAATGTGGAATTCATTCACAATTTCTCGGTCCAATCAACTGCCTCTTGGTACAGAAGTGATCTTCCTGTTGTCAACCCCAGCCAAACATCGAAGAAACGCAAGCGAGCCTCGACAAAACACCAAATTCAGCGTGATAAGCTGTTGCGGATCTGATGATTTCTTATTTTTTTGTAATAGTATGTTGTAAATTCCTAGTAAAATCAGAATTGACGAAATATAGAATATTTCATCTTGACTTCCATCTTGACAATTATTCACAGCACGAGAGAAAGAGTATTGAAAAAATAAAAAAATACCGGGATATACATTGGTAGAATCCTACAAAAGAAATAACCTACAACTCTAGAGGTTGCATATTCCTAAGGATAGATGACTTTTTCATAATTTCAAATGTCCAAGTTGATAATTTCGCTGATCATTTCCATCTCTTCGCCATGTGTACAGCACCATCATGAATTATTGATACTAAACAACTCCTACTGATGAATGAAGTAAGAGAGTAGGCTGAATTATCAATGATAAGAAAATTAAATCGTTCGTCATTATGACAATACACGTGGGTAAAGTAAACGTATGGTGGCAGACGTTCTGACGTTTACTCAGGCCCAGGTGTCATTTTCTAGCGTGATAACTTCAAGTAATTATCAATAATCTACTATCCAGTTGAATTTCCTTACCCTTTCATGCGGTTTCTTGAGTCAGGAGTTCGTGATGGTTTGGTCTAGTATATGTATAGCAGTGATGAACTGAATTAATCAACAATGCAGGCGGGTATCATCAAATTGATATAATACTTCTCTATTAAGAAATCTGAAATAGAACTTCTACATTTTTGATTTCGAATATTATTCTGGTAGATTTTTTTTCTCATCAAAACCTTTTTTTCTCGTTTTTTCCCCCTATACTTTCTCTCTCATAGTGTGAATGATTGCAAAGATAGAAGTCGAGATAAAATATTGTATTTTTGTAAATTCTCATTTTACTAGGTATTTACAGATATTCTCACAGAATAAAAGGTTCTCAGATCCGCAAGAGCTTAGCACGTTGAAATTGGTGCTTTGTCGAGGCTCGTTTGCGTTTCTTCGAGGTTTGGCTGAGGTTGGCAGCAGGAAGATCCTTTCTGTACCAAGAGTCAGTTGATCGGACCGAGAAATTATGAATAAATTCGACATTTCTGCGGCGCTGTTCCAAGACCTTTCTCTTGAGAGCGCGTCTCAACGGTCGGTCAGCACGATAAAGTCGGTACCATTGTCTTGAGACTCGCATCGCTGCCAACATTGAGGTGGAATCCAGCATCCGGAATATAGAAGTGGATATTTCTACCGGCAAGGCAGAAATAATGTCAAACTTTCGATCCATCGTGAGCAAAGTCTCCGATTGAGATCGTATTACATGCATAAGATTGTAGAAAGCCATTATTATTAAAAAAATTAGAAATAGCGATTCACTTTTCAAGTTCACAATAAATTCTTGTTGACTGTAAGAGTTGTTGATCGCTACTAACCCCTCACCCCTCTCGACTCCTCTTATATAGCTATCAATACTGCTCTGTCATTGGCTGGGTACAAAACAACCAATCAGAATACATCATCATTAAAAATACTGAACTGTGATTGGTTGTTGTTCATGCGGCCAATCGGGTGAGTCCATGTACCAAACTAGGTACTTATGTACCCAGGAGAGGCTAATTTGAAAGGTTTTCACTTAGTTTTCTGTTTTGTCTGGACAATTCCCATATTTCATTCTCCATACGCCTCTCTTATTGGCTGAATACATAACAACCAATCAGATTGCGTTATTATTTTTAGAGATGAGCCGTGATAGGGTGATGTAAATAAAGCCAATTACATGTTTCCATGCACTCAACCTAGTATTCCTTTGTACATGACAAAAAAGTTATTGATAAAATATAGTAGAAACTGAAGACAAGAGAGAAAAAAAGGGTAAACAAAAAAGATTTTGTCTCTCACAAAAGAATACTGAGTTGGGCGCGTGGAGATATGTAATTGGCTGTATGCACATCAACCAATCACAGCTTGCAATTTGTGGACATGATGTAATCTGGTTGGTTGCTTTGTATCTAGCCAATGAGAGAGCAGTATTTTGGAGCTATATAAGAGGGGTCATGAGAGGTGAGGCCTTAGTAGCGATCAAAAACTCAGACAGTCAACAAGCATTTATTGTGAACTTGAAAATTGAATCGCTATTTCAAATTTTTCCCATAAGAATGGCTTTCTACAATCTTATGCATGTGATACGATCTCAATCGGAGACTTTGCTCACGATGGATCGAAAGTTCGACATTATTTCGGCCTTGCCGGTAGAAATATCCACTTCTATATTCCGGATGTTGGATTCTACCTCAATGATGGCTGCGATGCAAGTCTCAAGACAATGGTACCGACTTTATCGTGCCGACCGACCGCTGAGACGTGCTCTCAAGAAGAAGGTCTTAGAACAGCGCCGCAGAAATGTCGAATTTATTCATAATTTCTCGGTCCGATCAACTGACTCTTGGCACAGGAGTGATCTTCCTGTTGTCAACCCGAGCCGAACATCGAAACGCAAACGAGACTCGACAAAGCACCAAATTCAACGTGCTAAGCTCTTGCGGATCTGATGATCTCTTATTTTGTAATAATATCTTTTAAATTCATAGTAAAATCCGAATTAACGAAATATAGAATATTTCATCTCTACTTTCATGTTCGCAATTATTCACAGCACGAGACAATGAGTATTACAAAAATGAAAAAATACTGAAATATACATTGACAAAGACCTGCAAAAAAGATAATCTACAACTACGACTGCTTTCAACTATGGAGCAATCATGAACCAGAAAAAAGCCCTACCCTCCCCCCGCCAAAAAAAAAGAAAAAAGAGGAGAGACTTTCGGTTTGAACTTTTTTTGACATATCTAGAAAAATTCCCGGACTTGGGGCAGAATTTCCTGACTTTTCTCTTTCACTTTTCCAGGTTGTCCAGAGACTAACCATCATGTACATATCACTTTTGTCTGTATACGTGCGCATCAGTGCACACCTTGCTACGAATTCACTCAAAGCACACAACCAGCGACTCATACCTCAGGCTCATCCCGGCAATTGCTCCAAAAGATTTCACCATACTTATGCCTACGATATTTCATGACCAATAGCTCCCTAAGCGGCTAGTGTAACCCAGTAAACTACAATATTCATAATGAAGTATGAAACCAGATCGTCATTTTCCACATGTCGCAAAAAGTATTTCCTCTTTCTCAGCTTGGACTGCTCAACGTTCTCACGATGTCACTTGAAATATCGATTTTGTAGTGGCAGAGAGCACAGACGAAATTGCTGTTCGTTTTAAAATTCCAGCGGAATATCAATTCGCATTCCCATTTTTCTGTTCAAGGTCACCAAACGTCTCTAAAGCCAAATACTCTTCAAGGTCATTGACCATCATGATCGATATTTCCATAGCAAACGAGAAAAAAAAAGCTCTTCTTGAAAGACGAAACTAGATGAAGTGCGATGGAAAAAAAAAAGAAAAATTGAATTGGTTAACGGTGCAAATCGTTACACGTCTGAGGGGGAGCCATTCGCATATAACCTTTGCGTTTCGCGATAGAAAATTGGTACTTAGATCCTCACCCTGGTCGAGAAATTGAGATGAATTTTTACTTCATATTTCAGTAAGTTGTCACAACGCATTTTCCCAAGACGTCCATCGATTACCGCACTCAAGAGTAGCGCACCAAGATGACTCACAAAAAGCTCAAAGATCTTTCAATAGATCCATCTTACTACCGATAGTGAAGTTATTCGTACGTCGTAAGTTTTTTCCCCACTTTTAATTCAACACTTCTGTGTCGGGTGTCGAAACGTAGGCTTACTCCAGAAACGCATCTCAACACGTTTTATGAGAGGAAGACTGGATACGGTATAATCACTCGGGCTATTATAGTAGAACAGTAGTAATTAAACTTCTCGTGAATACGAGCGAGAAAGAGAGAATCTTACGTTGACGCTGCTTCATTTGGCACAGTTTTCGTATTCGATCATTGAACGTGCGTGAAAGACGAGGAAACAAAATTTTTATGGCCTAGTTGTAAGGAAAAAAAGAAGGAAAGAAAGTAATAACGTGCCGAAGATTAGATTTATCTTTTTTCCAGATGCATTCGACATTTCAAAGAACGGTACATATATTCTCGCAATATTGTATCTAGTGCACCGGTTTAAGAGATCATCGATTTTTTTTTTTTATTCTTCCTTCATTTAATAGTCTGTCTTCAGCTTTATGAAAATTGCCAAACCCCTGCGTATACTAACGCAAGAAAGAAAAAGTAAAAATTTATTTAATGATAGGATTTTTATTAATTTTTTACTGTTCCAAGGCTCAAAAGTATATCAGCCTATACACACAAAATCAGATCTCGTACATCAAGAGTGTAAATTATATTCGCGTATAAAAGATGAGCATCGGGTGACAGCTGGTCGTCGTTTTCATTGAAGCTTCTTCCACCGAGGAAACGTTTTTCTAGTAAAAACCATTCCAAATTCGGATAGCTCGTATAAATTTTTTACGGTGGTACGTATCCGGCAGCAGTGATTTTTTTTTTTTATTGAAGAGAGCTTTATTATTTTATAGATTCTCTCTACTCTTAGTAATGACACAAACAATATCGAAGCGAGAGCAGTCGTTCCCCTTCGAGTCGATAATGACGCGGAATAAATATTTTGCTTTTTTTTCTCTCTTTTTCGTCACCTAATTTAGTTCTTGGTACCACCCCATCGCGTTTTTGGATGAACTCTCCCTACCGCGAATGCAAAAATATAGACAACGTGAAATCAAACTGTACCAGACAAAACTTCATCAATAAGGTCATTACTTCTGCTAAAAAAAAGGAGGAATCGAAGGGAGGCGGAAAGTCGTTTTGTTTGATATCAGTCGGAAGAATCGGCCAACGATGTATAAATTGAAGCGTAACTGACACGGTGACAGCTGTCGCTCCTCGGTGCTGCGTCACGAGAGAAGCGAACAATAATACTCCGAATTCTACGCGGAGAAATAGAGAGAAAAAAAAAGTTACGCATTTACACCTCTTAATTCTAGATTTGCATATAGTGAAGCGATTATGTTTACTGTATTTTTTTATTTTCCAAACAAGCGCATTCGGCCTATGTTTATAATAATCATGAACCGCAAACGTACATAGGGTGTTATCGAGGGATTGTCCGGGGGTAATGATATTTCAGGGTTAGTTACCCCCGCACCAGGGTAATTCTGTATATATGATAACGGCTTATGAAATGTATGTTACGAGGGATTTAGATTTTTGAAAGGAGGTCAGGCCTTAGTTCGGATTTAGAATTGGAACTTTACGGAAAATCGAAAGAAGAAAAGTAAAAACAGATTTACACACAAAAGCATCATCGTCGCGTATGCTGCTATCAATAGAAGTCAGCGATAGTAAGTAAATCCGAAATTTAATTCGAAAATTCAACGCAAATTTCGCATACGTACGTACATAATACGTTTTGACATCGAACCGTCGTGTGGTAACCTTTGCCTTGCGATACATACGAGATTATATTCGACTCGCTTTTGAAAAGGTGCAGTATCCGTTCGGTGGATATGTCTATCGAAAGAATTGCTGCTCGCTATAATGAACGCGGGGAAGGAGAGGAAGGCGGAAAAGCGGGATTTGAGTAAATATTTTACGACTCACTTTGTACAATACCTATTGAAAGAAGAGGAAAATCAACGAACCTGAAGAGAGACAGAGTAGCGCAAAGGAAAAGTAATTCTGAAATAAGTTTGAGAGAAAAGTCCAATTGTGTGGAGCTTTACGGTAGAAAAAATATTGCGCGCTATTGGGAACAGTTCGCGAGTTGATCTTTTCTCTTTGATTATAAACATTGCCTTGCTTCCACCTGTTATCTTCCACGGCTAATTTTAACGTATCATTTTTGTAGATTTCAAATATTTGTTGTCTCACAATACGGTGTCGTAGTTACTTGTTCCAAGCTTTGTATCACAATGTAGGAACACTAACGAACACACAATCGCCATCAAACATCCACAACTTGTGAGAACTAAGGAGACCGTTCCAGAGGGAGATTTACATATACGACGAGCCTACGACATGCAATCGTCTTTCCGTAGTCGAATTATACTATCTACCATCTCATTCTAGTAAAGCTGTGGGAAACATTCATACTAATTGGGGATCGAAGCTGGCATTGAAAGGCAACTACTCTTTAACAAAAAAGGACGTAAGGTAAGAAAATATTCGGTACTACACCCAACTCTGGACACGCGTAGGGAAGGAAAGAGAGGAGGAAACCGTAAATTGGGTTGGAAATCTGTGCCGTAGTTGAGCAAGAATAGTTCCGAGCAGCAGATTACCGCTCTCTCCGAACCTTCGGATGACGGCACCATTCTCATCTCATGATGCTTTCAAACTCTCTTGCGGAGTTGGATAGTCTAAAAGATGGTCGTTGGACGATTCTTAATTCGTAGGATATGGAGTAAAAGATAATGAACCCAAAAAATATCAGAGCTACAATTATGTGACCTCCAAACAGAAGTGTTGAATTAAAAGTGGTGAAAAAAACTTACGACGTACGAAGAACTTCACTATCGGAGTATCGGTAGTAAGATGGTACTATTGAAAGATCTTCGAGCTTTTTGTGATTCATCTTGGTGCGCTACTCTTGAGTGCGGTAATCGATGGACGTCTTGGGAAAATACGTTGTGACAACTTACTGAAATATGAAGTAAAAATTCATCTCAATTTCTCGACCAGGGTGAGGATCTGAATACCAATTGTCTATCGCGAAACGCAAAGGTCCCCCTCAGACGTACAACGATTTGCACCCGTTAACCAATCCAATTTTTCTTCTTTTTTCCCATCGCATTTCATCCACTTTCGTCTTTCAGGAAATACTTTTTGCGACATGTGGAAAATGACGATCTGATTTCATACTTCATTATGAATATTGTAGTTTACCGGGTTACACTAGCCGCTTAGGGAGCTATTGGTCATGAAATATCGTAGGCATAAGTATGGTGAAATCTTTTGGAGCAATTGCCGGGATGAGTCTGAGGTATGAGTCGCTGGTTGTGTGCTTTGAGCGAATTCGTAGCCAGGTGTGCACTGATGCGCACGTATACAGACAAAAGTGATATGTATATGATGGTGAGTCTCTGGAAAACCTGGAAGAGTGAAAGAATTTGAGGGTTAATGGAAAAGTCAGGGAAAAATCAGGAAATTCTGCCCCAAGTCTGGGAATTTTTCTAGATATGTCAAACAAAGTTCAAACCGAAAGTCTTTTGTCAATGTATATTTCGGTATTTTTTCATTTTTTCAATACTCACTGTCTCGTGCTGCGCATAATTGCAAAGATGAAAGTAGAGATGAAATATTCTATATTTCGTTCATTCGGATTTTACTATGCATTTAAAAGATATTATTACAAAATAAGAGATCATCAGATCCGCAAGAGCTTAGCACGTTGAAATTGGTGCTTTGTCGAGTCTCGTTTGCGTTTCTTCGATGTTCGGCTCGGGTTGACAACAGGAAGATCACTCCTGTGCCAAGAGTCAGTTGGTCGGACCGAGAAATTATGAATAAATTCGACATTTCTGCGGCGCTGTTCTAAGACCTTTTTCTTGAAAGCACGTCTCAGCGGTCGGTCGGCACGATAAAGTCGGTACCATTGTCTTGAGACTTGCATCGCAGCCATCATCGAGGTAGGGTCAAGCATTCGGAATATGGAAGTGGATATTTCTACCGGCAAGGCAGAAATAATGTTAAACTTTTGATCCATCGTTAGCAAAGTCTCCGATTGAGATCGTATCACATGCATAAGATTGTAGAAAGCCATTCTTATGGGAAAAATTTGAAATAGCGATTCAATTTTCAAGTTCACAATAAATGCTTGTTGACTGTCAGAGTTTTAGATCGCTACTAACCCCTCACCCCTCCTGACTCTCCTTATATAGCTTAAGAATACAGCTCTCTGATTGGCTAGATACATAACAACCAATAAGAATACGTCATCATCTTGAATACTGCACTGTGATTGGTTGTTGTGTATACGGCCAATCAGGTGAGTCCATGTACCAAACTAGGTACTTATGTACCCAGGAGAGGCTAGTTTGAAAGGTTTTCACTTATTTTTCAGTTTTTTCTTAACTATTCTTACATTTTATTCTTCATACGACTCTCTTATTTGCTGAATACATAACAACCAATCAGATTGCGTTATTATCTTTGATAATGAAGTCAATTAAATGTTTCCATGCACTCAACCAGGAGCCTTTGTATATTCCAAAAAAGCTCTTGATAAAATATATGTAATAGAAGCGGAAGGCAGAGGAAAAGAGGCTAAAAAGAAAAGAAATCACCAATAACTATTTTGTCTCTCACAAAAGAATACTGAGTTGGACGCGTGGAGACATCTAATTGGCTGTAGGCCAACAACCAATCACAGCTCGCAATTAGTAAAGATAATGTAATGTGATTGGTTGTTTTGTGTCCAGCCAATGAGAGAGCAGTATTTTGGAGCTATATAAGGGGGGTCAAGGGAGGTGAGGCCTTAGTAGCGATCAAAAACTCAGACAGTCAACAAGCATTTATTGTGAACTTGAAAATTGAATCGCTATTTCAAATTTTTCCCATAAGAATGGCTTTCTACAATCTTATGCATGTGATACGATCTCAATCGGAGACTTTGCTCACGATGGATCGAAAGTTTGACATTATTTCTGCTTTGCCAGTGGAAATATCTACATCTATATTCCGGATGCTCGATCCTACCTCGATGATGACTGCAATACAAGTCTCAAGAAGGTGGTACCAACTTTATCGTGCCGACCAACCGATGAGACGCGCTCTCGCAGAAATGTTGAATTTATTCATAATTTCTCGGTCCAACCGACTGATTCTTGGTTCAGAAGGGATCTTCCAATGGCTAGTCATAGACTAATGGCTCCTAACCAAGCCTCCAAGAAACGCAAACGAGCCTCGACAAAGCACCAATTTCAACGTGCCAAGCTCTTGCGGATGTGAGAACCTCTTATTCTGTGAGAATATCTGTAAATACGTAGTAAAATGAGAATTTAGAAAAATGAAATATTTCATCTCGCGACTTCTATCTTTGCAATCATTCACACTATGAGAGAGAAAGTCCAGGGAAAAAATGAGAGGTAATAAAAAATTTTCATGAGAAAAAATTCTATCAGAAAATATGCTTCGGACACATTAAACTGTAGGAGTTCCATTTTAAATTTCCTAATAGAAAAGTATTTTATCAAATTGATGATACACGCCAGCATTGTTGATGAATTCAGTTGATCACTTCTAGACCGCATCATCTTGAACTCCCGACTCGAGAACCTGCATCAAAAGGTGAGGAAATTCAACTGGATAGTTGATAATTACTTGAAGTTATCACGCTAGAAAATGACACCTGTGGCTGAGTAAACTTGAGAACGTCTGCCACCATACGTTTACCCTCGTGTATTGTCATAATGATGAACGATTTAATTTTCCTATCAGTGATAATTCAGCCTACTCTCTTACTTCATTCATCAGTAGGAGTTGTTTCGTATCAACAATTCATGATGGTGCTGTACACATGGCGAAGAGTTGAAAGTGATCAGCGAAATTATCAATTTGGACATTTGAAATGATGAAAAATTCATCTATCCTTAGGAATATACAACTTCTAGAGTTCTAGGTTATTTCTTTTGCAGGATTTTGTCAATGTACTTCGGTATTTTTTCATTTTTTTAATACTCATTCTCTCGTGCTGTGAATAATTGCTAACATGAAACTAGAGATGAAATATTCTATGTTTCGTTAATTCGGATTTTACTATGAATTTAAAAGATATTATTACAAAATAAGAGATCATCAGATCCGCAAGAGCTTAGCATGCTGAATTGGGTGCTTCGTCAAGGCTCGCTTGCGTTTCTTCGATGTTTGGCTGGGGTTGACAACAGGAAGATCAGTCCTGTGCCAAGAGTCAGTTGATCGGACCGAGAAATTATGAATGAATTCCACATTTCTGCGGCGCTGTTCTAAGACCTTCTTCTTGAGAGCGCGTCTCAGCGGTCGGTCGGCACGATAAAGTCGGTACCATTGTCTTGAGACTTGCATAGCAGCCATCATTGAGGTAGAATCCAACATCCGGAATATAGAAGAGGATATTTCTACCGGTAAGGCAGAAATAATGTCAAACTTTCGATCCATCGTGAGCAAAGTCTCCGATTGAGATCGTATCACATGCATAAGATTGTAGAAAGCCATTCTTATGGGAAAAATTTGAAATAGCGATTCAATTTTCAAGTTCACAATAAATGCTTGTTGACTGTCTGAGTTTTTGATCGCTACTAAGGCCTCACCTCTCCTGACCCCTCTTATATAGCTCCAAAATACTGCTCTCTCATTGGCTGGACACAAGATTACACCATCTTCACAAATTGCAAGCTGTGATTGGTTGATGTGCGTACAGCCAATTAGATGTCTTCACGCGCCCAACTCAGTACTCTTTTGTGAGAGAAAAAATAGTTATTGGTGATTTATTTCATGTTGACTCTTTTTGCTCTGTCTTCAGTTTCTACTTCATTTCATCAATAACTTTTTCGTCCAGTACAAATGAAATGTAGGTTGAGTGCATTGAAACATTTAAATGGGTTTATTTACATCACCTTATCACGGCCCATCTCCAAAAATAATAACACAATCTGATTGGTTGTTATTTATTCAGCCAATAAGAAAGGCATATGGAGAATGAAATATGGGAATTGTCCAGACAAAACTGAAAACTAAGTGAAAACCTAGCAAATTAGCCTCTCCTGGGTACATAAGTACCTAGTTTGGTACATGGACTCACCCGATTGGCCGTATGAACAACAACCAATCACAGTTCAGTAATCTTAATGATGATGTATTCTGATTGGTTGTTTTGTACCCAGCCAATGACAGAGCAGTATTGATAGCTATATAAGAGGAGTCGAGAGGGGTGAGGGGTTAGTAGCGATCAAAAACTCATACAGTCAACAAGCACTTATTGCGAACTTGAAAATTGCATCGCTATTTCAAATTTTTTCCATAATAATGGCTTTCTACAATCTTATGCATGTGATACGATCTCAATCGGAGACGTTGCTCACGATAGATCAAAAGTTTGACATTATTTCTGCCTTGCCAGTGGAAAAATCTACTTCTATATTCCGGATGCTCGATCCTATCTCGATGATGGCTGCGATGCAAGTCTCAAGACAATGGTACCGACTTTATCGTACCGACCGGCCGCTGAGACGCGCTCATAAAAAAAAGGTCTTGGAGCAGCGCCGCAGAAATGTCGAATTTATTCATAATTTCTCGGTCCGACCAACTGACTCTTGGTACAGGAGTGATCTTCCTGTGGTCAACCCCAGCCAAACCTCGAAGAAACGCAAACGAGCCTCGACAAAGCAGCAATTTCAGCGTGCAAAGCTCTTAAAAATTACAAAATATAAAATATTTTATCTCGACTTCTATCTTTGCACTCATTCACAAAAAGTGTCGAAAAAAATAACATCAGGTTAAAAAACGAAAACAAAAGGTTTTCATGAGACAACAATTCTGCGCACTTGGCGCCTAGGAACAAGATCCTTTCTTCATACAATATAAGGAGGCACGATTCAAAGCAAGTACGGCAGGACACAATCCACTGGATTTTTGTATTATTCAATAATAATTTATTTAGTTTTAGATTTAAAATTAAAAATTGCTATATCTTCAGTAATTTATATAAATTTTTCTTTAATAATATTAATAATTAATAAAATTTTAGGAAATTATATGTTTATTTTTATAAATTTTTTTCATAGATTTAGTTCATTGTTTTTATTTATGATTGTAAATATTTCCAGTTATATTCTAAAAATGGAAACCAAACAACTTGTTGGAATTTCCGGCAGTGTCCAGCACAATTTAATGGGCAATAGTTCAAGCTAATTTTGAACTTTGAAACTAACCTGAAGAGTGGAGAGGAGGAAGAGGCCTCGGGCGGGTAACTAAAATCCCGTACACTTGTATCTGACGCCTCAAATTTTGTCCCGTGAAAATTGTGAAGGAAAAGAAGCCAGAACTGTGAAACTTTGTTTTTCTGATTCAATATCAGTACTAATCTCACTAGTTCCAACCAATTCGAATGGAAAGACGCAAGATGTTACCTGATGTGCAGCTCCACTACTGGGAGATAAGGCGGCTAGTATGAGCTTGATATACGACGAGCTTCTAACGAAAAGTCGTCAGTTCATTTTTCTATTTTTGAGTCAAGCTTTAGAGAGAATTCAGGTTCAAGTGTACTGGAAAAAAGGCAAAAAAGTGGTAAACTCCCAAATCAGTATGGACTTGCATTACACCACGTTGAAAAAATATATGGCCCCAGAATTATATTACTCAGCAACAAGAATACCAGAGTCAATCTTGGTTCAAATTGACTCCTCTGGACCAAACTTTCTAAGCCACCAAGTGACTAAGGAGTGACGCGTCTTCGGCACTCGCAGATGTTCCGGGTAGAGGGAGGTATATATACGACGAATGGTCGCCACTTTAACATTTTGGTGTCCGGCACACGGAATGCTAGAAAGACATATAAGGAAATCAAGAAACCCTGACGCATTCTTTTCTGGTGGCAGACCCGCCAAAGACGGAGAGATTTACGGATAAGACACAAGACGTTACATAATTATGTAGCTCTACCACTCGCACATAGTGTGAGCTTGGTATGAACGGTCGTCAAAGACAATGATTTTTCTCGTTTTAAGCCAATACCTGCAAGACTGAAAACAATTATTTGAGTCTCACATAGAAGTTTTTAACCCGAAAACGATCTCACCAAAGACACACAGACCACCACGAATGCAAAATCAAGAGCGACTCAACCACTTCAATAGAAGAATAACATACAAAGAGATACAAATATGTACTTCAGAACTCCTTCTTTCAATGGATCTTCAAAGTCATTGTACCATAAATAAGTGATGATCCAGGGAGTAAACTTATCGATATTCTCTCAACAATTCGAGCGTTAAAACAAGGTTGTTATATTAACAAGGTGGCGTCAATCTTCTTCCAAAGTAACCGTTGAACTTAAGAGTAATAACCCTCCGCACAATGAATAATCACCAATCAGTCACGGTGAATCCTCCATATGTCGTACTTGAGAGCTCAACCCAACAGGCTCTTACATTCACAGAGGAAGGACTAGAAATCGATTTCGATAATACGAATTGCACCCACCGTCACTCACTTTCAAGCGTTATCGAGTCTCGTCTAAAAATTACTGTCTTATTCTAAGATTTCTCACCGCGTCTCAAAAGCAAAAAGTGGTATCTCGAGGGCTCGACCCGACCGCTCGCGAGTCAACAAATTAACGACTTATTAGCGGGATCGCCTTTTTGAAGCACGAGTAGCGCACTCGATCGAGCACTCGAAATTAATTTATAAATTTCAGTAGCGTAAAATTAGAATGATTAATAGCGCGTCGTTACACGTTTTCCTCCTTTTTTCGCTCGCTTCATTATAACGATATTATTTCTCCACTACACTGTACCTCGAAAACACGGGTGATATTGAAAAAGTCGTCCGCGTCCTTTTTTTTTGTCAATGTAGGACAATCGACTGTACGATGAGGCAACATTCAAAACAGTATCGAGTAAAAAATATAACAAAAATTTTCACTATTTTTCTGCATTTAAAAAAAAGGGGTGGTCGCACGAGACATATTATTCAACCAATATGCCTTTCGTTTCGGTCTAGTAAGTGTGAATTCAAAATAATACAAACAATTACGGGCGACACAAAAAGCTTTTCTCCTCTTCAACCCTATTATACGACATCCAGTCGTACACGAAAGCGGTATACAGAGCGAAAACTTGATGAGCATACTGGATTTTGCAACGAGTAAATACATACAATGAAGTACAGCGTAGATCGACCCAAGTACCAAAGAATGCAGAGCTACAGCGCCTAAGTCGATAACGACTGATTTATTACATTTTAAATTTTCGTATTGTTTCCACTTTTATGGGGTTAGATCGGTTACGCGATGAGGAGTTGAGAATCATCGACAATCGAGAGAGAAAAGAGGAAGAGCGGAGTACGCGGGTAACAAAACAAGGGGCTACCGTGGCGAATACAAGAGGGACACGGGCAATAAGGAGGTGGAAGACGACGAGACTCACTCGAGTGTACCTATTCATCGTAATATTGTATCGAAATTGAATAAAATTGTTGTATCGGTTAATATTCGACTATTGTGTAGAGTAATGGTTACAATTTCAGCGCGCGGCTCACTTTTCAAAAGACGAGACGAGCGAAAGGTGAATTCGGAAGAGTAATTTTAGACGCGCGATATTTCAAAAAGAAAATGTACAAACAAGCTAAACTGTTCAATTCTGAACAAAGATGTCAAGCTGAATTTGTACCATACACCTTTTGGACCGCCTGATTAGGTGCATCGCTCGTGCCATTCACGCACTGACCGCAATATGAATTGATTATCGAGAATCACTTTCCAATAACTTCATTAACGATTCTTAGCGCGATCTGCAACGTATGTGAGGCGAAATATGAATAAATTGATATTAAATTGCTACAACAAAATTATCGAATATTAAGCAAGAATCACAGCCATACTGAAACAGCATAAAATCTCTTATTCACTCTTGCGTTTCAGACTTCTAAAATTTTCGCATGAAAAAAAAGTGCTCTTTGACTACGTATGCTGTTCTTCTTTTTTAGATAAAATTTTTTGCCGCGTTTGTACGACGGTTGGAGGAAACTCGACACAATAAAAAAGAGTAATAAAAAGTAGGTATGGTACACGTTGTTGAAAATACAAAATTAAAAACAAAAGACAGCCTCCTAAAATATAAAACTGAAGTGGTGAAAAGCCAACCGACTGAAGAAATCTGCTTATATAGATACAAAAATATTGAAATAGTTTCGTATCAACGACGTTCGAAGCGTCGTCAAAAAAATGATCTTATATTACGGGATATTGAAATGCGTGTCTTTTATGCGAAACTGTTCTTACGTTCAGACTTCAGTGAGTGATGGTTTTCCTGCGAATTCAAAGCGAAGCTAAAATATATCGACATCTATTAAATCTCTTCATAAGAGACGAGACTCTCCAAAAGTATCCTTGCATGGCTAGTCTTCCATGAATTCTTCAAAATTTGAATAAAACATACCGACCAAAATAATATAAAGATTGATACAGAATAGAGTGCGCGGACGGGGATAAAATACGGACGCTACGCTGAAGGATCGCTTTTGGGAAGGGTTCTATAGCCTCTGAAAATTATATTAAAGCCGTATTCACAGTGAAAGCGGATTAGAAATTCGAAAGAAATACTTTTTCATAATATCGCATACATTAAATTCAACTCTCGTAACTTAATATGAAGAGTCGTAATCTAAAATTAAGAATTATTACTGTTAAAGGTATTTACGGGCGATGGGAGTCTGAGGATCAAAATTTGAGACTCAAAAAAGAAGAGGAGCAGTCTTAGAAATAAGCTACTCTTACTCATTCTAGAAGCTTTCGGTGTGAAAGCTCTGAGCAACTGAGAAGTATACGACAGTCACAACACAGAACCATGTCACTATTCATACCAAGACTAGATTTACACACTAGCCACAGAAGGGATGGAAAAGTCCTTTATCCCATTTCATCTCTTTCATTTTCCACAACCTCAATTTAAATTACCTTCTTCACGCGCCATATCCAAAGAACTGCAGTCAGTTGTCATTTCGATAACTCGTTTCCATTTTTCACGATCGTGAGATATGGGTACAAGCGATGGGAATCTGATGATCAAAATTTGAGCGTTGGAAAAGAGGAGGTGGAATAGGGAAAATAAGCTACTCTCACATACTCCAGAAGCTCTTGGATTAAGGGCCTTGAATTCGCAAGTGATGAGTACAATAGTCAAATCACAGAACCAATTCATTACACAACACAACAAAAAAAAAAAATTGAAAACCACATGAACGAAATTATACTATTCTAAAAGTATTTTCGACGCTGATCACGATGCCGTTGTCCGTTTTTCAAGTTTTGGCCCGGTTTTTGAGAAATGATCAAATCAAATTCCCGCGCTTTGTTGCGACGCGCAGCGTATGTTACCCAGCTATCGAATTTTGCGAGAACGGGAACATACACTGCGCGTCGCAACGAAGCGCGGGAATTTGATTTGATCATTTCTCGAAAACCGGGCCAAAACTTGAAAAACGGACAACGGCATCGTGATCAGCGTCGAAAATACTTTTAGAATTGTATAATTTCGTTCATGTGGTTTTCAATTTTTTTTTTTTGTTGTGTAGTGTTATTCACACCTAGGATGAATATTATTTTGGTAGAATTTTTTTCTCATAAAAACCTGATGTTATTTTTTTCGACACATTCTCTCTCATCGTGTAAATGATTGCAAAGATAGAAGTCGATATAAAATATTTTATATTTTGTAATTTTCATTTTACTAGGTATTCACAGTTATTCTCACAGAATAATAGGTCATCAGATCCGCAAGAGCTTAGCACGCTGAAATTGCTGCTTTGTCGAGGCTCGTTTGCGTTTCTTCGAGGTTTGGCTGGAGTTGACCACAGGAAGATCACTCCTGTACCAAGAGTCAGTTGATCGGACCGAGAAATTATGAATAAATTCGACATTTCTGCGGCGCTGCTCCAAGACCTTTTTTTTTAAGAGCGCGTCTCAGCAGTCGGTCGGCACGATAAAGTCGGTACCATTGTCTTGAGACCTGCATCGCAGCCATCATCGAGGTAGGGTCGAGCATTCGGAATATGGAAGTGGATATTTCTACCGGCAAGGCAGAAATAATGTCAAACTTTTGATCCATCGTGAGCAAAGTCTCCGATTCGGATCGTATCACATGCATAAGATTGTAGAAAGCCATTATAATGGAAAAAATATGAAATAGCGATGCAATTTTCAAGTTCGCAATAAGTGCTTGTTGACTGTATGAGTTTTTGATCGCTACTAACCCCTCATCCCTCTCGACTCCTCTTATATAGCTACCAATACTGGTCTGTCATTGGCTGGAGACAGAACAACCAACCAGAATACATCATCATTAAGAATACTGAACTGTGATTGGTTGTTGTTATACGGCCAATCAGGTGAGTCTACGTACCAAACAAGGTGCCTATGTACCCAGGAGAAGCTAATTTGAAAGGTTTTCACTTAGTTTTCAGTTTTGTCTGGTCAATTGCCATATTTTATTTTCCATACGCCCTTCTTATTGGCTGAATACATAACAACCAATCAGATTGCGTTATTATTTTCAGAGATGAGCCGTGATAGGGTGATGTGAATAAAGCCAATTACATGTTTCCATGCACTCAACCTAGTATTCCTTTGTACATGATAAAAAAGTTATTGATAAAATATAGTAGAAACTGAAGACAAGAGAAAAAAAGGGTAAACATAAAAGATTTTGTCTCTCACAAAAGAATACTGAGTTGGGCGCGTGGAGACATGTAATTGGCTGTATGCACATCAACCAATCACAGCTTGCAATTTGTGGACATGATGTAATCTGGTTGGTTGCTTTGTATCTAGCAAATGAGAGAGCAGTATTTTGGAGCTATATAAGAGGGGTCATGAGAAGTGAGGCCTTAGTAGCGATCAAAAACTCAGACAGTCAATAAGCACTTATTGTGAACTTGAAAATTGCATCGCTATTTCAAATTTTTCCCATAATAAGGGCTTTTACAATCTTATGCATGTGATACGATCTCAAATGGAGACTTTGCTCACAATGGATCAAAAGTTTGACATTATTTCTGCTTTGCCAGTGGAAATATCTACTTCTATATTCCGGAAGCTCGATCCTACCTCGATGATGGCTGCAATACAAGTCTCAAGAAGATGGTACCAAATTTTAGCCTTCCTATAGCCAGATACGCTTTCTCCATCCACTATTCTGATCACATCTCAATTTCCGTCAATGTGATCAGCCTGCATAAAAATCTTTTCCTCTCTTCCGAGAATATGTACCTACGTAGGTACAAAAATTCCTGTAAATTGAAATAAATTCAAATGTAAAGAATTGAAACCACTTCGTCAGCAAAGACAACAAGGGGAAACAAGGAGGCATCAATGTCATTGGAAAATTATTGAAAAAAGAAGTGAAAAGAGGAGTAATCTTTCTTGGCTCACAGATATGACCACTCACTAACGTGGACACATCTGATTTGCTGTATGCAAAACAACCAATCACAACTCACTATTCATGATGAAACTACAATCTGATTGGAAATTGAAAATGATTACTTTGGTAAAAGCGACGAGGTGCATCAGGAATGAATAGATGCAATAATTGAGAAAAAATTTAAAATTAGGGGAAATCTTCCATAACCAGCCTCTTTTGCACACTTGAGCACCTAGTCTGGTACGTGGATTCACCTGACTGGTCGTATGAACAACAGCCAATCACAGTTCAGTATTCTTGATGATGATGTATTCTGATTGGTTGTTCTGTATCCAGCCAATGACAGAGCAGTATTGGTAGCTATATAAGAGGAGTCGAGAAGGGTGAGGGGTTAGTAGCGATCAAAAACTCATACAGTCAACAAGCACTTATTGCGAACTTGAAAATTGCATCGCTATTTCAAATTTTTTCCATAAGAATGGCTTTCTACAATCTTATGCATGTGATACGATCTCAATCGGAGACTTTGCTCTTGATGGATCAAAAGTTTGACATTATTTCTGCCTTGCCGGTAGAAATATCCACTTCTATATTCCGGATGCTGGATTCTACCTCGATGATGGCTGCGATGCAAGTCTCAAGACAATGGTACCGACTTTATCGTGCCGACCGACCGCTGAGACGCGCTCTTAAGAGAAAAGTCTTGGAACAGCGCCGCAGAAATGTCGAATTCATTCATAATTTCTCGGTCCGATCAACTGACTCTTGGTACAGGAGTGATCTTCCTGTGGTCAACTCCAGCCAAACCTCGAAGAAACGCAACCGAGCCTCGACAAAGCAGCAATTTCAGCGTGCTAAGCTCTTGCGGTTCTGATGACCTATCATTTTGTAATAATATCTTATAAATACCTAGTAAAATGAAAATTTACAAAATATAAAATATTTCATCCCGACTTCCATCTATTACAATTATTCACACTATGAGAGAGAAAGTGTCCAAAAAAATAACATCAGGTTAAAGAACAAGAACAAAAGGTTTTCATGAGAAAAATTCTACCAGAATAATATTCGTTTATTAGAAAGGACACTTCAAAACTGTAGAACTTCCATTTCGGATTTCTGAATTGAAAAGCATTCCATCAAATTGATGATAACCGCCCGCATTGTTGATTAATTGATTTGATCACTTCTATATATGGACTAGACCGCACCATCACAAACTTCTGTATCTCAAGAAGCCTCACTGATGAGAGAAGAAATTGAACAGAATGACTATAAATTTATAAGAACATGAAATCTTTCATCATTATAACCACCAAACATGAGGATAAATCTTTTGTGATAAGAGAGAAATTTCACTAGAAACGCACCAAAGCGAGAGATGGAGCAGTCATAAGTGAGGAAAGCAGCAAGTATATTGATCTGATGACAGTGGGGTATTTAAAAGTTCTCTCCTTTGAGGTGGTTCAAAAAGTTTTTAGGGCAAAATGTGGAGTAGGAAAGAAATTAGAAAAAAATCCATTAGTTGTAAATTGAAGATTCTACAGGATTTTGAAGGTAATTGTGAACACGCCACTGTCTGATGAGCAATACAAGCACTCAAGTGTCTCTTTAGCCTCCCTTTATCCTTGTACCCATTCTCCTTCCACTATTGTAATCACATCTCAATTTCCGTCAATGTGATTAGCCCGCATAAAAATCTTTTCATCTCTTCTGAGAACATGTGCTTATGTAGGTACAAATTTCTTTGTAAATTGGAATTAATTTAAATGTAAAGAACTGAAATCATTTCTTCAGCAAAGACAACAAGGGGAATCAAGAATGTATAAATGTCATTGGAAAATTATCAAAAAAAGAAGTGAATAGAGTAATCTTTATGGCTCACAGATATGACTACTTACTAGCGTGGACACATCTGATTGGCTGTATGCAGAACAACCAATCACAACCCACTATTCATGATGAAACTACAATCTGATTGGAAATTGAAAATGATTACTTCGGTAAAATCGACGAGGTGCATCAGGAATGTATAGATACAATGGAAGGATTGCCAAGAAAAAAATGTAAAAATGAGTAAAAATCTTTCACAACTAGCCTCTCTTGCACACTTGAGCACCTAGTTTGGTACATGAACTCACCTGATTGGCCGTATGAACAACAACCAATCATAGTGCAGTATTCTTGATAATGATGTATTCTGATTGGTTGTTCTGTATTCAGCCAATGACAGAGCAGTATTGGTAGCTATATAAGAGGAGTCGAGAGGGGTGAGGGGTTAGTAGCGATCAACAACTCTTACAGTTCACAAGCTCTCATAGAGAACAACTTTGAAAATTGCATCGCTATTTCAAATTTTGTCCATTATAATGGCTTTCTACAATCTTATGCATGTGATACGATCTCAATCGGAGACTTTGCTCACGATGGATCAAAAGTTTGACATTATTTCTGCCTTGCCGGTAGAAATATCCACTTCCATATTTCGAATGCTCGACCCTACCTCAATGATGGCTGCGATGCAAGTCTCAAGAAGATGGTACAAACTGTATCGAGCCGACCGACCGCTAAGACGCGCTCTCAAGAAGAAGGTCTTGGAACAGCGCCGCAGAAATGTGGAATTCATTCATAATTTCTCGGTCCGATCAACTGACTCTTGGCACAGGACTGATCTTCCTGTTGTAAACCCCAGCCAAACATCGAAGAAACGCAAACGAGTCTCGACAAAGCACCAATTTCAACGTGCTAAGCTCTTGCGGATCTGATGACCTCTTATTTTGTAATAATATAATTATTTTAAATTCCTAGTAAAATCAGAATTGACGAAATATAGAATATTTCATATTGACTTTCATCTTAGCAATTATTCACAGCACGAGAGAATGAGTATTAGAAAAAGGCAAAAATACCGGCATATACATTGACAAAATCCAATAAAACAAATAACCTACAACTCTAGAAGTTGCATATTCCTAAGGATAGATGAATTTTTCATCATTTCAAATGTCCTAGTTGATAATTTCGGGGATCACTTTTAACTCTTCGTCATGTGTACAGCACCATCATGATCTATTTATACTAAACAACCTCTACTGATGAATGAAGTAAGAGAGTAGACTGAATTATCACTGATAAGAAAATTAGATCGTTCATCATTATGACAATACACGAGGGTAAACTTCTGGTGGCAGACGTTCTCAAGTTCACTCAGCCATAGGTGTCATTTTCTAGCGTGATAATTTCATGTAATTATCAATAATAATCTACAATCCAGTTGAATTTCCTCACTCTTTGATGCAGGTTCTTGAGTCAGGAGTTCATGATGGTGCGGTCTAGTATATGTATATAGAAGTGATCACCGTAATTGATCAACAATGCAGGCGGAAATCATCAATTTGATGAAAATTTTCTCTTAAAGAGTTCTAAATGAAACTTTTACAGTTTTGAAGCTATCCTTTCTAATAGAAGAATATGTTCTCGTGGAATTTTCTTCTCATGAAAACTTTTTGATTTCGTTTTTCCCCCTAGAACCCCCCCCCCCCCTCTAGACACCCGAAAAATTCTAATTGCTAACCAGTGCATCTATACTCATTATGCGTTATTGCAAATTCTGTCACTCTATACTGCGTTGAAAAGAATTTTCGATAACAAAGATCTACGACCAGATTATTTTTAGACATGTACTTAATTGTATACTTAGAAAGAATGAAATAAAAACGGAGAAGAATCTCCTCTCTCCGACGTTTCAAGACATACTTGAGAAATACCACTGGGGAAGATAGACTGAATGACCTTGCTTTGCTATGGATCTATCGAGATATTTCACTTTCAACTGAGGAGATTCTGGAACACATGGCTCAAAAACCGAGGAAATTACGCTTAACATAGAGTGATATAGATTTTACATCGAAATAGTAATTTATGTTTTTTACGAGATAAATACTCAATATATTTTATTTTATGATTTTTTTTCAATACTGACCCCCCCCCCCCAGACTGAGACCTTCCTACGCCTATGCTAGACTTTCTCTCTCATAGTGTGAATGATTGCAAAGGTGCAAGTCGAGATAAAATATTTTATTTTTGTAAATTCTCATTTTACTACGTATTTACAGATATTCTCACAGAATAAGAGGTTCTCAGATTCGCAAGAGCTTGGCACGTTGAAATTGGTGCTTTGTCGAGGCTCGTTTGCGTTTCTTCGAGGCATTGTTAGGAGCCATCAGTCTATGACTAGCAATCGGAAGATCCCTTCTGAACCAAGAATCAGTCGGTCGGACCGAGAAATTATGAATAAATTCAACATTTCTGCGGCGCTGTTCCAAGACCTTCTTCTTGAGAGCGCGTCTCAGCGGTCGGTCGGCTCGATACAGTTTGTACCATCTTCTTGAGACTTGTATTGCAGCCATCATCGAGGTAGGATCGAGCATCCGGAATATAGAAGTGGATATTTCTACCGGTAAGGCAGAAATAAGGTCAAACTTTCGATCCATCGAGAGCAAAGTCTCCGATTGAGATTGAATCTCATGCATAAGATTGTAGAAAGCCATTATTAGGGCAAAAATTTGAAATAGCGATGTAATTTTCAAGTTCACAATGAGTGCTTGTTGACTGTCTGAGTTTCTGATCGCTACTGAGGCCTCACTTCCCTGACCCTCCTTATATAGCTCTATAATACTGCTCTCTCATTGGCTGGATACAAAACAACAACCAGATTACATCATCTTTACAAATTGCGAGCTGTGATTGGTTGATGTGCGTACAGCCAATTAGATGTCTCCACGCGCCCAACTCAGTATTCTTTTGTAAGAGACAAAATAGTTATTGGTGATTTCTTTTCTTTTTACCCTTCTTTCCTCTGTCTTCCGTTTCTATTACATATATTTTATCAGGAACTTTTTGTAATATACAAAGGAATACCTGGTTGAGTGCATGGAAACATTTAATTGGCTTCATCATTAAAGATAATAACGCAATCTGATTGGTTGTTATGTATTCAGCAAATAAGAGAGCCGTATGGAGAATAAAATATAAGAATAGATAAGAAAATATTGAAAAATAAGTGAAAACCTTTCAAACTAGCCTCTCCTTGGTACATAAGTACGTAGTTTGGTACATGGACTCACCTGATTGGCCGTATAAACAACAACCAATCACAGTGCAGTATTCAATATGATGACGTATTCTGATTGGTTGTTATGTGCTTAGCCAATCAGAGAGCCGTATTCGTTAGCTATATAAAGACAGTCAGGAGGGGTGAGGGGTTAGTAGCGATCAAAAACTCATACAGTCAACAAGCATTTATTGTGAACTTGAAAATTGCATCGCTATTTCAAACTTTTTCCATAAGAATGGCTTTCTATAATCTTATGCATGTGATACGATCTCAATCGGAGACTTTGCTCACGATGGATCGAAAGTTCGACATTATTTCTGCCTTGCCAGTAGAAATATCCACCTCTATATTCCGGATGCTGGATTCTACCTCAATGATGGCTGCGATGCAAGTCTCAAGACAATGGTACCGACTTTATCGTGCCGACCGACCGCTGAGACGTGCTCTCAAGAAGAAGGTCTTAGAACAGCGCCGCAGAAATGTAGAATTTATTCATAATTTCTCGGTCCGATCCACTGACTCTTGGTACAGAAAGGATCTTCCTGTTGCCGACTTCAGCCAAACCTCGAAGAAACGCAAAAGAGCCTCGACAAAGCACCAATTTCAACGTGCAAAGCAATTGCGGATCTGATGACTTCTTATTTTGTAATAATATCTTATAAATTCCTAGTAAAATCCGAATTGGCGAAATATAGAATATTTCATCTCGACTTTCATCTTAGCAATTATTGACAGCACGAGAGAATGAGTATTAAAAAAGTGAAAAAATACCGGGATTTACATTGACAAAATCCTACAAAAAAGATAACCTACAAAGGTACAAAATTTTTTGTAAATTGGAGTAAGTTTAAATGTAAAGAATGGAAACCATTTCTTCAGCAAAGACATTAATAAAGACAATCAAGGAGGTATAAATATCATGGTAAAATTATCAAAAAAAGAAACCCAACTTGACCAGCCGGTATGCTTTATGACGTCGTCAATGACATTGACCTTGAACTACTTTAGGGTTGACATCCGCTATATACTCACATGAGTACAGCAGGAGCGCGTGATGACATCAGGGAACGATTTTCCTTCATTTTTCTCTTAGAAAATCACCATACTGGTGCCATAAAACATACGTCTGGAGGTTAAATCAGTCATCGAAAAACCTCATGATTATACAGATAGAATTTCACTCTCCTAAATAGCGGCATGGAAAGATAACAAACAGGACAAGCCTGAGGCTTAAATAGTCACTTTTCAGTCACGGTATGCAAACGGTGCAATCCAATCATTCGTATTGTTGCATGTGACGACCTTTTTCATGAATCAGAGTTCAAAATTTCTTGAAACAAGGCGAAGGAAAGCAGATAAAAAATTAAATAAAAAGCCTTTGAGATGCAATTTCGCATCGACAATTTCACCTCTACTAGAAACCGTGTAAAAGGGATGTGGTCTATAATATTTCTAGCCTTTCACCTCCAACGAGACACTTTGTAACGTATAATGGTAACGATAACTTTCATTTGAAGTAAAAGTTGACGATACGTAAGGGCGTCGAGTCTCTCTCTATTTAACACACAGGCGCTTCCTACAATTTCCACTATTTTTCAGGGTCACTGAACAGACAGTCCTCGCTGTTTATATGGATCTATTTAAGTACTGTCGCGGACAGAATCTGCATACAAAAGTATCATACAAGTATACTGTGCGTACGTACGCGCGTGCATTCACCTTTTCTAACATGTAGGGCGGTTGTCGAACAAAAAAAAGATGAGTATGAAAAATGATCTGAAAATTATACAAAGCTTATGAGCGCACACCCTTTACGCGGACTTTACCGATGGAAAGAAAAAAGGCGAGTAAACACGATACGCCGTTTAATTAAATCACTGTTGTCCCTATTCTTTCTGTCAATAGAAAAAGGAAATATCTATTCGAGAATGAAAAAAAAAATTATAATGAGACAAACAGAAATTCACGTCTGTCTGGGGGACAGTAAAACGCGACAAAAAGAGAAATATAGAGTAGTTCAGATGACATATACGAGTGCAGTGGTACAATATTCGAACTGAAGAGGAAAATAATTTTTTAAAACTTGTCCGGTCCACGAGTCGCCCCGTTCGACGAACGGATGTACATTTCAATTTCTATTTGTACACTACCGTACTCTATTGAAAGAACTTGGACGTGTACGATACTCACTCATTGATTCCATAATGCTGTATCCTTAATTACCGTATCCTTTCAGTAGGTTAGTTTGTCACCACTTCATTTCTGTGTCACTATTATGAGCAGTTGTTTGGAATTCTTTATTTTTGTTTTTGTGTCGTTGATACAAAGCGCCTACTTCTCATTACACTGTTATTGTATTCTCTGTCTCTTCTTCAACCGTCGTTTCTGCATAAAATTGGGATTCTGGTACAACGAGAGAAAAGTTCTCTTTTTTGACGACAGAAGAGCACTACAACAAGGAACAGGAGTTTATTTTTGTTCTCGAATATACAACTGAGACCCTGTAGAACATAATTATTTCCACTAACAATTACTTTCCAAATATTTCACTAGGAATGCGAGGAAGCTCATACGGCTCATCAGTCCAATCCGTGATCCCACTAACCTCCCGCAGACAGAGTATAGGTGATTACATTTCGATGAGTAAATGCTCTCTACGCTGCTCGGTCTTCACAGAGTGTTACTCATCTTGGCCTTCTTCAAGATAAGGTAGATCATATCTCTACGTCGTTTGATCTGTTCTACCCGGTCTAGCTCGCCGTATAGGATCTGCTTAGAAAGCTTGATCTTATCCGTTCTTTGGACACCATCGACATGGGTTTGATTGGTTCATATTTTGCACACTCTATCGCTTTTGCTTCTCAGTTATCTTTGGTGAAACCTCTCAAGAAATATCGTCTAGCATTCATGTGGGTAACACCCTTGCCTTACGTCTCTATTTTGAGGTCGTCGTTATTTAGCATTCTCCGCCTTGGCACTAACACAACTTTTCCGATATTTTTTGATCCTTTATAATGAAAGACCATGAGCATAGTTCTATTCGACATTTGTCCCCTTATAGGATGGGAATCAATCAATTGCTTTTTCGCAATCTTCAAAGAGGCTAGAAAGGTAAAGTCACACATCGAACAAAGTGCATTCAAGGCTTGTCAAAGTGCATTCAGGAAAGCACCATGAAGCCAACGCTTCCCTGGTGTGGTCGAAGATCAAATCTGCATCAAACATCTTCACACCAGTCCTTATTAACAGCAGTCGTTACAAGTATTTCTGTGAAATCCAGCCATAACTGTGAAAACTTCGCAGTTTACTGCTCTATTTCGTTTGACTCCCGACCCCATCTCGACGCATGATCCTAGTTATAATAATTCACCTCATTTAATTTCAATCTTCAACCTCGACTCCGCAGCGTGGAGTAGGAAGAAAAACACATTCGCAAATACAATACGAGGTGTCCTTTTTTTTTTTTTTTTTTAACCATCGATAATATAATTTGCGTTTGGCGCTATCGCGATTGCATTATTTATTGCCCAACGAAACATTTCCGCGTGTTAAGGGTTACCTGCTACGTGCACACACAATTACAAAACGTGTAAATTAATCTGATTCGATGAAGCGTACATCTTTGTAAATGTTCATTCATTTGATGCTCTAGTGTAGCGCGATACGACGGATAACGGAAAGCACCGCAAGGGGCGTTGCTGATAATCCGTTTTGGCATGTAAATGTTGATGTTGCAGACCCTAAATCCACGAAAGGGTGCTGTAATACGCAGCGCAGACCTACAGCGTCAAACGGGGGGGTTTCTCGAAGGAAGAGGAGGAAAACAAAAAAACGTGCCCATCTAATCTGGCTGAAGTATATTAATTTGTTGTCGGAATTACCTACTTACGACCACGCGAAATACGAGAACAAATACCGCATAGGACGTGGACGAAATTCGAGCCTCGATTTATTTTCCATTATCGCGAAAAGGATAGCGCGAGGCGACGATTTGAATAATACACAACACCACCAGCTCGAAACCTTCCGCTTATGGCGTGTCAAATTCAAGTGTCGTATAGCCGAACAATCGACACGACGACGCGATACTTCATCAACCAGCTTGTGCCGGTGTTTATGGCAAATTAAAGCGCAATTCTGCTGGATAATTGTAGAGCACGCTTGGTGGTTCGAGACTTTATAGTAGAAAACAAAAGAACGGCAGAGAGTAGAGGTGTAAGTCTTCAGAGTCTTCTATCCGCCTGTTTTCTTCGCTTTGACATTGTACTTGTAGAGATCCTCTAGATTTCCAAATCAGTGGAGACGACTTTCAGAAATGTACCACAACTACTACCATACATTCAGCAAAACCTTTCTTGTGTTCTTTGCTCCAATGCCATAAATAACAACTCGGAAACAGCATCCAAGTGCTCTACCTTCTTTCGTCCCTTGCTTCAACTGTCTTTACTCCTTCCACACAAGTTGATAACCTAGTTGAGCAGTAAATAGCTCCTTAACGAAAAGGAGGGACTATGTAACAATGAAAAACAGCAAGGTTGGAATCTGGTTACAATTACTATTCCGCCATTTAGTTGAACTCAGGAAGAACCAAAATTTGTGAATATTTCAAAATCCCCCCCCCCCCTGATCAGTATCACTGTAACGTTTCATATTTTTGAACTTACTCTGTAGGCTTCAGCATGTTTTCGCAACTGCCTTGCGAGGTCATTGAACCCTATTTCAGAGTTTGAAAACAAAATTAGAGTTGGATATGAAGGAAACGGAAAACGCTGACAAATTTTTGTAGGTATTGAGAACGGAATGATTTTGGCGAACTCTTGGAAGAGAACCCCGATTCAAACCCTACTGGGAAAGAGAAGGAAATCTGCCCCTTAACTTCTGCCAGTTTCAACACCTCAATTATGAAATTCTTGAAAATATCATTGTTCCGAAAGGTTCTACTTTTGGCTCCTTAGTGTCTGAAGTCTTCTTCAAAAAGTTTAAGGATCAAGTATTCCAGTCTTAATTCCACCTTCTTTTTCGTGTGATACATATCCTTGGTCTTTAGAGAGTTTCTATTTTTGAGCTTTCATGGAAGCTAGTAAATGCGAATGTTCCCAAGAAATCATATAGATAAGTATAGAAGAAAAATTCTGATGAGAAAATTAGAGGCCATAGCAGGATTGCAATGGCAGCGGGGAACCCGCAACCTCCCGCGCTCGCGATGACGTTGGCGTGAAAATGCTCCCTCAGAAAATGAGTTGGCTAGGCTCTTCTCAGTATACTGCATGCCTGATATAATGAAGGCTGGAAATCAAAATTTCCCCAAGTCTCTAAAGTAGGTCAAGGTCAATGTCATTGATGACGTCATAAAGCATCCCGGCTGGAAATTGAAATATTTCCAAGTCCCTAAGCAGGTCAAGGTCATTGATGACGTCATAAAGCATCCCGGCTGGAAGTTGACATTTTCTTAAGCCCCTAAAGTAGGTCAAGGTCAATATCATTGATGACAGCATCCCGGATGGAAATTGGAATTTTTTCAAGTCCTTTAAGTAGGCCAAGGTCATTGCTGACGTCATAAAGCGTCAAACGTCACGTCACGTCACGCAGTTCACCGAAACTCCCGGACGGGGACGTAAACGTTTTCTGAGGATGGAATCCCCCTAACGAAATGAATAGGTTTCCCGCTAAAAATTTCTTCGCCCGAGATCGGGCCAGGACCCCAGGAGTTTTTTTCGACATAATTCCTCTTTCATCCCTATCTATCTAAGTTTAAAGCTTTCCGTACTTTCTCCAACAGAATAGTTCACCTTGGAGGCGGAGGGGGGGGGGTCTTCTATTAACTTCCTTTACCTCTCTATTTCTATTGAAGACGGTGCTGAGCGGCGAAAAAGGAAATACTCCAAAAGAAGAGTAAAATAAATTACAAAAACCGCAGAAAAGTTGAGCGTCGAGCGCTTTTGGTTAAACCATTATCGGGAACGAGTAGAAAGCAACTAACAAGACGGAGGAGAGAATCAGGTCATTAAGAGTGGGCGTGAATCATAAACAAGTTCGATCAAGCCATTGTCCCGAATGTACCAAATTCCACGACGAACTATGCGCTCAAGGGCAAGACGTTTAAATTAGAAATTCTCTTTGTCGAGGAGCCTTTCCAAACCCTCACGGAAACTGTGACCGCTGTTGGTTGAATTATCAGCGAAGACTGATTCATCCAGACATCCCTTATTCCAAGATTTCAATGCTCAGTTACTCTCACCTTCAGCTGGCGGCTGGTCTCGCCATTATAAACGCCTCTACAGTCCTTGCATTCCGTCTTATAGAAACCGCTCCTCTCACCAACGGGTATACGATCCTTCAACCTGATAACGAATTTGTTTGAAAGATGATGGGGACTGGCGACATGGACCTGATGGTAAAAGTTTTGGTATTTTCTGTAGAAATACTTGTATGGACACACTGCTGCCAGATAATGATTTCAAATATGCGTATCTGCTATTTTTTCCAAGACCTAAAAACGGATTTTTACGGACTTCGACTGATTCAAGAATAGCGATCAAGAGAAACGTATCTCTCATACATGTGACTGAGGTACTTTTCCCTCGATCGATTCAATGTGCAATATAAGCGCACAACCACCAAGAGAAAAATATCTCTCATAAGAGTGACTGAAGTACTTTTCTCTTGAGCACAAGCGATCCGTATCTTACGCAAAACCCGTAGACAAATCCGTATTTTTTTTCCAAGGACCGAAAATCGGTAGATCTGGCAGCCCTGTATGGACATGACGGTTCATCCTATAAATTGACCACCTTAAATAGCTCCATCTACCGTCTCCTTTTTATCCCTCTTTCTCGTCGTACATTCTTTGAACAGGTTTCTGGCATCAAGCATCTTGCTCGTCCTAATGGGTTTGGGCTTGACAAGGTTGAAACTTTGCCGGGCGCAGTGCGCCGTCCAGCCAAAACCAAAATGGCCCAAGTCCAACATTATTTGCAAAAAATGGTTCAAGTCCCCCTCCTGACATGCATAGCTCGGATTGGCCTTGGAAAATTTTCGAATTCTGAGCTATATGTGATAAGAGAGAGGCTTGGGAAATTTTGACTCTCGAGTCATTTTATGAGGCAAGAGGGAAAGGAACGGAAAAATTCTTACTTTCAAGCTAGACAGACCATGATATGAGGAACTCAGAAAAACTTGAGAACCTAATCTCGATAACAAAATGGTTCCTCGCGTTCCTCGTTCAATTTCGTTAAGGAAGCAGTCGTTTTTCTAAAGCTTTAGACCTTACCACTTTTCTCCTCGGTGTATGACTCGTTCGAGAAGGAAAAAAAATGGGTTCATACTCCGTTTTTAGGGAAGTTGTACCTTTGAACTTACCCACTTCCTCAAGTCTTTCGATCTTCGCCTCGTCTTTCATAACCTGAATACTGTTCGCAGTCTTTTTTGCAAGACTGAAGCCTTATATATGAGAGAAGTGGAGTCTTTATACAGCGGAGACAAGCCGGCAACTTTATATCGGGGTCCAAAAACACCTTCATGACGTCGCCCCTCCCCCCCCCGCTCTTCTCTAAAAGTGTTAGGTCTTGGCTGAGCACTTTTTGGAATCTGACCACAGTTTTGAGTTCGACCAAGCCGTTCTACTCTACTCGGAGAGTTCTTTCCGTGGACGGTTCGCTCTAGAGCACAATGAGATTGTTCGTCAATTGAATCGCTATACCTACTTAATAATGGTCAGTTTATAAGCTTCCTACCAATGACTATTGATTCATCCTCCTCACCACCGGGTTCAATTGAGATAGCATTTCTCCTTTTCAGTTCTTCTTTTCGTTTCTTCTCTCAGTTCACGTTTTACTCCTGGTGATAGCTATTCAGTGGAAAGTTCTCGAGATTGCATAATTGTGACTGTTATTATTAAAAGGGCCCACCTATCCAAAAAAAATCGATTCCCGGTTTAGGATCAATTTTCCTTAATTCGAGGTCGCTCTTTCACGTGGTGTGCATAAAACCTTCGAAAAATTACACTTTCAATTGTTCAAATTGTGCGGCTTGTTTTCATTTATTTAACAATATGTCCAGCAATGAGGTTCTTTGAATTAATCAAACTAAAACAAACCGGTGATTAATCATCCCAACATTCCACAATTTTCAGCCAACTGATTCCTCCAGAAGAGTCCCCCAATTTCAATAATTCCTGACATCTGATTTTCTAGATTTTCCGAAAGGAAAGCAACGTTGCACTATTTCTGTCATTTTTGTAAACTTGTAATTCTATGATATTACTTCTCATATCTCCTAGCCATTTCCGCATTACTCATATTCCGGCCCATCTAATTCCCAGCGCACTGCGACGAATTCGCAAAATTCGTTATCAAAAGGGAGTGATTGAGCGAGTGATTACGAACGTATAATAAAATACTCCGTGAATTCATATCACCGCGAATAATTAACCGACTAGAACAGCACTACACACTACAGTACGTATTTATAATTACAGGTGCGATACCTTGGTTGGTAATCAACGTGACACCTATACTATAATTGACTTCACGCGATATCAATATTTCGGACGAGGTAAGTCTGCTGCAGGTTGAATTCGCCTTCACACTTCCGCTCGAACGCGACAGTAAAGTACTTTGCTCGTGTAGTACAGTTCAGGATGCGTGACAGAACCCGATATATAACTGGTTGGAAAAGCAGTAGCACTGGTACAAAACATAAGGGACAATTTTTTCTTGTCCATTTTCTGGGAACGAGTGAACATGAGAATACGGTTAGATAGGTGTCTCGTTAATCTCTTTAAAATGTCATTTGCCCATGGTTTGTTTTACTTTTACGTTTGAGTAATTAACCGTCATTTTTTTACGATATATGCAGAAGCTGAAATTTTAATCGCCAGCATTCTCTGACCAACGGTCTGCATTTCCGTGCACGACGAAAAAAAAAGAGATCCATCCTGTAGACCACATACGAGACATAACAAAAAATCCTTACATCATAGATTTTCGTACAGGAGAGCAAGGCTCAAAACGCAATTAAAGAGTAGGTACTAGATCTGTATTAGAAGAGGACGTAGGTGTCTTCTACTTTCCTAAGGTCACGTGCTATGCATAACTGAGCGGCAATATTTTTCTGTATTTCGTAATAGGTCCATATATTAGAGCGTACGGGTGCAATCTATTACACATAATATATAATGTACAGTAAACGTGCTACACATTACTCTCTGGAATTGAATTGTCGACCTATAAGAAAGGGCGAAAAATTTAATCTCGTCTTACGATAAACAATAGCTAGGCTTCTTAGACAATATTTATAACCAAGTCTGTCGTAAAGTTTTCAGAAAGATTACACCTACACATACTCGATCTCGTTTGATCTCTTTGAACACATCGACGGAGGAGGAGAGAAAGTTTTCAGCCCGAAAAATAAAAATTCGCCCAATTTCGAGGGTAAAAAGTTTCTTTTCAGAAAAATGGGCGTTTGGTGAAGAGACGAAAGAAATCTATGTACGCGGTAGAAATAAACTTCGTCGAGCTCGGCTCGGGCTATAGGCGAATTAATTCTACTTTAGGTACCTAATTTGAAACTCGTAAAGTACAAATTACACTTTTGCTTCGGGACGTTTTGCATCTACAGGCTACACGGCATTACCTTCGAAGTTGGAGAAAATTGACAAATTTCATTTTCTCATCGCGAAATTTTCCGCCGCCGCGCGAGATATTGTCTTTCGTCGCTCCCTCGGCGGGCAATATACTATTGAAATCAATCGAACAAATTGACATTTTTCCTTCTTTTACGAAAAATGTTCAACGAAATATGAAAGAAAAATATTCTTCCTAACGGAGAAAATGAGAAAAACAGAGCGTGCGGAAAAACGAGTTTCGAAAACTTGTTTAATAAAAGAAAAAGTGTAATGGGTGAAGCTTCATAATGTCGTATATTTTCCGAGCCTATCATTTAGGCTAAGTGGACAATATATCTTTTACGAGAGTGCCGCCGTACTGGTTTTTTTTCTATTTTCGAACATCCTTGAGAAATATAAAAAAATCGACAATATAATCTTTTTCTTAGCGCACACCCGGGGGAGTCGTACGGCGCTAATGCCGCGCGAACCCGGAAACAATTCCGCACTCTGGGAGGGAATCGTTTTGAGAAGTTACTTCGCACTATGTACGAAAAGCGAATGCCAATCAAACCAGTTATAGACTGAATAAGAATATCACAAACTGAAAACAGATTGGGCGGTAATTTAAAATATTTCGAATTGATTCACACTAAATTCTTAGAGTGTCGATTGAACACGATGGACTCAAGAACAAACGGAAAGATTCAAGAGACACAAAGGAACTTCGAAAGATTAATCATATCAATTGAGATCAGTGCAATAGTGAAGGATGGGGAATGAAGAGGGAGACAGAAGTCTCGAACTACCTCCCGGACAGAAAAATTTGCTTTAGAACACCATCAAAATTACAGAAATGGGTGAGGTAGGATTGTCTTCAGCAGCCTTTGACAAATTGAGGTATTGTGCAACCGCAAGATACCACTTAAACTAAGATCCAAGGTATGAACCAGTGCATCTTACCAGTCATGTCGTACGGAGCGACATAAAAGGAAATATACGTTAACTACAGGTTGCCCAGCACGCCATAGAGAGAAATATGCTACCAAATGGGAATACAGAGAATGTCTAAAGTATCGGACATAGCAAAGAGAGCAGCGCAACCCAAATAGACACATGCTGAACATGTATAGCTAGATGTAATTCAGAAAAATGGAGCCGTGAATTATTGCAATGACAACCGTACAAATATAGGAGAGGAAGAGGAAAGCCGCCTATGAGATGGACAGACGACATCACCAGGATCGCGGGTAGAACCAGATGGGTCAGAACAGCGCTGGACAGAGAAAAATGGAAGGAAATGGAGGAGGCCTATGTTCAAAACTGGACATAAAAAGCATATAAGGAAGAAGACCGTATAAAATTGGGGTTCAACGGAAATTGTCTGGCTTCACCGCTGATCGAGGCAAGCGTTCGATTTTGATAGTCAATTAGAAGTTCCTTTCTTCAAAGACGGAAAACTGAAATTTTTTCAAGTTCATCCTTCTATGCATAGCTCAGAAGTCGAAACGTCTTCATAGCGCCACCTTTATAGCGGTAAACCCGCAATCCATTTTGTAAGGGGGATTACATCCTCAGAGAACGTCCACGTCATGGAGTTTCTGTGAATTGCGTGACGTCACGTGTGACGCTTTATGACGTCATCAATGACCTTGACCTTGACCTACTTTAGGGACTTGGGAAAATTTCAACTTCCAGCCGGGATGCTTTATGACGTCATCAATGACATTGACCTTGACCTACTTTAGAGCTGAGAAAATTTCAACTTTCAGCTGGGATGCTTTATGACGTCATCAATGACCTTGACCTTGACCTACTTCAGGGACTTGGGAAAATTTCAACTTCCAGCCGGGATGCTTTACGACGTCATCAATAACCTTGACTTTGACCTACTTTAGGGACTTGGGAAAATTTCAACTTCCAGCCGGGATGCTTTATGACGTCATCAATGACCTTGACCTACTTCAGGGGCTTTGGAAAATTTCAACTTCCAGCCGGGATGCTATACGACGTCATCAATAACCTTGACCTTGACCTACTTTAGGGACTGGGGAAGATTTCAACTTCCAGCCGGGATGCTTTATGACGTCATCAATGACATTGACCTTGACCTACTTTAGGGACTTGGAGAAAATTTCAATCTCCAGCTGGGATGCTTTATGACGTCATCAATGACATTGACCTTGACCAACTTTAGGGACTTGAGAAAATTTCAACTTCCAGTCGGGATGCTTTATGACGTCATCAATGACATTGACCTTGACCTACTTTAGGGACTTGAAGAAAATTTCAATCTCCAGCTGGGATGCTTTATGACGTCATCAATGACATTGACCTTGACCAACTTTAGGGACTTGAGAAAATTTCAACTTCCAGTCGGGATGCTTCATGACGTAATCAATGACATTGACCTTGACCTACTTTAGGGAGACTGGGGAAAATTTCAACTTCCAGTCGGGATGCTTCATGACGTCATCAATGACATTGACCTTGACCAACTTTAGGGACTTGAGAAAATTTCAACTTCCAGTCGGGATGCTTTATGACGTAATCAATGACATTGACCTTGACCTACTTTAGGGAGACTGGGGAAAATTTCAACTTCCAGTCGGGATGCTTCATGACGTCATCAATGACATTGACCTTGACCTACTTTAGGGACTTGGAGAAAATTTCAATCTCCAGCTGGGATGCTTCATGACGTCATCAATGACATTGACCTTGACCTATTTTAGGGACTGGGGAAAATTTCAACTTCCAGCCGGTATGTTCTATGACGTCATCAATGACCTTGACCTACTTGACGGACTTGAGAAAATTTCAATTTCTAGCCTTCATTATATCAGGTCTAGCATGCGGTATACTCAGAAGAGCCCAGTTAACTCATTTCCTGAGGGGGTATTTTCGTGCTAACGTCATCGCGAGCGCGGGAGGTTGCGGGTTCCCCGCTGCCATTGCAAACCTGTTTTTCTCTTTCTTTCAAAAAACGCATTGAAATTTTCTCAAAATGAGAAATTATTTCACCGACGAAAACAAAAAAAACACAAAGGTAATGATCTAAGTTTCTCAAACTTAGTCTCATCTGGAACGAAATCCCCCCCCCCCCTCAAAAAAAAAAAGAAGAAAACCCGACAAAAGTCTTAGGCTTAAAGGATTCGGACAAGAGTTACCAAAAGTGATGCAAAATAATGAAAAAGTACAATAATATTTGAATCTATGTGTCTGGAATTATTAGAAAAAGAACGCAATGAGCGAAAGTTCATTTAAATAATGGGAAAAAAGGTTCTGAAGATATGTTTATTGACTTACAATCAAAAATAAATCACGACTATTTTTTTCAATTTCATTCACCTGAGAGAAAAGATTCATCAAAATTTCGAACGGAAAATTCACTGCCTAATTGAAAACAGCCAATTTTAAATCTAAACCACTAGTAGAGCATAACGCTGCTAAAAAAAAGGGACTTGTCCACTTTGACCCAAGAAACAACAACATGTTTCATCGTGTAATGTAACTTAGTACGAATTCACCATACCACAATTATCTCAAACTGCTGCTTTTAATGGCAAAATCCAACCGAAGATGGGACGTAGGAATGGATACAACTCTCAAATCGCCAAAATGTAAGTGATTTGCGACTAATTCAACTGCACGATTCATTTGAATCCATACAAGAGACAACAGCGAACAGAGGATTTACAATTTCGTATCCGATTTTCCAGAACTGTAATGCAATTCTCAAACGATACCAATATGGTTTATCGTAAACTGTAGTGACTCGTTTGACCGATTCCGTTCAACTTTGCCGTCTAAGTAATGCATCATTTCATGTACCCACCAGATTACTGTCCCACACCGATGGTCGACAATTATACGAGCTTATTGCTGTACTTATGGGCTTACGTCGATAAATCTATCATCGTCATTTGACAATGATTAATACCGTGTAGGGCTATATATAACATATTGTCCAGAATCAGCCGTTTCGTCGCGTCAAACGCAACAATAGAGAGAAGAGATCGCATCTCCGCTTGTCGTAATTTCTACTAATTCCTCAATGACGACTGAATATTCAAGTTTATCAAGCGAATGCGCAACGGAATTGGAATTTCGTAACAATACCGAACGAACTCGCAAGTAAATCGTTTATACGTCCCCTTTCTCCCTATAGCTTCAACACGCCAATAAATCAAAACTGGTAGGTATAATTCGACAAAGAGATTAAAAAGCCTCCTCCTATTCATTATATTATTAAGAGCAACTTTTTTCTACTCTTTCCACCGGAACTATCGATAACATCAAACGCAACGAGATAACAAAGTTGATTAATTTTGTACACAAAAAGTTTCAAATCAATTTTGACGTAACGTTTAACGAGAGAGGATGAACTAGATTTGTACTTAAATCTAGCGTATAAAACGAATGCACTCCGTAATTGTTATGCAACCCGAATAGTTGCAATATACAAGGGTGCAGCAGTACATTCATTGTCTTTTACATCAGGTTTACCAAGTGTATGTAAGGGTGTACGGAAAAATATACAGCGCGGTTATTTAATTTCGTTCCCCTTTTATTTCCACATAACAATATTCTCTTAATTTTCGAGTATCGGTGTAACGTAAAGCTGAGAATTCGTTGTTAAGAGAACGAGAAAAACCATTCTCACACACCGCATCGTTTTTCCACGACACTTCAAGAAATCTCGAGAAATTCGGTATTCAAACAGAAGCGATTCACAAAACGATTTACCAACTCTTCAACTCTTTCTTCCATTCTTTTATAGTTTCTCGGCGAAAAAATAATCAGAAAATTCTTCGAAAAAATTTTGTTAATTAAAGAAAAAGTCGACAACACGGGATAAAGAAACGGAAAAAATTCGAAAACTTTGGTGAGTAACGCAAAATGTAATAATAGTATTAAAACTCCCGCACGAAGATCACGAAGCGTATATTCAAAGGAATTAGACTTATATTCCCTATAAATTCAGACATCGAGGCTCCATTATAAAATTGATCTTTTTTTTTTTTTAATCATTATTACGAAATAAGACGGATGATACAACACTCTTGATGTTATGGACATTCTCCTGAAGAAAAAACTTCACGAAACTATCATAAATACCGGTAACGCGATAATAAATCTATTCGAGAAAGATTTACTTCGATCATTGTAGGACCTCGAAAAAAAAGAACAACGCACCCGTTGAAAAATTTCATATAGCAAGTATTAGCTATCACCATTTTCCATTTAACTACCGGTCACAAAAAAATTTCGTTTCTCCACTTACCAATTTGAACTGAACGAGAACGAAAGAACGTCAAGCATAATATTTGCACAAGAGACATTTTAAAAATATAATCGAACATAATAGTAATCAAAAAGGGAAGTATGATTGTAATCAATTGTTTTAGTGAGCGCAGGAATAATTCGTACAAAACTTTCATTTCTCTCTTTTTGTTTGTGCTCATTCACAAAAATCGTTAATTCAGAAGATAAAGTAGGTATACCTGCAAGGTAAACTTCCGCCTCAGTTGTTCAAATACGCGGGGCTGAAATCAACGTCTGAAATTCAAATTTTCTTCTTAAAATTCTATTGATCCTACAGGTTGAAAATTTGGTAATTTTTTCAATAGGTCTGTTACTCATATATATTATGGTGATAGAATTGCATCGAGACCGATCATAAGTTCAGCTTTAGCCAGCAACATCGTGACATTCTTTCATTTTCATTCACCTTTCTTCGGTTATAAATCTTTACTAGGTAATTATACCTCTCTTACAAAATAAAATTTAGGTACCCGTGAATCTCGGACGAACTCCTACGTAATTTTGGACTCACGTTAAAAGTAAAATTGATACAAAGGGATTAGGCCTGTTATTATTTCATCATTCCTGAATTGAATCACTCGGACTCCTGCCAGTTCAGCATACCACCAATGATCTTAAATTGCCATCTAGCTCACATCATTGCATATAATTTTCGCGTTATAGCCTTTGTAAAAACTAACGGTAACAACTTAACGGATGCCTTGAATCAAAGTACCGGCATCCAAGTCCTTTAATCAGCACACAAATGGTTTGAATTTGTTAATCACACAGTTTATCGTACCTTCTTCTATTGAGGAATTGGAAGTTTGATTGGGATGACGCGGGACGCGTTCAGCTCGATAAATCTCTGATCATCTCGTACGCGACTATGATCTCAGTAATATTATTTCTATCGAACAAACATTTCGAGAAATCTACACGATGAACCTACGACCGTATACGACACGTACAGAAATGAGAATGACGAACTATCAAATGAATCGATACCTAAAATGGGAAACTCACCCACAAATGTCTTCATTGATGATCGTATTAGTTATACTCTGAAGCCCAAACAAGCTAGGAATATGAGCATATTGAACCGAATTAATTAATTCCTGATGCATAGAAGTACGTTCGAGATATATAACCTTTACATTTTTGAAAAACTTCGTAATTAGAAAATAATACGTGTTTGATGAATAATAGGTAATTCGAGAAATACTCACATTAGATCCAATTTGAGGCATAATGGCTGTATTAACTTGGCTCATACTGTTGATTGAAAATTTGGTCCACAAAGTTTTGATACGGTAATCGCGATCCAATTTTGGAAAAACGAACAAAGCTCGAGTTGTAGGAAAACTCGATGTTGCAACGAAAAAAATACCGGAGATGTAAGTACTCTATGTTTGATGTAGATCAATAATATTATGTTAATGAGATGAAAATTAATTGAAGAGAACGAATGAGCAGGTAGACTGTATAAGAAAGTTAATTATTTGAACTGACTAACTGATGAGAGAAATCTAGAACTCGAAGAGCGAGGGAAAATTCCTTCGGAAAATTCAGGATCGGCATTCAGCAAGTGCCAGTGTGTGAGGTAGAAAGTGCGCGCACCCTGCGCGCAGTACATGAATGACGTCACTGATAGAGAGTCCAAATCCAAAACCCAAGGTTCCACGAAGGTCAGTAGGTCACCTACTTACTACTGACCAAAGGGATCGACTGTACGTCATTCAACCAATCAGAGAGAAGAATTCTTAGCTAGGAGCGCTAGTGAAATGAGACAGAAAAATAATAATGACTAATCAGTAATCAACCAATATTGGGTAGGTAGAAACTACTCTTTCTTTGTAGTTTAGATGCTCGTATAATAATTATTGTCTGCAGTATAAAATGAAATTGAGACTTTTGGCTTGATCAAACTGAGTAAATAGTCTATGAGTAGCATCTGTAGGCCTAAAATGCTTGTTTTTCTTCTTCTTCTTTTCAAGAGAGCCAGTAATCAGTAGTTTAATATGCATGTTACTTAAAGGTAATTAACTAAATACGCTTTGTACCGGTATTTAACATTTTCAAGAGCCAATTTGTATAGGAATATTACTTCAAATTTGGGTACAGGATGTATACCTATCTAGCCTACATTTATAACACTTTTCAAGAAACAATTATTAACATACTTGAATATTTTATTGCTGAAAATATAAATATCTATAGTCTGTTCATATTAAGAAAGGGCTACTTGAGGAAGGTTGTATTAAATTAACAATTTAAATAATATGGTACAAAGTGATACAAACTTCTCAAGCGTGTTCTCAAGTAACATAACTTTCTACCTCCTTTTGACCCTTTCTTAATGTGGACAGACTAAGTTTACTAAAACTTGAATTTACTTAATTTTTATAGTCATGATCAGAATTTTTAAAATAAATGTGATTGTCAAATACTTTTAAATGGTAAAGCTCGATTTTTCAAATTCCTTAGTGCTACTTTTTTTAATAAATTCAACTTTGTGCAGCAGAATTACCATTAACTAAATGTATGTAGGTACCTATCTAAAAGCAAGAATGAGAATTATTTTCTTGAAAAACCTGATAATTATGCACTCTACACCTATAGGTAAACATATGCATTTTTAGAAATCTAATTTATTTCTTGAAATTTCCCTTTTATTTATCTCATATCACTTTGAAATGTGATGCCACAGGAAATTAGTTTTCATCTAAATTTAGATCTGTTTATAAATATCAAAAACTCATCAATTCAATCTAGCATAGGTGTAACCGTACTGTATTTTAGTTGAGCTCTAAAGAAGCCTATTCAGCTCCCAAAATGAAGATAATATTTAGATTGCAAATTAATCAGAAAATTGAATAAGAAATGAGTGGTAGGTAAGCCTACGTATATTTTTACAAGCTGTAGGTAGGTATTTTCAATTTCTTATTATTTTCATTTTTTGGTTATTAAAATAGCTAATCATGATCTTCATCATTCAATAGCGTTTATGCAATAAATTCACAATATATTTATATACAATAAAATAACTGAAGAAAAGAGGGAGAAAAAAAGGTAAAATACCTCAAAAATTGGCAAAATATGGCATACTTTTAAAACTACCGGGATCCTATTTAATTATTTGTATTTTTTATTCACCATTATTCATTTCTCTGTATCTGATTGATATAATTTCTTCATTGGTGAGACTCAATAGTTTTTTTCTTTTTTCTTTCCTCTTCATCAATTGAGGAGATAAGAAAATTAAAAATTTTTGAAAAATTTCACCGTTTTCTAATAAGGGTGAATACTTATAACAAAGAAAGCCAATATTCTTTCTTGGATTATCAAGCGCTTTTATGAAGGTAGAATTAGATCTACTATGTAAATTGTTTTGCCCATAGAAATTAAGTGATTTCAATTCAGGAACAGAGAAAGTTACAAGAGAGGTAAAATGTTCAAATGGAATAATTTAGGTTGGATTTTGATTCAGGTTGTTGTAACTGGGACAAAGAGTTGTTGGTGAAAGATTCCTGGTACAATTTTTTGAAGCTTCAAGAGTGGTATTTAACAAAATTGTTTGATACTTGGTTGCTAGACTGCAGTAGCTGGATGGCAGAAAATTTTGAGGTCGATATTGTAGGCTGTAAGAAATGAGATTGAAGAAGAAGAGATTGGGCAATCCATTGCTCAAGGGAAATTTCTATGTTCATAACATTGATTTAAAACCACAAAAGTTGAAAAGAATCTGATAAACTTTTGATCACTTTCCTTCAAAATTATCGCAAATCATCTCTAATTACGTCACGTATACAAAAATATTTCAAACTTTATGCCTCTTGGAATTTATTTGAGTTTTTTGGGTTGTTGTATAAAGAATCTTGGCTTGAGATTTGCTCTTCCCCGCATATCATTAATTTGATTTTTGCCCAATTTTACTGGTGTATAAGCGCAATAATTATTTTTGAGATATACATCATAAAAAATATGTTTATTCTGATTTAACTACTCCCAGTCTTTAATGTACCCATGACTTTGTTTTGAAATGATTTTGCGAGAAAGTACTCTTCATCACAGTGCCCCCCCCCCCGTTTTTTGCTAATGGAGTAGAGAAAACTACAATTCCATGAAAACTTTGGTAGGGGCCAAGAAGCTTCCAATAAGAAATTTCAAAGAACTTTGCAGTTGATCATTGATACTTTTGAATCAGCGTCTGAATACATAAGAAAGCACAATGAAGTCACGCTCACAGTCTACAATAAATAGTACCCTGTTGAGAATTTTAAAAAACGTGCCCTATCAAAGTAGTTTCATTCATATCGAGTTTTTTGGTTTCCATAGCATCCATAATTTTCCTAGATGTTTCCTAAAGCTATAGGTTCTCTTGAATCTTGCGAACGGAAAATCTATCAGTCGAGAGTGAAGTTTTTAAAATCAATACCCACTCCAAAAAATTTAAAGAAAATATGAACATTTACAGGTTCAATCATTCTATTATACACGTACAAAAATTGGACAATTGAAAAATACACATAATTCACTGGTAATTATTTTGGTACTTACAATTTTTTGTGAAAATTGGAACCATCACCGTTCTAACAATAAATAAGAGTAGAATAAAACTATAAAGAGTCAAAATAATAGTTTGATTTGAGGGTCATTACTTCCAAAACCCACAAATCAATAAAATTAGATTTCTTCAGTCTGAGGAAGGACGTTCTTTCCTTTGTCTCAACCCACCGGTGGAAGTACGCTCCCTCTCGATTTTTCGGGACCTTGGATGAAACTTGTTTCTTGCGAATAACTTGATCCAGGTTGAGGCTGCTCAGCAGCGTACTGAACTGTTGGATTCGATATGACCGACAATTGAGACGGAGGCGGTGGGTCTGCCCTTGAGGTATTGTTATTCCTTCGACGTAGTATATTTAGACGCACTCTCCGGAGGGCTTCATAGAGCCTTTCTGTTGGAGTCTCTTCTGCTGCAGCGTACATTGATGGGACGCTTACATCCGACGAAAGATTATGATAAATTAAGTACATTCCAATAATATATATCGAAGGGGAGGCAATCAAAACCATCCATATAAAAAGTTCATTTTTAGATTTGAGCGCCAGAAGAAACAAATACAAACTGGCAGATAACCATACTAGTGAAAATACAATTAATACAATTATAAACTTTGTACTGAATTTACCAGCCATATTTTCTAAACACTGACCACTGTTTGTGCACAAAATCAATTAGAAACTTGGACGAGCACTATGATGACGTTTAATAGTGACAATAATGACGAAATTCAAGCGGTTCATTTCCTATCATAGATTGGTGGCAGAATTAGTCGAAGTAGACTAAGAGAGGGAGTGACCGTACTAGAATGAACTTGCTTTCCATCACAAATTCTTCTATGCACACTTGATACAGGAAATTACATGGTCAGTACATCTTTATGGGCAGCGGGTCAGCGGGTGAGTTATCTGGTTCTCTGTACAAGTGAAGTGTGAAGACTGGAAAAGGTGAGCGATAGTGTTGTGTACACCTACATAGCCGTTGTGGACATCTCAACTGAGAACTGATGCTTGTACGCGTAATGAATGATTAAATATTATTACTTATTCTCATCATATTCGATAAACCGATTCTGTTTTGTTTTCGTTTTTTCTTTTAGACCTTTGAAAACACCTAATAGGTAATTCGTAATACCTACTTGTAAATCACATTCATAGGCCTCTTTTTCTTTTTTCTACTTCTAAATCACCTTTTGAAAACTCATTACAGCAGTGACCCCATTAGGCAGTGACCATGCTGTTGGTAGTAAAATTATCGATGTTTAAATTCCAGTGGAATTCGAACATCGATAATTTTTCAGTGGTTAGAATCATTGCGAGGAGGGGAATCTTTCTTTTATACCTATTTTCTTCTAAAATTGAGCAGATTAAGGTTAGAAGTGTCACCTAATTGGGGAGACGGGTAGCTCTCATGACTCTAAGATTCGGCGAGTTATGAAAAAAAAAACTGTAGCTAAACATGTGCTAAAAAGCTGTGCGTCAAGCATTTTTTGGTCCATTCATTCACGTTTTTTGAGTACCGAAGTGAATTTTATTTCACGCTTATCACTCAGTTCTTTTGCAGAGTGAGTTTTTTAGAATTTTTAGCTGGGGGAAACGGAAGTGTATAAATCTTTTGTGCGCTACAGTAGCGCGAATTCATCGTAATTGGTCGCACAAAAAGTTTCGATGAGTGGAAAAACGTTACACGCGAAGTAAAAAGGGAGAAAATATTTTGCGCGAGGAGAAAAATAAACAAATAAAGGCTTCTAATCAGGCATCAAAAGACCGTACGTAATGTGTATAGTCAATTTTAGCAATCCCTGCGTGGTCAACGTAATTTAAACGATTTGCAAAGTCTACGTATACATAATATATAAGCGGTGTTATTATCCTCGGACAGATATAGATTGGCAACAGCTGTCCATACTCGAACGATTCTGTTTGAAAATCGTTTTAATGACGTTTATTAGCCGACCTTTTTTCATCACGGTGGCGGTGGCGTAACTTACGTATACGCTATGCACGTCCAGATACCGAGAAGTACCCTTTTAACCGAGTTTTAAACATTTTATTAGGCTGACTACTTGTTTTCTTTTACTCTTCATATTTTTTGTTTGAACGCGCGCACGTCGAATCTATACAATATTCTAAATGGTCGAGTAATTATAGTAAAAAAACGCACATCAATAATACCGAATAGCCCGTACTCATTTATCATTCTATACCGTAGTTTATTTGCTTTAGTACTTATAATAAGTTTTGATTTTTGATTTATGCATTTCAAAATGTTCTACGTGACTGTATTCGCAGACGAATCACGTTTTTCTTTAGAGCGATGATATTATATTGCAGTATATGCGCTTTTTTTTTCTTCCTCTCTTTGCGATTGTTTAATTAAACTGGTTTTAGGCATACTCTCTGCTCCTCACCGATAAAGTAATCGGAACAGAGAGCCGCTTTATGGCAAAGGTCAGAGAGTACGTTCGGGGGCATCGCTTCGATTCTTCCCTCCAGGTGCGTTGATTGGGACGTCGTGCGGCTCATGTACACTTATATCATTCTAGAGCAAAACGTTCGCCAATTCGGGTAGGCTGAGTATTTGTATTGTGTTTTGATATTTCCTGGGTGTATTGTTACGACAAGAGGAGGGTATACCTATTACGATTTATACTAACAGTATTTTTCTAGTGTTATTGACTTAGCAAGATTCGTACAATATATCCTCCCTCTTTTACTCTACAATCGCAACGCGAGAAATTCGTTTTGATAATTTAATTGCCGGAGGGAGGTTGGCCACCCCCGAAAGTTTCATTTCTTAGACAAATATTTTCTTTGAAGTACGAACCGGTCAAAGAACAAGTTTCTTGTACACAGGCATATTACACCCTGCTGATGGTTTTCCTTCTTACTATTTCCTGGTCTCGAGGACTTTTCTTTGTTTAGTAACAGCGTCACGTGAACTCCAGCTATATAATAAGATTGCTCGTTACTCGGACCGTTTAATACCGTATCGATAGGTCTTTAGCGAAAGAATGCGGTCTTTCGCGCAATGCGTTGCACGTCTTCCGCGTACAAGTTGGATCCTTCGCATTGACCTACTGTGAGTAATTGCACGTTCGTTACTGACAACTCCATCATCACTGGTATAGAATAGTAGACCAGCGTCTAACGATCGACGATTAATCTCGCGATACCTTATTTTTCGGTGACATTCGTCATATTTAAACGGGAACGTGGACCACAAATTTTAAAGGTCGGGTACGAATTTCCTCGCGGACGAATAAGAGTATGAAATTCGCGAGCGTATTAAAAGGTTAATTGAAGGTACAAACTAGGTGGTTTGAGTGAGACAGACCGGTTTGAGAAAATCGATTACGATGAACGTCATTATACGAGTACACAGGCTCGGTTGAGGATCGAGTAGCACAAGCTGACTTATAGGTCATGCCTCCGACCTGAAGTTGAAGTGTGATTAGCTACTGGATTCATCGCGAGGTAATTTGTAGTTCCATGCTTCGAGAATAAATATTTACGAGGCGAGAAGAAATTTCTTAGTTTAGCGCCTGCATACGTTCCTGGAGAATTTATAGAAAGCAGCATAATGGGTCTCGAACTTGATGAATGTCTTCTACTTGATGAATCAAGTGATCGGAGTTAGTCATCAAGTATGCGTATAGAGGAGGAATTTTAACGCGTGCCAAAAGTTTTTACGTATCCATGAACGAGCGCTCAACTTTCCTACGAGTGTACTAAGGACCAAGTGCTCAGGGACTGAGATAAACGTATGATACATCTCCGAAAATCGAATGATTTTTATTTCAATAATAATCTAATCCAACACGTTGAACTAGAGCAGTCCCAAAAAGAAATCCTTTCTCAGTTAAGAATACAGTAAACCTCAGCTCAGAACCTATGAAACATTGTCTGTCTACACGTAACCAAAAATTTGTAACAAAATGCATTGTAAAGACTCCTTTCATTTTTTGACATGATTCAAGTCGTTACGCAATCTGTCCCCCTTGATCCTGGATAGTCCCGCTCTCCCTAGCTTTTTCTCCAGATAATTAATCAATGATATGCTAGCCTAGAAAAGATGATACTAGGTGGAAAGGGTGGCAGACGCCCCAGGTTAGTTCTATCTTGTCTTTTTCGTATTCTCTTCTTTTTCCGCCTATACAAACTAGTATACCTTATTAATATATTGGTCCATTCCCATTACAAGAATGCCTTGGAGAACCATCCCGATAATCTTACATAAATGACACCACGAGCTTTGTCAAAGGTTCCCTACCTCCAAAATTGATGAGGGACGATTGCGATCCAAAACAGCCGCGGATCCGGATAAAGGAGGCAATAAGACCTATATTATCAATCTAGAAAAAATAGAGAAAAATGACAAATGCAAGAGCAAAAATAATAACTTGGTGTAATTTTTTTAATATAAGCCTCCCTCCCCTCCTTAATTGAAGGAAAACTCCCTAACTGTACTGATCCAAAGTCGCTTCTAGGAAACCTACTTTAAGTCTAAGGTTGCTTGAAAATAATTTTGTGGGCTCCATTATCCACCTCATCTCTGTTATTGCAGCACCTGCCAGAACAACACAATTGCTCGAACGCTTCGACCAAGTGCAATGTATCTCTAACTTTTCACTAGGAAAACGCTCAGAATACCCTGACCAGGCATGATGGGCTGTAAACAGATCAGCAAAATGCTCATCGGGTTCAAATAATTCAGCTTCCAAGTGCTCTTCAATATCGCAAACGCAACAATTGAAACTACAGTCATATCATAAATCATCATTCAATTTTCTAATTTAACATCCCAGTCCACGTCGACGAGCCGCGCGATATCACAGTGCATCGCTATAGCTTCCTATTGACGACGCATCGGCCTGTCTGCTGACCTGGGACGAGAAATCGTAGTGGAGTGGCAAGTAGAGGAGGGGGAGAGGGAGGGGTGAGGAAATAAAATCCCTCTTTAGTTGAATTCGTGGTGTAGAAATATATAAAGGAAAAAAAGAAGTCATTCCCTCCCCCATTAAATCATGACCACCTCACTGAAAAACTTTGGTTCAGCCTCATTTCCCCAGACTTTTGCTCTCTTTGTTAGGGTCTAGTCGGTACCTGTCTCGGTCTTCTCTGGATAAACGGCAAGTACCATTAAGATGTCAAGAGAATCTAAGCAACAGTTAAGGTTTTTTAGCGGGGAACCCGCTATCCATTTTGTTAGGGGGATCACATCCTCAGAAAATGTCCGCGTCCGGGTCCGGGAGTTTCTGTGAACTGCGTGACGTGACGTGACGTGTAGCGCTTTACGACGTCATCCATGACCTTGACCTGCTTTAGAGGCTTGGGAAAATTTCAACTTCCAGCCGGGATGCTTTATGAAGTCATCAATGACCTTGACCTTGACCCACTTTAGGGACTTGAAAGAATTTCAACTTCCAGTTATGACGCTTTATGACGTCATCAATGACCTTGACATACTTTAGAGACTTTCAATTTCCAGCCTTCATTATATCAGGTCTAGCATGCAGTATACTGAGAAGAGCCCAGCCAACTCATTTTCTGAGGGGGCATTTTCGCGCCAACGTGATCACGAACGCGGGAGGTTGCGAGTTACCCGCTGCCATTGCAAACCTGCAATCGCCTCTAATTTTTTTCAAGTAGCGTTACTCAATCAGGAGAGCAGCTACGGCCACAGCAATTTAGAATAGGGCTGCCGCTGTCTCCTGCCTTGGACTCTTTCCCCACAGGTCGACATTGAAGCGACACGCTCTCAGATACTAAGAATATCAAGGAAACTAATTGGTCTGAAAGATTCCTTTTTTCAAGGACCCAGACTCAGGTCTCACCGAAGGCCCGACATGTGGATGGGTGTAAGATTGTGGACATACTCACTTATTTTGGCATGTATACCCATTTGACACCGTTTCAGGCGTCAAAAAATCGCCGACTGGACTAACCTCAGGCACTTATTGACGAACCAGACTATCACAATTGGACTGTCAGGTTGATGTGCAGAACAAGACCGACCACACTGTCCTACCCTTATCCAACGAAGGCTGCTGATATAAAGGAAAATAGCGAGGAAACAATTCATCGATGCGAAAGACAGACCACCGGGATCGACGTGACTCCTTTTCGCTAGCTTCGTGAAAGAAAATGGACTATAGATAGGAAGAAGAAAATTTATGAGACAATTCAACAAGCCTCCAGCTACGATAACTAAAAACTTCTAATAAGAAAAGTCGAGTGTTTTCTCGCATAAACGCTTATTATTTCGAGTTATCCAGGTAGGCTCAACAAAAAATTATTTCTCACTGCGGTACTAAAGAGGGAGAGAATCTGTTATCATTTTTCGCCCGTCTCGATTTCCTTCGCGAAAACTTGCTCTAGATGTATTTTTTCTTTCTCTCTTTCCGTATCTAAGACCACTTCCCGCGAAAAATGGTTTCAAAAGAAACTTTTTATAGCCTATTAAAAGCGAAGTTACAGTTTTCTTTCTTCTTCGTGATACGAATTAAATAATATAGGAAAATAAATTTCCATTTCTACCATCAGATCCCGCGGCTCAAAAATAAGTAAGACGTATAAATAATACGGTGCACTATATATTTCGAAATGAATATTTCGCCTACTACACCTTTCGAGCACTCGTATCTGAAGCGTTAAAAAGGTTGTCTCGTCTGCAATCGTAGGCGCTGTGGGCCGTCTGAACGGAAGATAAGATTTGAAGGTCCGGTTATGTCAGAACTTCGATATTCGGGTACGGTTTTATCATCGTCGAGATCGCGGCTCGAGGATAGGTGTCGTTTTAAAGGGTAGTCATTCGTTTTGGAAATATTTCATTATCATTTATTGTTGGCGTGTTCATCTTCAAGGTATACCACTGGGCGTTATAAGAAAACTTGACTCAAGAAACCGTTGTAGTATTATTCGTACACGAAGGCGAGTAGCTTTACGCGGATAAATAAAATAATCCATCATGAAAACAAAACATAATTATCTCGAACGCGTAAATGAGCTACCTTTAATGAGATAATAGACGCTATAATTCATCATACCTGCGTTCTCTGCGGGTCTTTCCTCTAGTCTATTGATGAAAGACGATAATATAAAAAATATTGAAAATTTTTTCATACAAACGATAAGCTAGCGGATTGAAAAATTATACAGTATACTCTACACGTGTTGTAGCCACGCAAAATGATTAACGACGAATGCCTCCGTCTTTATTTCTTCATCGAATTTTTATGATCCGCGAAATCCTCGCCTCATTAATAATGAATATTATCAATTCATTTCGCGGTTGGAGAAAAACTCTTGCGCGACAAGTCTACTAGGATACAGCAAACGACTGGCATAATGTACAGTTAAAAATCAGTAGGAGTGATTGTCAATGTAAAGTTCGAAGCTTACGGATGGTCGTAAAAGAGACACGCGCGAGCTAATTGAGAATCACACAGCGTCTCGTAAAACAAAATGAGCCTAGTTCTCGCGAACGCACAATTCGAACGACAAAACTAAACCTATATAAGTTTGTAAACCGTCATCATCAAAATTATTTTAATAACTATGTTCGACTCCATTATCGAAATGTGTCACGGCGTCATCAACAAACGATGCAAACGACGATTGTTCGACTTGTAGATTTCTCGAGCTTACTGGATTCTTAAATATTATGCTGGCTAATGAAAGGAAGTTTTGATAGAATTGGTAAGAATTGATAGTTTCACGCTGTGGATGATCCAGGCGTTGAAGGGCACCATCCGCCACGTCCCACAGGGGGAATGATTTCTCACCGCTCATAATCGGTGAATCTTGAGCGACACTTCTTCGAGTTCGATTCGTCATCAAAGCAATTATACGCTCATCTTTAGTTTCTTGCACTGGCGTGATTCCGTCTATATCCTCTAAGTCGATATTGGCTCCACTCTCTATTAAGTATTTGCACACCTCGTAGTAGTTCTCATGGGCTGCCACATGCAGTGGAGTATTACCCCATGGATCGCCGAAATTGACTTTGGCCTTCAACTCACCTACTAAAAACTTCAACAGACCGAGTCGGTTGAATGAAGCCGCTCGAAGCACGAGGTCGTTCCTCCACTTTTTCTTCACCTTCATCTTCCTATCGTTAATCAAGTACCTCATCATAACAAAATCATCTGCGTTGGCTGCTTTGTCCAGGATAGTGTCGTTCATGTAATCGATTTGTTTTATATCAGCACCTCTTTCTTCTAAAAGATACTTGGTGATAGGATGGAACCTATTTTCGATGGCCAAAAACACAGGCGTTTGCATGACATCATTGAGAACGTTCACGTCTCCGTTCCGTTCTTCCAAGAGATACTTCAATAAGTGCATATATTCGTACTCGACGGCAAAATGGATCGCGGTGTTACCATAAAAACGGTTTGAGAAACGCTTTTCTATGTCCTGGTTCATAATTTCGACTAAATACTTGACCACATGAAGGTGTCCATACTTTAAAGCCAGGTGCAAAACCTCCTCTCCGCGGCATACTTTGCTCGACAGGATGGATGCATCTTTTTCAAGGACGTATTTAAGAATATTTAGATTACCTTTCCGAGCAGCTACATGCGCTATAGTATGATCGAACTGATTAATGGTGTTGACTGAAAAATTACTGTGTTCGACAAATTCTCTAATTGCTTTTTCGTCATTATCCTCAGCAGCTTGGAACACATGGGGAAAATATTTCGACATTTTTCCAAACTGAGTACATACGTTTTAATCCGAGTGAAGAAAAGTAATTTTAACCGTTATCTAATCCCGAAAATTGATTTGATACGCCTAACATTGTAGGATTCAGTTAATTGTTTTACTGGGCAGATATCAGATAAGTCGTGTAATGTGAATCTGATGACCACGTAAATAGGGAAATAAAATTGACGCTCTTCTTCTTAGTACTAGGGTCCAAATGTTGACACAGCTCTTAAAAATCCCCCTCCCCCCTTTATTGCTGTATTTCTACGTTTACAAACCTTAAAACCTACGTCATGACATTTGGAAGAGAAACAATGATAGCATGAAATTTAAAACTCTTAAAATAAATTATCATTTCAGTGTGAAGCCGACAAGGTAAATCAAGAACAAATAAAGTATAGGGGGAAAAATTGAAAATGACGAGATATCTTCCTTACATGTTTTGTCTCAAACACAAACGCATCTAATTGACTGTAGATATATCAACCAATCACAGCTCACTATTTGCGGTGATGATACAATTTGTTTGGAAATTTAAAATTATTACTTGGGCAGGGCAAAACTGACAAGGTAAGTCGACAATGAATAGATAGAATGAAAGAACTGTCCAGAAATAACAATAAAAATGAAAAATAAAAAGCGATGCTTTCCAACACACACAAAAGGAGAACTAATTGAATGAGTTTAAATCAACCAATCACAGCTCACTATTCATAGAGATGATGCAATCTTATCAGTTGTTCTGCATCCAGCCAATGAGAGAGCAGTATTGGTGAGCTGACCCAATAAAAGAGCGGGAGCCATTAGATATGGAGATGTTGGCAGCGAAAATTTACACATCTTAGTGTGAAATTGAGGAAGAAAAATCGTTAATATCTATTCTTTCCTTCCCACAGGAGTGTCCAGTTCCGTGAGCGAACTCATCTAATTGGCTATATGTACAACAACCAATCACAACTCGCTATCCTTTATACTGATGCAATCTCATTGGTTGTCCAGTACCCAGCCAATGAGAGAACAGTATTCTGAAGCTATATAAGAGGAGGCAGGAGGGGTGAAGGGTTAGTAGCGATCAAAAACTCAGACAGTCAACAAGCATTTAACGTGAACTTGAATACTGCATCGCTATTTCAATTTTTCCCCCAAAGTAATGGCTTTCTACAATCTTATGCACGTGATTCGATCTCAATCAGAGACTTTGCTCACGATGGATCGAAAGTTTGACATTATTTCTGCCTTACCGGTAGAAATATCCACTTCTATATTCCGGATGTTGGATTCTACCTCAATGATGGCTGCGATGCAAGTCTCAAGACAATGGTACCGACTCTACCGTGCGGACCGTCCGCTGAGACGCGCTCTCAAGAAGAGGGTCTTGGAACAACGCCGCAGGAATGTTGAATTCATTCATAATTTTTCGGTTCGACCAACTGACTCTTGGTACAGAAGTGATCTGCCTCTGGCCGATCCCAGACTTGAAGCGTCGAAGAAACGCAAACGAGCCTCGACAAAGCACCAAGTTCAGCGTGCGAAGCTCTTGCGATTTTGAACTAATTTTAATTTGTATGATTAATGATTATTGTATAAGTTATTTCTGAAATGACGACTGACGAAATACAAAGTTTTAATCTTAACTTTCATCTTTGCAATCATTTCAGTAGGGGGAGAGGGAAAAGAAAACTACGCACTAAAAAGCTCTCACCATTTTCCTTCTATTAGAAAAGAAAACCTGTGGCTGTATAAAGGATGCATCATGAAGAGAGAGGAAAGATTTTAGTGGAAATGAGCAAATAGCCATTCAATATGAACAGAATACTAAAGCACAGAATGCAATATTTGTCTCTCCTTAAGTTATGGCTTGCAAATTAGGGACAATGTCACCTCTATTCAATATCATCTCCACGAACAAAAGTGAGAAATCGAGCAATCAGAGGGGAAGGACCGAAGGGTGTTTTCCTCCGATTATCAAATTTTACCATCCGTCTCTAAAATCAAATCTAGTAAACGTAGTTTTCATAAATCTGAAATTAAGTAGATGAAGGAGTAGTATTTAGAGCGGATTTTTCAACCTCAAATTGGGGTAGAGTAAAAAGGAATTGATTGAAGAGCGTGAAGGTAGACGCACTCCACTCATTCATATCGACTGAAAATTGTAGAAAAATTTTCCTTCATGTAAAAAATTGACCATTACCTATCACTCCAGCTGGGTAGGCCCGATAAATTAGCGTTAACCAATCTGTGATCCACACATAAGGACGTGAATACATCTAATTAAGTGCACAGGTAAATCAACCAATCACAGCTCAGTATTCAACATGATGATGAAATCCAAATTGGTTGTTTTAAATTCAGCCAATGAGAAAGCAGTGTTGCCGAGCAGGGCCAATAGGAGAGCGGATTTTATTAACAGTATTGGCAATGACTAACAAACTTGGAAGATTAACACTATAGGGTGAAGTTGAGGAAGATAACAGAAAAAATCGTTCATAGCGATTCTTCCCTGTACATAGAAGTTGATAGTTAGGAACGTGGACATCTCTAATTGGTTGTTAGTATATCAACCAATCACAGCTCACTATTCATGATTATGATACAATCTTTTTGGTTGTTCTGTATCCAGCCAATGACAGAGCAGTATTGGTGGCTATATAAGAGGAGTCGAGAGGGGTGAGGGGTTAGTAGCGATCAACAACTCTTACAGTTAACAAGCTCTTATTGTAAACTTGAAAATTGTATCGCTATTTCACATTTAAAATTTTTTCCATAATACTTAATGGCTTTCTACAATCTTATGCATGTGATACGATCTCAATCGGAGACTTTGCTCACGATGGATCGAAAGTTTGACATTATTTCTGCCTTGCCGGTAGAAATATCCACTTCTATATTCCGGATGCTGGATTCGACCTCAATGATGGCTGCAATGCAAGTCTCAAGACAATGGTATCGACTTTATCGTGCCGACCGTCCTCTGAGACGCGCTCTCAAGAGGAAGGTCTTGGAACAACGCCGCAGAAATGTGGAATTCATTCATAATTTCTCGGTGCGACCTACGGACTCTTGGTACAGGAGTGATCTTCCTGTTGCCAACCCCAGCCAAACCTTGAAGAAACGCAAACGAGCCTCAACAAAGCACCAAATTCAGCGTGCTAAGCTTTTGCGATTTTAAATACTCTTCATTATATTCCATAAAAGTATATTATAATTACTTATCAAATTCAAAATTGACGAAATATAAAATATTTCATCTCTACTTTAATTTTTGAAATCATTCACAGAATGGGAGAGAAAATACAAAAAAAAAAAAAAAATTAACAAAAGTACATGAGATTGGCATAGGAAAAAACCTTCCAAATTTCCTTCCATTTCAGGGACAATCCAAAGATGTAGAAGTTCCATTTTGAATTTCATAATAGAATTGAATTGATAATACACGTCATTCCATTACCTCAACATGTACTACCATCATGGACTTACAACACTCGAGAACCTTTACTGAGAGTGAGGTAATTGGAAAGGATGACTATGAATTGGTGAGAATAAACTAGTTCACCATCATGATTACCAAACATGAGGCAAAAACTTTTTCGGTGAAAGAAAGAAATTTTAGTGAAGATGACCAGATACCTATTTGGTATCACATCCACGCACAACAACGCACAAAAGCGAGAGATTTAGCAAACAAAACTGAAGAAAAGACGGGCGGCGTGTAAATCGGATCGGCATTACAAGCATTCAAGTTTTAATTTAGCCTTCCCAACTCGTTCCCTGACCCATTTTCACATCTTAATGTGTGTAATCAGAAGCGGCATACAAATCAATGTCAATATTTCTAAATCATATAGGTAGAGGATTTGTGTGTTTCAAAATAAGTTTATCACTCTCCAATGAACAGCAAGAAAGAGAGGAAAGGTAATGCGCAAAGGCAGACAAAGTCGACTTCTATCTTTGCAATCAATCACACTATGAGAGAGAAAGTATAGGGGGAAAAAACGAGAACAAAAGTTTTTGGGAGAAAAAAAAATCTACCACTATAATACTCGTTCATTAGAAAGGACACCCCAAAACTGTATTAGTTCCATTTTGGATTTCTTAATAGAAAAGTAACCACACCATCACGAACTCCCGAATCTCAACTCAAGAACCCTCACTGATGGGAGAGGAAATTGAACAGGATGACTATAAATTGATAAGAACATAAAATCTTCTATCATCATAACCACCAAACATGAGGAAAAATCTTTTGTGTTGAGAGAGAAATTTCAGTAGAGACGCACCAAAACGAGGAATGGAGTAGTCCGAAGAGAGGGGAAGCAGCAACTATATTGACCTGATGACTGTCGCGTATTTAGAACTTCTCTCCTGTTAGGTGGTTCATAAAATTTCGAGGGCAATATGTCCAGTAGAAAAGAAATAAAAAAAATTCCATTAGTTGAAAATTGAAGATTCTACTGGGTTTTGAAGGTCATTGTAAATACGCCACAGTCAGATGAGCATTACAAGCACTCAAGTGTCTCTCTAGCCTTCCTTTATCCGCGCACCCTTCCCCATCCACTATTCTAATGACATCTCAATTTCCGTAAATGTGATCAGCCTGCGTGAAAATCTTTCCCTCTCTTTTGAAAACATGTACCTTCAAAGGTACAAAATTTCTTGTAAATTGGAATAAATTTAAATGTGAAGAATTGAAACCATTTCTTCAGCAAAGACAACAAGGGGAATAAAGGAAGTATAATAATGTAATTATAAAAAATTATCAAAAAAAAAAAAAAGGTGAAAAGAATCTTTTTGGCTCAGAGGTATGACTACTTACTAACGTGGACAAATCTGATTGGCTGTATGCAAACCAACCAATCACAACTCACTATTCATGATGAAACTACAATCTGATTGGAAATTAAAAATGATAACTTCGGCAAAAGCGACAAGATGAATCAGGAATGAATAGATACAATGAAAGGATTGTCGAGACAAAATGTAAAAATGAGTGAAAATCTTTCATAACTAGCCTCTCTTGCACGTTTGAGCCCCTAGTTTGGTACGTGGACTCACCTGATTGGCCGTATGAACAACAAACAATCACAGTTCAGTATTCATGATGATGATGTATTCTGATTGGTTGTTATGCATCTAGCCAATCAGAGAGCTGTATTCTTTAGCTATATAAAGAGAGTCAGGAGGGGTGAGGGGTTAGTAGCGATCAACAACTCTTACAGTTAACAAGCTTTCATAGAGAACAACTTTGAAAATTGCATCGCTATTTCACATTTCTCCCTATTATAATGGCTTTCTACAATCTTATGCATGTGATACGATCTCAATCGGAGACTTTGCTCACGATGGATCGAAAGTTTGACATTATTTCTGCCTTGCCGGTAGAAATATCCACTTCTATATTCCGGATGTTGGATTCTACCTCAATGATGGCTGCGATGCAAGTCTCAAGACAGTGGTATCGACTTTATCGTGCCGACCGACCGCTGAGACGCGCTCTCAAGAGGAAGGTCTTAGAACAGCGCCGCAGAAATGTCGAATTAATTCATAATTTCTCGGTCCGATCAACTGACTCTTGGTACAGGAGTAATCTTCCTGTCGTCAACCCCAGCCAAACATCGAAGAAACGCAAACGAGCCTCGACGAAGCACGAAGTTCAGCGTGCTAAGCTCTTGAGGATCTAATGATCTCTTATTTCGTAATAATATCTTGTAAATTCCTAGTAAAATCCGAATTGACGAAATATAGAATATTTCATCTCGACTTTTATCTTGGCAATTATTCACAGCACGAGAGAATGAGTATTAAAAAAATTAAAAAATACCGGGATATCCATTGACAAAATAACCTACAACTCTAGAAGTTGCATATTCCTAAGGACAGAAAACTTTTTCATCATTTCATATTTTCAAGTTGATAGACGACCACTTTCAACTATGAAGTAATCATGAAGCAGAAAAAAGCCCTACACCCCTCCAAAAAAAGTAGGAGAGACTTTTGGCTTGAACTTTTTTTTCACGTATCTTGAAAAACTCCCTGACTTGTGTCTTTGCAATCATTCACGTCTGAGAGAGAGGTTAGGTTCGGACAAGTCCGGCTTGAGAAACTTCTTCACTTTCAAGCCAATCGAAAAGTTCTTTCTAGAGAGAATTTTCTCTACTTAAAAAATTGGTCCTCAGAATATTGGAGTAGTAAAATAGAACTCGATATAAGTGGTACTCGATATCTATCTGATTAACAGAACTTTTGCGCAAGATATTTCTTAAAGCACTTTCCTCTTTCAACGCACCATTAAATTAGAAAATCGTAGTCGACATAAAAGTAGTTGTGTGCACAACCAACTTGTATATGCGTACTTCATACGAGCGAATTGTATCCCAAAAATTTTTAAAAATTTATGAAACCTTTCTCGACGGAGGAAAAATAAAGAGCACCACTATGTTTGTTGCTTAAGAGGATTTTATAAAACGAAATAACATTTCCTCAGAATTCTCGACAGCATAACATGACGAGAACTATTCGTGTTCTATGAAAAGTTTATGGTAGAGATCAAGTACAACTTTTATTACACCATGTACGCGGGTCAACAATAATAATTATAAGTTAACGTTTTCTCTTTTCGTTCTCAACCCTTCTCTAATGTGTTCATCTCGTATTACTGTCTTATTATGCTCGCTTTCGAATATGCCCTAACTGTCACGAACATACAATCATGTTGCAAACGTACAATTCTATTTTTAAATGTGTTTGCTTTTTGAAGGGAAAAGAAAGAAAAAATCGGAATAAAATTGTGCTGACTACGACGACTGGAGGAGCGGGGGAAGGGGGAGCTAACCAAAATCTGAATGAAACACGAGATCAATTTCATATTTGAACTTGAAATGAGGATTCTTGGTAGGACTAGGGATCAAAAGTTCGGTACGTTTCTAAAGCTCAGGTAATGAGAAAATGAAATAAAAAAATCGTGACTTACCGGTTTCCGAGTCCCAATTCAGCTTGAATGCGTTTACAATGGGCGTTTGATATACAATTTAGAATCTTATTCACCTCCTCGACGCCAGCGACCTCCACGCCGGTCTCCGCCGATTTTAGTTCCAGATCATTACCTATATCCCATCCGAGCAACACCTCCTCCGGCAACCCTTCAATGTCATCGTCAGAGCACACCGACTCGCAGTTTTGCATTCACGCGAACTTTTACGTGAATATCCCGGCGAATAGCAACAATGAAACGTAGTCCACTGTGTGTAATATATCGCGACACACTGACACGCATCGCGCTTTTACAACCGAAAGTTTCAACTTTATAAAACGTTTGCTCTCTCCTTAACATCTCTGCCTGTGTTACCATGGAAATGCGACCGGCTGTGTAACACTGTAATACAGCTGATGGAAAAGCGTCGCGGCGACCACGCGGTAACGAGGTAAGAAGTCGAAAAACGTTGAAATTGTCTCAGAACTGGTGGAAACGCACTTAGGTACCGAGGGAGGATAACTAACCTAGGGGCAATGCGAATAATGTACTATAGGTATTCTCGCTGGCGCAGACGAGTACAAAAGTTCGAAATGATGTATTGTTTGTTCCAAATAATTAATTATTTTTTGTTGCCTTTTTAACCCACCATAGGATGATACGAAAAGGAAACTTCGTGTATGAATGTACAGGCTGAACATTGGTACAAAACTTGAATTTGCAGCGGTGTCAAGAGCGATGAAAGATAAGTTTTTACATAATTTACACGCGGGAGATTATATTTGAGAGCATAACTCATACTCTTGGAAAAGTAATTTATTTTATATTTTCAAGCCTATTTACGACGGAAGAGGGGTCATTTTGAAAATCGTTTTCAAACAGCCTTGAAACTTTTTCATCTTCTCAAACAGTGGAGTAATTGTGAGAAATTTATGTACAAACTTACGTTCCCTGAAGTCTATTTTTTATAAAACGAAATTTGATCACGACACCATTTTCAATGATACGTACGTAGGCAATTGGATATAGCTTTTATAGACTCTCGTAATCACTGTATTGCTTCGTTTGAGAAACAAATTTGATGAAAGTTATCCGCAAGACATAGTGAGAAGAAATACTGACAGCATTTAAGATTTGAAGCTTCAAAACTAGCTTCTTATTTCAGAGTAAGACCGACCAAGGAAATCGAGAGGAAATAAGATATACAGTAGTAGCAAAATTGAAGGGGGGGATCATTGGACCTCATATAAAAAGGGTGTTGGAAGCTGGAGGTACTTGGCCTCCCCCTCACTGCAGGCGGAGGTTAGGACCTTTTTGGAGGGATCTGGAGCTACCTCCAAAGTATCTCCGGAGTGCTTTAGTGAGGTCTTAAACCAAGGTGTTGGAGGCTGGAGCATTTTGCATCCGGAGGTACCTTTTTGTTGATATGGTATAAATAAAACGCCTAATCAAGGATAATAATTTTTCTTCAACAGTATTCTATTTCTTGAAACCTCATTCAGCCACTTCGATTCTAGCGCTGCTTGGTTTGAATAAAAAACAAAGTTTTCAATACAACTTCAGAGTATCATCTGTCATCTGGCAACACTGATAAGCCAATATGCTACATCTGGTCACACTGAGCAGTGTTACAAGTACCTTTAAAGGCGTTTTTAGAGGGTCGCCGACATTGCCTTTGGAGGCATTTTCTCCAATTTCAAAAATTGCGCTGGAGGCAAACTTGTTATTTTTTTCTATGCTTTGTTTTCCATAATTCTGAATAATGCAAAGACAGAGGTCGAGAAAAAATATTTTATATTTTGTAAATTCTTATTTTACTATATATTTACAGATATTCTCACAGAATAAGAGGGACTCAGATCCGCAAGAGCTTAGCACGTTGAAATTGGTGCTTTGTCAAGGCTCGTTTGCGTTTCTTGGAGGCTTGGTTAGGAGCCATTAGTCTATGACTAACAATCGGAAGTTCTTTTCTGAACCAAGAGTCAGTCGGTTGTACCGAAAAATTATGAATAAATTCAACATTTCTGCGGCGCTGCTCCAAGACCTTATTCTTGAGAGCGCGTCTCAGCGGTCGGTCGGAACGATAAAGTTGGTACCATCTTCTTGAGACTTGTATTGCAGCCATCATCGAAGTGGGATCGAGCATCCGGAATATAGAAGTGGATATTTCTACCGGCAAAGCAGAAATAATGTCAAACTTTTGATCCATCGTGAGCAAAGTCACCGATTGAGATCGAATCTCATGCATAAGATTGTAGAAAGCCATTATTATGGAAAAAATTTGAAATAGCGATTCAATTTTCAAGTTCACAATAAATGCTTGTTGACTGTAAGAGTATTTGATCGCTACTAACCCCTCACCCCTCCTGACTCTCTTTATATAGCTAAAAAATACAGCTCTCTGATTGGCTAGATACATAACAACCAATCAGAATACATCATCATCATGAATAGTGCTCTGTGATTGGTTGTTGTTTATACAGCCAATCAGGTGAATCCACGGACCAAACTAGATGCTCAAGTGTGCAGGAATGACTAGTTATAAAAGATTATCCTTCATTTTTACATTTTTTGACAATCCTGTCATTGTATCTTATTCATTCTTGATTCACCTTGTCGATTTTTGCGGAAATACTCATTTTCAAGTTGCAATCTGATTGTAGTTCTATCATGAAGAATGAGTTGTGATTGGTTATTTTACATTCAGCCAATCAGAAGTATTCATATCATTGAGCCAAAAAGACTAATCTTATTTCTATTTCCATCATATGTTTGCAAATTGTGAGCTGTGATTGGTTAGAGTGCGTGCAGCCAATTAGATGTCTCCACACGCTCAACTTGTGTGAGACAAAAAAGTTATCCATGGTATTCCTATTTTTCACCCTATTTTTCCCTCTCTTCATTTTTGGACTATATTTTATCAATAACTATTTTGTTACATTCAAATAAATACCTGGTTGGGTGCAATGAAACATTTAATTGCCTTTATATTAATCACCCTATCACGGCTCGTTATTAAAAATAATAACTCAATCTGATTGGTTGTTATGTGTTTAGCCATTGAGAGAGCATTATGGAGTATGAAATATAGTAATTGTCTGGAAAAAAACTGAAAAATAAGTGAAAACCTTTCAAACTAGCCTCTCCTGCGTTCTCAAGTACCTAGTTAGGTACAAGGACTCACCTGATTGGCTGTATAAACAACAACCAATCACAGTGCACTATTTATAATGATGACGTATTCTGATTGGTTGTTCTGTATCCAGCCAATGACAGAGCAGTATTGGTGGCTATATAAGAGGAGTTGAGAGGGGTGAGGTCTTAGTAGCGATCAAAAACTCAGGCAGTCAACAAGCACTTATTGTGAACTTGAAAATTGCATCGCTATTTCTAATTTTTTCCATAATAATGGCTTTCTACAATCTTATGCATGAGATTCAATCTCAATCGGTGACATTGCTCACGATGGATCGAAAGTTTGACAATATTTCTGCTTTGCCAGTGGAAATATCCACTTCTATATTCCGGATGCTCGATCCCACTTCGATGATGGCTGCAATACAAGTCTCAAGAAGATGGTACCAACTTTATCGTGCCGGGAGACCGCTGAGACGTGCTCTCAAGAAAAAGGTCTTGGAACAGCGCCGCAGAAATGTTGAATTTATTCATAATTTTTCGGTACAACCGACTGACTCTTGGTTCAGAAAGGATCTTCCGATTGTTAGTCATAGACTAATGGCTCCTAACCAAGCCTCCAAGAAACGCAAACGAGCCTCGACAAAGCACCAATTTCAACGTGCTAAGCTCTTGCGGATCTGAGTCCCTCTTATTCTGTGAGAATAGCTGTAAATACCTGTCAAAATGAGAATTTACTAAATATAAAATATTTTATCTCGACCTCTGTCTTTGCATTATTCAGAATTATGGAAAACAAAGCATAGAAAAAAACAAGTTTTTATAAAAAAAAAAAATTTATCAAATATTCTCCCATTGGACTTCTCCCACCCGTTAAAAACCCACCTAATAATTAAAAAGAGTGATTATTTAACTAACGCGGTTAAGATAGCACTGCAATAAAAAAAAAAAAAAATTGGAAGGGAAAATCCAAAACAGTCGATATTACATTTTGAATTTCATAATAGAAAACTATTCCATGAAATTCTTGCTACACGTCCGCGGAATCCACAAGTCCCACTGTCCTGTGGGAAGTGTAAATTGTTTTTTGTAGACGTATTAGGTTTTTCGAGAATAAGGCTCAAAAAAAGTTTTTTAACGTGAAGTTGAATCTGTCCAAATCTGATCAACTTTTCCCCTTCCGATCATATGAGAGTCGAAATTTTACCCAGTTCCCGTCCTACCATACGTAGGCTTGGAGTCATACTTCCTCCGGTCCCCCCCCCCTAGCATATATAGATTGAAAGTCAAAATTATTTTCTCCCCTTTGTATCATATGTAGCTCGAGAGTCGACATCATTCTAAGCCCTCCATCATACAAGTATAGCTCCAGTCGAAAGTCTTCTGACCGTCTCCTATCTTATACAGCCCGAGAGTCACAATTCTTCTAAATCTCTCTTCTATCATATCTCATCATTAGAGAACGGATTTTCGGTGCTAAAAAATTCTGCTATTCGATGACCAAAAGGCAAATTTCGTTATTATGCGGTATTAAAGAAAAAAACGTACAGAAAATTGAAAATCGTGGAAATTTCTAAGCAAATCGAACAAGAAATATAATACTAAGCATCAATTACGAGTAAATATCATTATTCATCAATTTGAAATTAAGAGTTGTGTAAAAAAAAAAAAAAAAAAAATAGAATCATGCAGAAGGAGAATAGGCCTACGTGTTTTTCAATATTTTCTTGTGAAAAGCGTTCTATGCGAAGAAAAGCACCGTATTTATGGTTTTTCTCGTCAATTGGTAGGAAAATACTAAAATGAAATAATATATTGGAACACCTCGAGATTACTGTATTTACAAGAATAAGGTTATTTATAATATACTTAAAGAAAATAATTTTAAAAATGAATTACTTATTTTCTTACACAAAATGCGTTGAAATGTGAAGAATGATTCAAAACATACAAGAAAAATTAATAATAGTATTAATCAAAATAATTACACATTTTTTAAGAGAAAATATTCCGTGTGCGACCGATTGCAAAAAATTAACTTCGAGCGCGCTTTCGTATTCCTGCTTCATTATCGCGGTTCATTTTTATATCATCTTACTTACGGTATACTTTATTTTTTCTTTAAAAAAATATTATACTGATTACTGATTGATAAAAATGGTCCGTACAATTTCGGAACACATCGAAGTTATTAATAATAGTATTTGAAGTAAGTCTTCATCAAATTCTAGGTAGGTATACAGTTCCTCTAGGATTACTTTTAAATTATCTTCCTAAATGGTTGGAATCAATAAATAATTTCATTTTTTTTTTTTTTTTTTTTTTAAACATATTTACATACATTTCATTTTGCACAAATACTTATAATAATAATAATAATAATATCGAGAAAAGAAAGAATTAATAGACGATGAATAAAACAGGGAAAAGAAAATTCCGATAACTGCACAAAACTGACAAAATTAAACGAATGACGAAAAAAATAAACGAAGGCAAACAACCTAAATAATTGCAAAAATAATTTCGGACGGTATTTTCTGCAAGGACAATATTTTACGATTACTCACACTCATTTTTTCTAGTCTACTATTAATCTACTTTTTCTCGTGAATCGTTTTTTTCATCTTCTCCTTCGGTGTCTTCATTGTCTTCCGTTCACAAATACGAACAGAATTGTTCGAACTGTTTTCAATTCTTCACTAGATAGTAAGGCCGAAATATTGTAGATAAATTCCATATATTTTTCCATCGTAGAGAAACTTCTGATGATATCGAATAGAGTATGATTCAAAGTAAAAAGCCGTCCAAGTAACTTCCATATATTCTTCTCACTGATTTTTCGTTCTTCAGTTCCAGAATCACAAGTAACAATGAAACTTTTGCTTGCTACCTCATTTCTTAAGACCAAGCAAAAATGTTGAGCACTCACTACGGGAAGCTCTTCTCAAGTTCTAGGGAATTCGATGCATCCTTTCCCAATGTCAGCAACCGTATAATTTTTGTCGCGTTCTTTTTCGGGTATGAGTACTTTGATCTTGACTAGGAAAATTTTGTCCACCGCTTTCCTACCCGCTATAACGCCAACGAAGCCTCGTGTTTGTTCCTGGAAAATATTTAAAATTTATAACACAAATCAAGAAACCTGTTTTTCGTTTCAAAACAAGAAAAAAAAAATACAAATATCAATCAATCGTTGTTCTTTCGATGTAGAAAAAATACCACTTGTCTCACTGAGGTATTTCAATAGTAAAAAGAATGATAATATTTCAAAACTCTCAATTATTGAATCATTTTTCCTGATTTTTGAGAAAGCTTATTTGGATTCATCGAATAGAAATTACGTTCTGTTTCTGTTTTTTCGATTCTTATCAATCAAAAAATAACTCTTGGAACTTATCAACGTTTATTCAAATATTATGATTCATGCACGAGGATCGGTTCACCAGTCTTCTTTTCAAACACGTTCTCTCAATGAAAAGAAATAGAATTACGACTTCATTTATCAAAAATGACACGCTGAAAATATCTCAGAACCTGAAGTAATGATGAATGCGTACAAATTCATACGAATTTCATCTTCATTAGGATCGTCAACCACCTTTTAAAGAACATGATCTCGACGAATGAACCCAACATGGAAAGATATTGTTCTCAAGCTCAATCTTGGTCCAATAAATCAAAGTTAGAATTTTCAGGAAGAATTTATTTGATGAATTCTAACACTCCATTTTACCATAAAGGAGATTTATCGGACAGGGAAGACTAGAAATTCGACAAACACAAAATAAGCTCACAACTATGATCGTCTGCGAACAATTCTCAAAATTCTCAAAGGAAAAAACATGTAATACTCGCACGGCTATGTTTTTCAATTGAAAACAAAAATCTCGAAGAATTTTAACTAGACATAACGAGGATAAAAAAAATATCTACCGACTCAAATTTTTCCTTTACCCTTTAAAGCTAGTGATGAAAATTGGAACGTGATTCATGAATAAAACGAAAACTCATACGATCAGCGTCCAGAAATCCACGGTTTGAAAAGTGTACTTACTTACATCAAAACCTTCTACTTTCGTGTCAAATGACGCGGTGAAAGTATCTCCACAGAAATCGTTTATGCATTAACACATACCTATGAGTCGCGCTCAGCGAAACCATGTACTAAATCGGGGAAAAAATTCTGATTTTTGGCGAAATTTTCAGAGGTTTTCTGCTTTCGAATAAAAAAAAAAAAAATCAGGTTCCCTAACATCAAAATTGACCGCTGTAGAAATTTTTAAAGATTCAAATTACGAGGAAAACTACAAACCTTCTTTTTGTTTTTTGGCTGTATTTCGAAATTTTGTTTTCCGACTTAGTAGGTACTTACATGGTTTCGCTGAGCGCGACTCATATCACCACAGATACAATGATCTTACTAACTAAATCACGTTGAATAAGGTCGGCTCAGGATTTTCCACAAAGTCACTCCATCTTTTGAATCCTTTCATTTCAATGTGACGACTGATAATATTCCTTTTAATTCAGCTTTTACTTCTGCAGCGGAAATTTTGTTCGATACAATATCGAACGAGTTGAGTACCTACCTGACAATTTAAAAATGTAAGTTAAAGGTAGTGCAATTAAATTATGAAATTTTTAAACTAAATATTCAAATGTTATGACATCGAAGGTTTTCATTGAATATTATTCAAAAATTCTCACTCCTTTTGTATTTTGATCGCACTGAATATTTCGAAAATGTAACAGCATGTAGGCTATTGAAAACACAAATATTTGAGTGAGGAAGATAGTTACAGACGAATAAACGAGCGGAGGGTTTAATTTTGGGGATTTTTAAGAAAGAATATTTGTGTCATGCGAGAGTGGGAAACATAAAAATTTTAAATTAACATTACAATTAGAAATTATTCAGCAGTCGTCCTAGTAGCTTTGTATTCGTACCTTAGGAATACTCAACAGTGGGACACCGCCCAACATATCAACAACCGGCTCTTCTTTTCCAGATTCTTTCGGAACAAATTACCAAGGATTATAATATCATCAAATTTTACGGAATTATTCATGATCGAAAAACTTACACACCTGTAGTATCGAAAAAGAGGAAACATGAAACAGTTCGCGGACATAGGTAACGAATGCATCCTAGAGCTTTCGTTCCTAGTGTATGTACTTACTTACTTTTAAATCGACGGAGCATTCTATCATCTCTTAGGATACAATTCGTTCGGTTTTTTCTAAACCAATGAGTAAGAACTACGGTACGTTAAAACAAATCAGATCTCTACTCTAAATCAATCAAATATAGTTCTACGAATAATAATAATAATACCTTGTGAGCGAAAACAAAACTTTGTCCGTTATTGAAAACGCAAAGCTTGGCTAGACCCAACATTTTTGGATTCTTTTTTCAAACAACTTCACTCTGCTGGAACAAAAAAAGACACTACTAGGTATCAGAAATCAGAATTAAATTATGTACCTGAATAGACAGTTCAAGCCAATTAATGATCTAATCCGGTGCGAACCGAACATACGGCATCGTGAAGAGAACAGAATACAGTACCTAGAATACAATTAATAATGACTAGAAAATGTATTTACTTGATAAGGTGAATCGAACTTGAAATTTCGGGATACGATAAGGATAACCATTACCTTTTGATTCAAGTTCTTGCGATGAAATTTTGGGCCCGTTAAGGAAAAAATATCCCAGTTCTCTGTGTGTCTGGCATGTCTCGTCTCTTCTATCATCCTCAAGATCTAGCACCTTATCAAGACCGTTTCTCTCTGTGGTTTTGTCATAACAACAAGTGATTCGAATTTCCCATGGAATTTCCTTGAGTACCTATTGAATTGGTGTTATAAACACCTCCACCACAGCGCTTTTCAGTTTTTCACTATATTTTTCAATTTATAAAATTTCTGCAGTAGGTATTATGTTCTTTTTTATACCTAGCGCTTTATGTGAAATCCTGGAAAATTCTATTTTTTCACTCTGCCACTGCCAGCCATTAGTATTATTTTGACAAAATAATGAGGTTTATAGATTGATTATCAGCAGGCAGTCTACTCATTTTCCCATTAATTTAAAACGCGATTTGCTTCAATCCTCATCCTATTTGATTCCTACTCATTTACTTTTCTCTCATTCTTGCGCAAAGATAAACTATAAGACAAAATATTTTATTTTTCTTCTCAATTCAGATTTCGGTAGATTACAAAGTAAGTTTACTATCACTACAGAATATAAGTAGGGTTTTTAGATCCACAAGAGCTTAGCTCGCTTGAATTGGCCGATTGGCGCATTTTTGAGGCTCTTCAGCGTTTTTTTTTGCATTATAAATCTTCCTACAATTTTCTTTTATCCTTTTATTGTTGTCATGGTAATATTGAACTGACATTGTTTGTAAAATCGTCGAAAGCATCAAATTTGGATTCAGGCTAAAATACTGTGTAATTCGTTCAATTGGTTTGTCTCTAACTTTCCCATATATTCTTATCAAATTTACCGCTAAAAAATGGATTTTTCCGCTTGAAACTACTACCTACAGAAATGTATACAGGGTGCGCCAAAAAGATGTTAACAGTTAAACGAAAAACTCCGGGAGGACTCCGCGACAATTTCGTGGAGTTCCCCACTTGACTGTTAACATCTTTTTGGCGCACCCTATATAATTATGTAATCAGCTGTGGCAAAAACATCTGCCTCTACAACCATCCATCCAAGAAAAGTTGCCCATACCTACGGATTATGTCTTTAGGGAGCTGATATTCGTTGATTTTTCCCGGCTACCGAATAAGACGTAGCTACAAGTTGTTGACATTAAGCCACTTATTTTATTCATGTGCGCTGCGCTGTAATGTATTCTCAGTGCCGTAGAGCACGTACTTTTTCATCTTCGTTTTGCGACATCGAGGGAAATTATTTTTTGAATCTGATTTCATGCACACGAACCATATCTTGTCGCCTACGGATGTGAAATTGTTTCTCGTCGAAGGATTTTGTTCTTTTCTTTTTTTCTCTCTTCTTCCAACGATGACAAATTTCATTACAAACGTAACACTGGGGCCTCGAATAGTATTGCACGCGCCAATACAAAGTAGCGAGTCGAGATGATAATTTCACTATTGTTGCTTCAACCTCAATAAAATTGTAAAACTATGTGAGTAACTCGTATCTAAGTGTTGGAGCCGCTAGATTGTGGTTTCACAGCGAAAGTGCAATCGGAAAGGAAAAATAATATTTCCCCCCCCCCTCTATCCTGGTAAAAAGGAGTTCGGGATCAAGAGTCAATCCAATTTAATCAAAGTTTTTATTTGTTGCGCAAGATTATTTTCCTCAATTGTATCATTTACCTACGTTTTACGGGTATTCAGTTCTTTCAAATTTTTTATATACCTACTTCACTTATTAATCACAATATGCGAAGCTCAGATTGCAAGTTTCAACCTTGAAAGTACCCCATAGGAGAGAAATGTGCCTTCCAGCACTTTTTGGCAATGAACCCCGCTTCCGGCATTTATTTTATTTTCGGAGTTTTTCGGTAAAATAAGAATTTTTTCCTTACCAAGCTCTCTCACCCAAAAAACAAACTCCTATCATATTTCAAAGGATATGCTCATTACAAAAATAATTCGTCATATGCCGAGGAATCTACATTCTGGTAATGATGTTATTGAGTAGAGTTTGACATCTGTGACCTAATTCATCTGTTCTTTCAATTCTCACACAGCTACCAAGAATCATGATCTTGGAATTCCTCAAATTTTGGAGATACCTACTTCTAAGGTAGTTATTCAAACAGAAACTGAACAGCATATTAATTGTGAATACATAAGGAGTGTCTGGAGAAAAAATGCTAAGAGTTTGATAACTTCCTTCTTCAATAACCCAACTGTAAGTATTTACAGAAAAAAAAGAAAAAGGATGTCCTTGTTTCATGGAAAGAATTTTCGTCTGAAGATCGGACTATAAGTATAATCATAATGACCGGAACAGAATAAACAAGGTGTGCGGATGGGCAAAGTCTTGATAAAGAAAAAATAAAAAAGAGTGAAAAATGCCGCCCCATGTCGAGCGCTATTCACGCCTTCTCTCACAATTGTGAATGTAGGTTGCGGTGGAATTTATTCTAACTCATTTCCTCTCTTCCAAACTTCCTATACTGTACATACCAGCATACCGGTATCAGTTGATTTCTGTTTCGTGCAGTTACAAATCCATTTTGTAGGTACTAAAACAGCAGTATAATGGCCTACCGACTTACTATACTACCTACAACAAATACTCACTTCTTCTGTTAAATACTTGATATACTTAATTCTAAAACTCTAATTAGTGGGAACTGATGAGTGAATGTTGATTACATTTTGCACAATAAGTATGCTGGCAAATGAGATAGCCCATGCGAGAGAGCCCGCAGTACCTGTAGGTACATTGTGCTGCATGATTGAGGCAAGATACCTCCTACATACCCGTGACTAATTCAGATTTGTTTTTACCCAGTCTAGTTCTACAACTGTACCTACACGTGCGGTTGTGACTTTTTAATTCTCTCTTTTTTTTCTCACCGACTGTGACATAATTAATCAGCAAATTGATGGAGAATCCAAATTACAGATTCAATACTTGTCAGTGTACCTATCACTTCTTTTTCTACTTACATAATTAAGTTGATCAGTAAAACCGGCAGCGTTCAAATATCTTTCTTCCTGTGCCTCCCGGTAGACATTCTGAAGCACTCTGAAGCACTGAGAAGCCCAGTTGAAGCCCTCTTGGAGCTCGCTTGAAGCACTGAGAGGCCCAGTTGAATCCCTTTTGAAGACCTGGGCTTCTCAGTGCTTCAAGCGGGCTTCAAGCAGGCTTCAAAAGGGAAAAACAGGGGGAGTAATTCCCAAGTGCTTCAGAGTGCTTTAGAATGTTTACCGGGATCTAAATAACATTGGATAATTTCAATATTGGCAGCACAAAAACATTCCTACTTATTTAAGTACCTACTGCAGTTTTAGAATATCAGTACCTATTGTTTTTTCTGGTCATCATGAGTGAATTAAAATTGGATTATTTTCTATTCACCAATAAAAAATCCTTTGCGCGCTGCCATGGAACTTATTATTATGGTTTGCATGGTGCCGCTCTAGTATTATCATGTAGGCCCATGATAATACCTACTTACACTCACAAAAAAATGAAATCAGCCTTTAGTGAGCTGATTGCTTAGTGACCAATTTGCGTAGTCAAATCCTGAATCAAATTTCAGAACATATACCTAGGCCTATAAAAGAAAGATTCCTTTCCTCCAGGGAAAACATGAAACTCTTGATTTCAACCACTAAAAAATTATCGATGTTAGGATTGTTCAGGAAAGGAAATTTCAAAGAATTCCACATCAAATTCACCTAAGTTTGGATTAGTGACCATTATTCATTCGGAGTCCATTCAAGTTTTACCTATTATTGCTTGTTTCATGCACCAATGTTAGAGAAGATATTTGAAGTGATAGAAAGCAAGTTCAATCTGGTATACGGTCGTGCACTCCCTCTCCTATACTCTACATGATAGGTATAATAAAACGGTTGAATTTTGTCATTATTGTGTTCACCGTTAAACGTCTCATTGTGATCGTCTAATACATTTTGGAAAAGAACGGTGATCTGCGTTTAAAAAATATGGCTGGTAAATTAAGCACCAGGTTTATCATTATACTAATCGTATTTACACTCGTATGGTTACCTAGTAGTGTATATTTGGTTCTTCTGGCGCTCAAATCTAAAAGTGAACTTTTTATATGGCTGGTTTTCATTGCCTCTCCTATATTATATTCTATTGGAGTTTACACAATTCATCGTTATGCTCCGTCGGTTGAAAGCGTCCCATCGATGTACGCTGCAGCAGAAGAGACTCCATTAGAAAGGATCTGGGAAGCCTTTCGGAGAGTGCGTCTAATAAATCTACTACGCCGAAGGAATAACGATACCTCAGGGGAAGACCTACCGCCTCCAACTAGATTGTCGGTCATACCTGGTCCAACAGTTCGGTACGCTGTTGGGCAGCCTCAGCCTGGATCAAGTTATTGTGGAGAAACAAGTTTCATCCAAGGTCCCGAAAAATCGAGAGGGAGCGTATTTCCACCGGTGGGTTGAGACAAAGGAAAGAACGTCCTTGCTCAGACTGAAGAAATCTAATTTTATTGATTCGTGGGTTTTGGAAGTAATGACCCTCAAATCAAACTATTATTTTGACTCTTTATAGTTTTACAAGCTGCTCTCCCCGTCTTGCAGACGGTTTACTTATTCTTCTTTTTGTGATAATTTTTCTCTTCTTTTAGGAAAAGTATAAAATTCTGGCTTTTTTCCTTTCTAAATTTTTCGAATAGTTCAAAAGGTTTTCTGTTCTTTGAATTTTCTCGTTTAAATCTCTCCACTCTTCCTCGGAGTCATTTATAATCTTTGTGGACTCTCTCTTGATTCGTCCTTGTTTGATGGCACAAAAATTTAGTCCATCGACTACTTCTCCTTTACTCTCCAAACTACTCATCTTCAAATCGTACTCTGCATATTTTTCGGTGTACATATACCTCGCCTTGAGAATCTCTCTTCATCACTCCTATTTTTTCTCTATTAAATCGATCTTTCCCTCTAAATCAAAATCCTCTCAACTCTGTCATAGAAAGTGAATCGCCTGTTTCGAACATTGAGTGTATTTTCATTTTCAAATTTTATAATTAACGATCGCCGATACCCGACTTGCCCCTGCAAAACTACTCACCAACAACAGATTTTTCTGCATAAAATCACATCCCGTCATCTGGTCATTATCTTACCCGATTTTAAGCAGTAAAATAATACTCTCTTACCCACTCGACTTCCCCTAATGACCGCGACACAGAAAGTGAAACATGTTCCTTCTTCAACGGATTTTCTAATTCACAAACTTACTGAACATGATCTTAATACGTACGTATAGAAATTGAACACTGTCATACTCTTACGCATCCATTAAACCTTACAGAAATCCAATCCTCAACCTACCGTTGGACTCGGCCAATTAATCTTTAATCATTGTTGACAATCCAATTGACTGCTCTTTACTTTGAAGTATAGGTAATATTTACGGGAACCTTTTATCCTCCCGACAACATCAGTTTTGGCACTCACTCATCAAGAACAAATTTCACATCATGAAATTGCATCTTGTCACAGACTATATTCAGATAATAAGTTGTAATTACCCGGCTCACATTTTCCTACCCATCCGACCACTGACCAGTATGCAATTTTCCAAAAACTGAATTCATCATTTTCTACGTCGCATTTTCTATAATAGTTGTGGATCACCAGTTATGTGAGTTTTCTATTATAATATTTAACAGAGTCGTTGAACCGGCTGCTAACGCTGTTCTACCCATGTTTGTCACAAAAATTATTCAACCTCTCGATCTCACTCATGACATAAATGATATCGACAGTAAAATGATACGCCCCACGGCCGATAAGCTTAGACTACTCCTCCAAACTACTTCTTTTCCAAATTTTACACCTGCAGTTCTTAACGCCACAAACCATCACTCTAATTTGTATAGAGATCAATATTCGCCTAACTCACTCTCCTTATTATTCTCTATGACTTTTGTGCCCTCACTACCCGTATTGAAACATCCATCGACCCTAATAATCTATGAAAACTTCAAATTTCTCCAACGGCACCAGATATGGCATTTAATCACTGAGAACAAATTTTGTTTCCTAAATTTTTTTCCCTACGTAGTAGTGTTTCTATCTCAATCGACATTGTGAATAACAAATCTGGCCCTTACACGTGCCTAGCCCGTGCCTGTAATTTCCAAAAGTTTGACAATGTGTTCTTACTTGTCCAACAACTTATTCTCAATTATTACCCTATCTATTCCGTGATCTCTGCCCCTCCTTGAGATGCTCTCTTCATCACGTCAATACTTGCTTACATGTTCTCTGATTGATACCACGCCATGAGAAACTTTCTTAAGTCTCTGGATCTACGAAAATCAAACACTTCCACACTCACCCACGTATACCGCCACTCCCACTGGACATCTCACTCACTGAAAAAGAAAACTACCTGCAGAAGATCACTTCCCATTATTGATCATATTCTTACTCGATATTACGCAGTAACTACCACTTGATACTTGTCTCTCCCCTCTCCCATCTACTTCCAGTATACTCGTACTACGCAAAAATTGAAACTTTAATAATAAAACAGACAACTGTCTTCTGCTGGTCAATATATATCCGCTTTCGAAGTAAATCAAGCCCTCGGCGCACAACGATGTAGGGCCACTCTCATCCTCTGCGTTGAAGCTGGAACCTTCCTCTCTTCAACGCGACTTCTCAACTCTCACAATTTATTTCCTTGTATTCATGGCTTGATTCTTTCAATTACCAATCTACGCAACCGCACTCCGCTAACTCAATTCTCTCCTCCTTCCTCTTGAATCTGTACTATTCAGACACCTCAAATTGAACCCATCTACCCCTTGTCTCATCATCCACCATTCCATTGCCTCCCCAAGATATTCGACTCGATAAGGCTGATAATCTCCCAGCTCTCAACAATGTATACGGACAACTCATCAGAAACATTGTCTCTATACCAATTTTATGACCCACCAGCCTTTCTTTACCGGCGAATCTAAGTCTGGACTTGAAACAGGGAACGTTTACTCGATTCAAGGCATCATTATCAGTTATTGATTGAAAAATTGAAGGAAACACCCCACACTCTTGTCTTTCTCATCTCCATCTCTTCACCGCCGCTAAAATTTTAACTCACTTTCTCTCTCCTGGCTATACACGACTCGTATTCATTCAACTAATTTCCCAAATCAGCGCATTCATTTATTCCCGCAATCACTATCATTCACTTTTATACATCTGTCTTCTTCCTGTGGATTCCGGGTCACATCAACTTCCCGGAACATAAAGTGATTGTCTTACCGCAAAATATTTTCTTCTCTCCCACAAAATTTCTTACCTCTGCTTCTGATATCAAAGACTGTTACTGATCCCTAATACTTGACTCCTGGCATGACCTTTGTAAAAATAAGCATTCAAAGAAATTTAGAGCAATTGTAAGTGAAGCGGTCTCCTTGACTTTTTTCAATCGAAGTAACCGTCATGAAAAAATCAATCTCTCTTTTATGGATCACAATAATATTCAATATCAGCTTAGGCAAACGAATTCTCTCCACTGTAAAAAAAAAATGAAAATAGAGCCACGTATATCTATTTTCAAGATTCAAATTATCGATTAAAAAAAAAAAACAATCGGTAAAATCTTGATAAAATCGAGGAAATAACATTACCGTACGAAAGGCATTATAATTAATTATTATGATTTTTCATGGCAATAAGTGAATCCTGAAAGCCGATTCTCCGACATATATTCGGCTGTCTTTCAACACTTTACGCGTATTCTGACCATTAACGTGATAAAACGAAAATTTATTTTCGCCGTAGCAGATACACGTAAAAAATCGGTAACCAATATACGTTTAACTTTCGAGCTTTATAATAACTTTCAGGAAAGGGATTTTCATTTTTAACCCCCCCAGTAGCACTCTCCATGCCCACAGGAAGAGTTCAGCCAAATTTCACGAAAATCTGTTGGATAGGAACGGAGCCTATTCGGAAATCAAAACGGGTGTTCTCCTTTATAATATAGATTCTACTCCTATTTAGGTGTTGGTTCCAATTTTCACAAAAAATTGTAAGTACCGAAATAATTACCAGTGAATTATGTGTATTTTTCAATTGTCCAATTTTTGTACGTGTATAATAGAATGATTGAACCTGTAAATGTTCATATTTTCTCTAAATTTTGTGGAGTGGGTATTGATAGATTTTCCGTTTGCAAGATTCAAGAGAACCTTTAGCTTTAGGAAACATCTAGGAAAATTATGGATGCTATGGAAACCGAAAAACTCGATATTAATAAACCTAGTTTCATTGGGTACGTTTTTTTCAATTCTCAACAGGGTACTATTTATGACGTCATTGTGCTTTCTTATGTATACAGCCGCTGATTCAAAAGTATCAATATTCAACTGTGAAATTCTTTGAAATTTCTTATTTGAAGCTTCTTGGCAAGTTTCAACAAAATCACGGTTCTGAAATATCTGGATTTAAAGCCCCTACCAAAGTTTTCATGAAATTCGTAGTTTTCTGTACAGATGTACTCCATTAACAGAAGGAGGGGGCATTGTAATGAATATACTTTCTCGCAAAATCATTTCGAAGCAAAATCGTGGGTACGCAAAGAGTGGAAGTAATTAGATCAGAAAAAACATAATTTTATGAATAATTATTGCGCTAATGCACCAGTGACAATGGGCAAAAATCAAGTTAATGATATGGGGAAGAGTAACTCTCAAGCCAAGATTTTTTGTACAACAACTCAAGAAACTCAAACAAATTCCGAGAGGTATGAAGTTTGACATATGATTTGCGATAATTTTGAAGGAAGGTGATCGAATGTTTATCAGATTCTTTCATGGTTTTGAATCAACGTTATGAACATCGAAATTTCCACTAAGCAATGGATTGCCCAATTTCTCCTTCTTCGACCTCGTTTCTCACAGCCTGGGCTACATTATCAACCTCAAATTTTCCTGCCATCCAGCTACTGCAGTCTAGCAACCAAGTATCAAACAATTTTCTTGATACTCTCGGAGTTTCAAAAAATTGTGCTAAGAATCTCTCATCAGGAACTCTTTGTCTTAGTTACAACATAATGCCTGAATCAAAATCCACAAACCTAAAATAATTAATGTACATTTTCTATTTCTGAATTGAATTTACAACAATCCTCAAAGATCTAATTCTACCTTCATGAAAGCGCTTAATAATTTAAGAGTTTTTTTTTTTTTTTTTCTCACAAAATATACGTATTATTTTACCCTCATTAGAAATCAGTCAATTTTTCAAAAATTTCTTTTGTTCCCAATTTATGAATAGAGAATAAAAAAGAAAAAAAAACTATGAGGTAAGTAGGTATAATTTAACAATATTTTTGAAGAAAAAACATCAATAAGAAATGAATAATGATGAATGAAATACAAATTAAATAGGCTAGTTTCAAAAGTATGCCCAATTTTGCCAATTTTTGAGGTATATTTTTCTTTTTCTCTCCCTCTTTTCTTCAGTTGTTCTATTGTGTGAATTTATTGCATAAACTCTACCAGAATAATGAAGATGATTAGCTATTTTAATAACCAAAAAACAAAGGTAATGAGAAATTGAAGGTACCTACCTACCTAAAGTTTATAAAAATATACCTAGGCCTACCTATTTCTTATTCCTTATTCATTATTTCTGTTTAATTTGCAGTCTAAATGTTACCTTTATTTTGGAAGCTGATTAGGCTTCTTTATTGAGCTCAACTAAAATACAGTATCGATATTGACCTCCTTGAAGTTTTAATTTCCTAAAGAAAATCTGTTTGGTTATACCCACGCAAGATTGAAATTCAATACCGATGCCTAATAAGTTGGTATACGGTATAGTCTCTAAACTATTTCCCTTTTTAATAGCCGACTTGTTCAATTTATGGTATCTAAATCCTCTATAAATTCTAGCGATACGATGAAGAACTCAAGATTCATCACGAAATTTGAAAAAATTGATTTAGATATAATTTTGCAACGACAAACAAAAACCAAGCTTCAAAAAGGGTAAAGAAATACACAAAACCAAGAGGAGTAGCTTTGTCCTCTGGCTTCGTCAGGAAGTGAGTATCTTAAACGTGCACGGTATGCAATGTCCTCTCCTTCGGAATAATTGAAAATACTTATCCTACGCGAATTTTTCTCTTTCTTACTCGCCACACCATCTAGAAGGTTTATCTTTTTTCATATCCCTCTAATAATTTATAGCCTGGGCACAAACCTGACCCTAAAAGACACCCGTTCGTTGGTTCTCAAAAATGTAATGAAACAAACAAAAAAAAAGAATCATAATACGAGTACCTATATGTATACAGGAACACGGACGTGACTTCGACAGCGGTACCTTTTTTCTTCTTAAATTCCATGTACCTGCTTAATGTAGGCCTATCGTGATACCATTGACTATAATATTATTACCTACTTTGTAAATGTATAGTCAATGGTGATACATTCTTCTTTCGTCGGAATCAGTATCTGCATGAATCATGATAGGCCTACGCACGTATGATGCGACAACACAATGATTGTTTTCGGCTTTTTGATCGCATGCTTACGTATGTAAGCACACAAGCACACAAACCTTCCCAGCACCGCCCAGAAGGGAAAATTCCTTTACGATAAGTACCTATGTGATTCTCACTGAGACTGAGTGATATTCTCAAACGACAGAGCGATTCATAAGCCTGCCGTACACCATACCAGCTGGTAGATTCCTATAACCGATTATTCACGCATTTGAGAAATTCAATTTTCCAGTTCTTTGATGCTCAAGACAGAACTCTAATTCACCATTCTCATTATAGTTACTCCTAATCTTTTAGACCGTATTTCTGAAAGCGAAGATGAGTAGATCTCGGTCTTTCCTTGAATTATTTAAACCACTTTGACCATTTTTATTCTCTGTTTCGCTCTGAATTGTACGAATTCTTTTTCTTTTCCCGGTGAATTATGCATACTATTTCATTCTATGTGGAATTATAAGGTTACAAATAAGTATTGCGAGAAGAGCAGTTTGATTTGTTCGTAAGATAGAGAAAGACAGTCCATGAGGAAAGAGGTTTAATAGGTGAGTTGAAAATGAAAAAATTGATACAAAAGATTTTATTGTTGGAAGTTGTTGGGAATGGTCTCCTGAATATAGGGAAGAAACCCAAGTCCCCACAACCTTGTGGGTTCCGAGATATACAGGGGGAAGTGACCTTAATTTTGGTATTTTCAATTTTTTGAGCGGAAATATGCATTTAATCGAGAATAGTTATCCGCGATGAAATATTTCTCGTAAAATTCTCAACAAAAATGGTTATTACGTATTTTCTTGTAACTGCAGTCATAGAGGAGTTACAGACCAAAATATCCGAATAGACGCATGGAAGAAGAGAAACACTGGGTAGAGATACGTCACTACAAGTAAAAATTTTTGACGCGCGTTTGTGCGCCGTATGATTTCACTTCAGCAGTCAAGTGAACTGCAAGCAATTAGCGACATTTTCAATTCGCCTCATTTAGTCTAGGCAAATTAGACAGGTTTTGGAGAAAAAAAAAACATTGCGACATAGTAAAGGTCTGATTGCTGGAAATGGTTAAGAATTATGTCTAAAACAACATATTAACTTCTCCGCGTTTTTCCCCTGGAGCTTCTTTTTTTATGGGGGTTCAAACCCCCTCAAAATCAGTTTTTTGTAAAATATCTCGCTTAAAACGCATTTTAGAGAAAAAAGTCATCAGTCAAAAATTATTCCTCGTAAAATTTCCTATCGGATTATGTACTTTATTTTTAGCCTACTTGTGATAGTTAGCCTACAAATTCATGGAGAATATTAGCCTCCATCCGCAAATAACGCGAACCTTGCCGATAGTTGACGTCGCCCGGTAGTCACGCGCGAAGGTAAGGTTAATATTTCTCTAGTACGATGAAACGTATTCTAATTTTGTTAGTTCGAAGAAATTGTCAGAGAAAATTTGCAGCAAAATATTGTTTTCAGTAAGATGTGACCAACTGCCCATCATACATGTGAAGATCACGTGGTCGAAATCTCGCTTAAGGGTGCTCAGGATAAGTCTTAGTTTTTTTTTGTGTCAGTTTGCGCTCAAATGTTTTCTGGTCTTTCTAGAGGTATGGAGGATAACCTGAGGTTTATTGTTCATATAATTTCCACCCATGCGCTCAGAAAGCAAGAATAACGACCCGTTTTGGATGTATTTACACAACCATCATTAGGTACGAGCTGAACAAGCTGATGAAGTTGAAAGAGAGGTATATACACGCTGAGATTAAACGTGACTAATACTCACAAAAGGAGTAGTAATATGAAAGTAGTGGTTAAGAGAAGGGTTAGTGAATGTGTACCTATTGATCATTCAAATACCGTTTTATTATTAGATATGATCTGCAGAACAGAGGTTTCTTCCTACCGATGTAGAGAGCGTCCCTTGTCAGTCTGGTGTATGAGCTCAAAAACTACGTTCTAAAATCTATGATTTTGGAGAATGCAATGCTCATCCATCGCAGATTCAAAAGAAAGAAACCTGTAAAGATGTATTACCTTCAGCCGAGATCTTCATAGCGTTTGTGTAGTCTAAAGGATGCTCCATGATCCTCTGGTAAAGAGTGCGATCTGGTTGACCGTAGTAGAAAAAGTTGCAGAGCTCACAATGAGCTTAGTAGAGACCTGATTTTTTAAGAGGAGAAACACTATCTTTTAGGCTGCTCAGGCTACCTATAGAATGCACAACAGATAGAAAGCAGCTCGAATACCAAATCTCCTAAGCTCTGAAGCTAGCTTTTAAGAAGCTAGGCCAAGAAAAGAAATTCTAGCGTAGCGAATCTTTTGCCCAGTTCTCGTTGTTACGTGTTGTATCTTAATTCTCTCTTTCTTCATTAGCATGTCTATCGCTCGTGGCCACAAAAAGAATAACTCCAGTCAACTCGGATTGTCTTGCCCACATGTATTTGCGTTTTCCATGGCTTTGCCCAATCATTATTTCGATAAATGCTAGTGCTGCAGTATTATCTGCGAATGATGCCAATGTGGTATTTTGTCTTGGGTCGGGACATCCGCAGTGGGAGTAACCAATGAATGGCCAAGGACGCTTCCCTGTAATACTCTAGCTGCAATAGGATGGGTTCGTGGCACACATAGAAGGTCTTATTATGTCGTGCAATTCGGTAGTTTTTCGATATTGCACAGGTACCGATATTAGTTGAGAATATCCGAAGTTTGCCGAACGTCTCGCTGATCTAAATGAGAATTGGGGGATGAAATATAAGAATAATACAAACCGCGTAGTCACTCAACGTCTCGTCTGCGGAACATCGAGTTCTGTTAAACGTGTTCTATAACAACTTTTAAATCATCTTGACAATCTGTAGCTCGTAAATTTTTTATTCTTATCTATCTACCGGTACTAAATAAGTGCACCATGCAAGCTCGATTATTTTCAATATTTTTTTTGATTGTGCCAATAATGCTACCAGGAGTTCATCTAACACCTACGTCAAACGATTCGACCGTAATGATCAGAACGTTTCATTTGTTGAACGAATTCGCGAATTTAACAAAACCGAGATCGAGTCGAAGTTGTTTTCCCGAAGGCGACCATACGCAGCTCATTTCGAAAGTTCTGAAATTGGAGATTTTCACCGTCGCTACGGGTAATCATCTTGTCTTTCCACCAAGTCCTAGTGAAAGAATCGAGAAAAAAATACGCGTGATATCGAAATTCATCAGATCTTCCTGGTTAAAATTATGCACAGTCGAAAAGGTGGACGAGATAATCAATGGATCAGTCAACGCGGTAATTCGGCGAGTATGGTCGCCATTGCCTCGACAAGTTATGACGAAGCAGATAATGAATACTATTTTGCCAGCTGTAATGGATGATATATGCCAAAAATTTCCCGATTGTCTTGACCAAACGAAGTCGTCTCCGGATTTACCTGCGACACACATGAAATGGTACTTTCCACTTAGCGAGCTAAGACTAGGAATTGTGGACGAGAGTGAATTGGCTGACTGGTTCCAGAATCGAGACATCAGAATGTTCCTGATCCACGAAGAATTTTTCCCTGTTTGGGTTCAATTAAATGACAAAGATGTGACGGTGGAGTCTGCCCTGAGAGTGAGTTGTAGGCTGTGTTGTTTTGACGAAGAAATGCAACGATTGCAAAGGATGTACTCAAAAGTCTTGGACGACGTGTCAACCAATTTTTCGATGACTGATTTTCCTCGAAGCGTCATACCTACAGTTATATACGCATTATCAGAGGTCGTCGAAGTCGACAATAAGTTGGAAGAGAAAACTAAAGAAGATGAGTATTTACATTTTGAATTGCGCATCATTTTCGTACTTATCAGTTTAATCTTAGTTGGTTCATTTTTGTACATTTGTTATTCTAGTCTTGTCATCTTGTTCCTTCGAACAATACTTAATTTTTTTGAAATTGTGCTGGGTATGACTCGTCGAATTTTTCGTTACTAATTAGGTACTTACCTACCTATGTAAACTTTTGTATTTGGTGAAATGATTCAGAATAAATACCTGCTTACTAATTATTTCCATTTTTCAATTTTTGAAAAGTAAATTTGCGTCTTTTTACTAAAACTTTGAATGAGGGTGTCTAATAGCTTTTCAGTCCTTGAAGGATGAAAAGAACCTGGAGGCATTTATAGCATGGTAAGTTACATTTGCAAAAAATAACTGATGAATCTATAGGCCTGACTCTAACTTTGTACTTCTCAGAAAAATTTTGGAATCTTATTAAGTAGGCCTAGATGAAAATTTATTGCACTGTTATCAAGTTTAGATGTGTTCATCCTTTAAACCTTTTATTATTTCAAGTCAGACGCTAATAAATTTCACTTAAAATTGCGAATAAAAAAAAAAAACGTCCTTATGAAGGTTTTTTGGGAAAAGTGACGTTCACTGAAAATAAAATTAGTATAATTGTTTTTGACATGCTTTACAGAAACCAATGCTTGAAAAGATTATTTCAAAATCACCACATGCTGCATTATGAAAAAAAAAATCATGATCATCCTCACAACATCAACTTATTTCTCTCTCCCCCTCTTAGTCCAGGCAAGCAAGAGTTTTGAAAATGAAAAAATTGATACAAAAGATTTTATTGTTAGAAGTTGTTGGAAATGGTCTCCTGAATATAGGGAAGGAACCCAAGTCCCCACAACCTTGTGCGTCCCGAAATATGGAGGGGGAAGTGACCTCAATTTCGGTTTTTTCACTTTTTTGGGAAGAAATAGGCATTTAATCGAGAAAAGTCATTCGAGATGAAATGTTCCTCGTAAAATTTTCTTCAAAAATGGTTATTACGTATTTTCTTGTAATTGAAGTCATAGAGGAGTTATGACCAATAATAGCTACTATATTGAGTCACTCAGCGGAGGGCAAACAAGAAATTCTAAGCTGTAGTCATAGAGGAGTTACAGACCAGAATATCCGAATAGACGCATGGAAGAAGAGAAACACTGGGTAGAGATACGTTACTACAAGTAGAAGTTTTTGACGCGCGTTAGTGCGCTGTATGATTTTACTTCAGCAGTCAAGTGAACTGCAAGCAATTAGCGACATTTTCAATTCCCCTCATTCTTCGGCGCGTGATATATTTCAAGCAGGATGTACTGCTTTTCTAATTATTTATGGAGCGGACAAGGAGGAAATACATCTTTAAATGACCACCGCTTCTATTCTTTTAAACATGCAGCTTCAAAGTTACAATCGTCAATTTTGAAGACTATATGCCCAACAGAAGGTGCAGCAAAGCAGCACACATTCAGAGTCTACCTTCAAATCCAGGCTTGGCGTAGCAATAATTTGGAAATGAGCGAATTGGGTTGGAAACGTGACCAAAATACGTCCACTCCAGTAACCACTACTGAACCTCCAGCACCCCAGACTCTTCTAAAAAAATTGTATTGCGCGAGCAAAAAAAGGTTGTGGCAGTGATTGTGGTTGTAGAGAACTCGGTAGGTAACCATTATACTGTAAGAAGAGAAAAGAATCATCTTCACAATTTCGATCTCCTCGAGAGCTTTCCGCCGCCGTTTATTATTCTCGACGGGTAGGATGATCTCATCACCTCCAAGATGTCCATTGTCCAGAAGGTGCTTCGCGAAGGCAGATTTTGTGAAGTTATTGTTGTCGAACGCCGATGCGTGCTCATTGATCCTAGCACGGAAAGCTCGGCCGGCCGGTTCTCCAACATAACAGGTGGGACAATCGCGACAATGGAGTAAGTATACATCGCTCCTAGATAAGGGAGGGGTCGAATCTTTCCCATTAAGAAGGACTTTCTGAAGCTTTAAGTAAGGATAGAATGTAGGGGCAAGATTACCAGTCTTAATTACATCTCTAATCAGAGATGTGAGTTTAGGGAGATAAGGAATTATGACAGGAGACTTCCTCCGACCTGTCCTGAGGGGCGGGGTGAAGGTAGTGATCCATTGGAGAGCTACCTTAGTAACTTTCTTCCGAACAAGGCCATTAATATCGATATTGACCTTATTAACTCGAGCTAATTGCTGAAGAACAGAAACCTCTTCAGCAAAGGCAGGAGGAGAAAGGGGGAGTGAGACCAGGCGGTGAATAAATGAATTGAAAGCAGCGATCTTATGGGAGAATGGGCAGAAAGACGAACCATGAATGAGAATGTCAGTAGTGGTGGGTTTTCTGTAGACTTGAAAGTCAAACCCATTGGGGAGGAGGGAGATCGTAAGGTCTAGAAAATTTATCTCATAGCCTCCGATCTCGACCGTGAAGTCAATAGAAGGATACAAACTGTTCATGAAATTCAAGAATTCATGGAGGGAGTGATCGGGCCCCTTCCAGACACAAAATATGTCATCGACATATCTGTACCAAAGAAAAACATGGTCAAGGAGAGGGTGCCCAGAATTGAAAAGCTCATCCTCAAGTCTAGACATGAAGACTTCAGAAATAAGAGACCCCAGTGGTGATCCGATAGGGACACCTATGTCAGGAGGAAGTTTGTTGATAGAGTCATTGAACTGACATATGTTGGGGTAGAGGCTCTTTTGAAGGAGGGTATTAAATTCGGAAATCAACGGAGTTGGGACTAATGCCTTCTTAAGTAACTCGTCCATGCGTTCACGGGTAGGGAGGAGAGGGACATGGGGGAATAAACCCACCACGTCAAAAGAAATAAGAATACTTCCAGGAGGGGGAGAGGAGTTGTGAGTGAGTAACTCAGATAACTCAATCGAGTTTTTTATAGAATAAGGGGAGTGAAAGTTCGTTACGTGTTTAAACCAAATATCAAGGTACTTGGCTAACTTGTAAGTTGGGGCGGAAATAAAAGATACCACAGGACGCATGGGGGACCCATTCTTATCATTCTTATGGATTTTAGGAAGACCGTAAAGGCGAGGAGCCTTAGGGTTAAGTATTAAGATCGCTGTTTTCAGGGGCTCCTTATCTAGGATATACTTACTCTTGTTGATTAGGCTCCGGACATCACTGTTGTAATTATCAAAATTGAAGGTGGGATCACTAGTAGCGCCAATAGAATCGAGACACTGGTACATCTTCTGGTTGAAGTCTGGTCTATCTATGAGGACAACGCTTTTGTAACGACGATATGGCATTCTTTCAATTTCTTGGTTAGGGAAGTGACTGTGTTGCGGAGGCTTTCACTCATGGTAGGAACACGGTTGTTGTGAATGATAGAGGCCAGTTGGTCAGTAGTGTCACCACGATATTTCAGACTGGCAGGAGCGCGGTCAGCAACAATTCTATCTTTAACTTGGCTAGTGTTTATCGGAGGAATCGAATATTTGAGCCCACGGGAAAGTAGATCTTCATCGTCCGAAAGAGTGGCAGAAGATTCATTAACGAGTCTCCTAAAGAAGTGGTGCTCCTCATGGGGGTCCAGTTGATCAGAGTTACCATGAATAAACGAGATTTATTTACAGACAACCGTATTATAAAAATTAAATTTGCGCGAGCGCTTTCGGGTAACAACCCATTGACGAGCGGAACTGAAACCAACTAACTGTTTTTACATACAACACGGAGATAAATAGGTAGGTACAATACAAAACATGCAAAAAACGAGTCGATAAGATTAGTCATGAATAACTGAAGACAAAAGTACAAGATAAAACGCCGTGAAAAACAAACCGAATAAAATAAAGGGAATGTTAACACAGAACTCATTGGGGTGATGGAAAAAGTGTGTCAATTAGACCCTGTGTGGGAGCCGAATAATTAAGCACTTCCCATCCTTGGGATCTATGTCTAGCGCTTTCTAAAGACTCAAGAGCAATTCTCTTGCGAAAAGAATTCTCTACGTGTAGTAGGGCTGCTGTTCCATTTCGATAGGCGTGCCTTTCTTCTTCAAGGTGTTTATAGAAACGAGAATCTTGAGGTTTCTGATCGAGATGTTCGTGTAATCTGATCTGGAACTGCCTTCCTGTTTCGCCAATATAAATTGAACTGCAATTTGCGCAAGGAATCCTGTAGACACCAGTTTTTTCGTTACGATTGATGGGATCCTTGATTCTGCATAGAAGGGATTTAGTAGCCTAGTATTAATAGAGTAAAAAGCAGGGCGACGATGATAAGGTTTGAGTAATTTTGTGATTTGCGATGAAAATTCTCCGAGGTAGGGTAAACTGATCCATCTAGTCTTCTTTTTGTCTGGCTCACACCTAGGAAGTGTAGTAGAAGCATCAAGAGCTTTTTTGATTAATTTCTTCCTCACCAAATTTCTCACATCTAATTTGTGCCTACCATTAATATTAGCTAGGTAGATAATGGTATCCAGTTCCTTATTGAATTCTTCTGTAGTGAGAGGTATTGATGTTAACCGGTGTATTAAACTGTGGAATGCAGCATTCTTGTGAGAAATAGGAGCATAAGATGAATTACTGATGGTAATGTCTGTATACGTAGGTTTCCTATGAATACCAAAGTAATGATGGTTGTTAATGATAGAAATTTTTAGATCTAAAAAAGTGGAGGATTGTCCAGGAACATCCATCGTGAATTTAATCGTTGGAAATAGATTGTTGAGAGAAGACTGTAATACTTGGAGGAGGTGAGTTGGTCCATTCCATAAACAAAGCACGTCGTCCACGTATCTATACCAATAGATTATAATGTTCTGCAAGTTGTGGATTAGAAAGGAAAAATTTTTCTTCTAACATGCTCATGAAGATTTCAGCAATTGTGGAGGCCAAAGGCGAACGCATTGGAACTCCGATGTCAGTGGGTAAGGTGTAGATGTGACCATTGTATTAACAGATGTTTGGTGAAAGACATATCCTTAATAAATTCATGAGTTCCGACGTAATGAAATGAGGAACATGAGATTCGTGCAGTTTTGATTCGAGATATTCGAGAGTGGGGTTGATGGGGACGTTAGGAAATAATGCAGTTACGTCTAGCGTAAAAAGTTTAGAATCGGTAGGAGGAGAAACATCCTTGATTTTGTTCACCAAGTCTAGACTATTAATCACTGCATATTTAGAGTAGTGGTTGAGTGTGCTTTTTATCCAGAAGTCCAAAACTTTGGCTAGTTGGTACGTAGGAGCAGAGATGAAGGAGACAACTGGTCTCATAGGAGCATCTTCTTTGTGTATTTTAGCTAAACCATGAAGTCTTGGGGGGATGGGGTTAGGAATTAGTACGTTCTTCTTTTGCAATGGTGTTTTGAAAATGTGTTCACTATTGTTGATAGCCTTCCGAATGTTTTTCACAAAAGCGTCAAAATTGAACTCTGGATCTATGGAAGCACCACTACTATGTAGGAAATCGAGCATTTTTGTGTGATATTCTGACTTTTTAAGGATTACAAGGGATTGTCCTTTGTCTGCTTTAGTTATAATAGCATTACTCTCATTAAGCCTGCTTTTTACTCTATTAATACTACTAAATCCCTTCTATGCAGAATCAAGGATCCCATCAATCGTAACGAAAAAACTGGTGTCTACAGGATTCCTTGCGCAAATTGCAGTTCAATTTATATTGGCGAAACAGGTAGGCAGTTCCAGATCAGATTACACGAACATCTCGATCAGAAACCTCAAGATTCTCGTTTCTATAAACACCTTGAAGAAGAAAGGCACGCCTATCGAAATGGAACAGCAGCCCTACTACACGTAGAGAATTCTTTTCGCAAGAGAATTGCTCTTGAGTCTTTAGAAAGCGCTAGACATAGATCCCAAGGATGGGAAGTGCTTAATTATTCGGCTCCCACACAGGGTCTAATTGACACACTTTTTCCATCACCCCAATGAGTTCTGTGTTAACATTCCCTTTATTTTATTCGGTTTGTTTTTCACGGCGTTTTATCTTGTACTTTTGTCTTCAGTTATTCATGACTAATCTTATCGACTCGTTTTTTGCATGTTTTGTATTGTACCTACCTATTTATCTCCGTGTTGTATGTAAAAACAGTTAGTTGGTTTCAGTTCCGCTCGTCAATGGGTTGTTACCCGAAAGCGCTCGCGCAAATTTAATTTTTATAATACGGTTGTCTGTAAATAAATCTCGTTTATTAATCATAATGAACCGTAATTTCATTGAGGAACGTGTTTCGTTAATCAAAGTTACAATGTTGCATCTGAAGTAGTGATTGAATCTTCTTCTCCTTCTTCTGTCGGAGAGTAACCAGTAGGCCTTCTGTCCCGCCTGTTACGTTGGAGAAACCGGCCGAGCTTTCCGTGCTAGGATCAATGAGCACGCATCGGCGTTCGACAACAATAACTTCACAAAATCTGCCTTCGCGAAGCACCTTCTGGACAATGGACATCTTGGAGGTGATGAGATCATCCTACACATCGAGAATAATAAACGGCGGCGGAAAGCTCTCGAGGAGATCGAAATTGTGAAGATGAGAACTCACCACGCCTGCAACCTCGTAAATCGGACTACATAATTATGAAGATGATCTCATCAATAAACTTTATTGCACCGCCCCGGAGTATGAGTGTACAGAAGTTTAATTCTTGTAATCTGTTTTAGATGTATAGCTTTTCATTCTGAGGATGACAGCTTTGTCGAAAGACGTCTCATGTGTTTTTATATAAAAAAAATATATACGGGCTACGCAGTGAAAAACTTCTTTTCTCTTCTTACAGTATAATGGTTACCTACCGAGTTCTCTACAACCACAATCACTGCCACAACCTTTTTTTGCTCGCGCAATACAATTTTTTTAGAAGAGTCTGGGGTGCTGGAGGTTCAGTAGTGGTTACTGGAGTGGACGTATTTTGGTCACGTTTCCAACCCAATTCGCTCATTTCCAAATTATTGCTACGCCAAGCCTGGATTTGAAGGTAGACTCTGAATGTGTGCTGCTTTGCTGCACCTTCTGTTGGGCATATAGTCTTCAAAATTGACGATTGTAACTTTGAAGCTGCATGTTTAAAAGAATAGAAGCGGTGGTCATTTAAAGATGTATTTCCTCCTTGTCCGCTCCATAAATAATTAGAAAAGCAGTACATCCTGCTTGAAATATATCACGCGCCGAAGAATGAGGGGAATTGAAAATGTCGCTAATTGCTTGCAGTTCACTTGACTGCTGAAGTAAAATCATACAGCGCACTAACGCGCGTCAAAAACTTCTACTTGTAGTAACGTATCTCTACCCAGTGTTTCTCTTCTTCCATGCGTCTATTCGGATATTCTGGTCTGTAACTCCTCTATGACTACAGCTTAGAATTTCTTGTTTGCCCTCCGCTGAGTAACTCAATATAGTAGCTATTATTGGTCATAACTCCTCTATGACTTCAGTTACAAGAAAATACGTAATAACCATTTTTGAAGAGAATTTTACGAGGAACATTCCATCTCGAATGACTTTTCTCGATTAAATGCCTATTTCTTCCCAAAAAAGTGAAAAAACCGAAATTGAGGTCACTTCCCCCTCCATATTTCGGGACGCACAAGGTTGTGGGGACTAGGGTTTCTTCCCTATATTCAGGAGACCATTTCCAACAACTTCTAACAATAAAATCTTTTGTAGCAATTTTTTCATTTTCAAAACTCTTGCTTGCCTGGACTAAGAGGGGGAGGGAGAAATAAGTTGATGTTGTGAGGATGATCATGATTTTTTTTCTCATAATGCAGCATGTGGTGATTTTGAAATAATCTTTTCAAGCATTGGTTTCTGTAAAGCATGTCAAAAACAATTATACTAATTTCATTTTCAGTGAACGTCACTTTTCCCAAAAAGCCTTCATAAGGACGTTTTTTTTTTTTATTCGCAATTTTAAGTGAAATTTATTAGCGTCTGACTTGAAATAATAAAAGGTTTAAAGGATGAACACATCTAAACTTGATAACAGTGCAATAAATTTTCATCTAGGCCTACTTAATAAGATTCCAAAATTTTTCTGAGAAGTACAAAGTTAGAGTCAGGCCTATAGATTCATCAGTTATTTTTTGCAAATGTAACTTACCATGCTATAAATGCCTCCAGGTTCTTTTCATCCTTCAAGGACTGAAAAGCTATCAGACACCCTCATTCAATGTTTTAGTAAAAAGACGCAAATTTACTTTTCAAAAATTAAAAAATGGAAATAATTAGTAAGCAGGTATTTATTCTGAATCTTTTCACCAAATACAAAAGTTTACATAGGTAGGTAAGTACCTAATTAGTAACGAAAAATTCGACGAGTCATTCCCAGCACAATTTCAAAAAAATTAAGTATTGTTCGATGGAACAAGATGACAAGACTAGAATAACAAATGTAAAAAAATGAACCAACTATAAGAATAAACTGATAAGTACGAAACTGATGCGCAATTCAAAATGTAAATACTCATCTTCTTTAGTTTTCTCTTCCAACTTATTGTCGACTTCGACGACCTCCGATAATGCGTATATAACTGTAGGTATGACTCTTCGAGGAAAATCAGTCATCGAAAAATTGGTTGACACGTCGTCCAAGACTTTTGAGTACATCCTTTGCAATCGTTGCATTTCTTCGTCAAAACAACACAGCCTACAACTCACTCTCAGGGCAGACTCCACCGTCACATCTTTGTCATTTAATTGAACCCAAACATGGAAAAATTCTTCGTGGATCAGGAACATTCTGATGTCTCGATTCTGGAACCAGTCAGCCAATTCACTCTCGTCCACAATTCCTAGTCTTAGCTCGCTAAGTGGAAAGTACCATTTCATGTGTGTCGCAGGTAAATCCGGAGACGACTTCGTTTGGTCAAGACAATCGGGAAATTTTTGGCATATATCATCCATTACAGCTGGCAAAATAGTATTCATTATCGGCTTCGTCATAACTTGTCGAGGCAATGGTGACCATACTCGCCGAATTACCGCGTTGACTGATCCATTGATTATCTCGTCCACCTTTTCGACAGTGCATAATTTTAACCAGGAAGATCGGACGAATTTCGATATCACGCGTATTTTTTTCTCGATTTTTTCACTAGGACTTGGTGGAAAGACAAGATGATCACCCGTAGCGACGGTGAAAATCTCCAATTTCAGAACTTTAGAAATGAGCTGCGTATGGTCGCCTTCGGGAAAACAACTTCGACTCGATCTCGGTTTTGTTAAATTCGCGAATTCGTTCAACAAATGGAACGTTCTGATCATTACGGTCGCATCGTTTGACGTAGGTGTTGGATGAACTCCTGGTAGCATTATTGACACAATCTTAAAATATATTGAAAATAATTGAACTTGCATGGTGCACTTATTTAGTACCGGTAGATAGATAAGAATAAAAAATTTACGAGCTACAGATTGTCAAGATGATTTAAGGGTTGTTATGGAACACGTTTAACAGAACGCAGACGAGAAGTTGAGTGACTACGCGGTTTGTTGTATTCTTATATTTCATCCCCTAATTCTCATTCAGATCAGGGAGACGTTCGGCAAACTTCGGATATTTTCAACTAATACCGGTACCGGGACAACATCGAAAAACTACTGAATTGCACGACATAGTCTCCCATTTTTCTCATACTATTTCTATGAATAAATGTCCGTCCACATGAGATAGTTTGGCTCTGCCCGCACTTTGACGTTTCGGTTGACCAGCAACCTTCTTCCAAGACCGATAACCAAATACGTATATCTCCCACTGTTCTAATGAATCTGCAATGAAATTAAAAATTAATGACAGCGAGCTTCAGTAAGACAATTGAATATATTGGAGAGTGTCTTCCAACAGTGATAACCTATGACGTGTGCAATGGTATACCCCCGCCCCACCAGAAAAAAGTACGGACTACGAAGGACGTTGTTTCAGAAGAGAGGAGGAATTTTTTAGTGCCGATTATTCTGCACAATTTCAAAAAATTGAACCTGAACCTCATTTGAATATGCGTTTTCATGGATTGTGCAATCAAAATGCACAGAAAATGAGGTAGTATTAGACAGGTTTGCAAAGCTGTATGCCCAGAAGTAGGGAAAGTTTACACAAACTTGAAGTCAACAGAAAATCAGAGAGGGAAGATTTACTGTGCAATGATGTTACAAGAAGTTCAAAATGGTCACTTCAGTCAACTGACTAGATAAATCAAGAGTGAATAGATATAATGACCAGAAAAAGGTAATCAGAGTAAAAAAAATCCTAAAATTCTGACTAGTCCTTCGTCCTGCACGCACCAAAGTGCTTTGTTAAGTTTGTTATGTACCTTGTATGTACATCAACCAATCGCAGATCACTATTTATAGTAATGATGCAATCTGATTGGTTGTTTTTTATTCAGCCAATGAGAGAGTAGTATTGGGAGCTATAATTATAAGTTCAATTCAACTTTGTACAGCAGAGAAGTAAGTAAATATAAGTAATAGAAGCAATCCGTTGTCTTCACTCTTTGAGTAAGCATAATTAATTAGCCTTCTGAATATTAGCCAATGACAGCTTCTTATTTCTGATGATAATGCAATCTGGTTCAAGTTTGTTCTGTATGCAGTCATTAAGAATGCAGTATTCTAGAGCTAGAGGACTCAGAAGGGGTGAGGCCTTAGTAGCAATCAACAACTCAGACAGTCAATAAGCACTTATTGTAAACTTGAATATTGCATCGCTATTTCAAATGGAGGTCAAGGATTTTATTAGATTGGCAAAACTGACAGTGAAATGAGAATGAATAGATATAATGAAAGAATTTTTGGGAAAAAGCAGTAAAAATGAGCGAAAATCTTTCAAAACTAACCTTCCCTACACGCTTGAGCCTCTAGTTTAGTACGTGGACTCACCTGATTGGCTGTATAAACAACATCCAATCACAGTTCAGTATTCATGATGATAACGTATTCTGATTGGTTGTTATGTATCCAGCCAATCAGAGAGCCGTATTCTTTAGCTATATAAAGAAAGTCAGGAGGGGTGAGGGGTTAGTAGCGATCAACAACTCATACATTCAACAAGCATTTATTGTGAACTTGGAAATTGCATCGCTATTTAAAATTTTTTCCATAATAATGGCTTTCTACAATCTTATGCATGTGATACAATCTCAATCGGAGACTTTGCTCACGATGGATCAAAAGTTTGACATTATTTCTGCCTTGCCGGTAGAAATATCCACCTCTATATTCCGGATGCTGGATCCTACTTCAATGGCAGCAGCAATGCAGGTCTCAAAGAGATGGTACCGACTTTATCGTGTCGACCGACCGCTGAGACGCGCTCTCAAGAAGAAGGTCTTGGAGCAGCGCCGCAGAAATGTTGAATTTATTCATAATTTTTCGGTACAACCGACTGACTCTTGGTTCAGAAGGGATCCTCCGATTGCTAGTCATAGACTAATGGCTCCTAACCAAGCCTCGAAGAAACGCAAACGAGCCTCGACAAAGCACCAATTTCAACGTGCTAAGCTTTTGCGGATCTGAGTCCCTCTTATTCTGTGAGAATAGCTGTAAATACCTAGTAAAATAAGAATTTACAAAATATAAAATATTTTATCTCGACCTCTGTCTTTGCATTATTCAGAATTATGGAAAACAAAGCATAGAAAATAACAACAAGTTTTTATGAAAAGAAAAATTTTATCAAATATTCTTCCATTGGAAGGGACAACCCGAGACAGTCGAAGTTACATTTTGAATTTCATAATAGAAAACCATTTCATGAAATTCATGATACACGTCCGCGGAATCCGCAAGTCTCACTGTCCTATGGTAAGTGTAAATTGTTTTTTGTAGACGTATTAGGTTTTTTGTGAATAACGCTCAAAAAAAGTTTCTTAACGTGAAGTTGAATCTGTCCAAATCTGATCAACTTTTCCCCTTCCGATCATATGAGAGTCGAAATTTTACCCAGTTCCCGTCCTACCATACGTAGGCTTGGAGTCAAACTTCCTCCGCCCCCCCCCCTATCATATATAGATTGAAAGTCAAAATTATTTTCTCCCCTTCGTATCATATGTAGCTCGAGAGTCGACATCATTCTAAGCCCTCCATCATACAAGTATAGCTCCAGTCAAAAGTCTTCTGACCGTCTCCTATCTTATACAGCCCGAGAGTCACAATTCTTCTAAATCTCTCTTCTATCATATCTCATCATTAGAGAACGGATTTTCGGTGCTAAAAAATTCTGCTATTCGATGACCAAAAGGCAAATTTCGTTATTATGCGGTATTAAAGAAAAAAACGTACAGAAAATTGAAAATCGTGGAAATTTCTAAGCAAATCGAAGAAGAAATATAATACTAAGCATCAATTACGAGTAAATATCATTATTCATCAATTTGAAATTAAGAATTGTGTAAAAAAAAAACACAGTATCATGCAGAAGGAGAGTACGTGTTTTTCAATATTTTCTTGTGAAAAGCGTTCTATGCGTAGAAAAGCACCGTATTTATGGTTTTTCTCGTCAATTGGTAGGAAAATACTAAAATGAAATAATATATTGGAACACCTCGAGATTACTGTATTTACAAGAATAAGGTTGTTTATAATATACTTTTCATATTCAATCGGGACACAGTAGCTGATAAATTCAATGGTGGGAAAAGTAAAAAAAAATAATTTTAAAAATGAATTACTTATTTTCTTACACAAAATGCGTTGAAATGTGAAGAATGCTTCAAAACATACAAGAAAAATTAATAATAGTATTAATCAAAATAATTACACATTTTTTAAGAAAAAATATTCCGTGTGTGACCGATTGCAAGTAAAATATTATTGTAAAAATTAACTGCGAGCGCGCTTTCATATTTCTGCTTCATTATCGCGGTTCATTTTTATATCATCTTACTTACGGTATACTTTATTTTTTCTTTAAAAAAATATTATACTGATTACTGATTGATAAAAATGGTCCGTACAATTTCGGAACACATCGAAGTTATTAATAATAGTATTTGAAGTAAGTCTTCATCAAATTCTAGGTAGGTATACAGTTCCTCTAGGATTACTTTTAAATTATCTTCCTAAATGGTTGGAATCAATAAATAATTTCAATTTCAAAGCGCTTTATTTCATTTTTTTTTTTTTTTTTTAAACATATTTACATACATTTCATTTTGCACAAATAGTCAAATACTTATAATAATAATATGGTAATAATAATATCGAGGAAAGAAAGAATTAATAGACGATGAATAAAACAAGGAAAAGAAAATTCCGATAACTGCACAAAACTGACAAAATTAAACGAATGACGAAAAAAATAAATGAAGGCAAACAACCTAAATAATTGCAAAAATAATTTCGGACGGTATTTTCTGCAAGGACAATATTTTACGATTACTCACACTCATTTTTTCTAGTCTACTATTAATCTACTTTTTCTCGTGAATCGTTTTTTTCATCTTCTCCTTCGGTGTCTTCATTGTCTTCCGTTCACAAATACGAACAGAATTGTTCGAACTGTTTTCAATTCTTCACTAGATAGTAAGGCCGAAATATTGTAGATAAATTCCATATATTTTTCCATCGTAGAGAAACTTCTGATGATATCGAATAGAGTATGATTCAAAGTAAAAAGCCGTCCAAGTAACTTCCATATATTCTTCTCACTGATTTTTCGTTCTTCAGTTCCAGAATCACAAGTAACAATGAAACTTTTGCTTGCTACCTCATTTCTCAAGACCAAGCAAAAATGTTGAGCACTCACTACGGAAAGCTCTTCTCAAGTTCTAGGGTGCATCCTTTCCCAATTTCAGCAACCGTATAATTTTTGTCGTGTTCTTTTTCGGGTATGAGTACTTTGATCTTGACTAGGAAAATTTTGTCCACCGCTTTCCTACCCGCTATAGCGCCAACGAAGCCTCGTGTTTGTTCCTGAAAAATATTTGAAATTTATAACACAAATCAAGAAACCTGTTTTTCGTTCCAAAACAAAAAAAAAAAATACAAATATCAATCAATCGATGTTCTTTCGATGTAGAAAAAATACCTCTTGTCTCACTGAGGTATTACAATAGTAAAAAGAATAATAATATTTCAAAACTCTCAATTATTGAATCATTTTTCCTGATTTTTGAGAAAGCTTTTTTGGATTCATCGAATAGAAATTACGTTCTGTTTCTGTTTTTTCGATTCTTATCAATCAAAAAATAACTCTTGGAACTTATCAACGTTTATTCAAATATTATGATTCATGCACGAGTATCGGTTCACCAGTCTTCTTTTCAAACACGTTCTCTCAATGAAAAGAAATAGAATTCTGACTTCATTTATCAAAAATGACACGCTAAAAATATCTCAGAACCTGAAGTAATGACTGCGTACAAATTCATACGAATTTTATTTTCATTAGAATCGTCAACCACCCTTCAAAGAACATGATCTCGACGAATGAACCCAACATGAATAGTTATCTTTCTCAAGCTCAATCTTGGTCCAATAAATCAAAGTTAGAATTTTCAGGAAGAATTTATTTGATGAATTCTAACACTCCATTTTACCATAAAGCACATTTATCGGACAGGAAAGACTAGAAATTCGACAAACACAAAATAAGCTCACAACTATTATCGTCTGCGAACAATTCTCAAAATTCTCAAAGGAAAAAACATGTAATACTCGCACAGCTAAGTAGCCTATGTTTCTCGAATAAAAAAAAAAATCTCGAAGAATTCTAACTAGACATAACGAGGATAAAAAAAATATCTACCGACTCAAATTTTTCCTTTACCCTTTAAAGCTAGTGATGAAAATTGGAACGTGATTCATGAATAAAACGAAAACTCATACGATCAGCATCCAGAAATCCACGGTTTGAAAAGTGTACTTACTTACATCAAAACCTTCTACTTTCGAGTCAAATGACGCGGTAAAAGTATCTCCACAGAAATCGATTATGCATTAATACATATGAGTCGCGCTCAGCGAACTAAATCGGGAAAAAAAAATTCTGATTTTTGGCGAAATTTTCAGAGGTTTTCTGCTTTCGAATAAAAAAAAAATTAGGTTCCCTAACATCAAAATTGACCGCTGTAGAAATTTTTAAAGATTCAAATTACGAGGAAAACTACAAACCTTCTTTTCGTTTTTTGGCTGTATTTCGAAATTTTGTTTTCCGACTTAGTAGGTACTTACATGGTTTCGCTGAGCGCGACTCATATCACCACAGATACAATGATCTTACTAACTAATCACGTTGAATAAGGTCGGCTCAGGATTTTCCACAAAGTCACTCCATCTTTTGAATCCTTTCATTTCAATGTGACGACTGATGATATTCCTTTTAATTCAGCTTTTACTTCTGCAGCGGAAATTTTGTTCGATACAATATCGAACGAGTTGAGTACCTGACAATTTAAAAATGTAAGTTAAAGGTAGTGCAAATTATGAAATTTTTAAACTAAATATTCAAATGTTATGACATCGAAGGTTTTTATTGAATATTATTCGAAAATTCTGACTCCTTTTGTATTTTGATCGCACTGAATATTTCGAAAATGTAACAGCATGTAGGCTATTGAAAACACAAATATTTGAGTGAGGAAGATAGTTACAGACGAATAAACGAGCGGAGGGTTTAATTTTGGGGATTTTTAAGAAAGAATATTTGTGTCATGCGAGAGTGGGAAACATAAAAATTTTAAATTAACATTACAATTAGAAATTATTCAGCAGTCGTCCTAGTAGCTTTGTATTCGTACCTTAGGAATACTCAACAGTGGGACACCGCCCAACATATCAACAACCGGCTCTTCTTTTCCAGATTCTTTCGGAACAAATTACCAAGGATTATAATATCATCAAATTTTACGGAATTATTCATGATCGAAAAACTTACACACCTGTAGTATCGAAAAAGAGGAAACATGAAACAGTTCGCGGACATAGGTAACGAATGCATCCTAGAGCTTTCGTTCCTAGTGTATGTACTTACTTACTTTTAAATCGACGGAGCATTCTATCATCTCTTAGGATACAATTCGTTCGGTTTTTTCTAAACCAATGAGTAAGAACTACGGTACGTTAAAACAAATCAGATCTCTACTCTAAATCAATCAAATATAGTTCTACGAATAATAATAATAATACCTTGTGAGCGAAAACAAAACTTTGTCCGTTATTGAAAACGCAAAGCTTGGCTAGACCCAACATTTTTGGATTCTTTTTTCAAACAACTTCACTCTGCTGGAACAAAAAAAGACACTACTAGGTATCAGAAATCAGAATTAAATTATGTACCTGAATAGACAGTTCAAGCCAATTAATGATCTAATCCGGTGCGAACCGAACATACGGCATCGTGAAGAGAACAGAATACAGTACCTAGAATACAATTAATAATGACTAGAAAATGTATTTACTTGATAAGGTGAATCGAACTTGAAATTTCGGGATACGATAAGGATAACCATTACCTTTTGATTCAAGTTCTTGCGATGAAATTTTGGGCCCGTTAAGGAAAAAATATCCCAGTTCTCTGTGTGTCTGGCATGTCTCGTCTCTTCTATCATCCTCAAGATCTAGCACCTTATCAAGACCGTTTCTCTCTGTGGTTTTGTCATAACAACAAGTGATTCGAATTTCCCATGGAATTTCCTTGAGTACCTATTGAATTGGTGTTATAAACACCTCCACCACAGCGCTTTTCAGTTTTTCACTAAGTACCTATTTTTCAATTTATAAAATTTCTGCAGTAAGTATTATGTTCTTTTTTATAGCGCTTTATGTGAAATCCTGAAAAAATTCTACTTTTCACTCTGCCACTGCCAGCCATTAGTATTATTTTGACAAAATAATGCGGTTTATATAAATTGATTACCAGCAGGCAGTCTACTTATTTTCCCATTAATTTTATGGTGACTTCGATTTTGACAAGATTAATTATAACGACATTTGGTTCGTTTGAAAACGCGATTTGCTTCAATCCTCATCCTATTTGATTTCTACTCACTTACTTTTTTTTCTCATTTATGCAAATTATTGCAAAGATAAAGTATAAGACAAAATATTAATTTATCTTTCTTGTCAATTCAAATTTTGGTAGATCACAAAGTATTAAGTACTACAGAATATATATAGGGTTTTCAGATCCACAAGAGCTTAGCTCGCTTAAATTGGCCGATTGGCGCATTTTTGAGGCTCTTCAGCGTTATTTTGAATTATTAATCTTCCTACAATTTTCTTTTATCCTTTTAATTGTTGTCGTGGTAATATTAAACTGATATTGTTTGTAAAATCGTCGAAAGTATCAAATTTGGATTCAGGCTAAAATACTGTGTAATTCGTTTAATTGGTTTGTCTCTAACTTTCCCATATTCTTAGGTATTAAATTTACCGCTAGAAAATGAATTTTTTCGCTTGAAACTACCTACAGAAATGTATTATCAGCTGTGGCAAAAACATCGGCTTCTACGACCATCTATCCAGAATAAGTTGCCCATACCTACGAATTATGTCTTTAAGGCGCTGATATTCGTTGATTTTTTCCGACCACCGAATAAGACGCATCAGCTACAAGTTGTTGACATTAAGCCACTTATTTTATTCATGTTCGCTGCGCTGTAATGTATTCTCAGTGCCGTAGAGCACGTACTTTTTCATCTTCGTTTTGCGACATCGAGGGAAATTATTTTTTAATGTTCTTCCTCCATAGAAGAATTACCTACTTCAATGAAAAAAAAAAAAAAAAAAAAAAAATGAAATGCTTTCATATATTCCTGAATAAAACCACCACCACTGTGCCCACAATATCTCGACCAAATTTCTTCATTATTTAGGTCGAGACTTGGATCGATTTTTGAGATTTTAGTTTAGTTCTCCAAGTCTTATCACGCGTAAAAGCGTTTAAACTTTGAATCTGATTTCATGCACACGAACCATATCTTGTCGCCTACGGACGTGAAATTGTTTCTCGTCGAAGGATTTTGTTCTTTTCTTTTTTTCTCTCTTCTTCCAACGATGACAAATTTCATTACAAACGTAACACTGGGGCCTCGAATAGTATTGCACGCGCCAATACAAAGTAGCGAGTCGAGATGATAATTTCACTATTGTTGCTTCAACCTCAATAAAATTGTAAAACTATGTGAGTAACTCGTATCTAAGTGTTGGAGCCGCTAGATTGTGGTTTCACAGCGAAAGTGCAATCGGAAAGGAAAAATAATATTCCCCCCCCCCCTCTATCCTGGTAAAAAGGAGTTCGGGATCAAGAGTCAATCCAATTTAATCAAAGTTTTTATTTGTTGCGCAAGATTATTTTCCTCAATCATTTACCTACGTTTTACGGGTATTCAGTTCTTTCAAATTTTTTATATACCTACTTCACTTATTAATCACAATATGCGAAGCTCAGATTGCAAGTTTCAACCTTGAAAGTACCCCATAGGAGAGAAATGTGCCTTCCAGCACTTTTTGGCAATGAACCCCGCTTCCGGCATTTATTTTATGTTCGGAGTTTTTCGGTAAAATAAGAATTTTTTCCTCACCAAGCTCTCTCACCCAAAAAACAAACTCCTATCATATTTCAAAGGATATGCTCATTACAAAAATAATTCGTCATATGCCGAGGAATCTACATTCTGGTAATGATGTTATTGAGTAGAGTGTGACATCTGTGACCTAATTATATTATCAGTAGTCTAACTAATTGAATGAATAGTTCGTTTCGGACCTAATAATTAATGTCATCAATCCATAGGTAAGTTATAACACTAGTCATCTACAGTGATTAATATGTTGCATCTCATTAATATAGGTAGGTAGTATTTTTCTCCCGTTTTTAAATTATATTTTTCTTTGATGAAACATCACTCAACGCCATCAGTCATCAAGAAGAGTTTTTCATTTTTGATGGGTAGGTAGATATTTTGATATAAGTATTCCTCGTCAATTCAGTTTAACAGTACCTGAGTATCTTAGATGTATTCATTATTTTGTTTGCTCTTGTTGTGTCAGTTATGTACCTACCCATATGAAATAGCATTAATTATTTGTTTGTTTTAATTTTGATACTCCGATAATAAATTATTTTCCATTGGCCTACAATTTTGAAGTTGCGCTTATTCATAATATCATTATCACAATTCATCTGTTCCTACAATTCCCACAATGCCATCAAGAATATCATGATCTTGGAATTCCTCAAATTTTGGAGATACCTACTTCTAAAGTAGGTAGTTATTTGAACAGAAATCTAAACAGCATATTAATTGTGAATACCTACATAAAGAATCTCTGAAGAAAAAATGCTAAGACTTTGATAACTTCCCTCTTCAATAACTCAACTGTAAGTATTTCCAGAAAACCTTGTTTCATGGAAGGAATTTTCATCTGAAGATCGGACTATAAATATAATCATAATCACCGGAACAGAATAAACAATGTGTGCGGTAGGTCAAAGTCTTGGATAAAGGAAAAAAACAAAAGAGTGAAAAATGCCGCCCCATGTTGAGCGCTATTCACGCCTTCTCTCACAATTGTGAATGTAGATTGCGGTGGAATTTATTCTAACTCATTTCCTCTCTTCCAAACTTCCTATACTCTGTACATACCAGCATACCGGTATCAGTTGATTTCTGTTTCGTTTTTCAGTGGATGATTTTTGCAGTTAGAAATCTATTTTGTAGAAACTAAAACAACAGTATAATGGCCTACCGACTTACTATACTACCTACAACAAATACCTACTCACTTCTTCTGTTAAATATAATATACTTGATTCTAAAACTCTAATTAGTGGGAACTGATGAGTGAATGTTGATTACATTTTGCACAATAAGTATGCTGGCAAATGAGATAGCCCATGCGAGAGAGCACGCAGTACCTGTAGGTACATTGTGCTGCATGATTGAGACAAGATACCTCCTACATATCCGTGACTAATTCAGATTTGTTTTTACCCAGTCTAGTTCTACAACTGTACCTACACGTGCGGTTGTGACTTTTTAATTCTCTCTTTTTTTTCTCACCCACTATGACATAATTAATCAGTAAATTGATGGAGACTCCGAATTACGGCTATTCAATACTTGTCAGTGTAGGTACCTATCACTTCTTTTTCTACTTACATAATAATTAAGTTGATCAGTAAAACCGGCAGCGTTCAAATATCTTTCTTCCTGTGCCTCCCGGTAAACATTCTGAAGCACTCTGAAGCACTCTGAAGCACTTGGGAATTACAACCCCTGTTTTTCCCTTTTGAAGCCTGCTTGAAGCCCTCTTGAAGCTCGCTTGAAGCACTGAGAAGCCCAGTTGAATCCCTTTTGAAGCCCTGGGCTTCTCAGTGCTTCAAGCGGGCTTCAAGCAGGCTTCAAAAGGGAGAAACGGCGTTAGAGAAAGTGTCGTGGAATCGTACGGGCGCATTTTTGAGATTTAGGGGGTAGAGAAAATACATGAAACATGGCAATTTAAGTACCTGCTGCAGTTTTAGAATATCGGTACCTACCTATTGTTTTTTCTGGTCATTATGAGTGAATTAAAATTGGATTATTTTCTATTCACCAATAAAAAATCCTTTGCGCGCTGCCATGGAACTTATTATTATGGTTTGCATGGTGCCGCTCTAGTATTATCATGTAGGCCCATGATAATACTCACGCTTACAAAAAAATGAAATCAGCCTTTAGTGAGCTGATTGCATGGTGACCAATTTGCGTAGTCAAATCCTGAATCAAATTTTAGAACATATATCTAGGCCTATAAAAGAAACATTCCCTTCCTCCAAGGAAAACATGAAACTTTATTTCAACCACTAAAAAATTATCGATGTTAGGATTGTTCAGGGAAGGAAATTTCAAAGAATTCCACATCAAATTCACCTAAGTTTGGATTAGTGACTATTATTCATTCGGAGTTCATTCAAGTTTTACCTATTATTGCTTGTTTCATGCACCAATGTTAGAGAAGATATTTGAAGTGATAGAAAGCAAGTTCAATCTGGTATACGGTCGTGCACTCCCTCTCCTATACTCTACATGATAGGTATAAAACGGTTGAATTTTGTCATTATTGTGTTCACCGTTAAACGTCTCGTTGTGATCGTCTAATACATTTTGAAAAAGAACGGTGATCTGCGTTTAAAAAATATGGCTGGTAAATTAAGCACCAAGTTTATCATTATACTAATCGTATTAACAGTCGTATGGTTACCTAGTAGTGTGTATTTGGTTCTTCTGGCGCTCCAATCTAAAAGTGAACTTTTTATATGGCTGGTTTTGATTGCCTCTCCTATACCTATTATATTCTATTGGAGTTTACACAATTCATCGTTATGCTCCGTCGGTTGAAAGCGTCCCATCGATGTACGCTGCAGCAGAAGAGACTCCATTAGAAAGGATCTGGGAAGCCTTTCGGAGAGTGCGTCTAATAAATCTACTACGCCGAAGGAATAACGATACCTCAGGGGAAGACCTACCGCCTCCAACTAGATTGTCGGTCATACCTGGTCCAACAGTTCGGTACGCTGTTGGGCAGCCTCAGCCTGGATCAAGTTATTGTGGAGAAACAAGTTTCATCCAAGGTCCCGAAAAATCGAGAGGGAGCGTATTTCCACCGGTGGGTTGAGACAAAGGAAAGAACGTCCTTGCTCAGACTGAAGAAATCTAATTTTATTGATTCGTGGGTTTTGGAAGTAATGACCCTCAAATCAAACTATTATTTTGACTCTTTATAGTTTTACAAGCTGCTCTCCCCGTCTTGCAGACGGTTTACTTATTCTTCTTTTTGTGATAATTTTTCTCTTCTTTTAGGAAAAGTATAAAATTCTGGCTTTTTTCCTTTCTAAATTTTTCGAATAATTCAAAAGGTTTTCTGTTCTTTGAATTTTCTCGTTTAAATCTCTCCACTCTTCCTCGGAGTCATTTATAATCTTTGTGGACTCTCTCTTGATTCGTCCTTGTTTGATGGCACAAAAATTTAGTCCATCGACTACCTCTCCTTTACTCTCCAAACTACTCATCTTCAAATCGTACTCTGCATATTTTTCGGTGTACATATACCTCGCCTTGAGAATCTCTCTTCATCACTCCTATTTTTTCTCTATTAAATCGATCTTTCCCTCTAAATCAAAATCCTCTCAACTCTGTCATAGAAAGTGAATCGCCTGTTTCGAACATTGAGTGTATTTTCATTTTCAAATTTTATAATTAACGATCGCCGATACCCGACTTGCCCCTGCAAAACTACTCACCAACAACAGATTTTTCTGCATAAAATCACATCCCGTCATCTGGTCATTATCTTACCCGATTTTAAGCAGTAAAATAATACTCTCTTACCCACTCGACTTCCCCTAATGACCGCGACACAGAAAGTGAAACATGTTCCTTCTTCAACGGATTTTCTAATTCACAAACTTACTGAACATGATCTTAATACGTACGTATAGAAATTGAACACTGCGTGTCATACTCTTACGCATCCATTAAACCTTACAGAAATCCAATCCTCAACCTACCGTTGGACTCGGCCAATTAATCTTTAATCATTGTTGACAATCCAATTGACTGCTCTTTACTTTGAAGTATAGGTAATATTTACGGGAACCTTTTATCCTCCCGACAACATCAGTTTTGGCACTCACTCATCAAGAACAAATTTCACATCATGAAATTGCATCTTGTCACAGACTATATTCAGATAATAAGTTGTAATTACCCGGCTCACATTTTCCTACCCATCCGACCACTGACCAGTATGCAATTTTCCAAAAACTGAATTCATCATTTTCTACGTCGCATTTTCTATAATAGTTGTGGATCACCAGTTATGTGAGTTTTCTATTATAATATTTAACAGAGTCGTTGAACCGGCTGCTAACGCTGTTCTACCCATGTTTGTCACAAAAATTATTCAACCTCCCGATCTCACTCATGACATAAATGATATCGACAGTAAAATGATACGCCCCACGGCCGATAAGCTTAGACTACTCCTCCAAACTACTTCTTTTCCAAATTTTACACCTGCAGTTCTTAACGCCACAAACCATCACTCTAATTTGTATAGAGATCAATATTCGCCTAACTCACTCTCCTTATTATTCTCTATGACTTTTGTGCCCTCACTACCCGTATTGAAACATCCATCGACCCTAATAATCTATGAAAACTTCAAATTTCTCCAACGGCACCAGATATGGCATTTAATCACTGAGAACAAATTTTGTTTCCTAAATTTTTTTCCCTACGTAGTAGTGTTTCTATCTCAATCGACATTGTGAATAACAAATCTGGCCCTTACACGTGCCTAGCCCGTGCCTGTAATTTCCAAAAGTTTGACAATGTGTTCTTACTTGTCCAACAACTTATTCTCAATTATTACCCTATCTATTCCGTGATCTCTGCCCCTCCTTGAGATGCTCTCTTCATCACGTCAATACTTGCTTACATGTTCTCTGATTGATACCACGCCATGAGAAACTTTCTTAAGTCTCTGGATCTACGAAAATCAAACACTTCCACACTCACCCACGTATACCGCCACTCCCACTGGACATCTCACTCACTGAAAAAGAAAACTACCTGCAGAAGATCACTTCCCATTATTGATCATATTCTTACTCGATATTACGCAGTAACTACCACTTGATACTTGTCTCTCCCCTCTCCCATCTACTTCCAGTATACTCGTACTACGCAAAAATTGAAACTTTAATAATAAAACAGACAACTGTCTTCTGCTGGTCAATATATATCCGCTTTCGAAGTAAATCAAGCCCTCGGCGCACAACGATGTAGGGCCACTCTCATCCTCTGCGTTGAAGCTGGAACCTTCCTCTCTTCAACGCGACTTCTCAACTCTCACAATTTATTTCCTTGTATTCATGGCTTGATTCTTTCAATTACCAATCTACGCAACCGCACTCCGCTAACTCAATTCTCTCCTCCTTCCTCTTGAATCTGTACTATTCAGACACCTCAAATTGAACCCATCTACCCCTTGTCTCATCATCCACCATTCCATTGCCTCCCCAAGATATTCGACTCGATAAGGCTGATAATCTCCCAGCTCTCAACAATGTATACGGACAACTCATCAGAAACATTGTCTCTATACCAATTTTATGACCCACCAGCCTTTCTTTACCGGCGAATCTAAGTCTGGACTTGAAACAGGGAACGTTTACTCGATTCAAGGCATCATTATCAGTTATTGATTGAAAAATTGAAGGAAACACCCCACACTCTTGTCTTTCTCATCTCCATCTCTTCACCGCCGCTAAAATTTTAACTCACTTTCTCTCTCCTGGCTATACACGACTCGTATTCATTCAACTAATTTCCCAAATCAGCGCATTCATTTATTCCCGCAATCACTATCATTCACTTTTATACATCTGTCTTCTTCCTGTGGATTCCGGGTCACATCAACTTCCCGGAACATAAAGTGATTGTCTTACCGCAAAATATTTTCTTCTCTCCCACAAAATTTCTTACCTCTGCTTCTGATATCAAAGACTGTTACTGATCCCTAATACTTGACTCCTGGCATGACCTTTGTAAAAATAAGCATTCAAAGAAATTTAGAGCAATTGTAAGTGAAGCAGTCTCCTTGACTTTTTTCAATCGAAGTAACCGTCATGAAAAAATCAATCTCTCTTTTATGGATCACAATAATATTTAATATCAGCTTAGGCAAACGAATTCTCTCCACTGCAAAAAAAATGAAAATGTAAGTACCGAAATAATTACCAGTGAATTATGTGTATTTTTCAATTGTCCAATTTTTGTACGTGTAGAATAGAATGATTGAACCTGTAAATGTTCATATTTTCTCTAAATTTTGTGGAGTGGGTATTGATAGATTTTTCGTTTGCAAGATTCAAGAGAACCTTTAGCTTTAGGAAACATCTAGGAATTCTCAACAGGGTACTATTTATGACGTCATTGTGCTTTCTTATGTATACAGACGCTGATTCAAAAGTATCAATATTCAACTGTGAAATTCTTTGAAATTTCTTATTTGAAGCTTCTTGGCAACTTTCAACAAAATCACGGTTCTGAAATACTTATCTGGATTTAAAGCCCCTACCAAAGTTTTCATTAAAATTCGTAGTTTTCTGTACTCCATTAACAGAAGGAGGGGGCATTGTAATGAATATACTTTCTCGCAAAATCATTTTGATGCAAAATCGTGGGTACATCAAAGAGTGGAAGTAATTAGATCAGAAAAAAACATAATTATATGAATAATTATTGCGCTAATGCACCAGTGACATTGGGAAAATATCAAATTAATGATATGGGGAAGAGATTCTTTGTACAAAAACCCAAGAAACTCAAACAAATTCCGAGAGGTATGAAGTTTGACATATGATTTGCGATAATTTTGAAGGAAGGTGATCGAATGTTTATCAGATTCTTTCATGGTTTTGAATCAACGTCATGAACATCGAAATTTCCACTGAGCAATGGATTGCCCAATTTCTCCTTCTTCGACTTCGTTTCTCACAGCCTGGGCTACATTATCAACCTCAAAATTTCCTGCCATCCAGCTACTGCAGTCTAGCAACCAAGTATCAAACAATTTTCTTGGATACTCTCGGAGTTTCAAAAAATTGTGCTAAGAATCTCTCACCAGGAACTCTTTGTCTTAGTTACAACATAATACCTGAATCAAAATCCACAAACCTAAAATGATTAATGTACATTTCCTATTTCTGAATTGAATTCACAACAATCCTCAAAGATCTAATTCTACCTTCATGAAAGCGCTTGATAATGTAAGAGAGTTTTTTTTTTTTTTCTCACAAAATATACGTATTATTTTACCCTCATTAGAAATCAGTCAATTTTTCGAAAATTTCTTCTGTTCCCAATTTATGAAGAGAGAAAAAAAAAGAAAAAAAAACTACAAGGTAAGTATAATTTATCAATATTTTTGAAGAAAAAACATCAATAAGAAATGAATAATGATGAATGAAATACAAATTAAATAGGTTAGTTTCAAAAGTGGGCCCTATTTTGCCAATTTTTGAGGTATATTTTTCTTTTCCTCTCCCTCTTTTCTTCAGTTGTTCTATTGTATACAAGTATATTGTGAATTTATTGCATAAACTCTACCAGAATAATGAAGATGATTAGCTATTTTAATAACCAAAAAACAAAGGTAATGAGAAATTGAAGGTACCTACCTACCTAAAGTTTGTAAAAATATACGTAGGCCTACCTATTTCTTATTCCTTATTCATTATTTCTGTTTAATTTGCAGTCTAAATGTTACCTTTATTTTGGAAGCTGATTAGGCTTTTTTATTGAGCTCAACTAAAATACAGTATCAATATTGACCTCCTTGAAGTTTTAATTTCCTAAAGAAAATCTGTTTGGTTATACCCACGCAAGATTGAAATTCAATACCGATGCCTAATAAGTTGGTGTACGGTATATTCTCTAAACTATTTCCCTTTTTAATAGCCGACTTGTTCAATTTATGGTAACTTATTTAAATCCTCTATAAATTCTAGCGATACGATGAAGAACTCAAGATTCATCACAAAATTTGAAGAAATTGATCTAGATATAATTTTGCAACGACAAACAAAAAACAAGCTTCAAAAAGGGTAAAGAAATACACAAAACCAAGAGGAGTAGCTTTGTCCTCTGGCTTCGTCAGGAAGTGAGTATCTTAGACGTGCACGGTATGCAATGTCCTCTCCTTCGGAATAATTGAGAATACTTATCTTACGCGAATTTTTCTCTTTCTTACTCGTCACACCATCTAGAAGGTTTCTCTTTTTTCATATCTCTGTAATAATTTATAGCCAGGGTACAAACTAGACCCTAAAAGACACCCGTTGGTTCTCAAAAATGTAATGGAAAAAAAAAAAAAAAAAAAAAAGAATCATAATACGAATATATGTATACAGGCGAACAAGGACCTGACTTCGACAGCGGCACCTTTTTTCTTCTCAAATTCCATGTACCTGCTTAATGTAGGCCTATCGTGATACCATTGACTATAATATTATTACCTACTTTGTAAATGTATAGTCAATGGTGATACATTCTTCTTTCGTCGGAATCAGTATCTGCATGAATCATGATAGGCCTACGCACGTATGATGCGACAACACAATGATTGTTTTCGGCTTTTTGATCGCATGCTTAGGTATGTAAGCACACAAACCTTCCCAGCACCGCCCAGAAGGGAAAATTCCTTTACGATAAGTATGTGATTCTCACTGAGACTGAGTGATATTCTCAAACGACAGAGCGATTCATAAGCCTGCCGTACACCATACCAGCTGGTAGATTCCTATAACCGATTATTCACGCATTTGAGAAATTCAATTTTCCAGTTCTTTGATGCTCAAGACAGAACTCTAATTCACCATTCTCATTATAGTTACTCCGAATCTTTTAGACCGTATTTCTGAAAGCGAAGATGAGTAGATCTCGGTCTTTCCTTGAATTATTTAAACCACTTTGACCATTTTTTATTCTCTGTTTCGCTCTGAATTGTACGAATTCTTTTTCTTTTCCCGGTGAATTATGCATACTATTTCATTCTATGTGGAATTATAAGGTTACAAATAAGTATTGCGAGAAGAGCAGTTTGATTTGTTCGTAAGATAGAGAAAGACAGTCCATGAGGAAAGAGGTTTAATAGGTGAGTTGAAAATGAAAAAATTGATACAAAAGATTTTATTGTTGGAAGTTGTTGGGAATGGTCTCCTGAATATAGGGAAGAAACCCAAGTCCCCACAACCTTGTGCGTCCCGAAATATGGAGGGGGAAGTGACCTCAATTTCGGTTTTTTCACTTTTTTGGGAAGAAATAGGCATTTAATCGAGAAAAGTCATTCGAGATGAAATGTTCCTCGTAAAATTCTCTTCAAAAATGGTTATTACGTATTTTCTTGTAACTGAAGTCATAGAGGAGTTATGACCAATAATAGCTACTATATTGAGTTACTCAGCGGAGGGCAAACAAGAAATTCTAAGCTGTAGTCATAGAAGAGTTACAGACCAGAATATCCGAATAGACGCATGGAAGAAGAGAAACACTGGGTAGAGATACGTCACTACAAGTAAAAATTTTTGACGCGCGTTTGTGCGCCGTATGATTTTACTTCAGCAGTCGAGTGAACTGCAAGCAATTAGCGACATTTTCAATTCGCCTCATTTAGTCTAGGCAAATTAGACAGGTTTTGGAGAAAAAAAAAACATTGCGACATAGTAAAGGTCTGATTGCTGGAAATGGTTAAGAATTATGTCTAAAACAACATATTAACTTCTCCGCGTTTTTCCCCTGGAGCTTCTTTTTTTATGGGGGTTCAAACCCCCTCAAAATCAGTTTTTTGTAAATATCTCGCTTTAAACGCATTTTAGAGAAAAAAGTCATCAGTCAAAAATTATTCCTCGTAAAATTTCCTATCGGATTATGTACTTTATTTTTAGCCTACTTGTGATAGTTAGCCTACAAATTCATGGAGAATTAGCCTCCATCCGCAAATAACGCGAACCTTGACGATAATTGACGTCGCCCGGTAGTCACGCGCGAAGGTAAGGTTAATATTTCTCTAGTACGATGAAACGTATTCTAATTTTGTTAGTTCGAAGTAATTGTCAGAGAAAATTTGCAGCAAAATATTGTTTTCAGTAAGATGTGACCAACTGCCCATCATACATGTGAAGATCACGTGGTCGAAATCTCGCTTAAAGGTGCTCAGGATAAGTCTTAGTTTTTTTTTTTATGTCAGTTTGCGCTCACATGTTTTCTGGTCTTTCTAGAGGTATGGAGGATAACCTGAGGTTTATTGTTCATATAATTTCCACCCATGCGCTCAGAAAGCAAGAATAACGAGCCGTTTTGGATGTATTTACACAACCATCATTAGGTACGAGCTGAACAAGCTGATGAAGTCGAAAGAGAGGTATATACACGCTGAGATTAAACGTGACTAATACTCACAAAAGGAGTAGTAATATGAAAGTAGTGGTTAAGAGAAGGGTTAGTGAATGTGTACCTATTGATCATTCAAATACCGTTTTATTATTAGATATGGTCTGCAGAACAGAGGTTTCTTCCTACCGATGTAGGGAGCGTCCCTTGTCAGTCTGGTGTATGAGCTCAAAAACTACGTTCTAAAATCTATGATTTTGGAGAATGCAATGCTCATCCATCGCAGATTCAAAAGAAAGAAACCTGTAAAGATGTATTACCTTCAGCCGAGATCTTCATAGCGTTTGTGTAGTCTAAAGGATGCTCCATGATCCTCTGGTAAAGAGTGCGATCTGGTTGACCGTAGTAGAAAAAGTTGCAGAGCTCACAATGAGCTTAGTGGAGACCTGATTTTTTAAGAGGAGAAACACTATCTTTTAGGCTGCTCAGGCTACCTATAGAATGCACAACAGATAGAAAGCAGCTCGAATACCAAATCTCCTAAGCTCTGAAGCTAGCTTTTAAGAAGCTAGGCCAAGAAAAGAAATTCTAGCGTAGCGAATCTTTTGCCCAGTTCTCGTTGTTACGTGTTGTATCTTAATTCTCTCTTTCTTCATTAGCATGTCTATCGCTCGTGGCCACAAAAAGAATAACTCCAGTCAACTCGGATTGTCTTGCCCACATGTATTTGCGTTTTCCATGGCTTTGCCCAATCATTATTTCGATAAATGCTAGTGCTGCAGTATTATCTGCGAATGATGCCAATGTGGTATTTTGTCTTGGGTCGGGACATCCGCAGTGGGAGTAACCAATGAATGGCCAAGGACGCTTCCCTGTAATACTCTAGCTGCAATAGGATGGGTTCGTGGCACACATAGAAGGTCTTATTATGTCGTGCAATTCGGTAGTTTTTCGATATTGCACAGGTACCGATATTAGTTGAGAATATCCGAAGTTTGCCGAACGTCTCGCTGATCTAAATGAGAATTGGGGGATGAAATATAAGAATAAAACAAACCGCGTAGTCACTCAACGTCTCGTCTCCGGAACATCGAGTTCTGTTAAACGTGTTCTATAACAACCTTTAAATCATCTTGACAATCTGTAGCTCGTAAATTTTTTATTCTTATCTATCTACCGGTACTAAATAAGTGCACCATGCAAGCTCGATTATTTTCAATATTTTTTTTGATTGTGCCAATAATGCTACCAGGAGTTCATCTAACACCTACGTCAAACGATTCGACCGTAATGATCAGAACGTTTCATTTGTTGAACGAATTCGCGAATTTAACAAAACCGAGATCGAGTCGAAGTTGTTTTCCCGAAGGCGACCATACGCAGCTCATTTCGAAAGTTCTGAAATTGGAGATTTTCACCGTCGCTACGGGTAATCATCTTGTCTTTCCACCAAGTCCTAGTGAAAAAATCGAGAAAAAAATACGCGTGATATCGAAATTCATCAGATCTTCCTGGTTAAAATTATGCACAGTCGAAAAGGTGGACGAGATAATCAATGGATCAGTCAACGCGGTAATTCGGCGAGTATGGTCGCCATTGCCTCGACAAGTTATGACGAAGCAGATAATGAATACTATTTTGCCAGCTGTAATGGATGATATATGCCAAAAATTTCCCGATTGTCTTGACCAAACGAAGTCGTCTCCGGATTTACCTGCGACACACATGAAATGGTACTTTCCACTTAGCGAGCTAAGACTAGGAATTGTGGACGAGAGTGAATTGGCTGACTGGTTCCAGAATCGAGACATCAGAATGTTCCTGATCCACGAAGAATTTTTCCCGGTTTGGGTTCAATTAAATGACAAAGATGTGACGGTGGAGTCTGCCCTGAGAGTGAGCTGTAGGCTGTGTTGTTTTGACGAAGAAATGCAAAGATTGCAGAGGATGTACTCAAAAGTCTTGGATGACGTGTCAACCAATTTTTCGATGACTGATTTTCCTCGAAGCGTCATACCTACAGTTATATACGCATTATCGGAGGTCGTCGAAGTCGACAATAAGTTGGAAGAGAAAACTAAAGAAGATGAGTATTTACATTTTGAATTGCGCATCATTTTCGTACTTATCAGTTTAATCTTAGTTGGTTCATTTTTGTACATTTGTTATTCTAGTCTTGTCATCTTGTTCCTTCGAACAATACTTAATTTTTTTGAAATTGTGCTGGGAATGACTCGTCGAATTTTTCGTTACTAATTAGGTACTTACCTACCTATGTAAACTATTTGGTGAAATGATTCAGAATAAATACCTGCTTACTAATTATTTCCATTTTTTAATTTTTGGAAAGTAAATTTGCGTCTTTTTACTAAAACTTTGAATGAGGGTGTCTAATAGCTTTTCAGTCCTTGAAGGATGAAAAGAACCTGGAGGCATTTATAGCATGGTAAGTTACATTTGCAAAAAATAACTGATGAATCTATAGGCCTGACTCTAACTTTGTACTTCTCAGAAAAATTTTGGAATCTTATTAAGTAGGCCTAGATGAAAATTTATTGCACTGTTATCAATTTTAGATGTGTTCATCCTTTAAACCTTTTATTATTTCAAGTCAGACGCTAATAAATTTCACTCAAAATTGCGAATAAAAAAAAAACGTCCTTATGAAGGTTTTTTGGGAAAAGTGACGTGGGAACTTATCAACGTTTATTCAAATATTATGATTCATGCACGAGTATCGGTTCACCAGTCTTCTTTTCAAACACGTTCTCTCAATGAAAAGAAATAGAATTCTGACTTCATTTATCAAAAATGACACGCTGAAAATATCTCAGAACCTGAAGTAATGATGACTGCGTACAAATTCATACGAATTTCATCTTCATTAGGATCGTCAACCACCTTTTAAAGAACATGATCTCGACGAATGAGCCCAACATGGAAAGATATTGTTCTCAAGCTCAATCTTGGTCCAATAAATCAAAGTTGGAATTTTCAGGAAGAATTTATTGGATGAATTCTAATTTCTAACACTCCATTTTACCATAAAGGAGATTTATCGGACAGGGAAGACTAGAAATTCGACAAACACAAAATAAGCTCACAACTATTATCGTCTGCGAACAATTTTCAGAATTCTCAAAGGAAAAAACATGTAATACTCGCACAGCTAAGTAGCCTATGTTTCTCGAATAAAAACAAAAATCTCGAAGAATTTTAACTAGACATAACGAGGATAAAAAAAATATCTACCGACTCAAATTTTTCCTTTACCCTTTAAAGCTAGTGATGAAAATTGGAACGTGATTCATGAATAAAACGAAAACTCATACGATCAGCGTCCAGAAATCCACGGTTTGAAAAGTGTACTTACTTACATCAAAACCTTCTACTTTCGTGTCAAATGACGCGGTGAAAGTATCTCCACAGAAATCGTTTATGCATTAACACATACCTATGAGTCGCGCTCAGCGAAACCATGTACTAAATCGGGGAAAAAAATTCTGATTTGTAACGGTTCGTGGCAACACCGCCACTATCGAGCTTATCTTCACCTTTCTGTCTCTTATGCGACCCGGCGTGTATGCCTACTGAGCCTGTACCGTTTTGACCGTCTTCGTTAGCACGACGCTTATTTGTTTGTTATCAATATATTTCTATGTCCGATTTGAAACTCTTTTTTCCTTATTCGATCACGGCCTTACAAGTGGCGACCGTTGACAAGTACGAATCGTAATTTGTGTTCGTTAATAACTTTTAATTAAACGCGGTAGTGAATGCAAGCATTTTGGCCAGGTAACTTTGGTTTTAAAATCAGTCACACGATGCCAGGTGAAAACCTGAAACGCTTTATCTTGCCTGACTTCACGACAAAGAACCCGGAGCTATGGTTCAATATGGTCGAAATAATTTTTGCTACGAACGACGTCACGACCGAAGAAAAGAAATTTTCGTTCCTCATGCAAGCCTTATCAACGGCCCAAGCAGAAAATATCGAAGACATTATCACGAACGCGACCAATGTAGAAAACCGGTTTACAGCAGCGAAAGTTAGACTGATCCAAACATTCGGAGAATCCGAAGACGCTAAGTTAGATAAATTACTCGCAGGTACCGATATACCGGCGGGATCAAAACCGTCAGCTATTCTTAACCTACTTAAAAGCCGAGCGGGCACCACACAAGCAGACAGTGTTGTGAGAAGAATATGGATAAACCGATTACCCATGGACATTAAGAAAGCGCTCGCAGCAAGCGAGGACGTCGCACTCGAAAAACTAGCGAAAATAGCCGATCGTTTGCATGAAGTTGAAAAGGCTGATTTTGCAAATGTCAATATCCACGCACTCGAAAAATTTAGCCCTGCACCATGCATGAACACATCTTCATCCCTCACCGAACAGCTAGCAAAGTCGATGATACTGTTAAATGGGCAAGTGGCAGCATTAACTGCATCGGTAGACAAGCTAAATCAAGAAGCCACGCAGCGAAGCAGAGTCAGTCGAGGAGATAGGTACTCGTATGGGAAAAGAGACCGATCGCGAAGTACTACCCCGTACAGAGGCAAACGAGAATCCGAACCCGAAACAGAACTTTTCGAAGATCAATGTTGGTACCATCACACCTTCGCCGATAAAGCCACCAAATGTCGTAAAGGTTGCAAACGGTGGGGGAAGGGAAACGACAACTGAGGACTGTTTCCGCGACGCAGCAGCTCTCAGATATCCAATTCGCGTCGTACCGCCTTTTTGTTCACGATCGGATTAATGGAATCGAATTTCTCACCGACAGCGGCTCCGATGTATCCGCGCTTCCCGAATCGTACCGAAAAACCGTGACAATAACTCTCGACTACACCCTTTACGCAGCTAACGGTTCCAAAATCAACGTATACGGTATGATCGAAATGGAAATCGACGTAGGCTTACCCAAAAAGTACAAATGGAATTTTCTAGTCGCCGACGTGAGCTGTCCAATTTTAGGAGCGGATTTCATAGCAAATTATAACTTATTGCTCGATTTGAATGGACGGAAATTGATTGACGCGAGAAATTTATGCAGCTCTCCGGGAAGTTGGAAAGAAAGTACGCAACTATCGATCAAAGCAGTAGCACCGGGAAACAATCCCGACACAGCAATCACGGAGTTATTGACGGAATTCAAGAGCCTCACGTTACCCCCTCAATACCACAAGGAAATCGACGAATCCACAGCAACGGTGATGCACTATATCGAAACAACGGGACCACCGCAACACGACAAGGTACGTAAACTCAACCCATACCTCTCAAATGTAGTGAAACGCGAATTTAACGACTTGGTGGAAAAAGGCATTTGTGAACGATCCAACTCGCAGTGGGCAGCACCTCTTGTGACGCGGAAGAAGGAAGATGGAACCACAAGACTCATTGGAGATTACAAGTCTTTGAACAGCGTTACGATTCCGGACCGATATCCGCTACCCTTACTACAAAATTGTACGGTAAATCTTAGAGATAAAAAGTATTTTTCTAAAATAGATATGGTTAGAGCTTATTATAGAATTCCGGTGTACCCAGAACACGTCCCTAAAACTGCTGTAATTTGCCCCGCGGGCCTTTTTCATTATTTAAGAATGCCTTTTGGTTTGAAAAATGCGGCAGCAACTTATCAGAGATTCATGGATTCTATCCTGTCTGATTTACCTTTCCTATACTGCTACATAGACGACGTCCTTGTATTTTCCAATAGTCGTGAAGAACATATTTCGCACTTACGTATCCTATTTCAGCGACTGGAAGCAGCTAAGTTGTCAATCAATATTTCAAAATCCATATTCTGCGTTCCCGAACTGACATTTTTAGGCTACCACCTGTCATTAGAAGGGTTTCGACCCACAGAAGACAGAGTCAAGTTTTTTGAATCTATGCAACGCCCAACCACCATAAAAGCGCTACGGAAAATTATTGGAATATTCAATTTTTACAGACAGTTTAATAAAGAAGCAGCACTGAATTTAGCCCCGTTTAACGACTTGTTGAAAGGACACCCTAGGAAGAATGATACAACGAAGATCGAATGGACCAGTAAACTTATCGAAGATTTTGAAAAAATGCGCACCTCTTTTTCGAATTATACTTTGTTACATTACCCGCGCGAAGAGGCGCAACTATACCTAACATGTGACGCTTCTAGTATCGCCGTAGGCGCTGTTTTAGAGCAACAAGACGAAGATGGGAATCGCGAACCAATTGGTTTCTACTCACACAAGTTAACGGAACAACAAGCCCATTGGCCACCATACGACCAAGAATTATACGCGGTATACATGGCTATCCAGCATTTCGAATACATTCTCGAAGGACGAAATTTCGTCATTTTAACCGACCACCGCGCGCTGACGCACCTTTTCACGACAAAGAAAAGAGGAAAAATTGACCGCAGAGCCCGTTTTGCTGAGTATATTGCGCAATTTTCTACAAACATTGTGCACATCGCAGGCTCTTCGAATATAGTAGCGGACGCGCTCAGTCGCCCTGAAATAGCATCCATCGTAACAGTTGATCACGTAAAAATCGCCGAAGAACAAACAAAGGATGACGAAACCCAAAAATGGATAAACGAGAATAGCGAAAATGTTCGCGGCGTGGAAATAAAAGAAGACACCACCTTGTTTTGTGTAGGCGACCGACCAATTGTTCCGAAAAATTTACGTTTACAAGTATTCCGGCAGATTCATAACTTAGCTCACCCAGGTACTAAAGCAACAATACGATTGGTCAAGGCAAAATATTTCTGGCCTAAGATGAGCAAAGAACTGCGAGAATTCACCAAAGCCTGCGGAGATTGTCAGAAAACGAAAATTTACCGCCATGTCAAAGTACCAGATGGAAGTTTCCCACCCTCCGAAAGATTTGAACACGTACACATTGATTTAATCGGTCCACTAAAGCCTTCGAATGGTTACACTTTCGCTTGTTCCATGATAGACCGCGCCACCAACTGGATGGAAGTCAGGCCATTAAGCAATGTCACAGCTGAAAAAGTGGCTCAAGTGTTTGTTCATGAATGGGTCACACGGTTTGGTGTCCCCTTGAATTTAACTTCAGATCGCGGTTCACAATTTACCTCAGAAATCTTTGAAGAACTTACAAAGCTATTGGGAGTTCACCATATTACGACAACAGCGTACCACCCAAAAAGCAATGGCAAGGTCGAACGAGTACATAAAAAACTCAAGGAGAATCTGGAATGTCATCAAGAGAAATGGTTCTCGCACCTACCAACGATTTTACTAGGCCTACGAGCCGCCCCGCGAGACAAATCCGGAGTCAGTGCAGCTGAAATGACTTTCGGAGAAAAACTACGGTTGCCCGGAGAATTTTTTGAAAATGGGACTGAAGTCAGCGACAAGACAGAATTTGTAAGGAAACTCAGAGCAGCTCTACGCGCGACGAGACCGGGTAACAAAAATACGAAACCCACCGGTCGATTTTTTGTGTACAAAGATTTATATAAAACCGACAAAGTATACCTACGCGTCGATAGGGTACGGCTATCACTAGAACCGCCCTACGAAGGTCCTTACAAAGTGCTACATCGCTCGAAAAACTATTTCAGAATCTTGAAAAACAACAAGGAAGATACAGTCCACATAACTAGGCTAAAGCCGGCCTACGAATTGGAAAATGACGTCGAAGAAGTGGGAAATGATCCACCGGTTTCTGAACGGAAGAGGGAGACAAGCGAACCTGTGAGCATATTGAAAAAACCGCCGAAATATTATTTCCATGAATTACCTCTTGATCCAGAACCGCTTTTACTTCCAAATTCTTGCGAAAATCATAATTTGCTTCCTACCACTTCCTCAAACCCCATCTCTGATAACGTTGCTCCCGCTAAAAAAGTTCAAATAGCCGAACCTCTGCTACGTCGCTCGAATAGATTAAACAAAGGTAAACCACCCGCTAGATTTTTGTAAATAATAAATAGAATGAGTTAAAAACTAGTTTAATTGATGAATTTGTATTTGATCGATTGAATGTAATATTTCAAGCTTGACTGAAATTCCTCATTTGAGGATTTTAAATTCGATTTTAAATTGTATCTCAGACGACTCGTGAAATGAGTTTCCCGATGAACTATCGTTTTTTTTTCTTTTCCAAAATACTTTCGATTAATGTATAAGTTTCGAACTGACTGATGCTGTTTATTTAGATATTGTTAAGGTTGTGGCCTACTTGCCTGAGGCTTTTTACCCGATTTTTTGCATTTTGAATGTACCTACGATATTTTGTTTTGATGTGTATTTCCCATATCTATGGTATTTCCTCGCTGTATATTCCAATGTCAATTATTGTATGATTCATTGAGCTCCCCTCTCAAAAAGGGGGGACCTTGTAACGGTTCGTGGCAACACCGCCACTATCGAGCTTATCTTCACCTTTCTGTCTCTTATGCGACCCGGCGTGTATGCCTACTGAGCCTGTACCGTTTTGACCGTCTTCGTTAGCACGACGCTTATTTGTTTGTTATCAATATATTTCTATGTCCGATTTGAAACTCTTTTTTCCTTATTCGATCACGGCCTTACAGATTTTTGGCGAAATTTTCAGAGGTTTTCTGCTTTCGAATAAAAAAAAAAAATCAGGTTCCCTAACATCAAAATTGACCGCTGTAGAAATTTTTAAAGATTCAAATTACGAGGAAAACTACAAACCTTCTTTTTGTTTTTTGGCTGTATTTCGAAATTTTGTTTTCCGACTTAGTAGGTACTTACATGGTTTCGCTGAGCGCGACTCATATCACCACAGATACAATGATCTTACTAACTAAATCACGTTGAATAAGGTCGGCTCAGGATTTTCCACAAAGTCACTCCATCTTTTGAATCCTTTCATTTCAATGTGACGACTGATAATATTCCTTTTGATTCAGCTTTTACTTCTGCAGCGGAAATTTTGTTCGATACAATATCGAACGAGTTGAGTACCTGACAATTTAAAAATGTAAGTTAAAGGTAGTGCAAATTATGAAATTTTTAAACTAAATATTCAAATGTTATGACATCGAAGGTTTTCATTGAATATTATTCGAAAATTCTGACTCCTTTTGTATTTTGATCGCACTGAATATTTCGAAAATGTAACAGCATGTAGGCTATTGAAAACACAAATATTTGAGTGAGGAAGATAGTTACAGACGAATAAACGAGCGGAGGGTTTAATTTTGGGGATTTTTAAGAAAGAATATTTGTGTCATGCGAGAGTGGGAAACATAAAAATTTTAAATTAACATTACAATTAGAAATTATTCAGCAGTCGTCCTAGTAGCTTTGTATTCGTACCTTAGGAATACTCAACAGTGGGACACCGCCCAACATATCAACAACCGGCTCTTCTTTTCCAGATTCTTTCGGAACAAATTACCAAGGATTATAATATCATCAAATTTTACGGAATTATTCATGATCGAAAAACTTACACACCTGTAGTATCGAAAAAGAGGAAACATGAAACAGTTCGCGGACATAGGTAACGAATGCATCCTAGAGCTTTCGTTCCTAGTGTATGTACTTACTTACTTTTAAATCGACGGAGCATTCTATCATCTCTTAGGATACAATTCGTTCGGTTTTTTCTAAACCAATGAGTAAGAACTACGGTACGTTAAAACAAATCAGATCTCTACTCTAAATCAATCAAATATAGTTCTACGAATAATAATAATAATACCTTGTGAGCGAAAACAAAACTTTGTCCGTTATTGAAAACGCAAAGCTTGGCTAGACCCAACATTTTTGGATTCTTTTTTCAAACAACTTCACTCTGCTGGAACAAAAAAAGACACTACTAGGTATCAGAAATCAGAATTAAATTATGTACCTGAATAGACAGTTCAAGCCAATTAATGATCTAATCCGGTGCGAACCGAACATACGGCATCGTGAAGAGAACAGAATACAGTACCTAGAATACAATTAATAATGACTAGAAAATGTATTTACTTGATAAGGTGAATCGAACTTGAAATTTCGGGATACGATAAGGATAACCATTACCTTTTGATTCAAGTTCTTGCGATGAAATTTTGGGCCCGTTAAGGAAAAAATATCCCAGTTCTCTGTGTGTCTGGCATGTCTCGTCTCTTCTATCATCCTCAAGATCTAGCACCTTATCAAGACCGTTTCTCTCTGTGGTTTTGTCATAACAACAAGTGATTCGAATTTCCCATGGAATTTCCTTGAGTACCTATTGAATTGGTGTTATAAACACCTCCACCACAGCGCTTTTCAGTTTTTCACTAAGTACCTATTTTTCAATTCGTGACCTTAGAACAGAACTAACGTAAGTCCAAAACAGTGTTTTTACAGGAGGAAAGATTTAAAGTTTTAAATCGCTGCCTTTTTCTGAGAACACATTTTGAAGAGAAAGTAAAGACTGACTCTGTATCAGAAAATGATTTTAAACTCATTTTCATCGTCAGAAATTTAAAATAATTGAATTTTCCGTTTTTTTCTGGACTTACGATAGTTTGACGTTGAAACACTGAGAACAGAACTATTTTATGTCCATTTTTCTGGACATACGATACTTCAACATTAAAACCTTGAGAACAGAAGTATTTTATGTCCATGTTAAGCTCTTTCTGCAGTAAATAAAATAGCTAAGAGAAAGGACATACGATACCATGAATTAAAATTTTTCCATTATTTTAATGTCGGTTTGTCAGAAGAAAATATAAAAGTATAAGTAGGTAAAAAAAATATTTTGTTTTACAAAATCACTGAGTATTGAACTTGATAGTCTTATCACCCGCGCTTTGTACGCGGAGTTACGATACTTCTGCACCAACGTTCTATTTATTTTTTGAGAGCAGAAGAAACGTACTGGACTTAAGTTAGTTCTGTTTCAATTTTTTGGTGACAAAATGAGTTACGCTACTTCGGTTCTTTTAATTTTTAGGTAATTTCCCGACGGTTTGGACTTGAACTGATTGAACCGATGGAAAGAGAGTACTCCATACAATAATAATCCTATATAATCCGAAAATCGAATTTTTGGACTTACGTTAGTTCTGTTCTAAGGTCACGAATTTATAAAATTTCTGCAGTAAGTATTATGTTCTTTTTTATAGCGCTTTATGTGAAATCCTGAAAAAATTCTACTTTTCACTCTGCCACTGCCAGCCATTAGTATTATTTTGACAAAATAATGCGGTTTATATAAATTGATTACCAGCAGGCAGTCTACTTATTTTCCCATTAATTTTATGGTGACTTCGATTTTGACAAGATTAATTATAACGACATTTGGTTCGTTTGAAAACGCGATTTGCTTCAATCCTCATCCTATTTGATTTCTACTCACTTACTTTTTTTTCTCATTTATGCAAATTATTGCAAAGATAAAGTATAAGACAAAATATTAATTTATCTTTCTTGTCAATTCAAATTTTGGTAGATCACAAAGTATTAAGTACTACAGAATATATATAGGGTTTTTAGATCCACAAGAGCTTAGCTCGCTTAAATTGGCCGATTGGCGCATTTTTGAGGCTCTTCAGCGTTATTTTGAATTATTAATCTTCCTACAATTTTCTTTTATCCTTTTAATTGTTGTCGTGGTAATATTAAACTGATATTGTTTGTAAAATCGTCGAAAGTATCAAATTTGGATTCAGGCTAAAATACTGTGTAATTCGTTTAATTGGTTTGTCTCTAACTTTCCCATATTCTTAGGTATTAAATTTACCGCTAGAAAATGAATTTTTTCGCTTGAAACTACCTACAGAAATGTATTATCAGCTGTGGCAAAAACATCGGCTTCTACGACCATCTATCCAGAATAAGTTGCCCATACCTACGAATTATGTCTTTAAGGAGCTGATATTCGTTGATTTTTTCCGACCACCGAATAAGACGCATCAGCTACAAGTTGTTGACATTAAGCCACTTATTTTATTCATGTTCGCTGCGCTGTAATGTATTCTCAGTGCCGTAGAGCACGTACTTTTTCATCTTCGTTTTGCGACATCGAGGGAAATTATTTTTTAATGTTCTTCCTCCATAGAAGAATTACCTACTTCAATGAAATAAAAAAAAAAAAAAAAATGAAATGCTTTCATATATTCCTGAATAAAACCACCACCACTGTGCCCACAATATCTCGACCAAATTTCTTCATTATTTAGGTCGAGACTTGGATCGATTTTTGAGATTTTAGTTTAGTTCTCCAAGTCTTATCACGCGTAAAAGCGTTTAAACTTTGAATCTGATTTCATGCACACGAACCATATCTTGTCGCCTACGGACGTGAAATTGTTTCTCGTCGAAGGATTTTGTTCTTTTCTTTTTTTCTCTCTTCTTCCAACGATGACAAATTTCATTACAAACGTAACACTGGGGCCTCGAATAGTATTGCACGCGCCAATACAAAGTAGCGAGTCGAGATGATAATTTCACTATTGTTGCTTCAACCTCAATAAAATTGTAAAACTATGTGAGTAACTCGTATCTAAGTGTTGGAGCCGCTAGATTGTGGTTTCACAGCGAAAGTGCAATCGGAAAGGAAAAATAATATTCCCCCCCCCCCTCTATCCTGGTAAAAAGGAGTTCGGGATCAAGAGTCAATCCAATTTAATCAAAGTTTTTATTTGTTGCGCAAGATTATTTTCCTCAATCATTTACCTACGTTTTACGGGTATTCAGTTCTTTCAAATTTTTTATATACCTACTTCACTTATTAATCACAATATGCGAAGCTCAGATTGCAAGTTTCAACCTTGAAAGTACCCCATAGGAGAGAAATGTGCCTTCCAGCACTTTTTGGCAATGAACCCCGCTTCCGGCATTTATTTTATGTTCGGAGTTTTTCGGTAAAATAAGAATTTTTTCCTCACCAAGCTCTCTCACCCAAAAAACAAACTCCTATCATATTTCAAAGGATATGCTCATTACAAAAATAATTCGTCATATGCCGAGGAATCTACATTCTGGTAATGATGTTATTGAGTAGAGTGTGACATCTGTGACCTAATTATATTATCAGTAGTCTAACTAATTGAATGAATAGTTCGTTTCGGACCTAATAATTAATGTCATCAATCCATAGGTAAGTTATAACACTAGTCATCTACAGTGATTAATATGTTGCATCTCATTAATATAGGTAGGTAGTATTTTTCTCCCGTTTTTAAATTATATTTTTCTTTGATGAAACATCACTCAACGCCATCAGTCATCAAGAAGAGTTTTTCATTTTTGATGGGTAGGTAGATATTTTGATATAAGTATTCCTCGTCAATTCAGTTTAACAGTACCTGAGTATCTTAGATGTATTCATTATTTTGTTTGCTCTTGTTGTGTCAGTTATGTACCTACCCATATGAAATAGCATTAATTATTTGTTTGTTTTAATTTTGATACTCCGATAATAAATTATTTTCCATTGGCCTACAATTTTGAAGTTGCGCTTATTCATAATATCATTATCACAATTCATCTGTTCCTACAATTCCCACAATGCCATCAAGAATATCATGATCTTGGAATTCCTCAAATTTTGGAGATACCTACTTCTAAAGTAGGTAGTTATTTGAACAGAAATCTAAACAGCATATTAATTGTGAATACCTACATAAAGAATCTCTGAAGAAAAAATGCTAAGACTTTGATAACTTCCCTCTTCAATAACTCAACTGTAAGTATTTCCAGAAAACCTTGTTTCATGGAAGGAATTTTCATCTGAAGATCGGACTATAAATATAATCATAATCACCGGAACAGAATAAACAATGTGTGCGGTAGGTCAAAGTCTTGGATAAAGGAAAAAAACAAAAGAGTGAAAAATGCCGCCCCATGTTGAGCGCTATTCACGCCTTCTCTCACAATTGTGAATGTAGATTGCGGTGGAATTTATTCTAACTCATTTCCTCTCTTCCAAACTTCCTATACTCTGTACATACCAGCATACCGGTATCAGTTGATTTCTGTTTCGTTTTTCAGTGGATGATTTTTGCAGTTAGAAATCTATTTTGTAGAAACTAAAACAACAGTATAATGGCCTACCGACTTACTATACTACCTACAACAAATACCTACTCACTTCTTCTGTTAAATATAATATACTTGATTCTAAAACTCTAATTAGTGGGAACTGATGAGTGAATGTTGATTACATTTTGCACAATAAGTATGCTGGCAAATGAGATAGCCCATGCGAGAGAGCACGCAGTACCTGTAGGTACATTGTGCTGCATGATTGAGACAAGATACCTCCTACATATCCGTGACTAATTCAGATTTGTTTTTACCCAGTCTAGTTCTACAACTGTACCTACACGTGCGGTTGTGACTTTTTAATTCTCTCTTTTTTTTCTCACCCACTATGACATAATTAATCAGTAAATTGATGGAGACTCCGAATTACGGCTATTCAATACTTGTCAGTGTAGGTACCTATCACTTCTTTTTCTACTTACATAATAATTAAGTTGATCAGTAAAACCGGCAGCGTTCAAATATCTTTCTTCCTGTGCCTCCCGGTAAACATTCTGAAGCACTCTGAAGCACTTGGAAATTACTACCCCTGTTTTTCCCTTTTGAAGCCTGCTTGAAGCCCTCTTGAAGCTCGCTTGAAGCACTGAGAAGCCCAGTTGAATCCCTTTTGAAGCCCTGGGCTTCTCAGTGCTTCAAGCGGGCTTCAAGCAGGCTTCAAAAGGGAGAAAAGGCGTTAGAGAAAGTGTCGTGGAATCGTACGGGCGCATTTTTGAGATTTAGGGGGTAGAGAAAATACATGAGACATGGCAATTTAAGTACCTGCTGCAGTTTTAGAATATCGGTACCTACCTATTGTTTTTTCTGGTCATTATGAGTGAATTAAAATTGGATTATTTTCTATTCACCAATAAAAAATCCTTTGCGCGCTGCCATGGAACTTATTATTATGGTTTGCATGGTGCCGCTCTAGTATTATCATGTAGGCCCATGATAATACTCACGCTTACAAAAAAATGAAATCAGCCTTTAGTGAGCTGATTGCATGGTGATCAATTTGCGTAGTCAAATCCTGAATCAAATTTTAGAACATATATCTAGGCCTATAAAAGAAACATTCCCTTCCTCCAAGGAAAACATGAAACTTTATTTCAACCACTAAAAAATTATCGATGTTAGGATTGTTCAGGGAAGGAAATTTCAAAGAATTCCACATCAAATTCACCTAAGTTTGGATTAGTGACTATTATTCATTCGGAGTTCATTCAAGTTTTACCTATTATTGCTTGTTTCATGCACCAATGTTAGAGAAGATATTTGAAGTGATAGAAAGCAAGTTCAATCTGGTATACGGTCGTGCACTCCCTCTCCTATACTCTACATGATAGGTATAAAACGGTTGAATTTTGTCATTATTGTGTTCACCGTTAAACGTCTCGTTGTGATCGTCTAATACATTTTGAAAAAGAACGGTGATCTGCGTTTAAAAAATATGGCTGGTAAATTAAGCACCAAGTTTATCATTATACTAATCGTATTAACAGTCGTATGGTTACCTAGTAGTGTGTATTTGGTTCTTCTGGCGCTCCAATCTAAAAGTGAACTTTTTATATGGCTGGTTTTGATTGCCTCTCCTATATTATATTCTATTGGAGTTTACACAATTCATCGTTATGCTCCGTCGGTTGAAAGCGTCCCATCGATGTACGCTGCAGCAGAAGAGACTCCATTAGAAAGGATCTGGGAAGCCTTTCGGAGAGTGCGTCTAATAAATCTACTACGCCGAAGGAATAACGATACCTCAGGGGAAGACCTACCGCCTCCAACTAGATTGTCGGTCATACCTGGTCCAACAGTTCGGTACGCTGTTGGGCAGCCTCAGCCTGGATCAAGTTATTGTGGAGAAACAAGTTTCATCCAAGGTCCCGAAAAATCGAGAGGGAGCGTATTTCCACCGGTGGGTTGAGACAAAGGAAAGAACGTCCTTGCTCAGACTGAAGAAATCTAATTTTATTGATTCGTGGGTTTTGGAAGTAATGACCCTCAAATCAAACTATTATTTTGACTCTTTATAGTTTTACAAGCTGCTCTCCCCGTCTTGCAGACGGTTTACTTATTCTTCTTTTTGTGATAATTTTTCTCTTCTTTTAGGAAAAGTATAAAATTCTGGCTTTTTTCCTTTCTAAATTTTTCGAATAGTTCAAAAGGGTTTCTGTTCTTTGAATTTTCTCGTTTAAATCTCTCCACTCTTCCTCGGAGTCATTTATAATCTTTGTGGACTCTCTCTTGATTCGTCCTTGTTTGATGGCACAAAAATTTAGTCCATCGACTACCTCTCCTTTACTCTCCAAACTACTCATCTTCAAATCGTACTCTGCATATTTTTCGGTGTACATATACCTCGCCTTGAGAATCTCTCTTCATCACTCCTATTTTTTCTCTATTAAATCGATCTTTCCCTCTAAATCAAAATCCTCTCAACTCTGTCATAGAAAGTGAATCGCCTGTTTCGAACATTGAGTGTATTTTCATTTTCAAATTTTATAATTAACGATCGCCGATACCCGACTTGCCCCTGCAAAACTACTCACCAACAACAGATTTTTCTGCATAAAATCACATCCCGTCATCTGGTCATTATCTTACCCGATTTTAAGCAGTAAAATAATACTCTCTTACCCACTCGACTTCCCCTAATGACCGCGACACAGAAAGTGAAACATGTTCCTTCTTCAACGGATTTTCTAATTCACAAACTTACTGAACATGATCTTAATACGTACGTATAGAAATTGAACACTGCGTGTCATACTCTTACGCATCCATTAAACCTCACAGAAATCCAATCCTCAACCTACCGTTGGACTCGGCCAATTAATCTTTAATCATTGTTGACAATCCAATTGACTGCTCTTTACTTTGAAGTATAGGTAATATTTACGGGAACCTTTTATCCTCCCGACAACATCAGTTTTGGCACTCACTCATCAAGAACAAATTTCACATCATGAAATTGCATCTTGTCACAGACTATATTCAGATAATAAGTTGTAATTACCCGGCTCACATTTTCCTACCCATCCGACCACTGACCAGTATGCAATTTTCCAAAAACTGAATTCATCATTTTCTACGTCGCATTTTCTATAATAGTTGTGGATCACCAGTTATGTGAGTTTTCTATTATAATATTTAACAGAGTCGTTGAACCGGCTGCTAACGCTGTTCTACCCATGTTTGTCACAAAAATTATTCAACCTCTCGATCTCACTCATGACATAAATGATATCGACAGTAAAATGATACGCCCCACGGCCGATAAGCTTAGACTACTCCTCCAAACTACTTCTTTTCCAAATTTTACACCTGCAGTTCTTAACGCCACAAACCATCACTCTAATTTGTATAGAGATCAATATTCGCCTAACTCACTCTCCTTATTATTCTCTATGACTTTTGTGCCCTCACTACCCGTATTGAAACATCCATCGACCCTAATAATCTATGAAAACTTCAAATTTCTCCAACGGCACCAGATATGGCATTTAATCACTGAGAACAAATTTTGTTTCCTAAATTTTTTTCCCTACGTAGTAGTGTTTCTATCTCAATCGACATTGTGAATAACAAATCTGGCCCTTACACGTGCCTAGCCCGTGCCTGTAATTTCCAAAAGTTTGACAATGTGTTCTTACTTGTCCAACAACTTATTCTCAATTATTACCCTATCTATTCCGTGATCTCTGCCCCTCCTTGAGATGCTCTCTTCATCACGTCAATACTTGCTTACATGTTCTCTGATTGATACCACGCCATGAGAAACTTTCTTAAGTCTCTGGATCTACGAAAATCAAACACTTCCACACTCACCCACGTATACCGCCACTCCCACTGGACATCTCACTCACTGAAAAAGAAAACTACCTGCAGAAGATCACTTCCCATTATTGATCATATTCTTACTCGATATTACGCAGTAACTACCACTTGATACTTGTCTCTCCCCTCTCCCATCTACTTCCAGTATACTCGTACTACGCAAAAATTGAAACTTTAATAATAAAACAGACAACTGTCTTCTGCTGGTCAATATATATCCGCTTTCGAAGTAAATCAAGCCCTCGGCGCACAACGATGTAGGGCCACTCTCATCCTCTGCGTTGAAGCTGGAACCTTCCTCTCTTCAACGCGACTTCTCAACTCTCACAATTTATTTCCTTGTATTCATGGCTTGATTCTTTCAATTACCAATCTACGCAACCGCACTCCGCTAACTCAATTCTCTCCTCCTTCCTCTTGAATCTGTACTATTCAGACACCTCAAATTGAACCCATCTACCCCTTGTCTCATCATCCACCATTCCATTGCCTCCCCAAGATATTCGACTCGATAAGGCTGATAATCTCCCAGCTCTCAACAATGTATACGGACAACTCATCAGAAACATTGTCTCTATACCAATTTTATGACCCACCAGCCTTTCTTTACCGGCGAATCTAAGTCTGGACTTGAAACAGGGAACGTTTACTCGATTCAAGGCATCATTATCAGTTATTGATTGAAAAATTGAAGGAAACACCCCACACTCTTGTCTTTCTCATCTCCATCTCTTCACCGCCGCTAAAATTTTAACTCACTTTCTCTCTCCTGGCTATACACGACTCGTATTCATTCAACTAATTTCCCAAATCAGCGCATTCATTTATTCCCGCAATCACTATCATTCACTTTTATACATCTGTCTTCTTCCTGTGGATTCCGGGTCACATCAACTTCCCGGAACATAAAGTGATTGTCTTACCGCAAAATATTTTCTTCTCTCCCACAAAATTTCTTACCTCTGCTTCTGATATCAAAGACTGTTACTGATCCCTAATACTTGACTCCTGGCATGACCTTTGTAAAAATAAGCATTCAAAGAAATTTAGAGCAATTGTAAGTGAAGCGGTCTCCTTGACTTTTTTCAATCGAAGTAACCGTCATGAAAAAATCAATCTCTCTTTTATGGATCACAATAATATTCAATATCAGCTTAGGCAAACGAATTCTCTCCACTGTAAAAAAAAATGAAAATAGAGCCACGTATATCTATTTTCAAGATTCAAATTATCGATTAAAAAAAAAAAACAATCGGTAAAATCTTGATAAAATCGAGGAAATAACATTACCGTACGAAAGGCATTATAATTAATTATTATGATTTTTCATGGCAATAAGTGAATCCTGAAAGCCGATTCTCCGACATATATTCGGCTGTCTTTCAACACTTTACGCGTATTCTGACCATTAACGTGATAAAACGAAAATTTATTTTCGCCGTAGCAGATACACGTAAAAAATCGGTAACCAATATACGTTTAACTTTCGAGCTTTATAATAACTTTCAGGAAAGGGATTTTCATTTTTAACCCCCCCAGTAGCACTCTCCATGCCCACAGGAAGAGTTCAGCCAAATTTCACGAAAATCTGTTGGATAGGAACGGAGCCTATTCGGAAATCAAAACGGGTGTTCTCCTTTATAATATAGATTCTACTCCTATTTAGGTGTTGGTTCCAATTTTCACAAAAAATTGTAAGTACCGAAATAATTACCAGTGAATTATGTGTATTTTTCAATTGTCCAATTTTTGTACGTGTAGAATAGAATGATTGAACCTGTAAATGTTCATATTTTCTCTAAATTTTGTGGAGTGGGTATTGATAGATTTTCCGTTTGCAAGATTCAAGAGAACCTTTAGCTTTAGGAAACATCTAGGAAAATTATGGATGCTATGGAAACCGAAAAACTCGATATTAATAAACCTAGTTTCATTGGGTACGTTTTTTTCAATTCTCAACAGGGTACTATTTATGACGTCATTGTGCTTTCTTATGTATACAGCCGCTGATTCAAAAGTATCAATATTCAACTGTGAAATTCTTTGAAATTTCTTATTTGAAGCTTCTTGGCAAGTTTCAACAAAATCACGGTTCTGAAATATCTGGATTTAAAGCCCCTACCAAAGTTTTCATGAAATTCGTAGTTTTCTGTACAGATGTACTCCATTAACAGAAGGAGGGGGCATTGTAATGAATATACTTTCTCGCAAAATCATTTCGAAGCAAAATCGTGGGTACGCAAAGAGTGGAAGTAATTAGATCAGAAAAAACATAATTTTATGAATAATTATTGCGCTAATGCACCAGTGACAATGGGCAAAAATCAAGTTAATGATATGGGGAAGAGTAACTCTCAAGCCAAGATTTTTTGTACAACAACTCAAGAAACTCAAACAAATTCCGAGAGGTATGAAGTTTGACATATGATTTGCGATAATTTTGAAGGAAGGTGATCGAATGTTTATCAGATTCTTTCATGGTTTTGAATCAACGTTATGAACATCGAAATTTCCACTAAGCAATGGATTGCCCAATTTCTCCTTCTTCGACCTCGTTTCTCACAGCCTGGGCTACATTATCAACCTCAAATTTTCCTGCCATCCAGCTACTGCAGTCTAGCAACCAAGTATCAAACAATTTTCTTGATACTCTCGGAGTTTCAAAAAATTGTGCTAAGAATCTCTCATCAGGAACTCTTTGTCTTAGTTACAACATAATGCCTGAATCAAAATCCACAAACCTAAAATAATTAATGTACATTTTCTATTTCTGAATTGAATTTACAACAATCCTCAAAGATCTAATTCTACCTTCATGAAAGCGCTTAATAATTTAAGAGTTTTTTTTTTTTTTTTTCTCACAAAATATACGTATTATTTTACCCTCATTAGAAATCAGTCAATTTTTCAAAAATTTCTTTTGTTCCCAATTTATGAATAGAGAATAAAAAAGAAAAAAAAACTATGAGGTAAGTAGGTATAATTTAACAATATTTTTGAAGAAAAAACATCAATAAGAAATGAATAATGATGAATGAAATACAAATTAAATAGGCTAGTTTCAAAAGTATGCCCAATTTTGCCAATTTTTGAGGTATATTTTTCTTTTTCTCTCCCTCTTTTCTTCAGTTGTTCTATTGTGTGAATTTATTGCATAAACTCTACCAGAATAATGAAGATGATTAGCTATTTTAATAACCAAAAAACAAAGGTAATGAGAAATTGAAGGTACCTACCTACCTAAAGTTTATAAAAATATACCTAGGCCTACCTATTTCTTATTCCTTATTCATTATTTCTGTTTAATTTGCAGTCTAAATGTTACCTTTATTTTGGAAGCTGATTAGGCTTCTTTATTGAGCTCAACTAAAATACAGTATCGATATTGACCTCCTTGAAGTTTTAATTTCCTAAAGAAAATCTGTTTGGTTATACCCACGCAAGATTGAAATTCAATACCGATGCCTAATAAGTTGGTATACGGTATAGTCTCTAAACTATTTCCCTTTTTAATAGCCGACTTGTTCAATTTATGGTATCTAAATCCTCTATAAATTCTAGCGATACGATGAAGAACTCAAGATTCATCACGAAATTTGAAAAAATTGATTTAGATATAATTTTGCAACGACAAACAAAAACCAAGCTTCAAAAAGGGTAAAGAAATACACAAAACCAAGAGGAGTAGCTTTGTCCTCTGGCTTCGTCAGGAAGTGAGTATCTTAAACGTGCACGGTATGCAATGTCCTCTCCTTCGGAATAATTGAAAATACTTATCCTACGCGAATTTTTCTCTTTCTTACTCGCCACACCATCTAGAAGGTTTATCTTTTTTCATATCCCTCTAATAATTTATAGCCTGGGCACAAACCTGACCCTAAAAGACACCCGTTCGTTGGTTCTCAAAAATGTAATGAAACAAACAAAAAAAAAGAATCATAATACGAGTACCTATATGTATACAGGAACACGGACGTGACTTCGACAGCGGTACCTTTTTTCTTCTTAAATTCCATGTACCTGCTTAATGTAGGCCTATCGTGATACCATTGACTATAATATTATTACCTACTTTGTAAATGTATAGTCAATGGTGATACATTCTTCTTTCGTCGGAATCAGTATCTGCATGAATCATGATAGGCCTACGCACGTATGATGCGACAACACAATGATTGTTTTCGGCTTTTTGATCGCATGCTTACGTATGTAAGCACACAAGCACACAAACCTTCCCAGCACCGCCCAGAAGGGAAAATTCCTTTACGATAAGTACCTATGTGATTCTCACTGAGACTGAGTGATATTCTCAAACGACAGAGCGATTCATAAGCCTGCCGTACACCATACCAGCTGGTAGATTCCTATAACCGATTATTCACGCATTTGAGAAATTCAATTTTCCAGTTCTTTGATGCTCAAGACAGAACTCTAATTCACCATTCTCATTATAGTTACTCCTAATCTTTTAGACCGTATTTCTGAAAGCGAAGATGAGTAGATCTCGGTCTTTCCTTGAATTATTTAAACCACTTTGACCATTTTTATTCTCTGTTTCGCTCTGAATTGTACGAATTCTTTTTCTTTTCCCGGTGAATTATGCATACTATTTCATTCTATGTGGAATTATAAGGTTACAAATAAGTATTGCGAGAAGAGCAGTTTGATTTGTTCGTAAGATAGAGAAAGACAGTCCATGAGGAAAGAGGTTTAATAGGTGAGTTGAAAATGAAAAAATTGATACAAAAGATTTTATTGTTGGAAGTTGTTGGGAATGGTCTCCTGAATATAGGGAAGAAACCCAAGTCCCCACAACCTTGTGGGTTCCGAGATATACAGGGGGAAGTGACCTTAATTTTGGTATTTTCAATTTTTTGAGCGGAAATATGCATTTAATCGAGAATAGTTATCCGCGATGAAATATTTCTCGTAAAATTCTCAACAAAAATGGTTATTACGTATTTTCTTGTAACTGCAGTCATAGAGGAGTTACAGACCAAAATATCCGAATAGACGCATGGAAGAAGAGAAACACTGGGTAGAGATACGTCACTACAAGTAAAAATTTTTGACGCGCGTTTGTGCGCCGTATGATTTCACTTCAGCAGTCAAGTGAACTGCAAGCAATTAGCGACATTTTCAATTCGCCTCATTTAGTCTAGGCAAATTAGACAGGTTTTGGAGAAAAAAAAAACATTGCGACATAGTAAAGGTCTGATTGCTGGAAATGGTTAAGAATTATGTCTAAAACAACATATTAACTTCTCCGCGTTTTTCCCCTGGAGCTTCTTTTTTTATGGGGGTTCAAACCCCCTCAAAATCAGTTTTTTGTAAAATATCTCGCTTAAAACGCATTTTAGAGAAAAAAGTCATCAGTCAAAAATTATTCCTCGTAAAATTTCCTATCGGATTATGTACTTTATTTTTAGCCTACTTGTGATAGTTAGCCTACAAATTCATGGAGAATTAGCCTCCATCCGCAAATAACGCGAACCTTGACGATAATTGACGTCGCCCGGTAGTCACGCGCGAAGGTAAGGTTAATATTTCTCTAGTACGATGAAACGTATTCTAATTTTGTTAGTTCGAAGAAATTGTCAGAGAAAATTTGCAGCAAAATATTGTTTTCAGTAAGATGTGACCAACTGCCCATCATACATGTGAAGATCACGTGGTCGAAATCTCGCTTAAGGGTGCTCAGGATAAGTCTTAGTTTTTTTTTGTGTCAGTTTGCGCTCAAATGTTTTCTGGTCTTTCTAGAGGTATGGAGGATAACCTGAGGTTTATTGTTCATATAATTTCCACCCATGCGCTCAGAAAGCAAGAATAACGACCCGTTTTGGATGTATTTACACAACCATCATTAGGTACGAGCTGAACAAGCTGATGAAGTTGAAAGAGAGGTATATACACGCTGAGATTAAACGTGACTAATACTCACAAAAGGAGTAGTAATATGAAAGTAGTGGTTAAGAGAAGGGTTAGTGAATGTGTACCTATTGATCATTCAAATACCGTTTTATTATTAGATATGATCTGCAGAACAGAGGTTTCTTCCTACCGATGTAGAGAGCGTCCCTTGTCAGTCTGGTGTATGAGCTCAAAAACTACGTTCTAAAATCTATGATTTTGGAGAATGCAATGCTCATCCATCGCAGATTCAAAAGAAAGAAACCTGTAAAGATGTATTACCTTCAGCCGAGATCTTCATAGCGTTTGTGTAGTCTAAAGGATGCTCCATGATCCTCTGGTAAAGAGTGCGATCTGGTTGACCGTAGTAGAAAAAGTTGCAGAGCTCACAATGAGCTTAGTAGAGACCTGATTTTTTAAGAGGAGAAACACTATCTTTTAGGCTGCTCAGGCTACCTATAGAATGCACAACAGATAGAAAGCAGCTCGAATACCAAATCTCCTAAGCTCTGAAGCTAGCTTTTAAGAAGCTAGGCCAAGAAAAGAAATTCTAGCGTAGCGAATCTTTTGCCCAGTTCTCGTTGTTACGTGTTGTATCTTAATTCTCTCTTTCTTCATTAGCATGTCTATCGCTCGTGGCCACAAAAAGAATAACTCCAGTCAACTCGGATTGTCTTGCCCACATGTATTTGCGTTTTCCATGGCTTTGCCCAATCATTATTTCGATAAATGCTAGTGCTGCAGTATTATCTGCGAATGATGCCAATGTGGTATTTTGTCTTGGGTCGGGACATCCGCAGTGGGAGTAACCAATGAATGGCCAAGGACGCTTCCCTGTAATACTCTAGCTGCAATAGGATGGGTTCGTGGCACACATAGAAGGTCTTATTATGTCGTGCAATTCGGTAGTTTTTCGATATTGCACAGGTACCGATATTAGTTGAGAATATCCGAAGTTTGCCGAACGTCTCGCTGATCTAAATGAGAATTGGGGGATGAAATATAAGAATAATACAAACCGCGTAGTCACTCAACGTCTCGTCTGCGGAACATCGAGTTCTGTTAAACGTGTTCTATAACAACTTTTAAATCATCTTGACAATCTGTAGCTCGTAAATTTTTTATTCTTATCTATCTACCGGTACTAAATAAGTGCACCATGCAAGCTCGATTATTTTCAATATTTTTTTTGATTGTGCCAATAATGCTACCAGGAGTTCATCTAACACCTACGTCAAACGATTCGACCGTAATGATCAGAACGTTTCATTTGTTGAACGAATTCGCGAATTTAACAAAACCGAGATCGAGTCGAAGTTGTTTTCCCGAAGGCGACCATACGCAGCTCATTTCGAAAGTTCTGAAATTGGAGATTTTCACCGTCGCTACGGGTAATCATCTTGTCTTTCCACCAAGTCCTAGTGAAAAAATCGAGAAAAAAATACGCGTGATATCGAAATTCATCAGATCTTCCTGGTTAAAATTATGCACTGTCGAAAAGGTGGACGAGATAATCAATGGATCAGTCAACGCGGTAATTCGGCGAGTATGGTCGCCATTGCCTCGACAAGTTATGACGAAGCAGATAATGAATACTATTTTGCCAGCTGTAATGGATGATATATGCCAAAAATTTCCCGATTGTCTTGACCAAACGAAGTCGTCTCCGGATTTACCTGCGACACACATGAAATGGTACTTTCCACTTAGCGAGCTAAGACTAGGAATTGTGGACGAGAGTGAATTGGCTGACTGGTTCCAGAATCGAGACATCAGAATGTTCCTGATCCACGAAGAATTTTTCCCGGTTTGGGTTCAATTAAATGACAAAGATGTGACGGTGGAGTCTGCCCTGAGAGTGAGTTGTAGGCTGTGTTGTTTTGACGAAGAAATGCAAAGATTGCAGAGGATGTACTCAAAAGTCTTGGACGACGTGTCAACCAATTTTTCGATGACTGATTTTCCTCGAAGCGTCATACCTACAGTTATATACGCATTATCAGAGGTCGTCGAAGTCGACAATAAGTTGGAAGAGAAAACTAAAGAAGATGAGTATTTACATTTTGAATTGCGCATCATTTTCGTACTTATCAGTTTAATCTTAGTTGGTTCATTTTTGTACATTTGTTATTCTAGTCTTGTCATCTTGTTCCTTCGAACAATACTTAATTTTTTTGAAATTGTGCTGGGAATGACTCGTCGAATTTTTCGTTACTAATTAGGTACTTACCTACCTATGTAAACTTTTGTATTTGGTGAAATGATTCAGAATAAATACCTGCTTACTAATTATTTCCATTTTTCAATTTTGGAAAAGTAAATTTGCGTCTTTTTACTAAAACTTTGAATGAGGGTGTCTAATAGCTTTTCAGTCCTTGAAGGATGAAAAGAACCTGGAGGCATTTATAGCATGGTAAGTTACATTTGCAAAAAATAACTGATGAATCTATAGGCCTGACTCTAATTTTGTACTTCTCAGAAAAATTTTGGAATCTTATTAAGTAGGCCTAGATGAAAATTTATTGCACTGTTATCAAGTTTAGATGTATTCATCCTTTAAACCTTTTATTATTTCAAGTCAGACGCTAATAAATTTCACTTAAAATTGCGAATAAAAAAAAAAAACGTCCTTATGAAGGTTTTTTGGGAAAAGTGACGTTCACTGAAAATGAAATTAGTATAATTGTTTTTGACATGCTTTACAGAAACCAATGCTTGAAAAGATTATTTCAAAATCACCACATGCTGCATTATGAAAAAAAAAATCATGATCATCCTCACAACATCAACTTATTTCTCTCTCCCCCTCTTAGTCCAGGCAAGCAAGAGTTTTGAAAATGAAAAAATTGATACAAAAGATTTTATTGTTAGAAGTTGTTGGAAATGGTCTCCTGAATATAGGGAAGGAACCCAAGTCTCCACAACCTTGTGCGTCCCGAAATATGGAGGGGGAAGTGACCTCAATTTCGGTTTTTTCACTTTTTTGGGAAGAAATAGGCATTTAATCGAGAAAAGTCATTCGAGATGAAATGTTCCTCGTAAAATTTTCTTCAAAAATGGTTATTACGTATTTTCTTGTAATTGAAGTCATAGAGGAGTTATGACCAATAATAGCTACTATATTGAGTCACTCAGCGGAGGGCCAACAAGAAATTCTAAGCTGTAGTCATAGAGGAGTTACAGACCAGAATATCCGAATAGACGCATGGAAGAAGAGAAACACTGGGTAGAGATACGTTACTACAAGTAGAAGTTTTTGACGCGCGTTAGTGCGCTGTATGATTTTACTTCAGCAATCAAGTGAACTGCAAGCAATTAGCGACATTTTCAATTCCCCTCATTCTTCGGCGCGTGATATATTTCAAGCAGGATGTACTGCTTTTCTAATTATTTATGGAGCGGACAAGGAGGAAATACATCTTTAAATGACCACCGCTTCTATTCTTTTAAACATGCAGCTTCAAAGTTACAATCGTCAATTTTGAAGACTATATGCCCAACAGAAGGTGCAGCAAAGCAGCACACATTCAGAGTCTACCTTCAAATCCAGGCTTGGCGTAGCAATAATTTGGAAATGAGCGAATTGGGTTGGAAACGTGACCAAAATACGTCCACTCCAGTAACCACTACTGAACCTCCAGCACCCCAGACTCTTCTAAAAAAATTGTATTGCGCGAGCAAAAAAAGGTTGTGGCAGTGATTGTGGTTGTAGAGAACTCGGTAGGTAACCATTATACTGTAAGAAGAGAAAAGAATCATCTTCACAATTTCGATCTCCTCGAGAGCTTTCCGCCGCCGTTTATTATTCTCGACGGGTAGGATGATCTCATCACCTCCAAGATGTCCATTGTCCAGAAGGTGCTTCGCGAAGGCAGATTTTGTGAAGTTATTGTTGTCGAACGCCGATGCGTGCTCATTGATCCTAGCACGGAAAGCTCGGCCGGCCGGTTCTCCAACATAACAGGTGGGACAATCGCGACAATGGAGTAAGTATACATCGCTCCTAGATAAGGGAGGGGTCGAATCTTTCCCATTAAGAAGGACTTTCTGAAGCTTTAAGTAAGGATAGAATGTAGGGGCAAGATTACCAGTCTTAATTACATCTCTAATCAGAGATGTGAGTTTAGGGAGATAAGGAATTATGACAGGAGACTTCCTCCGACCTGTCCTGAGGGGCGGGGTGAAGGTAGTGATCCATTGGAGAGCTACCTTAGTAACTTTCTTCCGAACAAGGCCATTAATATCGATATTGACCTTATTAACTCGAGCTAATTGCTGAAGAACAGAAACCTCTTCAGCAAAGGCAGGAGGAGAAAGGGGGAGTGAGACCAGGCGGTGAATAAATGAATTGAAAGCAGCGATCTTATGGGAGAATGGGCAGAAAGACGAACCATGAATGAGAATGTCAGTAGTGGTGGGTTTTCTGTAGACTTGAAAGTCAAACCCATTGGGGAGGAGGGAGATCGTAAGGTCTAGAAAATTTATCTCATAGCCTCCGATCTCGACCGTGAAGTCAATAGAAGGATACAAACTGTTCATGAAATTCAAGAATTCATGGAGGGAGTGATCGGGCCCCTTCCAGACACAAAATATGTCATCGACATATCTGTACCAAAGAAAAACATGGTCAAGGAGAGGGTGCCCAGAATTGAAAAGCTCATCCTCAAGTCTAGACATGAAGACTTCAGAAATAAGAGACCCCAGTGGTGATCCGATAGGGACACCTATGTCAGGAGGAAGTTTGTTGATAGAGTCATTGAACTGACATATGTTGGGGTAGAGGCTCTTTTGAAGGAGGGTATTAAATTCGGAAATCAACGGAGTTGGGACTAATGCCTTCTTAAGTAACTCGTCCATGCGTTCACGGGTAGGGAGGAGAGGGACATGGGGGAATAAACCCACCACGTCAAAAGAAATAAGAATACTTCCAGGAGGGGGAGAGGAGTTGTGAGTGAGTAACTCAGATAACTCAATCGAGTTTTTTATAGAATAAGGGGAGTGAAAGTTCGTTACGTGTTTAAACCAAATATCAAGGTACTTGGCTAACTTGTAAGTTGGGGCGGAAATAAAAGATACCACAGGACGCATGGGGGACCCATTCTTATCATTCTTATGGATTTTAGGAAGACCGTAAAGGCGAGGAGCCTTAGGGTTAAGTATTAAGATCGCTGTTTTCAGGGGCTCCTTATCTAGGATATACTTACTCTTGTTGATTAGGCTCCGGACATCACTGTTGTAATTATCAAAATTGAAGGTGGGATCACTAGTAGCGCCAATAGAATCGAGACACTGGTACATCTTCTGGTTGAAGTCTGGTCTATCTATGAGGACAACAGAATTCCCCTTATCTGCTTTTGTAACGACGATATGGCATTCTTTCAATTTCTTGGTTAGGGAAGTGACTGTGTTGCGGAGGCTTTCACTCATGGTAGGAACACGGTTGTTGTGAATGATAGAGGCCAGTTGGTCAGTAGTGTCACCACGATATTTCAGACTGGCAGGAGCGCGGTCAGCAACAATTCTATCTTTAACTTGGCTAGTGTTTATCGGAGGAATCGAATATTTGAGCCCACGGGAAAGTAGATCTTCATCGTCCGAAAGAGTGGCAGAAGATTCATTAACGAGTCTCCTAAAGAAGTGGTGCTCCTCATGGGGGTCCAGTTGATCAGAGTTACCATGAATAAACGAGATTTATTTACAGACAACCGTATTATAAAAATTAAATTTGCGCGAGCGCTTTCGGGTAACAACCCATTGACGAGCGGAACTGAAACCAACTAACTGTTTTTACATACAACACGGAGATAAATAGGTAGGTACAATACAAAACATGCAAAAAACGAGTCGATAAGATTAGTCATGAATAACTGAAGACAAAAGTACAAGATAAAACGCCGTGAAAAACAAACCGAATAAAATAAAGGGAATGTTAACACAGAACTCATTGGGGTGATGGAGAAAGTGTGTCAATTAGACCCTGTGTGGGAGCCGAATAATTAAGCACTTCCCATCCTTGGGATCTATGTCTAGCGCTTTCTAAAGACTCAAGAGCAATTCTCTTGCGAAAAGAATTCTCTACGTGTAGTAGGGCTGCTGTTCCATTTCGATAGGCGTGCCTTTCTTCTTCAAGGTGTTTATAGAAACGAGAATCTTGAGGTTTCTGATCGAGATGTTCGTGTAATCTGATCTGGAACTGCCTACCTGTTTCGCCAATATAAATTGAACTGCAATTTGCGCAAGGAATCCTGTAGACACCAGTTTTTTCGTTACGATTGATGGGATCCTTGATTCTGCATAGAAGGGATTTAGTAGCCTAGTATTAATAGAGTAAAAAGCAGGGCGACGATGATAAGGTTTGAGTAATTTTGTGATTTGCGATGAAAATTCTCCGAGGTAGGGTAAACTGATCCATCTAGTCTTCTTTTTGTCTGGCTCACACCTAGGAAGTGTAGTAGAAGCATCAAGAGCTTTTTTGATTAATTTCTTCCTCACCAAATTTCTCACATCTAATTTGTGCCTACCATTAATATTAGCTAGGTAGATAATGGTATCCAGTTCCTTATTGAATTCTTCTGTAGTGAGAGGTATTGATGTTAACCGGTGTATTAAACTGTGGAATGCAGCATTCTTGTGAGAAATAGGAGCATAAGATGAATTACTGATGGTAATGTCTGTATACGTAGGTTTCCTATGAATACCAAAGTAATGATGGTTGTTAATGATAGAAATTTTTAGATCTAAAAAAGTGGAGGATTGTCCAGGAACATCCATCGTGAATTTAATCGTTGGAAATAGATTGTTGAGAGAAGACTGTAATACTTGGAGGAGGTGAGTTGGTCCATTCCATAAACAAAGCACGTCGTCCACGTATCTATACCAATAGATTATAATGTTCTGCAAGTTGTGGATTAGAAAGGAAAAATTTTTCTTCTAACATGCTCATGAAGATTTCAGCAATTGTGGAGGCCAAAGGCGAACGCATTGGAACTCCGATGTCAGTGGGTAAGGTGTAGATGTGACCATTGTATTAACAGATGTTTGGTGAAAGACATATCCTTAATAAATTCATGAGTTCCGACGTAATGAAATGAGGAACATGAGATTCGTGCAGTTTTGATTCGAGATATTCGAGAGTGGGGTTGATGGGGACGTTAGGAAATAATGCAGTTACGTCTAGCGTAAAAAGTTTAGAATCGGTAGGAGGAGAAACATCCTTGATTTTGTTCACCAAGTCTAGACTATTAATCACTGCATATTTAGAGTAGTGGTTGAGTGTGCTTTTTATCCAGAAGTCCAAAACTTTGGCTAGTTGGTACGTAGGAGCAGAGATGAAGGAGACAACTGGTCTCATAGGAGCATCTTCTTTGTGTATTTTAGCTAAACCATGAAGTCTTGGGGGGATGGGGTTAGGAATTAGTACGTTCTTCTTTTGCAATGGTGTTTTGAAAATGTGTTCACTATTGTTGATAGCCTTCCGAATGTTTTTCACAAAAGCGTCAAAATTGAACTCTGGATCTATGGAAGCACCACTACTATGTAGGAAATCGAGCATTTTTGTGTGATATTCTGACTTTTTAAGGATTACAAGGGATTGTCCTTTGTCTGCTTTAGTTATAATAGCATTACTCTCATTAAGCCTGCTTTTTACTCTATTAATACTACTAAATCCCTTCTATGCAGAATCAAGGATCCCATCAATCGTAACGAAAAAACTGGTGTCTACAGGATTCCTTGCGCAAATTGCAGTTCAATTTATATTGGCGAAACAGGTAGGCAGTTCCAGATCAGATTACACGAACATCTCGATCAGAAACCTCAAGATTCTCGTTTCTATAAACACCTTGAAGAAGAAAGGCACGCCTATCGAAATGGAACAGCAGCCCTACTACACGTAGAGAATTCTTTTCGCAAGAGAATTGCTCTTGAGTCTTTAGAAAGCGCTAGACATAGATCCCAAGGATGGGAAGTGCTTAATTATTCGGCTCCCACACAGGGTCTAATTGACACACTTTTTCCATCACCCCAATGAGTTCTGTGTTAACATTCCCTTTATTTTATTCGGTTTGTTTTTCACGGCGTTTTATCTTGTACTTTTGTCTTCAGTTATTCATGACTAATCTTATCGACTCGTTTTTTGCATGTTTTGTATTGTACCTACCTATTTATCTCCGTGTTGTATGTAAAAACAGTTAGTTGGTTTCAGTTCCGCTCGTCAATGGGTTGTTACCCGAAAGCGCTCGCGCAAATTTAATTTTTATAATACGGTTGTCTGTAAATAAATCTCGTTTATTAATCATAATGAACCGTAATTTCATTGAGGAACGTGTTTCGTTAATCAAAGTTACAATGTTGCATCTGAAGTAGTGATTGAATCTTCTTCTCCTTCTTCTGTCGGAGAGTAACCAGTAGGCCTTCTGTCCCGCCTGTTACGTTGGAGAAACCGGCCGAGCTTTCCGTGCTAGGATCAATGAGCACGCATCGGCGTTCGACAACAATAACTTCACAAAATCTGCCTTCGCGAAGCACCTTCTGGACAATGGACATCTTGGAGGTGATGAGATCATCCTACACATCGAGAATAATAAACGGCGGCGGAAAGCTCTCGAGGAGATCGAAATTGTGAAGATGAGAACTCACCACGCCTGCAACCTCGTAAATTGGACTACATAATTATGAAGATGATCTCATCAATAAACTTTATTGCACCGCCCCGGAGTATGAGTGTACAGAAGTTTAATTCTTGTAATCTGTTTTAGATGTATAGCTTTTCATTCTGAGGATGACAGCTTTGTCGAAAGACGTCTCATGTGTTTTTATATAAAAAAAATATATACGGGCTACGCAGTGAAAAACTTCTTTTCTCTTCTTACAGTATAATGGTTACCTACCGAGTTCTCTACAACCACAATCACTGCCACAACCTTTTTTTGCTCGCGCAATACAATTTTTTTAGAAGAGTCTGGGGTGCTGGAGGTTCAGTAGTGGTTACTGGAGTGGACGTATTTTGGTCACGTTTCCAACCCAATTCGCTCATTTCCAAATTATTGCTACGCCAAGCCTGGATTTGAAGGTAGACTCTGAATGTGTGCTGCTTTGCTGCACCTTCTGTTGGGCATATAGTCTTCAAAATTGACGATTGTAACTTTGAAGCTGCATGTTTAAAAGAATAGAAGCGGTGGTCATTTAAAGATGTATTTCCTCCTTGTCCGCTCCATAAATAATTAGAAAAGCAGTACATCCTGCTTGAAATATATCACGCGCCGAAGAATGAGGGGAATTGAAAATGTCGCTAATTGCTTGCAGTTCACTTGACTGCTGAAGTAAAATCATACAGCGCACTAACGCGCGTCAAAAACTTCTACTTGTAGTAACGTATCTCTACCCAGTGTTTCTCTTCTTCCATGCGTCTATTCGGATATTCTGGTCTGTAACTCCTCTATGACTACAGCTTAGAATTTCTTGTTTGCCCTCCGCTGAGTAACTCAATATAGTAGCTATTATTGGTCATAACTCCTCTATGACTTCAGTTACAAGAAAATACGTAATAACCATTTTTGAAGAGAATTTTACGAGGAACATTCCATCTCGAATGACTTTTCTCGATTAAATGCCTATTTCTTCCCAAAAAAGTGAAAAAACCGAAATTGAGGTCACTTCCCCCTCCATATTTCGGGACGCACAAGGTTGTGGGGACTAGGGTTTCTTCCCTATATTCAGGAGACCATTTCCAACAACTTCTAACAATAAAATCTTTTGTAGCAATTTTTTCATTTTCAAAACTCTTGCTTGCCTGGACTAAGAGGGGGAGGGAGAAATAAGTTGATGTTGTGAGGATGATCATGATTTTTTTTCTCATAATGCAGCATGTGGTGATTTTGAAATAATCTTTTCAAGCATTGGTTTCTGTAAAGCATGTCAAAAACAATTATACTAATTTCATTTTCAGTGAACGTCACTTTTCCCAAAAAGCCTTCATAAGGACGTTTTTTTTTTTTATTCGCAATTTTAAGTGAAATTTATTAGCGTCTGACTTGAAATAATAAAAGGTTTAAAGGATGAACACATCTAAACTTGATAACAGTGCAATAAATTTTCATCTAGGCCTACTTAATAAGATTCCAAAATTTTTCTGAGAAGTACAAAGTTAGAGTCAGGCCTATAGATTCATCAGTTATTTTTTGCAAATGTAACTTACCATGCTATAAATGCCTCCAGGTTCTTTTCATCCTTCAAGGACTGAAAAGCTATCAGACACCCTCATTCAATGTTTTAGTAAAAAGACGCAAATTTACTTTTCAAAAATTAAAAAATGGAAATAATTAGTAAGCAGGTATTTATTCTGAATCTTTTCACCAAATACAAAAGTTTACATAGGTAGGTAAGTACCTAATTAGTAACGAAAAATTCGACGAGTCATTCCCAGCACAATTTCAAAAAAATTAAGTATTGTTCGATGGAACAAGATGACAAGACTAGAATAACAAATGTAAAAAAATGAACCAACTATAAGAATAAACTGATAAGTACGAAACTGATGCGCAATTCAAAATGTAAATACTCATCTTCTTTAGTTTTCTCTTCCAACTTATTGTCGACTTCGACGACCTCCGATAATGCGTATATAACTGTAGGTATGACTCTTCGAGGAAAATCAGTCATCGAAAAATTGGTTGACACGTCGTCCAAGACTTTTGAGTACATCCTTTGCAATCGTTGCATTTCTTCGTCAAAACAACACAGCCTACAACTCACTCTCAGGGCAGACTCCACCGTCACATCTTTGTCATTTAATTGAACCCAAACATGGAAAAATTCTTCGTGGATCAGGAACATTCTGATGTCTCGATTCTGGAACCAGTCAGCCAATTCACTCTCGTCCACAATTCCTAGTCTTAGCTCGCTAAGTGGAAAGTACCATTTCATGTGTGTCGCAGGTAAATCCGGAGACGACTTCGTTTGGTCAAGACAATCGGGAAATTTTTGGCATATATCATCCATTACAGCTGGCAAAATAGTATTCATTATCGGCTTCGTCATAACTTGTCGAGGCAATGGTGACCATACTCGCCGAATTACCGCGTTGACTGATCCATTGATTATCTCGTCCACCTTTTCGACAGTGCATAATTTTAACCAGGAAGATCGGACGAATTTCGATATCACGCGTATTTTTTTCTCGATTTTTTCACTAGGACTTGGTGGAAAGACAAGATGATCACCCGTAGCGACGGTGAAAATCTCCAATTTCAGAACTTTAGAAATGAGCTGCGTATGGTCGCCTTCGGGAAAACAACTTCGACTCGATCTCGGTTTTGTTAAATTCGCGAATTCGTTCAACAAATGGAACGTTCTGATCATTACGGTCGCATCGTTTGACGTAGGTGTTGGATGAACTCCTGGTAGCATTATTGACACAATCTTAAAATATATTGAAAATAATTGAACTTGCATGGTGCACTTATTTAGTACCGGTAGATAGATAAGAATAAAAAATTTACGAGCTACAGATTGTCAAGATGATTTAAGGGTTGTTATGGAACACGTTTAACAGAACGCAGACGAGAAGTTGAGTGACTACGCGGTTTGTTGTATTCTTATATTTCATCCCCTAATTCTCATTCAGATCAGGGAGACGTTCGGCAAACTTCGGATATTTTCAACTAATACCGGTACCGGGACAACATCGAAAAACTACTGAATTGCACGACATAGTCTCCCATTTTTCTCATACTATTTCTATGAATAAATGTCCGTCCACATGAGATAGTTTGGCTCTGCCCGCACTTTGACGTTTCGGTTGACCAGCAACCTTCTTCCAAGACCGATAACCAAATACGTATATCTCCCACTGTTCTAATGAATCTGCAATGAAATTAAAAATTAATGACAGCGAGCTTCAGTAAGACAATTGAATATATTGGAGAGTGTCTTCCAACAGTGATAACCTATGACGTGTGCAATGGTATACCCCCGCCCCACCAGAAAAAAGTACGGACTACGAAGGACGTTGTTTCAGAAGAGAGGAGGAATTTTTTAGTGCCGATTATTCTGCACAATTTCAAAAAATTGAACCTGAACCTCATTTGAATATGCGTTTTCATGGATTGTGCAATCAAAATGCACAGAAAATGAGGTAGTATTAGACAGGTTTGCAAAGCTGTATGCCCAGAAGTAGGGAAAGTTTACACAAACTTGAAGTCAACAGAAAATCAGAGAGGGAAGATTTACTGTGCAATGATGTTACAAGAAGTTCAAAATGGTCACTTCAGTCAACTGACTAGATAAATCAAGAGTGAATAGATATAATGACCAGAAAAAGGTAATCAGAGTAAAAAAAATCCTAAAATTCTGACTAGTCCTTCGTCCTGCACGCACCAAAGTGCTTTGTTAAGTTTGTTATGTACCTTGTATGTACATCAACCAATCGCAGATCACTATTTATAGTAATGATGCAATCTGATTGGTTGTTTTTTATTCAGCCAATGAGAGAGTAGTATTGGGAGCTATAATTATAAGTTCAATTCAACTTTGTACAGCAGAGAAGTAAGTAAATATAAGTAATAGAAGCAATCCGTTGTCTTCACTCTTTGAGTAAGCATAATTAATTAGCCTTCTGAATATTAGCCAATGACAGCTTCTTATTTCTGATGATAATGCAATCTGGTTCAAGTTTGTTCTGTATGCAGTCATTAAGAATGCAGTATTCTAGAGCTAGAGGACTCAGAAGGGGTGAGGCCTTAGTAGCAATCAACAACTCAGACAGTCAATAAGCACTTATTGTAAACTTGAATATTGCATCGCTATTTCAAATGGAGGTCAAGGATTTTATTAGATTGGCAAAACTGACAGTGAAATGAGAATGAATAGATATAATGAAAGAATTTTTGGGAAAAAGCAGTAAAAATGAGCGAAAATCTTTCAAAACTAACCTTCCCTACACGCTTGAGCCTCTAGTTTAGTACGTGGACTCACCTGATTGGCTGTATAAACAACATCCAATCACAGTTCAGTATTCATGATGATAACGTATTCTGATTGGTTGTTATGTATCCAGCCAATCAGAGAGCCGTATTCTTTAGCTATATAAAGAAAGTCAGGAGGGGTGAGGGGTTAGTAGCGATCAACAACTCATACATTCAACAAGCATTTATTGTGAACTTGGAAATCGCATCGCTATTTAAAATTTTTTCCATAATAATGGCTTTCTACAATCTTATGCATGTGATACAATCTCAATCGGAGACTTTGCTCACGATGGATCAAAAGTTTGACATTATTTCTGCCTTGCCGGTAGAAATATCCACCTCTATATTCCGGATGCTGGATCCTACTTCAATGGCAGCAGCAATGCAGGTCTCAAAGAGATGGTACCGACTTTATCGTGTCGACCGACCGCTGAGACGCGCTCTCAAGAAGAAGGTCTTGGAGCAGCGCCGCAGAAATGTTGAATTTATTCATAATTTTTCGGTACAACCGACTGACTCTTGGTTCAGAAGGGATCCTCCGATTGCTAGTCATAGACTAATGGCTCCTAACCAAGCCTCGAAGAAACGCAAACGAGCCTCGACAAAGCACCAATTTCAACGTGCTAAGCTTTTGCGGATCTGAGTCCCTCTTATTCTGTGAGAATAGCTGTAAATACCTAGTAAAATAAGAATTTACAAAATATAAAATATTTTATCTCGACCTCTGTCTTTGCATTATTCAGAATTATGGAAAACAAAGCATAGAAAATAACAACAAGTTTTTATGAAAAGAAAAATTTTATCAAATATTCTTCCATTGGAAGGGACAACCCGAGACAGTCGAAGTTACATTTTGAATTTCATAATAGAAAACCATTTCATGAAATTCATGATACACGTCCGCGGAATCCGCAAGTCTCACTGTCCTATGGTAAGTGTAAATTGTTTTTTGTAGACGTATTAGGTTTTTTGTGAATAACGCTCAAAAAAAGTTTTTTAACGTGAAGTTGAATCTGTCCAAATCTGATCAACTTTTCCCCTTCCGATCATATGAGAGTCGAAATTTTACCCAGTTCCCGTCCTACCATACGTAGGCTTGGAGTCAAACTTCCTCCGCCCCCCCCCCCTATCATATATAGATTGAAAGTCAAAATTATTTTCTCCCCTTCGTATCATATGTAGCTCGAGAGTCGACATCATTCTAAGCCCTCCATCATACAAGTATAGCTCCAGTCAAAAGTCTTCTGACCGTCTCCTATCTTATACAGCCTGAGAGTCACAATTCTTCTAAATCTCTCTTCTATCATATCTCATCATTAGAGAACGGATTTTCGGTGCTAAAAAATTCTGCTATTCGATGACCAAAAGGCAAATTTCGTTATTATGCGGTATTAAAGAAAAAAACGTACAGAAAATTGAAAATCGTGGAAATTTCTAAGCAAATCGAAGAAGAAATATAATACTAAGCATCAATTACGAGTAAATATCATTATTCATCAATTTGAAATTAAGAATTGTGTAAAAAAAAAACACAGTATCATGCAGAAGGAGAGTACGTGTTTTTCAATATTTTCTTGTGAAAAGCGTTCTATGCGTAGAAAAGCACCGTATTTATGGTTTTTCTCGTCAATTGGTAGGAAAATACTAAAATGAAATAATATATTGGAACACCTCGAGATTACTGTATTTACAAGAATAAGGTTGTTTATAATATACTTTTCATATTCAATCGGGACACAGTAGCTGATAAATTCAATGGTGGGAAAAGTAAAAAAAAATAATTTTAAAAATGAATTACTTATTTTCTTACACAAAATGCGTTGAAATGTGAAGAATGCTTCAAAACATACAAGAAAAATTAATAATAGTATTAATCAAAATAATTACACATTTTTTAAGAAAAAATATTCCGTGTGTGACCGATTGCAAGTAAAATATTATTGTAAAAATTAACTGCGAGCGCGCTTTCATATTTCTGCTTCATTATCGCGGTTCATTTTTATATCATCTTACTTACGGTATACTTTATTTTTTCTTTAAAAAAATATTATACTGATTACTGATTGATAAAAATGGTCCGTACAATTTCGGAACACATCGAAGTTATTAATAATAGTATTTGAAGTAAGTCTTCATCAAATTCTAGGTAGGTATACAGTTCCTCTAGGATTACTTTTAAATTATCTTCCTAAATGGTTGGAATCAATAAATAATTTCAATTTCAAAGCGCTTTATTTCATTTTTTTTTTTTTTTTTAAACATATTTACATACATTTCATTTTGCACAAATAGTCAAATACTTATAATAATAATATGGTAATAATAATATCGAGGAAAGAAAGAATTAATAGACGATGAATAAAACAAGGAAAAGAAAATTCCGATAACTGCACAAAACTGACAAAATTAAACGAATGACGAAAAAAATAAATGAAGGCAAACAACCTAAATAATTGCAAAAATAATTTCGGACGGTATTTTCTGCAAGGACAATATTTTACGATTACTCACACTCATTTTTTCTAGTCTACTATTAATCTACTTTTTCTCGTGAATCGTTTTTTTCATCTTCTCCTTCGGTGTCTTCATTGTCTTCCGTTCACAAATACGAACAGAATTGTTCGAACTGTTTTCAATTCTTCACTAGATAGTAAGGCCGAAATATTGTAGATAAATTCCATATATTTTTCCATCGTAGAGAAACTTCTGATGATATCGAATAGAGTATGATTCAAAGTAAAAAGCCGTCCAAGTAACTTCCATATATTCTTCTCACTGATTTTTCGTTCTTCAGTTCCAGAATCACAAGTAACAATGAAACTTTTGCTTGCTACCTCATTTCTCAAGACCAAGCAAAAATGTTGAGCACTCACTACGGAAAGCTCTTCTCAAGTTCTAGGGTGCATCCTTTCCCAATTTCAGCAACCGTATAATTTTTGTCGTGTTCTTTTTCGGGTATGAGTACTTTGATCTTGACTAGGAAAATTTTGTCCACCGCTTTCCTACCCGCTATAGCGCCGACGAAGCCTCGTGTTTGTTCCTGAAAAATATTTGAAATTTATAACACAAATCAAGAAACCTGTTTTTCGTTCCAAAACAAAAAAAAAAAAATACAAATATCAATCAATCGATGTTCTTTCGATGTAGAAAAAATACCTCTTGTCTCACTGAGGTATTACAATAGTAAAAAGAATAATAATATTTCAAAACTCTCAATTATTGAATCATTTTTCCTGATTTTTGAGAAAGCTTATTTGGATTCATCGAATAGAAATTACGTTCTGTTTCTGTTTTTTCGATTCTTATCAATCAAAAAATAACTCTTGGAACTTATCAACGTTTATTCAAATATTATGATTCATGCACGAGTATCGGTTCACCAGTCTTCTTTTCAAACACGTTCTCTCAATGAAAAGAAATAGAATTCTGACTTCATTTATCAAAAATGACACGCTAAAAATATCTCAGAACCTGAAGTAATGACTGCGTACAAATTCATACGAATTTTATTTTCATTAGAATCGTCAACCACCCTTCAAAGAACATGATCTCGACGAATGAACCCAACATGAATAGTTATCTTTCTCAAGCTCAATCTTGGTCCAATAAATCAAAGTTAGAATTTTCAGGAAGAATTTATTTGATGAATTCTAACACTCCATTTTACCATAAAGCACATTTATCGGACAGGAAAGACTAGAAATTCGACAAACACAAAATAAGCTCACAACTATTATCGTCTGCGAACAATTCTCAAAATTCTCAAAGGAAAAAACATGTAATACTCGCACAGCTAAGTAGCCTATGTTTCTCGAATAAAAAAAAAAATCTCGAAGAATTCTAACTAGACATAACGAGGATAAAAAAAATATCTACCGACTCAAATTTTTCCTTTACCCTTTAAAGCTAGTGATGAAAATTGGAACGTGATTCATGAATAAAACGAAAACTCATACGATCAGCATCCAGAAATCCACGGTTTGAAAAGTGTACTTACTTACATCAAAACCTTCTACTTTCGAGTCAAATGACGCGGTAAAAGTATCTCCACAGAAATCGATTATGCATTAATACATATGAGTCGCGCTCAGCGAACTAAATCGGGAAAAAAAAATTCTGATTTTTGGCGAAATTTTCAGAGGTTTTCTGCTTTCGAATAAAAAAAAAATTAGGTTCCCTAACATCACAATTGACCGCTGTAGAAATTTTTAAAGATTCAAATTACGAGGAAAACTACAAACCTTCTTTTCGTTTTTTGGCTGTATTTCGAAATTTTGTTTTCCGACTTAGTAGGTACTTACATGGTTTCGCTGAGCGCGACTCATATCACCACAGATACAATGATCTTACTAACTAATCACGTTGAATAAGGTCGGCTCAGGATTTTCCACAAAGTCACTCCATCTTTTGAATCCTTTCATTTCAATGTGACGACTGATGATATTCCTTTTAATTCAGCTTTTACTTCTGCAGCGGAAATTTTGTTCGATACAATATCGAACGAGTTGAGTACCTGACAATTTAAAAATGTAAGTTAAAGGTAGTGCAAATTATGAAATTTTTAAACTAAATATTCAAATGTTATGACATCGAAGGTTTTTATTGAATATTATTCGAAAATTCTGACTCCTTTTGTATTTTGATCGCACTGAATATTTCGAAAATGTAACAGCATGTAGGCTATTGAAAACACAAATATTTGAGTGAGGAAGATAGTTACAGACGAATAAACGAGCGGAGGGTTTAATTTTGGGGATTTTTAAGAAAGAATATTTGTGTCATGCGAGAGTGGGAAACATAAAAATTTTAAATTAACATTACAATTAGAAATTATTCAGCAGTCGTCCTAGTAGCTTTGTATTCGTACCTTAGGAATACTCAACAGTGGGACACCGCCCAACATATCAACAACCGGCTCTTCTTTTCCAGATTCTTTCGGAACAAATTACCAAGGATTATAATATCATCAAATTTTACGGAATTATTCATGATCGAAAAACTTACACACCTGTAGTATCGAAAAAGAGGAAACATGAAACAGTTCGCGGACATAGGTAACGAATGCATCCTAGAGCTTTCGTTCCTAGTGTATGTACTTACTTACTTTTAAATCGACGGAGCATTCTATCATCTCTTAGGATACAATTCGTTCGGTTTTTTCTAAACCAATGAGTAAGAACTACGGTACGTTAAAACAAATCAGATCTCTACTCTAAATCAATCAAATATAGTTCTACGAATAATAATAATACCTTGTGAGCGAAAACAAAACTTTGTCCGTTATTGAAAACGCAAAGCTTGGCTAGACCCAACATTTTTGGATTCTTTTTTCAAACAACTTCACTCTGCTGGAACAAAAAAAGACACTACTAGGTATCAGAAATCAGAATTAAATTATGTACCTGAATAGACAGTTCAAGCCAATTAATGATCTAATCCGGTGCGAACCGAACATACGGCATCGTGAAGAGAACAGAATACAGTACCTAGAATACAATTAATAATGACTAGAAAATGTATTTACTTGATAAGGTGAATCGAACTTGAAATTTCGGGATACGATAAGGATAACCATTACCTTTTGATTCAAGTTCTTGCGATGAAATTTTGGACCCGTTAAGGAAAAAATATCCCAGTTCTCTGTGTGTCTGGCATGTCTCGTCTCTTCTATCATCCTCAAGATCTAGCACCTTATCAAGACCGTTTCTCTCTGTGGTTTTGTCATAACAACAAGTGATTCGAATTTCCCATGGAATTTCCTTGAGTACCTATTGAATTGGTGTTATAAACACCTCCACCACAGCGCTTTTCAGTTTTTCACTAAGTACCTATTTTTCAATTTATAAAATTTCTGCAGTAAGTATTATGTTCTTTTTTATAGCGCTTTATGTGAAATCCTGAAAAAATTCTACTTTTCACTCTGCCACTGCCAGCCATTAGTATTATTTTGACAAAATAATGCGGTTTATATAAATTGATTACCAGCAGGCAGTCTACTTATTTTCCCATTAATTTTATGGTGACTTCGATTTTGACAAGATTAATTATAACGACATTTGGTTCGTTTGAAAACGCGATTTGCTTCAATCCTCATCCTATTTGATTTCTACTCACTTACTTTTTTTTCTCATTTATGCAAATTATTGCAAAGATAAAGTATAAGACAAAATATTAATTTATCTTTCTTGTCAATTCAAATTTTGGTAGATCACAAAGTATTAAGTACTACAGAATATATATAGGGTTTTTAGATCCACAAGAGCTTAGCTCGCTTAAATTGGCCGATTGGCGCATTTTTGAGGCTCTTCAGCGTTATTTTGAATTATTAATCTTCCTACAATTTTCTTTTATCCTTTTAATTGTTGTCGTGGTAATATTAAACTGATATTGTTTGTAAAATCGTCGAAAGTATCAAATTTGGATTCAGGCTAAAATACTGTGTAATTCGTTTAATTGGTTTGTCTCTAACTTTCCCATATTCTTAGGTATTAAATTTACCGCTAGAAAATGAATTTTTTCGCTTGAAACTACCTACAGAAATGTATTATCAGCTGTGGCAAAAACATCGGCTTCTACGACCATCTATCCAGAATAAGTTGCCCATACCTACGAATTATGTCTTTAAGGAGCTGATATTCGTTGATTTTTTCCGACCACCGAATAAGACGCATCAGCTACAAGTTGTTGACATTAAGCCACTTATTTTATTCATGTTCGCTGCGCTGTAATGTATTCTCAGTGCCGTAGAGCACGTACTTTTTCATCTTCGTTTTGCGACATCGAGGGAAATTATTTTTTAATGTTCTTCCTCCATAGAAGAATTACCTACTTCAATGAAATAAAAAAAAAAAAAAAAATGAAATGCTTTCATATATTCCTGAATAAAACCACCACCACTGTGCCCACAATATCTCGACCAAATTTCTTCATTATTTAGGTCGAGACTTGGATCGATTTTTGAGATTTTAGTTTAGTTCTCCAAGTCTTATCACGCGTAAAAGCGTTTAAACTTTGAATCTGATTTCATGCACACGAACCATATCTTGTCGCCTACGGACGTGAAATTGTTTCTCGTCGAAGGATTTTGTTCTTTTCTTTTTTTCTCTCTTCTTCCAACGATGACAAATTTCATTACAAACGTAACACTGGGGCCTCGAATAGTATTGCACGCGCCAATACAAAGTAGCGAGTCGAGATAATAATTTCACTATTGTTGCTTCAACCTCAATAAAATTGTAAAACTATGTGAGTAACTCGTATCTAAGTGTTGGAGCCGCTAGATTGTGGTTTCACAGCGAAAGTGCAATCGGAAAGGAAAAATAATATTCCCCCCCCCCCTCTATCCTGGTAAAAAGGAGTTCGGGATCAAGAGTCAATCCAATTTAATCAAAGTTTTTATTTGTTGCGCAAGATTATTTTCCTCAATCATTTACCTACGTTTTACGGGTATTCAGTTCTTTCAAATTTTTTATATACCTACTTCACTTATTAATCACAATATGCGAAGCTCAGATTGCAAGTTTCAACCTTGAAAGTACCCCATAGGAGAGAAATGTGCCTTCCAGCACTTTTTGGCAATGAACCCCGCTTCCGGCATTTATTTTATGTTCGGAGTTTTTCGGTAAAATAAGAATTTTTTCCTCACCAAGCTCTCTCACCCAAAAAACAAACTCCTATCATATTTCAAAGGATATGCTCATTACAAAAATAATTCGTCATATGCCGAGGAATCTACATTCTGGTAATGATGTTATTGAGTAGAGTGTGACATCTGTGACCTAATTATATTATCAGTAGTCTAACTAATTGAATGAATAGTTCGTTTCGGACCTAATAATTAATGTCATCAATCCATAGGTAAGTTATAACACTAGTCATCTACAGTGATTAATATGTTGCATCTCATTAATATAGGTAGGTAGTATTTTTCTCCCGTTTTTAAATTATATTTTTCTTTGATGAAACATCACTCAACGCCATCAGTCATCAAGAAGAGTTTTTCATTTTTGATGGGTAGGTAGATATTTTGATATAAGTATTCCTCGTCAATTCAGTTTAACAGTACCTGAGTATCTTAGATGTATTCATTATTTTGTTTGCTCTTGTTGTGTCAGTTATGTACCTACCCATATGAAATAGCATTAATTATTTGTTTGTTTTAATTTTGATACTCCGATAATAAATTATTTTCCATTGGCCTACAATTTTGAAGTTGCGCTTATTCATAATATCATTATCACAATTCATCTGTTCCTACAATTCCCACAATGCCATCAAGAATATCATGATCTTGGAATTCCTCAAATTTTGGAGATACCTACTTCTAAAGTAGGTAGTTATTTGAACAGAAATCTAAACAGCATATTAATTGTGAATACCTACATAAAGAATCTCTGAAGAAAAAATGCTAAGACTTTGATAACTTCCCTCTTCAATAACTCAACTGTAAGTATTTCCAGAAAACCTTGTTTCATGGAAGGAATTTTCATCTGAAGATCGGACTATAAATATAATCATAATCACCGGAACAGAATAAACAATGTGTGCGGTAGGTCAAAGTCTTGGATAAAGGAAAAAAACAAAAGAGTGAAAAATGCCGCCCCATGTTGAGCGCTATTCACGCCTTCTCTCACAATTGTGAATGTAGATTGCGGTGGAATTTATTCTAACTCATTTCCTCTCTTCCAAACTTCCTATACTCTGTACATACCAGCATACCGGTATCAGTTGATTTCTGTTTCGTTTTTCAGTGGATGATTTTTGCAGTTAGAAATCTATTTTGTAGAAACTAAAACAACAGTATAATGGCCTACCGACTTACTATACTACCTACAACAAATACCTACTCACTTCTTCTGTTAAATATAATATACTTGATTCTAAAACTCTAATTAGTGGGAACTGATGAGTGAATGTTGATTACATTTTGCACAATAAGTATGCTGGCAAATGAGATAGCCCATGCGAGAGAGCACGCAGTACCTGTAGGTACATTGTGCTGCATGATTGAGACAAGATACCTCCTACATATCCGTGACTAATTCAGATTTGTTTTTACCCAGTCTAGTTCTACAACTGTACCTACACGTGCGGTTGTGACTTTTTAATTCTCTCTTTTTTTTCTCACCCACTATGACATAATTAATCAGTAAATTGATGGAGACTCCGAATTACGGCTATTCAATACTTGTCAGTGTAGGTACCTATCACTTCTTTTTCTACTTACATAATAATCAAGTTGATCAGTAAAACCGGCAGCGTTCAAATATCTTTCTTCCTGTGCCTCCCGGTAAACATTCTGAAGCACTCTGAAGCACTCTGAAGCACTTGGGAATTACAACCCCTGTTTTTCCCTTTTGAAGCCTGCTTGAAGCCCTCTTGAAGCTCGCTTGAAGCACTGAGAAGCCCAGTTGAATCCCTTTTGAAGCCCTGGGCTTCTCAGTGCTTCAAGCGGGCTTCAAGCAGGCTTCAAAAGGGAGAAACGGCGTTAGAGAAAGTGTCGTGGAATCGTACGGGCGCATTTTTGAGATTTAGGGGGTAGAGAAAATACATGAAACATGGCAATTTAAGTACCTGCTGCAGTTTTAGAATATCGGTACCTACCTATTGTTTTTTCTGGTCATTATGAGTGAATTAAAATTGGATTATTTTCTATTCACCAATAAAAAATCCTTTGCGCGCTGCCATGGAACTTATTATTATGGTTTGCATGGTGCCGCTCTAGTATTATCATGTAGGCCCATGATAATACTCACGCTTACAAAAAAATGAAATCAGCCTTTAGTGAGCTGATTGCATGGTGACCAATTTGCGTAGTCAAATCCTGAATCAAATTTTAGAACATATATCTAGGCCTATAAAAGAAACATTCCCTTCCTCCAAGGAAAACATGAAACTTTATTTCAACCACTAAAAAATTATCGATGTTAGGATTGTTCAGGGAAGGAAATTTCAAAGAATTCCACATCAAATTCACCTAAGTTTGGATTAGTGACTATTATTCATTCGGAGTTCATTCAAGTTTTACCTATTATTGCTTGTTTCATGCACCAATGTTAGAGAAGATATTTGAAGTGATAGAAAGCAAGTTCAATCTGGTATACGGTCGTGCACTCCCTCTCCTATACTCTACATGATAGGTATAAAACGGTTGAATTTTGTCATTATTGTGTTCACCGTTAAACGTCTCGTTGTGATCGTCTAATACATTTTGAAAAAGAACGGTGATCTGCGTTTAAAAAATATGGCTGGTAAATTAAGCACCAAGTTTATCATTATACTAATCGTATTAACAGTCGTATGGTTACCTAGTAGTGTGTATTTGGTTCTTCTGGCGCTCCAATCTAAAAGTGAACTTTTTATATGGCTGGTTTTGATTGCCTCTCCTATACCTATTATATTCTATTGGAGTTTACACAATTCATCGTTATGCTCCGTCGGTTGAAAGCGTCCCATCGATGTACGCTGCAGCAGAAGAGACTCCATTAGAAAGGATCTGGGAAGCCTTTCGGAGAGTGCGTCTAATAAATCTACTACGCCGAAGGAATAACGATACCTCAGGGGAAGACCTACCGCCTCCAACTAGATTGTCGGTCATACCTGGTCCAACAGTTCGGTACGCTGTTGGGCAGCCTCAGCCTGGATCAAGTTATTGTGGAGAAACAAGTTTCATCCAAGGTCCCGAAAAATCGAGAGGGAGCGTATTTCCACCGGTGGGTTGAGACAAAGGAAAGAACGTCCTTGCTCAGACTGAAGAAATCTAATTTTATTGATTCGTGGGTTTTGGAAGTAATGACCCTCAAATCAAACTATTATTTTGACTCTTTATAGTTTTACAAGCTGCTCTCCCCGTCTTGCAGACGGTTTACTTATTCTTCTTTTTGTGATAATTTTTCTCTTCTTTTAGGAAAAGTATAAAATTCTGGCTTTTTTCCTTTCTAAATTTTTCGAATAATTCAAAAGGTTTTCTGTTCTTTGAATTTTCTCGTTTAAATCTCTCCACTCTTCCTCGGAGTCATTTATAATCTTTGTGGACTCTCTCTTGATTCGTCCTTGTTTGATGGCACAAAAATTTAGTCCATCGACTACCTCTCCTTTACTCTCCAAACTACTCATCTTCAAATCGTACTCTGCATATTTTTCGGTGTACATATACCTCGCCTTGAGAATCTCTCTTCATCACTCCTATTTTTTCTCTATTAAATCGATCTTTCCCTCTAAATCAAAATCCTCTCAACTCTGTCATAGAAAGTGAATCGCCTGTTTCGAACATTGAGTGTATTTTCATTTTCAAATTTTATAATTAACGATCGCCGATACCCGACTTGCCCCTGCAAAACTACTCACCAACAACAGATTTTTCTGCATAAAATCACATCCCGTCATCTGGTCATTATCTTACCCGATTTTAAGCAGTAAAATAATACTCTCTTACCCACTCGACTTCCCCTAATGACCGCGACACAGAAAGTGAAACATGTTCCTTCTTCAACGGATTTTCTAATTCACAAACTTACTGAACATGATCTTAATACGTACGTATAGAAATTGAACACTGCGTGTCATACTCTTACGCATCCATTAAACCTTACAGAAATCCAATCCTCAACCTACCGTTGGACTCGGCCAATTAATCTTTAATCATTGTTGACAATCCAATTGACTGCTCTTTACTTTGAAGTATAGGTAATATTTACGGGAACCTTTTATCCTCCCGACAACATCAGTTTTGGCACTCACTCATCAAGAACAAATTTCACATCATGAAATTGCATCTTGTCACAGACTATATTCAGATAATAAGTTGTAATTACCCGGCTCACATTTTCCTACCCATCCGACCACTGACCAGTATGCAATTTTCCAAAAACTGAATTCATCATTTTCTACGTCGCATTTTCTATAATAGTTGTGGATCACCAGTTATGTGAGTTTTCTATTATAATATTTAACAGAGTCGTTGAACCGGCTGCTAACGCTGTTCTACCCATGTTTGTCACAAAAATTATTCAACCTCCCGATCTCACTCATGACATAAATGATATCGACAGTAAAATGATACGCCCCACGGCCGATAAGCTTAGACTACTCCTCCAAACTACTTCTTTTCCAAATTTTACACCTGCAGTTCTTAACGCCACAAACCATCACTCTAATTTGTATAGAGATCAATATTCGCCTAACTCACTCTCCTTATTATTCTCTATGACTTTTGTGCCCTCACTACCCGTATTGAAACATCCATCGACCCTAATAATCTATGAAAACTTCAAATTTCTCCAACGGCACCAGATATGGCATTTAATCACTGAGAACAAATTTTGTTTCCTAAATTTTTTTCCCTACGTAGTAGTGTTTCTATCTCAATCGACATTGTGAATAACAAATCTGGCCCTTACACGTGCCTAGCCCGTGCCTGTAATTTCCAAAAGTTTGACAATGTGTTCTTACTTGTCCAACAACTTATTCTCAATTATTACCCTATCTATTCCGTGATCTCTGCCCCTCCTTGAGATGCTCTCTTCATCACGTCAATACTTGCTTACATGTTCTCTGATTGATACCACGCCATGAGAAACTTTCTTAAGTCTCTGGATCTACGAAAATCAAACACTTCCACACTCACCCACGTATACCGCCACTCCCACTGGACATCTCACTCACTGAAAAAGAAAACTACCTGCAGAAGATCACTTCCCATTATTGATCATATTCTTACTCGATATTACGCAGTAACTACCACTTGATACTTGTCTCTCCCCTCTCCCATCTACTTCCAGTATACTCGTACTACGCAAAAATTGAAACTTTAATAATAAAACAGACAACTGTCTTCTGCTGGTCAATATATATCCGCTTTCGAAGTAAATCAAGCCCTCGGCGCACAACGATGTAGGGCCACTCTCATCCTCTGCGTTGAAGCTGGAACCTTCCTCTCTTCAACGCGACTTCTCAACTCTCACAATTTATTTCCTTGTATTCATGGCTTGATTCTTTCAATTACCAATCTACGCAACCGCACTCCGCTAACTCAATTCTCTCCTCCTTCCTCTTGAATCTGTACTATTCAGACACCTCAAATTGAACCCATCTACCCCTTGTCTCATCATCCACCATTCCATTGCCTCCCCAAGATATTCGACTCGATAAGGCTGATAATCTCCCAGCTCTCAACAATGTATACGGACAACTCATCAGAAACATTGTCTCTATACCAATTTTATGACCCACCAGCCTTTCTTTACCGGCGAATCTAAGTCTGGACTTGAAACAGGGAACGTTTACTCGATTCAAGGCATCATTATCAGTTATTGATTGAAAAATTGAAGGAAACACCCCACACTCTTGTCTTTCTCATCTCCATCTCTTCACCGCCGCTAAAATTTTAACTCACTTTCTCTCTCCTGGCTATACACGACTCGTATTCATTCAACTAATTTCCCAAATCAGCGCATTCATTTATTCCCGCAATCACTATCATTCACTTTTATACATCTGTCTTCTTCCTGTGGATTCCGGGTCACATCAACTTCCCGGAACATAAAGTGATTGTCTTACCGCAAAATATTTTCTTCTCTCCCACAAAATTTCTTACCTCTGCTTCTGATATCAAAGACTGTTACTGATCCCTAATACTTGACTCCTGGCATGACCTTTGTAAAAATAAGCATTCAAAGAAATTTAGAGCAATTGTAAGTGAAGCAGTCTCCTTGACTTTTTTCAATCGAAGTAACCGTCATGAAAAAATCAATCTCTCTTTTATGGATCACAATAATATTTAATATCAGCTTAGGCAAACGAATTCTCTCCACTGTAAAAAAAAAATGAAAATAGAGCCACGTATATCTATTTTCAAGATTCAAATTATCGATTAAAAAAAAAAACAATCGGTAAAATCTTGATAAAATCGAGGAAATAACATTACCGTACGAAAGGCATTATAATTAATTATTATGATTTTTCATGGCAATAAGTGAATCCTGAAAGCCGATTCTCCGACATATATTCGGCTGTCTTTCAACACTTTACGCGTATTCTGACCATTAACGTGATAAAACGAAAATTTATTTTCGCCGTAGCAGATACACGTAAAAAATCGGTAACCAATATACGTTTAACTTTCGAGCTTTATAATAACTTTCAGGAAAGGGATTTTCATTTTTAACCCCCCCCCCCAGTAGCACTCTCCATGCCCACAGGAAGAGTTCAGCCAAATTTCACGAAAATCTGTTGGATAGGAACGGAGCCTATTCGGAAATCAAAACGGGTGTTCTCCTTTATAATACAGATTCTACTCCTATTTAGGTGTTGGTTCCAATTTTCACAAAAAATTGTAAGTACCGAAATAATTACCAGTGAATTATGTGTATTTTTCAATTGTCCAATTTTTGTACGTGTAGAATAGAATGATTGAACCTGTAAATGTTCATATTTTCTCTAAATTTTGTGGAGTGGGTATTGATAGATTTTTCGTTTGCAAGATTCAAGAGAACCTTTAGCTTTAGGAAACATCTAGGAATTCTCAACAGGGTACTATTTATGACGTCATTGTGCTTTCTTATGTATACAGACGCTGATTCAAAAGTATCAATATTCAACTGTGAAATTCTTTGAAATTTCTTATTTGAAGCTTCTTGGCAACTTTCAACAAAATCACGGTTCTGAAATACTTATCTGGATTTAAAGCCCCTACCAAAGTTTTCATTAAAATTCGTAGTTTTCTGTACTCCATTAACAGAAGGAGGGGGCATTGTAATGAATATACTTTCTCGCAAAATCATTTTGATGCAAAATCGTGGGTACATCAAAGAGTGGAAGTAATTAGATCAGAAAAAAACATAATTATATGAATAATTATTGCGCTAATGCACCAGTGACATTGGGAAAATATCAAATTAATGATATGGGGAAGAGATTCTTTGTACAAAAGCCCAAGAAACTCAAACAAATTCCGAGAGGTATGAAGTTTGACATATGATTTGCGATAATTTTGAAGGAAGGTGATCGAATGTTTATCAGATTCTTTCATGGTTTTGAATCAACGTCATGAACATCGAAATTTCCACTGAGCAATGGATTGCCCAATTTCTCCTTCTTCGACTTCGTTTCTCACAGCCTGGGCTACATTATCAACCTCAAAATTTCCTGCCATCCAGCTACTGCAGTCTAGCAACCAAGTATCAAACAATTTTCTTGGATACTCTCGGAGTTTCAAAAAATTGTGCTAAGAATCTCTCACCAGGAACTCTTTGTCTTAGTTACAACATAATACCTGAATCAAAATCCACAAACCTAAAATGATTAATGTACATTTCCTATTTCTGAATTGAATTCACAACAATCCTCAAAGATCTAATTCTACCTTCATGAAAGCGCTTGATAATGTAAGAGAGTTTTTTTTTTTTTTCTCACAAAATATACGTATTATTTTACCCTCATTAGAAATCAGTCAATTTTTCGAAAATTTCTTCTGTTCCCAATTTATGAAGAGAGAAAAAAAAAGAAAAAAAAACTACAAGGTAAGTATAATTTATCAATATTTTTGAAGAAAAAACATCAATAAGAAATGAATAATGATGAATGAAATACAAATTAAATAGGTTAGTTTCAAAAGTGGGCCCTATTTTGCCAATTTTTGAGGTATATTTTTCTTTTCCTCTCCCTCTTTTCTTCAGTTGTTCTATTGTATACAAGTATATTGTGAATTTATTGCATAAACTCTACCAGAATAATGAAGATGATTAGCTATTTTAATAACCAAAAAACAAAGGTAATGAGAAATTGAAGGTACCTACCTACCTAAAGTTTGTAAAAATATACGTAGGCCTACCTATTTCTTATTCCTTATTCATTATTTCTGTTTAATTTGCAGTCTAAATGTTACCTTTATTTTGGAAGCTGATTAGGCTTTTTTATTGAGCTCAACTAAAATACAGTATCAATATTGACCTCCTTGAAGTTTTAATTTCCTAAAGAAAATCTGTTTGGTTATACCCACGCAAGATTGAAATTCAATACCGATGCCTAATAAGTTGGTGTACGGTATATTCTCTAAACTATTTCCCTTTTTAATAGCCGACTTGTTCAATTTATGGTAACTTATTTAAATCCTCTATAAATTCTAGCGATACGATGAAGAACTCAAGATTCATCACAAAATTTGAAGAAATTGATCTAGATATAATTTTGCAACGACAAACAAAAAACAAGCTTCAAAAAGGGTAAAGAAATACACAAAACCAAGAGGAGTAGCTTTGTCCTCTGGCTTCGTCAGGAAGTGAGTATCTTAGACGTGCACGGTATGCAATGTCCTCTCCTTCGGAATAATTGAGAATACTTATCTTACGCGAATTTTTCTCTTTCTTACTCGTCACACCATCTAGAAGGTTTCTCTTTTTTCATATCTCTGTAATAATTTATAGCCAGGGTACAAACTAGACCCTAAAAGACACCCGTTGGTTCTCAAAAATGTAATGGAAAAAAAAAAAAAAAAAAAAAAGAATCATAATACGAATATATGTATACAGGCGAACAAGGACCTGACTTCGACAGCGGCACCTTTTTTCTTCTCAAATTCCATGTACCTGCTTAATGTAGGCCTATCGTGATACCATTGACTATAATATTATTACCTACTTTGTAAATGTATAGTCAATGGTGATACATTCTTCTTTCGTCGGAATCAGTATCTGCATGAATCATGATAGGCCTACGCACGTATGATGCGACAACACAATGATTGTTTTCGGCTTTTTGATCGCATGCTTAGGTATGTAAGCACACAAACCTTCCCAGCACCGCCCAGAAGGGAAAATTCCTTTACGATAAGTATGTGATTCTCACTGAGACTGAGTGATATTCTCAAACGACAGAGCGATTCATAAGCCTGCCGTACACCATACCAGCTGGTAGATTCCTATAACCGATTATTCACGCATTTGAGAAATTCAATTTTCCAGTTCTTTCATGCTCAAGACAGAACTCTAATTCACCATTCTCATTATAGTTACTCCGAATCTTTTAGACCGTATTTCTGAAAGCGAAGATGAGTAGATCTCGGTCTTTCCTTGAATTATTTAAACCACTTTGACCATTTTTTATTCTCTGTTTCGCTCTGAATTGTACGAATTCTTTTTCTTTTCCCGGTGAATTATGCATACTATTTCATTCTATGTGGAATTATAAGGTTACAAATAAGTATTGCGAGAAGAGCAGTTTGATTTGTTCGTAAGATAGAGAAAGACAGTCCATGAGGAAAGAGGTTTAATAGGTGAGTTGAAAATGAAAAAATTGATACAAAAGATTTTATTGTTGGAAGTTGTTGGGAATGGTCTCCTGAATATAGGGAAGAAACCCAAGTCCCCACAACCTTGTGCGTCCCGAAATATGGAGGGGGAAGTGACCTCAATTTCGGTTTTTTCACTTTTTTGGGAAGAAATAGGCATTTAATCGAGAAAAGTCATTCGAGATGAAATGTTCCTCGTAAAATTCTCTTCAAAAATGGTTATTACGTATTTTCTTGTAACTGAAGTCATAGAGGAGTTATGACCAATAATAGCTACTATATTGAGTTACTCAGCGGAGGGCAAACAAGAAATTCTAAGCTGTAGTCATAGAAGAGTTACAGACCAGAATATCCGAATAGACGCATGGAAGAAGAGAAACACTGGGTAGAGATACGTCACTACAAGTAAAAATTTTTGACGCGCGTTTGTGCGCCGTATGATTTTACTTCAGCAGTCGAGTGAACTGCAAGCAATTAGCGACATTTTCAATTCGCCTCATTTAGTCTAGGCAAATTAGACAGGTTTTGGAGAAAAAAAAAACATTGCGACATAGTAAAGGTCTGATTGCTGGAAATGGTTAAGAATTATGTCTAAAACAACATATTAACTTCTCCGCGTTTTTCCCCTGGAGCTTCTTTTTTTATGGGGGTTCAAACCCCCTCAAAATCAGTTTTTTGTAAATATCTCGCTTTAAACGCATTTTAGAGAAAAAAGTCATCAGTCAAAAATTATTCCTCGTAAAATTTCCTATCGGATTATGTACTTTATTTTTAGCCTACTTGTGATAGTTAGCCTACAAATTCATGGAGAATTAGCCTCCATCCGCAAATAACGCGAACCTTGACGATAATTGACGTCGCCCGGTAGTCACGCGCGAAGGTAAGGTTAATATTTCTCTAGTACGATGAAACGTATTCTAATTTTGTTAGTTCGAAGTAATTGTCAGAGAAAATTTGCAGCAAAATATTGTTTTCAGTAAGATGTGACCAACTGCCCATCATACATGTGAAGATCACGTGGTCGAAATCTCGCTTAAAGGTGCTCAGGATAAGTCTTAGTTTTTTTTATGTCAGTTTGCGCTCACATGTTTTCTGGTCTTTCTAGAGGTATGGAGGATAACCTGAGGTTTATTGTTCATATAATTTCCACCCATGCGCTCAGAAAGCAAGAATAACGAGCCGTTTTGGATGTATTTACACAACCATCATTAGGTACGAGCTGAACAAGCTGATGAAGTCGAAAGAGAGGTATATACACGCTGAGATTAAACGTGACTAATACTCACAAAAGGAGTAGTAATATGAAAGTAGTGGTTAAGAGAAGGGTTAGTGAATGTGTACCTATTGATCATTCAAATACCGTTTTATTATTAGATATGGTCTGCAGAACAGAGGTTTCTTCCTACCGATGTAGGGAGCGTCCCTTGTCAGTCTGGTGTATGAGCTCAAAAACTACGTTCTAAAATCTATGATTTTGGAGAATGCAATGCTCATCCATCGCAGATTCAAAAGAAAGAAACCTGTAAAGATGTATTACCTTCAGCCGAGATCTTCATAGCGTTTGTGTAGTCTAAAGGATGCTCCATGATCCTCTGGTAAAGAGTGCGATCTGGTTGACCGTAGTAGAAAAAGTTGCAGAGCTCACAATGAGCTTAGTGGAGACCTGATTTTTTAAGAGGAGAAACACTATCTTTTAGGCTGCTCAGGCTACCTATAGAATGCACAACAGATAGAAAGCAGCTCGAATACCAAATCTCCTAAGCTCTGAAGCTAGCTTTTAAGAAGCTAGGCCAAGAAAAGAAATTCTAGCGTAGCGAATCTTTTGCCCAGTTCTCGTTGTTACGTGTTGTATCTTAATTCTCTCTTTCTTCATTAGCATGTCTATCGCTCGTGGCCACAAAAAGAATAACTCCAGTCAACTCGGATTGTCTTGCCCACATGTATTTGCGTTTTCCATGGCTTTGCCCAATCATTATTTCGATAAATGCTAGTGCTGCAGTATTATCTGCGAATGATGCCAATGTGGTATTTTGTCTTGGGTCGGGACATCCGCAGTGGGAGTAACCAATGAATGGCCAAGGACGCTTCCCTGTAATACTCTAGCTGCAATAGGATGGGTTCGTGGCACACATAGAAGGTCTTATTATGTCGTGCAATTCGGTAGTTTTTCGATATTGCACAGGTACCGATATTAGTTGAGAATATCCGAAGTTTGCCGAACGTCTCGCTGATCTAAATGAGAATTGGGGGATGAAATATAAGAATAAAACAAACCGCGTAGTCACTCAACGTCTCGTCTCCGGAACATCGAGTTCTGTTAAACGTGTTCTATAACAACCTTTAAATCATCTTGACAATCTGTAGCTCGTAAATTTTTTATTCTTATCTATCTACCGGTACTAAATAAGTGCACCATGCAAGCTCGATTATTTTCAATATTTTTTTTGATTGTGCCAATAATGCTACCAGGAGTTCATCTAACACCTACGTCAAACGATTCGACCGTAATGATCAGAACGTTTCATTTGTTGAACGAATTCGCGAATTTAACAAAACCGAGATCGAGTCGAAGTTGTTTTCCCGAAGGCGACCATACGCAGCTCATTTCGAAAGTTCTGAAATTGGAGATTTTCACCGTCGCTACGGGTAATCATCTTGTCTTTCCACCAAGTCCTAGTGAAAAAATCGAGAAAAAAATACGCGTGATATCGAAATTCATCAGATCTTCCTGGTTAAAATTATGCACAGTCGAAAAGGTGGACGAGATAATCAATGGATCAGTCAACGCGGTAATTCGGCGAGTATGGTCGCCATTGCCTCGACAAGTTATGACGAAGCAGATAATGAATACTATTTTGCCAGCTGTAATGGATGATATATGCCAAAAATTTCCCGATTGTCTTGACCAAACGAAGTCGTCTCCGGATTTACCTGCGACACACATGAAATGGTACTTTCCACTTAGCGAGCTAAGACTAGGAATTGTGGACGAGAGTGAATTGGCTGACTGGTTCCAGAATCGAGACATCAGAATGTTCCTGATCCACGAAGAATTTTTCCCGGTTTGGGTTCAATTAAATGACAAAGATGTGACGGTGGAGTCTGCCCTGAGAGTGAGCTGTAGGCTGTGTTGTTTTGACGAAGAAATGCAAAGATTGCAGAGGATGTACTCAAAAGTCTTGGATGACGTGTCAACCAATTTTTCGATGACTGATTTTCCTCGAAGCGTCATACCTACAGTTATATACGCATTATCGGAGGTCGTCGAAGTCGACAATAAGTTGGAAGAGAAAACTAAAGAAGATGAGTATTTACATTTTGAATTGCGCATCATTTTCGTACTTATCAGTTTAATCTTAGTTGGTTCATTTTTGTACATTTGTTATTCTAGTCTTGTCATCTTGTTCCTTCGAACAATACTTAATTTTTTTGAAATTGTGCTGGGAATGACTCGTCGAATTTTTCGTTACTAATTAGGTACTTACCTACCTATGTAAACTATTTGGTGAAATGATTCAGAATAAATACCTGCTTACTAATTATTTCCATTTTTTAATTTTTGGAAAGTAAATTTGCGTCTTTTTACTAAAACTTTGAATGAGGGTGTCTAATAGCTTTTCAGTCCTTGAAGGATGAAAAGAACCTGGAGGCATTTATAGCATGGTAAGTTACATTTGCAAAAAATAACTGATGAATCTATAGGCCTGACTCTAACTTTGTACTTCTCAGAAAAATTTTGGAATCTTATTAAGTAGGCCTAGATGAAAATTTATTGCACTGTTATCAATTTTAGATGTGTTCATCCTTTAAACCTTTTATTATTTCAAGTCAGACGCTAATAAATTTCACTCAAAATTGCGAATAAAAAAAAATGTCCTTATGAAGGTTTTTTGGGAAAAGTGACGTGGGAACTTATCAACGTTTATTCAAATATTATGATTCATGCACGAGTATCGGTTCACCAGTCTTCTTTTCAAACACGTTCTCTCAATGAAAAGAAATAGAATTCTGACTTCATTTATCAAAAATGACACGCTGAAAATATCTCAGAACCTGAAGTAATGATGACTGCGTACAAATTCATACGAATTTCATCTTCATTAGGATCGTCAACCACCTTTTAAAGAACATGATCTCGACGAATGAGCCCAACATGGAAAGATATTGTTCTCAAGCTCAATCTTGGTCCAATAAATCAAAGTTGGAATTTTCAGGAAGAATTTATTGGATGAATTCTAATTTCTAACACTCCATTTTACCATAAAGGAGATTTATCGGACAGGGAAGACTAGAAATTCGACAAACACAAAATAAGCTCACAACTATTATCGTCTGCGAACAATTTTCAGAATTCTCAAAGGAAAAAACATGTAATACTCGCACAGCTAAGTAGCCTATGTTTCTCGAATAAAAACAAAAATCTCGAAGAATTTTAACTAGACATAACGAGGATAAAAAAAATATCTACCGACTCAAATTTTTCCTTTACCCTTTAAAGCTAGTGATGAAAATTGGAACGTGATTCATGAATAAAACGAAAACTCATACGATCAGCGTCCAGAAATCCACGGTTTGAAAAGTGTACTTACTTACATCAAAACCTTCTACTTTCGTGTCAAATGACGCGGTGAAAGTATCTCCACAGAAATCGTTTATGCATTAACACATACCTATGAGTCGCGCTCAGCGAAACCATGTACTAAATCGGGGAAAAAAATTCTGATTTTTGGCGAAATTTTCAGAGGTTTTCTGCTTTCGAATAAAAAAAAAAAATCAGGTTCCCTAACATCAAAATTGACCGCTGTAGAAATTTTTAAAGATTCAAATTACGAGGAAAACTACAAACCTTCTTTTTGTTTTTTGGCTGTATTTCGAAATTTTGTTTTCCGACTTAGTAGGTACTTACATGGTTTCGCTGAGCGCGACTCATATCACCACAGATACAATGATCTTACTAACTAAATCACGTTGAATAAGGTCGGCTCAGGATTTTCCACAAAGTCACTCCATCTTTTGAATCCTTTCATTTCAATGTGACGACTGATAATATTCCTTTTGATTCAGCTTTTACTTCTGCAGCGGAAATTTTGTTCGATACAATATCGAACGAGTTGAGTACCTGACAATTTAAAAATGTAAGTTAAAGGTAGTGCAAATTATGAAATTTTTAAACTAAATATTCAAATGTTATGACATCGAAGGTTTTCATTGAATATTATTCGAAAATTCTGACTCCTTTTGTATTTTGATCGCACTGAATATTTCGAAAATGTAACAGCATGTAGGCTATTGAAAACACAAATATTTGAGTGAGGAAGATAGTTACAGACGAATAAACGAGCGGAGGGTTTAATTTTGGGGATTTTTAAGAAAGAATATTTGTGTCATGCGAGAGTGGGAAACATAAAAATTTTAAATTAACATTACAATTAGAAATTATTCAGCAGTCGTCCTAGTAGCTTTGTATTCGTACCTTAGGAATACTCAACAGTGGGACACCGCCCAACATATCAACAACCGGCTCTTCTTTTCCAGATTCTTTCGGAACAAATTACCAAGGATTATAATATCATCAAATTTTACGGAATTATTCATGATCGAAAAACTTACACACCTGTAGTATCGAAAAAGAGGAAACATGAAACAGTTCGCGGACATAGGTAACGAATGCATCCTAGAGCTTTCGTTCCTAGTGTATGTACTTACTTACTTTTAAATCGACGGAGCATTCTATCATCTCTTAGGATACAATTCGTTCGGTTTTTTCTAAACCAATGAGTAAGAACTACGGTACGTTAAAACAAATCAGATCTCTACTCTAAATCAATCAAATATAGTTCTACGAATAATAATAATAATACCTTGTGAGCGAAAACAAAACTTTGTCCGTTATTGAAAACGCAAAGCTTGGCTAGACCCAACATTTTTGGATTCTTTTTTCAAACAACTTCACTCTGCTGGAACAAAAAAAGACACTACTAGGTATCAGAAATCAGAATTAAATTATGTACCTGAATAGACAGTTTGTAACGGTTCGTGGCAACACCGCCACTATCGAGCTTATCTTCACCTTTCTGTCTCTTATGCGACCCGGCGTGTATGCCTACTGAGCCTGTACCGTTTTGACCGTCTTCGTTAGCACGACGCTTATTTGTTTGTTATCAATATATTTCTATGTCCGATTTGAAACTCTTTTTTCCTTATTCGATCACGGCCTTACAAGTGGCGACCGTTGACAAGTACGAATCGTAATTTGTGTTCGTTAATAACTTTTAATTAAACGCGGTAGTGAATGCAAGCATTTTGGCCAGGTAACTTTGGTTTTAAAATCAGTCACACGATGCCAGGTGAAAACCTGAAACGCTTTATCTTGCCTGACTTCACGACAAAGAACCCGGAGCTATGGTTCAATATGGTCGAAATAATTTTTGCTACGAACGACGTCACGACCGAAGAAAAGAAATTTTCGTTCCTCATGCAAGCCTTATCAACGGCCCAAGCAGAAAATATCGAAGACATTATCACGAACGCGACCAATGTAGAAAACCGGTTTACAGCAGCGAAAGTTAGACTGATCCAAACATTCGGAGAATCCGAAGACGCTAAGTTAGATAAATTACTCGCAGGTACCGATATACCGGCGGGATCAAAACCGTCAGCTATTCTTAACCTACTTAAAAGCCGAGCGGGCACCACACAAGCAGACAGTGTTGTGAGAAGAATATGGATAAACCGATTACCCATGGACATTAAGAAAGCGCTCGCAGCAAGCGAGGACGTCGCACTCGAAAAACTAGCGAAAATAGCCGATCGTTTGCATGAAGTTGAAAAGGCTGATTTTGCAAATGTCAATATCCACGCACTCGAAAAATTTAGCCCTGCACCATGCATGAACACATCTTCATCCCTCACCGAACAGCTAGCAAAGTCGATGATACTGTTAAATGGGCAAGTGGCAGCATTAACTGCATCGGTAGACAAGCTAAATCAAGAAGCCACGCAGCGAAGCAGAGTCAGTCGAGGAGATAGGTACTCGTATGGGAAAAGAGACCGATCGCGAAGTACTACCCCGTACAGAGGCAAACGAGAATCCGAACCCGAAACAGAACTTTTCGAAGATCAATGTTGGTACCATCACACCTTCGCCGATAAAGCCACCAAATGTCGTAAAGGTTGCAAACGGTGGGGGAAGGGAAACGACTACTGAGGACTGTTTCCGCGACGCAGCAGCTCTCAGATATCCAATTCGCGTCGTACCGCCTTTTTGTTCACGATCGGATTAATGGAATCGAATTTCTCACCGACAGCGGCTCCGATGTATCCGCGCTTCCCGAATCGTACCGAAAAACCGTGACAATAACTCTCGACTACACCCTTTACGCAGCTAACGGTTCCAAAATCAACGTATACGGTATGATCGAAATGGAAATCGACGTAGGCTTACCCAAAAAGTACAAATGGAATTTTCTAGTCGCCGACGTGAGCTGTCCAATTTTAGGAGCGGATTTCATAGCAAATTATAACTTATTGCTCGATTTGAATGGACGGAAATTGATTGACGCGAGAAATTTATGCAGCTCTCCGGGAAGTTGGAAAGAAAGTACGCAACTATCGATCAAAGCAGTAGCACCGGGAAACAATCCCGACACAGCAATCACGGAGTTATTGACGGAATTCAAGAGCCTCACGTTACCCCCTCAATACCACAAGGAAATCGACGAATCCACAGCAACGGTGATGCACTATATCGAAACAACGGGACCACCGCAACACGACAAGGTACGTAAACTCAACCCATACCTCTCAAATGTAGTGAAACGCGAATTTAACGACTTGGTGGAAAAAGGCATTTGTGAACGATCCAACTCGCAGTGGGCAGCACCTCTTGTGACGCGGAAGAAGGAAGATGGAACCACAAGACTCATTGGAGATTACAAGTCTTTGAACAGCGTTACGATTCCGGACCGATATCCGCTACCCTTACTACAAAATTGTACGGTAAATCTTAGAGATAAAAAGTATTTTTCTAAAATAGATATGGTTAGAGCTTATTATAGAATTCCGGTGTACCCAGAACACGTCCCTAAAACTGCTGTAATTTGCCCCGCGGGCCTTTTTCATTATTTAAGAATGCCTTTTGGTTTGAAAAATGCGGCAGCAACTTATCAGAGATTCATGGATTCTATCCTGTCTGATTTACCTTTCCTATACTGCTACATAGACGACGTCCTTGTATTTTCCAATAGTCGTGAAGAACATATTTCGCACTTACGTATCCTATTTCAGCGACTGGAAGCAGCTAAGTTGTCAATCAATATTTCAAAATCCATATTCTGCGTTCCCGAACTGACATTTTTAGGCTACCACCTGTCATTAGAAGGTTTTCGACCCACAGAAGACAGAGTCAAGTTTTTTGAATCTATGCAACGCCCAACCACCATCAAAGCGCTACGGAAAATTATTGGAATATTCAATTTTTACAGACAGTTTAATAAAGAAGCAGCACTGAATTTAGCCCCGTTTAACGACTTGTTGAAAGGACACCCTAGGAAGAATGATACAACGAAGATCGAATGGACCAGTAAACTTATCGAAGATTTTGAAAAAATGCGCACCTCTTTTTCGAATTATACTTTGTTACATTACCCGCGCGAAGAGGCGCAACTATACCTAACATGTGACGCTTCTAGTATCGCCGTAGGCGCTGTTTTAGAGCAACAAGACGAAGATGGGAATCGCGAACCAATTGGTTTCTACTCACACAAGTTAACGGAACAACAAGCCCATTGGCCACCATACGACCAAGAATTATACGCGGTATACATGGCTATCCAGCATTTCGAATACATTCTCGAAGGACGAAATTTCGTCATTTTAACCGACCACCGCGCGCTGACGCACCTTTTCACGACAAAGAAAAGAGGAAAAATTGACCGCAGAGCCCGTTTTGCTGAGTATATTGCGCAATTTTCTACAAACATTGTGCACATCGCAGGCTCTTCGAATATAGTAGCGGACGCGCTCAGTCGCCCTGAAATAGCATCCATCGTAACAGTTGATCACGTAAAAATCGCCGAAGAACAAACAAAGGATGACGAAACCCAAAAATGGATAAACGAGAATAGCGAAAATGTTCGCGGCGTGGAAATAAAAGAAGACACCACCTTGTTTTGTGTAGGCGACCGACCAATTGTTCCGAAAAATTTACGTTTACAAGTATTCCGGCAGATTCATAACTTAGCTCACCCAGATACTAAAGCAACAATACGATTGGTCAAGGCAAAATATTTCTGGCCTAAGATGAGCAAAGAACTGCGAGAATTCACCAAAGCCTGCGGAGATTGTCAGAAAACGAAAATTTACCGCCATGTCAAAGTACCAGATGGAAGTTTCCCACCCTCCGAAAGATTTGAACACGTACACATTGATTTAATCGGTCCACTAAAGCCTTCGAATGGTTACACTTTCGCTTGTTCCATGATAGACCGCGCCACCAACTGGATGGAAGTCAGGCCATTAAGCAATGTCACAGCTGAAAAAGTGGCTCAAGTGTTTGTTCATGAATGGGTCACACGGTTGGGTGTCCCCTTGAATTTAACTTCAGATCGCGGTTCACAATTTACCTCAGAAATCTTTGAAGAACTTACAAAGCTATTGGGAGTTCACCATATTACGACAACAGCGTACCACCCAAAAAGCAATGGCAAGGTCGAACGAGTACATAAAAAACTCAAGGAGAATCTGGAATGTCATCAAGAGAAATGGTTCTCGCACCTACCAACGATTTTACTAGGCCTACGAGCCGCCCCGCGAGACAAATCCGGAGTCAGTGCAGCTGAAATGATTTTCGGAGAAAAACTACGGTTGCCCGGAGAATTTTTTGAAAATGGGACTGAAGTCAGCGACAAGACAGAATTTGTAAGGAAACTCAGAGCAGCTCTACGCGCGACGAGACCGGGTAACAAAAATACGAAACCCACCGGTCGATTTTTTGTGTACAAAGATTTATATAAAACCGACAAAGTATACCTACGCGTCGATAGGGTACGGCTATCACTAGAACCGCCCTACGAAGGTCCTTACAAAGTGCTACATCGCTCGAAAAACTATTTCAGAATCTTGAAAAACAACAAGGAAGATACAGTCCACATAACTAGGCTAAAGCCGGCCTACGAATTGGAAAATGACGTCGAAGAAGTGGGAAATGATCCACCGGTTTCTGAACGGAAGAGGGAGACAAGCGAACCTGTGAGCATATTGAAAAAACCGCCGAAATATTATTTCCATGAATTACCTCTTGATCCAGAACCGCTTTTACTTCCAAATTCTTGCGAAAATCATAATTTGCTTCCTACCACTTCCTCAAACCCCATCTCTGATAACGTTGCTCCCGCTAAAAAAGTTCAAATAGCCGAACCTCTGCTACGTCGCTCGAATAGATTAAACAAAGGTAAACCACCCGCTAGATTTTTGTAAATAATAAATAGAATGAGTTAAAAACTAGTTTAATTGATGAATTTGTATTTGATCGATTGAATGTAATATTTCAAGCTTGACTGAAATTCCTCATTTGAGGATTTTAAATTCGATTTTAAATTGTATCTCAGACGACTCGTGAAATGAGTTTCCCGATGAACTATCGTTTTTTTTTCTTTTCCAAAATACTTTCGATTAATGTATAAGTTTCGAACTGACTGATGCTGTTTATTTAGATATTGTTAAGGTTGTGGCCTACTTGCCTGAGGCTTTTTACCCGATTTTTTGCATTTTGAATGTACCTACGATATTTTGTTTTGATGTGTATTTCCCATATCTATGGTATTTCCTCGCTGTATATTCCAATGTCAATTATTGTATGATTCATTGAGCTCCCCTCTCAAAAAGGGGGGACCTTGTAACGGTTCGTGGCAACACCGCCACTATCGAGCTTATCTTCACCTTTCTGTCTCTTATGCGACCCGGCGTGTATGCCTACTGAGCCTGTACCGTTTTGACCGTCTTCGTTAGCACGACGCTTATTTGTTTGTTATCAATATATTTCTATGTCCGATTTGAAACTCTTTTTTCCTTATTCGATCACGGCCTTACAAGTTCAAGCCAATTAATGATCTAATCCGGTGCGAACCGAACATACGGCATCGTGAAGAGAACAGAATACAGTACCTAGAATACAATTAATAATGACTAGAAAATGTATTTACTTGATAAGGTGAATCGAACTTGAAATTTCGGGATACGATAAGGATAACCATTACCTTTTGATTCAAGTTCTTGCGATGAAATTTTGGGCCCGTTAAGGAAAAAATATCCCAGTTCTCTGTGTGTCTGGCATGTCTCGTCTCTTCTATCATCCTCAAGATCTAGCACCTTATCAAGACCGTTTCTCTCTGTGGTTTTGTCATAACAACAAGTGATTCGAATTTCCCATGGAATTTCCTTGAGTACCTATTGAATTGGTGTTATAAACACCTCCACCACAGCGCTTTTCAGTTTTTCACTAAGTACCTATTTTTCAATTTATAAAATTTCTGCAGTAAGTATTATGTTCTTTTTTATAGCGCTTTATGTGAAATCCTGAAAAAATTCTACTTTTCACTCTGCCACTGCCAGCCATTAGTATTATTTTGACAAAATAATGCGGTTTATATAAATTGATTACCAGCAGGCAGTCTACTTATTTTCCCATTAATTTTATGGTGACTTCGATTTTGACAAGATTAATTATAACGACATTTGGTTCGTTTGAAAACGCGATTTGCTTCAATCCTCATCCTATTTGATTTCTACTCACTTACTTTTTTTTCTCATTTATGCAAATTATTGCAAAGATAAAGTATAAGACAAAATATTAATTTATCTTTCTTGTCAATTCAAATTTTGGTAGATCACAAAGTATTAAGTACTACAGAATATATATAGGGTTTTTAGATCCACAAGAGCTTAGCTCGCTTAAATTGGCCGATTGGCGCATTTTTGAGGCTCTTCAGCGTTATTTTGAATTATTAATCTTCCTACAATTTTCTTTTATCCTTTTAATTGTTGTCGTGGTAATATTAAACTGATATTGTTTGTAAAATCGTCGAAAGTATCAAATTTGGATTCAGGCTAAAATACTGTGTAATTCGTTTAATTGGTTTGTCTCTAACTTTCCCATATTCTTAGGTATTAAATTTACCGCTAGAAAATGAATTTTTTCGCTTGAAACTACCTACAGAAATGTATTATCAGCTGTGGCAAAAACATCGGCTTCTACGACCATCTATCCAGAATAAGTTGCCCATACCTACGAATTATGTCTTTAAGGAGCTGATATTCGTTGATTTTTTCCGACCACCGAATAAGACGCATCAGCTACAAGTTGTTGACATTAAGCCACTTATTTTATTCATGTTCGCTGCGCTGTAATGTATTCTCAGTGCCGTAGAGCACGTACTTTTTCATCTTCGTTTTGCGACATCGAGGGAAATTATTTTTTAATGTTCTTCCTCCATAGAAGAATTACCTACTTCAATGAAATAAAAAAAAAAAAAAAAATGAAATGCTTTCATATATTCCTGAATAAAACCACCACCACTGTGCCCACAATATCTCGACCAAATTTCTTCATTATTTAGGTCGAGACTTGGATCGATTTTTGAGATTTTAGTTTAGTTCTCCAAGTCTTATCACGCGTAAAAGCGTTTAAACTTTGAATCTGATTTCATGCACACGAACCATATCTTGTCGCCTACGGACGTGAAATTGTTTCTCGTCGAAGGATTTTGTTCTTTTCTTTTTTTCTCTCTTCTTCCAACGATGACAAATTTCATTACAAACGTAACACTGGGGCCTCGAATAGTATTGCACGCGCCAATACAAAGTAGCGAGTCGAGATAATAATTTCACTATTGTTGCTTCAACCTCAATAAAATTGTAAAACTATGTGAGTAACTCGTATCTAAGTGTTGGAGCCGCTAGATTGTGGTTTCACAGCGAAAGTGCAATCGGAAAGGAAAAATAATATTCCCCCCCCCCCCTCTATCCTGGTAAAAAGGAGTTCGGGATCAAGAGTCAATCCAATTTAATCAAAGTTTTTATTTGTTGCGCAAGATTATTTTCCTCAATCATTTACCTACGTTTTACGGGTATTCAGTTCTTTCAAATTTTTTATATACCTACTTCACTTATTAATCACAATATGCGAAGCTCAGATTGCAAGTTTCAACCTTGAAAGTACCCCATAGGAGAGAAATGTGCCTTCCAGCACTTTTTGGCAATGAACCCCGCTTCCGGCATTTATTTTATGTTCGGAGTTTTTCGGTAAAATAAGAATTTTTTCCTCACCAAGCTCTCTCACCCAAAAAACAAACTCCTATCATATTTCAAAGGATATGCTCATTACAAAAATAATTCGTCATATGCCGAGGAATCTACATTCTGGTAATGATGTTATTGAGTAGAGTGTGACATCTGTGACCTAATTATATTATCAGTAGTCTAACTAATTGAATGAATAGTTCGTTTCGGACCTAATAATTAATGTCATCAATCCATAGGTAAGTTATAACACTAGTCATCTACAGTGATTAATATGTTGCATCTCATTAATATAGGTAGGTAGTATTTTTCTCCCGTTTTTAAATTATATTTTTCTTTGATGAAACATCACTCAACGCCATCAGTCATCAAGAAGAGTTTTTCATTTTTGATGGGTAGGTAGATATTTTGATATAAGTATTCCTCGTCAATTCAGTTTAACAGTACCTGAGTATCTTAGATGTATTCATTATTTTGTTTGCTCTTGTTGTGTCAGTTATGTACCTACCCATATGAAATAGCATTAATTATTTGTTTGTTTTAATTTTGATACTCCGATAATAAATTATTTTCCATTGGCCTACAATTTTGAAGTTGCGCTTATTCATAATATCATTATCACAATTCATCTGTTCCTACAATTCCCACAATGCCATCAAGAATATCATGATCTTGGAATTCCTCAAATTTTGGAGATACCTACTTCTAAAGTAGGTAGTTATTTGAACAGAAATCTAAACAGCATATTAATTGTGAATACCTACATAAAGAATCTCTGAAGAAAAAATGCTAAGACTTTGATAACTTCCCTCTTCAATAACTCAACTGTAAGTATTTCCAGAAAACCTTGTTTCATGGAAGGAATTTTCATCTGAAGATCGGACTATAAATATAATCATAATCACCGGAACAGAATAAACAATGTGTGCGGTAGGTCAAAGTCTTGGATAAAGGAAAAAAACAAAAGAGTGAAAAATGCCGCCCCATGTTGAGCGCTATTCACGCCTTCTCTCACAATTGTGAATGTAGATTGCGGTGGAATTTATTCTAACTCATTTCCTCTCTTCCAAACTTCCTATACTCTGTACATACCAGCATACCGGTATCAGTTGATTTCTGTTTCGTTTTTCAGTGGATGATTTTTGCAGTTAGAAATCTATTTTGTAGAAACTAAAACAACAGTATAATGGCCTACCGACTTACTATACTACCTACAACAAATACCTACTCACTTCTTCTGTTAAATATAATATACTTGATTCTAAAACTCTAATTAGTGGGAACTGATGAGTGAATGTTGATTACATTTTGCACAATAAGTATGCTGGCAAATGAGATAGCCCATGCGAGAGAGCACGCAGTACCTGTAGGTACATTGTGCTGCATGATTGAGACAAGATACCTCCTACATATCCGTGACTAATTCAGATTTGTTTTTACCCAGTCTAGTTCTACAACTGTACCTACACGTGCGGTTGTGACTTTTTAATTCTCTCTTTTTTTTCTCACCCACTATGACATAATTAATCAGTAAATTGATGGAGACTCCGAATTACGGCTATTCAATACTTGTCAGTGTAGGTACCTATCACTTCTTTTTCTACTTACATAATAATTAAGTTGATCAGTAAAACCGGCAGCGTTCAAATATCTTTCTTCCTGTGCCTCCCGGTAAACATTCTGAAGCACTCTGAAGCACTCTGAAGCACTTGGGAATTACAACCCCTGTTTTTCCCTTTTGAAGCCTGCTTGAAGCCCTCTTGAAGCTCGCTTGAAGCACTGAGAAGCCCAGTTGAATCCCTTTTGAAGCCCTGGGCTTCTCAGTGCTTCAAGCGGGCTTCAAGCAGGCTTCAAAAGGGAGAAACGGCGTTAGAGAAAGTGTCGTGGAATCGTACGGGCGCATTTTTGAGATTTAGGGGGTAGAGAAAATACATGAAACATGGCAATTTAAGTACCTGCTGCAGTTTTAGAATATCGGTACCTACCTATTGTTTTTTCTGGTCATTATGAGTGAATTAAAATTGGATTATTTTCTATTCACCAATAAAAAATCCTTTGCGCGCTGCCATGGAACTTATTATTATGGTTTGCATGGTGCCGCTCTAGTATTATCATGTAGGCCCATGATAATACTCACGCTTACAAAAAAATGAAATCAGCCTTTAGTGAGCTGATTGCATGGTGACCAATTTGCGTAGTCAAATCCTGAATCAAATTTTAGAACATATATCTAGGCCTATAAAAGAAACATTCCCTTCCTCCAAGGAAAACATGAAACTTTATTTCAACCACTAAAAAATTATCGATGTTAGGATTGTTCAGGGAAGGAAATTTCAAAGAATTCCACATCAAATTCACCTAAGTTTGGATTAGTGACTATTATTCATTCGGAGTTCATTCAAGTTTTACCTATTATTGCTTGTTTCATGCACCAATGTTAGAGAAGATATTTGAAGTGATAGAAAGCAAGTTCAATCTGGTATACGGTCGTGCACTCCCTCTCCTATACTCTACATGATAGGTATAAAACGGTTGAATTTTGTCATTATTGTGTTCACCGTTAAACGTCTCGTTGTGATCGTCTAATACATTTTGAAAAAGAACGGTGATCTGCGTTTAAAAAATATGGCTGGTAAATTAAGCACCAAGTTTATCATTATACTAATCGTATTAACAGTCGTATGGTTACCTAGTAGTGTGTATTTGGTTCTTCTGGCGCTCCAATCTAAAAGTGAACTTTTTATATGGCTGGTTTTGATTGCCTCTCCTATACCTATTATATTCTATTGGAGTTTACACAATTCATCGTTATGCTCCGTCGGTTGAAAGCGTCCCATCGATGTACGCTGCAGCAGAAGAGACTCCATTAGAAAGGATCTGGGAAGCCTTTCGGAGAGTGCGTCTAATAAATCTACTACGCCGAAGGAATAACGATACCTCAGGGGAAGACCTACCGCCTCCAACTAGATTGTCGGTCATACCTGGTCCAACAGTTCGGTACGCTGTTGGGCAGCCTCAGCCTGGATCAAGTTATTGTGGAGAAACAAGTTTCATCCAAGGTCCCGAAAAATCGAGAGGGAGCGTATTTCCACCGGTGGGTTGAGACAAAGGAAAGAACGTCCTTGCTCAGACTGAAGAAATCTAATTTTATTGATTCGTGGGTTTTGGAAGTAATGACCCTCAAATCAAACTATTATTTTGACTCTTTATAGTTTTACAAGCTGCTCTCCCCGTCTTGCAGACGGTTTACTTATTCTTCTTTTTGTGATAATTTTTCTCTTCTTTTAGGAAAAGTATAAAATTCTGGCTTTTTTCCTTTCTAAATTTTTCGAATAATTCAAAAGGTTTTCTGTTCTTTGAATTTTCTCGTTTAAATCTCTCCACTCTTCCTCGGAGTCATTTATAATCTTTGTGGACTCTCTCTTGATTCGTCCTTGTTTGATGGCACAAAAATTTAGTCCATCGACTACCTCTCCTTTACTCTCCAAACTACTCATCTTCAAATCGTACTCTGCATATTTTTCGGTGTACATATACCTCGCCTTGAGAATCTCTCTTCATCACTCCTATTTTTTCTCTATTAAATCGATCTTTCCCTCTAAATCAAAATCCTCTCAACTCTGTCATAGAAAGTGAATCGCCTGTTTCGAACATTGAGTGTATTTTCATTTTCAAATTTTATAATTAACGATCGCCGATACCCGACTTGCCCCTGCAAAACTACTCACCAACAACAGATTTTTCTGCATAAAATCACATCCCGTCATCTGGTCATTATCTTACCCGATTTTAAGCAGTAAAATAATACTCTCTTACCCACTCGACTTCCCCTAATGACCGCGACACAGAAAGTGAAACATGTTCCTTCTTCAACGGATTTTCTAATTCACAAACTTACTGAACATGATCTTAATACGTACGTATAGAAATTGAACACTGCGTGTCATACTCTTACGCATCCATTAAACCTTACAGAAATCCAATCCTCAACCTACCGTTGGACTCGGCCAATTAATCTTTAATCATTGTTGACAATCCAATTGACTGCTCTTTACTTTGAAGTATAGGTAATATTTACGGGAACCTTTTATCCTCCCGACAACATCAGTTTTGGCACTCACTCATCAAGAACAAATTTCACATCATGAAATTGCATCTTGTCACAGACTATATTCAGATAATAAGTTGTAATTACCCGGCTCACATTTTCCTACCCATCCGACCACTGACCAGTATGCAATTTTCCAAAAACTGAATTCATCATTTTCTACGTCGCATTTTCTATAATAGTTGTGGATCACCAGTTATGTGAGTTTTCTATTATAATATTTAACAGAGTCGTTGAACCGGCTGCTAACGCTGTTCTACCCATGTTTGTCACAAAAATTATTCAACCTCTCGATCTCACTCATGACATAAATGATATCGACAGTAAAATGATACGCCCCACGGCCGATAAGCTTAGACTACTCCTCCAAACTACTTCTTTTCCAAATTTTACACCTGCAGTTCTTAACGCCACAAACCATCACTCTAATTTGTATAGAGATCAATATTCGCCTAACTCACTCTCCTTATTATTCTCTATGACTTTTGTGCCCTCACTACCCGTATTGAAACATCCATCGACCCTAATAATCTATGAAAACTTCAAATTTCTCCAACGGCACCAGATATGGCATTTAATCACTGAGAACAAATTTTGTTTCCTAAATTTTTTTCCCTACGTAGTAGTGTTTCTATCTCAATCGACATTGTGAATAACAAATCTGGCCCTTACACGTGCCTAGCCCGTGCCTGTAATTTCCAAAAGTTTGACAATGTGTTCTTACTTGTCCAACAACTTATTCTCAATTATTACCCTATCTATTCCGTGATCTCTGCCCCTCCTTGAGATGCTCTCTTCATCACGTCAATACTTGCTTACATGTTCTCTGATTGATACCACGCCATGAGAAACTTTCTTAAGTCTCTGGATCTACGAAAATCAAACACTTCCACACTCACCCACGTATACCGCCACTCCCACTGGACATCTCACTCACTGAAAAAGAAAACTACCTGCAGAAGATCACTTCCCATTATTGATCATATTCTTACTCGATATTACGCAGTAACTACCACTTGATACTTGTCTCTCCCCTCTCCCATCTACTTCCAGTATACTCGTACTACGCAAAAATTGAAACTTTAATAATAAAACAGACAACTGTCTTCTGCTGGTCAATATATATCCGCTTTCGAAGTAAATCAAGCCCTCGGCGCACAACGATGTAGGGCCACTCTCATCCTCTGCGTTGAAGCTGGAACCTTCCTCTCTTCAACGCGACTTCTCAACTCTCACAATTTATTTCCTTGTATTCATGGCTTGATTCTTTCAATTACCAATCTACGCAACCGCACTCCGCTAACTCAATTCTCTCCTCCTTCCTCTTGAATCTGTACTATTCAGACACCTCAAATTGAACCCATCTACCCCTTGTCTCATCATCCACCATTCCATTGCCTCCCCAAGATATTCGACTCGATAAGGCTGATAATCTCCCAGCTCTCAACAATGTATACGGACAACTCATCAGAAACATTGTCTCTATACCAATTTTATGACCCACCAGCCTTTCTTTACCGGCGAATCTAAGTCTGGACTTGAAACAGGGAACGTTTACTCGATTCAAGGCATCATTATCAGTTATTGATTGAAAAATTGAAGGAAACACCCCACACTCTTGTCTTTCTCATCTCCATCTCTTCACCGCCGCTAAAATTTTAACTCACTTTCTCTCTCCTGGCTATACACGACTCGTATTCATTCAACTAATTTCCCAAATCAGCGCATTCATTTATTCCCGCAATCACTATCATTCACTTTTATACATCTGTCTTCTTCCTGTGGATTCCGGGTCACATCAACTTCCCGGAACATAAAGTGATTGTCTTACCGCAAAATATTTTCTTCTCTCCCACAAAATTTCTTACCTCTGCTTCTGATATCAAAGACTGTTACTGATCCCTAATACTTGACTCCTGGCATGACCTTTGTAAAAATAAGCATTCAAAGAAATTTAGAGCAATTGTAAGTGAAGCGGTCTCCTTGACTTTTTTCAATCGAAGTAACCGTCATGAAAAAATCAATCTCTCTTTTATGGATCACAATAATATTCAATATCAGCTTAGGCAAACGAATTCTCTCCACTGTAAAAAAAAATGAAAATAGAGCCACGTATATCTATTTTCAAGATTCAAATTATCGATTAAAAAAAAAAAACAATCGGTAAAATCTTGATAAAATCGAGGAAATAACATTACCGTACGAAAGGCATTATAATTAATTATTATGATTTTTCATGGCAATAAGTGAATCCTGAAAGCCGATTCTCCGACATATATTCGGCTGTCTTTCAACACTTTACGCGTATTCTGACCATTAACGTGATAAAACGAAAATTTATTTTCGCCGTAGCAGATACACGTAAAAAATCGGTAACCAATATACGTTTAACTTTCGAGCTTTATAATAACTTTCAGGAAAGGGATTTTCATTTTTAACCCCCCCAGTAGCACTCTCCATGCCCACAGGAAGAGTTCAGCCAAATTTCACGAAAATCTGTTGGATAGGAACGGAGCCTATTCGGAAATCAAAACGGGTGTTCTCCTTTATAATATAGATTCTACTCCTATTTAGGTGTTGGTTCCAATTTTCACAAAAAATTGTAAGTACCGAAATAATTACCAGTGAATTATGTGTATTTTTCAATTGTCCAATTTTTGTACGTGTAGAATAGAATGATTGAACCTGTAAATGTTCATATTTTCTCTAAATTTTGTGGAGTGGGTATTGATAGATTTTCCGTTTGCAAGATTCAAGAGAACCTTTAGCTTTAGGAAACATCTAGGAAAATTATGGATGCTATGGAAACCGAAAAACTCGATATTAATAAACCTAGTTTCATTGGGTACGTTTTTTTCAATTCTCAACAGGGTACTATTTATGACGTCATTGTGCTTTCTTATGTATACAGCCGCTGATTCAAAAGTATCAATATTCAACTGTGAAATTCTTTGAAATTTCTTATTTGAAGCTTCTTGGCAAGTTTCAACAAAATCACGGTTCTGAAATATCTGGATTTAAAGCCCCTACCAAAGTTTTCATGAAATTCGTAGTTTTCTGTACAGATGTACTCCATTAACAGAAGGAGGGGGCATTGTAATGAATATACTTTCTCGCAAAATCATTTCGAAGCAAAATCGTGGGTACGCAAAGAGTGGAAGTAATTAGATCAGAAAAAACATAATTTTATGAATAATTATTGCGCTAATGCACCAGTGACAATGGGCAAAAATCAAGTTAATGATATGGGGAAGAGTAACTCTCAAGCCAAGATTTTTTGTACAACAACTCAAGAAACTCAAACAAATTCCGAGAGGTATGAAGTTTGACATATGATTTGCGATAATTTTGAAGGAAGGTGATCGAATGTTTATCAGATTCTTTCATGGTTTTGAATCAACGTTATGAACATCGAAATTTCCACTAAGCAATGGATTGCCCAATTTCTCCTTCTTCGACCTCGTTTCTCACAGCCTGGGCTACATTATCAACCTCAAATTTTCCTGCCATCCAGCTACTGCAGTCTAGCAACCAAGTATCAAACAATTTTCTTGATACTCTCGGAGTTTCAAAAAATTGTGCTAAGAATCTCTCATCAGGAACTCTTTGTCTTAGTTACAACATAATGCCTGAATCAAAATCCACAAACCTAAAATAATTAATGTACATTTTCTATTTCTGAATTGAATTTACAACAATCCTCAAAGATCTAATTCTACCTTCATGAAAGCGCTTAATAATTTAAGAGTTTTTTTTTTTTTTTTTCTCACAAAATATACGTATTATTTTACCCTCATTAGAAATCAGTCAATTTTTCAAAAATTTCTTTTGTTCCCAATTTATGAATAGAGAATAAAAAAGAAAAAAAAACTATGAGGTAAGTAGGTATAATTTAACAATATTTTTGAAGAAAAAACATCAATAAGAAATGAATAATGATGAATGAAATACAAATTAAATAGGCTAGTTTCAAAAGTATGCCCAATTTTGCCAATTTTTGAGGTATATTTTTCTTTTTCTCTCCCTCTTTTCTTCAGTTGTTCTATTGTGTGAATTTATTGCATAAACTCTACCAGAATAATGAAGATGATTAGCTATTTTAATAACCAAAAAACAAAGGTAATGAGAAATTGAAGGTACCTACCTACCTAAAGTTTATAAAAATATACCTAGGCCTACCTATTTCTTATTCCTTATTCATTATTTCTGTTTAATTTGCAGTCTAAATGTTACCTTTATTTTGGAAGCTGATTAGGCTTCTTTATTGAGCTCAACTAAAATACAGTATCGATATTGACCTCCTTGAAGTTTTAATTTCCTAAAGAAAATCTGTTTGGTTATACCCACGCAAGATTGAAATTCAATACCGATGCCTAATAAGTTGGTATACGGTATAGTCTCTAAACTATTTCCCTTTTTAATAGCCGACTTGTTCAATTTATGGTATCTAAATCCTCTATAAATTCTAGCGATACGATGAAGAACTCAAGATTCATCACGAAATTTGAAAAAATTGATTTAGATATAATTTTGCAACGACAAACAAAAACCAAGCTTCAAAAAGGGTAAAGAAATACACAAAACCAAGAGGAGTAGCTTTGTCCTCTGGCTTCGTCAGGAAGTGAGTATCTTAAACGTGCACGGTATGCAATGTCCTCTCCTTCGGAATAATTGAAAATACTTATCCTACGCGAATTTTTCTCTTTCTTACTCGCCACACCATCTAGAAGGTTTATCTTTTTTCATATCCCTCTAATAATTTATAGCCTGGGCACAAACCTGACCCTAAAAGACACCCGTTCGTTGGTTCTCAAAAATGTAATGAAACAAACAAAAAAAAAGAATCATAATACGAGTACCTATATGTATACAGGAACACGGACGTGACTTCGACAGCGGTACCTTTTTTCTTCTTAAATTCCATGTACCTGCTTAATGTAGGCCTATCGTGATACCATTGACTATAATATTATTACCTACTTTGTAAATGTATAGTCAATGGTGATACATTCTTCTTTCGTCGGAATCAGTATCTGCATGAATCATGATAGGCCTACGCACGTATGATGCGACAACACAATGATTGTTTTCGGCTTTTTGATCGCATGCTTACGTATGTAAGCACACAAGCACACAAACCTTCCCAGCACCGCCCAGAAGGGAAAATTCCTTTACGATAAGTACCTATGTGATTCTCACTGAGACTGAGTGATATTCTCAAACGACAGAGCGATTCATAAGCCTGCCGTACACCATACCAGCTGGTAGATTCCTATAACCGATTATTCACGCATTTGAGAAATTCAATTTTCCAGTTCTTTGATGCTCAAGACAGAACTCTAATTCACCATTCTCATTATAGTTACTCCTAATCTTTTAGACCGTATTTCTGAAAGCGAAGATGAGTAGATCTCGGTCTTTCCTTGAATTATTTAAACCACTTTGACCATTTTTATTCTCTGTTTCGCTCTGAATTGTACGAATTCTTTTTCTTTTCCCGGTGAATTATGCATACTATTTCATTCTATGTGGAATTATAAGGTTACAAATAAGTATTGCGAGAAGAGCAGTTTGATTTGTTCGTAAGATAGAGAAAGACAGTCCATGAGGAAAGAGGTTTAATAGGTGAGTTGAAAATGAAAAAATTGATACAAAAGATTTTATTGTTGGAAGTTGTTGGGAATGGTCTCCTGAATATAGGGAAGAAACCCAAGTCCCCACAACCTTGTGGGTTCCGAGATATACAGGGGGAAGTGACCTTAATTTTGGTATTTTCAATTTTTTGAGCGGAAATATGCATTTAATCGAGAATAGTTATCCGCGATGAAATATTTCTCGTAAAATTCTCAACAAAAATGGTTATTACGTATTTTCTTGTAACTGCAGTCATAGAGGAGTTACAGACCAAAATATCCGAATAGACGCATGGAAGAAGAGAAACACTGGGTAGAGATACGTCACTACAAGTAAAAATTTTTGACGCGCGTTTGTGCGCCGTATGATTTCACTTCAGCAGTCAAGTGAACTGCAAGCAATTAGCGACATTTTCAATTCGCCTCATTTAGTCTAGGCAAATTAGACAGGTTTTGGAGAAAAAAAAAACATTGCGACATAGTAAAGGTCTGATTGCTGGAAATGGTTAAGAATTATGTCTAAAACAACATATTAACTTCTCCGCGTTTTTCCCCTGGAGCTTCTTTTTTTATGGGGGTTCAAACCCCCTCAAAATCAGTTTTTTGTAAAATATCTCGCTTAAAACGCATTTTAGAGAAAAAAGTCATCAGTCAAAAATTATTCCTCGTAAAATTTCCTATCGGATTATGTACTTTATTTTTAGCCTACTTGTGATAGTTAGCCTACAAATTCATGGAGAATTAGCCTCCATCCGCAAATAACGCGAACCTTGACGATAATTGACGTCGCCCGGTAGTCACGCGCGAAGGTAAGGTTAATATTTCTCTAGTACGATGAAACGTATTCTAATTTTGTTAGTTCGAAGAAATTGTCAGAGAAAATTTGCAGCAAAATATTGTTTTCAGTAAGATGTGACCAACTGCCCATCATACATGTGAAGATCACGTGGTCGAAATCTCGCTTAAGGGTGCTCAGGATAAGTCTTAGTTTTTTTTTGTGTCAGTTTGCGCTCAAATGTTTTCTGGTCTTTCTAGAGGTATGGAGGATAACCTGAGGTTTATTGTTCATATAATTTCCACCCATGCGCTCAGAAAGCAAGAATAACGACCCGTTTTGGATGTATTTACACAACCATCATTAGGTACGAGCTGAACAAGCTGATGAAGTTGAAAGAGAGGTATATACACGCTGAGATTAAACGTGACTAATACTCACAAAAGGAGTAGTAATATGAAAGTAGTGGTTAAGAGAAGGGTTAGTGAATGTGTACCTATTGATCATTCAAATACCGTTTTATTATTAGATATGATCTGCAGAACAGAGGTTTCTTCCTACCGATGTAGAGAGCGTCCCTTGTCAGTCTGGTGTATGAGCTCAAAAACTACGTTCTAAAATCTATGATTTTGGAGAATGCAATGCTCATCCATCGCAGATTCAAAAGAAAGAAACCTGTAAAGATGTATTACCTTCAGCCGAGATCTTCATAGCGTTTGTGTAGTCTAAAGGATGCTCCATGATCCTCTGGTAAAGAGTGCGATCTGGTTGACCGTAGTAGAAAAAGTTGCAGAGCTCACAATGAGCTTAGTAGAGACCTGATTTTTTAAGAGGAGAAACACTATCTTTTAGGCTGCTCAGGCTACCTATAGAATGCACAACAGATAGAAAGCAGCTCGAATACCAAATCTCCTAAGCTCTGAAGCTAGCTTTTAAGAAGCTAGGCCAAGAAAAGAAATTCTAGCGTAGCGAATCTTTTGCCCAGTTCTCGTTGTTACGTGTTGTATCTTAATTCTCTCTTTCTTCATTAGCATGTCTATCGCTCGTGGCCACAAAAAGAATAACTCCAGTCAACTCGGATTGTCTTGCCCACATGTATTTGCGTTTTCCATGGCTTTGCCCAATCATTATTTCGATAAATGCTAGTGCTGCAGTATTATCTGCGAATGATGCCAATGTGGTATTTTGTCTTGGGTCGGGACATCCGCAGTGGGAGTAACCAATGAATGGCCAAGGACGCTTCCCTGTAATACTCTAGCTGCAATAGGATGGGTTCGTGGCACACATAGAAGGTCTTATTATGTCGTGCAATTCGGTAGTTTTTCGATATTGCACAGGTACCGATATTAGTTGAGAATATCCGAAGTTTGCCGAACGTCTCGCTGATCTAAATGAGAATTGGGGGATGAAATATAAGAATAATACAAACCGCGTAGTCACTCAACGTCTCGTCTGCGGAACATCGAGTTCTGTTAAACGTGTTCTATAACAACTTTTAAATCATCTTGACAATCTGTAGCTCGTAAATTTTTTATTCTTATCTATCTACCGGTACTAAATAAGTGCACCATGCAAGCTCGATTATTTTCAATATTTTTTTTGATTGTGCCAATAATGCTACCAGGAGTTCATCTAACACCTACGTCAAACGATTCGACCGTAATGATCAGAACGTTTCATTTGTTGAACGAATTCGCGAATTTAACAAAACCGAGATCGAGTCGAAGTTGTTTTCCCGAAGGCGACCATACGCAGCTCATTTCGAAAGTTCTGAAATTGGAGATTTTCACCGTCGCTACGGGTAATCATCTTGTCTTTCCACCAAGTCCTAGTGAAAGAATCGAGAAAAAAATACGCGTGATATCGAAATTCATCAGATCTTCCTGGTTAAAATTATGCACAGTCGAAAAGGTGGACGAGATAATCAATGGATCAGTCAACGCGGTAATTCGGCGAGTATGGTCGCCATTGCCTCGACAAGTTATGACGAAGCAGATAATGAATACTATTTTGCCAGCTGTAATGGATGATATATGCCAAAAATTTCCCGATTGTCTTGACCAAACGAAGTCGTCTCCGGATTTACCTGCGACACACATGAAATGGTACTTTCCACTTAGCGAGCTAAGACTAGGAATTGTGGACGAGAGTGAATTGGCTGACTGGTTCCAGAATCGAGACATCAGAATGTTCCTGATCCACGAAGAATTTTTCCCGGTTTGGGTTCAATTAAATGACAAAGATGTGACGGTGGAGTCTGCCCTGAGAGTGAGTTGTAGGCTGTGTTGTTTTGACGAAGAAATGCAAAGATTGCAGAGGATGTACTCAAAAGTCTTGGACGACGTGTCAACCAATTTTTCGATGACTGATTTTCCTCGAAGCGTCATACCTACAGTTATATACGCATTATCAGAGGTCGTCGAAGTCGACAATAAGTTGGAAGAGAAAACTAAAGAAGATGAGTATTTACATTTTGAATTGCGCATCATTTTCGTACTTATCAGTTTAATCTTAGTTGGTTCATTTTTGTACATTTGTTATTCTAGTCTTGTCATCTTGTTCCTTCGAACAATACTTAATTTTTTTGAAATTGTGCTGGGAATGACTCGTCGAATTTTTCGTTACTAATTAGGTACTTACCTACCTATGTAAACTTTTGTATTTGGTGAAATGATTCAGAATAAATACCTGCTTACTAATTATTTCCATTTTTCAATTTTGGAAAAGTAAATTTGCGTCTTTTTACTAAAACTTTGAATGAGGGTGTCTAATAGCTTTTCAGTCCTTGAAGGATGAAAAGAACCTGGAGGCATTTATAGCATGGTAAGTTACATTTGCAAAAAATAACTGATGAATCTATAGGCCTGACTCTAATTTTGTACTTCTCAGAAAAATTTTGGAATCTTATTAAGTAGGCCTAGATGAAAATTTATTGCACTGTTATCAAGTTTAGATGTATTCATCCTTTAAACCTTTTATTATTTCAAGTCAGACGCTAATAAATTTCACTTAAAATTGCGAATAAAAAAAAAAAACGTCCTTATGAAGGTTTTTTGGGAAAAGTGACGTTCACTGAAAATGAAATTAGTATAATTGTTTTTGACATGCTTTACAGAAACCAATGCTTGAAAAGATTATTTCAAAATCACCACATGCTGCATTATGAAAAAAAAAATCATGATCATCCTCACAACATCAACTTATTTCTCTCTCCCCCTCTTAGTCCAGGCAAGCAAGAGTTTTGAAAATGAAAAAATTGATACAAAAGATTTTATTGTTAGAAGTTGTTGGAAATGGTCTCCTGAATATAGGGAAGGAACCCAAGTCTCCACAACCTTGTGCGTCCCGAAATATGGAGGGGGAAGTGACCTCAATTTCGGTTTTTTCACTTTTTTGGGAAGAAATAGGCATTTAATCGAGAAAAGTCATTCGAGATGAAATGTTCCTCGTAAAATTTTCTTCAAAAATGGTTATTACGTATTTTCTTGTAATTGAAGTCATAGAGGAGTTATGACCAATAATAGCTACTATATTGAGTCACTCAGCGGAGGGCCAACAAGAAATTCTAAGCTGTAGTCATAGAGGAGTTACAGACCAGAATATCCGAATAGACGCATGGAAGAAGAGAAACACTGGGTAGAGATACGTTACTACAAGTAGAAGTTTTTGACGCGCGTTAGTGCGCTGTATGATTTTACTTCAGCAATCAAGTGAACTGCAAGCAATTAGCGACATTTTCAATTCCCCTCATTCTTCGGCGCGTGATATATTTCAAGCAGGATGTACTGCTTTTCTAATTATTTATGGAGCGGACAAGGAGGAAATACATCTTTAAATGACCACCGCTTCTATTCTTTTAAACATGCAGCTTCAAAGTTACAATCGTCAATTTTGAAGACTATATGCCCAACAGAAGGTGCAGCAAAGCAGCACACATTCAGAGTCTACCTTCAAATCCAGGCTTGGCGTAGCAATAATTTGGAAATGAGCGAATTGGGTTGGAAACGTGACCAAAATACGTCCACTCCAGTAACCACTACTGAACCTCCAGCACCCCAGACTCTTCTAAAAAAATTGTATTGCGCGAGCAAAAAAAGGTTGTGGCAGTGATTGTGGTTGTAGAGAACTCGGTAGGTAACCATTATACTGTAAGAAGAGAAAAGAATCATCTTCACAATTTCGATCTCCTCGAGAGCTTTCCGCCGCCGTTTATTATTCTCGACGGGTAGGATGATCTCATCACCTCCAAGATGTCCATTGTCCAGAAGGTGCTTCGCGAAGGCAGATTTTGTGAAGTTATTGTTGTCGAACGCCGATGCGTGCTCATTGATCCTAGCACGGAAAGCTCGGCCGGCCGGTTCTCCAACATAACAGGTGGGACAATCGCGACAATGGAGTAAGTATACATCGCTCCTAGATAAGGGAGGGGTCGAATCTTTCCCATTAAGAAGGACTTTCTGAAGCTTTAAGTAAGGATAGAATGTAGGGGCAAGATTACCAGTCTTAATTACATCTCTAATCAGAGATGTGAGTTTAGGGAGATAAGGAATTATGACAGGAGACTTCCTCCGACCTGTCCTGAGGGGCGGGGTGAAGGTAGTGATCCATTGGAGAGCTACCTTAGTAACTTTCTTCCGAACAAGGCCATTAATATCGATATTGACCTTATTAACTCGAGCTAATTGCTGAAGAACAGAAACCTCTTCAGCAAAGGCAGGAGGAGAAAGGGGGAGTGAGACCAGGCGGTGAATAAATGAATTGAAAGCAGCGATCTTATGGGAGAATGGGCAGAAAGACGAACCATGAATGAGAATGTCAGTAGTGGTGGGTTTTCTGTAGACTTGAAAGTCAAACCCATTGGGGAGGAGGGAGATCGTAAGGTCTAGAAAATTTATCTCATAGCCTCCGATCTCGACCGTGAAGTCAATAGAAGGATACAAACTGTTCATGAAATTCAAGAATTCATGGAGGGAGTGATCGGGCCCCTTCCAGACACAAAATATGTCATCGACATATCTGTACCAAAGAAAAACATGGTCAAGGAGAGGGTGCCCAGAATTGAAAAGCTCATCCTCAAGTCTAGACATGAAGACTTCAGAAATAAGAGACCCCAGTGGTGATCCGATAGGGACACCTATGTCAGGAGGAAGTTTGTTGATAGAGTCATTGAACTGACATATGTTGGGGTAGAGGCTCTTTTGAAGGAGGGTATTAAATTCGGAAATCAACGGAGTTGGGACTAATGCCTTCTTAAGTAACTCGTCCATGCGTTCACGGGTAGGGAGGAGAGGGACATGGGGGAATAAACCCACCACGTCAAAAGAAATAAGAATACTTCCAGGAGGGGGAGAGGAGTTGTGAGTGAGTAACTCAGATAACTCAATCGAGTTTTTTATAGAATAAGGGGAGTGAAAGTTCGTTACGTGTTTAAACCAAATATCAAGGTACTTGGCTAACTTGTAAGTTGGGGCGGAAATAAAAGATACCACAGGACGCATGGGGGACCCATTCTTATCATTCTTATGGATTTTAGGAAGACCGTAAAGGCGAGGAGCCTTAGGGTTAAGTATTAAGATCGCTGTTTTCAGGGGCTCCTTATCTAGGATATACTTACTCTTGTTGATTAGGCTCCGGACATCACTGTTGTAATTATCAAAATTGAAGGTGGGATCACTAGTAGCGCCAATAGAATCGAGACACTGGTACATCTTCTGGTTGAAGTCTGGTCTATCTATGAGGACAACAGAATTCCCCTTATCTGCTTTTGTAACGACGATATGGCATTCTTTCAATTTCTTGGTTAGGGAAGTGACTGTGTTGCGGAGGCTTTCACTCATGGTAGGAACACGGTTGTTGTGAATGATAGAGGCCAGTTGGTCAGTAGTGTCACCACGATATTTCAGACTGGCAGGAGCGCGGTCAGCAACAATTCTATCTTTAACTTGGCTAGTGTTTATCGGAGGAATCGAATATTTGAGCCCACGGGAAAGTAGATCTTCATCGTCCGAAAGAGTGGCAGAAGATTCATTAACGAGTCTCCTAAAGAAGTGGTGCTCCTCATGGGGGTCCAGTTGATCAGAGTTACCATGAATAAACGAGATTTATTTACAGACAACCGTATTATAAAAATTAAATTTGCGCGAGCGCTTTCGGGTAACAACCCATTGACGAGCGGAACTGAAACCAACTAACTGTTTTTACATACAACACGGAGATAAATAGGTAGGTACAATACAAAACATGCAAAAAACGAGTCGATAAGATTAGTCATGAATAACTGAAGACAAAAGTACAAGATAAAACGCCGTGAAAAACAAACCGAATAAAATAAAGGGAATGTTAACACAGAACTCATTGGGGTGATGGAGAAAGTGTGTCAATTAGACCCTGTGTGGGAGCCGAATAATTAAGCACTTCCCATCCTTGGGATCTATGTCTAGCGCTTTCTAAAGACTCAAGAGCAATTCTCTTGCGAAAAGAATTCTCTACGTGTAGTAGGGCTGCTGTTCCATTTCGATAGGCGTGCCTTTCTTCTTCAAGGTGTTTATAGAAACGAGAATCTTGAGGTTTCTGATCGAGATGTTCGTGTAATCTGATCTGGAACTGCCTACCTGTTTCGCCAATATAAATTGAACTGCAATTTGCGCAAGGAATCCTGTAGACACCAGTTTTTTCGTTACGATTGATGGGATCCTTGATTCTGCATAGAAGGGATTTAGTAGCCTAGTATTAATAGAGTAAAAAGCAGGGCGACGATGATAAGGTTTGAGTAATTTTGTGATTTGCGATGAAAATTCTCCGAGGTAGGGTAAACTGATCCATCTAGTCTTCTTTTTGTCTGGCTCACACCTAGGAAGTGTAGTAGAAGCATCAAGAGCTTTTTTGATTAATTTCTTCCTCACCAAATTTCTCACATCTAATTTGTGCCTACCATTAATATTAGCTAGGTAGATAATGGTATCCAGTTCCTTATTGAATTCTTCTGTAGTGAGAGGTATTGATGTTAACCGGTGTATTAAACTGTGGAATGCAGCATTCTTGTGAGAAATAGGAGCATAAGATGAATTACTGATGGTAATGTCTGTATACGTAGGTTTCCTATGAATACCAAAGTAATGATGGTTGTTAATGATAGAAATTTTTAGATCTAAAAAAGTGGAGGATTGTCCAGGAACATCCATCGTGAATTTAATCGTTGGAAATAGATTGTTGAGAGAAGACTGTAATACTTGGAGGAGGTGAGTTGGTCCATTCCATAAACAAAGCACGTCGTCCACGTATCTATACCAATAGATTATAATGTTCTGCAAGTTGTGGATTAGAAAGGAAAAATTTTTCTTCTAACATGCTCATGAAGATTTCAGCAATTGTGGAGGCCAAAGGCGAACGCATTGGAACTCCGATGTCAGTGGGTAAGGTGTAGATGTGACCATTGTATTAACAGATGTTTGGTGAAAGACATATCCTTAATAAATTCATGAGTTCCGACGTAATGAAATGAGGAACATGAGATTCGTGCAGTTTTGATTCGAGATATTCGAGAGTGGGGTTGATGGGGACGTTAGGAAATAATGCAGTTACGTCTAGCGTAAAAAGTTTAGAATCGGTAGGAGGAGAAACATCCTTGATTTTGTTCACCAAGTCTAGACTATTAATCACTGCATATTTAGAGTAGTGGTTGAGTGTGCTTTTTATCCAGAAGTCCAAAACTTTGGCTAGTTGGTACGTAGGAGCAGAGATGAAGGAGACAACTGGTCTCATAGGAGCATCTTCTTTGTGTATTTTAGCTAAACCATGAAGTCTTGGGGGGATGGGGTTAGGAATTAGTACGTTCTTCTTTTGCAATGGTGTTTTGAAAATGTGTTCACTATTGTTGATAGCCTTCCGAATGTTTTTCACAAAAGCGTCAAAATTGAACTCTGGATCTATGGAAGCACCACTACTATGTAGGAAATCGAGCATTTTTGTGTGATATTCTGACTTTTTAAGGATTACAAGGGATTGTCCTTTGTCTGCTTTAGTTATAATAGCATTACTCTCATTAAGCCTGCTTTTTACTCTATTAATACTACTAAATCCCTTCTATGCAGAATCAAGGATCCCATCAATCGTAACGAAAAAACTGGTGTCTACAGGATTCCTTGCGCAAATTGCAGTTCAATTTATATTGGCGAAACAGGTAGGCAGTTCCAGATCAGATTACACGAACATCTCGATCAGAAACCTCAAGATTCTCGTTTCTATAAACACCTTGAAGAAGAAAGGCACGCCTATCGAAATGGAACAGCAGCCCTACTACACGTAGAGAATTCTTTTCGCAAGAGAATTGCTCTTGAGTCTTTAGAAAGCGCTAGACATAGATCCCAAGGATGGGAAGTGCTTAATTATTCGGCTCCCACACAGGGTCTAATTGACACACTTTTTCCATCACCCCAATGAGTTCTGTGTTAACATTCCCTTTATTTTATTCGGTTTGTTTTTCACGGCGTTTTATCTTGTACTTTTGTCTTCAGTTATTCATGACTAATCTTATCGACTCGTTTTTTGCATGTTTTGTATTGTACCTACCTATTTATCTCCGTGTTGTATGTAAAAACAGTTAGTTGGTTTCAGTTCCGCTCGTCAATGGGTTGTTACCCGAAAGCGCTCGCGCAAATTTAATTTTTATAATACGGTTGTCTGTAAATAAATCTCGTTTATTAATCATAATGAACCGTAATTTCATTGAGGAACGTGTTTCGTTAATCAAAGTTACAATGTTGCATCTGAAGTAGTGATTGAATCTTCTTCTCCTTCTTCTGTCGGAGAGTAACCAGTAGGCCTTCTGTCCCGCCTGTTACGTTGGAGAAACCGGCCGAGCTTTCCGTGCTAGGATCAATGAGCACGCATCGGCGTTCGACAACAATAACTTCACAAAATCTGCCTTCGCGAAGCACCTTCTGGACAATGGACATCTTGGAGGTGATGAGATCATCCTACACATCGAGAATAATAAACGGCGGCGGAAAGCTCTCGAGGAGATCGAAATTGTGAAGATGAGAACTCACCACGCCTGCAACCTCGTAAATCGGACTACATAATTATGAAGATGATCTCATCAATAAACTTTATTGCACCGCCCCGGAGTATGAGTGTACAGAAGTTTAATTCTTGTAATCTGTTTTAGATGTATAGCTTTTCATTCTGAGGATGACAGCTTTGTCGAAAGACGTCTCATGTGTTTTTATATAAAAAAAATATATACGGGCTACGCAGTGAAAAACTTCTTTTCTCTTCTTACAGTATAATGGTTACCTACCGAGTTCTCTACAACCACAATCACTGCCACAACCTTTTTTTGCTCGCGCAATACAATTTTTTTAGAAGAGTCTGGGGTGCTGGAGGTTCAGTAGTGGTTACTGGAGTGGACGTATTTTGGTCACGTTTCCAACCCAATTCGCTCATTTCCAAATTATTGCTACGCCAAGCCTGGATTTGAAGGTAGACTCTGAATGTGTGCTGCTTTGCTGCACCTTCTGTTGGGCATATAGTCTTCAAAATTGACGATTGTAACTTTGAAGCTGCATGTTTAAAAGAATAGAAGCGGTGGTCATTTAAAGATGTATTTCCTCCTTGTCCGCTCCATAAATAATTAGAAAAGCAGTACATCCTGCTTGAAATATATCACGCGCCGAAGAATGAGGGGAATTGAAAATGTCGCTAATTGCTTGCAGTTCACTTGACTGCTGAAGTAAAATCATACAGCGCACTAACGCGCGTCAAAAACTTCTACTTGTAGTAACGTATCTCTACCCAGTGTTTCTCTTCTTCCATGCGTCTATTCGGATATTCTGGTCTGTAACTCCTCTATGACTACAGCTTAGAATTTCTTGTTTGCCCTCCGCTGAGTGACTCAATATAGTAGCTATTATTGGTCATAACTCCTCTATGACTTCAATTACAAGAAAATACGTAATAACCATTTTTGAAGAAAATTTTACGAGGAACATTTCATCTCGAATGACTTTTCTCGATTAAATGCCTATTTCTTCCCAAAAAAGTGAAAAAACCGAAATTGAGGTCACTTCCCCCTCCATATTTCGGGACGCACAAGGTTGTGGGGACTTGGGTTTCTTCCCTATATTCAGGAGACCATTTCCAACAACTTCTAACAATAAAATCTTTTGTAGCAATTTTTTCATTTTCAAAACTCTTGCTTGCCTGGACTAAGAGGGGGAGGGAGAAATAAGTTGATGTTGTGAGGATGATCATGATTTTTTTTCTCATAATGCAGCATGTGGTGATTTTGAAATAATCTTTTCAAGCATTGGTTTCTGTAAAGCATGTCAAAAACAATTATACTAATTTCATTTTCAGTGAACGTCACTTTTCCCAAAAAGCCTTCATAAGGACGTTTTTTTTTTTTATTCGCAATTTTAAGTGAAATTTATTAGCGTCTGACTTGAAATAATAAAAGGTTTAAAGGATGAACACATCTAAACTTGATAACAGTGCAATAAATTTTCATCTAGGCCTACTTAATAAGATTCCAAAATTTTTCTGAGAAGTACAAAGTTAGAGTCAGGCCTATAGATTCATCAGTTATTTTTTGCAAATGTAACTTACCATGCTATAAATGCCTCCAGGTTCTTTTCATCCTTCAAGGACTGAAAAGCTATCAGACACCCTCATTCAATGTTTTAGTAAAAAGACGCAAATTTACTTTTCAAAAATTAAAAAATGGAAATAATTAGTAAGCAGGTATTTATTCTGAATCTTTTCACCAAATACAAAAGTTTACATAGGTAGGTAAGTACCTAATTAGTAACGAAAAATTCGACGAGTCATTCCCAGCACAATTTCAAAAAAATTAAGTATTGTTCGATGGAACAAGATGACAAGACTAGAATAACAAATGTAAAAAAATGAACCAACTATAAGAATAAACTGATAAGTACGAAACTGATGCGCAATTCAAAATGTAAATACTCATCTTCTTTAGTTTTCTCTTCCAACTTATTGTCGACTTCGACGACCTCCGATAATGCGTATATAACTGTAGGTATGACTCTTCGAGGAAAATCAGTCATCGAAAAATTGGTTGACACGTCGTCCAAGACTTTTGAGTACATCCTTTGCAATCGTTGCATTTCTTCGTCAAAACAACACAGCCTACAACTCACTCTCAGGGCAGACTCCACCGTCACATCTTTGTCATTTAATTGAACCCAAACATGGAAAAATTCTTCGTGGATCAGGAACATTCTGATGTCTCGATTCTGGAACCAGTCAGCCAATTCACTCTCGTCCACAATTCCTAGTCTTAGCTCGCTAAGTGGAAAGTACCATTTCATGTGTGTCGCAGGTAAATCCGGAGACGACTTCGTTTGGTCAAGACAATCGGGAAATTTTTGGCATATATCATCCATTACAGCTGGCAAAATAGTATTCATTATCGGCTTCGTCATAACTTGTCGAGGCAATGGTGACCATACTCGCCGAATTACCGCGTTGACTGATCCATTGATTATCTCGTCCACCTTTTCGACAGTGCATAATTTTAACCAGGAAGATCGGACGAATTTCGATATCACGCGTATTTTTTTCTCGATTTTTTCACTAGGACTTGGTGGAAAGACAAGATGATCACCCGTAGCGACGGTGAAAATCTCCAATTTCAGAACTTTAGAAATGAGCTGCGTATGGTCGCCTTCGGGAAAACAACTTCGACTCGATCTCGGTTTTGTTAAATTCGCGAATTCGTTCAACAAATGGAACGTTCTGATCATTACGGTCGCATCGTTTGACGTAGGTGTTGGATGAACTCCTGGTAGCATTATTGACACAATCTTAAAATATATTGAAAATAATTGAACTTGCATGGTGCACTTATTTAGTACCGGTAGATAGATAAGAATAAAAAATTTACGAGCTACAGATTGTCAAGATGATTTAAGGGTTGTTATGGAACACGTTTAACAGAACGCAGACGAGAAGTTGAGTGACTACGCGGTTTGTTGTATTCTTATATTTCATCCCCTAATTCTCATTCAGATCAGGGAGACGTTCGGCAAACTTCGGATATTTTCAACTAATACCGGTACCGGGACAACATCGAAAAACTACTGAATTGCACGACATAGTCTCCCATTTTTCTCATACTATTTCTATGAATAAATGTCCGTCCACATGAGATAGTTTGGCTCTGCCCGCACTTTGACGTTTCGGTTGACCAGCAACCTTCTTCCAAGACCGATAACCAAATACGTATATCTCCCACTGTTCTAATGAATCTGCAATGAAATTAAAAATTAATGACAGCGAGCTTCAGTAAGACAATTGAATATATTGGAGAGTGTCTTCCAACAGTGATAACCTATGACGTGTGCAATGGTATACCCCCGCCCCACCAGAAAAAAGTACGGACTACGAAGGACGTTGTTTCAGAAGAGAGGAGGAATTTTTTAGTGCCGATTATTCTGCACAATTTCAAAAAATTGAACCTGAACCTCATTTGAATATGCGTTTTCATGGATTGTGCAATCAAAATGCACAGAAAATGAGGTAGTATTAGACAGGTTTGCAAAGCTGTATGCCCAGAAGTAGGGAAAGTTTACACAAACTTGAAGTCAACAGAAAATCAGAGAGGGAAGATTTACTGTGCAATGATGTTACAAGAAGTTCAAAATGGTCACTTCAGTCAACTGACTAGATAAATCAAGAGTGAATAGATATAATGACCAGAAAAAGGTAATCAGAGTAAAAAAAATCCTAAAATTCTGACTAGTCCTTCGTCCTGCACGCACCAAAGTGCTTTGTTAAGTTTGTTATGTACCTTGTATGTACATCAACCAATCGCAGATCACTATTTATAGTAATGATGCAATCTGATTGGTTGTTTTTTATTCAGCCAATGAGAGAGTAGTATTGGGAGCTATAATTATAAGTTCAATTCAACTTTGTACAGCAGAGAAGTAAGTAAATATAAGTAATAGAAGCAATCCGTTGTCTTCACTCTTTGAGTAAGCATAATTAATTAGCCTTCTGAATATTAGCCAATGACAGCTTCTTATTTCTGATGATAATGCAATCTGGTTCAAGTTTGTTCTGTATGCAGTCATTAAGAATGCAGTATTCTAGAGCTAGAGGACTCAGAAGGGGTGAGGCCTTAGTAGCAATCAACAACTCAGACAGTCAATAAGCACTTATTGTAAACTTGAATATTGCATCGCTATTTCAAATGGAGGTCAAGGATTTTATTAGATTGGCAAAACTGACAGTGAAATGAGAATGAATAGATATAATGAAAGAATTTTTGGGAAAAAGCAGTAAAAATGAGCGAAAATCTTTCAAAACTAACCTTCCCTACACGCTTGAGCCTCTAGTTTAGTACGTGGACTCACCTGATTGGCTGTATAAACAACATCCAATCACAGTTCAGTATTCATGATGATAACGTATTCTGATTGGTTGTTATGTATCCAGCCAATCAGAGAGCCGTATTCTTTAGCTATATAAAGAAAGTCAGGAGGGGTGAGGGGTTAGTAGCGATCAACAACTCATACATTCAACAAGCATTTATTGTGAACTTGGAAATTGCATCGCTATTTAAAATTTTTTCCATAATAATGGCTTTCTACAATCTTATGCATGTGATACAATCTCAATCGGAGACTTTGCTCACGATGGATCAAAAGTTTGACATTATTTCTGCCTTGCCGGTAGAAATATCCACCTCTATATTCCGGATGCTGGATCCTACTTCAATGGCAGCAGCAATGCAGGTCTCAAAGAGATGGTACCGACTTTATCGTGTCGACCGACCGCTGAGACGCGCTCTCAAGAAGAAGGTCTTGGAGCAGCGCCGCAGAAATGTTGAATTTATTCATAATTTTTCGGTACAACCGACTGACTCTTGGTTCAGAAGGGATCCTCCGATTGCTAGTCATAGACTAATGGCTCCTAACCAAGCCTCGAAGAAACGCAAACGAGCCTCGACAAAGCACCAATTTCAACGTGCTAAGCTTTTGCGGATCTGAGTCCCTCTTATTCTGTGAGAATAGCTGTAAATACCTAGTAAAATAAGAATTTACAAAATATAAAATATTTTATCTCGACCTCTGTCTTTGCATTATTCAGAATTATGGAAAACAAAGCATAGAAAATAACAACAAGTTTTTATGAAAAGAAAAATTTTATCAAATATTCTTCCATTGGAAGGGACAACCCGAGACAGTCGAAGTTACATTTTGAATTTCATAATAGAAAACCATTTCATGAAATTCATGATACACGTCCGCGGAATCCGCAAGTCTCACTGTCCTATGGTAAGTGTAAATTGTTTTTTGTAGACGTATTAGGTTTTTTGTGAATAACGCTCAAAAAAAGTTTTTTAACGTGAAGTTGAATCTGTCCAAATCTGATCAACTTTTCCCCTTCCGATCATATGAGAGTCGAAATTTTACCCAGTTCCCGTCCTACCATACGTAGGCTTGGAGTCAAACTTCCTCCGCCCCCCCCCTATCATATATAGATTGAAAGTCAAAATTATTTTCTCCCCTTCGTATCATATGTAGCTCGAGAGTCGACATCATTCTAAGCCCTCCATCATACAAGTATAGCTCCAGTCAAAAGTCTTCTGACCGTCTCCTATCTTATACAGCCCGAGAGTCACAATTCTTCTAAATCTCTCTTCTATCATATCTCATCATTAGAGAACGGATTTTCGGTGCTAAAAAATTCTGCTATTCGATGACCAAAAGGCAAATTTCGTTATTATGCGGTATTAAAGAAAAAAACGTACAGAAAATTGAAAATCGTGGAAATTTCTAAGCAAATCGAACAAGAAATATAATACTAAGCATCAATTACGAGTAAATATCATTATTCATCAATTTGAAATTAAGAATTGTGTAAAAAAAAAACACAGTATCATGCAGAAGGAGAGTACGTGTTTTTCAATATTTTCTTGTGAAAAGCGTTCTATGCGTAGAAAAGCACCGTATTTATGGTTTTTCTCGTCAATTGGTAGGAAAATACTAAAATGAAATAATATATTGGAACACCTCGAGATTACTGTATTTACAAGAATAAGGTTGTTTATAATATACTTTTCATATTCAATCGGGACACAGTAGCTGATAAATTCAATGGTGGGAAAAGTAAAAAAAAATAATTTTAAAAATGAATTACTTATTTTCTTACACAAAATGCGTTGAAATGTGAAGAATGATTCAAAACATACAAGAAAAATTAATAATAGTATTAATCAAAATAATTACACATTTTTTAAGAAAAAATATTCCGTGTGTGACCGATTGCAAGTAAAATATTATTGTAAAAATTAACTGCGAGCGCGCTTTCATATTTCTGCTTCATTATCGCGGTTCATTTTTATATCATCTTACTTACGGTATACTTTATTTTTTCTTTAAAAAAATATTATACTGATTACTGATTGATAAAAATGGTCCGTACAATTTCGGAACACATCGAAGTTATTAATAATAGTATTTGAAGTAAGTCTTCATCAAATTCTAGGTAGGTATACAGTTCCTCTAGGATTACTTTTAAATTATCTTCCTAAATGGTTGGAATCAATAAATAATTTCAATTTCAAAGCGCTTTATTTCATTTTTTTTTTTTTTTTTAAACATATTTACATACATTTCATTTTGCACAAATAGTCAAATACTTATAATAATAATATGGTAATAATAATATCGAGGAAAGAAAGAATTAATAGACGATGAATAAAACAGGGAAAAGAAAATTCCGATAACTGCACAAAACTGACAAAATTAAACGAATGACGAAAAAAATAAACGAAGGTAAACAACCTAAATAATTGCAAAAATAATTTCGGACGGTATTTCCTGCAAAGACAATATTTTACGATTACTCACACTCATTTTCTCTAGTCTACTAATATTAATCTACTTTTTCTCGTGACTCGGTTTTTTCATCTTTTCCTTCGGTGTCTTCATTGTCTTCCGTTCACAAATACGAACAGAATTGTTCGAACTGTTTTCAATTCTTCACTAGATAGTAAGGCCGAAATATTGTAGATAAATTCCATATATTTTTCCATCGTAGAGAAACTTCTGATGATATCGAATAGAGTATGATTCAAAGTAAAAAGCCGTCCAAGTAACTTCCATATATTCTTCTTCCTGATTTTTCGTTCTTCAGTTCCAGAATCACAAGTAACAATGAAACTTTTGCTTGCTACCTCATTTCTTAAGACCAAGCAAAAATGTTGAGCACTCACTACGGAAAGCTCTTCTCAAGTTCTAGGGTGCATCCTTTCCCAATTTCAGCAACCGTATAATTTTTGTCGTGTTCTTTTTCGGGTATGAGTACTTTGATCTTGACTAGGAAAATTTTGTCCACCGCTTTCCTACCCGCTATAGCGCCAACGAAGCCTCGTGTTTGTTCCTGAAAAGTATTTGAAATTTATAACACAAAATAATCAAGAAACCTGTTTTTCGTTCCAAAACAAAAAAAAAAAAAATACAAATATCAATCAATCGATGTTCTTTCGATGTAGAAAAAATACCTCTTGTCTCACTGAGGTATTACAATAGTAAAAAGAATAATAATATTTCAAAACTCTCAATTATTGAATCATTTTTCCTGATTTTTGAGAAAGCTTATTTGGATTCATCGAATAGAAATTACGTTCTGTTTCTGTTTTTTCGATTCTTATCAATCAAAAAATAACTCTTGGAACTTATCAACGTTTATTCAAATATTATGATTCATATTTTCATTAGAATCGTCAACCACCCTTTAAAGAACATGATCTCGACGAATGAACCCAACATGAATAGTTATCGTTCTCAAGCTCAATCTTGGTCCAATAAATCAAAGTTAGAATTTTCAGGAAGAATTTATTTGATGAATTCTAACACTCCATTTTACCATAAAGCACATTTATCGGACAGGGAAGACTAGAAATCTGACAAACACAAAATAAGCTCACAACTATTATCGTCTGCGAACAATTCTCAAAATTCTCAAAGGAAAAAACATGTAATACTCGCACAGCTAAGTATGTTTCTCGAATGAAAACAAAAATCTCGAAGAATTTTAACTAGACATAACGAGGATAAAAAAAATATCTACCGACTCAAATTTTTCCTTTACCCTTTAGAGCTAGTGATGAAAATTGGAACGTGATTCATGAATAAAACGAAAACTCATACGATCAGCGTCCCGAAATCCACGGTTTGAAAAGTGTACTTACTTACATCAAAACCTTCTACTTTCGTGTCAAATAACGCGGTGAAAGTATCTCCACAGAAATCGTTTATGCATTAACACATACCTATGAGTCGCGCTCAGCGAAACCATGTACTAAATCGGGGGAAAAAATTCTGATTTTTGGCGAAATTTTCAGAGGTTTTCTGCTTTCGAATAAAGAAAAAAATCAGGTTCCCTAACATCAAAATTGACCGCTGTAGAAATTTTTAAAGATTCAAATTACGAGAAAAACTACAAACCTTCTTTTCGTTTTTTGGCAGTAGGTACCTATTTCGAAATTTTGTTTTCCGACTTAGTACTTACATGGTTTCGCTGAGCGCGACTCATATCACCACAGATACAATGATCTTACTAACTAATCACGTTGAATAAGGTCGGCTCAGGATTTTCCACAAAGTCACTCCATCTTTTGAATCCTTTCATTTCAATGTGACGACTGATGATATTCCTTTTAATTCAGCTTTTACTTCTGCAGCGGAAATTTTGTTCGATACAATATCGAACGAGTTGAGTACCTGACAATTTAAAAATGTAAGTTAAAGGTAGTGCAAATTATGAAATTTTTAAACTAAATATTCAAATGTTATGACATCGAAGGTTTTCATTGAATATTATTCGAAAATTCTGACTCCTTTTGTATTTTGATCGCACTGAATATTTCGAAAATGTAACAGCATGTAGGCTATTGAAAACACAAATATTTGAGTGAGGAAGATAGTTACAGACGAATAAACGAGCGGAGGGTTTAATTTTGGGGATTTTTAAGAAAGAATATTTGTGTCATGCGAGAGTGGGAAACATAAAAATTTTAAATTAACATTACAATTAGAAATTATTCAGCAGTCGTCCTAGTAGCTTTGTATTCGTACCTTAGGAATACTCAACAGTGGGACACCGCCCAACATATCAACAACCGGCTCTTCTTTTCCAGATTCTTTCGGAACAAATTACCAAGGATTATAATATCATCAAATTTTACGGAATTATTCATGATCGAAAAACTTACACACCTGTAGTATCGAAAAAGAGGAAACATGAAACAGTTCGCGGACATAGGTAACGAATGCATCCTAGAGCTTTCGTTCCTAGTGTATGTACTTACTTACTTTTAAATCGACGGAGCATTCTATCATCTCTTAGGATACAATTCGTTCGGTTTTTTCTAAACCAATGAGTAAGAACTACGTTAAAACAAATCAGATCTCTACTCTAAATCAATCAAATATAGTTCTACGAATAATAATAATACCTTGTGAGCGAAAACAAAACTTTGTCCGTTATTGAAAACGCAAAGCTTGGCTAGACCCAACATTTTTGGATTCTTTTTTCAAACAACTTCACTCTGCTGGAACAAAAAAAGACACTACTAGGTATCAGAAATCAGAATTAAATTATGTACCTGAATAGACAGTTCAAGCCAATTAATGATCTAATCCGGTGCGAACCGAACATACGGCATCGTGAAGAGAACAGAATACAGTACCTAGAATACAATTAATAATGACTAGAAAATGTATTTACTTGATAAGGTGAATCGAACTTGAAATTTCGGGATACGATAAGGATAACCATTACCTTTTGATTCAAGTTCTTGCGATGAAATTTTGGGCCCGTTAAGGAAAAAATATCCCAGTTCTCTGTGTGTCTGGCATGTCTCGTCTCTTCTATCATCCTCAAGATCTAGCACCTTATCAAGACCGTTTCTCTCTGTGGTTTTGTCATAACAACAAGTGATTCGAATTTCCCATGGAATTTCCTTGAGTACCTATTGAATTGGTGTTATAAACACCTCCACCACAGCGCTTTTCAGTTTTTCACTACCTATTTTTCAATTTATAAAATTTCTGCAGTAAGTATTATGTTCTTTTTTATAGCGCTTTATGTGAAATCCTGAAAAAATTCTACTTTTCACTCTGCCACTGCCAGCCATTAGTATTATTTTGACAAAATAATGCGGTTTATATAAATTGATTACCAGCAGGCAGTCTACTTATTTTCCCATTAATTTTATGGTGACTTCGATTTTGACAAGATTAATTATAACGACATTTGGTTCGTTTGAAAACGCGATTTGCTTCAATCCTCATCCTATTTGATTTCTACTCACTTACTTTTTTTTCTCAATTATGCAAATTATTGCAAAGATAAAGTATAAGACAAAATATTAATTTATCTTTCTTGTCAATTCAAATTTTGGTAGATCACAAAGTATTAAGTACTACAGAATATATATAGGGTTTTTAGATCCACAAGAGCTTAGCTCGCTTAAATTGGCCGATTGGCGCATTTTTGAGGCTCTTCAGCGTTATTTTGAATTATTAATCTTCCTACAATTTTCTTTTATCCTTTTAATTGTTGTCGTGGTAATATTAAACTGATATTGTTTGTAAAATCGTCGAAAGTATCAAATTTGGATTCAGGCTAAAATACTGTGTAATTCGTTTAATTGGTTTGTCTCTAACTTTCCCATATTCTTAGGTATTAAATTTACCGCTAGAAAATGAATTTTTTCGCTTGAAACTACCTACAGAAATGTATTATCAGCTGTGGCAAAAACATCGGCTTCTACGACCATCTATCCAGAATAAGTTGCCCATACCTACGAATTATGTCTTTAAGGAGCTGATATTCGTTGATTTTTTCCGACCACCGAATAAGACGCATCAGCTACAAGTTGTTGACATTAAGCCACTTATTTTATTCATGTTCGCTGCGCTGTAATGTATTCTCAGTGCCGTAGAGCACGTACTTTTTCATCTTCGTTTTGCGACATCGAGGGAAATTATTTTTTAATGTTCTTCCTCCATAGAAGAATTACCTACTTCAATGAAATAAAAAAAAAAAAAAAAATGAAATGCTTTCATATATTCCTGAATAAAACCACCACCACTGTGCCCACAATATCTCGACCAAATTTCTTCATTATTTAGGTCGAGACTTGGATCGATTTTTGAGATTTTAGTTTAGTTCTCCAAGTCTTATCACGCGTAAAAGCGTTTAAACTTTGAATCTGATTTCATGCACACGAACCATATCTTGTCGCCTACGGACGTGAAATTGTTTCTCGTCGAAGGATTTTGTTCTTTTCTTTTTTTCTCTCTTCTTCCAACGATGACAAATTTCATTACAAACGTAACACTGGGGCCTCGAATAGTATTGCACGCGCCAATACAAAGTAGCGAGTCGAGATAATAATTTCACTATTGTTGCTTCAACCTCAATAAAATTGTAAAACTATGTGAGTAACTCGTATCTAAGTGTTGGAGCCGCTAGATTGTGGTTTCACAGCGAAAGTGCAATCGGAAAGGAAAAATAATATCCCCCCCCCCCTCTATCCTGGTAAAAAGGAGTTCGGGATCAAGAGTCAATCCAATTTAATCAAAGTTTTTATTTGTTGCGCAAGATTATTTTCCTCAATCATTTACCTACGTTTTACGGGTATTCAGTTCTTTCAAATTTTTTATATACCTACTTCACTTATTAATCACAATATGCGAAGCTCAGATTGCAAGTTTCAACCTTGAAAGTACCCCATAGGAGAGAAATGTGCCTTCCAGCACTTTTTGGCAATGAACCCCGCTTCCGGCATTTATTTTATGTTCGGAGTTTTTCGGTAAAATAAGAATTTTTTCCTCACCAAGCTCTCTCACCCAAAAAACAAACTCCTATCATATTTCAAAGGATATGCTCATTACAAAAATAATTCGTCATATGCCGAGGAATCTACATTCTGGTAATGATGTTATTGAGTAGAGTGTGACATCTGTGACCTAATTATATTATCAGTAGTCTAACTAATTGAATGAATAGTTCGTTTCGGACCTAATAATTAATGTCATCAATCCATAGGTAAGTTATAACACTAGTCATCTACAGTGATTAATATGTTGCATCTCATTAATATAGGTAGGTAGTATTTTTCTCCCGTTTTTAAATTATATTTTTCTTTGATGAAACATCACTCAACGCCATCAGTCATCAAGAAGAGTTTTTCATTTTTGATGGGTAGGTAGATATTTTGATATAAGTATTCCTCGTCAATTCAGTTTAACAGTACCTGAGTATCTTAGATGTATTCATTATTTTGTTTGCTCTTGTTGTGTCAGTTATGTACCTACCCATATGAAATAGCATTAATTATTTGTTTGTTTTAATTTTGATACTCCGATAATAAATTATTTTCCATTGGCCTACAATTTTGAAGTTGCGCTTATTCATAATATCATTATCACAATTCATCTGTTCCTACAATTCCCACAATGCCATCAAGAATATCATGATCTTGGAATTCCTCAAATTTTGGAGATACCTACTTCTAAAGTAGGTAGTTATTTGAACAGAAATCTAAACAGCATATTAATTGTGAATACCTACATAAAGAATCTCTGAAGAAAAAATGCTAAGACTTTGATAACTTCCCTCTTCAATAACTCAACTGTAAGTATTTCCAGAAAACCTTGTTTCATGGAAGGAATTTTCATCTGAAGATCGGACTATAAATATAATCATAATCACCGGAACAGAATAAACAATGTGTGCGGTAGGTCAAAGTCTTGGATAAAGGAAAAAAACAAAAGAGTGAAAAATGCCGCCCCATGTTGAGCGCTATTCACGCCTTCTCTCACAATTGTGAATGTAGATTGCGGTGGAATTTATTCTAACTCATTTCCTCTCTTCCAAACTTCCTATACTCTGTACATACCAGCATACCGGTATCAGTTGATTTCTGTTTCGTTTTTCAGTGGATGATTTTTGCAGTTAGAAATCTATTTTGTAGAAACTAAAACAACAGTATAATGGCCTACCGACTTACTATACTACCTACAACAAATACCTACTCACTTCTTCTGTTAAATATAATATACTTGATTCTAAAACTCTAATTAGTGGGAACTGATGAGTGAATGTTGATTACATTTTGCACAATAAGTATGCTGGCAAATGAGATAGCCCATGCGAGAGAGCACGCAGTACCTGTAGGTACATTGTGCTGCATGATTGAGACAAGATACCTCCTACATATCCGTGACTAATTCAGATTTGTTTTTACCCAGTCTAGTTCTACAACTGTACCTACACGTGCGGTTGTGACTTTTTAATTCTCTCTTTTTTTTCTCACCCACTATGACATAATTAATCAGTAAATTGATGGAGACTCCGAATTACGGCTATTCAATACTTGTCAGTGTAGGTACCTATCACTTCTTTTTCTACTTACATAATAATTAAGTTGATCAGTAAAACCGGCAGCGTTCAAATATCTTTCTTCCTGTGCCTCCCGGTAAACATTCTGAAGCACTCTGAAGCACTCTGAAGCACTTGGGAATTACAACCCCTGTTTTTCCCTTTTGAAGCCTGCTTGAAGCCCTCTTGAAGCTCGCTTGAAGCACTGAGAAGCCCAGTTGAATCCCTTTTGAAGCCCTGGGCTTCTCAGTGCTTCAAGCGGGCTTCAAGCAGGCTTCAAAAGGGAGAAACGGCGTTAGAGAAAGTGTCGTGGAATCGTACGGGCGCATTTTTGAGATTTAGGGGGTAGAGAAAATACATGAAACATGGCAATTTAAGTACCTGCTGCAGTTTTAGAATATCGGTACCTACCTATTGTTTTTTCTGGTCATTATGAGTGAATTAAAATTGGATTATTTTCTATTCACCAATAAAAAATCCTTTGCGCGCTGCCATGGAACTTATTATTATGGTTTGCATGGTGCCGCTCTAGTATTATCATGTAGGCCCATGATAATACTCACGCTTACAAAAAAATGAAATCAGCCTTTAGTGAGCTGATTGCATGGTGACCAATTTGCGTAGTCAAATCCTGAATCAAATTTTAGAACATATATCTAGGCCTATAAAAGAAACATTCCCTTCCTCCAAGGAAAACATGAAACTTTATTTCAACCACTAAAAAATTATCGATGTTAGGATTGTTCAGGGAAGGAAATTTCAAAGAATTCCACATCAAATTCACCTAAGTTTGGATTAGTGACTATTATTCATTCGGAGTTCATTCAAGTTTTACCTATTATTGCTTGTTTCATGCACCAATGTTAGAGAAGATATTTGAAGTGATAGAAAGCAAGTTCAATCTGGTATACGGTCGTGCACTCCCTCTCCTATACTCTACATGATAGGTATAAAACGGTTGAATTTTGTCATTATTGTGTTCACCGTTAAACGTCTCGTTGTGATCGTCTAATACATTTTGAAAAAGAACGGTGATCTGCGTTTAAAAAATATGGCTGGTAAATTAAGCACCAAGTTTATCATTATACTAATCGTATTAACAGTCGTATGGTTACCTAGTAGTGTGTATTTGGTTCTTCTGGCGCTCCAATCTAAAAGTGAACTTTTTATATGGCTGGTTTTGATTGCCTCTCCTATACCTATTATATTCTATTGGAGTTTACACAATTCATCGTTATGCTCCGTCGGTTGAAAGCGTCCCATCGATGTACGCTGCAGCAGAAGAGACTCCATTAGAAAGGATCTGGGAAGCCTTTCGGAGAGTGCGTCTAATAAATCTACTACGCCGAAGGAATAACGATACCTCAGGGGAAGACCTACCGCCTCCAACTAGATTGTCGGTCATACCTGGTCCAACAGTTCGGTACGCTGTTGGGCAGCCTCAGCCTGGATCAAGTTATTGTGGAGAAACAAGTTTCATCCAAGGTCCCGAAAAATCGAGAGGGAGCGTATTTCCACCGGTGGGTTGAGACAAAGGAAAGAACGTCCTTGCTCAGACTGAAGAAATCTAATTTTATTGATTCGTGGGTTTTGGAAGTAATGACCCTCAAATCAAACTATTATTTTGACTCTTTATAGTTTTACAAGCTGCTCTCCCCGTCTTGCAGACGGTTTACTTATTCTTCTTTTTGTGATAATTTTTCTCTTCTTTTAGGAAAAGTATAAAATTCTGGCTTTTTTCCTTTCTAAATTTTTCGAATAATTCAAAAGGTTTTCTGTTCTTTGAATTTTCTCGTTTAAATCTCTCCACTCTTCCTCGGAGTCATTTATAATCTTTGTGGACTCTCTCTTGATTCGTCCTTGTTTGATGGCACAAAAATTTAGTCCATCGACTACCTCTCCTTTACTCTCCAAACTACTCATCTTCAAATCGTACTCTGCATATTTTTCGGTGTACATATACCTCGCCTTGAGAATCTCTCTTCATCACTCCTATTTTTTCTCTATTAAATCGATCTTTCCCTCTAAATCAAAATCCTCTCAACTCTGTCATAGAAAGTGAATCGCCTGTTTCGAACATTGAGTGTATTTTCATTTTCAAATTTTATAATTAACGATCGCCGATACCCGACTTGCCCCTGCAAAACTACTCACCAACAACAGATTTTTCTGCATAAAATCACATCCCGTCATCTGGTCATTATCTTACCCGATTTTAAGCAGTAAAATAATACTCTCTTACCCACTCGACTTCCCCTAATGACCGCGACACAGAAAGTGAAACATGTTCCTTCTTCAACGGATTTTCTAATTCACAAACTTACTGAACATGATCTTAATACGTACGTATAGAAATTGAACACTGCGTGTCATACTCTTACGCATCCATTAAACCTTACAGAAATCCAATCCTCAACCTACCGTTGGACTCGGCCAATTAATCTTTAATCATTGTTGACAATCCAATTGACTGCTCTTTACTTTGAAGTATAGGTAATATTTACGGGAACCTTTTATCCTCCCGACAACATCAGTTTTGGCACTCACTCATCAAGAACAAATTTCACATCATGAAATTGCATCTTGTCACAGACTATATTCAGATAATAAGTTGTAATTACCCGGCTCACATTTTCCTACCCATCCGACCACTGACCAGTATGCAATTTTCCAAAAACTGAATTCATCATTTTCTACGTCGCATTTTCTATAATAGTTGTGGATCACCAGTTATGTGAGTTTTCTATTATAATATTTAACAGAGTCGTTGAACCGGCTGCTAACGCTGTTCTACCCATGTTTGTCACAAAAATTATTCAACCTCCCGATCTCACTCATGACATAAATGATATCGACAGTAAAATGATACGCCCCACGGCCGATAAGCTTAGACTACTCCTCCAAACTACTTCTTTTCCAAATTTTACACCTGCAGTTCTTAACGCCACAAACCATCACTCTAATTTGTATAGAGATCAATATTCGCCTAACTCACTCTCCTTATTATTCTCTATGACTTTTGTGCCCTCACTACCCGTATTGAAACATCCATCGACCCTAATAATCTATGAAAACTTCAAATTTCTCCAACGGCACCAGATATGGCATTTAATCACTGAGAACAAATTTTGTTTCCTAAATTTTTTTCCCTACGTAGTAGTGTTTCTATCTCAATCGACATTGTGAATAACAAATCTGGCCCTTACACGTGCCTAGCCCGTGCCTGTAATTTCCAAAAGTTTGACAATGTGTTCTTACTTGTCCAACAACTTATTCTCAATTATTACCCTATCTATTCCGTGATCTCTGCCCCTCCTTGAGATGCTCTCTTCATCACGTCAATACTTGCTTACATGTTCTCTGATTGATACCACGCCATGAGAAACTTTCTTAAGTCTCTGGATCTACGAAAATCAAACACTTCCACACTCACCCACGTATACCGCCACTCCCACTGGACATCTCACTCACTGAAAAAGAAAACTACCTGCAGAAGATCACTTCCCATTATTGATCATATTCTTACTCGATATTACGCAGTAACTACCACTTGATACTTGTCTCTCCCCTCTCCCATCTACTTCCAGTATACTCGTACTACGCAAAAATTGAAACTTTAATAATAAAACAGACAACTGTCTTCTGCTGGTCAATATATATCCGCTTTCGAAGTAAATCAAGCCCTCGGCGCACAACGATGTAGGGCCACTCTCATCCTCTGCGTTGAAGCTGGAACCTTCCTCTCTTCAACGCGACTTCTCAACTCTCACAATTTATTTCCTTGTATTCATGGCTTGATTCTTTCAATTACCAATCTACGCAACCGCACTCCGCTAACTCAATTCTCTCCTCCTTCCTCTTGAATCTGTACTATTCAGACACCTCAAATTGAACCCATCTACCCCTTGTCTCATCATCCACCATTCCATTGCCTCCCCAAGATATTCGACTCGATAAGGCTGATAATCTCCCAGCTCTCAACAATGTATACGGACAACTCATCAGAAACATTGTCTCTATACCAATTTTATGACCCACCAGCCTTTCTTTACCGGCGAATCTAAGTCTGGACTTGAAACAGGGAACGTTTACTCGATTCAAGGCATCATTATCAGTTATTGATTGAAAAATTGAAGGAAACACCCCACACTCTTGTCTTTCTCATCTCCATCTCTTCACCGCCGCTAAAATTTTAACTCACTTTCTCTCTCCTGGCTATACACGACTCGTATTCATTCAACTAATTTCCCAAATCAGCGCATTCATTTATTCCCGCAATCACTATCATTCACTTTTATACATCTGTCTTCTTCCTGTGGATTCCGGGTCACATCAACTTCCCGGAACATAAAGTGATTGTCTTACCGCAAAATATTTTCTTCTCTCCCACAAAATTTCTTACCTCTGCTTCTGATATCAAAGACTGTTACTGATCCCTAATACTTGACTCCTGGCATGACCTTTGTAAAAATAAGCATTCAAAGAAATTTAGAGCAATTGTAAGTGAAGCAGTCTCCTTGACTTTTTTCAATCGAAGTAACCGTCATGAAAAAATCAATCTCTCTTTTATGGATCACAATAATATTTAATATCAGCTTAGGCAAACGAATTCTCTCCACTGTAAAAAAAAAATGAAAATAGAGCCACGTATATCTATTTTCAAGATTCAAATTATCGATTAAAAAAAAAAACAATCGGTAAAATCTTGATAAAATCGAGGAAATAACATTACCGTACGAAAGGCATTATAATTAATTATTATGATTTTTCATGGCAATAAGTGAATCCTGAAAGCCGATTCTCCGACATATATTCGGCTGTCTTTCAACACTTTACGCGTATTCTGACCATTAACGTGATAAAACGAAAATTTATTTTCGCCGTAGCAGATACACGTAAAAAATCGGTAACCAATATACGTTTAACTTTCGAGCTTTATAATAACTTTCAGGAAAGGGATTTTCATTTTTAACCCCCCCCCCCAGTAGCACTCTCCATGCCCACAGGAAGAGTTCAGCCAAATTTCACGAAAATCTGTTGGATAGGAACGGAGCCTATTCGGAAATCAAAACGGGTGTTCTCCTTTATAATACAGATTCTACTCCTATTTAGGTGTTGGTTCCAATTTTCACAAAAAATTGTAAGTACCGAAATAATTACCAGTGAATTATGTGTATTTTTCAATTGTCCAATTTTTGTACGTGTAGAATAGAATGATTGAACCTGTAAATGTTCATATTTTCTCTAAATTTTGTGGAGTGGGTATTGATAGATTTTTCGTTTGCAAGATTCAAGAGAACCTTTAGCTTTAGGAAACATCTAGGAATTCTCAACAGGGTACTATTTATGACGTCATTGTGCTTTCTTATGTATACAGACGCTGATTCAAAAGTATCAATATTCAACTGTGAAATTCTTTGAAATTTCTTATTTGAAGCTTCTTGGCAACTTTCAACAAAATCACGGTTCTGAAATACTTATCTGGATTTAAAGCCCCTACCAAAGTTTTCATTAAAATTCGTAGTTTTCTGTACTCCATTAACAGAAGGAGGGGGCATTGTAATGAATATACTTTCTCGCAAAATCATTTTGATGCAAAATCGTGGGTACATCAAAGAGTGGAAGTAATTAGATCAGAAAAAAACATAATTATATGAATAATTATTGCGCTAATGCACCAGTGACATTGGGAAAATATCAAATTAATGATATGGGGAAGAGATTCTTTGTACAAAAGCCCAAGAAACTCAAACAAATTCCGAGAGGTATGAAGTTTGACATATGATTTGCGATAATTTTGAAGGAAGGTGATCGAATGTTTATCAGATTCTTTCATGGTTTTGAATCAACGTCATGAACATCGAAATTTCCACTGAGCAATGGATTGCCCAATTTCTCCTTCTTCGACTTCGTTTCTCACAGCCTGGGCTACATTATCAACCTCAAAATTTCCTGCCATCCAGCTACTGCAGTCTAGCAACCAAGTATCAAACAATTTTCTTGGATACTCTCGGAGTTTCAAAAAATTGTGCTAAGAATCTCTCACCAGGAACTCTTTGTCTTAGTTACAACATAATACCTGAATCAAAATCCACAAACCTAAAATGATTAATGTACATTTCCTATTTCTGAATTGAATTCACAACAATCCTCAAAGATCTAATTCTACCTTCATGAAAGCGCTTGATAATGTAAGAGAGTTTTTTTTTTTTTTCTCACAAAATATACGTATTATTTTACCCTCATTAGAAATCAGTCAATTTTTCGAAAATTTCTTCTGTTCCCAATTTATGAAGAGAGAAAAAAAAAGAAAAAAAAACTACAAGGTAAGTATAATTTATCAATATTTTTGAAGAAAAAACATCAATAAGAAATGAATAATGATGAATGAAATACAAATTAAATAGGTTAGTTTCAAAAGTGGGCCCTATTTTGCCAATTTTTGAGGTATATTTTTCTTTTCCTCTCCCTCTTTTCTTCAGTTGTTCTATTGTATACAAGTATATTGTGAATTTATTGCATAAACTCTACCAGAATAATGAAGATGATTAGCTATTTTAATAACCAAAAAACAAAGGTAATGAGAAATTGAAGGTACCTACCTACCTAAAGTTTGTAAAAATATACGTAGGCCTACCTATTTCTTATTCCTTATTCATTATTTCTGTTTAATTTGCAGTCTAAATGTTACCTTTATTTTGGAAGCTGATTAGGCTTTTTTATTGAGCTCAACTAAAATACAGTATCAATATTGACCTCCTTGAAGTTTTAATTTCCTAAAGAAAATCTGTTTGGTTATACCCACGCAAGATTGAAATTCAATACCGATGCCTAATAAGTTGGTGTACGGTATATTCTCTAAACTATTTCCCTTTTTAATAGCCGACTTGTTCAATTTATGGTAACTTATTTAAATCCTCTATAAATTCTAGCGATACGATGAAGAACTCAAGATTCATCACAAAATTTGAAGAAATTGATCTAGATATAATTTTGCAACGACAAACAAAAAACAAGCTTCAAAAAGGGTAAAGAAATACACAAAACCAAGAGGAGTAGCTTTGTCCTCTGGCTTCGTCAGGAAGTGAGTATCTTAGACGTGCACGGTATGCAATGTCCTCTCCTTCGGAATAATTGAGAATACTTATCTTACGCGAATTTTTCTCTTTCTTACTCGTCACACCATCTAGAAGGTTTCTCTTTTTTCATATCTCTGTAATAATTTATAGCCAGGGTACAAACTAGACCCTAAAAGACACCCGTTGGTTCTCAAAAATGTAATGGAAAAAAAAAAAAAAAAAAAAAAGAATCATAATACGAATATATGTATACAGGCGAACAAGGACCTGACTTCGACAGCGGCACCTTTTTTCTTCTCAAATTCCATGTACCTGCTTAATGTAGGCCTATCGTGATACCATTGACTATAATATTATTACCTACTTTGTAAATGTATAGTCAATGGTGATACATTCTTCTTTCGTCGGAATCAGTATCTGCATGAATCATGATAGGCCTACGCACGTATGATGCGACAACACAATGATTGTTTTCGGCTTTTTGATCGCATGCTTAGGTATGTAAGCACACAAACCTTCCCAGCACCGCCCAGAAGGGAAAATTCCTTTACGATAAGTATGTGATTCTCACTGAGACTGAGTGATATTCTCAAACGACAGAGCGATTCATAAGCCTGCCGTACACCATACCAGCTGGTAGATTCCTATAACCGATTATTCACGCATTTGAGAAATTCAATTTTCCAGTTCTTTCATGCTCAAGACAGAACTCTAATTCACCATTCTCATTATAGTTACTCCGAATCTTTTAGACCGTATTTCTGAAAGCGAAGATGAGTAGATCTCGGTCTTTCCTTGAATTATTTAAACCACTTTGACCATTTTTTATTCTCTGTTTCGCTCTGAATTGTACGAATTCTTTTTCTTTTCCCGGTGAATTATGCATACTATTTCATTCTATGTGGAATTATAAGGTTACAAATAAGTATTGCGAGAAGAGCAGTTTGATTTGTTCGTAAGATAGAGAAAGACAGTCCATGAGGAAAGAGGTTTAATAGGTGAGTTGAAAATGAAAAAATTGATACAAAAGATTTTATTGTTGGAAGTTGTTGGGAATGGTCTCCTGAATATAGGGAAGAAACCCAAGTCCCCACAACCTTGTGCGTCCCGAAATATGGAGGGGGAAGTGACCTCAATTTCGGTTTTTTCACTTTTTTGGGAAGAAATAGGCATTTAATCGAGAAAAGTCATTCGAGATGAAATGTTCCTCGTAAAATTCTCTTCAAAAATGGTTATTACGTATTTTCTTGTAACTGAAGTCATAGAGGAGTTATGACCAATAATAGCTACTATATTGAGTTACTCAGCGGAGGGCAAACAAGAAATTCTAAGCTGTAGTCATAGAAGAGTTACAGACCAGAATATCCGAATAGACGCATGGAAGAAGAGAAACACTGGGTAGAGATACGTCACTACAAGTAAAAATTTTTGACGCGCGTTTGTGCGCCGTATGATTTTACTTCAGCAGTCGAGTGAACTGCAAGCAATTAGCGACATTTTCAATTCGCCTCATTTAGTCTAGGCAAATTAGACAGGTTTTGGAGAAAAAAAAAACATTGCGACATAGTAAAGGTCTGATTGCTGGAAATGGTTAAGAATTATGTCTAAAACAACATATTAACTTCTCCGCGTTTTTCCCCTGGAGCTTCTTTTTTTATGGGGGTTCAAACCCCCTCAAAATCAGTTTTTTGTAAATATCTCGCTTTAAACGCATTTTAGAGAAAAAAGTCATCAGTCAAAAATTATTCCTCGTAAAATTTCCTATCGGATTATGTACTTTATTTTTAGCCTACTTGTGATAGTTAGCCTACAAATTCATGGAGAATTAGCCTCCATCCGCAAATAACGCGAACCTTGACGATAATTGACGTCGCCCGGTAGTCACGCGCGAAGGTAAGGTTAATATTTCTCTAGTACGATGAAACGTATTCTAATTTTGTTAGTTCGAAGTAATTGTCAGAGAAAATTTGCAGCAAAATATTGTTTTCAGTAAGATGTGACCAACTGCCCATCATACATGTGAAGATCACGTGGTCGAAATCTCGCTTAAAGGTGCTCAGGATAAGTCTTAGTTTTTTTTATGTCAGTTTGCGCTCACATGTTTTCTGGTCTTTCTAGAGGTATGGAGGATAACCTGAGGTTTATTGTTCATATAATTTCCACCCATGCGCTCAGAAAGCAAGAATAACGAGCCGTTTTGGATGTATTTACACAACCATCATTAGGTACGAGCTGAACAAGCTGATGAAGTCGAAAGAGAGGTATATACACGCTGAGATTAAACGTGACTAATACTCACAAAAGGAGTAGTAATATGAAAGTAGTGGTTAAGAGAAGGGTTAGTGAATGTGTACCTATTGATCATTCAAATACCGTTTTATTATTAGATATGGTCTGCAGAACAGAGGTTTCTTCCTACCGATGTAGGGAGCGTCCCTTGTCAGTCTGGTGTATGAGCTCAAAAACTACGTTCTAAAATCTATGATTTTGGAGAATGCAATGCTCATCCATCGCAGATTCAAAAGAAAGAAACCTGTAAAGATGTATTACCTTCAGCCGAGATCTTCATAGCGTTTGTGTAGTCTAAAGGATGCTCCATGATCCTCTGGTAAAGAGTGCGATCTGGTTGACCGTAGTAGAAAAAGTTGCAGAGCTCACAATGAGCTTAGTGGAGACCTGATTTTTTAAGAGGAGAAACACTATCTTTTAGGCTGCTCAGGCTACCTATAGAATGCACAACAGATAGAAAGCAGCTCGAATACCAAATCTCCTAAGCTCTGAAGCTAGCTTTTAAGAAGCTAGGCCAAGAAAAGAAATTCTAGCGTAGCGAATCTTTTGCCCAGTTCTCGTTGTTACGTGTTGTATCTTAATTCTCTCTTTCTTCATTAGCATGTCTATCGCTCGTGGCCACAAAAAGAATAACTCCAGTCAACTCGGATTGTCTTGCCCACATGTATTTGCGTTTTCCATGGCTTTGCCCAATCATTATTTCGATAAATGCTAGTGCTGCAGTATTATCTGCGAATGATGCCAATGTGGTATTTTGTCTTGGGTCGGGACATCCGCAGTGGGAGTAACCAATGAATGGCCAAGGACGCTTCCCTGTAATACTCTAGCTGCAATAGGATGGGTTCGTGGCACACATAGAAGGTCTTATTATGTCGTGCAATTCGGTAGTTTTTCGATATTGCACAGGTACCGATATTAGTTGAGAATATCCGAAGTTTGCCGAACGTCTCGCTGATCTAAATGAGAATTGGGGGATGAAATATAAGAATAAAACAAACCGCGTAGTCACTCAACGTCTCGTCTCCGGAACATCGAGTTCTGTTAAACGTGTTCTATAACAACCTTTAAATCATCTTGACAATCTGTAGCTCGTAAATTTTTTATTCTTATCTATCTACCGGTACTAAATAAGTGCACCATGCAAGCTCGATTATTTTCAATATTTTTTTTGATTGTGCCAATAATGCTACCAGGAGTTCATCTAACACCTACGTCAAACGATTCGACCGTAATGATCAGAACGTTTCATTTGTTGAACGAATTCGCGAATTTAACAAAACCGAGATCGAGTCGAAGTTGTTTTCCCGAAGGCGACCATACGCAGCTCATTTCGAAAGTTCTGAAATTGGAGATTTTCACCGTCGCTACGGGTAATCATCTTGTCTTTCCACCAAGTCCTAGTGAAAAAATCGAGAAAAAAATACGCGTGATATCGAAATTCATCAGATCTTCCTGGTTAAAATTATGCACAGTCGAAAAGGTGGACGAGATAATCAATGGATCAGTCAACGCGGTAATTCGGCGAGTATGGTCGCCATTGCCTCGACAAGTTATGACGAAGCAGATAATGAATACTATTTTGCCAGCTGTAATGGATGATATATGCCAAAAATTTCCCGATTGTCTTGACCAAACGAAGTCGTCTCCGGATTTACCTGCGACACACATGAAATGGTACTTTCCACTTAGCGAGCTAAGACTAGGAATTGTGGACGAGAGTGAATTGGCTGACTGGTTCCAGAATCGAGACATCAGAATGTTCCTGATCCACGAAGAATTTTTCCCGGTTTGGGTTCAATTAAATGACAAAGATGTGACGGTGGAGTCTGCCCTGAGAGTGAGCTGTAGGCTGTGTTGTTTTGACGAAGAAATGCAAAGATTGCAGAGGATGTACTCAAAAGTCTTGGATGACGTGTCAACCAATTTTTCGATGACTGATTTTCCTCGAAGCGTCATACCTACAGTTATATACGCATTATCGGAGGTCGTCGAAGTCGACAATAAGTTGGAAGAGAAAACTAAAGAAGATGAGTATTTACATTTTGAATTGCGCATCATTTTCGTACTTATCAGTTTAATCTTAGTTGGTTCATTTTTGTACATTTGTTATTCTAGTCTTGTCATCTTGTTCCTTCGAACAATACTTAATTTTTTTGAAATTGTGCTGGGAATGACTCGTCGAATTTTTCGTTACTAATTAGGTACTTACCTACCTATGTAAACTATTTGGTGAAATGATTCAGAATAAATACCTGCTTACTAATTATTTCCATTTTTTAATTTTTGGAAAGTAAATTTGCGTCTTTTTACTAAAACTTTGAATGAGGGTGTCTAATAGCTTTTCAGTCCTTGAAGGATGAAAAGAACCTGGAGGCATTTATAGCATGGTAAGTTACATTTGCAAAAAATAACTGATGAATCTATAGGCCTGACTCTAACTTTGTACTTCTCAGAAAAATTTTGGAATCTTATTAAGTAGGCCTAGATGAAAATTTATTGCACTGTTATCAATTTTAGATGTGTTCATCCTTTAAACCTTTTATTATTTCAAGTCAGACGCTAATAAATTTCACTCAAAATTGCGAATAAAAAAAAATGTCCTTATGAAGGTTTTTTGGGAAAAGTGACGTGGGAACTTATCAACGTTTATTCAAATATTATGATTCATGCACGAGTATCGGTTCACCAGTCTTCTTTTCAAACACGTTCTCTCAATGAAAAGAAATAGAATTCTGACTTCATTTATCAAAAATGACACGCTGAAAATATCTCAGAACCTGAAGTAATGATGACTGCGTACAAATTCATACGAATTTCATCTTCATTAGGATCGTCAACCACCTTTTAAAGAACATGATCTCGACGAATGAGCCCAACATGGAAAGATATTGTTCTCAAGCTCAATCTTGGTCCAATAAATCAAAGTTGGAATTTTCAGGAAGAATTTATTGGATGAATTCTAATTTCTAACACTCCATTTTACCATAAAGGAGATTTATCGGACAGGGAAGACTAGAAATTCGACAAACACAAAATAAGCTCACAACTATTATCGTCTGCGAACAATTTTCAGAATTCTCAAAGGAAAAAACATGTAATACTCGCACAGCTAAGTAGCCTATGTTTCTCGAATAAAAACAAAAATCTCGAAGAATTTTAACTAGACATAACGAGGATAAAAAAAATATCTACCGACTCAAATTTTTCCTTTACCCTTTAAAGCTAGTGATGAAAATTGGAACGTGATTCATGAATAAAACGAAAACTCATACGATCAGCGTCCAGAAATCCACGGTTTGAAAAGTGTACTTACTTACATCAAAACCTTCTACTTTCGTGTCAAATGACGCGGTGAAAGTATCTCCACAGAAATCGTTTATGCATTAACACATACCTATGAGTCGCGCTCAGCGAAACCATGTACTAAATCGGGGAAAAAAATTCTGATTTTTGGCGAAATTTTCAGAGGTTTTCTGCTTTCGAATAAAAAAAAAAAATCAGGTTCCCTAACATCAAAATTGACCGCTGTAGAAATTTTTAAAGATTCAAATTACGAGGAAAACTACAAACCTTCTTTTTGTTTTTTGGCTGTATTTCGAAATTTTGTTTTCCGACTTAGTAGGTACTTACATGGTTTCGCTGAGCGCGACTCATATCACCACAGATACAATGATCTTACTAACTAAATCACGTTGAATAAGGTCGGCTCAGGATTTTCCACAAAGTCACTCCATCTTTTGAATCCTTTCATTTCAATGTGACGACTGATAATATTCCTTTTGATTCAGCTTTTACTTCTGCAGCGGAAATTTTGTTCGATACAATATCGAACGAGTTGAGTACCTGACAATTTAAAAATGTAAGTTAAAGGTAGTGCAAATTATGAAATTTTTAAACTAAATATTCAAATGTTATGACATCGAAGGTTTTCATTGAATATTATTCGAAAATTCTGACTCCTTTTGTATTTTGATCGCACTGAATATTTCGAAAATGTAACAGCATGTAGGCTATTGAAAACACAAATATTTGAGTGAGGAAGATAGTTACAGACGAATAAACGAGCGGAGGGTTTAATTTTGGGGATTTTTAAGAAAGAATATTTGTGTCATGCGAGAGTGGGAAACATAAAAATTTTAAATTAACATTACAATTAGAAATTATTCAGCAGTCGTCCTAGTAGCTTTGTATTCGTACCTTAGGAATACTCAACAGTGGGACACCGCCCAACATATCAACAACCGGCTCTTCTTTTCCAGATTCTTTCGGAACAAATTACCAAGGATTATAATATCATCAAATTTTACGGAATTATTCATGATCGAAAAACTTACACACCTGTAGTATCGAAAAAGAGGAAACATGAAACAGTTCGCGGACATAGGTAACGAATGCATCCTAGAGCTTTCGTTCCTAGTGTATGTACTTACTTACTTTTAAATCGACGGAGCATTCTATCATCTCTTAGGATACAATTCGTTCGGTTTTTTCTAAACCAATGAGTAAGAACTACGGTACGTTAAAACAAATCAGATCTCTACTCTAAATCAATCAAATATAGTTCTACGAATAATAATAATAATACCTTGTGAGCGAAAACAAAACTTTGTCCGTTATTGAAAACGCAAAGCTTGGCTAGACCCAACATTTTTGGATTCTTTTTTCAAACAACTTCACTCTGCTGGAACAAAAAAAGACACTACTAGGTATCAGAAATCAGAATTAAATTATGTACCTGAATAGACAGTTTGTAACGGTTCGTGGCAACACCGCCACTATCGAGCTTATCTTCACCTTTCTGTCTCTTATGCGACCCGGCGTGTATGCCTACTGAGCCTGTACCGTTTTGACCGTCTTCGTTAGCACGACGCTTATTTGTTTGTTATCAATATATTTCTATGTCCGATTTGAAACTCTTTTTTCCTTATTCGATCACGGCCTTACAAGTGGCGACCGTTGACAAGTACGAATCGTAATTTGTGTTCGTTAATAACTTTTAATTAAACGCGGTAGTGAATGCAAGCATTTTGGCCAGGTAACTTTGGTTTTAAAATCAGTCACACGATGCCAGGTGAAAACCTGAAACGCTTTATCTTGCCTGACTTCACGACAAAGAACCCGGAGCTATGGTTCAATATGGTCGAAATAATTTTTGCTACGAACGACGTCACGACCGAAGAAAAGAAATTTTCGTTCCTCATGCAAGCCTTATCAACGGCCCAAGCAGAAAATATCGAAGACATTATCACGAACGCGACCAATGTAGAAAACCGGTTTACAGCAGCGAAAGTTAGACTGATCCAAACATTCGGAGAATCCGAAGACGCTAAGTTAGATAAATTACTCGCAGGTACCGATATACCGGCGGGATCAAAACCGTCAGCTATTCTTAACCTACTTAAAAGCCGAGCGGGCACCACACAAGCAGACAGTGTTGTGAGAAGAATATGGATAAACCGATTACCCATGGACATTAAGAAAGCGCTCGCAGCAAGCGAGGACGTCGCACTCGAAAAACTAGCGAAAATAGCCGATCGTTTGCATGAAGTTGAAAAGGCTGATTTTGCAAATGTCAATATCCACGCACTCGAAAAATTTAGCCCTGCACCATGCATGAACACATCTTCATCCCTCACCGAACAGCTAGCAAAGTCGATGATACTGTTAAATGGGCAAGTGGCAGCATTAACTGCATCGGTAGACAAGCTAAATCAAGAAGCCACGCAGCGAAGCAGAGTCAGTCGAGGAGATAGGTACTCGTATGGGAAAAGAGACCGATCGCGAAGTACTACCCCGTACAGAGGCAAACGAGAATCCGAACCCGAAACAGAACTTTTCGAAGATCAATGTTGGTACCATCACACCTTCGCCGATAAAGCCACCAAATGTCGTAAAGGTTGCAAACGGTGGGGGAAGGGAAACGACTACTGAGGACTGTTTCCGCGACGCAGCAGCTCTCAGATATCCAATTCGCGTCGTACCGCCTTTTTGTTCACGATCGGATTAATGGAATCGAATTTCTCACCGACAGCGGCTCCGATGTATCCGCGCTTCCCGAATCGTACCGAAAAACCGTGACAATAACTCTCGACTACACCCTTTACGCAGCTAACGGTTCCAAAATCAACGTATACGGTATGATCGAAATGGAAATCGACGTAGGCTTACCCAAAAAGTACAAATGGAATTTTCTAGTCGCCGACGTGAGCTGTCCAATTTTAGGAGCGGATTTCATAGCAAATTATAACTTATTGCTCGATTTGAATGGACGGAAATTGATTGACGCGAGAAATTTATGCAGCTCTCCGGGAAGTTGGAAAGAAAGTACGCAACTATCGATCAAAGCAGTAGCACCGGGAAACAATCCCGACACAGCAATCACGGAGTTATTGACGGAATTCAAGAGCCTCACGTTACCCCCTCAATACCACAAGGAAATCGACGAATCCACAGCAACGGTGATGCACTATATCGAAACAACGGGACCACCGCAACACGACAAGGTACGTAAACTCAACCCATACCTCTCAAATGTAGTGAAACGCGAATTTAACGACTTGGTGGAAAAAGGCATTTGTGAACGATCCAACTCGCAGTGGGCAGCACCTCTTGTGACGCGGAAGAAGGAAGATGGAACCACAAGACTCATTGGAGATTACAAGTCTTTGAACAGCGTTACGATTCCGGACCGATATCCGCTACCCTTACTACAAAATTGTACGGTAAATCTTAGAGATAAAAAGTATTTTTCTAAAATAGATATGGTTAGAGCTTATTATAGAATTCCGGTGTACCCAGAACACGTCCCTAAAACTGCTGTAATTTGCCCCGCGGGCCTTTTTCATTATTTAAGAATGCCTTTTGGTTTGAAAAATGCGGCAGCAACTTATCAGAGATTCATGGATTCTATCCTGTCTGATTTACCTTTCCTATACTGCTACATAGACGACGTCCTTGTATTTTCCAATAGTCGTGAAGAACATATTTCGCACTTACGTATCCTATTTCAGCGACTGGAAGCAGCTAAGTTGTCAATCAATATTTCAAAATCCATATTCTGCGTTCCCGAACTGACATTTTTAGGCTACCACCTGTCATTAGAAGGTTTTCGACCCACAGAAGACAGAGTCAAGTTTTTTGAATCTATGCAACGCCCAACCACCATCAAAGCGCTACGGAAAATTATTGGAATATTCAATTTTTACAGACAGTTTAATAAAGAAGCAGCACTGAATTTAGCCCCGTTTAACGACTTGTTGAAAGGACACCCTAGGAAGAATGATACAACGAAGATCGAATGGACCAGTAAACTTATCGAAGATTTTGAAAAAATGCGCACCTCTTTTTCGAATTATACTTTGTTACATTACCCGCGCGAAGAGGCGCAACTATACCTAACATGTGACGCTTCTAGTATCGCCGTAGGCGCTGTTTTAGAGCAACAAGACGAAGATGGGAATCGCGAACCAATTGGTTTCTACTCACACAAGTTAACGGAACAACAAGCCCATTGGCCACCATACGACCAAGAATTATACGCGGTATACATGGCTATCCAGCATTTCGAATACATTCTCGAAGGACGAAATTTCGTCATTTTAACCGACCACCGCGCGCTGACGCACCTTTTCACGACAAAGAAAAGAGGAAAAATTGACCGCAGAGCCCGTTTTGCTGAGTATATTGCGCAATTTTCTACAAACATTGTGCACATCGCAGGCTCTTCGAATATAGTAGCGGACGCGCTCAGTCGCCCTGAAATAGCATCCATCGTAACAGTTGATCACGTAAAAATCGCCGAAGAACAAACAAAGGATGACGAAACCCAAAAATGGATAAACGAGAATAGCGAAAATGTTCGCGGCGTGGAAATAAAAGAAGACACCACCTTGTTTTGTGTAGGCGACCGACCAATTGTTCCGAAAAATTTACGTTTACAAGTATTCCGGCAGATTCATAACTTAGCTCACCCAGATACTAAAGCAACAATACGATTGGTCAAGGCAAAATATTTCTGGCCTAAGATGAGCAAAGAACTGCGAGAATTCACCAAAGCCTGCGGAGATTGTCAGAAAACGAAAATTTACCGCCATGTCAAAGTACCAGATGGAAGTTTCCCACCCTCCGAAAGATTTGAACACGTACACATTGATTTAATCGGTCCACTAAAGCCTTCGAATGGTTACACTTTCGCTTGTTCCATGATAGACCGCGCCACCAACTGGATGGAAGTCAGGCCATTAAGCAATGTCACAGCTGAAAAAGTGGCTCAAGTGTTTGTTCATGAATGGGTCACACGGTTGGGTGTCCCCTTGAATTTAACTTCAGATCGCGGTTCACAATTTACCTCAGAAATCTTTGAAGAACTTACAAAGCTATTGGGAGTTCACCATATTACGACAACAGCGTACCACCCAAAAAGCAATGGCAAGGTCGAACGAGTACATAAAAAACTCAAGGAGAATCTGGAATGTCATCAAGAGAAATGGTTCTCGCACCTACCAACGATTTTACTAGGCCTACGAGCCGCCCCGCGAGACAAATCCGGAGTCAGTGCAGCTGAAATGATTTTCGGAGAAAAACTACGGTTGCCCGGAGAATTTTTTGAAAATGGGACTGAAGTCAGCGACAAGACAGAATTTGTAAGGAAACTCAGAGCAGCTCTACGCGCGACGAGACCGGGTAACAAAAATACGAAACCCACCGGTCGATTTTTTGTGTACAAAGATTTATATAAAACCGACAAAGTATACCTACGCGTCGATAGGGTACGGCTATCACTAGAACCGCCCTACGAAGGTCCTTACAAAGTGCTACATCGCTCGAAAAACTATTTCAGAATCTTGAAAAACAACAAGGAAGATACAGTCCACATAACTAGGCTAAAGCCGGCCTACGAATTGGAAAATGACGTCGAAGAAGTGGGAAATGATCCACCGGTTTCTGAACGGAAGAGGGAGACAAGCGAACCTGTGAGCATATTGAAAAAACCGCCGAAATATTATTTCCATGAATTACCTCTTGATCCAGAACCGCTTTTACTTCCAAATTCTTGCGAAAATCATAATTTGCTTCCTACCACTTCCTCAAACCCCATCTCTGATAACGTTGCTCCCGCTAAAAAAGTTCAAATAGCCGAACCTCTGCTACGTCGCTCGAATAGATTAAACAAAGGTAAACCACCCGCTAGATTTTTGTAAATAATAAATAGAATGAGTTAAAAACTAGTTTAATTGATGAATTTGTATTTGATCGATTGAATGTAATATTTCAAGCTTGACTGAAATTCCTCATTTGAGGATTTTAAATTCGATTTTAAATTGTATCTCAGACGACTCGTGAAATGAGTTTCCCGATGAACTATCGTTTTTTTTTCTTTTCCAAAATACTTTCGATTAATGTATAAGTTTCGAACTGACTGATGCTGTTTATTTAGATATTGTTAAGGTTGTGGCCTACTTGCCTGAGGCTTTTTACCCGATTTTTTGCATTTTGAATGTACCTACGATATTTTGTTTTGATGTGTATTTCCCATATCTATGGTATTTCCTCGCTGTATATTCCAATGTCAATTATTGTATGATTCATTGAGCTCCCCTCTCAAAAAGGGGGGACCTTGTAACGGTTCGTGGCAACACCGCCACTATCGAGCTTATCTTCACCTTTCTGTCTCTTATGCGACCCGGCGTGTATGCCTACTGAGCCTGTACCGTTTTGACCGTCTTCGTTAGCACGACGCTTATTTGTTTGTTATCAATATATTTCTATGTCCGATTTGAAACTCTTTTTTCCTTATTCGATCACGGCCTTACAAGTTCAAGCCAATTAATGATCTAATCCGGTGCGAACCGAACATACGGCATCGTGAAGAGAACAGAATACAGTACCTAGAATACAATTAATAATGACTAGAAAATGTATTTACTTGATAAGGTGAATCGAACTTGAAATTTCGGGATACGATAAGGATAACCATTACCTTTTGATTCAAGTTCTTGCGATGAAATTTTGGGCCCGTTAAGGAAAAAATATCCCAGTTCTCTGTGTGTCTGGCATGTCTCGTCTCTTCTATCATCCTCAAGATCTAGCACCTTATCAAGACCGTTTCTCTCTGTGGTTTTGTCATAACAACAAGTGATTCGAATTTCCCATGGAATTTCCTTGAGTACCTATTGAATTGGTGTTATAAACACCTCCACCACAGCGCTTTTCAGTTTTTCACTAAGTACCTATTTTTCAATTTATAAAATTTCTGCAGTAAGTATTATGTTCTTTTTTATAGCGCTTTATGTGAAATCCTGAAAAAATTCTACTTTTCACTCTGCCACTGCCAGCCATTAGTATTATTTTGACAAAATAATGCGGTTTATATAAATTGATTACCAGCAGGCAGTCTACTTATTTTCCCATTAATTTTATGGTGACTTCGATTTTGACAAGATTAATTATAACGACATTTGGTTCGTTTGAAAACGCGATTTGCTTCAATCCTCATCCTATTTGATTTCTACTCACTTACTTTTTTTTCTCATTTATGCAAATTATTGCAAAGATAAAGTATAAGACAAAATATTAATTTATCTTTCTTGTCAATTCAAATTTTGGTAGATCACAAAGTATTAAGTACTACAGAATATATATAGGGTTTTTAGATCCACAAGAGCTTAGCTCGCTTAAATTGGCCGATTGGCGCATTTTTGAGGCTCTTCAGCGTTATTTTGAATTATTAATCTTCCTACAATTTTCTTTTATCCTTTTAATTGTTGTCGTGGTAATATTAAACTGATATTGTTTGTAAAATCGTCGAAAGTATCAAATTTGGATTCAGGCTAAAATACTGTGTAATTCGTTTAATTGGTTTGTCTCTAACTTTCCCATATTCTTAGGTATTAAATTTACCGCTAGAAAATGAATTTTTTCGCTTGAAACTACCTACAGAAATGTATTATCAGCTGTGGCAAAAACATCGGCTTCTACGACCATCTATCCAGAATAAGTTGCCCATACCTACGAATTATGTCTTTAAGGAGCTGATATTCGTTGATTTTTTCCGACCACCGAATAAGACGCATCAGCTACAAGTTGTTGACATTAAGCCACTTATTTTATTCATGTTCGCTGCGCTGTAATGTATTCTCAGTGCCGTAGAGCACGTACTTTTTCATCTTCGTTTTGCGACATCGAGGGAAATTATTTTTTAATGTTCTTCCTCCATAGAAGAATTACCTACTTCAATGAAATAAAAAAAAAAAAAAAAATGAAATGCTTTCATATATTCCTGAATAAAACCACCACCACTGTGCCCACAATATCTCGACCAAATTTCTTCATTATTTAGGTCGAGACTTGGATCGATTTTTGAGATTTTAGTTTAGTTCTCCAAGTCTTATCACGCGTAAAAGCGTTTAAACTTTGAATCTGATTTCATGCACACGAACCATATCTTGTCGCCTACGGACGTGAAATTGTTTCTCGTCGAAGGATTTTGTTCTTTTCTTTTTTTCTCTCTTCTTCCAACGATGACAAATTTCATTACAAACGTAACACTGGGGCCTCGAATAGTATTGCACGCGCCAATACAAAGTAGCGAGTCGAGATAATAATTTCACTATTGTTGCTTCAACCTCAATAAAATTGTAAAACTATGTGAGTAACTCGTATCTAAGTGTTGGAGCCGCTAGATTGTGGTTTCACAGCGAAAGTGCAATCGGAAAGGAAAAATAATATTCCCCCCCCCCCCTCTATCCTGGTAAAAAGGAGTTCGGGATCAAGAGTCAATCCAATTTAATCAAAGTTTTTATTTGTTGCGCAAGATTATTTTCCTCAATCATTTACCTACGTTTTACGGGTATTCAGTTCTTTCAAATTTTTTATATACCTACTTCACTTATTAATCACAATATGCGAAGCTCAGATTGCAAGTTTCAACCTTGAAAGTACCCCATAGGAGAGAAATGTGCCTTCCAGCACTTTTTGGCAATGAACCCCGCTTCCGGCATTTATTTTATGTTCGGAGTTTTTCGGTAAAATAAGAATTTTTTCCTCACCAAGCTCTCTCACCCAAAAAACAAACTCCTATCATATTTCAAAGGATATGCTCATTACAAAAATAATTCGTCATATGCCGAGGAATCTACATTCTGGTAATGATGTTATTGAGTAGAGTGTGACATCTGTGACCTAATTATATTATCAGTAGTCTAACTAATTGAATGAATAGTTCGTTTCGGACCTAATAATTAATGTCATCAATCCATAGGTAAGTTATAACACTAGTCATCTACAGTGATTAATATGTTGCATCTCATTAATATAGGTAGGTAGTATTTTTCTCCCGTTTTTAAATTATATTTTTCTTTGATGAAACATCACTCAACGCCATCAGTCATCAAGAAGAGTTTTTCATTTTTGATGGGTAGGTAGATATTTTGATATAAGTATTCCTCGTCAATTCAGTTTAACAGTACCTGAGTATCTTAGATGTATTCATTATTTTGTTTGCTCTTGTTGTGTCAGTTATGTACCTACCCATATGAAATAGCATTAATTATTTGTTTGTTTTAATTTTGATACTCCGATAATAAATTATTTTCCATTGGCCTACAATTTTGAAGTTGCGCTTATTCATAATATCATTATCACAATTCATCTGTTCCTACAATTCCCACAATGCCATCAAGAATATCATGATCTTGGAATTCCTCAAATTTTGGAGATACCTACTTCTAAAGTAGGTAGTTATTTGAACAGAAATCTAAACAGCATATTAATTGTGAATACCTACATAAAGAATCTCTGAAGAAAAAATGCTAAGACTTTGATAACTTCCCTCTTCAATAACTCAACTGTAAGTATTTCCAGAAAACCTTGTTTCATGGAAGGAATTTTCATCTGAAGATCGGACTATAAATATAATCATAATCACCGGAACAGAATAAACAATGTGTGCGGTAGGTCAAAGTCTTGGATAAAGGAAAAAAACAAAAGAGTGAAAAATGCCGCCCCATGTTGAGCGCTATTCACGCCTTCTCTCACAATTGTGAATGTAGATTGCGGTGGAATTTATTCTAACTCATTTCCTCTCTTCCAAACTTCCTATACTCTGTACATACCAGCATACCGGTATCAGTTGATTTCTGTTTCGTTTTTCAGTGGATGATTTTTGCAGTTAGAAATCTATTTTGTAGAAACTAAAACAACAGTATAATGGCCTACCGACTTACTATACTACCTACAACAAATACCTACTCACTTCTTCTGTTAAATATAATATACTTGATTCTAAAACTCTAATTAGTGGGAACTGATGAGTGAATGTTGATTACATTTTGCACAATAAGTATGCTGGCAAATGAGATAGCCCATGCGAGAGAGCACGCAGTACCTGTAGGTACATTGTGCTGCATGATTGAGACAAGATACCTCCTACATATCCGTGACTAATTCAGATTTGTTTTTACCCAGTCTAGTTCTACAACTGTACCTACACGTGCGGTTGTGACTTTTTAATTCTCTCTTTTTTTTCTCACCCACTATGACATAATTAATCAGTAAATTGATGGAGACTCCGAATTACGGCTATTCAATACTTGTCAGTGTAGGTACCTATCACTTCTTTTTCTACTTACATAATAATTAAGTTGATCAGTAAAACCGGCAGCGTTCAAATATCTTTCTTCCTGTGCCTCCCGGTAAACATTCTGAAGCACTCTGAAGCACTCTGAAGCACTTGGGAATTACAACCCCTGTTTTTCCCTTTTGAAGCCTGCTTGAAGCCCTCTTGAAGCTCGCTTGAAGCACTGAGAAGCCCAGTTGAATCCCTTTTGAAGCCCTGGGCTTCTCAGTGCTTCAAGCGGGCTTCAAGCAGGCTTCAAAAGGGAGAAACGGCGTTAGAGAAAGTGTCGTGGAATCGTACGGGCGCATTTTTGAGATTTAGGGGGTAGAGAAAATACATGAAACATGGCAATTTAAGTACCTGCTGCAGTTTTAGAATATCGGTACCTACCTATTGTTTTTTCTGGTCATTATGAGTGAATTAAAATTGGATTATTTTCTATTCACCAATAAAAAATCCTTTGCGCGCTGCCATGGAACTTATTATTATGGTTTGCATGGTGCCGCTCTAGTATTATCATGTAGGCCCATGATAATACTCACGCTTACAAAAAAATGAAATCAGCCTTTAGTGAGCTGATTGCATGGTGACCAATTTGCGTAGTCAAATCCTGAATCAAATTTTAGAACATATATCTAGGCCTATAAAAGAAACATTCCCTTCCTCCAAGGAAAACATGAAACTTTATTTCAACCACTAAAAAATTATCGATGTTAGGATTGTTCAGGGAAGGAAATTTCAAAGAATTCCACATCAAATTCACCTAAGTTTGGATTAGTGACTATTATTCATTCGGAGTTCATTCAAGTTTTACCTATTATTGCTTGTTTCATGCACCAATGTTAGAGAAGATATTTGAAGTGATAGAAAGCAAGTTCAATCTGGTATACGGTCGTGCACTCCCTCTCCTATACTCTACATGATAGGTATAAAACGGTTGAATTTTGTCATTATTGTGTTCACCGTTAAACGTCTCGTTGTGATCGTCTAATACATTTTGAAAAAGAACGGTGATCTGCGTTTAAAAAATATGGCTGGTAAATTAAGCACCAAGTTTATCATTATACTAATCGTATTAACAGTCGTATGGTTACCTAGTAGTGTGTATTTGGTTCTTCTGGCGCTCCAATCTAAAAGTGAACTTTTTATATGGCTGGTTTTGATTGCCTCTCCTATACCTATTATATTCTATTGGAGTTTACACAATTCATCGTTATGCTCCGTCGGTTGAAAGCGTCCCATCGATGTACGCTGCAGCAGAAGAGACTCCATTAGAAAGGATCTGGGAAGCCTTTCGGAGAGTGCGTCTAATAAATCTACTACGCCGAAGGAATAACGATACCTCAGGGGAAGACCTACCGCCTCCAACTAGATTGTCGGTCATACCTGGTCCAACAGTTCGGTACGCTGTTGGGCAGCCTCAGCCTGGATCAAGTTATTGTGGAGAAACAAGTTTCATCCAAGGTCCCGAAAAATCGAGAGGGAGCGTATTTCCACCGGTGGGTTGAGACAAAGGAAAGAACGTCCTTGCTCAGACTGAAGAAATCTAATTTTATTGATTCGTGGGTTTTGGAAGTAATGACCCTCAAATCAAACTATTATTTTGACTCTTTATAGTTTTACAAGCTGCTCTCCCCGTCTTGCAGACGGTTTACTTATTCTTCTTTTTGTGATAATTTTTCTCTTCTTTTAGGAAAAGTATAAAATTCTGGCTTTTTTCCTTTCTAAATTTTTCGAATAATTCAAAAGGTTTTCTGTTCTTTGAATTTTCTCGTTTAAATCTCTCCACTCTTCCTCGGAGTCATTTATAATCTTTGTGGACTCTCTCTTGATTCGTCCTTGTTTGATGGCACAAAAATTTAGTCCATCGACTACCTCTCCTTTACTCTCCAAACTACTCATCTTCAAATCGTACTCTGCATATTTTTCGGTGTACATATACCTCGCCTTGAGAATCTCTCTTCATCACTCCTATTTTTTCTCTATTAAATCGATCTTTCCCTCTAAATCAAAATCCTCTCAACTCTGTCATAGAAAGTGAATCGCCTGTTTCGAACATTGAGTGTATTTTCATTTTCAAATTTTATAATTAACGATCGCCGATACCCGACTTGCCCCTGCAAAACTACTCACCAACAACAGATTTTTCTGCATAAAATCACATCCCGTCATCTGGTCATTATCTTACCCGATTTTAAGCAGTAAAATAATACTCTCTTACCCACTCGACTTCCCCTAATGACCGCGACACAGAAAGTGAAACATGTTCCTTCTTCAACGGATTTTCTAATTCACAAACTTACTGAACATGATCTTAATACGTACGTATAGAAATTGAACACTGCGTGTCATACTCTTACGCATCCATTAAACCTTACAGAAATCCAATCCTCAACCTACCGTTGGACTCGGCCAATTAATCTTTAATCATTGTTGACAATCCAATTGACTGCTCTTTACTTTGAAGTATAGGTAATATTTACGGGAACCTTTTATCCTCCCGACAACATCAGTTTTGGCACTCACTCATCAAGAACAAATTTCACATCATGAAATTGCATCTTGTCACAGACTATATTCAGATAATAAGTTGTAATTACCCGGCTCACATTTTCCTACCCATCCGACCACTGACCAGTATGCAATTTTCCAAAAACTGAATTCATCATTTTCTACGTCGCATTTTCTATAATAGTTGTGGATCACCAGTTATGTGAGTTTTCTATTATAATATTTAACAGAGTCGTTGAACCGGCTGCTAACGCTGTTCTACCCATGTTTGTCACAAAAATTATTCAACCTCCCGATCTCACTCATGACATAAATGATATCGACAGTAAAATGATACGCCCCACGGCCGATAAGCTTAGACTACTCCTCCAAACTACTTCTTTTCCAAATTTTACACCTGCAGTTCTTAACGCCACAAACCATCACTCTAATTTGTATAGAGATCAATATTCGCCTAACTCACTCTCCTTATTATTCTCTATGACTTTTGTGCCCTCACTACCCGTATTGAAACATCCATCGACCCTAATAATCTATGAAAACTTCAAATTTCTCCAACGGCACCAGATATGGCATTTAATCACTGAGAACAAATTTTGTTTCCTAAATTTTTTTCCCTACGTAGTAGTGTTTCTATCTCAATCGACATTGTGAATAACAAATCTGGCCCTTACACGTGCCTAGCCCGTGCCTGTAATTTCCAAAAGTTTGACAATGTGTTCTTACTTGTCCAACAACTTATTCTCAATTATTACCCTATCTATTCCGTGATCTCTGCCCCTCCTTGAGATGCTCTCTTCATCACGTCAATACTTGCTTACATGTTCTCTGATTGATACCACGCCATGAGAAACTTTCTTAAGTCTCTGGATCTACGAAAATCAAACACTTCCACACTCACCCACGTATACCGCCACTCCCACTGGACATCTCACTCACTGAAAAAGAAAACTACCTGCAGAAGATCACTTCCCATTATTGATCATATTCTTACTCGATATTACGCAGTAACTACCACTTGATACTTGTCTCTCCCCTCTCCCATCTACTTCCAGTATACTCGTACTACGCAAAAATTGAAACTTTAATAATAAAACAGACAACTGTCTTCTGCTGGTCAATATATATCCGCTTTCGAAGTAAATCAAGCCCTCGGCGCACAACGATGTAGGGCCACTCTCATCCTCTGCGTTGAAGCTGGAACCTTCCTCTCTTCAACGCGACTTCTCAACTCTCACAATTTATTTCCTTGTATTCATGGCTTGATTCTTTCAATTACCAATCTACGCAACCGCACTCCGCTAACTCAATTCTCTCCTCCTTCCTCTTGAATCTGTACTATTCAGACACCTCAAATTGAACCCATCTACCCCTTGTCTCATCATCCACCATTCCATTGCCTCCCCAAGATATTCGACTCGATAAGGCTGATAATCTCCCAGCTCTCAACAATGTATACGGACAACTCATCAGAAACATTGTCTCTATACCAATTTTATGACCCACCAGCCTTTCTTTACCGGCGAATCTAAGTCTGGACTTGAAACAGGGAACGTTTACTCGATTCAAGGCATCATTATCAGTTATTGATTGAAAAATTGAAGGAAACACCCCACACTCTTGTCTTTCTCATCTCCATCTCTTCACCGCCGCTAAAATTTTAACTCACTTTCTCTCTCCTGGCTATACACGACTCGTATTCATTCAACTAATTTCCCAAATCAGCGCATTCATTTATTCCCGCAATCACTATCATTCACTTTTATACATCTGTCTTCTTCCTGTGGATTCCGGGTCACATAAACTTCCCGGAACATAAAGTGATTGTCTTACCGCAAAATATTTTCTTCTCTCCCACAAAATTTCTTACCTCTGCTTCTGATATCAAAGACTGTTACTGATCCCTAATACTTGACTCCTGGCATGACCTTTGTAAAAATAAGCATTCAAAGAAATTTAGAGCAATTGTAAGTGAAGCAGTCTCCTTGACTTTTTTCAATCGAAGTAACCGTCATGAAAAAATCAATCTCTCTTTTATGGATCACAATAATATTTAATATCAGCTTAGGCAAACGAATTCTCTCCACTGTAAAAAAAAAATGAAAATAGAGCCACGTATATCTATTTTCAAGATTCAAATTATCGATTAAAAAAAAAAACAATCGGTAAAATCTTGATAAAATCGAGGAAATAACATTACCGTACGAAAGGCATTATAATTAATTATTATGATTTTTCATGGCAATAAGTGAATCCTGAAAGCCGATTCTCCGACATATATTCGGCTGTCTTTCAACACTTTACGCGTATTCTGACCATTAACGTGATAAAACGAAAATTTATTTTCGCCGTAGCAGATACACGTAAAAAATCGGTAACCAATATACGTTTAACTTTCGAGCTTTATAATAACTTTCAGGAAAGGGATTTTCATTTTTAACCCCCCCCCCCCAGTAGCACTCTCCATGCCCACAGGAAGAGTTCAGCCAAATTTCACGAAAATCTGTTGGATAGGAACGGAGCCTATTCGGAAATCAAAACGGGTGTTCTCCTTTATAATACAGATTCTACTCCTATTTAGGTGTTGGTTCCAATTTTCACAAAAAATTGTAAGTACCGAAATAATTACCAGTGAATTATGTGTATTTTTCAATTGTCCAATTTTTGTACGTGTATAATAGAATGATTGAACCTGTAAATGTTCATATTTTCTCTAAATTTTGTGGAGTGGGTATTGATAGATTTTCCGTTTGCAAGATTCAAGAGAACCTTTAGCTTTAGGAAACATCTAGGAAAATTATGGATGCTATGGAAACCGAAAAACTCGATATTAATAAACCTAGTTTCATTGGGTACGTTTTTTTCAATTCTCAACAGGGTACTATTTATGACGTCATTGTGCTTTCTTATGTATACAGCCGCTGATTCAAAAGTATCAATATTCAACTGTGAAATTCTTTGAAATTTCTTATTTGAAGCTTCTTGGCAAGTTTCAACAAAATCACGGTTCTGAAATATCTGGATTTAAAGCCCCTACCAAAGTTTTCATGAAATTCGTAGTTTTCTGTACAGATGTACTCCATTAACAGAAGGAGGGGGCATTGTAATGAATATACTTTCTCGCAAAATCATTTCGAAGCAAAATCGTGGGTACGCAAAGAGTGGAAGTAATTAGATCAGAAAAAACATAATTTTATGAATAATTATTGCGCTAATGCACCAGTGACAATGGGCAAAAATCAAGTTAATGATATGGGGAAGAGTAACTCTCAAGCCAAGATTTTTTGTACAACAACTCAAGAAACTCAAACAAATTCCGAGAGGTATGAAGTTTGACATATGATTTGCGATAATTTTGAAGGAAGGTGATCGAATGTTTATCAGATTCTTTCATGGTTTTGAATCAACGTTATGAACATCGAAATTTCCACTAAGCAATGGATTGCCCAATTTCTCCTTCTTCGACCTCGTTTCTCACAGCCTGGGCTACATTATCAACCTCAAATTTTCCTGCCATCCAGCTACTGCAGTCTAGCAACCAAGTATCAAACAATTTTCTTGATACTCTCGGAGTTTCAAAAAATTGTGCTAAGAATCTCTCATCAGGAACTCTTTGTCTTAGTTACAACATAATGCCTGAATCAAAATCCACAAACCTAAAATAATTAATGTACATTTTCTATTTCTGAATTGAATTTACAACAATCCTCAAAGATCTAATTCTACCTTCATGAAAGCGCTTAATAATTTAAGAGTTTTTTTTTTTTTTTTTCTCACAAAATATACGTATTATTTTACCCTCATTAGAAATCAGTCAATTTTTCAAAAATTTCTTTTGTTCCCAATTTATGAATAGAGAATAAAAAAGAAAAAAAAACTATGAGGTAAGTAGGTATAATTTAACAATATTTTTGAAGAAAAAACATCAATAAGAAATGAATAATGATGAATGAAATACAAATTAAATAGGCTAGTTTCAAAAGTATGCCCAATTTTGCCAATTTTTGAGGTATATTTTTCTTTTTCTCTCCCTCTTTTCTTCAGTTGTTCTATTGTGTGAATTTATTGCATAAACTCTACCAGAATAATGAAGATGATTAGCTATTTTAATAACCAAAAAACAAAGGTAATGAGAAATTGAAGGTACCTACCTACCTAAAGTTTATAAAAATATACCTAGGCCTACCTATTTCTTATTCCTTATTCATTATTTCTGTTTAATTTGCAGTCTAAATGTTACCTTTATTTTGGAAGCTGATTAGGCTTCTTTATTGAGCTCAACTAAAATACAGTATCGATATTGACCTCCTTGAAGTTTTAATTTCCTAAAGAAAATCTGTTTGGTTATACCCACGCAAGATTGAAATTCAATACCGATGCCTAATAAGTTGGTATACGGTATAGTCTCTAAACTATTTCCCTTTTTAATAGCCGACTTGTTCAATTTATGGTATCTAAATCCTCTATAAATTCTAGCGATACGATGAAGAACTCAAGATTCATCACGAAATTTGAAAAAATTGATTTAGATATAATTTTGCAACGACAAACAAAAACCAAGCTTCAAAAAGGGTAAAGAAATACACAAAACCAAGAGGAGTAGCTTTGTCCTCTGGCTTCGTCAGGAAGTGAGTATCTTAAACGTGCACGGTATGCAATGTCCTCTCCTTCGGAATAATTGAAAATACTTATCCTACGCGAATTTTTCTCTTTCTTACTCGCCACACCATCTAGAAGGTTTATCTTTTTTCATATCCCTCTAATAATTTATAGCCTGGGCACAAACCTGACCCTAAAAGACACCCGTTCGTTGGTTCTCAAAAATGTAATGAAACAAACAAAAAAAAAGAATCATAATACGAGTACCTATATGTATACAGGAACACGGACGTGACTTCGACAGCGGTACCTTTTTTCTTCTTAAATTCCATGTACCTGCTTAATGTAGGCCTATCGTGATACCATTGACTATAATATTATTACCTACTTTGTAAATGTATAGTCAATGGTGATACATTCTTCTTTCGTCGGAATCAGTATCTGCATGAATCATGATAGGCCTACGCACGTATGATGCGACAACACAATGATTGTTTTCGGCTTTTTGATCGCATGCTTACGTATGTAAGCACACAAGCACACAAACCTTCCCAGCACCGCCCAGAAGGGAAAATTCCTTTACGATAAGTACCTATGTGATTCTCACTGAGACTGAGTGATATTCTCAAACGACAGAGCGATTCATAAGCCTGCCGTACACCATACCAGCTGGTAGATTCCTATAACCGATTATTCACGCATTTGAGAAATTCAATTTTCCAGTTCTTTCATGCTCAAGACAGAACTCTAATTCACCATTCTCATTATAGTTACTCCGAATCTTTTAGACCGTATTTCTGAAAGCGAAGATGAGTAGATCTCGGTCTTTCCTTGAATTATTTAAACCACTTTGACCATTTTTTATTCTCTGTTTCGCTCTGAATTGTACGAATTCTTTTTCTTTTCCCGGTGAATTATGCATACTATTTCATTCTATGTGGAATTATAAGGTTACAAATAAGTATTGCGAGAAGAGCAGTTTGATTTGTTCGTAAGATAGAGAAAGACAGTCCATGAGGAAAGAGGTTTAATAGGTGAGTTGAAAATGAAAAAATTGATACAAAAGATTTTATTGTTGGAAGTTGTTGGGAATGGTCTCCTGAATATAGGGAAGAAACCCAAGTCCCCACAACCTTGTGGGTTCCGAGATATACAGGGGGAAGTGACCTTAATTTTGGTATTTTCAATTTTTTGAGCGGAAATATGCATTTAATCGAGAATAGTTATCCGCGATGAAATATTTCTCGTAAAATTCTCAACAAAAATGGTTATTACGTATTTTCTTGTAACTGCAGTCATAGAGGAGTTACAGACCAAAATATCCGAATAGACGCATGGAAGAAGAGAAACACTGGGTAGAGATACGTCACTACAAGTAAAAATTTTTGACGCGCGTTTGTGCGCCGTATGATTTCACTTCAGCAGTCAAGTGAACTGCAAGCAATTAGCGACATTTTCAATTCGCCTCATTTAGTCTAGGCAAATTAGACAGGTTTTGGAGAAAAAAAAAACATTGCGACATAGTAAAGGTCTGATTGCTGGAAATGGTTAAGAATTATGTCTAAAACAACATATTAACTTCTCCGCGTTTTTCCCCTGGAGCTTCTTTTTTTATGGGGGTTCAAACCCCCTCAAAATCAGTTTTTTGTAAAATATCTCGCTTAAAACGCATTTTAGAGAAAAAAGTCATCAGTCAAAAATTATTCCTCGTAAAATTTCCTATCGGATTATGTACTTTATTTTTAGCCTACTTGTGATAGTTAGCCTACAAATTCATGGAGAATATTAGCCTCCATCCGCAAATAACGCGAACCTTGCCGATAGTTGACGTCGCCCGGTAGTCACGCGCGAAGGTAAGGTTAATATTTCTCTAGTACGATGAAACGTATTCTAATTTTGTTAGTTCGAAGAAATTGTCAGAGAAAATTTGCAGCAAAATATTGTTTTCAGTAAGATGTGACCAACTGCCCATCATACATGTGAAGATCACGTGGTCGAAATCTCGCTTAAGGGTGCTCAGGATAAGTCTTAGTTTTTTTTTGTGTCAGTTTGCGCTCAAATGTTTTCTGGTCTTTCTAGAGGTATGGAGGATAACCTGAGGTTTATTGTTCATATAATTTCCACCCATGCGCTCAGAAAGCAAGAATAACGACCCGTTTTGGATGTATTTACACAACCATCATTAGGTACGAGCTGAACAAGCTGATGAAGTTGAAAGAGAGGTATATACACGCTGAGATTAAACGTGACTAATACTCACAAAAGGAGTAGTAATATGAAAGTAGTGGTTAAGAGAAGGGTTAGTGAATGTGTACCTATTGATCATTCAAATACCGTTTTATTATTAGATATGATCTGCAGAACAGAGGTTTCTTCCTACCGATGTAGAGAGCGTCCCTTGTCAGTCTGGTGTATGAGCTCAAAAACTACGTTCTAAAATCTATGATTTTGGAGAATGCAATGCTCATCCATCGCAGATTCAAAAGAAAGAAACCTGTAAAGATGTATTACCTTCAGCCGAGATCTTCATAGCGTTTGTGTAGTCTAAAGGATGCTCCATGATCCTCTGGTAAAGAGTGCGATCTGGTTGACCGTAGTAGAAAAAGTTGCAGAGCTCACAATGAGCTTAGTAGAGACCTGATTTTTTAAGAGGAGAAACACTATCTTTTAGGCTGCTCAGGCTACCTATAGAATGCACAACAGATAGAAAGCAGCTCGAATACCAAATCTCCTAAGCTCTGAAGCTAGCTTTTAAGAAGCTAGGCCAAGAAAAGAAATTCTAGCGTAGCGAATCTTTTGCCCAGTTCTCGTTGTTACGTGTTGTATCTTAATTCTCTCTTTCTTCATTAGCATGTCTATCGCTCGTGGCCACAAAAAGAATAACTCCAGTCAACTCGGATTGTCTTGCCCACATGTATTTGCGTTTTCCATGGCTTTGCCCAATCATTATTTCGATAAATGCTAGTGCTGCAGTATTATCTGCGAATGATGCCAATGTGGTATTTTGTCTTGGGTCGGGACATCCGCAGTGGGAGTAACCAATGAATGGCCAAGGACGCTTCCCTGTAATACTCTAGCTGCAATAGGATGGGTTCGTGGCACACATAGAAGGTCTTATTATGTCGTGCAATTCGGTAGTTTTTCGATATTGCACAGGTACCGATATTAGTTGAGAATATCCGAAGTTTGCCGAACGTCTCGCTGATCTAAATGAGAATTGGGGGATGAAATATAAGAATAATACAAACCGCGTAGTCACTCAACGTCTCGTCTGCGGAACATCGAGTTCTGTTAAACGTGTTCTATAACAACTTTTAAATCATCTTGACAATCTGTAGCTCGTAAATTTTTTATTCTTATCTATCTACCGGTACTAAATAAGTGCACCATGCAAGCTCGATTATTTTCAATATTTTTTTTGATTGTGCCAATAATGCTACCAGGAGTTCATCTAACACCTACGTCAAACGATTCGACCGTAATGATCAGAACGTTTCATTTGTTGAACGAATTCGCGAATTTAACAAAACCGAGATCGAGTCGAAGTTGTTTTCCCGAAGGCGACCATACGCAGCTCATTTCGAAAGTTCTGAAATTGGAGATTTTCACCGTCGCTACGGGTAATCATCTTGTCTTTCCACCAAGTCCTAGTGAAAGAATCGAGAAAAAAATACGCGTGATATCGAAATTCATCAGATCTTCCTGGTTAAAATTATGCACAGTCGAAAAGGTGGACGAGATAATCAATGGATCAGTCAACGCGGTAATTCGGCGAGTATGGTCGCCATTGCCTCGACAAGTTATGACGAAGCAGATAATGAATACTATTTTGCCAGCTGTAATGGATGATATATGCCAAAAATTTCCCGATTGTCTTGACCAAACGAAGTCGTCTCCGGATTTACCTGCGACACACATGAAATGGTACTTTCCACTTAGCGAGCTAAGACTAGGAATTGTGGACGAGAGTGAATTGGCTGACTGGTTCCAGAATCGAGACATCAGAATGTTCCTGATCCACGAAGAATTTTTCCCTGTTTGGGTTCAATTAAATGACAAAGATGTGACGGTGGAGTCTGCCCTGAGAGTGAGTTGTAGGCTGTGTTGTTTTGACGAAGAAATGCAACGATTGCAAAGGATGTACTCAAAAGTCTTGGACGACGTGTCAACCAATTTTTCGATGACTGATTTTCCTCGAAGCGTCATACCTACAGTTATATACGCATTATCAGAGGTCGTCGAAGTCGACAATAAGTTGGAAGAGAAAACTAAAGAAGATGAGTATTTACATTTTGAATTGCGCATCATTTTCGTACTTATCAGTTTAATCTTAGTTGGTTCATTTTTGTACATTTGTTATTCTAGTCTTGTCATCTTGTTCCTTCGAACAATACTTAATTTTTTTGAAATTGTGCTGGGTATGACTCGTCGAATTTTTCGTTACTAATTAGGTACTTACCTACCTATGTAAACTTTTGTATTTGGTGAAATGATTCAGAATAAATACCTGCTTACTAATTATTTCCATTTTTCAATTTTTGAAAAGTAAATTTGCGTCTTTTTACTAAAACTTTGAATGAGGGTGTCTAATAGCTTTTCAGTCCTTGAAGGATGAAAAGAACCTGGAGGCATTTATAGCATGGTAAGTTACATTTGCAAAAAATAACTGATGAATCTATAGGCCTGACTCTAACTTTGTACTTCTCAGAAAAATTTTGGAATCTTATTAAGTAGGCCTAGATGAAAATTTATTGCACTGTTATCAAGTTTAGATGTGTTCATCCTTTAAACCTTTTATTATTTCAAGTCAGACGCTAATAAATTTCACTTAAAATTGCGAATAAAAAAAAAAAACGTCCTTATGAAGGTTTTTTGGGAAAAGTGACGTTCACTGAAAATAAAATTAGTATAATTGTTTTTGACATGCTTTACAGAAACCAATGCTTGAAAAGATTATTTCAAAATCACCACATGCTGCATTATGAAAAAAAAAATCATGATCATCCTCACAACATCAACTTATTTCTCTCTCCCCCTCTTAGTCCAGGCAAGCAAGAGTTTTGAAAATGAAAAAATTGATACAAAAGATTTTATTGTTAGAAGTTGTTGGAAATGGTCTCCTGAATATAGGGAAGGAACCCAAGTCCCCACAACCTTGTGCGTCCCGAAATATGGAGGGGGAAGTGACCTCAATTTCGGTTTTTTCACTTTTTTGGGAAGAAATAGGCATTTAATCGAGAAAAGTCATTCGAGATGAAATGTTCCTCGTAAAATTTTCTTCAAAAATGGTTATTACGTATTTTCTTGTAATTGAAGTCATAGAGGAGTTATGACCAATAATAGCTACTATATTGAGTCACTCAGCGGAGGGCAAACAAGAAATTCTAAGCTGTAGTCATAGAGGAGTTACAGACCAGAATATCCGAATAGACGCATGGAAGAAGAGAAACACTGGGTAGAGATACGTTACTACAAGTAGAAGTTTTTGACGCGCGTTAGTGCGCTGTATGATTTTACTTCAGCAGTCAAGTGAACTGCAAGCAATTAGCGACATTTTCAATTCCCCTCATTCTTCGGCGCGTGATATATTTCAAGCAGGATGTACTGCTTTTCTAATTATTTATGGAGCGGACAAGGAGGAAATACATCTTTAAATGACCACCGCTTCTATTCTTTTAAACATGCAGCTTCAAAGTTACAATCGTCAATTTTGAAGACTATATGCCCAACAGAAGGTGCAGCAAAGCAGCACACATTCAGAGTCTACCTTCAAATCCAGGCTTGGCGTAGCAATAATTTGGAAATGAGCGAATTGGGTTGGAAACGTGACCAAAATACGTCCACTCCAGTAACCACTACTGAACCTCCAGCACCCCAGACTCTTCTAAAAAAATTGTATTGCGCGAGCAAAAAAAGGTTGTGGCAGTGATTGTGGTTGTAGAGAACTCGGTAGGTAACCATTATACTGTAAGAAGAGAAAAGAATCATCTTCACAATTTCGATCTCCTCGAGAGCTTTCCGCCGCCGTTTATTATTCTCGACGGGTAGGATGATCTCATCACCTCCAAGATGTCCATTGTCCAGAAGGTGCTTCGCGAAGGCAGATTTTGTGAAGTTATTGTTGTCGAACGCCGATGCGTGCTCATTGATCCTAGCACGGAAAGCTCGGCCGGCCGGTTCTCCAACATAACAGGTGGGACAATCGCGACAATGGAGTAAGTATACATCGCTCCTAGATAAGGGAGGGGTCGAATCTTTCCCATTAAGAAGGACTTTCTGAAGCTTTAAGTAAGGATAGAATGTAGGGGCAAGATTACCAGTCTTAATTACATCTCTAATCAGAGATGTGAGTTTAGGGAGATAAGGAATTATGACAGGAGACTTCCTCCGACCTGTCCTGAGGGGCGGGGTGAAGGTAGTGATCCATTGGAGAGCTACCTTAGTAACTTTCTTCCGAACAAGGCCATTAATATCGATATTGACCTTATTAACTCGAGCTAATTGCTGAAGAACAGAAACCTCTTCAGCAAAGGCAGGAGGAGAAAGGGGGAGTGAGACCAGGCGGTGAATAAATGAATTGAAAGCAGCGATCTTATGGGAGAATGGGCAGAAAGACGAACCATGAATGAGAATGTCAGTAGTGGTGGGTTTTCTGTAGACTTGAAAGTCAAACCCATTGGGGAGGAGGGAGATCGTAAGGTCTAGAAAATTTATCTCATAGCCTCCGATCTCGACCGTGAAGTCAATAGAAGGATACAAACTGTTCATGAAATTCAAGAATTCATGGAGGGAGTGATCGGGCCCCTTCCAGACACAAAATATGTCATCGACATATCTGTACCAAAGAAAAACATGGTCAAGGAGAGGGTGCCCAGAATTGAAAAGCTCATCCTCAAGTCTAGACATGAAGACTTCAGAAATAAGAGACCCCAGTGGTGATCCGATAGGGACACCTATGTCAGGAGGAAGTTTGTTGATAGAGTCATTGAACTGACATATGTTGGGGTAGAGGCTCTTTTGAAGGAGGGTATTAAATTCGGAAATCAACGGAGTTGGGACTAATGCCTTCTTAAGTAACTCGTCCATGCGTTCACGGGTAGGGAGGAGAGGGACATGGGGGAATAAACCCACCACGTCAAAAGAAATAAGAATACTTCCAGGAGGGGGAGAGGAGTTGTGAGTGAGTAACTCAGATAACTCAATCGAGTTTTTTATAGAATAAGGGGAGTGAAAGTTCGTTACGTGTTTAAACCAAATATCAAGGTACTTGGCTAACTTGTAAGTTGGGGCGGAAATAAAAGATACCACAGGACGCATGGGGGACCCATTCTTATCATTCTTATGGATTTTAGGAAGACCGTAAAGGCGAGGAGCCTTAGGGTTAAGTATTAAGATCGCTGTTTTCAGGGGCTCCTTATCTAGGATATACTTACTCTTGTTGATTAGGCTCCGGACATCACTGTTGTAATTATCAAAATTGAAGGTGGGATCACTAGTAGCGCCAATAGAATCGAGACACTGGTACATCTTCTGGTTGAAGTCTGGTCTATCTATGAGGACAACAGAATTCCCCTTATCTGCTTTTGTAACGACGATATGGCATTCTTTCAATTTCTTGGTTAGGGAAGTGACTGTGTTGCGGAGGCTTTCACTCATGGTAGGAACACGGTTGTTGTGAATGATAGAGGCCAGTTGGTCAGTAGTGTCACCACGATATTTCAGACTGGCAGGAGCGCGGTCAGCAACAATTCTATCTTTAACTTGGCTAGTGTTTATCGGAGGAATCGAATATTTGAGCCCACGGGAAAGTAGATCTTCATCGTCCGAAAGAGTGGCAGAAGATTCATTAACGAGTCTCCTAAAGAAGTGGTGCTCCTCATGGGGGTCCAGTTGATCAGAGTTACCATGAATAAACGAGATTTATTTACAGACAACCGTATTATAAAAATTAAATTTGCGCGAGCGCTTTCGGGTAACAACCCATTGACGAGCGGAACTGAAACCAACTAACTGTTTTTACATACAACACGGAGATAAATAGGTAGGTACAATACAAAACATGCAAAAAACGAGTCGATAAGATTAGTCATGAATAACTGAAGACAAAAGTACAAGATAAAACGCCGTGAAAAACAAACCGAATAAAATAAAGGGAATGTTAACACAGAACTCATTGGGGTGATGGAAAAAGTGTGTCAATTAGACCCTGTGTGGGAGCCGAATAATTAAGCACTTCCCATCCTTGGGATCTATGTCTAGCGCTTTCTAAAGACTCAAGAGCAATTCTCTTGCGAAAAGAATTCTCTACGTGTAGTAGGGCTGCTGTTCCATTTCGATAGGCGTGCCTTTCTTCTTCAAGGTGTTTATAGAAACGAGAATCTTGAGGTTTCTGATCGAGATGTTCGTGTAATCTGATCTGGAACTGCCTACCTGTTTCGCCAATATAAATTGAACTGCAATTTGCGCAAGGAATCCTGTAGACACCAGTTTTTTCGTTACGATTGATGGGATCCTTGATTCTGCATAGAAGGGATTTAGTAGCCTAGTATTAATAGAGTAAAAAGCAGGGCGACGATGATAAGGTTTGAGTAATTTTGTGATTTGCGATGAAAATTCTCCGAGGTAGGGTAAACTGATCCATCTAGTCTTCTTTTTGTCTGGCTCACACCTAGGAAGTGTAGTAGAAGCATCAAGAGCTTTTTTGATTAATTTCTTCCTCACCAAATTTCTCACATCTAATTTGTGCCTACCATTAATATTAGCTAGGTAGATAATGGTATCCAGTTCCTTATTGAATTCTTCTGTAGTGAGAGGTATTGATGTTAACCGGTGTATTAAACTGTGGAATGCAGCATTCTTGTGAGAAATAGGAGCATAAGATGAATTACTGATGGTAATGTCTGTATACGTAGGTTTCCTATGAATACCAAAGTAATGATGGTTGTTAATGATAGAAATTTTTAGATCTAAAAAAGTGGAGGATTGTCCAGGAACATCCATCGTGAATTTAATCGTTGGAAATAGATTGTTGAGAGAAGACTGTAATACTTGGAGGAGGTGAGTTGGTCCATTCCATAAACAAAGCACGTCGTCCACGTATCTATACCAATAGATTATAATGTTCTGCAAGTTGTGGATTAGAAAGGAAAAATTTTTCTTCTAACATGCTCATGAAGATTTCAGCAATTGTGGAGGCCAAAGGCGAACGCATTGGAACTCCGATGTCAGTGGGTAAGGTGTAGATGTGACCATTGTATTAACAGATGTTTGGTGAAAGACATATCCTTAATAAATTCATGAGTTCCGACGTAATGAAATGAGGAACATGAGATTCGTGCAGTTTTGATTCGAGATATTCGAGAGTGGGGTTGATGGGGACGTTAGGAAATAATGCAGTTACGTCTAGCGTAAAAAGTTTAGAATCGGTAGGAGGAGAAACATCCTTGATTTTGTTCACCAAGTCTAGACTATTAATCACTGCATATTTAGAGTAGTGGTTGAGTGTGCTTTTTATCCAGAAGTCCAAAACTTTGGCTAGTTGGTACGTAGGAGCAGAGATGAAGGAGACAACTGGTCTCATAGGAGCATCTTCTTTGTGTATTTTAGCTAAACCATGAAGTCTTGGGGGGATGGGGTTAGGAATTAGTACGTTCTTCTTTTGCAATGGTGTTTTGAAAATGTGTTCACTATTGTTGATAGCCTTCCGAATGTTTTTCACAAAAGCGTCAAAATTGAACTCTGGATCTATGGAAGCACCACTACTATGTAGGAAATCGAGCATTTTTGTGTGATATTCTGACTTTTTAAGGATTACAAGGGATTGTCCTTTGTCTGCTTTAGTTATAATAGCATTACTCTCATTAAGCCTGCTTTTTACTCTATTAATACTACTAAATCCCTTCTATGCAGAATCAAGGATCCCATCAATCGTAACGAAAAAACTGGTGTCTACAGGATTCCTTGCGCAAATTGCAGTTCAATTTATATTGGCGAAACAGGTAGGCAGTTCCAGATCAGATTACACGAACATCTCGATCAGAAACCTCAAGATTCTCGTTTCTATAAACACCTTGAAGAAGAAAGGCACGCCTATCGAAATGGAACAGCAGCCCTACTACACGTAGAGAATTCTTTTCGCAAGAGAATTGCTCTTGAGTCTTTAGAAAGCGCTAGACATAGATCCCAAGGATGGGAAGTGCTTAATTATTCGGCTCCCACACAGGGTCTAATTGACACACTTTTTCCATCACCCCAATGAGTTCTGTGTTAACATTCCCTTTATTTTATTCGGTTTGTTTTTCACGGCGTTTTATCTTGTACTTTTGTCTTCAGTTATTCATGACTAATCTTATCGACTCGTTTTTTGCATGTTTTGTATTGTACCTACCTATTTATCTCCGTGTTGTATGTAAAAACAGTTAGTTGGTTTCAGTTCCGCTCGTCAATGGGTTGTTACCCGAAAGCGCTCGCGCAAATTTAATTTTTATAATACGGTTGTCTGTAAATAAATCTCGTTTATTAATCATAATGAACCGTAATTTCATTGAGGAACGTGTTTCGTTAATCAAAGTTACAATGTTGCATCTGAAGTAGTGATTGAATCTTCTTCTCCTTCTTCTGTCGGAGAGTAACCAGTAGGCCTTCTGTCCCGCCTGTTACGTTGGAGAAACCGGCCGAGCTTTCCGTGCTAGGATCAATGAGCACGCATCGGCGTTCGACAACAATAACTTCACAAAATCTGCCTTCGCGAAGCACCTTCTGGACAATGGACATCTTGGAGGTGATGAGATCATCCTACACATCGAGAATAATAAACGGCGGCGGAAAGCTCTCGAGGAGATCGAAATTGTGAAGATGAGAACTCACCACGCCTGCAACCTCGTAAATCGGACTACATAATTATGAAGATGATCTCATCAATAAACTTTATTGCACCGCCCCGGAGTATGAGTGTACAGAAGTTTAATTCTTGTAATCTGTTTTAGATGTATAGCTTTTCATTCTGAGGATGACAGCTTTGTCGAAAGACGTCTCATGTGTTTTTATATAAAAAAAATATATACGGGCTACGCAGTGAAAAACTTCTTTTCTCTTCTTACAGTATAATGGTTACCTACCGAGTTCTCTACAACCACAATCACTGCCACAACCTTTTTTTGCTCGCGCAATACAATTTTTTTAGAAGAGTCTGGGGTGCTGGAGGTTCAGTAGTGGTTACTGGAGTGGACGTATTTTGGTCACGTTTCCAACCCAATTCGCTCATTTCCAAATTATTGCTACGCCAAGCCTGGATTTGAAGGTAGACTCTGAATGTGTGCTGCTTTGCTGCACCTTCTGTTGGGCATATAGTCTTCAAAATTGACGATTGTAACTTTGAAGCTGCATGTTTAAAAGAATAGAAGCGGTGGTCATTTAAAGATGTATTTCCTCCTTGTCCGCTCCATAAATAATTAGAAAAGCAGTACATCCTGCTTGAAATATATCACGCGCCGAAGAATGAGGGGAATTGAAAATGTCGCTAATTGCTTGCAGTTCACTTGACTGCTGAAGTAAAATCATACAGCGCACTAACGCGCGTCAAAAACTTCTACTTGTAGTAACGTATCTCTACCCAGTGTTTCTCTTCTTCCATGCGTCTATTCGGATATTCTGGTCTGTAACTCCTCTATGACTACAGCTTAGAATTTCTTGTTTGCCCTCCGCTGAGTGACTCAATATAGTAGCTATTATTGGTCATAACTCCTCTATGACTTCAATTACAAGAAAATACGTAATAACCATTTTTGAAGAAAATTTTACGAGGAACATTTCATCTCGAATGACTTTTCTCGATTAAATGCCTATTTCTTCCCAAAAAAGTGAAAAAACCGAAATTGAGGTCACTTCCCCCTCCATATTTCGGGACGCACAAGGTTGTGGGGACTTGGGTTTCTTCCCTATATTCAGGAGACCATTTCCAACAACTTCTAACAATAAAATCTTTTGTAGCAATTTTTTCATTTTCAAAACTCTTGCTTGCCTGGACTAAGAGGGGGAGGGAGAAATAAGTTGATGTTGTGAGGATGATCATGATTTTTTTTCTCATAATGCAGCATGTGGTGATTTTGAAATAATCTTTTCAAGCATTGGTTTCTGTAAAGCATGTCAAAAACAATTATACTAATTTCATTTTCAGTGAACGTCACTTTTCCCAAAAAGCCTTCATAAGGACGTTTTTTTTTTTTATTCGCAATTTTAAGTGAAATTTATTAGCGTCTGACTTGAAATAATAAAAGGTTTAAAGGATGAACACATCTAAACTTGATAACAGTGCAATAAATTTTCATCTAGGCCTACTTAATAAGATTCCAAAATTTTTCTGAGAAGTACAAAGTTAGAGTCAGGCCTATAGATTCATCAGTTATTTTTTGCAAATGTAACTTACCATGCTATAAATGCCTCCAGGTTCTTTTCATCCTTCAAGGACTGAAAAGCTATCAGACACCCTCATTCAATGTTTTAGTAAAAAGACGCAAATTTACTTTTCAAAAATTAAAAAATGGAAATAATTAGTAAGCAGGTATTTATTCTGAATCTTTTCACCAAATACAAAAGTTTACATAGGTAGGTAAGTACCTAATTAGTAACGAAAAATTCGACGAGTCATTCCCAGCACAATTTCAAAAAAATTAAGTATTGTTCGATGGAACAAGATGACAAGACTAGAATAACAAATGTAAAAAAATGAACCAACTATAAGAATAAACTGATAAGTACGAAACTGATGCGCAATTCAAAATGTAAATACTCATCTTCTTTAGTTTTCTCTTCCAACTTATTGTCGACTTCGACGACCTCCGATAATGCGTATATAACTGTAGGTATGACTCTTCGAGGAAAATCAGTCATCGAAAAATTGGTTGACACGTCGTCCAAGACTTTTGAGTACATCCTTTGCAATCGTTGCATTTCTTCGTCAAAACAACACAGCCTACAACTCACTCTCAGGGCAGACTCCACCGTCACATCTTTGTCATTTAATTGAACCCAAACATGGAAAAATTCTTCGTGGATCAGGAACATTCTGATGTCTCGATTCTGGAACCAGTCAGCCAATTCACTCTCGTCCACAATTCCTAGTCTTAGCTCGCTAAGTGGAAAGTACCATTTCATGTGTGTCGCAGGTAAATCCGGAGACGACTTCGTTTGGTCAAGACAATCGGGAAATTTTTGGCATATATCATCCATTACAGCTGGCAAAATAGTATTCATTATCGGCTTCGTCATAACTTGTCGAGGCAATGGTGACCATACTCGCCGAATTACCGCGTTGACTGATCCATTGATTATCTCGTCCACCTTTTCGACAGTGCATAATTTTAACCAGGAAGATCGGACGAATTTCGATATCACGCGTATTTTTTTCTCGATTTTTTCACTAGGACTTGGTGGAAAGACAAGATGATCACCCGTAGCGACGGTGAAAATCTCCAATTTCAGAACTTTAGAAATGAGCTGCGTATGGTCGCCTTCGGGAAAACAACTTCGACTCGATCTCGGTTTTGTTAAATTCGCGAATTCGTTCAACAAATGGAACGTTCTGATCATTACGGTCGCATCGTTTGACGTAGGTGTTGGATGAACTCCTGGTAGCATTATTGACACAATCTTAAAATATATTGAAAATAATTGAACTTGCATGGTGCACTTATTTAGTACCGGTAGATAGATAAGAATAAAAAATTTACGAGCTACAGATTGTCAAGATGATTTAAGGGTTGTTATGGAACACGTTTAACAGAACGCAGACGAGAAGTTGAGTGACTACGCGGTTTGTTGTATTCTTATATTTCATCCCCTAATTCTCATTCAGATCAGGGAGACGTTCGGCATACTTCGGATATTTTCAACTAATACCGGTACCGGGACAACATCGAAAAACTACTGAATTGCACGACATAGTCTCCCATTTTTCTCATACTATTTCTATGAATAAATGTCCGTCCACATGAGATAGTTTGGCTCTGCCCGCACTTTGACGTTTCGGTTGACCAGCAACCTTCTTCCAAGACCGATAACCAAATACGTATATCTCCCACTGTTCTAATGAATCTGCAATGAAATTAAAAATTAATGACAGCGAGCTTCAGTAAGACAATTGAATATATTGGAGAGTGTCTTCCAACAGTGATAACCTATGACGTGTGCAATGGTATACCCCCGCCCCACCAGAAAAAAGTACGGACTACGAAGGACGTTGTTTCAGAAGAGAGGAGGAATTTTTTAGTGCCGATTATTCTGCACAATTTCAAAAAATTGAACCTGAACCTCATTTGAATATGCGTTTTCATGGATTGTGCAATCAAAATGCACAGAAAATGAGGTAGTATTAGACAGGTTTGCAAAGCTGTATGCCCAGAAGTAGGGAAAGTTTACACAAACTTGAAGTCAACAGAAAATCAGAGAGGGAAGATTTACTGTGCAATGATGTTACAAGAAGTTCAAAATGGTCACTTCAGTCAACTGACTAGATAAATCAAGAGTGAATAGATATAATGACCAGAAAAAGGTAATCAGAGTAAAAAAAATCCTAAAATTCTGACTAGTCCTTCGTCCTGCACGCACCAAAGTGCTTTGTTAAGTTTGTTATGTACCTTGTATGTACATCAACCAATCGCAGATCACTATTTATAGTAATGATGCAATCTGATTGGTTGTTTTTTATTCAGCCAATGAGAGAGTAGTATTGGGAGCTATAATTATAAGTTCAATTCAACTTTGTACAGCAGAGAAGTAAGTAAATATAAGTAATAGAAGCAATCCGTTGTCTTCACTCTTTGAGTAAGCATAATTAATTAGCCTTCTGAATATTAGCCAATGACAGCTTCTTATTTCTGATGATAATGCAATCTGGTTCAAGTTTGTTCTGTATGCAGTCATTAAGAATGCAGTATTCTAGAGCTAGAGGACTCAGAAGGGGTGAGGCCTTAGTAGCAATCAACAACTCAGACAGTCAATAAGCACTTATTGTAAACTTGAATATTGCATCGCTATTTCAAATGGAGGTCAAGGATTTTATTAGATTGGCAAAACTGACAGTGAAATGAGAATGAATAGATATAATGAAAGAATTTTTGGGAAAAAGCAGTAAAAATGAGCGAAAATCTTTCAAAACTAACCTTCCCTACACGCTTGAGCCTCTAGTTTAGTACGTGGACTCACCTGATTGGCTGTATAAACAACATCCAATCACAGTTCAGTATTCATGATGATAACGTATTCTGATTGGTTGTTATGTATCCAGCCAATCAGAGAGCCGTATTCTTTAGCTATATAAAGAAAGTCAGGAGGGGTGAGGGGTTAGTAGCGATCAACAACTCATACATTCAACAAGCATTTATTGTGAACTTGGAAATTGCATCGCTATTTAAAATTTTTTCCATAATAATGGCTTTCTACAATCTTATGCATGTGATACAATCTCAATCGGAGACTTTGCTCACGATGGATCAAAAGTTTGACATTATTTCTGCCTTGCCGGTAGAAATATCCACCTCTATATTCCGGATGCTGGATCCTACTTCAATGGCAGCAGCAATGCAGGTCTCAAAGAGATGGTACCGACTTTATCGTGTCGACCGACCGCTGAGACGCGCTCTCAAGAAGAAGGTCTTGGAGCAGCGCCGCAGAAATGTTGAATTTATTCATAATTTTTCGGTACAACCGACTGACTCTTGGTTCAGAAGGGATCCTCCGATTGCTAGTCATAGACTAATGGCTCCTAACCAAGCCTCGAAGAAACGCAAACGAGCCTCGACAAAGCACCAATTTCAACGTGCTAAGCTTTTGCGGATCTGAGTCCCTCTTATTCTGTGAGAATAGCTGTAAATACCTAGTAAAATAAGAATTTACAAAATATAAAATATTTTATCTCGACCTCTGTCTTTGCATTATTCAGAATTATGGAAAACAAAGCATAGAAAATAACAACAAGTTTTTATGAAAAGAAAAATTTTATCAAATATTCTTCCATTGGAAGGGACAACCCGAGACAGTCGAAGTTACATTTTGAATTTCATAATAGAAAACCATTTCATGAAATTCATGATACACGTCCGCGGAATCCGCAAGTCTCACTGTCCTATGGTAAGTGTAAATTGTTTTTTGTAGACGTATTAGGTTTTTTGTGAATAACGCTCAAAAAAAGTTTTTTAACGTGAAGTTGAATCTGTCCAAATCTGATCAACTTTTCCCCTTCCGATCATATGAGAGTCGAAATTTTACCCAGTTCCCGTCCTACCATACGTAGGCTTGGAGTCAAACTTCCTCCGCCCCCCCCCTATCATATATAGATTGAAAGTCAAAATTATTTTCTCCCCTTCGTATCATATGTAGCTCGAGAGTCGACATCATTCTAAGCCCTCCATCATACAAGTATAGCTCCAGTCAAAAGTCTTCTGACCGTCTCCTATCTTATACAGCCCGAGAGTCACAATTCTTCTAAATCTCTCTTCTATCATATCTCATCATTAGAGAACGGATTTTCGGTGCTAAAAAATTCTGCTATTCGATGACCAAAAGGCAAATTTCGTTATTATGCGGTATTAAAGAAAAAAACGTACAGAAAATTGAAAATCGTGGAAATTTCTAAGCAAATCGAACAAGAAATATAATACTAAGCATCAATTACGAGTAAATATCATTATTCATCAATTTGAAATTAAGAATTGTGTAAAAAAAAAACACAGTATCATGCAGAAGGAGAGTACGTGTTTTTCAATATTTTCTTGTGAAAAGCGTTCTATGCGTAGAAAAGCACCGTATTTATGGTTTTTCTCGTCAATTGGTAGGAAAATACTAAAATGAAATAATATATTGGAACACCTCGAGATTACTGTATTTACAAGAATAAGGTTGTTTATAATATACTTTTCATATTCAATCGGGACACAGTAGCTGATAAATTCAATGGTGGGAAAAGTAAAAAAAAATAATTTTAAAAATGAATTACTTATTTTCTTACACAAAATGCGTTGAAATGTGAAGAATGATTCAAAACATACAAGAAAAATTAATAATAGTATTAATCAAAATAATTACACATTTTTTAAGAAAAAATATTCCGTGTGTGACCGATTGCAAGTAAAATATTATTGTAAAAATTAACTGCGAGCGCGCTTTCATATTTCTGCTTCATTATCGCGGTTCATTTTTATATCATCTTACTTACGGTATACTTTATTTTTTCTTTAAAAAAATATTATACTGATTACTGATTGATAAAAATGGTCCGTACAATTTCGGAACACATCGAAGTTATTAATAATAGTATTTGAAGTAAGTCTTCATCAAATTCTAGGTAGGTATACAGTTCCTCTAGGATTACTTTTAAATTATCTTCCTAAATGGTTGGAATCAATAAATAATTTCAATTTCAAAGCGCTTTATTTCATTTTTTTTTTTTTTTTTAAACATATTTACATACATTTCATTTTGCACAAATAGTCAAATACTTATAATAATAATATGGTAATAATAATATCGAGGAAAGAAAGAATTAATAGACGATGAATAAAACAGGGAAAAGAAAATTCCGATAACTGCACAAAACTGACAAAATTAAACGAATGACGAAAAAAATAAACGAAGGTAAACAACCTAAATAATTGCAAAAATAATTTCGGACGGTATTTCCTGCAAAGACAATATTTTACGATTACTCACACTCATTTTCTCTAGTCTACTAATATTAATCTACTTTTTCTCGTGACTCGGTTTTTTCATCTTTTCCTTCGGTGTCTTCATTGTCTTCCGTTCACAAATACGAACAGAATTGTTCGAACTGTTTTCAATTCTTCACTAGATAGTAAGGCCGAAATATTGTAGATAAATTCCATATATTTTTCCATCGTAGAGAAACTTCTGATGATATCGAATAGAGTATGATTCAAAGTAAAAAGCCGTCCAAGTAACTTCCATATATTCTTCTTCCTGATTTTTCGTTCTTCAGTTCCAGAATCACAAGTAACAATGAAACTTTTGCTTGCTACCTCATTTCTTAAGACCAAGCAAAAATGTTGAGCACTCACTACGGAAAGCTCTTCTCAAGTTCTAGGGTGCATCCTTTCCCAATTTCAGCAACCGTATAATTTTTGTCGTGTTCTTTTTCGGGTATGAGTACTTTGATCTTGACTAGGAAAATTTTGTCCACCGCTTTCCTACCCGCTATAGCGCCAACGAAGCCTCGTGTTTGTTCCTGAAAAGTATTTGAAATTTATAACACAAAATAATCAAGAAACCTGTTTTTCGTTCCAAAACAAAAAAAAAAAAAATACAAATATCAATCAATCGATGTTCTTTCGATGTAGAAAAAATACCTCTTGTCTCACTGAGGTATTACAATAGTAAAAAGAATAATAATATTTCAAAACTCTCAATTATTGAATCATTTTTCCTGATTTTTGAGAAAGCTTATTTGGATTCATCGAATAGAAATTACGTTCTGTTTCTGTTTTTTCGATTCTTATCAATCAAAAAATAACTCTTGGAACTTATCAACGTTTATTCAAATATTATGATTCATATTTTCATTAGAATCGTCAACCACCCTTTAAAGAACATGATCTCGACGAATGAACCCAACATGAATAGTTATCGTTCTCAAGCTCAATCTTGGTCCAATAAATCAAAGTTAGAATTTTCAGGAAGAATTTATTTGATGAATTCTAACACTCCATTTTACCATAAAGCACATTTATCGGACAGGGAAGACTAGAAATCTGACAAACACAAAATAAGCTCACAACTATTATCGTCTGCGAACAATTCTCAAAATTCTCAAAGGAAAAAACATGTAATACTCGCACAGCTAAGTATGTTTCTCGAATGAAAACAAAAATCTCGAAGAATTTTAACTAGACATAACGAGGATAAAAAAAATATCTACCGACTCAAATTTTTCCTTTACCCTTTAGAGCTAGTGATGAAAATTGGAACGTGATTCATGAATAAAACGAAAACTCATACGATCAGCGTCCCGAAATCCACGGTTTGAAAAGTGTACTTACTTACATCAAAACCTTCTACTTTCGTGTCAAATAACGCGGTGAAAGTATCTCCACAGAAATCGTTTATGCATTAACACATACCTATGAGTCGCGCTCAGCGAAACCATGTACTAAATCGGGGGAAAAAATTCTGATTTTTGGCGAAATTTTCAGAGGTTTTCTGCTTTCGAATAAAGAAAAAAATCAGGTTCCCTAACATCAAAATTGACCGCTGTAGAAATTTTTAAAGATTCAAATTACGAGAAAAACTACAAACCTTCTTTTCGTTTTTTGGCAGTAGGTACCTATTTCGAAATTTTGTTTTCCGACTTAGTACTTACATGGTTTCGCTGAGCGCGACTCATATCACCACAGATACAATGATCTTACTAACTAATCACGTTGAATAAGGTCGGCTCAGGATTTTCCACAAAGTCACTCCATCTTTTGAATCCTTTCATTTCAATGTGACGACTGATGATATTCCTTTTAATTCAGCTTTTACTTCTGCAGCGGAAATTTTGTTCGATACAATATCGAACGAGTTGAGTACCTGACAATTTAAAAATGTAAGTTAAAGGTAGTGCAAATTATGAAATTTTTAAACTAAATATTCAAATGTTATGACATCGAAGGTTTTCATTGAATATTATTCGAAAATTCTGACTCCTTTTGTATTTTGATCGCACTGAATATTTCGAAAATGTAACAGCATGTAGGCTATTGAAAACACAAATATTTGAGTGAGGAAGATAGTTACAGACGAATAAACGAGCGGAGGGTTTAATTTTGGGGATTTTTAAGAAAGAATATTTGTGTCATGCGAGAGTGGGAAACATAAAAATTTTAAATTAACATTACAATTAGAAATTATTCAGCAGTCGTCCTAGTAGCTTTGTATTCGTACCTTAGGAATACTCAACAGTGGGACACCGCCCAACATATCAACAACCGGCTCTTCTTTTCCAGATTCTTTCGGAACAAATTACCAAGGATTATAATATCATCAAATTTTACGGAATTATTCATGATCGAAAAACTTACACACCTGTAGTATCGAAAAAGAGGAAACATGAAACAGTTCGCGGACATAGGTAACGAATGCATCCTAGAGCTTTCGTTCCTAGTGTATGTACTTACTTACTTTTAAATCGACGGAGCATTCTATCATCTCTTAGGATACAATTCGTTCGGTTTTTTCTAAACCAATGAGTAAGAACTACGTTAAAACAAATCAGATCTCTACTCTAAATCAATCAAATATAGTTCTACGAATAATAATAATACCTTGTGAGCGAAAACAAAACTTTGTCCGTTATTGAAAACGCAAAGCTTGGCTAGACCCAACATTTTTGGATTCTTTTTTCAAACAACTTCACTCTGCTGGAACAAAAAAAGACACTACTAGGTATCAGAAATCAGAATTAAATTATGTACCTGAATAGACAGTTCAAGCCAATTAATGATCTAATCCGGTGCGAACCGAACATACGGCATCGTGAAGAGAACAGAATACAGTACCTAGAATACAATTAATAATGACTAGAAAATGTATTTACTTGATAAGGTGAATCGAACTTGAAATTTCGGGATACGATAAGGATAACCATTACCTTTTGATTCAAGTTCTTGCGATGAAATTTTGGGCCCGTTAAGGAAAAAATATCCCAGTTCTCTGTGTGTCTGGCATGTCTCGTCTCTTCTATCATCCTCAAGATCTAGCACCTTATCAAGACCGTTTCTCTCTGTGGTTTTGTCATAACAACAAGTGATTCGAATTTCCCATGGAATTTCCTTGAGTACCTATTGAATTGGTGTTATAAACACCTCCACCACAGCGCTTTTCAGTTTTTCACTACCTATTTTTCAATTTATAAAATTTCTGCAGTAAGTATTATGTTCTTTTTTATAGCGCTTTATGTGAAATCCTGAAAAAATTCTACTTTTCACTCTGCCACTGCCAGCCATTAGTATTATTTTGACAAAATAATGCGGTTTATATAAATTGATTACCAGCAGGCAGTCTACTTATTTTCCCATTAATTTTATGGTGACTTCGATTTTGACAAGATTAATTATAACGACATTTGGTTCGTTTGAAAACGCGATTTGCTTCAATCCTCATCCTATTTGATTTCTACTCACTTACTTTTTTTTCTCAATTATGCAAATTATTGCAAAGATAAAGTATAAGACAAAATATTAATTTATCTTTCTTGTCAATTCAAATTTTGGTAGATCACAAAGTATTAAGTACTACAGAATATATATAGGGTTTTTAGATCCACAAGAGCTTAGCTCGCTTAAATTGGCCGATTGGCGCATTTTTGAGGCTCTTCAGCGTTATTTTGAATTATTAATCTTCCTACAATTTTCTTTTATCCTTTTAATTGTTGTCGTGGTAATATTAAACTGATATTGTTTGTAAAATCGTCGAAAGTATCAAATTTGGATTCAGGCTAAAATACTGTGTAATTCGTTTAATTGGTTTGTCTCTAACTTTCCCATATTCTTAGGTATTAAATTTACCGCTAGAAAATGAATTTTTTCGCTTGAAACTACCTACAGAAATGTATTATCAGCTGTGGCAAAAACATCGGCTTCTACGACCATCTATCCAGAATAAGTTGCCCATACCTACGAATTATGTCTTTAAGGAGCTGATATTCGTTGATTTTTTCCGACCACCGAATAAGACGCATCAGCTACAAGTTGTTGACATTAAGCCACTTATTTTATTCATGTTCGCTGCGCTGTAATGTATTCTCAGTGCCGTAGAGCACGTACTTTTTCATCTTCGTTTTGCGACATCGAGGGAAATTATTTTTTAATGTTCTTCCTCCATAGAAGAATTACCTACTTCAATGAAATAAAAAAAAAAAAAAAAATGAAATGCTTTCATATATTCCTGAATAAAACCACCACCACTGTGCCCACAATATCTCGACCAAATTTCTTCATTATTTAGGTCGAGACTTGGATCGATTTTTGAGATTTTAGTTTAGTTCTCCAAGTCTTATCACGCGTAAAAGCGTTTAAACTTTGAATCTGATTTCATGCACACGAACCATATCTTGTCGCCTACGGACGTGAAATTGTTTCTCGTCGAAGGATTTTGTTCTTTTCTTTTTTTCTCTCTTCTTCCAACGATGACAAATTTCATTACAAACGTAACACTGGGGCCTCGAATAGTATTGCACGCGCCAATACAAAGTAGCGAGTCGAGATAATAATTTCACTATTGTTGCTTCAACCTCAATAAAATTGTAAAACTATGTGAGTAACTCGTATCTAAGTGTTGGAGCCGCTAGATTGTGGTTTCACAGCGAAAGTGCAATCGGAAAGGAAAAATAATATCCCCCCCCCCCTCTATCCTGGTAAAAAGGAGTTCGGGATCAAGAGTCAATCCAATTTAATCAAAGTTTTTATTTGTTGCGCAAGATTATTTTCCTCAATCATTTACCTACGTTTTACGGGTATTCAGTTCTTTCAAATTTTTTATATACCTACTTCACTTATTAATCACAATATGCGAAGCTCAGATTGCAAGTTTCAACCTTGAAAGTACCCCATAGGAGAGAAATGTGCCTTCCAGCACTTTTTGGCAATGAACCCCGCTTCCGGCATTTATTTTATGTTCGGAGTTTTTCGGTAAAATAAGAATTTTTTCCTCACCAAGCTCTCTCACCCAAAAAACAAACTCCTATCATATTTCAAAGGATATGCTCATTACAAAAATAATTCGTCATATGCCGAGGAATCTACATTCTGGTAATGATGTTATTGAGTAGAGTGTGACATCTGTGACCTAATTATATTATCAGTAGTCTAACTAATTGAATGAATAGTTCGTTTCGGACCTAATAATTAATGTCATCAATCCATAGGTAAGTTATAACACTAGTCATCTACAGTGATTAATATGTTGCATCTCATTAATATAGGTAGGTAGTATTTTTCTCCCGTTTTTAAATTATATTTTTCTTTGATGAAACATCACTCAACGCCATCAGTCATCAAGAAGAGTTTTTCATTTTTGATGGGTAGGTAGATATTTTGATATAAGTATTCCTCGTCAATTCAGTTTAACAGTACCTGAGTATCTTAGATGTATTCATTATTTTGTTTGCTCTTGTTGTGTCAGTTATGTACCTACCCATATGAAATAGCATTAATTATTTGTTTGTTTTAATTTTGATACTCCGATAATAAATTATTTTCCATTGGCCTACAATTTTGAAGTTGCGCTTATTCATAATATCATTATCACAATTCATCTGTTCCTACAATTCCCACAATGCCATCAAGAATATCATGATCTTGGAATTCCTCAAATTTTGGAGATACCTACTTCTAAAGTAGGTAGTTATTTGAACAGAAATCTAAACAGCATATTAATTGTGAATACCTACATAAAGAATCTCTGAAGAAAAAATGCTAAGACTTTGATAACTTCCCTCTTCAATAACTCAACTGTAAGTATTTCCAGAAAACCTTGTTTCATGGAAGGAATTTTCATCTGAAGATCGGACTATAAATATAATCATAATCACCGGAACAGAATAAACAATGTGTGCGGTAGGTCAAAGTCTTGGATAAAGGAAAAAAACAAAAGAGTGAAAAATGCCGCCCCATGTTGAGCGCTATTCACGCCTTCTCTCACAATTGTGAATGTAGATTGCGGTGGAATTTATTCTAACTCATTTCCTCTCTTCCAAACTTCCTATACTCTGTACATACCAGCATACCGGTATCAGTTGATTTCTGTTTCGTTTTTCAGTGGATGATTTTTGCAGTTAGAAATCTATTTTGTAGAAACTAAAACAACAGTATAATGGCCTACCGACTTACTATACTACCTACAACAAATACCTACTCACTTCTTCTGTTAAATATAATATACTTGATTCTAAAACTCTAATTAGTGGGAACTGATGAGTGAATGTTGATTACATTTTGCACAATAAGTATGCTGGCAAATGAGATAGCCCATGCGAGAGAGCACGCAGTACCTGTAGGTACATTGTGCTGCATGATTGAGACAAGATACCTCCTACATATCCGTGACTAATTCAGATTTGTTTTTACCCAGTCTAGTTCTACAACTGTACCTACACGTGCGGTTGTGACTTTTTAATTCTCTCTTTTTTTTCTCACCCACTATGACATAATTAATCAGTAAATTGATGGAGACTCCGAATTACGGCTATTCAATACTTGTCAGTGTAGGTACCTATCACTTCTTTTTCTACTTACATAATAATTAAGTTGATCAGTAAAACCGGCAGCGTTCAAATATCTTTCTTCCTGTGCCTCCCGGTAAACATTCTGAAGCACTCTGAAGCACTCTGAAGCACTTGGGAATTACAACCCCTGTTTTTCCCTTTTGAAGCCTGCTTGAAGCCCTCTTGAAGCTCGCTTGAAGCACTGAGAAGCCCAGTTGAATCCCTTTTGAAGCCCTGGGCTTCTCAGTGCTTCAAGCGGGCTTCAAGCAGGCTTCAAAAGGGAGAAAAGGCGTTAGAGAAAGTGTCGTGGAATCGTACGGGCGCATTTTTGAGATTTAGGGGGTAGAGAAAATATATGAAACATGGCAATTTAAGTACCTGCTGCAGTTTTAGAATATCGGTACCTACCTATTGTTTTTTCTGGTCATTATGAGTGAATTAAAATTGGATTATTTTCTATTCACCAATAAAAAATCCTTTGCGCGCTGCCATGGAACTTATTATTATGGTTTGCATGGTGCCGCTCTAGTATTATCATGTAGGCCCATGATAATACTCACGCTTACAAAAAAATGAAATCAGCCTTTAGTGAGCTGATTGCATGGTGACCAATTTGCGTAGTCAAATCCTGAATCAAATTTTAGAACATATATCTAGGCCTATAAAAGAAACATTCCATTCCTCCAAGGAAAACATGAAACTTTATTTCAACCACTAAAAAATTATCGATGTTAGGATTGTTCAGGGAAGGAAATTTCAAAGAATTCCACATCAAATTCACCTAAGTTTGGATTAGTGACTATTATTCATTCGGAGTTCATTCAAGTTTTACCTATTATTGCTTGTTTCATGCACCAATGTTAGAGAAGATATTTGAAGTGATAGAAAGCAAGTTCAATCTGGTATACGGTCGTGCACTCCCTCTCCTATACTCTACATGATAGGTATAAAACGGTTGAATTTTGTCATTATTGTGTTCACCGTTAAACGTCTCGTTGTGATCGTCTAATACATTTTGAAAAAGAACGGTGATCTGCGTTTAAAAAATATGGCTGGTAAATTAAGCACCAAGTTTATCATTATACTAATCGTATTAACAGTCGTATGGTTACCTAGTAGTGTGTATTTGGTTCTTCTGGCGCTCCAATCTAAAAGTGAACTTTTTATATGGCTGGTTTTGATTGCCTCTCCTATACCTATTATATTCTATTGGAGTTTACACAATTCATCGTTATGCTCCGTCGGTTGAAAGCGTCCCATCGATGTACGCTGCAGCAGAAGAGACTCCATTAGAAAGGATCTGGGAAGCCTTTCGGAGAGTGCGTCTAATAAATCTACTACGCCGAAGGAATAACGATACCTCAGGGGAAGACCTACCGCCTCCAACTAGATTGTCGGTCATACCTGGTCCAACAGTTCGGTACGCTGTTGGGCAGCCTCAGCCTGGATCAAGTTATTGTGGAGAAACAAGTTTCATCCAAGGTCCCGAAAAATCGAGAGGGAGCGTATTTCCACCGGTGGGTTGAGACAAAGGAAAGAACGTCCTTGCTCAGACTGAAGAAATCTAATTTTATTGATTCGTGGGTTTTGGAAGTAATGACCCTCAAATCAAACTATTATTTTGACTCTTTATAGTTTTACAAGCTGCTCTCCCCGTCTTGCAGACGGTTTACTTATTCTTCTTTTTGTGATAATTTTTCTCTTCTTTTAGGAAAAGTATAAAATTCTGGCTTTTTTCCTTTCTAAATTTTTCGAATAGTTCAAAAGGTTTTCTGTTCTTTGAATTTTCTCGTTTAAATCTCTCCACTCTTCCTCGGAGTCATTTATAATCTTTGTGGACTCTCTCTTGATTCGTCCTTGTTTGATGGCACAAAAATTTAGTCCATCGACTACCTCTCCTTTACTCTCCAAACTACTCATCTTCAAATCGTACTCTGCATATTTTTCGGTGTACATATACCTCGCCTTGAGAATCTCTCTTCATCACTCCTATTTTTTCTCTATTAAATCGATCTTTCCCTCTAAATCAAAATCCTCTCAACTCTGTCATAGAAAGTGAATCGCCTGTTTCGAACATTGAGTGTATTTTCATTTTCAAATTTTATAATTAACGATCGCCGATACCCGACTTGCCCCTGCAAAACTACTCACCAACAACAGATTTTTCTGCATAAAATCACATCCCGTCATCTGGTCATTATCTTACCCGATTTTAAGCAGTAAAATAATACTCTCTTACCCACTCGACTTCCCCTAATGACCGCGACACAGAAAGTGAAACATGTTCCTTCTTCAACGGATTTTCTAATTCACAAACTTACTGAACATGATCTTAATACGTACGTATAGAAATTGAACACTGCGTGTCATACTCTTACGCATCCATTAAACCTTACAGAAATCCAATCCTCAACCTACCGTTGGACTCGGCCAATTAATCTTTAATCATTGTTGACAATCCAATTGACTGCTCTTTACTTTGAAGTATAGGTAATATTTACGGGAACCTTTTATCCTCCCGACAACATCAGTTTTGGCACTCACTCATCAAGAACAAATTTCACATCATGAAATTGCATCTTGTCACAGACTATATTCAGATAATAAGTTGTAATTACCCGGCTCACATTTTCCTACCCATCCGACCACTGACCAGTATGCAATTTTCCAAAAACTGAATTCATCATTTTCTACGTCGCATTTTCTATAATAGTTGTGGATCACCAGTTATGTGAGTTTTCTATTATAATATTTAACAGAGTCGTTGAACCGGCTGCTAACGCTGTTCTACCCATGTTTGTCACAAAAATTATTCAACCTCTCGATCTCACTCATGACATAAATGATATCGACAGTAAAATGATACGCCCCACGGCCGATAAGCTTAGACTACTCCTCCAAACTACTTCTTTTCCAAATTTTACACCTGCAGTTCTTAACGCCACAAACCATCACTCTAATTTGTATAGAGATCAATATTCGCCTAACTCACTCTCCTTATTATTCCCTATGACTTTTGTGCCCTCACTACCCGTATTGAAACATCCATCGACCCTAATAATCTATGAAAACTTCAAATTTCTCCAACGGCACCAGATATGGCATTTAATCACTGAGAACAAATTTTGTTTCCTAAATTTTTTTCCCTACGTAGTAGTGTTTCTATCTCAATCGACATTGTGAATAACAAATCTGGCCCTTACACGTGCCTAGCCCGTGCCTGTAATTTCCAAAAGTTTGACAATGTGTTCTTACTTGTCCAACAACTTATTCTCAATTATTACCCTATCTATTCCGTGATCTCTGCCCCTCCTTGAGATGCTCTCTTCATCACGTCAATACTTGCTTACATGTTCTCTGATTGATACCACGCCATGAGAAACTTTCTTAAGTTTCTGGATCTACGAAAATCAAACACTTCCACACTCACCCACGTATACCGCCACTCCCACTGGACATCTCACTCACTGAAAAAGAAAACTACCTGCAGAAGATCACTTCCCATTATTGATCATATTCTTACTCGATATTACGCAGTAACTACCACTTGATACTTGTCTCTCCCCTCTCCCATCTACTTCCAGTATACTCGTACTACGCAAAAATTGAAACTTTAATAATAAAACAGACAACTGTCTTCTGCTGGTCAATATATATCCGCTTTCGAAGTAAATCAAGCCCTCGGCGCACAACGATGTAGGGCCACTCTCATCCTCTGCGTTGAAGCTGGAACCTTCCTCTCTTCAACGCGACTTCTCAACTCTCACAATTTATTTCCTTGTATTCATGGCTTGATTCTTTCAATTACCAATCTACGCAACCGCACTCCGCTAACTCAATTCTCTCCTCCTTCCTCTTGAATCTGTACTATTCAGACACCTCAAATTGAACCATCTACCCCTTGTCTCATCATCCACCATTCCATTGCCTCCCCAAGATATTCGACTCGATAAGGCTGATAATCTCCCAGCTCTCAACAATGTATACGGACAACTCATCAGAAACATTGTCTCTATACCAATTTTATGACCCACCAGCCTTTCTTTACCGGCGAATCTAAGTCTGAACTTGAAACAGGGAACGTTTACTCGATTCAAGGCATCATTATCAGTTATTGATTGAAAAATTGAAGGAAACACCCCACACTCTTGTCTTTCTCATCTCCATCTCTTCACCGCCGCTAAAATTTTAACTCACTTTCTCTCTCCTGGCTATACACGACTCGTATTCATTCAACTAATTTCCCAAATCAGCGCATTCATTTATTCCTGCAATCACTATCATTCACTTTTATACATCTGTCTTCTTCCTGTGGATTCCGGGTCACATCAACTTCCCGGAACATAAAGTGATTGTCTTACCGCAAAATATTTTCTTCTCTCCCACAAAATTTCTTACCTCTGCTTCTGATATCAAAGACTGTTACTGATCCCTAATACTTGACTCCTGGCATGACCTTTGTAAAAATAAGCATTCAAAGAAATTTAGAGCAATTGTAAGTGAAGCAGTCTCCTTGACTTTTTTCAATCGAAGTAACCGTCATGAAAAAATCAATCTCTCTTTTATGGATCACAATAATATTTAATATTAGCTTAGGCAAACGAATTCTCTCCACTGCAAAAAAAATGAAAATGTAAGTACCGAAATAATTACCAGTGAATTATGTGTATTTTTCAATTGTCCAATTTTTGTACGTGTAGAATAGAATGATTGAACCTGTAAATGTTCATATTTTCTCTAAATTTTGTGGAGTGGGTATTGATAGATTTTTCGTTTGCAAGATTCAAGAGAACCTTTAGCTTTAGGAAACATCTAGGAATTCTCAACAGGGTACTATTTATGACGTCATTGTGCTTTCTTATGTATACAGACGCTGATTCAAAAGTATCAATATTCAACTGTGAAATTCTTTGAAATTTCTTATTTGAAGCTTCTTGGCAACTTTCAACAAAATCACGGTTCTGAAATACTTATCTGGATTTAAAGCCCCTACCAAAGTTTTTCTGTACTCCATTAACAGAAGGAGGGGGCATTGTAATGAATATACTTTCTCGCAAAATCATTTTGATGCAAAATCGTGGGTACATCAAAGAGTGGAAGTAATTAGATCAGAAAAAAACATAATTATATGAATAATTATTGCGCTAATGCACCAGTGACATTGGGAAAATATCAAATTAATGATATGGGGAAGAGATTCTTTGTACAAAAACCCAAGAAACTCAAACAAATTCCGAGAGGTATGAAGTTTGACATATGATTTGCGATAATTTTGAAGGAAGGTGATCGAATGTTTATCAGATTCTTTCATGGTTTTGAATCAACGTCATGAACATCGAAATTTCCACTGAGCAATGGATTGCCCAATTTCTCCTTCTTCGACTTCGTTTCTCACAGCCTGGGCTACATTATCAACCTCAAAATTTCCTGCCATCCAGCTACTGCAGTCTAGCAACCAAGTATCAAACAATTTTCTTGGATACTCTCGGAGTTTCAAAAAATTGTGCTAAGAATCTCTCACCAGGAACTCTTTGTCTTAGTTACAACATAATACCTGAATCAAAATCCACAAACCTAAAATGATTAATGTACATTTTCTATTTCTGAATTGAATTCACAACAATCCTCAAAGATCTAATTCTACCTTCATGAAAGCGCTTGATAATGTAAGAGAGTTTTTTTTTTTTTTTCTCACAAAATATACGTATTATTTTACCCTCATTAGAAATCAGTCAATTTTTCGAAAATTTCTTCTGTTCCCAATTTATGAAGAGAGAAAAAAAAAGAAAAAAAAACTACAAGGTAAGTATAATTTATCAATATTTTTGAAGAAAAAACATCAATAAGAAATGAATAATGATGAATGAAATACAAATTAAATAGGTTAGTTTCAAAAGTGGGCCCTATTTTGCCAATTTTTGAGGTATATTTTTCTTTTCCTCTCCCTCTTTTCTTCAGTTGTTCTATTGTATACAAGTATATTGTGAATTTATTGCATAAACTCTACCAGAATAATGAAGATGATTAGCTATTTTAATAACCAAAAAACAAAGGTAATGAGAAATTGAAGGTACCTACCTACCTAAAGTTTGTAAAAATATACGTAGGCCTACCTATTTCTTATTCCTTATTCATTATTTCTGTTTAATTTGCAGTCTAAATGTTACCTTTATTTTGGAAGCTGATTAGGCTTTTTTATTGAGCTCAACTAAAATACAGTATCAATATTGACCTCCTTGAAGTTTTAATTTCCTAAAGAAAATCTGTTTGGTTATACCCACGCAAGATTGAAATTCAATACCGATGCCTAATAAGTTGGTGTACGGTATATTCTCTAAACTATTTCCCTTTTTAATAGCCGACTTGTTCAATTTATGGTAACCTATTTAAATCCTCTATAAATTCTAGCGATACGATGAAGAACTCAAGATTCATCACAAAATTTGAAGAAATTGATCTAGATATAATTTTGCAACGACAAACAAAAAACAAGCTTCAAAAAGGGTAAAGAAATACACAAAACCAAGAGGAGTAGCTTTGTCCTCTGGCTTCGTCAGGAAGTGAGTATCTTAGACGTGCACGGTATGCAATGTCCTCTCCTTCGGAATAATTGAGAATACTTATCTTACGCGAATTTTTCTCTTTCTTACTCGTCACACCATCTAGAAGGTTTCTCTTTTTTCATATCTCTGTAATAATTTATAGCCAGGGTACAAACTAGACCCTAAAAGACACCCGTTGGTTCTCAAAAATGTAATGGAAAAAAAAAAAAAAAAAAAAAGAATCATAATACGAATATATGTATACAGGCGAACAAGGACGTGACTTCGACAGCGGCACCTTTTTTCTTCTCAAATTCCATGTACCTGCTTAATGTAGGCCTATCGTGATACCATTGACTATAATATTATTACCTACTTTGTAAATGTATAGTCAATGGTGATACATTCTTCTTTCGTCGGAATCAGTATCTGCATGAATCATGATAGGCCTACGCACGTATGATGCGACAACACAATGATTGTTTTCGGCTTTTTGATCGCATGCTTACGTATGTAAGCACACAAACCTTCCCAGCACCGCCCAGAAGGGAAAATTCCTTTACGATAAGTATGTGATTCTCACTGAGACTGAGTGATATTCTCAAACGACAGAGCGATTCATAAGCCTGCCGTACACCATACCAGCTGGTAGATTCCTATAACCGATTATTCACGCATTTGAGAAATTCAATTTTCCAGTTCTTTCATGCTCAAGACAGAACTCTAATTCACCATTCTCATTATAGTTACTCCGAATCTTTTAGACCGTATTTCTGAAAGCGAAGATGAGTAGATCTCGGTCTTTCCTTGAATTATTTAAACCACTTTGACCATTTTTTATTCTCTGTTTCGCTCTGAATTGTACAAATTCTTTTTCTTTTCCCGGTGAATTATGCATACTATTTCATTCTATGTGGAATTATAAGGTTACAAATAAGTATTGCGAGAGGAGCAGTTTGATTTGTTCGTAAGATAGAGAAAGACAGTCCATCAGGAAAGAGGTTTAATAAGTGAGTTGAAAATGAAAAAATTGATACAAAAGATTTTATTGTTGGAAGTTGTTGGGAATGGTCTCCTGAATATAGGGAAGAAACCCAAGTCCCCACAACCTTGTGCGTCCCGAAATATGGAGGGGGAAGTGACCTCAATTTCGGTTTTTTCACTTTTTTGGGAAGAAATAGGCATTTAATCGTGAAAAGTCATTCGAGATGAAATGTTCCTCGTAAAATTCTCTTCAAAAATGGTTATTACGTATTTTCTTGTAACTGAAGTCATAGAGGAGTTATGACCAATAATAGCTACTATATTGAGTTACTCAGCGGAGGGCAAACAAGAAATTCTAAGCTGTAGTCATAGAAGAGTTACAGACCAGAATATCCGAATAGACGCATGGAAGAAGAGAAACACTGGGTAGAGATACGTCACTACAAGTAAAAATTTTTGACGCGCGTTTGTGCGCCGTATGATTTTACTTCAGCAGTCGAGTGAACTGCAAGCAATTAGCGACATTTTCAATTCGCCTCATTTAGTCTAGGCAAATTAGACAGGTTTTGGAGAAAAAAAAAACATTGCGACATAGTAAAGGTCTGATTGCTGGAAATGGTTAAGAATTATGTCTAAAACAACATATTAACTTCTCCGCGTTTTTCCCATGGAGCTTCTTTTTTTATGGGGGTTCAAACCCCCTCAAAATCAGTTTTTTGTAAATATCTCGCTTAAAACGCATTTTAGAGAAAAAAGTCATCAGTCAAAAATTATTCCTCGTAAAATTTCCTATCGGATTATGTACTTTATTTTTAGCCTACTCGTGATAGTTAGCCTACAAATTCATGGAGAATTAGCCTCCATCCGCAAATAACGCGAACCTTGCCGATAATTGACGTCGCCCGGTAGTCACGCGCGAAGGTAAGGTTAATATTTCTCTAGTACGATGAAACGTATTCTAATTTTGTTAGTTCGAAGTAATTGTCAGAGAAAATTTGCAGCAAAATATTGTTTTCAGTAAGATGTGACCAACTGCCCATCATACATGTGAAGATCACGTGGTCGAAATCTCGCTTAAAGGTGCTCAGGATAAGTCTTAGTTTTTTTTTTATGTCAGTTTGCGCTCACATGTTTTCTGGTCTTTCTAGAGGTATGGAGGATAACCTGAGGTTTATTGTTCATATAATTTCCACCCATGCGCTCAGAAAGCAAGAATAACGACCCGTTTTGGATGTATTTACACAACCATCATTAGGTACGAGCTGAACAAGCTGATGAAGTCGAAAGAGAGGTATATACACGCTGAGATTAAACGTGACTAATACTCACAAAAGGAGTAGTAATATGAAAGTAGTGGTTAAGAGAAGGGTTAGTGAATGTGTACCTATTGATCATTCAAATACCGTTTTATTATTAGATATGGTCTGCAGAACAGAGGTTTCTTCCTACCGATGTAGGGAGCGTCCCTTGTCAGTCTGGTGTATGAGCTCAAAAACTACGTTCTAAAATCTATGATTTTGGAGAATGCAATGCTCATCCATCGCAGATTCAAAAGAAAGAAACCTGTAAAGATGTATTACCTTCAGCCGAGATCTTCATAGCGTTTGTGTAGTCTAAAGGATGCTCCATGATCCTCTGGTAAAGAGTGCGATCTGGTTGACCGTAGTAGAAAAAGTTGCAGAGCTCACAATGAGCTTAGTGGAGACCTGATTTTTTAAGAGGAGAAACACTATCTTTTAGGCTGCTCAGGCTACCTATAGAATGCACAACAGATAGAAAGCAGCTCGAATACCAAATCTCCTAAGCTCTGAAGCTAGCTTTTAAGAAGCTAGGCCAAGAAAAGAAATTCTAGCGTAGCGAATCTTTTGCCCAGTTCTCGTTGTTACGTGTTGTATCTTAATTCTCTCTTTCTTCATTAGCATATCTATCGCTCGTGGCCACAAAAAGAATAACTCCAGTCAACTCGGATTGTCTTGCCCACATGTATTTGCCATTTCCATGGCTTTGCCCAATCATTATTTCGATAAATGCTAGTGCTGCAGTATTATCTGCGAATGATGCCAATGTGGTATTTTGTCTTGGGTCGGGACATCCGCAGTGAGAGTAACCAATGAATGGCCAAGGACGCTTCCCTGTAATACTCTAGCTGCAATAGGATGGGTTCGTGGCACACATAGAAGGTCTTATTATGTCGTGCAATTCGGTAGTTTTTCGATATTGCACAGGTACCGATATTAGTTGAGAATATCCGAAGTTTGCCGAACGTCTCGCTGATCTAAATGAGAATTGGGGGATGAAATATAAGAATAAAACAAACCGCGTAGTCACTCAACGTCTCGTCTCCGGAACATCGAGTTCTGTTAAACGTGTTCTATAACAACCTTTAAATCATCTTGACAATCTGTAGCTCGTAAATTTTTTATTCTTATCTATCTACCGGTACTAAATAAGTGCACCATGCAAGCTCGATTATTTTCAATATTTTTTTTGATTGTGCCAATAATGCTACCAGGAGTTCATCTAACACCTACGTCAAACGATTCGACCGTAATGATCAGAACGTTTCATTTGTTGAACGAATTCGCGAATTTAACAAAACCGAGATCGAGTCGAAGTTGTTTTCCCGAAGGCGACCATACGCAGCTCATTTCGAAAGTTCTGAAATTGGAGATTTTCACCGTCGCTACGGGTAATCATCTTGTCTTTCCACCAAGTCCTAGTGAAAGAATCGAGAAAAAAATACGCGTGATATCGAAATTCATCAGATCTTCCTGGTTAAAATTATGCACAGTCGAAAAGGTGGACGAGATAATCAATGGATCAGTCAACGCGGTAATTCGGCGAGTATGGTCGCCATTGCCTCGACAAGTTATGACGAAGCAGATAATGAATACTATTTTGCCAGCTGTAATGGATGATATATGCCAAAAATTTCCCGATTGTCTTGACCAAACGAAGTCGTCTCCGGATTTACCTGCGACACACATGAAATGGTACTTTCCACTTAGCGAGCTAAGACTAGGAATTGTGGACGAGAGTGAATTGGCTGACTGGTTCCAGAATCGAGACATCAGAATGTTCCTGATCCACGAAGAATTTTTCCCGGTTTGGGTTCAATTAAATGACAAAGATGTGACGGTGGAGTCTGCCCTGAGAGTGAGCTGTAGGCTGTGTTGTTTTGACGAAGAAATGCAAAGATTGCAGAGGATGTACTCAAAAGTCTTGGACGACGTGTCAACCAATTTTTCGATGACTGATTTTCCTCGAAGCGTCATACCTACAGTTATATACGCATTATCGGAGGTCGTCGAAGTCGACAATAAGTTGGAAGAGAAAACTAAAGAAGATGAGTATTTACATTTTGAATTGCGCATCATTTTCGTACTTATCAGTTTAATCTTAGTTGGTTCATTTTTGTACATTTGTTATTCTAGTCTTGTCATCTTGTTCCTTCGAACAATACTTAATTTTTTTGAAATTGTGCTGGGAATGACTCGTCGAATTTTTCGTTACTAATTAGGTACTTACCTACCTATGTAAACTATTTGGTGAAATGATTCAGAATAAATACCTGCTTACTAATTATTTCCATTTTTTAATTTTTGAAAAGTAAATTTGCGTCTTTTTACTAAAACTTTGAATGAGGGTGTCTAATAGCTTTTCAGTCCTTGAAGGATGAAAAGAACCTGGAGGCATTTATAGCATGGTAAGTTACATTTGCAAAAAATAACTGATGAATCTATAGGCCTGACTCTAACTTTGTACTTCTCAGAAAAATTTTGGAATCTTATTAAGTAGGCCTAGATGAAAATTTATTGCACTGTTATCAAGTTTAGATGTGTTCATCCTTTAAACCTTTTATTATTTCAAGTCAGACGCTAATAAATTTCACTTAAAATTGCGAATAAAAAAAAAAACGTCCTTATGAAGGTTTTTTGGGAAAAGTGACGTGGGAACTTATCAACGTTTATTCAAATATTATGATTCATGCACGAGTATCGGTTCACCAGTCTTCTTTTCAAACACGTTCTCTCAATGAAAAGAAATAGAATTCTGACTTCATTTATCAAAAATGACACGCTGAAAATATCTCAGAACCTGAAGTAATGATGACTGCGTACAAATTCATACGAATTTCATCTTCATTAGGATCGTCAACCACCTTTTAAAGAACATGATCTCGACGAATGAGCCCAACATGGAAAGATATTGTTCTCAAGCTCAATCTTGGTCCAATAAATCAAAGTTGGAATTTTCAGGAAGAATTTATTGGATGAATTCTAATTTCTAACACTCCATTTTACCATAAAGGAGATTTATCGGACAGGGAAGACTAGAAATTCGACAAACACAAAATAAGCTCACAACTATTATCGTCTGCGAACAATTTTCAGAATTCTCAAAGGAAAAAACATGTAATACTCGCACAGCTAAGTAGCCTATGTTTCTCGAATAAAAACAAAAATCTCGAAGAATTTTAACTAGACATAACGAGGATAAAAAAAATATCTACCGACTCAAATTTTTCCTTTACCCTTTAAAGCTAGTGATGAAAATTGGAACGTGATTCATGAATAAAACGAAAACTCATACGATCAGCGTCCCGAAATCCACGGTTTGAAAAGTGTACTTACTTACATCAAAACCTTCTACTTTCGTGTCAAATAACGCGGTGAAAGTATCTCCACAGAAATCGTTTATGCATTAACACATACCTATGAGTCGCGCTCAGCGAAACCATGTACTAAATCGGGGGAAAAAATTCTGATTTTTGGCGAAATTTTCAGAGGTTTTCTGCTTTCGAATAAAGAAAAAAATCAGGTTCCCTAACATCAAAATTGACCGCTGTAGAAATTTTTAAAGATTCAAATTACGAGGAAAACTACAAACCTTCTTTTTGTTTTTTGGCTGTATTTCGAAATTTTGTTTTCCGACTTAGTAGGTACTTACATGGTTTCGCTGAGCGCGACTCATATCACCACAGATACAATGATCTTACTAACTAAATCACGTTGAATAAGGTCGGCTCAGGATTTTCCACAAAGTCACTCCATCTTTTGAATCCTTTCATTTCAATGTGACGACTGATAATATTCCTTTTAATTCAGCTTTTACTTCTGCAGCGGAAATTTTGTTCGATACAATATCGAACGAGTTGAGTACCTGACAATTTAAAAATGTAAGTTAAAGGTAGTGCAAATTATGAAATTTTTAAACTAAATATTCAAATGTTATGACATCGAAGGTTTTCATTGAATATTATTCGAAAATTCTCACTCCTTTTGTATTTAGATCGCACTGAATATTTCGAAAATGTAACAGCTGTAGGCTATTGAAAACACAAATATTTGAGTGCGGAAGATACAGACGAATAAACGAGCGGAGGGTTTAATTTTGGGGATTGTTAAGAAAGAATATTTGTGTCATGCGAGAGTGGGAAACATAAAAATGTAAATTTAACATTATAATTAGAAATTACTTATTCAGCAGTCGTCCTAGTAGCTTTGTATTCGTAGGTACCTTAGAAATACTCAACAGTGGGACACCACCCAACCGGACTCTTCTTTTCCAGATTCTTTCGGAACAAATTACCAAGGATTACAATATCATTAAATTTTACGGAATTATTCATGATCGAAAAACTTATACACATGTAGTATCGAAAAAGAGGAAACATGAAACAGTTCGCGGACATAGGTAACGAATGCATCCTAGAGCTTTCGTTCCTAGTGTATGTACTTACTTACTTTTAAATCGACGGAGCATTCTATCATCTCTTAGGATACAATTCGTTCGGTTTTTTCTAAACCAATGAGTAAGAACTACGTTAAAACAAATCAGATCTCTACTCTAAATCAATCAAATATAGTTCTACGAATAATAATAATAATACCTTGTGAGCGAAAACAAAACTTTGTCCGTTATTGAAAACGCAAAGCTTGGCTAGACCCAACATTTTTGGATTCTTTTTTCAAACAACTTCACTCTGCTGGAACAAAAAAAGACACTACTAGGTATCAGAAATCAGAATTAAATTATGTACCTGAATAGACAGTTCAAGCCAATTAATGATCTAATCCGGTGCGAACCGAACATACGGCATCGTGAAGAGAACAGAATACAGTACCTAGAATACAATTAATAATGACTAGAAAATGTATTTACTTGATAAGGTGAATCGAACTTGAAATTTCGGGATACGATAAGGATAACCATTACCTTTTGATTCAAGTTCTTGCGATGAAATTTTGGGCCCGTTAAGGAAAAAATATCCCAGTTCTCTGTGTGTCTGGCATGTCTCGTCTCTTCTATCATCCTCAAGATCTAGCACCTTATCAAGACCGTTTCTCTCTGTGGTTTTGTCATAACAACAAGTGATTCGAATTTCCCATGGAATTTCCTTGAGTACCTATTGAATTGGTGTTATAAACACCTCCACCACAGCGCTTTTCAGTTTTTCACTAAGTACCTATTTTTCAATTTATAAAATTTCTGCAGTAAGTATTATGTTCTTTTTTATAGCGCTTTATGTGAAATCCTGAAAAAATTCTACTTTTCACTCTGCCACTGCCAGCCATTAGTATTATTTTGACAAAATAATGCGGTTTATATAAATTGATTACCAGCAGGCAGTCTACTTATTTTCCCATTAATTTTATGGTGACTTCGATTTTGACAAGATTAATTATAACGACATTTGGTTCGTTTGAAAACGCGATTTGCTTCAATCCTCATCCTATTTGATTTCTACTCACTTACTTTTTTTTCTCATTTATGCAAATTATTGCAAAGATAAAGTATAAGACAAAATATTAATTTATCTTTCTTGTCAATTCAAATTTTGGTAGATCACAAAGTATTAAGTACTACAGAATATATATAGGGTTTTTAGATCCACAAGAGCTTAGCTCGCTTAAATTGGCCGATTGGCGCATTTTTGAGGCTCTTCAGCGTTATTTTGAATTATTAATCTTCCTACAATTTTCTTTTATCCTTTTAATTGTTGTCGTGGTAATATTAAACTGATATTGTTTGTAAAATCGTCGAAAGTATCAAATTTGGATTCAGGCTAAAATACTGTGTAATTCGTTTAATTGGTTTGTCTCTAACTTTCCCATATTCTTAGGTATTAAATTTACCGCTAGAAAATGAATTTTTTCGCTTGAAACTACCTACAGAAATGTATTATCAGCTGTGGCAAAAACATCGGCTTCTACGACCATCTATCCAGAATAAGTTGCCCATACCTACGAATTATGTCTTTAAGGAGCTGATATTCGTTGATTTTTTCCGACCACCGAATAAGACGCATCAGCTACAAGTTGTTGACATTAAGCCACTTATTTTATTCATGTTCGCTGCGCTGTAATGTATTCTCAGTGCCGTAGAGCACGTACTTTTTCATCTTCGTTTTGCGACATCGAGGGAAATTATTTTTTAATGTTCTTCCTCCATAGAAGAATTACCTACTTCAATGAAATAAAAAAAAAAAAAAAAATGAAATGCTTTCATATATTCCTGAATAAAACCACCACCACTGTGCCCACAATATCTCGACCAAATTTCTTCATTATTTAGGTCGAGACTTGGATCGATTTTTGAGATTTTAGTTTAGTTCTCCAAGTCTTATCACGCGTAAAAGCGTTTAAACTTTGAATCTGATTTCATGCACACGAACCATATCTTGTCGCCTACGGACGTGAAATTGTTTCTCGTCGAAGGATTTTGTTCTTTTCTTTTTTTCTCTCTTCTTCCAACGATGACAAATTTCATTACAAACGTAACACTGGGGCCTCGAATAGTATTGCACGCGCCAATACAAAGTAGCGAGTCGAGATAATAATTTCACTATTGTTGCTTCAACCTCAATAAAATTGTAAAACTATGTGAGTAACTCGTATCTAAGTGTTGGAGCCGCTAGATTGTGGTTTCACAGCGAAAGTGCAATCGGAAAGGAAAAATAATATCCCCCCCCCCCCTCTATCCTGGTAAAAAGGAGTTCGGGATCAAGAGTCAATCCAATTTAATCAAAGTTTTTATTTGTTGCGCAAGATTATTTTCCTCAATCATTTACCTACGTTTTACGGGTATTCAGTTCTTTCAAATTTTTTATATACCTACTTCACTTATTAATCACAATATGCGAAGCTCAGATTGCAAGTTTCAACCTTGAAAGTACCCCATAGGAGAGAAATGTGCCTTCCAGCACTTTTTGGCAATGAACCCCGCTTCCGGCATTTATTTTATGTTCGGAGTTTTTCGGTAAAATAAGAATTTTTTCCTCACCAAGCTCTCTCACCCAAAAAACAAACTCCTATCATATTTCAAAGGATATGCTCATTACAAAAATAATTCGTCATATGCCGAGGAATCTACATTCTGGTAATGATGTTATTGAGTAGAGTGTGACATCTGTGACCTAATTATATTATCAGTAGTCTAACTAATTGAATGAATAGTTCGTTTCGGACCTAATAATTAATGTCATCAATCCATAGGTAAGTTATAACACTAGTCATCTACAGTGATTAATATGTTGCATCTCATTAATATAGGTAGGTAGTATTTTTCTCCCGTTTTTAAATTATATTTTTCTTTGATGAAACATCACTCAACGCCATCAGTCATCAAGAAGAGTTTTTCATTTTTGATGGGTAGGTAGATATTTTGATATAAGTATTCCTCGTCAATTCAGTTTAACAGTACCTGAGTATCTTAGATGTATTCATTATTTTGTTTGCTCTTGTTGTGTCAGTTATGTACCTACCCATATGAAATAGCATTAATTATTTGTTTGTTTTAATTTTGATACTCCGATAATAAATTATTTTCCATTGGCCTACAATTTTGAAGTTGCGCTTATTCATAATATCATTATCACAATTCATCTGTTCCTACAATTCCCACAATGCCATCAAGAATATCATGATCTTGGAATTCCTCAAATTTTGGAGATACCTACTTCTAAAGTAGGTAGTTATTTGAACAGAAATCTAAACAGCATATTAATTGTGAATACCTACATAAAGAATCTCTGAAGAAAAAATGCTAAGACTTTGATAACTTCCCTCTTCAATAACTCAACTGTAAGTATTTCCAGAAAACCTTGTTTCATGGAAGGAATTTTCATCTGAAGATCGGACTATAAATATAATCATAATCACCGGAACAGAATAAACAATGTGTGCGGTAGGTCAAAGTCTTGGATAAAGGAAAAAAACAAAAGAGTGAAAAATGCCGCCCCATGTTGAGCGCTATTCACGCCTTCTCTCACAATTGTGAATGTAGATTGCGGTGGAATTTATTCTAACTCATTTCCTCTCTTCCAAACTTCCTATACTCTGTACATACCAGCATACCGGTATCAGTTGATTTCTGTTTCGTTTTTCAGTGGATGATTTTTGCAGTTAGAAATCTATTTTGTAGAAACTAAAACAACAGTATAATGGCCTACCGACTTACTATACTACCTACAACAAATACCTACTCACTTCTTCTGTTAAATATAATATACTTGATTCTAAAACTCTAATTAGTGGGAACTGATGAGTGAATGTTGATTACATTTTGCACAATAAGTATGCTGGCAAATGAGATAGCCCATGCGAGAGAGCACGCAGTACCTGTAGGTACATTGTGCTGCATGATTGAGACAAGATACCTCCTACATATCCGTGACTAATTCAGATTTGTTTTTACCCAGTCTAGTTCTACAACTGTACCTACACGTGCGGTTGTGACTTTTTAATTCTCTCTTTTTTTTCTCACCCACTATGACATAATTAATCAGTAAATTGATGGAGACTCCGAATTACGGCTATTCAATACTTGTCAGTGTAGGTACCTATCACTTCTTTTTCTACTTACATAATAATTAAGTTGATCAGTAAAACCGGCAGCGTTCAAATATCTTTCTTCCTGTGCCTCCCGGTAAACATTCTGAAGCACTCTGAAGCACTTGGAAATTACTACCCCTGTTTTTCCCTTTTGAAGCCTGCTTGAAGCCCTCTTGAAGCTCGCTTGAAGCACTGAGAAGCCCAGTTGAATCCCTTTTGAAGCCCTGGGCTTCTCAGTGCTTCAAGCGGGCTTCAAGCAGGCTTCAAAAGGGAGAAAAGGCGTTAGAGAAAGTGTCGTGGAATCGTACGGGCGCATTTTTGAGATTTAGGGGGTAGAGAAAAGACATGAAACATGTCAATTTAAGTACCTGCTGCAGTTTTAGAATATCGGTACCTACCTATTGTTTTTTCTGGTCATTATGAGTGAATTAAAATTGGATTATTTTCTATTCACCAATAAAAAATCCTTTGCGCGCTGCCATGGAACTTATTATTATGGTTTGCATGGTGCCGCTCTAGTATTATCATGTAGGCCCATGATAATACCTACTTACACTCACAAAAAAATGAAATCAGCCTTTAGTGAGCTGATTGCTTGGTGACCAATTTGCGTAGTCAAATCCTGAATCAAATTTCAGAACATATACCTAGGCCTATAAAAGAAAGATTCCTTTCCTCCAGGGAAAACATGAAACTCTTGATTTCAACCACTAAAAAATTATCGATGTTAGGATTGTTCAGGAAAGGAAATTTCAAAGAATTCCACATCAAATTCACCTAAGTTTGGATTAGTGACCATTATTCATTCGGAGTCCATTCAAGTTTTACCTATTATTGCTTGTTTCATGCACCAATGTTAGAGAAGATATTTGAAGTGATAGAAAGCAAGTTCAATCTGGTATACGGTCGTGCACTCCCTCTCCTATACTCTACATGATAGGTATAATAAAACGGTTGAATTTTGTCATTATTGTGCTCACCGTTAAACGTCTCATTGTGATCGTCTAATACATTTTGGAAAAGAACGGTGATCTGCGTTTAAAAAATATGGCTGGTAAATTAAGCTTCAAGTTTATCATTATACTGATCGTATTTACACTCGTATGGTTACCTAGTAGTGTATATTTGGTTCTTCTGGCGCTCAAATCTAAAAGAGAACTTTTTATATGGCTGGTTTTGATTGCCTCTCCTATATTATATTCTATTGGAGTTTACACAATTCATCGTTATGCTCCGTCGGTTGAAAGCGTCCCATCGATGTACGCTGCAGCAGAAGAGACTCCATTAGAAAGGATCTGGGAAGCCTTTCGGAGAGTGCGTCTAATAAATCTACTACGCCGAAGGAATAACGATACCTCAGGGGAAGACCTACCGCCTCCAACTAGATTGTCGGTCATACCTGGTCCAACAGTTCGGTACGCTGTTGGGCAGCCTCAGCCTGGATCAAGTTATTGTGGAGAAACAAGTTTCATCCAAGGTCCCGAAAAATCGAGAGGGAGCGTATTTCCACCGGTGGGTTGAGACAAAGGAAAGAACGTCCTTGCTCAGACTGAAGAAATCTAATTTTATTGATTCGTGGGTTTTGGAAGTAATGACCCTCAAATCAAACTATTATTTTGACTCTTTATAGTTTTACAAGCTGCTCTCCCCGTCTTGCAGACGGTTTACTTATTCTTCTTTTTGTGATAATTTTTCTCTTCTTTTAGGAAAAGTATAAAATTCTGGCTTTTTTCCTTTCTAAATTTTTCGAATAATTCAAAAGGTTTTCTGTTCTTTGAATTTTCTCGTTTAAATCTCTCCACTCTTCCTCGGAGTCATTTATAATCTTTGTGGACTCTCTCTTGATTCGTCCTTGTTTGATGGCACAAAAATTTAGTCCATCGACTACCTCTCCTTTACTCTCCAAACTACTCATCTTCAAATCGTACTCTGCATATTTTTCGGTGTACATATACCTCGCCTTGAGAATCTCTCTTCATCACTCCTATTTTTTCTCTATTAAATCGATCTTTCCCTCTAAATCAAAATCCTCTCAACTCTGTCATAGAAAGTGAATCGCCTGTTTCGAACATTGAGTGTATTTTCATTTTCAAATTTTATAATTAACGATCGCCGATACCCGACTTGCCCCTGCAAAACTACTCACCAACAACAGATTTTTCTGCATAAAATCACATCCCGTCATCTGGTCATTATCTTACCCGATTTTAAGCAGTAAAATAATACTCTCTTACCCACTCGACTTCCCCTAATGACCGCGACACAGAAAGTGAAACATGTTCCTTCTTCAACGGATTTTCTAATTCACAAACTTACTGAACATGATCTTAATACGTACGTATAGAAATTGAACACTGCGTGTCATACTCTTACGCATCCATTAAACCTTACAGAAATCCAATCCTCAACCTACCGTTGGACTCGGCCAATTAATCTTTAATCATTGTTGACAATCCAATTGACTGCTCTTTACTTTGAAGTATAGGTAATATTTACGGGAACCTTTTATCCTCCCGACAACATCAGTTTTGGCACTCACTCATCAAGAACAAATTTCACATCATGAAATTGCATCTTGTCACAGACTATATTCAGATAATAAGTTGTAATTACCCGGCTCACATTTTCCTACCCATCCGACCACTGACCAGTATGCAATTTTCCAAAAACTGAATTCATCATTTTCTACGTCGCATTTTCTATAATAGTTGTGGATCACCAGTTATGTGAGTTTTCTATTATAATATTTAACAGAGTCGTTGAACCGGCTGCTAACGCTGTTCTACCCATGTTTGTCACAAAAATTATTCAACCTCTCGATCTCACTCATGACATAAATGATATCGACAGTAAAATGATACGCCCCACGGCCGATAAGCTTAGACTACTCCTCCAAACTACTTCTTTTCCAAATTTTACACCTGCAGTTCTTAACGCCACAAACCATCACTCTAATTTGTATAGAGATCAATATTCGCCTAACTCACTCTCCTTATTATTCCCTATGACTTTTGTGCCCTCACTACCCGTATTGAAACATCCATCGACCCTAATAATCTATGAAAACTTCAAATTTCTCCAACGGCACCAGATATGGCATTTAATCACTGAGAACAAATTTTGTTTCCTAAATTTTTTTCCCTACGTAGTAGTGTTTCTATCTCAATCGACATTGTGAATAACAAATCTGGCCCTTACACGTGCCTAGCCCGTGCCTGTAATTTCCAAAAGTTTGACAATGTGTTCTTACTTGTCCAACAACTTATTCTCAATTATTACCCTATCTATTCCGTGATCTCTGCCCCTCCTTGAGATGCTCTCTTCATCACGTCAATACTTGCTTACATGTTCTCTGATTGATACCACGCCATGAGAAACTTTCTTAAGTTTCTGGATCTACGAAAATCAAACACTTCCACACTCACCCACGTATACCGCCACTCCCACTGGACATCTCACTCACTGAAAAAGAAAACTACCTGCAGAAGATCACTTCCCATTATTGATCATATTCTTACTCGATATTACGCAGTAACTACCACTTGATACTTGTCTCTCCCCTCTCCCATCTACTTCCAGTATACTCGTACTACGCAAAAATTGAAACTTTAATAATAAAACAGACAACTGTCTTCTGCTGGTCAATATATATCCGCTTTCGAAGTAAATCAAGCCCTCGGCGCACAACGATGTAGGGCCACTCTCATCCTCTGCGTTGAAGCTGGAACCTTCCTCTCTTCAACGCGACTTCTCAACTCTCACAATTTATTTCCTTGTATTCATGGCTTGATTCTTTCAATTACCAATCTACGCAACCGCACTCCGCTAACTCAATTCTCTCCTCCTTCCTCTTGAATCTGTACTATTCAGACACCTCAAATTGAACCATCTACCCCTTGTCTCATCATCCACCATTCCATTGCCTCCCCAAGATATTCGACTCGATAAGGCTGATAATCTCCCAGCTCTCAACAATGTATACGGACAACTCATCAGAAACATTGTCTCTATACCAATTTTATGACCCACCAGCCTTTCTTTACCGGCGAATCTAAGTCTGAACTTGAAACAGGGAACGTTTACTCGATTCAAGGCATCATTATCAGTTATTGATTGAAAAATTGAAGGAAACACCCCACACTCTTGTCTTTCTCATCTCCATCTCTTCACCGCCGCTAAAATTTTAACTCACTTTCTCTCTCCTGGCTATACACGACTCGTATTCATTCAACTAATTTCCCAAATCAGCGCATTCATTTATTCCTGCAATCACTATCATTCACTTTTATACATCTGTCTTCTTCCTGTGGATTCCGGGTCACATCAACTTCCCGGAACATAAAGTGATTGTCTTACCGCAAAATATTTTCTTCTCTCCCACAAAATTTCTTACCTCTGCTTCTGATATCAAAGACTGTTACTGATCCCTAATACTTGACTCCTGGCATGACCTTTGTAAAAATAAGCATTCAAAGAAATTTAGAGCAATTGTAAGTGAAGCAGTCTCCTTGACTTTTTTCAATCGAAGTAACCGTCATGAAAAAATCAATCTCTCTTTTATGGATCACAATAATATTTAATATTAGCTTAGGCAAACGAATTCTCTCCACTGCAAAAAAAATGAAAATGTAAGTACCGAAATAATTACCAGTGAATTATGTGTATTTTTCAATTGTCCAATTTTTGTACGTGTAGAATAGAATGATTGAACCTGTAAATGTTCATATTTTCTCTAAATTTTGTGGAGTGGGTATTGATAGATTTTTCGTTTGCAAGATTCAAGAGAACCTTTAGCTTTAGGAAACATCTAGGAATTCTCAACAGGGTACTATTTATGACGTCATTGTGCTTTCTTATGTATACAGACGCTGATTCAAAAGTATCAATATTCAACTGTGAAATTCTTTGAAATTTCTTATTTGAAGCTTCTTGGCAACTTTCAACAAAATCACGGTTCTGAAATACTTATCTGGATTTAAAGCCCCTACCAAAGTTTTTCTGTACTCCATTAACAGAAGGAGGGGGCATTGTAATGAATATACTTTCTCGCAAAATCATTTTGATGCAAAATCGTGGGTACATCAAAGAGTGGAAGTAATTAGATCAGAAAAAAACATAATTATATGAATAATTATTGCGCTAATGCACCAGTGACATTGGGAAAATATCAAATTAATGATATGGGGAAGAGATTCTTTGTACAAAAACCCAAGAAACTCAAACAAATTCCGAGAGGTATGAAGTTTGACATATGATTTGCGATAATTTTGAAGGAAGGTGATCGAATGTTTATCAGATTCTTTCATGGTTTTGAATCAACGTCATGAACATCGAAATTTCCACTGAGCAATGGATTGCCCAATTTCTCCTTCTTCGACTTCGTTTCTCACAGCCTGGGCTACATTATCAACCTCAAAATTTCCTGCCATCCAGCTACTGCAGTCTAGCAACCAAGTATCAAACAATTTTCTTGGATACTCTCGGAGTTTCAAAAAATTGTGCTAAGAATCTCTCACCAGGAACTCTTTGTCTTAGTTACAACATAATACCTGAATCAAAATCCACAAACCTAAAATGATTAATGTACATTTTCTATTTCTGAATTGAATTCACAACAATCCTCAAAGATCTAATTCTACCTTCATGAAAGCGCTTGATAATGTAAGAGAGTTTTTTTTTTTTTTTCTCACAAAATATACGTATTATTTTACCCTCATTAGAAATCAGTCAATTTTTCGAAAATTTCTTCTGTTCCCAATTTATGAAGAGAGAAAAAAAAAGAAAAAAAAACTACAAGGTAAGTATAATTTATCAATATTTTTGAAGAAAAAACATCAATAAGAAATGAATAATGATGAATGAAATACAAATTAAATAGGTTAGTTTCAAAAGTGGGCCCTATTTTGCCAATTTTTGAGGTATATTTTTCTTTTCCTCTCCCTCTTTTCTTCAGTTGTTCTATTGTATACAAGTATATTGTGAATTTATTGCATAAACTCTACCAGAATAATGAAGATGATTAGCTATTTTAATAACCAAAAAACAAAGGTAATGAGAAATTGAAGGTACCTACCTACCTAAAGTTTGTAAAAATATACGTAGGCCTACCTATTTCTTATTCCTTATTCATTATTTCTGTTTAATTTGCAGTCTAAATGTTACCTTTATTTTGGAAGCTGATTAGGCTTTTTTATTGAGCTCAACTAAAATACAGTATCAATATTGACCTCCTTGAAGTTTTAATTTCCTAAAGAAAATCTGTTTGGTTATACCCACGCAAGATTGAAATTCAATACCGATGCCTAATAAGTTGGTGTACGGTATATTCTCTAAACTATTTCCCTTTTTAATAGCCGACTTGTTCAATTTATGGTAACCTATTTAAATCCTCTATAAATTCTAGCGATACGATGAAGAACTCAAGATTCATCACAAAATTTGAAGAAATTGATCTAGATATAATTTTGCAACGACAAACAAAAAACAAGCTTCAAAAAGGGTAAAGAAATACACAAAACCAAGAGGAGTAGCTTTGTCCTCTGGCTTCGTCAGGAAGTGAGTATCTTAGACGTGCACGGTATGCAATGTCCTCTCCTTCGGAATAATTGAGAATACTTATCTTACGCGAATTTTTCTCTTTCTTACTCGTCACACCATCTAGAAGGTTTCTCTTTTTTCATATCTCTGTAATAATTTATAGCCAGGGTACAAACTAGACCCTAAAAGACACCCGTTGGTTCTCAAAAATGTAATGGAAAAAAAAAAAAAAAAAAAAAGAATCATAATACGAATATATGTATACAGGCGAACAAGGACGTGACTTCGACAGCGGCACCTTTTTTCTTCTCAAATTCCATGTACCTGCTTAATGTAGGCCTATCGTGATACCATTGACTATAATATTATTACCTACTTTGTAAATGTATAGTCAATGGTGATACATTCTTCTTTCGTCGGAATCAGTATCTGCATGAATCATGATAGGCCTACGCACGTATGATGCGACAACACAATGATTGTTTTCGGCTTTTTGATCGCATGCTTACGTATGTAAGCACACAAACCTTCCCAGCACCGCCCAGAAGGGAAAATTCCTTTACGATAAGTATGTGATTCTCACTGAGACTGAGTGATATTCTCAAACGACAGAGCGATTCATAAGCCTGCCGTACACCATACCAGCTGGTAGATTCCTATAACCGATTATTCACGCATTTGAGAAATTCAATTTTCCAGTTCTTTCATGCTCAAGACAGAACTCTAATTCACCATTCTCATTATAGTTACTCCGAATCTTTTAGACCGTATTTCTGAAAGCGAAGATGAGTAGATCTCGGTCTTTCCTTGAATTATTTAAACCACTTTGACCATTTTTTATTCTCTGTTTCGCTCTGAATTGTACAAATTCTTTTTCTTTTCCCGGTGAATTATGCATACTATTTCATTCTATGTGGAATTATAAGGTTACAAATAAGTATTGCGAGAGGAGCAGTTTGATTTGTTCGTAAGATAGAGAAAGACAGTCCATCAGGAAAGAGGTTTAATAAGTGAGTTGAAAATGAAAAAATTGATACAAAAGATTTTATTGTTGGAAGTTGTTGGGAATGGTCTCCTGAATATAGGGAAGAAACCCAAGTCCCCACAACCTTGTGCGTCCCGAAATATGGAGGGGGAAGTGACCTCAATTTCGGTTTTTTCACTTTTTTGGGAAGAAATAGGCATTTAATCGTGAAAAGTCATTCGAGATGAAATGTTCCTCGTAAAATTCTCTTCAAAAATGGTTATTACGTATTTTCTTGTAACTGAAGTCATAGAGGAGTTATGACCAATAATAGCTACTATATTGAGTTACTCAGCGGAGGGCAAACAAGAAATTCTAAGCTGTAGTCATAGAAGAGTTACAGACCAGAATATCCGAATAGACGCATGGAAGAAGAGAAACACTGGGTAGAGATACGTCACTACAAGTAAAAATTTTTGACGCGCGTTTGTGCGCCGTATGATTTTACTTCAGCAGTCGAGTGAACTGCAAGCAATTAGCGACATTTTCAATTCGCCTCATTTAGTCTAGGCAAATTAGACAGGTTTTGGAGAAAAAAAAAACATTGCGACATAGTAAAGGTCTGATTGCTGGAAATGGTTAAGAATTATGTCTAAAACAACATATTAACTTCTCCGCGTTTTTCCCATGGAGCTTCTTTTTTTATGGGGGTTCAAACCCCCTCAAAATCAGTTTTTTGTAAATATCTCGCTTAAAACGCATTTTAGAGAAAAAAGTCATCAGTCAAAAATTATTCCTCGTAAAATTTCCTATCGGATTATGTACTTTATTTTTAGCCTACTCGTGATAGTTAGCCTACAAATTCATGGAGAATTAGCCTCCATCCGCAAATAACGCGAACCTTGCCGATAATTGACGTCGCCCGGTAGTCACGCGCGAAGGTAAGGTTAATATTTCTCTAGTACGATGAAACGTATTCTAATTTTGTTAGTTCGAAGTAATTGTCAGAGAAAATTTGCAGCAAAATATTGTTTTCAGTAAGATGTGACCAACTGCCCATCATACATGTGAAGATCACGTGGTCGAAATCTCGCTTAAAGGTGCTCAGGATAAGTCTTAGTTTTTTTTTTATGTCAGTTTGCGCTCACATGTTTTCTGGTCTTTCTAGAGGTATGGAGGATAACCTGAGGTTTATTGTTCATATAATTTCCACCCATGCGCTCAGAAAGCAAGAATAACGACCCGTTTTGGATGTATTTACACAACCATCATTAGGTACGAGCTGAACAAGCTGATGAAGTCGAAAGAGAGGTATATACACGCTGAGATTAAACGTGACTAATACTCACAAAAGGAGTAGTAATATGAAAGTAGTGGTTAAGAGAAGGGTTAGTGAATGTGTACCTATTGATCATTCAAATACCGTTTTATTATTAGATATGGTCTGCAGAACAGAGGTTTCTTCCTACCGATGTAGGGAGCGTCCCTTGTCAGTCTGGTGTATGAGCTCAAAAACTACGTTCTAAAATCTATGATTTTGGAGAATGCAATGCTCATCCATCGCAGATTCAAAAGAAAGAAACCTGTAAAGATGTATTACCTTCAGCCGAGATCTTCATAGCGTTTGTGTAGTCTAAAGGATGCTCCATGATCCTCTGGTAAAGAGTGCGATCTGGTTGACCGTAGTAGAAAAAGTTGCAGAGCTCACAATGAGCTTAGTGGAGACCTGATTTTTTAAGAGGAGAAACACTATCTTTTAGGCTGCTCAGGCTACCTATAGAATGCACAACAGATAGAAAGCAGCTCGAATACCAAATCTCCTAAGCTCTGAAGCTAGCTTTTAAGAAGCTAGGCCAAGAAAAGAAATTCTAGCGTAGCGAATCTTTTGCCCAGTTCTCGTTGTTACGTGTTGTATCTTAATTCTCTCTTTCTTCATTAGCATATCTATCGCTCGTGGCCACAAAAAGAATAACTCCAGTCAACTCGGATTGTCTTGCCCACATGTATTTGCCATTTCCATGGCTTTGCCCAATCATTATTTCGATAAATGCTAGTGCTGCAGTATTATCTGCGAATGATGCCAATGTGGTATTTTGTCTTGGGTCGGGACATCCGCAGTGAGAGTAACCAATGAATGGCCAAGGACGCTTCCCTGTAATACTCTAGCTGCAATAGGATGGGTTCGTGGCACACATAGAAGGTCTTATTATGTCGTGCAATTCGGTAGTTTTTCGATATTGCACAGGTACCGATATTAGTTGAGAATATCCGAAGTTTGCCGAACGTCTCGCTGATCTAAATGAGAATTGGGGGATGAAATATAAGAATAAAACAAACCGCGTAGTCACTCAACGTCTCGTCTCCGGAACATCGAGTTCTGTTAAACGTGTTCTATAACAACCTTTAAATCATCTTGACAATCTGTAGCTCGTAAATTTTTTATTCTTATCTATCTACCGGTACTAAATAAGTGCACCATGCAAGCTCGATTATTTTCAATATTTTTTTTGATTGTGCCAATAATGCTACCAGGAGTTCATCTAACACCTACGTCAAACGATTCGACCGTAATGATCAGAACGTTTCATTTGTTGAACGAATTCGCGAATTTAACAAAACCGAGATCGAGTCGAAGTTGTTTTCCCGAAGGCGACCATACGCAGCTCATTTCGAAAGTTCTGAAATTGGAGATTTTCACCGTCGCTACGGGTAATCATCTTGTCTTTCCACCAAGTCCTAGTGAAAGAATCGAGAAAAAAATACGCGTGATATCGAAATTCATCAGATCTTCCTGGTTAAAATTATGCACAGTCGAAAAGGTGGACGAGATAATCAATGGATCAGTCAACGCGGTAATTCGGCGAGTATGGTCGCCATTGCCTCGACAAGTTATGACGAAGCAGATAATGAATACTATTTTGCCAGCTGTAATGGATGATATATGCCAAAAATTTCCCGATTGTCTTGACCAAACGAAGTCGTCTCCGGATTTACCTGCGACACACATGAAATGGTACTTTCCACTTAGCGAGCTAAGACTAGGAATTGTGGACGAGAGTGAATTGGCTGACTGGTTCCAGAATCGAGACATCAGAATGTTCCTGATCCACGAAGAATTTTTCCCGGTTTGGGTTCAATTAAATGACAAAGATGTGACGGTGGAGTCTGCCCTGAGAGTGAGCTGTAGGCTGTGTTGTTTTGACGAAGAAATGCAAAGATTGCAGAGGATGTACTCAAAAGTCTTGGACGACGTGTCAACCAATTTTTCGATGACTGATTTTCCTCGAAGCGTCATACCTACAGTTATATACGCATTATCGGAGGTCGTCGAAGTCGACAATAAGTTGGAAGAGAAAACTAAAGAAGATGAGTATTTACATTTTGAATTGCGCATCATTTTCGTACTTATCAGTTTAATCTTAGTTGGTTCATTTTTGTACATTTGTTATTCTAGTCTTGTCATCTTGTTCCTTCGAACAATACTTAATTTTTTTGAAATTGTGCTGGGAATGACTCGTCGAATTTTTCGTTACTAATTAGGTACTTACCTACCTATGTAAACTATTTGGTGAAATGATTCAGAATAAATACCTGCTTACTAATTATTTCCATTTTTTAATTTTTGAAAAGTAAATTTGCGTCTTTTTACTAAAACTTTGAATGAGGGTGTCTAATAGCTTTTCAGTCCTTGAAGGATGAAAAGAACCTGGAGGCATTTATAGCATGGTAAGTTACATTTGCAAAAAATAACTGATGAATCTATAGGCCTGACTCTAACTTTGTACTTCTCAGAAAAATTTTGGAATCTTATTAAGTAGGCCTAGATGAAAATTTATTGCACTGTTATCAAGTTTAGATGTGTTCATCCTTTAAACCTTTTATTATTTCAAGTCAGACGCTAATAAATTTCACTTAAAATTGCGAATAAAAAAAAAAACGTCCTTATGAAGGTTTTTTGGGAAAAGTGACGTGGGAACTTATCAACGTTTATTCAAATATTATGATTCATGCACGAGTATCGGTTCACCAGTCTTCTTTTCAAACACGTTCTCTCAATGAAAAGAAATAGAATTCTGACTTCATTTATCAAAAATGACACGCTGAAAATATCTCAGAACCTGAAGTAATGATGACTGCGTACAAATTCATACGAATTTCATCTTCATTAGGATCGTCAACCACCTTTTAAAGAACATGATCTCGACGAATGAGCCCAACATGGAAAGATATTGTTCTCAAGCTCAATCTTGGTCCAATAAATCAAAGTTGGAATTTTCAGGAAGAATTTATTGGATGAATTCTAATTTCTAACACTCCATTTTACCATAAAGGAGATTTATCGGACAGGGAAGACTAGAAATTCGACAAACACAAAATAAGCTCACAACTATTATCGTCTGCGAACAATTTTCAGAATTCTCAAAGGAAAAAACATGTAATACTCGCACAGCTAAGTAGCCTATGTTTCTCGAATAAAAACAAAAATCTCGAAGAATTTTAACTAGACATAACGAGGATAAAAAAAATATCTACCGACTCAAATTTTTCCTTTACCCTTTAAAGCTAGTGATGAAAATTGGAACGTGATTCATGAATAAAACGAAAACTCATACGATCAGCGTCCCGAAATCCACGGTTTGAAAAGTGTACTTACTTACATCAAAACCTTCTACTTTCGTGTCAAATAACGCGGTGAAAGTATCTCCACAGAAATCGTTTATGCATTAACACATACCTATGAGTCGCGCTCAGCGAAACCATGTACTAAATCGGGGGAAAAAATTCTGATTTTTGGCGAAATTTTCAGAGGTTTTCTGCTTTCGAATAAAGAAAAAAATCAGGTTCCCTAACATCAAAATTGACCGCTGTAGAAATTTTTAAAGATTCAAATTACGAGGAAAACTACAAACCTTCTTTTTGTTTTTTGGCTGTATTTCGAAATTTTGTTTTCCGACTTAGTAGGTACTTACATGGTTTCGCTGAGCGCGACTCATATCACCACAGATACAATGATCTTACTAACTAAATCACGTTGAATAAGGTCGGCTCAGGATTTTCCACAAAGTCACTCCATCTTTTGAATCCTTTCATTTCAATGTGACGACTGATAATATTCCTTTTAATTCAGCTTTTACTTCTGCAGCGGAAATTTTGTTCGATACAATATCGAACGAGTTGAGTACCTGACAATTTAAAAATGTAAGTTAAAGGTAGTGCAAATTATGAAATTTTTAAACTAAATATTCAAATGTTATGACATCGAAGGTTTTCATTGAATATTATTCGAAAATTCTCACTCCTTTTGTATTTAGATCGCACTGAATATTTCGAAAATGTAACAGCTGTAGGCTATTGAAAACACAAATATTTGAGTGCGGAAGATACAGACGAATAAACGAGCGGAGGGTTTAATTTTGGGGATTGTTAAGAAAGAATATTTGTGTCATGCGAGAGTGGGAAACATAAAAATGTAAATTTAACATTATAATTAGAAATTACTTATTCAGCAGTCGTCCTAGTAGCTTTGTATTCGTAGGTACCTTAGAAATACTCAACAGTGGGACACCACCCAACCGGACTCTTCTTTTCCAGATTCTTTCGGAACAAATTACCAAGGATTACAATATCATTAAATTTTACGGAATTATTCATGATCGAAAAACTTATACACATGTAGTATCGAAAAAGAGGAAACATGAAACAGTTCGCGGACATAGGTAACGAATGCATCCTAGAGCTTTCGTTCCTAGTGTATGTACTTACTTACTTTTAAATCGACGGAGCATTCTATCATCTCTTAGGATACAATTCGTTCGGTTTTTTCTAAACCAATGAGTAAGAACTACGTTAAAACAAATCAGATCTCTACTCTAAATCAATCAAATATAGTTCTACGAATAATAATAATAATACCTTGTGAGCGAAAACAAAACTTTGTCCGTTATTGAAAACGCAAAGCTTGGCTAGACCCAACATTTTTGGATTCTTTTTTCAAACAACTTCACTCTGCTGGAACAAAAAAAGACACTACTAGGTATCAGAAATCAGAATTAAATTATGTACCTGAATAGACAGTTCAAGCCAATTAATGATCTAATCCGGTGCGAACCGAACATACGGCATCGTGAAGAGAACAGAATACAGTACCTAGAATACAATTAATAATGACTAGAAAATGTATTTACTTGATAAGGTGAATCGAACTTGAAATTTCGGGATACGATAAGGATAACCATTACCTTTTGATTCAAGTTCTTGCGATGAAATTTTGGGCCCGTTAAGGAAAAAATATCCCAGTTCTCTGTGTGTCTGGCATGTCTCGTCTCTTCTATCATCCTCAAGATCTAGCACCTTATCAAGACCGTTTCTCTCTGTGGTTTTGTCATAACAACAAGTGATTCGAATTTCCCATGGAATTTCCTTGAGTACCTATTGAATTGGTGTTATAAACACCTCCACCACAGCGCTTTTCAGTTTTTCACTAAGTACCTATTTTTCAATTTATAAAATTTCTGCAGTAAGTATTATGTTCTTTTTTATAGCGCTTTATGTGAAATCCTGAAAAAATTCTACTTTTCACTCTGCCACTGCCAGCCATTAGTATTATTTTGACAAAATAATGCGGTTTATATAAATTGATTACCAGCAGGCAGTCTACTTATTTTCCCATTAATTTTATGGTGACTTCGATTTTGACAAGATTAATTATAACGACATTTGGTTCGTTTGAAAACGCGATTTGCTTCAATCCTCATCCTATTTGATTTCTACTCACTTACTTTTTTTTCTCATTTATGCAAATTATTGCAAAGATAAAGTATAAGACAAAATATTAATTTATCTTTCTTGTCAATTCAAATTTTGGTAGATCACAAAGTATTAAGTACTACAGAATATATATAGGGTTTTTAGATCCACAAGAGCTTAGCTCGCTTAAATTGGCCGATTGGCGCATTTTTGAGGCTCTTCAGCGTTATTTTGAATTATTAATCTTCCTACAATTTTCTTTTATCCTTTTAATTGTTGTCGTGGTAATATTAAACTGATATTGTTTGTAAAATCGTCGAAAGTATCAAATTTGGATTCAGGCTAAAATACTGTGTAATTCGTTTAATTGGTTTGTCTCTAACTTTCCCATATTCTTAGGTATTAAATTTACCGCTAGAAAATGAATTTTTTCGCTTGAAACTACCTACAGAAATGTATTATCAGCTGTGGCAAAAACATCGGCTTCTACGACCATCTATCCAGAATAAGTTGCCCATACCTACGAATTATGTCTTTAAGGAGCTGATATTCGTTGATTTTTTCCGACCACCGAATAAGACGCATCAGCTACAAGTTGTTGACATTAAGCCACTTATTTTATTCATGTTCGCTGCGCTGTAATGTATTCTCAGTGCCGTAGAGCACGTACTTTTTCATCTTCGTTTTGCGACATCGAGGGAAATTATTTTTTAATGTTCTTCCTCCATAGAAGAATTACCTACTTCAATGAAATAAAAAAAAAAAAAAAAATGAAATGCTTTCATATATTCCTGAATAAAACCACCACCACTGTGCCCACAATATCTCGACCAAATTTCTTCATTATTTAGGTCGAGACTTGGATCGATTTTTGAGATTTTAGTTTAGTTCTCCAAGTCTTATCACGCGTAAAAGCGTTTAAACTTTGAATCTGATTTCATGCACACGAACCATATCTTGTCGCCTACGGACGTGAAATTGTTTCTCGTCGAAGGATTTTGTTCTTTTCTTTTTTTCTCTCTTCTTCCAACGATGACAAATTTCATTACAAACGTAACACTGGGGCCTCGAATAGTATTGCACGCGCCAATACAAAGTAGCGAGTCGAGATAATAATTTCACTATTGTTGCTTCAACCTCAATAAAATTGTAAAACTATGTGAGTAACTCGTATCTAAGTGTTGGAGCCGCTAGATTGTGGTTTCACAGCGAAAGTGCAATCGGAAAGGAAAAATAATATCCCCCCCCCCCCTCTATCCTGGTAAAAAGGAGTTCGGGATCAAGAGTCAATCCAATTTAATCAAAGTTTTTATTTGTTGCGCAAGATTATTTTCCTCAATCATTTACCTACGTTTTACGGGTATTCAGTTCTTTCAAATTTTTTATATACCTACTTCACTTATTAATCACAATATGCGAAGCTCAGATTGCAAGTTTCAACCTTGAAAGTACCCCATAGGAGAGAAATGTGCCTTCCAGCACTTTTTGGCAATGAACCCCGCTTCCGGCATTTATTTTATGTTCGGAGTTTTTCGGTAAAATAAGAATTTTTTCCTCACCAAGCTCTCTCACCCAAAAAACAAACTCCTATCATATTTCAAAGGATATGCTCATTACAAAAATAATTCGTCATATGCCGAGGAATCTACATTCTGGTAATGATGTTATTGAGTAGAGTGTGACATCTGTGACCTAATTATATTATCAGTAGTCTAACTAATTGAATGAATAGTTCGTTTCGGACCTAATAATTAATGTCATCAATCCATAGGTAAGTTATAACACTAGTCATCTACAGTGATTAATATGTTGCATCTCATTAATATAGGTAGGTAGTATTTTTCTCCCGTTTTTAAATTATATTTTTCTTTGATGAAACATCACTCAACGCCATCAGTCATCAAGAAGAGTTTTTCATTTTTGATGGGTAGGTAGATATTTTGATATAAGTATTCCTCGTCAATTCAGTTTAACAGTACCTGAGTATCTTAGATGTATTCATTATTTTGTTTGCTCTTGTTGTGTCAGTTATGTACCTACCCATATGAAATAGCATTAATTATTTGTTTGTTTTAATTTTGATACTCCGATAATAAATTATTTTCCATTGGCCTACAATTTTGAAGTTGCGCTTATTCATAATATCATTATCACAATTCATCTGTTCCTACAATTCCCACAATGCCATCAAGAATATCATGATCTTGGAATTCCTCAAATTTTGGAGATACCTACTTCTAAAGTAGGTAGTTATTTGAACAGAAATCTAAACAGCATATTAATTGTGAATACCTACATAAAGAATCTCTGAAGAAAAAATGCTAAGACTTTGATAACTTCCCTCTTCAATAACTCAACTGTAAGTATTTCCAGAAAACCTTGTTTCATGGAAGGAATTTTCATCTGAAGATCGGACTATAAATATAATCATAATCACCGGAACAGAATAAACAATGTGTGCGGTAGGTCAAAGTCTTGGATAAAGGAAAAAAACAAAAGAGTGAAAAATGCCGCCCCATGTTGAGCGCTATTCACGCCTTCTCTCACAATTGTGAATGTAGATTGCGGTGGAATTTATTCTAACTCATTTCCTCTCTTCCAAACTTCCTATACTCTGTACATACCAGCATACCGGTATCAGTTGATTTCTGTTTCGTTTTTCAGTGGATGATTTTTGCAGTTAGAAATCTATTTTGTAGAAACTAAAACAACAGTATAATGGCCTACCGACTTACTATACTACCTACAACAAATACCTACTCACTTCTTCTGTTAAATATAATATACTTGATTCTAAAACTCTAATTAGTGGGAACTGATGAGTGAATGTTGATTACATTTTGCACAATAAGTATGCTGGCAAATGAGATAGCCCATGCGAGAGAGCACGCAGTACCTGTAGGTACATTGTGCTGCATGATTGAGACAAGATACCTCCTACATATCCGTGACTAATTCAGATTTGTTTTTACCCAGTCTAGTTCTACAACTGTACCTACACGTGCGGTTGTGACTTTTTAATTCTCTCTTTTTTTTCTCACCCACTATGACATAATTAATCAGTAAATTGATGGAGACTCCGAATTACGGCTATTCAATACTTGTCAGTGTAGGTACCTATCACTTCTTTTTCTACTTACATAATAATTAAGTTGATCAGTAAAACCGGCAGCGTTCAAATATCTTTCTTCCTGTGCCTCCCGGTAAACATTCTGAAGCACTCTGAAGCACTTGGAAATTACTACCCCTGTTTTTCCCTTTTGAAGCCTGCTTGAAGCCCTCTTGAAGCTCGCTTGAAGCACTGAGAAGCCCAGTTGAATCCCTTTTGAAGCCCTGGGCTTCTCAGTGCTTCAAGCGGGCTTCAAGCAGGCTTCAAAAGGGAGAAAAGGCGTTAGAGAAAGTGTCGTGGAATCGTACGGGCGCATTTTTGAGATTTAGGGGGTAGAGAAAAGACATGAAACATGTCAATTTAAGTACCTGCTGCAGTTTTAGAATATCGGTACCTACCTATTGTTTTTTCTGGTCATTATGAGTGAATTAAAATTGGATTATTTTCTATTCACCAATAAAAAATCCTTTGCGCGCTGCCATGGAACTTATTATTATGGTTTGCATGGTGCCGCTCTAGTATTATCATGTAGGCCCATGATAATACCTACTTACACTCACAAAAAAATGAAATCAGCCTTTAGTGAGCTGATTGCTTGGTGACCAATTTGCGTAGTCAAATCCTGAATCAAATTTCAGAACATATACCTAGGCCTATAAAAGAAAGATTCCTTTCCTCCAGGGAAAACATGAAACTCTTGATTTCAACCACTAAAAAATTATCGATGTTAGGATTGTTCAGGAAAGGAAATTTCAAAGAATTCCACATCAAATTCACCTAAGTTTGGATTAGTGACCATTATTCATTCGGAGTCCATTCAAGTTTTACCTATTATTGCTTGTTTCATGCACCAATGTTAGAGAAGATATTTGAAGTGATAGAAAGCAAGTTCAATCTGGTATACGGTCGTGCACTCCCTCTCCTATACTCTACATGATAGGTATAATAAAACGGTTGAATTTTGTCATTATTGTGCTCACCGTTAAACGTCTCATTGTGATCGTCTAATACATTTTGGAAAAGAACGGTGATCTGCGTTTAAAAAATATGGCTGGTAAATTAAGCTTCAAGTTTATCATTATACTGATCGTATTTACACTCGTATGGTTACCTAGTAGTGTATATTTGGTTCTTCTGGCGCTCAAATCTAAAAGAGAACTTTTTATATGGCTGGTTTTGATTGCCTCTCCTATATTATATTCTATTGGAGTTTACACAATTCATCGTTATGCTCCGTCGGTTGAAAGCGTCCCATCGATGTACGCTGCAGCAGAAGAGACTCCATTAGAAAGGATCTGGGAAGCCTTTCGGAGAGTGCGTCTAATAAATCTACTACGCCGAAGGAATAACGATACCTCAGGGGAAGACCTACCGCCTCCAACTAGATTGTCGGTCATACCTGGTCCAACAGTTCGGTACGCTGTTGGGCAGCCTCAGCCTGGATCAAGTTATTGTGGAGAAACAAGTTTCATCCAAGGTCCCGAAAAATCGAGAGGGAGCGTATTTCCACCGGTGGGTTGAGACAAAGGAAAGAACGTCCTTGCTCAGACTGAAGAAATCTAATTTTATTGATTCGTGGGTTTTGGAAGTAATGACCCTCAAATCAAACTATTATTTTGACTCTTTATAGTTTTACAAGCTGCTCTCCCCGTCTTGCAGACGGTTTACTTATTCTTCTTTTTGTGATAATTTTTCTCTTCTTTTAGGAAAAGTATAAAATTCTGGCTTTTTTCCTTTCTAAATTTTTCGAATAATTCAAAAGGTTTTCTGTTCTTTGAATTTTCTCGTTTAAATCTCTCCACTCTTCCTCGGAGTCATTTATAATCTTTGTGGACTCTCTCTTGATTCGTCCTTGTTTGATGGCACAAAAATTTAGTCCATCGACTACCTCTCCTTTACTCTCCAAACTACTCATCTTCAAATCGTACTCTGCATATTTTTCGGTGTACATATACCTCGCCTTGAGAATCTCTCTTCATCACTCCTATTTTTTCTCTATTAAATCGATCTTTCCCTCTAAATCAAAATCCTCTCAACTCTGTCATAGAAAGTGAATCGCCTGTTTCGAACATTGAGTGTATTTTCATTTTCAAATTTTATAATTAACGATCGCCGATACCCGACTTGCCCCTGCAAAACTACTCACCAACAACAGATTTTTCTGCATAAAATCACATCCCGTCATCTGGTCATTATCTTACCCGATTTTAAGCAGTAAAATAATACTCTCTTACCCACTCGACTTCCCCTAATGACCGCGACACAGAAAGTGAAACATGTTCCTTCTTCAACGGATTTTCTAATTCACAAACTTACTGAACATGATCTTAATACGTACGTATAGAAATTGAACACTGCGTGTCATACTCTTACGCATCCATTAAACCTTACAGAAATCCAATCCTCAACCTACCGTTGGACTCGGCCAATTAATCTTTAATCATTGTTGACAATCCAATTGACTGCTCTTTACTTTGAAGTATAGGTAATATTTACGGGAACCTTTTATCCTCCCGACAACATCAGTTTTGGCACTCACTCATCAAGAACAAATTTCACATCATGAAATTGCATCTTGTCACAGACTATATTCAGATAATAAGTTGTAATTACCCGGCTCACATTTTCCTACCCATCCGACCACTGACCAGTATGCAATTTTCCAAAAACTGAATTCATCATTTTCTACGTCGCATTTTCTATAATAGTTGTGGATCACCAGTTATGTGAGTTTTCTATTATAATATTTAACAGAGTCGTTGAACCGGCTGCTAACGCTGTTCTACCCATGTTTGTCACAAAAATTATTCAACCTCTCGATCTCACTCATGACATAAATGATATCGACAGTAAAATGATACGCCCCACGGCCGATAAGCTTAGACTACTCCTCCAAACTACTTCTTTTCCAAATTTTACACCTGCAGTTCTTAACGCCACAAACCATCACTCTAATTTGTATAGAGATCAATATTCGCCTAACTCACTCTCCTTATTATTCCCTATGACTTTTGTGCCCTCACTACCCGTATTGAAACATCCATCGACCCTAATAATCTATGAAAACTTCAAATTTCTCCAACGGCACCAGATATGGCATTTAATCACTGAGAACAAATTTTGTTTCCTAAATTTTTTTCCCTACGTAGTAGTGTTTCTATCTCAATCGACATTGTGAATAACAAATCTGGCCCTTACACGTGCCTAGCCCGTGCCTGTAATTTCCAAAAGTTTGACAATGTGTTCTTACTTGTCCAACAACTTATTCTCAATTATTACCCTATCTATTCCGTGATCTCTGCCCCTCCTTGAGATGCTCTCTTCATCACGTCAATACTTGCTTACATGTTCTCTGATTGATACCACGCCATGAGAAACTTTCTTAAGTTTCTGGATCTACGAAAATCAAACACTTCCACACTCACCCACGTATACCGCCACTCCCACTGGACATCTCACTCACTGAAAAAGAAAACTACCTGCAGAAGATCACTTCCCATTATTGATCATATTCTTACTCGATATTACGCAGTAACTACCACTTGATACTTGTCTCTCCCCTCTCCCATCTACTTCCAGTATACTCGTACTACGCAAAAATTGAAACTTTAATAATAAAACAGACAACTGTCTTCTGCTGGTCAATATATATCCGCTTTCGAAGTAAATCAAGCCCTCGGCGCACAACGATGTAGGGCCACTCTCATCCTCTGCGTTGAAGCTGGAACCTTCCTCTCTTCAACGCGACTTCTCAACTCTCACAATTTATTTCCTTGTATTCATGGCTTGATTCTTTCAATTACCAATCTACGCAACCGCACTCCGCTAACTCAATTCTCTCCTCCTTCCTCTTGAATCTGTACTATTCAGACACCTCAAATTGAACCATCTACCCCTTGTCTCATCATCCACCATTCCATTGCCTCCCCAAGATATTCGACTCGATAAGGCTGATAATCTCCCAGCTCTCAACAATGTATACGGACAACTCATCAGAAACATTGTCTCTATACCAATTTTATGACCCACCAGCCTTTCTTTACCGGCGAATCTAAGTCTGAACTTGAAACAGGGAACGTTTACTCGATTCAAGGCATCATTATCAGTTATTGATTGAAAAATTGAAGGAAACACCCCACACTCTTGTCTTTCTCATCTCCATCTCTTCACCGCCGCTAAAATTTTAACTCACTTTCTCTCTCCTGGCTATACACGACTCGTATTCATTCAACTAATTTCCCAAATCAGCGCATTCATTTATTCCTGCAATCACTATCATTCACTTTTATACATCTGTCTTCTTCCTGTGGATTCCGGGTCACATCAACTTCCCGGAACATAAAGTGATTGTCTTACCGCAAAATATTTTCTTCTCTCCCACAAAATTTCTTACCTCTGCTTCTGATATCAAAGACTGTTACTGATCCCTAATACTTGACTCCTGGCATGACCTTTGTAAAAATAAGCATTCAAAGAAATTTAGAGCAATTGTAAGTGAAGCAGTCTCCTTGACTTTTTTCAATCGAAGTAACCGTCATGAAAAAATCAATCTCTCTTTTATGGATCACAATAATATTTAATATTAGCTTAGGCAAACGAATTCTCTCCACTGCAAAAAAAATGAAAATGTAAGTACCGAAATAATTACCAGTGAATTATGTGTATTTTTCAATTGTCCAATTTTTGTACGTGTAGAATAGAATGATTGAACCTGTAAATGTTCATATTTTCTCTAAATTTTGTGGAGTGGGTATTGATAGATTTTTCGTTTGCAAGATTCAAGAGAACCTTTAGCTTTAGGAAACATCTAGGAATTCTCAACAGGGTACTATTTATGACGTCATTGTGCTTTCTTATGTATACAGACGCTGATTCAAAAGTATCAATATTCAACTGTGAAATTCTTTGAAATTTCTTATTTGAAGCTTCTTGGCAACTTTCAACAAAATCACGGTTCTGAAATACTTATCTGGATTTAAAGCCCCTACCAAAGTTTTTCTGTACTCCATTAACAGAAGGAGGGGGCATTGTAATGAATATACTTTCTCGCAAAATCATTTTGATGCAAAATCGTGGGTACATCAAAGAGTGGAAGTAATTAGATCAGAAAAAAACATAATTATATGAATAATTATTGCGCTAATGCACCAGTGACATTGGGAAAATATCAAATTAATGATATGGGGAAGAGATTCTTTGTACAAAAACCCAAGAAACTCAAACAAATTCCGAGAGGTATGAAGTTTGACATATGATTTGCGATAATTTTGAAGGAAGGTGATCGAATGTTTATCAGATTCTTTCATGGTTTTGAATCAACGTCATGAACATCGAAATTTCCACTGAGCAATGGATTGCCCAATTTCTCCTTCTTCGACTTCGTTTCTCACAGCCTGGGCTACATTATCAACCTCAAAATTTCCTGCCATCCAGCTACTGCAGTCTAGCAACCAAGTATCAAACAATTTTCTTGGATACTCTCGGAGTTTCAAAAAATTGTGCTAAGAATCTCTCACCAGGAACTCTTTGTCTTAGTTACAACATAATACCTGAATCAAAATCCACAAACCTAAAATGATTAATGTACATTTTCTATTTCTGAATTGAATTCACAACAATCCTCAAAGATCTAATTCTACCTTCATGAAAGCGCTTGATAATGTAAGAGAGTTTTTTTTTTTTTCTCACAAAATATACGTATTATTTTACCCTCATTAGAAATCAGTCAATTTTTCGAAAATTTCTTCTGTTCCCAATTTATGAAGAGAGAAAAAAAAAGAAAAAAAAAACTACAAGGTAAGTATAATTTATCAATATTTTTGAAGAAAAAACATCAATAAGAAATGAATAATGATGAATGAAATACAAATTAAATAGGTTAGTTTCAAAAGTGGGCCCTATTTTGCCAATTTTTGAGGTATATTTTTCTTTTCCTCTCCCTCTTTTCTTCAGTTGTTCTATTGTATACAAGTATATTGTGAATTTATTGCATAAACTCTACCAGAATAATGAAGATGATTAGCTATTTTAATAACCAAAAAACAAAGGTAATGAGAAATTGAAGGTACCTACCTACCTAAAGTTTGTAAAAATATACGTAGGCCTACCTATTTCTTATTCCTTATTCATTATTTCTGTTTAATTTGCAGTCTAAATGTTACCTTTATTTTGGAAGCTGATTAGGCTTTTTTATTGAGCTCAACTAAAATACAGTATCAATATTGACCTCCTTGAAGTTTTAATTTCCTAAAGAAAATCTGTTTGGTTATACCCACGCAAGATTGAAATTCAATACCGATGCCTAATAAGTTGGTGTACGGTATATTCTCTAAACTATTTCCCTTTTTAATAGCCGACTTGTTCAATTTATGGTAACCTATTTAAATCCTCTATAAATTCTAGCGATACGATGAAGAACTCAAGATTCATCACAAAATTTGAAGAAATTGATCTAGATATAATTTTGCAACGACAAACAAAAAACAAGCTTCAAAAAGGGTAAAGAAATACACAAAACCAAGAGGAGTAGCTTTGTCCTCTGGCTTCGTCAGGAAGTGAGTATCTTAGACGTGCACGGTATGCAATGTCCTCTCCTTCGGAATAATTGAGAATACTTATCTTACGCGAATTTTTCTCTTTCTTACTCGTCACACCATCTAGAAGGTTTCTCTTTTTTCATATCTCTGTAATAATTTATAGCCAGGGTACAAACTAGACCCTAAAAGACACCCGTTGGTTCTCAAAAATGTAATGGAAAAAAAAAAAAAAAAAAAAGAATCATAATACGAATATATGTATACAGGCGAACAAGGACGTGACTTCGACAGCGGCACCTTTTTTCTTCTCAAATTCCATGTACCTGCTTAATGTAGGCCTATCGTGATACCATTGACTATAATATTATTACCTACTTTGTAAATGTATAGTCAATGGTGATACATTCTTCTTTCGTCGGAATCAGTATCTGCATGAATCATGATAGGCCTACGCACGTATGATGCGACAACACAATGATTGTTTTCGGCTTTTTGATCGCATGCTTACGTATGTAAGCACACAAACCTTCCCAGCACCGCCCAGAAGGGAAAATTCCTTTACGATAAGTATGTGATTCTCACTGAGACTGAGTGATATTCTCAAACGACAGAGCGATTCATAAGCCTGCCGTACACCATACCAGCTGGTAGATTCCTATAACCGATTATTCACGCATTTGAGAAATTCAATTTTCCAGTTCTTTCATGCTCAAGACAGAACTCTAATTCACCATTCTCATTATAGTTACTCCGAATCTTTTAGACCGTATTTCTGAAAGCGAAGATGAGTAGATCTCGGTCTTTCCTTGAATTATTTAAACCACTTTGACCATTTTTTATTCTCTGTTTCGCTCTGAATTGTACGAATTCTTTTTCTTTTCCCGGTGAATTATGCATACTATTTCATTCTATGTGGAATTATAAGGTTACAAATATTGCGAGAAGAGCAGTTTGATTTGTTCGTAAGATAGAGAAAGACAGTCCATCAGGAAAGAGGTTTAATAAGTGAGTTGAAAATGAAAAAATTGATACAAAAGATTTTATTGTTGGAAGTTGTTGGGAATGGTCTCCTGAATATAGGGAAGAAACCCAAGTCCCCACAACCTTGTGCGTCCCGAAATATGGAGGGGGAAGTGACCTCAATTTCGGTTTTTTCACTTTTTTGGGAAGAAATAGGCATTTAATCGAGAAAAGTCATTCGAGATGAAATGTTCCTCGTAAAATTCTCTTCAAAAATGGTTATTACGTATTTTCTTGTAACTGAAGTCATAGAGGAGTTATGACCAATAATAGCTACTATATTGAGTTACTCAGCGGAGGGCAAACAAGAAATTCTAAGCTGTAGTCATAGAAGAGTTACAGACCAGAATATCCGAATAGACGCATGGAAGAAGAGAAACACTGGGTAGAGATACGTCACTACAAGTAAAAATTTTTGACGCGCGTTTGTGCGCCGTATGATTTCACTTCAGCAGTCAAGTGAACTGCAAGCAATTAGCGACATTTTCAATTCGCCTCATTTAGTCTAGGCAAATTAGACAGGTTTTGGAGGAAAAAAAAACATTGCGACATAGTTAAGGTCTGATTGCTGGAAATGGTTAAGAATTATGTCTAAAACAACATATTAACTTCTCCGCGTTTTTCCCCTGGAGCTTCTTTTTTTATGGGGGTTCAAACCCCCTCAAAATCAGTTTTTTTGTAAATATCTCGCTTAAAATGCATTTTGGAGAAAAAAGTCATCAGTCAAAAATTATTTCTCGTAAAATTTCCTATCGGATTATGTACTTTATTTTTAGCCTACTCGTGATAGTTAGCCTACAAATTCATGGAGAATTGGCCTCCATCCGCAAATAACGCGAACCTTGCCGATAGTTGACGTCGCCCGGTAGTCACGCGCGAAGGTAAGGTTAATATTTCTCTAGTACGATGAAACTTATTCTAATTTTGTTAGTTCGAAGTAATTGTCAGAGAAAATTTGCAGCAAAATATTGTTTTCAGTAAGATGTGACCAACTGCCCATCATACATGTGAAGATCACGTGGTCGAAATGTCGCTTAAGGGTGCTCAGGATAAGTCTTAGTTTTACCGACTTTTCCTAGTGGAAAAGTGAGGTATTACACCCGCCCGTTCAGGTTTCCTTATATATTTATTTATTATTTATTTATTTATTTATTTATTTATTATTTATAAGATTTTCATTTCCGTCGAACTCCTCCGAAACTACCCGACGTATTTTCTTGAAACTTAGCCATATTGTAGTAGTATATCTGAAGATTCAAATTCAAATTTACCTTTATTGACGGCTTATAAAATAATAATAATAAAGATAATATAAGTAATTATTTAAAGATCGTCGGCCCATAGAGAGCAAAGGTTTCCTGCAGTCGTTCCCACTCTTTTCTATTTCCTGCGATTTTTTGAAAATTTTTCCCCCCTAAAAACCCATTAATATCATCGTACCACCTCGTACGTTGATGGCCTCTTCTCCTCTTGTAATGCGAAAGGTACCAGAAGGTTGTCTTATAAGTCCACCTGTCGTCTCTCATCCTAGCCACATGGCCCGCCCATCTCCACTTTGTTCTTCTAATATACCTAACTAGGTATATCGGTATTATTGGGTAGTCGCTTTTTGATATCAGTTATTCTTATACGGTCTTTCATTCTGTGCCCGAGGATAGATCTTTCCATTGCGTTTTGGGTAATTGCTATTTTCCTCAGGGATTTAGCAGTCAGCGGCCAAGTTTGTCAGCCGTATGTTAGGGAGGGACTTACGCACATGTTGAATATTTCACTTTTCTGGTGGTTTTTGAAAGGACCTTTAAATATTTTTTTCAGTGACCAGAATTTGTTCCATGCCTTTGTTATTCTTCTTTCGATTTCTTTTTTCGTGCGATCTTCCATTGAAATCAACTGACCTAAATATGTCTCGTCCAATGAAGTCCCTACTTCCTCCCCGTATATTATTGCTTTGGCTAAACTTTCGCGATTTATTAATTTCTTCGTCTTTTTAATACTAATTATTAGCCCCGATTCCTCCCCCTCCGTTGCCAGTTCCGTAATCATTTTGTTCAGTTCTTCCTCCGAGTTAGATATAAGAATTACATCATCTGCGAACCGCAGGTTAGAGATTCTTTCCCCATTTACGTTTACACCTCTGTTCTCCCAATTCAATTTCCTAAATATCTGCTCGAGCGCGCAGTTGAACAGTATTGGTGATAGTGGGTCCCCTTGAGCCACCCCTTTTGTTACTTCAAAATATTCCCCCTCTACGTCGGTTTTAATTCGTGCTCTTGTTTCGTGATACATGTTTCGTATTATTTTTATGTAATTTCCTGGGATCCCTTGGTCTCTTAACGCCTTGAACATGAAGTCATGTTTTACTGTATCGAATGCTTTCTTGTAGTCTATCAATGCTAGGTATAAGCTGATTTGGTATTCCGCACATTTTTCGATTATTTGGTTTATAGTATGTAGATGATCTATTGTCGAAAAACCCTTACGAAAACCTGCTTGTTCCCTAGGCTGCTGTTCGTCTATGAGAGGTCGTAATCTTTCTTGGAGAACTTTTGAAAATATTGTTTGAGCTGTTACGCGAAGTGTTATTGGACGATAGTTTTCTATCTTATGACGGTCCCCTTTTTTCGCGATGAGAATAATATCCGCTAGTTTCCAGTCTATAGGAATTTCGGATGTTTCTCGAATTCTGTTGAACAATTTTGTTAATGCTCTTACAAGCTCCTCCCCGCCCATCTTTATGTGTTCATTTGTTATTTTATCATGGCCTGGGCTCTTGTTTGGTTTCGAAGATGTGCACCCGCAATTTTTTTGAGAATCGGACGAGTAGTTCTTGAGAAATTTGCAATTTTTTTATTAATTTCTCACTCATTAGGAGTATAGTCGCTCACATTACCTGAAGCAAACCCCTATCCTTTTGTTATCAGTGCGTCTATTGTTATGAAGAACCTTTTATTCGACAGGTTCATTCTTGACAAAGGTTTCATTAAATTAGTTTAGGAGAATGATTTTACATAGTTAGGGCTTCTTTAGGCTTAGGTTAGGTTACGTTCAGTTATTTCCTCGACTTTTCTCAAAATATCAATTTTTTCCGGATTGTCTTTGTAGCTGGATTTTTAGATGAAGAATATTGGGATGGAATTTGTGGAAGATGGTGGTGATGAGAGACAAATTATGAACGAATGAAAAGATGAGCGGCTGGAGCCCTAATATACCGTATACTAGACCAATACTAGGCTAAGAATATCGTGTAGGAAAAAGTAATTGTAAAGCTCTTTTTTGTACCAAATTTTCTAGCTAAAAAAAAGAGATATTAGATCCATGGCAAGGTTCCTCAAAAACGAGAGTGAACAAGGGCCTGCCAAAGCACGTTCATCTATGGTTTTCTGATTGAAATGATGGACAATTTGTTCAGTGATTAGATTTTAGAATTTCTGAACATTTGCCGACTTTTTTTTGAAAAAAAAAGGTGACGCGAAAATAATTAGAGTTTATGAGTCCTTAGCAGTGATCCTCTCAGTGAATTTTCATTAGTCAAAAGAAAAGTCGTGTACTACTCACGCGACTGCGTGAGTGTTTTTTTTTTGTGTCAGTTTGCGCTCAAATGTTTTCTGGTCTTTCTAGAGGTATGGAGGATAACCGGAGGTTTATTGTTCATATAATTTCCACCCATGCGCTCAGAAAGCAAGAATAACGAGCCGTTTTGGATGTATTTACACAACCATCATTAGGTACGAGCTGAACAAGCTGATGAAGTCGAAAGAGAGGTATATACACGCTGAGATTAAACGTGACTAATACTCACAAAAGGAGTAGTAATATGAAAGTAGTGGTTAAGAGAAGGGTTAGTGAATGTGTACCTATTGATCATTCAAATACCGTTTTATTATTAGATATGGTCTGCAGAACAGAGGTTTCTTCCTACCGATGTAGGGAGCGTCCCTTGTCAGTCTGGTGTATGAGCTCAAAAACTACGTTCTAAAATCTATGATTTTGGAGAATGCAATGCTCATCCATCGCAGATTCAAAAGAAAGAAACCTGTAAAGATGTATTACCTTCAGCCGAGATCTTCATAGCGTTTGTGTAGTCTAAAGGATGCTCCATGATCCTCTGGTAAAGAGTGCGATCTGGTTGACCGTAGTAGAAAAAGTTGCAGAGCTCACAATGAGCTTAGTGGAGACCTGATTTTTTAAGAGGAGAAACACTATCTTTTAGGCTGCTCAGGCTACCTATAGAATGCACAACAGATAGAAAGCAGCTCGAATACCAAATCTCCTAAGCTCTGAAGCTAGCTTTTAAGAAGCTAGGCCAAGAAAAGAAATTCTAGCGTAGCGAATCTTTTGCCCAGTTCTCGTTGTTACGTGTTGTATCTTAATTCTCTCTTTCTTCATTAGCATGTCTATCGCTCGTGGCCACAAAAAGAATAACTCCAGTCAACTCGGATTGTCTTGCCCACATGTATTTGCGTTTTCCATGGCTTTGCCCAATCATTATTTCGATAAATGCTAGTGCTACAGTATTATCTGCGAATGATGCCAATGTGGTATTTTGTCTTGGGTCGGGACATCCGCAGTGAGAGTAACCAATGAATGGCCAAGGACGCTCCCCTGTAATACTCTAGCTGCAATAGGATGGGTTCGTGGCACACATAGAATGTCTTATTATGTCGTGCAATTCGGTAGTTTTTCGATATTGCACAGGTACCGATATTAGTTGAGAATATCCGAAGTTTGCCGAACGTCTCGCTGATCTAAATGAGAATTGGGGGATGAAATATAAGAATAAAACAAACCGCGTAGTCACTCAACGTCTCGTCTCCGGAACATCGAGTTCTGTTAAACGTGTTCTATAACAACCTTTAAATCATCTTGACAATCTGTTGCTCGTAAATTTTTTATTCTTATCTATCTACCGGTACTAAATAAGTGCACCATGCAAGTTCAATTATTTTCAATATTTTTTTTGATTGTGCCAATAATGCTACCAGGAGTTCATCTAACACCTACGTCAAACGATTCGACCGTAATGATCAGAACGTTTCATTTGTTGAACGAATTCGCGAATTTAACAAAACCGAGATCGAGTCGAAGTTGTTTTCCCGAAGGCGACCATACGCAGCTCATTTCGAAAGTTCTGAAATTGGAGATTTTCACCGTCGCTACGGGTAATCATCTTGTCTTTCCACCAAGTCCTAGTGAAAAAATCGAGAAAAAAATACGCGTGATATCGAAATTCATCAGATCTTCCTGGTTAAAATTATGTACAGTCGAAAAGGTGGACGAGATAATCAATGGATCAGTCAACGCGGTAATTCGGCGAGTATGGTCGCCATTGCCTCGACAAGTTATGACGAAGCAGATAATGAATACTATTTTGCCAGCTGTAATGGATGATATATGCCAAAAATTTCCCGATTGTCTTGACCAAACGAAGTCGTCTCCGGATTTACCTGCGACACACATGAAATGGTACTTTCCACTTAGCGAGCTAAGACTAGGAATTGTGGACGAGAGTGAATTGGCTGACTGGTTCCAGAATCGAGACATCAGAATGTTCCTGATCCACGAAGAATTTTTCCATGTTTGGGTTCAATTAAATGACAAAGATGTGACGGTGGAGTCTGCCCTGAGAGTGAGTTGTAGGCTGTGTTGTTTTGACGAAGAAATGCAAAGATTGCAGAGGATGTACTCAAAAGTCTTGGACGACGTGTCAACCAATTTTTCGATGACTGATTTTCCTCGAAGCGTCATACCTACAGTTATATACGCATTATCGGAGGTCGTCGAAGTCGACAATAAGTTGGAAGAGAAAACTAAAGAAGATGAGTATTTACATTTTGAATTGCGCATCATTTTCGTACTTATCAGTTTAATCTTAGTTGGTTCATTTTTGTACATTTGTTATTCTAGTCTTGTCATCTTGTTCCTTCGAACAATACTTAATTTTTTTGAAATTGTGCTGGGAATGACTCGTCGAATTTTTCGTTACTAATTAGGTACTTACCTACCTATGTAAACTATTTGGTGAAATGATTCAGAATAAATACCTGCTTACTAATTATTTCCATTTTTTAATTTTTGAAAAGTAAATTTGCGTCTTTTTACTAAAACTTTGAATGAGGGTGTCTAATAGCTTTTCAGTCCTTGAAGGATGAAAAGAACCTGGAGGCATTTATAGCATGGTAAGTTACATTTGCAAAAAATAACTGATGAATCTATAGGCCTGACTCTAACTTTGTACTTCTCAGAAAAATTTTGGAATCTTATTAAGTAGGCCTAGATGAAAATTTATTGCACTGTTATCAAGTTTAGATGTGTTCATCCTTTAAACCTTTTATTATTTCAAGTCAGACGCTAATAAATTTCACTTAAAATTGCGAATAAAAAAAAAAACGTCCTTATGAAGGTTTTTTGGCAAAAGTGACGTTCACTGAAAATGAAATTAGTATAATTGTTTTTGACATGCTTTACAGAAACCAATGCTTGAAAAAATTATTTCAAAATCACCACGTGCTGCATTATGAAAAAAAAAATCATGATCATCCTCACAACATCAACTTATTTCTCCCTCCCCCTCTTAGTCCAGGCAAGCAAGAGTTTTGAAAATGAAAAAATTGCTACAAAAGATTTTATTGTTAGAAGTTGTTGGAAATGGTCTCCTGAATATAGGGAAGAAACCCAAGTCCCCACAACCTTGTGCGTCCCGAAATATGGAGGGGGAAGTGACCTCAATTTCGGTTTTTTCACTTTTTTGGGAAGAAATAGGCATTTAATCGAGAAAAGTCATCCGAGATGAAATTTTCCTCGTAAAATTCTCTTCAAAAATGGTTATTACGTATTTTCTTGTAACTGAAGTCATAGAGGAGTTATGACCAATAATAGCTACTATATTGAGTTACTCAGCGGAGGGAAAACAAGAAATTCTAAGCTGTAGTCATAGAGGAGTTACAGACCAGAATATCCGAATAGACGCATGGAAGAAGAGAAACACTCTACAAGTAGAAGTTTTTGACGCGCGTTAGTGCGCCGTATGATTTTACTTCAGCAGTCAAGTGAACTGCAAGCAATTAGCGACATTTTCAATTCGCCTTATTCTTCAGCGCGTGATATATTTCAAGCAGGGTGTACTGCTTTTCTAATTATTTATGGAGCGGACAAGGAGGAAATACATCTTTAAATGACCACCGCTTCTATTCTTTTAAACATGCAGCTTCAAAGTTACAATCGTCAATTTTGAAGACTATATGCCCAACAGAAGGTGCAGCAAAGCAGCACGCATTCAGAGTCTACCTTCAAATCCAGGCTTGGCGTAGCAATAATTTGGAAATGAGCGAATGGGGTTGGAAACGTGACCAAAATACGTCCACTCCAGTAACCACTACTGAACCTCCAGCACCCCAGACTCTTCTAAAAAAATTGTATTGCGCGAGCAAAAAAAGGTTGTGGCAGTGATTGTGGTTGTAGAGAACTTGGTAGGTAACCATCTATATTATTAATCGGCAGCCTTTTCCCCTTCCGCCTCATACCCGATTACCCGATACAATCTGGCTAAAACGTAGCCAAATCTCGATTTTACACGTAATTCTATTACTATATATATCGATTTCATTCCTTTCCGCACCTCAAGCCCGATACGAGGGTATCAAAAACATGGCTAAAATCGTCGTATTCGAACAAATTAAATTACCTAGCAAATAGCAAATTTCTAGCCAAATTACTCTATCTACCGATCTCATTTTCTCCTTCCGCATCAAAACATGGCTAAAATCGTCGTAAGCCGACAAATTAAATTGCATATATATAAAGATTCCCCTTCTGCGTCATACCCAATTACCCGATACACCTAGCAATTATCTATCTATTCTATTATACTAAAAAGCGTAATTCCTTCCTCACCGCGATTCATACCTAATTTACCCGATACAATTTAGCTAAAAAATAGCTAAATAGCTAAAATCGAATATTACGTGCATTCTATTACTGTACATATAAACTAAGATAGATATAAGAGTAAAATAATTGCCTAGCAAATTAGAAGAAGAACGAGAAACAATTTGATTCGGCAACGATTACCTCGCCTCTCAATACAAAAAATTCCTTCCGACTGTTCACTCCCCATTCCTGATTGCCCGATACAATTTAGCTAAAAAGTAGCTAAACGCCGAATTACGTGCATTGTACCGTATCACTATATATATTAGCGTAAAATAAACATTGCTTAGCAAATTAGAAGAAGAAGTGTCTCGAGTCTCGACAAAAAGTTGACTCAATTTCCCTTTGCACCTCATACCTGATTTATTCGATACAATTTAGCCAAAAAATAGCTAAAGCTTTATATATTACCTAGCTATTACCTAGCAAATAGCATAATCTCTATCTATCTTAATATTGGAAATTTCCCTCCGGCTCATGAATTTGCAAAATTCTGACGTCACAATGTTCACGTGATAACGATTAAAATAGTGAATAAAGGGGTTGACTGGCAAAACCAAAAATTATAGGTGGTTATTAAAATGCAAGAATATAAAACGTAATTATTATCACATTGATGCCTGTTTCATTTTGTTTTCGTTTTCTTTTGCTAGAAAAAAGTGTGAAAAGAGTTCTTTTATTTTTGAATTTCTTGATCCATAATTTTGGCACTGAAATTTTTTTTTGCTGTACCACACCACATCTTGGGACCGTACCACGGAAAAGATTGAAAAGAAAAAGCAAGAAAAGTGAATTGTAGACCGCAAGCCACAATAAACGTCATCCTGAACGTTGACCAACGTAAGAAAACTGATGAAAATCTTCCTACAGAAAATTAGTTTTATTAGAATTAGAGATGACTTTTTCTTTTTAGGTACCTACGAGTAGCTCATTGCAGTAATCGCTCACATCACTCCAAAATTTTGTTCGACCGAAATTTTTTGGGCTCTACTACACTTTGGGACTGTGCAGTAGTCGGTAAAAGTATCCTGATTGTTGATCACGGAAAAGATTGAAAAGAAAACGCAAGTAAAGTGAATTGTAGACCGCAAGCCATTATAAACGTCTTCCTGATTGTTGACCACAGAAAAGACAAAAAAGATTGAAAAGAAAACGTAAGAAACCTGATGAAAATCTTCCTACAGAAAATTAGTTTTATTATTAGAATTAGAGATGACTTTTTCTCTTTAGGTACCGACGAGTATCTCTTCGCAGTAATCGCTCGCATCACATTTGAATTTCTTGATTCATCTTCGCATCGGAAATTTTGTTCGACCAAAATTCTTTGGGCTGTATTACACTTTGGGACCGTACAGTAGTCGGTAAAAGTACCCTGATTGTTGATCACGGAAAAGATTGAAAAGAAAACGCAAGAAAAGGGAATTGTAGACCGCAAGCCACAATAAACGTCATCCTGATTGTTGACCACAGAAAAGACAAAAAAGATTGAAAAGAAAACGTAAGAAATCTGATGAAAATCTTCCGGCAGAAAATTAGTTTTATTAGAATTGTAGATGACTTTACTTTTTAGGTACCTACGAGTATCTAGACCGCAAGCCACAATAAACGTCATCCTGATCGTTGACCACAGAAAAGACAAAAAAGATTGAAAAGAAAAATCGCTCGCATCACATTTGAATTTTTTGATTCATCTTTGCATCCGAAATTTTGTTTGACCGAAATTTTTTGGGCTGTACTACACCTTGGGACCAACAGGTGATCAAAATTTTGAATGAATTTGTTTTATTAAAATTTGAGATTACTTTTTTCTTCTTTCTTTTTAGGTGTCTCATCGCAGTGAATAATCACATTGCGCATTTAAATTTCTTGATTGATCTTTGCACCCGAAAATTCTTTGGATCATTTTGCAGTCAGAAAGAGTACCCTCATTGTTGGCTGCGAAAAAGATTGTAGAGAGAAAGTAAGAAAAGCCATAAAAATTTCCGAAGGAAATTAGTTTCATTACAAATAACTACAGAAGGCTTTTTTTTTTTGTTTTCTAGGTACCGTATTTCATCTAAGTAATTGCCCACATCGCATTCAAATTTCTTAAATTATTTCTGAAAGTTGTATCAGATTTTGTCCAGAAAGTTTTATCTGGAGGTTGAATCAGATTTTGTCCGGAGAGTTTCATTTTGCGGGTAGAATTTATTCGCCTCTGTCCAGAGATTTTTATCTGGAGGTTCTATCAGTTTTTATCCGGAGAGTTTTTATCTAGAGAATTTTCCATATTCCAACAATTAACATACTCGAAAGTAATCTAGGTTTTTAAAATATGACAACCAAAAAATTGGTGAAGGAATTGTGCGTTGGGGAGCCATTCCTTCATTTTTCATATCTACTATTGAAAGTTTTGAAAAAAAGCAAATGCACAAATTTTACAAATAAAAAGACAGAGAAGGAAGGGCAAAGATTCAACGTCCTACTAATAGACGAAAATGGATCATACATCGAAGGCGTATGTTTTGCCGAAGGAAAATATCACGAAATAATAGAAAATGAGACCTACATAATTCAAAAATTTATACTACAGAAGCCAGAGTAAGTAAAAATTAATTGTAGAAAAATCTCAAAAAAAGGTTTTGTGAAATTTACGTTTAACATTCTTCAATAGCGCAAAATTCAGTTTCTTGAAAACTGAATTACTGATCAATGAGAGCACTGTGTTTAAACAAGTTACGGCAGATAACGAAAAAATAAATTTAGAATACGGTGAAATTCAAAAAATAAAAGAAATCAAAGAGGATACGCAAGGAAGCGTTGAAGGAATTTGTATCGAAAGGAAAGAGATTGGATATGAAAAACATCAGTTTTGCCTGATTCAAGACACCGAAGGTATGAAAAATTTTCTTAAGTGAATAAATCTTTTGAATGAAGATTGAAGAAAAATATGTTCAAATCATAAAATTTACAGGAAATCGAGTAGAAATGAAATTATGGGTTGCAAACAACACCGAAAATATAACTGTGGACGAAGGACTGTATGTACGATTGGAAAATGTCAAATTCCAAAAACACGCAGGGGCGCTGTGTGGAAACACCGGAGCCCTTTCCATTATAACGGTTATACATGAAAAGTCAATGGAATCGGTGGAACAGTAAGTTGTCAAAATTTATGTGGAAACTATGGAAATAAAAACATAATAGAATTGGTAGTAAAATTGTAAGAGCGGGAAAGGGGGGCGCGGGAAATTTTCAATTAGGATGAACAATTAATTACTTAACTTCCAAATACAAATTATAATTCATAATAAGAACATAATAAGAATCATCAACTATTTTACAACAGGAAAAATATATGTAATTAACAACAACAAAACAATTAATTCAACTTTTTTCAGACTATACGAAGCAGTTTCGCAACATAAAGAATCTTTGAATATTTCGATACCTGCGACGGATAAACAACTGGAAACGGAAGACGAAAAGAAAGAGAAGAAGAAAGATTGTTTGGAAGAAATGGAGAAGAAGAAAGAAAAATTGGCGGCGGTAGAGAAGTTGATGTCAGATTTGGAGGAAAAGAGGAAGTATTTAAAAAGAAAAATTGAAAGATTAGATAAGGAATTGAAAGAGTACTAAAAACTTATACATATAGCTGTAATTTAAGAAAAATAATAATACGAAGGTAGTAACCTGAAATGTATAGTTATTTATCGATGAAATGAAGAAAAAAATTAAAAATTGAATGAGGAACATTGAAAATTTGATGTCCAATGATTCAGTAAGAAGAGAGGGCATAGGCGCGCCGTAGGCGCGCCGACTGTGCTAGTCTATATTATTAATCGGCAGCCTTTTCCCCTTCCGCCTCATACCCGATTACCCGATACAATCTGGCTAAAACGTAGCCAAATCTCGATTTTACACGTAATTCTATTACTATATATATCGATTTCATTCCTTTCCGCACCTCAAGCCCGATACGAGGGTATCAAAAACATGGCTAAAATCGTCGTATTCGAACAAATTAAATTACCTAGCAAATAGCAAATTTCTAGCCAAATCTCGATTCTATTACTCTATCTACCGATCTCATTTTCTCCTTCCGCATCAAAACATGGCTAAAATCGTCGTAAGCCGACAAATTAAATTGCATATAAAGATTCCCCTTTTGCGTCATACCCAATTACCCGATACACCTAGCAATTATCTATTATACTAAAAACCGTATTACTGTGCACTCCCTTGCGACTCATGCCCGTTGCCTGATTTTGTAAACAATTAGCTAAAAAATAGCTAAAAAATTATTTAATTTTGCTAGGTAAAATACGCGAGTTGTAACGTTTTCTTCGCCGCTCTTCAATCTCGATACCCATCTTCCGAAAAAATAGCTGAAAAATAGCTATAATGTCTTATCAGTTTTAAGAATGCGTTTTTCTTTCGTATTCAATAAAAAATCGCTACCGCAATCTTCAAATGCCTGGCAAATGATTTTTTTTGTTGTTCAAGAATTGTGAAATTTAGGCTAAAGTTAGGTATATTGATTGATGTTCCCTAGAACGCAACTGTAAAAGCGTTCCCGTTTCCTCACCGCGATTCATACCTAATTTACCCGATACAATTTAGCTAAAATATAGCTAGAACCAAATAAACCAAATATTACGTGTACTCTATTACTATATATGCCAAATTTACACGTATCGTATCACTGTATTTATATTGGTGGAATTAAATTACTTAGCAATTCATAAGAAGTAATCCCACACCGTAATTGCGACCCTTCATGCCTCAGCACGGAGATACCTTATAACAATTTGGCTAAAACTGAATATTTTGTATTTTTGCTACGAACAATTGAAGAAAAATTCTTTTCTATGAAGTATTTTCTTATCTATTGGATCCTTAAGGCGCTAGAAGTATTCTCGCTCAATGTAAACAAACATTGTGGAAGGGATGTTCCCAGAAAAATGAAGTGGAATTTACACGTACGTAGATACCACTTCATTTTCATTTTCTCAGATGGGAACATCCTGCGATGTTTGTTTACATTGAGCGAGAATACCTCTAGCGCCTTAGGAGCTTGAGAATCAATAGAATTTATACCTATCCAGAGATAGTTACTGGAGGATTTTATAAGAAATAGGTAAAATCAAAATAGAAAGACAAAAAAAAATAAATAATACAAAAAAAAATAATAATACAAACTGTTACTAAAAATAGGCTACCTGCGTGCTTTAAAAATAAGAATAAGAAATGGAGTGAGAAGCAAAGAATAAGATCATGAAGTAGGGAAGATAATCGAAAGGAGGAGTCGAGACAGGTGGAGAGGCTTCAATTTTTAGTCTGGAGACAAAGACCGGATAAGTACAAATTAATTGAAGTAATTGAGTAAGGCAAGTAGTTGAAAGGGTTAGAAACTGTTTGGGAGTAATTACACAAGGCAGGGGATATGACTTAGGTTACATTGTAGGAAGTATTCTTAATTTTGGAAAGCAGGATATGAAAAAAGGTGATAAGGTTGTCAGATTATCTGCCTAATGATTAGATTTACACAACGGTGAGACTCAGGAAAAGATGAGAATGGGTGAGTTGGGAATGATCAAGAAATATAATTAGGAAAAATAGGGGGTGCGATTCTGCAGGGATGTGGATTGAATGAAGATTGTAATGAAACTTTTGGTCAGATTTCCATTATTAAACTAAAAAGAGTTCCATTGAAAATTGTAAAAAACAATGGCTTTCTTAACGAAGTTAAAAATGGAATTCACAGATCTTCTTCTATGGGACGGATTGGTTTTGATTCGAGTTCCAGAAGGCTGAACCATCAAAGAAGTCGGACTCAAAATTTTAAAAATTGAGCCAACTATTGCAGGAGAGACTTGGAAAAATTTAGATATTCGAGGTATATATGATTCCTAGGGAGGCGAGGAAAATTTTCAACCACCAAGAAGATGTATTGAAAACATTCCAAATATCAAGCATCTAGCTGTATATGACAGGAGAGGAAATTGCGGAAAATATATGAACATCAGAGGAGTTGTAATTGGAAAAATGTTGTGTCGAATTGATGCGAGATTGAGGTATATCTATAATTATGATGAGAGGGTAGATTAGAAAACTTTTCAGCTTTCAAGCTATGTACATATGATACGAGTAGAACATAGAAAAATTTGGACTTCCGAGTTATATAATTATGATTTGGATAAATTTCAACCATCATTTTTGATAGATGATGAGACGCCAAAATTTTCAAAAATCCTCCCTCCCACCTCCCCATAGAATAGGTTTCCTATTAAACCTTAATTTAAATTAGGTAGTTGACAAGATTACAGGCTAGGAAAGAGATTTATAGAAATCAGGACTCGACGTCAAGAATAACTGTTAGTTGTAGATGAATGAACCCTAAGGAATAAATTGAAGGAAGTTTGTTCCAATTGAGCTAGATAAAGGAAGGGATTTTCAAAATCTGAACGCAATCAACTCGAGAACAGAAGGAGGAATTAGTTGGTTTGTATGAAAGAAAGAGAGATCATAGAACTAATCATGCGTAGAGATTGAAAAAACAGTAATAACCTACAAAAGTAAACCTATAACAAATACTAAATTTCAAAAACAATCTTAATCTAGAGAAAAGGAGAAAGAAGGAGGGGGGGGGAGAAAATGAATCAAATTGAAACAATTTTCTTCTCTTAATTTGCAGATTAGAGAAGGACGACATCTAGAATTAATTACCATGTATGAATAATTAGAGGAGATAGATGCAGAAGACTGAAGAAGAAGGAGAGGATGAGAGGGAGAAATGGAAGAGCATGATACTGACAAGGTGAATCACTGAAGAGAACAAGTTGGAAGACTCAGAGAACGACAAAGAAAAGTAAAAATAAGATTGTATGGAGGAATAAGAGAGAAAGGGTGTAAAATGAAGAAAATATGAGAAATTCTGGAAAGATAGGGGGTGCGATTCTGCAGGGATGTGGATTGAATCGAGATTGTAATGAAGCGTTTGGTCAGATTTCTATAATTCAACCAAGATAAGTTTAATAGAAGATTTTAAAAAACAATGGCTCTCTTGACAAAGTTGAACAAATAATTCACAGATACTTCTCCATCGGACAGATTGCTTTCAATATTGAGAATTGTATTCAAAATTGGAGTCCCGAAAAGTTCACTCATTAAAAGTTTTGGATTCAATAAAATTTCAAAAATTGAGCTAAATATGATCGGAGGGACTTGAAAATTTTAGACTTCTGAGCTATGTATGGAAGAAGGGTGTTAAAAAATTTAAATGAACCATGAAAAGAAAAAAAACTGAAAATTTTGTGCATGGAGCCATACTATTATGACGAGAGGGTAACTGTGGAACTTTCAAGCTATATAGGGTGAGAGAGGGAAATTTTAACTTTTGAGATAATATGACAGGAGGAGGACTTGGAAAACTTCAACCATCATTCTGGGCAAATGGCGAGAGTCCTTACCCTCATAGAACAAGTTCCTCATTGAATCCTAATTTAAATTAGGTAGTTGATACATAACATAAACTGGGAGGATCTAACATCATCAGGATTCAATGGAATGATCCCTATAGAATAGCGAATTACAGAAATCAGGACTCAATGTCAAGAATAACTGTTAGTTGGAGATAAGTGAACCCCAAAGAATATATGGAAGGCCTTGAGAAAGTTTGTTTCAAGTGAGCTACATGGAGGAAAAAAATTTTGAAAACTAGGACACAATCAAGTCGAGATCAAAGAAAGAAGTTGGTTTATTTGCATGTAAAAAAGATAAATCATAAAACTAATTGTGGCTTGAGATTTAAGAGAGGAATGCCATTAAGAGCACTGTTAACCTCTAACAAAAACAAGATTTCAAAGACAACCTTATGTCGAGAAAAACAGAAAGAGAAAGGGGGAAATGAATCGACTAATCTTAGAATCAAAACGTTTTTCTTCCATTTTGAATTGCAGATCAGAGAAGGAAGACGGTGCACAGAATTAATTATTACCATTATAAATAGTAAGAGGAGATGAGTTAGAAGATTAGAGAAGAGGGAGAGGAAGAGAGGGAGAAATGGAAGAGCATGATACTGACAAAGAGAACAACTGAAGAGAACAACTCGGAAGACATGTAGAACGACAAAGAAAACTATTGTATGGAAGAACAAGAGAGAAAGAGTGTAAAATTGAAGAAAATTGAGAAAGAAAAAAAAACTTGAAAAAAACTCATCAGATTGTACGAGTATGATGAGATAAAAAACACAAAAACAAATAACTGGAAAAAAAAAGTGTGAATCCTGAATAAGATTGAACCCCAGAATTAAATTACTCTCTTTGTCTCATATAGCCTACCATACTCAAATTTAGCTGTGAAAACTTTGTGTTTGCATTAAAATCTAAAGGAAAGTTATCTAGGGAATTTTTATTTCTTTTTCCTTCAATATCTTCAATATCCAGAGCAAAATTATCTGGATAATTCACTGAGGTTATTGACTTTCATTTACGTTCTTTCCATAAAGATTTTATTTACAAATGATTTATTAAAAATTTTTTACTTCTTCTGTCTGTTAATGAAAAAAAAAAATAATAATACGTTCATATTTTGAAAAAGGTGCCAAATAATCTATCAAAGGAAAACTTTTTTACAAAATATTCTACAGTAGAACAGTTTTTCAGACAGCCGTAAAAAGGAAACGTGATAGGCGCGCCGCCGTGCTAGTCTATTATACTAAAAACTCAACCCGACCCTGCATGCCTCAGCACGGACATACCCTATTACAATTTAGCTAAAAAATAGCTAAAACCGAATATTACGTGTACTCTATTACTATATATGCCAAATTTACACGTATTGTATCACTGTATATATATTGGCTGAAAAATAAATTACTTAGCAATTCATAAGATGTAATCCCACACTGTAATTCTGACCCTTCATGCCTCAGCACGGAGATACCTTATTACAATTTAGCTAAAAAATAGCTAGACGCCGAATTACATGTATCTTATCACTATATATGTCACTGCCTTTATCAAAACTCGAACATTAGTGAAACTCGCACGCTTACGCTGGCCAGCAAATGTGTTCGCGTGAAAAATAGCACACAAAAACGCGCGCCAGCCACTTAACGTATAAATGTTGAATTTTCTCTTCCGGCAGAACCTGGTGACCTCGGTTCAAGCCTCACTCAGACTTCCATTTTTTTTTTCCTTTTTTTTTTTTTTTTATTGTACTTTCTCATCGTTGTTTATTCAATATTTTCATTTTGGACGTACATTTTGAATTTTTTACCTATTAAGAACACAAAAATTTCATTTTTCTTCCAATCAAGAACACCATAATTTCTTACGTGTGAACGTTGAATTTTCTCCGGCAAATTCAAGCCCCAGAGTCAACTTTTCAATCTGGCCTAGGGGAGAGACCATAAATAATTGATAGAGTCAACTTTTCAATCAGACCAAGGAGAGAAACCATAAATAATTGATAGAGTCAACTTTTCAATCAGGCCAAGGAGAGAATCATAAAAAATTGATAGACTTAACATTTCAATTGGACCATAGGGAGAAACCATAAATAATTGATAGAGTCAACTTTTCAATCAGACCGAGGAGAGAAACCATAAATAATTGACACAGTCAACTTTTCAATCAGACCAAGGAGAGAACCATAAAAAATTGATAGAGTCAACTTTTCAATCAGACCAAGGGGAGAAACCATAAATAATTTGATACCAGAGTCAACTTTTCAATCAGACCGAGGAGAGAAACTATAAATAATTGATAGAGTCAACTTTTCAATCAGACCGAGGAGAGAAATTGCTTTATTTTTGCTCACTGCAAGAAAAAAAAAAAAAAAAATAATAATAATAATAATAATAATAATAGGTGATGGAAAAATGAAGGAATTTCATTATCAAAAATCAATTTCAGTGTACCGCGTTACTCTTCACTGAGAAAAATCACGTATGATGAACATACGAACAGACGAAATAAGGTGTAATTCGTGAGCAACGTTTGGTGGTCTAGTGGTCAAGAACATTGCCGAATATGCGGCCATAGGTGTTCACATAGACTACGCCGAATGTGAAAACACGCGTACGTTACGCGTCAGTCGGGTATAGCGTGCGAGTTTCACTAATGTTCGAGTATCGATAAAGGCAGTAACATATACATGAGCGTAAAATAAACATTGCGTAGTAAATTAGAAGAAAAAGTATCTTGACAAAAAGTATTTCCCTTTGTGCCTCATACCCTTACGTTGCGCAAAGCGTATACCACCCCTCTGTGGCGACACCTTCTCAAGCCCGATGTCCACATACTCGATAAAGATGGCTAAATTCGACGCGGGAAAACTCGAATGCGTAGCAATTTGTATAGGTTTAGCTACTTTTATCGAGTATGTAGACATCGGGCTTGAGGAGGTGTCGTCGCTGAGGGGTAACCGTCTTATACATGTGCGTGTTCTCATTGCCTAGCAAATTAGAAAAAAGGATGACGTTATTCGAAGGTACGTACCGACGGATAAACGTTTTTCGAAGGTACTGGACAAATCTTCTATGAGGTATTTTCATCGAGTCGGCCTATAGTGAGGCATTATATAGGAGGATCGACAGACAAGGCCGTGCTCATCATGATTCTTCTTCTGACTTCTCTCGATCCTCTTAGGTTCCTCATCAGGTGGCTTAAGTATACAACCACCCTGCCAACCTTTCCGCTGTCATCAGGAAATGGTCTTCGCGTTGAGTCAAACCAGATGCCTAGGTACTTCATTACCTTCTTGGTCTTGATTTCCACACCGGTGGTCTCCGTCTTACGTACTGCCAGTCCTAATCTGGCCGTTTCGGTTAAACGCGTCACTACCTCTAGGGCCCGGTTTACCCTGTTCCTCCCCGCTAAAATCGTTTCGCCCGGCAGTGCATACCGCCAGTGTGTCATTCGCATAGCAGATAAGCTAAACCCCTGTGGCAGCTGTACCTTAAAAATTCAGTTATATGCGACACACCACACCACACCAGGCGTCACTGTACCAGTAGACGTCTCTGCTTGAATTTCTCGACCGCAAAGATAGTTACTCACCGTCCTGAGCTGGTATGCGGGCACTTCTGCCTTCATGAGGGTTATCATCCTACACAATGATGCTTAAGAATCATCTTATGTTTCTGCATACCTCAGAAGAAAGTTCAACCAGTTAGTACATACACAATCTTTGTCTTATCTGCCGCGACTGTATATCAACATTGACACGGATAACATTAGCTACTATATTGCCTTGCTGTATACCTCCGAATAACGTTTTATCCGTCCTTACGTACCTTCGAATAATCACTTCGTAGAAAAAAAAAAGTATCTCGACAAAAAGTTTGCTCGATTTCCCTTTGCGCTTCATTTCTAATTTACTTGATACAATCTAGCCAAAAAATAGTTAAACCAATCACGACGAGTCGTGGGTTAGAAGCTTCAGAAGTTCTAGAGAATTTTAAAGAAGAAGAAAATTTAGGCGCATAATATCCAGACGTCAGTTTCTTTGCAGTTCACTCTAGATATTGCATAAAATTTGTTCCAAAAAATGCAATCTATCTACATTATTAATTTCTAGCAATTTCCCTTTCCGCCTCATACCCGATTGCCCGATACAATTTAGCTAAAACATAGCCGAAACTCGATTTTACACGTAATTCTATCACTATACATACCGATTTCATTCCTTGCCGCCCCTTAAACCCGATATGAGGGTATCGAAAACATAACTAAAAATAATCGTTGTATTCAAACAACTTAAACAAGTTTTTAACAGAAAAACTGTTTTAGTGAAGAGGAGGTCTCTTGAAGAAAAAATGGGACCGAGCGTGGAACTTGAAATTTCTTTGAATCAAGTATGATATAGGAAGAGGAAGTTGAAAGAAATTTTCACCTTTGAGCTATACATGGTTGGGGGGGGGGGGTTTGAGGGTTAAAAATTTCAAGCTGTATTTAATTGGAGAGAATTTCAAAAAGCTATATGGCAAAAGAGGAATTTGGAAACTCACACTCTTTTAATAGAGTTGAACAAGGAACACAGAAACCTGTTCTATGGGTCTAATTGGTTTTAAAAACAAGTCACAAACTGAAATTTTGAAGATTGAAACTGTCTGTACAGAGTACAGATGGGCATAGTGAAGAGTAAGCTTAAAACTTGATTAGAATTTGAACTTTAGACACATGATATGAGAAATTCTAGAAAAGTAGGGGGTGCGATTCTGCAGGGATGTGGATTGAATCGAGATTGTAATGAAGCTTTTGGTCAGATTTCTATAATTCAACCAGAATATGTTGAATAGAAGATTTTAAAAAACAATGGCTTTCTTGACAAAGTTGAACAAATAATTCACAGATACTTCTCCATCGGACGGATTGGTTTCAATATTGAGAATTGAATTCAAAATTGGAGTCTCGAAAAATTCACTCATTAAAAGTTTTGGATTCAATAAAATTTCAAAAATTGAGCTCAATATGATCGGAGGGACTTCAAGATTTTAGACTTCTGAGCTATGTATGAAAGAAGGGTATTTGAAAACAATTTGAATATTGGAAATCCAGCTGTAATATGACAAAAGACAAAAAAATTGGAAGAAATTGAACTGCGTAAAAAGAACCATGAAAAGTAGAAAAACTGGAAATTTTGTACATGGAGCCATACTATTATGACAAGAGGGTAACTGTGGAAAATTTAAACTTTCAAGCTATTTACGGTGAGAGAGAGAGAGAAATTTCAACTTCTGAAATAATATGACAGGAGGAAATTCTCAACCATTATTCTGGGCAAAAGGCAAGAGTCCTTCCCCTCATAGAACAAGTTCCTTATTGAATCCTAATTTAAATTAGGTAGTTGATACATAACATAAACTGGGAGGATCTAACATCATCAGGATTCAATGGAATGATCCCTATAGAATAGCAAATTACAGAAATCAGGACTCAGTGTCAAGAATAACTATTAGTTGGAGATAAGTGGACCCCAAAGAATATATGGAGGGCCTTGAGAAAGTTTGTTTTAAGTGAGCTACATAGAGGAAGAAATTTTGAAAACTAGGACACAATCAAGTCGAGATCAGAGAAAGAAGTTGGTTTATTTGCATGTAAAAAAGAGAAATCATAAAACTAATTGTGGCTAGAGATTGAAGAGAGGGTTGCCATTAAGAGCACTTTTAACCTCTAACAAAAACAAAATTTCAAAGACAACCTTATGTCGAGAAAAACAGAAAGAGAAAGGGTGAAATGAATCGACTAATCTTATAATCAAAACGTTTTTCTTCCATTTTAAATGTGCCAAATAGTCTATCAAAGGAAAACTTTTTCACAAAATATCCTACAGTAGAACAGTTATTTAGACAGCCGTAAAAAGAAAACGTGATAGGCGCGCCGCCATGCTAGTTATACTGTAAGAAGAGAAAAGAAGTTTTTCACTGCGTAGCCCGTATATATTTTTTTTATATAAAAACACATGAGACGTCTTTCGACAAAGCTGTCATCATCAGAATGAAAAGCTACATCTAAAACAGATTATAAGAATTAAACTTCTGTACACTCATACTCCGGGGCGGTGCAATAAAGTTTATTGATGAGATCATCTTCATAATTATGTAGTCCGATTTACGAGGTTGCAGGCGTGGTGAGTTCTCATCTTCACAATTTCGATCTCCTCGAGAGCTTTCCGCCGCCGTTTATTATTCTCGATGTGTAGGATGATCTCATCACCTCCAAGATGTCCATTGTCCAGAAGGTGCTTCGCGAAGGCAGATTTTGTGAAGTTATTGTTGTCGAACGCCGATGCGTGCTCATTGATCCTAGCACGGAAAGCTCGGCCGGTTTCTCCAACGTAACAGGCGGGACAGAAGGCCTACTGGTTACTCTCCGACAGAAGAAGGAGAAGAAGATTCAATCACTACTTCAGATGCAACATGGTAACTCTGATCAACTGGACCCCCATGAAAATCACCATTTCTTTAGGAGACTCGTTAATGAATCTTCTGCCACTCTTTCGGACGATGAAGATCCACTTTCCCGTGGGCTCAAATATTCGATTCCTCCGATAAACACTAGCCAAGTTAAAGATAGAATTGTTGCTGACCGCGCTCCTGCCAGTCTGAAATATCGTGGTGACACTACTGACCAACTGGCCTCTATCATTCACAACAACCGTGTTCCTACCATGAGTGAAAGCCTCCGCAACACAGTCACTTCCCTAACCAAGAAATTGAAAGAAGGCCATATCGTCGTTACAAAAGCAGATAAGGGGAATTCTGTTGTCCTCATAGATAGACCAGACTACAACCAGAAGATGTACCAGTGTCTCGATTCTATTGGCGCTACTAGTGATCCCACCTTCAATTTTGATAATTACAACAGTGATGTCCGGAGCCTAATCAACAAGAGTAAGTATATCCTAGATAAGGAGCCCCTGAAAACAGTGATCTTAATACCTAACCCTAAGGCTCCTCGCCTTTACGGTCTTCCTAAAATCCATAAGAATGATAAGAATGGGTCCCCCATGCGTCCTGTGGTATCTTTTATTTCCGCCCCAACTTACAAGTTAGCCAAGTACCTTGATATTTGGTTTAAACACGTAACGAACTTTCACTCCCCTTATTCTATAAAAAACTCGATTGAGTTATCTGAGTTACTCACTCACAACTCCTCTCCCCCTCCTGGAAGTATTCTCATTTCTTTTGACGTGGTGGGTTTATTCCCCCATGTCCCTCTCCTCCCTACCCGTGAACGCATGGACGAGTTACTTAAGAAGGCATTAGTCCCAACTCCGTTGATTTCCGAATTTAATACCCTCCTTCAAAAATGCCTCTACCCCAACATATGTCAGTTCAATGACTCTATCAACAAACTTCCTCCTGACATAGGTGTCCTTATCGGATCACCACTGGGGTCTCTTATTTCTGAAGTCTTCATGTCTAGACTTGAGGATGAGCTTTTCAATTCTGGGCACCCTCTCCTTGACCATGTTTTTCTTTGGTACAGATATGTCGATGACATATTTTGTGTCTGGAAGGGGCCCGATCACTCCCTCCATGAATTCTTGAATTTCATGAACAGTTTGTATCCTTCTATTGACTTCACGGTCGAGATCGGAGGCTATGAGATAAATTTTCTAGACCTTACGATCTCCCTCCTCCCCAATGGGTTTGACTTTCAAGTCTACAGAAAACCCACCACTACTGACATTCTCATTCATGGTTCGTCTTTCTGCCCATTCTCCCATAAGATCGCTGCTTTCAATTCATTTGTTCACCGCCTGGTCTCACTCCCCCTTTCTCCTCCTGCCTTTGCTGAAGAGGTTTCTGTTCTTCAGCAATTAGCTCGAGTTAATAAGGTCAATATCGATATTAATGGCCTTGTTCGGAAGAAAGTTACTAAGGTAGCTCTCCAATGGACCACTACCTTCACCCCGCCCCTCGGGACAGGTCGGAGGAAGTCTCCTGTCATAATTCCTTATCTCCCTAAACTCACATCTCTGATTAGAGATGTAATTAAGACTGGTAATCTTGCCCCTACATTCTATCCTTACTTAAAGCTTCAGAAAGTCCTCCTTAATGGAAAAGATTCGACCCCTCCCTTATCTAGGAGCGATGTATACTTACTCCGTTGTCGCGATTGTCCCGCCTGTTATGTTGGAGAAACCGGCCGGCCGAGCTTTCCGTGCTAGGATCAATGAGCACGCATCGGCGTTCGACAACAATAACTTCACAAAATCTGCCTTCGCGAAGCACCTTCTGGACAATGGACATCTTGGAGGTGATGAGATCATCCTACACGTCGAGAATAATAAACGGCGGCGGAAAGCTCTCGAGGAGATCGAAATTGTGAAGATGATTCTTTTCTCTTCTTACAGTATAATGGTTACCTACCAAGTTCTCTACAACCACAATCACTGCCACAACCTTTTTTTGCTCGCGCAATACAATTTTTTTAGAAGAGTCTGGGGTGCTGGAGGTTCAGTAGTGGTTACTGGAGTGGACGTATTTTGGTCACGTTTCCAACCCCATTCGCTCATTTCCAAATTATTGCTACGCCAAGCCTGGATTTGAAGGTAGACTCTGAATGCGTGCTGCTTTGCTGCACCTTCTGTTGGGCATATAGTCTTCAAAATTGACGATTGTAACTTTGAAGCTGCATGTTTAAAAGAATAGAAGCGGTGGTCATTTAAAGATGTATTTCCTCCTTGTCCGCTCCATAAATAATTAGAAAAGCAGTACACCCTGCTTGAAATATATCACGCGCTGAAGAATAAGGCGAATTGAAAATGTCGCTAATTGCTTGCAGTTCACTTGACTGCTGAAGTAAAATCATACGGCGCACTAACGCGCGTCAAAAACTTCTACTTGTAGAGTGTTTCTCTTCTTCCATGCGTCTATTCGGATATTCTGGTCTGTAACTCCTCTATGACTACAGCTTAGAATTTCTTGTTTTCCCTCCGCTGAGTAACTCAATATAGTAGCTATTATTGGTCATAACTCCTCTATGACTTCAGTTACAAGAAAATACGTAATAACCATTTTTGAAGAGAATTTTACGAGGAAAATTTCATCTCGAATGACTTTTCTCGATTAAATGCCTATTTCTTCCCAAAAAAGTGAAAAAACCGAAATTGAGGTCACTTCCCCCTCCATATTTCGGGACGCACAAGGTTGTGGGGACTTGGGTTTCTTCCCTATATTCAGGAGACCATTTCCAACAACTTCTAACAATAAAATCTTTTGTAGCAATTTTTTCATTTTCAAAACTCTTGCTTGCCTGGACTAAGAGGGGGAGGGAGAAATAAGTTGATGTTGTGAGGATGATCATGATTTTTTTTTTCATAATGCAGCACGTGGTGATTTTGAAATAATTTTTTCAAGCATTGGTTTCTGTAAAGCATGTCAAAAACAATTATACTAATTTCATTTTCAGTGAACGTCACTTTTGCCAAAAAACCTTCATAAGGACGTTTTTTTTTTTATTCGCAATTTTAAGTGAAATTTATTAGCGTCTGACTTGAAATAATAAAAGGTTTAAAGGATGAACACATCTAAACTTGATAACAGTGCAATAAATTTTCATCTAGGCCTACTTAATAAGATTCCAAAATTTTTCTGAGAAGTACAAAGTTAGAGTCAGGCCTATAGATTCATCAGTTATTTTTTGCAAATGTAACTTACCATGCTATAAATGCCTCCAGGTTCTTTTCATCCTTCAAGGACTGAAAAGCTATTAGACACCCTCATTCAAAGTTTTAGTAAAAAGACGCAAATTTACTTTTCAAAAATTAAAAAATGGAAATAATTAGTAAGCATGTATTTATTCTGAATCATTTCACCAAATAGTTTACATAGGTAGGTAAGTACCTAATTAGTAACGAAAAATTCGACGAGTCATTCCCAGCATAATTTCAAAAAAATTAAGTATTGTTCGATGGAACAAGATGACAAGACTAGAATAACAAATGTAAAAAAATGAACTAACTATAAGATTAAACTGATAAGTACGAAACTGATGCGCAATTCAAAATGTAAATACTCATCTTCTTTAGTTTTCTCTTCCAACTTATTGTCGACTTCGACGACCTCCGATAATGCGTATATAACTGTAGGTATGACGCTTCGAGGAAAATCAGTCATCGAAAAACTGGTTGACACGTCGTCCAAGACTTTTGAGTACATCCTCTGCAATCGTTGCATTTCTTCGTCAAAACAACACAGCCTACAACTCACTCTCAGGGCAGACTCCACCGTCACATCTTTGTCATTTAATTGAACCCAAACATGGAAAAATCCTTCGTGGATCAGGAACATTCTGATGTCTCGATTCTGGAACCAGTCAGCCAATTCACTCTCGTCCACAATTCCTAGTCTTAGCTCGCTAAGTGGAAAGTACCATTTCATGTGTGTCGCAGGTAAATCCGGAGACGACTTCGTTTGGTCAAGACAATCGGGAAATTTTTGGCATATATCATCCATTACAGCTGGCAAAATAGTATTCATTATCTGCTTCGTCATAACTTGTCGAGGCAATGGCGACCATACTCGCCGAATTACCGCGTTGACTGATCCATTGATTATCTCGTCCACCTTTTCGACTGTGCATAATTTTAACCAGGAAGATCGGACGAATTTCGATATCACGCGTATTTTTTTCTCGATTTTTTCACTAGGACTTGGTGGAAAGACAAGATGATCACCCGTAGCGACGGTGAAAATCTCCAATTTCAGAACTTTCGAAATGAGCTGCGTATGGTCGCCTTCGGGAAAACAACTTCGACTCGATCTCGGTTTTGTTAAATTCGCGAATTCGTTCAACAAATGGAACGTTCTGATCATTACGGTCGCATCGTTTGACGTAGGTGTTGGATGAACTCCTGGTAGCATTATTGACACAATCTTAAAATATATTGAAAATAATTGAACTTGCATGGTGCACTTATTTAGTACCGGTAGATAGATAAGAATAAAAAATTTACGAGCTACAGATTGTCAAGATGATTTAAGGGTTGTTATGGAACACGTTTAACAGAACGCAGACGAGAAGTTGAGTGACTACGCGGTTTGTTGTATTCTTATATTTCATCCCCTAATTCTCATTCAGATCAGGGAGACGTTCGGCAAACTTCGGATATTTTCAACTAATACCGGTACCGGGACAACATCGAAAAACTACTGAATTGCACGACATAGTCTCCCATTTTTCTCATACTATTTCTATGAATAAATGTCCGTCCACATGAGATAGTTTGGCTCTGCCCGCACTTTGACGTTTCGGTTGACCAGCAACTTTCTTCCAAGACCGATAACCAAATACGTATATCTCCCACTGTTCTAATGAATCTGCAATGAAAATTAAAAATTAATGACAGCGAGCTTCAGTAAGACAATTGAATATATTGGAGAGTGTCTTCCAACAGTGATAACCTAGGACGTGCGAAATGGTATACCCCCGCCCCACCAGAAAAAAGTACGGACTACGGAGGACGTTGTTTCAGAGGAGAGGAGGAATTTTTTAGTGCCGATTATTCTTCACAATTTCAAAAAATTGAACCTGAACCTCATTTGAATACGCGTTTTCATGGATTGTGCAATCAAAATGCACAGAAAATGAGGTAGTATTAGACAGGTTTGCAAAGCTGTATGCCCAGAAGTAGGGAAAGTTTACACAAACTTGAAATCAACAGAAAATCAGAGAGGGAAGATTTACTGTGCAATGATGTTACAAGAAGTTCAAAATGGTCACTTCAGTCAACTGACTAGATAAATCAAGAGTGAATAGATATAATGACCAGAAAAAGGTAATCAGAGTAAAAAAAAATCCTAAAATTCTGACTAGTCCTTCGTCCTGCACGCACCAAAGTGCTTTGTTAAGTTTGTTATGTACAACTTGTGCAGATCACTATTTATAATAATGATGCAATCTGATTGGTTGTTTCTTATTCAGCCAATGAGAGAGTAGTATTGGGAGCTGTAATTATAAGTTCAATTCAACTTTGTACAGCAGAGAAGTAAATATAAGTAATAGAAGCAATCTGTTGTCTTCACTCTTTGAGTAAGCATAATCAAGTAGCCTTCTGAATATAAGCCAATGACAGTTTCCTATTTCTGATGATAATGCAATCTGGTTCAAGTTTGTTCTGTATGCAGTCATTAAGAATGCAGTATTCTAGAGCTAGAGGACTCAGGAGGGGTGAGGCCTTAGTAGCGATCAACAACTCAGACATTCAACAAGCATTTATTGTGAACTTGGAAATTGCATCGCTATTTAAAATTTTTTCCATAATAATGGCTTTCTACAATCTTATGCATGTGATACAATCTCAATCGGAGACTTTGCTCACAATGGATCGAAAGTTTGACATTATTTCTGCCTTGCCGGTAGAAATATCCACCTCTATATTCCGGATACTGGATTCTACCTGAATGATGGCTGCGATGCAAGTCTCAAGACAATGGTATCGACTTTATCGAGCCGACCGACCTCTAAGACGCGCTCTCAAGAGGAAGGTCTTGGAACAGCGTCGCCAAAATGTTGAATTCATTCATAATTTCTCGGTCCGACCGACTGACTCTTGGTTCAGAGAGATCTTCCCATTGCTAGTCATAGACTAATGGCTCCTAACCAAGCCTCAAAGAAACGGAAACAAGCATTGACAAAGCAATTGTTTCAGCGTGCTAAGCTATTACGATTTTAAATACTCTACTCTTTATTCCGTAAAAATATTTTGTAATTACTTATCAAATTTAAAATTGACGAAATATAAAATATTTTATCTTTACTTTGATTCTCAAAATTATTCACCAAATGGGGGAGAAAACACAGAAAAAAAAGATTTGGAAAAAGTGCATCAGATTGGCATTGGAAAAAAAACCCTCCATTTCAGGGACAACCTAAAGATGAACAAGTTCCATTTTGAATTTCAAGATAGAAAACCTTCTCATCAAATTGATAATACACGTCATTGCTAATTGACTTGATTGATTGCCTCCATCATGAACTTACAACACCCGAAAATCCTGAAAGAGATTGAGGCAATTGGAAAGGATGACTATGAATTGGTGAGAATAAACTGGTTCACCATCATGATTACCAAACATGAGGCAAAAACTTTTGCAGGGAAAGAAAGAAATTTTAGGAAGATGACCAGATACCTATTTGGTATCATATCCACGCACAACAACCTACAAAAGCGAGAGATTTAGCTGTCAAAACTGAAGAGAGGACGGCGTGTAAATCAGATCGGCATTACAAGCATTCAAGTTTTAATTTAGCCTTCCCAACTCCTGACCCTCTTCCTTTTAATATTCCTATTTTCACATCTCAATGTGTGTATAATTAAAAGCAACATACAAATCAATATCGATGTCAATACTTTTAGATCATGTAGGTGAGGATTTGTGTGATTTAAGTTTATCACATCTCCAATGAATAACAAGAAAGAGAGGAAAGGTAATACGCGAAGGTAGACAAAGTCTGCGCCAGTGATTTTTGATCAACAGAAACGTGTGGGTAGATTCATTTTAATACAAAAAAATCGAACTTACTTCTTCAGCAAATACAACAAAGTGAATGGAGAGGATTAAAAATATTATCTCTAAAAAAGTAAAAATTGAAGTAAATCTTTTTTAACAAGCCTTTCCAGCACACATAAGTAATTGAAGAGGTAAGTGGACTCATGTAAATCAACCAATCACGACTTACTATTAATTTGAATGATGCAATCTATTTGGAAATTGAAAATTATTACTCTGGCAAAAAAACATCAATGTGAATCAAAAATAAAAAGATATAATGGAACAAATGTTGAGAAAAAACAGAAAAATGAGTGTAAATCATTCCTAAGCAGCCTTTCCTGCACACATGAACTTACTTAGTTAGGAACGTGGACTCATATCATTGGCTGTACATACAACAACCAATCACAGCTCACCATTCATAGTTATGATGCAATCTGATTTGTTGTTCTGTATCCAGCCAATGACAGAGCAGTATTGGTAGCTATATAAGAGGAGTCGAGGGGGGTGAGGGGTTAGTAGCGATCAACAACTCTTACACTTAACAAGCTATTATTGTGAACTTGAAAATTGCATCGCTATTCCAAATTTTTGCCCATTATAATGGCTTTTTACAATCTTATGCATGTGATACGATCTCAATCGGAGACTTTGCTCACGATGGATCGGAAGTTTGACATTATTTCTGCCTTGCCGGTAGAAATATCCACCTCTATATTCCGGATGTTGGATTCTACCTCAATGATGGCTGCGATGCAAGTCTCAAGACAATGGTACCGACTTTATCGTGCCGACCGACCGCTAAGGCGTGCTCTCAAGAAGAGGGTCTTGGAACAGCGCCGCAGAAATGTAGAATTTATTCATAATTTCTCGGTCCGATCAACTGACTCTTGGTACAGAAGGGATCTTCCTGTTGCCGACCCCAGCCAAACCTCAAAGAAACGCAAACGAGGCTCGACAAAGCACCAATTTCAGCTTGCTAAGCTCCTGCGGTTTTAAACTCCTCTTATTCTGTAAGATTGTCTTGTAAATACCTACTGAAATGACAACATTGACAAAATAAAAAATTTTCACCTGAACTTCTATCTTTGGAATCATTCACAAAAATATGAGAAGAAAAAACATTCAAATAATTTTTAAAATTTTTCACTATTGACAGGGACAACCTACAAAAATTAAAGACCAGGAAACTCTTTGATTACCTCAAGCGTTCACATAGATACGCATTACACGTTTGTAAACGACACGTCGATTAATACAGTAATCCAGTGGCGTATTAATGGGTGGGGGTTTGGGGTTCACACCTGAAATATTTAAAATCGTCATAAAATTCCTAATATATTTTTATGCAAAAAATCTCAACCACCCGGAAATTTTTAAATAACTACACCACTTTATTGCTTCCACTTTTGATTCATGTAGACAACACCATCATGAGCTCGTGAATTCCAAACTGGAGAATGAAGGCATAAAATAGGAGGGTAACACTGATGAGTAAACAATTTTGTCTATGATGTTCAGCAATAATTGTGAAGAAAAAAGTGAATAAATGAGAGGAGGAACGTGCAATTGAGAAGAGTGGAAATTTCTCTTCATATTCACATGTAGAAGGCTAGAAGGAAATGATTGAGCATAAGAAAGGAAGGCGGAGGGGATGTGCAGTGATCTAATGAGTGGTGCAGCTACAAGGGCAAGTTTTTTTTTATCACACCTTACTTTCCATAATTCCATCTTGAAAGCCAGACAGCATAAAATTGGTTTTTGTTGCTCAGAAATTAAGTACCTAAGTAGAAGATTAGGCCTCAAATGAATTTACAGGGAAACTGAAAAACAGAGAGTCACACTCACTATAAGTCAATAAACCAAAAATTGCAGGAAAGAATTTGAGTTATGGACAATCATTGTAGATCGTCATTCAATTATTAAATTGATAAGAAGAAAGTCAAGAAAGAATAAAATCTTGATGGAAAAAACAGAGAAAAAAAGGAAAAAGAGAGAAAAATTGCTTGTATCACTATTTAGTTACACACAGAACGTTCTCTTGTCAGGTATGTGAACACTTCTGATTGCTATGAGTCTATCAACCAATCACAGCTCATTAATTCTAATAATGATACAATCTGATTGGATGAGGGAGTGGTATTGAAAGGTCTAAATATAAAAAGAGCCGATGGGGGTAAGGGGTTAGCAGATGTAGTTAATGCTAATAGGGCCAAATTGAGGAAGAGAACTGGGGAGGAAATACATATTTATTCTTCCCTGCGCACAGAACTGGATAGTTACATACATGGACATCTCTCATTGGTTGTTAATATATCAACCAATCACAGCTCAGTATTTACAATTATGATGCAATCTGATTGGTTGTTCTGTATTCAGCCAATGACAGAGCAGTATTGGTAGCTATATAAGAGGAGTCGAGAGGGGTGAGGGGTTAGTAGCGATCAACAACTCTTATAGTTAACAAGCTCTCACAGAGAACAACTTTGAAAATTGCATCGCTATTTCACATTTCTCCCCATTATAATGGCTTTTTACAATCTTATGCATGTGATACGATCTCAATCGGAGACTTTGCTCACGATGGATCGGAAGTTTGACATTATTTCTGCCTTGCCGGTAGAAATATCCACCTCTATATTCCGGATGTTGGATTCTACCTCAATGATGGCTGCGATGCAAGTCTCAAGACAATGGTACCGACTTTATCGTGCCGACCGACCGCTAAGGCGTGCTCTCAAGAAGAGGGTCTTGGAACAGCGCCGCAGAAATGTAGAATTTATTCATAATTTTTCGGTCCAACCAACTGACTCTTGGTATAGGAGTGATCTACCTCTGGCCGATCCCAGACTTAAACCGTCGAAGAAACGCAAAGGAGCCTCGACAAAGCACCAATTTCAACGTGCTAAGCTCTTGCGAATCTGAAAACCTTTTATTCCGTAAAAATATCGTACTTTGTATATACTCGAATCAGAATTGGTATTACCAAATATATAAAATTTCAACCCAACTTTTATCTTTGAAATCATTCTTGCAATTGAGAGATAGAAATAGCCTAATATTGAGTAGGGGAAAAAATTATGCACTGAATCAAAATTTTAGAAAATGTTCCACTATTGGAAGAAAAAAACCGCGACTGTAGAAGGTGCAAATCAAATTTAATAGTTAGAAACTTTTTGATTATAGGTACCTCAAACATCGTTATTGGAACACCGTCAGCAGGGTTGCTTAATCCAGTTGATGACTTTCACATTGGCCTTAATAGATAACACCTTTGTAATCACGTTTACTAAAAAAAATATAATAAATTTGCTTTTTCGTTGAGCTAAAAAAGAAAATACGAATGACCAAGTAAGGCAACAAGAGCAGTCATTGTTCGATAAATTTTTTTATAATTTTTTCTCAATTTTCTAACGTACCTATTTACCTATCTTTTCAACGAGCGTTTTAGCTGCAGCGGCTATTTGCACGGTGGTATTTATGGCTACATTAGCCTAGTTGTAATAATAATGAATTTTCGACGTTCATGAATTTTTTTCTCCACCAATAAAAGTAATGCCATTCTTTTATTTTCATCTTCTCGGGCAATGCACACACACCTATTACACGAGTTGATTTTTCGTTTTTTTTCTGCACAATCGAATGTTGGTGTAAATGAACGTAATTTTGCTCTAACACATTTTTCACGGGCCGATAAGGACGAAAACTATCACAAGTCTCATTATTATGCTCTGCGGGAAAACCAGGATAATGAAGTAAGTTACTGCCAAGTAGTGTTTACATTCGTGTAAATTTTGCGCTCTTCGTTCACACAATGAAATAGTGAATTCAAAATTGTTGCTTGAAGATGCCCGATAAGGGTAAGTATACTAAAATAAGAACTATTCACAAGAGAACTTCAGATTACCTAGGTCACTGAATATTCGGTCAATAAAGGAAGAGGTCGAACAGTAATAGAAAATTCATTCATGCATAGAAGAGAATTTGAATAATTTAAAAAAGGCTCTAATATAGAGTGAGATTTCTCTTAAATTATACCAATTTCACTGAAAATGATTCGTACGCGAATTATCATGAACAAATGAGTAACGAGGTGGCGCGGCCTGGAATCGCGATTCCAAGGTTTTGATCAGAAGCTTTACGATCAAGTCCTACATGACACGAAAGAAGTCTCATGATTGTTATTCATTGAAATCGGTTACCTACATTAATAATGCGAACGACTTCGTTACACCTTTCCTGCTAACATATTATTTTAAACTGGTGATACTAGCCCACTTGATTATAATGAAAATCTGAAATTTAGATTTAATTTGAGAGAAATGTTCTTCAAGTTTCAAATTCTGAGAGATCCGCAAGTCTCCTTCGAATAGTAAGAATTATGATGGGGATCAACACACCATCGTTATTATCAATGTTCAATGACTCAAATTAGCCCCCTCGATTCTTGATCAATCAATATTCCAAGTTCAATACACGTAATTCAAAATTTATTCAAAAAGTAAAAAATGAACGAACAATAAAATACGTTGTCACGCGTATAAGTGCATTATATGCACCTTCTCAAAGTATTATTAATTAATTATGAAAAATTAAAAAATTTGTAAATCGATATCTTTTTTTTTTTTTCTATATAAAAGTATGGAAAAATTCACGCGTATGTGTGCATTATATGCACCTTCTTAAAGAATTAATTGATGAAAAACAAAAAAGAAAAAACATCGTAGATCGACATTTTCTGTAAAATGAAGAAAGAACAGAGCGCGAACGAACGAAAGAACAGTTTTCAAGCAAAATATTAACGAGTACATGAATTTAATTCAAGACTATTTGACGATGAAAATTCATTTTTTTTTCTCCCTTAATCAGAGTCATCGTAGTCTTCATCGTCATCTGCATCATCCTCCTTAGTAGAATTGACGATATTTCGAGTGACGACATCGTAATAGTATGAGCGACGCTTGCTTTTCTGACTTTTGAAGCTGAACAGACGAAGAGACGGGCAACTTTTGAAGACACTCTCGTAAAATTCTTCATCGAAGTTTTCACACTGTTTACATAGACAAGAATGATGATCAGTAAAGGATTCAGATGAAAGTTTAAAAATTGTACCACTCTTACATTTTTGAATGAAATGTGGTAATCAGTCAACCATTTCAACTGACTACAAAGCTCCAAACATGTCTTACAATCAATGGTTTCTTTATTCATGGTCAACGATAATATTTCGAGATTCGAAAACGATGGGATTAGTAGCAAAAATTCTTTGGCAAACTGAAATAAAAATGGATAAAACACAAGGGTAAGTATATTCATTTTTCCATGTTTTAAAGGAATGATAGTACAAATTGGGTGAGTAAAACACGATCATACTTCCCAATCAGCTGGAATTTGTACTGCTAGGAATTTCAAATTAGGGAATTTAAATTCCTTCAACGTTTTGTCCGTTATGTCCCAGTTTTCCTCTCCGGCCATCTGAAGTCTCAGAATTTCGAGTTCTAAGATCATAAAGTTTCGTGAATTTAGACTAGACGTGGGTGTAAAGTAGAAAATTAATGTTTTACGAGAACTTACTGGACAATTTCTTTATAGAAGATCCTTTACGTCGGTCGTCATCCTCATCCGGGACACCGGTGAAGCCGTAATCGGTAAGCTCGTCTGAGTATAACCTTAAGTTTTTCAAGTTAGGCTTAAATTGAGAAACAAAAGAAAGAAGAAAAGAAACGGGTTACATATTTTCAAACTGAGGAGAGATAATATTTTCCTTGACTAGTTGGAGACAATATATCAAATGAACAATTTACAGTATTAGAATTAAAATGGTAAATTTCAACATTGAAAATGAACACCTAGGTACCTGATGTTTGATGATACTCTGCAAACTATCATCCGTTATCAATGACGGGATATCAACATCCAGTTTAGTGAGGCCACGAAAACTTCGGAAAAATTCTGCCATTTCGATGTCTTCGAAAGCATCTACCGGAACGTCAGTGATACAAAGGGTTTTCAAATTCTTGTTAATGGCTGCTCTCCTAGTCTCGTTCATTTCCATACCGAAGGAAATGGTTAACGATTCCAATTTCGATTTCATCAGGTTAGCAAAAACGGACCCGTTTGTAGTGACGGGCGCCTCAGGTTCGTACGAACGAATTAACTCCAAAGACTTTAGGCGAGGACATTTTTTCAATAGAGAGTTCATTAACTCGTCCATGAACCAAGGGGTAGCGTGGATTGGCAACCACCAATAGATTTTTTCCAATTGTTTGTGTTTAGAGAAGAAATCGATCACAGACCAATAATCTTGCTGGATACCCTCGATTTCGAATGCAAAACGAATCTCCTTCAAACTGCGAATATGTAACACCAATTAATCTCACGTAGTTCACAAATTACGAGAGATACAAAGGCAATGAAAGTCAACTAATACCTTGGAAAGTGAATGTTCGAAAGCGATTTCCAAAGTTTAGCCGCATATTCGTCATCTAACCATGAGTCACTAAAACTAAACGATTCTAATATCTTCTGCGAATCGATCAATTTCTTCAAAATAACTCCGAACGTCAATTTTTTAGTCGAACGAAGCGACAAATCATCCATAGCCAACGCATTTTTCGATTCAAAAAATTCTTTCGGGGTATGAGCACTGTAGAATAGATGTTTAATATTTGGATAGATTGTGAATAATGTTCGGAGAAAATTATTCGTGATTTGTTCCCATCCGCCGATAGCAAAATATTGGAGATTCATTCTGGATACTTTCGACTTGATTAGTGCGTCGAGGCAGGTGCCGGTACGGATTTTAGGCTGACCTTCACCCGCGCGAAAATCTTCCAACACAAGATGTACTAATTGGTCACAATTCTCGATTATAATTTTCAGTGTCTCGTCTGAAAGAGTACAAGAACCGAGCTCTAGGAATTTGATCTTCGGGCCGCACTTGACCCAGAATTCAGAAGAACAGGGAGCCTTATTGAGGTTGAAATTCGTTAAAGCTAGGTTTAAAATGACGCGCTGACTGTCCTTCAGGGTTTGAATGACCGCCTCCACATCGTTTTCATTGGCGTTGCAAAAAAATCTCTCGGTCAACAAAATTTTTGGTTTGTTGCATGCATCGAACCAATCCTTACACGCCATGCGAGCACTATTGCGATCTCGAACCGGCAAATAATACAATATGACGGATAGTATCTGAAATCGTAAATTTGAAAATTAAATTTATGGTTACTGGTTTACGTAATACAAATAGCCTCAAATAATTACGATTTTCATTCATATGATCTTGCAAGCGGGATCAACCAAATATACTAGCAGAACTCTCATAATTAAAACATCTATCTTGGTAAAAATTTACAGATGCCTAAAACTCCGCAGCTATATGTTTGGTAGACTAACACATAACGTACGAATATAAAAATACCGCAGTGCTGGAATGTAATACACAGAAAATGCTTTCAATCGTACCTCTGATGAAAGGCGATTAATCCAATGCTCCGATCCTTCTCCTTGGTCGATACCCGAACCACTAGCCACGTTTGCCTCGGTGTTTGACATCTAGAAATATTCAAAGTTCGAGGTTTGCATAATTTTGAATCTTTTTCGCAAATGTATTCTACTCGAAGACGACTCAAACAATACGTAGGTACCTCTCGATTTTCCTGTTTCTTGCTCTTCTTCGAAGGTTTTTCCTCAGGAGTCTTACTAGGGGCTCTTCTTTTCTGACCTTTTCCTCTAGTCGCTTGTCTAGGCGCCATTATAAACGATGCGAAATGAGCCAGTTGACGGTTAACCTATAATGACAGCTGTGCCACTAGAAAGAGACGAGGCTTTCAACAATTATGAAAATAATTAATTGGTAACGTTAAATATACGAGCAGAAAATATCACAACCTGCGTAATCGATAGCTGTGACAGATAAAATTCTGATAAAACTGAATTGAATTGTTCTCGAGAGAGGGATAATATCGTACCTACATTCCTACTGCAACCACGTTGTCGAGATGATTATTATGCATAACAATTGACGACCGCGACGTGACTGCGACTGATCAACGTGAAGGTGAAGGACGTTACCAAGGAAACGTACCACTACCACTAGTGCAGCACTCCAGCCTCTGCTGCTTGTGCAGTGACTGTGCCGACTGTGACCAATCAAGATTATGCTGATAGCTTGAATACATTTTGGGTTTTGGTCAACGGTCACACTGGAATCCGGATGCATATTATTTTTATTATCAGATCAGAGTAGGTAGGATGAAAAATAATGAATATGCAATGAACCATCTTGGATTGTTTTTCGTTTTAATCTTATTTTAAGTGATTGCTCTCTAGGTATATTAAATTTTGTGGTTCAATTCTTTTAAATTACGTCGTCATCGCCGTCAAGAGCTACATGGTTCTGCAGTGCATACCTAGTTAGTTCACATCTTTCACTTTCAGCAGTTGCAGCGCTAATGGTTGAAGGTTGATATGCTGAATGCTGCAACTCATAGCCATCCCCTTCCCTTCTGTTCACTGGATTACCTCAATTTTTTTGGGAGAACAATCTTTAATCAAGTGTTTCCTATTCCTTGGTGTTTCCCATCTTGGCTAAAATATGTTAGTAAACATTGCCATTGCAATGAATTAGTCAAGACAGAGGAGTGAAACAGAAAATAAAGTCTGAACTACCCCTACACCACTTATCTGCCGTACAAAACAAAATAGAATGGACCTATTGTCCTATCTGCATTTATATCCATGATCTGCAGAAAAAAATCCTACAAGGTGCAAAAATACCCTTTTTTGCAGATTGTCAACATGCAGATATGTCAATATTCTATTTTGCATGGCAGACTTAATATGATTTACTAACAGTGTCCAAGTTCACCACAGTGTAGGTATTACTTCAATCATTAATATTAATGAGCACAAGAAATTTTCTGTGCTTACTCATTTTCCAGTCTGTTTTGTGTCAATGGCTCAGGCTTGGACACTGAACAGTGGTATGATAGGTTCATCAGATGTTCTGTCTGTGTATAGGTGAGCCTACTGCAAGTGTTTGTTTGTTCTCTGTTTCCCAGTTGAGTTTGCAGCTGGCGCTTTTCAGAAGCTGTTGCTTGCCACATACACAGTCTGTAGAGGCTGCTTGCCGCACCATCTTATTCATTCTCAATCAACTGAAATTTTAAACTTAATTAAGTTAACGTCTAGGTACCACTAACTTATCATCTTTTGTCTTATTCTGTATTTACCTGTTAATGGTGATTTTCATTCCATTCAATACGTAGCTATTTTAGTAAAATTTAAATTTTCAGAAAGTGCAGTGAATTGTGTAATAGTGGTTTTCTCTCTGTCTCTTAAAGACTCAGTTCTGTGTGTGTTTGTGTAAAATTGTTTGGTAACTACTCAATATTTGATAAATTGGTTTTTGTAAAATCCTTCAATGTTTGTTGTAATAAGTTTTCATTTTTTGCCGTGTTTGTGTACGTGCGTAAGTTCTATCACAGCCGTCGTTCTTCACATCATCACGCGCAATCTCGATATTCTGGTATCAGGTACGAATCTATTTCTGAGAATTTTGTGTCCGTGAAAGATTATTTGAGCAAAACTTCAGATTCACATCGAGGAGAACCCCTATCCTATACAATGTCACTCCTCGTCATCCTCAGAGTTATTTCGCCATCAAAATTTAAGGAACGCAGTAATTATGGTATCAATTATAGCTTTCATGATGACGAGGGAGTAGCTCCTACCGTAGTATCATCAAAATATTATAGAATAGTTCGAGAGAGCTAAGTTTACTTCTATAGTTCAATTGAAATCGTTCTCATTTTTCTTTGACGTGCGTACGTGGTTTTCAATTTTGTGTACCTTATTAATTGTATTGTACCTCTTCAGCGGTATTTTAATCGAACCTACGTAGAAGGTTGGCGGTCAGGGAAAAACCGTATTGTATTAGGATTTAGATGGAGGTGAAGTTCGAGCCGAATTAAACAAGTCCCATTCTTTGAAAGTGGGTTCTTCTCGATTTCCCGATTTATTTCAAGAATTTAATTCATATGAGATCGACTATCAGCATTATTTTTGTATCTTTTCCCGGTGGGAAAAATACGTTGATGATAATTTTTTGTATTACCTCGCTTTTTCGCTTCAACTTAAATCCGGAAGTCAACAGGGCCCAGGGTACAATCATCAAAAAGGTGATTGTGCTCTATATTTCAGGCTATACTCATTTAATTTTCACTTTTCTTAATTATTAAAATAATTTTTACTTATTATTGAATTTTCTCTATTTATTTTCAGGTTTGAAAATTTACTCCTCTTGAGGTGTTCCGGCTGGTAAGTGATTTAAAACCCCTTTTTGTAAATCCGGGATTTATACCTATATGTAATCGGCAGCGGATAGTGAAGATTGATGACTTTGTACGGTATGTGATTATTTCATGACGAATTTGAATCTTCAATGTAAAGAATTAACCCTCCTCGAATTATTATCAATTGTTTTCACCGCGGTCTTTGAAATGAGTTCTCCAAAGGAATTGTGTGTGATATTGTTCGAGTTGAAATTTTGGGTGTATTTATTGCAAATAAAAAAGTTTTTCCTCAACACCTAATGGTAAAATCACGGTTGTCAATCTTTACCGAAAAATGTCTTCCTAATACAAGGGATTGAAGTGAGAATTTGCTGAACGAGTGCGAAATTGTACGAACTGAATCGAAAACGAGGTGAGTAATTTTTAATCCCCTCCTATAGAAATATACTATTCCTCTGCATAATCCTTTTACACGAAAAAATTGTTTTAATTTTGTAGCTTCTATCGTCCTGTTTGTCTCTCGCAGTAAAAGGTGGACGCATCAATTTTGAAAACCACTTCTTCTAAAAATGTGCTCAAATATTTCACTCGAAGGAATGTGTTGGTAGCAGAGATAAATGTTGACATAGATGTTGATACGGTACGTAAAACATATAAGAACACTTCGAAAATCTTTACCTCATGTCATTTTTGTGTTTTCAAGATACTTGTACTGTGTGATTTTTAACAGTGATGAATCGAGTAATTTTTATATTCTCGATCATCAAAATAATTTTTTGTGCGTCAGATAAGACCAATATTGTTGAACGACTGAATGCTTTTTCCTCCCGTAAGCCAATACCAGAAATCTTGTATCTGCGGACAAGAAGAGCTAATGATTTCTATCATGCTTGTAAGTATTGGCCAGCCTGAGTAACGCATCATGTGGTACTTGTTGAAGATAGGTAGCCAAATTCACGATTTTCAGGGCTATGGGCCGTCTGGTGAGCAGTCGGTGAATCTTTTTCTTTACGATCACCCTTAGGATGTGAGGCTTACGCTGCTGCGCCCTCATGCCATCAGTGTTTTTAACACAACTTCTGCCCACTTTTTCTGTGCTTTGCAGATACCGAACCTAAGAAATTGGAGAATCTCGATCATAAGACGAAACATCGTATCTGCCACTATATTATGAGTAACAGCGAGTATACATCAGTAGGAAAAATGCCAGTAGATATAATACACGAAATCGGTCTTCTTAAAGAACTAAAAATGGAACATCCCGATGTTTTTGAACGGTTTTTCAATTCTCGAGACTTCACGTCTCCTAGTGAATCAATAAATCCTACCAGGTCGATGAGTGTCTTCGTTTCTCCAGAAGAACAATTATTCGCGGAAAATGTATTCGTTTGCCTGAGTGTGGAACAGCGAGCTGATGGAAAACATAATTTCATCGAGCATTTTGTCTCTGAGGAATATAATATGAACAACGCTTCAGATTTTTGCCAGAAGCATGTAGCGGGAAGATTTGTATTCACCCGTGTAGAACATCCGGAAGATGTTGATCGACTCCTTCAGAGCAAAAATAGTAGGCTGAATATGAATGATTCAGCCCCTTCGTCGATACCGCAGTCTCGAGCGCCGATTTACTTGCAAATTCAGGCGATTGCCGAAGAACCAGCAAAGGTAGCGTTAGTTCCAGAAGTGCACCCCTCTTTACCTACTGAAAAATTTCGAGGAATCTCGTCTCGATCGGACCTAATGAATGTTGAACTTTTATATTTGAGTTGAAGAAACGGCAAAAAACAAGGTAAAATTTCAAGTATAATTAATGAGTATGCGTAGGGGTGTAATGATGGAAGGAGGGAGGGGGATATGTGCTTCGTCAATGAGGCACTGAAACCCTCTTGCCATGAAAATGACGTACGTCAGCGAGTGTGTCAAAATAAAAATATGAGTTATTTCAATCAGATTTTTTCAAGAAAGTCTCACCTGATACTTCGTTTGTGAACTCTGACGATGGAATCAATTCAAAAATGAACTCGAGGACTTGACATTCCTCGTTCTAACAAGAGTGTCGGCTGAAAAAACTTGTATAGTCACGAGAAATCAAGAGGCCTAAATATAGTCTACATTTTTGTGTTTGTTTCAGCGGAAAAGAAATCTGACGATCCTTTATGCCAGCTAAATGTCGATGAAAGGTTCCGAGTCTGCGCTCTAATCTTCAACTCGGATTACTTCCAAGGTAAATTCAAATTAGCTAGGGGAGATTACGACAGCTGCGAAGAAAGAGAAATCTCATTTAGACGATACAATGTGCCAGCCCAGTCAGAAAAAGTACAATATAAGGAATGGATGATTCCTTGTTTTATCTCTAAATTTCCTTACAGCGATACCGGGAAGGGTCTTACCGATATTTATCTTCTTTCTCGAGCCTACAACGACTTGGAAAATAATTCGATGGACTCCAATGATATATTTTTGTACCGCCCAGAATACGATCATCCAGACTACAATAGTTTTCGATTATTTTTGATAAACGCGTTCACTAATATACGATTACGTTTCGATCAGAAAAAATTACTGCCATCGAAGCTTTGAAATTCAACGTTTTTTGAATTATGAAATGAACCTTTTTTTAGAGCAAGAGCTTCGGTATCTCATTGGAATAATCTTTGAGTTTCGTGAATTAACAAAAACGAATCGTTTAATTTGATGATGAAGAATCAAGTTGATGATTTGAGAATAAAAGTTCTAATTATTAAGAATGATGATAATATTATTGCTATACTCTTACCAACAGTCCATGACTATTGGAAGGGAGAAAGGGTAGTCAATTTTTCTTCAGTTCTACATTGAAAGTGGTTTGGTTGCATTAGCGACTACCACACGGCGCAATTCATCTTCGCTGAATATTGAATGACTGTAAAAATGAACCATTGATCGAACAATTTTCGTTCTTGCAACTGAAGACGCACTTTTGGTTCAGAAAATATGCTATATTGAAAAAAAACATAAGTAGGTATTTTCGATACAATATTGATATGAAAAATTGCATATTTTTTCTTTTTTTTTTTTTTTCTCCTTCCTAAACTTATAGGCTATTTTAACGCGCTCGAATTTCAATTTCCATGCAGAAAAATTTCTGAAAAAAGCAAAAGTCTATTTTTATTCGATGAAAATGTAAAAATTGCGAGGTTCTCTTTTTTTTTCTTTTTTTTTTTTTGTTTCTCATTCCCGAAAGAATTCTATATACTTGAAAAAAATTCTCGATACTGGCGGTGGTTTTAATCCGCTCAAAGTTCATTGAAAATAAAAAAAAGAATTTGAAAAAAAAAAAAAAATACTTTATTTCAAAAGCTGATTATGAAGAATTGGAACTTTTTTTTTTCCTAAAGAATTCTGTATTCGAAAAAGAAAAGAAATTCCTAATCCTGTCACAGTTTCAAAGCGCACAAATTTCAATTTCTATGCAAACAAGAAGAGAATTTCCTTTCAGAAAAATGTAATGAGAAAAGTGATTTTTTTCACTAGTAGTTCTGATTGCTTTGCGTTTCTAAAAAATAGAAGGTATCAAAAAAGCTGATGTTAGGTTTCTTCTGAAAGTAACGAAGACTCCAGATTTGAAAATATTTGCTTAGAATTATTTGATGATGTCGAAGTTCGAAAAATTTGAAGAAAGGTATTCCGATTTCCGTATCAAAATACTCGTATTCTTGTGCTAAAAATAAAAATATCCAAAGAAAGTTGCAAAAACGCCTATTAATTGATAACGTACAGCTTCGATAATTCTCGAATAAGTAATATTAAAAACACCAAACCTAAATTAATTTTATCATTTTTAATCAAAGCAAGGTTTATTTTTTTTTGCAACAAGCTGCTCGAATATTTTTACGGTTTATTAGCTCGACAGTAAGGTTTAACGAAGAGCTCTTCCTAGTTGAGAGTAACTAAAAATGAAAATAAATTATTCTTAGGCCTACAATTAATTGTGTGATATTCAAATACTTGAAAGAAAATAAAAAAATAGTCGCACTATAGCTAATGAGGAAGAAAGAAGAATTTTAAAAAATAATGAAATAAATGAATAGAATATACTCTATTTCTTTGAAAATTGTTGTTTTTGAAGATATGACTTCATTTTTTTCTTTGTGAGTTATTGGAGAAAATATCTATCACCATTCGTAGTTGTTCTCAGGCACTAATTAAACTACTAATAGCTTTTTTTTTTCTTTTTTTTTCACGTGGTTACGTATATTAAGTAGAATTATTCATGTTCGTTTGCCAATTGATAAATTTTTGAGGCATTGTGGTGGAGTTGAAGAAAGCTTGACGTCTATCGTTGGGTAACACTACACAACAAAATAAAAAAATTGAAAAATGCAAGAACGAGATACTACGATTCTAGAAGTATTTTCGACGCTGATCACGATGCCGTTGTCCGTTTCTCGAAATTGGCTCCGGTTTTCGAGAAACGATCAAATCAAATTCCGGCGCTTTGTTGCGACGCGCGGCGTATGTTACCCAGCTATCGAATTTCGCGAGCACGGGAACATACACTGCGCGTCGCAACAAATCGCGGGAATTTGATTTGATCGTTTCTCGAAAACCGGAGCCAATTTTGAGAAACGGACAACGGCATCGTGATCAGCGTCAAAAATACTTCTAGAATCGTAGTATCTCGTTCTTGCATTTTTCAATTTTTTTATTTTGTTGTGTAGTGTAATTGATGTTGTGTTTGTGGATGCGAGAGCAAAAAATACTTCCAAACATGGTTCAACCTTGATAGAATGTTTTTTTCTTTGAATGTAATACAGTTTTAGGATGAATTTGGTGCATTTGTATTTTTTTTTTTTTTTTTTTGGATAGAATTTCCGAGACTTGCAACTACACTTAGGGTCGGCAGATGGGGACAACGAACATGAATATGAATTAGACAATGTAGAAATAGTTGGATTAGAGGTAGTTCGTCGTGCTCAGGATTTTCTTGAGATTGTTTGGAAAGGAGTTTTTGATGCAGGGGGAGATTGACCTAATGTTGAAGCCGGATGTTTTCGAGAGCTGTGGGAAGAGGAGAAGTGTTGAATAGATCGTACGCAATGCAGTATAGGCATGAAGTAAATGAGAGGTGTGAAAAGAGAAGAGTAAGTGAGACGAGGATGGCCCATCTTGAGACGGGTTAGGGTGAATTTTTGAAGTAGACGAAGGGATGGAGCTTTTTTAGTACCTCGAACCTTTCTGGAAGATACAGGTGGCCTGAAATCATACCAGGAGAAGAGGTTACAGTCGGATTGTAAAATTCAATGATTGGAGGAAAAGTTCCTTCCCCTCCATTTCTGATCGCTCGATTTCTTGCTTTTATTCCCGGATATGATAATGAATGGCTCAATTGAGGTGAGGTTATCCTATCGTTTACAAGCCATAACTTGAGGAGAGATGAAGATTGCATTTTGTTCTTTAGCATTCTGTACATATTGAAGAGCTAATCGCTCATTTCCACTAAAATCTTCTCTCTCTCTCCTCCACCAAGCTTTTTCTTTTTTTTTTCGTAAATTGCATTTTTTATACTGTCACAGTATTCTGCGTCTAATAAAAAGGAATCGTTGAGAACTTCTTTTCTTGGGTGATTTTTTATTTTCTCCTTCTCTACTATGAATGATTGCAGAGATGAAAGTCAAGGTTAGAACTTTGTATTCCGTCAGTCATTATTTTAGAAAATACATTTATAAGATAATCATTAATCATAAAAAATGAGTTCAAAACCGCCGGAGCTTTGCACGCTGAACTTGGTTCTTTGTCGAGGCTCGTTTGCGTTTCTTCAATGTTTGGCTGGGGTTGGCAACAGGAAGATCCCTTCTGTACCAAGAGTCAGTTGTTCAGACCGAAAAATTATGAATAAATTCGACATTCCTGCGGCGCTGTTCCGATACCCTCTTCTTGAGGGCACGCCTTAGCGGTCGGTCGGCACGATAAAGTCGGTACCATTGTCTTGAGACTTGCATCGCAGTCATCATTGAGGTAGAATCCAACATCCGTAATATAGAAGTGGATATTTCTACCGGCAAGGCAGAAATAATGTCAAACGTTCGATCTATCGTGAGCAAAGCTTCCGATTGAGATTGAATCACATGCATAACATTGTAAAAAGCCATTTTAACGGGGGAAAAATTTGAAATAGCGATGCAATTTTCAAGTTCACAATAAGAGCTTGTTAACTGTAAGAGTTGTTGATCGCTACTAACCCCTCACCCCTCTCGACTTCTCTTATATAGCAACCAATACTGCTCTGTCATTGGCTGAGTACAGAACAACCAATCAGATTGTATCATGAACATCAATAGTGAGCTGTGATTGGTCAATATACTAACTACCAATTAGAAGTGTCCACGTACCTAACTATTCTCTTCTAGGTGCAGGGAAGAATCAATATGAACGATTTTTCCTATTATCTTCCTCAATTTTACATTATAGTGTTGATCTTTCAAGTTGTTGATCGTTGCCAACCTCTCACCCTCCACATGTGATACAGTTCCTAAATTCCGCTTTCTCATTGGCCCAGCTCCTCAATACTGCTTTTTGATGTCTGAGTGCAGAAGAACCAAATGGATTACGTCATTAATCATGTTGAATACTGAGCTGTGATTGGTTGATTTTGATGTACCTCTAATTGGTTGTGTTCCCATCTTCAAGTCTGCCGTTTATCCAAATTGACGATTGGGAAGAAGTTTTATTTATTAATGGAAAAAACTTGTCTAATTTAAGATTTGCCGACGACGTAATATTGATAGGGAAAACAAAAGTTGAAATACAGGAAATGTTTCTTAGTTTCTCAAGTGAAAGCATTAGAAGAGGATTAAAATGCAACTTAGATAAAACGAAGTATATGAGCAACAGAGAACAGGACGCTAGTATAAAAGTAGGAAAAGAAACTGTAGAAAAAATTGAAAGCTTCAAATACTTGGGGAAAACAATATCACTTAAGAATGGCTTAGACAAAGAATTGACTGAAAGGAGACGAGCAGCTTTATTTCCTTAAAATAAGATTAATCCGGCTAATTGAGATGTGAATCTGCTTTTTTAATACAATTTTTCGAGGAGAAATCTATTTTCTACACTAGTTTTCCAATACAAGTATCCCTTCTTCCAATCTTAGGGTTTTTGGGTCGTGGTTTATCCAACGTTCATTTCAACACAATATTAGAGAAGAGTGTTCATCCTACATGAAACAAAGCTCCATTTTTATAGATTTGAATTTTCCCCTGTTATTTCATCAATGAAGTAGTAGCAGTGTGTTATCAAGATTCACACACTTGCAACAATTGTCCAAAAGATACAGTTTGCCTGATCGTCAATTTGGATGTACGTCAATTCAACTTTATATGGCAGACAGGTGATGACAGATTAGTAACATAATCCATTTTTTTCTTTCTTTTTATTGGATTATTTATCAGATCTATTTCTTCATGATTCATCTGAGCAATCCTACTGGTGATGAATTGGATAAGGTCCTCTTGTGTACGAGCCATTGAATAACAAAGTCAGAGGTACAGGCACGTAACGGTATCTAATTCGAGACGTTAAAAAATAATTCACAAACAGAAATGTTGATAAATTATAAATAAAATTGGTTGAAAAATTGAAAAGATAAAAGGTTAAAAATAGTTAAAAATGGTAAAATTTGGAAAAGGTAACGTCGAACTAGTGAATTATTTTTTAACGTCTCAAATTAGATACTGTTACACGTGCCTGTACCTCCTACTGGTGATGATCGTAAATTTTTTGCCTCAAAAAAGAATGTTTTCCTAAAATTTTTGGTCAATTTAAATATGTGAAGTGCGACTTCCTTTGCGGTCTTCAATCAATTCCTCCGTACCCTGATTTGAACTTGAAAAATCCGCTCTAATCTGTACTAGGTACTCCTTCATCTACGTAATTTCCGATTTATTAGAACTACTATCATGGTATTTGATTTCAGAGTCGGATTGTAAAATTCAATAATTGGAGGAAAAGTTCCTTCCCCTCCATTTCTGATGGCTCGATTTCTCGCTTTTGTTCGTGGATGTGATAATGAATGGCTTTATTGAGGTGACATTATCCTCGCGTTTCAAAGCCATAACTTGGGGAGAGACAAAGATAACATTTTGTGCTTTAACATTGGGTTCATATTGAATGGCTATGCGCTCATTTTCACTAAAATCTTCTGTCTCTCTCTCCTCCACCAAGCTTTTTCTTTTTTTTACGTAAGTTGCATTTTTTATATTGTCGGAGTCTTCTGCTTCTAATAAAAGGGAATCGTTGAGAATTTTTTTTCTTGCGTGATTTTCTATTTTCTCCTTCTCTACTATGAATGATTGCAGAGATGAAAGTCAAGGTTAAAACTTTGTATTTCGTCAGTTATCATTTTAGAAAATATTTTTATAAGATAATATTTAAACATAAAAAATGAGTTCAAAACCGCAAGAGCTTCGCACGCTGAACTTGGTGCTTTGACGAGGCTCGTTTGCGTTTCTTCGATGTTTGACTGGGGTTGGCAACAGGAAGATCCCTTCTGTACCAAGAGTCAGTTGTTTGGACCGAGAAATTATGAATAAATTCGACATTCCTGCGGCGCAGTTCCAATACCCTCTTCTTGAGAGCACGCCTTAGCGGTCGGTCGGCACGATAAAGTCGGTACCATTGTCTTGAGACTTGCATCGCAGCCATCATTGAGGTAGAATCCAACATCCGGAATATAGAAGTGGATATTTCTACCGGCAAGGCAGAAATAATGTCAAACTTTCGATCCATCGTGAGCAAAGTCTCCGATTGAGATCGTATCACATGCATAAGATTGTAAAAAGCCATTATAATGGGGGAAAGTGTGAAATAGCGATGCAATTTTCAAAGTTGTTCTCTGTGAGAGCTTGTTAACTGTAAGAGTTGTTGATCGCTACTAACCCTTCACCCCTCTCGACTCCTCTTATATAGCTACCAATACTGCTCTGTCATTGGCTGGATACAGAACAACCAATCAGAATACATCATCATCATGAATACTGAACTGTGATTGGTTGTTGTGTATACGGCCAATCAGGTGAGTCCACGTACCAAAGTAGGTGCTCAAACGTGCAAGAGGGGCTAGTTATGAAAGATTTTCACTCATTTTTACATTTCGTCGCGACAATCCTTTCATTGTATCTATTCATTCCTGATTCATCTTGTTGCTTTTGCGGAAGTGATCATTTTCAATTTCCAATCAGATAGTAGTGTCATCATAAATAGTGAGTTGTGATTGGTTGTTTTGCATATGGCCAATCAGATGTGTCCACGTTAGTAAGTAGTCATATCCTTGAGCCAAAAAGATTCTTTTCACCCCTTTTTTTGATAATTTTCCAATTACATTTGTACAGTCTTTATTCCCCTTGTTGTCTTTGCTGAAGAAATAGTTTCAATTCTTTACATTTAAATTTATTCCAATTTACAAGAAATTTTGTACCTTCGAAGGTTCATGTTTTCAAAAGAGAGGAGAAGATTTTCACGCAGGCTGATCACAAAGACTGAAATTGAGATGTCATGAGAATAGTGGATGGGGAAGGCTACAGAGACACTTGAGTGCTTGTAATGCTCATCAGACAGTGGCGTATGTACAATGACCTCTGAAATCCAGTAAAATCTTCAATTTTCAACTAATGGATTTTTAGAGGTCACAGTCTTTTGCAAGAGGAATGAGTTAACGAAAATTGCTCGTCAATGGCTCACGCCGAAAGCGCTCGCGCTCTATAAAATATACGGTGACTGTAATTTTCGTTAACTCATTCCTCTTGAAAATGATCCGTAATTTTATCGAGGATCGAATCTCCGATAACAGTCTTTTGCTTCTAATGAAAGGGGAATTAGTGAGAACTTCTTTTAGTGTGTGATTTTCTATTTTCTCCTTCAGCTACTACCCTATGAATGATTGCAAAGATGAAAGTTAATATTAAAACTTTGTATTTTGTCAGTTCTCATTTTAGAAAATACTTAAGTATAAGATAATCATTAATCGCATACAAAATAAAATAGGTTCAAAACCGCAAGAGCTTCACTCGCTGAATTTCGTACTTTGTTGAGGCTTGTTTGCGTTTCTTCGACGCTTTAAGTCTGTGATCAGCCACCGGCAGATCACTCCTGTACCAAGAGTCAGTTGGTCGGACCGAAAAATTATGAATAAATTCCACGTTTTTGCGGCGTTGTTCCGAGACCTTCTTCTTGATAGCGCGTCTCAATGGACGGTCTGCACGGTAGAGTCGGTACCATCTCGTTGAGACTTGCATCGCAGCCATCATTGAAGTGGGATCCAGCATCCGGAATATAGAAGTGGATATTTCTACCGGCAAGGCAGAAATAATGTCAAACTTTCGATCCATCGTGAGCAAAGTCTCCGATTGAGATCGTATCACATGCATAAGATTGTAAAAAGCCATTTTAGTGGGGAGAAATGTGAAATAGCGATGCAATTTCCAAAGTTGTTCACTATGAGAGCTTGTTAACTGTAAGAGTTGTTGATCGCTACTAACCCTTCACCCCTCTCGTCACCTCTTATATAGCTACAAATACTGCTCTGTCATTGGCTGAGTATAGAACTACCAATCAGATGGCATCATAGTTATGAATACTGAGCTGTGATTGGTTGATATATTAACAATCAATTAGAGATGTCCACGTTTGTAACTATCCAGTTCTATGTGCAGGGAAGAGTAGATATGAACGATTTTTCCTGTTATCTTCTTCAATTTCACACTATAGTGTTGATCTTCTAAGTTGTTGGTCACTGCCAACCTCTCATCCTCTAAATCTAATCAAGTTCCTAAATTTTGCTCTCTTATTGGCCTAGCCCGCCAATACTGCTTTCTCATTGGCTGAATCTAGAACAACCAATTTGGATTTCATCTTCTTATCGAATTCTGAGCTGTGGTTGGTTGATTTACATATGCACTTAATTAGATGTATTCACGTCCTTATGTATGGATCATAGATTGGTTAACGCTGATTTATTGGGCCGACCCTGCTGGAGTAATAATGGTCAATTTTTTGCATGAAGGAAACTTTTCCTACAATTTGCAGTCGATATGAATGCGTGGAGTGCGTCTACCTTCACTCTCTTCACTCAATTCCTTCTTACTCTACGCTAGTTTAAGGTTGAAAAATCTGCTCTAAATGTTACTCCTTCATCTACCTGATTTCAGATTCATGAGAACTACGTTTATTAGATATGATTTCAGAGACGAATGGTAAAATTTGATAATTGAGGGAAAACACTTTTCCCCTTTAATTATGATCGCTCGATTTCGATCGCTTTTGTTTGTATATTGAATGGAGGTGACATTGTCCTCGAATTGATAAGCCATAACTTAAAGAGAGACAAAAATTGCAGTATGTGCTTCAATATTCTGTTTATATTGAATGGCTCTCTCTTCCACCGAGCCTTTTCTCTCTTTTCATGATGCATCCTTTATACAGGCACAGGTTTTATTTTCTAATAGAAGGGAAATGGTGAGAACTTTTCGAGTGCGTAGTTTTTTTTTCTCTCTCCCATTATTGTGAATGATTGCAAAGATGATAGTTCAGATTAAACCTTTGTAATTCGTCAGACGTCATTTTAGAAAATACTTGTACAATAATCATTAATCATACAAAATAAATTGAGTTCAAAGCCGCAAGAGCTTCGCACGCTGAACTTGGTGTTTTGTCGAGGCTCGTTTGCGTTTCTTTGACGCTTCGAGTCTGGGATTGGCCAGAGGCAGATCACTCCTGTACCAAGAGTCAGTTGGTCGGGCCGAAAAATTATGAATAAATTCCACGTTTTTGCGGCGTTGTTCCAAGACCTTCTTCTTGAGAGCGCGACTCAATGGACGGTCTGCACGGTACAGTCGGTACCATCTCGTTGAGACTTGCATTGCAGCCATCATTGAAGTGGGATCCAGCATCCGGAATATAGAAGTGGATATTTCTACCGGCAAGGCAGAAATAATGTCAAACTTTCAATCTATCGTGAGCAAAGCTTCCGATTGAGATCGAATCACATGCATAACATTGTAAAAAGCCATTTTAATGGGGAGAAAATCGAAATAGCGATGCAATTTTCAAGTTGACTATAAGAGCTTGTCGAGTGTAAGAGTTGTTGATCGCTACTAACCCCTCACCCCTCTCGACGCCTCTTATATAGCTTCCAATACTGCTCTGTCATTGGCTGGATACAGAACAACCAATCAGATTGCATCATAACTATGAATAGTGAGCTGTGATTGGTTGGCGTATTTACTGCCAATCAGAGGTAGCCACGTGCGTAATTAAGCCCTTCTGTTTGCAGGGAAAAGTATATATGCACGATTTTTCCTATTTTCTTTTTCAATTTCGGACTATATAAGTAACTTTTGATGTTATTAATCTGTACTGGCTCAACCCACCACCCCTCTGAAACAGCTTGAGAAAGCAGTCTTAGGATTTGAGATCATTCAAATCATTCAAAGAAGAGAGAGAGGTCTACTATGTCTTATTCATAAGGTCTCTGTGTCTCGGTATCTGTAGGAAAAGAATGAATGATGAGGAAAAACTCGAAAAATGAATGAGAACGAAGATTCGTTGAACGATGGGGATCGGGAGAATGAGGGCAGCAGTTCAGCGATGAATATGAAAGCGGAAGTTTCTGACACGGTGAGGATGGGGGTCACGATATGGACCCGTTCATGTAGCAGGGATGGTATTAGGTAGAAAGTAAAGAGGAAATAATTTTGTTGATCTGTTTTTTGTATACAAAGTCAACTGTTTTGGGGATTTTAGTAGCATCAAAATGGATATCATGGATAGGTAATAAGGGCCTAATTTTGACTTTGAGATGAGTGCCTAAGAAGTGAATTAGGTAGGCTGGGACACCGTGAAAAGATTGTACGGTTTTGAGTATTGGGCTATTGAGGTCAGACAGTTGAGAGCGTGGCAACGACAAGGAGGAATACGTAGCTCAGCGCCTTTGAATCGAGTGATGGGCTGGTGCGTAGTAAGTCGAGTTGGGAATGGATTAGACTAGTGCTAGTGTACAGTTGGAGAAGGAGTTTATCCGTGGCAATGGATCATTATTTACAACATAATCATTCCTTTTGTGCAAAGAAACTATACGTAAATGTCTCGTAGGACTATTAGTGTCTTTCACCTCTCTTTATCTATAAAATGGCGTGTCTTTCTCCAAGGGAGAGGAAGTGAAAGGACTGTTTCTGATTTTTATTCGTATTTTGTGTTTGAGAATGATATTTGCTGAAATTCGTGCAACTTCCTATTTCTTTAATTACCAGAAAAAAAGCTTCCTAAAAAGAGTTACTGTATGTTTTTTTCAGCATTTATTTCGTTATTGGAAACAGAAATTTTTACATCTAACTTAGAGTATACCTATTGGCTGGTAGCCTGGACTGAAAATGACTGAACTTCTTAGCTCAGTCAACGGTTTGTAGAATTTGAAAATTACATTCCTGAAATAAGAATCTTGAAGTTTTAAATCTCTTACTTGTGGAAGTTTTTACCGATGGAAGTTTCTGAGAACAGTTTTCGGGAGTTCTAGCTTCGATAGACAACTGAGAAAAGTTTCGTTTGACGTCACACTTCAATTGTGTCGCAAAATTCTGCTACCTCAATTCCTTTTTACGTATATTTTTTATAAATCTCAGTAAGTAGAATATGAATAATAATATATCATGGATCTCGTTCATCATGCTTTGTTTCGCTTGTTCATCGCTTTTTTGAACTCACGTTGTTGATGAGAAATTATCAGTAAAAAGAAATAAACGCAGACTTGAGGAAATTAAACCTGCAAGATTTGCTATTATTTGACGATCTGGATACCTATAGCTGACGTGGCGAAAAAAATTTTCTTTGATTTCTGACATCAACATGTGTTATTCTTTTGTTTTCTCTCATTGCACCGCACCGGTCTTCTATGATTCAATCCTTCATCTTTTTTGTCGCCTTCGAAAATATTCGATGATAAGAAGTGCCACACTTCTGAGCGGTCGCTCTGTATTTTAACAGTCTGGCGGATGGGGCAGACGTGTCCGAGATCGATTACTAAGAATTCATGTACAATCCATACACTAAGTCAGCTAAATAAAGCGTGAAGGTTGTGTATAGCCTACCCCGTATCTGGCTATACAATCTAATACTATAGTAAGAGTTATTTCTTTCTGATTATTTCTTCATTAAACTTGCGACAATATTAAAATTTTTATTTTTATCGATTTTCTTAATTTTTCACAGTCGCGTTTGAATACAATAAAGCAATAATCAAATACCGCTACGTAGCTGGCGCCAAGAAAAACATCAATAATAACTCTGAAATACAATTAACGGAGAACTGGCGATATTTCGTAATTTTTCCTACCGTTTCCTCTACACTTCTTTTTGCGGATGTATAGCAAGACGTGAGAGACTGCGCTGAAACAGAGTAGCTACAGTCGTATAATAACGCGCCAACCATTTAGCCGTATCAACATTTATTTACTACCTCACCTTGAACTAGATAGGTTATTTTATTCAGGGAAGTCTACAGCACCGGTCAATTGGCTGCATAGTTTGTAAATAAATAGTAAGATTCTTTACACTTATATTCTCTACGGATCTACGTCGTGTGTAATATTGAGTGGCTGATTGTATTGGAATAGGCAGTGGAGTAGTAGTGCGCAGCAAATTTTGTAAGAAAACTGCATAATATTACGTTACGAGCGTGAAAATTTGTATACTCAATATTTCCTGAAATTTTGACCAATAGAACCCTTCGAGGACACCTCGGTACCACTGGTCACCCTGCTCGAGGGTTCATATGAAAGCTAGTACAGTCATTATCCGGATTTTGTAAGGAAATAATTCCTACCCAAAATTTTATTAATGGAAGTCCTTAAGCATGATCCCAAGTAAAACCTAAAAAAAACCCATAGCCCCAAGCCCAACAACCAGAAGGTGGAAAATCATTTAAAAAATGGTGTTTTTTTTTTTTTTTAAATTGAGGGTGGCGTGCATAGTTATGGGATTTTTTGTAAAAATACCTGCACGAAAATTAACATCCAAGACTCTTCTTTTTGTCCTCCATCCCATAAACTCGTCACTTTCAATAGCTTCCGCCTTGTTTCTATTCCTCTTTAACCTCAGGCTTTCACTGAGGAAGAGGAGGTCATCAAGTATCTTGCCCATTTTGACGGTTCAGAACTTCATGTCAATCGTAAGGTCAGAAAAAAACCTATCTCCAAGGCTTTAGACTATACCACTTCTCTCCCTCGCAGCATCACCCCTTCTGAGAAGAAAGTAAAATAGGTTCGTGTACCCTACTCCGGGAAGCTTCTCTTAGAGATCACTCGTCCCCTCAAACCCATCAATCTTCGTCCTGCTTTTCATAACCCCGTCACTGTTTGTAGCCTCTTCTATGAGCTGAAGAATCCTGTCCCTACTTTTGAGAGAAGTGGAGTCTATAAGCTCCAATGTTCCAACTGCCCAGCTGTCTTTATAGAGGAGACGAGCCGGCAGCTTCGTACCAGAGTCTAAAAGATCGGCTTTTGCTGAGCCTCTTTCGGATTCCGGCCATAAATTCAATCTTGAACAAGCCGTCTTGCTCCATTGTGAGACTTCCGCCAGCATAATGGGGTTGGAAGAGCACTGCAGACCCACCCACCCTCCCTACCGTAGATCCACCAGCGTCAGATACCTTGTTGAAGAAGCTATTCTGTGGATGTAAGAGAGTATACAATATACAAAACTGGGTGTGGTTGTCGGAAGCTTGGTGAGCCTACCAACAATCGATGACATGCAAGTCACAGCTGTGATTGTAATTATTTCATAATCAAAGGAAGATAATGAGCACGGATGTTCATAAGGAATCATATAGATAAGGATAGAAGAGGAATTATGACGAAAAATATCCTAGCCAGGACGGGGATCAAACCCGCGACCTCTCGTTTTCCGGACGAGTGCGATAACCTCTACACCACCAGGCCCCAAGATTAGATCGGGCGTTCCACCTTGTGAAGGAGAGGGTTCGGAGACCACAATACGTTAGGCTGTTGCAAACGCAAAAGAAACCGCTGAGCTCTGGAGGGGTCGCGGGTTCGATTCCCGAACGGGCTGGGAAATTTTTTAGTGAGGAAACCGCTATCCATTTTGTTGAGGGGATTACATCCTCAGAAAACGTCCGCGTCCGGGAGTTTCTGTGAACTGCGTGACGTTACGTGACGTGACGTGTGACGCTTTATGACGTCATCAATAACCTTGACCTACTTTAGGGACTTGGAAAAAGATGCTTTATGACGTCGTCAATGACCTCGACCTTGACCTACTTCAGGGGCAAAAAAATTTCAATTTCCAGCTCACATTATATCAGGCCTAGTATTGTGAGGGAGATTACATCCTCAGAAACTGTCCGCGTCCGGGAGTTTCTGTGAATTGCGTGAAGTCACGTGACGTGATGTGTGACGCTTTATGCCGTCATCAATGACCTTGAGATACTTTGGGGCTTGGAAAAATTTCAACTTCCAGCCGGGATGCTTTATGACGTCATCAGTGACCTTGACCTGCTTTGGGGACTTGGAAAAATTTCAATTTCCACCGGGAGTTTCTGTGAACTGCGTGACGTGACGTGTGACGCATTATGACGTCATCAATGACCTTGACCTACTTTAGGGACTTGAAAAAATTTCAATTTCCAGCCGGGATGCTTTATGACGTCATCAATGATATTGAGAAGGGCCCAGCCAACTCATTTTCTGAGGGGGCATTTTCGCGCCAACGTCATCGCGAGCGCGGGAGGTTGCGGGTTCCCTGCAATGGCCTCTAATTTTTTGTCATAGTTCCTCTTCTATGCTCATCTATTTCATAATTATAAGGAAATGTATTTCAATGTATGTCAACTTGTACAGTGGCGTAATACATTTTTTTTCACATTTGCTATACTTTCGGAGCGCTTTAACTTCATGGAAATGATCGCAACGAAAATTTTTATAAGAACTATTGTTGTAGAGAATTGTACGGAGAATATTTTTGGTCTCTTGACATTCTCCTCAAAAATACATGTTTAGCGAGAAAGATGAGAAAAACTGATAAGTTAATATCTAATAAGTTGATTGGAAAAATTTTTTGGGCCAAGGTCCTCATCGACACTGACCTTCCTCTTTTGTGGAGTCGTCATGAGAGAAGATCCACAGTCTCTTTTCATCTGCTGGTATTCATCGTAATTTTTCTTGACTAGTCATCCTTGAGCTGAAATGAATGGCGACTACAAAATTTTTCGGTGGTGTCAAATAAAGATCGTATTTCACGTCTTTTTTCTGTGTAGTTGTTTAAGGATTCCATGAAGTTGAGGGCCTAGTAAAACCAAAAACTTTTTTGGTTCCAAAATCCGAGGTTTCACCATCCCTGATGAGAGAGGGGGGAGGGGGAGAGCTCGCAGAATTCAATTTTGTTGCAAAATGTAAAGGGCACTAGGCACCAGTATATTTATATGAAAATGCGAAAAGGACGACATTTCGACGCCCAAGCGTCATCATCAGGTTGACGAACAGAATTAAACTGATCTCGACCTGATGATGACGCTATTAGAGCTAGTATAAACTGATACGCGCCTCCTCTTGGAATAAGCCCATTGTAAACAAAAGCCTAGGAAGCCTTGTATAGCCTTGGACTTGGTATTAATTGAAAAAACGAAGGCTTTTCCCGCACATAGTTCTCCTTGCACGTAAAAAATTGTTTCAATCTCAATTTGGACTTGGTATAATAGTATACAGAGGTCTCGGGTATCAGCCTCCCAGTATAAGCCAAGTAGAGCTATTATAAATTGATACAAGCCTCCTCTTGGATTAAGCCTACGGTATAAAGAAGCCTAGTATACAGGGTGGGGCAGAAAGATGTTACCACTTGAACGAAAAACTCCGCGAGGATTCCGCGAGAATTTCGTGGACTTCCCGGGTTGACTGGTAAGATCTTTCTGCCCTACCCTATATAACCTTGAACTTAGTATAGTATAAAGGAGGGATATAGTATACAAGATTCCTAGACCTAGAATAAAGCTAGTATGAGCCTAGTATACCTGTGGTTTACGACCCAGATCAAAGAGAGATCTAGCACGCACGCAAATTTTGAAATGAGAGTAGAGTCAGAGCAAAGACATGAAAGTCAAAATACCTTCCCAAAGCCCCCAATATGGAAAAATTTTTCGTGTTCAAAATCAGTTTAATTGAATATCTGATGAGGATTTTTTTACCGAAGTATTTTGACGCTATCTGCTACTACTCGTCTGATAATTTCAAGAAACTGATGCAGCTGTACCGAGGTGTCCACAGAAGGTTCTATTGGTTAAGATTTCGAGTCAAATCGCTAAGAGTGTACAAATCTTCATACTTGCACTACAATCATGTTTTTTTGTCGCGCTAGTACTCTAAGAATATTAATTCGAACCACGATTGATGTAAAATATATTTCGAAATTAACTCTTACTCAGTACATATACAGCTGCAGAAAAGCGTAGGCAGGCTAAATAGAAAATTGACAAGACTGAAAATGATCGAAAAGGAAAAACTGTGGGATTTTACTATACGACTAAAACGTATACCACAAAATAATTAATATATACAGTATTTTACAGTATTATCGTATATGACTACTACTACGAGTATACGTCGACTATTACAGGTACATGAAAAAATGCAAAAGAGAAGGACGCTTAAAATACAGTGGCATTTTATTAAGGTAGCGGTGTGTACTATAATATAATACGTACTACATTATTGCGATATTTTGGAATAAAACGTGTTATTTCCGTCGATGCTTATTTTCGATTAGAGGTCACAAACGTAGTACATTTCTGTTTATTTTTTCACGATTAAGCCTATACGTATACGGGAAATTTCATATGAGCGAGCTTAACATATCCAAAAGTACTGTAGAGGAAGTGAAATACGATTCGACATTATACGATACCACATGGAGTTATGGACTTGTTTTTCTCTTTTTCTGTCAAAGTGAAAAAATTTCAACAGTTATTACTGACATGCAGTGTGGTAGAACGCGAGCCCAGATAATTTTAGACACCAACGAGCCTCATAAAGGCGAACTATATGAGAACCATAAAATACCGTACATGTATATTAATTCCGTGTTGCACTCGAAAATATCAAAGTGAAGCAAGGTATAGCTAAACGCTACAAGTTATGTTGAAAAAAAGTGAAATCCCGTAAACGCTAATAAAAAGAAAGAAACTATTCGGAAAAAAAACTTGCTGATGGGTATTTTGCCATCTGAGCCAACTAAAGGGTAGTATTTTAGAATTTTATGGGAGTACGACCTGTAATAGGGAACTGAACTATCCACACTTGAAGCGTTTTTTCTTTCGGTTCATTTACTTTCTCTATAATTTTCCAAATGTACATCATTTGCTTTGTAGAGCCACATACGATGTATTGGAACACCTCGTTTGGAGGTTTTTATTCATAGAAAATTGTTGAAACTTGTTTAGTTCAGGTCGTGAGGCACTTTTAATCAAAAATAAGGATTGTGTCTAAATCTAAAACAAGGAATTTTGTCTCGAGTTTTCGTCGCGATTTGAAAGCATTAGCTACAACGGTCCATGTCGAGTGTTCTACAAGGTAATTTTGAATATTTGGAGTGAATTAAATGAGAGTATGCCCTTCTTCTCAAACCTTCATTTTTAGCAGTTGCTTACGAAATAATCTTCGCGTCTTCCAAGTGTCTCGATAGATGCAACAATGACTTTACCTGGATGATCTGGAGAGAGAAGTCGTTCAGTCGGTTATAAAACTCTTGACTCTGCTCATTTGTCAGTTCCGGAGCTCGGAACCAATTTCCAGAAAGCAGCAGCTCTCAAAAAAGAGCTATTGACTCTTTGAGAGGAGAGCTGTGTCGAGCTTTTGGCGTCTATAATCAGCTTCATGAGTCATGAGCTTGTGACAAAAATATTACCTAAATTATCCACTTAAATTTTCAAGTCTGAAATACTGTACAATTGGCTCCTTGTTAGTATTCTCTTGTCTGTTTTTTCTCGACTTCTTCAATTTTTCACTAAATCAGCTGTACGAACTGTTACCAAAGACAAAGTGTTCAAGTTGTCGGAGCGCTAAAATTGGTGAAATTGAGATGAAAATTTAGGGTTTTAGCGTCTTCTTTGAGAACTGAGAGCTTCTTTAAAATAAAAGGGGTAAACCGCTTTTAAGATAGCCGCGAGCCGTACCTCAGCTAGCCCAGGGAACGGGAGCTCATTTTGGCTCCAGCTATAGAAAAAAAATGGAAGTGGAGCCGTTCCTTAGCACTTTTGAGAGTTCAGTCACATAAGTGTTCGGGGAGCTGGACTTTGTTCATAATTTTCATCGGCAACGCGGTTGATCGTAAACCACAACCTCTTCTCAGTCATCCCTGCATCCTATAAAAAGCGTCCCCTCTATTTCTCTGTCTACCTCTTATAAACTGGGTCTGAAATTACGGTTCGTTTGTTGGCAAGGGTGTTGGAGGCTGGAAGCACTTTGCTCATCGGAGGTACCTTGCCTCCACCTCCGCCTCACGGGAGGCATAGGCGGGGACTAGCTAAAATTTTGAAGGTTTGGAGACTTGGAGGCGCCTTCAAAGATCCTTTTAAGACATCTGAAGGGACCTCCAAGTGCCTCCAGAGACGGAGTCAGAGGCAGTGTTGGAGACGCCTCCGAAGACGCCTTTGGAGTCGCCTCCGGAAGCACTTTCAACGTTGATCAGTAAGACCAGATGTAGCATATTAGCCTACCAGTGTTGCCAGATGATATATTTTCTATAATTATTGTAGTTTTCTATGGAGATTCAATGTTGAGTGCTGTGCATTCAGCAACTTTGATGCTAGCGCTGCTAAAACCAGAATCTGTCCACTGGCAACACTGATAGGTGTATATGCTTCATGTGGTCACACTGATGAACGTTGAAAGTGCCTTTGGAGGCGAATCCGCAGGCGTCTATAAAGCAGTCTCTAACATTGCCTCCGGAGGCACTTGGAGGTGCTTCCAGAGATACACTTTGGAGGTTAAGACTGAGGCGCCTCCAAACAAGTCCACTGCAGGCAACCAGAGTCAGAGGGTCATTTTCGGTATTCGTTCCGCAGGTGGAGGCTTCCAAAAAAATAATGCCTCCAACCACGGCCGTGCTCCAACGCCTTCGCTTGTTGATATTTTCATTGTTTACTCATGATCGCGGATGCAGCAGTAAGCCATCACTTGTGACATCACACATAATCATCAGTCTATTAAGAAGTTGAACTGAAAACTAGCTTAATTGCTTTACTTAAAGCTTGAAAATAAGTAGATATATTATTTTTCCTCATCAAAAATTGAAATTATGTAGACATTTATTCAATTGAAGGTACATAGTTTTTCATAAGGAAAAAGCATGCAGAGAGACAAAAGTTATTGATCGATTATCAAATATCTTTTGTTTAATGAGGCCTACTGGTCTCAGCTCTTAGCTGCTATTCCTGCATAGACACGATCAATTTTTTTTACGAGGTCAAGATTATTGGTATTGTACGCATTAATCGATTCATGTTTTGAAAAATTGTAAGAAATGGAAAGTTCATTTTCACCAGTGAGAAACTTTTTAGAAGGTATCGTTACCTATAAATCCTTTGGGATTTTTGAAATAGGCCCATGTCGATTTTGTAGCAGTCTATCTTGAAAACTTAATATGCAGAACAAATGGCTAACATTTCAAAAGGTACATCTTATCGAACTTCCACAACTCGTGACATTATAGAAAATCGATTCATTACATATTAATATCGGTGACGTCAGCAGGGTTACTTGTTATTCGATTTACACTATCCAAAACTTCGATTTTATTGTGGAATGATAGGCTACCGGTCTCTCTATTCCATAAACAAGCTACTTTCTTACAAATTGTAATTGACCTCGCGTGTATGTTTTTTCTAGTTTTATTAGGTTATTTTTATGGAAGAATATCTTTCATCTTTCGCAATGCATCAGGGTACCTTAATAAATATCACAAAAATGCGATTTTTCATTACAAAAACAAAAATGGCGAAAAATAGTATAAACTACGAAATGAAAAGTAAAACAGATAAAGAAGAGGAGAGAAAAATGATTATCGCAAATTTAACTTTCAATTGACGGCTCCGAAATCCGTTATTTTTCAAATACTTATTCACGCTTCGAGGGACACTCAGATAATTGATCCACGAAGTGAACGGGGTCGACCTCGATGGCAGACATTGGTGATTGAAGACTAATAAAATACATAATGGTTTGTACTTACAACGAGACGGAGAAAGGGATTTCATAGCGCTTACTGAATATCGATTTCGACGTTCCTTAAAAAATTACCGGTAAATTATTCGCTTCCTTTGATTAGTATTGCAGTCTAATTAAGTATAAATAGAAATATGTCGAGCTGAGAAAATGTACTTATAATATCATCAATATTTCCATCTGACATTGTATTTTTCAAAGCATTGAATGGTAATTTTGGAAAAAATTTAATATTTCCAATCATCAGAACCAACAAAATGATTACAGTTATAATAATAAAAATTAGAACGTATCTCAAAGTACGTGAATTTACGTTAGAATAAACTTTCTTACTCGACGTATAACTTGACACAATTTTTTTTTCTCTTTTCAATTTTAAATAGTGAAGTTACGTATTACCATACGATGCATAGAGATAATATATTAACGTAAAAATATTACAGGAATGGAAGAACGAGCTATATAAAGAAGGTTATGTATTGATGTATTAAAAATAAATCAATCATTATTAGCACGATGAGTATAGAAATAAACGAGGGACCATATGTCTAAGTTAAAATGAGGATAAAATAATACTTCTTTGTTCGAACATACGACCCGACATAGAGACAGTCATGAATCTATACAACTCCGTATTTCTCATTTTTCCATACCAATATTGCTCGTACTGGATACAATTACTGCTCCGATGTTTTCAACCGCTTTAGGAATATCGTTTCGCGGCTCTACGTTCAGCAAAATAACAGCTCGATCTTTCATGACGACGATATCGTATAAATTTATAATTACGAAATGAAACGAACAGGACAGGAGGAAAAAAATAAAAGATAGAGAAACATTGATAAAGGTAACTTATGGTAAAAACAGGTGATTTTAAAATTTATTATTTATAAGAATAATGGTGTCCTACAATATTTTTGCTTCTATAAATCCTATAGAAAAAAAGGAAGCCAAAATTTGTAGAAACGATTACGCTTAACAGCCGGTATGAAGAAGCATTTTACATAAACGCCATATCCTCGTCCAGCCGAATCTTCCGGAGTCGATGGACGACTCTTGGTAGGCGAAATGTGTCTGGCTGAACGAATCGAAAGGTTCGTATCCGGAGAGAAACGGTGTGGCAGAGATGGCCATTTTTTGTGGCGTTATGTTCGGTGTGGTCATTTTGTATGAGCAAGAGAAAATCTGTGAACACGAAAAAATATGACAAAAAAATTAGAAAATGCGATAGCCTTGACCATACTAGGCTACTAGGTAATTCAGTAACCCTATTCATTATCTTTCTGCGTTATTTTATTTATTCAATCGATCCACGCGCGTGCCGAAAATGTTATCAGTAATGAATAATTTCGAGAATAAAGCTGTACCCGTATTTGTACAACGATTAGAATTGTCAGCGCTTTCATAATAAGGCGCAGTGAAAATTAATGGAGTCGCTTGTACAGCAGTATAATATTTGCGTAGGCTTTCCTATCGTAGACATGGTCTTAGCTCGTCAGATACTTTCGCATGAGTTTACGTCATCGGCAATTATGTTTGACGACATCGAAATTAGTAGATTACTTAAATGGGGCGCGAAGAAGTGGAGCAATTGATTTAATTTTCGAATTCTTCGAGACAAAGTTCGTTTGTTTGGTTTTTCAACGAGAACGGTTTCAGCATCCGAGTTCTTCCAAAGAAAGTATGCTTTGAGTTGAAATAAATGAAAAATTTTCCGTGATTGCCAGTGTTGTACATTATTTGTGTTTCTCAAACATTTTCCCATTCTGTTTACAATAAATTCTCGAGCTTTACTATTCATATCCGTCTATTTTAATTTTGAACAAAAGACAAGAAAAAAAATATATATTTTGCGCATGGTATTTCAATCTAACTGAGTCCTAATATTTTTTTTTCCAACTTTTCGTTTGCACGTTATAAATTTTTCTGTTGTTTTTTTTCTTTTTATGACCTAAAGTAATTGCCTGCAAGTTGTGGGAATAAAGACTAAGAAGGTAATGAAGTACTTAGGCATTTGATTTGACTTGGAACTGGGCTCGACAAACCATTTCATGATGAGAAACGTAAAGGACCAAGAGAATCAAGAAGAAGAATCTTCGTATATCCCGCAATGGGCCGACTCCATGAAGATACCCAATTGTTAAGATCTACCCCTGTGAGGCTCTCACACTTTTGGTTGTAATGAAGGGGATCGAGCGGAACTGAACCTATGAGCCCCTCAGCCTGGCGTACAGTAGACTAAGAAGAACTTTACACCAACTACTACATTTTGTACGACCAATATTCAATAAAGATGGAAGTGGCGACAATAACTTTCTCAACTGTTAGTTGAGAGGAGACCTTCGATGTTATGCGTGACGCCCCAAACTGATGACGTCATTTGAGGGTCTTGGAAAAAATCGCACGTCACATCGTTCGCACCTAGTGAGTTTTCTTTCATTTATGCGTCAATTGAGACAAACAGGAAACCTAGTCTCCTCCAATGAAAGCGAATTGAAAAGATTGTTATATTTTCTCTCTCACACTATTGTGAATGATTGCAAAGATGAAAGTTAAGATTGAAACTTTGTATTTCATCAGTTGTTCTTTCAGAAAATACTTATAAGATAATCATTATTCATATGGAATAAAATGAGTTCAAAACCGCAAGAGCTTAGCACGGTGAACTTGGTGCTTTGTCGAGGCTCGTTTGCGTTTCTTCGACGCTTTAAGTCTGGGATCGACTAGAGGCAGATCACTCCTGTACCAAGAATCAGTCGGTCTAACCGAAAAATTATGAATAAATTCCACATTTCTGCGGCGTTGTTCCGAAACCTTCTTCTTGAGAGCGCGTTTCAATGCACGGTCTGTACGGTAGAGTCGGTACCATCTCCTTGAGACCTGCAATGCTGCTGTCATTGAAGTAGGATCCAGCATCCGGAATATGGAAGTGGATACTTCTACCGGCAAGGCAGAAATAATGTCAAACTTTCGATCCATCGTGAGCAAAGCTTCCGATTGAGATCGAATCACATGCATAACATTGTAGAAAGCCATTATAATGGGAAAAATTTTTAATAGCGATGCAATTTTCAAGTTGACTATAAGAGCTTATCGAGTGTAAGAGTTGTTGATCGCTACTAACCCCTCACCCCTCTCGACGCCTCTTATATAGTCCCCAATACTGCTCTGTCATTGGCTGGATGCAGAACAACCAATCAGATTGCATGATAATTGTTAATACTGAACTGTGATTGGTTGATATATTAACGACCAATTAGAGATGTCCACGTAAGTAACTATCCATTTCTATGTGCAGGGAAGAATCAATATGAACGATTTTTCCTGTTATCTTCCTCAATTTCACATTATAGTGTTAATCTTTTAAATTGTTGGTTGCTGCCAAACTCTTACCATCCATTTCTAATACAGTACCAAAATTCCGCTTTCTTATTGGCCCAGCTCGCCAGTACTGCCTTCTCATTGGCTTAATCCAGTACAACCAATTGGATTGCATCATCATGTTGAATACTGAGCTGTGATTGGTTGATTTATATATAATTGATTAGATGTGTTCACGTATGTGTGGATAACAGATTGGTTTAATCTAATCCTCTTTTCTCTTTATTTTTTATTGGTTTACTCATCAAATCGGCTCCCCCTCGTTTCGTCCAAAGACATTTCGTCCATTTTGCTTTTTGTCCTTATGACATTTTGTCCATGATGCTTTTTGTCCAAAATTTTTTGGTCCAAATTTTATCCAAAATATTCTTTTAAATAAGGGTTTCATTCATTTTCTGGTCTTGCTTGACGGGCCCCAGGGATTTCCAAATGGACGCGTGGTGTACCTCCAGTAATTTCTGAAAGTGCACATTACGAACACATTATTTGTTCGGAGTGTATTGTAGAGCACGCTATCGGAAACCTTCCATACATTAGAAGGATATCCCGGTGGTACTGCCTTTCTGCGTTCCCTGCGAGGGCGTCCTCTGACGTACGTCTTGTCAAAGTAAGACGCCAAACCGTCGACGTCTTCGTCGTCGAAAACACTCTATACGTCATCCAAGGAAATGGAGGATAAGGCAAACAGTAGAGCTACATGAATATAATATGTATTCTTCAATTTTGTGAATAACAATAATAACTACGTTGGATGAGCAAGTATCGATGAACGCAGACAAGAAACACCATTTACTCGTGAAGTGCATGCCTATTCTCTTCACCTCTCCATTTACTTCATGCATGTAAGTACTAGTACAAGCCATAAATCTACATCAAAGTTCTGACAATGAGTTTCTCATGTTTTAGTTGTGCGAGAAAATTTTACGAAATATCCTCTGGACGAAAAAAGTTGGACAAAGTGTCATTGGACAAAAAGACGTGGAACCATCAAATTTATTTCCTCTTGATTCATTGGATTCACTCTGCTGGTGTGAGAAGCGTCAATTTTTTGTGTGAAGGAAACTTTTCATAAAATTTTTGGTCAATATGAAAGCGTGGAGTGCGTCTACCTTCACGCTCTTTAATCAATTCCTCCTTACGTTGATTTGAGGTTCAAAAATCCGCTCTAATCTGTACTACTCCTTCATTTACGTCATTTCAGATTTGTGAGAACAACATTCATTAGCTTTGATTTCAGAGACGATGGTAAAATTCAATATTAAGAGAAAAAGACCCTTCCCTCCATTTGTTATCGCTCGATTTCTTGTTTTTACCGACTTTTTTTTTATTTTTTTCGTGGACATGATAATGAATGGCTTAGGAGAGACAAAGATAGCATTACGTGCTTTAGCATTCTGTTTGTATATTAAATGGCTGTTCGCTCATCTCCACTAAAATCTCTCTCTTCCACCCAGCCTTTTCTTTCTCTTTTAAAGATGCATGTCTTATATACAGTCGTAGTTTTTCTCTTCTAATAAAAGGGAATCGGTGAGAACTTCTTTTAGTGCGTAGTTTCTATTTCCCCCTTCAATTGCAAAGATGAAAGATAAGATGAAAACTTTGTATTTTGTCAGTTGTCATTTTAGAAAAAACTTATAAGATAATCATTAATCATATAAAATAAAATGAGTTTAAAACCGCAAGAGCTTAACACGCTGAATTTCGTGCTTGGTTGAAGCTCGTTTGCGTTTCTTCGACGCTTTAATTCTCGGATCGACGAGAGGCAGATCACTCCTGTACCAAGAGTCAGTTGGTCGGACCGAAAAATTATGAATAAATTCCACATTTCTGCGGCGTTGTTCCAAGACCTTTGTCTTGAGAGCGCGTCTCAACGGACGGTCTGCACGATAGAGTCGGTACCATCTCTTCGAGACCTGCATTGCTGCTGCCATTGAAGTAGGATCCAGCATCCGGAATATGGAAGTGGATATTTCTACCGGTAAGGCAGAAATAATGTCAAACTTTCGATCGATCGTTAGCAAAGCTTCCGATTGAGATCGAATCACATGCATAACATTGTAGAAAGCCATTTTAATGGGATGAAAATTTTGAAATAGCGATGCAATTTTCAAGTTCACAATAAGAGCTTGTTGACAGTAAGAGTTGTTGATCGCTACTAACCCCTCACCCCTCTCGACTCCTTTTATATAGCTACCAATACTGCTCTTTCATTGGCTGAATGCTGAACAACCAATCAGGTTGCATCATAATTGTTAATACTGAGCTGTGATTGGTTGATGTACTAACAACCAATTAGAGATGTCCACGTAGATAACTATCCACTTCTAAGTGCAGGGAAGAATAGATATGAATGATTTTTCATATTATCTTCCTCAATAATCACTTTATAGTATTAATTCTGTACGTTGTTGGTCGCTGCCCTCTTGATTTATCGGGCCGACCCTGCTGGAGTGATAATGATCAATTTTTTTAATGAAGGAAAATTTTCCTACAATTTTCGGACGATATAAATGCGTGGAGTGCTACCTACACGCTCTTCAATCAACTCGCTGATTTGAGGTTGCAAAATCCGCTCTAAATACTACTCCTTTACCTACATAATTTCAGGTTTATGAGAACTACGTGATTTCAGAGACTGATGGTAAAATTTGATAATCGGAGGAAAACACCCTTCCCCTCCAATGCTGATCGCTTGATTTCTCGCTTTTGTTTGTGGACATGATATCAAATGAAGGTGACATTGTACTCAAATTTACAAGTCATAACTTAAAGAGAGACAAGGATTGCATTATGTGCTCTAGTATTCTGTTCAATATTGGATGGCTGTTCGCCCATTTCCACTTAAATCTCTCTCTTCCACAGAGCTTTTTCTCTCTCTTTATGATGCATCCTTTATACAGCTACAGGTCTTTTCTAATAGAAGGGAAATGGCAAGAACTTCTTCCGTGCATTTTTTTTTTTTTTTTTTTGTTTTTATAAAATCGATCGTACATGAACTGCCTAATGGCATTTACATAAAGGTAGGACAGATAATGGGACAATCAACTTCTTCCGTGCATAGTTTTTTTTTCCCCCACTACAGTGAATGATTGCAAAGATTAAAGTTGACGTTAAAACTCTATATTTTGTCAGTTGTCATTCTAGAAATACTTATAGGATAATCATTAATCATACAAAATAAATTGAGTTCAAAACCGCAAGAGCTTTGGACGCTGAACTTGGTGCTCTGTCGAGGCTCGTTTGCGTTTCTTTGACGCTTCAAGTCTGGGATTGGCCAGAGGCAGATCACTCCTGTACCAAGAGTCAGTTGGTCGGACCGAAAAATTATGAATAAATTCCACATTTCTGCGGCGTCGTTCCAAGACCTTCTTCTTGAGATCGCGTTTCAATGCACGGTCTGCACGGTAGAGTCGGTACCATCTCCTTGAGACCTGCAGCGCTGCTGTCATTGAAGTAGGATCCAGCATCCGGAATATGGAAGTGGATATCTCTACCGGCAAGGCAGAAATAATATCAAATTTTTGATCCATCGCTTCTGATTGAGATCGAATCACATGCATAACATTGTAGAAAGCCATTTTAATGGGAAAAAATTTGGAATAGCGATGCAATTTTCAAGTTCACAATATGAGCTTGTTGACTGTATGAGTTGTTGATCGCTACTAACCCCTCACCCCTCTCGACTCCTCTTATATAGCTACCAATACTGCTCTGTCATTGGCTGGATCCAGAACAACCAATCAGATTGCATCATAGTTATCAATACTCAGCTGTGATTGGTTGATATATTAATGACCAATTATAGAGGGTGCAGGGAAGAGTAGATATGAACGACTTTTCCTGTTACCTTCCTCAATTTCATACTATAGTATTGATCTTCTAAGTTGTTGGTCGCTGCCAACCGCTCATCCTCTAATTCTAGTACAGTTCCTAAATTCCGCTCTGTTATGGTCCCTGCTCGCCAATACTGCTTTCTCATTGGCTGAATGTAGAACAATTTGGATTCCATCATCATGTTGAGTACTGAGCTGTGATTGTTTGATGTACATGTACACTTGATTAGATGTATTCGCATCCTCATGTGTCGAGTACAGATTGGTTAACGCAATCCTCGTTTTTATTTATATCTTTTCCTTGGGTTTATTCATCAAATCTATTTCCTCTTGATTTATCGGATCGACCCGGCTGGGGTGATAATGGTCAATTTGTTGAATGAAGGAAAATTTCCTACAATTTTTGGTCGATATGAATGCGTGGAGTGCGTCTACCTTTACGCTTTTTAATTAATTCCTTCTTACTCTATGCTAATTTGAGGTTGAAAAATCCGCTCTAAATACTACTTCTCACCTACATGATTTCAGATTTATGAGAACTACGTTTGTTAGATTTAATTTCAGAGGCGGATGGTAAAATTTGATAATCGGAGGAAAGCATATCCCTTTCCCTCCAATTCTGATCACTCGATTTTTCTTTTTTTTTTTTTTGTGGAGATGATATTGAATGGAGGTGACATTATCCTCGAATTTACAAGCCGTAACTCAAGAAGAGACGGAGATTGCATTATGTGCTTTAGTATTCTGTTCAGATCGAATGCTGTTCGCCCATTCCCACTAAAATCTTTTCTCTCTTTTCCACCGAGCTTTTTATGATGTATCTATTATAGAGCCACAGGTTTTTTTTTTTTTTTTTTCTAATAGAAAGGAAATGGTAAAAACTTTTTCAGTGCGTAGTTTTCTCTTCTTGCTCCCTCTATTGTGAATGATTGCAAAGATGAAAGTCAAGATTGAAACTTTGTATTTCATCAATTGTCCTCTCAGAAAACACTTATATAAGATAATCATTAATTATACAAAATAAATTGAGTTCAAAACCGCAAGAGCTTTGCACGTTGAACTTGGTGCTTTGTCGAGGCTCGTTTGCGTTTCTTTGACACTTCAAGTCTGGGATTGGCCAGAGGCAGATCACTCCTGTACCAAGAGTCAGTTGGTCGAACCGAAAAGTTATGAATGAATTCCACATTTCTGCGGCGCTGTTCCAAGAGCTTCTTCTTGAGAGCGCGTTTCAATGCACGGTCTGCACGGTAGAGTCGGTACCATCTCTTCGAGACCTGCATTGCTGCTGCCATTGAAGTAGGATCCAGCATCCGGAATATGGAAGTGGATATCTCTACCGGCAAGGCAGAAATAATATCAAATTTTTGATCCATCGTGAGCAAAGCTTCTGATTGAGATCGAATCACATGCATAAGATTGTAGAAAGCCATTTTAATGGAAAGAAAATTTGAAATAGCGATACAATTTTTAAGTTCACAATAATAGCTTGTTAAGTGTAAGAGTTGTTGATCGCTACTAACCCCTCACCCCTCTCGTCTCCTATTATATAGCTACCAATACTGCTCTGTCATTGGCTGGGTACAGAACAACCAATCAGATTGCATCATAGTTATCAATACTCAGCTGTGATTGGTTGATACAGATACAAGCAATCAGAGATAGTCACGTACATAATTGGGCTCTTTGCTGTGTGCAAGGAAGAATAGATGTCAATTTGGCTCTGTACTACCATTTTTCAGGTTGTCAATAGCTGCCAACCATCCACCCTTACTTTTAATACACTTCCCATATTCTGCTCTCTTAGTCTCTTATTGGCTCAGCTTGCTAATACTGCCCTGTCATTGGCTAAATTTAGAACAACCAATCAGATTGCATCATGATGATGAATGGTGAGCTGTGATTGGTTGATTTACATTTACATTCAATTGGATGTGTTCCCATGTGTGCATAACAGATTGGTTAATATAATCTTCTTTTCATTTGATTTTCATTGATTTATTCATCAGCTTTTTTCCTCTTGATTTATCTGATTGGCTCTATAAATGTAAACTTTTCCCATAAAAATAAATTTCCCCACAATGTTCTATCAATTTAAATGCGAGGAGTGCTTCCACCTTTACCCTCATTATTCACATTGCTCCGTTACCAAAATAATTTGAATTTTCTTCATTCCAGAGACGGCGGGTAGTATTTTATAATCGGAGAAGGAGACCTTTCTCAATTACTTTTGACCTCTCAATTTCTTGCTTTCGTTAGTGGATATTTCTCCTAAAATCTTCTCTCTCTCTCCCTTTCTCCGAGTCTTCTCCCCCATTTCAAAGATGCGCCCATAGTTTTCTTTGGAACGACGGTGGGCAGCGAATACACATTTAACCAGAGACTCCTTCCTCCTTGAGAAAAAAACAAAAAAAAACTATTTATAGTAAGCTCGTGGCACTTTTCATTCACTAATCGGAAGGTCTTCTTCTTCTTTTTCGTATCGCGATTAGGCCTGAGGGTGGCCTGTCTGCGTTGGTGTATTATCCTCGGAGGAATCGGACGTGTCCATCAACCTCTTCCTAGGTCTTCCCTGAGGTCTTTTGTCTGTCGGCGTATACTGTAGAACCATCCTTGGGGAACGGTGGTTTTCCATTCGCTCGACGTGCTCTTTCCATTTCTTTCTATAAGTTTTAATTCTCTTCGTCACTGGCGTTACTCCTAAGCCTTCTCTTATATCGTTAGATCTTCTTCTATCGCTTAGGGTGACCCCGGCTGTCCTTCTCATGAATCGTATTTCAGCTGCTTCTATGCGTCTTTTATCGGCTTTTCGGAGTGCCCATGTTTCTGAGCCGTAGGTCAACATTGGTATCGCTAGGGTATAAACTTATATTCTCGTACAGCGTCGAGTTTTATTTGAATTAAGTATTTTGTTTATTAAGCCGCTCAGTTTCAAGAACTTGCACAGTTTGTTATGCACATCTATCTCACCGGTGTACGACATGTCCACTCCCAAGGTCTCCTTCATAAACTACGTTAATTGAGGCCAGCAGAAAATCTGTTTCATGGAAGGATTTTTGACATGTACTCTGAGTCTGGTGACGTCATGAGAGTATTGAAAAATTACAGAGCTCTTTCCCCTAATTCGAGTTTCGCAAACTATTAAACTATACTCTGATAACGTCATGACCCAGTGAGTGACCTTGACCTAGTTTGGAGAGTTCATTTCAATCTTTTTTCTCTACAGTGTATAAAATGGCCTTCAAACTATTCCTACGTCTTCTTCAAACCTTTTCTCTGGGGTCTGTAAAAGTATGTATTGGCAAAAGAAGAAGTGAACGAAGAGAAAGATTTTCTCTTTCTTCGAAGATCAGTATAATGTTTTCATAATTTAATATTCTTCTCAAAAGGGAAAATCTCAAGTTTATTACACATGCCTTCGAAATGATTATAACGTTTTAATTTTTGATTTTCTCCACATCCCTGAATAGACAAGAAGCATTGATTTTCCCACCATCTGGTCTATAGAAATTCTTCATCATTGAACCGCCGTATTATTGTGAATTGGGTCCAGTTCAGTGAACTGTTGGCATTACAAAAATGTTATCATGTCTTCAAGAACATCAAATTCCTTTCGAGTTAATTTTTACATACCCATCTACTTCGAAAGGGGAGCTGTCGTGCTCGAAGTCTGCTGAAATGATAGTCGCTTCTGAATTCAGTCTCGCTCATTTTCTTAAAATTCGTCCACAGCTCTTCAAATTCTACTTATTAAAAATATTTTCTTTCTCTCATCCAATCTCGCGGAGTCGATGTTCGAAATTCCGCCGAAAAATTGATCTTTATTCTGGTAACCATTACGTTTCAACGATCTCGTAAATATTCTACGTAAACAGGTCACGTTTCTAGCTTTTAACTTTATTATCATCCGTAACTTATTAGCGTCGACTAAACGCGCGCTTGGCTAGACTAATCTAGTTTCCATCTATACCGAGTGCGATAATTCCATCAATAAGGTAAAAACTCGGCGACTTCCCATCATCCATACAAAAGGCTCGAATGCATCAAGGACGCGTCCCGGCACTTTTTCGAATGCAACGTAGGTCGTCCGTGTTATAATATTTTAACCATCACGCCCTGAACTGGATTTCGATTTCTACAGACGCAAAATTTATATAAAAATGTAGCCGTAAAATTCGCGAACATTCACGACATCGGAGGAACCGAGTTCCCTTTTTGTTTCGCCTTCGATAATTCGATCCCTCAACGACGTGACGACGTCTGTAAAGAGTATTATAGGTATTTAGGTGCTCGGTCGAGGTATTTTCATTTATCATATCGAATTTTCAATAAAATATTTACGCGTACTACAGCATATCGAAATAGAAGCGCGAGTTTGACCTTCAATTATTATCGTACTCCACCCAAGCAGAACTGAAAAACGAACTACTGTGCTGTAGGACACTTGGGTATATGAATCGAGTTAATTTTGCGATTTTGTTTTTATTACACGACATTACAACTGTCTTTCTACGCCTAAAGGTGAAGGAGAATGTTTTTGTAGTCGCTGAGTCGCGTGATGTAACTCAACGTCCGGAATGAAAAATTGAAAAATCTTCTCAACCGTTTCCCGACGTCGTGCGTAAACTAATTTTTTAGACTTTCTAGACCGAAGAGAGGAAGGCTTATTCTACGCGTCATCTACACGAAAACGTGAGAGAAAACAACGCCGACTGACGTGGTCCTTTTATGTAGACTAGGGTACCACACACCCATAGTCTGCCTCTGACAGCGACGATTAGTCTACGCAGCTTTATTGAGAATTTTTAATTAAATTGTAAAACGTCGACTAGATGGCTTCATGTATGTCGGCGGGTAATCATAATTTTATAATAATCCTTGCATATTGAAATCCTACGTACGGTAATACCTTGAGCCAAGAGTATTCTACATTTGAAAATTGAGACGAGAAACATTAGTGTCGCGTTCTTCTTCGATTTCTGATGCACGCCCTGAAGGTAGGCGATGACCTATATTTCGAAGGGAGGAAAAGCACCTCTTTCATTATAAGTAAAAAAATCTGAAGGATCGTATTATGGTCATTAGGAAAACACAACGTGATACAAATTACAGGATTCAATACACCTCAGCCGACGGGTCAAGAAACCCGACAATTACGTGAATCATCGACGAAGTATGAGCTATCGTCGGTGTCGTTACCCGAGTAAATTGTTCGAAATATTATTACATTTATTTATTGGTTTTTTCAGAGGTTCGTACCACGAATAGAATGCACGGGTTAAATGACTTCTAAAAGGGAATACCGAATAATTGATTTTTATTGTTTCGTGCGTTAGATTAAGGTACGATCTAAGATGTGGAAGGGCAAGTTCAAGTGGTAGAAATATACGATGACAGTTCATAGCGAACAGAAGGCGACAGGGAAGTTCTAATGTATTTAGCTCTTATCATTTAATAGAGATTTTACGACTGAAATCTGTATTAGCAAGTGCAGTAACCTACGTTTGAAAATAATGAGAAGATATTTTACGTCATAATTGCTCGCCTGGGACTATCATAAATAATTTTAAACAGATGAGAGCGGTTATTGTAACATAATGGCCGGATGGAGAGGAAATATTACCCTTGAAGTCATGTTGATGATATTGATTTGAATAACAGAAAATTTTTATTTGTCAATTTCCTCTTAAATCAACAAATTTCATGGAACGTTTAGTGGGGAGGTACGGCCATAGATTTCACTCGTCGCTTTTCTAGAAGTGTCAAAGGACGAAGACATCGATTGCCTTGCGTAGGTTCGTCTTCATTATCTCAAAAAAAAACCCTAATAATTAACACATATGTCCTCAATGAGGATTATATTCTTTATTGAATTCAATTAATGATGAAATTAAGGCACATAATTGGAAAGTATTCTACCGTTTATTGTTCTGTGCTGTCAATTTTGAATAATAAACTGTATTAATTAGGAGGATTATTCTCATGTATTGTCGTCGGCAGGAAATTTCGTCCTGTTTCTTATGATAAAAAACAGAAAATCGACCATTCTTTATCACCCCGAAGTATACCCCCGGATTCTATAGAAGTTACTTTTATTCCTTGCTATTTTCCCTTTCTTCTAGAGGCGTTGCTTGGGTGTGTTCTTTTTCTCGCTCATATCTTCTTTTTCGCACCACTCATCTTGTCGAAGTAAATATGATAGAATTGATACGATTTGTTGAGTTATGGACAGACATCCCGAGGAAAGGCATACTTTTAAAGAGTAAAACGAAGAGTAATTTGCATTGTGGTTCTTGCAATTTACTCTTTTCTTGAGTGAGCCTCACGTCGGTAAATAAGATAGTATTCGAGATGAGTCAAAGAGTAGAATTTAAATTTTGGTCGTCATTGAGTTGGTGTGTACAATATTTGTGTGCAGCGATAGGTATAGAAGTTCATAATCGCTAGAGCTTGTGCACCATAGTGCTTCGTCGAGTCTCTCCCGTCTGTTCAATATCTCACTTCGTTCATTTCTATAGAAACTTCCTCCTTCTCTCTTCCTCTCTTGTTTGTTTGTAAAGATCAATTAGTTTATTCTCTTATCAAATCACAACCATCCTGTTCGAAAGTTCTTGATAGAGATGTCTGAATAAGGCAAATGCAAATGTGATCAACGGAATTAATCAACGCTGCCACTGCTCCCGTGTATCTATGTGAGTACCTTTATTAATGAAGTTTTTGATTATGAAATTGAAGCTTCCGCTTGAATTACAGTCTCCTGTTGTTTCTTTCGATAAAAGAGACTTTATAAGATTGTTTCTTTTCTCTCTCTTATTTCTGAGAATGATTGCAAAGATGAAAGATAAGACTTTGTATTTTGTCACTCGTCATTTTAGAAAAGACTTATAAGATAATCATTAATCTTATAAAATAAAATGAGTTCAAAACCGCAAGAGCTTAGCACTCTGAATTTCATGCTTTGTCGAGGCTCGTTTGCGTTTCTTCGTCGTTTTAAGTCTGTGATCGGCCACAGGCAGATCACTCCTGTACCAAGAGTCAGTTGTTCGGACCGAGAAATTATGAATAAATTCGACCTTCCTGCGGCGCTGTTCCAATACCCTCTTCTTGAGAGCACGCCTTAGCGGTCGGTCGGCACGATAAAGTCGGTACCATTGTCTTGAGACTTGCATCGCAGCCATCATTGAGGTAGAATCCAACATCCGGAATATAGAAGTGGATATTTCTACCGGCAAGGCAGAAATAATGTCAAACTTTCGATCCATCGTAAGCAAAGCTTCCGATTGAGATCGAATCACGTGCATAGCATTGTAGAAAGCCATTATAATGGGAAAAAATTTTAAATAGCGATGCAATTTTCAAAGTTGTTCACTATGAGAGCTAGTTGACTGTAAAAGTTGTTGATCGCTACTAACCCCTCACCCCTCTTGACTCCTCTTATATAGCTACCAATACTGCTCTGTCATTGGCTAGATACAGAACAACCAATGAGATTGCATCATAATCATGAATATTGAGCTGTGATTGGTTGTTGTACGTACAGCCAATGAGATGAATCCACGTTCCTAACTAGGTACTCATGTGTGCAGGAAAGGCTTCTTTTGAATGATTTTCACTCATTTTTCCGCTTTTTGTCAACGTTTTGTTCTATTATATCTATTCATTCTTGATTCACAAGCAACCAATCAGATTGCATCATAACTATGAATAGTGAGCTGTGATTGGTTGATATGTATGCTATCAATCAGGGATTGCAACGTGCGTAGTTGAGCCTTTCAGCATGCAGGGAAGAGTGGATATGAACAATTTCTCTTATCTTCTTCCTCAATTTTGCACTACAATGGGTTAATTTTTCAAGTTGTTGTCGCTGCCAACCTCTCACATTCACTTCAATAATACTATGTACTCACTTGAATTCCGCTCCCTGATGGGCCCAGCTTGCCAATACTGCTTTCGCATTGGCTAAATTTAAAATAATCAACTGGATTGCATCATTATATTGAATACTGAGTTCTGATTGGTTGATTCAAATGTACACTGAATGAGATGTGTTCACGTCCTTATGAGTGGATAACAAATTGTTGATGTGATCTTTGCTCTACTCAATTTTCAATATTTTATTCGTCTGATCTTTTTCATCTTGGAGTGATAAATGTAAATAAAAATGAATCTTCGTATCATTTTCTGACAATTTAAATGCTAGGAGTGCGTCAATCTTTTTGCTCATCATTTCATTCCCGCACTACTCTAGTTAAAGGTTGAAAAATCCATTCCAACTCATACCACTCCTTCACCTACATGATTTCAAGTTTATAGCAACTACTTTTATGCGGTTTGATTTCAGAGACAGAGGGTAAACTTTGATAATCGGAGAGGGAGAAGGTAGAGAGGCCAAACAAGAAATTTTGCTTGTAATGCTCATGAGACAGAATTACAGGCCCCTCCCCTTCACTTCTGACCGCTCAATTTCTCGCTTTTGTTTGTGAATATGATATTGAATAAGTGTTCGATCATTTTCACTAAAACCTTCCCCTTTTCCTTTTCTCTGAGCTTTTCCTCTCTTTTTTGGTCAGTAAGACGTACGTTTTTATTAAGTGGAAATAGATGAGAATTTGTTTTAGTGCATAGTTTTTTTTTTCTCCTCTACTACTGTGAATGATTGCAAAGATGAAAGTTAAGATTGAAACTTTGTATTTCATCAGTTGTTCTTTCAGAAAATACTTATAAGATAATCAATATTCATATGAAGTAAAATGAGTTCAAAACCGCAAGAGCTTAGCACGCTGAACTTGGTGCTTTGTCGAGGCTCGTTTGCGTTTCTTCAACGTTTTATGTGTGAAGTGGGCCAGAGGCAGATCACTCCTGTACCAAGAGTCAGTTGGTCGGACCGAAAAATTATGAATAAATTCCACATTTCTGCGGCGTTGTTCCAAGACCTTTGTCTTGAGAGCGCGTCTCAACGGACGGTCTGCACGATAAAGTCGGTACCATCTTCTTGAGACTTGCATCGCAGTCATCATTGAAGTAGGATCCAACATCCGGAATATGGAAGTGGATATTTCTACCGGCAAGGCAGAAATAATGTCAAACTTTTGATCTATTGTGACCAAAGCTTCCGATTGAGATCGAATCACTTGCATAAGACTGTAGAAAGCCATTTTAATGGGGAAAAAGTTCGAAATAGCGATGCAATTTTCAAGTTCACAATAAGAGCTTGTTGACTGTAAGAGTTGTTGATCGCTACTAACCCCTCACCCCTCTTGACTCCTCTTATATAGCTACCAACATTGCTCTGTCATTGGCTGGATACATAACAACCAATCAGATTGCATCATAATTATGGATAAAGGGCTGTGATTGGTTGTTGTACATACAGCCAATGAGATGAGTCCACGTTCCCAACCAGGTACTCATGTGTGTAGGAAAGGCTGCTTTTGAATGATTTTCACTCATTTTTCTGTTTTTTCTCAACATTTTGTTCTATTATATCTATTCATTCTTGATTCACCGCAGCAACCAATCAGATTGCATCATAACTATGAATAGTGAGCTGTGATTTGGTTGATATGTATACTATCGATCAGGAATTGCAACATGCGTACTAAGCCTTTCAGCATGCAGGGAAGAATGGATATGAAGAATTTTTCCTATTTTCTTCCTGAATTTTGCACTACAGTGGGCTAATTTTTCAACTTGTTCTCCCTGCTAACCTCTCACATTCACTTCAAGTATACTTTTTAAATTCGGCTCTCTGATTGGCCCAGCTTGCCAATACTGCTTCTTCATTAGCTGAATTTTAAATAATCAGTTGGATTGCTTCATTATGTTTGATACTGAGTTCTGATTGGTTGATTCAAATGTACACTGAATGAGATGTGTTCACGTCCTTATGAGTGGATAACAAATTGTTGATGTGATCTTTGCTCTACTCAATTTTCAATATTTTATTCGTCTGATCTTTTTCATCTTGGAGTGATAAATGTAAATAAAAATGAATCTTCGTATCATTTTCTGACGATTTAAATGCTAGGAGTGTGTCAATATTTCCACTCATCATTTCATTCTCACACTACTCTAGTTGAAGGTTGAAAAATCCATTTCAACTCATACTCACCTACATGATTTCAAGTTTATAGTAACTACTTTTATGCGGTTTGATTTCAGAGACGTAGGGTAAAATTTGATAATTGGAGAGGGAGAAGGTAGAGAGGCCAAACAAGAAATTGTGCTTCTAATGCTCATCAGACAGAATTACAGCCCCTTTCCCTCCACTTCTGACCGCTCAATTTCTCGCTTTTAATTGTGAATATGCTATGGAATATGTGTTCGCTCATTTTCACTAATATCTTCCCACTCTCCCTTCCTCCTAGCTTTTCCTCTTTTTTCGTCATTAAGATGTACCTTTTATTCAGTGGAAATAGATAAGAATTTGTTTCAGTGCATGGTTTTCTTTTTTCTCTCTTATTACTGTGAGTGATTGCAACGATGAAAGTCAAGATTAAAACTTTGTATTCTGGCAATTGTCAGTTTAGTAGATACTCATTAAATAACCATATAAAATAAAAAAAAACTTCAAAATCGCAACAGCTTAGCACTCTGAACACAGTGCTTTGTCGAGGCTCGTTTGCGTTTCTTGGAGGTTTTGCAGAGTTTTGAAACAGGAAGATCACTCCTGTACCAAGAGTCAGTTGGTTGGACCGAAAAATTATGAATAAATTCTACATTTCTGCGGCGTTGTTCCAAGACCTTCTTCTTGAGAGCGCGTTTCAATGCACGGTCTGCACGGTAGAGTCGGTACCATCTCTTTGAGACCTGCAACGCTGCTGTCATTGAAGTAGGATCCAGCATCCGGAATATGGAAGTCGATATTTCTACCGGCAAGGCAGAAATAATGTCAAACTTTCGATCCATCGTGAGCAAAGCTTCCGATTGAAATCGAATCACATGCATAACATTGTAGAAAGCCATTATAATGGGAAAAAATTTTTAATAGCGATGCAATTTTCAAGTTCACAATAAGTGCTTGTTAAGTGTAAGAGTTGTTGATCGCTACTAACCCCTCACCCCTCTCGACTCCTATTATATAGCTACCAATACTGCTATGTCATTGGCTAGATACAAAGCAACCAATCAGATTGCATCATGACTATGAATAGTGAGCTGTGATTGGTTGATATATTAATAACCAATTAGAGATGTCTACGTATGTAATTATCCACTTCTATGAGCAGGGAAGAATTGATATGAACGATTTTCCTATTATCATACTCAATTGTACACTGAAGGGCTAATCTTTTAAGTTGTTGGCCGCTGCCAACCTCTCATCCTTCATTTCTGATACAGTTCCAAAATTCCGCTCTCATTAGCCCAGCTCGCCAATACTGCTTTCTCATTGGCTGAAGCCAAAACAATCAATTGGATTGCATCATCGTGTTAAATACTAAGTTTTGATTGGTAGGTTTATATGTAGACTTAATTAGACTTCTTATATTATACATGAATAACAGATTGGTTAACGTAATCCTCTTTTCTCTTTATTTTTCATTGGTTTACTCATCAAATCTATTTCCTCTTGATTCATCGGACCGACCCTGCTGGAGTGATAAGCGTCAATTTTTTGCATGAGGGAAAATTCCCACCCAATTTTTGGTAAATATTCGGACCGAGCTGCCACCGGCGCGCTGCAGTCAAAGTGATTACAAAAGGGGGATCAATGCGTTTTGTATACGTGCATATTATGTAAAAAGAAAAACTTTCAAAAAATAAAATAAAATTCAGTAATTGATCTGTGATGTTGGCAATTTCTATATCGAACATGTCAACTATCATTAATGAATTCAAAGAGAAATAAAATTATTACATTAAACCCAAAATGAGTTATGAGCTCCTGAAGTAAACCTTCTTTTCCATTTATGAGTATGTACGACGAACGCATTGATCCCCCTTTCGACATTGAAGCGTATGCATGTAGTAGTGTGTTGTACCTCGTAAACCAAGGCTCTCGATTGCAGCGCGCCGGTGGCTGCTCGGTTCGAATGCATGCGTGGAGTGCGTCTACCTTCACGCTCTTTGATCAATTCCTCATTCCGCCAATTTGAGGTTTATAAATCTTCTCTAATCTGTACTATTCCTTCACCTACATCATTCCAGATTTGTGGAAAAAACTTTCATTAGCTTCGATTTCAGAGACAATGGTGAAATTCAATATTTGAGGGAGAAGACCCTCCCCTCCACTTGTGATTGCTCGATTTCTCGCTTTTTTCCGTGGATATGATGAGTGGCTTAATTGAACCGACATTATCCTCGAATTTACATGCTGTATAACTTGAGGAGAGAAGAAGATCGCATCTCGTGCTTTAGCATTCTTTTCATATTTAATGGCTGTTCGCTCATTTCCTCTAAAATCTTGGTTGTCTCTCTCCCCCCGAGCATTTTCTTTCTCTTTCAAGATGCATCTTTTATACAGTCACATTCTTTCGCTTCTACTAAAAGGGAATTGTTGAGAACTTCTTTTAATACGTAGTTTTCTATTTTCTCCTCCACTACTGTGAATGATTGCAAAGATGGAAGTTAAGAATAAAATTTTGTATTTCATCAGTTTTCCCTTCAGAGAACACTTATAAAATAATCATCAATCATACAAAATAAAATTAGTTCAAAACCGCAGGAGCTTCGCACGCTGAACTTGGTGCTTTGTCGAGGCTCGTTTGCGTTTCTTCGACGTTTTAAGTCTGAGATCGGCCAGAGGTAGATCACTCCTGTACCAAGAGTCAGTTGGTTGGACCGAAAAATTATGAATAAATTCCACATTTCTGCGGCGTTGTTCCAAGACCTTCGCCTTGAGAGCGCGTCTCAACGGACGGTCTGCACGATAAAGTCGGTACCACCTCTTTGAGACCTGCATTGCAGCCATCATTGAAGTAGGATCTAACATCCGTAATATGGAAGTGGATATTTCTACCGGCAAGGCAGAAATAATGTCAAACTTTCGATCCATTGTAAGCAACGCTTCCGATTGAGATCGAATCACATGCATAAGATTGTAGAAAGCCATTTTAATGGAAAGAAAATTTGAAATAGCGATACAATTTTTAAGTTCACAATATGAGCTTGTTGACTGTATGAGTTGTTGATCGCTACTAACCCCTCACCCCTCTCGACTCCTCTTATATAGCTACCAATACTGCTCTCCCATTGGCTGAACTCAGAACAACCAATCAGATTGCATCATAATTATGGATAGTGAGCTGTGATTGGTTGATGTCCTCCCAACCAATTACAGATGTTTTTGTACGTATGTAGACACGTCTGTGTGCAGGAAAGCGGAAATAAGGCTAGTCATAAAAAATTTTTCCTTTCTTTAGCTCTTTTTATAGACTCCTTGATTAATTGTTGGATTCGGAACTACTATCCAGGTTGTATCATCATTGCAGATGGTGACCTGTGATTGGTCGATATCAATACCAAATAATTCCATGTTTTCTTGCTGCTACCAGAGGTTATGTTTTCAGTTTATTTCAAATTCTTCAAGATTTTGGGTAAAGAGATATCACTTGGTTTGAAAATTCAGGTTTCATGGTTTAAGCATAGTCACCTATCTATAATTTCAATTAGTGATAAAGATTCGTAAAATAATTAATAGCTTGCGAATGAAACTTGGAATAACGAGTTTTTCCCAACTCTGTACTCAGTATTGGTATAATACTGTTCTTCTCCAGTTTTTTCTATAAATTATTTATCTATTGTTTTTAACTGACAATTTCGACTTTTCTCAAAAATTTGCTGCCCCTTAAAAATCGCTGCTGTACCCATTTGCGTACTTTGCGAATAGGTGTAAATCTGACGCTGTCTGTTCTGCGCTTTTTTTCAAATCAAATTGATGGTCAGACAAACTTAAGAATGGAAGAAATGGAACGAGTCTGAAATGCGGAGGGAAGTGAAAACCACAGATCTACGGAGGAAAACTATCAAAATTGAAATGACGACCAACTCGTATTATATTTTCTGGAGTCTCTGGTCACAATCAAGTTTTATCTATCGGTATGTCTATTTGTCGGATATTAATCGTGTTCTATAACCGCAACATTAGAGAGGGTTTTATTTCACTTGTAGTTTCTCGATCGAAATAGACGAATATTACACACCCTACTGTGCATTAGGTATTTTATTCTCGAAAGCGATAGCCAAGATGCATGAGAACAAATGTAACTTAATATTTTTTGCGATTCTCTCGTCACAGCTTTCCTCACCGTCTCAAATATCGTACAACAACCTCTCAGAGACTGAACGTACCATACAACGTGTGTGTACTAAATACATTCTGAATCCCGCAAACTCAACGCTGCCTATGACATTTCATAGATCGGAATGATGAAGATTTTCGAAATACGAAAAAGAGCGACGGCTATGTGTCGAAGTGTCGAATATCAATAGATTCGGACGTCATCGCGGTTAGCTAGTGGCAGAAAACTAATACGAGTGTGTCTACATGCTATTTGACACAGATTTCTTGATCTTAAATTTACGACCTTATCAATTTACTGACCAAACACGTGGTGAAGGAAGAGTTATAGCAGTGTTATTTTCCGGGAACAGCGACCTCTTCGTGTACGATGTTATTATTGAAAAACAAAAATTACGATTCCACTGTACTGAACGCAATATCGTTCACCTGCAGCTAAGTTTACGTTCCGGGTAAATAGCGGCGTATAAATAACCTTAAAAGTTTTCGCTGCGCTTTCTTGGATCGAATCCAGAAAATTGCGATAGTCTAATTTTTGTTTTGGTACATTGTACACGCGATTGTAAACAGGCGGGCAAGCTGCGTTCGCAATCGCCCATCGACAGATCGACGCGTCGCCGGCCTTGCAAGCGCCGCGACTTCACGCGCGCCAATCTTGACAATGACGGCGATGACAGCGAAGAAGGTGACGAGGAAGCGAATAATTATTTATGCGATAGAATACCTACACATTAGTAATGGTGCTGTTGGTCTTGGAAGAGGTTGAATTTTTTCGGTAGAATGTCGCGGTTCGTTATCATATTATGCGAGCGTAGTTTACGCGCGCCAACGACGATTTCGAGGGTCAAAATTAACATGAACGCGATGAGCTAATGAATTTGACAGAAACATCGAAAGGAATTCTGACGACATTATCTGTCCGAGGTTTATTCATTGTAAGGCGATTGTAGGAATAAAAATAGCGAATAATGCGCATAAAATCGAGTACCTTACATAATTTATCTAAAGCTAAGTGCAGCTTTTCGGTACTTCAACTACTTATAAAGAAATAAATCTAAAGGCTACGTCATTGTGCACTCGACTTTGTAGAAGGTTTCTTGGAAGAAAGGTATTCGCATTGTTACGTCTATTCCCTCCGCGTTTTTATCGACTGCGAATTTGAAATTGATTCCAATTCTTGATCTTTGCCTTTTTACATTACTGAAATCTTTCAATAACATTGCGAAAAAGATTTGAGAAGTTTTCTGTTCTCAAATGTTATTGAGAACGCTGCTTGTAATGTCTTTTCTTATAGTACATAGGTAATTTGATAGCATCTTGTTTGAATGGATCTTTCTTCCTGTTTTCCTTCCCTTTTCTTTTCTCTTGAATGAATAATATCTAGATAGATGAGAAAAATTATATTTCTTCAGTTGGTTGATATTTACAAGCAAATGATGCAAGAGCTTAGAGCCGTGGGAGCTTGGCATACTGAATTTGGTACTTTGTCGATGCTCGTTTGCGTTTCTTGGAGGCTTGATTAGGAGCCGTGAGTCTGGGGTCAGTAATAGGAAGATTACTCCTGTACCGAGAGTCAGTTGATTGAACCCAAAAATTATGAATGAATTCTACATTTTGGCCGTTCGTAACGTCGTAGAAAGCCATTATAATGGAATATGAAATAGCGATACAATTTTCGAGTTCACAGTGATAACTTGTTGTAAGAGCTGTTGATCGCTGTTAAGCCGTCACCCTTCTGGACTCCTCTTATACTACCCCTCCACCTACATACTTTCCGCTGAGAACAGTACTACTTCATTAGATTTGATTTCAAAGACGGATGGTAAAATTCAATAACCCTTCCCTCCATTTCTCGCTTTTGTTTGAGGATAATAAATGGCTTGATTGAGGTGATATTGTCCTCGCGTTTTAAAGCCATAACTTAAGAAAAGACGAAGATTGCATCACGTGCTTTAGCATTCTGTTCATATTGAAAGCCTGTTCGCTCATTTCCTCTGAAATCTTCTCTCTCTCTCTTCTCCACCGAGATTTTTCTTTTTTTTAAGTTGCATTTTTTATACAGTCACAGTCTTCTGCTTCTAATAATAGGAAATCGTTGAGAACTTCTTTTCGTGCGTGATTTTCTATTTTCTCCTTCTCTACTATGAATGATTGCAGAGATAAAAGTCAAGGTTAAAATTTTGTATTTTGTCAGTTATCATTTTGGAAAATACTTATAAGATAATCATTGATCATAAAAAATAAAATGAGTTCAAAACCGCAAGAGCTTTGCACGCTGAACTTGGTGCTTTGTCGAGGCTCGTTTGCGTTTCTTTGATGTTTGGCTGGGGTTGACAACAGGAAGATCACTCCTGTACCAAGAGTCAGTTGATCGGACCGAGAAATTATGAATAAATTCGACATTTCTGCGGCGCTGTTCCAATACCCTCTTCTTGAGAGCACGCCTTAGCGGTCGGTCGGCACGATAAAGTCGGTACCATTGCCTTGAGACTCGCATCGCAGCCATCATTGAGGTACTATCCAATATCCGGAATATAGAAGTGGATATCTCTACCGGCAAGGCAGAAATAATGTCAAACTTCGGATCCATTGTAAGTAAAGCCTCCGATTGTGATCGTATCACATGCATAAGATTGTAGAAAGCCATTATTATGGAAAAAAATTTGAAATAGCGATACAATTTCCAAGTTCACAATAAATGCTTGTTGACTGTCTGAGTTTTTGATCGCTACTAACCCCTCACCCCTCCTGACTCTGTTTATATAGCTAAAGAATACGGCTCTCTGATTGGCTGGATACATGACAACCAATCAGATTACATCATCATCATGAATACTGAACTGTGATTGGTTGTTGTTCATACGGCCAATCGGGTGAGTCCATGTACCAAACTAGGTGCTCAAACGTGCAAGAGAGGCTAGTTATGAAAGATTTTCACTCATTTTTACATTTTGTCTCGACAATCCTTTCATTTTATCTATTCATTCCTGATTCATCTTGTCTCTTTTGCCGAAGTAATCATTTTCAATTTCCAATCAGATTGTAGTCTCATCATGAATAGTGAGTTGTGATTGGTTGTTTTGCATAAAGCCACTCAGATGTGTCCACGTTAGTAAGTAGATCTCTGAGCCAAAAAGATTCTTTTACTTCTTTTTTTTTGATAATTTCCCAATTACATTTATACTTCCTTTATTCCCCTTGTTGTTTTTGCTGAAGAAATTGTTTCAATTCTTCACATTTAAATTTATTCCAATTTACAGAAAATTTTGTACCTTCAAAGGTACATGCCTTCAAAAGAGAGGAAAAGATTTTTATGCAGGTCGATCACAAAGAAAGACTGAAATTGAGATGTGTTTAAATAGTCGATCTCTAAAATCTTCTCTCCCTCTTCCCTCCGAGCCTTTTCTCTCTCTTTCAAGATTCATCTTTCATACAGTCACATACTTTCGCTTCTAATAAAAGGGGATCATTGAGAACTTCTTTTAGAAGTAGAGAGTCGTACATCTCAACTTCTTTTAGTGTGTAGTTTTCTATTTTCTCCTCCACTACTGTGAATGATTGCAGAGATGAAAATTGAGGTTGAAACTTTGTATTTTGTCAGTTATCATTTTAGCAAATACTTATAATAAGATAATCACTAATCATACACAATAAAATGAGTTCAAAACCGCAAGAGCTTCGCACGCTGAACTTGGTGCTTTGTCAAGGCTCGTTTGCGTTTCTTTGACGTTTTAAGTCTGGGATCGACGAGAGGCAGATCACTCCTGTACCAAGAATCAGTTTGGCGGACCGAAAAATTATGAATGAATTCCACATTTCTGCGGCGTTGTTCCAAGATCTTTGTCTTGAGAGCGCGTCTCAACGGACGGTCTGCACGATAAAGTCGATACCACCTCTTTGAGACCTGCATTGCAGCCATCATTGAAGTAGGATCCAACATCCGTAGTATGGAAGTGGATATCTCTACCGGCAAGGCAGAAATAATGTCAAACTTTCGATCTATTGTAAGCAAAGCTTCCGATTGAGATCGAATCACATGCATAAGATTGTAGAAAGCCATTTTAATGGGAAAAAAGTTTGAAATAGCGATGCAATTTTCAAATTCGCAATAAGAGCTTGTTGACTGTAAGAGTTGTTGATCGCTACTAACCTCTCACCCTTCTCGACTCCTCTTATATAGCTACCAATACTGCTCTCCCATTGGCTGAACTCAGAACAACCAATCAGATTGAATCATAATTCTGAATACTGAGCTGTGATTGGTTGGTGTATTAACTACCAATCAGAGATAGCCACGTACTTAATTAAGCTCTTTTGTTTGCCGGAAGAATAGATATGCACAATTTTTCCTATTTTTTTCTTTAATCTCAAACTACCTACATAATTAATTTCTGAAGTTGTTGATCCTTACTGAACCCTCAAAACAGCTCTCGAATAATCGTTCCTCATTGGCCGAACTCAGTACAAGCAGTAAGATCGTATTATCACTTTGAATCGTGCGCTGTGATTGGTTGTTGTGAATAGATTCAATTAGATTTGCCCTAGTCCTTATTTGTGCTCGACCAATTATTCAATTTAATTCTAATGTGACCATATTTTACGACAGTTTATCAACCATATTTATTCTACCTTCATGTGATTGGTTTTTCTGGAGTTGTCAATATGAATTTTTTGTATAAAAATAAATCTTCCTACAATTTTCTGTCGATATAAATGCGTGGATTGCATTAATTTTTCGCCTACATGATTTCGAACTTATAAAAACTGCTCTTATGCGGTTTGATTCCAGAGAGGGAGAGTGAAATTTAATGATTGGAGAGGGACCAAACCAGAACTTGTACTTTTTATGCTCATCAGACAAATTTGAATCCTCTTCCCTTCCTCTTCTGACTGGTCAATGTCTCCCGTTTGTTCACAGATACATATGTGGTATTGGAATAGTAACAAGTGCTGAGAAATTCGACCTCATGGTGAACATAATAAAAATTGAGTTAGTATCTGATTCTCGGAGAGAATTTCACGGCGAATCTAATGTGATCAGCCGCGATCTCCTAACTTGGTAATACACGGGATAGTTCAACATTGAATGTTGGAAAAAGTAGTCTTTGATGATAGCCTAACGTGTTGAAAGTTCCAAAACTGAGAAGTTGCTGTCCTATCGTGCAGTTGAACGCAAATCAGTGGGATCATATATTTCTGTATGATAATTTATAGAAAATTCGACGTCGCGTCAACTCTACAAACGTGAAACCGATTAAATTTTGTTCTTTTGATGTTCTAAGACACAATCACATCAACAATTCGAAATAAAATTGATAAAAATGGGATTTTTTCTGTTTTTTTTTTTTTTTGTAATAACTTGAAACTAACTTTTTCACCCTAAAGTCGAAATTTTTAGCATTCAAGAAAAGGTGTTAGCTCATATCCACGGGAATTCCCCCCTCTCCGAGTTGCTCTCTTGTTTAGTCATTCAGATGAATTTTTTGTACGGAGACACGTTTTCCCTTCCAATAAAAAAAACTGGAGTGAATTTGTTTCAAAGTGAAATTTTCCTTTTCCTCTCTTATATTTGTAAATGACAGCAACAATAAAAATAAGATTGAAAATTTGTATTTTGTCAATTATCATTGTGAATGGATTCTTATAATGTAAAATAATATAAGTTCAGAATCGCAAGAGCTTCACATGCTGAACTTGGTGCTTTGTTGAGGCTCGTTTGCGTTTCTTCGACGTTTTAAGTCTGGGATCGACGAAAGGCAAATCACTCCTGTACCAAGGGTCAGTTGGTTGGACCGAAAAATTATGAATAAATTCCGCATTTCTGCGGCGTTGTTCCAAGACCTTCGCTTTAAGAGCGCGTCTCAGCGGTCGGTCTGCACGGTAGAGTTGGTACCATCTCTTCGAGACCTGCATTGCAGCCATCATGGAGGAAGGATCCAGCATCCGGAATATGGAAGTGGATATCTCTACCGGCAAGGCAGAAATAATGTCAAACTTTCGATCGATCGTGAGCAAAGCTTCCGATTGAGATCGAATCACATGCATAAGACTGTAGAAAGCCATTATAATGGGAAAAAATTTTAAATAGCGATGCAATTTTCAAAGTTGTTCACTATGAGAGCTTGTTAACTGTGTGAGTTGTTGATCGCTACTAACCCCTCACCCCTCTCGACATCTCTTTTATAGCTCTCCTATACTGCTCCCTGATTGGCTACATGTATAAGAACCAATCAAAATACGGCATCATCATAAATGATATGCTCTGATTGGTTGATGTACATCCGACCATTTAGAGCCGTCCCCTTACATGACTAGACATTTCTTTGTGCAGGACAGAATAGATATGAACTATTTTGTCTGTTTTCTGTTTTATTTTTGCACAATTTATAAGTATATTGATTGTTCAAGGTTGTTTGCTACTAACTCTCCCCTTCAACAGCTCCAGAATACTGCTCTCTCATTGGTTGGAAACTGAACGACCAATCAGAATGCATAATCATTATAAATAATGGACTCTTATTGGTTGATATCAACAGCCAATTAGATACGTCCAAATATTTTACATGTATGTAAATAATTACGCCTTTGTTGGAAAATAGAATACAGGAGTATTGTTCATAGTATTTATACATGTTTGTCTTTTCATTTTATTTTGTCTGATGTCTTGTAGAAGTGTCCAGTTTGTATTTTTTAATTCGGAAATTGTATTCTCATTTTCAATTCATTATTATCAGATTTCCTAATACCAATACTATCTGAGAATTGAATGTACCTACAAAGAGAAAAAAAGATGAAATCATTCATGTAAGTTTGTGTTGAGCGCAACATAGGCACAAATGAAATACTTAACGACTAATGTTGTCTTGGGTACCTGTGGTTCGAAAGAAAGTACGAATACGAAGCTATAGGTCGAACGAAGGTACCATGAATTCGACTTTGAACCTTTCATTCATGTTAAAATTGCTTCTTAAACTTTTCGCAAACGTAAGTGGTTCGATCGACTGTTTGCATTGTATTCAACGACAGCGAGCAAGGATTAATTTCATTTATACGCTCAAGCTTCCATCGTGGTGAAGGGAATTGTTCTATTTAAAACGATACAGCATGCAGAAAGAATAATAAAATACTCGTGCTGTAAGCGGAGTTTATACAGCCGAGTAGTATATCCTTGGCTGCCTTTGTTCTGAGGTCTGTTTCTCGTACCGAGTCCCCCACCCTACCGCAACTGCAGTGTGAGAATGTGCATTATTAATATCAAAAACACAGAAGTGCACCGCACAGCTGTATAAACATAAATCGAAAAATCGTGATAATTTCACGGCGCGGAAAGAATAAAAATATGTACGTGTAAACGATATTATATAGGCCTACCTTAAAAGTTCAGGTACGTTCTAACGAGTATATTCAACTCGGAATAATTGAGGTAAATGATGGACGCGATGGGAGGACAGGCGATGTGAAATTTTGTGCGCTCGAAGACACCTAGTCACGGTCGCATTAATTAGTGCTTTTGGAAAACGCTAATGAAAAGGATTTGATGTTCCAAGTATTCAATTCTTTTAGCACTGCCGGATCAACGAGAATTCAAAATCGATGATCGTTTAGGTAAAGAGTAGGAAAACGTTGAAAAATCTTTCTTGAAGTTATGTGTCGAATCGAAAGAAGGAAGAGTCGGTGGAACATAAATTCACACAATTAAATAAAATAATGACTACTTGTAAACTTTTAGTAGGATTCATGAACATCATGAGAAGGGAGTTTTTGAAAGAAATAAAATAAAATAATAGTTATCTTCATAAGTTAACCGTACCAGGGCGTATGACCACCGATACTAATACGATTTCGGAATTGTGAATACGTACGTAGTATTTATGCGATTAAACAAAACCAAATATGCTAGTGCGAGTAATAAACGCCTTAAAACCTGGAGGCGTGACAAGATGTGCGTTTGATTTAGGAAACATAACGTTAAACATTATTTCCATGCACTTTTCGGTGACATCGTACATATGTTTGAACATTACTGTAGAGCACGCTCATTATAGAACTCCTGAGTTGTTAGTCGGTTAACGGTATTCTCTTTCTCTTTAAGCTGATGAGTCATTCCCGGAATATGTTCGCCGCATTTTAATGCTGCAGCATAATATAAGAACGCGATTGTACGCGTTTTTAGGGTGTACACTCAAAAAATGAATGTAATAATCAACGGTCTGCTAATTAGCACCATTGAGAGTGCCAACAACATTTCTGTCGCAAGACTGGATTAAGGAAATTTATTGGATAATCGCTCAGTGGTCGTAGAACTCAAATAGCTGCGATATGCGTACCGCAGAGACTTTACCCGACGACGACAAATAATTTCTCGTGTCGTTCAACCTGATACTTGAACTTTGAATTGCTCGATCATACCGAAGAACGTACCCGGGAAAATGAAATTATTAATATATAATTCCTATATGACTCCTATATGACGGGGTTCAAAATACACAATTAATTCGCAACATTTTGAAGTATTTCAGGATTCTAGGCGGCTGGAATGTTGGTTTTCTCGTATATCGTTCTGAGGGGTCTTAAAAATTGTATACATGTTTTATAGTGCATATAGGGATACGGAAGAAAGATTCTAGCGGGAAATCTGAACTACACTGAATCAGACCAGTAAGCCTGAAATTTAACAATAATACCCCTACCGATGAGCGCTGCAATAAGCACGATCTGCCCCATTCAAGGTAAATAAGTCGTATTTTCACGTAAATTATTTTGAAAAAAAAGTTGACGCGATTTGAAGTAGTGAGATTCTACCTATTGCGTTAAAACTTCTCACATATAAGAAGATTATATAAGTATGCACATGATAGTAATGAATTGAAAATGAGAATACAATTTCCGAATTAAAAAATACAAACTGGACACTTCTACAAGACATCAGACAAAATAAAATGAAAAGACAAACATGTATAAATATCATGAACAATACTCCTGTATTCTATTTTCCAACAAAGGCGTAATTACCTACCTACAAGTAAAATATTTGGACGTATCTGATTGGCTGTTGATATCAACCAATAAAAGCCCATTATTTATGATGATTATACAATCTGATTGGTTGTTCAGTTTCTAACCAATGAGAGCGCAGTATTCTGGAGCTGTTGAAGGAAAGAGTCAGTAGCAAACAACCTTGAGCAATCAATATACTTATAAATTGTGCAAAAATAAAACAGAAAACAGACAAAATGTTTCATATCTATTCTGTCCTGCACAAAGAAATGTCTAGTCATGTATGGAGACGGTTCTGAATGGTCGGATGTACATCAACCAATCAGAGCGTATCATTCATGATGATGCGGTGTTTTGATTGGTTGTTATACATGTAGCCAATCAGGGAGCAGTATAGGAGAGCTATAAAAGAGATGTCGAGAGGGGTGAGGGGTTAGTAGCGATCAACAACTCATACAGTTAACAAGCTCTCATAGTGAACAACTTTGAAAATTGCATCGCTATTTCAAATTATTTTTCATTATAATGGCTTTCTACAGTCTTATGCATGTGATTCGATCTCAATCGGAAGCTTTGCTCACGATGGATCGAAAGTTTGACATTATTTCTGCCTTGCCGGTAGAGATATCCACTTCCATATTCCGGATGCTGGATCCTTCCTCCATGATGGCTGCAATGCAGGTCTCAAGGAGTTGGTACAAACTCTATCGTACAGACCGTCCGTTGAGACGCGCTCTCAAAACAAAGGTCATGGAACAACGCCGGAGAAATGTGGAATTCATTCATAATTTTTCGGTCCGACCAACTGACTCTTGGTACAGGAGTGAACTTCCTGTTGTCAACCCCGGCCAAACATCGAAGAAACGCAAACGAGCCTCGACGAATCACCCAATTCAGCGTGCTAAGCTTTTGCGGTTCTGATGATCTCTTATTTTGTTATAATATCTTGTAACGCAAACGTGTTTCGACAAAGCACCAATTTTAGCGTGCTAAGCTCCTACGGCTCTAAACTCCTCTTATTTTGTATGAATATCTAATAAATATGTAACGAGATGATAATCGACAAAATACATGAATTTTAACTCATGCAATCATTCTCAGAAGTTTGTGAGAGAGAAGGGGAAAGAAGAGAAAAAGACAAGCTATTGAAACAAAATACCATGAGCAAAATTGTAAGAGTACTTTTCTATCAGCTCAATTCTTCACAATGAAATATCGCACCGTCAGCAAGATATAAAATTTTGTGCTAGTGAGTGTGGAACTTGATTCCAACATGAAGGACAAAACGATGAGAAAATGGCTGAGAAGGGAACGCTTGCAGTAGCAAAGTGCGGGCACTCATTTAATATCATAATCTATAATATAAAAGCGACGGATCGAGCATAATTAAAGAAGTGACGGACGAAAAGAGTGGACGTTGATCAAGTAATGATTACAGTCTAGTCTGCGCCTTCACCTTCAGCAGAAAATTGTACAAGGATTCACAGAAATAGTAAAAATCTATAATTGCTACTATAGCATAAAACCGATAAGGTAAATCAAGAAGAAAAAAAATATACTTGTAAAATCGGGGAGAAGAAGGTTCAAATTCATAACTATCAAGTATGACTCAAAGAAACACCTATAGTTGAGAATTGTAGACATGTTTAACATAGACACAACAACCAACCATAGCTCACCACTCATGCTCATAAACATTGAATATACCTATACAGAACAAAATTGAGGGAGAAGGGGCGCAGTTATTCTGCTGGGATGGGCGACACATCCGAAGAGTGGAAGGACTTCATACGGTCACAATAACTGACAATTAATCTTAAGGCGATCTGCGTAAATACTTGTTTACACAGGAACAGAGGCGCTAAATCAATAAGCATCTGCGCTATGACGCTCGACTTTTTATTTCATTTGCGAGTTTAGTGCAACATCACCTACGCGGAATGGTCGTGAGAACGCATAAGTTTTAACATATTTATGAGGAGGAAATAAAGCTTTCAGAAAATTTTGAGAAGAAGAAGAAGTCAGAGAAATTTCAAATTTTCTATGGAACATGGTTCCTGCTCGTTTCAAGTATTGCAGTTGATGAAGCCAACCTTTGAGCAGCGAAAGAAATGAGTTGCGAATTGTTTTATCTTCTTAGCTCATTCTCGATCCATCTTCTTCTTGGTCCGTTGACTTCTGGTCTTATATTTCCTTGCTAAGATTGAGTTTACCTCCCCTTATCAGCTCTCTCGCTTTGCCCATCGTCTGATTCTTAACAATACGATCCTCACTTCACTGGATATGGCCATCCACTATTTGCGTCGGGAGTTTGAGTGAATATGACCTTGATTCTCGGCTAAGGTTATGTTAAGGCGCGGTTGCATTTACCCCTTTTATGATACAGAGAGATGCTCTTTCCACCTTCTAAATGAGCTCTTCATCTTCTACTCTATGGTCTATGTTTATGTGTTTTTTGCTATCAAGCACCACCCTCCGATATTTTTTAAGCGGATTCTAAAAGTATACCTGAGAGATTCATATACTCAACTCGATGCAGCTTTTTGCCAACTTCGGTAAGCACTATTTCCCGATCATACTAAAAATTACTTTTTGCATTCTTTTGGCTTTCTTTTAATCTCTTGTTGTCTGCTGCCATACGACCATTGATCTGTCAAACCGGAATTCCCTGATCCACATCTCATTGGCAGAAGGTAGAGGGTTTGAATTTCGAACGATTTTTGAACATGATACCTTGCGTCGTCCCTACTGTTGCACTTAATTCGGGCCTCTTCAGAAAGCCTGTCACTGGCTCTGAAGTCTGTTCAAGTGTTCAACCTTGCTTTCCAATACGTCTGACGACCAATACAGCAAAAATATCATCTCCACCGACCTTAAGTCCCAGTACATCTCTTATTCCGTCAAAAAGTCCGTTAAAGTGAGTTGATAAAATTTAATTGTTCTCGAGCTGAGTTGATAATTGTTTACTTATTCGTTAACTGATTGTTTGAATTCTTCAAAATCCTTTAAAAACGCCAAAAGGGTTAGCTTTTCTTATTCGAGAATTCCTCAGATGATTGTTAAGGGCCGATCATTGGTCTGGAGGACTCGAATATCAATGATCAGAATAAAGCACGTATAATATCATACTTGAGCCTTCGCGTCCTATTATTGAGACCCAATAATAAGGAGAATGAAGTCAGTTGAGGAAGCATCCCGTACCTCTTTTCGCTTATTCTGCCGTATTGTCGATTTCTGGTAGAATACGATGATAATGCGAAAGCTAGATATGATGTAAAGGAATGTACTACTAAGTCAGTAAACGAGCCAGTAATATGTACAGAAGAAATGGAGTGCGCTTTAGGCATCGAATTGTTGATAACGGATGGCGAAAATGCAGAAAACATGGCTAAATAGTCTCCTCATAGTGGTACAGTTTTCGAATATGACATATCATTAAAAATAACCGTATGTAAAATTATTTCTTGGTATCCTTATCTTTTTCTCGCAGGCATCGATTGGCGATAGAAGTGATGTTGATGACATTATGGCGGTACTTTAATTAGCTAACGTTTTACATCGAACGCAGCGCATTGTACTGGTAGGGTTACGAGTGGTTAAAAAGTAGCTAAAAAATTTGATTGCTGTCGATCTTACAGAAAGTAATGTGTTCCTGTTAGATAGATCGCGTAGTCGTATAAATAACTTTGAGTGATTATAGCTCAAAAATTGCGTATGAGATTTGAGTCTGTGTACAACATAACGGTCAATAAAAGTAGGCACCCAACAATATTTTACACGATTTTCAAGAAATTATCCTTGTCTGTCTGCTGTAACATCATCTTTCTACCGTATCTCAATTGTTTACCCCTCTTTCATGATTACAAGACAACAGGATAGGGTTATAAAATATGTTTATGATGTGCTTTGAGTCGAGGTATGACGAAATTTTAATGATGGTACTGTCATTATCATATTTTTCAGGTTTTGTTTGTAATGAATCTCGCTCATTGCTGTATGCGCGGGCACTCTACAGATAAAAATGAGGCCTCTAATTTGGAAAATATTTGATGATTTTTTCATATTTAAATATTGGAGAAGTCATATTGAAGAACTTATTTGTACATTCCTTCGTCAAGCTACTGTAACCATCCTAATTGTCAGTTAAAACAAATAAAAACTGTGACTGTTATGGATTCTCTCGTGGACCTACTGCGTCCATACATTCTTGCATCACTATAACGATCTAAATCTCATCACCTAAAATACATGAAAAGGGTTACTGGAGTGCACACAGAGCAGCACCCGATTCAAACACCGGAGTCCTCGGATCGAGGAAACGCGAAAGTACATCACTTTCTTCGAGTAGAGACAACTTATATACGATTGAATCCAGTGGTGTCCCGAAGGAAATTTTTGAGAGTATTCGCCAATGTCTCCTCATACTTCCGATAGTTCTTCATTGTACCTTAATTCCCCCCCCCCCCTTTCCTCCCGCCATAGTAAGAATTTTAGGTTCTTGAGAGTATACGCCGTATACCCTATCGGTACACTACTGATTAAATCATTTACCTTTATTCAATTGACTCTATTGTCTAAAAGTTTTTTTAAAACTTACCACTTGGAAGAGGAAAGCGAGACCAGTCCGCGGAATTTGTGATTCAGAAGTGTAATTCGCGGTATGGATGATTTCTTCGGACTTTTTCAATCTGTCAAGAAGAGAATAAAGAAACCATAAATTATAGAAGCTAATTTTCATAACTGGAAGTGGTTAGATCGCGAAGACGATTCTTTAATGCCTTATTTGACGAAGAAACAACTTACAATTAGGTGGACTCCACCTAAATTAGTAAAACCAATAAAAAACGTCTCGAGAGAAAATAATTGTTGTATAAATTTAGAATGTGAGACCTATACGTGAATACTTTGACCAATGAATCTAACTCTTATTTTCTATGTTTTGTCCCGCTTCAAGCACGTCACCAAAAAGAGGTTCAGGACTCGCTACATTCATCTTTCGAAAAGAGTAGAAATAGCCAGAAAAATTGCAGCTTCTTAAGAATGCCCTCTATGTACCGATATGTACGTCTCACACCACCATTATTCGTTTAATATTCATTCATTGGCACACGCAGTGGGTAATATTCCGTACATCAGATTCAAATTGAACCGATCGCACGACTGATAAATTTTTCATAGTTCTACTGTATACGGTTTGCGATTCTAATTCTTCTTACCTTGAAATTTTTATGTTATCGAAGATTTTTTTCGTTTATTGCAAATGATATTGCTAACACAATACGGGTTTTACATAAATTTTGATAAATCGAGAATTTTTTCAACGTAGCACCAACATATTTCTGTAAAAGCCAGTTCAAAACCGAACGTGATTTCATACCCATATAGAAATGTTTTCAGCACGTGCCTCGTGTTGAAGATGATATCATGCCAAATTTTCTCGGTAAAAATTATTACGGTTTTCACGTTCTAAAATGAATTCCTAATGCATTTTCAAGATTTATTAAACGACCATTAAACTAATCACATTGATCTTCTCTATTTAGCTGAAGATAAACTTAATGCATTTATTTTTCGTGTAATTTTAGATTCTGTCTTTCGAAGAGTTATTAACTCGGTACCAGCTGCCGCATTACGTGGACATTGATCCTTCCTATTTGATGCGAGAGGGGCGAGGTTCTCCGCCGTCAAGGGAGGGGAAGAGTCCAGAGAGCTGATGGAGAAACAAGATAGACTGCAGATTGCGAGCAACAACGAACTAGCGTTTCTTGATGTGAAAAATAACTTCGGAAAAATCCCTAAAGAAGATTATCTTGCATTCGGAACCGCTACCATGGCCTAATATGAGAGAAAATATTTCACTGTTGTGAGAGAGACTGTGAATCCGCTAGACTAGGTTCTGTGAACATGTAAGCAGCTATTGAAAGGCAGAAACTTCTCTAGGAAAATCTTGGACTAGACCAGCCTCATGGTGGACATTCTGATTACGAGTGGGCTTTAATAGTAAATTGATAATGAAACATGGAAGGAAGGCCACTCGACCCTTACAGGAATGAAGTACTTCACACAGATCTAAACATTCCGAATGAAATTTGGACATAGATTTCCTTTTGAAAAGCGTGACTGTTCTAAATTTGTAACGCGTTTCGGTGCTCGTGAACGCGCGTTTTTGAAATGATTTTTTTCCTTTTCTTCTTCCTTTCGACGCCTAATTGACTTTTCTCACTCTTTCCGTCCGACGTGTACTGACGCGTAGTAAATGTTTGACGAAATCCTCGTTTCTCGTTGACGATAATGCGAGAAGGATTAGTAAATAGGCTACCGTATTTATGTTAATTCACCTGGCGCCAGCGTTGCATTCGTCTCACAAATTGGTTCCTAATGTTTATTCACGGTACCGAAAATCTCTAATAACTAACAGCGATAAGTTATGCGTGCGCGTGCACACACATATCGAGAAACTCGAATTTACATCTTAATTTGGCACTGTTTCGTCTCCATGTGTTTAATGTATATCTTCGTCACTAATTTACAAACTTCAGATTCTCGGAGTGTGAAAGGTGACGAATGGATGCTGCCAATAGAGAATTTCTTACGTCAATCATACAGACTGCGTAAGTGAAGCTCGTTTTAGCGAAGTCGAATCCCGAAGATGACCTAACTCCCACGATGTCAATATGCATTATACTTGACTTACACTAAGCGAGTGACCTTGACCTGAACTGAAAAAATTTCGACTTTCGCTTCTTACTCTATAAGTTGGCTTTTAATTGAACACTAAATACCCCTGCACGTTTCGTCGTTCACGCGACAATCATTAGGGTCGAATACTGAGCTAACCTAGGCTCAGCCCTATCTAATCGCACAATCTCAGATTCTGGAAGTGAAAAGTGAATTACAACGTACTCCTAAGGAACGCATAGGATACAGAAAAGGCTTGTCTTCATGGATATGACAATTTCATTTAAAAAAACAAAAGACTGATAATAGCAAATACGAGTAGTGTTCAACGTTCATGTCACAATTGCTGCGCAGATGACACACTGTTTATAATTACGATCGACAACCTCTCAAATCTCGAACTGAAAGTGAGAAGAAAGACAGATGTGCCAGAGGTTACGGCGTAGACTTTGTATTTTTCAATATTGTAGACAGATATCTCAAAGAGATACTCAACCTACTGCTGGAAAAACTGAGAGTCGCAGACGTGCGAAGAAGTACTTGCTTGACTAGGATCAGGGGATCAAATGCAACTCCACGATGGAGTATTTGAGAGTGTGTTGAGACAAATACATGAGTTGGAAGCTACGCTGCCAAGAGATGGTACTGAAAGCGAAGAACACCGTCACAAAAATCATTCCAGAAACTGGTATTCGCCCATAGAATTGGAATCAAAGACGCGAGCAAACGCATACTCGGTGCCCTGCAGCACAGCGGAGGGTTTACCGGGTGTGCAGAGTGTGCAGTTGCACAGGGTGGCAGATTTTTGGAGCGGCAAATTTTTCATTTTTTTTTGTCCACATCATGACCACTAAATATGATTATTTATTTTTCTAAGGTGGCGTACCAGCTATGCATGCATGATTTTTTTGCTATGTATATGTTCTTTCATTATCATTATTGAGAATGAAAAGGAAGGGCGTGGCAAAGAATAACCAAGTACAGTATTCAACCGAGTATTCGGATGAAATACCGGTTAACCGGTGCTCCAAAAATGTCTGACCCGTCACTAGAAAACCGACCTGGTCCGTGATGAGCCGATCAGCGAAATAGGTGCTTTCCTATATCCAAGAACCTATTTTGCTGATTCGATACAGACCCAGGCCGTGATAGAGAGTGGCGGTCAGTGACTCGAAGCGTCGAAACTGCAAGGCTGCCAGCCTGCAACTTGCGCGTTTGGACTTTTGGCGTTTGTTTTTAACGTTCTTGTGTTTTAATCGTTTTTTGTCTTTTAGCGAAAAACCCGTTATCCATTTTGTTAGGTAGGGGGATTACATCCTCAGAAATCGTCCGCGTCCGTGTCCGCGAGTTTCTGGGAACTTCGTGACGTGACGTGACGTATGGCGCTTCATGACGTCATCGATGACCTTGACCTACTTTAGGGACGAAAAATTTCAACTTCCAGCGGGATGCTATATGACGTCATCAATGACATTGACCTTGACCTTGATTTACTTTAGGGACTTGTAAAAATTCCAATTTTGAACCTTCATTATATCAGGCCTGGCATGCAGTATACTGAGAAGAGCCCAATAAATAAACTCTTTTTCTGAGGGGGAATTTTAGCGCCAACGTGATTGCGAGCGCGGGAGGTTGCGGGTTCCCCGCTGCCTCTAATCTTTTTTTTTTGTGATCTTGTTGCTTGAAGTGAAAAAGTCGAGAGCACGACCACAAGTCCACAAGACACAAGTTTATTACGCTCCAGAACCGCTATGAAGCCACGCTTCCAGCACTCCCGGTGGCAAAAATGTAAAATTTTTAAGCTCCCATTAAAATGCGGTGTAACCGGTTCCTTCGCCACTCAAAAAACCGGTATGCCGGTTTTATCAATTATTCCATTTACATATTTGAGAATACCGGATGATTCGATCAACCCCTCCCCCCCTCCCCCTCCCATCACCTCAAACGGTAAATTGCGAGCAAAGCGAGAAAAAATTTGTTTCCTAGAGGGGCATCAAAAAGAATTTTGTACAGGGCGGCAGCAGACCTAAATCCGGCTCTGTCTATCTCAAAGAGAAACTCAACCTACTGCGGGGCAAACTGAGAGAGTCGCAGACGTGTGAAGAAGTACTTGCCCGACTTGGAACAGGGGATCAAATGCAACTCCACAATGAAGTATCTCAGACGAATACTTGAGCTGGAAGCTACGCTGCCAAGAGATGGCACTGAAGACGAAGAACACCGTCACAAAAATCATTTCAGAAACACCCGCCAAAGCCGGGAAAATTATACTTGAGAGCGCTGCTGTTTCTATACTAAAATATGCCTGACTGGTATTTACCCATGGAATGGGGATCAAAGACGCAAGCGAGCACATAGACTTGGTACACCGCTGCATGATGCAGTGTTATATACAGTCTCCTAAATTCCGGCCACGGTCACCTGCGGTATCAGGAAATACAACTTTGACGATGGCGCGGACGAGAGAATTCGATTAGAACACAACAATAAACCTTCAGAGGGAAGAAGCCGATCGACCAGCAAGAAAGGAAGCTGAACTATGCCCTCTAGATCGAAAGGGATGCACCCTGCTTTTGACGACCGTGGTGCATTCGAAAATCCGAGAAAGTAACGAAAACCGCGACACATTTTTAAAGAATGTTTTATGTATAAGTACGGACGCCCAAAAGAACTTGACGGTACCTGAAAAGAGACTATAAATTACCTCTTTTGAATAGTCAGAGAATTGTGGTCAGAAGAAATTGAACACCAAAGAAGAAATATGAAGACGTCAAACAGCCAAGAATCACCAGAACCAAACGAAAGAAGGACCTTAGGTTTCTAGACACCTCCATAAGAAGAAAATAGTCACTATTGATCTTCAGCCTAAGTCTTCTCTCCAACGTTAAGCATGAGATCCAAAAATTGTAGCCTTTTGACAAAAGAAAACAAAGAAAAATATCACTTAGAACCAAATCACGATAGTTTAGCCTGGTAATCTTCCCCGAAGCGTGTCACCATTGTTTGTTGTCGTATAATCCACGGCGAAGCCCTCGCACCAAGTGTAGTTCTTCGTTAAACACCATGGGTGGCGAAGTAAATTTTCCTCGGGGGGGGGGGGAATTTTTCAGAAGAACTTTTTGCAATAGTATCGCTAAATCAAGTACCGTTCAATTTTTTTAGTCGTTTGTGAGGGGGGTGGGAATTGCTCCCTGCCTCTCTATTCCGCCACTCATGTTGAACAGCGCAGAATATAACGAGGATCATTGTCTTTACTACCGTCATGACTCTCTCCATGTTTAGCTTTTGCTCTATCTTTTCTACTATTGATTTGTTGAGTGCAATTAAAGTTTTCCCAGGGATCTGAGCGCTCCTTTTGATACATAAACCATCGCAGATGCGTAAGTGGAGTGGTGGTATTATTATCGCTCGTAAAATGTTGAACCAGGAATTATTTCGTATGACATTTCGCGGAACATGTTTGGCCCGGCGGGTGCATCCGCATTCGAAAAAAAAAAAAAAAAAAAAAAACTAGGCTTAGCTACTCTGTATAAGTAGAAAGTCGAGGACCTTAGAATGAAAGAGAGGGAGAGACAAGGGAAAGGCGAGGTGTAGTATGACGTTGTCAAAGATCCTGTATGCTGGACCCAAAAGAACTCAGATTAGATATGCCTGGCAGCCCTTTAGCCTCCTAGATAGAACAATCATATTTTTATCGCCCGAAAAATTCTCAGGTCCGACTTCAATAAAGAAGAGAAAATTCAGATTTGAGTTTGACAGAGGAAAAAGAATCGTCTACGTTCGGATTGAGAGTTATCAGGAAGTTGAAACAATTTTTCGCTCGCCTGCGTCCGAATTATCATGGCTCAGAACGTCACTGTCAGTACAGAACATGAAAATCCTTACAGGGGAACAACTTAATAAAAAGCTGTTGATCCGAAGTATCTAATTGGAAACATCTCTCGAAACCTGCTATATTTTTCGTACCGCACTCACTCATTACAACTCAATTTATTACGATTCAAACATTCAACGCAGAATAAAAAACCTCATCATTCTTTGTCAGTCCACCTCTTCGTGTACCTCATCAATTTTCGGCACGTCTCTTTGTCGATCTGTCCTACATTGCCCCCTGGAATCTATTGATTTTTAAAAATTTTCGAGGAGAAAGACATCAACGTAATCTAATTTTTTGTGTGAATTTGTCACGTGTGTTTAACTCCTGACGATTCGTGCCAACATCGTGTAGTCGAACGCATACAGCAGTCAACTATACAAATAATGTGGTCTACGATCTCGTCAATCTAAATACGCGCACGAACGGATTGTTTATGACGATAAATTAATATTAGAAGGAACAAAGCCGTAACACGGGTCGTCACGAATGCAGGTGACGTTGATACGATGTTGAACACTCGCGGCAGGAGCTGACGGGGTCTTATTCGTTTCAATTTCGAATACCGCATATCCCGCATCAAAAACGTTATCAAGTTTCGAAAAACGAAATGCTAACCCAATCTCAACAAAATCTGGTATCGATCTGCTTACAATGCAAAGAAGAGGACGTCGTAACAAAAATAAAACGACACCATTGTGCCATTTATACGCAAATAGAGCCGGGACAATGACCTACATTGCGGGAGAGCGATAACGAATGTTAATAAAATTGCATAATCTATCGCCGTGAATATGCATAAAACAGCTCGTCGCGATCGTCCGTACTGATCATAAAGTTTATTACGTTCGTAATTCTTTCATTGTTTTCCTTTATTGTCTTTCGTTATACTTGTAAGTAACGACGATGCTCTGCGGAGGAGTGGAATATGGTATTTTTATTTCATTAAATCCGTTTATGCTCGCGGTTCCGGCTGGCTGAAAAAACGAGGGTAACTTTGTAAACGTCGAGCCAGAATGAAATGAAAAGAATTATATACCGGCAGGGCAGCGGGATGACGATTTTGTGAATAATTAGCGGCTACGGAGAAGCCCACGCGTCTCTGAGACGTGACAATGAGTCAGCAATGCGTCTCGTGCAATTCTGTCAGGGTTGTGCAAAAAGTTGGTCCGCCGAATAACGATTATTATTGTGGAAAAAGAAGGCGTACCGTGTGCCATCGTCTTATTGACGTAGGATGGCGACTGCGTATGTATGCAAGGCGAGAAATTTTGTTTTCATCCAAAACTCACAAAATTTGGGATAATCGCAAAATTCCAACCCTTCCTCTCTCATTAGATCGCCAATGAGACGGTGGAAAAATGGTAATACACAACCTCAATTATGCAACCATTATAGCGGTAGAATAACCTCTAGATACTGTAATTTGCATACATAAAACTTTCCTATCTTCGTCGTCGAGCGCGATGAAACAAAAACAGCTGTGCGTCGATCGATAAGAATAGTTGTCGTGTTGACACTGTAACAATTATTACAAAGCTGCATGCACCCAGCACGAGAGCGCCATACACGTGACACAAATATCGTTTTATAATCTAAACAACTCTAATTTGCACATAATACGACCACACGCTAATTTTTTTGCATACGTAAAAAAATCGAATTTGTCGCCACTGATAACAAGACGTATACGATCATAATATACCTTCACTTCCTACGAAAATTTATTCAATGCACTCACGTACTCACCACACAGATTTAATATCGTAAAATTATGAAAAATTCATAAACGAGCAACAAACCTGCGAAAATTTTGAAAGTCGAATCGAATTATAAGAACGTAGAAAATTACGTACGAAAACGAATTACGTTCGCGCAGGAGAGAAAGAGAGATATGAACGCGAGCACTCGACGAGAATCAACAGAGACGAACAGCAAAACACAGCTGAGCTTGAATTGATAACGGAAAACGCTACCAGTGAATACTGGCGCAAACTGGTATTTACCTATAGCGTCCTCGCGAGCGTCGCGCCGCCTACAACGACCGGTGACCGCGTGTGTTCGGGGAACGGGTAGTCGTTGTCGTCGATAAAGCGGCCGAAAGAAAGTATGAATGACACTCTCTTTCTCTCTCTTATTTTTCAGCCAGCTCTCGACGATCCAAATGGTGGCCGCGAGACTGCGCACTGATCGATTGACCTACATATTATTCGCGACCGCGACACACAAGGAAAAGCGGTTTGTTTACGTTATGAATTTTTCTTCGTATAATAAATTACGGGTGGAAATGAGAAGCTTTTGTTCGATCGCGTCTGAGCGCGGAAGCTGCATCTTGCCGCTGATTGATTGATATTCATCTCGATGACAAGCGGAGATGAACAGGAAAGATGCGTTCTATTGTGTAGGACGGAAGAACGCTGCAGAAAGTGTATTTTCAATACTCAAAATGATGCCGTAACAATGCAGAAAAACTTGGATGCATGTGTACGCTGTCGTAGAAATTTCAGCGCAGTTTCTTAGACGTAGCAATGGGATCTGTTAAGAAATTATATTCAGAAATTTGTTGCGTCTATTGTGGTGTTGACAACGAATAAAAAAGTGTACAATTTAACCGAATCAAGTATCCGTATGATTTTCAAGATGAATACTCGTTGACTTATGACGTCGAGCTTCTCAAAAATTTTAGGCTCTTATTACGTCAAGAAATTCAGGAGAAAAGTAGTAGAAAAATGAATTTTTTGATGCGAAAAAAATTTGGTTTAGGTTGAAAGACAGAAAAAAACAATTCAACAATCCAAGCTCGGGATAGAATCTCCCTACGCGCCTGTCTTATGGGGTGCTTTGCGATTTCGATCTCAATAATTGATTGGGGTCCATCTTATTTGGTCAAAACGTTTCCAAGTAATTTTCTTTCTATATTTAGATCGGAAATTTAAAATCTTTCCGAGTCACCTTTTCCTAGTTATTGCTATAGAATTTCTTCAAAATCTCTCCCCTCACCCAAGCATACGAAGTTGAATGGTCAAAATTTTTGCAAATCTGTTTTCGATAAATTGTATACTTACGTAGGCCTTTTTCGCCTCAAAACTACAATCAAAAGAGTTAACACAATATCTAGAGTAGATCGGAACCCTTCCGTTTGAGACCGCAATTCACCTTTCCCCTCCTTTATTTTAGGCATTTTTGAATGAATGAATGATAAGAGTACTTTATTCCCCACGCCACTGCGCGAGGCTCGTTACGGCGGGGTTTTTCATTTTTATCTTGGGAAATTAAAAAGAATAAAAATTGCGGTGAATTGTGAAATTAATTTCATTTTTCAAAGTATAAATTTTATACTTTACCGTAATATGAAATGACGTATCCAAATTAATTTTCATCGCTGAGCTTTCTCTCTTTTTTTAATTATATCTAATTTACCATGTACTTATGGAGACAATATCCCATCTGATTTTCACTTTTCAATTTCTCCTCATGATGTTCCACTGCAATTTTTACTTTTTAGCGGGGAACCCGCTATCTATTTCGTAAGGGGGATTACATCCTCAGAAAACGTCCGCGACCGCGCCCGGGAGTTTCTGTGAACTGCGACGTCATCAATGACCTTGACCTGCTTTAGGGACTTGGAAAAATTTCAATTTCCAGTCGCGATGCTTTATGACGTCATCAATGACATTGACCTTGACCTACTATAAGGACTTGAAAAATTTCAACTTTCACCCGGGATGCTTTATGACATCATCAATGACATTGACCTTGACCTCCTATAAGGACTTGAAAAATTTCAACTTTCACTCGGGATGCTTTATGACGTCATCAATGACCTTGACCTACTATAGGGACTTGGAAAAATTTTAACTTCCAGTCACAATTCTTCATGACGTCATCAATGAACTTGACCTGCTTTCTTTTATGACGTCATCAATGACCTTGACCTGCTTTAGGGACTTGGAAAAATTTCAATTTCCAGCCGCAATGCTTCATGACGTCATGAATGACATTGACCTTGACCTATTTTAGGGACTTGGAAAAATTTTAACTTCCAGTCACGATCCTTCATGACGTCATCAATGACATTGACCTTGACCTACTTTAGGGACTTGAGAAAATTTCAATTTCCAACCTTCATTATACCAGGTCTAGCATGCAGTATACTGAGAAGACCCCAGCCAACTTATTTTCTGAGAGGGCATTTTTGCGCCAACGTCATCGCGAGCGCGGGAGATTGCGGGTTCCCCGCTGCCATTGCAAACCTGCAATGGCATCTAATTTTTTTCGAGTCCCCGAGATGACACCCCGTCCTTCTCCCGAAAGATATGGAGTTGGACAAACGTGTCCACCTAAAGTTAGTCAGTATCTCTAACCCTTTGGGACTACCCCATTCATCCCCTTTGCATGTACATTTCAATAGTTTGAAATTTTCGGAGCCCCCTCAATTACAGCTCAGGAGTAGAAATTTCCGAAGTCCACAAGTAAAAGCTCCCATATTCCCGGAATCACATGTTGATCGCACCTTTCTATACCCTTAAAAAGCCGGACCTCCTCCCATACGTCTCTCAAAGACCAAGATTCAATCTTCCCGAGTCCTTCTTCAGGTATGCTGTATATTAAATGGCTGGGACTTGAAAATGTTCTCTAAACCTTGAAGTAAGTCAGAACTTTCGCCCCTTCTGGGCCACAATCCACCTCACGCTTCTCTGCGAATATCTCAATGGTAGGAATTTCAGATCCGCTATCTGTTTTGTTGGAGGGACCTCGGACTTTTGTGACGTCATCATTTTCAAAAAAATGATGAAATTTCGACTTGCAAGCTCCATATGATTGGACTATTTTTTCCGTTGTCCGCTGGCTGGCCGGCCGGCAAAGGTCGGGGATCGGAAATTATCCAAGTCCCCCTCCCATGGCTCGGCCGTGCTGCCAGATGATATCGAAAATCCGTGACAGCCATTTCGTGTAAGTCCTAAAAACTACGAACTTTCACCAATCCATCAATAAAAATCAGGAGAAAGGCGTCTCTCATACCATTAACTGAGGTACTTCTCCTTTGACTGACTCAATATTATGGGAGATTGCGGTATTAGCTCATAACGACCAGGAGAAAAGTATTTCTCATAAGAGTGACTGAGGTACTTTTCCCTTGAGCATAAGAAATCCGTAGAAAAATCTGTACCTTTCTCAAGAAACTAAAATCCGTAGATCTGGCAGCGCTGGCTTGGAATTTGGCGTAGCCCCTTCAATTTACAAGATATGCAATGCTTCAAACACCATATGACTCGGAGCGCTCTTCTGATAGGTTCCCTGCCTCCACCATCGTTCAACTCTGTTAAAGAATCCGTGAGCTTTCTGCTGGACACTGCACGGCGCACGGCAAATTTTTCGGAATAATTCCCCCCCCCTTCCTCCTCCTCATGGAATGAATTAATTTTCTCTTTCGAGTTATGGATCGATCCATGACGAGGTCGCGACGTCACAGGTACCAATTTATGATGTCATCAGATCGTGACGTCACATGGAGTAATCTATGACGTGACAGGGAATGATCCATGACTCCATCAGATCGCAACTTGGACGATATTCAGGTATTTTTTTTTGGAATCAGCCTTAAATTTCACTTCCAAATCTAGTAAAATACGGAAACTAAACGATTCTTAATCTTTGGAAAGTTTGGCAAATTAATAAATTTTTGGCACAGTTTGTTCCATAACTCGGCATCAATTTCGTCGACTTTATTTTGACTGATGTGTCACATCAATTTGTACTTGGCTAACAGTCAAATTTTTCACCCTCAAACTGCTTGTTTGCTTTGCCCCTACCTCCCAGAAAAATATACGGTTTATACAATAAGATGCAACAAAAAATACAATCACCTTGAGACCAATACTCAACTAGCAATGATGAACCACCAATTCAATGTCCAGCTGTATTGAAATGTAAGAACAAGGGCTGATTTCTGCAAAATTCTGATAACTTATCATGTTTGAAATCGTTCCGGAGCCGATATTTTTTTCGTGGTGTTTTAAGAACGGTTTCAGAGCTGTTCTGGATTCGATTCTGTATAATTCTGTAACTCTTCTCTCTCAACAACAAAAAAATCAAGTAATTCATACAATAATTATTCATTTTAAAAAAATTTTGCCAATTTTTCATGATTTCTTGAAAGAGCGCGCGGCTGATTTATGGTACTATAAATCTGGCTACACTGATTACAATTTTTGAAACTAAAGTAGGTTTGACTGATCGCTATTTCAAAACATGAACTCCTTCTCAACCTTGTTGACCTTGTTGCTAGTCGTAGCTTGGTACAAAATACAAATGAGAATGAGGAAAGAAAAGGAAATTCGACGAAAAATCTGCCAGCCTGAGAAGAGGCTTATCTATTCCGCTCTAATTAATTACCTTTAATTAAGGCGCTAGAGGTATTCTCGCTCAATGTAAACAAACATCGCGGGATGTTCCCATCCGAGAGACGAAAAAAATGAAGTGGACTTTTACGTGTAAATTCCACTTCATTTTTCGGATTTTGGGATGGGAACATCCCGCGCACCAACCCGCGCACTCCACTGCGATGTTTGTTTACATTGAGTGAGAATACTTCTAGCGCCTTACTTTAATGACTGATAAGAAATTATTCAGTTTCGAACCATACATTTTTATTGAAAAGAGGGTTGTAACCTTAGACCATATAGTACATAGACTGCTAATAATGATAAGAAGCTTGTCGGAACATAGGAGACTCTGTAAGTCGGTAAGGTCTCACGGCGTTAATGGGAGTGGGCGTGGCATCGTTCACATCCCCTTACTGTCGCATGCACCGAACCATCCATACCAAACCTTTCCGACTTACAGCCAACCTCCTATGTTCCGACGACTGATAACGTCAATTACATAGGCTATTGGCGGTCTATGTACTATATGGTCTAAGGTTGTAACTGTACCATATGATCAATATTTCAATTAGAGAGTTCAAAAATAAAAACTGTCTACATATTTTGTGCTCCTAAATTCCTATCGGAAGTTGATAACTTAAAATAATTACTGGCCTCGCTAAGTAGGACTTGACATATTAAAGAATAAGCATCGAAAAATCCTGCATTCTTGCGTTGATGTTGACTTCTTTTTCAGTGAAGCTACTCTTTCCTTTAGGTTGCAAACTATTTCTAAAATGATAGACACTATTTATTACGCGCGGTGGTAATATTAAGGAAGGAGGCTTGTTGATAAATGAAAAACTCAAGCGAAAAATTTGATCACCTCGTCGGGATCCGAACCCGAGACCTTTCGCTTTACGGGCTCTCGGGTTCGGATCCCGACGAGGTGATCAAATTTTTCGCTTGAGTTTTTCATTCATCAACAAGCCTCCTTCCTTATTTCTAAAATATTCGATGCTTGGTACGTCATATTATCAGATGCGGAATAAATGAGTTTGAAAAAAACATCTCAGCCGATGAAAAAAAAATTAGTATAAACTTAGTTTACACACATGAATGCGAACTTAATTTTATAAAATAATATTGACATGAAACACATGCATTTTAGCCTTGATATTTTTTGGATGCAACCAACCGAGCATTGAAAAAGAAAACTAAAGCTGTATAACAATGAAATTGCCCGCAAATGGGTACCGCACTGTGAAACTTGTTGACCAGCATATTTACACAGCTGCTGCATACACTATCTACGAGTACTGCAAACAGCGCTACCTACGTCCCTTTATAGATCCCCTTATTCTCGCATGTCTCCATAGCTCAGTGGTTAGAGCACTGGTCTAGTAAACCAGGGGTCGAGAGTTCAATTCTCTCTGGAGACAAGGAAATAATTTTTGGATTTTTTCCACGAATTAAATTATTTCAAATTATTTATACGATATTATAACTCAAAATTTGTGGTTTAGCCGAAGAACTCAGCCAGTTTTTCATTCGGATGATTTGATATGAATTTTTTTTTTTTTTTCAATTGGGTTAGTCGAAAGACGAGAAAAAATAAAACTGACAGTAAAAAAAAAAAATGAAAAACGAAAGTTAGAAGGTCGAGATAAGGCCCGGTAATTACACCGAATAATTGTGTAGATAACCAGCAGGCTTAGTGTCAACAATGAAATGTTGGTTCACATTTTGTAACATCGTGTAGCTTGTAGTTATTTGACTTCTTTTTTTCGTGAGGCTTACTATTAGGTCTTCGATGATAAGCTAGATAGTAAACTCGAACTTACACTTTTTCTCTTTGTATTCCTGTTAAAGCAAGTACACGAAATTGCTCCCAATTACATACTTTATCACGCGTTTTTGAAATGTTGATGTCAGAGTATATTTTTCGCGACGTGTTTGGACAGTTCAAGAAATACTCACGATTTGCTTTTTTTACTCTCCTTTAGAGGTAGACTGATACAGGAAAATTTTAGCAGAATTCGAGTCTCTCTCTCTCTAGCTCTCTCCAATTCAAATTTTCGTTCTGAAGCCATTTATGACTTTATTATCATTTTATTCAATTATTGCAATTTGAGAACTACCTAGGCGATAGGCCGTACATTTGAAAAGTATGAGCTTATGTATTTTTGATAGTAAATAGACCTAGAGGCCATAGACGTATCTCGATGACAGATTACTGGAAGTAGACAGCTAAAACTGCTAACGTCTGATCTCGAATATTCTAAGAGCATAGAGCTGCACATTGTTAATACTCACTGCTCCAGAATGTGTTGGAAGAGCCTCGACGGATGGAACAGGACAGAAAAAATCAATAATTAAGGATTCGTCCTGTTGTAGTCTCTCTATTTAAGAATGAGGAAGGTCTAAAAAAATCGATCTCTTCGAGTGACATCTGAATTAGATGAAATTCCCTTCTAGCAGGGCTAAATTGTAAATGAGCGCATTTCTGTTTTCAAACTTTTGTTATAGACGTAAAACCTTCGCAGAATACCGATAACGTACGTACTATATGCCTTTGGAGATTGTTCTAATTTTACGGTGAAAATATTTTTACGGTTATTTCTTGAACTGAACTTCATGAGCGCCTCCATAGCTCAGTGGTTAGAGCACTGGTCTTGTAAACCAGGGGTCGAGAGTTCAATTCTCTCTGGGGGCATAATTTTTGTTGATTTTAATCCCCCCGATGACACTCGTGATCCAGATACAAACGAGGAAGGAAGGTTACTCCTCCATTTTTTATTATAATAATACTGTAAGTTGAATCGTCTTATGTATTATTATTTAAATTAGTCTACCCAACGACGTATAGTGGTGCTATTCAAAATTCAAGGTACTATACGGAGAAGAAAATAAACACGATGAGATACACGTGTTTGTAGAAGGCGGCACTTTAATGATGTCATTTTACGTTGAATGCTTTTTTTGTTAGCGTGATATCCTCGTGTACCAGTCTTAATAGGCTGAATTCAAAATACATGCACGAGAAAAATGCGAATACGAGCCCAGGTCTTTTCAGTTTATCTGTTTTTCTAAAGAGTGCGTCGAGAAGCGAAATTATCTGGAAGTATACGCGGTTCTCGTAGTTTCTTGACAAATCGAATGAACTTTGCTTTAGCGAATCCGGGGTGAGTTCGATGTTGACGATTTATTTCCCTCTTTGACCTGAATGAGGTTACTTTGAAATTTGCGAAACGAAAATGACTTCATGAGCTGATCAGATCATGAGTGACTATGACCAACCTTAAGGACTTGGACAATTTTTAACCCTCGAGCTATACGTATAAGATGGGGATTAGGCTCTACAGTCTACAGCCTACGAAAAGGAGAGAGTCCTATTCGAAATTCCTTCCTCTGTGAGACTGCGCAGCTGCAGACTAGTTCAGATACGCGTAATAGGGGTTTCGTAAACTGTTTATAATTGGTAGAGATTGATGTATCGGAAGTCGATATGATGGTAGAATCAATGGACTAGTTATAACATGAAATTTTACACACCGCACAAAATTACAAAATTTATTTCAAGATCTCTGGACGAAATACGGGATGGATACTATCACATTCAAAGCCGGTGATAACAAGAAAACAAAGATGGATCACGAGTCGTTGATAGAAAGCTTATATGAAACTCTTCTATGAAATCGTTACCGGGAAAGAACCGATTCAAAACGAAGTCATTATAATTAATATGACGAAGAAATCCCCACATACTCAAAAGCCAACCGTCTACAAAAAGAACTCTCGAAATAAAGTAAAACGGCTCGGTTCAACTTAAAACTATGGTCAGAATCCAAGGCTGATCCGGGGGGAGGGGAGGGGCGAAAGCGACTTCATTAAGGTGCTCCTGAATTCTGATACAGTGTTGCCGGCTTGTCTCTTTTACGTAGACCGCCGCTTACAGACACCATTTCTCTCAAATATAGGGAATGAATATTTAGTCTTGCACGGGGGGGGGGGGGGAATTCTTAGCTACGGCCCTGTTGGTTTTGCAGGAAAGATCACGAAGAGTCTTAGAATTATAAAAAGCAGGACGAAGACCAAAAGGCTTAAGGAGGGAGAGAAGTTTAGAAGAAAACTTCCCTAAAAACAAAATACGAGTCTATTCGTATCCTCCTAAAACCAGATATACACCGGAGAAGAGAAGTGGTAAGATCTAAAGCTCTAAAAATAAGTTTTTTTCCAAATCATCCTATCAATATCGAGCTCAGGTCCACCAGACAGAGCGAGTCATTTAATGAAAGACACCTCCTCAAGGAATCTTGGAGAAAGAGGGATAGAGAGGAGACGGCGGGTGAAACTATTGAAGGTGACTAATTTTTGGAGGTGGGGCAGAAGGAAAAGGTGTGGACGGTGATGTCCGTGCAAGTATTTCTCCGGAAGATACCAAAACTATGAGCACTACCTTCAATGGAAATAAAGAGGTCCAGGAAGTTTAATAGAAGACCCACAAGCTCCAAGGTGAATTCGATGGTAGGGTACCTTCCGTTGAGGAAGTTGAGGAAAGCTTGAAGCTCCGACAGAATCTGTCCAGAGACAGAAGACATCGTCCACATAAAGGTACCAAGAAACCGTGGGAAGAAAAAGGTGGAATTGAGACTGGAAACCCTCATCCTCAGTCTTTCTTAGGAAGACTTCCGAGACCAAGGGACCAAGGGAAGAACCTATCGGAACACCAGTGAGGTGTTGGAACTGGCAAAAGTTGGGGGAAAGGCACAGGTCAAAAAGTGCCGTAACTTTTTACGGAGTGAATTCTCGCCACAGTTTTTAGTTGGACTAAATCGTTTTACTCTATTCTGGGATTTCTTTCCGTAAACAGTTGGCCTTTGAGCATGTTGAGATTGTTCGTTATCTCAATGATAATGATGACGTCGTCGTTTTGAATCAGTGCAGTTACCCCGATAACGATCTCATTGAAAAATTTTATACGTTTTTTACCAACGTCTCGTGATTCATCTTCGTTTTCTTGTTATCACCGGCTTTGAATGTGATAGTATCTTTTTCCTTTCCCGTTCTTCTTTCTGTTCGTTCTTCTCAGTTCGTTTTCTTCTCTCCTGATGATAATTATTTAGTCTAAAGATCTTGAAATGTGATTCTGTGGGGTTTGTAAAATTTTATGCTGTCGATACGTATAATTGAATATATAATGAGAATACACGTTTCTTGAGATGGAATAAAGGATACTGGTCCTAGACGGCAGCTCCAAAGTGAAGTGACTACGAAAGTATGGCTGGAAAAACTCATACCGCGCCCTACAAGTCAACTGAGGAGAGGTTAGTGAATCATGACTCTTACCTAAGTTGAGAAACCCAATTTTTGGGTACAATATTGAATGATAAAGGCTACGAAGATAGGGAAGATCCCAGCTCGGCCTTCAAATTCAGCTTCAATGGCTTCACCATTCTTTTGATCACGAAATTCAGATACTTTAGTCTGTGAACTCCTCTTTTGCAAGGAGAGAAATAAGCCAGAGGTATATCGAGGCATGAATCTTGTTAAAAATTCTAAGCATAAATTGGATGGTATTTCCAAGAAAGATTTGATTTCCAATTTAGAAGTCAGCTTGGCCTCTCCCTCCACGACTGCACAATTCTTGAAAGTCGAGAACCTGCTGAAAGCATATACCTTTTACAGTTCGTGAGAAGAGATAAAAAGGAAATCACACTTCGTACTCTATTTTTGATTCGGGTGATGACGAGAAATTGTTTTCAAAACTGAAATATTTCGAAAGTCAATCGATATTGGTGTCCGATTTCGTAAAATATCAGCTTGCTCACGCATGTAAGAATGCGAACTGTTGGCGAGTAAAGGTTTTTCTCAAACTTCACTCCAACGTAGCCTCCATAGCTCAGTGGTTAGAGCACTGGTCTTGTAAACCAGGGGTCGAGAGTTCAATTCTCTCTGGGGGCAAGAGGATAATTTTTTTAATTACAAAAAATTATTGAATGAGAGAAATTTTTTATTCGTACGAATCATTTTGAAAAAGACCCAGGCTCTGTAATCTATTACGCGATATGATAACGGTAAACTAATTTTCCGTGTCCAAAGTACGACCTAGTTTTCTTGAATGTTCTGACAAAACTAAAATATCATGTGTTCACGTATTCTAAATGCAAAAAGCACAGAAGCTTCATTCGCACAGGAACTTAAAATTTGGGTGTGTCGAGAAGATCACGATGTGGTCTAAACGTTAACTAATAAAATTTACGTTTCTGTCTGAGTGAAGTTTTTTTGCATCTAGGTTCTGATGACAGAATTAGAAATGAATTCCTCGGCAATATTCAAAATGGAATAGATCTCATTCGATATGTCATTTTGAACTTCACCTCGTTATTCTATAGCACACGTCAAGGTATCGAATCAGCCGCCTCACTTGTGAAGTCTCAATCGTTTGTTTTCGAAACTCCTCAAAATATGATCTAATTTTTCATTTGTCGATCAATTCGATCATTTTGTGTTTCGAGTAGCAAAAAACTTTGGCTGTAAGTCACTTTTCAATACAACATTGCGTGTTGCAGTCCCGTTTTGCCTAGCGGTACATGCCATACAACGAGAAAATACTCTCATAAAATTTAGGTAAATATGGTAATCCCTTGAGATAGGTGTAAGCAAACTTATTTTTCATTCCTCAAGCGTCTTCATAGCTCAGTGGTTAGAGCACTGGTCTAGTAAACCAGGGGTCGAGAGTTCAATTCTCTCTGAAGACAATGAGCGATTATATTTTTTCACCTTTTTTGCAGGACATCTTGAAAATTGTTCACCAAGTATCTGTTAGAGGTACTTTTCACAACTTTTTCGATAGATAATTTATCTTTCTTCGACTCATGAGCACAATTATTTGTTTTCTACCATACTTCAAGAAATTAGTTGACTTTTGATGCACCCATCGGCTTTTTTCCATCTCCATCAGCTTCCCTAATTTCGGGCCAAAACCGTAAAGAGCCAAATCAGGCTTGAGAAACGGGCTATCTGAAAAGGTGATCATTATTCTTCTGGATGTCTGGCCCTGCTAAAAATTCCGAACTCCAGAGAAGTACCTCCACTCTCTCCTCCGTCCAATTTTGACATGTTTCATGTCTTTGCTCTGGTCTCTTCGTCATGGGAATTTTCACTGTGGCAGTGATTCTCAAATCTGCGAGTCCGAGGCGCCCCTTTCTACCTCTCGAAAGGGACTTGGAAAAATGTCGAGATTTGATCAGGAGTGATTCTGAAATCTCCTAAATGCAAAGTGGGCAGTCTGTTGGACAAATGTATGCACGGGTCGGTGGCTGTGGTTGGTGCAAGCAGGATCCCATTCAGTAAGTAATTTGATCGCACGTTGTCATCGTAACGCCTTCGGCTCCAACGTATCGCAAGTTGAATTTTCGAATAATTTGTCTCAGTCGACTTTTCTTGAGATTTCTTACACCATGATCCAATTTTCCTTCTGTCGATCATTCGATTACTTTGTATTTCGAGTTAGACTGAGATTCACTTTTTATAACAAGGTTTTACAGGCCCGTTTCGCGTAGCAGTACTTGTCATACAATGAGAAAATATTCTCATAGATATGGTAATCTCTTAAGATAGGTGTAAGCAAACTTATTTTTCATTCCTCAAGCGTCTTCATAGCTCAGTGGTTAGAGCACTGGTCTAGTAAACCAGGGGTCGAGAGTTCAATTCTCTCTGAAGACAATGAGCTATTAATTTTTGATATTTTTTTGAGGGATCTTGAAAATTGTTTACCATGAATTCATGTAAAGCTTATCTACCGTATGGTCTTGGCGAGAGAGCTGGTGAGAGATATGAATATCAGATGATAGCGAGTTGGTGAGAATGAGCGTCGATTGTCTTGGTAATGAAAATTTACTACTTGTGCTTTTATTTATATTTATGATATAATAATATCGAATTGGTTCTCCGCAAAAAATTCTTCTAAAATTCTCGTAAATAATTGTACAAGATCAGAACAAGAGCAGTTGGCCTCCTTGGTGAGATCACTGTCTGTTGTTTTAATTGTTGCAACATAGTTCGATCTATCTCATTCTCAAAATACCTCACTTATAAGATTTCGGATATTCTTCAGTAGCTCGGATATTTATCGATAATACTTGAAATTGAAGTAACGATTTTTTGCGATCTTGGCAAAAATTTTAGATGGTAAGAGAAGCATTTTCCCGTAAAATAAGTGTTACGAATAAATATCGTAATGTCTTCAGACCCAATTTGGATTGCTACGAGTGTCAAACTGTAATCCTCAAAATATCGCCTCGTAAGCGCCTTCATAGCTCAGTGGTTAGAGCACTGGTCTTGTAAACCAGGGGTCGAGAGTTCAATTCTCTCTGAGGGCAATAGATCGAATCTATTTTTCAATTTTTTTCTTTTTTTTACGTCATCCTTGAAACTTTGTTTACCGAGTATCTATTCCGAGTAATTTCTTAATCTTTCAACATTTTTGAAGAAGAATTCATTTCTCTTCTTAATATACGTGGCATTAATCTAGTCACCGATATTCCCGACAATGGGCTTAAACATACACGTTGCGTAGAATCATAAAACGAAAAGTACGAGTAAACAACAATATACGATACTGGGCGTCGTGCGTTGCGTCACGACTCGTAATAGCAGCGAAGAAAAAGAAAATTGAAATGGACGTGTCAAGTCGTTCGGAATCAGAAAATTACCCAACAGAATGCAGACTTTAGTTTGCATTTGAGTTCAAGGAGGAGCTACAAATTCGTGAAGGCGAATCGAAATTTTGAGAACAAAGAGGACTGCCTGGTAGGACTCGTTTTGCGAGCTCTTTTCTCAAACATTACTTGCCTTCGGCGCTGTATTCCTCAAGGTGCATATTGAATTACTTTCAAAACGAAAAAATTATCCTAGTATTTTCTTGATGGGAGTGAAAAAATCGAGCATGATTGTCTTCCGTCTGTATCGTTTGGCCACGGCAAGAGAATCAGGAGCCACGATTTAATACCCTTGGCCCTTCTCTAAGATAGTTAGGATTTGATCAGTACGACAATGAATCGTGCTCAAGTTGCCTCGGGATTTTTGCAGCTTTCGCTTCGGAGATGGGAAAGAGGTAGGAAAGAACGAGAAAATATTTCGATGAAGTCTAAGTAAATACTGTAATCTCTAGAGATTTGACTGAGATTGCTGCGTGTAAGCAAACTTATTTTTCAGGTATTAATCCTCAAGCGTCTTCATAGCTCAGTGGTTAGAGCACTGGTCTAGTAAACCAGGGGTCGAGAGTTCAATTCTCTCTGAAGACAATAGAGCGATTAAATTTTTCTTTTTTCGAGGACATCCTTAAAATTGCTTACCAAGTATCTCTTGAAGGTCATTTTTATACCTTACAACTTTTTTGATGAGTAATTTGCGAATAAAATAGAAGAAGGCGCTCTCTATGTTTTTGTGACGGTCATCTGCGGAAGCTTGTTGAAAGGGTGATGATCTTGAAAATTCCAGACGTTTGAAATTAAATTCACTTGACAGGAAATTGAGAGGACTGCAATTTTTGTTCCATGTATTTTTCCCAAAAAATGATAATTCAAGAAGGTGCGGAAGATTTTATTAATGTGCTGTGTCATGGTGAAGAACGCCATGATTACCTTCTCAGCATCAACAACGGCGCCCCCACAGATCGTTTCATATGCGAATTGATGTTGTTTCCGCGGTTCAAGCATGATTATGTGATAAAAACAGCTACTCCCTAAGTTCGAGAAGTTGACCTACTTTCGATGGTGAGAGCCGGTTGGAATTGGGAACCAAACTGTAGCATAGTCGAGCGAGTGAATTTTTAGTCACATATTCCATCTCTCATTTTCCTCCCTGTGCTCACCTACAACTATCTTAGGCGTTAGAATAGTCCAAATTTGTAAGATCCTCCGTCCTATAATGGGACGTTACTTTCGAATAGGAATAATCAATCAATTTTGGTAAATGTGCCATCACTTTAGGTCAAAAAATAATTTAACTTTCAAAGTGGGTGCGAGAAAACACAAATTAAAGAATCGACGTTGTATTCTTAAGTAGAGATAATTCCATACCATTCTAAAAGAGAGAGGGAGAGGGAGAGAGAATGATTAAGGAGTATTGGATTTCTTGGCGCAGCCAAAAAGATAAAGATCATGTTTCATGTCTTTTCAAAATTTTGCCCTATCTTCCGGCAACACACTCGCTTGATCTGTCTCGCTTCTTGGTCTAGTATAAGTCTACTTTAGTATATTTCAGGCTGATGAGATTAGGGGGCCTCACTCGCTCCGCTTGTTCGTCCTGCTTTAGTATGTTTCAGATGTTGTAAGCGGACCTGGATTAACGACTCATGACTTCACCGACCTATGACGTCGTCAACTCATGACTTCACCGGCCTATGACGTCATCGACTTATGACGTCATCGAACCTATGACGTCACCAAACCTATGACATCAACGAACCTATGACGTTACCGAACTTATGACTTCACCAGCCTATGACGTCACCGACCTATGACGTCACCGACTTATGACGTTAGCAACCTATGACGTCACCGAACTTTTGACGTCACCGACCTATGACGTCATCAACTTATAACGTTAGCAACCTATGACGTCACCAAACCTATGACGTCACTAAACTTATGACGTCACCAAACCTATGACGTCACAAGCTAGTAGCTTCAGAATGGCTCTCAGCGTTTTCTTAGCCTAGTATGAATCTAGCCTACCTACGCCTTTTCATTATATTAGAATAAGCTGGAAACTACAGAAGGAGGGGGCCTCGGACTCGGACTCGCAGATTTCAGAATCACTCCTGAGAAAATCTCGACATTTTTCCAAGTCCCTTTCGAGAGGTAGAAAGGGGCGCCTCGGACTCGCAGATTTGAGAATCACTGCCACAGTGAAAATTCCCATAAGGATGAGACCAGTGCGAAGACATGAAACAATCATGTCAAAACTGGACGGAGGAGAGAGTGGAGGTACTTCTCTCGAGTTCAGAATTTTTAGCAGGGCCAGACATCCAGAAGAATAATGATCACCTTTTCAGATAGCCTGTTTCTCAAGCCTGATTTGGCTCTTGACGGCTTTTGCCCGAAATTAGGGACGATGATGGAGATGAAAAAAACCGATGGGGGCATCAAAAGTCAATTAATTTCTTGAAGTATGGCAGAAACCAAATAATCCGCCTTATACGACGAACAAAGATGAATTATTTATCGAAAAAGTTGTGAAAATTACCTTTAACAGATACTTGGGGAACGATTTTCAAGATGTCCTGGAAAAAAGTAAAAAAATGTAATCGCTCATTGTCTTCAGAGAGAATTGAACTCTCGACCCCTGGTTTACTAGACCAGTGCTCTAACCACTGAGCTATGAAGACGCTTGAGGAATGAAAAATAAGTTTGCTTACACCTATCTCAAGGGATTACTATTTATCTACCTAGATTTTATGAGAATATTTTCTCGTTGTATGACATGTACCGCTATAGGCAAAACTGGACTGCAACGCGCAATATTGTATTGAAAAGTGACTTACAGCCAAAGTTTTTTGCTACTCGAAATACAAAATGATCGAAATGATCGACAAATGAAAAACTAGATCATATTTTTAAGAATTCCGAAAACAACCGATTGAGACTTCACCAGTGAGGCGGCTGATTCAATATCTTGACGGTGTGTTAATCGGACTTGAGAGCGATAGAATAACGATGTGAAGTTCAAAATGACATATCGAATGGGATCTATTCCATTTTGATTATTGCCGAGGAATTCATTTCTCATTCTGTCATCAGAACCTAGATGCAAATAAGCTTCACTCAGACCGAACGTAAATTTTATTAGTTAACGTTTAGACCACATCGTGATCTTCTCGACACACCCAAATTTTGAGTTTCTGTGCGTATGAAGCTTCTGTGCTTTTTGCATTTAGAATACGTGAAAACCTGATATTTTAGTTTTGTCGGAACATTCAAGAAAACTAGGTCGTACTTTGGACTCGGAAAATTAATTTACCGTTCTCATATCGCGTAATAGATTGGATAAACGATACAGAGCCTGCGTCTTTTTCAAAATGATTCGTACGAATAAAAATTTCTCTCAATCATTAAGTTTTTCGTAAAATAAAAAAAATAATCCTCTTGCCCCCAGAGAGAATGAACTCTCGACCCCTGGTTTACAAGACCAGTGCTCTAACCACTGAGCTATGGAGGCTTCGTTGGAGTGAAGTTTGAGAAAAACTTTACTTGCCTAGAGTTCGCATTCTTACGTGCGTGAGCAAACAGGTATTTTACGAAATCGTTCACCAATAAATGAAATTAAAAATTTTATCGCTCTATTGTCTTCAGAGAGAATTGAACTCTCGACCCCTGGTTTACTAGACCAGTGCTCTAACCACTGAGCTATGAAGACGCTTGAGGAATGAAAAATAAGTTTGCTTACACCTATCTCAAGGGATTACCATTTATTTACCTAGATTTCATGAGAATATTTTTCTGTTGTATGGCAAGTACTGCTAGACGAAATGCGACCGCAACACACAATTTGTATTCTGAAAAGTGACTCCCAGCCCAAGTTTTTTGCTACTCCGAAATATAAAATGATCGCATTGATCGACGAACGGAAAAATGCATTTTTTTCGTGAAGAACCTCGAAAATAACCGATCGACATTTAATCAAATGAGGCGGTCGATTTGAATTCTGGGTGTGTGAGAGCGAACGACAGATTGAATGGGGTCTATTCTATTTAATATCATCGAAGAATTTTCCTCTTAATTTTGTAACATTATCTAAACGTCCAAGAAAACTCTTCTTCTGACCCGCAATCATGGATTTTCGAACGATGCAGAGCCTACGTCACCTTTCAATTGATCCGTGGAATTATAAAACTTTTTTAAACTGATAGTGAGAAGTTTTTGGAAATCAAAAAAATTATCTTCCTGTCCCCTGAAAGAATTGAACCCTCGATCCCTGGTTCACAAGACCAGTAGAAAGGAATTCAACTCACTTGTTGCAGATTGTAAGAGTAAGTCGATGAACGGTACGTTCCGATTGCGAGAGATAAGAAAAAAGACTGTCTTCAATATTTCTTCTACTTCATTCGAAAGAGTGCGCGGAGACTAACTCGAATCGAAGAAGATCGACATTTGACGATCTGTCTCAATCTAAGGGTTCCTTACATATGATTTCGAGCTCTTGCTGGTCTAAGAGACACTCCTCTGTGTTATCGAGGCTCTCGAGAAGGGCGACTTCGACGACTCGTCCGTCGAAAGATCCAAGAAATTTTGGGGGAGATGTTTTCCCGTGTGAACCCAACCTCAAACCAGACAGGTGCGTTGACGTGACGATGTCGAGGAACTTTGCATGCTCAAAAAGTAATAAAACTAAATACGCATAGATATCGTCCAGCGAAGCGTGAACAGTCGCAGACGATCGTAAAAACTAGACTTCGGTTGATTATGAAATTATATCAATTATAGCAGAATTCGTCTGAGGACAGTAGTGCCAGACGCGACACGCTTAAAGTCGTAAAAACACATCATTTCTGTGCTGCACTGGTTATGGAGGCGTTGTTGAAACTCCAATATTAAGTAGATCTACTCATTCAGCAAAAATTACGTTAAGTACCTGTCAGCTGAGGCAACAACAATCGCCAGTGAGGCACTCTTAGAACAAGACCGAATAATCCCTCAAAGATTCTTATCCAGCCTCTCACTAGAAGTAAATCAGAAATCAAGACCATCCACCCGGTCCACAACTTGAGCTATCTCGAACCACGTTAAAGATTAACAGATCCCACCTTTTTAGACAAGAATTCTCAGTAACCTATAATGAATTCCTATCAGACCATTAATTAAGCTCTAGTCATCATTGAGTGATTACTCACCACAACCGTAAACAAAAAACCCATTTAGCACTCACTTATCACTCCGATCACGATCACATATACTTTTAGTTCACTCGTTTGCGCAACTATACGTTAAAAAGAAGAAGATACGTTCACTGGAGCACTTCGCCAATAAACCGTCGAAGGAAGAACTATACATTATGTTCGTATTATATTTCGAGTTAGTCAGGGGGTCCTTCAAGCATAAGGTCTGGCTCCTGAGCCGAATATTGTACGTGATGAATCAGTTTGCACGGTGCATCACTTTTATGACCCAGTCTTCTCTAAATCCTCCACACGTTGTTGTGACGCATCGTAAGATTGTAGTAACTAAACTGGTAACAGATGTGCCGACTTCCGTTGGCCGCTGTATCATTCGCAATCGTAGATCGTAAAATTATTAGTGTAAATACAAGCGTGTAGTGTTAGAAGGAAATTATATAAACTATAATCAAGCTTATTTACGGGTAAGACTTGAGAAACCGATGAAAATTCGGAGAATTTTTGATGGGTATGCTCTAAAGGAATACGAGGAGGAAACAAATAGTTTGACAATCTAGAAAGCGTGAGAAACTAAAAAAATTGTATTATTGCCACACTGATAGATTTTGTGTACGTAGGCCTATTCTATAAATTTAGTTATGTTGTCGAGTTCGTGACAGGGCATCTCGTGTTCAAAGGTATCGCAGAAAATGTTTGAAATAAGCGGGATGATTAGAGAGTAGAAAAAAAAAAAGAAATAGTTTCTATTAACTAAATCTCAACTTCCATACACATTACGCGCATCATTAATATCACTATTAGGCTACTTAGCATAATTAGAATGTTGGTAACGATAAAAGAGGGCGTATATTTTTTACCCGTGATCGACTCCAGTTACATTCGACGGTCGTACGCGGCTAATTGTATTACGATAACAACATTCACAGTTTTGAGCGATGATTAGATAAAGCTGAATAGGCGGCATTTGCATCGTCCCTTTTTCATACAGAAGCGTATAAACACTCAAGGGTATACTAAGTTCCAAATATTGGTAAAATTAACATATAGTTTGTAACGACAGTTCGGAGAGGAAATGTAGAATCGATAAGGTACGCAAAATACGATGATTACTCTCTCATTATACAGCTTAGGCCATTATTGCATGAAAATTAATCCTCAGGGGGTATCATTTTATGGCACATTTTACAAATGAGTACAGATGTTCTTCTCTCGGAAAACTACTTTGATACAATTTCCAGCATTGAGTGGAATTGATGAAAAATGTAATGAAAGAATTGTCCAGAAAAAATAATGAGTAAAATATTTTCATAACTAGCTTCTCCTGCACACAGAAGTGCCTACTTACGTAGATGGATATCTCTAATTGGTTGTATGTAGTTCAACTAATCACAGCTCTCTATTTATAATTTTGATGCAATCTGATTGATTGTTCTGCAATGAGCCAATAAGGGAGCAGTATTGGATAAATGAACCAATCAGAGTTTTTATTCATAATGATGCTGCAATCTGATTGGTTGTTCTGCATTTGGCCAAGGAGGGAGTAGTATTGGAAAGCTATATAAAGGAGTCGAGAGGGGTGAGGGGTTAGTAGCGATCAAAAACTTTTACAGTTAACAAGCTATTATTGTGAACTTGAAAAGTGCATCGCTATTTCAAATTTTTTCCATTATAATGGCTTTTTACAATCTTATGCATGTGATTCGATCTCAATCGGAAGCTTCGCTCACGATGGATCGAAAGTTTGACATTATTTCTGCCTTGCCGGTAGAAATATCTACTTCCATATTCCGGATGTTGGATCCTACTTCAATGGTGGCTGCGATGCAAGTCTCAAGAAGGTGGTACCGACTTTATCAGACAGACCGGCCGCTGAAGCGGGCTCTCAAACAGAAAGTGTTGGAGCGACGCCGCAGAAATGTGGAATTTATTCATAATTTCTCGGTCCAATCGACTGACTCTTGGTACAGGAGTGATCCTCCTGTTTTAAATCTCTGCAAAACCTCCAAGAAACGCAAACGAGCCTCGACAAAGCACCAAGTTCAGCGTGCTAAGCTGTTGCGATTTTGACGTTTTTTTTATTTTTTATGATTATCTCATGAGTATCTACTAAAATGACAATTGCCAAAATACAAAGTTTCAAACTTGACTTTCATTGTCTCAATCATTCACAGTAATGAGAAAGAAAAAAGAAAACTCTGCACTGAAACAAATTCTCATCTATTTCCAATGAAAAAACGGTGCATCTTGATGATCAAAAAAGAATGGAAAAGCTCGGAGAAAGGAAGAGAGGAAAGATTTTAGTGAATATGAGCAAACACAATATTTGATATCATATTCACAAACAAAAGCGAGAAATTGAGCGGTCAGAAGTGGACGGGAGGAGGCTGTAATTTTGTCCGATGAACATTATAAGCACAATTTCTCGTTTGGCCTCTCTGCCTTCTCCCTCTCCAAATATTAAATTTTACCCTCCGTCTCTGAAATCAGACCGCATAAAAGTAGTTACCATAAACTTGAAATCGTATAGGTGAAGGAGTGGTATGAGTTGGAATGGATGTTTCAACCTTTAACTAGCGTAGTGTGAGCATGAAACGATGAGCGCAAAGATTGACGCACCCCTTACATTTAAATTGACAGAAAATTATAGGAAGATTCATTTTTATGTACATTTATCACTCTATGATATAGATCTCACAAATAAATTATCGGAAATTGAGTTAAACAAAGATCACATTAACTAATTTGTTATCCAATCATAAGGACGTGAACACATCTCATTGAGTGTACATTTGAATCAACCAATCAGAACTCAGTATTTAACATAATGATGCAATCCAATAGATTACTCTAAATTTAGCAAATGAGGAAGCAGTATGGGCAAGCTTGGCCAATATAGAAGAAATTGTTCATATCCATTCTTCCCTGCGTACTGAAAGGCCCAGTTACGCACATTGCAATCCCTGATTGATGGTATAGGGTACATATCAACCAATCACAGCGCACTATTCATATAAATGATGCAATCTGATTGGTTGTTCTGTATCCAACCAATGAGAGAGCAGTATTGGGAGCTATATAAGAGGAGTCGAGAGGGGTAAGGGTTTAGTAGCGATCAACAACTCTTACAGTTAACAAGCTATTATTGCGAACTTGAATATTGCATCGCTATTTCAGATTTTTTCCCATTATAATGGCTTTCTACAATGCTATGCATGTGATTCGATCTCAATCAGAAGCTTTGCTAACGATGGATCGAAAGTTTGACATTATTTCTGCCTTGCCGGTAGAAATATCCACTTCCATACTCCGGATGTTGGATCCTACTTCAATGATGGCTGCGATGCAAGTCTCAAGAAGGTGGTACCGACTTTATCGTGCAGACCGTCCGTTGAGACGCGCTCTCAAGGCGAAGGTCTTGGAACAACGCCGCAGAAATGTGGAATTTATTCATAACTTTTCGGTCCGACCAACTGACTCTTGGTACAGGAGTGATCTACCTCTGGCCGATCCCAGACTTAAAACGTCGAAGAAACGCAAACGAGCCCCAACAAAGCACGAAATTCAGCGTGTGAAGCTCTTGCGGTTTTGAACTCATTTTATTTCGCATGTTTAATGATTATCTTATAAGTGTTTTCTGAAAGGACAACTGATGAAATACAAAGTTTTAATCTTAACTTTCATCTTTGCAATCATTCACAGTAGTGGAGGAGAAAATAGAGAACTACACACTAAAAGAAGTTTTCAACGTTTCCCTTTTATTAGAAATGCCTCTCGTCGATCTCAGATTCAAAGAGTCCAAGAAAGGTGAAGCCTCGACAAAGCACCAAATTCAGCGTGCTAAGCTCTTATGGTTTTGAACTTATTTTATTTCCATAGAATAATGAAATATTTATACCTACGTGCAAAGAAAATTGCTAATTAATAGCTACGAATTCGGGCTATCGAAACGTCGAGCTTATATTTGTATGTCAAAAAAATAGCGGAAAATAAAGCCGTGATATTTTATTTTGTATGATTACCTTATAAGAATCGACTGAAATGACACTCGACAGAATACAATGTTTTAATCTTGACTTTCATCGTTGCAATCATTCAAAGTGTTGAGATAGAAGAACAAAAATTATTCATCAACAAGTTCTCATCAAATCCCTTCTATCATAAGGGAACACTTGTGACTGTCTAGAAAAAGCATCTAGAAAATGAGAGAAAAGGCACGGGAGAAGGAGAAGATTTTACAGCCATTCAATATCATATCCACTATCAGAAACCTGAAATCGAGTGGTCAGAAGGGGGGAGGGGAGGGTTGTCTTTCATTACTCCGATTATCAAATTTCAATCTCTGTCTCCGTGATAAAGGCGCATAAATGTAGTTTCCATAAAGTTGGAATTATGAACATGAAGGAGTAGTGCAAACTAGAATGAATTTTTCAATTTTACGTTGAAGAAACGCAAATGAGCCTCGACAAAGCACCAAGTTCAGCGTGCGAAGCTGTTGCGGTTTTGAACTCATTTTATTTTGTATGATTAATCATCATCTTATAAGTATTTTCTAAAATGAGAACTGACGAAATACAAAGTTTCAATCTTAATTTTAATCTCTGCAATGATTCATAGTAGAGAAGGAGAAAATAGGAAATCACTTACTGAAAGAAATTCTTATTACACTGAAAGAAGTTCTCACCAATTCCCTTTAGTAGAAGCAAAAGACTGTGACCTCAAAAAATCCATTAGTTGAAACTTGAAGATTCTACTGGATTTTGGAGATCATTGTTAATACGCCGCTGTCTGATGAGCATTACTAGCACTCAAGTTTCTCTTTAGGCTTCTATATCCTCGTACCCTTCCCCATCCACTGGGATCACATCTCAATTTCAGTCTTTGTGATCAGCCTGCATAAAAATCTTTTCCTCTCTTTTGAAAACATGTCCCTTCGAAGGTACAAAATTTTCTGTAAATTGGAATAAATTTAAATAAAGAATTGAAACCATTACTTCAGAAAAGACAACAAGGGGAATAAAGGAAGTAAAAATGTAATTGGAAAATCATCAAAAAAAAGAAGTAAAAAGAATCTTTTTGGCTTACAGATATGACTACTTACTAACGTGGACACATCTGATTGGCTGTATACAAAACAACCAATCACAACTCATTATTCATGATGAAACTACAATCTGATTGGAAAATGAAAATGATTACTTCGGCAAAAGCGACAAGATGAATCAGGAATGAATAGATACAATGAAAGGATTGTCGAGACAAAATGTAAAAATGAGTGAAAATCTTTCATAACTAGCCTCTCTTGCACACCTGAGCACCTATAGTTTGGTACGTGGACTCACCTGATTGGCTGTATGAACAACAACCAATCACAGTTCAGTATTCATGATTATGATGTATTCTGATTGGTTGTTATGTATCTAGCCAATGAGAGAGCAGTATTGGTAACTATATAAGGGGAGCCGAGAGGAGTGAGGGGTTAGTAGCGATCAAAAACTCAGACAGTTAACAAGCTATTATTGTGAACTTCAAAAGTGCATCGCTATTTCCAATTTTTTCCTTAACAATGGCTTTCTACAATCTTATGCATGTGATACAATCACAATCGGAGGCTTTGCTTACAATGGATCGAAAGTTTGACATTATTTCTGCCTTGCCGGTAGAAATATCCACTTCTATATTCCGGATGTTGGATTCTACCTCAATGATGGCTGCGATGCAAGTCTCAAGACAATGGTACAGACTTTATCGTGCTGACCGACCGCTGAGACGCGCTCTCAAGAAGAGGGTTTTGGAACAACGCCGCACAAATGTGGAATTTATTCATAATTTCTCGGTCCGATCAACTGACTCTTGGTACAGGAGTGATCTTCCTGTTGTCAACCCCAGCCAAACATCTAAGAAACGCAAACGAGCCTTGACAAAGCACCAAGTTCAGCGTGCAAAGCTCTTGCGGTTTTGAACTCATTTTATTTTGTATGATTAATGATTATCTTAGAAGTATTTTTCAAAATGATAACTGACAAAATAAAAAGTATCTCTGCAATCATGCATAGTACAGAAGGAGAAAATGGAAAATCAAGCATGAAAAGAAATTCTCGCCAATTCCCTTCAGTAGAAGCAAAAGACTATGACTGACGACTGTATAAAAAATGCAACTTAAAAAAGAGAAAAAGCTCGGTGGAGGAGATAGAGAGAGAGAAGATTTTTGTGGAAATGAGCGAACAGCCATTCAATATGAACACAATGCTAAATCACAAAAAATGCGGTCTTCGTCTCTCCTTTTTAGTTATGGCTTGTAAACAAGAGGATAATGTCGCTTTAATTAAATCTTATTTTCATCGTTTGAATCATTCACTAAAAAACAAATTGACCTACAGTAGCAACTTGAAAAAGTTTCAAGTTTTGTACCCAAATGTCACCAAAATTTCAATCCGTTTAAGACGCCTCAAGGTAAGCATGCCTTGACTTCCTGGGGGAACCAAAATCAAATTACTTCAACTACGTAGAACACTCAAAAAAGGACCAGAAATATTATTCCTATTTCTTTGGCTCTGCCGTATCCTGCCTTACAAAATCTTAGCCTCCGTTTCAAACCAATTTTAAATTCATATACACCCTCCTCTTGCTTCTTCCAGATACTTCAATACTCTCACTCTTTTTCGTAATTTTTATCCCTCGATTATAATACTTATACTAGTTACGACCCAACATTCTTGTCCCGAGCTGATTATGTACACGCAGCCTCCGTGGTTAAAAAAAGAGGTATTTCTTATAGCTCTTTCATTCGAACAGTCAAAAAAAAGTTTAAAGCATATACCTAAATGGTGCTTGACTGAGCTCACCCTTGAAACTTTGCCGGATAGAAAGATCATATCACTGACCTCCTTATTTTTGTTATTTTTATTCCTATCGATAACACTCGTATTTTCTTTTGTACTATACTAGAGATATTTGCATAACAGGAAAATATTTTAGCGTCAGAAAGAAGAACAAATAAAAAACAAAAATGTACCGGAACATGCTTATGTACCACGAGTTCAATTTAACATTTTTTGAAAAATATGCCAAATTGTTGAAAACCGACGAAGGACGGCGTTTCATAAAAATAGTTGAGGAAGAAAAAAAAAAAGGTTTTACCATCTCTTGTTTGTAATCACATTGTGTGCATTGAACAGCGCTATAAAATTGCGATCTAAACGCAACATACAGTAAATACCTCGCATAGTAGTAGGCTTTCGTAAGAATTTGTCTTCTTCGCTCTGACATCAGCGACGTGGGCGAATTTTAATACAATATTTTTTTCCTTCTTCACGTATACTGTACTCGTACAGCAATAAAGGAATCCTAACAAAATTTACATTTTCGAACAAAATCTTCGTGTACTTCCGAAGAATTTTATCAAATTTTCAGCCGTTCATTTCTTTTTTTTAGCGCATTTTTACAAACAATATCTAAATCCGACAAATTTAATAGGATTTTCTTTTCACGACGCTGCTATGCTGAACGCAAGATCCTTTCGTGGCACTTTAAAAAAAAATAAAAGGCGGTGGCGGCGAGGCGAAATGCGTAGTTTAAGAGCAGAATATACAGTAGAACGTAGTTTGACCTAGTAAAACTTTGATGTGTTGAGGGGGTAGACTATCAGCTTTTGACCTGATGCGCAATCGATGCTCTTCAAAATTTCCGCCTCGTGCACCTGTTTTCTCCTCTTTGTCTCACTTCTTCGTCAACAATTATTGCGATCGGGGAAATTACGTAAATTTTATTTTCTGCTTCAAGTGACTGTATAGATTTTAAATTGGAACAAAGAACTTTACCAGATAACGATACCTAATTTTCTCTTAATTGTTCGTATTCCAACGGGGGACAATGAGTAATCGTATAAGGTGTTCTACATCAACAAAAAGTCGTTTCTAGTTACCGTAAAATCATAAAGAAAATCTTAGATAAGACACGTTCGTATCCGACGGTAGAATAAATATTGTATGATTCAACATTTCTACGCGATGCTCGAAAATTTTTTGTTCGTTTCTAACCTCGTTCATGTGCGCGATTGAGCTGCACTATTTTCAATACGATGGAGAAATTTCATTTTTTTTCTTCGTTATTCACTATTACTGTCAACACGTGACGATTAAACTCAAACAGGATGAAGATCTTAGATCTGATAAATTCTCCAACAAGGTCAATAGAGAAGTGTAGAGAAAACCTGCCCTATGAGTCAATTTTCGAATTTCCACTTCTTTACATAATCCTCATTGACAATCGATTTTTTGATCTTCTGCTCGATAATAAACTTTTATTGAGTGACCGATTCTTTGAGAGGTTGGAATTTTCTCATAGAGCTAACGATTGAGAATTTTTTCATATCCCCCCCCCCCCCACGACCAAATTCGATGGAAAAATTTCCTGTTTTTAAACTCGAGACAAGGTAAAAGTTTAAAATGATGGAGAAGTTTTCTATTTTGAATTATAAAATGTCACTTTTACAGTTGTAGGTTGCCTCTTTGTATGGAAGAAATTCGGGCGAAATTTATTCCTACGCAAATTGGTAGTTTCTTCCTATTTTTTTGCGTGTGCTTCATCTCTCATTCTGTGAATGATTGTAAAAATAAAAGTCAAAATAAAATATTCTATATTAGGTCAATTCTGATTTTACTAGGTATTCAAAAGATATTTTTACAGAGTAAGAGGTTCTCAGATCCGCAAGAGCTTAGCCCGTTGGTATTGGTGCGTCGTCCAGGCTCGTTTGCGTTTCTTGGAGGTTGGATTAGGAGCCACGAGTCTGGGATCAGTAACAGGGACATCACACCTGTACCAAGAGTCAGTCGATCGGACCGAGAAATTATGAATGAATTCCACATTTTTACGGCGCTGTTCCAAGACCTTCTTCTTGAGAGCGCGTCTCAGGGGTCGGTCGGCACGATATAGTTGGTACCATCTTCTTGAGACTTGTATCGCAGCCATCATTGAAGTAGGATCCAACATCCGGAATATGGAAGTGGATATTTCTACCGGCAAGGCAGAAATGATGTCAAATTTTCGATCCATCGTGAGCAAAGCTTCCGATTGAGATCGAATCACATGCATAGCATTGTAGAAAGCCATTATAATGGGAAAAAATTTGAAATAGCGATGCAATTTTCAAGTTCGCAATAATAGCTTGTTAACTGTAAGAGTTTTTGATCGCTACTAACCCCTCACCCCTCTCGACTCCTCTTATATAGCCCCCAATACTGCTCTCTCATTGGCTGGATTCAAAGCAACCAATCAGATTGCATCAAAAGGATGAATAGTGAGCTGCGATTGGTTCACCTTTATACAACTAATCGGAGATAGCTTTGTACATAACTAGGCACTTCTGTGTGAGGAGAAAGAAAGATATGAACAATTTTTGCTGTTTTCTTCCTGAATTTTACATTGTAGTGTTTTAATTTTCCAAGTTGTTGATTCCTGCCAACCTCTTCTAATACAGTTCCTAAATTCTGCTCTCCTATTTGCCCGGCTTGCCAATACTGCTTTCTCATTGGCTGAATTTAAAATAACCAAATGGATTGCATCATCATGTCAAATACCGAGTTCTGATTGGTTGATTTACATGTACACTCAATTAAATGGGTTCACATTATGTGAGAGGAATAACAGATAAGTAAGTTAACGTCATCCTCTTTTTTCTTTATTTTTATTGGTTCATTCATCGGATCTATTTCCTCTTGATGAGTTGCTTAAGAGCTTTGCTCCAGCTGGCATGTTGACTCTCATAAGAATAACACAGTGAGCTAAGATCAACGTGTTCCTAATTAAAAATAAGGAATTTCTTAAATACTACAAGTTGATGAACAGACGCTGAGAACATAATAGATTTTAAATATGTATCTCTGATTTCTTATTTATTTCTAATTTTGAATTATTTATGTAATGATCTTTGCTCCCAATGTTATTCATATGGGAGTCAACAAGTCAGTTGGAGCAACGATGGGTAGTTTTGCTACAGTTATTCGATAGAAACCTAATCTGTTTGCGATATTTCGCGATACTATCGAATGAGTATCGATATGTGATGTCATAGAAAAACAGTCCTATTGTCAATTTTTGTGTGAAAGATAATTTTTCTGCAATTTTTGGTTGATATAAAGGCGTGAAGTGCGTCTACCTTCGCACTATTCTATCAATTTGCTCTCAAGGCATCATCATTTTAAAATGTGAGCTGTGATAGGTTGATTTGCATACATTCAATTAGAAGTGTCTACGTCCTTATGTATGGATAACAGATAAGTTGATGTGGTCCTCTTTTTACTTAATTTCCGATAAATTATTCGTAAGATCAATTTTATCTTGAAGTGATAAATATATATAAAAATGAATCTACCTCTAATTTTTTGTCGATCCAAATGCAAGGAGTGCGTCGACCTTTCTACTCATCATTTAATTCTCACACTACGCTAGTTGGAGGTTGAAAAATCCATTCCAATTCACGCTACTCCTTCACCTATAAAATTTCAAATTTATGGTAACTAATTTCATGCGGGTTGATTTCAGAGACAGGATAAAATTTGACCATTGGAGAGGGAGAAGGTAGAGAGACCAAAGAAGAAATTGGGCTTGTGACGCTTATCAGAGAAAATTACACCCCTTCCCCTCCCATTCTGACTGCTCAAATTCTGGCTGTTGTTTGTGGATATGATATATTGAATATATGTATCCGCTCATTTTCACTATAATCTCCCCCTCTCCCTTTCTCCTAGCTTTTCCTCTTTTTTTTTGGGTCAATAAGATGCACCTTTAATACAGTCACAGGTTTTCCCCTCCAATAAAAGGGAATAAATGAGAATTTGTTTCAGTGTATACGTTTCCTCTTATTCTCTCAGTACTATGAATGACTGCACCGATGAGAGTTTATATTAAAACTTTGTATTTTGTCAATTGTCATTTCAGTCGATACTTATAAGGTAATCATACGAAATAAAATTAATTTAAAACCGCAACAGCTTAGCAGGCTGAGCACAGGGCTTTGTCGATGCTCGTTTGCGTTTCTTGGAGGTTTTGCAGAGATTTGAAACAGGAAGATCACTTCTGTACCAAGAGTCAGTCGATCGGACCGACAAATTATGAATAAATTCCACATTTCTGCGGCGTTGTTCCAAAACCCTCTTTTTGAGAGCGCGTCTCAGGGGTCGGTCGGCACGATAAAGTCGGTACCACCTTCTTGAGACTTGCATCGCAGCCATCATTGAAGTAGGATCCAACATCCGGAATATGGAAGTGGATATTTCTACCGGCAAGGCAGAAATGATGTCAAATTTTCGATCCATCGTGAGCAAAGCTTCCGATTGAGATCGAATCACATGCATAGCATTGTAGAAAGCCATTATAATGGGAAAAAATTTGAAATAGCGATGCAATTTTCAAGTTCGCAATAATAGCTTGTTAACTGTAAGAGTTTTTGATCGCTACTAACCCCTCACCCCTCTCGACTCCTCTTATATAGCCCCCAATACTGCTCTCTCATTGGCTGGATTCAAAGCAACCAATCAGATTGCATCAAAAGGATGAATAGTGAGCTGCGATTGGTTCACCTTTATACAACTAATCGGAGATAGCTTTGTACATAACTAGGCACTTCTGTGTGAGGAGAAAGAAAGATATGAACAATTTTTGCTGTTTTCTTCCTGAATTTTACATTGTAGTGTTTTAATTTCCCAAGTTGTTGATTCCTGCCAACCTCTTCTAATACAGTTCCTAAATTCTGCTCTCCTATTTGCCCGGCTTGCCAATACTGCTTTCTCATTGGCTGAATTTAAAATAACCAAATGGATTGCATCATCATGTCAAATACCGAGTTCTGATTGGTTGATTTACATGTACACTCAATTAAATGGGTTCACATTATGTGAGAGGAATAACAGATAAGTAAGTTAACGTCATCCTCTTTTTTCTTTATTTTTATTGGTTCATTCATCGGATCTATTTCCTCTTGATGAGTTGCTTAAGAGCTTTGCTCCAGCTGGCATGTTGACTCTCATAAGAATAACACAGTGAGCTAAGATCAACGTGTTCCTAATTAAAAATAAGGAATTTCTTAAATACTACAAGTTGATGAACAGACGCTGAGAACATAATAGATTTTAAATATGTATCTCTGATTTCTTATTTATTTCTAATTTTGAATTATTTATGTAATGATCTTTGCTCCCAATGTTATTCATATGGGAGTCAACAAGTCAGTTGGAGCAACGATGGGTAGTTTTGCTACAGTTATTCGATAGAAACCTAATCTGTTTGCGATATTTCGCGATACTATCGAATGAGTATCGATATGTGATGTCATAGAAAAACAGTCCTATTGTCAATTTTTGTGTGAAAGATAATTTTTCTGCAATTTTTGGTTGATATAAAGGCGTGAAGTGCGTCTACCTTCGCACTATTCTATCAATTTGCTCTCAAGGCATCATCATTTTAAAATGTGAGCTGTGATAGGTTGATTTGCATACATTCAATTAGAAGTGTCTACGTCCTTATGTATGGATAACAGATAAGTTGATGTGGTCCTCTTTTTACTTAATTTCCGATAAATTATTCGTAAGATCAATTTTATCTTGAAGTGATAAATATATATAAAAATGAATCTACCTCTAATTTTTTGTCGATCCAAATGCAAGGAGTGCGTCGACCTTTCTACTCATCATTTAATTCACACTCCACGCTAGTTGAAGGTTGAAAAATCCATTCCAATTCACGCTACTCCTTCACCTATAAAATTTCAAATTTATGGTAACTAATTTCATGCGGGTTGATTTCAGAGACAGGATAAAATTTGACCATTGGAGAGGGAGAAGGTAGAGAGACCAAAGAAGAAATTGGGCTTGTGACGCTTATCAGAGAAAATTACACCCCTTCCCCTCCCATTCTGACTGCTCAAATTCTGGCTGTTGTTTGTGGATATGATATATTGAATATATGTATCCGCTCATTTTCACTATAATCTCCCCCTCTCCCTTTCTCCTAGCTTTTCCTCTTTTTTTTTGGGTCAATAAGATGCACCTTTAATACAGTCACAGGTTTTCCCCTCCAATAAAAGGGAATAAATGAGAATTTGTTTCAGTGTATACTTTTCCTCTTATTCTCTCAGTACTATGAATGACTGCACCGATGAGAGTTTATATTAAAACTTTGTATTTTGTCAATTGTCATTTCAGTCGATACTTATAAGGTAATCATACGAAATAAAATTAATTTAAAACCGCAACAGCTTAGCAGGCTGAGCACAGGGCTTTGTCGATGCTCGTTTGCGTTTCTTGGAGGTTTTGCAGAGATTTGAAACAGGAAGATCACTTCTGTACCAAGAGTCAGTCGATCGGACCGACAAATTATGAATAAATTCCACATTTCTGCGGCGTTGTTCCAAAACCCTCTTTTTGAGAGCGCGTCTCAGGGGTCGGTCGGCACGATAAAGTCGGTACCACCTTCTTGAGACTTGCATCGCAGCCACCATTGAAGTAGGATCCAACATCCGGAATATGGAAGTGGATATTTCTACCGGCAAGGCAGAAATAATGTCAAATTTTCGATCCATCGCGAGCAAAGCTTCCGATTGAGATCGAATCACATGCATAGCATTGTAGAAAGCCATTATAATGGGAAAAAATCTGAAATAGCGATGCAATATTCAAGTTCGCAATAATAGCTTGTTAACTGTAAGAGTTGTTGATCGCTACTAACCCCTCACCCCTCTCGACTCCTCTTATATAGCCCCAATACTGCTCTCTCATTGGCTGGATACAAAACAACCAATCAGATTGCATCAAAACGATGAATAGTGAGTTGTGATTGGTTGACCTTTATACAACCAATCAGAGATAGCCTTGTACATAACTGGACACTTCTCTGTGAGGGGAAAGGAAGATATGAACGATTTTTGCTGTTTTCTTCCTCAATTTTACATTTTAGTGTTTTAATTTTCCAAGTTGTTGATTCCTGCCAACCTCTTCTCATACAGTTCCTAAATTCTGATCTCTTATTTGCCCGGCTTGCCAATACTGCTTCCTCATTGGCTGAATTTAAAATAACCAAATGGATTGCATCATCATGTCAAATACCGAGTTCTGATTGGTTGATTTACATGTACACTCAATTAAATGGGTTCCCATCCTTATGTGAGAGGAATAACAGATAAGTAAGTTAACGTCATCCTCTTTTTTCTTTATTTTTATTGGTTCATTCATTGGACCTATTTCCTCTTGATTCATCTACCCAATTCTGCTTGAAAAATAATTGTCAATTTTTGTGTGAAAGAAAATTTTTCTGCAATTTTTGTTTGATACAAACGCGTGAAATGCGTCTGCCTTCGCGCTCTTCTATCAATTTGCTCTCAAGGCATCATCATTTTAAAATGTGAGCTGTGATAGGTTGATTTACATACATTCAATTAGATGTGTCTACGTCCTTATGTATGGGTAACCGATTAGTTGATGTGGTCCTCTCTTTACTTAATTTCCGATAAATTATTTGTCAGATCTATTTTATCTTGAAGTGATAAATATATATAAAAATGAATCTACCTCTAATTTTTTGTCGATCCAAATGCAAGGAGTGCGTCGACCTTTCTACTCATCATTTAATTCACACTCCACGCTAGTTGAAGGTTGAAAAATCCATTCCAATTCACGCTACTCCTTCACCTATAAAATTTCAAATTTATGGTAACTAATTTCATGCGGGTTGATTTCAGAGACAGGATAAAATTTGACCATTGGAGAGGGAGAAGGTAGAGAGACCAAAGAAGAAATTGGGCTTGTGACGCTTATCAGAGAAAATTACACCCCTTCCCCTCCCATTCTGACTGCTCAAATTCTGGCTGTTGTTTGTGGATATGATATATTGAATATATGTATCCGCTCATTTTCACTATAATCTCCCCCTCTCCCTTTCTCCTAGCTTTTCCTCTTTTTTTTTGGGTCAATAAGATGCACCTTTAATACAGTCACAGGTTTTCCCCTCCAATAAAAGGGAATAAATGAGAATTTGTTTCAGTGTATACTTTTCCTCTTATTCTCTCAGTACTATGAATGACTGCACCGATGAGAGTTTATATTAAAACTTTGTATTTTGTCAATTGTCATTTCAGTCGATACTTATAAGGTAATCATACGAAATAAAATTAATTTAAAACCGCAACAGCTTAGCAGGCTGAGCACAGGGCTTTGTCGATGCTCGTTTGCGTTTCTTGGAGGTTTTGCAGAGATTTGAAACAGGAAGATCACTTCTGTACCAAGAGTCAGTCGATCGGACCGACAAATTATGAATAAATTCCACATTTCTGCGGCGTTGTTCCAAAACCCTCTTTTTGAGAGCGCGTCTCAGGGGTCGGTCGGCACGATAAAGTCGGTACCACCTTCTTGAGACTTGCATCGCAGCCACCATTGAAGTAGGATCCAACATCCGGAATATGGAAGTGGATATTTCTACCGGCAAGGCAGAAATAATGTCAAATTTTCGATCCATCGCGAGCAAAGCTTCCGATTGAGATCGAATCACATGCATAGCATTGTAGAAAGCCATTATAATGGGAAAAAATCTGAAATAGCGATGCAATATTCAAGTTCGCAATAATAGCTTGTTAACTGTAAGAGTTGTTGATCGCTACTAACCCCTCACCCCTCTCGACTCCTCTTATATAGCCCCAATACTGCTCTCTCATTGGCTGGATACAAAACAACCAATCAGATTGCATCAAAACGATGAATAGTGAGTTGTGATTGGTTGACCTTTATACAACCAATCAGAGATAGCCTTGTACATAACTGGACACTTCTCTGTGAGGGGAAAGGAAGATATGAACGATTTTTGCTGTTTTCTTCCTCAATTTTACATTTTAGTGTTTTAATTTTCCAAGTTGTTGATTCCTGCCAACCTCTTCTCATACAGTTCCTAAATTCTGATCTCTTATTTGCCCGGCTTGCCAATACTGCTTCCTCATTGGCTGAATTTAAAATAACCAAATGGATTGCATCATCATGTCAAATACCGAGTTCTGATTGGTTGATTTACATGTACACTCAATTAAATGGGTTCCCATCCTTATGTGAGAGGAATAACAGATAAGTAAGTTAACGTCATCCTCTTTTTTCTTTATTTTTATTGGTTCATTCATTGGACCTATTTCCTCTTGATTCATCTACCCAATTCTGCTTGAAAGATAATTGTCAATTTTTGTGTGAAAGAAAATTTTTCTGCAATTTTTGTTTGATACAAACGCGTGAAATGCGTCTGCCTTCGCGCTCTTCTATCAATTTGCTCTCAAGGCATCATCATTTTAAAATGTGAGCTGTGATAGGTTGATTTACATACATTCAATTAGATGTGTCTACGTCCTTATGTATGGGTAACCGATTAGTTGATGTGGTCCTCTCTTTACTTAATTTCCGATAAATTATTTGTCAGATCTATTTTATCTTGAAGTGATAAATATATATAAAAATGAATCTACCTCTAATTTTTTGTCGATCCAAATGCAAGGAGTGCGTCGACCTTTCTACTCATCATTTAATTCACACTCCACGCTAGTTGAAGGTTGAAAAATCCATTCCAATTCACGCTACTCCTTCACCTATAAAATTTCAAATTTATGGTAACTAATTTCATGCGGGTTGATTTCAGAGACAGGATAAAATTTGACCATTGGAGAGGGAGAAGGTAGAGAGACCAAAGAAGAAATTGGGCTTGTGACGCTTATCAGAGAAAATTACACCCCTTCCCCTCCCATTCTGACTGCTCAAATTCTGGCTGTTGTTTGTGGATATGATATATTGAATATATGTATCCGCTCATTTTCACTATAATCTCCCCCTCTCCCTTTCTCCTAGCTTTTCCTCTTTTTTTTTGGGTCAATAAGATGCACCTTTAATACAGTCACAGGTTTTCCCCTCCAATAAAAGGGAATAAATGAGAATTTGTTTCAGTGTATACTTTTCCTCTTATTCTCTCAGTACTATGAATGACTGCACCGATGAGAGTTTATATTAAAACTTTGTATTTTGTCAATTGTCATTTCAGTCGATACTTATAAGGTAATCATACGAAATAAAATTAATTTAAAACCGCAACAGCTTAGCAGGCTGAGCACAGGGCTTTGTCGATGCTCGTTTGCGTTTCTTGGAGGTTTTGCAGAGATTTGAAACAGGAAGATCACTTCTGTACCAAGAGTCAGTCGATCGGACCGACAAATTATGAATAAATTCCACATTTCTGCGGCGTTGTTCCAAAACCCTCTTTTTGAGAGCGCGTCTCAGGGGTCGGTCGGCACGATAAAGTCGGTACCACCTTCTTGAGACTTGCATCGCAGCCACCATTGAAGTAGGATCCAACATCCGGAATATGGAAGTGGATATTTCTACCGGCAAGGCAGAAATAATGTCAAATTTTCGATCCATCGCGAGCAAAGCTTCCGATTGAGATCGAATCACATGCATAGCATTGTAGAAAGCCATTATAATGGGAAAAAATCTGAAATAGCGATGCAATATTCAAGTTCGCAATAATAGCTTGTTAACTGTAAGAGTTGTTGATCGCTACTAACCCCTCACCCCTCTCGACTCCTCTTATATAGCCCCAATACTGCTCTCTCATTGGCTGGATACAAAACAACCAATCAGATTGCATCAAAACGATGAATAGTGAGTTGTGATTGGTTGACCTTTATACAACCAATCAGAGATAGCCTTGTACATAACTGGACACTTCTCTGTGAGGGGAAAGGAAGATATGAACGATTTTTGCTGTTTTCTTCCTCAATTTTACATTTTAGTGTTTTAATTTTCCAAGTTGTTGATTCCTGCCAACCTCTTCTCATACAGTTCCTAAATTCTGATCTCTTATTTGCCCGGCTTGCCAATACTGCTTCCTCATTGGCTGAATTTAAAATAACCAAATGGATTGCATCATCATGTCAAATACCGAGTTCTGATTGGTTGATTTACATGTACACTCAATTAAATGGGTTCCCATCCTTATGTGAGAGGAATAACAGATAAGTAAGTTAACGTCATCCTCTTTTTTCTTTATTTTTATTGGTTCATTCATTGGACCTATTTCCTCTTGATTCATCTACCCAATTCTGCTTGAAAGATAATTGTCAATTTTTGTGTGAAAGAAAATTTTTCTGCAATTTTTGTTTGATACAAACGCGTGAAATGCGTCTGCCTTCGCGCTCTTCTATCAATTTGCTCTCAAGGCATCATCATTTTAAAATGTGAGCTGTGATAGGTTGATTTACATACATTCAATTAGATGTGTCTACGTCCTTATGTATGGGTAACCGATTAGTTGATGTGGTCCTCTCTTTACTTAATTTCCGATAAATTATTTGTCAGATCTATTTTATCTTGAAGTGATAAATATATATAAAAATGAATCTACCTCTAATTTTTTGTCGATCCAAATGCAATGAGTGCGTCGACCTTTCTACTCATCATTTAATTCTCACACTACGCTAGTTGGAGGTTGAAAAATCCATTCCAATTCACGCTACTCCTTCACCTATAAAATTTCAAATTTATGGTAACTAATTTCATGCGGGTTGATTTCAGAGACAGGATAAAATTTGACCATTGGAGAGGGAGAAGGTAGAGAGACCAAAGAAGAAATTGGGCTTGTGACGCTTATCAGAGAAAATTACACCCCTTCCCCTCCCATTCTGACTGCTCAAATTCTGGCTGTTGTTTGTGGATATGATATATTGAATATATGTATCCGCTCATTTTCACTATAATCTCCCCCTCTCCCTTTCTCCTAGCTTTTCCTCTTTTTTTTTGGGTCAATAAGATGCACCTTTAATACAGTCACAGGTTTTCCCCTCCAATAAAAGGGAATAAATGAGAATTTGTTTCAGTGTATACTTTTCCTCTTATTCTCTCAGTACTATGAATGACTGCACCGATGAGAGTTTATATTAAAACTTTGTATTTTGTCAATTGTCATTTCAGTCGATACTTATAAGGTAATCATACGAAATAAAATTAATTTAAAACCGCAACAGCTTAGCAGGCTGAGCACAGGGCTTTGTCGATGCTCGTTTGCGTTTCTTGGAGGTTTTGCAGAGATTTGAAACAGGAAGATCACTTCTGTACCAAGAGTCAGTCGATCGGACCGACAAATTATGAATAAATTCCACATTTCTGCGGCGTTGTTCCAAAACCCTCTTTTTGAGAGCGCGTCTCAGGGGTCGGTCGGCACGATAAAGTCGGTACCACCTTCTTGAGACTTGCATCGCAGCCACCATTGAAGTAGGATCCAACATCCGGAATATGGAAGTGGATATTTCTACCGGCAAGGCAGAAATAATGTCAAATTTTCGATCCATCGCGAGCAAAGCTTCCGATTGAGATCGAATCACATGCATAGCATTGTAGAAAGCCATTATAATGGGAAAAAATCTGAAATAGCGATGCAATATTCAAGTTCGCAATAATAGCTTGTTAACTGTAAGAGTTGTTGATCGCTACTAACCCCTCACCCCTCTCGACTCCTCTTATATAGCCCCAATACTGCTCTCTCATTGGCTGGATACAAAACAACCAATCAGATTGCATCAAAACGATGAATAGTGAGTTGTGATTGGTTGACCTTTATACAACCAATCAGAGATAGCCTTGTACATAACTGGACACTTCTCTGTGAGGGGAAAGGAAGATATGAACGATTTTTGCTGTTTTCTTCCTCAATTTTACATTTTAGTGTTTTAATTTTCCAAGTTGTTGATTCCTGCCAACCTCTTCTCATACAGTTCCTAAATTCTGATCTCTTATTTGCCCGGCTTGCCAATACTGCTTCCTCATTGGCTGAATTTAAAATAACCAAATGGATTGCATCATCATGTCAAATACCGAGTTCTGATTGCTTGATTTACATGTACACTCAATTAAATGGGTTCCCATCCTTATGTGAGAGGAATAACAGATAAGTAAGTTAACGTCATCCTCTTTTTTCTTTATTTTTATTGGTTCATTCATTGGACCTATTTCCTCTTGATTCATCTACCCAATTCTGCTTGAAAGATAATTGTCAATTTTTGTGTGAAAGAAAATTTTTCTGCAATTTTTGTTTGATACAAACGCGTGAAATGCGTCTGCCTTCGCGCTCTTCTATCAATTTGCTCTCAAGGCATCATCATTTTAAAATGTGAGCTGTGATAGGTTGATTTACATACATTCAATTAGATGTGTCTACGTCCTTATGTATGGGTAACCGATTAGTTGATGTGGTCCTCTCTTTACTTAATTTCCGATAAATTATTTGTCAGATCTATTTTATCTTGAAGTGATAAATATATATAAAAATGAATCTACCTCTAATTTTTTGTCGATCCAAATGCAATGAGTGCGTCGACCTTTCTACTCATCATTTAATTCTCACACTACGCTAGTTGGAGGTTGAAAAATCCATTCCAATTCACGCTACTCCTTCACCTATAAAATTTCAAATTTATGGTAACTAATTTCATGCGGGTTGATTTCAGAGACAGGATAAAATTTGACCATTGGAGAGGGAGAAGGTAGAGAGACCAAAGAAGAAATTGGGCTTGTGACGCTTATCAGAGAAAATTACACCCCTTCCCCTCCCATTCTGACTGCTCAAATTCTGGCTGTTGTTTGTGGATATGATATATTGAATATATGTATCCGCTCATTTTCACTATAATCTCCCCCTCTCCCTTTCTCCTAGCTTTTCCTCTTTTTTTTTGGGTCAATAAGATGCACCTTTAATACAGTCACAGGTTTTCCCCTCCAATAAAAGGGAATAAATGAGAATTTGTTTCAGTGTATACTTTTCCTCTTATTCTCTCAGTACTATGAATGACTGCACCGATGAGAGTTTATATTAAAACTTTGTATTTTGTCAATTGTCATTTCAGTCGATACTTATAAGGTAATCATACGAAATAAAATTAATTTAAAACCGCAACAGCTTAGCAGGCTGAGCACAGGGCTTTGTCGATGCTCGTTTGCGTTTCTTGGAGGTTTTGCAGAGATTTGAAACAGGAAGATCACTTCTGTACCAAGAGTCAGTCGATCGGACCGACAAATTATGAATAAATTCCACATTTCTGCGGCGTTGTTCCAAAACCCTCTTTTTGAGAGCGCGTCTCAGGGGTCGGTCGGCACGATAAAGTCGGTACCACCTTCTTGAGACTTGCATCGCAGCCACCATTGAAGTAGGATCCAACATCCGGAATATGGAAGTGGATATTTCTACCGGCAAGGCAGAAATAATGTCAAATTTTCGATCCATCGCGAGCAAAGCTTCCGATTGAGATCGAATCACATGCATAGCATTGTAGAAAGCCATTATAATGGGAAAAAATCTGAAATAGCGATGCAATATTCAAGTTCGCAATAATAGCTTGTTAACTGTAAGAGTTGTTGATCGCTACTAACCCCTCACCCCTCTCGACTCCTCTTATATAGCCCCAATACTGCTCTCTCATTGGCTGGATACAAAACAACCAATCAGATTGCATCAAAACGATGAATAGTGAGTTGTGATTGGTTGACCTTTATACAACCAATCAGAGATAGCCTTGTACATAACTGGACACTTCTCTGTGAGGGGAAAGGAAGATATGAACGATTTTTGCTGTTTTCTTCCTCAATTTTACATTTTAGTGTTTTAATTTTCCAAGTTGTTGATTCCTGCCAACCTCTTCTCATACAGTTCCTAAATTCTGATCTCTTATTTGCCCGGCTTGCCAATACTGCTTCCTCATTGGCTGAATTTAAAATAACCAAATGGATTGCATCATCATGTCAAATACCGAGTTCTGATTGCTTGATTTACATGTACACTCAATTAAATGGGTTCCCATCCTTATGTGAGAGGAATAACAGATAAGTAAGTTAACGTCATCCTCTTTTTTCTTTATTTTTATTGGTTCATTCATTGGACCTATTTCCTCTTGATTCATCTACCCAATTCTGCTTGAAAGATAATTGTCAATTTTTGTGTGAAAGAAAATTTTTCTGCAATTTTTGTTTGATACAAACGCGTGAAATGCGTCTGCCTTCGCGCTCTTCTATCAATTTGCTCTCAAGGCATCATCATTTTAAAATGTGAGCTGTGATAGGTTGATTTACATACATTCAATTAGATGTGTCTACGTCCTTATGTATGGGTAACCGATTAGTTGATGTGGTCCTCTCTTTACTTAATTTCCGATAAATTATTTGTCAGATCTATTTTATCTTGAAGTGATAAATATATATAAAAATGAATCTACCTCTAATTTTTTGTCGATCCAAATGCAATGAGTGCGTCGACCTTTCTACTCATCATTTAATTCTCACACTACGCTAGTTGGAGGTTGAAAAATCCATTCCAATTCACGCTACTCCTTCACCTATAAAATTTCAAATTTATGGTAACTAATTTCATGCGGGTTGATTTCAGAGACAGGATAAAATTTGACCATTGGAGAGGGAGAAGGTAGAGAGACCAAAGAAGAAATTGGGCTTGTGACGCTTATCAGAGAAAATTACACCCCTTCCCCTCCCATTCTGACTGCTCAAATTCTGGCTGTTGTTTGTGGATATGATATATTGAATATATGTATCCGCTCATTTTCACTATAATCTCCCCCTCTCCCTTTCTCCTAGCTTTTCCTCTTTTTTTTTGGGTCAATAAGATGCACCTTTAATACAGTCACAGGTTTTCCCCTCCAATAAAAGGGAATAAATGAGAATTTGTTTCAGTGTATACTTTTCCTCTTATTCTCTCAGTACTATGAATGACTGCACCGATGAGAGTTTATATTAAAACTTTGTATTTTGTCAATTGTCATTTCAGTCGATACTTATAAGGTAATCATACGAAATAAAATTAATTTAAAACCGCAACAGCTTAGCAGGCTGAGCACAGGGCTTTGTCGATGCTCGTTTGCGTTTCTTGGAGGTTTTGCAGAGATTTGAAACAGGAAGATCACTTCTGTACCAAGAGTCAGTCGATCGGACCGACAAATTATGAATAAATTCCACATTTCTGCGGCGTTGTTCCAAAACCCTCTTTTTGAGAGCGCGTCTCAGGGGTCGGTCGGCACGATAAAGTCGGTACCACCTTCTTGAGACTTGCATCGCAGCCACCATTGAAGTAGGATCCAACATCCGGAATATGGAAGTGGATATTTCTACCGGCAAGGCAGAAATAATGTCAAATTTTCGATCCATCGCGAGCAAAGCTTCCGATTGAGATCGAATCACATGCATAGCATTGTAGAAAGCCATTATAATGGGAAAAAATCTGAAATAGCGATGCAATATTCAAGTTCGCAATAATAGCTTGTTAACTGTAAGAGTTGTTGATCGCTACTAACCCCTCACCCCTCTCGACTCCTCTTATATAGCCCCAATACTGCTCTCTCATTGGCTGGATACAAAACAACCAATCAGATTGCATCAAAACGATGAATAGTGAGTTGTGATTGGTTGACCTTTATACAACCAATCAGAGATAGCCTTGTACATAACTGGACACTTCTCTGTGAGGGGAAAGGAAGATATGAACGATTTTTGCTGTTTTCTTCCTCAATTTTACATTTTAGTGTTTTAATTTTCCAAGTTGTTGATTCCTGCCAACCTCTTCTCATACAGTTCCTAAATTCTGATCTCTTATTTGCCCGGCTTGCCAATACTGCTTCCCTGATTGGTTGATTTACATGTACACTCAATTAAATGGGTTCCCATCCTTATGTGAGAGGAATAACAGATAAGTAAGTTAACGTCATCCTCTTTTTTCTTTATTTTTATTGGTTCATTCATTGGACCTATTTCCTCTTGATTCATCTACCCAATTCTGCTTGAAAGATAATTGTCAATTTTTGTGTGAAAGAAAATTTTTCTGCAATTTTTGTTTGATACAAACGCGTGAAATGCGTCTGCCTTCGCGCTCTTCTATCAATTTGCTCTCAAGGCATCATCATTTTAAAATGTGAGCTGTGATAGGTTGATTTACATACATTCAATTAGATGTGTCTACGTCCTTATGTATGGGTAACCGATTAGTTGATGTGGTCCTCTCTTTACTTAATTTCCGATAAATTATTTGTCAGATCTATTTTATCTTGAAGTGATAAATATATATAAAAATGAATCTACCTCTAATTTTTTGTCGATCCAAATGCAATGAGTGCGTCGACCTTTCTACTCATCATTTAATTCTCACACTACGCTAGTTGGAGGTTGAAAAATCCATTCCAATTCACGCTACTCCTTCACCTATAAAATTTCAAATTTATGGTAACTAATTTCATGCGGGTTGATTTCAGAGACAGGATAAAATTTGACCATTGGAGAGGGAGAAGGTAGAGAGACCAAAGAAGAAATTGGGCTTGTGACGCTTATCAGAGAAAATTACACCCCTTCCCCTCCCATTCTGACTGCTCAAATTCTGGCTGTTGTTTGTGGATATGATATATTGAATATATGTATCCGCTCATTTTCACTATAATCTCCCCCTCTCCCTTTCTCCTAGCTTTTCCTCTTTTTTTTTGGGTCAATAAGATGCACCTTTAATACAGTCACAGGTTTTCCCCTCCAATAAAAGGGAATAAATGAGAATTTGTTTCAGTGTATACTTTTCCTCTTATTCTCTCAGTACTATGAATGACTGCACCGATGAGAGTTTATATTAAAACTTTGTATTTTGTCAATTGTCATTTCAGTCGATACTTATAAGGTAATCATACGAAATAAAATTAATTTAAAACCGCAACAGCTTAGCAGGCTGAGCACAGGGCTTTGTCGATGCTCGTTTGCGTTTCTTGGAGGTTTTGCAGAGATTTGAAACAGGAAGATCACTTCTGTACCAAGAGTCAGTCGATCGGACCGACAAATTATGAATAAATTCCACATTTCTGCGGCGTTGTTCCAAAACCCTCTTTTTGAGAGCGCGTCTCAGGGGTCGGTCGGCACGATAAAGTCGGTACCACCTTCTTGAGACTTGCATCGCAGCCACCATTGAAGTAGGATCCAACATCCGGAATATGGAAGTGGATATTTCTACCGGCAAGGCAGAAATAATGTCAAATTTTCGATCCATCGCGAGCAAAGCTTCCGATTGAGATCGAATCACATGCATAGCATTGTAGAAAGCCATTATAATGGGAAAAAATCTGAAATAGCGATGCAATATTCAAGTTCGCAATAATAGCTTGTTAACTGTAAGAGTTGTTGATCGCTACTAACCCCTCACCCCTCTCGACTCCTCTTATATAGCCCCAATACTGCTCTCTCATTGGCTGGATACAAAACAACCAATCAGATTGCATCAAAACGATGAATAGTGAGTTGTGATTGGTTGACCTTTATACAACCAATCAGAGATAGCCTTGTACATAACTGGACACTTCTCTGTGAGGGGAAAGGAAGATATGAACGATTTTTGCTGTTTTCTTCCTCAATTTTACATTTTAGTGTTTTAATTTTCCAAGTTGTTGATTCCTGCCAACCTCTTCTCATACAGTTCCTAAATTCTGATCTCTTATTTGCCCGGCTTGCCAATACTGCTTCCTCATTGGCTGAATTTAAAATAACCAAATGGATTGCATCATCATGTCAAATACCGAGTTCTGATTGGTTGATTTACATGTACACTCAATTAAATGGGTTCCCATCCTTATGTGAGAGGAATAACAGATAAGTAAGTTAACGTCATCCTCTTTTTTCTTTATTTTTATTGGTTCATTCATTGGACCTATTTCCTCTTGATTCATCTACCCAATTCTGCTTGAAAGATAATTGTCAATTTTTGTGTGAAAGAAAATTTTTCTGCAATTTTTGTTTGATACAAACGCGTGAAATGCGTCTGCCTTCGCGCTCTTCTATCAATTTGCTCTCAAGGCATCATCATTTTAAAATGTGAGCTGTGATAGGTTGATTTACATACATTCAATTAGATGTGTCTACGTCCTTATGTATGGGTAACCGATTAGTTGATGTGGTCCTCTCTTTACTTAATTTCCGATAAATTATTTGTCAGATCTATTTTATCTTGAAGTGATAAATATATATAAAAATGAATCTACCTCTAATTTTTTGTCGATCCAAATGCAATGAGTGCGTCGACCTTTCTACTCATCATTTAATTCTCACACTACGCTAGTTGGAGGTTGAAAAATCCATTCCAATTCACGCTACTCCTTCACCTATAAAATTTCAAATTTATGGTAACTAATTTCATGCGGGTTGATTTCAGAGACAGGATAAAATTTGACCATTGGAGAGGGAGAAGGTAGAGAGACCAAAGAAGAAATTGGGCTTGTGACGCTTATCAGAGAAAATTACACCCCTTCCCCTCCCATTCTGACTGCTCAAATTCTGGCTGTTGTTTGTGGATATGATATATTGAATATATGTATCCGCTCATTTTCACTATAATCTCCCCCTCTCCCTTTCTCCTAGCTTTTCCTCTTTTTTTTTGGGTCAATAAGATGCACCTTTAATACAGTCACAGGTTTTCCCCTCCAATAAAAGGGAATAAATGAGAATTTGTTTCATTGTATACTTTTCCTCTTATTCTCTCAGTACTATGAATGACTGCACCGATGAGAGTTGATATTAAAACTTTGTATTTTGTCAATTGTCATTTCAGTCGATACTTATAAGGTAATCATACGAAATAAAATTAATTTAAAACCGCAACAGCTTAGCAGGCTGAGCACAGGGCTTTGTCGATGCTCGTTTGCGTTTCTTGGAGGTTTTGCAGAGATTTGAAACAGGAAGATCACTTCTGTACCAAGAGTCAGTCGATCGGACCGACAAATTATGAATAAATTCCACATTTCTGCGGCGTCGCTCCAACACTTTCTGTTTGAGAGCCCGCGTCAGCGGCCGGTCTGTCTGATAAAGTCGGTACCACCTTCTTGAGACTTGCATCGCAGCCACCATCGAAGTAGGATCCAACATCCGGAATATGGAAGTGGATATTTCTACCGGCAAGGCAGAAATAATGTCAAATTTTCGATCCATCGTGAGCAAAGCTTCCGATTGAGATCGAATCACATGCATAGCATTGTAGAAAGCCATTATAATGGGAAAAAATCTGAAATAGCGATGCAATTTTCAAGTTCGCAATAATAGCTTGTTAACTGTAAGAGTTGTTGATCGCTACTAACCCCTCACCTCTCTCGACTCCTCTTATATAGCCCCAATACTGCACTCTCATTAGCTGGATTCAAAGCAACCAATCAGATTGCATCAAAACAATGAATAGTGAGCTGTGATTGGTTGATCTTTATACAACCAATCAGAGATGGCCTTGTACATAACTGGGCACTTCTGTGTGAGGGGAAAGAAAGATATGAACAATTTTTGCTGTTTTCTTCCTCAATTTTCCATTGTAGTGTTTTAATTTCCCAAGTTGTTGATTCCTGCCAACCTCTTCTAATACAGTTCCTAAATTCTGCTCTCTTATTTGCCCGACTTGCCAATACTGCTTTCTCATTGGCTGAATTTAAAATAACCAAATGGATTGCATCATCATGTCAAATACCGAGTTCTGATTGGTTGATTTACATGTACACTCAATTAAATGGGTTCACATCCTTATGTGAGAGGAATAACAGATAAGTAAGTTAACCTCATCTTCTTTTTTCTTTATTTTTATTGCTTCATTCATCGGATCTATTTCCTCTTGATTTATCTACCCAATGCTGCTGGAAAGATAATTGAAGGGTACACGGGAAGAAGGGGCTTTGTCCAAACGTAACGAGCAGGACAATTGGATCGTTTGCACCTCTCCGAACCATTTCTTCATCTTTTTACATTTGGACAAAGCCCCTTCTTCCCGTGTACGTTTCAATTGTCAATTTTTGTGTGAAAGAAAATTTTTCTGCAAATTTTGGTTGATATAAATGCGTGAAGTGCGTCTACCTTCGCGCTCTTCTAGCAATTTGCTCTCAAAGCATCATCATTTTAAAATGTGAGCTGTGATAGGTTGATTTACATACATTCAATTAGATGTGTCTACGTCCTTATGTATGGGTAACCGATTAGTTGATGTGGTCCTCTCTTTACTTAATTTCCGATAAATTATTTGTCAGATCTATTTTATCTTGAAGTGATAAATATATATAAAAATGAATCTACCTCTAATTTTTTGTCGATCCAAATGCAATGAGTGCGTCGACCTTTCTACTCATCATTTAATTCTCACACTACGCTAGTTGGAGGTTGAAAAATCCATTCCAATTCACGCTACTCCTTCACCTATAAAATTTCAAATTTATGGTAACTAATTTCATGCGGGTTGATTTCAGAGACAGGATAAAATTTGACCATTGGAGAGGGAGAAGGTAGAGAGACCAAAGAAGAAATTGGGCTTGTGACGCTTATCAGAGAAAATTACACCCCTTCCCCTCCCATTCTGACTGCTCAAATTCTGGCTGTTGTTTGTGGATATGATATATTGAATATATGTATCCGCTCATTTTCACTATAATCTCCCCCTCTCCCTTTCTCCTAGCTTTTCCTCTTTTTTTTTGGGTCAATAAGATGCACCTTTAATACAGTCACAGGTTTTCCCCTCCAATAAAAGGGAATAAATGAGAATTTGTTTCAGTGTATACTTTTCCTCTTATTCTCTCAGTACTATGAATGACTGCACCGATGAGAGTTTATATTAAAACTTTGTATTTTGTCAATTGTCATTTCAGTCGATACTTATAAGGTAATCATACGAAATAAAATTAATTTAAAACCGCAACAGCTTAGCAGGCTGAGCACAGGGCTTTGTCGATGCTCGTTTGCGTTTCTTGGAGGTTTTGCAGAGATTTGAAACAGGAAGATCACTTCTGTACCAAGAGTCAGTCGATCGGACCGACAAATTATGAATAAATTCCACATTTCTGCGGCGTTGTTCCAAAACCCTCTTTTTGAGAGCGCGTCTCAGGGGTCGGTCGGCACGATAAAGTCGGTACCACCTTCTTGAGACTTGCATCGCAGCCACCATCGAAGTAGGATCCAACATCCGGAATATGGAAGTGGATATTTCTACCGGCAAGGCAGAAATAATGTCAAATTTTCGATCCATCGTGAGCAAAGCTTCCGATTGAGATCGAATCACATGCATAGCATTGTAGAAAGCCATTATAATGGGAAAAAATCTGAAATAGCGATGCAATTTTCAAGTTCGCAATAATAGCTTGTTAACTGTAAGAGTTGTTGATCGCTACTAACCCCTCACCCCTCTCGACTCCTCTTATATAGCCCCAATACTGCACTCTCATTAGCTGGATTCAAAGCAACCAATCAGATTGCATCCAAACAATGAATAATGAGCTGTGATTGGTCAATTAATAAACAACCAATCAGAGATCTCCCTGTACATAGCTAAGTATTTTTGTGTGTAGATATAATGTATTTGTTTGGTTTGTCTTCTTTTGACTACTCAGTACTCATACATTTATTATTTGAGTTCTTTATTGCGTTGAGTCCTTCACCCTTTACAGTACTCAAATTCTGCTCTCTCATTGGCTGTGAAAACAAGGAGCTTGCATCATCATCACAATGGAGTGCTATGATTGGTTCTTGTACATCGTGGCAAATAAGATATGTTTACATTGCCAAGTGGGTATGTCTCTGTTCTGCAAAGTTGAATCAACTTATCCAGAAACAACAATTTGGAGAATAAGGCTCATGACAAAAGTATAAGCTAAATATGCCATTTTTTTGATCATTGTTTTGCAGATACTTCAATTCAACTTTGAAACAAAATCAGTACTGAGTGTAGGATAAAGTAGCTATGAATTTATGAAGAATTTCACATTCATTGGAATTTCTTTTCCTCAATTTTTATATTGATTGCAAATACTTACACCATGCTTATTGTCGCGCTTAGTATTTGTGATTTTCCTTTAGACTACGCTAAGCAAGTGATATTCATGCCAACTGTCTACATTTTTCATTCCTCCAAATAATTTTGACTGGAGCTGTGTGTGTTGGAAGGTGATAATCAAGGAGAATAAGGGTTGGAAAAAATGTCCCCGTGTTTTTCATCATACTGAAATAGCCCTCCCGTCTCCTCTTACATCTTCATCCCTTGTTTCTATTCATGGAGCATATTTGCCTTCTCCTGACAAGTTTTTCTGAATTCTTCTCTTTCTCATTGTGTGGCATACTTATGAACGACTTCCATCATGCAATCTAAAATCATCGTTCTGTTTTTAGTTTTGATAATATATTATTTTCTCTATTTCGTATTCGTTCTCGCTTTTAATAACTTCGATGAATGGTTTAGCAATTGAAAAATTATATTTCTTCTTTTGATCAGTATTTAAAGCTTAATATAACAAGAGTTTAGAGCCGCAAGAGCTTAGCACGTTGGAATTGGTGCGTTGTCGAGGCTCGTTTGCGTTTCTTCGACGTTTTAAGTCTAGGATCGGCCACAGGTAGATCACTCCTGTACCAAGAGTCAGTAGGTTGGACCGAGAAATTATGAATAAATTCCACATTTCTGCGGCGTTGTTCCAAGACCTTTTTCTTCAGAGCGCGTCTCAGCGGTCGGTCTACACGGTAGAGTCGGTACCATCGTCTTGAGACCTGCATTGCAGCCATCATGGAGGAAGGATCCAGCATCCGGAATATGGAAGTGGATATTTCTACCGGCAAGGCAGAAATAATGTCAAACTTTCGATCTATCGTAAGCAAAGCTTCCGATTGAGATCGAATCACATGCATAGCATTGAAGAAAGCCATTATAATGAGAAAAAATCCGAAATAGCGATGCAATTTTCAAGTTCGCAATAATAGCTTGTTAACTGTAAGGGTTGTTGATCGCTACTAACCCCTCACCCCTCTCATCTCCTCTTTTATAGTCCCCAATACTGCTCTCTCATTGGTTGGATACAGAACAACCAATCAGATTGCATCATCATTATAAATAGTGACCTGTGATTGGTCAAACAATATACAACCAATCAGAGATCTCCCCATACATAGCTAAGCATCTTTGTGTGCAGGAAATAGTAGATATGATGTATTTATTTAGTTTGTCTTCTTCTGACTACTCATACATATATTATTTGAGTTGTTTATTGCTACTAGTACTTCACCCTTTACTGCTCCCTCATTGGCTAGATTAGAAACAATTAGGCAGCTTGCATCATCATTGCAAATGGTGAGCTATGATTGGTTGTCATACATTGTGGCCAGTAAGATATGTTGACATTGCCAACTGGGTACTTCTCTGTTGTGCAAAGTTGAATCAACTTATCCACAAACAAAAATTAGGAGAATACGGCTCATGACACCAACTACAAAATATAAGCTGAATATGCCATGGATCAAGGACAACCAATAAGCTTACAACATCTCCATGAACAGTGAGCTGTTATTGGTTGATTTACACTTTTTCAATTAGATGTGACTGATCTGAGGATGTGACTACATACTCATGTGTGGATAACAGATTAGGGAATGTAATCTTCTTTTGACTGTATTTTCCAATAGTGTATTCATCAGATCATTACCTCTTGATTTATCTGATTGGTTTTGCTGGAGCAACGAGGGTAATTTTTTGCACTAAAATAAATCTTCCTAAAATTTTCTTGCGATGTAAATGCAAGGAGTGCGTTCACTCTACGCTAATTAAAAATTGAAAAATTCATTCTAGTTTGCACTACTCCTTCATGTTCATAATTCCAACTTTATGGAAACTATACATTTATGCGCCTTTATCACGGAGACAGAGATTGAAATTTGATAATCGGAGTAATGAAAGACAACCCTCCCCTCCCCCCTTCTGACCACTCGATTTCAGGTTTCTGATAGTGGATATGATATTGAATGACTGTAAAATCTTCTCCTTCTCCCATGCCTTTTCTCTCATTTTGTAGATGCACTTTCTAGACAGTCACAAGTGTTCCCTTATGATAGGAGGGATTTGATGAGAACTCGTTGATGAATAATTTTTGTTTTTCTATCTCGACACTTTGAATGATTGCAACGATGAAAGTCAAGATTAAAACATTGTATTCTGTCGAGTGTCATTTCAGTCGATTCTTATAAGGTAATCATACAAAATAAAATATCACGGCTTTATTTTCCGCTATTTTTTTGACATACAAATATAAGCTCGACGTTTCGATAGCCCGAATTCGTAGCTATTAATTAGCAATTTTCTTTGCACGTAGGTATAAATTTCATTATTCTATGAAAATAAAATAAGTTCAAATCCATAAGAGCTTAGCACGCTGAATTTGGTGCTTTGTCGAGGCTTCACCTTTCTTGGACTCTTTGAATCTGAGATCGACGAGAGGCATTTCTAATAAAAGGGAAACGTTGAAAACTTCCTTTATTGTGTAGTTTTCTATTTTCTCCTCCACTACTGTGAATGATTGCAAAGATGAAAGTTGAGATTGAAACTTTGTATTTCATCAGTTGTCCTTTCAGAAATACTTATAAGATAATTATTAAGCATACAAAATAAAATGAGATCAAAACCGCAAGAGCTTCACACGCTGAATTTCGTGCTTTGTTGAGGCTCGTTTGCGTTTCTTCGACGTTTTAAGTCTGGGATTGACCAGAGGTAGATCACTCCTGTACCAAGAGTCAGTTGGTCGGACCGAAAAGTTATGAATAAATTCCACATTTCTGCGGCGTTGTTCCAAGACCTTCTTCTTGAGAGCGCGTCTCAGGGGTCGGTCGGCACGATAAAGTCGGTACCACCTTCTTGAGACTTGCATCGCAGCCATCATTGAAGTAGGATCCAACATCCGGAGTATGGAAGTGGATATTTCTACCGGCAAGGCAGAAATAATGTCAAATTTTCGATCCATCGCGAGCAAAGCTTCCGATTGAGATCGAATCTCATGCATAGCATTGTAGAAAGCCATTATAATGGGAAAAAATCTGAAATAGCGATGCAATTTTCAAGTTCGCAATAATAGCTTGTTAACTGTAAGAGTTGTTGATCGCTACTAACCCCTCACCCCTCTCGACTCCTCTTATATAGCCCCAATACTGCTCTCTCATTGGCTGGATTCAAAGCAACCAATCAGATTGCATCAAAACAATGAATAGTGAGCTGTGATTGGTTGATCTTTATACAACCAATCAGAGATAGCCTTGTACATAACTGGACACTTCTCTGTGAGGGGAAAGGAAGATATGAACGATTTTTGCTGTTTTCTTCCTCAATTTTACATTTTAGTGTTTTAATTTTCCAAGTTGTTGATTCCTGCCAACCTCTTCTCATACAGTTCCTAAATTCTGATCTCTTATTTGCCCGGCTTGCCGATACTGCTTCCTCATTGGCTGAATTTAAAATAACCAAATGGATTGCATCATCATGTCAAATACCGAGTTCTGATTGGTTGATTTACATGTACACTCAATTAAATGGGTTCCCATCCTTATGTGAGAGGAATAACAGATAAGTAAGTTAACGTCATCCTCTTTTTTCTTTATTTTTATTGGTTCATTCATTGGACCTATTTCCTCTTGATTCATCTACCCAATTCTGCTTGAAAGATAATTGTCAATTTTTGTGTGAAAGAGAATTTTTCTGCAATTTTTGTTCGATACAAACGCGTGAAATGCGTCTGCCTTCGCGCTCTTCTATCAATTTGCTCTCAAGGCATCATCATTTTAAAATGTGAGCTGTGATAGGTTGATTTACATACATTCAATTAGATGTGTCTACGTCCTTATGTATAGATAACAGATTAGTTGATGTGGTCCTCTTTCTACTTAATTTCCGATAAATTATTCGTCAGCTCTATTTCATCTTGAAGTGATAAATACATATAAAAATGAATCTACCTATAATTTTCTGTCGATCCAAATGCAAGGAGTGCGTCGACCTTTCTACTCATCATTTAATTCTCACTCTACGCTAGTTGAATGTTGAAAAATCCATTCCAATACGCGTTACTCCTTCACCTATAAAATTTCAAATTTATGGTAACTAATTTCATGCGGGTTGATTTCAGAGACAGAGGATAAAATTTGATAATTGGAGAGGGAGAGGGTAGAGAGACCAAAGAAGAAATAGTGCTCGTGATGCTTATCAGAGAAAATTACACCCCTTCCCCTCCCATTCTGACTGCTCAAATTCTGGCTGTTGTTTGTGGATATGATATACAGTATTGAATATATGTATCCGCTCATTTTCACTATAATCTCCCCCTCTCCCTTTCTCCTAGCTTTTCCTCTTTTTTTTGGGGTCAATAAGATGCACCTTTAATACAGTCACAGGTTTTCCCCTCCAATAAAAGGGAATAAATGAGAATTTGTTTCAGTTATACTTTTCCTCTTATTCTCTCAATACTATGAATGACTGCACCGATGAGAGTTTATATTGAAACTTTGTATTTTGTCAATTGTCATTTCAGTCGATACTTATAAGGTAATCATACAAAATAAAATTAATTTAAAACCGCAACAGCTTAGCAGGCTGAGCACAGGGCTTTGTCGATGCTCGTTTGCGTTTCTTGGAGGTTTTGCAGAGATTTGAAACAGGAAGATCACTCCTGTACCAAGAGTCAGTTGGTCGGACCGATAAATTATGAATAAATTCCACATTTCTGCGGCGTCGCTCCAACACTTTCTGTTTGAGAGCCCGCTTCAGTGGCCGGTCTGTCTGATAAAGTCGGTACCACCTTCTTGAGACTTGCATCGCAGCCACCATTGAAGTAGGATCCAACATCCGGAATATGGAAGTGGATATTTCTACCGGCAAGGCAGAAATAATGTCAAATTTTCGATCCATCGTGAGCAAAGCTTCCGATTGAGATCGAATCACATGCATAGCATTGTAGAAAGCCATTATAATGGGAAAAAATCTGAAATAGCGATGCAATTTTCAAGTTCGCAATAATAGCTTGTTAACTGTAAGAGTTGTTGATCGCCACTAACCCCTCACCCCTCTCGACTCCTCTTATATAGCCCCAATACTGCACTCTCATTGGCTGGATTCAAAGCAACCAATCAGATTGCATCAAAACAATGAATAGTGAGCTGTGATTGGTTGATCTTTATACAACCAATCAGAGATAGCCTTGTACATAACTGGACACTTCTGTGTGAGGGGAAAGAAAGATATGAACAATTTTTGCTGTTTTCTTCCTCAATTTTCCATTGTAGTGTTTTAATTTCCCAAGTTGTTGATTCCTGCCAACCTCTTCTAATACAGTTCCTAAATTCTGCTCTCTTATTTGCCCGACTTGCCAATACTGCTTTCTCATTGGCTGAATTTAAAATAACCAAATGGATTGCATCATCATGTCAAATACTGAGTTCTGAATGGTTAATTTGCATACATCCTTATGTGTGATAGATAACAGATAAGTTAATGTCATCCTCCTTTTTCTTTATTTTTATTGGTTCATTCATTAGATCCATTTCCCCTTGATCTATCTCACTAATTCTGCTGGAAATATAATTGTCAATTTTTGTGTGAAAGAAAATTTTTCTGCAATTTATGGTTGATATAAATGCGCAAAAAGCGTCCACCTTCGCGCTCTTTAATTAATTCGTTCTCAAGGCATCATCATTTCAAAATGTGAGCTGTGATAAGTTGATTTACATACTTTCAATTAGATGTGTCTACTTCCTTATGTATGGATAACAGATTAGTTGATGGGATCCTCTTTCTACTTTTAATTTCCGATGTCAGATCTATTTCATTTTGGAGTGATAAATATAAATGAATATGAATCTCCCTAAATTTGTGGAATTTATCATAGTTTTATACCAATCAAAATTGAATCAATTAAGTTAAATAATTTTTTAAAATGAATTTGAATAATTTTCTATCGATTCAAATGCAAGGAGTGCGTCCACCGTTGCACTTATCATTTCATTCACACTCTAAGCTAGTTAAAGGTTGAAAAATCCATTCAAATTTACGCTACTCCTTCATTTACATAATTTCAAATTTATGGCAACTACTTTTTTGCGGTCTGATATCAGAGACAGAGGGTCAAATTTGATAATTGGAGAGGGAGAAGGTAGAGAGGCCGAACAAGAAATTGTGCTTGTAATGCTCATCAGAGAAAATTACACCCCCTTCCCCTCCCCTTCTGACCGCTCAAATTCTCGCTTTTGTTTGTGGATATGATATTGAATATATGACGAAGGGCACACGGGAAGAAGGGGCTTTGTCCAAGCGTAACAGATGAAGAAATGGTTTCTTCGGAGAGGTGCAAACGATCCTATTGTCCTGCTCGTTACCTTTGGACAAAGCCCCGTCTTCCCGTGCACCCTCATTGTATTCACTCATTTTCACTAAAATCACTCCCCCCTCCTTTTTTCCGAGCTTTTCGTCTCTTTTTTGGTCATTAAGATGCACCTTTGAAACAGTCACAGGTTTTCCCCTCCAATAAAAGGGAATAGATGAGAATTTGTTTCAGTGTATACTTTTTCTTCTTATCCTCTCAATACATATGAATGAAATCATCGGTGCGATGAGAGTTTTTATTAAAAGTTTGTATTTCGTCAATTTTCATTTCAGGCGATACTTATAAGGTAATCGTACAAAATAAAATCAGTTTAAAACCGCAACAGCTTAGCACGCTGAACACAGGGCTTTGTCAATGCTCGTCCCGCTCTAATCTGTACTACTGTACTACCTCACCTACATTTCAGATTTGGGAAAACTGTTTTCTTTAGAGTTGATTTCATAGACGGCCGATAAAATTCAATAATAGGAGTAGAGACCCTTCCCCTCCATTTCTTATCGCTCGATTTCTCGCTTTTTTTCGTGCATATGTTAATGAATGGCTTAATTAAAGTGACATTATCCTCTTGTTTACAAGCCATAACTAAAAAGGAGAGACGAAGACTGCATTTTTTGTGATTTAGCATTGTGTTCATATTGAATGGCTGTTCGCTCATTTCCACAAAAATCTTCTCTCTCTCTATCTCCTCCACCGAGCCTTTTCTCTTTTCTAAGTTGCATTTTTTTTACAGTCGTCATTCATAGTCTTTTGCTTCTACTGAAGAAAATTGGCGAGAATTTCTTTTCGTGCGTGATTTTCCATTTTCTCCCTCTCTACTATGAATGATTGCAAGGATGAAAGTTGAGGTTAAAACTTTGTATTTTGTCAGTTATCATTTTAAAAAATACTTTCAAGATAATCATTAATCATACAAAATGAAATGAGTTCAAAACCGCAAGAGCTTCGCACGCTGAACTTGGTGCTTTGTCGAGGCTCGTTTGCGTTTCTTGGAGGTTTTGCAGAGATTTGAAACAGGAAGATCACTCCTGTGCCAAGAGTCAGTCGATCGGACCGAGAAATTATGAATAAATTCCACATTTCTGCGGCGTTGTTCCAAAACCCTCTTCTTGAGAGCGCGTCTCAGGGGTCGGTCGGCACGATAAAGTCGGTACCACCTTGTTGAGACTTGCATCGCAGCCACCATTGAAGTAGGATCCAACATCCGGAATATGGAAGTGGATATTTCTACCGGTAAGGCAGAAATAATGTCAAATTTTCGATCCATCGCGAGCAAAGCTTCCGATTGAGATCGAATCTCATGCATAGCATTGTAGAAAGCCATTATAATGGGAAAAAATTTGAAATAGCGATACAATTTTCAAGTTTACTATAAGAGCTTGTTGACTGTAAAAGTTGTTGATCGCTACTAACCCCTCACCCCTCTCGACTCCTCTTATATAGCCCCAATACTGCTCTCTCATTGGTTGGATACAGAACAACCAATCAGATTGCATCATCATTATAAATAGTGACCTGTGATTGGTCAATCAATATTCAACCAATCAGAGATCTCCCTGTACATAGCTAAGCATCTTTGTGTGCAGTAAAATAGTAGATATGATGTATTTATTTAGTTTGTCTTCTTCTGACTATTCATACATATATTATTTGAGTTGTTTATTGCTACTAGTACTTTACCCTTTACTGCTCCCTCATTGGCTAGATTAGAAACAATTAGGCAGCTTGCATCATCATCACAAATGGTGAGCTATGATTGGTTGTCATACATTTAGCCAGTAAGATATGTTGACATTGCCAACTGGGTACTTCTCTGTTGCTGCAAAGTTGAATCAACTTATCCACAAACAAAAATCAGGAGATTACGGCTTATGACACTAACTACAAAATATAAGCTGAATATGCCATGGATCAAGGACAACCAATAAGCTTACAACATCTCCATGAACAGTGAGCTGTTATTGGTTGATTTACACTTTTTCAGTTGGATGTGACTCGTCTAAGGATGTGACAACATACTCATGTGTGGATAACAGATTAGTGAATGTAATCCTCTATTTACTGTATTTTTCAATAGTGTATTCATCAGATCTATTACCTCTTGATTTATCTGATTGGTTTTGCTGGAGCGATGAGGGTAATTTTTTGCACTAAAATAAATCTTCCTAAAATTTTCTGGCGATGTAAATGCGAGGAGTGCGTTCACTCTACGCTAATTAAAAATTGAAAAATTCATTCTAGTTTGCACTACTCCTTCATGTTCATAATTCCAACTTTATGGAAACTACATTTATACGCCTTTATCACGGAGACAGAGATTGAAATTTGATAATCGGAGTAATGAAAGACAACCCTCCCCTCCCCCCTTCTGACCACTCGATTTCAGGTTTCTGATAGTGGATATGATATTGAATGGCTGTAAAATCTTCTCCTTCTCCCGTGCCTTTTCTCTCATTTTCTAGATGCTTTTTCTAGACAGTCACAAGTGTTCCCTTATGATAGGAGGGATTTGATGAGAACTCGTTGATGAATAATTTTTGTTTTTCTATCTCGACACTTTGAATGATTGCAACGATGAAAGTCAAGATTAAAACATTGTATTCTGTCGAGTGTCATTTCAGTCGATTCTTATAAGGTAATCATACAAAATAAAATATCACGGCTTTATTTTCCGCAATTTTTTAGACATACAAATATAAGCTCGACGTTTCGATAGCCCGAATTCGTAGCTATTAATTAGCAATTTTCTTTGCACGTAGGTATAAATTTCATTATTCTATGAAAATAAAATAAGTTCCAAACCATAAGAGCTTAGCACGCTGAATTTGGTGCTTTGTCGAAGCTTCACCTTTCTTGGACTCTTTGAATCTGAGATCGACGAGAGGCATTTCTAATAAAAGGGAAACGTTTAAAACTTCTTTTAGTGTGTAGTTCTCTATTTTCTCCTCCACTACTGTGAATGATTGCAAAGATGAAAGTTAAGATTAAAACTTTGTATTTCATCAGTTGTCCTTTCAGAAAATACTTATAAGATAATCATTAAACATGCGAAATAAAATGAGTTCAAAACCGCAAGAGCTTCACACGCTGAATTTCGTGCTTTGTTGGGGCTCGTTTGCGTTTCTTCGACGTTTTAAGTCTGGGATCGGCCAGAGGTAGATCACTCCTGTACCAAGAGTCAGTTGGTCGGACCGAAAAGTTATGAATAAATTCCACATTTCTGCGGCGTTGTTCCAAGACCTTCTTCTTGAGAGCGCGTCTCAATCGACGGTCTGCACGGTAGAGTCGGTACCAGCTCGTTGAGACTTGCAACGCTGCTATCATTGAAGTAGGATCCAGCATCCGGAATATGGAAGTGGATATTTCTACCGGCAAGGCAGAAATAATGTCAAACTTTCGATCTATCGTTAGCAAAGCCTCCGATTGAGATCGAATCACGTGCATAGCATTGTAGAAAGCCATTATTAATGAAAAAAATTTTTAATAGCGATGCAATTTTCAAGTTCACTATAAGAGCTTGTTGACTGTAAGAGTTGTTGATCGCTACTAACCCCTCACCCCTCTCGTCTCCTCTTATATAGTCACCAATACTGCTCTGTCATTGGCTGGATATATAACAACCAATCAGGTTGCATCATAATTATGAATAGTGAGCTGTGATTAGTTGATATACATACAACCAATCAGAGATAGACATGTACGAAACTGGGCAGTCCTGTGCACAGCGAAGAATAGATATGAACAATTGTTCTTCCTCTATCATTTGCTGGATCAATGACAACCAATAAGCTTACAGCATCTCCATGAATAGTGAACTGTTATTGGTTGATTTATACACTTTCAATGGTGGAAGTAAGTGACAACATACTCATATGTGGATAACAGATTAGTGAATGTAATCCTCTATTTACTGTATTTTTCAATAGTGTATTCATCAAATCTATTTCCTCTTGATTCATCTGATTGGTTTTCCTGGAGCAATGAGTGTAAATTTTTTGCACTAAAATAAATCTTCCTAGAATTTTCTGTCGATGTAAATGCGAGGAGTGCGTTAACTCTACGCTAATTAAAAATTGAAAAATACATTCTAGTTTGCACTACTCCTTCACGTTCATAATTCCAAATTATGAAAACTACATGCATGCGCTTTTATTACAGAAACAGAGGGCGAAATTCTATAATCAGAGGTGACCCCCCCTCACTCCTGCCCACTCGCTTTCACGCTTCTATTTGTGGATATGATATTGAAAGGCTGTTTGCTCATTTCAACTACACCGAAAGCACATTTTGATAATGATTTGCGCACACTTGATGATTACAATCGAAATTTCGGGAGAGACACCCGAAAATATGATAGAGAGTACCGTAACTGTGAAAAAACGGCGTGTTTCGATACTCTCTCTCGAAAAAAAGGGAACCAGTACCGAAAATATAATAGCGAGTACTATAAATTGCGAGACTCATTACAGTTGGTAATTAGTCTCGAACAAAAAGGGACTCCGTACACAGCTTTACAGTACATGCTCTCACAATTTTGACAATCATCATCCTTTAAGCGAGAATAAGCCCCGCATTATTCGAGAATGAGTACTGCGAGATCGTGCGGGAAAGAGTCTTGCTCAAAAAATAGCGTTTACCAAGCGTATGAGTAGTGCGTACTTTTTTTTTTAATACACGTAACCAAAATATACGCAGTAGTTATCGTTATTTCGAGAGCGAATATTATTTTGTTCGGTAGAGAGTACCGAACGTCGTTCGAGAGAGACTACCGAACGTGCGCGCTAGTGGTAGTCGTTGTGTCGAGAGCGTGTGTCGTTAAATTGAGAGCGAGTATCTTTTTTTCGGGTAAGACACCCGAGCGGTTCAAGAAAAACTCAGCCGCGGCTCATGTGTTTCACAAAGTTGAAGTTTCATACGTAAGCATCTATACCGAAAATTTGTCCTGTCACATGTTAGGACCCCGTAGGGCAGTTAGTTAGGGCGCCGACAGTTAGGGATGTAGGAATTAAGGAACCGCGAGTTCGAGCCCCGCTGAGGCCGGTTACGAAATAAATTTCGAACAGATCGGAAATGATTTTTTTTTCACTTTTCTTTCATATTTTTCATTCGTATCCCTTTTTCTTTTTTTTTTGTGAATTAATTAATTTTATAATTAATTTTATCGGCAATTTTAATTCTCGTATCTGGTTTTTTTCGAAAATAATAATGATGGGTCGCGCGTCTCCACAACATAGGTAGAGAGTAACGAACGTACGGCACTGACTATCGTTTGCTCGGGTGTCACGCCCGAAAATTTGGTATTTCGTCTCAACACGTCAGTACGCGTTGACGAAAAGTTCGGTAGTGAGTACCGAACATTTTCGAGAGACAGTATCGTGCGCGCGCCACTCTCTCTCGTTCGCTCGGGTGTCACGCTCGAAAATTTGGTATTCTGTCTCGACTTATCGATACACGTTCATAAAATGTTCGGTTGTGCGTACCGAACATTTTAATAACGTCTCCTCTTCATTGCGCGATGAAGTCTCCTTTACGTTCGATGATGTCTGCTTTTTGTTCGTTAATGTCTATTGTAATTTCGTCCTGTCACCGATCGACTGCGTTTTTCGGCAGTCTTTCCCGTAATTACGATAGTCTCTCCCGAAATTTTCTTTCGGTGTAAAATCTTCTCCTTCTCCCTTCCTTTCAGTCTTTTCTTTATAATTCAAGATGCACTTTTCAGACAGTCACAGGTGTTCCCTTATGATAAAAATGATTTGGTGAAAACTTGTTGATGAATAGTTTTCTTTTTCCTCCTCCACTACTGTGAATGATTGCAAAGACGAAAGTTAAGATTGAAACTTTGTATTTCATCGATTGTCCTTTTAGAAAATACTTATAAGATAATCATTAAACATGCAAAATAAAATGAGTTCAAAACCGCAAGAGCTTCACACGCTGAATTTCGTGCTTTGTTGAGGCTCGTTTGCGTTTCTTCGACGTTTTAAGTCTGGGATCGGCCAGAGGTAGATCACTCCTGTACCAAGAGTCAGTTGGTCGGACCGATAAATTATGAATAAATTCCACATTTCTGCGGCGTCGCTCCAACACTTTCTCTTTGAGAGCCCGCTTCAGCGGCCGGTCTGTCTGATACAGTCGGTACCATCTTCTTGAGACCTGCATCGCAGCCATCATTGAAGTAGGATCCAACATCCGGAATATGGAAGTGGATATTTCTACCGGTAAGGCAGAAATAATGTCAAACTTTTGATCCATTGTGAGCAAAGCTTCCGATTGAGATCGAATCACATGCATAAGACTGTAGAAAGCCATTTTAATGGGAAAAAATTTGAAATAGCGATACAATTTTCAAGTTTAGAACAAGAGCTTGTTGACTGTAAGAGTTGTTGATCGCTACTAACCCCTCACCCCTCTCGTCTCCTCTTATATAGTTCCCAATACTGCTTTCTGATTGGCTGGGTACAAAACAACCAATCAGATCTCATCATCATTATGAATAGTGATTTGTGATTGGTCAATTAACATACAACCAATCAGAGATCTCCCCGTACATAGCTAAGCATCTTTTTGTGCAGGACATGGTAGATATAATGTATTTTTTTGGTTTGTCTTCTTCTGACTACTCATACATATATTATTTGAGTTGTTTTTTGCTACACAGTACTCAAATTCTGCTCTCTCATTGGCTAGATTAGAAACAATTGGGCAGCTTGCATCATCATCACAAATGGTAAGCTGTGGTTGGTTATTACATATTGTGGCAAATAAGGTATGTTTACATTGCCAACTGGGTACTTCTTTGTTGTGAAAAGTTGAATCAACTTATCCTCAAAAAACAATTAGGACAATAAGACCTATGACACTGTCTACAAAGTATAAACCGAATATGCCATTTCTTCGATCATTGTTTTGTATATACTTCAATTCAACTTTGAAACACAATCAGTTGTTGGACAAAGTAGCTGTATGAATGTATGAAGGATTTTATATTCATTGAAACTTCTTTTCCCCAATTTTTATATTGATTGCAAATACTTACACCATGCTTATTGTCGCGCTTAGTTTTTGCGATTTTCCTTCAGACGACGCTAAGCAAGTGATATTCATACCAACTTTGTACTTTTTCTGTTCCTCTAAATAATTTTGACTCGAGCTGTAAGCATTTGTAAGTTGAAATTTGATAATTGAGGAGAATAAAGGATAAGAAAAAAAATGTCTTCATCCTTTCCATCAAGCTCAAATAGCCCTCCCGCCTCCTCTTACAACTCTCATCTCTCATACTTATCCCTGGAGCACTTTTTCCCTCTTTCAACAAATTTCTTCAAATTCTTCTCCTCATTCTGGGGCATACTTATAAACAACTTCATTGGTTCTCGCCATCTAAAATCACCTTGTTTGCTTGGTTATTCGAATATACATTATTTTATCTATTTCATTTTCGTTCTCTTTTGAATAACAATATACAGTTCTAACAATCAAAAAATTTTATTTTTCCTTTTGATCAATATTTACAGCTTAATGTAACAAGAGTTTAGAGCCTCAAGAGCTTAGCATTTTGAACATGGCGCGTTGTTGAGACTCGTTTGCGTTTCGTAGACGCTTTTAGTCTAGGATTGGCAAGAGGTAGATCACTCCTGTACCAAGAGTCAGTTGTTTGGACCGAAAAATTATGAATAAATTCCACATTTCTGCGGTGTCGCTTCAACACTTTCTGTTTGAGAGCCTGCTTCAGTGGCCGGTCTGTCTGATACAGTCGGTACCATCTTCTTGAGACTTGCATCGCAGCCATCATTGAAGTAGGATCCAACATCCGAAATATGGAAGTGGATATTTCTACCGGCAAGGCAGAAATAATGTCAAACTTTCGATCCATCGTGAGCAAAGCTTCCGATTGAGATCGAATCACATACATAACATTGTAGAAAGCCATTTTAATGGGAAAAAATTTGAAATAGCGATGCACTTTTCAAGTTCACAATAATAGCGTGTTAACTGTAAGAGTTGTTGATCGCTACAAACCCCTCACCCCTCTCGACTCCTCTTATATAGCTACCAATACTGCTCTGTCATTGGCTTGATAAAGAACAACCAATCAGATTGCATCATCATTATGAATAGCGACCTGTGATTGGTCGATGAATGTACAACCAATCAGAGATGTCCTCATAGCCTACATTGCTAGGCGATGGGACAGAGTAGATATGAGTGATTTTAATTCTGTTTTCTTCCTCGCTGTTAACTCCCCACCCTTCTAACCTTTTTCATACAGTCCTCAAAATCTGCTCTCTCATTGGCTGGATTCAAAACGAGCAGATTGCATCATCATCAAAACTAGAGAGCTGTGATTGGTTGATGTGCATAATGGCAAATAAGGTACGTTTACATTCCTGTTTGGGTATTTCTCTGTTGTCCAATGTTCAATCAAGTTCAGCCCATGAGACCATCTACTAAGTACGTATGAGTTAAAAATAATCCTAAATCCTTGATCGTTGTTTCGCATGTACTTCAATTCAACTTTGAAGGGCAGTCACTTCCGTGTGGAGGACACTATAGTTACAAACGGATGAAGGATTTTTTTTTTAATTGAAACTTTCTTAAAACTTTAACAGGAAACCTGAAACTTGTTCTAAGAGGAGTCTTTTGAATCAATTGCTATACACTGTGCGGCGGACTTGGGACTTGGAAAACGGTATCGTCTGGCGAAGGAACTTGAAAAATGACGGCTTCCTTAACGAAGGTGAACGAGGCACGCAGGTAACAAGAGAACTTGTTCAATGGATCAAATTGGCCCCCTATTATATGTATAGCTATAAAGCTCGCAGGTCGAAATTTTTCCAAGTCTCTTGACTCATATAGCTTGAAAGTCGAAGTTTTTTGAAGTCCCCTCCTATCATGTATAGTTCGGAGGTGGAAATTTGTCTTAGTCATTCATACTATAATATATTTCTTGCACGGGAAAATCTTTGTTTTATTGTTCAATCTTACAATGACGAGTGGCTTCTATCTCGTCGAACTTTATTGACGTACGATTAATAGAAAATAGGATTGATGATCATGTATTGACAATTGTAATTAAGAAATTGGATAATATTTTTTCACCGAATACCTAAACCTATATTCTAACTCGTTGCCATCGATTTTCTCCTCTGAATCATAATTTTCACGAATATGGAATATACTTCGCATACGCGAGCTCTTCTATGACTCAAATATTTATGAGGTAATGAGGTTACTCACGTTTTTATTTTTTTACAACGCGTTCTCACTCTAAATTGCCCCTCGTTCGATTCGAAAGATCAAGAAAGAAAATTGAGGATCAATGTATAAAATATTCGTTGTCAAATAAATTTGAGATTAGATTTTACTTAATCTTTTGTGCAATCGAAGTCGAAGGGGAATTTCTTCGGTGTTATATATCATCGGCGAATTGCGAAAGACAGTTACGAAAGATCGTTCATTCACGATGATACGTTTTTTCTTGTGTTTAGTGATTTTATTTATAGGCCTTCCTACTCTGACCAGTAGCAGAGTACGGAACAGGACTACAAGCGAACAGGATATTGAAACCATCAATAAGTGCCAAAAGCGTTGGAAGGTGAGAAAAATGACTGTGTAGTTTTTGATAGACATTAGTTGCATTTTATAATAATTTTTAACCTCTCTAGGCCGGTTTTACTTCTATATCCGAACTGGATGACACGGATATTAAGAAACGTTTGGGACTGAAATTCAGACATCGTGATCCTAATCACCATGACCGGAAAGTATTTGGAAAAAGATTCAAATCGGACCCACTTCAACATATTAAGCTTAAAAGGACGGATATTCCTCAGGAATTTGATGCTCGAAAAGAATGGCCCAAGTGTGCGACAATACGCCTCGTTCCAGATCAGGGTAATTGCGGCTGTTGCTGGGTGAGTTTGAGAATTCAGGTATCGATGGTAATGCGACAGTTTAAACACGGAATCTGATCATATTCTAGGCGGTAGCCGTGGCTACTTCATTTGCAGATCGAGTTTGCGTCGCTACCGGTCAAACCAAGAGTCGTTTGTTTTCAGCCGAGGAGCTTTTGACCTGTTGTTGGGATTGCTCAGAAGACGATGGGTGCAAAGGCGGTTTCTTAGATTCGGCATTCAATTACATTGAGGAGAGAGGTCTGGTCTCTGGCGGCGGTTATCACTCTGGTATTGTGAGTATTGACTTGTATGGTTGAAATGTTGACTCCAATTTTGGTTGTCAATTAAGGTACTCATACGACCATTTCATTTCAGGGTTGTAAACCTTACTCAGTTCCACCATGTGTGAAAGGGGATTGTGGCGAATTGGCCACAGCTGGTGATTGTCATCGAAGGTGTACCAATTCACGATATCATAAACCTTACCGTAGAGATAAGGTGTTTAGTAAGTAGTCGAAATTCCTCTTTGAAATTATATCACCATGATTGTATTAGACTCGTAATTTTTGTCGTATTAATCAGGTGAGAGAACAATTCATATGGGTGACAACGAAACTCTCACTCAATTACTGCTAATGAATACAGGAAGTGTTGTGGCTACCATGGCTATGTACCCGGATTTCAGATTATATACAGAAGGTAAATAGAAAGCCGCGTTCATTTCTGAAGACTATCATTTACGTAGTTTTGCTGATTCGCTCATCATATTCTGCAGGAATTTACCAACGAACGAAAAGCAAAGACGACGAGTTGATCGGATATCACGCAGTTCGCGTCATTGGATGGGGCACAGAAGAGGGTGTAGATTATTGGCTGGTCGTGAATTCTTGGAATATTCTCTGGGGAGAAGATGGACTTTTTAGAATTGATCGGAAAAATAGTAATATCACGTTTGGCGACTTTGTGACTAGTATTCCAGATTTATAATCAGGACCTACGAAATATTAAAATGAGATTGTTTTTCGTTCATTAAATGATATGTAGATTGACATTTATCTCTTTTGATTTTGGAGTAGGAGCTTCTTTTGAATTTAGACTCTAAGGCTAGACCAATGCTAGGGATAAGAATTTACCGTCCGCTCCTTCCCCTCCAACGCGAGGAAAACTTTTTTGAGCTTACCTCGTCCTAGGATGCCAGATGTACGGATTTGTGGTCCTCGAGAAAGATACGGGTTTCTCTTTTTTATACAGATTTTACGTACAATACGAATTTCTTGCGATCAAGGGAAAGGTACCTCAGACACTCGTTCGAGAGATACCTTTCTCCTGATTGTTATCATTAGATCAATCAAAGTCCGTAGAAATCTGTTTTTAGGGCGGATACGGATTTTCGAAACTATCATCTGGCAGCACTGACCTCGTCTAACAAAATACAAAATTAGGCACATGGCTGAAAAATATTTCCACAAAATGCAAGGAATTTAAGTATATTTCATATGATAGAGTAACAATGAACACTTTTACTGGAAAGTAATATCAATAAATTTAAATCGGAACAATATTTCTCCTTCACCAAAACTAATGAGAAAAATTTCACCTTTATAACGAGAACAACTACATTAAATAAATATTATTCCGTGAGTAAATTTTCTTGAGTATCATAGAAATTTTCCAACCCGACATTTTTGACTAAATTACCATTCTACGATGTATCTATCGAGTTCTCCCAGACCAAATTCCATTAGGAAAGAGAGAGTATGATTGGCCATTGGTAATGAGCCCGTAACTATAGTCGTTTTGTGGATAGCCTCCGTACAATGGACTTTGAGAATAATCTCCGTAGGAGCGATATTGGCTATTATCATTTAGGTTGTTGGCACCTCCAACATATCCATCGTAGGAATAAGCAGTGTTTGGGGTGACAGCAAATCGGCTAACGACATTACTCTCGAAATTAGGAACGTAACTTGTAGGTACATTTGCGCAAGGTGTATTCGCTATTAAGCGTCTAACGTCCTCGATCACCATCACTCGATAGTTGATTTCCGTCTTATTCTCAAGCCCATACAAATAATTTTGATAACGACAGGATGTGATCCATAGATTGTTATCTTTTATTTTCATACCACTGATATATTGGAAATTTACATCATCCTGCAAAGTTAGAAGTATTTTTATTAGCTCTAGAACTTTACTTGACCAGACTGAATCTCGTTTTCTACTCACTCGTTCGAGAGTATGTTGATTTTCAATAGTAAATGGGGTCTTGGAATTCCAACAGACCAGCGAGTTTTCGGGAAGGAGATGATAAATCAGCACGCCCTCGTCAGTCATCACTTCTGTTGTCGCTTGGGCCGCACGTTCTCCGGGGGAAGTAACGATACTAGGTCCTGTATGCAGGGGCATGGCCGCAGCAGTCTTATTTTTCAGCTTCTCGACCGGCATCCAAGACTCTTTAACACTACTAAAACTGTGGAAATATATTTTTCTATCTGGTTCTTCTGGACCTGTACGATTTATAACAATTTTTCATTCATTATCAATCATGAAGATACGCGTAGATACTTTTTGACACATCATGTTCACTTACCTAACGCTATACCGAAAAGACCAGCCATAACGCTCCAGCGAATACCGTTTACGTTAAAAAAATGGTGATTGGGCCACGGATAAAAGGATGGATCTTCTACTCTCCAGCTGTCCTTTTTAGCCATATCGAATATTATCAGACCGTGGTCTCGTTCGTCCGTGATGTAGGCTATCGAATCGGAACAGTCTTCCTCGTAAGATTCTATGACGAGTGTAGTTAAGGTACTGCGTTCAGAGTAGTCACTCTTTGGGAATGTATGACGCACTGAAAATAAAATTGCAAAATCAGTGATTCAGTATTTCTTAATGTGATATAACGAATAGAGTAAAAATTCAACGTGGAAATGAAAAGAGATAATCGTGGAATAGAAGAACAACAGGACTAAATCGAAACCTGTTGCATCATACCGGACAATTCAAGTTCGTAAAATCTGTAGTAGCTAGCTTAGATTCTAAGACATTTAAAACGTCGAGAAAATTCATTCCCGGGCTTAACTGTTTCTTATCTCAACTGTGTCGGTCGGAAAGTCGGGAAAATCTCTCTGAAAAAGGTACATTATAGTTTATTTGACTGAGCTAATCAACTTGACGTTGCACCTAAAACATGTACCGAACTCGTGGAAACAAGCCAATGTCATCTATATCCTTAAACCAGCCAGACAAAGTTACATCATCTACCACTGCCAAAATCTTTGAGTGAATCTTCCTAAGTGACTCAAAGAACATATCTCATACTTTCTGAAGAACACTACGGATTCCGTGTAAAACATAGTACAACAAAACAGGTCCATCGCCTGGGAAACTACATATCGCAAGCACTGGAAAATAAAGGGTATAATCCTGTTGTACTCCAGAGCCTTCGACCGAGTCTAGCACGAGGGACTTGTGTTCAAACTAAGCAATATTCTACCACCTGCCTACTGCTTACTCATAAGAGATTACCTCAAGAATACGTGCTCCGAGTCAAAATCGGATCGGACTACAGTACTCTAAATACACTTCGATCAAAGCCGGCGTGCCACAAGGCAGTTTCCTTGGCCCCACTCTGTAACTGTTGCACACGTATGACATACCTCAAGATACCAACACCATCCTAGCTCGATTTGTCGATGATTCTGTGATCTCCGTCCAACATACAGACAACAACACGCCAGTTGAACAAGTGCAAAACACGCTGAACCACATTAACACGTGGACTCGAAAATGGAAAGTAGCCGTTAACAAGTCCAAATCTCTGCGCGTTCCCACAGCTATATCCTGACTACCTTGGACGGCTAACCAATCCCTACGGCCAATGCGGCTAGGTACCTCGGTCTACACCTCGAATCAAAATTAAATTGGGGCACGTAAAGCAGAAACGTAACTTCCTACACATTGAGTTCAGGGAGTATTATTGGCTCCTAGGACATCCTTGCAAGTTATCCCTGGATGGATAACAAGCGCCTAGTCTACTAAACAGTTCTGAAGTCATCCTGAACCTACGGCCTTCCACTCTGGGGTACCACAAAAATCTTTCATCGCGACACTATACAACATTTCCAGAGTAAAGTGATGCATACCATCCCTGCTGCTCCTTGGTATGTTACAAACAACCAATTACACGAAGACTTGGAGTTGAAAACTGTCAACCAAACTTATCAACTACACGTGGAAGAATATATCTGCAGACGCTACAAACACTCAAATCTTTCAGCCATCCAGTTGCTAGACACCTCCACAAACATGCGCAGGCTTTGAATCGATCAGGTTTTCGACTCTTAACCTGCAGCCTATGTACCAGCATAATTATGGTAAAATAGGAACATACTGCTGTACAAAGTTGAATGGACGTATGTGCAAATAATGAATACGAGAAAAAGAGGCTATGTTGAAGTACACTCATAATCTCTTTCTCTCGTATTCATTACTTGCACGTACGTCCATTCAACTTTGTACAGCAGCATAGCTATGTATTCTACAAACTTCGTTTAAAATTTAAAAAGTTTTCAGCTAGTACTCGAAATGAATCAAATTTAATGAGAAATTCACCAGTTAAACTTTGAAACTGCACGACTATTTTCCATGTGTGTAGATTGGTCGAATATATTTTGTGACGAAGTACGCTCAAGAAATGAATGTCATCACAATTATAAGCGTCTGATTGTAAGATTCTCTCGTTGACCCTTGTTAACGAGAAGGGGGAGAGGGAGTAAACAAAAATGGGTGCTAGATTCACTTTTCATTATCGGGTTCATTTTAGATTCAGGACAGACAATTCACGACTATGTACGAAGAATACATGTAGTCAAAGAGAAGCCTAGGAAAACACGTGGTACAAATCGCGTCGGCCGCATATGTTTCTAAAACACTGCGGAAGCATATGAAGTATATCGGACTGTTTCACGACATCCGAGCGAGGCTATTCTTAGAACGACACCCAACCGATGTACCGTACTACAGTGCGTGTGTGAATTTTTTCGCGAAGGAAACCAGTTGGAAGGGTAGTCAGCGTTAAATACTTTTGCTTACGGAATGACGAGAAGAGAAGCTTATAATTTTTGAAGCGAAAATTCGTGAAGCTACATCGTTAACTTCTTTTCGCGAGTGATTAATTGAACAGACAATGCAGGGAATTCGTGTTTAGTGCTTGAATAAATTTCGATAGCCTACAATTGATAACGCTGGAGATAATCGCCTCATTTGGTAAGAAAGATTGAAACTATCTATACCTAAGTGAACATTTTTTTAATTTTAGGAGAGGGATTTGAAACCTCCCTGCGAACCTTAAGATGTGTAAAAATCTATTTAGTCGATAATCCTGAAGTTCGAGAGTAGTTATTAGAACTCATATTGATATGAGAGAGATGTAAGTAGAGCACTAATATTGAAAAGTTTTCCGATTGTACTCTTCCACGTTATTAGTTACTTGTGTTATCACATCATCAGTTGTGTCGCAACTGGAGAACAAGTCATTAAACGTGAGTGTTTTTTTTACCGACCCGCGCTCACCACCGCGTGTTTGCAGTGCGTGTGAACAAGAAAATCTGTCGGATAGAATATCAGACTCTGCAGTGGATTTACTTTTGGCTGAATCTAACGCTTCAGCTTCAAAGTTAGTCTCCTCCGTTTCTTTCAAGACTTGAGACCTACTGTTTCCCTCATTATTGGCACGCGCATTCTTGTGCAAAATATTCCTGCCACATCTTCTCATGAGTAATCGTCGGATAGTCCATAGCTGCTGAGCAATCATTTCTAAAAGTAATTCGCTCACCTGTCTATTAGTGCCTGATCACACAATAGGGATATATCTGGTCCAGTGTTTGATCGAGTTTCTGAATTTACTACTACTCTTCAATATTATCCTATTTTTCATATCATCCCATCGTAAGTCCCCTTTCCTAGGTGTAGAACTTGTTATTCAAGCGGCAGTAGTTCTGGCTCAAAATCTCATCCACTATGTTGGCATACTTTGGCCCACCAGGGTTCCCATTATATCTATTCTCTTTGAGCAGTGCGAGAAGTTCCTCCTTTGGTGTGATACCAAACATGTTTGTCACGTCAAAAGGATGCCAGCTTGTTGTCACTTTTGATTCCCAACGTTTCCAGTGGCTCAATCAACTTATCGTTTTTCTGATGCTTTGTCTGGCTGCAAACTGGTAGTTTTCTTTCAAGAATGTGGCTACGATCTTTGCTATCTTTTAGCGTGGTGATTGGATGCCGTTAACCAGGGGTCTCATTCAACGGTTTGCTCTGTGAAGTTTTACAAGCCCCTTGAATTTTGATACTACTGGGCTCCTTAAGCGTCTTCCTATTGCCAGGTACATTGTTCCGTAGCTTTCAGGTCATCTTGGTATTTCTGCGATGGGTTTTTTGTCAGCTCTGGGTATCCATTCTCTGTAATGTACGACTCTACTTTTAGAGTGTAGTCCTCCTACTCCATCAACACTACCGTGTTGCCTTGGTCCATCTTTGTCACTATCAGGTTGTTCTCTCGGATCTTCTTTAGTCGATCTCTGACCTTCTTCTGCATTACTAGCGTTCTTTCATTGGTTCGGCACAGATTCTCCTTGATGTCCAGCAGCATTTTCCCGATTTTGGTTCAAATTTTGATTCACGTTTCTGGTCTCACGTCGTATTCCATGGCACCTATTGGTCATAGTTTCATGATTACACTGGTTCAGTGGCTGCACGCACTTCATGCCTTTCTCCAGCAGTCTTTTTTCTTCTGTAAAAGTGACGCTTGATAGGTTCTTGGTTATAGGAGCAAAGTTGTGCTCAGCTTTCGCAGTCTCTTCCTTTCTTTCTCCTTTCTTTCGGGTCAATTCCGCAAGCTTCTTCTTAAACCGTTAGGTTTAGGCTTCCACCCGTTTTCTCGCGTAGTCCTCTCGTTTTTTCAACCTGAGTTCTTCAAATTCTAGATGGTGCTGTAACTTGTTCGGGTGATAACTTTGATCCTATAGTAAACCATTCAGCCTGGCTCGGGCTGGGAGATTTTTTTGTTACAACTCCTCTTCTTTCCTTATCTTAGGCTATATATGCCAGGAAGGGGGAATAATTTTGACCCCCAAGCTATATCTGCTGGAAATTTATATTTCCCATAGGGCTTTGGGAGTTGCGGGTTCTCCGCTTCCATTGCATTATTTGCAATGGCTTCTAAATTTTTACTTTGAATTAATCTTTGAGTAAATAGGTACATTATCAGGCATTAGTAGCCCATTACATGTTTGGTGTTTCTCCTTTATAATATTTGTACAATGTTTTTCCATACCAGTCAGTTTGGATCATCCTACAGGTATGATCTTGGCTCAAATTTGTTCATTCTATTTTACTGCTTTAGTTTTTTGTTTTTTTTTTCTTGAGGGGGAAATAAAGATTTCCAAGTTTATGAAGAAAGATTTTGACGTATCCAGTATTTACAGGTAAACTTTGTCTAGGTAATTTGTTTTCCGAAATTCCCTGTCAAGCTTGACGGAGTGTGAGTGAACAAAATCAATAAAAGTTGCTTTATATTTTGACTGTCTATTAAATTCCTGAGATTTCAACAGGAGAATCTGATCATTCTAGTCTTGGAGAGTCAATACAATATAGTTTATTTCTGCCCTGACTTCACTTAAAGACCTTTTTAAGTTACTTTCTCTTGTTGGATTCGTTTTCTTCGTTTGCCCTTATAATTTTGGTCATTTTTCAAGTATATGGTACCAATAATGTATCTACATATCCGCACGCCAGCTCTCTTTTCATTTTTGATGAAGAAAAATGTAGTAACACTTGATGATTTTTATGGGAAGACTATGATCATTCATTAGTAACGGAAGTATTCCTAATTTTCGCCTCATTCTCGTACTGATTTCAGGTTATTTGATTTGGATTAGAAAGAGTTGATGTGATTCCATTTCATTTCTGTACATCAATATTATTGTGTACCACCAAGTATTCACACTGAAGATAGTCCATGAAATCCATCCTAACCTAAGATAGCAATCCAATATTGATAACTTTGATTAGTTGCTCCAATTCACTTTTTGATTCGAGTATGTCACTGTATGAACGTGATCCAGACGCAAGACACCCATTCAAGTGTGATACTTGTGGAAGGACTTATCTTTCAAAGTCTGTTTTGGAGACACATGTCATCAAGAATCATCAATCCGATTCAAATCCTAAGTACCGATTTAAGTGTGACCATTGCAAAATAGCATTTACCCGCAAAAATTATCTGAAGATACATATGTTGACTCACGAGTTGAATCCAGATCTCAAATATCAATTCATGTGTGAAATTTGCAGAAGAAAATTTATGCACAAAAAGGGCTTGAAGGTACATATGTTGACTCATGAGTCCAACCCAGATCTCAAATCTCAATTCAAATGTGATCTCTGTGGAAAACAATTGATGCGCAAGAGTGCACTGAAGAAACATATGTTGATTCATGAGTCTAATCCAGATCTCAAAAGTCAATTCAAATGCGATATTTGCGGAAGAAAATTCACGCAGAACGGGAGCTTGAAGAGACATATGTTGACTCATGAGTCAAATCCAGATCTCAAAAGTCAATTCAAATGCGATATTTGCGGAAAAAGATTTACAGATAAAGGGAGCTTTAAGTATCATATTTTGACTCACAACTCTAATCCAGATCTCAAATATCAATTCAGATGTGATCTTTGCGGAAAAGGATTTACACTGAAAGGTAGCCTTAAGTATCATATTCTGACTCATGAGTCTAATCCAGATTTCAAAAATCGATTCAAATGCGATATTTGCGGAAAAGGATTTACACTGAAAGGTAGCCTTAAGTATCATATTCTGACTCATGAGTCTAATCCATATTTCAAAAATCGATTCAAATGCGATATTTGCGGAAAAGGATTTATACAGAAAGGGAACCTGATATATCATTTTTTGACTCACGAATCTAATCCAGACCTTAAGCGTCGATTCAAATGTGACATTTGCGGGAGAAGATTTGCTCAAAAAAGGAGCCTAAAACATCATATTTGGACTCATAACTCTAATTCAGATCTTAAGTATCGATTCAAATGTGATATTTGCGAGAAAAGATATACTCTGAGAGGAAGCCTGAAGCGACATATTATTTCGAATCATGAGTCTAATCCAGATGTCAAATAGCAAAAAAGAATTCGTATGCTATGAAAACTTGAAAAAACATATGTTGACTCACAAATCTAATCCAGAACTCAAAAGTCAATTCAAATGCGAAAATTGCGGAAAAAGATTTACAGAGAAAGGGAACTTGAAGTCACGAATCCAATCCAGATCTCAGAAGTCCTTTCAAATGCGATGATTGCGGGATAAGTTTTTCACCGAAAGAGGACCTAAAAATCATATTCGGACTCACAAGTTTAGTCCAGATCTCAAACACGAATCCAAATGTGATATTTGCGAAAAAGAATTTACTCGGGGAGAAGCCTTGAAGGATCACTCAGGTCAAGAAAACTAGTTGTAGTGTGAAATATGTAGGAAAATACGTGTCCAGGGGTGTGACGTGCGAATGCGTGATACGTTATTTGCACATTTCATTGTAAGCCAGATATGAGAAATTTTGTACAGAAATTCTTCAATGTAATTAAATGTTTGTGTCCTGTGTACGTATTGTAGACTTTACCCTTCAATTTTCAAACCACGTCACTGAGTTTCACAATTTTCCCTTTGAATCAATTTTTAAAAGAATAATGAAATGTCAGACCCTTAGAGACAGTGGCGTATTTAGAAACTCTCTCGGGGGGGAGGGGGTTGAAAATTTTCAAAAACATAAAATCTCCATTAAGCAAAAAAAAAAAGCCTATCAGTTAGTTTCCAATTAATGATTTTTTAGGGTTTTGGAGGTCCTCTGGGCTGCCCTCCTTAGCCTAAGAGACGTATCTAATGTACGGTATTCATAGTTTATACACGGTGAGTCCAGTGTTGTAAAACGCGTTACGTTGAGATACGTCTCTTAGGCTAAGGAGGGCAGTGGGGGAGACAAGGGGACAGCCCCCCTGTAAATACGCCACTGTTTAGAGAAATTTAATAATTAGGTAATAGTATTGGCTCAAATTTTTTCATTCATTTTCACTATTTCATTTTTTCTTGGGAATGGGAGGAGGGGTTAAAGAATTTGGATAAACAAATGCAGACATTTTCTCAGGTACTCGTAATGTTCTATTTGTTTTTTTGAAATTGCCTGTCAAGCCTGAAGCAGTTTTTATGTAGAAGAGACATCTCAATTATTCAAGATGAGAATCTTTTAACATAAGAGAAATACTGACAATCAAATTCGTAGATCTTGCCCATTTGTATCGTACCTATCAGCTATAAGAGCAGTCCAGTATGGTAACGTTTATCAAGAATAACTCTCGCGTGTTGCCTGCATGAGGCTGTGTGAATGAAATATACTGAAGAAATTTTCACTTGAATTGTTATATTATTAAGGAAACTTCAGAGAAATTGGAGCTCGGATCCTAACCTCATCAGAGGATTTTTAAAAGAAAAATTCCAACTTTTGGGCGTCTCATATTATTCTGAAATTCTAACATTATTTGTGCTTTGTACCTACTTGTACTTCGATTTATGAAAATATCAATAACGAAATTATCCGAAAATTCAGTTACATTAAATAGAATATTTCACATGCTTCAGAATACATTAATGTCAATTTTAATTATACAAAGCGCATTGTAACATTGAATCAGATAGTAGTGATAATATGCGGATTTTACTGTAATACGTTGTACATATTATTTTTAGTAATTCATTTACTGTTGGATATTCATAAAAATATCAATCTTGAAATGTTTTACTCTATCAATACAATCATAAGAAATATTGTTAACGAATTTTCATTTATATTAATATGCGGTTTGGATTGGATTTTTCCTTTTTTATTCCTAAAGAACAATCTTTCTACGCTAAAAAATCTAAAATTCGTCTCCAAAAACTCAAAATACGATACTATTCGATAGGCCTATTTAGGTAGAAAATAAAGTGTGTTATGAAGATAAAAACATCTCTTTTATTATGATGAACGACAACAAAATAATGATGAAAAAAAAAAAAGAAATCTGGGCGCCATGTATCAAAAAACTTTAGTTTTCAACTGTTCCTTTCAAAATTGATAAATTTGGCAAATCTCTGGTATGTATTCCAATTTTGGCATTATTTGGCAATGAAATTTCATTTCTAGGTTCCTAAACCCCTAATTTGTGCTCATACCTCATCAGCGCTCTTGAATACCTATTGAGAATTAAATGGTATTGGCGAAAGCGGTGGAATACGTTCCGTCCTTCCTCATTCAAGTTATATCTTTCAAAAAAACGTTACAATAACTACAATATACTTCCTAATATTATTACTTCTTTTGTTGAGAATTTTTTTTCTTATATCCTTTCATTTCTAGATTTTTCCTATTCCCTAATGGGTATATTTCATTTTTCAATTTCGTAATTATTATACGTATTTTTTTCAACATTGAAATTTCTCAATGTTAGAAAAAAATAATAAGATTAATGTAAAATGTAAATGAATTAAAAACATTGAAATTAATCAGCATTGTTACATTTGAAAAATACATAAAAATTATCATTCATTTATTTATATAGATACGGTATTGATATCATTTAAAATAAGAATGCTCATGTACGGATAGATTATAAAATATTGAATGAATTTTGTCAAGTTTATCGAATTAAAATTGAAAAAAAACTTTTTGATCAAAATTTATTGAAAGATTATCCTTAAAAAAAAAACAATTAGCTCATAACACTCAATGATACTTTGATTATTATCAATAAAAATAAAATTTCATGAATAATATTATTTCAACAATGCAAAATCGCTTTCATAAAAAAAAAAAAAAAAATTCAAGTAATCAATCACATATCTCAGAATAAGTATTAGAGCATTGACTACTTTTTGTTAACTAAGTGTATTAAAGTCAATGATTATTAGCTTCCATGTTCAAAAATAGAAATTATTCAGTCTTATTTCTCTTATACGCAGCTTGAAGGGCAAAAAGTTTCTCTCTTGATTATTTTTTCAATTATTTCAAGACTTTTTTTTTTTAGGAGCTATGCGACTACGCAAACGATTTATCAGCTACATTTAATTTTTGATTATGCCGAAACTATTATTACATGACTTAGATTTTAAGATTAATTATTAATTTGAATTTTCAAAATATCGAATTGAATATTAGGTAACTAATTTTGTCAATATTATTACTTCAACAAATTTAACATTCTCTCCTCAACATTATTTAGGATTAAATGGATTAAATGGTATACCTTATCGATTTTTTTTTTCAAATTGTGTCCTATTTTCAAATAGTTTATCAACAACAGGATAGCTTTTCATTTCCCTCCTAAACCATATAGTTCGATGTACTAAATTTTTCTCAGTTCCCTTCCCTTCTTATTTACGTTGGTGGAATGTCGAAATTCTTCGAAGTATCTCTTCTTCTTCGAAAATTCATGGGAACAAATGTGAGCGAATAAATAAATATCTAGTTATTGAACGAATAGGTACTTACAAATTTCGCGATCATTATTGTTCAGATCATAAATTATCAATTTAGGTGGACAGGTTAGCCTGAAACGTAGATTCGCGATACTTTGTCCAGAATCTAGTACCCACATCAGACCGCATTTATCTATCTGAAAGAATTGTACAATAATAAAATGTTAATTTTTTTTGCAAACAAGTACCTATCTAAGGAACAATGTATGAATCTAAACTTCAACGTCTCAAATTATCTGTCGAAGCTTAACTCCTCTATTATTTACAGACTCCACAAGACCTGATTGGCACGCATTGCCTGAAAGTCTTTATCGTATCGGGAAATATTTGTATCCTTTACCAATTTACATTTATGAAATAAAATTTTGGCATTGCTACCACACTGAAAAACTATATATTTAATGAAAGCTCGACGTTCATAGTTTTTCAGTGTGGTAGCAATGCCAAAATTTTATTTCAATAGTTTTGCCTACCACGAAAAAATCTTTTCCTCTTAATTTACATTTATGTTCAATGGATTCATCTGACTCATAGGTAGTCAAAATTAGTCTCTGATTATTCGAAAGCACGTTCTAAAAGTAAAATATCGTTTTCATTTTCGAGGATTCACGAATTATATTTCCTTCTTAGCTGACTTAGCAAAGGCATTTTACTGCGTTCTTCCTATCGAATATGATCGCCCGGAAATTCCTCCTTTCCTGTTATTGGGCAATTTTACACTTAAATAGGGTATATTTTGAGGTAAATGGGAGAATTCTATCAAGGACTAAAAATATCTTTCTACGGTATTGTGATGAAAGAAATTCTTCAATTCTTTGAATTCGTTGTATCTGCATAAAGTAGACTCAGACATTTTCTCATGATCTTGTCGCAAACTTACTGTGATACGGAACACCGAATGTGGACCATTACATCCAAGAGAATCGCTCGTTTCATTGTATTTGGGCCATCGTGGAAACGGTCTCAGAATACCTTGCTCTCCTAGTACTTCCCACACAGATGCTGGAATACCTCCACGAAACAGCGGCGATGTGACGAAGTATCGGCCGGTAGGAGCTGGAAAGGAAAATCGTATGACAAAGGTTAGAAATATATAGTAAGAGCAAATAATTCTACCAATTTTAATGTACGTATTCCCTCTTCATAGAAATGAAATAAGACGGCTTTTGCCTCCACTTTTTCCAAAAAGTGGACGCGTTTTGGTACACACACGGTACCATCATCAGCGCAAGGTAGTAACTGAAAAATCCTGGGCCTTTTTTCTGCAAACCTCTAAATTCAGCCAATTCGACCATCTCTCCTATTCATGAATTCCCACGTACTTTTTTTCAGATCTCGGGACGCATAGACCTTGCAGAAGACCAAGCAGCTTACGAATCACCTCTCTTTCAAAAATCAGTCATCTCTTTTTATTGACGACTCCCGACTTTAAATCTCTTCATTGTGTCCTAACCTTTCAACCAGGGATGGTGCGAACATTGGGAAACCAATCAAACCATAGACTTGGAGTTTGGTCTTCATCCTTTCGACCCAATACAAGGGAGAAAATTGTGACATCTCGCCTCAAAATCGGATACACCCGCTTATCTTCTGTCGAGCTTTTCTGGTGCTCCTTCCTGCCCTTATTATAGGAAAATTTCTTCTCATTTCGGCTCTCCGAAATCTCCACGCGGTGGCGTAGATAAGGGGGGAATTTGGGAATGTATCCCCCCCATTGCAATTCTTTAGTGCCTTTTTTCCGTTCAATACAGTGATTTTGTCTACTTTTTGAGTAAATTAGGAAAAATTTTGTCCTCCCCCTCCCTCCATGAGAAAATCGTATATACTCCACTGTCTCTATGACGTCATATCGGTACCTCCGCATCTACTGATGCTTTCGCCTTTCCCAATAACTCTATAAATTCATTTCAAAATACCACTATTTTCTTCGACGTCCCGTTGAACCATGTCGACTCTTAATCAACGTCGATGTGACGTCATATCGACCCATTATTTTGATAAGTAATCGACACAAATTCGACGTCGATTTCCAGTCGAAATAGTTCCGGGGTATGTCGACTGTAAATCAACCGCAATCGACTGCAAGTCGACGTTAAATCGACTTGTTGGTTTCCAATGTATGACTCGAAGTCGACGTCGTTATCAAGTCGATTTTGGGTGAACAGTCTGCTATACTGTTGAAAATCGACGTCGTTATTGAGTCGACTTGAGGTGGATGGTGGCCTTCGACCCGAAATTGACTCACTATTGACGTCGTTATGAAGTCGATTCTGGGTGAATGGTCTACTATACTGCTCTCATTCGACGTCGTTATTGAGTCGATTCGAGGTGGACGGTGGTTTTCGACCCAAAATCGACTTTCTATCGACGTCGTCATCAAGTCGATTTGAGGTGAGCCTTTTCCTACAACTAAAAATCGACCCGTAATCGACGTCGATATGAAGTCGATTTCTTTGCTCGACCGTTATAACCGGTAGCTTGTATCTCAAAAATATAGAAGGTTGATTCCTTCTTAAGTAACTATGAATGCATAACTTATCTGCGAGTAGTGAAGTTTCAGAAAAATCTTCTGGCGGAGCCAAATAGAAAAAGATCATGTTTCATGTCTTCTATAAGGTAGCATGCTCCAATCGTTCGCCCCGCTTCTTGGTCTAGTATAAGTCTTCTTCAGTATTTCAAGCTGATGAGATTAGGGGGCCTCACTCGCTCCGCTCGTTCGTCCCGCTTCTAGGGTATTCCTTCTACTTCAGGCTCAGTATAATGAAAGCTTCCGACGCATGGATGTACGCAAGCAAATTTCAAATTCAGAGTAGGAATCTGGCTTGATCTAGTATAAATCTAGTTTACATTTCAAGCTAAAATATGTATATTGGGCCTTTATAATGTAGGCTATTCCTACCACAGCATACTGATTCAGGCTTAGTATAATGAAAGCTTCAGAGACCCAAGGTCATTTGCATACGGCGAGGTGGTACTCGCAAACACGGTGAGTTCACTGCACGCATCAAAGAGAGATCTAGCCTAGCTAGTAGAGACTAATACAAACTTCCCCTTTGTATGAGCCCATGGTATAAAGGAGCTTAGTTTGGAATGAGCCTGTGGTATTCCTAGTATAAAGCTAGTTTAAACTAGCATGTAAACTAGGCAAGGCGAACTATGAAGCTTCTCTAGGAGTCAGAAGATTTAAGCCTTCATAAAGTGTATAAAAGTGTATGTTAGGTTTAGTATAATCAGAGTTTCGCCAAGAGTCAGACGACTTGAGAAATCTTAGTATAAAGCCACCATAAAGCTAGTATAATGAGGCGAACTAGGCCTATGAAGTTTCTCTAGGAGTCAGAAGACTTAACCCTTCATAATATATATTAGGTCTAGTATAATGAGGGTTTGGCTAAGAGTCAGACGACTTGAGAAATCTTAGTATAAAGCTAGTATAAAGCCACCATAAAGCTAGAATAATGCTCGAATATAAACTAAGCAAGGTGAACTCGCGGGGGGGGGGGCACTCGCGTTAAAAAGACTCGCAAAATTTCAATAGGGGTCAGGGGGATCAGGTCAGCGTAAAGACATTAAACATGTCAAAAAACAGGTCGATATGGAGTCGAAATCAAGTCGATATCATTAAACGGAGCTCAAATTTTTTGTAGACTAAGAATTTACGTCGATTTTAAGTCAATTTCGAGTAAACTTCCTCAGTTCCGTGATCGACCGAGAATAGACTCCTTATGAACTGTCGAGTCTACGTTATTTGACAAAGTTCACATTTTTTGTCGACCAAAAATCGACGTCGATTTCGAGTCGACCTTTTCAAATTTTTCATCGCCAAGGAGTCGACTCAATTTCGACACTGACAATGAGTTTACCTCCAGTCGATTTTTGGTCAACATAAGGGCCAAACAAAGTTGACTCAAAATCGACTTCGATTCGAAGTCAATTGCGAGTCAACAATAAAAATATTGTAGTCGACCGAAAATTGACCATTTGTTGCCATCAACAATAGGTATACAAATTGTTCACATTTTTCTCATATCAATCACCTTTTTGGTAGCCTAGGAGTCGACGTCGAAATGCAGTCAACATGATGTCGAACAAAATGTTTTTTGAGTTGGCGATATTTCGACTTTAGATCGATGTCGTCATGCAGTCGATTTTACCTTCAAAATCGACCGTAATGTTATGGCCTTCAGTAAAGATGTCGATTTGACGTCGAATTACAGTCGATTTGGAGTCGACGTTGCCTATGACTCGAAATCGACCCTAAATCGACGGTCGACGGGGTACGTTCTTCTATTCCCTCCCTCTGAATTTGCTTCCATCGAGTCGATTTGTGCATGAATCAAAGAAATGCAAGAGAATATAAATTTACTATGAACCAAAAAATGAAAGTTCCACGAGCGCTTTCGACTGAAAAGCCTTGAATGAGAGATGTAAAAACAAGAAATTTTGACTGAACAAATATTGACTATTAACAATTTCAACTTCAGTATCTTCTTACTAACTTTCAACGAGCAGCAAGACTACTCAATTGACCCTCGATTAAATCTTTAAATTGATATTTCCGTGAACGTGGATTTCGATTATCAGACCATAAAACAGTCGTGGTAGAGTTCCAAAAATATGCTCACGTCCTGCCCTCTATTTTTCTGCTTCTGCAAAACCATCGAGACAATGGCTATTTACAGTACATGTTTCGTAGGTGAGTCTTTACACAACAAGTACATACGTTTGCGAAACGAGCGCAGCGAGTGAAGTAATGTATGTACGAGTTGTGTAAAGACACCTACGAAACCAGTACTGTACAATGCTTTTCAACACATATGAAAAAAAGAACAAAAAAAAAACAAAGTATAAGTTCTTGGGCATGCGTGAGTTCAAACCGTGTTGTAAAGACCAAAATCCGTGTTGTAAAGACCAACAAGCAGCCCGTAGCAGGCAGCAAGAGGTTCGTGCTGTTATGTGTTATTTATATAAAGTTTATTTGTATGAATGTTGATGAACAAGTTTCAACTTTCAGCTTGTATCCGACTTTGGCTTCTGACGTTCAGCTTTCAGCTATATAGCTTTTCAAATCTGCTTTAATAATACTCCTTACACTCCTTTCCGAAGTTTGTTCGCAAACTTGACTTTGGCTTCTGACATTCAGCTTTCAGCTATATAGCTTTTCAATTCTGCTTAATGAATACTCCTTACCCAAAGTTTGTTTGCAAACTTATTCTGATAGTACTCCTGTACTCATCTTCCTCCTGAGAAAGTTTACTCCAAGTCTTACAAGAGAAAAAAAGATTCTCATTCTTCTGATAGTACTCCTGTACTCATCTTCCTCCTCAGAAAGTTTACTCTAAGTAAGTCTTACTAGAGAAAAAGAGATTCCCATTCTTGATGCGGCTACTGATCACTGCCTAGTGCCTATACTGCTAAGTTGGTCCAGGATAATCAATAAAGTGAAACGAACATCCAATAACCATGAAACCATGATATACCTGATACCTAACTTTATTCTCAAAACTTTCTTCTCAATTTCATTCACCATTTTAAACATTCAATCGAATTTAACAATAAATACGTCCTTCTTTGCGAATACGTAGATTCAGTTCCAGTACCTAATAATATTGACGATTATTGCCTGATATCTCACTCAGTGACTCATTATTCGTTCTTAATTTTTATAACACTCACTTGTTCTTCTTTCCAACTATCCCTATCGTAAGACCGTCGCATTTGCTTTCGATTACGCTCGCCAATTGATAAATCATCAACATCTAGACTCATAGCATAAGAACTATCTTTTTCCTCGAAGCTAATACTTTCATAATCATATTCTATCGAATAGAAGAACTCGAATTGGGAGCCAAATGGAGACACAAGATACGTTACAGGTACACTGAGCTGAATACTATCATCATAGCTTGATATCGATTTCATGATGAAGATAATCAACGATCGTTCATCTTCACTGTTCTCCATCGTTTCAATACTCTAGGCGAATTGTATTAATGTATTAATATTAATCGGACAAATGTAAAGAATTTATCTCTGATCACTTTTATTCTATTCGATAAGGACGAACAGCCATACGACAAATGTCAAATAAAAAGACGTAATACCGAACAGCCATAATCCAAGCAACGAATGTCGAATAGAGAGACGTAATACCGTCTCCATACATAACAATATGATGATTGTAAGTAACGAAGCTTTGTACCACAAAACCTGAAGTAAATCAATACCCCAAATAACACATCCTATCTTTCGCTGTGATATCATGACATGTGCCGATCGTGTGTTCCTTTGTTCAATGTTCAACGAGTCGCAAAACTGATGATTGAGAGCCGGTTCTACCAAATACTCGAACTTTACATATTCTCAATTAAACTCAGATTAGGCTACCACAATTCTGTGTTACCAATTCCCGTGATCCTAGTTTTCGAACGAAAATCGGGGTTTAAAATATCAATCATCCGATTTTGGCCAATTAGTTAATCGTAGTTTACATACTTAATTAGAAACTTAATACATTCACATTTTGAATGAACATTCGATTTATTAATAATATATAGTTCAAGTAAGTCGATCTTTACGAATAAACGAATACCTATAGATGGATAAAATACGCAATATGAACGAGTGAACTCATCAATTGAAAATTATTTTGATTATTAAGGCTCATGGATCATGGATAGTGATAACAAACAGGTGAAGATTCGTGAGTTGGAAATACGCAGCTGTTTTAGCCATGTTTCAAACACACAATTGGAACATTTACGTCATTACATCGCATGTTTAAAAAATAAAAAACACACGTTCGAAACATTTACGTCACAACATCGCAACCCCGTCGATACCACCACCCGAACGGTATATCACTATCGCGTTGAAAATCAAAAATGAGAACACAACCGCGAACTCATTTACATACGAACGCAAAAAGTACTTTTCTCCGTCCAGTAAAACAATCGAGTACATCGAAAATCGAAATCGAAAGGTTGCTGAATAACAATCGAAACACTGAAGAAAGAAAGAACAGAGCGATTGCAAGAGGGTTCGTAGCTCGAATACGAGCACGAACCTAATAATAATATACTGTCGCATTCGCTTTCAATTACGCTCGCCAATTGAAGAATCATCAACATCTGGACTAACGGCCTCAGAACTATCTTTTTCCTCAAAGCTAATACTTTCATATTCACGTTCTATCCAATAGAAGAACTCAAATTAGGAGCCAAATGGAAACATGAGGTACGCTACAGGTACCTACACTGAGCTGGTGGCTGAATACAATCATCATAGCTTGATATTGATTTCATGAGAAAGATAATCAACGATCGTTCATACTGTTCTCCACCGTTTCAATACTCTATGCTAATTGTATTAATATTGATCGGACAAATGTAAAGAATTTATCTCTGATCACTTTTATTCTATTCAATAAGGACAAACAGCCATACGACAAATGTCAAATAAAAAGACGACAAATGTCAAATAAAAAGACGTAATACCGAACAGCCATAATCCAAGCAACAAATGTCGAATAGAGAGACGTAATACCGTCTCCATACATAACAATAAGATGATTGTAAGTAACAAAGCTTTGTACCACAAAACCTGAAGTAAATCAATACCCCAAATAACACATCCTATCTTTTGCTGTGATATCATGACATGTGCCGATCGTGTGTTCCTTTGTTCAATGTTCAACGAGTCGCAAAACTGATGTCGCGGGGTTCGGCGATTTATTAAGTTGGAATAATAAAACTACGAACACGCGTATTGGAAAGAAAAACTGTATTTTTGGACGTATAAAAACGAAAGAGTTGTTGAATACAAAATTATTGTGTACGGAAAAAGGATTTCTAATATTATACAATACAAAATGCGTGAGTGTGTGACAAAGTGTGTGGTATGAGTGTGTGACGTGATGTTGACGACCTGATCGCGCTCTCGCGGATCGTATCCGCGACATTCCGGGGAACAGAAAGAGAGAAAAGTGATAATGAAAAGAAAAGTGTTACTGTTATTTTGGAAATCGAAAGGGTGAGTGGTTTTGACAATGTACAGGAAAGAAAGTGATGGCGTTGAAGGAAAGAGAAACTGAAATTAGGTTTGGAAAGAATGTTTAAAGTGAATTACATCTTAAAGTTAAGTATTTACAATTTTTTACAATGTGAAATTTACAAGATGTTGGTTATAATATACTGTACAAATGAAGTTATGATACAATGCATATTCGTTGGCGACGTTAATTTTACAAAGGAGGAAGATGAAGCATGACGATAAGTATTTGTTGTATCTATTACTACGAAAATATTTACGAGATATATTTAAGAAAGTTTACTTTGTGTGTATTTTATTGGGTCGTAGGGATGATTGGTTCATTATCGTCGTGAATTTCAACTTCAATAGAGTCAATTTCAAAGTCGTCGTCAACGGATGATATTTCTTCCACCTCGATATCAACTATTTCGTCGTCGTCGGAAGGTGAAGTTTGGATGTTGTGACTTGAGTTTACTGCTGGTGATACTTGTTGATTTGTTTCGAACGAATTTTCAGGATCACGGTCGTTGATTTCGAGTGGATATAAAGCTTGAATTGGTCTATGAAGGCGGTGACCGTTCGCAATTCGTACAGTTGCGGATCGGATTTGACCATCATCGCTAATGTGTAGTTCAGTGATACAACCTAACGGCCAGGTGTTTCGTTTTCGTAGAGCATCGGAAAGTAGAACGACGTCACCGACTGCGGGATTTTGCGGTGAGGTATTTTTCTTGAACTTATATTCATCTCGTTTTTGTTTGTCCCGTAATTCTTGTAAGTAGGTTGTTATCCATATTCGCCAGAAAGTGTTGAGTAGAGATTGCGCTTGTTTTGTAATTAAGATGAGTTTTTTACGCGAAGTAGAGTCGGTATCTGACGGAGATGGTTCTTTTTCATCTTTTTGAAATTTTATTTGAAGAAGATCGTTCGGTGTTAGCGGTGTTGGTTCATTTTCCGAGCCTGTGTATGTGAGCGGTCGTGAATTGATGGTGGTTTCTATCTCTAATACCGCGGTTTGAAATTGATCGTATGATAGAGATTTTCCATGAAAAGTACGATGTAAAGCTTGCTTAATAGGTGATACGAGCCTTTCATAAATCCCTGACATCCAGGAAGCACCTGGTGGCGCATACTTCCAGCGAATTGGTTGCTCTGAGAGTTCTTTTGCTAGAACTTCAATAGTTTCGAATTGTGGTGCGCAGTCTGAGTAGTACAGTTCTGGTGAAGTTCTTCGTGCTTTGAACCGGCGAAATGCGAGTTGAACTGCTACTGTTTCTAGTGACATAAGAGTTTCGAGAGAGATGGCGCGAGATGTTAGACATGTGACCAGTAAAATGTACCGTTTTTCTTCTTGGATGATGAGAGGACCTGTTGTATCGACGCCGACCGTTGAGAAGAGAGTTGTGTGTGGTCGAAAGCGAAATTCTGGGATGTCGGAAACGGTTGGTTGAGAGTATGGTCGTGCCGTAAATCGTTTACATCGATTACATGATTTGAGCACATAATATACTGATCTGCGCGCTTGTAGAATCCAGTATCTCTTGCGTATTGCAGTAAGTGTATGTGTAGTCCCGGTGTGGAAGTTCATCTCGTGGTAGTGAAGAATAAGAAGTTTTACGAATTTACTTTCTTTCACTTTTGGTAGTAGAATTGGAGTTCGTTCATCAATACTGACGGGAGCATGTTTCCATCGACCAGCTGAACGTAGAATATTATCCGAATCCTCAAAGATGCGTAGTCCGACAATCAATTTATTTTTCTTCTTGTTTTTTAGATCGTTAATTAGATCCGGAAAGCTGGTTTGCTGCGTGTGACGGATCCACAGTTGAATGGCGGCGTAATGAGGATTGTCAGGAGGTAGCGCTGTTTGATGTAAGAATTTCGGAACTTTTTGCGCGATGAATTTAATCCAGTAAGTGGTAGCACGGATCAACTTTGAAAATGAAGAATAGTGTTGAAGGAGAGTTTCGAAAAGACATATTTTTGGCTCGAGAAGCGGTAAAATAGCGGTGTGACTAGTAGTGATTTCATCCTTCTGATTTAGATCGTAGTTGACGAAATCCGTGATGTTGAATGATGGCCATTTGTCAGACGATAGTTGGAGAAAATCTGGACCTTTGAACCAGGGTGAGGCGATAAGTTCATCCAAAGATAGGCCTCGGGACGCGTAGTCTGCAGTGTTTAGTTCGCTAGGTATGTAGCGGTATATCATGTTTGGGGTCTTTCGTATCTCTTGTAGTCTGTGTTCTTCAAATGTGGAGAATATTTTGGTACTATATATTCGGGCAATAGTACACTTGGAATCGCACCAAAGTGTTATTTTATTTTGTGGGGTGTTTCCAACGTGTTTTAGAACAAATTCGAGACCTCGAATAGCTAGCGATGCGGCCAATAACTCGAGTCGTGGTATTGTTAATTTTTTTGAAGGTGTGACTCTAGCTTTGGCAAATATGAGATGTGTGATTACCTCATTATTGATTTCGGTGCGTTGATAGATAGCGAATCCCATTCCGCGAGCTGATGCGTCTGTCAGAACGTGAAGTGTGGTTGTAGAATTGGTTTCGAGGAATCGTGTTATTTCTATTGATGAGATTCGAGTGAAGTCTGACTGAATTGATTTCCATTCTTTTCGAAGATCATCCGGTAGTTCATCATCCCACTCGTAATTCTGTTGATGGATACTTTGGATCAGCAATTTTCCTCGAAGAACGACGGGCGCAATTAATCCTAAAGGATCGAATACGCGTGATGTGTTTTTTAAGATCGATCGTAAAGTTGGAGCGCCTTCAAATAATTTGGGTTTGGCAATAGAAATTGTGTCTTTTTTAGAATCATATTTCAAGCCCAACAGAGATATTTCGACTTTTGTTTCTCTTTTTTCGAGAGGTATGGCGCTACGTACTTCTTCTGATGATGTTGTCCATAGACGAAGGTTCATTGAACACGAAGAGAATGAGTTGATTGCTGTGTTTACTAGACGAATGGCTTCTTCTGGTGTATCAGTTCCTGTGACTAGGTTGTCGCAGTAAATATCGCGTTTCAGCTTTTCTGTGAACTCATTTTTGTTGTGTTCGAGATGATAGAGAAGGGTTGCGGCGAGAATAAACGATGAAGCGTTGACTCCAAAGGCGATTCTCGTAAATCGATACTGGCGGATATTGTTTTCAGTAGGTGGTGAATTAATGTCGTGTAGCCATAGACATCGGACGTAGTCTCTATCTGTGGACTTGAGTGAGATTTGGTGGTACGCTTTTTCCAAGTCCGCTAATAGGAGTATTGGGTGGTAGCGGAGACGCAGTAATATTCCGAGTAGTTCTTCTAAAAGCTGCCGTCCCTTGTAAATCGCATCGTTCAGAGATTTTTGTGATTTGTTTGTTTTGCTACTCGCGTCAAAAACAATACGAAGAACGGTTGATTTCTCCGGATGAATAACAGCTTGATGTGGGATGTAATGCGCATTCGTTTTTTGTCGATCGATGACGGGTTCGAGGATACCTGCATCGAGTTGGGCGCGAAAGATATTGTCGTAAGCTTGGAGAACTTCTGAATTTTCGGCAAGCCGCTTGTATAATGTTCTAAGGCGACCGAAAGCGAGACCGTAGTTTGTTGGTAATTCAGCAGGATTGATTCTCCAGGGCCATCCTATCTCGTATCGATTGTTTATCAATTCGATTGAATTGTAGAACTGAAGGAGTGCGCTTTCTTCTTCTTCCGCTTTTGTTAAATGAGATTCTCGAATTCCTAAGGCGTCGAGTTCGTTGAGCCTATCTAAGGCTGCTGTTGTTGCTAGTAGAATTTGATGGGATTGTTGCTGGAGAGGTGGTGTTGTTGGTCCAGCAATTATCCAACCGAAGAGTGTTTCTACTAGATGTATATCGTCTCCAATCGGGATTTTCGGTTCGTTCGTGAAAAATGAGAAGAAGTAATCGCTTCCGATAAGTATGGCGGGTTCTCTGTCGTTTCCTTCATCAGCAAAATTTAACTGTGCATATTGTGGGTACTGTTGAAGGAATTGATTATGATCGATACTTCGAATGTTTGTAGCTATTTCGGGTGTTGTTTGGGCCGTAATGCTGCGATTCAAAGTTGGAAAGTAAATCTGGGTTGTTGCGGTTTTGAATTTTTTCGGCTTCTTATCTAAGAATCCTTTAACGGAAGCAATTTGAGGAGATTCTACTTTGAGTTGTAGATGTTCTACCGCATCTGTCAATACTAAGGTTTCTGGGCAAGCACAATCGAAAATTAATCTTGTATAGCTGGATCGACCTGTTTCACGATTTTTGACGGTTGTACAGGCAGTTAAGTATGAGCCCATGTTCCGAATTAGTAGATTTGTGCTTGCTTCTGGTTTAATAACGCTAACTTGGTCGTTCTTCTCGGGGAATTTTATCGGACAGAGGCTCGAGTGATGATTATTTCTCTGTCTACAGTAAAAGCAAGGTTTTTGGCTTCGGCATTTTTCTATAGAATGGCCTTTTGTAATACAGTTGAAACAAAGATGACCTTTTATTTTTTGTTTGCGTTCATTGGCGGTAGAGTACTTTTTACAATCTGTAGAATAATGACTGTTACTTTTTTCGCAAAAAGCACAGTAGATTGTTTTCTCAATCGGTTTTGAGACTTTTGGTGCGGACGAAGCCAAGAGAGCTGCAGTGGCTGCCTTTTGAGTGCCGGCAGTCGATGATGTTCGTTCGAACGTGTTTTGACCGATGGTGTTCGTATTTGTCGATGTATCTACACGTTCGCGGACCAAAAGATATTTATTTATTTTTTCTTGCAGTTCTTTCAGAGATGGAAGTTCGTCAATGCAAATTTGTTGAATGATCGATGCTGGATATTTCTTCATTATGAGATCTCGTACTCTAACCTGATTGTATACGTTCTCGGCGTGTGATTGAAGAGCGCATAGCATGCTCTCAATTTCGATGTATTGTGCTCGAAGGCCGGAATTCTGGTTACGAACGGGAGGTAAATTTTCGAGTTTATTATATAAAGCTGAGATTACTTGGTCGTTGTTTGCATACCATTTGTCAAGAGTTTCCCATGCTTTTTCGTAGTTTTCGTTGGTGATTTGGATCCCGTATAATAACGATGCTGGTTCGCCTTCAAGGTGTTGCGTGAGAAAATAGAGCTTTTCGGCTTTTGACATCGAATACCGTGCAGTTGTTGCGTGGAAAGCTGTAGTGAATGCGGTGTATTTTGTGATGTCACCTGCAAATTTCGATAGCTGCAGCGGCGGAGTTTTCTTTTTTTCGATGATTGTTGGTGTTTCTGTTGGTATTGGGCGATCTCTGACGATATCCTGAAGATCGATGATCATGTCACTTGCGGTGTCCAACACTGGTAGTGCATCGGCGTAATTGAAAGTTACGTTTTTGGCAGTCGACCGGCACTTTTCGAGGTTCTGTTTTCGGAATGTTATTTTTCCAAGAAGTTTGCGAGCTTGAGATTCGCAAATTGGATTGTCAGAATCTCTGAAAAGCTTGTCAGTGGACTCCGTGATAGATTGCAGCGCCTGAAGGGCGTGCTCAAATTCGTGGGAGGCCAAAACGGTGGTCATAGTTTGCACGTGTTGTAAATTTATAAACGAATAAATTTAGAAAAATAAGATTGTTTTACCGTTGTTTCGTTGTACGCTCTGGTACCATGTCGCGGGGTTCGGCGATTTATTAAGTTGGAATAATAAAACTACGAACACGCGTATTGGAAAGAAAAACTGTATTTTTGGACGTATAAAAACGAAAGAGTTGTTGAATACAAAATTATTGTGTACGGAAAAAGGATTTCTAATATTATACAATACAAAATGCGTGAGTGTGTGACAAAGTGTGTGGTATGAGTGTGTGACGTGATGTTGACGACCTGATCGCGCTCTCGCGGATCGTATCCGCGACAACTGATGATTGAGAGCCGGTTCTACCAAATACTCGAATTTTACATGTTCTCAATTAAACTCAAACTACCACAATTCTGTGTTACCAATTCCCATAATCCTAGTTTACAAACGAAAATCGGAGTTCAAATCAATCGCCCAATTTTGGCCGATTAGTTAATCGTAGTTTTCGTCATAAGAAAATAAAATACATTCATCATCATTTTGAATGAACATTGAATATATTAATAATTATAATAGTCTAAGAACGTCGATCTTTACAAATAAACGAATACGTACAGATGGATAAATTACGCGATATGAACTAGTTATGAACTCATCAATCGAAAATATTTTGATAATAATTGTCCTTAGAAACATGGCCGTGATAGAATCATGCGAGAGATCATATAGATAACAAACATGCGAAGATACGTGAGTCGGGAATACGCAGCTGTTTTAGCCATGTTTAAAACACACGTTCAAAACAGTTTTATCACAACATCATACGTTTAAAACACACGTTCGAAACATGTACGTCACAACATCGCAACCCCGTCGATACCACCACCCCAACGGTATTATCAATATCGCGTTTTAAATCAAAAACCAAAACAGAACCGCGAACTCATTCACCTTCGAACGCAAAAAGTACTTTTCTCCGTCCAGTAAAACAATCGAGTACATCGAAAATCGAAATCGAAAGGTTGCTGAATAACAATCGAAACACTGAAGAAAGAAAGAAAGAAAGAACAGAGCGATTGCAAGAGGGTTCGTAGCTCGAGAACGAGCACGAACCTAAAAACCGAGCACGAACCTAAAAACCGTTGTGTAAAGACCCTCGCTTTGCTTTTTCGCAACGGTTTATAGTGTCGCTGAAAAGCGCCACCTACGCCACAGAAATTTGTTTTGTTGTCTCACCTTCGACTCGTAAACCTTCTAGACCCCCTCCACTCTATTTAAATATCAAAATTGTACGAGCGAAATATTTGAATTCCTTCAACGCTCTTGAGTACCCAACTCTCTTACCGGTTGTAATCGCAACTGAGGGAACACGTTCAAATCCTACAATAATCTAATCTGTTCCTAACTTGATTACCGTTCTCTAATATTAATGCAGACTCCGACAAAGATCGCTTACAATTTCTGGACTCTGATTCAGTTTTGCGGGCTTCGACTGGCCCTTTGCGCACTACGCCCCAGCCTTTCAGTCAGCCTATGCCCCAAGGCAAGTGCTCCTCTCCGTTACCGCGCTCTCTCACTTACTGTTACCGGTAGCCCAACACTCAAATCTTTCTGTCTTTCAGGACACGTTATTCACTCCTTCCGTTCCTTCAATACGCACTCACTTTGAATTTAAGCCCTCGCTGTCTATTTTTTATCAATCTGTACAATATTCTCAAGACACCTGCATCTCATCCCTTCGTGCTTACATTGCTATGCTGACGATTCATGCGTTCAACACATCTTCTCTAGCTCAGGTCTCGCAAACACCCGAACTTCATTATCCATTCTCTCCCTGCATCACAAATTTCCTCTTGAACGAACATGAGAAAATCATAGCACACGAACTACTTCCAATCCGCCTCCTTTGACCACACCATCTAATTTATATTCATCCTTATTATCCACTTCGGGCTCATAACCTTAAATGGCTTCTAGATTTAATGAAAGAATTTCTTTCATCTGTATTAAAATGTAGAGTATCTATATGTAGCTCAAAAATAAAATAAAATAGAATAATTGGAAAAAAATAAAAAGGTTTTTTTTTTCAGTTATAGGCACTGTCAAAATTGAAGTCAAATTACTAAACTTTCGGTTGGTTCGTCGTTGCAAGCAGATACAAGAGAAAATATTTGTGAGCATATTCGAGATTGTTGAAACTGGTACATGAAATTTGCATCATAATCTTTGAATACCTTGCGTATTCTATCTAACCTTCAGAAATTGTGTCGGCAGGTTACCTCGTATTGTAACCTTTTTTTGCTTGTTCATAAACAAACATGAATTAGTTTGCTAGGAGTGCAAATATTCTACCTAATTTTTACGTTTGTACCTGTATGAACATCCAAAAAAAGGTATGGTAAGCGTAGACCACAATTTCTAACTTTTGATAATTTCTATTTTCTCGAAATAATCCTCTCGCATCGCTAGCCGGACATTTTACAGTCCTGAGTTCAGCGAGTGAATTGCATCTGTGCAGGTTTCGGATACCGGCGACAGCATCGTAGCTTCGCCTCTCGCTGCTTCAGATTTAATGTAGTTCGGTGAGCTGGCAAGAATAATCTCGAGCGGGACTAGAACCTGCGATACCCATACCTGTATCGCATTCTATCACTCAAACCGCTCGACCACCGAGACCACACGGTTTTAGGAGGACTTCTCGAATGATTACATTGCCGCTCACGGCAGTAGAGCGGCAGGGGGTGTTACGGAGTTCACTGTTGAAAGAATGACGTCACAAAGGGTGTACACGAGTCCTGTCTACACAATCATCCACGATTCGAACGTGTCCGCGCTCTGCGATGATGAATTTCGAAATAGTTTTGACTTGGACTCGTAGAAACACCGGAGCAGTGTATGAAGTTTTGTACACTGGTCAAAAATCTTGTTTGTGATTCGACTTTCACTAGTCTAGAGTGTTATGAAGAGCGCTAATTTTTATGAAGAACGTCTGACAAAATATTTTACCGACCATTTGATGAAAATTACCGCAATCAATGAAACCAACCCTTGGACAACGGAAGAAGAAAGTTTTAAGCCATCGACAACATCTCAATAAAAATTTGCTCATTGCCATCTACATTTCATGAGTTAAAATTTCTCTCTCGCACGTGGTTTCTGTTTTCAAAACATATTCGAAACTGTCTCCACAACGAGCGATGCATCTCAGCATTATTATCAGGAAGCAAATATGTGGAGACAAGCGCGAAATTAAAAATTACTTCACCTTCATTGGGAGTCGTGTGGTATTTCGCGAACGCATAATTCACTTAAAATTATCTCTGCTTCCTATTTAACATAATAAGGTCTTGAGATTGAGGAAGCAACCAACTTTTATTGAGTATTCATGCCCTAAAGTGAAAGATTAATCTTAAAACGTGAGAATTTCGTCATTCGCGAGAAGCGGTTTGCAATAATTATGATATTGTAAAATCGAATTTTAAATTTAGATAGGTATACCTATTTGAAAAAAAGTATTTAATATGGAAAAAGTAGGTACTTATCGACGAGTGCGCGACATTTTGAAAACATTATTAATGAAAATTTACCATGGTAATCCGCGTCTAGTATGAGAACGTTGCCGGGTACGTATCTTCCTTTTTCAATGGCCTCTATTTTGGTTTCCTCGTCAGGATATTCAACTTCAGGTACTTTCCATTTGAATAACAATGTTCTTCTCGTATCCTGGTACGTTTGATGGGATAATAACACGTTGCAGAGAAACAGCAATATTCTTATTTGAAAGCACGACGATTCCATTATAACTGTATATAGAAATCTGAAATTGAGTGCATAATCATTATTTTAATATTCATGTAAAAATATTTAGGTCGCTGGTATATGAGTAAATAGACGAATGAAGTTTTAAATGAATTTTACTCGATTATTTCAATTGTTCTCGTTGTGTAGATTTTTTTGGGGGATATTTATTCACCCAGTAAAAATGGTATTTGCACAGTAAACAAATGAACAGTAAAAATCAGTATTGGGAGCAGTAAATTAGGGAATGTACACAGTTAATCACAGAACAGTATAATTACCGGAATTGAACAGTAAAAATCAGTATTTGGAAGAGTAAATTAGGAAATATACGATATAAATTATTGAACAGTATTACAGAAAATGAACTGTGAAATGAGGATTTCCGACGTTGTGTCATCATTAAAGGGCAAGATTAAACGAGGTCAGCATGCAGTTTTCTGAAGATGATTGCGAATGAAATTCAATAAGAAGGTCATTGAGGAGACGAGATCGAACGGCAGGACGATTTTTTACATAGCCGCTGGAAATTTGAAAAGGGAGATCACTGCAAAGTCACAGCGGGAATTCAAGAAAAAAGATGGCAAGTGGGCTACTTTCGACGAGTTTCGACAATTGAACTAGACGATATGGGTGATATGCGTCGATGAATCCACCTGCTCCTGTCCATATTTCCAAAAAAATAGGGCAGTGTAAACATCTTGTTGGTATGATGGTGAGATTAAAAAAAGTCACCGTACCCGGTGCGGCAAAATCAGTTCCCAAGGGGCAGAGACGCCGACGCGGTAGACCTCCTAAATCAAAACCGGCTTTACTTGTTCAGTGAATTTATCGTGATTTGTATTTTATTGTTGTTGTGATTCCCTCCCTTCCTCTTGTATCCTCCCTTCTTTTTATTGTAACTTAGCTTTAAAGGCTCTCACAAGTACATGACCGTAACTTTTTTAAGACACTCAATCTATTTTGAGCATACTGCGATTATAATTTTTTTACTGCGGAAATCCTTTATTTACTTATCATTTAATTTTCCACTGTGCAGAACCCTATTTTACTGCTGAAATAATTTTTACTGTGCACGAAATTACCTACTGGTATTTGTATGAAATTACTGCTCAAAGTCCTTATTTTTACTGTGCCGAAAAATGGGTGCCGATTTTTTTCTGTATTTTTTATTTTTATTGTCAGTAAATTACTGAACGAAAATTATATGTAATTAAGTACAAAAATATTAAAAAACCTAATCAGGTCTCTTTCTGCCTGTATGACCTCCTCAAACTCCAAAAAGATAATATTAGAAGGAGTATCTCTATCAGGCCGGTGGTGTCTCTTATCTCACCCTCCTAATGACAAATTGTCCAAATTTCTGGATCAGTGGTTCAAGTCGTTGGGGAATTTTTGACATGTTTCATGTCTTTTCTCTACCCCCTAAATCTCGAAAATGCGTCCGGGCGTACGGGCGTCCGGCCATGACCTTGGGACTTGGAAAATTTTCAACGTCGAACCTCAGCCCTACCCCTGATTCCGGAATTTGCGTCCGGGCGTCCGGGCGTCTGTACAATTGTCTAGTATAATAAATAGTATTATACAGCTCGTGAATGGTATTATACTATTATAAAGATACATACAGTAAGCTCGAGGTGAACTAGATGAGGACCCCTTGTATTGTACTAGTTTTATACCAGCTTCAAACTAGGATTATACTAGTTTGACAGTCATGCTTTATACTAGGTTTAGGAATCCTGTATACTGTATCAAAGCAATTAGGTTCTTTCTTGGTCTAGTACAAGTCTAATTTAGAATAAAATCCTCAGAAATTGGTTGATAGCAGCTTTATACTAGCTTTATCCTATCTTTATGCTAGCTTTATGAAACTTGGTTGATAGTAACGCGTCTGTATAATTCTTCAGTATAATAAATAGTATTATACATTTTGTAAATGGTATTATACTAGCTTTATACACTAGTCTTGAACGAGATTTTCATATCTTCAAAAAGTAGGGCTTAATATACAGTATAATAAGTCATGATATACAGTATACTAGGCTAAGCCTTCATTATTCAAAACCTGAAATGCGTTCGGGCGTCCGGCCATGACCTTGGGACTTGGAAAATTTTCAACGTCGTATCTCAGCCCTACCCCTAGGGAATTAAGGAGTTCATCCTCTCTCTCCCTATCCTGCTATACCTATGCGCTAGTGGAAACTTAAATTTCAAAATACTTATATTATACAACTTTTTATTTTTTTGACATGTTTCATGTCTTTGCTCTGACCCTGCACTCATTTGAAAATTTGCGTGCGTGCGTGCGTGCGTGCAGGTGACCTTGGGACTTAGGATTTTTTTCTCTCCGAGCCCTACCTTAATTTTGTTGGAAATGTGCGTGCGTTCGTGCGCGAGTGAGTCCCAAGAAGCAGTCAGCCTAAAATACTCTAAAGTAGACTTATAGTAGACCAAGAAGAGGGCAAACGAGTGGAGTATGCTACCTTATAGAAGACATGAAACATGATCTTTATTCATTTGGCTACGCCAGAAAATTTCTTTTTTGTAACTCTCATCAGTTGTGTCTTCACTCTTCACCCTCTTGATTCTATTCTTGTTTCTTTCGATGTTGCTATCATCATCCCTAATTTCCCGACATATACACTTTCGTAACGGTACAACCCGTGACATCATCACACTCGAGACATATAATTGAGTTTGTTTCTGAGCATCTTCCTTCTCTCCCACCTTGGAGTATTTCAGAACTTTACAAGACAGTCAACGTGCAATTGCTTACTCCCTCTATCGACAAGTTGTGCCTTTCCTCTTACTTTTGCCAGATTCGAAACCTCATTTCTGAGTTTTGTAAAAACGTCCGTGTTTCGATAGGTTCTCCTCTTGGCTCCTCGGTCTCGGAAGTCTTCTTCCAAAGGAGGCTTTCCAGTCTGGATTTGACCTCTTCCCTGACTCACTGACTCCGTTATGTGGACAGTATTCTCTGTCTTCTTCAAGCTTTCCTCACTTTCCCTAACGTTAGGTACCCTATCATCAACTTCACCTCGGGAGAGGGGTGGGGGTCTCTTCTGACTTCCTTGACCTCTGTATTTCCGTAGAAATTTTCCGGAAAAATACTTGCACGGACATCACCGTCCATGCCTCTTTTAGTACAGGTGATGAAGACACAAAAAATAGGTTTATAAACATTTTGGGGTACACAAGCGGAAATTCTTGGAAAATGTTAAGTTCGGTGTCCTGAATAACACCTTAAAGTTCCCGCCCCCAAACCTTGTGCTAAATTTTTTATGCCACATTTTAGCCCCCCAAAATTGACTTTTTTACAAATATGTCCAAATATCTTGAAAAAAATTGATCCTAGAAAAAAATGTTCGAAACAAAAGTTGTTCCTCGTAAAATTTACCATAAAATGAAGTTATTGATCTTGATTGTAGGCCCAACCGTTTGCCCGTAACATTCGTTGAAAATTGTACCTTCCAAAAAAAAACTTACAGGCTCTTGCTTACGGAGCAAGAGTTGCGAAAGACCCGCAACTCATGGTTCAGGGTTGAAGATTGTAAGAGTAAATTAATTGGAAACATGTGAAAGGGATATCTATTCAATTTGAAATGAATAGAGATTGCAATGGAGGAACAAAAAATTTTTCCAAAAATTAAAAAGAAGCTCAAAATTTTTCCAAGTCACTATACTAGCCAATAGAGGGATATAGAAATGCTCGGAATTCTCCAAGTCCCTCTATACTAGCTCATAGGGGGGTATAAGATGGGTATAGAAGAGCTAAAAATTTTTTCAACTCCCTATAATAGCCCATAGAAGACTCAAAATTTGTCTAAATCGCTATACTAGCCAATAGAGGGATATAAAAGAGCCCGGAATCCTTGAAGTCCCTCTATATTAGCTCATAGAGGGGCATAAGATAGGTATAGAAGAGCTCAAAATTTTTCCAAGTCACTCACTATACTAGCCAATAGAGGGGTATAGAAGAGCTCTATACTGGTATAAAAGAACTTGAAATTTTCCCTATACTAGCTAATAAAGAATATAGAAGACCTTAAAATTTCTCTAAGTCCCTATACTAGCCCTCCCAGCGTTACAAAATTTTTTCAAGTCCCTATACTGTCCCATAGAAGAGCTCAACATTTTTCCAAGTCACTATACTAGTCCATAGAAGGTCACAAATTTTTTTCCAAATCCAGCGTTACGCCAAAAAGCGTTACGCTTTCCGACGTTTTGCACCAAAAGCGTGAGGCCCCTCATCGTTACGCGTAGGCGGACCAAATTTCTCTGATGACCCCCAGTAACAAAAAGGATGGCGGGTCTTCCGCCAAAATTTGAGAAATCGTCTATTAATTGATTTTTTGACCGTTTTAATGAAGTTTAAGAAGAAAAATGTTCATACAATAGTAAAACTGATTGTCATACTTCATAAGTAAGATCAAAAATATCATAGGGAACGGACCTTAAACACAATATTAGGGCAGTATAAGAGCAATACAGTTTACTTATGAAGTATGACAATCAGTTTTACTATTGTGTAAACATTTTTCTTCTTAAACTTCATTAAAACGGTCAAAAAATCAATTAATAGACCATTTCTTGAATTTTTTTTTAGAAGGTACAATTTTCAACGAATGTTACGGGCAAACGGTTGGGCCTACAATCAAGATCAATAACTTCATTTCATGGTAAATTTTACGAGGAACAACTTTTGTTTCAAACATTTTTTTCTAGGATCTATTTTTTTCGAGATATTTGGACATATTTGTAAAAAAGTCAATTTTGAGGGGCTAAAATGTGGCATAAAAAATTTAGCGCAAGGTTTGGGGGGCGGGAACTTTAAGGTGTTATTCAGGACACCGAACTTAACATTTTCCAACAATTTCCGCTTGTGTACCCCAAAATGTTTACGGCAACGTTTTATCGCCTATACTATTTGTTCTACCCCATTTTTCATGAATTGGCCATCTTCCGCATAGCTTCGTCCTTTTGTCTCCTTTCGATCCTGTTTTTCCCTCAGGCGTTTCTTTAAGAGGTGTTCGTCATCAAGCATTTCGCTCCTTCTGATGGTCTTGAGCTTCATACTGTTAAAATGATTTGGAATAAACTTATTTCAAAACCTTAAAAGATCTTACCACTTTTCTCCCCCGGTATACGTCTGACTCGAGGAAGGAAGAAGGATGGGTTTGTGCTCCGTTTTTAGGGATGTTTTTATTTGAGCTCACCCATTTTCTCAAGCCTTTTGGTCTTCGTCCCGTCTTCTATAATCTCAATATTGTTCGTAGTCTTTTTTGCAAGACTAAAATTCTATCTTTGAGAGTAGTGGTGTCTAGATAAGCTTCAATATTCTGGTTGTTTGACTGTCTACATAAGAGAGGTAAGCCCACGAATTTGTATCAGGGTCCTGGAACACCTTGATGAAGTCGTTTCTGCGCCCCCTCCCTTTTCCGATTAGCTTTTGCTCGATATTTTTTGGAATCTGGTCACATGCAGTTTTGCGTCACTCCATTCTGAGTGTTCTTTTCGTGAACGGTCGGTCCTGAGGTATATTGAGATTGTTCGTCATTTAAATGATAATGAAGTCGTCGTTTTGAATCGGTTCTTTGCCGATAATGATCGCACAGAAAAGTTTTGTGAGTGTTCTGCCAACGACTCGTGATTTTCTTGTCACCACCGGCCTTGATTGTAAAAGTATTGATTTTTCCTTTCCCCTCCTGTTTTTCGTTCGTTCCTCTCAGTTCAATGATGACTACTATTTGTTAAAAGATCTCGAGATAAAATTGTAATTTTCGTAATATAATTTTCATCCATTAAATATGCCCCGCATTGTGGTTTTCTATAGTACGTAATCAAATTACCAGTATTACTCCCTTATTCTTCAGATATACATTTAGTTTGCGTCGAGAAAGATGCAGTGAAAATTCAGAATAAGTTTAAGAGGGCTCTCTTTCTAACATTTGGAGAGTATTTATTGTTACTGTTTTCTTTTTCTCATTTTAGTTTTTTTTCACTTCAGTTTCGATATCAATATTTTTATTTTTTACTATTTTAATTGCGAGTGTAATTATTTTCACGAAAGAAGAATTGCTTTAATGAGAATCAGATCTCTGGTTTTGGATTGAAATGAGTGTTTTTTTTTTTTGATATTTCTAATGACAACGAGCCAGGTTCAAACAACAGCTTTTAAAGAGTGTTGATTAGCCTACGTGTTTGAAAATAATGAAAATGATTCTGCATTCCCCGAGCAAGATTTTCGCCGTTTCTAGCTTAGTGGTAAGAAAATAAAATTTTCTTGTATATCATTAAGTACGAGTACAATTTACTCATTCGAACGTAAGCTTTCCTCAATCCCTTTGAATGCGCTAAACAGCTGGAAACTCGGACAGTCTTTCAAACGCTGAAGGTTCCAAGAAAACTATTTGAAGCTCTATTTTTTAGTAATCTCTTACGAGCGTTGATCCTTCTTCTACGGATTGAAAAAATCCTCACCATAGAACAAAACTCTCTCAAGTTGCACATAAATTAGATTGGACTCAGGATACGAATTGTCCCTGCAAAAGTATATTGCGTATAGAATTGAAAACTTTGAGAATTTTCCGAAGAAAAATAAGAAAAACCTCCCAAATTGTAGGGCGTGGCTTTCTAACTAAGTTATTCAAAGACTGCCGAAAATTTTCACAGGTACAAAAATTGTGAAAAAGAAAGATCGACAGAATTATAAGTTAGAACTAATGATATTTTGATGGATTCAGGTTTAGGCGTGACTTTGAACTACCTACTCCTCCTCCTTTTCGAACGAGTTTTCTGCTTACCAAGTATCATAAATTTTCTCTACTGCATGCATTTAAGAAATATTATATACAAAAATATGTATTAAAAAAAGACTGTCAGGAATCGACGATGAACAAAATAGAAAATGTGAATTTAGATGGTTCGATTAATCAGTCATTACCGGTTGGTAGTTCATAAGGTTCAAGCTCTTCGGATCGCCCAATAGAAATAGAAACGAAGGTCTGCAAGAGACTCAAAAATAATGATGATATCTTCTATGGGGGAGGGAGGGGGGTTCTTTCAAGTCCCGAGGTCATCGTGCAGACAAACTCGCTGCTCAAGCCCAACACATCTCAGAGGGAAAGAAGGGAGATCTAAGTCTCCGACATCATTTCAAATCCTGAATCCAAAGTACAGATGAAGAGGTGGACAAACTCAGAGCTCGCTGGATCTCTCTATAGGAAAGATCCAGTTTTTTCGAGTCCTCAAAGTAGGATAAAGGCATTCGGGTTACTTACGCAAATTATAGGATTTTGACGAGGTGGAGGGAAGAATGCCATAATAATTGTCATTTGCAAAGTATTAATGAGCCATTATTGCTAATTCCTTTCCAACAATCTTTGCTTTACAGATGGATTCAAATTGAGAGGGTTGGTTCAAAAGTTTTCGGTGAAATTTTGCAACCTTCAAACAGATCTGAATGGAACCAAAAAGGCTACTAAAACTGGCTACACTTTTTCTATGGATAAGTCTCACTTTTCTGTATGGAAAACTCGGAGCTGAATTATCTGTCTTATATTTCTGCCTTACTCAGCTCTCTTTTATCCTCCTTCATGTGAATTCTTTTTCCTTTCTCACTCTCTTTCCTCTTTCTACGCCAAATAAGACCCTTGAACCTCCAACCTTATCGTTCGGTGCATTCTTATCGATATTGTCCATCTTTAATTGCCTTCCTCAGGATCTCTAGTCGTATCGGCCTCCCATGGGAGCTAACAGTCATGTAAGCCCGGCTATCTTCCTCAAATTTTGTTACCTTTCTCGAATCATCTCATCATTGTACCACCTTTAGTCATCTCAATCTCACTATAAACTCCCTTCAGTTAATAAAATCCCTGATCTTCTGATTCTCTTCAGTTCGTTCTTCACGTCATATTATGACTAAGAATTGGGCGCACCCACCCAACCCATTCTCGGGCTCTCCACTTCGCCCTCATGCCAATGGTGTCTTGCAGTCTCCAACCTAAGGAAATCATTTTCAGTCCCCTCTCAAGCCTCCTCTTCCTTCTCCAACTACTCAGAATCCATTACCAACATACCAAGCTTCCTCCGCTCCGCCTACTATATTACAAATCAATCAAGTTCCAATTTTCCTACCCGGGCTAATATAGCCTCATACCGTTGAAAAAAGAGAATAAAATCGCAAGTACATTATTCAGACTTCGGAAAATGTGACGATAGTCTAGGTGTTCGAGGTGTATTAATCGTCCTTTTCGTTCTACTTTGAGAAAAATTTGCCTTTCGACTACATATTAAGAAGCCCTCGAGCTATGAGATACCCATACCGTAAGATGTACACGTACAAGGAAGCATAATATTGCGAAATTTCGGCCCTAATTTCTCATCTCAAGTTTTAATGCGGAGGCGTGGAGCTAATATCTGACACGATATTTCAACCAATACCGATTCCGTTCCATAATAAAGAACCTACCGATAACGAGTTTCGAATATTTCGCTCGAAAATTCGCGATGTTCCACGCCCAAATTCTCTTTTCACGCACGACAAATTATTCCAAAGGAGTTATAAAAATTAGCTGGTAGCGACTATTGCAACCTATTATAGGAGAAAACTCGTCATTAATAATGTCATAAAATCAATTTTTTATCCGAAATTTTCAGACCGCAAGAGACATTCTATAGATTCGAAAATTTTACTGCTAGGTACGATTCAACAATAAAATCAAATTGTAAGGTCATGGACAAATCACAGAAGCTCTTCCAATTTAGGTATTGAATTTTCGATACCAAAAATTAACATACAACCTATTCATGGTGTTTTTTCTGTTCATTAATTATGGTTTTTTAATGATCTAATTTTTTTTCTTGGAATTCGACTTTCAGTTTGTTTATCTTGAGGGTGTTTAAATATTTGGATTAAAATGCAAGAGTTCGCTGGTGTCTCTTAATATTAATTCGATTTGATTGCTTTCTGTTGACGAAGGAATCGTGAAGAGTAAAAATATAAGTTGAACAGCCCGGAGATGAATGAAGATACTAGAGTTGAATTTTCATTTAAACATGTACTTATTTAGTCTAAGATGAATAACCGAGTGTATCGGAATTGTAATACCGGGTACTCAGAAGAACAAGGTTTTGGTGCACCATGACGAAGAGGGTGACTGTCTCCTTTCCTGATTTCAAACTCTGAATCGTTCAAACTTAATATGTAGTTCTTTGAGAAGTGCGACAAAAGTAGCCCAATTGATCGTGCTCAAGTTGTCCTAGTTATATGAGGTGTAGAGAATAATACGAGATGGAAGGGGGGGGGGGAGATTAAAGTGCCTCTAGTTGAAATCAAATTTTGAATTGGAAAACCGACCCCGATGAATTGTGGTTTAGCATTGCTACATTGTTTTATATAGCTAGCCGTCTTGCAATCGTTACTCTCCTGAAAAAGAAATAATAGTCTTCTGACTGAATTTGAAGATAATCTAAATACCTAGTTTTAAGGAAAAACCCATTTCAAGGATGTTATTGAGGAAGAATTTCCGCTGACTGTGAGTCACCGTCATTTTGGCGAATTGTGGTCCCGAGTGGGGAACGAACTCTGATTCACTACACAGAAATATGGCGAAAAACTTATTCCTTATAATGAGTTCGTATATCTGCAATCGCAACATTGAGGAACGCATTCATTATCATTGAACGAACTTGAAAAATTTCGCCCATTCAGCGGAGGGAAATTTGAGATTTATCAAAAGTCAACCTGTGAATATTTCCAGAGCACTGAAAATCGACTACACATCGACGTGCCAGAGTGCCTAGTTGATTTCGGATTGATAAAGAATTTGAGTCGGTTGACTCGAGATTGAATGAGAATTAATGGAACAAATGAGTAGAATTGGACTCGTTATACATCGACCCCATATTAAACTGACTTTAACGTCGACAACCAGTCGATTTTAACACGACTAAACCCGCAAAAGAGGTCAATTTTCGATAAGTTTCGAATCGATTTTTGGTCTAGACCGCAACAGCAGTCGATATACGGTGACATATTTAAAAATCCTCTCTGGGCTGTTGAAGAATGTTTTAAGGGTAAAAAATTTCATAAAGCAGTTTTAACGGTTGGTTAAGGATTCGGGGGGGGGGGGGGGGGTGGAAAGGTAAATCTAAGAAAAATGACAAACGCAGATTTGGGACTCAGAAAAAGGCACTGTCCGGCAGAAAGTGGGGCTTGGAAGAATTTCGACCTCCGAGCTATAGGTGATAGGAGAGGGACTTAATTTCGAAGAGTGGTGAAGAACAAAGTTCAAGCTTTATTGAATAAGACTAACAAGGTTGACCCTGCAAGCTCATGACTCCCATAGAATAGGTTCTCTGTCTGCCTCAATGTTAATGAGGGCAACCCCGCACCGCTCAATCGATGATCTGCGAGTTTTGCACTCCTCCGTTAGCTCCGTTGACAAACCTGTAATTTCTTTCAAGAACTAATACTTATGAGAGTAAAAAGAAGCAAATACAAAGACCGCAATAAATTGAACATACCGAGTGATTTTGGCTAGACAGCCACTCTCAAGATATAGAAATTGACTGAACCCAATACCAACAAGAACGAGTAACATCGAAAGAGGTCATGACTAGACCAGCGAGTCATCAAAATGTGGATCATTTTCATAGACTAATTCAATCAATCCTTCCTCCGAAAGATACCTGTCCAACACGGTGACGTCGTTGTTACTCCGACGTTGAAAAATTTCGATTTCCTCCAGAACCAATCGTTTGATATACGAATTCTAGAACTTCGGACCCGTCTTCGAAGCTATGACTACTCTCATTTAAGTGATCAGCGAAGGCCGACTCACCTACTTTTCTTTTACTCTTCACTTTTTCTGTTCATCCTCTCTAATTTGAAGTTGACGACTAGTCATATCTGTCTATACGCCTGGACAATCCCTACAAGCCACCCTATAAACACCTTCCCCCTCGACCATCGGAATGGGGTCTTTTAATTCAACGAATAAGCTCTGAGGTGTATTAGTATTGTGAAAAACCGGCCGAAAACCAAAGAGACGGAGGACACGTCCCAACTCCGAAGAAAACTTGCCCAGACTGGGCAAGCTGATCCACCATTTCGTACTATCAAAGTGCGAACCTCGGAGTAGGGAGGTCGTGGAATCGGGACGTTTCCTTCTAAGCCTCCTACGACCCATAAGGTCAATATCCACCCTGACCTGATGCACTCTAACAAGGTGCTTCATCGTCACAAGTTTTCTATGGAAAGCGGCGCCAAAACTCTTGAATGAGTGACTTACGTCGATGACTGAGAAGATCGTCAACGGAGATATTCAGAGCAGCGGTGTCGAGGGTAACGATGGCTATGTGGATCGCCAATCTTTGTAGAATGGAGTCGGTGTGATAAGAAGAAGAAAAAGGTCCAACGTTTTCATTTTGCGAATCAGGTACTTTTATCCAAAATAGTCACCAGCTATTCTAGCCGATCACCCGCTAGGAGCGTTACAATCGACAGCAATTAGAAGCGGGATCGAGACAATTTTATCCTAATCATTGAGCGTCAATTGAATTACCTCAAAATAAGTCGAGAATAAAGCCATTTTGCGGGGACAACTGAGAGAGCAAAATTTGTAGAATGTAGAATTTCTTACTTTAAAGTGTATTTTCTCAAAAATTTATTCTGATTGGTTGAGAAGAAGCTTTCGCGCCGCCTATTGATTGTCCATTTTGGTTGTGCGCGACAGGCAGAAGAATTTACTTTAAAGCATGTTTACCCTTCATGCTTCAAATAATTATTTCTCGCTCAGTTCGTCTCACAATCAAGTTGTTTTTATGCTAAGTATTGTGCACAGTGTTGCCAGATATGCCAGTCTATAGCGTCTGATTTCCAAAGACAAGTCAGCACATTTACTGAATCTTTTGTGCTGGTTTCCAGTATTTGTGAGCTGTTCTTACATAAGAGCTATTAGCATCAAGTACCTGTTCCAGGGAAAGGGTATTAGAATACATTCAAAAATCCGTATCCGTCATTTTTTGTAAGACCTAAAAACGGATTTTGACGGACTTCGACCGATTCATCAATATCGATCAGGAGAAAGGTATCTCTCATAATGATAGCTGAGGTACTCTTCCCTTGATCGACTCGACGTTTATGAAAGATTGTCATACATATTACTATAACGACCAGGAGGAAAGTATCTCTCAGGTGACTGTCTAAAGTACCTTTCCCTTGAGCGCAAGAAATTCGTATTTTACGCAAAATCCTTATTTTCAAGGACCCAAAATCCATAGATCTGGAAGCACTGAAGGTTAGCAATTGAACTCCGTTTTCGCTCTCCTGGAAGATGTACCTTCTGCTGCTAGTTGCCCTTATCTTGGAACAGGTCACATTTTGCTGATTTCTGTACTATTTCGTTCATTTGTCATGCTCAGAGCCGTTTGGGAGTCGATATCTTTTTTTTTTAGTGGTTTTAAAATAGCTCCAGAAATATACTGGACTTGATTTTGTCCAACTCTGAAGCGGTCCCAGGATTTAGGGTTAATTTTGCGGAAGATTTTTGTTGAAGTATGACACTTCTCCAATCTGGCAACTCTGCATATCCCAGGAAGAGAAAAAATTCGTAAGATTAAAAGAGAAAAGACCGACCCTCTGTAGTGGTCTGCGTCCATTGTAGAGGGAGAAAATTTTTTCTCTTTATAAATAGTATTTTGTAGATAAAAAATACCTTAGTTCAAAAATATTCCTCGTAAAACATTCTATAAAAAAGTATTGCAGACATTTTTTGTAAAAAAGCATCGTTTTGAGAGTTTTTCGTGTCTTATGTAAGTTGAACTTTTCTTTATACGAACTCAGAATAAGCCCGAAGATTTTACCCGTCAAATAAGATTTTGCGCCGAATATCTTCTGGTCCAGGAGTGCAAAACGTTGGACGTAAGTATAGTTTAAATGTATAAAATTCGTATCTTAATTTTATCTACAATTTGCGCTCAAGATGAACTTTCTGCGTCGTTCCGTAGTCGAACCATCGACCAAAATGTACCGAAAATTGATAGAAAATTAAATTTGTACTTAATTCTTTTGCAAAATTTAGCGCTGAGTCTGAAGAAATTTTTGAAAGAATTCTACTAAGCTTTAAAACGGGTGCTTAAAGAGACAAAAATTTCCTCAAGTTGGAAAACAGAAAAGCATCGTAATCCTAGACAAAAAAAGGCCTAGAGGACCCCAAAGAGCTCCAAGTTTTGGTCAATAGATCAGCCCAGGAATTATCATCGATACGCTAGTACGCCGAAACGACCTCACACAACTTCAGTATGGACAAATTCGTGCAACAGTAGTCGTAATCTAAAACTAAAAGTTTGAGCATCAAAATTCGAATTAGGTTCTAAATAAGCGTTGAATTTCATAAAATCATTAAAAGAAATTTTAAAAAACGTAAAAACAGATGAATATGCAATGATGGTTTGATACCTCTCTTCGGTGTTCTTATTCCAGCTCTGGAATAAATTCTCCAGAATTTTTCTCGCAATCATGTTGACTATCTTGAAAATATTTTCTCGAGTTTTTTCCCTTCAATATTTGAAGTTTAAGGCTGTTCAGAAAAATTTTGGATTCTTCTATTTTATTCTTTTTGAATCTTGGAAAAATTTTTCAAAACGTTCGGATTATTTTCACCTAATTAACAGAATTTGTCCCGTAAGTTGGCCTCAGTCTTTCTTCTCTACTCAATTTCACATCGAAGACGTGCCCGACAAGAGGGTATCCGCTTTATACATTTCTTATCGGATGGACACCCTTCTGCCAGAACCCTCATCCTTCAATGATCTCGATACTTCCTTTCACACAAAAGTCAGTAGCGTGTTTTTGGAAACCTGTTCTGAAAGAAGAGTGGATTGAAAATTCATCAAAATAGAATTTCACGAACCAAAAAGAAGAAACGTTCACCAGTGACTTAACTAACAAATCCAAGGGTGTGAAGGAAAACCTCGAGAGAAGAGTCTCTGATAGAAATTATTTTTTGTTTGCCTCTTCTTTTTCATTGTGAGATGATAATTTTCTCAGTGACCACCGATAATTTTTCAGCTGTTCCTCTTCCATTAACATGCAACATGCACGTTTACAATTGTACTTGAGTGGCAAAAATATTTTATGAAGAATTCTTTTGCACTTGCCAACTTACAGATAGATTCACTTTATTTGCCTAGTGAGAAGTTTCACATTCTTGACCCTTTTCAATTAAATCGAAGCCAAGTACAAACTAGTCTAGCGCTATACAACAGTTAGGAGTCTTATCTTGCTATTCGAGTGTTCTTGGCACCTCATCACAAGGTTCATTAAAATTGTTCCCTAGGGCTGTAGCCGTCTCATTACCCCGACTGCGTAACCAAAGACAACTTTACTTTCCTTCGTCCGACATTATACTCGTAAGAATTTTGATCTGACCTGGGCGGGGGTGGAGGTCCATTTCTCACCGCAAGTTTACAACATAGGAGGAGCCCCAAGCTAATGGGACTCCATCATCTGAAATTTCCGTACATTTGCCTACTGCTACCAGACGGGGTACCGCGGTCGCGGTCAATTTTTCAGCGTGAACTTATAATTGAGCGCGCTTCATGCTGTTCAAGGAAGTGCATTTTTCAACATTTTTCATCACTCATTATCATCAACGCTCTCTAGTTTTATAACAGTAAGTTTTTCCAAAAAATATCCGGAATATTTTTTATGGGAAATTTCACGAGAAATATTTTTGAAGAGAGGTATTTTTCTCGCAATTACCTTAGTTTTCCAGATATTTGCGAAAAACAAATTTCAAGGAGACTTGAGAGGGTCGATTTTTCCACGTACTCCTGAGATTCTGACTATCTTTTTCTCTTTTCTCACCATTTTTAATATCTTAAGTTTCTAGTCTTTGAGCACTACATTTTATTTCTGTGCGTTCTCTCTTCCATGTCCTAGAGTATGAGAACTGCGAATCAATGAATATTTATGATGGGTTGGTAGGGCCCCTCATTCTCTTGTTTTCAAAAATATTTTCAAAATTTCTAGTCTACGAGTAATAATTTACCATTCTTTTGTAAAATAGAGGATGTTAAGCAGCACAGAATTTCATTATAAGATAGACACGAGCATAACGATAAGTGTCCCAGAGAATGCTCGGAAGATGCGTCCATTGTTTTTTCTTTTTCTTTGTTACGAATACAATTCTCGAAAGGTTCTTGACATATTTAGATCATCATCCGACTTGACAATCGTTTCGGCAAAACTGATGTAGAATTCACATCTTCCACTATTATTGAATGTTTACGATCAATAATTTAACGAACAGAGCGATCTAATCAACAGTCGTTTCTGCATTAAAATAGTACAGCAAATGTAGTTCGTACGGGTGATGAATCAGAGAAAAAAACCTCGCCAACTATGCTTTCGTTTTCGTCGTCTCAACCTTCGTTCTCTCTTTTCAATGCTCGAAAATTTTCTTTCTCTCTCTTTCTTCTCGTAGTGTGTTCCATAAGTTGCACTTCAGACAGAAAGATGATCTCGTAAAATCAGATCGAGTGACAAAATTTCAAAATAACGTCTGGAACATATAGGCCTAGCCGGTTCTTTGTACGAAAAAAAAAAAAATACGTATATAGATTCTTACATCAGTGTCCTAATTTTGTCGTCTGCCCCGCCTAAACAATCGTACCTCAACATTTATAATCGTGAAACCTATCGAAGATCATGACAGTTGATAAGCCTACATTCGATCACAAAAAAGCGCTGAGTCGATTCGAAACTCCATTCATACGTAATTTTTAAAAGCTCAGTAATTTTCCTACTGAAGAGAATAAGAGAGGAGTTCTCTTTTTTTGACACACGGAACAAAATAATAATAGAGAGAGCTCCATGTCTAACGAGGTTTCGATTCGTATGTAAAACGTTTTGATCTATTTGATTCGATTACTACATCAGGTGTAATGTAGGTTTGGGATAGTAACTCGACTACTTTCGAGAGTGTATCTTACGAATTCAAGATTTTGACAAATAAGGAATTCAAAATGAATTTGGAACGCCCATATGCAATCGAATGGAATTACAGTCTATCTTCTCGCACGATAATTTAAATTTTTTGACTAACGGTGCTGTAATCCATGTACATTAACTTCCGTAACTTGAACTACGATCAACGACTTCCAATTTACTTTCCGCCTCTTAAATTTAAGTTCATAATCTAAGTTACGCCGAGCAAATAGCTCCATAATGTGCGGCTAAAATGCTTGTAAAATTAAGAGAAAAAAAATATATGTTTCGAAAATTTCTTTTTGGAAAAGATTTTCTAAGATAAGAGTCATTGAGAGTTTGCATCTCATAGCAAAAAAAAAAAAGGTGAGATATTTTATTAAAGCTGTCCCTGATTGAGAGTGCGGAGAGAGGCTAGTATGATCTTTGATCGCCCCCTTTCCAAGCAATGGTATGTCTACCGGTAAAATCTCTAGAAAATGCACGAAGGACGGAAATATAAGAAAAGGATTTTGTTCTTGTTACCCAAAAATGTAGACTAATTTTTTGCAGTTAAAGTCGATATTACGAACAGTGCATTCTATGCCAAAAAAAAGAGCTCGAGAAAAGAAAATGATGAATGTTTGGATTAGATTCTTCTCTAATAATGAGCCCTCCTCACTGTTCATACTTTTGAGGATTCCATCAATCTTATATGTAGATGTTTTTTTCTCACGAAAATTCATCATGTCCAACACAATAAAAGGAATGAACCCGAAGAATTGTTTAACGTACTTCTTTTCGCGCAAATGAAAGATCAAAACAACAAAATACTTAAATAAGTAATAGACCTACCTTTGAAAGATATATAGAAAATCTATCCAACGCAGTTTTTGGCGAGCTTTTAAAAATAAAAAAATTCCTTACGTTAAGCCGAAAGTACCGCGTTCACAAATTCCATCGTAAAAATTACGTACGCGAGCACGTGGAATATAAATAAACTAGTCGCATGTACGCACCTATTCGTACAAACTTGAGCTTACCTGCGTTCTGCGTTCGTTCGGTTCAGAAAAAGTTGCAAGCAATGCGATCGTAAACGCGATAAGTGTCGGCTAATTCGTAACAACGAAAAGCTTAATATACGATGTCTTACGGAGGAGATTTTATTTCGTTTTCTCGAGCAGCGATCAGAAACCAGTTCTTGTATGAAAAAAGATTAAGATTTCATCACTCCTTCGATACACCTCACGCACGATAACCACCAATATCCGCTAAAGCAGCAGGGTAGACGCATTTTCGCCCACCGTTTGTCTCATGGACTGGTTCATGGCTGGACATTATCTTGTCTTATGTAACTACTCTCGTATTAAAAATAATATTATCGAAATGGACAATGCGTTTAAAAGAATAGATGTACTACAATTAAGACCGCGAATGCTTAAAGGCTGTATTCTAATGCGAAAGTTGATAAAGCTTATTTGCCATCGTGCATTTATGGTACGTCGCGTCTATTTATGAAAGGTGTGGTAGACAATGAACGGAGATGGCGTGAAGAGCACATCTTTAGGGATTACTAAAAGGTGATTACTTGTGCGTACAAATATGTGAAACATACGACTTTTAGCTTAAATAAGACGACAAGATGAAAACTGCATGATTTGATAATTTTTATAGTCATCAATAAATTGAATGTTTATTAGAGACAGGAGAGCAGAGGAGCTTCTATTTCTTTTTGTGGTATAAAACAACTTGAGCCACAACTTTCATTGAATGAAGTTTCAAATATTTTACAAAGCGGAAAGCCCGTTGTGCAAAATACCGTCACAGTTGAAGACACAGGAGAATTGTGACGGTAATCACCCATTTAAAAAGCACAGTGATCTTTCTTTATTACCCAACTGTGACGCTAATATGCGCCGTCACAATCCCGTCACGTGACGGTATTTCGCACAACGGGAGGTGAGAGGGGGCAAGAAGGCATTCAAGAAATAAAATTGTTCAAATAAATTTTTGTAAAAAGGCACACTAATTTTATTTGGTCCCGTGTACAAAAGATATCGTTTTCATTAAATTACGGAGTCTTGCATCCCGCTTATGATTATTGATTATGGCCCTGGAGTGGGCAGAAGGGAACAATAGGGATGAGTATGAATTTGATAGAGTTGTAGAAATAGGAAGGTTGGAAGGTAAGTCACGGGAATTTATCATGCAGGGAGAAACAGAAAGGTGTAGCCGGATGCTTTTGAGAGTTGGGCGAGAGAGGAAGTGTAGAACGGATAGACCGTCAGCTTTGCTGGTCCAAATATGGAGGATATGAGAGGCATGAACAGAGGAAGAGGTGGTTGATGAAATGCATATGACCTATTTTGAGTAGTATACTAACCCAGTGGCTCCCAACCTTTTGGAGATGTCGGACCCCTCCAATACTCCGGCCTTTTTTGGCGGACCCCCTACGAAAAACTGTTGGAGGAAGTTGGTGGCGTATTTATGGCGGGGGGGGGGGGGGATTTGAGGATACAACACCCCAGAGATGGAAAAATTGCCCTAAAATATCATGAAATCTTGTTCAAAACGCCTTCCGGATCAATTTTACATATAAGAATTATTTTCAGACCTTCTGCAGACCCCCGAGCTAGACTTCGCGGACTTCAAAGGGTCCGCGGACCCCACGTTGAGAACCACTGTACTAACCTATGCCAACTAGGCCAAATATATCAGACATTGTCACGCTTGATGACGTCAACAGTGACCTCGACCTGATTGAGCAATTTAGCCTAACATGCAGTGTTCTGGAGCTATACTAGGCTGAAAAAAGGAGGTAAATGAACGGAGCAAGTGCGAACCCATCAGCTAGTAAGCTTGACATACAGAATACCAGGTTTATACCAGGTTGAGAAATACTGAAGGAGGGGACGTTTCTATGACGTCATTATGAGCGATCGCTTAAATCAATATTATTGATATAAATCCACCATGGTTGTTTGTCTCGTTTGATGACGTTATCAATGACCTTGACCCAGAGACTTTTGAATAAAATAAAAGACAATAACTTAAGGGGGTATTGGATTTCTTGGTGCAGCCAAAAAGATAAAGATCATGTTTCATATCTTTTCAAAATTTTGCCCAATTAGATATGTTGTGGATAATGCGAGACAAAAATATTTGGGAGTTTCCGTTTAAGAAATCATTGAAGTGTCTTTTATGACATAGGCATCCTCTTTTTAGAGCGGCACACTCGCTCGGTCTAGTATAAGTCTACTTTGGAATATTTCAGGGAAATGAGCCTTCTTGGTCTAGTACAAGTCTACTTTAGTTTATTTCAGATATTGGAAGCGGACCAGGATTAAAGACTTATGACGTCATCAACTTATGACGTCACCGACTTATGACGCCACCGAACATATGACGTCACCAACTTGATACATTACCGGCCTATACGTCTCCGAACTTATGATATCACCGAACTTATGACGTCACAAGCTAATAGCTTCGTAATGGCTCTCGAAGTTTTCCTGGCCTGGTATAAATCTAGCCTACTCCTTTTCATTATATTAGGATAAGCTAGAAACTACAGTGGGGAGGAGGGGCTCGGACTCAGACTCGCAGATTTGAGAATCACTGCCACAGTGAATATTCCCATAAGGATGAGCCTAGAGCGAAGATATGAAACATGTCAAACTTGAAGAAAGCAAGCATATGAAATGCTGTGAAGCTTGTCTCTGGAGAAAACAGGTTGACTTTTGCTACACTTCTTTTTTTAGAACACTTTCACACCCTCGACTCGTTACACACTGGTACCTAAAGAGAAAACGATGCTCTATTTTCTTGGACCAGCACTGCAGACCAACTGCTTGAAGTCCTCGTCTAGTTTAAATAGTTTCCACCATTCAATTCAAATTATCCTCAAAATAAGCGGTCTTTCTTTCAACTTTCTAGAACTCGATTTTTGAAGGAGTTTTTGGAAACCTAAGTTTAGAGAAATCGTTATGAACTTGCACATCGCTTCTAACGTGGCACAGACCCTCTTTATTACTTAGAGCCTACTCACATCAATCTCGTGCTACCCTTCTTTGCATAATCTTGTGGCTATCTTCTCTACGATCCACCCTACCTCTTCTGAAAAGAAAGAGTTTTTGTCGGAGCCAAATGGATGCAGATTGTGTTTCATGACTCCTAGTGAGTGACATCTCTTGAATTATTTGAAGGTCTTGCCTGTTTATTGATGAAATCATGACCTAGCTAACCTACAAGGGGCGAACAAACGGACCGAGTGAGCCCCTGTCTTGAGATTAATATAGGCGTAGTAAACTATAAGCTGAGCTATCTAGTTCACGTAACGATATCAACATTGGTGACGTCATCCATGATGACTGCCTGTGACGTCATCATTAGGCTTGTGACATTATCAGCGTTCATAACGTAGCCTACAAGCGGAGTGAACGATCCTGTGAATAGAAGAGAGAACAAGCTAATGATGATGTTACAGTGGGTTTGCGATGTTTTAAGCCAATGATGTTCAAAACATGACGTTTAAAACACACTAAAAAGTCAGAATTGTGTCTTGACGGCAGAGTATTGCAGCCAGCCACCAAAAGCCGAAAGCTGAGTTCAGCCGAATTTTTACTAATAGAAGCAAAGCTGAAAGCTAGCTTTATTGAAACCTTCCTAATCCAGGAGCCAAACTAAGCCAAAAGTGAAAATGAAATAAAAATAACTAGCAGAGACAGAAAGAATAATCACTATGAACACAAGCTGGAATCGGGATAATAGGTATCTTTCACAAGTGCAGCAAAGCGCCAATCCTCCTGATTGTTTCTTCTGTACACCAAATCCTGCAGGACATTGATCAGTCAACAATTTTTCGGAAAGCTAAAAGCCAAAAGCTATAAGCCATATTGTTCAAGGTCATGAGTTCAAGCCAAAAGCCGAAGCTGAAATTTTTGGCTGCAATACTCTGCTTGATGGAAATAAGTCTCCACGTATTGTTTTGTTTTAAACTAATTGTTTTTTTGTTTTTTTCTAGTAGGTATGATAAACCTTATTTTTGTTCATTTTCATCCTAAATTATGCTTCACTAGAAAATGAATATTCAACAAATTTTCCAGGGTTGAGAAAGTTGAAAAAAAAAAAAAAAAAAAAGTTTAAAACCAATATTCAAAACCTTTGAAACGTGTTTAAAACGATAAATAAAATTTCAAAAATGTGTCCCAAACCATAATTTTAAAACACATTTTAAACAAGGATTAAAAAACCAGAACTTTTGTTGCGACACAACTGATGATGGGATAACACCCGAAAGTACTTTTGTAAAAGCAACTATTAAAGTAGAATTGTACATTTGAAAAGACTTTTTCAAATTTAAAAGATGTTTTTATCTGTTTCAAACTAAGAGAAAAGTTGTTTTTCCTTTTTTTTTTTTTTTCAACTTCATTTTTTAAACTTTTTTTTTGCAATTTAGCGTTACAGGCAGCCATCATGGATGGTTATGACGTCATAAGCTAATGATATCGTCAGCTTGGGCTCTCTCTCTTCCTTGCTCTCTTCTAATCTTGGGATCACTTACTCCGGCCGAGTGGGACCTCCTACGAGTCTCTTTTCTGCTAGGCCTAATAGTGATACTGCTCGAATCTCCTCTAAACTATGCCTCTGGGTTACAGCTGATGACGTCAAATTTTAGAATTAGAGACTAGGAGGACAGACGTATTTTGAGGGGTGCAACTCGTGAGAGCAGCATGAACTCGCAAGTATGAAGCATGTCAAAAACAACGAAGGAAACTAATTTGATCTAATATACGGCCAATACAGTCAGATTTGGACAAAAGGTCCCGTTTCATTCTTTAATCGCATTGTTGAGACGATCCCGAACAAAAGTAAATGTAGATCTTCTTCTTGATTTGTAACCTCGATGGTCTTCAAAAAATTCATTCAACGTAACACAATTCGAAATACCTCGTCCACCCACTCCTCCCCCGAAAAGAACAGTGTATACAAACTTTCAAGCTCATATTCTCCAACAGTAGCGAAACTGGAATTCTTCGATTATAATACTCGCATTTACCATAAAATTTCGTCATCAGGCTCGTCGAATACTCATAACGCTAACGTAGGCTTTAAGCAAATTGCAAATTAATATTTCTGTGCAAATAGACAGATGTGTTACAGTGTTATTGAGGATTTTTTTTATTAATTGTGTAACATTATTTCGTTCGTGCACACAGCGTCCCCGCTCTCAATCTCCAATGTCTCACGATCGCTGTTATCAGAAAATGCAGTTTATGCGTTAGTTTTATGGTCAAGGCTGGTACTTCTAGAAGGAATCTCTTAACTTCCTATTCTTTAAGGAATAGAGATCATTGAACAGTGTATCTTCCCTCTTGTTGATAAGTGGGCTAGAAGGGTATAGAACTTCAACTCCCCTTATGACTATTTTATTTCGTATACGTACGAGTATGTGTCTGTACTTTTAACGACCTGAAGACGGTACGTAGTGCACCAAAACTCGTCTTTCAATTAATTTCATGTATGCGATTGCGGTGTACTCTCAATTCTCTCTCTTTCATAGTTTTCGTTCGTAGCAACGGGAGAGAAAACTTTTCAATTCATCTCATCCTTTTATAAATAGGTCAAAAGTTGAAAGCTCTCCTAGTCCCTTGACCGGTGATTCATTCAAGTCCCATGAACAACTTGATGACTGAAATTCTTAAAAGTCCCTCCCCTCCTCCCCGATATATAATGGCTCGAAAGTCGAAATAAATCAAAACCCACGCCTCTCTCGGAATCTCAATTTATCCTCCTCCCTATTCAGCTGAATGTTTAAAACTTTCCTATAGCTCCCTCACCACCTCATATAAATAGGGTTGAAAAGTCAAAATGTAACCTCTCCCTTATCTCTTCCCCTCTTCATATACGCAGCTCAAAATTGAAAATTGGCCAAAGTCCATCTCTTAAGTAGGCGACGGGGGAGGGAATTACAATGAATTTTGTAAAGACATTTCGAGCGCTTTCTAGATCCCTCTCTGGATATGTTCGGCTGTAACTTGAAAAATCTGACTGATTCAAAGATAGATGACTAGATGCCAAATAAACTGAAAAATCGTGAAATCTAAATTTTCTGTCTTATTTCTCAAACGAGAAAGAGAAGCAGAACTCAAATAGTTGAACATTACTTCCGTTAATCTTATGAAAATCAGAAGGCCTGCAGTGTATAACCTCTACCATCTACCCTACGGAAAATGCCAACCAGCCGGAAGCATAAAGATAGAGTGACTAGCCTCCTCAAAACCTTTGCCAGGAAGTATCTCCTCCCCGCCTAATTTACGGCCTACAACGGAACATCAGACACACCTTCGATAAGAATAATAAATTGAGAATACACTCGTAAAAAACGCCTTGCTCCAGGGACGAAATAAAAAAGGCAATAAAAATTTCTTCACAGCGAGCGAAGAAATTCTACTCGTGTGTGTAAAAGTAATAATAATCAAAACGTTGATTAATTATTTTCACTTGCGAATTTTTGAATCAACCTATGTTATTTCCGTTTTTTTTTTTTTTTAGTATGCATCGCCGAAATGTTGACATTTTGATAATTGGGCCTTCACAACCAGGTAGATTAACCTTCCCTCGACATTAGTAGATTTTTAATTTTCTCGTAAGCGGACGTCTTTTGGTCGGTAAATCGGCGCATATTATTATTGATGAACCTAAAATAAAATATTTCCACGATTACTCGATAACAAGGTCGCAGAAATAAAATAGTTCATCGGAAAAATTCCTTCTCTCGCAGCCTTTTTGTCAATGACAAAAAAAAGCGACTCGATTACTTTCGTCATACTACGTAAGGCTGATATCATCTTTCCCTCCTTCTTGCTCTTCTTCTTTTCTCCACACTAGAGTACATCTCAAAGTGCATTAGCCTCGTGTGTCATACGTTGAAATTTTTTGCATCCTTATTACACAATATGGCTTTTATAACACTCTGGTTGTATATAATAGACGCAACTTGAAACCGTGTAACAGAAGGATGTTCATCCGAAGGAACCGCCTCTATAATTTCGCGCGAATGTATGGAGAAGAGGTGGACAAAAACGTTAAATTCAGATTCTTATTTCGCGTATTGACAACCTGAATAATAACGACTTCGATATGTTGCACAATCGTGGCACATTACGTTCCATAGGTAATTATTTCATCTAACGGTTCAAGAACTGTTTTCATCGTAAGGTGCGCGTTCTTTGATGGGTGTGTAATCGTAAATACTTCGCAATTCGCGAAAACATATTCAATAAAAAAATCGACGCTAAAATTGACGTCAGAGGACTCGGAGCCGCATTCCAGCCTATTATTGTGAATATACGGGGCAATGTTTCTTCCATCGATTACTTATTGATCAAGATCTCTCATCAGACTGAACAAATCTGCATATGACTTTGTTTCTCAATTCATTCAAAACGAGGTTTCATCTTTTTTTTTTGGAAATATTTTTCCAGTTTAGAGAGTCATTGTTATACGCTTAAATAGTCAGTGGAGATAATAAATTGCGACAGAAATAGAGAAGGGCGTGTGATAACGGAATAGGTGTTGTTTGTAAAGCTGGAGATCTTTTTCGATTCGACGAATATTATTTCAAAAATCATTTCTATGTAGATCGATCGTGTTTCTAAAGCAGGATTGAGGTTATTAATCAAGACCCGATGGGGAGGCAAAATAAATCCTCATATTTTGTAGTAACGTTATTCGCGTCATTGGGAGGTCAGGCATCCTCAGGAAAGAGCACATCCACTACCGACTTCTACGATGTCATCGTTTCCGTAGGAATATCTAGGGACTCCCGACTCTGACGACGATGACATCATCAACATAAATTAGATTAGGTTACATTGCATATGACGGAGTAGACTTTGATGATGTCATCAATTGGTTACATTATCAACCCAAGTTGGGTTGGACTGCATAGGAGAAATTGTCTAAGCTAGCAAGATCATTGTAAAATACTCAAAAGAGTAACGAAATAAAAATTTACAGATACCGTTTTTATCTGCGGTTTTTATCTGCGGTATCTGTAAATTTTTATTTCGTTACTCTTTTGAGTATCTTACAATATGTGTAACCGTAATGTTTCGGACCGTATTAATTCTACTAGCAAGATCATTTTGACGCATCCGGTATAGTGAGGCTCGATGGTGGGAATTCCTTCAAGTCTCTAAGGTAGATGAAAGCCCCCTCCATTTTGAAGTCAAAAGTTTCCTGAAGTGAAGTGAACATATCTTCCCCCTTTTCCCATAAAGCAGGTTTCCTGCGACGTGACGATCTTTGCCTACTCTACTGTCTTGATGGAGACTCTTCACGTTCATCAACAATGGAGCACCTTGTTGCAAAGAGTGCGGGGTGGCCCAAAATTTACGTTTGAGTTAGAAAGTAATGACAAAACTATAAATTTTTTAGATATTAAGATTATACAGTGTAATGACCGTTTTATTTTTAGAAATTATGAGAAACCTACCCACACGGGTAGATTCATACATTTCAACTCCAATCAACCTGTCCACTTTAAATTTAATACAGCTGTTAATTTGAAACGAAATCATTTGTCCAATTCCGATCCTACCTTCCATAGTGATATCTTAAGAAATTTTAAGCAAACGCTTCACAATAACGGTTATCCGCCTTCTTTTATTGATAGAGTTTGTAATCATGAGACTGTCCATCAGAGAGCTCATGAAGACAGGAATGAAAAATTTTTTTCTATACCTTATATAGGAAAAAGCAGTATGATCATACGTAAGCACCTGCTAGCTCTTGATGACAATATTAAAATTTCTTTCGGCAATTACAACACCAGCAGAGAAAATTTCTCCTCCCATACTAAAGATAAAACCCCTATGGACCAAAGGTCTGGTGTTGTCTATTCTATTCCCTGTTCTGGTTGCCCCGGTTCTTATGTAGGAGAGACTCGTCAGGCTTTGAAGGCAAGACTCTCCCAACATGAGAGCGATGTCGAGAATCGAACTGGTCGTACTGCTTTATCCTCTCACGTCCTCAATACTGGACACGTTTTTAATTTTAAGAAAACTGTAATCGTAGGCAGAGCTGATAATGATAAGAAAAGGAAAATTTTAGAAGTAGTAAATATTATTAAGAATCCCAATAGCGTCAACTTTAAAACTGACACGTGCGGCTTATCTAAAATCTACACCACGACGATACGTGATTCATCTCCGTCGACGTAATCTGGTCCGCCCTTGTCCTTCCTTTTTGTACACCTTGTTCAACTCGGCAGTATTATTCGATCCTGAAGATGGAAACAACGTTTCCGAAACGTCGGTCTTTTTGTATTTGTATATTTTTATTTGAAAGGCAGTGCCAATAAATAATTAAAACAAAGGAACAAAGACTGACCTAGAGGCTTTACGGGTCGGACAGTCAGCCAGACGCGATTGAAGAATGGCAGGGGAGAGTTGTTCAAAGTGAGCTAGGGAAATGGAAGAAACGTGTAAATACGCAGTCTTGATGAGTGGATGAACCGAGACCATCAGCCAGACGCAGGTGTGAAGCGATCATGGCAGGCTGCTTCAACGAAAACCTTCTTGAGGAGTTAAGGAAAGTTGAACAGGCAAAGTGTTCGCATTGCGATTAAGGACGGATGATGACCAAGAGTACACCTTATGTGATTGTAAAAAGTGAGGGAGGCAAGCTTAGTCTGTCACTGCATCAAGGAATTGGGGTCGATAAAGCGCTTGCTGCGACTACGGCAGCCACCATGCTAAATTCTGATGGAGCATGTGACCAGTTGTCTGCATTTTTGGCCTCTGTCATGAAGAGTAAGATGAATGTAGAATAGAATAGACAAATTTAGAGCCACGTCATGGTCTACTCAACACCTATGTATTATCCGCATGTACGGAAAAAACTCTGCAGGAAGAAGACTAAGTATTGGGATATGAATACCAAAGAAGAAGATAGTCTAACAGAAATTTAGCTTCAAGTTGCGTCTGGTGAAGGTGTTTGAAGTTTGCGTGTCTCAAGGTGCTACAATTTGACGGCTGTTGAGATTAGAGGGTTTTGTTGAAAAGATTCTTTCAACGCTGAGGTTATTCGCTAGAAGGTCGAGACGGATGTTGGAGGAAATGAAATTAATGCGTACGCAACCCGCACCGACGTCACAATGAGGACAGTCGACTAGAATTCGAAGAACTGAGCAAAACTTTATTGAAATTGAACAGTATGGCATTCGTCAGTTACATGTCCACAAAGAGTAGCCTTTTGACATGTTTCATGTATTTCCTAGAGTTTCCGGAATCCTAACCCCTAATTGCATAATTTGCGAAGTCGCGACTCCCCCGCGAGTTGGCTCCCCAAAACATAAGCATCCTGAAATATCCTAAAATTTGCGAGTTGCCATTCGCTCCCACCTCCCGGAAAAGAACCCTAGATATGATTCTGAAATTCCACGAGTTCCACGAGTTCTGAATTCTAGTCCCTAACAGCTAACATTACCATTCCGAGTCCCCCCCCCCCCACAGTAATAATCCTGTATACTCTATCTCTTCTATTCTTTTGACATGTTTCATGTCTTTGCTCTGGTCTCATCCTCATGGGAATTTTCACTGTGACAGTGATTCTCAAATCTGCGAGTTCGCGAGTCCGAGCAACCCCCCCCCCCGAAAGGGAGTTTAAAAAATCTCAAGATTTTCTCAGTAATGAAATCTGAAATCTGCGAGTTTGAGTCCGAGTCGATGCCCCCCTTCCCCCCCCCCTCTGTAGTTTCTAGCTTATCCTAATATAAAGAAAAGGCGTAGGCTAGATTTATACTAGGCTAAGAAAACGCTGAGAGCCATTGTGAAGCTATTAGCTTGTGGCGTCATAAGTCTGCGACGTTATAAGTCGTTAATCCTGGTCCGCTTACAACATCTGAAACATACTAAAGCGGGACGAACGAGTGGAGCGAGTGAGGCCCCCCAATCTGATCAGCTTGAAATATACTAAAGTAGACTTATACTAGACCAAGAAACGAGACAGATCAAGCGAGTGTGCCGCTCTAAAGCCTTAGCCTAGAATTCTAAAATATTTTTGTCTCGCATTATCCACAACATATCTGATTGAGCAAAATTTTGAATCTTTATCTTTTTGACTGCGCCAAGAAACCCAATTTTTTTAAATCCATGATTTCATCAGCTGCTGACATCATCTACCTCCTCTCATCCTTGTAGTCTGATGGTTTAGTATAGGCATACTGCTGTATATTAGGTTTAGATTAGGCCTGGTTTCATGATTGCTAATGATCTAGCCCAGTATAATGGAAACTAAAAAGTAAGACCCCAATTCTGAAATCTACAAGTATAACGTCATTAGTCGTGACCCGGGGGCCTAGAATAAGGGAGACTCGAGCAATATTACTGTTGGGTCTAGTATCATATAATGGAGACTGTTGAAAGGCTTTCGCACAAGGGTGCGGAGCCGGAGCTAAAACAGCCATAAGAGCGGCTCCGCTCCTCAATTTTTGTCATTTAGGAGCTAAGTGCTCGCTCCGCTCCGCAGTTTGGGGAGCTAGGAAAGAGCTGGCTCCGGCTCATTTTACCGCATAGTGCGAGAAGAGCCAAAAGAGCGACTGCGCTCTTCAATTTTTGTCATTTATGAGCTTAGGGCTCGCTTTGCGGAGCTGGGAAAGAGCTGGCTCCCGCTCATTTAAACGGCTCCGCACCCTTGCTTTCGCATCAGAGTAAAAAAGAGAGAAAGCGCCCAAGCTGATGACATCATAGCTCGTGGCGTTATAACCATCCATGATGGCTGCCTCAGCTTGGGCTTTCTCTCCTCCTCACTCTTTTCTATGCTCGGGATCGCTCACTTTGCTCGCAAGTGCCGTTATGAATACTGATGACGTCACCGGCAGCCGTTACAAATGGTCCGCTTGTTCGCCCTGTGGATTAGATAGCTACACCTAAAGGAAAACTATGCTTGTGTTAATCCAATTAAGAACGAAGACGAACTAGAGGAGCGAGAGAGCCTTCCGTGAACTAGAAAACTTATCATACGGTAAGCCATGCCTGTATTCTCTCTGTGAGAAAAATTCACCCGAGTTATCGAATAGGTCTCACCAGGACAGTAAAGTAATCATGAAAAGTAAATCTAAGAATTTCATAGGTTGAAAGAGAGATTGAAATCATGCTTCTTCAAAGAGTTGAACACCAGTATAGGGCACCTCCCCTATATCGTATTACCAAATACACTAAACGACCAATACTGGAAACTCCATAAGAAATACATTGAGCGCTTTTTGCAATGCTTACAACGCGACCTATACAGATGAGATTAGCAATTTTACAATCACACTTTCAATAAATACACAACACAAATTCACCAAATATACGCCAACGACCAACCAAAGAAATGTCAGTAGTACTAATCCCGGCCGCTAGAGCATAAAAATCCAGCGGAGTTTCCAGTATTGGTCGTTTAGTGTATGGTCCAAGATTTGGTATTACATACTCGTTTGCCTCATTTTTGTCGTCGTACTTATGGCAAGGGATTAGTAGTGCTACTGCATAGTCTACCATTCAAATCAGAGTATTGCAGCCAGCCAAAAGCCAAAAGCCGAATTTATCAGATGAATTTTCGACCATTAGGCCAAAAGCCACAAGCCAGCTTTATGTTTTCTCTTGGAAGCCAAAAGCCAAATCCAGCCAAATTTTTTCGGCCAATTTTTGGCTTATTTCTCATATTATATTATACGCGCGAAATGACGTGTGACACGCTTCTTGTTGCAGCAGTCTGGCTTTTGCCACGTTTTTGGCTTTGTGCCTTGTTTGTCATTATTGTCGCTCAATTCACAGAACACCGATTCAGATTTTTGTTACGTTTTTCATTCCCTGGCAGCAACAAAACGACAACAAAATCATCAGCCAGCCATAAGTCAGCCAAAAGCCAGCCAAATTTTTCAAGGTCGTCAGCTTCAGCCGTAAGCCAAAGCCGAATTTTTCGGCAGCAATACTCTGATTCAAATCTTAGACCATTAAGAGAGATGGACCGCCAATGTTTACAAAATGCTGTGACCATCATCCCATACCTAATACATGCGGGAACAGCTGATTATAAGCGGAATTTTCATGTAAGTGCGCGTGTATTTGATGTTGGCTACACTCTGTTACACGGGCTCTTGTGAAGCGCTAGCCGTCTATCTCGTTAAATGGTCTAAGATTCAAATCCCCTGCCATGAGACCAATGTAAAGCAAGTACCATTACAATAAGAATCAGGCAAAAGAGTATGCAATATGCTATACTGAGGAAGAGCCCAATACTAACCAATACCACTGATCTTGAAGGCTGTCGCCCAGGTTTACCAATTATTCCGAGTTAATGATTGTTAGCCATCATTACATAAGGGTGGTGTCGGCGGTAATTGGCCCTGGGCTGTTGTCGGCACCAGCCCCCAAAAAAAAGCTTTGACTATATATTGTATGGACTGCGCTAAGTATTAAAAACTACAGTTCACAGCAAGGGGAGTGGTGCGACTGTGTTATGCTTACGGCGTACGGCGTACGTATAGGGCTTTTCCAGTACTCCCTATTGCATACTCATTTGCCTGCCCTGTTATCAAGTTGGTAGTGTTTGATAACGATTTAACATTGCTCTTATGGCAAAACGCTCCGGAATGAAAATGAGTATGCAATCCAGCAACACCCATAAGACCAATGTTAAATTGTTATCAAACACTACCAACTTGATAACAGGGCAGGCAAATGAGTATGCAATATGGAGTACTGGAAAAGCCCTATATGGGGCGCAAACAGTACACACCACGAATGCGGTGAGGAGGAAAGGTGCGACGTGTGTATTTTAAATGGTCGTGGTTTCTCCCGGCTGGCTTATCAGTTCTGTGGAAGCGCTTTTCGCTCATTTTATACAGGTTAGCGCAGTCCACATAATATATAGTCAAAGAATAATAGCAAACACGTGATTACTGATAAAAAAATTGGCATGTTATCAATTCGACGTTCTAGCGACCACAGATGTATACGCTAATAAACTAGCGTATACATCTGTGCTAGCGACTCACCGCGTTGTGGGACAGAAACTCGGGAGTCGCCAGTCGGGATGAAATGTGGAACTCAAAAGTTGAAATGAAAAATAATTCATGAAACTAATAGTAAAATACAGTCATTTGAACTAATCTCTTCGGCTACGGTGCTTTGACGCATATTCCTGTTTCAATTTTGTTTACCTGGCAGCCCTGCAGAGGGTAAACATTTTCGTCAGCTCTTTCTCAATTACTTAATAGCATACCTATATATTAGGCTGAGAAAGAAAGGTCTGCACCCTGCACCGCTTAGTTATTATTAGTATTATTGTGATTGTGATTGATGATTACCTATTGATTGAAATTTTGGTGATTCTATTTTCACGTTCATGTTATAGATATGAATAATCTATTTGAAGAAATTACACTGGAAGTAAGTTTATATTTATAAGGTAATTTACTAGTAAACATGAAACATGATTACTTGGCTGTGCCAGAAAATCTCTTTTTTTTTGTAGAGCATACTCGCACGGCCGTGATACTCATAATGAGTTACAAAAGCAAGAATATTGAATCAGTTTTTTATCTAGCTTTTTATTGTTTTTTGTTGTACAGGAAATAGAAGCAAATCGAACAAGAATATTTCGTGACGGAGGAGGAAACATTACTTCCGAATATTTCTTTTTTTTAGCTTTCCTTCCACAAGTTCTCCACAAGCAATTTGAGACAGAAATTGATGAAGCTGAAAAGACTGCAAACCGAGGATGCATTTCATGGATGTTTTACCTTGATTATAGAAGGCCAGGCTACTTTGCGGCGGGAGGAAAATTCTTTCAGTACCTACATGTTCTTCTCGACATTTTAAACATTTTACATGATCATCCGAATTATTCAGACTGGCTGGATAAAAGACGTGTCGAGACAATGATCCGGCGCAGCAAGGAAGTGATTCAATTTCGAAAATCAATCCCAGGAGCAGCAGTTACAACTCAAGGATCATGCCTAGACTACCATGACACGGCTCTAGCTTTGTGGCGAGATATTCTCAAGTATTCTGAAGCCCTATATAAAGAAATTGAATAGTCTTCTTTTTGAAATATTGAAATTATATTAGTTGAAATTTGTACTTTTTTTTTCTAAAATATGCGAGAAACTAAATTGATAGGTACAGCCAAGTTTTTTCGTTTGGTTGGCCTCAAAGCAGTTTGATGAGAATAAAATTTTCAAAATTTTCTCATTGGAAGCATTTGCATTAAAATCTCATTCCTGTGAAGAATCAGTGACCCTCAAATCACCACCGGAAAAGCAGACATGTGGATTTAAGTACCTCTAGTAAATAAATGAATTACTTAACAACACCTCGAGAGATGCCGTTTTAGTTAACGATCGTTATCTTGTTAACACAAAGTTTGTAAACTCAGTCTGATCATTCCACAACCTAAAGATACCCGTACCGATAGAGTCGTAAAAAATCTTCCTCCTGACGAAGAGGCAGCAACACAATGGAATAAATTGAAATCAGATCACTCATTGATTGATTCACGGATACCAGAGTGACCATAGTAACAGTTTTTGAACTCGAGATATTTCGGTACATCTATATAGCTGGTTGAAACTAATTAGTCGTATTATCTTGTAGACTTCCACAGTAATCGATTACACAACGTTTCGAGAGATTTGGAGCACCGTAAGACCGTATCGTTGAGAACAAAATCGTCACCTACAAAACGCCATTTTTGCGTTGTATGCGAGTATTTGAATTTTATATGCGTGCGTGACTTGGAAAAACATGCTGTATGATATTTGAGGGCTCTTTACATAACTATGAGGCAATGGGGAGTTACTGAGTTAGAAATATCGACCTTTCTAAAGTTCAAATGCGAAATGGACTTACCCAATTATTGACTGACAGCGAAGCAGCAATCAAGCTGACAGCAAGTTTACTAAAAATACGAAAACAATGATATAATTTGATAAGCTTCTGCGTGCCTTTATTGATAAAAATGTGCGTTGTGTACCGTTCAATACGATGCACTTCGACTTTGAACTTGCAAAAATAGAAATCGAATGAATAGCCGTTGAGCGAAAGTTTACACGAAGCTCGCGAATTTCAATTACTGATCATCACTGCCGGAAGAATCATGCTCGTATTCAGTATCTCACGCGTACGTAACCTCATCGTCGTCGTCTCCGAACTATTTATTTTCACTCAAACATACTAGACCGCATCTCGTCGTCTCGTTCAAACGCAACGAACGCGTAAGTATAACAAAGTAGATGTCCTTATTACGATTTTGTAATATCATAGAATATCCACATATCTTCGCCTACGTACGTAGTATTAGCACTCGATGAAAGTATATTCAGTGTCATGTTTACTAGCAATAAATTATAGTAAAATGCCCACGGGCCCATTTTTTATGAATGCATATAGGTTGAAAACATATCGAGATTCCTCATCGACGTCCTTGCTCGAACATTCGGGAGTCCGAAATGTCAGGTCGATTAACCGAAATTACGGTACTTTGTTATTTAAGCTGGTTCAACGTGTTGTTACAGATTACATTCGCAAAATGAGCGTCAGCGATGGTATCTCCAGTAGATTATCCTCGTATCTAATCGCCGTACGACCGTGGTCGCTATGTGTATCGTTAATACCCACGTTTCTAGGTTGTACCATCGCCTTCAAATTGAACCCGGATAAAGAATTTAGCTGGATCATCATGCTGTTAACAGCCTTGACTGTCTTGTTGGTACACTGCGCTGGAAATTTGGTCAATACGTATTACGATTACGTCCGCGGAATCGACGGCAGGAACAGCGAGGATCGTACGTTGGTCGATCATATTCTATCCGAAGAGGAGGTCGTTAGCCTAGGTGCCATAATGTATTTATTCGCTTTGATCATCTTCTTCCTACTGGGCACGTTATCTCCGGCTCGGATGGAGCATCTAGCGATGCCTTACTTTTGCGGTCTATCTATTTCATTCTTGTACACGGGTGGTTTAGGATTAAAGTACATCGCTCTAGGGGATATAATATTCGTCATCGTATTCGGATCGGCAAGTGTGCTTTTTGCCTACGTCTCTCAGACAGGTAAATTCAATTGGGAGCCGATTTTCTACGCTATTCCTCTGGCTTTAAATACCGAAGCAATTCTGCATAGTAATAATACGCGGGATATGGAGAGCGATAAACGAGCGGGAATCGTCACTCTAGCCATACTCATAGGACGGATTGCGTCGCACATTCTATACGCTCTTCTGTTGTTCACGCCTTATGTCATGTTTGTGGTGACTGCCGTTCGATGTAGATCGATTAACTTCTTCTTACCACTACTAACCATTAAAACTGCGTTCAGTATCGAGAGGCAATTCCGCGATCCGAACTTACGACAGAGTGTACCGCGGAAGACCACTAAGTTGAATCTCTTCTTCGGTTTTCTATACATCATCGCCCTACTCTTGACGGACACAAATCGTCTTCCATTTATTTTATAAGTTCAAGTTCCGCTGTCCTTGCGTTACCGCCGCAACTAACCAGGAGCTTCGCGTTCAACTTTCTTCTCTTTTTTTTACCTACTTTCGTACTCTTTTTATTTTTACATATTAACGTGAAATATCGTGTGATGGTGTAATTTAGTTATAAGAGATCTCGACTCGAGAATGCTGTGTAATTAAGTAGTTCTTTTGGGAACAATACTCTCATTTTTAAGACTTGTCAAACGTGTAAGAGACGGTTGTAATAAACCTGTTTACAGTAATCTAGTCCAGAATATTTATTTGACAGAAAGAGACTTCAAGAGAGTGACATTCGTGCGTAAATAAACGATGCGGCCGGTACCAGGTAATCTAATTTAATCGAGAATAATTGCTCAGAAATGCATTAATCGAAAGTAGGTAGCAATAAATGCACGATCACACCTATCACACATGGAATCTATAGTAAAATTCTTACTCTAATAGTTTTCTGTTTTAAAATACATAATATTATAAATAGATCGAACCACTCGAGGTAGTCTGCGATACAGAAATGAAAACGAAAAATACATGGGTAAATAAATAATATTATGTTCTATCTACTCTTTCACACGATTCAAATCAGAGACGATACTTTTTTTTCTGCAAGAAACAAATACTAGAATAAAGAAAGGCGTTTTAGAAAGAGGAAATAATTAAAATATCGACAGAAAAAAAAAGGAATAAAAATAATGATAAAAAATTCATTCGTACACAGATCTACCGGACTTGGAAAATTAAGAACGATAATAATCGGACAATAGACAACCTCGTTCAGGAAATAATAATGACGGATAAATAAGAATCCGAGGAAAAGAAAGAGAAATCTATTACGAAAGCGGGCAAGAATCATAAGCGGGAGAATTAAGCTGAGATAATTTCTTCTTCGTGACATTTTCCTAATTTCTAAACAATTATTAATAATAAATAGATTCTTCTTAATTCGATCATTCGGACACAGTGGACACTCAGAGTCACAATTATCGTTTTCTTCTTCCATCTAGCAATTTCGACGTAATACTTCTTGTTCGATAACTCCACATTCTAATAGGGAGCATATCGAGACGAACTTCGGGAACTTTCCCTGTGGAAAACAAAGATCGATTCATTAGCACGGAATTTTGTTACATCATTTGTATCTAAATAGAATTATGTATATTTGTTTTATTGGGTTCTATCCAATGGCGTAATTATACCGGGGAGGGGTGCGATCAACCAAGTTGCCAATGAATTTTCTTATGCAATCGTCATGGTTTCTATTAGAAATTTGTCAGAAATAAATCAAACCGCAGGACAGGAGGAAATCATGAAAGAAAAAAAAAATCTAGTAGGAGAATACGAATCTAGAGCTGCTAAACATGCAAACATTTTAATTTGGGAACGAAAATACACGAAAATATGAAGAGGAGAAAAAAATAAAACAAAAGAATCTTATAGTTTAGGTGGGAATTGACCTAGTAACCTTCGTCTTCAAGTAAATAGCGATCACGCTACGCTACAGGGCGCCTGGTCGTGGGTTCAATTCCTACCTCGACTGTCAGTAATACTTTTTTTTTTTCGAAATTAATTTTTTCAAGAGCATAATTTAGAATAGCAAAACGATAGATTTTATTCAAGTCCAAAAATATTCATCGCCTGGTATTCTAGAAATAATGAATATCAACATTATGTTAAATTTTCATTCTTTCAGACTTAATAGTGCTAGAGAAATATTGCAAAAATCAAAAATCCCAACAAATTGAGCCCGATGAAATATTTTCCGAAGCACAAAAGTACTGACCTAACAACTGACTTTTAAACACACCTGCGATCCAATTTCAACCACAAATTTCAAATCATACCACTAGAATTTGAGCTTTTTTTATTTTTATTTTTGCGTCAAACGAAAAATCAATACTAAAACAACAAGTTTCAAGCACCAAGAAAAAAAAAAAAGAATTTTTGATCATGTTGCTCGATTTTTTATTGTAGGATGGTACAAAATTATGAACACTCGTAATAGAATATTTTACGAATAAGTTCCTTTTTATATTTTTATGAATGCTAGAATAATAAGATATTTCTTAGTTGATTTCATCGACGAGTATTGATCCCCGGACTAAAATGAAAGAAACTATTATGAAAAATTTAGTACTCCTCAATAACAATACCAGCTGTATTTTCCCCGAAAAATGAATAAGGAGATACAGTCAAAAAAGGGGGCGATAATCTCGCCAAAATAGAGATCTGCAGCAAGTAAGATGAACCTGTTTTATGGTCGGGATGAAGGGAATAATTCAGCAAATATCTACCATCTTTCCAAAAAATTGGGATTCCGAGGATAGCCGGACAATATTGCCACAAAAACTTGTTCAGTCGATCAAAAACTGAAGAAAAATCGAGCAAGGTTAATGAAAGCAATTCAAAGCAACAGCTCTGATACATGAAAATATTTAGTTTCACAACACTGACTAGCTGTCAACACTCACTCTCCTATCGGTACACTTGAAAGAAGCGAAAATTGCTTGTTTACAATGAAAACATTTTGAAATACAAGAGGATAAAATAAATAGAACATAATTTCATATAAGGAATATTGTTATCATCTAAATTAAAGGGGGTCCCATCTTACTGGGGAACAAATACTTTGTAGAAGAAAACTGATAACGAAGTCAACACAATAAAACATTACACGTAACTATTTTCCTTATGCTCTGATTTGGTTTTTGACTGGACCTCTATGAATATTGATGAATAATGTCTAGGTGGAAAATACCTTCAATCAGAATATGGAATTTTCAATGGAAATGGTTTCTTCCATTTTAGTTTTGGGATCAATGTATTCTATCGAGAGGATCGCCAACGGATTTCTGAGGATTGCATAACCTTATTGATAATTCATCCACATTTCAAAAATACTAGCCTATAAAGTTCATCACCCTGACGTCACATCAACCAGAGTTGCAAAAAAAACAACAAAAAACATGTTTTTTTTCAATTTAAAACAGATTTTATGTTTAAAACAGGTTTTGAATACAAGTTTTTTTCTCCTGTTTGAAACATGTTCCAAATTAATGTTTTAAACATTATTTAAAATGATGTTTTTTTCCCTCTGGAAGAATCAAAACATGTTCTCTTCAATTTAAAACAGATTTTAAATGCGGATCTTCTCCCGTTTAAAACATGTTTTAAATGTTTTAAACCTTGTTTAATACGATGTTTTTTTTTTTCATCCGGAAGATATTTCTAATTATCTCATTTATGAACGTCTTGATGATTGATTACTGTAATTTTAAATATTTAGTTGGTGAAGAGAGAAAAAAATACGGTTTTTTATTGTTTTAAAAAGATGGAAAAAAAAAAAAAAACACGTTTAAAACGAGAAAAAATTTGCGGCGGCGAAAGAGATACTTAAACACACTAAATCGGCTTTTAATAGCGGTAACGATGAATATGGAGCGTGTTAAGCGAGCCTCAAGCAGCCGACAATATGCACACATCCTAAACACGCGTACTCAGGCTCATTATTATTACATTCGCCACATGTAGCAAACGTGTCCAGAAAGGACATAATCGCAAAGAAGCTAATATTTGGTAACTATTTAGGCGTGTATTTTTCTTTTTTCTGTTCGAGACGAACTTCATTTTGATAGTTTCATAAACTACATCGACTGATAGATCTTTATGAAAAAAGTGAGAAGGATTTCTTGGCGTTGCCAAAAATATAAAGATCATGTTTCATGTCTTTTCGCCAGTCCTCTTAAGCTCTTCATCGTTCAAAAATATCAAAAATTTCCAACTTCTTGTTCTAGTAAGTCCGCTCGTTCGTCCCGCTTCTTGGTCCAGTACATGCCTATTTTAGTATATTTCAAGCTGATGAGATTTTTATTTTATTTTATTATATTTTATTTTTATTTTACTCAAGGGGTGGTACTCGCAGATTTGTGGATGACCTCCCAGGTGATTCGAAGGGGGGCAGAGGGGAAAGTTTATTTTATTTTATATTATTTCATTTTAATTTTATTTTATTCCAATTTAATTTAATTCAATTTTTTTTTCATCTTTACCCAGGGGGTGGTACTCGCAGATTTCTGGATAATAATAATAATAATCTTTATTTCTCATTTTTATAGAGACACTAACAAGAGTTGAAAATTTTAACCCAGGGCATAACCTTTCAGGTGATTCACAAAAAATTTTCCAAGTTCACTAATAGGGGGAGAGGGGGGGGGAAGGGGTTGGTACTCCCAAATTTTCAGAAGTGTATAGGGTGTCAAAAAATACATGATGACCTCCCAGGTATTTAATTTAATTTTTATTTTATTTTTACCCTGAGGGTGGTACTTGCAGATTTCTGGATGACCTCCCAGGTGATTCCAGGTTCATTTTATTTTATTTTATTTCAATTTAATTAAATTTAATTTTAATTCAATTTTATTTCATTTTAATTTAATTTAAATTATTTCTATTTTATTTTAATTTAATTTAAATTAATTCTATTTCATTTCAATTTATTTTAGTTTAATGTAATTTAATTCAATTTAATTTAATGTAATTTAATTCAATTTAATTTAATGTAATTTAATTTAATTTAATTTAATTTTAATTTAATTTATTTCAATCTAATTCAATTTAATTTAATTTAATTTGATAATTTTATTTTATTTTACTTGATTTCATTTTAATGTAATTTTATTTTAATTCAATTTTATTTTATTTTAATTTAATTTAAATTAATTCTATTTCATTTTAATTTATTCTAGTTTAATGTAATTTAATTTAATTTAATTTAATTTAAATTTAATTTATTTCAATTTAATTTAATGTAATTTAATTCAATTTTATTTTATTTTATTTTATTTTATTTTATTCTTTTTAATCTAATTTAATGTAATGTAATGTAATTTAATTCAATTTAATAATTTTATTTTATTTTAATGTAATGTAATTTAATTTAATAATTTTATTTTAATGTAATGTAATTTAATTTAATTTAATTTAATTATTTTATTTTAATTTAATTATCTGTAATTTAGTTCAATTTAATTTAATTTAAATTCAATTATATGTAATTTAATTCAATTTTATTTCATTTTAATTCAATTCAATTTATTTCAATTGAATTAATTTTATTTTAATTTAATTTAATTCTATTTCATTTTATTTCATTTTCTTTAATTTAATTTTTTTAAATTTTATTTAATTTTATTTTTCTAATTCTATTTTTACCCACGGGGTGGTACTCGCAGATTTTTGGATGACCCTACCAGGTGATTCAAAGTTTATTTTATTTTATTTTATTTTGATTTAATTTTTATTTAATTTAATTTTTATTTTATTTTCACTCAGGGGGTGGTACTCGCAGATTACTGGATAACCTCCCAGGTAATTCTCAAAAAATTTTTCTAAGTCCATTCATAGGTGGGGGGGAGGGGTACTCGCAACCTAACGCATTATTTGATAACAGAGTAAAAATGCAGTACAGCAGCTTCCAGCAGACATTGTTTCCCTTAAGAATAGCATTGGTAACATTCAATCATACATCAGTATTCCAAAATGAAGAATAAAATGATAGCAATAATAAGTTTATATTTGTAATCCAAAAGCTATCCAGTACTTGAGAATCAACTTTTCATTCTTTACTTATTCTTTATTTTGAAATACTGATGTATGATCGAATTCGGGGTGCTGGTAGCGATGGCGCGCTACCGTCGACATCTCTATTGACATGATCATGGGCAATTTCCCATTTAACTACGTGTTAACTAATCTCGAAATATCTCGGGAACAAAAACTTTATTTGAAAAATTGAAGAGAATGAATTTTATTGGTCTTCAAATTATCTCTCAAATGAGACCATTCTCATTTTGGTCCAAAAACTTTCGGAAAATGAGCAGTTCTTTTTTTTCACACCATTGAAATTGTGGAGTGCGACTCTTTCGCGCTTGCACTCCGAATATTGTTACCAATGCTACTCCTATGGGAATCGATTATTCACTGGAAGAAATTAGCGTGATATAGTTTTCAAATATCGCATTGCGACGTCACCGGTGATGAACTTCATTTCCAAACCGTCATCTTTTTGAACGAAGAACTTTATGTTAGCAAATTAGCCTATAAAATTTTAGGCTTTTCACAATGAGCCTGGCGTCATCTAGCTTCATTATAATGAAATTATTTTGATTATCCAGAACCTAACACATATTATAGCCTTTTTGCAAACAGGCTGTAGAGTCAGATAGCGTTGGAACAGAAGAAGATACAACTAAAAATTTCTTATTTGAAATTGACCAACATAATTTACACGTATTTGTCCAATCTATTCCGTTGAATTTAGATCAACATCTCTTACTCACCTTACACCCTCGGAACGACGCGAACTATACTCGTCATAAGCATGTCTTCTGTAACCAAAAAAAATCATAAAACATTTAAAAATCGCTCGTTGAAATCGAACCAAACACGTGCATAAAACGTTAACGAACCTTCGATCGTCATACGGATCCAATGACCGTGAGTAATCATCGTACACAGATCGGCTGCTCCTATTCAATCATAAATACAAAAATTAGTAATCAAAGATGATATTTCTCCTGTAAGGCAAGCATTCTCAAAGCTGTGATCGATCCTGAAACGCCATCAAACGAATTCCATTCTCGTATTACCATCGCCATCGAGGTGAAACGAGCGCATTTCCAGCACGCTCCATACAAACCTGTCACCAGAAGTCGAAGCCTAACAGAATTCTCAAAAAATCCCACAATACCGCCCCTTCTCTATTTTCACCCGCAAATACCACCGAAAGTAGTTCGACGAAACGAATACGAGATAGCGACGACCCGGCGTAGGACATCATCGCACGACCATCGATGACTTACAAGACGCGAACAACCGCGATGACAACTGAAGGTCGATCCCTCTCCGATTAGTCGTCACGTCGTCTTCAACAACGGCGATACCACAACGACGGAACTCGACACGTCCCCCCTTCTCGTTTTTTCTTTTCTTTTTTTCTCACATCATAAACAAGAGCAAAACTGTTTCATTGGGTGATTTCTCTTACGTGTATTTAGTCGGCGAACGACGACTGAACATATCGTAATCGGCTTCCCGAGCCGATGCCAGACGAGTGGCAACGCCAGGTGGCGGCGGCGGCGGCAATAAGTCGCGTCTCGACGACAAACGGCTATACTCGCGATCGTCCTCGTACCGATCGACCGATCTCTCGAAACGTTCTAGATACCGATCGTAAAATTCCTACAACAAATACCACCACGTTTATAGCGGAAACACACGCCCAACGTACCGTTTTCGTGTACAATGATACCGGCAGAGAGGAACATCCAGGACCATGAAAAAAAAAAAGGTAAAAATCTATCGATCGCTCCATATGCGAACGTATTACACGGCACAAGTATACAGACACGGTAGGTTAGTTAACAATATTAGGTAAACTTAGAATACAGAATAGAGAAGAAAACAGCCCTAGGAAAGCAGGATATGATGTTAACGCGCATCACGCGAAAGCAGAGCACACTTTGATCATCGAACCGGTTATGCGTAATCTTCAACGTCGAGCGTTGCGTACGACGCACGTCATCGAACGCGACGTAACATACGGAAACGTCGATCTGCGAGAATCAGCGGAACTTAGCGAAGACTATACCAACAGCGGTTCCGACCAGCTAAACACTTCTCAAAGGAGAGAAAGCCGAGATAAGATAAAAACCGGAGAAAATATACATCAAATACATACTCTTGGGTCAGCAAGGACACCATACGGATTCAGGATTCGTTCACGTACAAACGAGGCCGAGGGCGGTGGTGGCGGCGGGGGATATAGATCGCGAGACGTGAAAGCTGGCGTCAGACCAGACAAGGACTGGACCGCCCGCGGATCGTAAGCGCTGGCGTACCTACGGTACATAAAGATTTACATGAATAGGTACATTATGAGCTTTTAGGTAGCGGGAATGTGCAAAAGGAGACGTACACCGCCGAGGCTGCTACAGCTGCTGCACTGGCAGCGGATGCCGCTGAGGCGGAATTCTTCGAGCACTCCTTGGACCAGTGTCCAGTGCGACCACACCTGCGAAAGAAAGGAAAATTGAGCTTGAATATGTAATTGGTACGACATGCAGGTACAAGAGAATCGATAATAAACGTACTTGTAACATCGCTGAGGATCGTCCATACCGGGATGTTGACGAACGCGACTGGTCGAGATTTGCACTTTGATCGGCTGTCCTTCGGCCATTTCGAATCCATTCAACTCTTTCAATAATTTTGTTAAATCATTCGTATCGATATGCTGAAACGAACAGAAATAATGTATTTTAATTTTGATGGTTTTCATTTGAAGGTCCTTTGTGACGAAATCTAGTCCAATCAACGTATATTCAATTATCTAACATTATAAGCCAATCAAAACGGGCGCGCGGGGAGGGAAGGGAGGGAATAGATAGAAGAGGTGAAGTTTTACAGGGGCTTTCAAGTTCACTTTTTCTGACAGAAAGCTTGTCCCAGGAGACAAATCGTGGTTTCAAGGAGAGTCTTCGACCTGAGTGGCAGAGTAGTTTTGGTGAGGGATCATCTGGCGCGCAGAAGTTCCCAGGTACCCTACCCGCCCTCAATCTACAGCAGACATAGAACAATTTCGACCTCTGAGTCTGGAAGAAAGAAGTTCTCCTGGTTAAGAAACATGAGGCAATGGTGCCGAGTTGATGACGCAGAGACCATGTACAGAATGGCTGCCGATGGTTTACTTGAAGGAAGATAGGTCGCTCAAGCGCTCGTAGAAGAAGAAGAAATGGTCCCGAAAAGAGCGAGGACTATCTGGAAGGGAGCAGAGAGGAGAGGTAAAATGAAAATTGCCAACCGGTGACCTTTTTCTAATTCAACTTTGATACGAACAAAATGGTGGAATCCTTATCAACAGGGAACCTGTTTATCGGGGGGGGGGGGGACGACCATTGTCCGGTCGGCAAACCTCAGAGGTCGAAATTTGTTCAAGTTCCCTCCCATCATATACACTGGTATGAAGCTAGGATAATACAAAGGGGTAAGCTGTATATAGCCTAATTAAAATAGCTTCTTCAAGTAACTAGATATGCAATGCTTCATACACCAATTGGATGAACCCCTTCAATAAACCAGATATGCAACGCTCCAAACACCATAGGCCTCGGACGGTCTTTCTGAAATATCCCATAAAACAGGTTCCCTGCCTCCTTGAGATCAACCGGAACCAAATACCGCTACAAGAAACGGTTCTCCTTCTGCATTTTCAGGCCCATGGAACTGGAACCCAAAGGAACCGGATCTTGGATTTGGCTTCAGGAACCGGACTAGACAATTGGCTTTTGGAACCAGAACCGGATTCCAGATTCAGGTTCTACTGGAACCAATAGGAACCGGATTCCAAATTTGGATTCTGGAACTCAAACCAAGAGGAACCGGTTCTTGGATCCAAGTTCTAGAATCGGAACCAGAAGGAGCCGGATCCGAGAATTAGGTTCTTGAACTGGAACCAATAGAAACCGGATCCCAGATTTGGATTCTGGAACCCAAACTAGGAGGAACCGGATCTTGGATCCAAGTTCTAGAATCGGAACCAGAAGGAACCGGATCCCAGATTTAGGTTCTTGAACTGGAACTAATAGAAACCGGATGCCAGATTTAGATTCTAGAACCCAAACTAGGAGGAACCGGATCTTGGATTCAGGTTCTGGAATCGGAACCAGCAGAAACCGGATCCGAAAATTAGGTTCTTGAACCGGAACCAATAGAAATCGGATCCCAGATTTGGATTCTGGAACCCAAACTAGGAGGAACCGGATCTTGGATCCAAGTTCTAGAATCGGAACCAGAAGGAACCGGATCCCAGATTTAGGTTCTTGAACTGGAACTAATAGAAACCGGATACCAGATTTAGATTCTAGAACCCAAACTAGGAGGAACCGGATCTTGGATCCAAGTTCTAGAATCGGAACCAGAAGGAGCCGGATCCCAGATTTAGATTCTTGAACTGGAACCAATAGAAACCGGATCCCAGATTTGGATTCTGGAACCCAAACTAGGAGGAACCGGATCTTGGATAAAGGTTCTGGAATTGGAACCAGAAAAAATTGGATCCCAGATTCGGATTCTAGAACCAGAACCGGATTCCGGATTTGAGTTCTGGAACCGGACTAGACAATTGAGTTTTGGAACCAGAATCAAAAGGAACCAGATCCCAGATTTGAATTCTGTAACCCAAACCAGGAGGAACCAGATCTTGGATTCAGGTTCTGGAATCGGAACCAGAAGGAACCGGATCCCAGATTTGAGTTTTGGAACCGGACTAGACAATTGGGTTTTGGAACCAGAATCAAAAGGAACCGGATCCCAGATTTGGATTCTGGAACCCAAACCAGGAGGAACCGGATCTCGGATTCAGGTTCTGGAATCGGAACCAGAAGAAACCGGATCCCAGAGTCGGATTCTAGAACCAGAACGGGATCCCAAATTTTGGCTTTAGAACAGGAAATGAAAGGAACCGGATCCTACAATTCAGACCATTTAATTTCGTTAGAGAATTTTCTTGAAGGTCTTTCAAGAGCTTGTGGTCGTTTCTTGAAAAAAAATGATGAAATTCCGATAGAACTCCTAATGGATGATGAGGTGAATCTTGAGAAGACTTCATTAATATGAACAATCCGCGGAAAGAAATCCTGAATATGTATAGTCAAGAGGCTAATTTTTACTGTTCAACACAGGAAACTTTCCAAAGAGCAGCCAATAGAAGAATTGATTTTTTTTTTAAAATTCTCATCAAGTTTCAAGTAAGTTTTCCGAGTATACAGGAAGACGAGGAAACGCGTGATCCGACGTTGAATTTCTTCCCTCTCGCGCCAGATAGAAACAAATAACTCGATTATTCATTGAGGGAGAAGAAAGCCCGATTGATAATTCAATACAATGCAAGGCAGTAACGAATCGAAGAAACGTCGAGAAGTGAAGTTGAAAATTCAAGCATACAAATGTTTTCATATCCCAATGCATCATCTTAGGGAAATTTTCGAGGTCAAATGACGTGAGAGATATGATTACGAGTTCGGAAATTACTGTACCGTCATACTTTGATGCAATAAACATAACTCAAAAATATTGAATTTCACTCGACGCAAAACATTTGTTTGATTTATAACCAGGACAATCCAGTCTTACTCTTCTTCACGTGTTCGCATCCTTCTAGACAATTCTCTTTCACTCTCTCCATATGGTTGCTTCAGATTGCAGTTCTATTTCTCATACTTTGCTCTACTTCTCTTTCTTTCATTTTCTAGCCGTACGCACGTTTTCTTGAATTTCATCACCATCATGGCCATTTATTTACCAAGAATTTTTCTACACGTTCCCAGCTTTCCTAAGGAGAAATCAAGAATTTCGAATCAACAAGCTCGTGGCAAGAATTGTTTGAGAAATTCTCTAAGAAACACTGAACAATAATCAGAAAAGTTCTTTTGTATTTGACCAAGATCCCTTATGTAATCAGGTTTTTGCTGTATTGATTCACGATGTATTTAAAAAATGACGTTTACAAACATAATAATATGCGTCAACTTCTGTTTTTTCTAACTACGAGGTAACGCCGTACGTGCGAATGATCATTATTATGATGACAATACAAAATATGGTCGCAATCTGAACAAAGACACTCTGCCGCTTATTTTTCACACGTTTCTCCGAACGAACATCGTTTCTAACGCGAAATATTCTCATTCATTTTCTAATGTTCCGTTAATATGTACTCTCACCCATTTGCATACCGATATCTCGTAAAGCCGAAAAAAACTCACGCTTTTGTGCTTCCATTGAGTATATTTCTGGTGAGTTTGATACCCTTCGTGATCTTCATTACAAAACTAAATCACATCAGCAAGAATGGCTATCATCCATACACCGACGATACTGCTGATGAAGAAGAAGAACCACATAGAGACAAGGAAATCAGTCTTCACGTAATGGATGTGAGAAGAACCTTGAACGGCGACCAAATTCAGAGAGTCATTTGGAAAGTACAGGTACATCACTATAATTTTGTTTGTATTATCGATACGACAAACAATAACCCACATTGGTTGTTGCAGGATGGTCAACTCATTCCTGCAGAAGAAACTCATTACTGTTCGTTCAAATCTGATGAAAATTACATAGTTCTGGAGGTATGACTTAGCAGATGGTGAAAGCTAGCGAGAGATGAGTAATCGGATGACAGTTTTTGTTCATAGGGAAATTCCATAGACGCCGGTCGATATTGGCAAATTTATAATTGGGTAGGAGAGCGTTCGTCCGAGTTGATTTTCACGCTACCAAAAAACAACGAACGGTACCAAACAGAGGTATCAGAGTACAACACATATCATTTTGGCAAGAACCACATACGAGTGGAGGTAAGTTCAAACTTGTTGGAATTGCTTGGGTGACGATCATATAACTTAGGATGATCTAGAGAACCTTTTCGATTCTCCCCACAATCCAATTCCGGAGCTTTCGTCCAAATAAAATTTGGAAAGGAACCAACCTCTTCCAATCTTTGAACAATCGTGAGGCTCTAGGTCTATCATGGACAGAAGGGTAACACTCCAGGAAGGAGAGCCGCACGAATTTTATATTGCCTGCTCGTCGAATTAATTTGTAGTTGAATTATTCATATATCTGATTAGTAATAATCCTTCTTTCATTTCAGAAACACCTGGAAATCGATACAAGACACTGGAGCATTTTCTACTGGATAGGAAAAAATTCGTCCAGCGTAAGAATCGATTAGTTCTTTTTAGTTCAGAATGGGACACGAGAGTTGTTCGACTCTTGAAAACCGATAGCCAAGATTAATGAAACTAAGCAAACTTTAGATGAAACTGGGAATATAATCCTATTCGACGAATCGACTCTCGAGACGTGACCGGAGAGGCTAAATAATCCCTCCAAAAAAGAAACCGTGACACAAAAGTTGAAATGATTTCTCTAGAGACATGTTGTGTACCTAGCATTTTATATGCTCGCTTCATCTTAGAGGCTAAGTAGGTCGAGGGCTCACCCGCTCCAAGCTCGTTCGTCTTCCCTTCTCTGATATTATTGGGCAACATTTTATTATACATCGGTTACACCGAATAAATTCTACCGATCTTATCGACTTATGAGGTCCATCTCAACTATTATTACGTACTCAAAAAGGAAGAATTAGGTAGGAAGAGACTGAGAAGAGGGAGAAAGTTTGTAAATGCAAGCGATGAGAGCACTATAGATGGTGAAAGGAGAACTGTTGAGGAGGGTGACATGTTTTCAACGGGTAGCTGCTATAACTTCCAACTCTTCGGGCTTATTTGTAAGCTTACCTTCGTAGCCACTCGAATGAGCCACACGTTTAAGGACCTGTTTTGAGTACGTGTTCAGGAGGAAGAACCATTTTCAAGAATAAGCTCGGAAGAGAGGAAGAGAAATCAAGAAATTTGGCACCAGACATGATCAAATGGCAAACTTCTGAACTATATCTTAGCTGATCTGAGGACGTCTAGAACAAGGCGGGGGGGGGGGGGGATATCGAGGAACTTGCCACCACACATGATTAACAACTCAAGAACTTCCGAACTATACCAGCTGATCTGAAGACTTTCAGAACAAAATGTGGGAGGAGGCACAACTCGAAGGAACTTGGAACCATAAAAAGTCATTGACCGGGGAACTACTGAACTTGACTATCCCAGCTGATCTGAGCACGTCTGGAACAGAAGAGGAGTAGGGGACTCTGAGGAATGTACCCATTTCTCATACAAAGCAAAAAAGATACCAAACTATTAAATTATTCTTAGTAGCTCTCAACTCATCGCTCCCTATCAAGTTACTTCCGATTCGACAAAATCTGTCTCACAAAATACTCTGACATATTTACAGGTAGATGCTGGCGAAACAGCCTATTACGCTGTGGTGTTGCATTCGATACTCAAACCGCCGTTCACTCTTCGTAGAGAATTCGAGGGACATGAATCGATCGCCTTTAAAGCAGCTTTTACACGTTTGTATAGTATTCAGAACATTCAAGTACTAAAGAAGGTCAGCTTCAGCTCATGATAGGATACTCGGACAATTTTAGATAATGGAATGGGGCGTATTTTCAACCAACCAAACGCCTTGGAAATAGTGGAGCCGAAACCACTACTCAAAATGTTGATTAAAGGAGGAAATTTGAAACGAATTATAATGAAAGATAAAAACGAGGTTTGCATACCTTCTTGATGAATCTCGCCGGTATGACTTCATCAATTTGATATTTGTTCTTTCTTTTTTTCGCTTAAAACAGTCCTTGAATGAATTGGAAGATCATTCGAAAGGAAACGTAAATCGAAACACGAAGAAATTGTTCTTGATTGAAGGAAAAGATTTAGTCCGTTTCAAAAAGGTACCGAAGTATTCCTATAAATTATTGTTTAATCACAATAAGCTTTAAAATGATGGTCTTTCTAAAGTTCAGTTTTTGGGGTCGGGACGATCATCGAAAAGATAGTTGCACAAACATTTACGTACAAGCCAGAGACACTGCGAAAAACCTTTTTAAATATTCGCGATATTCTTCAAGGTGGAAATTTCAGCACATTATACTGAAATTGAAGACGCTTGCCTCGTTCTGGAATCAAACACAGTGTACGTGTATTGCGGGAAGGCTGCTTCCGAGGCACAGAAGGACGTAGCGCAAGGACTGAGTAGAATGATCCTCAAGAGGAAGAAATCTAATTCTCAAGTTACAATCCAGCAAAGTGAGTTATGTGAATTTTTTCCAATCTCTAACTGTAGTTTTTCTCTCTGGCACCGTTCATCAAAAGAAATCTAGTTGGGCGTACGGAGTAAGACTGAAGGAAGGGTTTCTTAGATTGCATCAAAGCTGCGAGAGAATTGGAACAGGAAGAGCTATGGTGAGGCAATTGTTGATCAACTTTCATCCACATTGTGTTGCAGTATCTGGACATCTGAGTGAGGTTTATTATGAGAGGCTCTACACAAATGAGGACTTGAAATAGACAGGGGATAGTGGAACTTGCAGAGGAGTTGTAGAAAGCGAAGAAAGTTTCTCGTGAATTGAGGTAGCTCCAAAGCTCTGGGACGAAGAGAGCAGAGCAAGGGACAGCAAGAATTGAACCACTTCACAACAAATTCTCCACGATCTATTAATTGTTCTACTGATTTCTCGATTTTAGGTGGCAAAGAGCAGTCTCGTCTTCCAGCAAAAGAGAGGCAAGCTATGGAGAACTTTTTACAAGAATTTGAAGGCATCCCAGGAGAAAAAAAACATGAAGTAAGAACGAACTTTGCGGTATGTCTTTCTTCCACCCACTTCCAAAAAAATTTGAGTACACAGTCATCCAGTTGCACACCCTGGGACCCCGTATGATCCTCCCCTACTCCACAGGCCAGGAAAGAATACAGGCCCTCTCGCCTCTAACTCAAAATTTTCTCCCGCACCGTCCAACAGCTCAACAACCTAGGATCCCAAATGACCTTGACCTACTGCATGGATTCATAAATCCCTCCAGACATCTTTGTATATTCTACGTAACCCACCCCGATCTCTTACAGAGTAATCTCTTCTTCAGGTTCTCAGGAAATCACAACATTTTGATACCAGCGCAACGGAAAAAGTGAGAACCTAGAACATGTTTGACGAACTAAGAAATAAGACGTAGCAAGAAATAAAGCAACTTTTTTCTTGCCTCCAGATATTTGGCGAGACAGTGAAAACGGAAGGAGAAGAAATAGTAAGTGCAAACTTAGCTAGATAATATAGAACCATAATTCATCATCCTACTAATTTTGTTATAGAGGATCAAACTGAACGAAGATGAAACTAGCGTAGTCTTGGAGCAACCTTTTAGCGAAAAAACTCCCATATCTTCACTCAAGTCGACGGTAAGTCTTGAAATCTCTTCATATTCCGCAAAGGTGAAAAAGAGAGGAAGAGGGTAATTGTCTTCTTGAAATAGAATTGAGAAAATATCGAATACCTAAGATGAACGACCAATCTGAGGATGAACAAATGGAGATAGTGATGATATCCACACAATCTCTTTTCTCTTTCTCAAACAACATTTTGACTTTGAACCTTTTTGAGAGGATAATGCATAGTTTTAGAGACATCAGATTCTGGAGGACGATCGATGATTCAATTCTGAAGTTCAAGCGTGATTTTTTATACCATGAAATGAATCTATGAAATAGAATAGAATAGAATTGTTTATTTTTCCCTCATGAATCCATGAACTACACAAAATCAAAAAACTGGTTTTGCAGAACTGCTATTTGATCGATACACGCGAGAAAGACGTTGGAGTGCTCATCTGGATGGGAAAGGAATCTGAAATTGACGACCGCGGAGAATACGCTAGAAGAGCTGAAATATACTTGAAAGGAATCAAAGAAGAGCAGCCAACCCCTGTAAGTGTTCTTTTATATTTTCAACATTGAGAAACCATTCTGGTTCGCAAAAATCTTCAAGAAACGTTTTATCAATTTACAGGTGAACTTTGTAGATGAAGAGAGGGTGATTCTACAACCCGGAGCCACTGTCGGTGATCTTGTCGACAGTTTGAAGTATTTGTTGGATATTTCGCCCGAGGTACAAGAGAGAGATTGATCCAATTTATCTAGAGTGAAATGGTACAAGTCGAAGATAAATTGAACGATCAGCAAGCGTGCGACTGTTGTCTTTGTATAATCGAGAACTAACTCAGGAGGATACATACTATTACAACCAATAAAAAGAACAGCAACAAGATGATCTATACTTATTATTTCTTTCACGAAGAAATGAAGAAAAATTGACCCACGCTTCAATTGGCGGGAGAAAGAGAAAGGACTAAGAATAAGTTTCTAGAGTGAATTTTCATTCTTGTCCAGATCTAGAGGATGAAAAAAATGTGTCACAGGGAGGCAGGTTGCTTAAACGTTTCATTCAGAGAGAATACCTACTCGATTTAAGAAAGACCAAAAGAGATTTTCTCTCCAATGAAACTCGTCGATCGCAAGGGCAGGAGGATATATGGGAAACTCCGACTCTTGGGTCGTATGCAGGAAGAGGGGTAGAAAAAAGTAGAGGCCATTGTAGGTTTGCAATGGTAGCGGGGAACCCGCAACCTCGTGCGCTCGCGATGACGTTGGCGCAAAAAAAACCCCTCAGAAAATGAGTAGGCTGGGCTCTTCTCAGAATACTGCATGCTAGACCTGATATAATGAAAGCTGGAAATATAAATTCTCTCAAGTCCCTAAAGTAGGTCAAGGTCAGTGTCATTGATGACGTCATGAAGCATCCGGGTTGAAATTTTTTCAAGTCCCTAAAGTAGGTCAAGGTCAAGGTCATTGATGACGCACGTGACGGTCACGCAGTTCACAGAGACTCCCGGACGCGGACGTTTTCTGAGGATGTAATCCCCCTAACAAAATGGATAGCGGGTTCCCCGCTAAAAACCGTACTCAAGATCAGTGAGGAGGGGGGGGGATATGAAAGAGTCTGAATCACGAGTTAGATTAAGGAAGAGAAGTATGGAAATGAGGAACAAGACCAGGAAATAACTCGACTCCTCCAACTTATCTATGAGTTGTTAGACTGGAGCAGATATTGCGAGTTTCAAAGGTAGGTCCATAGTTTCCATCAGGGAACCTGTTTTGAATGACCATTGTCTGCTGCTCGGCATCTTTATATGGTTCCGAGGAGGGTGGAGGCTCCGACCTCCTCAAGAGGCTTGTAAAGGAAATTGAAAAATTTTCACCCTCGAGTTACATACGGAGACGAGGAGAGGGTCGTGTCAAATTTTCTCAAACGTCGATACTAACCACGAATCCATAGTTGCGGATTATGTCGCATTCGACGACCGTACCGTACTTCGAGAACAACGCTCGGACTTCCGCTGCCTTCGATCGATCTGGCAAATTACCGATGAAAATTTTCACGGTAGGCGTATTCGGTCCTTTACGGCTTGTCGCCGCTTCTACTTTGATAGCCGTGCCATTCACCAGGGAGTTGTTCAAGTTTTTGATTGCTTCGCGGCCCGCATCTTCATCTTCCATATGCTAGAAATAAACAGGTAGACATTTCATCATCTAGCAAATAGAAAGAAATTGACCAAAGAAAAGGAAACAAAGTGACCCTGGAGTCAAGTTCAATTCTAGCACATTTACAGTCCAATATCGCCTTGATAGGAAGCGATCTGAAGAATACTTATAACACCCTCGACCTGCCCATACTGGAGACTTTAATTTTATTCCTTGTCAAAAGACAGCGTGAGGACCGTTCGTCTCAAAGAAGGTTCTAATTCCAGCTAACTAGAACTCACCACGAAGCCAAAATTCTTCACAATATCGCACTCGATAACCGCTCCATATTTCTCGAAAAGAGGTTTCACCTCAGTGGCGCTGGTACCATCCGGTAAATTACCCACGAATATTTTGAACGTTCCCGCTTTACTGAATCCTGGCATCTTCTATATCTGCGAGCAAACAAGAAACACAAAGTTTTTAGGCACGATATTAAACGCAAATCGACCATTATACAGTTAGTTGACAATTCATCAAGGGTGATAGATATCATTTATATTTTCGTCAGGGTACTTTACGAGAATTGTTCCACACAATTATAAGGCACATAAAGTTTCGCGCCGACAACGTAATTCCACACCATTTCCAGTCGCGAGAGGTTATTAAGCTTCCGCAACCGGCCTCCGCATCTTCAAAACGGGTCTACAGTACAATCATGTAATACCAGCGCGGTATTTTATCGTCGTCCTAGACTCAAAATAGAATCACATGGTGTATGACACGAAGCCGACAGGCGGTGACTGGCAATTAATGATGTACTACAAGCAATAAACTAGTCTTCTATACCATTCACCGCTATTTTATTCAAATCATAATCGCGTGTAGGCGAAGTATAGGGTCGTCTTTCGTACACTTTAGACGAAAAGAATATCCAGCTCGTTGTTAACAAAGATTTAGTCATCGCGAATGAGGGCAGAAGACTGGCGACCTAACAAATCAAAAAATCGGTATTTGTCGAGTGGGCTCGAATCGGACCGGGGAAATTGGCGAATTTTCTTTCACAGGAGTCAGATTTCGAACGAGAAGTCAAAGGTTCATATTGAAAACGAAAACGTGGCTCTTTTGGTGTTCGCGTACAGCCGGCTGAACTCTAACCTCGGCAATCATAAATACGATTGTAGAAACAATCAACCGCATTAGTGTCGACGATAATTGTTTTAATATGGGTTAATTGACTTCAGACGACGCGTAGTTTGCACGAAAGTGTACGAAGACAGAAACTGATGCGTCGCAGTGACGAAAAGAAGTTCTATGTGAAAGTCCGCTGGTTGACTGAAAATGAACGTTTGTTTCTTTCAGCTCTTTCTTGGGATTCAAATAAATGTAATTTTAGTCCAATCCTCAAAAATTTATCCAAACCGCGAGGCAAAACAGGAAGCAGTTGAAAAATTGTTGTTTCATTCATTATTTTTTTAAACTTGAATTAAGGAGCCTGGTACCACAAGGTTACAGGACAGTAAGGATAAAGAAAGTTCATTATACTAATAGTTTTCTCATAACTGTTTGAAAGAGTTGGTGATGCAGGGAGAGATAGAATAGAGCTGGGCAGGCCCACGTTTTCGAGATTTATCATCGCAGAGTGCGAGCACATTCCAATCGTCGTTCTAAGGATAATTGTGTCGACCTACCCTACTACCCTACGTCCATTGTGACGTCATAATATTTTTATTCATTTCAACAGTGAACAGCGAGAAATCCGAACACCCTCTGCCGCGAACGCGACCATGTAATCATTCACGAGAAGTCCTCCATAAACCGTGTAGTCTCGGTGGTCGAGCGGTTAGAGTGATAGAATGCGATACTAGGTAGGTTCTAGAACTGCTCGAGATTGTTCTTGCCAGCTCACCGAACTACATGAAATCTGTTGCAGTGAGAGGCGAAGTTACGATGCTGTCGCCGGTATCTGAAACCTGCACTGATGCAATTCACTCGCTGAACTCAGGACTGTAAAATGTCCGGCTAGCGATGCGAGAAGATAATTTCGAGAAAATAGAAATTATCAAAAGTTAGAAATTGTGGCCCTACGCTTACCATACCTTTTTTTGGGTGTCCATATACAAACGTAAAAATTAGGTAGTATATTTGCACTCCTAGCAAACTAATTCATGTTTGTTTATGAACAAGCAAAAAAAGGTTATCATACGAGGTAAGCTGTCGATACAATTTCTGAAGGTTACATAGAATACGCGAAGTATTCAAAGATTATGATGCAAACTTTATGTGCGAGTTTTAATGGACCTCGGTTTGAGCATGCTTGCATACATTTTATTGTAAAGACGTATTAACCGCAAATTCGACAATTCGACGTTCTTAAATGAAGGAAAAAATGATATTCTTTTGTTTTAAATAATTTTATTCTATTTTCAAGCTATACTGACTGCACAAAATGGTATAAATTTCTGTATATTTAAGAATGAGTGAAAGAAATTTTTCACGCTCAAGATTATGGTCTCGAAGGGGGCAGATAAAGACAGTAAGGATGAATAAACGAGTACATGAATTAGATGATGTTGCAGAAATAGGTGGTATGATTTTCTCATGTTTGTTTGAGAAGAAGTTTTCGATGGAGGGAAAGAATAAATAATAAAGTTGCATATTCTAGAGAGCTGGGCAAGAGAAGCACTGCAATATTGGCAGAAACAGTGGGTGAGACAGGAATTCCTACTCTGAGACAGGTTAGGATAACTTGTTTTGATAAGTGGAAGAGAGGATGAGCGAAGAGCAGTAGGACAAACCCTCTCATTAAGTAATAAGATTTGAGATCATACGAAGGAAATCAGAGGTGAACGCAGTGATTACTTTGCGTCAAGATTCACTGTGCCACGTTACTTAGCGTTGGTGTGTTCCACTATCCGCAGAAAAAGAGATGGAGGATGAGGAAAAAGATTCGTTGTAAAATAGAATGGGTAAAATGAAAATACTGGATAGTAAGTAAGGATGAGAGAGAATCAGACAGTATGAGGAAATTTTTTGGGAGGAGCGATGTTGCTGAGAAGAAAGAGGTAGGTGATTATAATGGTGAGTTCGGCGGTAAATACAGAAGCGGAGTTTCTCATTCAAAGGGATGAGATATTACCCTGAACGGAGACTGCATATCCTGTTCAGGGCCTCGGTTCTGACCCGTTCTCCCTCGCTCCTCTTTTCTGATCTCAAAACTTCACCCTGTCTCACCTATGAAGATGCTTTTCCACTGCTTGCAACTGGGCTTGTACACTCCGCTCAAGCTTTCCTCATACCTTCCTTCCGTCTGGTCATAGCTGACGCTTTTTACCATGGGTGGGTTATTATGGATACCAACATTTACACCATAGCCGTTGAACGCCCTCATCAATCTTTTTTGTGTACTTTCCTCTGAGTGGTACAGCCGAAGTACTTTCTGACCGTGCGATCATGGGATCCCTTCTGTGTCTGTATTTCCCCAAAGGCTCCCTACACCACACCTCTATGGCAGCCATAGGCTACTGCAGTCTGCTTCACTATCTCGTTCTATCCATTTTCTCTTCATTGTTCCTCACGACAGAAATCGCTCATTAGCAGTAGTTCTGGAATGTCGCTAAAGTATGCCGGTACGAGTCATTTGAGCTGATGATGCCCGCCGGCTCCCCCTAGATTATGTTTTCTATCCGGTTGTTCACCAGTATGATTGTTAGGTCAAAATAACACCCTTCTCTACAGTAAATCAATTGCTTATGTTTATCGCATTCGTTTCAATAATGAACTGGTCCACCTGTCTATAAGTGTCTGACCACATAATTTGAATATCATTTACATATCTGAGTCAGTATTTGATTGAGTTTCTTCATGTTTTGAAAGCTTTCAGCCTGTTTTGGTATTCCTGTGTCGGGTGCTCCGTCAGCCCTTGCGGTATCCATTCTCTGTGACGTACAACTCCACTTTTTGTGGGTAGTTATCACTACCGTATTGCCTTCGTCAAAATCAGGTATTGTCCAATCTTCTTTCGTAGATTTGTGACCTTCCGCGGCATTTCTTGCGTTCTGTCATCGGTTCGGTACATACGAGTATTCTCCTTGAAGTCCAACAGTACTTTCCTAATTTTGGCTTCTCGTCTATGTGGTATGGATTCATTGTTCGCAGCCAATGGCAATACTTTCGAGCTTACACCGGTTCAATCTCTCTGGCTGCACAGAATACGGACTAAGGGGGCGTTCCGAGAGGAAATTATTGAGGGGGGTGAAATTAATATTTTGCAAAGTGACTAGAAGCTTCAGTCTGCGCTTAAGAGAATTTTGCCGACTGGCCCAAAAGCCTGGGGATGTCACCCCCTCCCTATCGGAACGCCCCTGCACACAGTTATGAGTATGTTCAAGATTTTATCCTTTGGTCGGCACACAACTGATGATGGGTTCACACCCGAAAGTACTCTTGTATGCCAACTAATGAAGCAGAATTGAAAACTCTGGAATTTTTCCAAAATTCAGGACCCTCATAGGATATGGGCTCGGAGTGGGTAGATGAAGATAGATTTAGATGCGTGGATTAAGAGTAGTTCATTTTGCTACTGATTTTCTCATGTTTGTTTGAAAGGGAGTTTGTGATGCAGGGAGAGACAGAATAATGAAGTTGAATATTTTTCAGAGTTGGGCACGGAAAGAGAAGTTGAACGGATAGTTCATCAGCATTGCAGCATAGGTATGAAGAGGTGTGAGGCATACGAAGAGAAAAGCGTGGATAGATGGGTATAGTCTATTTTGAAACGGCTTTTAGATTAGGATGACCTCTTGGCGTCGGGAAGGAGTAGACCAAGAAATTAAAGATTTTTCAATAGATCAACGCTTAGCGGAGGATCAGCGGTGGATTAAGGCACAATCATCACATGTAGAAAACTTTTTTGAATAAATGAAAAGAAAAGGAGAGAGAAAAAAAATTAGAGGCCATTGTAGGTTTGCAATGGCAACAGGGAACTCGCAACCTCTCCCGGTCGCGATCACGTTGGCGCGAAAATTCCCCCTCAGAAAATGAGTTGGCTGGGCTCTTCTCAGTGCACTGCATGCATGCTAGGCCTGATATTATGAAAACTGGAAACTGAAATTTTTTCAAGCCCCTAAAGTAGGTCAAGGTCATTGATGACGTCATAAGACGTCACACGTCACGTCACACAGTTCACAGAAACTCCCGGACGCGGATGTTTTCTGAGGATGTAATCCCCCTCACACAAAAAACCATCCTGGCTGGAAGTTGAAATTTTCAAGTCCCTAAAGTAGGTCAAGGTCATTGATGACGTCATGAAGCGCCACACGTCACGTCACGTCACACAGTTCACAGAAACTCCCGGACGCCGACGTTTTCTAAGGATGTAATCCTGTAACAATACTAGGCCTGATATAATGAAGATTGAAACTTGAAATTTTCTCAAGTCCCTAAAATACATAAGTCAAGGTCACTGGTGACGTCATAAAAAACGCCACACGTCACGCAGTACACAGAAACTCCCGGACGTTTTCTGAGGATGTAATCCCTCTAACAAAATGGATCCGCTAAAAAAAAGGTCAGCGCGTGCGTGTGCTTGTGTCCGCGTGGAAGCTAAGTCCGTCGCTGCGGAGGATGAAGAGAAGTCATTCCAGTGGGACAGAATGAGGGAGTAGTAATAACATTTAAAATCTTAATGGGGAGAGGAATCAGTTATGGAACGCAGTAACTACTCCAAGACAAGGTCCACTGTATCGTCTTTCTCGAGGTCGATGATTGTGTCCCGGTATTCATGGAGAAGAGATGGCAGAATGAGGAAGCACTAAACGAGTGTACAAGGATGAGGATTCGTTGGACGATAGGATTAGTAGAATGAGAATCATCGATAGCAAATAAGGATGGGAGAGAATAGCGGGTGAGAAGGGAGAGGTAGGTAAATATAGCGGTAAGTTCGACGGCTAATATTGAAGCGGAACTTCTCTCAAGAAAGGATGAGAAATTACAGCACACATAAGTACATGAAACATTATGGCACTGGTCAAGCTCTCAAACAACGTCAAGGAGGAAAGACTCGGAGTTTCTTCCAAAAATTTATAAGGAAATCACCCGTTCCATCTAAACCATCGAATTATTCAACAAAATATTATTATCATTTAGGGCTCCGTGCCAACATCGTGACAAAAACTTCATTTTTAGGCCATCGAACACTCGATTTCAATTTCTTCAACATATCTTCATCAAAAATTAGGTCTACACATGTGCGAAACGCCTTCGACCGTATCTTTGAGCGATACAATTTGATGAATATGTATCGCTAATTGCTCATTATGTCAGAAAATACACACATAAACCGAGACATTTTATTAGCATAATATGAGCTCGGAATCGCGAAATTGGCACAAAAATATACATCAGAGAGAAATCGATGTGCAACTCGCCATAATATTAATATCCTTCACTCCCAAGCACCGGTTTGCTCTGCCGTTCTTATTCCGGATTTTAAAAAAACGTGCGACGTCGGCGACCACGAATAACTGCAGCAAAAATATTAATTACGCGTAAATACATTTTGCGCAGAACGATCGATAATAATAAATTGATAATATCAGTTTATTCGCTCGTAAACCTATTAAAATATTCATCACCGTCGAGAAAGAATTTTTTCTAATCAGAAAACGAGCGAGCAAATAAAAACACGTATAGTTTTCCAACGGGAAGACAAATAAATTTCGGTTATACGAAGTTACACAATGTTTACTTGTACTAGAGTATTTTTCTGATTGCTAGGGCGGGGCGGTATTCCAAATTTTTTTAGGAAGTTCCACCCTGAGGCTCACTCTCTCCATGGAGGTATCTCGTCAATCTAGGTACGAGTTCAAGTTGTAATTGCCTGATCGATAAACGAAAAACATCAATTTACTCGAACATAGTGGGCCTAGACAATTATTCTTTCTCATACAGTCTATAGGTAGCTCCTTGTATCGTCTTTCGCGAGTACCTTCGCTCTAATATTAATTAAGGTATTCGACAGCTGAAGGCACGTTCTACCGAAGGTCGTATCAAACGATGATATTTTTCTTGGTATTTTCGAAGAAAATTCACTTCGAATTGTTCGCATATCTTCTGTTCTCGCTCGTTGCAGTCGACACGCGCGCTTCTGATTTATTATTTTGGAAGCGAATCAACGATAATTCGTTCGATCGCCACCCGAACTATGGAATATGAAAAAATGAGGAATGGACGGTTTTAGAAACAGATCGCAGGGCGTATAGCTGCCTCACTATCGCTAAAGATTGCCAATTTCATCTATCCATAATCTCGTGCATTTATTATGGATGTATATTAATGTTAGATTTTACGAGTTTACAATAACGCGAGAGGATTATACAGATGAGGCAGGGATATCGGCGCGTATACACGCATTGAAGGAAGTATTTTTAGACTCACGTATGTACTCATCTCGAAGCAGGCTTCACACCAAATTCTGACATTATCAGAAAAAACTCGAAGATCGAAATAACCTTCGTCGATATGCGAGCGAGCTTCGCGCGTTTGATTAATGAGAAGAAGAAGAATTCAAGGTCGATCAAATTTCGAGTCAGAAGAGTTTTGAAAATTCTTTTCGTTTTGTGCTGTTGGCACTACGCACACACCGGTAGATAATTCGACTCGATTGTGCTTAACTCGATCACGTTGATTGGCCGGACGTTCTTCGTTAAATTTGTTGGGACTTCATTATGCAAAATAGAAGCACGAGTTCGTGTGTGATGTACGAAGTGATAGAGCACGAGGTGCAACTTGCATTATCATCAGGATACATGTTTTTGTATTGAAATTGGTCAATATAAAACAACTTTATAGAATCACACCGCCACTACATATACTTTCCTAAACTCGCACCCCTCCTTCCCATTTAATCATCCCTACTTTGGCCGCTATACTTTTATCAGGTTCTCCTACTGTCATACATAGCTCGGTACTAGGTTAATGTAGCCTGATTAAAATAACTTCTTGAATAACTAGATATGCAGTGTTGCTAACATCAATTGGCATAGCCCATTCAATGAGCTGGATATGCAATGCTTCAAATACCACCCCTTCAATAACCAAGATATATAACGCTTCGAACACCGTAAGACTCGAAAGACTACATAAAATACCCTTTTAAAACAGGTTCCCTTCGAGATTGAGACTCGGGACCGAGACTCGAGACTGTGACTGGAGCTTGAGACTGACACTCGAACCTGAGACTCGAGACTGACACTCGAGCTTGAGACTGGAGCTTGAAACTCGAGACTGAGACTCGAGTTTGAGACTCAATATTGAGACTTGAGACTGAGACTTGAGCTCGAGAATCGAGGCTGAGACTCAAGACTGCCACTGGAGCTTGAGACTCGAGACTGACACTGAAGACAGACACTTGAGACTGAGACTCAAGCTCAAAGCTGGGACTCGAGACCGAGACTCAAGCTCAGCGTCGTCGCTAGACTGTTTCAGACCTAAAGCAAAATTTTCACGAGGTCTTTTTTCAATTTAGAAAATTTTATTTATTTCCCCCTCGCCGGCGCCAGGCCTGAAGCGATAATACCTACTTGCCACCCTTGGCAACGGCCCTGGGTGTAGAACCTCTAGCGCCTTAATACGAGTGAGTCGGGTTATTCTCTTTTTGTGAAGTCACGATGAGTCAGGGTTGCCACTTTTTTCGATTATAAAATTCCCTGTCTTCTCCAGGTATTTTTAATATTTTTCCATAATTTTCACAAAGATTTTTTAATTTTTTCTATATTGCAAATCATGCGGAAATTGAATCAAACCTAAGGATTTCCCCGACTTCTGAGAAATTTCTCAAAATTCCCTGACTTCTCTGACAAGTCGAATTCCTTCACTTTTTCAGAAGTGGGAACCCTGTGAGTACCCACAAAGTAAACAGAAGTCGTCTTTGCTGTACTTTTAACGTTAAAGAATACGGGCATCATCCAAATTCGCGGGTTAGGTTCGCCAAACGCGTTGAGTGCGCGTCAGGTTCTGCAAATAGCTGTGCATCACGCAAATTGTTGAGTGTTGCAGATTCACCGCTCGGTTAACTGCGTCGCAGGCGAACCCTAAACTGTGAACTACAATGATGCCCGCGTCTCAAGCTCTCTAGGACAAACTCCATTTACTCTGTGTGAGTACCACTTTTTTGGCCACGTAATTGTTATACCTTTCGACTCCACCCCCTTCAAAACATCAGACAGGCTCGAAAGTATAGCCATTGGCTGCGAACAATGAATCCAAACCATGGAATACGACATAGACGAGAAGCCAAAACCAGAATTGAGAAAGTACTGCTGGACTTCAAGGAGAATAGGAGAATGTGTACCAAACCAATGACAGAACGCAAGAAATACCGAGGAAGGTCATAAATTTACGAAAGAAGATCAGACAATGCCTGATTTTGATAAAGGCAATACGGTAGTGGCAATGGAGGAGGAGGACTACCCACAAGAATTGGAGTCATAAGTCACGGAGAATGGATATCGCAATGGCTGACGGAGCACCCGACACAGGAATACCAAAGCAGGCTGAAAGCTTTTGAAACATGACAATTTACTTGGCAATGACAAGACGTTTAAAGCTTGTAAAACTTCACAAAGCAAACCGTCCGATGAGACGACTAGTTAATAGCATCCTATCACCATGTTATAAGGTTGTAATGATGGCAGCCACATTTTTGGAAGAAAACTACCAGTTTGCATTCAGAAAAACTATCAGAAAAAAATTAGAGGCCATTGCAGGTTTCTAATGGCAGCGGGGAACCCGCAACCTCTCGCGATGACGTTGGCGCGAAAATGCCCTCTCAGAGAATGAGTTGGCTGGGCTCTTCTCAGTATACTGCATGCTAGACCTGATATAATGAAGGCTGGAAATTGAAATTAGGTCAAGGTCAATGACATTGATGACGTCATAAAGCATCCCGGCTGCAATTGAAATTTTTCCAAGTCTCTAAAGTAGGTCAAGGTCATCAATGACGTCATCCTCAGAAACACGCGGACGTTTGCTGAGGATGTATTCCTCCTAACAAAATGGATAGCGGGTTCCCCGCTAACAACGGTGAGCTGATAGATCGACTGGACCAGGTAGAAATCAAGAGTAGCGACAAGCTGGTATCCTTGGATGTGACCAACATGGTGGTGCGGTGCTCTCTCTCTCTACCTACATAATATGTATCTCTCTCACGGATCACGCTCGCGACATTTTCCTCGTCTCCTGAACTGGTCCTTCGTACGTATACGACCAGGTGAAATCCACTCAGCTTAGAAAACGTGCTGCATTAAAATCAAATTTTGGTGTACGGAGTATTTCACAATTACGCTTTCGCAAATTTCTATGAGCAAATGGTTAGAGACCTAGGCTAATGTTTGATGCATGCATTTTGTAGTAAATTTTACGAGGAATCTTTTTTGTTTCAAACATTTTTCTCCACCCCTCGCCATTTCCGAGATATTCGCCCAGAATTTCTCGATTTTTTTGAATTTTTCAAAGTTGTCCAAATTCGGAGGACAGTTTTAGGCTAACGGTTAGACCTAGGTTAAGGTTTGAGATATGAATTTTGTAGTAAATTTTACGGGGAATCTTTTTTGTTTGAAACTTTTTTCTCTCAAGCTTCAACTTTTCAAGTTATGAGCAAAAAAGTGAAATTTGGGGGCTTCAAGGTGCCACAAAAAATTTTCCGCCCCATTTGGGGAGTGGGATTCTTTAGGGCTTACATTTTCCATCAAACTCCCGCTTGTTAACTCGCCATGTTTTTTGAAATGTCCAACTTGCATATACTAATATTGCCACCGTCAAGAAGAAGTGATGACCAAATTAGCGAAAGTTATGAGCTTGAATCCCATCAAAAGCTACACTACTTCTATTGCTCATAATCTCTAGTTCAATAATGTCATTCATCGATTCAAGACCACCTATCAAGTTTAAAGACGAGATCGACAACTTCATCATTTGTTTTGTAGCGTACAAAAACCAAGAAATTAAAAAAAAATTCAAGTGTTATTTCAAACGTTGACTAAAATACGAGTACAATCTTTTACACCGATAACAGATTATTGATAAGACGATCGAGTGCGAGTAAACACGACCAGGCACTTTTCTCTCTATATGGATGTACAAATACAAGAACATCTCGTTTCGCGAACATAATGCAAATGAAATAAAAGTAAACAGGAAAGATTTCAAAACACGATGTCGCAAAAGAGGAGACGTAATGAATATAATTTTTAATATTCGCATTAACAGGTATATCGCTTAGAAATTATGGACAAAAAAAATGTTGAATATGTGCGTTTAAAATCAACGACAAAAAAAATAAACAGAAAATTTCAAATAAAAAAAGTTGGGAGAAGACACTGAAAAACTACATTTTGTATAATTATTATAAATATTGTAGTACGTATTCGGTAAAAATAATTGCTCCGTGAGAGGGGAAAAATCGAAGGAACGACAATTTTTAACTATGAAGTACGCCTTACTTGAAAATGGAAAATACACGTACACAAGAGTACAAATTTGGGAAAAACGTTATCAATACTACTACCATTTTACATAGGAAGGGAAAGTCACGAAAATGATCTTGAATAACGCGACGGTAAATATTTTCTATATGCGCTATCATGTTACACATAACAGCAAGACGATCTCCGACCTAAGTGATTATTCCGAGATCCGAATTTATGTTGAGACAAACATAATATGCAGAAAAAAAAAGAGTAAATATATAAATACCTTCATCAGTAGTGAATTTCAATAGTCTTTTTCGCGCCAGATATACATTTCTATAATAACGTTCAAGAAAAAAAAAGGAAAAACTATATAAACTATCAATAAATTATTTTGTTTGCATTTATAATTTGATCGACACAAACACAGTCCAATGTACCACCTGTGAGCCCGTAATATAAAATTAATTGAACATAAGTCAATGGAGACTAGTTTTTTTCTTCTGTTTTGTTAAAAGCTTAAGCCATAAAGACGAAACTGTTCCCACAATAGATAATTATAACGGCATCGTTGCACAACGTACGCTAAAAATACTTGGAATTTTTTCCCAGCAATTACCTCTTTCGCTCATTAATGATAAACGTCGAAGTTTTACGGAAAAGGAGAAGAGAGAGAGAAAAAAAAAAAGAAAAATCATATACGAACCTAAAAACGATAAAAGAAAATAATATTCATTAACACGAACGCCACACTATAAAAAGGACTACAATAATATTCACGAGCATAATAATTCTAAACGAATTTAAAAGAAAAAAGAAACATTATTTTATAAACATAGCGACGACAATGATATATTGAACACAAAGAATCATCCGACCTTTTTCCCCCTCCTGTTTTCAAGGAAAAAAGTCTCTCTCCCAGGTTTCTCATCCTTTAGTGCCGAATACAATTGAAAGTTTATCACCGAAATTAAAAATGCAAAAGAGTAACACAATAATTGGTACAGAAATACATAAATGGAAATACGGGTAACTTTCGACACAATCGTATTGCTGCCTCAGTCTGGTGTATTCGTTTTCCAGCTGTTTCTTCTCTTCAAGAACACTTCGGAAACGCTCTTTCAACAAAACCATTTCGTTCGCGGCAGCAAAATTCATTTCTACGCGAGAATCTAATTCGATTTCATCTTTCTCAGAAACGACGCCACTATCCACCACGTCGTCCTTCTTCGGCTCCGGTAAACTTTCGAAAGTTAGCTGTAATTCGTTCACCGAGTGCACCAGTCTCGTACTCTCTGCTTTTAGAGCGGCTAATTCATCAAGGAAGCCGTTCTCGATCACGTCACTTCTCTCTCCATCACTGCCGCTCAACTGCATCTCTTTCATACTCGACTCGACCGTCGCCAATTTTGCATTAACAGCATTAGCGAATTGAGTAAAATGCGACACTAATTTCTCAGCGACATTTTGTTTCTCCTGAGCAATATCGTGCGCTTCGCTCAGCTGTTTCTTCAAACACTGAACGTCCTCAATACTAATATTCTCCTCCTGGTACGTATCCAAATTGGCAATATGCTGATTTAAGGTACTCACAGCCATTTCCAGGTTGGTTAACTGCTTCTCAACCAAGTCGAGTTTATCTTCTTCGATGGCGCAAGATACGGTCAACTGAACCAGCTCGTCTTTGGCACTCTTCGACTCTTTTTCCAGTTCTTTGAGATTTGCTTCACTCAACTTTATGTCACGTTGTACGACGTTCAGCAGTTTCTTCTTTTCTTCGAGATCGAGCCCGTTGCTCTCGGCACATTTTTTCTCGTTCAACTCGTCAAGAATGACAGGAACCGGCTTAAATAAATCGGTACGTTCCATCAGCTTCCCTTCGATCTCCGCCTGCTCCTTTCTATAATTGAGCAAATCGTTCGCACATCTGCTGAGAGCTGACTCCAGCGTACTGACCTCTTGCTCTTTATCGGCTTTCTGATTTCGCAGCTCTTCCACCTGCTTGTGCAATATCACAGTCTTTTCCTTACATTTACGTAACGCTTCCGAGTATATTGTAATCCACGATCTCACCAAATCCATATCTTTGATCCTGTCTTTAATAATCACCGGATCGACGAGCTCGCACAGTATTTCGCTGTGGTGCTTTTGGAGATCTTCGACCTGACTTTGTAAAGACATGACTTGCTTATGAGCGTAATCACCATGCGTTTCTAGTTCCTTTATCGTCTGCTGTAATGCCTCTTCCGTCTTTGATAGATTCTTCACCTGGTTTGTCAATATCGTATTCTGATCGTTCAATTTCTGAACAGTCTCTTTATTCTTCTCTTCTACCGATTGCAGCTTAACCTCCAGGTCTTCGTTATTCTTTTCTAACCTAGTATTCTTCGCAGCTAATTCACGCAGTTCCATTTGGTAAGTGGACAGCATTAACTGAGTATCAGCGAATTCGGTTTTCGTGTCTGCCAAGGCACGATTAAGGTCTTGACACTGCTGCGCAGCTTCGATCTTTTCGTCCAGGATCTTTTGAAAATACTGCTTAACGACACCTTCGTACGCATTCTTATCTTCCTGTAACGAACGTAATTCTTCTCGCAATTTATCTTCGGCGAATTTTTTCGAGTAGCATTTCAACTGCACTTCGAGCAATTCGACCCGAGAGAGCAAACTATTATTCGAAATAAGCGCTTTCCAACTCAGTTCTGTGCTTTCGCGTAACGTTTTCATGAGGGATTGGAGAGCGTTTAGTTTGGACTCGAGCATGCGTTCCCGTTGCAAAGACTCCTGCAAATACTGGTTCAAGTGGTACAGGTCCTCGAGGGAGACTTTACTTCGGTCGCCGGGAACCACTGGTGACGGTCCAGCGGGTTTTGCTTCGCGTCCATTAGGTAAGAAAAGTTTGAGCGTCGCTATAACGCAACCGTGAGTGACATTACGTGAATTCTCAACCACATCGACGCCGAACTGAACGGTGTCGCCGGAAAATACTTCTTTCGGAGGAGACTCCTCACTAGATTTACTAAGGCGCTCGGTATTGACGAACGTTCCGTTACTGCTTCGGGTGTCGCGTAACAAGAATTTACCATCATCGAACCAAAGGAGAGCATGGTTACGAGATAAAACTTTACAATCGAAGATACCATTGCTGACAGAAGTTTTATTGTGGCCTACGGAACGACCGATTTTGATCGGTTTATCTAAAACGAGCGTACGGTCGACAAAACTATGAGAGTTTGGATGGCAGATGAGCACGGCTTTTGCTACCTTGTTACCGTTCGCAACGATCGCATTATTATTCGAGCTGAAGTCGCCATTCGTATTCGATGAACTCTTAATCGTATTCGTGTTCGAGTTCGTGCCGTTACCATTAATGTGCGACAGATTTTCGATGGATGTTAGCATTATATTGTTGATAAAATGTAGCATTACCATTCATATTTTATGGTGAGCCCAGGTTGCTTTACAGGCTTAATGAGACCTGAGTACTCTGACTCGGATAACTAATTTTTACCTAGATTAGCCAATCACACACCTACAACATACAAAAAAATTAAGGAACGTTAATTAAACAACTAATTAAATAGTCTACACGTAACTTACTACAGTCTATTGTAGTCTAAAATGACGATAGTTGAGGGAGAAATATAGGGTAGAACGAAAGAGAGAGTAAAAAAACAAAAACTGCTGCGTGTGATTGGCTAATCCGCGAACGAACGCGAGAAAAAATAATAACAATTCCAAAATATTCCGCAACCGTAATCTTAGTAAACCTTGTACAGGAAGATCGTGAATATTCTCCGAACCAACCGTTATTGTTATTGTATCACGTAACGGCCAGAAGAGCGAATTATTGCGCTCATTATCGATTCGCGATAGAAAAACTTGAACAACGAAAAATGCTCCGAAGCATCGACCCAAGGTACGTCGAAAACAAACGAAAAACTAAAGCCACTTTAACTCGAATTATTATCTCGATGGAGTACGCGGTGCGATGCATGGAATTCGTCATCTTACATTGCTACATCGGCCATAATATCGAGGACAGATCGCTTACAAGAGTTTGAATTACTTACATATCTATCATATCAAATGCCATAGAAACTTAGTAAAACACTCACCTTCTGTTGAACAGGTATGCAGGAGTTGAATACGAAATGAATCTGCTATCGTCTTCTCGTAGAAATGGATTATAAAATTAATTACTACTTACACTCACACATCTACGTTCGATACCCGAAGTACGATGTGCGAATCCGAATTACAAACTGAACTCAAAATGGACGCCCCAGTTCTCAGATATGAAGAATTTTCAATTCTCACTCGGAATCCCAAGTCGCAACATCAACGTATGCGCACAAATTCCAGACATATCAACGAATCCGAGACGACATATCTCTTATTTACGTCAAAACTAACCAATCAGAACGATGATTGATATTTTGTGTCATAGCCCGACGGAGTATCTCGGGTGGTGCATGGCCAAATCAATGATCTTCAAATTCAAAACAAAAATTGAGCCTAATCATTAAAACTCAGAACTTTGATGCGAATTGCATGAATTCGAGCCAGACTGAGACTGATACGTGATAATAATCAAATACACACAAGAAGATAATACTACTAATACAATCTATATAATATTTCTTCATTCATCTTCGAAAATGACGTAGGTAAGTTATATCTGCAATATTTTTATTTTTGAACAGACATCACATTTTTATTAAGGAATTTCAATGTTTGATCTATTTGTCTGTATCTGCACTCTGTAGTATCTGCACTCTGTAGAAACAATGAGAAATTGAGAACAAACACCATAGAAAACGTGAGGTGCGAGCGCGAGAAAAATCAGTGCACCATCCTGTCATCGTCGCTGTAATCCAAAAAATTATTGATATCAGAAGTCGAGACTGAAAGCCAATGACCGATCTGCGGACTGGAATTAAAGAAGGGCGGTTGTTGCGTGAAGGGGGAATGAAAATAAATTTGTCCGCAGTTTTTCCTATCGTATTATTAGTTTCTGTTTGACTGTCGTCAGTCAGTAATGTAACGAAACTGTTTCCTACAATTATTTCAGATTAAAACTGTTCAGGAACATCATTATGTAACTTTTATCCTCTCACATCTCTTGTTAAATATCCGGAGCATGGAGAAATTCTGAACTTCACTCCTCAAACGAAGTCGAGTCCAAAGTTCATCAATCTATCTTGTGATCCATGTTAGTGATTTCATCGACGATTATGTGCAGTACGGTCTAGTCTTATCTTCTGACGTAAACATCCCGATTGAGAAATCTTGACAAACGTAATCAAACGTATACGAACAAGGTAAGCTCATTATTTTAGTCTTCTCTCTCGATCCTACTGTTGTTGACTGCTTTACGACGCTCATTTCTACTTATCGATCAGTCGAGTCATGGATAGCTTTTGTTCATTTAACCAATTGTATTCTGTATCTTCAGCTCTTCGAACAATGCCAGATTCGTTCAAAATATTCATCGGAAAAATACCCGAGAAAACTGCGGCCAATGATATCAAACCACTGTTTGAGAAGTACGGTAAAGTGTTGGAATGTGATGTTGTTAAGAACTATGGATTCGTTGTAAGTATTTCTTAATAATTTGAACACATTTCATTTCGTTATCAAACTATTTAAGCTTTTGTTTACTCAATAGCATATGGAAGATCCAAGCGCCGGTTATGCAGCGATCAAAAGTCTTAACGGAACCGTCGTCAACGGAACGGCGATTACCGTTGAGGAAGCAAAGAGTCGCAAACGTTCTTCCGCCTTACCGACTACGAAAATATTCGTCGGTAACATTTCTGAAAGTGTAAAAGCTTCCGATATTCGTAATCTGTTTTCAAAGTACGGCACAGTAGCGGAGTGCGATCTCGTACGAAACTACGGATTCGTGGTGAGCTCCTCGTAATGTTGTTTTATTTCGCGGATCGTACATAATTTATACACCTACGTTCTCTTAATCGCAGCACATCGATACCCACGATCTCACGAGGTTATTAAAAGAATTAAACGGTTATGAAATTGGCGGTCAAACACTTAAAGTTCAGATATCCACGAGCTACGTTCGCCAAAAACCTAATATGGGAAATCCGCAACAATGTTACAAGTAAGTTTTCTTGTATTCATCTTGTGCATATGTAGCTTTGTTAAGCCAATAGTTTCCGTTGTGAAAAGTGATTTCTTCAGACTAGTTTGAAAGTATTGTACCTTTTTTGAGCTAGTGTAGAGAGTATGTAGTGTATGTAGTTTGAATTGTAGTTAAACGCGGCTCTGTTCGGGGAGAACAAAAACAATCGTCTACATTGCAAAAGGTGTCTTTTGAGTCACTCTCACAAAACGTTGTTCTTTTTTTTTTCTTTTACGATAGGGCATTGTGTATCCTTTCAGGTGTGGTCATTCTGGTCATCGGTCCAAGGAATGTACCAGTACATCTTCATCGTAAGTGCTTAGAAAAGTTCGTGTATAAAATACGGTAGTAGTTTAGTTTTACGAGCTCACTCTTTCCATTCCCTGCACTTTCTGAAGTCCTCGAGGTGATTTTTCGGTTCTCATGGTTTGGTTTGGAATGCTGGAATAATCCGCGGTTTAGTAGCTGGGCATCTTCTATGGGTGTACTTGGATTACATTCATTCATAATACAGTAGTTTGATTAGATTCTAATTCATTGAGAACCAATCCTTGAAAGCGATTAATATGAATTTTCTTGAATTTCTAGCGCATTACCTGGTCAAACGCACTACTTAGTCGACCCTATGCATATGATGCCTTCTCGGAGTGGCTATTCGCGGGATATTTACCCACCAACTTCGTCTCACAATTCAGCGCTGTATATGCGTGAACGCGGGGTGACTAGTTATCCTGTTACAGATCCTCGGGTAGGTATATTGTCATCAACTTCTCTTGAGAATGGGTCCTCGAAAGTGACGCGACGTGAATTTTATATTTTGCAGGAGTATTACGAAGGGTACTATCAAGGAGCTGTCGAACGTTATGAGGAATACATCGCGGCTGCACGAAGAGATCCTGTAGCCGCAGCCGTTGCGTATCCTCAAACCGCAGCTGCGGTCTCCGGAAGCGCTTCCGACTACGATTTGTACGCAAGACGTTCACCCAACTCAGCTAGTCTTGCTCATTACAGCTCATTAGCGCGGTAATTAATCTGTTGGATTTTATTCTTTGTAATTTGAAGTTTTTAGGAGAGAATAAAGGTGCCTTAATTTATGCAATATTTCCTTTTTGATTTAGAGCAAGTTATGGAGATTACTCAGCAGCAGCCATGGCGTCATCACCTCTTACCGATCCGTATCCGAGCGCTTCTGATAGGTATGTTGTGGTTCCGTAAGTTTTACGGTTGCTGCAGGTGAAGCGTTGGAGTCGATCAACATCCAGAGTGAATTTTACTTTTTACTTTCACACAGTCTGTGCGGGTGCTCTATGAAAAAAGTTTGCGAATAGAACCCGTAGAATGATTGCCAGCCTAGGCAAATCGTACCGGTTGTTCTTCATTGAGGGTAGAGTTCTTTGAGTTGATTCCCTTCCTTTGCGATCATTTTCTGGGTGCTATTTGAAGATGATCTTTCGTATATCATTTTCGCCTAAAAATTGGAAGAATTGTTTCGCAATCGTTTTTTCTCAAGCTGGTATTCGTTAATTGTTCCGGCTATTTCACCTGTCCTTTCCCGTGCATTAAAATTCTTCTGAAATTCGAGATTCAACTTCAAAGTTGAAGACCAACGTCGTAAAAGCTCATAATTTTTCTGAAGAGAAGCATTAAGGCGGGTAAGTGAGCAAAGTTCGCGTAGAATGTTGATCGACTGCTCTTCAACCGCTGTAGCCTACAATCTGTGATGACCTTTATTCGTGATATGAATCGCTCTTTCGTGCGCAGGACTTTAATCTACAGCGATTATTCATCGTTGTCAGCTATTCCTTCATCAAAGGATCGCCGAAGCGATAGACGAGGGTAAGCTAGCGTAATTGTAATGAGGGTTGTGTCTTTAGTGGACTTGTCAATGCAGTTAGTGAAAATTGTAGCGCAAATCCGTGACGCCTTCGATGTTTTGGAATTACATTCGTTTTAGTGAATTCATCTATGAAAGATGGCGATAGACGAAGAGCTTATGAAGATATGTAAAAGTTTTGAAATCGAGTTATTCGTAGGTGATGACAAAATGGACTTGATAATTTTGATAATTGTTTCTAAATTTTGGGGCCTTCAAAAAGTACACATACGACTTGCTTGCTGAACTTCCTTCATCCGTTGTTTATTCAGATTATTTTATACGAATTTTACTTTATAAATATTGATAAATATTTTAGAAATGAATCCTAAATAAGGAACTAGATGTTTATGAAGGTTCTTTATTCGTAAAAATAAACTCCGACGGTTCCTTATTTGTGACTCATTCTTATGCGTATGAAGGAAGCACTACGAAAATGTAACAAGCAGATTTTATACGGATTTGATACCTGTGACTTGAGTGGGGAACGCTCCCATTTTCGAACGGAAGAGGAGATAATTGATAAAAATTGGAGTAATAATTTGTACGAGTTTCCTCGCCATCAGAGAGTTGAAATTAGTGAAGCTAAAATTTGGCGTTTCCGATTTAATGTGCTGAGGCTAAATTACTAACAGCTGCAGACGTCCACATTTAACTAATCGTAATCTACGTATATGTTTGGTTGAATGTTTTTTTCTTCTTCGTGTTCACTATTTCTTGCTTAATACTTGTATTTTTTCTCGATTTAAACTATTCCGAGTTTTGATCGTATAGTACAGGCGATGAAGGAAAGTTGAAAACATTTTGAGGGAAAGAAGCTTTTTTTTGAAGTCCCCAAAACAACATATCAAAAGTCACACCCCCTAGGTGCGTCAGCTCCACCTTTTTTGGGAAGTTAAAGCCCCCCAAAATCGGTTTTTTGAAAATGACTCTAGAAATATTGGTCCTAGGGAAAAGTTTTTCAAACAAAAAATATTCCCTACAAAATTTCCTATAAAATAAAGTACTCACATTTGAGTGTAGGTCAAATACTCACCTCATAACGGCCACTCAAAGTTACGCTCATTTCAAATTTTCGAAAATTTCCTATCTTTTTGTACACGTAACCCGTCCTACGATACCCAAAGGGCAGTGTATGATGATCATTGGAACAATAAATACATCAGGTGCCCTCCAGACACGTATCATGTTGAAGTAGATAGTACCAGTGTTCAATGATTAGGCCTAGACAAGTTGTTGAGGTGACACATGAGTTGCCTTTGATTACTTATACATCGCAAATAGGGCGCCAGTCAAGGCAAACTTTGTTTCCTCTTCTTCTTTGATATATCATTGCCTTCATCATTCATCAACAATTTTCCATTTTCGCGTATTTTTACTTCCAACTGATGGGTCTATGTCTGCCCGGGACTTGTTGAACAAACACAATTGACGCTTGCTCCGTGTCGGCCTTCCGTGAGCTGTAAGTTTTTTTTAGGAGGGGATTTGAGATTCACAAATCTGCTATCTTTGGCATCATCATCATCATCGTGGGGAGGTGGAACAGAGTGGTCCTTTGTTTCATCATTTACTTCTTCAGACTCTTGCTCTGTGTCCTGCTCGTTTTGACCTATTTTTTCTTGTAGAAATACAAACTTCAACTGGTCCTCCATCTCACCATCTCTCCGACTATTTTCATTGCGTCCAAATATCCGTGGAATTGGTCTACGCCATGACTTGAAACAAGGGTAGCAATGCTGAGGCGCACAGGAAATATGATGTTATATTTTTGTCAGCTGTCTAGTGTTCGAATTCTGGCTGTGTGCTCTTCAGGAGGCAAATTTACGCGAGGAACTGGGAGGCCCTAGAAGAGAGACGAGTCAAGACTAGGATAGTGATCATTCTCTCTGACGCCGAGGACATTGGTTCTGGCAATGGAAGGTACAGTCCCACTTTGTATAGGTGGAGAGGTAGATCTCCTTCTCATTTTCACCTAATTTTTCAAGTAACCATCATCGTCAATGTACAGCTTATCTCGTCCTAGTTGCCGCGCCTTTAGACTTTTGTAGTACAGAATATCTTGAACTACAACCATTATGTATTCACTTGGATCACGTGAAACGGTACCTCCGAATAATTTCTTCTGCGGCGGTACTGTACCTCCGAATAATCACTTCGATACAATTTCTACAACAAGTGCACTGCGCTGAGCCTTTCTTGCATCCGCAGAATAACCTTCTTACGGAGTACTCCGGGTATGAGAGGCTCTGCGCTCAGAACCGGGTACACATTGAGTTGTGTGTTACGTTCCTAATGTTGCGCATTTTCCCACATCCGGATCTGGGTATACTTTTTTCAGATGTGTTAGACGGCCGCTCCAATGGTAAGGCAGAGTGATCTCAAGTCCGTCTTTGAAATGAACGTAATCCGGGAAGAGTTCCAGTGCACGAAAAGAAGCGTTCTACTCTAGTCAATCGCTCCAGCAACAGCTGCCGCATCCCCCAAAGCTACTTTTCTTTAGTGGCACACGCCTTCATCGGATGCGACTCTACCTCTGGTGGGTACAATAAGAGGAAATCGTCCGTGCATAAATTGCTGCAGAGTAGAGCGCTACAAAACTCAGTCGAAGTTTTCCTGCAGAGGAATAGATCGCAGGAACACTTGGAGCTTGCAGGAATGGAGATATTCACGACTCTGTTCACCAATCCGACCTACACCAAGTTGAATGGGTTCCGCTACGTTCAATTCTAAAAAAGGGTGTGTTACCTCACAGTGCACTTGTTGTAAAAATTGTAATTATATTAATGCGAGCTACTATATCATCTAATTAGATGAACAGTTTTCAGGAATAGATATCTGTATTACTGAGTGTTGGGTTTGAAATGTTCGTCAGCATGCAAGAGCTGCGCAGGACAGTCATCCTCCAATTTGCCCTGAATTTTTCCCTTATTCAGAACTATGTTTCCTGGACTAGAAGTTATAGTGGATTGAATAGAATTAATACCATTTGTCAAGTTATGGTCAGACAGGCCGAACGAAAGCATACTCAAGAGAATAAAGCGAGGAGTAAGTTTGGTATGGCCACAGAAATAAATACCAAATTTACTGCTCGCCTATCTCTCTGGAGTATGGCTTCGTATACTGGTTTCTTTGAAAAATTGAGATGAGCATAGTCTTAAGCGGCTTCTGTTAGCTGCGCACCGAATCATACAGGTTTCTCATATTCAGGGAGAGGGGGGGGGGAGTACGGAACACTCATTTTCATCATACACTGTCCTTTGGGTATCGTAGGACGTGTTACGTGTACAAAAAGATACGAAATTTTCGAAAATTTGAAATGAGCGTAACTTTGAGTGGCCGTTATGAGGTGAGTATTTGACCTACACTCAAATGTGAGTACTTTATTTTATAGGAAATTTTATGGGGAATATTTTTTGTTTGAAAAACTTTTTCCTAGGACTAATATTTCTAGAGTTATTTTCAAAAAACTGATGGAGCTGACGCACCTAGGGGGTGTGACTTTTGATAGGTTGTTTTGGGTACCTCAAAAAAAACTTTCCACAAAAAAAAGCTTCTGTCCCTCAAAATGTTTTTAATTTTCCTTCATCGCCTGTACTATTGGTTGAAAGGTTGCAAGTTTTTAAAAATGGTACCAAATTAACCTGCATATGTCTCATATCTCTCGTGGACACTATGGTTTCATCGAAAATTTCAGACCATTTGAGTCTACGGAATTGTTTTTAGACCATCTGAGAACGAGAGACGTCATCCATCAATGTCGTTCATCAATTAAAATTCGATAATGTATTTGTTGACGTTTTCTTTCAAATTTTTAAATATAATATCTGTTGATAGTTTTCTAATAGAACAGGGCAAACTTGTTTTTTTTTTTTTTTGTGCATGGTGAAATTCAATCGGGACGTTTTAAACGTTGGTCATTATTTTGTTTCAATATTCCTCAACTGTCTTCTAATATTGACAGCTTGATTCTGCATTGGAATTGTATTCATTCTTATGAGAAGAGTAATACAAAACATTTTGTTATGTTACAGGGCGTTCTCGGTCGCTTACGATTATCCATCGTCGGTTTCAAGTACTCGGTGAGCTCTTCCACGATTAATTGCTTTTCTTATTTTTTCATTTATTTCTCGAACCTGTTGATTTCTATGAATTTTTTTTATCGTGCGTTTTCTCGTCGCTATGGAGGTATTCGTTTGTCAGTAGTCAGAAAACGATCACCACATATTTAGGCTCTCAAGACTGCTTTTATATTTGTTATCACTTCGCTTTTCCGATCTCGTGCTTCGTTCTCGTCGATAACCATGTGAACTTTATTCTTATGAATTTAGGTTCCGATCTCCTTCGTAACTTTCCTATATTGACACGTTTTCATCTTGTATTATCCCTTTACAGTGTGCAACGTTTCTCACAACTGAATTTTGACTTTCGATGGTGGTCGAACACTGCGAGAAACATATTCGTTTTAATATCTCTAGTAGTTTCCGACTGCGTTGAATGTAGTAGCATTAAGAACACAGCATTTCGATCTCTTTTAAACTAATTACTTGATTATCTTCGAACCTTCGAATCGGATCGAAGTGACAGCGTGTTTCGATTTTAATATAAGAATTTGTATCGTCCTCATTATCTCGTTATTCATTTTTTTTCTTTCGTGCTGTATGTTTATACAATAGAGATGGATCGTCGCGGTCTGCTTCTCGATACGCGCCGTACTAAAGAAGCGTTTTTCGTATCGCAAGGTTGTATCTAGACAAGTATTCGACACGTGAAAAATCAACTACTAATCGTAACTTAATCTTTATACTTTTTCCTTTCTCCATCGTTACTTTCTTTATAAGAAGAGAAAAATTGTATTAATTCCTAAGAAAACTGTTGTAAATTCGTTGTTATCATTTTTTTTTTTCGAATGTTATTCGTGTATAGTTTATAAAATTTGTTTATTCCATCGCTTTTTTTTTTTTTTTCTCAATGAAATTGTGTACAGTATTTATTTCATGTGTGGAAATTCGTGAATCTTTAGAGATTCTTTTTTTTTTATCATTTTTCACGAAGTCTTATTGATGACTTTAATCGTAAATTTTCTATGAATTTTACGAAATATCTGTATGGTACAAGGATTGAAAATAATACTGTACGAAGATATGATAATTACTGTAGATGTATAAGATTTTTACGTTTCTTCAATATTGATAGTTTTCTTTATGTGTATATAATTATAAATAGAAAGAGCACGACTCTGGACTCTAGTGCAATGTCAGTGACTCGAAGTTTTCGATGTTTTATTCGTTTTCGTCTCCTCATACATAACGATTCGTGTAATTCTCAAAATATACTCAATAAAGGTAAAAGTAAGATTGTTTCCTCTTATCTTGTGGTGTGATTTTATTTCGGAAGTGGAAGAGAATTTAGTTCTATACTTTACTCAGTTATACAATTGCGTGTAAGGATGGGGATATAGAGAGAGGGTCTCGAATGGCAATTAGAGGTGAGAGAGAATATCACAGGTGGTGTGAGGAATTTGCGGACGACAGGATTGGTAGAAAGAGGGTCTTGTACAGCGAATGAGAATCGAAATTTTTGAGATTGAGAGATGCTATAGAAAAAGTAGAGACAGGTCCTTATAGCGAAGAAGTGAAGACTGCGTAAAAGAGAAATTTCGACTCATGGAATGTAGATAACACTGAAAGTTCTTCAAATAAATTTCCATTAAGAAGTAGTCGATGACTCGTAACTCTCTTCTTTCGCTGTCTGAGAGTTGGTTTCATCAATTGCGGTCAGTATTTGTATCTGGTGAAAAGCTGGGTAAAATTGTCAGATTTTCATTTTTCAGCATGAAAAATGTCTGCTGAGTATCTATAGACTCTTGTTAGTCCTACACAAATACTCTAGCTAGACTAGTGAAACTTCATTTTTATTAGGATTGAAATAGTGCACGTTGCGATTCATCATGTTAAAAATTGAACAGAACTTTACAGAAACGCATTACTTTATTTGAAAAACGAGTCGACCGGTTTCGCAACGCGCGGTAACGCTGCATTTCTTTAAAGTTCTGTTTAATTTTTTCATTTTTATTGTTCGATTGGTAGAGGCTCTGCTCGCACAAAAATTGTAGAACTTTTTTAAAAAAGTTTTTATTAACGTTTCGACGCTTCTGAGGCGTCTTCTTCAGAATGGTACGAATAAGATAGTGATAAATGAACAGAACATGAACGACGATAAAAGAAAAACATGAAAGAACAAGATGATGAGTAATACTAATCATGAATTAGAGGGGCGTACGTAGAGCCTAATTTTTGAGAATCACACGTTTAAAATTAACATCGAGTACGATGTTTTATAATTTCTATACATTCACGGATTCTTCTTTTGCGAGTACACCTCTAACCCATTCAGAAAAATCGCTTTCACTCTAACTGGCCAAGAAGAACCCAGGCGAGGAACCTTGTGCAAGTGGATTCGTAGATCGAAAAAATTCATCCTATCATATGAAATAAATCAGAGTTATCGGAAACTTTTGCAGCTTCAAAAATAGGTAAATACTTTGAATAACCGTTTCTCTTCCCTCATTCTTGACGACAACCTTTTCCACCTCAGTTTTCAATACCTACAAACCAAAGTCAAAAAATCTGTACACCAGAAAACACACCGTCTTCTCAAGAAATTTAATGTTCTCATCTCGGAAGAACGTAGAAGTGTCAATACCTGGCGATTCCTCCCTATTAATGACAAATGGATCATAAATACAACAAGCCAATCAATACCGGACCACGTAAAAAGAGTCCTCCAAATGGGAAAAAATTTGCCATGAAGCCTCCCTCCTTGCCGATAGATAGGATAGTCATTGATACAGAATATGCTATTGATCAATGCAGAGTGCCAGAAACAAAGAAAGCATCCTCAAGACTCAAACTGGTTCACCATTTACTACAGGCCAAAAAGTTCACTCCAAAGCAGGACAACAACTACGATTTATCTTCCCTGAACACCGATATTGCAGACACCAAAAAATTCCTCAATAGTATAATAAGAACCTTCTAGTTTTAAAGGCAGATAAAGGGAATCCTACTGTTATTATTGATGAAGATGAATATTTCCATTAAATGATAACTCTACTTATAAAATTTTGCCACGCGACCCTACCACTAGTTTAGAAAATGATAGCTAATGAGATTGTAAAAACTATGTTTCATAGAAAGTATATTGACTATCCGCTCAAGAAATTCCTTACCCATCACAATTCTATATCTCCCAAATTATATGGCCTTCCTAAAATACACAAAACCGATGACCTTCCTCTCCGTCCTGTAGTATCTTTCACAAAATCCCCCCTCTACTCCCTATCCAGCTTCCTTGCCAATATACTCAGTAAAATATTATGAAATGACGATATTAACATTCGTTCCTCTCTTTCGCTTCCTGACATGATTTCTGACTTAATTTTGGATAATGATGATGTGTTTTTATCGATCGACGTGATTTCCATGTATACTAACATACAAGTTGACTTAGCTATAGATATTCTCAGTGTGACCAGATATACTCTTTTTAAGAGTATTTACTCTCTTTTTGAACAAAAAAAAAGAGTACTCTCTCTTTTTTTAAAATTCGTCAAAAATACTCTTTTCTGAGAAAGTTATACTCTTTATACTTACTCGTTTTTGCCCACTCAAGCGCTTCAAATACTCTTATTTTTTTCAAACGCTAGGTTTGATAAGCTTTTTTTTTTTTTTTTTTTTTGCTTGTCAATTTTGATTTTTGAGCGATACTCTTTTGTTTTTCAAAAAAATCTGGTCACACTGTATTCTACACGAAAAATGGGCCGATATAAAGCCCCATACTGCTCTTAATGAAGAATTGTTCTTTGAAGCCATTTCCCTCTGCCTCTGCAATAAGTAGGTCTAGGTAGTTATCTAAGCTTCAATGGTACTTTTTACGATCAAATTACTGGTCTAGCTATGGGTAGCCAGCTCTTTCAGCTATTATTTCTGAGATTGTTTAGATGAATTTTTTATGGACATGTATAGCTTTTTTAAGAATAACATTAAATTTATGACCAAATATGCTGATGACTCCCTTCTTATTGTTGATAGTAATGTAACCAATGATATTTTGACATTTTTAAACTCATTCCGTAATCGTTTAATTTTTACTTTTGAAAAAGACTATAATAAGATTAGTTTTCTCGATGTATCTTTAATTCGACCTTACTTTTCAAACATTTTAAGAAACCTACTTACACCGGCAGAATATAATACACTACCTTTCCAATCAACCTTTTCATTATAAATTCAATACTGCCGTAAATTTAAAAGAAAATTGGCTTAAATTATCTAGACCGGCTTTTCATAATGATATCTGTAATGAATTACGTACCTACTCTATTAATTAACAACGGCTGCCTCAGCATTTTATTAGATCAGTATTTGATTTTAAGCGTAAAGACACCTCTACTTACCTCTACCACTACCTACTAATAAATCTAAATTTTTCAGTCTTCCTTATGTTGGTCAAAGCAGTGTTATCGTTAGCAAAATTCTTAAAAAACTTGATGATAAGATCTGTGTCTCCTTTAAAAACTATCACTCCCTCGATAACATCCTCTTTTCCAAAACGAAAGATCCTATTCCTCTCCTCAAGAGATCTAAACTTTTATACAAAATTCATTGTTCCGATTGCCCTCTATCTTTATGTTGGTGAGACTCTCCAATATCTTGGAACGAGAATAACTCAACACAGGAAAGATGCGTGGGACCAGAACGATAACACGGCTTTAGCTCAACACACCACTGATACTAATCATAATTTCGATTTTGACAACTCTAAAATATTAGCCTACGAAAAAAATACTCGCAAAAGAAGAATCCGTGAATGTATAGAAATTATAAAACATCGTACTGTTAATTTTAAACGTGATACTCAAAAATTAGGCTGTACGTTTACGCCCCTCGTATACTCATCATCTTGTTCTTTTATATTTTTCTTTTATCGTCCGTTCATTTTCTGTTCATTTATCACTATCTTATTCGTACCATTCTGAAGAAGACGCCTCAGAAGCGTCGAAACGTTAATAAAAACTTTTTTAAAAAAGTTCTACAATTTTTGTGCGAGCAGAGCCTCTACCAATCGAACCGTAATCTTTTTCTCTGCACGGAAAAATTCATATCGTAATTCATTTTTATTCTTTGAGCGATAATCAAGATTTTTAAACAATTTTCATCGTGCCAATGTTCACGACTTCGTTTTCATTGCCGGTGGTTTCACAAGCCCAAGTTGAAACTATCTCGAGATCTGCCGTCCAAAGTTAAATTGTCGTATATGCACGAACAACGATCATGAAAAAGTATCAAAATAGATTGAAAAATATGTTCGGAAGAAAATCAGATCACTTTGTAGCTCTTTATCATTAGTTTTCAACGTAGAATTCAATTATATTAATCATTTCCCTCAACAAGCTCTCGATTCTCTGATACAGCACATCACAAAAATTGTCGTATATGCATTCGATCATCATAGTAGTAGCGTGTGAATACGAATCTTCGTCACTAACACACACGCAACAAATGCTCGAAATACCCAGTTTCGGGGATCGTTGGTATTGCGTACACGACAAATTAACTTTGGACGGCAGAGATACATAATCACAGAGCGCGAACACATTTGAATCGCCGCTTTTTGGATAATTGTCTAGAACTCTCGATCTACCTACCCCTACTTGCGTATGTCCATTGTGACGTCATATTGTTATTCATGAATCGTGAGAAATTCGTTACACCCTCTGCTGCTATAATGCCGGATCTTGCCTGAAATTTCCTCAACTTCATCGGCAAAAATGAGAAAATACGAGCTAAAAATAGTTTTTACACCCTATTCCTGTAGCAAGCACGCAAACGCAGCTATTTACGAGAAGTCTTCGTTCAACCGTGTGGTCTCGGTGGTCGAGCGGTTTGAGTGATAGACTGCAATGCCAAGTATAGCAGGTTCTAGTCCCGCTCCAGATATCCTTACCAACTCACCGAACCACATGAAGTCTGTTGCAGAGAGAGGCGAAACTACAACGCTGTCGCCGGTATCCCAAACCTGCTCAGATGATAGGCCTATCTTCTCGCTGAACTCAGGGCTGTAAAATGCCCGGCTAGCAATGCGAGGAGATCGTTTAGAAAAATTAATGATGTATCAAAGATTTAGAAATTATCGTCTGACTCCACCACACCTTTTTTTGGATGTTCATATACAAACGTAAAAATTAGGTAGTATATTTGCACTCCAAGCAAACTAATTCATGTTTGTTTATGAACAAACAAGAAAAGGTTATCAAGCTCTAGGCGGGCCACCGACGTAATTTCTGAAGGCTGGATAGAATATGCGAGGTATTCAAAGATTATGATGCAAACATCATGTAAGAGTTTTAACGATCACTTTCGAACATATTCTCTTGTATCTACTTGTAAAGACGTATTGGCCGTCAATAATTCGACTTTTATTATGACAGTATTTTTAAATGAAGGAAAAAAAACTGATGTTTTGTTTTAAATAATTTTATTTTATTTTATTTTAAAGCTACATTGACTGCACCAAATAGTATAAATTTTGCACATTTAAGTACCTACGTATTTTTTCCAACATCAGGTTATGGGCTAGAACTGGGCAGATAAGGTCATTAAGGATGAATATTCGTGAATTTTATTGTGTTTTCGAAATAGGTCGATTGGAAGTAGAGATTTTCCTCCGATTGTGTTCATTTTTTCATTTATTGTAGGCATCACCTTGTCAGGTGGTAGCCCTCGAAGTTTAACAATTTGGCAGTTTACATGCTTATAGTTATGTACAATTTTCTTAGGCATAAAAGTTTTCTTCTTCTTCCACGCGGTTTTTTGCCTTCCGTGCATAACTGTCTGGAATACGTAGCTCGTCTTCTTTCATCTTCTTTTTTTCTTCAAACTACTAAAAAATTGGATAAATTTCTCACGGAGAAATGGATCCGGACTGAGCTGCGTAGGTGGCATGGGAAGATGAATGTAACCACAAGGTTGAATCTTTTAGTCCACTCCAGACTTTCGAGTTTGCTACCTCCGGGTGAGTTGGATCTGTTTATTAAGTTTGTTAATCTTAAAAACCGGTGTTTTGAGGCTAAAACGTTAGAAAAATAAGAAACTATGCTCCCTCCAAAAAGTGAAAGCCTTCGCAGTCCGGGAATCAAGTACTGACGTCAGTGTTATCCAAAAGTTTCAGCCGCGGATTATAAATATTGTAGTAACGTTCAGTTTGAGAAAGATGAGTTGAATCTCTTGGAGAAGGGTTTAAAATTCACGTAACCGCAGACGCTTTGGCTAATGTCGTTGCGGACCTCGAAATTGAAATTGGGCCTGGTGTCAACACTCAGAAAGCTTGTCAGTAACATCCCCCTCCCACAGTTAAATTATCTTATTTTCGAGGTGTCTAAGAGGATTAAGAGGTGGCTCAGGGAGCAGGGTTTAACCATTACTAAGGCCGATAAAGGGAATGCTATTGTTGTAATGGAGAAGTCCTCATACGTTTCCAAGGTCTAAGACGCTATTGGTCAGTGTGGTGCAAAAGAAAATTCTTCTTTCAATTCTTCAACTCATGTCAAAGAGGTCAGACGTGTTGTTAATGACTGCGAATTTATTATTAAAACCCCTGTGCTCAAAAAGTTGCTCCTTGAACCCAACCCCATAATTCCGAAATTTGCGTCTGCACGTCCATACAACCATGACCTTGACACTTGGAAGAATTTCTGCTCTAGATCTCCCCCCTGACCTCGTACCCTAATTTCGGTTTCATGTCTTTGCTCTGGCCTGACCCCATCCCCTAATTCCAAAATTTGCGTCGGTACGTCCGCACACCTCCCCTCCCCCGGAGACTAAAGTAGATGTCTTATACTAGACCAAGAAGCGGAGCGAGTGAGCCGAGTTGGCTGGGCTCTTCTCAGTATACTAGGCCTGATATAATGAAGGTTGGAAGTTGAAATTTTTCAAAAGTCCCTAAAGTAAGTCAAGGTCAAGGTCATTGATGACGTCATAAAGCATCCCGGCTGGAGGTTGAAACTTTTCCAAGCCCCTGAAGTAGGTCAAGGTCAAGGTCATTGATGAAGTCATAAAGCATCCAGGCTGGAAGTTGAAATTTTTCCAAATCCCTAAAGTAGGTCAAGGTCGTTGATGACGTCAAAGCATCCTGACTGGAAGTTGATATTTTTACAAGTCCCCAAAATAGGTCAAGGTCATTGATGACTTCATAAAGCGCCACACGTCTGTCACGTCACGCAGTTCACAAAAACTCCCGGACGCGGACGTTTTCTAAGGATGTAATCCCCCTAGCAAAATGGATAGCGAGTTTCCCGCTAAAACAATTAACCTAAAGTTTTCTAAAATAGATTTATATGTACTAAACCAACCCTCGAAGTCATCAGCCTAGACCCGCGAGTGAGACCACCTGAAACAATTAGCCTAAAGTGTAGACTTATACTAGACCAAGAAAAGGGGCGGACGAGCGGAGTGAGTGAGCTCCCCGCAAGCTGTCAGCCCAAAATATTCTAAAGTAGACCTACACTAGACCAAGGGGAGGGGGGGGTGAACGAGCGGAGCATCCTATAAAAGACATGAAACATGATCTTTATTTATTTGGCTACGCCACAAAATCTTTTTGATAGCGGATCTGCACTCTAATTCTTGAAAATCTCATGAATGAGGCAGAAGTTAGGGGAGAGACACAAGGCAAAAAGTGCTATAAACTCGTCAATAAAGAGAGTAGACAGGTGTGCATAGACTAATAAGGTTCTGAAATACTCCTATGTAGTGGAAGGGGACGTGCTAACAACATTAAGGGAAACAAGAATAGACTCATGGAAAATTCAGGCTGGAAACCCACCGACAACTAATGCCACTGGTCAAGGTACGTGGACAAAATAAAGGAAGAGATAAAAAACACTACCGGTCTGATGAAGATTTTTTTCAGGAAATTTAGGGAGCCCATACAGGCGGGGAGACAGGATTGAAGACAAGGGTAGATTTAGGATCGGCGAAAAGAAGACAATTGTTTATGACCGACCTAACATTCTGAGAAAAGTTAAATTGAGAGTCGACACCGCTAACTTTCAAGGAAATCACGGACTTTCTGATTGTACCCCTTCTTGTTCAGAATAAGAACAGACTTACCTTTGTCGGCTTTCCTCACGACCAGTTGACGCTAGTTGATTTTCTTCTTCAATTTCTTCGCTACGTACATTCACGCAATGTCTGATTCAAAAACTGACAGAGGAGATCTGAAAAGAGTGCACTGGAAGATCGGAGACTAAATTAGTAATAGGTAGCGTTAGATTCATCCATCGATAGGAGGCTGTGCTTCAAGTCCTTCTGGAGAAGATTCCTCTTAGAAAGTGAAAATTCGACATTAGTGAGGTTTAAAAGACGAAAATAGAAAGTCTTAGAAGAAGCGCCCTACGGCCACGGGTGATTAGAATTTTCTTCCACGTTTTTCTTCAATTCGAGTGGCAGTTAGCTGTTTTGATTATTTCTGTAAGATCTAAACGGTTGTCAGGGATAGAGGTTAACTAAGGAGATTGGATTGAAAAAATAGGAAGTAAGGAAAATGGGATCGAAACGACAGAAGCGGTGAATTATATGGGCTGATAGTATTTGAAAAGATGGAAAGATTTGGGTATTGGGCTGTTGAGGCCAGAAAATTAGCACGGTAACTGGAGAGGAAGAACACGTGCCTCACCGCATAGTCTGAGTGAAGGGCTGGTGGGTTATAGTTATATCGTTTATTTCAAGCAGGAGGAGGAGAACAGGACCTCGTTTTAAATTTCCACCTCAATTATAATTGGATGTGTTTTTATATGCGGCTTAGAAAAATCTAGTAAATAGGTTTAGAAGATTTGTTATAATAATTCATCGAATTAAAGAAAAACATCAAAACTTTACTCACTCTTTCACAGAAGTCTCGAAGTAACACTCCAACGTTGTTATCAGTAAGCTCCCTCTACGTTCTCCTAGTCCATCTGGACCAACTTTTCTACTTTTGTCAAAACTTACAAAACTTTACTTCTTTAAAAAATACGAAAAATCACAATTTTCAGTTTTATTGCAAAAGGTCTTTTATACAATAGAATTCCGACTTCAACACTTCATCTTCTTCGATTTTCTTCAACAGCGCGTCACAAAGAAAGTCTTGATGGTGCGAACTAAATAGCACGTCAAAGTGCTCGACAGCTACTTTGAGAGCCTCATCAAACGTTACCTGCATACGTCGTCTGGTTTCCTCCTCCCCGTACTCGGCGAGCTCAAATACACCTTTAGCGATTTCCAATCGTCGTCTGTACACTTGCGCCGATTGCGGTACCTCCTTCAGCGATTTTTCGGTCTGTTTCAATAACTCCACTGTGAGCACCAGCTTCTTAACGAGTTTGCACTCCAATAGTTCTTCAACTTTTGACAGGTCATCTGAGGTTATATCGTAGAAAGTTCTCGATTTTGTTAAGACTCCGTCTTCACGAACACGATTCGGTTTAACGGATTCAATTTTCAGTTTGTTCTTCTCGCGAAGCCACTCTTTGTACACTATAGGGTCGTCTTCCAATTCGTTTAAGACTTGATCGAAGATTTTGGTGAACAAATGACTTTCATTAGCACTGGGTGAATTCCACGAAGGCACGCCGATCTCCTGGGCAGTGTGGTTGAGCAAGGAGTGAACCCTTCGTGTACAGTTTAATCTTGTCATCAGAGTGGCCAATAAACGGGCGTTTCTGTGTAGCTCAAGATCCTCCTTCTCATCTGACGGCTCCGGTAGGAATACGTGATCACCAGCCACAAGGAAGAGAAATTCGGCTGCCACTACAGAATCTACAGAATCGATATCTTCCTTTTCGTAAGTCGTCTCAGTAGCGTTCTCGGCTGAATTGAGTTCTTCATTCTTCTCAATATCCTGAAGATCTTCACCGCTTTCGTTGATTGGGTTTGAAGAAAATTGAGGTAGCGTCACTACACCTAATAAAAATACCAAAACGAACTTGAACGTTAATTTCGTCATGATAGAAAGTGCTCTACGTTAATGTACAATATTTCGATATAAATTAACTGACTAGATTTCCAATCTCATTAGCTCAGGTATTTATGCGAGCATTGTGTGTCTATCTGGAATACGTCGTCATTGGTGACATCGTCTACCCATTTCGCTAATCTCGGATTGAATTTCGTGTACGTAAATATTTTTTCTGGAAAAATATATCTAGCTTTTCTGCCGCATGTCACGTTTCTTAGTCGTTACTTATCGCGACGATATGTTTCGAGAAGATATGCCATGCAGAATTAATCTTCTTCGACATCGATCAGCTTTCCATGAACAAAAACGTAACAACGTTGTCAAGAGATAAAAATTGTATAAAATTTAAATGCGTAATGTGCCCATTGACGCATCTGTATTAGGGATTGCACTTGATTATCTCGCCAGTATCGGAAATCAAGCATAGAAAATGATGTTTAATAAGCCGCAATATTTTTTGAGCTCGAGAATTCTCATCTCCAAAATTAAGTATGAATCAATAGTTAGGCATGCTCATTATAAAACAATTACTTTTCGTTTAATGATGTGATTAAGTAACCGGTAGCTCTAGATTTCCTTTCCCCTCGATCGAATTGTAAGGCAGAAGGTGCGCAGACCGTTTGTCTCACCGATTACGTATTTTTTCAACTTTTTGATTTTCGATTGTCTCAGTCTTGAAGGGACTTGTAAACATGCTTTATTCTGCGAATGATCATTTCTTCTGTTTTTTGCTGTTTGTTCCACCCCCTTGTCTTTCCGACAGAAAAAAGGAGGACTGGGCTGCATTCTTACAAAAAGTACAATAGCCAATTTTTCCGAGTTCTTCTTGTAGTGTGAGTGGTAGAGCTCAAAAATTATCAATCTCTGTTCATAACCTACTAGACTTGATTGTTCGCTTCCTCTAAATCATAGTCATCTTCTTCCTTAAGTTGGAGTGGGGATTCTTCAGCGGTGACTTCGCTTCTACTTCTGTTCGAGGGTACTACTCAAAAAATTCCGCGTTCACGTCCGCGAAAATCCTTGCCAGAACTAACGTAATTTGGAGATTTAGGTGTCCTAAAATTCTAATAGAGGACGAGCGTCTCCGAAGACAAGCGGGATAATAGAGGCCATCGCAGGTTTGCAATGGCAGCGGGTAACCCGCAACCTCCCGCGCTCGCAATCACGTTGGCGCGAAAATGGCCCCTCGGGAAATGAGTTGGCTGGGCTCTTCTCAGGATACTAGGCCTGACATAATAAAGGCTGGAAATTGAAATTTTTCCAAGTCCCTGAAGTAGGTCAAGGTCATTGATGACGACATAAAGCGTCACACGTCACGTCACGCAGTTCACAGAAACTCCCGGACGCGGACGTTTTCTGAGAATGTAATTCTTTTAACAAAATGGATAGCGGGTTCCCCGCTAATACTTCATGAAGATTATAGAGAGAAGATGATTGACTTGACCACATCAGATGGTGGACCCATTTAGAAGACTTGGGACATTCTAAGGCAAATAGAACAGCGGGCGTCTGGAAGTTTCTGTGAACTGCGTGACGTCACGTGACGTGACGTTTGACGCTTCATGACGTCATCAATGACCATGACCTTGACCTACTTTAGGAACTTGGAAAATTTCAACTTCCAGCCGGGATCCTTTATGACGTCATCAATGACCTTGATTTTAACTTCCAGCCGGGATGCTTCCTGACGTCATCAATGACATTGACATTGACCTACTTTAGGAACTTGAGAAAATTTCAACTTCCAGCCAAGATGCTTTATGATGTCATCAATGACCATGACCTTGACCTACTTTAAGAACTTGAGAAAATTTCAACTTCCAGCCAAGATGCTTTATGACGTCATCAATGACATTGACATTGACCTACTTTAGGAACTTGAGAAAATTTCAACTTCCAGCCAAGATGCTTTATGATGTCGTCAATGACCATGACCTTGACCTACCTTAAGAACTTGGGAAAATTTCAACTTCCAGCCGGGATCTTTTATGACGTCATCAATAACCTTGATTTCAACTTCCAGCCGGGATGCTTTATGACATCATCAATGACCTTGACCTTGACCTACTTTAGGGACTTGAGAAAGTTTTAATTTCCAGCCGGAATGCTTTATGACATCATCAATGACCTTGACTTTACTTTAGTGACTTGAAAAAGTTTCAATTTTCAGTCGGGATGCCTCCTGACGTCATCAATGACATTGACCTTGACCTACTTCAGGAACTTAAGAAAATTTCAACTTCCAGCCAGGATGCTTTATGACATCATCAATGACCTTGACCTTGACCTACTTTAGGGACTTGAGAAAGTTTCAATTTCCAGCCGGAATGCTTTATGACATCATCAATGACCTTGACTTTACTTTAGTGACTTGAAAAAGTTTCAATTTTCAGTCGGGATGCCTCCTGACGTCATCAATGACATTGACCTTGACCCACTTCAGGAACTTGAGAAAATTTCAACTTCCAACCAGGATGCTTTATGACGTCATCAATGACCTTGACTTTGACCTACTTTAGGGACTTTGAAAAATTTCAATATCAGGCCTAGCATGCAGTATACTGAGAAGAGCCCAGTCAACTCATTTTCTGAGGGGCATTTTCGCGCCATGTCATCGCGAGCGCGCGCGGGAGGTTGCGGGTCCCCCGCTGCCATTGCAAACCTACAATGGCCTCTAATTCTTTGGAGGAGGCGTGCTGCTTTGTAAGGGTTTATGCTGTAGTCATCCGCAAAAAGGCGCTGGGTGAGTGGAAAAAAACACATCAACTGATATCATTGATTGCTATTATAGAGAGAGAAATAGACGCTCCAAACTTCTCCTTGGGGAGCGCCATTCTGGATGGTCTGGTGAAGAGAGAGTTGGTCTTCTATCCTGACGGTAATAGTTCTGTTGTAGAGGAAGCGTTGAAGCAATTTTAGAAGTTCTCCTTGAGGCCTATTTAGTGTAGTTTTTGGCAGATGTGATGGCGGTAAATGCGAGGGAAGGCTTTTTAGAGATCGAAGAAGATAGTTTAGAGAGCAGATTTGGTGAGTTTGGTATCATTGATTTGTTGCTTTAAGTTAGATAGTGCCTGTAAGGTGTTTCGGCTTTCCTTAAAGCCATGTTGACAAGGAGCAAGTACATTGTGAGAGTCGAGAAACCATGTAAGTCTTTTGTTTAGGATTTTTAGTATAGTTTTCCCAAAAGACTAGTGAGTGCTATGGGTCGGTAGGATTCAGGAAGCGAGGGGTTTTTCGAAGGTTTCAGAATGGGGAGAACGATTTCTAGTTTCCATGATTCTGCCTTGAAGGAGGATCGAGTTGCACAAGAAAAGTAAGTATGATGGAGCGTTAGAATTTAGATTTTTCAGCCTAAGAGGCATTTTTGAGATTTTTGTGGATGGCCAATTGGAATTCGGTGGAGGCCCTCCAACCAGAAGCGCGTAAAGGAAAACTGGAAAAATGAACATTAATGAGGTGAGAATGATACAACAAGCCATTCAAAGTAATTCAGGCGGATGTGAGTGATGCAGTTGGAGATCGATCAGTACTGGGCCGCCTTAAAATCGGTCTAAGACAACTGACGAACGTTTTAATGGAAAAGTTGAAGGTCACAATTGTGCCGTCAAGACTTTCGTCCAGAATTCTCAAATGAGGTCATTTTCCAAGTAGGAACAGCTCTACAAAACGGTGGTTCATACACGTCGGGAAAAAAGCCGAAAAGAAAATAAAAATATTTATCTAGAACGTCGAAAGTAGTTCTAATCTAGACGTTGAATATTCATAAGGGAGTTACTTCTTTTTCCCTCGACGAAGAACTCGTATACACGTTTCTTTCACGAATATAATTACACACCTCGGATAAATAAATGTGGGCCGATGTACATAAAAACATACGTATCGAAGTTCCTCTCATCGTTTTGTTTACACAGTTGAAGCGAACAACTGCTGTGTTTTTCTACTTTTTGTGCTTGTCAAAACTGCAACCTCTATCTATTCATTATAGTATACAAGCTCGGTATATACCTATAGCCCAGCCAGCATTTTAGGAACAATAATCGTATCGAAGAACGCCGAATATCGCGATTGATCTATATTTGACTCACAACGCTCAAACAATATCAAACGCTAAAAATGACAAGAATTATGGCAAACGCGTGTGTTTTAGAGAGAGACAGTGTAGTGTACGTGGATTGGGAAAGAGATATAAAATAATAATTCGCGTTTTCTCGATGATGATCTTCCAATTGTGTACGTGTTGCTTCGGCTTTGGAAGCAAGCGAAACAACGCTGCTAAACGTTTATTGAATGGAAGTCAGACGCCAAATACGAAACCGAAAGAGGAATATTATACCGTCCATAAGGTGTCTAGGTAAGACTCTCCAATGTTGTTTTCTATAATCTCGTATGAACGTATGTGATCGGCATCTTTTTACAGTTTTGGTAGAGGAGTATCTCACGACGACGATGGCACCTACAGCGATTACGAAACGATCATGGATAAGAATCAGGTCGGCCCTCCGCTTAAGAACGTTCCCTTGCCAGGTTGGCCTCTTCGGAATGGAACCGCTCAACATTTCAGCGAAACTGGTACGGTTCAGTTTGACTTTTGAAAATACAGATCTTCGCTAGTTTATGAGATACGACAATAAATTCTCTAGAAGTGGCCAGTGATTTGGAGGAGTCGATAGCGCGTTCCCCCCAAGGCAGTCCGGTTGTGAAGAAGCGTGGTCATTGGGGTCGAGTGTTGATGAAAACAAAGCGGGAGCAGAAGAGTCCTCCTGGCTTCCAGTCTCTGGCTAGTGTCAGCATGATGATGTTACCTACCATCACGGTTGGTGAGTCGATAAATTCGATGGTGAGTTTTTTCTTATTTCATTTTGAATGAAGAAAACAGTCGCGAGCGTAGGTTTGAGGTTTGTTTACACAGATGGTGCAGCTTACCTCCAACGAGGAAACTTCATCGAGACGGTCTCGTATATTTTGAAGAAAGTATTGATTTGTGAAGGGCAAGTTCAAGGAAATGGAAAACTTGACTGTTTGCGAATAGTGTCGTCTTTTCGAGGTCAAAACTAGCAAAAACAGTAGGGTTTCCGGAATATAGTCTGAGAAACCTTCCATAATAAATTTTACCGCAAGATCTTCAATGAGAATAGGGGCGCTCCTCTCACTATGGAAAATTGCAAACGCATAAGTACCTATAAAGCAAACAAACAAGAAAACAGAATGGCCTCCCTCCCGCTCTAATCGTCGTCGTATCCTTTGCCCCGTGGTGAGCCTAGTGGCCCATCGGCTGAGCCAGATTTCGATGTATCAATAAGCTTTCTTCTGGGCCTCCCTCTGCTTCTCTTTATTGTTGAAGTACATTTCATTGCCATCTTTGGTGGTCTCCATTTCAATGAACTACTAGTGAAAAATCTTCAGTTCATGGCAATCATAATTAATATTTTCGATTTCATATGTGTGTAGGCCGCCAACCTGGATGATCCGACCCTAGCACGTCGAAGCAGTGTACGGAAGAAAGACAAACTATCATCATCCGTACCTCAAAGTGGGAACTGTTGGATGAAGTCCCAGAGTATGTTGGTAGGTCTCGCTTGATTATTGCTCCCCGGATTCAGTGAAATTCGACTTCATTTTGACACATGTTCAAATAGGAAGTCAATTCGGTCGTCGACGACAGCGAGGTCAGTGACCGCAGTAACGATAATGTGGCTCGTCAGTTCGGTCTGGATACATCGTTGTACGATCGTACGCATTTATCCAAGTCTTCCGAAGCGGTGAATAAAGCGTGGAAATCGATGGAGGACTTCGCAGCCGATGACGCTTTTGTCGACCTTCCTAATGGAACTGTTCATTTTTTCGCCTCTTATAATAAAAATAACAAGAAGTAAGGTTCTAGTCTAGTTGAAGCTCTGAAATGAAGAACTTTTCTTGAGGTGTTGAAGATAATGCGTGATTAAAGCTTCTTCTGAGTAATCCAAGATCCTTTGGAGATTGCCCAATTGAGAAAATTATGCGATCAATGTCACCGGCTTCCTACTTGGAATAGGAAGAAAGGAAGTGGACAATTGTCGTTTGTTCTACTTTTACTCTCTATTGTTCCATTTTTCCGGCCTCGATCTTTTAGAAGTGGTGACGTACACGTTTTTTTTCTTAGAAGCTCTTGACTGCTGCACTCGGGTTATAAACTTGATGAGAATCGATTTCCGATGCATTCGATGTAATTTCCTGCTTTTAGATGAGAGATGATGTATTGGAGGTTATCAACAATGGAGGGTGCAATTTCGTGGATATGGTGGAGGAAAAGTGTGAATGACTTATGGGGGTGGAGTCGAGGCTACAATGTTCGCATGAGAGCGAGAAAAGGTTGGAAAGAAGGTGAGAGTGTGTGAGTCACGTGTGACCAATTTCGTGACGGCGGGACTCTTGATGTGATGAAGCCCATGCGATTTAATTAGGCTGATTTGTTTAATGAGATTTGATTTTACCAGAGTGTGATCTATTCTTCAGAGGAGGATGGTGTGGGTGAGATCATTTTTAGAGAAAAGGAGACGAGAGGAAATTTTGTGGCAGTTTTGGTGGCTGAATCAATTCTATCGTTAGCTTGGATCTTGTATGGCTGGGAACCTGAACAAAACTTATATTGTCGTGAATTTACGACAGGGTTAAGAGATTACAATAGACAAGTGAAAGAATGGAGTGCAGTGTAAATTGTAAATTAAGTCAGTGGCGATTAGAAAAGTGCGACTTGGTGGGAAGAGAGGGTTGGTATTGTTTGAAAGATGGCTAAGATTTCGGTCGTTGAAATTAATACGGAGGAGCGGAGTTGATAGGTACAGATTTTTTTGCCAATTGAAAACTCAAAACCGACCTGATTTTCTACTTTTTTTTTCCATTTGTGGAACATAGGGTAGTAACAGACCGTGAAAACCACATCAGTGGAGGGTGAAGAGGATGTGGTGAGTCGCTAGTTCCGTGAGGAACCGTTTCTCAAATCAAACAGAACTGAGAATAGGCTTGATTTATTCAAGTTTTCTTGATGGATGAGGGTATCAAGTTTGGCTAAGGCCGTGGTCATACTAGTCCCGCTTGGATTCTAAAAATGGGATAAGTCGTTTATCAAGACTTTTTCTGGATTTTTGGCTAAAGTACTTAGTAAGGAGATTGGTCGGTAGAGAGGAGGAAGGGTTGGGTGTAAAAGTTTAGACTGATCGACTTTGACATGATTTCGAACTGATATTGAAATCCGTTGAATTGACGTAATATTGTAACACTTGTCAACTACATTGCGAATCAGTTGCGTCGATCTGTAGTCGATTTCAAGTCTACTTCGTCTCGCCATGCTTGTAACATTCTGCATTTCTGCATGTTTGGTGACCTCACTACTCACAGACAGAAGCCATTATCAGAATCTATATGATGAAGTCCATTCAATCTCATAATATGCCTGACCGTTATGGCAATGGTTGGATGGACGAAATTTGATGGAATTAGTGATTTTTTTTTGTGAAGGGAATGGATGAGAAAGAAGAGCATGTTGTTGATAGTATTATGATAGGTAAGACGACTTGAAGTGGAATTGAAGGCAATGTTGTGAATCAGGGTTTGAGGAAGTTGTAAGATAGAGGTGAGGAGAGTTGCAGTCGAGGAAAATCGACGAAAATATTCGGCAGTTAGACTTGGAGTAGGGCTAGGGCGAAAAGCGCCCGCGCAAATAAGAATGGCGGAAATTTGAACTATGTATAGAAATGAGAAATATAGATGATTCATGATCAAGGATAGATTGGACTAAGATTGAGAAGTGATGAAATCATTTAAAAAAAAAAAATAATATTTGACCTATTCCAAGATAAAGGCAACTAGCAGCAAAACGCAAATCTCCCAGAAGAGCGAAAACTGAGCTTAATTGCTACCCTTCAGTGCTGCCAGATCTATGGATTTTTGGTCCTTAAAAGTAAGGATTTTGCGTGAAAATACGAACTTCTTGCGCTCGAGGGAAAAGTACCTTAGACGCTCGTATGAGAGATACTTTTCTCCTGGTCGTTATAGGCTGATACAGCATTCTTCCGTAAATATCGATTCGATCAAGGGAAAAGTACCTCAGTTGGCTCTATGAGAGATACCTTTCTCCTGATCGGTAGTGATGACTTTCAAGTGTGTCAAAATCTGTTTTTAAAAAATTACGGATACGGATTTTTGGAAATATCAGGCAGCACTGCTACCCTTTCCCTGAAACTGGTACTTGATGCTAATAGCCTTTATCTTGGAACAGGTCACAATTCGTAATTAAGGAGGTATTGGTAAAAAGGCCTCCGTTCCATGAGAAATACATTAAACGAAGGCCCTTCTCACAGATACTTTTTCAAGTTCTCAAATGTGGAATAAGGAGAGTGGGTCTAAAATTTTACATCTTTTTCTTTTCTTCATTCAAGAGGGAAATGACTGGAAGAGCCAGAAAGTCATGAAGTATCTTGGAACAAAGATGAAAAAACAAGCTGTTAGCTTGATCAAATAGAAAAATGAAATGGAGGGGGGGGGATCATTAACTCAACCGGCAGCTTTCCAAGAAGAAAGGGAACCAGTTGATGAAAAATACGGAACAAACGATGGGGTCGGATCCCTGGCAGAGTGGACTCACTTCTCTTGAATTTCAACTAATGTACAGTAAAATTTTCAGATTATTGTTACGGATCGAAAAAATTGAAGGACTAGCTCCCAAAGGACCGAGCCGTTTAAAATACGACTGCATAGTGAAGTTGACCATCCTACCGCACGAGAAACATATTAAATACACCAGAACCATTCCAGCGCACTCGACTCTCGATTTAGATGAAAGTTTTATATTCAGTATAAAGGAGCCGACAAAGAAAGTTCTTCGGTAAGTGGCATGTGCTCAACTCCCAATTTAAGTGCCGTTGCCGCTGAAAAATGAATCGAAGTTAAGTTGAAAGAGTTGAAAGAGCGGAAATCCTCGAATTTTATGAAGACCATTCTTCTTTTCCCTCTGAATCAAATGAAAGTGGAATTGATCCCCCATTTCGATCGATTGAACTCTTTAAAAGGGAGTAAATCGGATTTGTGAGTGACAAGCCCTCAAAATTAATTCATCCTAATCTATTAAAACAAGGGAAAGAGATTCTTTGAATTTGTGAAGGAAGTTCTCATGGCGTTACTGCGCGACGCTCTGGGAAGGGGCAGTTGAAGGTTCCTCCCCAACTGTTCTCAATCATTTGGCAAAAGGAGAGAGATTTGTTTTTTCATATCTTACCTCCCTCTCCTCCCATCGTTAAAAATTCCGTTCATCGCCAGATGGTGAGCTTTTCTGGCAGAAGATTTTTTTATAAAATACATGCTCAGAATCTTTTTTGTATCGATTATGGATCAGCCTCGAACCTCAAAATATTGAAGTCGTTATGAAGGCAATGGAAAGTCTCTCGAAGATCCCCCCCTCCCCGTGCTTGAAGCTCTTATTTGCAAATACCTCCAGACACAAGGTTTGTCATCCGCTAGGAGCGTAACGTTTCCTCCTCAAATCTCAGTCGCCCACCATACGATAGGTCTTGTCTTTATGTTTTTTTCGATACCAACACAGACGTACAAAGCTCTACAATATTGTATTCGATTTTTTAGTATTTCTGTGTACGATCCAGAATTCCAAGGAAAATATGATGCTGTAGGACACGTACTTTTCTACATCGAGGACGCATTGAACAATGAACAAAAGTCTCACGTGATGAAACTATACCGACAGTCCTTGGTATCGGGATCGCATTCGTATTCGGTAAGGCTTCCAGACAAGTTCAATAATGTATACGTGTTTAATTTACAGCCGGATATCCAGTCTGGAAGTATGAAAGTCTTCCTGAGTTACAATAAGAAATCCGAAGTTCTCAACGTATTCATTCACGAAGCTTACAATCTACCAACGTACTCCGGTAAGATCAGTACGCATCTTAAGATCATTAGAAAGAGGTCTACCTGGGTGCAATGCCGTCATTGAAGTTCGAGTGGTGAGCAAAGTTTCTGCTACTTGTGAATTTTTCTTGTTTATCTTTTGCAGGGAAATACAAAAGCTATCTAAAGCTCACACATCATCTGGCCGGACGGAAAGTTAAAGAAGTCTTCTCCCCGTACGTGCCAGCCGCTCGTGAAGTACGTTACGACTTCTCGGTCGATTTAAAAATCGATTTGAACGCGTTGCAAAATAATTACGCGGTAATCAGCGTCAAGATAAAAGGTTTTTTGAAAAAAGACATTCTGGTTGGTCGATTAATTTTGGGTCCGTTTATGTACGCCGAGTACGGTCAACACCTAACACCATGGGGAAGGGTGCTCATAAACAAAGAAACAGTTTCGCATATCTTTAGAATGTATTTATGAATTCGAGAATATTTTTTGTACGAGGTATAATTGTATATAGTTACATTTTCCAAAGTAAATCAAGTTCTATTCAATTGTGTGAGGTGTCTCTTCTTTCTCCTTACCATCGACGACGTTTTGAATAAAATGAACTTGGAAGGGTTAGCAGAAACGAAATGGTAGGTCATGGGACGAGACGTTGAGTCAGAGTGACGACGTAGTGTGACGACCAAAAAACGCGAATACATCAGACTAAAGCTGTACCTGTACCAGGAGGGGAAGGAAGGAAGAAGATGTAAAGAAGAGAGAGCAGGAAGGTGATAAGGACTGGATCACTAGATAGAAAAGGAATCAACAAAATCTAGGAGAATCATCATTAGAGGTGAGATGGATATGTTTCTTAATCAAACTCGAGAACGATTTCATAGAACAGAGCGCAGTCTTTGGCGAGGTGAAGCTTGACTTTCGACGTTCAGGAAAGTTTCCACTTTCTCTCTCTCTCTCTGAGGAAGTTGTGATGTTTCTCTATGACTTCCTTTGAGAAGGCAGTGTTCATCTTCGTTTCAATATGTCCTCCAACTCTTATGTTCAACTGTTACTCGGTTTCGCTGACGTAAGTGACAAATCAGTCTATAGATTCCGCTTATTTTATTAGAGAGGGCATCAGGATCTTCAACTCTAGAAAGAAGGGATCTGAGGGAGTTATGAGTCTGAGAGGCCACACCAAACCTTATAAACATCGAAAAACGGCCTAGCTTCTATGAGAATTTACCCAAATAAGAAATGGAATTCACTTCCATTGGTCTGTAAAAGAGCCAAGGTCTTGGGAGGGAGCTTACAAAGTCTCACTTTATGGGTCAGTTTTCTCTGGACGAGATTATTCTCTTCAATCATCACCCAGTTGGCTTGAGGAGCCAAACCGAATCGGAAATTAAATTACCGGCGCGTAAGAATCTAATAGGACTTGCGATGGTCGATTTTGAGACACTTAACATCCCATTTTCACGTATAAATCGCAACTGGTGGCCCTAGAACGAGTTCAAAAAATGTCAAGATCAAAGGCCCAAGCGCCCGCGGAACTAGGGAGGAAAGAGATTTCAAGGTCCACTGAAGTTCAGAGAGGACCTTCCCACTTTTATGATGAAGTTTTTTTTTCACTGTTATTGAGGGCATCTTCATCCACGTATCTATTCGTGGATATCTGCAGTAAACCCCCAAAAGAACTTAGGCGCCACATCGAACAGATAATTCTCCTTATTGTTCATGAAGACCTTGGATATCGAGGAAGGCAGGGGCCTCCCATAGGAAGTTCATAGGAAAATTGATATCTATTAGTCAGTTGACAAACGGAGACCGGACCCTTGAACTTAGAGACAAAGTCAGGAGGCCCAACAAGTTCACTCATCATATCACACTTGAAGGCAATAAATGCCTCTACCGGTATATTTGTGTATCGAACAAGATGAATTGAGAAGAGGACGACAGAGCAGACTGCGCACTGTTTAATTGTTGCACTAAATTGTAGGGATTTTTCACAGTCATTTTAGACGAGAAGTCCCAAACCCGATTGAAAAAGAGGTACACTGGCCTGATCAGACCGTTCTCTTGGTGAGTTATAATTAACTTAGAGAAGCTGATGAAGACCTGCGGACTGATGACGTCGACAGTCTCATTTCTGCGTTCGCTGTGCAGTAAGTGATGAGAATCAAAACTGCGAACGCTTTCATTGAAGGAGTTGGAGCAGTGAAAGTCCTCGAAAAAATACGGACTTTTTCTAGAGAAAGTTGCGTGGAATATGGATTTTTCGGGCTCAAGGGAAACGTACCTTACTTACTTGTACGAGAGATACTTTTCTCCTGATCATTATGGGGCTAATACCACAGTCTTTCGTGATTCTGAGTCGATTGAGAGAAACGTACCTTAGTCACTTGTACAAGAGATACTTTTCTCTTGGTCATTATAGGGCTAATACCTTAGTCTTTCGTGATGTTGAGTCGATCAAGGGAAACGTATCTCAGCCAGTCTTTTGAGAAATACCTTTCTCTTGATCGTTATTGATGTCTAGAAAAAATGGCGGGTACAGATTTTGGCAGCAATGAGTTGGAGACTTCTTTAGTAATTTCATGGCCTGCTTTTTTGTTGGAGGGAAATTTGATAGTGGTACCGTTCTGAGGGAAAAAGGTCTCGACTTTAGACTGTATTCAGTTCTCCAAAAGACCATGGACGTAGCGCCCTTGTCCGCTCATGAATAGTCTTAGCCTTCCAACAGAAACGAATCTTTAAAAAGTTGTGAAAGGCAGCGTTCTTGTGGCCGAAGAGACTAAAAGCTACAAGAGAAGCCATCGAAAGTAATGTCTGAAGACGCGGTTTCTTGATAGATACTCAACTTATGGCAACCTTTAGCGATTGAAATGGAGAGATCAAGGACCTACCTTTTTCTTGCCTCAACTATGGGGAACTGTTCGCTTCCAGTCGTATCGATGTACTGGATGTGGGTGATGAAGTCATTTTATACCTGGAAAATCTCAAAATTTGAACAGTTTCATAAACAGCACTGAGACGACTAAGCCCAGAGAAGATCCGAAAGAAATTCCACCACATTAGAGGAAATGGTATAATTTCTTATCGAACATGCATAAATTGAAAGATATCCGTCCAGAGAGCTGATATCCAAGAGAGAATATTAGCCTCGTCCAAAAGTTTCCTCAAGTAAGCGAGGGAGAGCAGTAACGCCGGAAAAACCAAAACAGATTGCGAAGGAGGTTCAATATTTTGAGGTTTTCGCGTGAGGTCGAGAGAGTTCTCAACGGAGCACTAAGAAAATCAATTGTAATTACTCTTCTTGAGCCATTGGTCGAGAAACTTGGGCAGCTGCAGGAGGGAGAAAAAACGCAAAATACGACAGGGCCTAAAACCCATAAAACGGGATGAGAAAGGATAGGAATAAGAATGGATTTCTTGAGAGGTGCAGTACAAATAAGCTACTCACTTGCCTTGATGGTTTTCCTTATATCCTGGAAATTCACAGAGAATTTTTGAACTGACCTTTGTTTTCATGATAGCTATTAAAACCTAGGGCCTTTTCATGACTAGCAACCGAGCTTGCCCGGTAGTAAAGTACGTTTTAGCATACATGGTAATCACTTCCAACTTTATGTAGATATACCATTGAAAGAATAAAATCGGATACATGATTTAAAAAAATATTATTCCGTGATTATGATCAAATCTACACATTTACAAATAAATATTAGATATTATGAAATAATGTTGAAACAAAAAAGGAAAAAATCACCTGAAGATAGTCGTCTTGTTTTGAGGGAAAAAGCCTTCGCTTCCATCAAACAATATGACGGCTCAACATTTAGCCGCGTGCTTGTGAAGAAGAAAAATCTCAGCTGAGTGACTAGAGATGGAAAAACGTGCGATGAGTACAAAATTGTCGGAAAAACAACGCGCCTGATCCAGTTTCTGGGGATTTTACCCGCTGCTAGTTGTTGATTTCAAAGGGGGCTCCATGACTGCCCATATTATGAGCAAAACGACCACGGAAAGAAGTGTTGGTAGAAAAACACAACATATAAAAAACAAGCTAAAACCTAGAAAACATAATTTGTATGGATCAACCGGAGACATATCCTCTTCGGCCATCTTGTCTCGCGAACCGTTAAAAATAATGCGGAGCTTGCAGAATTAAACTCGTTGTTAAATACGCGTTCATCATCCATCTTCTTCGTGCGTTTACATGTAATTGATAAACAAGCATTTCTCAAGACTCAAGAGCATTACACAAACCTATCTGCAACTTTTTCAAACATTCGAGCCTCCGACAGGCTATGTAAACAACATTGCAACATAAAATTTGCTTTGTCAAGTGAGTAGCAACACTCGGATTGACCAAATCTTCATCCGCCAAGGCCAAGAAAAATGTTTCTATTTAAAGAACTGGTAATTCTTCGTGACGACTATACATACAAAACTTGCACAAAGGTACGAAAAATGAAAATCTTGAGTCATGCTCCATCTGACACGACGTTCAAAGATTCCAAGTAATCCTGAACCTGAAGTTCTGCAAATTAAATTCGTAATTATTACCAGATTATCGAAGATTTTTCCGGTATAACACATATAATAGGTGTACAGGGCAACAAAAAATCCTAGAAGTGTTTGCTTCGTCACCTTTAATATCGAATCTAGATCAATCTGAAATCAATTACGGATTATAGCTCACGTACGGATATCACGTCATCAGCTCGTGACGTCACAACCATCCATATGATGGCTGTAACGTCAGTAGTACAGTTTGGGCTTTCCTGGGATCTTTCACTCCGCTCAAAAGCTTCCCAACAGTCTCCCTACGCCTAATACGAATACTGCTCAAGTTTCCCTCATACTAGGGCCTAGGCCGCCAAGTCACGGCTATCGACGTTATACTTGCACATTTTAGAATTTAAGGTATTACTCCGTAGCCTCCATTGTTTTTGGCTGTACAGTATTTTGACAGGAAATTTGTTTTGGTTTTCCCGCCGGCAGAGTTCGGAGGTCGAAAATTTTCCTAGTCCCCTTTTATCATTTATATATCAGAGATAGGTATAGCCCCTTCAGTCAACTATATATGTAATGCTTCAGACACCAATTGGCCTAGCCCTTTTAATGAGCCAGATATGCAACGCTTCAAACACCATAAGACTCAGAAATCTCTCAAGTTCCCTGCCTTCCTTCGTTGCACCTTTATGAAAAGAGGGGCAAGGGATTGATAGGATTGATCCCCCTTTTCTAGATCTAGTTTTTTGTACGTCCAATCTTTGGCTTAAAGTCGGCCTAACGTGTGACGCTGCACAGAAGCTCACGTGTCTTTGATCTTCCATACATTTATCAATTTTATCGGTCATTACATACCTAATCTATTCTACCAGAGAAAACGATCGAAAGTTATCTTATACGTGCTTTGCATTTTCTGATTATTCAATCCTTGTTACTTCGGTTATTACCTTACAACATCGTTCCTCTCCACTAGTATTTCTTAGCTAGGTGTAATTTAGCTCACTCGCTCCATTCATTCACCTAAACAGCCTTGCACGTCAGGCCTGAAGGCAAAGGATACATGTCTTGAAGTATGGAAGGTCGAAACTTTTTCAAGTCCCAAAAGTAGGTCAAATTCACTGATGACGTCATCGATTGAGGAAAAAACCAGCGAGTAGTGACAGTTTTTCGTACAATTTTCCCGGTTGTAGTCTCTCCCTAAAAATGTTGATGACGAAGGTGATCCAAACGAGCAGAGCGCCTTGTATAGTTTGGCCGTATATTCTTGTCTACAGTATAATCTATGTACGTAAACTTGTTTTTAATGTGAGAATTCCGTGCTCTGTTGTTATACTTTCTCATATTCTTGGAATATAAAAGAAAATTGGCTCAAGTTTTGACGTCGAAACGTTTTAAGCCTATCGTTTCCGTCAAGCGCGCATGTGCTAATGAAAGATGGGTTTATAAACCGTTTCACTCTACCTAGGTACACCTCGATCAGACATTGCGTCTCCGTATTCCACAATAGACGCAATCAACTGCCAACTATTCACCAATGTAAACAAAAGGTAAATGAACATATTGAAATAGAACACACAAATTATGAGTCGAAAATTCGTTTTATTATTCAGACACACGTTCACAGCTCAAATGTATACGTTTTCTGTACAGACCGGAGTACGAATATTATACCGATAAATTTTAGTAAGGCTTCATTTATAGTTGAGTCAACGCGTACTATTACTAGTTGCGATTTTCGAAAATATGATTCCGCGCGCAAATACATCCTCTGAATCAGTGTCTTTGATGACTCCTGTGGTACGTTTTCTAATGGAGCGTCCAATATTCGAATTATTTGTTATCGGTTTTGTCTTCTTTTTCAATTCTATTCTTACTTTATCGTGGCTGTGGTGCTGTGCAGAACAATGGTGTCCAAGTGTGGTGAAAGTGGTTCTTAAGTTTCTAGAAGTGGAGAACGATAGTGAGAACATAAACGACCACAATACAGATGATAGTCCATTGATTGTCTAGACTCTACTCTATAGATGGCAATATATGGAAAAAGAATTGCGAGGTAAGCTGATCTGAACAGGACTAGAGTTCACTATTTCCTCAACTTTCCCGATCGAAGTTTGAAGTGCGTTGAATTGTGCATGCTACCTTGCTGGTCAAGTTTCCTGTCATTCAGGTTTGGTACCCTTCCAACCGTTGGGAGAAGCTTAAACATGCAAGACCTAATTCAGACAGTAGGCGGGTTTTTGAGATAAATATTGAGCCCGATAGAATCTTAAGCTGAATTTATCTTTCAGGCTTCAGAGCTGGGCTAAAGCTAACCTAAGTTATCCCGTTGAAGAGAAATCTTTTCTCACTATGATCTAGGATCAAGTTCTGTTAATTGAGAAAGACTAGTTGAAGAAGGACTTGGCGTCATCAAGAAGATAAAGGAGGGACTCGAAAAAATTAAAAGCATGAAAGCATGGCATGGGGTGGGAACGCTTAATATAAAGCTACGGTAGTATAAAAGAGGCTTAGACTTAGTATGAGTCTTGTATAAAATTAATATGTGACCCAGTCTATAAAAACCCGGCTTAATTAGTATTTCATTGATCAGCAGAAAGGTATCTATGCTACATATAGTTTAGTTACTTTTCTGCTGATTGATACAATTCTGATCAAGCTGAGTTTCCGTAATTTGGGTCACATATACTGTAAGAGGTGGAAATACGCGATGACGTCGTAAGTGGCCTCGTTTTGAATTGACCCTGTGACGTCACAATCGGATGACGTCATCGATCAGTTTTCGCTGGACAGCGCCCTGCGACTTTTTCACAAAACTTCCTAAAGAACAGGTTCCCTGTTGGAATTTCAGTCTTCGGCTACATGTGATAGGGGAGGGACTTGTAAGAATTTCAACCTCTCTTGGACTTGGACTTTTACCACTGGAACTTGGGACGATATTTGACATAGACCATTTTTGCCTATTTGAATTTTTTCTGGACACCACATGGTTGAGCATTTCTACTCATATGAGGGTTACTTGAAAGAATTCGCGCTACACATGATGAGAGGAAGGTCTTGAAAACATTTCGACCTTTCTTATAGACTCGGACTATTTTTACTGCTGGAAATTTGGGGGAATGTTAGACAGACCATCTTTATAAATTTGGATTTTTGCTGGACACCACTCAGCGCACGACAGATTTTTCGAAATATCCCCCCCCCCTCCTCGACATAAAATAGGTTTCTTATTCAAATTTCGACTTTCGAGCTAGGGATATTGTTCTATGGATTGTGACGTCACAGGGACTCCGTTTCCCATGGAACTGTGAAGCTTGCGAGTTCCCACTCCCCGTAAAGAATTTGTGTCCCTTCTAAAGCCCTGGGAAGAACTACCCATATTTTTCCCATGTGAAGCCTAATTTAATTCCCCTAAATCCCATTTGAATACCTCGTTCTCCTTCTTGGAAGCCCCTGTCAGGGAAGGAATCAACTGGACTTTATCTGGAGCCTTGCTAATTCCATAGAACTGAAAGATGGCGCCCTGGATGAAGCCTTGTTGATTCCCCTTTTTCATGATGGGCTCCAGAGTGAGGCCCCGGATGAAGTCCTGCTGGTTCCCTCCTCTCATAATGGGCTTTAGAGTGCGACCCGGATGGATTCCTGTTGGTTCCCTCTCCTTATAAAGGCTACAGAGTGAGGCCCCGAGTGAAGCCCTATTGATTCTCTCTTCTGATAATGGGCTTTAACCGGTCTTCAAATAGGGAAAATATGGGTAGTTTTCCGCAAGTCTTCAACTGGGAACAACGTTTATTGGGCTGTCATCGCAGAGTTTGCAGTGGTTTTTGCTTGTCATCTAGATTTGCCTCATTGCTTCACTTTCCATCCTTACCTTTCATAAGCAGTTGAGCTGAAAATATCTCACTCAATAAATTGCCCAAATCGATTATCTATTCGTAAGTGAATAGTACAATGGAATTATTTTGGAAAACAGTCGGCAAGATAGATCGTGTTTTTTCCAATCTTTAGCCGGTACATCATCCTCTCGAACCATCGAGGAAGAAATTTCCTGTGTTTTATCGGTACCGGTACGCAAATTCGGTTGGTATGAGGTTGAAGCTCGATTGAAAATTCTGCAGAATGACGCAATTTTTAAAAATATATCGATATCGATTGTCAGAAAACGAAGGAAACAATGCTCGAACGATACGCATGTAATTTTTTACTCGAATAATTCGAAAGACGAGGAAAAAGAAAATAAAAGAGAAACAAATGCATCGCTCTACGTCTGAAGTTATATAGTACATTTCATAGATTTAGCTAATATAGCAAAATCTTACACATTACAGTCGAGTAGACAGAAATGAAGATCGTGACCGCGTGACTCAAGTTAGCTAACCTTTATTGATTTATTGATTCGATCGGTTCATGTGTTTCTGTGCATCCATGACTAATCGATCGGAAAAATTCCAGCGGCGTGGCCAGCTCCTTCGATTGTTTCGAGATTACCTAGTAATATTTGTTATTTCGATTTTAAGAAAAGTATAATATTTTAGCGAATATGTCCTCCGATTCGGAACCTACTGTCCACCGTATGTGGGCAGAAGAGACTTTGTATCTAGAATTATTGGTTACCGCGACTCTTGTCATTCTATTCGTTGGATTAGTTATGATCGTCATCGTGTGTTTGTGCTCGGACTTGATGAATTCCAGTGTGACGACAGAATCTCAACGTATTGACAGTCTGTTTGTAGCGCCGATTGAAGTGATAGTATTGGGGACAGAGGCACCAGACGATGATATTGTAAAGAATCAACAAAAGGTAAGACACGAGAATAAAAAATTGAAACAGTCGTAAAGGGCTTTTTCATACTTGAGAAAAATCTCAATGATTTTCTCGAATTCCTCTTTTTTCTCTCGAGGTCTGTTTCTGTTTTTCGTACTTATCGAAAATTTTTTGGGAGGCTGTTTTTACTGGCACTTTTTGTGGCATTTTCTATCTCCGTCTTAAATCTAGAACTTTTTTTATGACAATCAAAATACAACTGAAAAAATTTCTGCAAGTTTTCACAATTGAAATTCTCAAAAGATCCTCGCCCTTTCCATATGTTTCGTTCGAGGATTGAAAATCCTCCCTTATGTGTTTAGTTTCTTGATTCTTCTCTCCCGCAGTCTGTTTCAAGCTCAGAACCCCTGAAGATGTGGGACTCGAGTTCGGAACCCCTTCAAGTAGATTGGCTTTGAGTTTCCGGGTATGCCCTCAATATTCTTTGTCCCTCCCTTCTTATCCCCGGGAGGGCTGCGAACCCTCAATCTCAGACCACGTGAGACTTAGAACAATTTCAGTCCTAGAACCTGTATTTGAGAGACAAACAGAAATTTCAAGCTTCGAACTCATACAGAAATGGGAATTTGAAAAGTTTCAAGCTCCGACCACTTATGTGAGACTCAAAAAATCGAGTTCTAAATTACTATAGACACGGGATACGCAAACTTTGAGCTCTAAGACTCCTATCAGTGTGAGACTTGGGAAAATTTCAAGCTAGCGACATCTATCGGACCGATTTCCGTAAAATAGGTGCTCTTTTTTCTTCAATTGACGCAATTAATCTTAGTGGGGTTTTCCGAGTCTCTGAAGCAAGTCGGAAAGCCCATCCACCGGAAATCACAATTTACATCTACTCCTTCCAGGACAGAAAAATGGTCAAAATATTTTGATGCCCGCTTCCTCCTCCTCCTCAACGAGTGCATGGCTCGGAAATTTTCAATTTTGGTTTCATAAGAATTTACGTTCCTGGCATAATCTAACTTTTCCGCAGAATTTAATATCGATGGTGGATAAAAGATTAAGCTGAGGTTTCTCTACTAGCTATTTATTTGACCGCTCAACTGGGTCATCAGCTCGCGTGGAGTCTTGATGCGTACAGAAGGAACTGCGTCAATGGGAAGAAGAGGGAAGATTGCAGGTCATTGGGAGAATTAGATACCATTTCTCAGTCCGGATGCTTCAGACAGAGGATATGAAATAGATACATTTATTGTAAGAGGAACGAACCTAGAAACGAGGAGTATAGGAAAGTTGAGTCGTCTCAGTGGCAGTAATTACAAGAGGGCGGATACCCATTTTCTTGAATTGAATTCGAAGTACATGCCCTGCGCTCATCACCTTGATTCACATTTAGTCCTGCATTGGAGAGATACTTAATTACTTATTCGTCGTCTCTGTTCTCCGTTTCCTGCTTCATCTCCATTGTGACCTGTCTGCAATGAAGATGAAACCAAGTTTTCAGAGGATTCGCCCGTATCGCTCAGTTCCCTCCATAGTCTTCCTTTCAACCGTTTATTCGCCGGTGTGTATTTTAGTAACGATTTTGGTGACCAGTGCTCCTTCATTTTTTCAACATGTGCCCGCCAGTCCTTCTGGTAGTTTTTCACCTTCATTTACCACTAGCGTAACTCCCAGAATCTTTATAATTACTTCAAATCGGATTCTACTGTGGGTCGCATGAACCTCATTCGAGCCACTGCTCAGTTTTATCTGCAACGTTGTGAACTTTCAGACGGGCCTCTCATATTCCTATTTATCGTTATTGGTGGGTATAAAAAAAAACCTAAATGTATTTTTCTTTTACTTTGTTTCACAGGAAGAACAAATTGGTTAACGAAATCTCGCCATCCATTATACGTCAACGGTTATTTGACCGTTATGGTTTCAGATTCCATCCACTTAGATGCGATATATAAGAATTTGTATACTCGATTCAGCATGAGATATGTAACTTACTTTTTGGTCTACATTGCTGGATAGTTCACTTTTTTTCATACGATTCGAAATTATTTGTAAATACCTACTGGTTTTTATACTTTTTTTCATCTTCTGATCTGATTGTATCCTATTAATTTAAAAAAAAATGGTTTAAGAAAGACTACGGTAGCTCTTTTCTTTACTTGTCCCACTTGCTCTCTCCTCGTTTAAAAGATGCCATTACATATTTTTGTTCATTATCTACTTATTTTCACAAATTGATAAGAATTTATCTTGATAAATGAGTATTTGCCTCAGCAATTCTTAACATTTTTCAAAATTTGAAGCTAGTGATAGGTACTGAAGTTTTATAATTCAAGTTTTTTAAATTTTACTGTTTTAGTCAGAGTTTTCAAAATTTTCCAATGAAATGGCATTCTTCATGCCTGCCACTCAAGTCTTGAATAAAATCTACGTCTATATTCTTTCCTCTGGAGAAAAGCATCTGAATAAAAGCGAAGTTTGAAGGATTTTGGAATAGTATTCAGAGAGCTGAAAGACTTTCCTCTGCAGTACTTCGAGCAGAATTACAATATTATACTCAATTATTGTCATCAAACCTATACTATAACTCTTTTTATGGGATAAATGAGAAATAAAATTTTCAGAGCTTCCAGTGTCAAAATACAAGTCAAATATGTTTAACTCTGTTAAGATCGGTTTATCCAGCGAACCAGATTTAACTGGTGCGGAGATAAAGCTTTGCTGTGACACGCTGCTCCCTGAAATTAAGTTGAGTCATCGTTCTGATCAAGTCATCGAAGGAAATCATGGTTTCGTTGCAGTGAATTTCTTGGTCATCTCATCTAAACTGTTTTCTATTCCTCGCTCAGTTTTCGAGCCGCCTTTAACGACTTAAATCATGACCTACAATTCCGAAAATGACTCGACAAAATGTCATGGCCGGTGTCTATACAAATATTACGCTGCTATATTTTTATTTTTCGTATTTTTATTCATCCTAGCAAAAGTTTTAAAAAAATATCGAAGAATTCAAGGAAGAATTCAAAGATTGGTTCGAAGGCGACTACCTCGAAATGTTGGTGACTTCCATTACGAAGAAGAATTAGGGTTCCGTCAAACTTCTTGAAGAGAAAAGTAAGTTAATCGAAAGCGCTCCGGCAAAATTTTTTCGTTTCTGTGGCTACCTTTCAAGGTACTCCTTTGTGTTACAAGTTTGAGTATGTATCCATCTGGTAAGTCTTTAAAGATGATAATAAGTTAGGTACATTTTTTTTAACTTGGGCGAGATCCATTCTTTCCAAGTAAAACTTACCACCAGAAAACATTCTTCTAACTTCTTTCATTCATCAAGCTAGTGCTCTCATGTTTTTAGGGAAACGGTACAATATTTTATGGACCTGATATATTACTTACATTACCTGAATGGAAAAAGAATAATTGTAGATTGAACTACTATAATCGATCATTCAATCGAAATATTTCCAAGTCTTCCGGATAGGTACAACTCAACAATCGGAATTCTGTCTCCCAGTCCCCTCCATCTATGATAATTTTTCGAAAAATGACTATTTTTAAAAAAAAACACCCTCTAAATTCTAAAACGAAGTTCTTTATACAGCTCTAGAATCAGAATTCTTCCAAGTCTTCTCATAGCTCGTCCTCCCATCCGTCCTTCTCATAAATGTAATTCAAAAGTCGAAGTTCTTCCGAGCCCTCAAAGTAGATTAGAGACAAATGTGTAGGGGCGGACTGTTTATTATAATTAAGGGAAAGAGGTACACCTCAGAGCGGCGGTATAGTTCTGCTACCGCCTCCTCGTAGCAGCTCGTATAGGCGAAAGGTCTAGTCAGAGCTTGGATCCGTGGGCGTTTTTCCATTGTGTCATAATCCTCACTTGGCTTAAGCACGTCAAAAAGAGTGCGTGTATATTTTCTTGAAAGACCTTCTCCTGATCACTCTTCTTCCCTCTTCCTCCTAACCACGGCCCCTCATCAGTTTAGCTCCAACTTCAGAATCTTTCCAAACCTTCTAATGTTTAATGGGTAGATTGATGGTCGGATTTTTTCTAAGCCTCCTGTCCTCTTTCATGACGTTTTGCTGTGACAATTTTCCAAGAGTTGTCACAATATGATGTAGTAGTTCAAATCTTATGAGGATATAAAATGCTAAAAAAAAAAAAAAGGAAAAGAAGAAAGTAATGACGGAAACGAATTTCGAGGTGAAAAAATAAAAAAACACTGGATTTTGGATAAAATTTTGTCGGCGATTCTGTAGTACCGTGGCAATGAGGAATTTCTGATTAGCTTGGTAGAAACCCCCTACAAAGAGAAATTGTTAACAAGTATGGATCAAGTGTTCCTAGGAGGCTACCTAGAAGGAAAGAAAAACAAAAAAATTCCATTAATGAAAACTATTCAATTTACAAACGTATACTCATAAAAATGTTATATCAAAGTCGTAATTCTTTTTTCTTTTTCTTTCTGTGAAATGAATGAGGATAGGTAGGTACCTAATAGAAGATAATACTTGATGATTTTTTGAAACTTTGATATAAGTTATAAATCCTCATAACTTTGCGAAACATGTTTACCTCATACGAAAAATTTTAGAAAATTAAAATAAACATGATGGAGAAAATTTTTCTCTTCAATAATAACATTGTAAAGTAAAATTAGACCTACTTAACAATACACATTATTTTGTTTGTAAATTCTCTTTTTAATTTTGTCCGTTTTTTGTTGGAAAACGATTTTCTTGAAAGGAAATTTTTGTATTGGTGTACGTGTCTGTAATGCTGAATAATTGAGATACGTTCAAGCTTCGCGCGGTTCCATTCTCTTGAAGAATAATAATTGTACCCTAATCATAATTATGATTATTTCTCAAGAATAGAATAAATTTTTTCTCTGTTTCTTCTTGCAGGTAAAATTCTTCAACACCTCTCACATACTTGAAATGGACTTCGAATGCTGCTGCTGCAATTTTAAATTTAAATTTGAATTAAAGGATGTCAAGGGTTTGGTTTTAATTTGAACGTTTTTTAATTTTTTATTCAAGTTTTCATATCTTCGTAATATTTCAGTTTTTTGGTAGATCTTTTCGAACGTTATCATGAATTTCAATGTGTTGATCAATCTTATAGACAGAAAAAATAGAAAAGAAAGAAAAGAATTATTTATTTTGAATTGTTGAAATTAAATAATGTTTCATATTGATGAGCTTTCAATGATAAACTCGCCATCAATTAATTATTATTTTACGTATGATACTTATTATTTAATTCGTGAATTCTTCATTATCATGACAGTTTCCCCAGGCAATGTGAAAGAATATTCTAACTTATTTTTCTTAATACTACCTATCGAAATTATCTTGATTAATAGTGAATTTGGTTCCATTCATCTGTTTTTATTGACTTCCGTGGTATTTTCTTATTCAATAAATTTTTGTATTTTTTGTTTAATGAATGAGAATAAAGAAAAAAATATATCGAACAATATTTTCCTTTCCTGAGAATAGTATACGTAAAGAGAGAAAAAAATACAAATGCTCTGCTGACATTTTTTCCCCAAGATGCAGAATCTATCTTTATTTTTAAACGTTTTTGTTAGTGTTATCGAGGTTAAAAAACTTCAATGAAGTTTGAAATATCCGCATTCATTGATGGGAATTTGATTCGGTTCTAGATATGAATATGTATTTAGTAAGGATCGCTCATATCGATGAAAAATAGAAGTAGGCTAGGTACTCTATCATCGCAACTTTCATCAGCGTTTGTGATAATCAAGCTTTGTTCTTCGCTACGCATTCTGCACGTGCTGTGAATTGTAGAGATCTGAAATATCATCATATTGATCGTAAGTTATTTTATTGTAGAAATTTAATTGAGTGTCCAATCTTCTACTCGAAAGTCCTGAGTTTGGTTTTTATTCACTCAGCGAACAAAGTGCGTGCTCGAGTCTTTTGGGAGAAAGGACAAATGACGAAGAAGACGATAGAGTGTTACTAAAAGTATTCGAGGTTGCATGATGAAAATGTTTCAAAGTGAGAGAGAACAAAGGCACGATTCGCAAATTACGAAGATTTATAATGGAGGTTATCGACACCAAAGAAAGATGATATTACAATTTGAATGTTGAACCGCAATTCGCAAGCATTCCCAGGAATCGTCTTCGCAATTGAAGGTTTCGATTGAAAATCACTCATTAGATCGATACGAGAATTATTGAAGACGCTCCGCAAAATGCGGATTTGACTAGTAATCGCAAGTTTCATGTGCTCCGGATTATCAAGAGTATTACTACAGACAGTAAGCGATGTTGATGTAGATGACGATCAAATACGCTCGCGTGTCTCAAGGGTTCAGCACAAGATTTGCATTGATTACCTGTGCCTATGAGACTCTAGCTGACAGTTATCAAACGCTTCCACTACCTCCGAGTCTAACATGTAACCGTCAGCGATCTAGACATGATTGTCGCCAGGAGACAGTGTTAAGAAAATTGGGTGGGCCGGTCCCGGAGATACTGCAATACCGGGTCGACCCGTGGCAGAGCGGGAGCAAGCCCCACAACTCCGCCGATTTACAAAAATAAGTTTAACATTCTGGACCTCCGATGGAAGTCGTATCAGATGTTAAGCTGATAAGAACAGATACTACACTTTGATCTTAGCCAAAAGGCCGAGAAGCGATACTGAAGACGGGTTTGCCTACACGTTATATGAATTGGGACTGCTAACTTTCTCTGCGAGTGTGAACGCTACGTATTTGTATTCCTGTATGTGAGCGATTTGCCGCACCGACACAGCTGTTCAACTAAAATACGGAATTCGACTAGCTTCATACGTACCGTACGTACACGTACACGCGTACGAGGTGCATGACTGTCTTCGTACTCGTAATACGAACGAACGGATATACCTTAATTTTGTTGCTCGTTTCGCTAGTAGTTGTCTAGTTGAACTCTATTTTTTCAATAAAAATTTCGTTGTTTTCAGAAGGCAATGACTCTTGACTTCATCAAACAAGGGGGAAAAATAAAACAGGCTCTTATGGGCGTTTTTTGGAATAATCAATTTATCTTATAAGAACGGTCGAATTTTGTGAAAAATTGAAGAGAACTAAATTTGTTCCTCTTGTTATTTTACATCAGATGAGACTGGAACAGAAAAATCGGTCTCTTTAAATAGGAATTACCTGAGAAAAAAAAATCTGCTGCTCCTGACCTGCCCCAAAGTTGGCTTTACTGCATCCCGCTCCACCAACATACTTATTTCTGGAAAGGTACATTCTCTTATAAGTGAGCGTGCCTCCCTAGTTTAAGAGATATTTTTGTTATTTTCTGTTTTTTTTTTTTTTGGCTCCAGTTTTGAATCCATCATCACAAAATCATGAAAATCTTGTTTAGTCCTGTCTCACAATTCCATTTTCATCTTAATGGACTCTTCTTCTTTTTATTTTTTTCTTTCTTTTGTTATTGGCCCGCGAAAATATCTTCAACCGTCAAGTTTTGTGTGAGACTGTTTCCCTAGCCAGCATGGCTAGATTAAAGAAACTCGAAATACATAATTTGAAAAATCACACTAAGCACAATCCTCTACTCCAATATTCATCATCCATGACAGTTTTTAAGAGTTAGAATTGGAGACAACTACTCTTGCTCTTTCAACCATCACATCTGAAACAAATTCTCCCAGGGAGAAGTATGGAATGTTCCTCTCTTCCTACTTGCCATAAATGACCTAACGAAAACAGCGTAGCCTTTCCTCTTACCAAACACCTCTGTGCACATGACTTCAGTATCTCCTTATTAACCTCCAACTCCCAAAAAGCCGCAAGACTACTCCAATTAAACCTCGAAAAAATTTACAAATGGTTATTGACCGTGGATTTTGATTTCCAGACAAGGGGACAGTCTTTGTAGTACTCCAGAAAAGATACTCACGCCCAGTACGCTTCTTCTTTCTCGGTGTCTGCGTTTACAGAACTCCACGTCACCATCAAATCTTCTTCCGAATTTCTTATTCCCACCTTCGACTCTAAAATCTCCTAAAAGAAGCGAGTTTATCCTTCGAAAAGAAAAATTGTTGTAAGGGAGGCTCTAGGGAATGCTAAATATTTCCTGAAGGCTCTTTCTGAATTTGATCTATAACCAAGACAAATTCCTTTAATATCCAACCTATAGAGAAATTCTTCTAAGTTGGGTTGATGACGTCATCCCCAAGTCTTGTTCTCGAGTTCCTCCTTATGTGTTACGAGTGTAGCTCGATGGTCGAAAATATTCCAAGTCTCTGGACATTTCTCCAAAAATGATGACGTCATCAAAGTCGGACGCGCTGCTCAACAAAAAAGATAGCGGGTTTCTCGCTGAGAAGACAACTGGTCAAAGTAAGCCCCATAAGCGGAGACGGATGATTTCCTGAGACCTCACCCCTTCAAGTTTTTGCAAATTCATAGACCTTTGAAATTTTATGTTGCCGGACAAATAACGGTAGAAATCAGAATGCCTCCAAGTTCTCCTTCTTGTAACGTGAAAATCAACTCTTTTCCAAGTCCTAAGAATAGATAAGGAATGCAGAGGAAATACAAGGTAAATAAAATAGTGGGAATTGAACCCGCGACCTCTCGAATGTATACGTATTATGAATTCTCATACCCCCATTCGAGCCAAATAAACTTTGCATCAATAACAACATTTTGTTTTTGGATTTCAAACTCCCCATAAATATTAAAGAAAAGTAAGAAAGAATTTCTCATTGTAAAAGTAAATAGTACGAATATTTTCCTCCTCCATTTTCAGAAAAATTTTGAATTTTTAATTTTATAATTATTTTTTTCACGGGCAAAACTTCTTAGACTTCGAACCAAAGAAAATACGCGTAAATTAGGGATTACTAATTAATGAAGCCAAAAAAAGACACAAATTATACACATACGTCTATTTATTTTGCAAACTTGTATTGAAGTTACAGCAAGAGTGCAAAAGTGTTTGATTAGTCTTCATGTGCAATAAATTCTTGTTTGTGAAGTTGAAATAAAATTTTCCAAAAGTTTTATCTCTTTTTACAATTTAACACAGTCATGTTGTTCAATTTGTATTTAATCAGCGGAGGAGTTTATTCAAACTGTGCTGGAAAAAAATGGATCATATATTTGTGTCTAGGTTGCACATTCTTTGTAATTCTGGTAGTTTACAGTTTTGCAGTTGGTTATCTGCTAGGCCTAACTAGAGTATCAGTTAATCATTACAAAGATTACATTGAATTCATGTTAGAACCGTTTGGCACAATTCACGTTGCAATTGTAGTGCCTGGTTGCACTTATTGGCACCGAGGTGAAATAGAAATGCTTTTACACTTTATTAATACGAATTTTTCCTTCCGAAAAATTGAGAGACGTTTGAGAGAACGTATCAAAACTTATCATCTTTCAAAATTGAATAATTTTGCTTCTGAATTTCTGGCGCAAGATTCTACCAGAAAAAGTTTTTTTTGGTTCATTTTAGGAGTGAGTCTCTTTCTACCCATAATATTAGGGGGCCCAATTAATGGTATATTTTTATTTTTGAAAGGTGATGAGACTTTTGTTCGCGACTCTCGTTTTCACAATTGGCTCTTTCCATGTCTCGAACAAATTCCCTCGATTGAGATATATTTTATCGTCTACCTTATTGAGTGCATATGTTTCTCGTAATTTATTGTTTGCCCGCCATTTTCATCTCGACATTTGTCACTGAGCTGTATAATATTACTGTTTGGAATTGTCTACGCGTTGAACAATACGCGGACGATATAGAATATCTACACAACAGTAAGTGGGGAATGACTCAATGCGAAATTTCATTTCAGAACGTTACGACCATTCTCATTGCTGAACAACAAGAATTTAGAAAGTAAGTACCTATCAGTTTCTTTTCCTCCCTACCGATAATGGAATAATAAACCAGTTTCCAGAGGTTCTTACGTGATAAATCCATATTTTTCAGGATTGTGACGAATTTAAAGCCGTTTATAGAGTTTCACAACTGCATTGGATTTATCCACGTTCTAACAGCAGTATGTTTCATATTTTGCAGATTCTCTCGGGTAAGAATATCAATCAGTTTAGTTTTTATTGAAGGTGAGGGTGAAATTGAATTAATAGGACTTTCTGAATTTCATTCAGAGATTTCGAGCGGAGCGACTGATTCCTCAGCTTGTAACTTCAACTTACAGAATACTTAGCTTAGTTTAGGTTAAAAATTACTGATGGAGCGAGACATATAAACATCATTTATGAAACTGGAGACTAGCTTAGACTTGTACATGGGAAGCGTGCGAGCGGAGCGAGTGAGCTTATCAACTGGTCAATGTTGTGTGAGCTAAAAAAATACTGGGAATGGAGTGCCAAAGGAGCGGAAAGAGTGAGTCCGTCCGCTGGTACATCAGGCATTTTATCCTGGACTGAAAAATGCTAGTGGAGGGGGGATATGAACGAGCTTCAAACGGGTGAACCTATCAACTAGCTATCCTTCGAAATAAAGTAAGCATGTATGAGTCTCGGGAGATGACAATATGTGAGCTGCTGCCTAAAAATTTTCAACAGGCAGTCAGTTTTATGGGGGGAGGGGAAGGGGGTGAATGGAAGAAGAATGACGCGTGACAGGGCGCCGCCCGGCAGACTCGGGACTCAGAAAAAGGTATTGTCCCGCAGAAAGTGAGACTTGGAAAAATTTTGAAGGGTGGTATGGAACAAAGTTTAAGCTTTATTAAACAGAATTAACAAGGTTAACCCTAAATGCTGATGACTCCCATAAATCTGTTTGCCTCAATCAATAACGTTAATGAAAGTAACCCCGAGCAGTTCAGTCCCGCTAAAAACCGGGATTACATCCTCAGAAAACGTCCGCGTCCGAGAGTTTCTGTGAACTGCGTGACACATCACGTGATGTGTGACGCTTTATGACGTCATCAATGACCTTGACCTTGACCTACTTTAAGGATTTGGAAAAATTTCAATTTTCAGCCGAGACGCTTCATGACGTCATCAATGTCATTGACCTTGACCTACTTTAGGGACTTATAAAAATTTCAATTTCCAGCCTTCATTATATCACAAGCCTGGGCTGCTCCCTAAATTTTGAGGAGCCGGAGCTAGGAGCTGGAGCCATAATTTGATCTTGAAAAGAGCCGAAAACTCCACTCTTTCGGTCAGCTCCTCAGCTCTTTGGAAGCTGCTCCGCTCTTCCCTTTTCAAGGAGCTCAGGAGCTGCTCTTCAGTCAAAATGACAAAAAAAAAAGAGGCAAAATTCGACGAAATTCAAAATCCAAAGCCCTAAGGCTTGAAGCTTGAAGTAAAGACAACCCGACTAGAGACTCGAAATTAATAATATTAGCTCTGCTTGTTTTTTTTCTCCTTGAGGCTCTGCTCAGAGGATCAAGAGCTTCAGCTAGCTGCGGCTCCGCTGTAAAAATCCAGCTCGTTGGCTCCATTCCGCTCTTTGAGAAACTGGAGCCATAGCTGGCTCGGAGCCAGCTCTTTTTTTTCTTCTGGCTCCGCTCTCAAGATCGAGAGCTTCAACTCTGGCTCCGCTCCGAAGGTCCACCCTCCTGGATCCGTTCCGCTCTTTGATTTTCGAGGAGCCAGGAGCTGGAGCGGCTCCTCAGACTTGATACATCAGGTATAGCCTTTATGACGTCATCAATGATCTTGACCTACTTTAGGGACTTGGGAAAAATTTCAACTTCCAGCCGAGATTCTTTATGCCGATGCCGTCATCAATGACCTTGACCTACTTGAAGGACTTTGAAAAATTTCAATTTTCAGCCTCCATTATATCAGGCCTAGCATTCAGTATACTGAAAAGAGCCCAGCCAAGTCATTTTCTGAGGGAACATTTTCGCGCCAACGTCATCGCGAGCGCGGGAGGTTGTGGGTTCCCCTCTGCCATTGCAAACCTGCAATGGCCTCTAATTTTCCCCCCATTTTTGAAATCTCTCAGTGTCTCTATAGCGATTTATTTTTGTTACAGACTCAGTTTGACATCATATTTGATATGAAAGCGATTTCTGTATTTTCTTTACCAGCTTTTTGTCTCTACATTCTATGCGACGCGGGTGAAAAATTCAACGAAATGGTAAGTTGTATGGGGTGAATTTTTTCATGATAACTTCGGCTGTCATTTTTTGTACCAATTTAAAGCACTCCAAAATAGTTGATGAAATTAATATTAAATTGAGTGTTGAATTTGATTTTCCTAGAATGAAATGATCAACCGAAGTTTCAACGACATTCCGTGGTATTACTTTCGGCCAAGGCAGAGGAAGTATTTTCTTCTCATTTTGTGTCAAATACAGCAACCATTTACGTTGAAAGCATTTAATTGCTACCCAGTAGCTTTACAAATTTTTCCGTGTTTAATGAAAGCAGCTTATTCGTGTTCCAATTTCCTTCACATTACTTAGAATTTGGGTACATCTGAATTTGTGTCATTAGTAAATGCATGGAATTACCTGTAAATAATTTTATGATTATCCAACTTTACGTCTGAGGAATTTGAGTAACGAGAGAAAGCACATCACAGAGAGAGGAAGGGAGAGCGAGACCATGTTATAGCCCTGAGAGAGGAATTGAGGGGCGAGGCCAGACTGCAGAAAATATAAGGATGAAGTTGCTCTACAGCCCTTGCAAGTATACGGTCCAAGGGAGGTTTAGACCTCATATGAAAACAAGAGTTAAGACTTTCTCTGATTTCATTACACAACGCTGTGTGAGAAAAGCTGTCTTGTTATTTCATTCGAACTTGAATATCTTTGCGCGAATAGAAAAGTATTTTTGATACTTTTATTGTAAACTAGGCTAAGGTATAACGGATGACGTCATAGGATGTTTATTCATGCTACTTTCGACACAACAACAAAAGTTACTGTTAGAAACGAGGCTATAGAAGCTTTAAAATCTAAAGGCAATAAGGAGAGGTGCGCAAATTTACGCCTACCTCTCGTAGGGATTGAACTTGAAACATTTTTCATAGAAGACGAGACGCTTGAACTTTAGGAATATCATAGTCCCTACCTCATCTTAATATTCAGTATGATTCCGAGGTCATGCACATTCATACAAGTGAAAAGAATGTTCTACGTAGTAAATAGAATTTTTCCATTAAGAGATCGCCCACAAAAGTTCAATTAATAACCTTATTTTCTTTCTAAAATAAACGGGCATTAACTATTCCTAAACTCATAAGTTTTTAATCCTCATAAGACTTCGTTCACGAGCCACTTGTGTTTATTTTCAATTCGCAATAGGTAATGTAAACACAAGCTACGCCATTTTTTTTTGTGTTTATTTAAGACGGTCTCGTGAAATACAAATGCGGAAGTTCGATCCTGTTATATCAGAGTTTTTGTCAACAAACTCTTTATAAAAATAGAATTGGTTCATCGGGATTTGACTCTATTTTGGGCGAGGGTTAGCTCTTGGTTAGAAATTCTTTCTCATAAGAGCACGTCATAAACTGTTTTGCAAAATATGGGAAGACGAAAAGGTATCTATGGACTGTAAAGGCGCAACAATAGAAAATATCTCCGAACGGAAGCGGGACTGAGCCGAATGTACCAAGTATCGTGGATTCTCTTTACTGTTTGTAGTTGGAAAAATAGTGGCGAGAATAATCACGAACCGGCTGCTCCTCACACTGGAGGCTTACCTACCGGAGTCACAGGCGGGTTTCCGTTTTGGCTGAAGCACCATCGATATGATTTTCACCCAAAGCCAGATCCAGGGAAAAACTAGAGAGCAACACTCCTCACTTCTTGCGATATTTTTAGACCTCAGGAAAGCTTTCGACATGGTTAGCAGGCAGGCGCTATGGCAGATACTGAGAAAATTTGGACGCTCATCAAAACTGGTGAATATGATATCCGACTTCCACTCAAATAATAAAGTAAAGGTGATGGTTGGGAAGAATGTTAACGATGGATTTGAAATTTCCAATGTGTAATGACTCCCCCCCCCCCAACACTTCAACGCCTACCTGACCGCATTCCTCATCAGCGTGGACTGTAAACCTCAAGATCGTGGTATCGAAATCAGATACCGAATGGATGGTGGGCTACACAGCCTTGCCAGTCTTAAGAGCCAAAGAGACGCGCGGAGCCGATTCATCTCCGAGTTAGAGTATGCCGATGACATGACGCAGTTATTCTGAGCTACTTGGCAGAGGAAGCACAAAGAATGGTCGACGTATTTGCGAAAACCTACCAGAACTGTGGAATGGAGGTGAATAGCATGAAGGTCAAGGCAATGATCATGAGATATGATGCGCCGTCAACCTCCAACCCCACAATCAATGTCTCTGGAAATGCCATTGAAACAGTAGAGCTGTTCAACTATCTAGGGAGCTACACAAATATTATAACCGCAAGAGTTTTTATCAGCGCAGAGCGCTTTCGGCTAATCAGCCATTCTCAATGTATAGAAAGCGGAAGACCGTAAATTACAAAAACGAATATCTTCTATATCCAGGGAGCCATGTTGCAGTGGACTTGCAGACCAACCAACGGATAAGGAATGCTGGAAATGCGGCGTTCAAGTTGAGGCGTAGGGTGATGGGCTGCAGGGATCAGAGGAACGAAACAAAAATTGCCGTATACAAAGATGTTGTACTGCCTGTACTCCTGTATGGAAGCGAATGCTGAACTCTATACACAGAAAACATACCAAAAGCTTCGAAAAATTCCAGCAAAGGCAGCTCAGAAACATTCTGCGGACTTTTTTCCAACAGCCGAGTATTGGAATTAGCAAAATGTAACCCAATTGAGCGAATCTTGGAACCAGTTGAAGTGGACAGGACCTGTTCTAAGGATGCCCGACGATCGCATCCCTTAACATGTCCTAAACGGGGAGATTGGGCAGGGCTGGATAACATCGGGTGGGCAAATGAAGCGCTACAGAGATATGTAGCACGCAACCCTGAAAAATGCCGGAATCCATGGAAACTGGGAGGAGCTGTGCAGAGACCGCACCAAATGGGAAAACATAGCCTAGCAAAACAACGGCATTCTCGGCGAGCAGAAGCAAACAGGACCCGGAAACATGCACCAATAATCTGCCTTGAATGTGGCAGTAGCATAGGATCAAGAATTGGAGTGGTCAGCCGCGAAAGAATGCATATAAGACAACAGTGATGGATGGGATCCTCGAACCGAGGCCTGACAACGACAACGACCTACAGCTCGGAGGTTGACATTGCTCCAACTTTCCTTTCTATCACCTGGACGAATTTTTCCCCAGTCCGCCCCCTATCACCTACAGCTTGGAGGTCGAAATTATGTCGAAATTTTTCCGAGTCCCACTTTTTAGCCAAACAGTGCCTTCTTTTGAGCCTCAAGTCTGCCGGACGACACCCAGCCTCCGTAATTTTTCTTCCATTTACCCTCCCCCCTCCCTTCAGGTTCCTCGTTAAAAAGCTTTTATAGTTAGTTAAAAATTATGACCTGTTCCGAAATAAGGGCTATTAGCATCAAGTACCTGTTTCAGGGGAAGGGTAGCAATGCTGCCATATATTTTCAAAAGTCCGTATCCGTCAGTTTTTGTAAGACCTAAAAACAGATTTTGACGGACTTTGACCGATTCTTCAATACCGATCAGGAGAAAGGTATCTATCATAAGTGCATCTGAGGTACTTTTCCCTCGATCGACTCTATACAACAGGAGACTGCAGTTTCAGCCTATGACGACCAGGAGAAAAGTATCTCTCATCTAAGTGTCTAAGGTAATTTTCCCTTGGGCGCAAGAAATTTGTATTTTTCGCAAAATCCTTACTTTTGAGGACCAAAAATCCATAGATCTGGCGGCACTGTGCACTGCAGGGTAGCAATTGAACTCCGTTTTCGCTCTCTTGGGAGATTTGCATTTGCTGCTAGTTGCCCTTATCTTGAAACAGGTTACTATTGATGAATTATAGGTTTCTAGAAAACCTTCAGGCCCTCCTCTAAATGCGCCACCAGCGCAGAGAATTGAGAGAGTTAGGAGGAAGAGAAATTGTGGTAGAGGTTGAACAAGACAGAGAAGTCGAACGGTTGCTGCAACTACGGTTTTTGCAGCGAGCAACAGGAGAAGACGGTGAGAGAAGCTCGAGAGAAAGACGAATAAAAGGCAAGAGGAAGCTGGAAATAATCGTGAAGAGTGGCTTTTTGACGTTTCGAAGGCGACTATTTGAAAAGAGGGATCGATGTGACGCCTGAGATGATGATAGGAAATGAAATGTTTGATCATGAGTAAGAAGGGGAGTGAAAGGAAGTGTTAAAGAAACAGAAAATGATTCTGTGTGAATATTTGAAAGCACGTGTGCAACAGTTTAAGAACTAAAACTATTTTTTTTTATTGTCCTCTGGTTCACAGATTGCGATGTACTACAGTATGAGCCAACATGGAAAGTTTTTCCGTTTATTGACTATTGGCAAGTTCCGCATTAGGTAATGATTTTGAAACTTCATGGCCTAGTATGTCGTTCCGCCATTATTACCAAGCTCTTCATTGGCGTCGGATTGTCCACTCTGGTCACAGTTCCTATCTACCACCAGCTTTGACTGAAGAAATGGCCAAGTATACTGTCTTGTTTTTCCCTTCCACTCATCTTCTTTTAGATATCTTGATTTTCCTTAAAGCACTTCGGAAAATTATTGCGTTGATTGAATTTCTAGAAATATGCAATTCAAAAGCATAATTCAACATCATGTATTAGTCGAAGTAACGATTCAAGAGATTGAGACTGCGCCATACCTCATTAAGCTCATGTAATACTATGATGATATTGAAATAAGAAATTCCGGTTATGAAATTCTGTTTGAACAACTGCCTCGGTAAGTTGGAATAAGTTCACTTTGAATATTATATGTGTCTTCCAACACTCAATCATTTTTTAGTGAAAAATAGATTTTGCAACTCGTGAAGGCTTCCGCCGAATCATTTTTTTTTTTTTTTGCTTGCAATCAATTGTTATTCGTGGAACTGATCTGAACCTTGAGTACCCTTCTTTCTGTGCTAATATGTTTTTAAAAAGCGTACAAGCACTGATTTTGCACACCCTGTTGTTGTTTCAAAAAGAAACTGGCGGAGTATTACCGGAAGGGCCAAGGTACAGTAAAAACTAAGTCAATGATCATAAAATAAGTGTCTACCTTTACAGTCGTGGGTACTTTTTCTCATCACTTGTGTGATGACACTTCAGCAGGAGCGACTTGCTCATATGGACGAATATTTGTCCTCACTCTCATGCACTGTCATCATCATCATTAGAACACAAGTGTAGGTTATAAAACGGAAAAACAACTTCTACCAAAAGTGATTCAATAGTCTTGAGAGATTGAATACAGTGATATCCCTTAGGCGGATTGATAATAAATAGAATAACAACATTTAAATGAATACTTCTACATTACTTCTTTATTTTGTTGTTCAGCCACGAAAGTCAATCTTATGCTGAGCACTCTGATGAAGCGAGTTCCAGTAAAGAGCCTCTTTCTAGTGCCGAAAGTAAGTGGTAAGCGATAAACCCACAGAATAAACTTTTTCATAATAGAAATTTTCTGTTCAAAAATTGACATCGTCCGGAGTTGATGGATTGAAACGAACACTTTTTCTATTTACAGTGCCACCCTCATCAGACAAGCTCAAAAATTTAGGAAATGATTGTTACCGCCAGAATCGATTCGAAGAAGCTCTCGAATATTACAGCAGAGCGATCGTAAGCATCGAAAAATCTCTTCTGACTGCATCTTCTGTAACTAAGAGTACATTTTTTTGTAATATTTCTCTAGAATTTGGTTCCCGACGAGGCGAAATACTACAGAAATAGAGGACTTTGTCACGAAAGATTGAACATGTACAGCGCCTCGATCACCGACTTCTCTACGGCGCTTATGTTGGAACCGTTCAATGTGAGAGGTCGATTCTCTTTTGGTCGTCTGTTGTACGAATTGGGAAGATACGACGAAGCTGTGGAGCACCTGCAGAAGGGTGAGGATAGAAAATGTTTTGTAAATTGTCGAGCCTGCTGTGAGAGAAAGAGGAAGAGATTCTAAAGTTGACCAACAGTGCAACAAACTTACGAAATTGAATTTCCAAGGTCTTCAAAAAAGAAGAGGATTTACAACAAGTATGTACAGTGACTTCTTCCCTTTACTATCCCCGATCCATCATACGCTCTTCTGAAAGCCGACAAGGAGAGGAGTGAAGAGTACTTCTTTTTGTGGGACCAGATTCTTAGTGAAATCTAGAGAGTAGAGGAGGAAAAATATCCGATACGAGTCAACGTACTGAGTTTTTTACAGTGGTCCTTGTCTAAAACTTGAGAGTATTCTTCCTCCTATTCTCTCTTGATTTCTTCAAGAATCTGGTCCCAAAGGAAGAAGTACACTTCGCTCCTCTCCTCGTTGGCCTTCAGAAGGTCAGATCGGGGAAAGAAGTCACTTTGTATATTCGTTGTAAGGTCTTTTTTTCCCTGAAGACCTTCGAAATTCAATTTAGAGGGCTACGATAGCAAATTCTACTCAGGACCCGCTCGATTCTTAGCGACCATGAGATTTTTGCTACGAGTTTGAACTTACAAATGAATGGTTCATTTTCCCTCGGGCTCCTTTTGGCCCTGAGCCTTTTGCTGCAAGCCCGAGCATGTGGATGGGTAGTACAAGAGAGGGGATACAAACGTGTAGGACGTAATTGTTATTTTCCTATTTCCTTGTGGGAGACCGTAAATTCTCAACATATAATTTCCGCGCTTAGAAAAAACCTTTTCACCGAATAATTCTCAACGTTTCTATTGTCCAGCTTTGGACTACGGCGACGAGCGTTACATGTCCAATGACGAGAGTTACCTCATTAAAACCATGTTAGAAGTGGCTCATCTGAAAATCGAGGACACGCTGAAGGCCGAACAGAAGGCTCAAGAGCGGAAGTTACTCGTGAGCATCAATTTTTTATCAACATGTATCATTCAAGTTATATCGTTCGCTTCTTTTTGTTAGCTCCTTCTGCAAGACTTGATAATCAAAGATACAGAACGTAAAATTACCAAAGTCGAAGATCATATCGACGTCGTGAATGATGAAGTCAAACGCGAAATCAAAACATTGAAGTCACATCGAGTATGTAGCAACCAACAAATTGGCCTGGGTCAGGATATGTTATTAACACCTTTAAACGCTGGGATTGATACTATGCTTAACTTCACTTTGTCGACTGTCCACTGAGGGAGTCTAGCAAAAACCTCAAATTGAGGATAACTAGCAAATTTGATCTTTTCGCAGCCTCCTGTGGCCTTTGTACCTATCTTCATCGTTGGCAAGTCTAATTTTTCATAGCGCCGGTGGCTATGCGGTTGAGTCATAAACCTCTGATTCAGAAGTGCGTGGTTTAAACCGCGTCACTGGCGCAGAGGAATAAAAACGTAAGTCGAAGTTCATCCTTAATCATTTCTACTTTTGCAGGACGCTTACCTTAAAGAACTGACGAATGCTTTTGACGATTATGAGTTGCCGCTGGGAACGGTATGATAATTTGTGAAATGGTTAACCATACGAAGCTTTTTGATATTAATTTATTAATAAGACTGTTATTTTGCAGTCTCTAACCATACCGGAATATTTTTCTGATAAAATAACTTACGACATTATGAGAGATCCGGTCGTCACACCTAACGGCATTACTTACGAACGAGCTCAAATCGAGAAGCATCTGACGGTAGGTTTAACAAAATTTTCACTCCCCCGCCGATCTATCTTTTGGTTCATTAATTCGGTAATCGAATTCCAGAGACAAAATTTCGAACCTTCGAGTCGCGAAAGGCTTACCGTCAATCAGCTGAGGGTTAATCGTGCTCTAAAAACCGCCATAGACGATTTCATGCAGAAAAATAGATTGACTTACCGATTGATCGAAGAGCAGGGTTTGTAAGATTTAACGTATGGAAAGATTGTCATTTTAATTAAAGATATTTCTATTGCAATGAATCGGAGTTTGAAAAATCGTATTCTTGATCGATGGTTTGAATCTTAGTATCAGCATCAGCATTTCGTTTGGTGCTCTTGACGGATGATGACCAGAGAGCGGGTATTTTTTTAAAACGAATTGATTCTTTTAGAGTGGGTCCCATGGTTGAGGAAAGGTACCTAGTTGGAACGGGGAATTATCAGTTATTCAGGCGTGCTTGATCAACAACGTCATGTTTGAAGAGGTCAATGTGGCCTGGGATCAGTAAGATTATTTGAGTGTTAATTGAATTAAAAGTGAGAAGTGTGAGAAGAATGCGTTGTATGATTGCGTTGGAGTTGTATGGGTCTGTAAGAAAGTGGAGTGAAGAGAGAGAGAGAGAGAGAGTCGGTAAGAAGAGAGGATTTGCAGTTTGAAATTGGGAAAGGTAAAGTAGGCTGGTAAATATGCCCATAACGGAATAAGGCAGAGGCGTTGTGAAACTATTTCCCCGACGATCCAGTGGACATAAGCTGCTTTATTGGATGTTTTAGACCCGTTGGAAAGGCAAACTGTGTAGCGAAGATATTCTTGAAGTAGTTTCCTGATGTGTTTTAGGTTGAGGGTGAGTGCAAGGGAGGAGAGTTCGCATGTATGGGTCGTAGGTATTTGCTATGAACGGATCATTAAGATGCTCGCATTGGTTGGTCGCTCTCATTAGAAACTTGTATGCAGATGGTAGGACGGTGGTTAGACTACAAGAAGGAAAATCTGACCCTGGGGTGAGACCGGGTCGCATCTTATCGCCGGTGCTATACAGAGAATATATCTTCCGCCGTTCTGTAGAAGGCTTAAACGGTGGAGTATCAGTGGAAAATAATAGAGGTCATGGCAGCAACCTCCCGCGCTCGCGATCACGTTGGCGCGAAAATGCCCCCTCGGAAAATGAGTTGGCTGGGCTCTTCAAAGTATACTGCATGCTAGGCCAGATATAATGAAGGCTGGAAATCGAAGTCCCTAAAGTAGGTCAAGGTCAATGATGACGTCATAAAGAATCCCGGCTAGAAATTGAAACTTTTTAAAGTCCCTAAAGTAGGTCAAGGTCAAGGTTATTGATGACGTCATAAAGCATCCCGGTTGGAAATTGAAATTTTTCCAAATCCCTGAAGTAGGTCAAGTTCAAGGTCACTGATGAAGTCATAAAGCATCCCGGCTATAAGTTGAAATTTTTCTCAAGTTCCTAAAGTAGGTCAAGGTCAAGGTCAATGATGTCATAAAGAATCCTGGCTGGAAATTGAAGCTTTTCCAAGTCCCTGAAGTAGGCCAAGGTCAAGGTTATTGACGAAGTCAAAGCATCCCGGCTGGAAATTGAAACTTTTCCAAGCCCCTAAAGTAGTTCAAGGTCATTGATGATGTCATAAAGCATCCCGGTTGGAAATTGAAATTTTTCCAAATCCCTGGAGTAGGTCAAGTTCAAGGTCACTGATGAAGTCATAAAGCATCCCGGCTATAAGTTGAAATTTTTCCCAAGTTCCTAAAGTAGGTCAAGGTCAAGGTCAATGATGTCATAAAGAATCCTGGCTGGAAATTGAAGCTTTTCCAAGTCCCTGAAGTAGGCCAAGGTCAAGGTCATTGATGAAGTCAAAGCATCCCGGCTGGAAATTGAAACTTTTCCAAGCCCCTAAAGTAGGTCAAGGTCATTGATGACATCATAAGGCGCCACACATCACGTCACGTCACGCAGTGCACAGAAACTCCCGGATGCGGACGTTTTCTGAGGATGTAATCCCCCTAATAGCGGGTTCCCCGCTAAAAACTGTAAGCAATCTAAGGTTTGCTGACAACACAACGTTATGTCCCCAGACAATGCCGGAGATGGTCGACCTGTTAAAACGAGTGGAAGAAGAAAGTGGAAAGCTAGGCCTGACCATGAACAGGGCCAAGACAAAATGGTGGTCGTTGACCGGGGCAAAACATTGCCCGCCACCATAGCACTGCCGGAATATGAACTAGTTGATCGTTTTGTACACCAGAGATCAACTGTGAACATCGAGGGCGGATTGATGGAAAAGATGAGAGGATCAATTGTTTTGGCCTGGTACACCACTGTTCTTTGGCTACATTGTACGGAGGTAGGGAGAGAACTTGGAGAAACTGGTCGGTTGAAGAAAAGCGGAACCAAGGTCATCGATGACCTTGACCTACTTTAAGGACATGTAAAAATTTCAACTTCCAGCCGGGATGCTTTATGACGTCATCAATGACCATAACCTACTTTAGGGACTTGGAAAAGTTTCAATTTCCAGCCGGTATTCTTTACGTCATCAATGACCTTGACCTACTTTAGGGATATAAAAGATTTTTCAATTTCCAGCCGGGATGCTTTATGACGTCATCAATGACATTGACCTTTTTCTGAGGGGGCATTTTCGTGCCAACATGATCGCGAGCGCGGGAGGTTGCGGGTTCCCCGCTGCCATTGCAAACTTGCAATGGCCTCTTGATCTCCGTGCAGTGATTGAGTTGAGGGTTTTCTGGAGGAGTCGATGGGCTCTCTGGGAGTTAGCCAAGCAGATAAAGATGTTATAATTGAGAGCAAAAGGACCCTAGCTGCGGGGAGGGTTGACATACGAGGTGATATTATTGATACTCATTAAGAGCATCAAAAACTTTGTCTTGGAGGACTCCGTTCTAGACCAAGAGAGGGGGGGAGGTTATGTCATGGATTGTTACTGGAAAAGTTCTGTCGTTAAGGATATTTGGGAGGTGTATGGCCTCGGAGATCATCTAGAGGAAAGACTTCCTAGAGGTCGAAGAAGATGCAGTATAGACAGGATTTGTTGGTAGCAGCATCGTAGCCTTGGGTCTGAAGGTCAACAAGGAGTTGTGAAATTGATTTTAAATACCATAGAAGTCTTGTCGAAGGTTTTTTTGAATACAGCAGAGAGCTATAGGACGTTATGAGGCAGGAAAGACCGGGTCTGTGTTGGGTTTGAAGTGTGAAGATGGAATTAATGAAGGAGAGGGGACAAGAGAGTGAGTTTGGGTGGAGATTCTTAATAATGGCTGAGTGTACATTGTCAAATCCGGGGGAGGAATTTCTCATATGTTTGTTTATACGTAGTAGTCTCGAGTTGAAATTCGGGATAGGGACGTTGTATGGAAGAGGGTCATTCGACAGGGTCAAAAGATACATCATATTTTTCTTACTGTTGCGATCGTAATTTACGTTCGAGGATACCTTATTTAGCAATTTTGAGATATCAATGCACAAATATCAAAAAATAAGATGAAGATATTTAATCGTTGAAGTGAATATAAATATTTTCTCCATCAAATTTCCTGGCACTATAACTACGTAAGTTGGAACCAGAAAATTCAACATAAAAGATAATCAAAATTCGAGTCCGAAACGCTGATGATGACCATAGAATTTTTTCATACTTTCAAATGCCCTCAGACATTTCGAGAAATTATCTACAAATACAGCAGCATCTATTTTCATCTAGGGTAATTCTTCGTCTTCTTCTATGTAGTGGAATTTCTCCACTATATGAAATTTCATACCATCCTTGTACTGGCCTGATCTCGCCCTCTCCAGTAAGTATCCAGAATGACCGGTTTCGGCGGAAATTATACCAAATCTATTGCTGCATCGTATCATCTCTATACGAGTGGGATTCGGTCTGAAAGGTCGTGGTATTCGTCGGAAAGCGATGTACTGGGTTTCTACCCTTGGTCTGAAACGTTCCACGCTACGTTTATTGAAATAATAGGGTGGTAGCCATTCGTATCGGTACTGTTTACACAGGCTTAGTAAGTTTTCGAAGTGTGTGCGCTCGAATGTCAGCGGCAAAAAATCGTTGGCTACAAAAAATTATAAATGAAGTAAATTAGTTGAATTACAAGTGAAAACTGGTTCTTGTTATCACAACCTCCGCGACCGAAGAATGAAAAATAATGCAAGCGAATGTTTACAAAATACACGTGGACTGTCGTCTCTTGTATCTACTTGTTAGCGATATGAGGACTTTAAGAAAAACAAACTAAATATTCCTATGTAGATTCGCGGAGCATTACGAAATAGATTTTTGATATCGCAGGCTTGGTGGAACTTCCTATGACTTTCTTCGAACTTCAAATTTATCGCTTCATCAGCCTCGCAGGGGAAGGGGAAATGTTCTCTTCGCTCAAATAGTTTTTTTCTAGAGGGTGGAGAAGAACGTTACGGACACGCACATGTAACGTTCTCCTCCACTCTAAGACAATGGCTCGCAACGTAGATCTCTTATTTTTCTAGAGGCTTGGGAGCCTTCCCACAACGTAAATTTGACAAGAGAGGCATAGCGTCGTATAAAGATTGACGTACTCGTATAATTGATACTTTTGACTTACATGAATTATCGTTGCGATGCTGCCATAAAAAATCGTGATGCTGTAAAATGAAATCATGTTCGAAGTCCCTTTGGCTCGACACCTCCACGAAATGATAAAATGTGTAATCGGACACTACTAAAAGAGCGAAAAATGCGATCGCGAGTTCCAACGTCATGACTCTGATAAAATCTACTTACTGATATCATTTTCATTTTAGAAAATTAAAACTTGACGTCGAATTTCAGTAACTGTCATGCTACAACGGGTGAACCTGTTTGGTACAGTTTCATATCATTATAAAACTCGTGTGACGTTTATTCTGTTTGGGAAATTTTCTTGAGAGCAACTCTGTGACAAGAATAAAATTCGATTATTCAAAATTTTAGGTGTGCTTATTAGGGTTGTATTATTGGTAATGGGAATGAGAGGTGAGGTGAAACTTTTCAGAACTCTGTGTGTACTTCGTATTTCAAGCTTCTTTTTGTTTTGACTTTGATACCGATGAGATCTGAGCCCGGATGAGATTCCAAATCCAGTCTGGAGCGCCGTACACTCAGTTGACCCGGCACTGCTTTTTGATACATTCTACGCGGCAGTTGTTGGGGGACTGTTCCCTGTGCGATGGAAAAAAGCCAGGCTAGCACTGATCGATAAGAAGGATAAACCACCTGGCCTGCCATCCTCTTATCGTCCACTTTGTCTGCTGTACAATGTTGGAAAACTCCTGGAAAGAAAGATAACCAATCGACTGGAGAGCTATCTGGAGAAAAAAGATGTGATCTCTGGTAGCCAGTACGGTTTTCAAACTGGAAGCTGCACATCAGATGCTGGAATCCGGCTGAAGAGGATAGCTGAGTCAGCGATGGCTACGCGTCAGTTTTGCGCAGCCGTCAGCCTCGACATAAAAAATTAGAGGCCATTGCAGGTTTGCAATGGTAGCGGGGAAATCGCAACCTCCCGCGCTCGTGATGACGTTGGCGCGAAAATGTTCCCTCAAAAAATGAGTTGGCTGGGCTTTTCTCAGTATACTGCAAGCTAGACCTGTTATAAGGAAGGCTAGAAATTGAAATTTTCTCAAGTCCCAAAAGTAGGTCAAGGTCAATAACATTGATGACGTCATAAAGCATCGCGGCTAGAAATTGAAATTTTTCCAAGTCCCTAACGCAGGTCAAGGTCATTGATGATATCATAAAGCATCCCGGCTGGAAGTTCAAATTTTTTCAAGTCCCTAAAGTAGGTCAAGGTCATTGATGACGTCATAAAGCGTCACACGTGACGTCAAGCAGTTCACAGAAACTCCCGGACGCGGATGTTTTCTGAGGACCTAATCCCCTACCCCCCCCCCCCCCCACATAACAAAATGGATAGCGGGTTTCACGCTAAAAATGCGTTCAATTCAATTCCTTGAGAGCGGATCTTGGAAGCCCTCAAGGACGCAGTGGTGGAGAGCAGGATAAACCGGGCTTTAGAGGTAGTGACGCGTTGGATCGAGTCGGCTGGACTCAAACTTGCAGCAAGTAAAACGGAGGCCATGTTATTCATGACCCGTCGGAAGTTCAGTCCACCCACCTCTCGTCTGCAAGGTGTAGAAATCGAGACTAAGAAGAAGATGAACTGGTTTGACTCGACGCTGAGCTTCAGGCACAATTTCTTGTAGGCAGCGGAAAATGCGAGCAAGGTAGTTGGATACCTCAGCCGCCTGATGAGGAACCTAGGAGGACCGAGAGAAGCAAGAAGAAGGATCATGATGAGCACCACCTTGTCGGTTCTCCAGTATGGGCCGACTCCATAAAGATACCATACAGAAGAAGAGAGATGGTAAAGATCCAAAGAAGAGCTGCACTGAGGTATGTTAGTGCCTACCGCACTGTCTCGACGGAGGCTCTTCGTGTATTAGCACGTTCACCACCAATCGAGCTCCTTGCTGCCAGAGGGGTCAGACCGGGTTGCATCTTGTCGCCGGTGCTATACAGAGAATATATCTTACGCCGTTCTGTAGAAGGCTGGAACGGTGGAGTATCCGTGGAAAATTAGAGGACATCGCAGGTTTGCAATGGCAGCGGGGAACCCGCAACCTCCCACGCTCGGGATCACGTTCGCGCGAAAATGCCCCCTCAGCGAATGAGTTGGCTGGGCTGCTGTTCTCAGTATGCTGCATGCTAGGCCTGATATAATGAAAGCTGGAAGTTAGAATTTTTTCAAGTCCCTAAAGTAGGTCAAGGTCAAGGTCATTGATAACGCCATAAAAAATCCCGGCTGGAAAGGTCAAGGTCATTGATGACGTCATAAAGCATTCCGGCTGGGAATCGAAACTTCTTCAAGTCCCTAACGTAGGTCAAGGTCAAGGTCATTGATGAAGTCATAAAGAATCCTGGCTGGAAATTGAAACTTTTCCAAGCCCCTAAATTAGGTCGTCACATTGATGACGTCATGAAGCATTCCGGCGGGAAATTGAAACTTTTTCAAGCCCATAAAGTAGGTCAAGGTCATTAATGACGTCATAAGGCGCCACACGTCACGTCACGTCATGCAGTTCACAGAAACTCCCGGATACGGATATGAGCGGTGGTGTTCAAAGCAAAGAAGACGACAACGACCAACCAAGAAGCTTTACGGGTCAAGCAGGAGGTCAGGCGTTCCTTTCTTGTAAAAAGGAAAGCAAGAATTGCTCATAGCGATCTGTGGATGAACCGACACCATGGCCAACTAAACTTTCACTTGACGCAGGTGTTAGGTGGCCATGGCTGGTTCAACAAGTACCTTTGCGAGAAGTTAAGGAAAGTTGAGCAGACAACGTGTTCGCACTGCGATCAAGGGCGGGATGATGGACCGCAATACACCTTATTTGAGTCCGAGGCGTGGAGACGTGAGCGGGACAAGCTTAGTCGGTTTCTTCAAGAGATCGAGGTAGATAAAGCGCTTGAGCCGAGTAGCCTGGTAATGCTAGGTTCCGAAGAAGCATGTGTCTGCATTTGCGGCCACCGTTATGAAGAGGAAGATGGACGAGGAATGGAATAGGCAAACTCGACACCCCAGATTTGCGGGAAGAAGAAGACGTCGATCTTTCTTGAAGATAGTAGAAGATGAAGAAACTCCAACAGCAATTTACTATAACTCAAGGTGATATGTTGCTGTGTGTTCTTGTGTTTTCTGCGTGCCAGAGGGGCACTGCAGCTTGGGGGTTGCCAAAGTAACTTGGCGGTTGCCAAGCAGAAGAGGGGGTTCGCCATGGGCGGTGTTCGCAAATGCGATACAAACGCGATACTGATGAGATATGCCTACCGATAAATGTTTTTGACAAGCTGTTTTGGTTGCACCCTGATTTGGAGCAATTTCTTTAGTCCAACATTGATACTGAGGCCGTCTTCGATCATCTCCCAATGTATTGAGTTTGAATGACAATATTTTTCCAAGTTCTGGAAGTGGGTTGGGAACTTTGTCTCTTCAAAACCACAGGTAACCATTTCCTATAAAGGAAAAGCAGATCTTGGCGAATGACTTTACAGGTATTGGATTTCTTGGCGCAGTCAAAAAGATTTAGATCATGTTTCATGTCTTCTCAAAATTTTGCCCTATCAGATATGTTGTGGATAATGCCAGACAAAAATATTTGAGAGTTCCCGTTTAAGAGATCATTAAAGTGTCTTTTATCACATAAGTCTACTTTGGAATATTCTAGGCTAAGGCTTTAGAGCGGCACACTCGCTTGGTCTAGTGTAAGTCTACTTTAGTATATTTCAGGCTGATGAGATTAGGGGGCCTCACTCGCTCCGCTCGTTTGCCCCGCTTCTTGGCCTAGTTCAAGTCTACTTCAGTATATTTCAGATGTTGTAAGCAAACCAGGATTGACGACTTATAACGTCACAAGCTAATAGCTTCATATTAGGTCTAGGAACTTTCTTAGCCTAGTATGAATCTAGCCTATACCTTTGCATTATATTAGGAAAAGCTAGAAACTACAGAGGGGGGGGGGCTTTTGCTCGGACTCGCAGATTTCAGAATCACTGCCACAATGAGGCTAGTGTAGTATAGCATTGTATATCATTCGCTGGTTGATCGCCGTTCGTTCGCTCTTGCGCCCTTTTAAACAGCGTATTTGGCAGTCGTATTTCAATTGTATATTCGTTTCGGAGTAATCATTTGTGTCATCAATCGGCGTGTTTGATTCACCCAATGGCTGAAACCACGGATAAGGCTGCTGAAACAGCCAAACAGGTCAGTGTAATATACTCGTACATATCCTATGAAAATGAATCTTTCATTATTAGCGTCAGAAGTTGCACTACTGGAGGAGGAGGAGGGGACAGATATTCATTTAGCAGTTTCCACTGTACACGAATCGTATTTGTGATATGACGTCCATAAATATTTCTCTTGAAATTCTCTGGTATGAGGAGGCACGTTGCCCTACTATTTCCAAACCCTGAGCAGTCTATTGTTTATTTGAAAATGCAGACTCTATAGTTGTTGCTATAACACTTGTTTAGCTATATCGACATACCTGAATATGTCTCAACACCTTGTTCTAGATAATTTTGACCTATACCTGTAAGGAATTTTGAAAAATTTTGACAGAGAAAGAGGCGCAACTTGATTGTCAATTCTATCATCCTGAAATACATTTATGTTACAATTGTTTACCCCCAAAAGTTCCAAAAAAAAAAATATCGAATCCGATAATTCCAAATTAATGATTTCCAAAAGTTCCAAGGATTGAAACTTCTAAAGTAACAAAAAGCATCATGAAGAGTTATGATGCAGGCGTAAAGTAGGAATACTTGAATCATCTATACTACTCATGAATCACAGCTCCTGATTCAGTGGACGTTCCTGCTATAATAAGATTAAAATTCATAGACCTTCTATGAAACCAATCAACGTCAGGCTAGAACAAATAATGCCTCCTAAAAGGATGGTACAACCGTTTTCCAACACTAGCGGGTCTTCATCACCCTAACTTTCATTCTTTCTTGACAGAATTGCAGAAAGAACAGGGTAATTTGGAAACTACATATTTCAACAAATAGCACTGAGTCTGAGTCAGTCTATCAAGAAAAAAGACTTCCCAACTCCTGCATTCTAAATTTAGTGTCTCGTTACCAGGATCGCGTTACAGAAGGGAATTAAATACAATATTTGAAGGCTGTGGGTTATAAATTTTTGAGCATTTCAGTTTTGACATTTAATTCTCGAAACTTTCGGATTGGATTTTCTTTTTTGGAACTTTTGAGGGCGAATCATGTTACAGTCATAGTTCTGAAACTTCGTTTTATTCATTACAATATCAAATATCCTTCGACGGTGTTTTTGAATGTCCGGTGTCCTGTTTTCGTCGCTTGCAATACTTTTTTTTCGATTCTTTTCGCACATAATCCGATGCCGCTTGCATTTTCTTGCACTGTAGCTCTCCATTCGTGTACGGCACGGCAACCCATTTACCATATATTTCTCCTTTCGTGACTTTCAATACTACCAAGTATACGTCCTCGAGTAATTTGTCAGTTTTATAATTAGCGGTCACGTATTCGATAAGTAGACCTAGAGTCACCGTTACTCTTTTTCCATAGGTGATTCGAAAGATGTAGTTTTTGGGTAAATTGAACGTTCGCACATCCGCGAACCATTCAGATGACTTGACGTTCTCCGAAGATGCACAACCTAATCCGCATCCTATGTTCGAGCTTTGAAAAAATCTGATTATTCTGCTCATTACATCCGCTTTGAACGCGGAGTCGTCAGTGAAAGAGAAGAAATCATAATCGCCCACTAACTTCACAATGCCGGGAATGTCTTCAGTTTGAACGCATGTTCGCAAGTTTTGAGTCCACTCGGGTAAATCTTCGATAAATTTTCTCTCTCGGGGCACGTAAGCTGCAAATCTGCCTTTCAGAGCTTCTTTCACGCCGACGTTCGGGTAGGTAAGAATGACCCGCTCTTTTTCGCGGTCGACGCTCTCGATTTTCAAGAATCCGTGATGCAACATGTAAAGACAAAAATTCATTTGAAACACGTAAAAATAGCCTTTTTTAACTCTATCACGACTATATTTTCCTTCGAGGAATGGTTTTCGTTCCTGCGCTTTGTAGAGGAACTGAAAAAGAATCGAATGATTTTCAAACACATCCAACGTGTAGTTCCAGTCGTACATTTTTTGAATTATATAAAGCACAGGACGATTTGCGCACATATTGTCGGCGCTAAATCTCCCTTCTGCTAAGCATTGGATCGCTGATGCTGGATGTATCACTTTATTCAACTGATTGTCCAGTGAGAATTGATAATTCCCGTACCACTCGCTCAGTTGTCGCAGAATATCTTCAGCAGACTTGTTCTGAAATCTAGAGACGTGCGGTTGTAGATTATTGGCCATTTCAGTCTCGGTGAAGCCAAAAGCTTCGCCAAAATCATTATCGAAAGTTAAATCGTGAAACGTATCCATTCCACCGAAGATGTCGTTAAAAATCAGTCTGAAAACGCCCGTTACAAGTACGAATCTAATTTTACGACCGTTTCTCAGAGTTTGAAAAAAATTACCCAATTTTTCGTTCACACGATCTAATAACGTTTCGTCCATTTTAACATGCATAACGTAATTACTAGGCGCATCATAATTGTCGACGAGAACGACGACGGGTAATTTGGACCTCCAGTACAAAGTCCAAAGCAGGTCGTACAGATCGTTCGTAAAGCCAACGTCGTAATTGAGGTTGTAAAACTTTCTTATCGTTTTCAGCGTATTCATCAGATTATCTTCAAATTCTTCTATCGTACTGAAATTTCGAATAATACTGGCAAAATTAAAATATACAACGGGATATTTTATCCATTTTTTTTCGAACTGGTCCTCCGGAATGTCCTTCAATTCTTCGAGTTCTCTGTTACCGCGTGCGTACAACGATGTACCTTTGAAAAATTCCTTCTCTCCGAGAAAGAATTTCTCCACCGTTCGAAGAAAGATGGTTTTTCCGAACCCATCAGGCCGTGTGAGGAAGTAATGACGTGATTTTCCATCGACCAACTTTTCCAGATACTTGGTTTTATCCACCAGAACCCTCCTCTCTTTAATTATGCTTTCTAGTGATTGATCGGGCTTCGGCAGCGACAAATTTGAAACCGGCAAATCATCTGAAAGAAATTGAAAATGTTTTAGGAAAGTAGTGCAGTAACTGATATGTATTTTGAAATTAGTTGACATTCCTCAAAAAATTCCCTATCCCCTTAAAACTACTTGAATAAAGACTTCCAATTCCTTTTGAACATCTGTGTAACATTGGAACCTGACAATGAGAGGCTCAAACCATATACTTAAAAGTTGGCGAGTGATTTTTTTCGTGCAAGGTAAAAACCATTAGAATGAAAGAAACGGAGGCACTTCCCGCACATCGTTCTGAAGAAGAGCGCTTAATGTGCTCGAAACGTCAACGACTCAAGTATACGTTTTTTGTGTGCGGGAAGTGCCTCCGTTTTTTCCATTCTTCATGGTTAAAAGTTTCCAGAAATCTACTTTTACAGCGTTCTCATTCACAGTTCATCCCTGCATCAACATACCGAAAAATTTTGCGGCGTTTCATTCCATGGTTCATAGGCTGTGCGCTCTTCCTTTGAAACCGAAAGTATTGGGGTTGCTCGTACGACAGACAGATAAAGGCTTTCAGTCACCTCCTATCAGCTTATTGAGGAGGTGACGCTACCTACGTTATTAGCTGTCTTTAGGTCTGTTGCGTTGAAAAATGACTCCCCACTAAAGAAAAATCTGGGATTCATGAGGTCAGCTACAGCTCTTGTTACCTCGGCCAGACAGGCCACGGTACTCATCAGAGGCTAAAATACCACCCGAAGGCTAACGTAGTCACCATACGGATCAAGTTAAGACTATCCTTATTTATGTAAGAAACGAAAGGTAAACTTATGAATGACCTTGAAAACTGATACGATGTCTCAACGTGAAAAGGACCTTCGTATATCGGATCTCTCGCTCAGCATTCAACCCGTCCATCTTTATTTGTGAACCTTAATCTCTTTTCCTCACTTTCCTGCCCTCCTTTCTCTAAGTCACTCTCGCAAGGGTAGTAGTGACCTTGAACTATTCTATGGTTTTGAAAAATTTTCGACCTTTGCTACGTTGGGACCTATATCCTGATATTTGGGCAGAGACAGCTGCAAGAGAAATGCAGAGAGCCGTGACAGAGTCTCCACGTGGCACTCATCGATCAGAAAAAGGCCTTCAACTCGGTGAACCGCGTGGATAGTTCTAAAATAAGACGAAAAAGACAAGAGGAAGTTCCAAACTGTAGGGGGTATTGGATTTCTTGGCGCAGCCAAAAAGATAAGGATCATGTTTCATGTCTTTTCAAAATTTTGCCCAATCAGATATGTTGTGGATAATGCGAAACAAAAATATTTGAGAGTTCTAGGATACGCTTGGTCTAGTGTAAGTCTACTTTAGTATATTCAAGGCTGATGAGATTTGAGGGCCTTGGTCTACTTTGGTATGTTTTAGATGTTGTAAGCGGACCAGGATTAAAGACTTATGAGGTCACTGACCTATGACGTCATCGACTTATGACGTCACCAAAGCTATGACGTAATCGACTTATGACGTCACCGAACTTATGACGTTACCAAACCTATGACGTTACCGAACTTATGACGTCACCGAACTTATGACGTCACCGAACTTATGACGTTATAAAACTTATGACGTTATAAAACTTATGACGTCACCAAACTTATGACGTCACCAAACCTATGACGTCACCGAACTTATGGCGTCATCGACTTATGACGTTACCAAACCTATGACGTCACCGACTTATACGTCATCAAACCTATGACGTTACCGAACTTATGACGTCACAAGCTAATAGCTTCAAAATGGCTCTCGGCGTTTTCTTAGCCTAGTCTAAATCCAGCCTACTCCTTTTCATTATATTAGGATAAGCTAGAAACTATAGAGGGGGGGGGCTCGGACTCGGACTCGCAGATTTCAGAATCACTCCTGAGAAATCTTATCGAAATTTTTCCAAGTCCCTTTCGAGGGAGGGGGGGCGTGGACTCAGACTCGGTCTTGGACTCGCAGATTTGAAAATCATTGCCACAGTGAAAATTCCCATAAGTATGAGATCAGAGCAAAGATATGAAACATGTCAAAAGTAGGCTGCTTTGAGTCTTTTGAGGACATCATCAAGCTCTTGTAGTTTCACACCGTGGCCAGTGTTGTCACCAAAGAAATCAGAATAGAAGAGTCCCTGTGAGAACGGGAATGAGACAAGGATATATCCTGGCACCGACGCCGTTTGCGGTCTATTTGACAGAACTCAGCAACCCAGCGTTGAGATTAACTACATGTATCGTGGAGGTGGCCTTAAAAAGGCTGAAAGCTAAAACCAAGATCCCGAAGAGGAATACCTTCTTCTTCCCGTACGCGGATGATGCAGCAATTGTGGCAGACTCGAGGTACTGAACGGCGTATACTCGGACTTTGGTATGGTGATCAGTGCCCAGAGAACGGAGGTAATGTGCAACCACAGGAAGTTGAGGAGGACTCACATATGTCCTTACAAGGTGGCACCTTGAGGAGTGCAGCTCGTTTTGAATGTCTCGAATCGAAAAGAGAGGAAGCCTAGATAAGGAAATCCAGCACAGATTGTCCTCCACGGCTGCAGCTATGCAAAATTTAGGTGATATCCTGACACCTACGAGGCTGATTGTTTACAGAGCGGTGGTCATCCCCACCCTCTTGCACGGCTCAGAATGCTGGACTCCATACCGCAGACACATTAAAGCACTTGAAGTCTTTCACCACAGAACCCTGAGGAACATCGGCTGGCAGGAATACGCTACGAACCTGGAGGTCCTGTTGAGGGCAAGCCGCCAGAGTGTTGAAGCGCCCATTCTCGAGCCGCGGATGAGGGGGCTGAGACACACCCATCGCATTAAGGATGACAGATTGCTCAAGCAGTCATCGTAGCGAAAAAATCCATGACGCTATGTAATATCGACCGCAGGACCTGGGAACGCTTAGCGGAGGACCGGGTAGAGTGGAGGACGGCCGTCCAAAGTGAAGCGTCATATTTTGAAGAGCAACGAACGCTTGCTACGGAGGAGAAGAGGAGAAATAGAAAGGTGCGTCGGAACGCGACCGACACGGCAGCTGTACATCACTATTGCGTTTGTAGACGTAATTGTGGATCCGGAGGCTCTTGAGTCATCAGCAGGTGCAACACGTTCCGTCGACAGTAGCGGTCTGAGAAACCCGAACTCTCGCACCTGCGAGGTGGTGTAGCGACGACGACGACGACTTCGCAAACGAGCTCAAAGTGAGTAAGCCTATCTAGATCTTCATCTACTTCAGGGACTTGGAAAAATTTCAAGTTCCGAGCTAATCTATTGTTGCGACCGTATATTTCTAACGGCTATTCTTCGGATATTCTTTGATGATACTTTAGTTGACGCGCGATTGACAGCGCCGAGGAGCGGGGTTAGGTAACCCCTGAAAGTCCCACCACCTACCACCTTTCACCTCCTTATATCAAGCGGTTCACCTTTGACGTTCTTCTTGAACCGGAAACTATAACCGATACAGACACTCGGCTATTCTGACGACGACTATTGAGAGTGCTGGCAATTCCAAGCACCTGCGACGGTATTTGCTAGAATGTCGACTGGGAACCAAGACGTCGACTAACAATGCAAATTCGCTATAACGAGCGACTACAGCTTTGACCAAGAGTGTTGGCAATTCCAAACACTCGCGATGATATCTCCTACAACGTCGACCGGGAACCGAGACGACGGATGACAGATGAAGGCTTTGCTATAACGAGCAAGATATTGAACGCACTAGTCGGGAACCGAACTAGCAAACTATTGGAAACCAGATAGTGATTTCGCTTGCAATCAGTTCCACTTATATCGAGTGAAGTAGTGCCGTATCGTGCTAAATTCAACGAATTCTCCTATACCTCGTAAAATTATTATGATCAGCAAAAATTAACAACCGTCTATCGGCCAATCCGAATCGTTTCTCTAACAGTAGCCTCTATCAGCCTCGTTATTGGTCTTTTAATCACGAGTCTTTTCGTATAAAAGCATATTCTGCGATGATCAGCAGTTTAGTTAGGTATTGTACAGCGTCGGTTATCGTTCGATCGTATTAGTATTACTATTACTCGCATTCGAACGTTCTCGCGTACCGACAAACTTATACTCGTACTGACGAAATTATCAGGTCATAATACTATGATCTTTGGTTCAGTTCTGGTTCGCTTCAAATCGGAGTATTCAGAGGGAACTATCCGGTAAAATGTACGAGAAGCCTTCGACTTTTTTGGAGGATATGCGAAAATTACCACCTTCGAGCGATATAGAGGAGGGTGGGGGGTCCGAAAAATTCAGACCATTCAGCTGTGTGCACCAAGGACTTAATGACACGAGGGATTAAAGTTCCGCAAAAGAAAGAACTACTTGAGACAAAGTATTTGGGGAAATACGAGGGAATCCAATAATTTATATTAAAGACTTACTCTAAACCCTCACGAACCTCGAAGATATTAGTCACGGAACTTGGAAGGATTTTGACTACCCAACCGATGACTGTGGTCCTTAGAGAGTGGGACATTCGGGAAAGTATACTTCAGAAAAATAAAGTATAATCACCCCGACCGAATCTGATGGGGAAGGGAATAGGATATTTGTTTCGTCCAAATAATCGAGGCTAGGCCTCGTGGTAAAAAATTATCCCATACGTAAGCCTCTAATGTCTTCCTGGGAAAATTATTATTCGCTTTCATTGAAGCAGGGACAAAGTTTAAGCTGGAAGAACTCTGAAGTGGGGAGAATATTCAGAAATGAAGTTGCCAGTTGTTCGCAGCTTGTAGATGAATCAAAAAGATTTGCGGGTTGAAGACAAAACTCGTGGCTCTAGGATCTGCGACGGTGGGTCGCGTGTATCTCTCAATATTCTACGTAATGTTGTCGTGAAATGAGGGGCCAACCTCTGAGGAGAGGAGACGTCAAAAAGAAAGTGATTTACGACCGTGGAAGAATCTAATTATTAGCGTCCATAAACACCCAGACTGTAACCGACTCCAAAAGAAAGACAGTAATTTGGTACGTATTTCTTCCCGCAAAATCTATTTTTTCTCTCTCCGAGCAAAATAATCGATAATCTCTACATCATTCGGAAATATAACTTCTCCCTGAAATTCTCGGTGTATTGACTCATCTGCCAATTATCTGATGAAAACTTACCTTTTTCATGATAGCAGTCGAGCAGGCATCAGCCTTCGAGAATCGAACAGAGAAAGGCTCACAAGCAGAATCTGGAGCAAATTCTGGTCGTGGAAAAAATCTTCAGAAGTCCGTTTAAAGAATTAAGAAGGGAGCGAAATCTGTTGCCTGAGCATTGTCCCAATCTTGACGTACGATTGTCAAACCCGGACCCTCGCAGCAAGATCAATCAACAAACTAAACACGCACTATATATAAAACTCAAAAAAGTATATAATTATAAAAATAAAAGTCAAGAAAAAAAGACAACATAAATTATATCAGTTCTAAAAGATAAGTTCTTACATCAAATTGGAAGACATGAGGTCGTGAGATGGCAAGAAGAGAAGAGGAGGGTTCATTGCGTCCACCTTTCACCCCACTTCTTGGTCTAGTATAAGTCTAATCCAAGACTAGTATAGCTAGTATAGAATAGAGGACGTCCTAGCCTAGTTGAATTCCAGTATACTGTATTTTAGATGATTAGTCTATTATCGCCCTCTTCTTGGCCTAGTTTAAGTCCAGTTCAGAACATTCAAGGGAAGGGCGGAAACATGTCAAAATTCTCCAATTTTCACGGTTATGGTCATGCGGACGACCAGGCGGGGTAGGGGTAGAGGAAACACATAAAACATGCCATCTCCCCCCCCCCCATCGATAACTTTTGCAATTTCTCCTCTTTTGACGGGGATGAAACTGTCATATTACTTGTTAAAAGCACTAACTTCAGGCTCTGTCCAAGGGAGATGAGGCACTAAGAAGAAGAGAGGACGTGAATGAACTTTTTTGTTCTCATGCCATAGCTTATCATCAACGGGTGAAACTCTGGGGGCGATGTCAAACACAGGTTAAAGGAAACCTTGAATCGAGTAATGACAAATATCAACGTTATTCATTCTTACATGCTACATACAAATGTTTCGACCTCATGGAGATCTCCATCAGTATGGAAGATCTCCATGATGTCGGAACCTTTGTATGTTGTATGTAAGAATAAATATTGTGCGGGCAGAGCCTTCTTCTTGAAATTGATAAATCTCCTACCATGAAAAAATCGAATTTTCTATTCTAACAGTCATGATAATGCTATCATATCATTTACAGTATTCTAATTTAGCTTTGCATGTGAAATAATCAAATTCTTATGAATTATGCAATCGTACCGACTTCCCAAACGATATTTTCAGTCGTCCTCAGCTTATTGTGATTTAGGTAGGGGTTTACTAATACCTTCTCTAGGAAACAGGCATCAAATAATTTTGTTTATGACACCGAAAAATATTTTCGTGCTTCGCTTTCCAAATCCAACGTTGAAGCTTTCAATTTGTCGTATTGAATCTCTCCATTTTCATAAGGTACGGAGATGCAATCTTCAAGCACTAGTTCTCTAGTCTTTCCTTCGCTGATGTCTGGAAAACTCAATCCAATCAGGTGCATATCGTTGAATTTCTCATCCGTCTTGAACTTTGAGGTAAGCTGACCAAAAGCGTGGAGGGTGTCATTTACCCAGATGAATCTGAGGATATAATTTTTGGGTAAACCAGACGTCTGTACATCTGCGTACTCCCCAAGTTCCGTTTCTTTTTGTAACGATGAATTGTCTAATTGACAGGCTACTTTTGAGGTCCGAAATAATCGAAGGATTCTGCTGATGACATCTGCTTTGTACGCTTCGGGGTCGAACGAATGGCTAAAACGAAAAAATCCATAATTGACCACTAGCTGCACCATAGAGGGAACATCTTGAGTTTGAAGATATGTTCGTAAACTCTCAGTCAACTCGGGCAAATTTTCAATAAACGCATTCTCACTCGGGACATAGGCCTCAAGTTTACTTTTCAAAGCTTCTTTTGCAGCAATATTTGGAAAGCTCAAGGTAACGAGATCATTTTCCTTGTCAATGCTCTCAATTGTTAAATATCCTTCAAGCAACATCCCGAAAAGAAAATTAAATCTTTTCCCCAAATGCACGCCTTGCCGGCTGAAATACTCATTACACGAAATTTGGCTACCTTCTAACCCATTCAACGTATACTGATTTTCATAGAATGACTGAATCACGTAGCGTACATCTCTTTTCGCGTACATATGGTCGGCATTGAATTTTCCCTCTTTCAGGCATTTGATGGCCGAAACGGAATGTATCACTTTATTCGATTGATTTTCCCTAGAAAATCTGTAATTACCATACCATTTGTACAATTGTTTCAAAAGATCTTGAGTCGACTCATTTCGACTGTCAGAGAGCTTTTCAAGATGGGGACGCAGATTTTCAATCATTTCCTCCTGCGTAAAGCCAAAGGCTGCTCCGAAGTCCTCTTCGTACGTTAATTCTACGAATGTTTCCACACCAGTCCAGCCATCCAAATTTAATTTCAAAACGCCTGTTACAAGTACAAATCTGAACAGTTCACCATGTTCAAAACGATGTTTCAATTTATCAAAAAAATTTATGAGACTTTCACTTATTTGCAACACAAATTTTTCGTCTCTTTTAACATTTGAAACGTACTGCCACGGGGCATCGTAGTTGTCCACGAGAACAACTACCTCTAATTTGTATTTCGTTTTTAAATCTTGAATCAATACTTCCAAGCTCTTGGGCCAGGGATTACTATCTTTACAGTCCAGGCCGTGAGACTTTCTTACTGTCTTCACCGCATTTGCCATATTATTTTCAAATTCTTTTATAGAATCGAAATTCTGGATATTTTCGGCAAAATCCAAATATATCACGGGATACTTCAACCATTTTATTTCTTTTTTGTTTTTGAATTTTGGTCTTTCGCGGTTTCCACGTTCGTAAAGTGATGTACCTTTGAAGAATTCTTTTTCTCCGAGGAAGAATTTCTTTACCATTTGTAAAAAGATGGTTTTTCCGAACCCATCAGGCCGGGTGAGAAGGCAACGTTTATAATAATATCTATCATTGAACAACTTTTCTAGATACTTAGTCTTATCCACCAAAATCTTCTTTTCTCTTATTATGCTCTCCAGTGATTGATCTGAATTCGGTAGCGACGATATCAAATCAGATGAAGGTGGTGACGAGTCATCTAACAGAAATTTCAGACAATACATAAGATTTTAATGACTGGGTAAATAAATTGTCTCAAAACTTACGAGGATACAAATTATCGACGGCCTCGGGCACAATTGAACTATCTGTAAAAACCCATTTTTTTCAGGAGAGCGTTTTGAAAGTTTTTCAATTTTTCAGCCCTTCTGAGACGTCAGCAATTATGTTTGAGGCATAAATAAGCGGTGGGTTGCAATTTGACAAGTATCAGGAATAGTATATCACAAAAAAAAATTCCAAAAAGTGACCGGCGCGGTTCACAGAGGCTGTAACTGTGACTGGGTATGCACTTAGCTCATTTGATGTCTGCAATTATTGTACTTGGATCAATTGTGCAGAGAGAAAGATGGTACTTAGCTCATTTTGCATGTGAAGTTTGTCACTTGGTTCATTTAAATCCTACGTAATTGAGCTAAGTGGTATCTAGGTGCTGATTTGTGTCGCGCAAAATGGGCCAAGTGTGAAGTTGCGATTGATACGGGCTTCACTTAGACCATTTATGCATTAGAAAAAGCTGCCTGGTTACTTGACTCAATCAGTTTTTACTCTCTATTGAGCTTAAAAATTGGTTTTTGCAATTTTTATCAGTGTAGAAGGATAGAGGGCATGAAAATCTACAAGAATATGTATCAAACTCATTTTTGATAAAATTGTTAGTTAGCTCAATTGTGCACGAGGCCGTCGTTATTTTAGTTAAAGGTAATCCATTCTCTCCACCCTTTTCTTCTCCTTTTCTAATTCAAGACTCTCCTTCTACTGTGAAATCTTGACAGCGGGGCCGTCGTCAGGGGGTGGTGAGTAGGTATTACCGGTTCAGGCATCGCGCTACTGTGAGCCTCGCGCCGGTGAGGAGAAAAAGAAATGAAAATCGTCTAAATTGAAAAACGGCCTCATGTGAAGATTTTGCCTTAGGTCTCAAAAAGTCTGGCGACGACACGGAGCTCACAAGTCTCAGTCTCAAGTCTCAGTCTTGACTATCAGTCTCGAGTCACGGTCGCGAGTGTCAGTCTTGAGTCTAAAAGGCTCCAGTCTCGAGCTGCAGTCTCTGTCTCAAGTCTCGGTCCCGAGTGTCAGTCAACGCCTCGATTCTCAAGCTCGAATCTCAGTCTCTAGAATAAGTCTTGAGTCCCAGGATCAAGTCTCAGGTTGAAGTCTCAGTCTCGAGTGTCAGTCTCGCGTTTCAATCTCAAGTGTCAGTCTCGATTATCAAGCTCGAGTGTCAGTCTTTAGTCTGAGGCCAGAGTCTCGAGCTCCAGTTTCCATCTTGAGTCTCGGTCCCAAGTGTCAGTCTTGACTCTCAGCCTCGGTTCTCAAACTCGAGTCCCAGGTGTGAGTGTCAGTCTTGAGTCTCAATCTCGATTCTCAAGCCCAAGTCTCAAGTCTCAAACTTGAGTCCAAGTCTTCAGTCTCAGGCTCGAGTCTCAAGCCCCAGTCTCAGTCTCGAGTCTCAGTCCCGAGTGTCAGTGTCAGTCTCAATTCTCAAGCTCGAGTAGCAAGCTCGAGTCTCAGTGTCTAGTATCAGTCTTGAGTCCCAATCTCGAGTCTCAAGCTCAAGTGTTAGTCTCGAGTCTCAGTCTTGAGTGTCAGTCTTCAGTAAGAATCCATAACATAACCTGCCCTCCCTTCCCAGTTCACAATGGAGTCCCTCAAGGTGAAGTCTTTTAGTGTTTTACTATTCCTACTAGCAATTGATGGTATAACCACGAACGTTAAACCCCCTCTCACCCAACGCCTCTTCGCCGACGACTTTAACATCTCCTTTTCCTCCACTAACCCCCAAAGAACCAACCGAAACCTACAGGAAACCCTAAGCTCAATCACCACATGGACTTCAAAACCGGATTCAGATTTTCTCCCTCAAAAACCTATTCAGTCATCTTCAAAAAAAGAAACCCTATCCCTTCCATCCCTCCCCCAATTCTAGGTAAACCTCTTGGATTACAGTTTGACCAAAAACTTACCTTGGTCCTTCAGATTAAATCCATCGAAGCCAAATGACGCACTCAACATTTTAAAATATACATCCTATCCTTCCAGAAGTTGCAACAAAAAATTAGAGGCCATTGCAAGTTTGCAATGGCAGCGGGAAACCCGCAACTTCCCGCGCTCGCGATGACGTTGGCGCGAAAACGCCCCCTCAGAAAATGAAATGGCAGGCCTGATATAATGAAGGCTGGAAATTGAAATTTTTTCAAGTCCCTAAAATGGGTCAAGGTCATTGATGACGTCATAAAGAATCCTGGCTGGAAATTGAAAGTGTTCCAAGTCTCTAAAGTAGGTCAAGGTCAAGGTCATTGATGACGTCATAAAGAATCCCGGCTGGAAGTTGAAATTTTTCAGGTCCTAAAGTAGGTCAAGGTCATTGATGACGTCATAAAGCATCCCGGCTGGAGAATGAAACTTTTCCATGCCCCTAAAGTAGGTCAAGGTCAAGGTCTTTGATGGCGTCATAATGTATCCCGGCTGGAAATTGAAATTTTTCCATGTACCTAAAGTAGGTCAAGGTCAATGTCATTGATGACGTCGTAAAGAATCTCGGCTGGAAACTGAAACTTTTCAGCCCCTAAAGTAGGTCAAGGTCAAGGTCATTGATGACGTCATAAAGAATCCTGGCTGGCAATTTAAACTTTCCCATGTCCCCAAAGTAGGTCAAGGTCATTGATGACGTCATAAAGCGCCAGACTTCACGTCATGTCACGTCACGTCACGTCACGCAGTTCACAGGAACTTCCGGACGCGGACGCGAACGCGGACGTTTTCTGATGACGTAATCCCCCTAACAAAATGGATAGTGGGTTTCCCGCTCAAAACTAGACTATGGCTCTCCAATTCATAACTCAGCTTACAAAACTGTCCTCGCTCTCCAAACTTCTTCCCTCAGAATCGCCTTGGGAGCTTATTCATGAATCATTTGTAGCTAATCTTCTGAAACCTATTCACTTTGCCTCCCCCCACCCCCCGTGGTGATCTAAATTTTTCACTGGATTTTTTCAATTATCAACAACCCTCCTTCTCTAAACTTATTTTATGCCGTAATATTTTAAATATTTTGTGTGACTTCGGATGAAAGGGAAAGTACTCTACCCGAGTTCTAGGACACAACTCTTTAGCCACGTAAATAAGCAATTAATTTATAAATTCATTTCACCAATCCACTGCCCCAGAAGATTCTCTCCAAATCATTGCCTAACTCATTCTCATCGATCTTAACGTTGGAGTGCAACTGTAGACTAAATATCTGAGATCCTCAAATCTTTCGATTCAAAATTCTTTGAGCTCCTCTTTATCTCGTCTGACAAATTTATTTACTTCTCCAATAGTTGAAATATTCGAAAACACCTGGGTATCAATGACGACTTCAAAACACGTCTTATTAATCTACGTTTGAGGAGAATAATTTATTTCCGTTGCGAGGCCGTAGCTATCAGTCGTGTTCCTAGTGAATTTGAGATGATTGTCTAGACAAGATTCTTAAGAAAAAAGTAGCGGGAGGGAGGGAAAAAAGAAAGGTATTAGACGCGAGAAAGTTGCCAGTAAGCGACAATGAGTGGGATCATAGGGGAGGAACACCAGCCTCAGCTGCATAAGCACGACTGGTGCACAGAGAACCAAGAACTAGACGTAGAACAACAGATTGTCTGGCATCCAGTGATTTCTGAAGAGATATATTACCCTGTTTATAGATCGGGGACCCGTAGTCCAGTTGAGAGCGAAGTAGAGAATGGTATAACTGAGGGACGGGCCTGCGACTGCAACCAGTGCGAGAGGATAGACATTCAAGTACATTCAGTAACTTTGATACGAGTATTACGGGCCCAGGACTATTTGGGATCGAAGGTATGGTCAAGGATTTCGGTAGAGGTCGGAAGGGTTTGGAGAGAAGGAATACGTAAGTGCTTCTTATAAATAGAATGATTTTGTTTTGCTAGAAAAACGGAAGTCACGATCTGGAGTCCTTGAAGAGAGGTTATCAAGGGTGAGTCGGAGAAGACAAGCAGCTCGTTTGAGATTCTTTAAAGCAATAGGGTTACTGAAACCAAACACCCACCCCTCCCGAAATTAGAGACGTGAGCATGCTTTGTAACAGAGAATTTTTTCGAATGTAAGGAGTTGCAGATGAGGAATTTGAAATGAAAACTGAACTCACCAGTTTTCACGACAACCAAGGAAGTCCATATCAAACTGAGTACCGTGATTCTCGAAATGTGACTGTTTATTGATAATGACATATCGTACGCACAGCAGGAAAAGATCTACGAGAGTATCGAACGTATGGAAGAAATTTTCGAAAGAGAGTAACCGCTTCTAGAATTATCAGGTATCAGTTCTCTTCTAATCAAAGTTGGTATTTGCAAGCTAATTTATCCTCCGATTATCTTATCTTTCAAAATGTACTTGGCTTTCGAATGAAAAAAAGCGATATCACCTCAGATTTACTGAAAGCCCCTCGAACAAAACAATAACGAGGTAGTGTACGAGTACGTAGCCTTGAATTACGGAAAATTGGTAGACTCGATGAATTCCTTCGTTATCATTCGATATCATTCTAAAATAGTTTGTAACTAATGATCCCGTTAATCTAATTTTTATAATCCATGAAGATTGAGCAAATTTTTTTCTAAATATTGACTGACTCTCATCTTATCTTTCTACAGAAGTAAAAAATCTGCAGAAGTAATACAATCCGGGGTACACTCTATCATCAAAAGCTACGCTAAACGCAAACTGAGGAGTGGATTTCCTTGAGTAAAGAATTGTGAAAATTATTCTGCAGAGAAATAGGGTGAAATAGTCTTCGAAAATGAAGGAATTGAATTGACGAAGAAGCAGTCCTGAAGTATTGAATTGAGTTTGAAAAGCACATTAGCGGGAACCCGCTATCCATTTTGTTAGGAGGATTACATCCTCAGAAAACGTCCGCGTCCGGGAGTTTCTGTGAACTGCGTGAAGTCACGACGTGTGACGCTTTATGACGTCATCAATGACCTTGACCTACTTTAAGGACTTGGAAAAATTTCAACTTCCAGCCGCGATGCTTTATGACGTCATCAATTACATTGACCTTGACTTATTTTAGGGACTTGGAAAAATTTCAATTTCCAGCCTTCATTATATCAGGTCTAGCATGCAGTATACTGAGAAGAGCCCAGCCAACTCATTTTCTGAGGGGGCATTTTACGTCATCGCGATCGCGGGAGGTTGCGGGTTCCCCGCTGCCATTGCAAACCTACCATTTTTTTTTTCTATACCTGTTTATGACCAAAACAAGTTTTCATCCAGATCTATGTTACCGATGCCTCATATGAAATGATCACTACAAAAGGCGGAGAGGGCTCAAAGAAAGTAACGGTTCATAATTGTAATTAGAGCAAAAGAAAAACGAATTGTAAAGAAAGAAATTCTCCAGAACAGTGACTTCGTTACATACGTGTCTCGCATTCTTCAACATTTCCAATGCCAATCAACATTAATTAATTTTTTCTCACTAAGCACCAGCTGAATGACTCTCCTCATAGATGTGCTCGCTGAAGGGTGAAGCAGTTATCTTCGATCGCCTATCCTTGAAATAATACTGCAGGTGTTCGTTGAGCCTGTAATGCTCTGAACATGTGCGGACGATAAAGAAGGAGGTTCGGAATGAAGGACGTTATCGACAAGTGAATCATTATAAAACTTTCTTGCTAATTGCCGACGTCTTCTTGGGTTAGCCCGAATCTAGTCTGCGTTCTAACCCTCTTCTTCTTCAAACTTACACCTTCACCAGGTTAAGTTACGTGGTTGACATTCTCTGGGGCTTGAATCTCTCTTCACATCCCTCAACTCTCTTCATTCTACTATCAACTTCACTCTCGAAATAGAAGGCTCATCCATATCAACTTCCTCGATCTCACCATCTCTCTCCATCTTGAAGTCAACTTTCTTGTTCCTCACTTCGCTCTTTATCTGAAACCTTCCAATACCGACGTCCTCATCAATGGCTCATCTCTCCATCATCATTCTCACAAATCCGCTGGTTTGCTAGCCTTCAATCATCGCCTCTTCACTATTTCTCTCCTTAATTTTTACATCGAAAAAATGCATATCATTCAACTCGTTCGTCTCAATCATCTTCCTCACAACATCGACACACTTATTTCTCGTAAATTTTAGAAGGAGCCCCTAATCACTCCTTTTTACGAGCTGATCCTCATTGGATTCGCCTTCCTTTCTTAGTCCAGTATTCTTATAAATTACGATTACAGACGTGCGCTTTCTACTCGCCATCTATGGATCTCTTAAAGATAGACCCTCTCCCGAGAGAATCTATCGTGCTAATTGCACCACTTCTGGTTGCTCTACTTTCTCCACTGGACATACTGGTCGCTCTTTCAAAGATCGTTCTACTGACCATGGTGATGCGTTCCGTCGCCTAAAACTCGGAAACTCCACCCTTGTTAAACTTTGTATCGAAAGCAGCCACGATTTTGACTCTAACAAGTTTGAATTGATCCATAAAACCACCAAGAATCGTCGTTTAGATCGCTTCAAGGAAGTTGAAATTGTCACGTCTTCTTCTGTTTCTGGAGAATCTCTCTCGAATGATACTCGCTTTGTTTTCTCGATTCCTTTTATTTTCAAGTTATTAAATGATTCATCTACCGATAACGTCATTCATTTCAGACCTCCTTCTTTGTAGTCCGCATCTGTTTAGTTTGTTTGTACGTTACTACCAGATGATGTGATGCCGATCGTGCTTAGAAGTGACCCAGTCTACCGAAACCCAGCTCGATCAGAATTGCATCAATCAGCAGAAAAGTAACTAAACTATACATGTAGCATAGATATCCTTCTGCTGATCAATGAAATACTGATTAAGCCGGGTTTCTGTAGACTGGGTCACAGAAGATAAACTTCGTCACGTGGCTTCGTAATCATGAGGAATTTCTCCAACTCCTCTTTTAAGTTGTTAACTGAACGCTCGTCCTGCATTTGAGAATGTTTGCACCTGATTGTTCTGGTTTTTATTTCATTTGTACTCCAATATACTTCCCAGCTAATTTCAAGAGGGGTCTGCCAAAATTCCAGGTTCTTCATGCTCACTGTTGGAAGCGCTAATTTTCCTGCCTCTCTTGCTGAATCTACTCATCTCCTTTCTCAAATTTCGTGAAGAACTTGCTTACATCTCTTTAATCCATCTTGGACCTTACTCATTTACTGGCCCTTTCATTCAACTCATTCACAACATTCTTACCCTCTCAATCTTCATTCGTCTTTGTATGATTCGAGATCATAAGCCTTCCGTTACACGACGCGAAGCTATCGTCGACCTCTTTCCTCAAAATCATCGACTGCCGTTTTCTCCAGTACAAAGTTAGAAATATGGAAAAGAACTTGTACTGCGGAAATCTTCCATCCCGTTTCACTCGCCTACGTGCCGGCCAAGACCGTCACTCACGCGTTTTTCTCCTCCGCCTATTTCCATCATTCACGCACCACCTGCTCAAATTATCATGTCTGAACCTTTTTTGTACACCGCCTCTTCTCCTTCCTCAACCTACAGCCTCTCCGCAACCCGTATAAGTTGCCTTGGCGACCTCATCGGCACTATCCAATGGTCGAGACCTAAAATCTCTCCTTTTTTCCTTCAATTCATCCCCCCTCCCCCATTTCCTTCTTACTGCGGTAAATGTAAATCATTTGATTGAATTATTTGCAAATTTGAGTTTGAATTTTTCATGTTCTCAGGGGAAAAATTTCAATATTTTCCTTTCCTTGTCCCCCTCTCCAATGCAACGAAGAAGTTCTAATTGTACTGAAGGGTCGTTTCATCTCATCAAAATTCTCGAAAGAAATCAACAAAATAAACAAGTAAACCCCTAACCCTGTAATTACAATATAAATTCTAAAACAGTTTAAATATCGAAAGATAATAGTGATAGAAGAATGGTACATGTATAAAAAGGATAATCATAATCTACATCTTAAGAAATAATTAAAGCTCGCAGGATAAGAATGTTTACCGAAGCATTAAGAAAAAAAAAAGTCTAAATAAGAATACAATGAAAGAATTAAAACTTGACCACTATCATGCCCAGCATGGTGTAGAAGCTGATGTCGATTTCCAATCGTAGTCACGAAAATAGTCCAACGTATAGATTTCCTTATCCTGGTGGAGAGAAGAGAGAGAAAATATTATAGAAGTAGCAAGAAAATTCCTATCGCATTCATAAAGAGAAGATAGATGAAACTGAATTTTTTCACCAATGAAATGAAAAGATATGAAAGTGAACATCGCTGGCACTGAAGCCAAAATTAGAATTTAAGACTTGGGGCTTTGTAGTCAGTTCATGAAATAAGAAAGATGAGAAACGTTCTCAAGATGTTGATCGTTCATCAAGCCTGAAATTAGACCTTGACTCAGGGCAAAAGAGTATGCAAAGCCTTGGGCGGACTGAGTCGGCCAGGACAACACATTTTGCGGGAACCTCCTCTCATTTAGGTACATGCTAGTTGTCACACTATCTGAATAGTAACTTATCAGTTCAACTTACAGGCCATCTGTTATTATTCGCATCATTCATCCTCCAATTTTCGGAATGTACTTATATGGTCGGTATTGGTGTGGGCGTCAATCCATCAGAAACTGTAAGGTTCGATTCTAGTTTAGGAAACGGAACGTCCCTATATTCCCACGCAACATGCTCTTCTTCCAGTGGGTTGGATGCTTCTCGATCTCGACTTCTACGAACCAACTGTTCCAAGTTTATGATCATGTTTTTCGTAAACGGATTGCTCGACCACAGATAGGCATACATGTTCGGTAACCAGCGCACGACAGTATAAATCGCCATTATTACAAGCGAAGAACAAATTACCAACCAAAACAATAAGCTCGTCATGATTTAAAATCAGTTTATTGTAATCGACACGTTGTAAACTTTTTCACACGCAGTATAACAGATCTCGTAAATTTACGTCTCACTTCTGAGAAGAGAATAGAAATAATGAACCAACGAAGAACGATTTTCGAGACATCTGATTCACCTAAACTCATTCAGGATTCATCCTGCCTTTCATGATGTTTTCTGAATCAACATCGACGTGCAGTTTACGGCTGGGAAAGTCTGTGCCTCTTTAAGCTTGCAAAGATGACTAATTTTGTGAATTGTAGAGCACTAAAGGTCTCGACAACCTATTCATATGTTGTTGAATCTTCCCTCCGAAAATCTTTCGGAGAATGCATCATCAGAAATGACTCGTCAAAGCGATGTAATAATGGCACAGTCTACTTCGAAGAAATGTCTCGAACGAAGGAGGGAAGTGTTGACAATTTGGATTTTATTTTTCGAATCAAGTTCTACGATTGTTCAATAAGGGTCATTAGCTTGAAATAAAAGTTTATCATTTATCAAGGGAAATTACAAGAAAGTGTGGAAGAGAATAAAAAGAGTAGAGGATAGTTGAGGATTCCAGCGTGACCAAGAGCTAAATGGAGCTCAAGGAAAATCTTCTATCAGCAAGCTTACCTCAGAGTTCCTCTTCTCTCTTGACTTGTTAATAAGTACAGCCTTCCTGAAAATCCCAGTTTCAACAAAAAAGTCCTCTTCTCTCCTCTTTCCGTCAGAAATTGGAGACAAGAGAGAATAGAGAAAAAACTCTCAACTAACTTGTCCGCTCCTCGCGGGGTTCATTGAGTTCATCAATTGAGACGGGAGGGATTTTTCGATTTCAATTCCGATGGTAGATTAGGGTCGAATATTTGCTCAGTGTGCTCCTCAAACACTACTTTTAGTAAATTTCACTATTAATTGGAGGAAGCATATGCAAAATTCAATAGTTTTTCATCTTTACATTGCATCTAACGAAAATGCAGTACCAAAAGAAGAAAACATTTTTCCACTGGTAAAAAATGACGTAATACTGCCGGACCATGATAATGGGATAAAAGTTCTAAATTCTGCAGCTTTTCAATATTTGAGATCTTTATTCGAGTTTATCCAAATCTTCCTCATCTTCCCTTTGCATATAGTATTGTCTAGTTCAAAAATCGACGTCTTTCTAAGTCTTCAAAGAAGGTCAAAGAATCTCCCTCAGTACCACAGTTGCCGGATACCAGACTTTTCCTCAAATAACATCCCATAGAACAGGTTAAATTTCAAAACTAGGAGACTGTTATATTGTCGGACTATCGTTAATGAAATGGAAGAAGGGTAGACACACTCAGGAGAAGATTTGATACACCTCAAAAAGTATTGGTTTTTATAGTTGAATAGTCAGGCTATTGTTGGAGTCGATCATCATGAAATTTTGGTCACCTTTGTTTGGAAAATTCTCCTCTTTCTACTCGCTTTGATGGCCACCCTTCAACCTTGGAAGTTGGAAGTAACGACGCGACGGCTTTCTTAACAAATTTTGAAGTCCCAGAAAATTTCAATCAAGTCTTCTAGCTCGATATCCGAAATTTTTCCAAATCCAACTCCTTTAGTAAATGAAATTATTCCAAGATGTCTATCATGTACAGCTTGAGAGTCGAAATTTTTCCAAGTCCGACTTCTGACACCAAAAAAGCGGATTAAAGGAAGAAAATATGAGAAAAATTTTTTACAAGAAACCTGTTCTACAGAGAGAAGAAGAGCGGAGGAGGGACTTTTCGAAAACGCCATCCGCTTTCCGGAAAAAATTGACCCACCCCAGTAAAAGTTGATCTTGGAGAAAAATTTCCAATATCAAGCTATACTGGGTGAGGCCAAAAGATGTTACCAGCTAAATGAGAGTTCGCTCTGAATCTGTTCTTGCGCAAAAACTCAGAACATTGCATTCAAATGTACAGAATTTGTGTCTCAACTCTATCTTCCCAATTTACGTCCCTACCCGAGTTATGAACCAAAATGTGCTAAAAATTGACCAATTGGCCAAGATTTCCAAAATTACAAATTGAAAATTCACCCACATTTGAGCTTCATAGGGTTATTCAGGTACTTTTTCCGGAATCAGCGTTAAATTTCATTTCCAATCCAAATCAAGTAGAGTATCAAAATTCGAACAATTTAAAAATTTCAAGAATATTTTCGGTAAATTATTCGATTTTTGGCAGATTTTGGTCCATAATTCGGCTGAGAACGCAGTCGTAGAAATTTGGGTAGAGGTACAAGTTGGAGATAAAATTGAGGTACAGGTCTCATCCGCTCCCAACTAGACTACGGCTCCCCAATCTACTCTCAATATAACAATTCATTTCTTCAATTATTAAGCTCTCAGAATGTCCCTCGAAGCATTCCGCACTAGTCGAAATCTCAGCCTCTGTGCTGAAGCAACTGGACCTCCTCTCCACTTTCGCATACCAGCATTAACTGCCAACTTCTTTGCATCCTCAGCTCAATTTTCGGAACTCATTACCCACCTTGCTTTCTCCTCCCCTCAATATACCTTGCTAAATTTCCTCAAACCGCATCTTGACTCTCTTCCCAAACTCAAACCCTCTACATCTAACATTTTGCGTTTTTGCGCTGGAATAAATTTAGCGCAAACCCCCATTCAACTAGGAACATTTTTCAGCCTCACCCGGTGTACATGATAAGAGGAAAATTTAGAAAAATTCAAATATCAAAGCAGTTGGACTTCAATGGGGAATTTTTCTGAGTTGTTTTCAATATGGCTCAATATTCAGAATGGTGGTTGAAAGTTTAATGTTTCCAAGTCTCCCTCCTGTCATGTGCGTAGCTTGAAAGTCGACATTTTTAGCGGGGAACCCGCTATCCATTTTGTTAGGGGGCTTACATTCTCAGAAAACGTCCGCATCTGGGAGTTTCTGTGAACTGCGTGACGTCACGTGACGTGACGTAACATGTGATGCTTTATCACGTCATCAATGACAGCTTTCCACTTTCTTCTTCCACTCATTCCAACAGGTCGACCATCTCCGGCATTGTCTGGGCACATAGCGTTGTGTCGTCAGCAAACCTTATAGATTGCCTACAGTTTTGAGCGGGGAACCCGCTATCTATTTTGTTAAGGGGATTACATCCTCAGAAAACGTCCGCGTTCGGGAGTTTTTGTGAACTGCGTGACGTGACGAGGGACTTGGAAAAGTTCCAATTTCCAGCCGGGATTCTTTATGACTTCATCAATAACCTTGACCTTGACCTACGACCTACTTTAGGAACTTGAAAAAATTCCAACTTCCAGCCGAGACGTTTTATGACGTCATCAATGTCATTGACCTTGACCTACTTCAGAGATTTGGAAAATTTTCAATTTCCATCCTTCATTATATCAGGCCTAGTATACAGTATACTGAGTAGAGACCAGCCAACTCCTTTTCTGAGGGGGCATTTTCGCGCTAACGTGATCACAAGTGCGGGAGGTTTCGGGTTCCCCACGGCCATTGCAAACCTGCAATGGCCTCTAATTTTTTCAAGTTTCCCTCTCGACGTACGTACTCTTATAGCCCGAAAATCAAAATTTTTCAAAGTATCAGGATAGGTAAGTTTTTGCCGACCTCAATGCTAAATTCAGTTCTGTACATAGAAACAGATCCGATCCATAGAACAGGTTTTATGCTCTCCACGTTCAACTTCGTTAAAGTAGCTGTCGTTTCACTCAGTGTCTAATTGGAGGTAGGTCAGCTTTCGTCAAACGGTCGGGATACTAAATTTTTAAAAAAAGATCATCATAAAAAGAAAAAAACGCGGCCGTCATCGAAGTTATTAATTGAAATAAACAGGGGCTTTATTTTATGGGAGTCATGAGCGTACAGGGTTAACCTTGTTAATTCTATTATTTTGATAGAGCTTGAACTTTGTTCCTCACTACCTTTCGACATATTTCCAAGTCTTGCTCTCACCCCCTATAGCTCGAGAACGAAATTATTCGAAGGCCCCTCCTATCACCAATAGCTCGGAGGTCAAAATTTTCGCAAGTCCCCCTCCAATCACCTACCTAGGGACAGCTTGGAGGTCGACATTTTTCCAAGTCTCCCATTCACCTATCACTTAGAGATCGAAATTTTTCAAAGTCCTACTTTCTGCCAGACAGTGCCTTTTTCTGCGTCCCAAGTCCGCCGGACGGCGCTCGTCATTTTTCTTCAATTCATCCCCTCTCATAAAATAGGTTTCCTATTAAAAATTTACATAGAAGTTTTAACGGACGATGTGGGAAAGGTTCAGAACGTCCCACCACCATGCACTAGATCTTAGGGGGAGGGAGGAATAAAACCACCTTGCTTGTCTAATCGCAGTGGTCTTCTTTTACCAGTTTGTCGCCGAGTTCACGATAGCAGGACGCCATGAAGCTCCCTCGGACAATTTTCTAGATATACCTATAAGTCGGTCCAGCCCCTAATTTGGATATTTTAATAGGAAACCTGTTTTATCGGGGGAGGGGGGGGGGTCGCCGTAAATTTTCTGAGTCTCCCTCCTATCACCTATTCCAAGTCTCCTCCTATCATATATACTATTATAAAGCTAGGATTCCTTGCCTAGTTGAAGTCTAATGTACTGTATGTTGGCTCCGCCCCTTCAATGAGCCAGATATGCAACGCTTCAAATACCAAACGACTCGGAAAAGCACTTCCAAAATACCTCATGAAACAGGTTCTTTGCCTCTCCTCATTTAACTCCGTTAAAGAACCCGTCAATTTCTCCAAGTCCTTCTCCTGCCACCTATAGCTTGAGGTTGAAATTTCTTCAAGTCTCCCTCCTATCACCTATTCTAAGTCATAAGAAGGAAAAGCCTGGTCTAAGTCCAATACACGGTATGTTGGCTCCACCCCTTCAATGAGCCAGATATGCAACGCTACAAACACCATGAGATTCAGAAAAGGCACTTCCAAAATACCTCATAAAACAGGTTCCCTGCCTCCCCTCATCTAACTTCGTTAAAGAGACCGCGAATTTTCTTTTCCCACATTCACTAGAAGATGGCGAACAAAATTCGTAGTATTTCTCTTTTTTTTCCTCTGTTTCTGGTAGTATATTTTCTAGAACATCAACCTCACGCCGTCTTCTTCTACATTTTTATAACCTTGTGTGACATACTGAAACTTATCTTACAATGGTGTCCAAGCGTCTGAGCACTCTTTCTGGGCTTATCGCAAATCAGGCTATATACGTGTAAGTTAGACTAAGAAAGAGGAGATATCCCATGAGCTAGCTTGATCGATTATCTTTCTCTTTTTCTTCCCCCCCTCCCCGCGCGTCCTCTTCTCTTCTACCTACATATGACTCAGTCATGACCTTGAGAAAAATTGCCATTAGGAGGAGGAAGGCAGGCAGGCCACATTGTACTAGTTTGATTACTTGTCTTCTTATCCGTCCTCTTCTGTCAATCAATTTCCTCGTATACTTGATTGGCATCTTCTTCTTCCTCCTCCATGAATGCACTAGACTTTTGCAAATGAATATCTCGCGCCGAAAACTGGTAGGAGACATAAAACATAACTCTAATCAAATTTCCTGTTCACAACAAAATACTCGTATTTAAGCAAAACCGCAAATGTCTCAAAACACTTTCGATTTTTTCGTTTATCGAAGTAAGAAAAATTAATCTCCCGATTTTTTCTTACTGAAGTAGGAGATGAAAGATTTATCACTAGAATATGAAAACAAATTTCATTTACAACCAAAATACAAATTTTATAATTTACAAACAAATAGCCGCGACGAGGCGGGGATTTAGTTTCGAAAAACGAGCATAAAATTGAAAAAAAACTATTGTCACAATAAACTCAGGACAAGGGACAGAAATTAAGAATCGTAAAAGATATTTATGTCATAGAAAAGTCACGATCTTTTACAGCAAGTACGGAAATTAAAATCAAGGACTAAATAAATGAGTTGAGATCGTTCGAATAAATTATCAAAATAAAAATGATAATGTGAGAAAATGAAGGAACTTGAAAGTATATCAGATCTTTTAGGATGGTGACGAGCGTAGCGCAGCGCTGGTTCAATCTACACTCGTAAAAGGCAGGAAAAGCTAGCCCGATTGAATCTCAACTTCATCCTGAAATGTAAATAAAAAAAATCTGTGAAAGTCGTAGCTAAATTCTTTTAGCTTTACAAGATAAGAGACAGAGCTTGAAATTTTTCCACGCCCTTCCTTTATACGTAACAGCTGAGGTCCACATAATTTGGACGCAGAAGTATTTTCTCGGGGGGGGGGGGGGAATGAAGCCGCGATATTTTCAAAAGAGAAAATAACCTAGGTACTAGTCAATCTCGAAATACAACCCAACCCAATTGCAAAATACTTCAATAAAATTTTTTCAGTGGTGGAGTCGTCTGAAAAACCTGAACCAGGAGAAAAAGAATGCTCTTGAAATGCTCGATGAAGCTACCAAAACTTTCCTTAGGCGAGCGCTCTAACCTACTTTAAGGACTTACAATTGAACTCTACATCTTTCTTTCTTCGAGGGGAGAAAACACTTGATTCATGAGACAGAGAGGTATTGAAATGAAAAATTTAGAAAATAAAACCAACATTAGGTATCGTACTGGAGATTGAAATAAACATGAAGTCAATGAGTCTAAATTAATAGAGTGAGCTGGTTAGACATTGGAATTAAAAAAGGAAATCAACATAAGATCAATGATCATACTCACAACTAGAGATACTCTGTATTAATTCCATTCCTTAGTTACTAGGAAGCCTCATGAAACATAATTTGTCTGTCATCCATCAAGATCTCCAATCATTCCTGAGTACCCGACAAATCTTGCTGAACCGACGTCTCGTCCTCTGGTGCTTCCGATAATGACTGAGTGGACGTTCCTGGCTGTTCATCCAACGGTTTCAACGTTTGGCTACCTTGATCCTGATTTCGACATACTACACGAGAATTTCGTAAATCAAATTTCCATTCCATCCAATTATGAATGAACATTTCGTTTCGCTGCAAGACGACGGGATCTTCGTCTGATTCCGCATCATCGTCATTCTCGTGCGTCCTTTGTCGTCCATTCGTAGGACCCATCTGATAGGGGGAAACGCGATCAGAAGACGAGGACGATTTCCCAAATGAAACTGTTCTGGATATTGTCGAATAGTACTCGTCTGAATCGTCGTTCGCGTCTCTTTTCTTTGATTTTGACAATTCGACATCAGCCAATCCGCTAGAAGTGGAAGGTTGATTTAACGAGTAATAGGGTGGAGGAAGCTCATCTGAATCTTCAGACCGCGGTTTGGACAGTCTCGACAGCGGACGCGGATTATCCAAGCTTTCGCTCGAATCTAGACTCGTTTGTGTCACTCCACTATTGGAACTCGACTGACCGTTGGAAGTATACGTTCGAATTGTCGCCGAGTAAGCTGGAGGAGGGCCATGGTTGCGTCTTGTATTCGACAAGAATGGCCTTTGTGGATCCCAGTAATGTAAATTATTTCTGAAGTTCGAATTTTGATTAGATTCAGACTGCCTTCGAATACGGTCTTCGTGCATTAACTGCGCATAGGACGGGGGAGGCGGCGGATGCATGATGACAGGTCGTGTGCAAGATGGTCTCCGTGTATTCGACCGCTCGTCTGATCCTTCGCTCGACGTTTCTGAACAAGAACCTCGATTACGACGCCGCCTGGTCGACGTTTCAGCAGCCGTGCGGTTTAACGATGCGATCGGATTTTCTCCTCCGTTTCGGGTAGCCGCTTCTTGTCTTGAAGTTTCCAAATCGTTGAATACATAAACCACGCAGAATATCAACAAAGATATAAAGAAGACGGCGATTGCAAAAAGAATAAGTAATTCCATCACCCATTTCATCGTTAATACTACTCATTCCTTTTCTTCTTCTTTTTTTGAATTCTTGCGAACCGGTATGTAATACACGGAAAAATTACGACACATACACCTGATAGGGTCATTTAAAAAGGAACTTACGAAGCGACGACGAGTTACGCACTGACGCGAGATTAATTCAGCAATCGATAGTCACCGATTTTACCAGTTGCAGGAACTATCCTGTTTGTAATGATAGCAATATAGGTACTCTTATAATGAATCACGTGCATGATGATCTCGAACTTATTCAGGTTCAATCCAGACGTCATTGGGAGCACAGGATGCCGTTAGAAAAAATTCTTCATCACCAAGCCTCCATCGTCGTTGTTGTTAGTCAAATTGAAGTCTGTTTCGATTCGTTCAAAAAGTTCACCGTTTATTTGTCACGATCCTTAATCCTATCGACCAATCTCAGGACCTACTGCTCTCATCAACTTGATTCGATGTTTTATTTGTCCATCAGTGGAGTACCAAAGATGTTTGCAGCATCAAATTTTCACACGTGATCTTCTCAGTTCGGCTGTTTATCGATAGTGAGTTGACGAAAAAAGCTGCCAATACGGATTTCTTGCGATCAAGGGAAAGGTAACTCGGACACATGTACGAGAGATACCCTTCTCCAGTTTGTTACAGGCTGAAACTGCAGTATTCCGTTGAGTCGATCAAGGGAAAAGTACCTCAGTTTCTCTTATAAAAGATACCTTTCTCCTGATTGTTATCAATGGACCAATTAAAGTCCGTAGAAATCTGTTTTTAGGACGAATCCGGATTTTCGTAACTATCATCTGGCAGCACTGTAGGACTCAGACTCGCAGATTTCAGAATCACTCCTGAGAAAGCCTAGTATAAATCTAGCATTCGCCTTTTCATTATTATTAGGATAAGCTAGAAACTACAGAGGGGGGAGGGCCTCGGACTCGGACTCGCAGATTCCAGAATCACTCCTGAGAAAATCTCGAAATTTTTTCAAGTCCCTTTCGAGTGGGGGGGGGGCTCGGACTCGCGAACTCGCAGATTTGAGAATCACTTCCGCAGTGAAAATTTCCGTAAGGATGAGACCAGAGCAAAGACATGAAACATGTCAAAAGAAAACATTTTCTGTCATAGTCAAATAAATAAAGATCATGTTTCATCTCTACCAATGAATGACCTCATCTATATATTAAAACAATTTAAGAAACCTTTTCCGAGTTCGTTTGGGCGTTCTATTCAACCGATTTGCTTCTTTTTTTTAAAAAAAATGAAAGGTATTGATGCCTAGATGACGCGAGGACTATTCAATTTCATCCATTTTTTGTATTTCTTAAGTCATATACAAAAATGCTGTTTTGCGTGTCTTTTGTAAGTGTCTGCATACACTCTTTTCCTCATAAGTCCGGTCGTAATTGAGTTAGGGAATTGGTTTTGGTCTAAGAACACTCAGTGGATCAAGACCTTTCCATTAAGCTATTAAACTTTTAAATTGGATGCACTAGAGCAGAGCTAGGTGCGGACATTCAACTTCAGTTGCTGTTCTAAGTGTCTTTTGGTAAGTGTCTTTTGGTAAGTGTCTGCATACACTCCTTTCCTCATAAGTCCAGTTCTAATTGAGTTAGAGAATTGGTTTTGGTCTAAGAACACTCAGGGGATCAAGACCTTTCAATTGAGGTATTACAATTTTAAATTGGATGCACTAAAGAGGAGCTAGGCGCGGACATCCAACATCAGTTTTCATTACAATCATCACTCCCTGCATTCTGATTGGTTCTTGCCCTTTCAACCAATCCGAACAAACATATAAATTTTAGTATCAATAGAGAACAGCATGTTAGAATAATAGGCCTATCGCTATTCAAAAAAATGATGAAATCTTTTCAATGTAGCTCAATGCAAGAGGTCGTCGGGGGTTGGGAGGCCGTGCCCCCTTCAAAAACTATGTTGCAACTTCATCAACCAATCATGAACCATCAATAAGTACCAAGGCCAGACAAGTTTGGTTAGGTTAGGTGAGGTTTTTCATTATTTCTCATAAATTTTACTAAAAATAACTACTCCTGTACTTGAATATTAGTCTTTGTGAAAAACAAAACCAATATCCTCTAATATGATCAAACACAGCTCGCATTTTTATTATTGCTGCGGAGCAGCCCTGGTCCTTTAGTTTATACTTTAAAAGGTCATGCCTGCTCTCAAATCATGGCCTAGCTTGTAGTCTTTTCTCGTAGAGGCAGTGGCGCCCGCAGGAATTTCTCCATGGCCGGGCCACACAACTTTGAGCCAGGGCCCTAAAATGTTGTAAATAGGGTAAAAAAATTTTTTGCTCGCTTCGCTCGCAATTTTCTGGCCGGCCCAACCTCTGGGACCGCCACTGCGTAGAGGCTTACGCAACGTTCTTCAACTGACACTGGAGTAGTGCACTGTCTGCTGTCAGATAAGCTATCTAGGTCGGGGGGCTTTTTTGCTCCGCCTGTTCTTGGTATACCGCATTTTGAGCTGCTTTGCTTACAAGGGTTAGGCTTGGTGAACTGTATGTTAGGCCATCTGGCTCACGGTATAGGGACTCACTCGCTTCACTAGTTTGCAACTTTGTAGATATCAACACCAGAAAGTTATCAGCTAAATTAACTCCTGACAATAGCTACCTCTTCCTTACTCTCTTCTATTCTCGAGGTCACTCAATCCGCTTGTAAGCGACATTATGAATGCTGAAGACGTCACAGGCAGCCCATCCTAATGACGTCATTAGCTTTAGCTTTCCCTCTTCCAATATCGGAATTACTTAGTATGCTCGTAAGCCTCCTAACAGCCTCCATTGTAGAAGCAATACGTTTCAACAGGCCTCCTGACCCCAGCTCATGGTGTCATACTTATATATTTTAGAATTGGGGCACTACTCCTCAGCCTATATTATACTGGGCCCTAGTATAATGTACTAAACTATACTAGGCTACGACTGGTCTTCATGGGACCAGGTTTAAGCTATCAAGCCTACCAGTATGAAAGCCTATACTAAACCACTTGAAGATTACAAGGGTGAGGGGAGGTGTATTGGACTTGCAAATTTCAAAATCAGGCTCGGGGTCCGGTTGATGACGTCACAGCTAATGACTCATAGTTGGAGGCAGGGGCGTTCCGATAGGGGTGTGTGTGGGGGTAGGGGATGTGACACCTCCCCAGGCCTTTGGGTCAGTCGGCGAATGTTGACATTCAAACTTCACCAATTCTCTTGAGCGCCGACTAAAGCTCCGAGTCACTTGGCAAAATATTGTTTTCACACCCCTCAATAATTTCCTCTCAGAACGCCCGTGGTTGGCCTTGGGGTCATGGCTGATGACGTCGCCAGCTGATGACATCATGACTCGTTATAGAGGAAGATAAGGAATACAAAGTATTATTTGGAAAGGAGGGAACTCGCGAGGGTGTGTGAACTCGCAAATTTTGGAATTGGGGATCAGGATTGAGGAAACTTCATGAAAGGTATGAAACATGTCAGCGCGTGGAAGGAAGAGGATAAGATATTCGCAGTTTGCAAAATAGCGCACACAAACTGATCAAAGAAGGGGGAAGACAGATACAAAGAGAAATTTAGATTGAAAATAGGGGAAGAAAATTTTCCAACGTGTGAGTTCGTGATTTTTGGTGACATATCGAAAATATGTGTGCGATTTTATTGTGACAGGAAACCTGATTGAGCGGGGGACTTTTCTAAAAAAACGTCCACCGTCCGGTAAAGATGGGAGGTCGAATATTTTCCAAGTCTCTCTCCTATTCTATGTAGCTTGTAGGTCGGTGTAGTCAGATGAAAGCTGAAAGCCAAAAGTCGAATTCAGCTGAATTTTTACTGATAAAAGCGAAGCTGGAAGCCAGCTTTATTTAAACCTTACCAAGCCAAAATTTTAGCGGGGAACCCGCTATCCATTTTGTTAGGGGATCACATCCAAGGTGTTTGAAAAGAGGTGTGCTCAGTTCAATGTAAACAACAAGGCACTACATCTAGCTACATCAGCTGATCTCCATTTAAAACAATGTAAAACGGAACCGGGTGACGTCAATTCCGGTTCCGTGCCCCATGTATTTTTATATGTGCATGCGGGTTGCGTTTTGTTTACAGTCGAACTGAGCACACCTCTTTTCAAACACTTTGGATCACATCCTCAGAAGACGTCCGCGTCCAAGATTTTCTGTAAACTGCGTGACGTCACGTGACGTGTGACGCTTTATGACGGTATCAATGACATAGACCTTGACATACTTTAGGGACTTGAAAAATTTCAATTTCCACCAGGAGTTTCTGTGAACTGCGTGACGTCACGTGACGTGACGTATCGTGTGATGCTTTATGACGTCATCAATGACCCTGACCTTGACCTACTTTAGGGACTTGCAGAATTTCAATTTCCAGATGGGATACTTTATGGCGTCATCAATGACCTTGTGACCTTGACCTACTTTGGAGATGAGAAAATTTCAATTTTCACCGGGAGTTTCTGTGAAGTGCGTCACGTGACGTGTGACATTTTATGGCGTCATCAATGACCCTGACCTTGACCTACTTTAGGGACTTGCAAAATTTCAATTTCCAGATGGGATACTTTATGGCGTCATCAATGACCTTGTGACCTTGACCTACTTTGGAGATGGGAAAATTTCAATTTTCACCGGGAGTTTCTGTGAAGTGCGTCACGTGACGTGATGTGACGTGACGTGATGTGACATTTTATGGCGTCATCAATGACCCTGACCTTGACCTACTTTAGGGACTTGCAAAATTTCAATTTCCAGGTGGGATTCTTTATGGCGTCATCAATGACCTTGTGACCTTGACCTACTTTGGAAATGAGAAAATTTCAATTTTCACCGGGAGTTTCTGTGAAGTGCGTCACGTGACGTGATGTGACGTGTGACATTTTATGGCGTCATCAATGACCCTGACCTTGACCTACTTTGGAGACTTGCAAAAATTTCAATTTCTAGCCAGGATGCTTTATGACGCCATCAATAACATTGACCTTGACCTACTTTAGGGACTTGAAGAAATTTCAATTTCCAGCCGGGATGCCTTATGACGTCATCAATGACCTTGACCTTGACCTACTTTAGGGACTCGGGAAAATTTCAATTTCCAGCCTTCATTATATCAGGTCTAGCATGCAGTATACTGAGAAGGGCTCAGCCAAGCCAACTCATTTTCTGAGGGGGCATTTTCCGCTGCCATTGCAAACCTGCAATGGCCTCTAATTTTTTAGTTGTTTTTTAATTTTTCAAATTTTTTGCAAACTAGGAAAATGCAGTAATAAGAATGACAGATTTTCAGTCATATTTCTTATTTCCACCTGAGCCACAGAAAGAAAGAGGCGGTTCAGCATTGAAGTCTACAAAGTCATCAAGTTCATATGGACGCAAACTGGAAAATAAGTATTCTTCACAAGTGTAGTAAAGATCCGATTCTCCTGACCAATTTTTTCTCTGCTTTCAATCCTGTATGACATTGATTCAGCCAAAAATCAGATGAAGCTAAATTAAGCCAGACAAAGGAGTCTAAAAGCCGACCGAGTTTTTAGAAAGTCAAGAGCCATATTCATCAAGGTTGTATGTTTAAGCCGACAGTCGAAGCTGAAGTTTTCGGCTGCAATACTCTGGGTGTAGCGCCTTCAATGAGCCAGATATGTAACGCTTCAAACACCATAAGTTGCCGAACCCTCTTTTACATTAGCCCAAAAAACGGGTTCCCTGCCTCTCCTTGTTTAACTCCGTTGACGAACCTGTGAGTATTAACAAGGAACCTGTTTCAGGAGAGGGGGGGAGGAAGATTGAGGAAAACGTCAAATTTCTGAGGTCGAACATTTTTGAAGTCTCCTCCCATCATAGATAGCTCGGCGGTTGAAAAGTCACAGGAAACCGGTTCTATGAGGGGTCCTTTTGAAAAATTTGCTGTATGCTGTTCGTTGTGTGGTGTCAAGCAAAGGTGGGACTTGAAAAAAAAACACTGTCTGGCAAGGAGGCTTAAGAGAAAATTTCACCTTTGAGTCATATAGGATAGGAGGAGACTTCAAAAAATTTCGACTTTCAATCTATATATGACGGAAGAGGGACTAGGGAAAATTCGGACCCCGAGCTATACAGGGTGCGCCAAAAAGATGTTAACAGTTGAACGAAAAACTCCGGGAGGACTCCGCGACAATTTCGTGGAGTTCCCCGGTTGACTGTTAACATCTTTTTGGCGCACCCTATATATGATTGGAGGTCAATTTGATCCATAGAACAAGTTCGCTTTGTTCCTCGTTTATTCATAGTACAGGTTCCTCGCGTTCCACGTTCAACTTTGAGGAAACCGTTGTTTTTTTCAGACCCCCTCCCCGCCCACTATCTTACAATATATACTCCAAGTTCCCCTCCTATGATATATAGCTTGGAAATCGGTGTATTATGTAACCTGATTAAAATAGCTCCTTCAAGTAACTAAATATGCAATGCTTCAAACTCCGTAAGACTCAGAAGATCCTTATAAAATACCCCACACAACAGGTTCCCTGCCTCCTCCCTCTCCCCCCTATCCAACTTCTCCGAAGAACGTAAGCCAGCTAATATCATACTTACAAAGATTATATACTTGAGTCTTCTTTTTTTAAATTTGTAGTGCACTACTTACACCTTATTGCATGATGATAATGGAACTTTCACGCCACAATAGTTTCTTTTTCTGTTTTTTCAAAGTAGTGCATCATTTCTACAATGAAGCTTTTCCATTTTTCCGATTGTTTCATGATGGTCAGCCTTTTCTTTAGATCTTTAAGAGTTGAATCTGACAGTCGCCAAGTTTTGAAGATTCCTTTTTGGTTAGCTTATACTGTAGTGTTTCTTGTATCATATATTTTTTCCCTGATGGAGAACAGTGAAGAGCAAAGAAGTTTCCTCCAATCTAATGAGGAGGGAAGCTTCATCTCTGTCACTAAGCCATGGATTCGTATCATGAACGTATTGAAGGTATGAAAAATAGGCTGGTATTCAAGAAATGTTTCAACATGCCTAATCCGTGGAGTAGACAAAAAATACATCAATTGGATGAATAAATACATTCTTTCAGAACTAACGGAATTTTGGTGGAAAGGTACGTATCCCAGCACCCTAACGTTAGTCCATTTTTTTTTTTAGAAACCCTCATTTTTTTGCAGTTTATTCATCAAACTGATGACGGAAGAGTTTCAACTACGTCTGAAATTTCTTCTAGACAATATAAAAAATCCGCCACGGCTGGCTATTCTTCTGATGAGTCAAAATCATTTAATGTTCCTCTGTTGATAAAGAAAATACACCAGGTATACTAAACTAAAGAAAGAGAAAATAATCGTCACACCGATATTTTATTCGATATTTTATTCTCGTTATTCAAAATTATGAATATAAGTAATGGATACATAAAAATTATCTTACACTTACACAACATCATTCTGCCAGGACAGAAGGAAAAATAAAAACAAAAAAATCGTCATCTATCTTCGACTCCACCAATCTCCGCCGTTAGCGGCTGTCATATCAGAGGCGGGGGGCGCTTGATTACCTTTTAAATTACCGATCACTCCCATGACGGCTTTATTCACGACCGCGGCTACGACATCAGGATCTATATTCGGGTCCGCGGCCGGTGGCGGAATAGCTGTTTCTCTCCATCTACTAGCAGGCGGGGAGCGCGCCCAACCGCTGGTCGCCTTCGTTCTCGACCACGAGTTATCCTTATAACTAGGCTCGTCATTCCAGCGCTCTTTTCCCCAACTACTATCCTCTCTACCAGACCATTGACGTCCTCTGCCATAGTAGTCGTCATAATTTCCTCCACTGTACGTATCACGCCTGGCATCCATAGAACTACGCGAGCGTCCGCCACCGCGATCGTATTTCTCAGATTCACCTTTCGGTACCGCCTCCGTCACGTAAACCTTCGTATCATTGATACGGTGTTCTTGGGCGCATACATTTTTCGCAGCATTCGCCTCAACAAACGTTACAAATGCAAAAGCGCGGAATGGTTTCGGTACATACAAGTCGGAGATCTCGCCGAACTTCGAGAAGTAGTCTCGTAAAATATCTTCAGTCAAATCTTCTGTACACTGCCCTATGAACACCTTATACGGAGACTTCTTACCAATGCTGTCCTGTTAAAACAATTCAATCGTGATACATCGAGCAAGAAGTTCACACAAAATAATACGTACTCTATATACCGTATCTTAACGAGAAAAAAAAAATGCTACCGACTCTCTGGTGACTTACCAACTTGTCATCGTACCTACTCATAACAGTCGGTATTCTAATTACTTTTTACGATTCTCGAAACAGAAAGAACACTCGTTTCGAATATTAAGCTTTGCAGCACACTAGATTCATTTCTCTTAGCGCAGAAAGTTTGAAAGATTTTCACTGTTTTTCGTCTATCGAAAATGCGATCAACTGTACGCTGTCATACTTTGGACCACGAAGCTTTCGAACTTTCTTTCAAGTAAGACGAACATACTAAGGAGTAATTTAAAGTAATTTCGAAAAAATATATCCTTAGAAACTAAATATAACATCACCTGGAAAAAAACAAAATAGAAAAATATTATTCTACAATTGAAATACGAGATATAGAGCAAGATTAGAAAGAGATTTCCACTCTCATGAGGACTATCGAATATCCAATTGTCTCTCAACTGAATAAAGTTTGACCCCCAATCGTTTCTACATCATTGAAGACTATTTTGCATGTTGAAAACGTAAGCCTTTCCGTTAAAAAAACATGAGATCTTGATGTGTTTGTTTACTGTGACAGCAAATCGATGTTTCCATGGAGAGCGTAGAACATCTAACAAATGCAAAACTATGCCCAAGGAAAAGAGGAAAACTATTGTTCTAACGAAGACTTAGAAAGAAAATAATAAAAATGAATATTAATTTTAGTAGGCATTTCGTAACTCAAATCCTCCCTCATTTTTTGAAGTCAAGAAAAATGAGCTGTAATTTGTTGATCGATGTGGCATTTCTCAATTTTCCTTCAAAAAAATGTCCTCATCATCAGTTAACGATTTCATCAAGCCACATGAAGTGAGAAAGCGTCTAAACGAGTAAATGTGGAAATCTCTATCGAAAAAACTGTTTCATAGGAGCACGGGTGAAGTACCTTGGAAACTGGAATTCTAACATCACACCAACGACCGTCAATTTGATGCCTTTGCAACATAACTCGTACTTGAACTTCTTGATCAGCGAATCTGATAAAACCATAACCTTTAGATTTCTTCGAAATCGGATCAACTTTAACCTGAAAAAAGATTTCGATTAGCCCAAATACGTAAAATGCGTTCCGATGATTTTCAAAAAACCCACCTGAGCGAGTTGAAGTTCTCCGAATGTTGAGAAGTAATCCCGTAATTCCTTATCCGTGGTTTTCCATGGTAAACCGAGAACGACTAAATCAGTATGAACCCAACTTGAATTGGAATCAACTTTTGAGGATTTCGACTCCGACGTTTCCAAATTGCCATCGGCTTTTCGTTTGACAGAATCTGCAGAGCAGTACTGATATAGGCGATGGGAATATTGTAAAACACATGATAAATATAAGAGAACAAGACGCACACAGTTTCTCAACATTTAGGATTCATGAAATACAATCGCTACAGTTATGAAAGTGGGAGAGTTTCACGAGCGTCTCAGATTCTCATCGACTTAACGAGATACAATATTTGGAATTAACTATATGAAAAGAGAGCTTTACTGTTCGAGATTTCACACAATTAGGCAACTATTATGAACACGAGTCATGAACTTGACCAAGGTACTTGACATATTTAAGAACAAGAGCGTCTTACAACAGAAATTAGTAACACTGGTGCATTTACTGTTCATTCCCTGAAGTTCTTTGCAGTCGGTGAAAACCTCATTCAAGCTTCTACCACACTATCGCAGCTTACTACCAAAGGTGAAACCAGGTCATGGACTTCCATCAGTTTCTTAGAGGAGCACCATATACAACCTTGCTGAACCTTTCGAACTGTATTGAGAACATGCGCCTGATTCTCGACTCACCTTTTGGGAAAACGCAGTAATATACAAGATCGCCCCAACCATCTTCTGGCGGGTACAGTTTATTGTTGGCAATCTTGACAGCTCGCACGTGACCATCAAGACGATATTTTAAACCGGTGGCACCGGGATATTGCGCGGCGACAGTAGTCACTGAAAGTGTTCCATCGTCTTCTGTCGGAACTTCAATGGATTCGGCGTCTTCACTGTCGGTAATTTTGACGTATTGCATTTTGGTATGAGATACACAATAAAAACGAAACAAATAAAATATTAGTTACAATAAGGACTGAAATCTATTGCCAGGCAGTAGTTCGTGAATTACAATCAATGCGCTATCCCTCTGAGAGACGCCACCAACTGTACAGCACAGAACGAGTCGTAGTGTGCGTCGGAATAGACTGATAATACTAGTAGAATGTTATCTAGAGAAATAGGTTGTTTGTACTCAGTAGGAAAGACACTTTTCTCCTAATGTCTACTTGATTCTTCTTTATCACAGTGGGAAATCAATCATGGCGGACTCGAAGACGGGTCCTCATTCGCTATATTCTTCTAAATTCTACCAACCAAAAGTGAGAATTCTATTCCAGGTTGCGCCACTGTAGCCAAGAACTGGACGTCAAACCATTCTCTACCTTTTGACCTGTGATTTCAAAGTAGGGGGAAATACGAAAATCCGCGAAATAACAAAACACAAACAACAAGTGAGACGCTCGGTGATAAAACGGAGGAATAAATTTGAAATTATTCCGATATTATGTTTTATATTCAAATCCAGGTAAATTTTGATTAATGCCTTTATGATGAAGAACAGTCCTGGAAACAGTTTATTCCAGAATACGATTTTTCAAAATGGCTACGTTGATGCTAAAGCAAGAGAAGAATTGGAAGCCGAACAAGATAAAATTCGATTACAAAAAGAGGTGCAAAATCAATTATAGTTTTATACTTACTCCTGTTAGAAGCAACATTGTATTCATCTTCATCGTGTGTATTTATTTCAGCTGAACGAAGAAATACAGCAAGCCTTTGGAGATGGCGATTTCAGCGATGGTGAGATTACCGGGTCGTATTCGGCGTCTGGTAGCGGTAAGTATTTCTTTCTCCAGTTCTCTTTGAAGTCGCCGACTGAAATTGTCTCACTTCGAAAGAATTATTTCGATCTTTCAGGTAATTACACAAATAGTCACTCGACCAGTGACCACCTAGCCAAAACGAATTCGGCAAAAGACGTCAATCGTCGCTCCCTCAACAAAGGTAAACTTCGTTTTTCCTTGTTTGCATGCGTCTAAAACTTGAATTGTGATAATTTCTTATTATGTGGGCAGATTACTCCGATACGGAACGTATGAATGTTTTATACAGCGTTCGTGTTCGTGAAAATGAGCAGTTACGCACCGAAGTCGAACGCCTTGAACGTCTTCATAAAGAAACTGAACATCAGAAAGTGGAGATGACCAATTTGTTGAAACGAACTCAAAATCAGCTCGATAAAATGACCAATTCACACGATAAGATTGAATCAATTCTAGGTTTGTAAATAAAGTTTCTCTGAGTAAAAAATGAAGAATGGTTCCGCTGTAACACTTTTTTTGTTTTTTTATTTTAGAGCAAACGACGAACAAATTGAATGACACGGAACGCGAATTATCAGCTTTGAAAAGAAAATATTCAGAATCCGAAGACTTGAAACAAACAGTAAGTTTTCGCCATTAATCGGTTTTATCTTATATTTCCATACCATCATGCTGAACTGTGACTTGATGTTTAGGCGCTTCACGAGTTAGAAATGTGTAAAGCTACAATCAGAGAACAAGAAAGAAGATTATTGGTCGCTGAAAAGAATACTTATCGCAGCGAGGAAGCGAACTTCGATTGCGTCTTGAAAGAACTAACTTTAAATCACAAAAAAGACTTGAACACCTTGCATAAAACTATTGATGATTTAAAAACTAAATTAAATACCTGCGTAAGTGTTGCATTGCTTGTAAAGTGGAATCGAATAATTAATTAATTTACATTATATCTTTAAACGAGTAATTCTTTGATAAAGATTAAGGTAACGCTAAATTTTGGTGATTAATTTTGTTTAACGTAATCGAATGATCAATTCATTTACATTATATCTTCAAACGAGTAATTCTTTGGTAAAGATTAAGGTAACGCTAAATTTTGGAGGTCAATTTTGTGTAACGTATAGTATCATGTGATAACCACAATTTTATTGAGTTAATTCGAAACTAAAAAGAATAGAATATAGAGTCCACAAAACTGGAACTTGAATGGAGAAACGAAATGAGAACAAAATAAACTAGTGTCAGATTTTGTCTTGATTTTATCGCAGGAGAAAAATTGTGTCAGATTGGAGCAACAACTGCAAGATGAGAAGCGTATGCATTCAGAGAGTATCGCACCTCTGAAGGAATGTTCTGCACGATATCGAATGGAGGTGGAATCTTTGAAAACCGAAAACAACTCACTTAAGGTAAAGTTGAAATTTGGAAATTTGTATTATTACCTTCATAAAGAATGTTGTAATATATGACATGAACTTTTGAAACAGACGGAAAATAAAACGTTGAAAACTGAAAACATCTCACTTAAGGTAAAGCTGAAATTTGTATTATTACCTTTTTTGGAGAATATTCAAATATATGACATAAGCTTTTGAAACAGACGGAAAATGAAACGTTGAACTTGAAAGTCATCAGTGCAAATCAAGATAGAGATGTTTTGAGAACGAATCTCATGGATCATGTAACGAAATCTGATGCGATGCACCATGAGGAATTGAGTAAGGAAAATTAATGTGTTGATATTTTCATCATTTTGGTATTTTTGCGCTCAATTATTTATTCGCGTTTCAGACATGGAACTAGGGAAATATAAAAATGAAATTGAATTGTTGAAAAGAGAAGTCGCCTCAGTTCAAGTAAGTTATCTAGAATATTTCGTACTGTAAAGATGGAGTTCTGCATGAGTTGGCCTCATTTTTTTTTTCGTATTTTCAATTTTTGTCGTACCTTAACTTTTTGATCGCAACTTGGCTACCCATCAATCGACTATGGGCAATTTTATTGATTTATACATATTCTTTTCGATTGAAAAAAAAAAAAATTTTAGGGCTTCTTAAAAATGGTTGTTTTCAGGAATAATCTCGTACCGTTTTATAGTAACTCCTTTTTATCTCTGAGTGAGTGAAACTTATTCTAGATCGTAAAATTGTTCTTTTGAATACAGCTGGAGAATGAAACGTTGAGAATACAGTTGAACAACGCAAAACAAGAAGAAAATACTTTGAGAAAAAAACTTCTAGAACACGTAGCAAAGGCAGATGTCCAGTATCGAGACGAATTGAGTAAGACAATTGTAAAAAAAAAATCGTCTTCATCCTCGTGTACCTACTAATTACTGACTAATTTGCTATATTTTGTAGGTGAATTAGAGTTGAAATATTCGAAAAAAGTGCTCACGTTGGAAGCCCAGTTGCGAGAAATCGAGAACAATACCAAAGAAGAAGTGTTCAAAGTGTTTACAGAGGAGATCGATCGTATCAGTACCACTTTTGTCGACCATTTTGACGTATTAAACGCGACCGTCGAGAAATTGAAAACTGAGTTGGAAACCAAAATGCAACAGGTTGACATTGATTTGTCTGCAAACACTAAACTGAGAATTTGAGTAACTATTTTTTTTTTTTTTCAATATTATTATTTGTGATTTTAGCTCACTCAAGCAAATAACACGATTGAAAAGTTACGTTCAGAAATGGAGAAAGTGAATCAAAAGTACTCGAATTTACGTAAATCAGCGATCGCGTTGAAGGAAGAAACGGAAAATCGTAAACAACTTCTTCAACAACGACGCCTCGAATTTTGCGAAACGTTGAAGAACATAGCGAAATACCTTGATAACCCCGATAAAGATAAATTGAGTACGATTATTAAGAATTCGTTGATCACGCACTCAAAAACACCGATGTACGAAGAATCGAACAATACTTTAACATTGAAAAATTAGAATTGCTCAGTTTTCGGTTAATCTTTTTGTTAGAAAATTTTCAGGATGAGCGCTGTATCAAATGAAAAACTGTGATATTAATTTATTTTAAGCTCTAATTCGTACAAATTGTATTATATAATCGTTTAAATAAGCGTAATCAAACCTATTCGTCATTTTGTACAATTTTTCGTTTCATATCAATATCTGTAATGTATGTCTGGACATGAAAAATCGTGATTCTTAGAATGATTTCATTTTTTGTTTCTCTTTAAAAATTGATATCGAAGTTTGTTTCAGAAAACCTAACTCAATTAGAAGCTTCACTCCGAATCCTTGGAACTATGCGAAATGACGAATAGGGTTCACACGAACTCTTTTCTATTACTTATTTATTAAATTATCGCATCTGGCGACAATACTTCTATTGCAGAAATTAGTGTGTGGCGCATCGCGATTGTTCATGTAATTCTTCATAAGAAAAATTCGAGGACATTCAATGTAGAATAGTTGAAACACGATAAATTTCTCGAAGATGAGATGCTTTAAATCGTGAACTAGAGATTTTGAGCTTTCTTTCGAGCTATTATACGATATATTTGAGGGACTATGGCGAATACTGTGCTTGAAACAATTTGCAATATTCAAATTACCAAGCATCGTCATCAATTTGTATTTACTTGGTGAGGTCAGAAGAATTCCATCTCTTCTTAGAAGAAGACGATCGATATCGATCGAATAACTTATTGAGAGCGAGTAGTCCTAATTAAAAATACCTACTCCGTTTTTTCTCACTTCACCAATAATAATATTTCGTTCGTAGTTGCGCTATTCAGGCTTCAGCAGTTCAGCACGCAGCAGGATGATGTCATTCTAAAATCACCTCAATACTTACAATCAAGAGAAAAGAATTTCTTTTACATCTCCAGAGACGGCCTCTTATCTTGATCGAGTGTATCCTATTTGACAACCGTAAAGCCCAATCAAGTTTCCATGATCATCATTTTTTATCAACAACAGGAAAACAACGGAATGATTTTGCAAATCATGAAGTTCTTCTGAAGGAATCGCTTAAAAATCTTGGTAGAATCTTTGTTTCATTTTCCTTCAACGAGCTGTTAGTTAACCATGGTAAGTTTTTGTTAACTTGTTCCTTAAATTATTGTAATTCATTCCTTCTATAGTATTTTCTAATTTTGCGTTTTCTATGGTGTTATAGGGCCAGCAACATTCTGGGGCTTCGGGTAGTGGTAAAGGAGGCGATAAAGGAGACGATAAAGACAAAAAGAAGAAATACGAACCACCCATTCCAACCAGAGTAGGAAAGAAGAGGAAACGAACCAAAGGACCGGATACAGCTTTAAAATTACCGCAAGGTAAGACCGAAGTGCTTCTCTTCCAAGCGTCTTCGTGAGAATACTACCTCATCATCATTGTTCTTCTATTATAGTCACTCCTCACACGAAATGTAGATTAAAACTTCTAAAACTTGAACGAATCAAGGATTATTTGTTGATGGAGGAAGAATATATCCGAAACCAAGAAAGACTGAAACCGCAAGAGGAGAAGAACGAAGTACTTCTATTCTTCTGTGATTTCTTGTACAATATTTATGATCTTCAATTAATCAAATTTCTATCGCATTCAGGAAGAAAGATCGAAAGTAGATGATTTGAGAGGCACACCAATGTCGGTAGGAACCTTAGAGGAGATAATCGACGATAATCACGCAATTGTTTCCACTTCAGTTGGCAGCGAACATTACGTCAGCATTTTGTCGTTTGTCGATAAAGACCAGTTAGAACCCGGCTGTTCTGTACTTCTTAATCACAAAGTGAGTGAATCTTTTTGATCTATCCGAATGAAACAATCTTCTTACCTGTCACTCAAGTACTTGGTTTTGTGTTACAGGTGCACGCTGTCGTGGGCGTATTGTCTGATGATACTGATCCTATGGTAACGGTTATGAAGTTAGAAAAAGCTCCGCAAGAGACTTACGCAGATATTGGAGGTATGTTCGATGATTCAATTTTATCCATGACGTTCGGCTCGTTTTCATTATTTCAAAAACTTCATCCTTTTTTAGGCTTAGATACACAAATTCAAGAAATAAAAGAATCTGTCGAACTACCCTTGACTCATCCAGAATACTATGAAGAAATGGGAATTAAACCACCGAAAGGTGTAATTTTGTACGGCCCTCCTGGTACGGGTAAAACACTTCTGGCTAAAGCGGTGGCTAATCAAACTTCGGCTACGTTCTTGCGCGTCGTGGGTTCAGAATTAATACAGAAATATCTAGTGAGTGAACACTCTTTCTCTAGCTGGTGGCATGTACGTGAATAGTGTTCTAAGAGAAATGTTTTATTTTTCTTACAGGGTGATGGTCCAAAATTAGTTCGCGAACTGTTTCGAGTGGCGGAGGAGCACGCACCTTCGATAGTATTTATTGATGAAATTGATGCCGTTGGTACAAAGCGATACGATTCAAACTCGGGCGGTGAACGAGAAATTCAACGTACTATGTTGGAATTGTTGAATCAATTGGATGGTTTTGATTCACGAGGAGATGTCAAGGTAACATTTCGATGTCATTACTTCGATGTTCGATGCTTGAAGAAACTCTATCACTTTTGTTTGTTTGTTTGTTTTTTTTTTTTCTTAATTCAAAGTGAATTGTTTTTGATTCTATCGAGAAATATTTTCATAGACAAACGCAACTATCAAAGTTGTGCCCAAGTTTATTGCAATTTATTTTTGTTTTACTACTTCGACGAAATTTTGCGTTCTTGAGAAAGAGTGTGTGAGAAAAATTGACGTCATGCTAGTGTCACAGAGTTTTGCAGGTAGAGAATTTCTTTCTTTATCAACTCCGATATCTTATTATTTACCATCAATGTTTCAAATCGCAAATTTTTATCTTGAAATTGTTGGGTTTTTGTTTCCATCGCCGTCATCCCTATATTAGCAAAAAAGGGAACACATTTCATTCCTTACAGATTAGAAATTTTTTTTTGGGGTAAACATGGTTTTCTAGATGCACCGAATTTCTTAGTTACTCTCAAATTTAGGTATCTTTATTTTGAGTCATGATTGGGAATCAGGTCCCAGTGATCTCATAGTTCCATAGCATGCCCTCTAGGTATCCTTTTGATGGATCGTTCCCGAACTAGGTCAAGATAGTGAGAGCTCAGTTCATAAGCATGAATATAAAACTCTCCTTGTGCTTCTAATACATCAAAAAAAGATGCAAAAACCTTCATTTCGAAGTCCTAAACATTATTCAAGATCAAGTGGAAAACATTCTAGTTCTTCCTCAAAGTTGGCGTTCTATATATTGTATTTCTATTTCGTTGCAGGTAATTATGGCAACGAACCGAATAGAAACATTGGATCCTGCTCTTATACGACCCGGTAGAATAGATCGTAAAATAGAATTCCCACTGCCGGATGAAAAAACGAAGAGACGTATTTTCACCATTCACACGTCCCGTATGACGTTAGCTGAGGATGTAAATCTGCAAGAACTGATTATGGCTAAAGATGATCTATCCGGTGCGGATATCAAGGTAAATAATCTGACGCCGCGTGCTCACATTCAATGTTGTACCGAAATTTAATGCGTTCCTTTTTCGAAACAGGCTATCTGCACGGAAGCCGGTCTCATGGCATTGAGAGAACGTCGTATGAAAGTAACGAATGAAGATTTCAAAAAATCTAAAGAGAATGTACTGTATCGTAAGAAGGAAGGCACTCCGGAGGGATTGTATTTGTGAAAATTTTGTGTAATCGTGTCTCTTATGTAACCAGCTAACATATTTTTGTTTTTCTATTTCTCGGCGTAATAAAATTATGTTTAATTTGTGTATTTTTCATTAGAGTTTATTGTTTCGTGACAAGTGGAACATAGATCTTTGTGTAAATTACGATTCAGATGTTTGGTAACGTTGGAAATTTTGTTGAGGAATTCAGACGCTCTGAAAGGGAGACAAAAGATAAGAATAGATGTTAATTATTCGTAAACGATAAACAGACAAGAAGAGTTGAGCATCTTACCTCTGTTCTCCGTGTTTCAAACCGACATCGCGGGATTTTTGGTATCCTTCTTCGTAGCCACGATCAAAGCTCGATTGAAAGTGTTCATCTTTTCCGGTTAATGCACCTTCGCGAAAGCCGTCCTGTTATCAAAAAGTGAGGATAAACGAATTCTGAGAGAACGCATTAAAAACAATGGTATTGATGAGACAAAGAACTCACAGTATGGTGTTGATTCTCGACTCTTCTCCAAGTCATCCTCATGATACGTTTTTCATCGTCGTCATTATCATCTTTAATCGCGGGATCTTTCATTGTGTCTAACGGAGATTGAAATATTTATCTAGTTAATGAATAATGATACTAAACAGGAACTGGATTTCATAGTTTTTGATGAATGATTCAAATTATTGATGGTTCTCCCCTCAAGATAATTTGGAAGTGATGTAATGACAGTATGGTCTGCGGTATACCTGGTCTACTACTCATTAGAACTCGAATACCTGTACAAGCACGTCTCCGAATTTCAAAGTAGGTAATATTTTCCAGAATCAGAATTCCTGTTTCGTTTTTGATAAGCGGAACTTTCGATTCGTTCTGTTCCGTTCCTGAAGGTGATTTGATGAATCGGTTCGGTTCTTTAAGTGAATGACGTCATTATAGAACGAATCGAGACGAGAACGAGAACCACGAAGACTACAATCCTGGTTGAAAGCAGCAGGCCGCATTATTCTTATAATTATTCTTTTTCTTTTATTAGATTTATTGTATTCTCATTTGAATATCAATTGAGTTGATTCGATCGAAATAAGTCGTATAAATAAGCATCAGCCATTCAGTGAAAAAATCAAGCGAATGAAATTGAAAGAGCATAGAATTTCCTACAGCACTAATACAATAGGCCTATGCCTATTGTATTCTCGATTTTTATTTCTTTTATTGATTCAAGAAAATATTAATTGAATTAGGATTCTGAAAATTTAATTTAATTTGTATTATAATTAAAATAATTTTCAAGTTGGTGTATTATTTTTTGATGTGATTGTACTAACGATTAGTATGATATATCGGTAGAATTCAATTTACTCCGTTTGTTTTACATCCATCGAGTACTCCGTATATTTTGTGTTACCTAATCTTTTGCGAAAGTCTTTGTCAGAAGAAAAGGTAGCTCTTGAGTATCAATTTTTAATGTCAAAAGAATTAGAAACATAATCATTAATGCAATACCTATAACTACCAGTCAAGAGAAAGTAGTATTCTCAGTCACTACCTATTTATTTCCGCAAAAATATGCTTCCCACAACCTTGTTAATAATAAAAATAGATTAATAGAAACCGCATTTGTCACAAAACTTCTGGATTGTAATACATTATATACTTGAACTGAGTAAATTTTGTGTTTCTAGTGGGTACTCAAAGGTACCTGAAAATAAAACATAAGTACAATTAGCTCTAATAATAGGTACGTGTGATATAAAAAATTTGAGCGTTCCCAGCACAGTACTCAGAATGAGTATAAGAAAATAAGAAATTCAATATTTGCAAACTGCAATTTATTTCTAATTATTTTTATTTAAACATTCATGATCTCTGCACATACTATTTTCGATAACTTCTACAGCGTTTTTCTTCAAAGCTGTAGAATTGAAGTACAGTTTTAACATTCCAGTGCACCAAGTGTTTTCTCAAAAAGTAAATTTTCTGTGTTAAAGTAAAGTCAGATACTTATCGAATTGAAATGGATCGCAGGATATTTTACATGGAAGTTCTTAAAATATTATACCTCACAATGGGAGGCTTTTATTTGTCAAAAAGAATCCCAAAGCGTGTTATAAGAATGTGTATTTGCTTTCATATTTTCTACTTCAGCGTTTTAATCTCTGGAATTGTTTATTTTCTGAAGACAAACGCAGATAAACCCATTCACTTGGAGGAGCTTTTTACAATTAGTGTAGCGGTTCTGAACTCTCTTCATGCTTATGTAATAGTTGAAAGTTTAAGTTTATATTTTAGTGATGATATTGAAAGAGTGCTCAAAGATATTGAAGGTTTTCAGGATTTGCAGAACAAAAGTCTGGGCAGTAATTCAAGCCCCTGTCCAATAGAACCAAACCCCAAAAATCTTCATGATCATGGAGAAGTCATAGCACTGAGACTAAATCCGTTAATTTCGGTAGTATTTTTTGTAACATGTATTTCTGTTTCCGTAGCATACTTTGCTATTGCTCCTGTTCATTTTTCATTTACATGCAAGGAGAATGAACGTCCTCAAATCAAGAACTACTTGATACCAACACCTTTTTATGATTGGGTTACAAACCTAGTATTCTTCTGGGCAGTTTGTACATTTCAAGTTATAATTGTACTGCCTATGGCCATCCTAGCAATTTCCTTAGCAACTTTCTTTCTATTGGCATGCATATTACTAAATAATATAGTTGTTGATCACTGCAGAGAATTGAACCACTTCTCTAGAGAATGGTCCCAACAGATGGAGCATGTAATGATGAATATAAACGTGGATGGGAAAGAGGAAAAAATGACCTTTTTGCTCAATAATTTTGAGAGGAAACTGAATTCATTTGTCGAAATATATTACACATTTTGGAGGTAAGTTTGTAATTTATTTTATACCCTCAGATTATTCTCATATAGTTCTGAGAAAGGAAATACTCTATAGTCCATTCATTACATACATAGTGTTATCCAGTCAGTCGTATTGCCAAGAAAGTACTAGGTATTCATACAAAGTTCACACAAATCTCACTGTCACTTGTTGTACATTCCAAATAATTGTTTGTATCCGGCTGAAATACCTAGCTTGGCTGTTCCTGAGGTCTGCGCCGAGTACTGTATGTGCAATGCCGCCCAATCTTTGATCATGGCGGCTAGCAGTATACTATGCAACGCAGGGTCCTCAAGCGGGTTTTTATTCTATTACAACTAACAAAATCTGATCGATAGTACAGTAAATAATTGTTACAAATTAAATGAGGGTAGCGCCGACAAAGTAACTGAATTCGAAGAAAAGAGTCTAATACGCTGCTACTATTTGTAAAAGTGAGAAAACACTACGTGAACACGTGATTTGAACGTGATTCAAACGAGAAATGAGTCGCGAGTAATGCTAGCCGATCAGAAATGACTGTCGATTTTCGTTGATCGTATTATTATATTTTGAGGTATACGCCGAGATGGTAGATGTGTACAGTACGGCACTACCTTCCTTCATATAAGTAGGAGAAATCGCTAGCAGTTTCACTGTCCTGGTTGCCAGCAGTCATTTTTCCTAGTTCGGTTGCCGACTAGAGTGTTTAACGTTGATCGTGTACTATTTACGCAGCGTATATATTGCGTATGTAATCGCTTATTGACGGTCGTTGATGGTCGTTCTACAAAATAACGATCCGGCAGATTCTTGTACCAAGGAAGATCATCACGAGTGTTTGGTCGCCAGCACTCGTGGTGCACGTTGTCGTTATATTAGCCAAATGTAAATATCGGCTCTCAATCGATGCGCTGAGTCCTACTAGTAAAGCAGGTCATCACAGGTTCTTGGTTGCCAGCTCTTGTGGTGCCTGTCAGAATAGCCGAGTGTATATACTGGCTTTAATCCGTCATATGAAATCATTGTCTATGGAGGAGAAAGGTGGTGGTTGGTGGGATTTTCGGGGGTTGCCAAACCCCCCTCCTTGGCGTTGTCAATTGCGCCTCAGATTGTATATCAAGAATAGTACACGAGAATGTACTGATGAAAATATATGGTCGTAACATTTCAGAAGTGGGATTAGTAATTCATTCCCATTATACTTGATAAACTGAAAAGATACCTACATAGAGAAGAAGATTTAAAATATGAAGCAGCCTAAACTAACATGATTAATGAACATGTAAAGAAGAAGATTCAAAAATTGAATAGCAGGCAGTGTCAGCAAAATGAAAATAAAAGTTGACTTGGAATTGCTGACCCAAGAAAAGACTTGGAACTTCAATAATGGTGATGAGAAGATTTTGATACAAGATTTCAAGCTTTGAAATGGAAGATTGATAACCAGTATAAACTTCATGAAAGATTTGTAGTATTGACTATTTAATCATGATGATAGTGAAGGAGATGGAAACTGAATTGGGATGTATTATTAGCTATGTCTCAGAAGGCATCCAGTTTATCCCTGAGGGAGAAGCTGTGCAGTTGGACGTTGTATCTCGAGGAATAGTCGGCAATTTGTACAGAAAATAGCCGAACAAAAGTGGCTTCTTTATTCCTTATGCTTTGGAGCATCTTATGCTTGGATGAATTGTTATCAGTAATCAATATTGCCAATGAGAGATTGCAAATGTTCAATTGAATAGTAGTACTGTATAGATGTATTTACAAAGCAATACTGCTCAAGAAGAGGAAAATTAAGGCATCTTGGATTCTGTTTGTTCTGATAGAGAGCATAATTGGAGAAGAAGCATCAAAGAAAATTATAAATCAGATGATTCTAAAGTTGATTGATAAGCTTGGTGTCAGCATGATAGCCACTTCAAGGGACTTAGTTATTTTATGAAAATGAAATTTTGCATATGACATCAGTTGTGCAGAAGTCCAAATCACTGTACCCTGAAGAAGTATTTGTCCAGAAGAGCAAATTGGACAATGAATGTTTGGGTAAATTTTTGAGCTTTGAAGAAGCAAAGAAAATTGACAGCTTGTTTCAAACCTAACTACCAATTCCGGTATAAGAAAGAACTATGGGAAAAATGCTACTTCTTTTCCAAACCGTGGAGATCTAATGAGGGATATAATCCCGTTTGCTTACTTTGGGCCACTTGCATCAAAAGTTACGCAGATGATATTTATTAGCAATGGTATTTAGCAGCTTGTAAAATATGTCCAATTTTAGCAGAGTGGTCTAACATGAAGAAAAGTATTTTGCCAACTGTGGTTTCAGCTAAGACAATAGAACCAGTGCGGTTGCCTATCTTGACGGTAGTTATACCAAAGAATCTGGAGTGAATTCTGGTGGCAAGTTGACGCACTTATGAATAGTGAAGATTAAAGAAAATAGCCACTATGACACGCTATAAATTTTGGCTTCTCCTAGCAAATGAAATGCTGCATTACTAGGAAGAGGGCCTCTGTAAATAATGGAAAGGTATTTAAGAAGACTTGAGAAGAAAATGAGAGTTGGTGTAAAGAGAGAAGGCAATGTTTGTGCCTGAGCGTTTAAAGAAATTAAGATGGAAATTTCATCTAATATTGACTCATTCAAAAAAAAAAAAAGAGCAAGGAACACTGACATAAGAAAATTGTTTGCAAAAAATAAAATAAGTAAAATTAAAGAGCGCAATAAGATGAAAAATACTGATCAAGTTTGGAATAATATAGCTCGTTGAGAAAAGCCATACATTTCTATGCGTCAATTTACATTTTAAAGAATAGGCAAAATGAAAGTAATGTGATGGCTGGAATCTAAAAGTGATTGATCCTTTTAATTTGAGAAAATACTGAGTAGATAGTTGAATTGCGGATGGCTGATTCTGAGGAAATGGTGATAGCCTGGCGCCCTTCATCCTCAAAGTGAACGTCACCAGATGGTTGGTGGGGCAAAGTGGAGAGTAGAGGGATAGAAGCTGTCGCCTACTACCTTGCTTTGGGCATTGCTTGCTGTCTGGTGGTAGGAGCGCAGAGGATGGAGGTGTAGAACACCTGGGATTGATTAGAGACCTTTACCAGAGGTGGAGGTTGTCTAGTAGCTTAGATGATTGAAAAGCTGCGGTCAATTCAGGGTGGAGCATAGATCAGGGGAAAGCCCTATGGTTGTAGCTCAAAATGATGGAAAATGAAAAAGATGGAAAATGGAATTGATGGATCCGACCTGAATGCGAAGGATACGGTACCATATCCAAGGTCAGGCGGATATACTGTGCTGGATGTGAAGGGCCGAGGGTCCAATGCCAGGCAGGTATTCCTACAAGAATGGGCAAAGAAGATATGTAATTAGGAATGTCCAATGAAGTATTGGAAGTGATTGAATGGCCCAATGTAGGAAGAGAGTTGGGGAGGCTGGCCAGACTCCCCAACTTTGAAGAAAGCCCAGGCATATCAAAGGTTCACAGAAGAAACTGTTCCGCAAAGAAATTATGATATATTGCATTGAAAGCAAAATAGATTGAATCAAAAGAAGGAAAATATTTACATGTAGTTTTTGAGAAATTTTTCAAAAGAAGAAACTGAATTAGAATTGAAATGATACTTGATTGGTCCTTAAACAATTTAGAGGAAGGCAAGTTGATAGCCTTAGCAGAAAGATTTATTGTCTCAGGCTGCTGTAAGTAGTGGCATGAATTAAACCAGTACATTGACATGCAAATAAGAAAATTTGAAAAATGTAAGATGAAGAAGATAGTTGGAATTTTATATCAGTGCATTCTTGGTTGAAGAATGAAACCATTTTTAGGAATATTTTAAATTGTTCTTGTAAATAGTAGTGATTACAGTCTACTAAGAATAAATATTGGATGGATAGACAGTTTACCTATGGTAAACCACATAGATACGTTTCCATATAGTGGGAATATGGATAGAAAGAGCTAGGCTATTCTAAAAGTTCTCTTCTTGGAGAAGTAAAATTGTACTGAAAATGTAGAGTGAGAAAAATTGTTATGAAGCTCGTTCTTATGATGTGTTGGCTAGATTGAAGTGTGGTGATCTGTTCACTGACATTGAATGAAGAGTCATTCTAGATCAAAACCTTGCAGCATTGATAAAGCCAATTGAAATATCTACAAGACCATAGAAACATTGGATCAATTTGGAATTAGTCCTGAGAAATCATCAGATGAAAAGATAGGTATGGGATTAGTGATCCGCTCTTGCTGATTTGAATTGTAGACCATGTTCACACGACAGAAGCTGACAGGTGCCAGAAATTGGCTCATTAGAGAGATGTTACCAAGTTTGGCTGATAGCCAGATGGCGGTGATTAATTCTGGATTTTGATTTTGAAGTTGAATACGAGTAGGGACTGCTATCAACAAGTAGGCGCCGCAGAAGACCTGTTGATAAAGTAAGTCCAAAAGATGCAGAAAACATTGCAGATAAAGTTGTTATTATTGGAAAAATGACTGAAATTGACTCTTGGGTAGCTGGTTCTGAATAGCGCAACGTCAGGACCCAAAACGTGTAGAACCCATTGAAGCAATAAAACGAGGGAGAAGAAAGAAAAACAAATAATTAAAACGAGAAAATGATGATGACAATGGCGTAAAATGGAGAGAATTGCAGATGATAACGTGGAGAGGCATGGCTAGATTTATTTGTTGCCGGTTATTGAAAAATCAACTAATTGGTCCGTAATTGAAGACGTCAATAATAAGACGAGTCACTGTATCTTTGGAGAAGAGTTTGGGGACCAAACTCTGTCAGGAGAGGCCGTATATTACAACTAACAAAATTTGATCGATAGTACAGTAAATAATTGTTACAAATTAAATGAGGGTAGCGCCGACAAAGTAACTGAATTCGAAGAAAAGAGTCTAATACGCTGCTACTATTTGTAAAAGTGAGAAAACACTACGTGAACACGTGATTTGAACGTGATTCAAACGAGAAATGAGTCGCGAGTAATGCTAGCCGATCAGAAATGACTGTCGATTTTCGTTGATCGTATTATTATATTTTGAGGTATACGCCGAGATGGTAGATGTGTACAGTACGGCACTACCTTCCTTCATATAAGTAGGAGAAATCGCTAGCAGTTTCACTGTCCTGGTTGCCAGCAGTCATTTTTCCTAGTTCGGTTGCCGACTAGAGTGTTTAACGTTGATCGTGTACTATTTACGCAGCGTATATATTGCGTATGTAATCGCTTATTGACGGTCGTTGATGGTCGTTCTACAAAATAACGATCCGGCAGATTCTTGTACCAAGGAAGATCATCACGAGTGTTTGGTCGCCAGCACTCGTGGTGCACGTTGTCGTTATATTAGCCAAATGTAAATATCGGCTCTCAATCGATGCGCTGAGTCCTACTAGTAAAGCAGGTCATCACAGGTTCTTGGTTGCCAGCTCTTGTGGTGCCTGTCAGAATAGCCGAGTGTATATACTGGCTTTAATCCGTCATATGAAATCATTGTCTATGGAGGAGAAAGGTGGTGGTTGGTGGGATTTTCGGGGGTTGCCAAACCCCCCTCCTTGGCGTTGTCAATTGCGCCTCAGATTGTATATCAAGAATAGTACACGAGAATGTACTGATGAAAATATATGGTCGTAACAATTCGGAGTTTTCCTTCTCCTGTGCTGGAAGTGCTTCAGTTACTGACAAATCAGCATGAGCCTTCACGCCGCGGCGAGGCAGCACTCCGACTTGAGAAGTAAGACAGTCACAGCATTTGCCCTCTGTCACACTTCCCCGTAGGGGTTTCTAGTTCCATTTAACCTAACCTAACCTAAGCAAAAGAGTAGAGAAAGTGGTACTCGCAAATTTCTCAACCACCTACCAGGTATACAAATTTTTCTCAAAAAATTGTCCGAGTCCATTATTTGGGGGAGGGGGTGTACTCGCGATTTTCTAATAGTGTACACGGTGTCAGATAAGACATAAAACACAGAGGTACTCTGACAATGTTTTTTGGAGGAACAATCCTTCGTAGAAATTTTGGTGGGTGGGGGGGGGGGGGACGATAGAATTTTTTTTTGTACATCTTTTCATAAAATTGAGGGGGTGAGTTCTAGGATTTTTGTAGGAGTTTCCTCAGTATCTCAGGGGGGTCAGAGCACCCCTGATGAAACATGACTGTCAAACGAAGAGCGCAACCATAGTGACTACCTAGATGACCTAATACACTTCTTTTCACAACAGATTACCAAGTCCTCGTAAATCACACATACAATATTGCTTGAAATTGGAAATTCTGGCAACTAATCCCTGGATTATAAATTTTAGAATAAACAAATAGATACAATATTCCACATGAACTAAGTATGTTTTTCATGTTTCCTATAGAATTACAGAGAAAATGAAACCATTTATGAGTTTAGCATCCACTCTCATCACTATTGGCTTATATTCAACCCAATTTTTCAATGTTTACATTATATTAGGGGTAAGATTAAAAAGAATCTGGTAGAGAAAAATTGATTGTTTCTAAAAAAATTCATTTTCTGATTCTAGACAGATGCGGATTTATTATTCAAGTTCAAACACTCACTAGGGTGCTTTCTTGCTGCGTTGTACATGTATGGTATCTTTTATACCGGAAGAATCTTCGATGATTTGGTAATATTCGAGACTGTATTTTTGTACATAATTGGCTTCTTCATATGCATTGAGACTAACTCAGAATCTTGAATTTTATTTCAGGGTGAAGCTGTCAGGTATGAAGTCTATAACATGCCGTGGTATTACTTACCACCCCGAAAAAAAAAAACATATTGATTTTACAAAATGTGGTGCTCCAACCTCAAAGTTTCAATACTTGCATAGTATATCCTGTTTCGATGACATTATTTGCACGTATCTGTAATTCTGTGTACACTTTTTACAATCTAGTTCATACAGCGTACAATCGTTGAAAAATAATGCCTCTTACCTCGAATGTTGTAAGATAATTATTTTGATTTATTTCTTGCTATAGAGCGGATGTATTAAATTTATCGAACACGTTGTAGATGTACCAATTATAACTTAAATTTTCGCACTTTTCTTCTGCACTTTTTTAAAAATCTTTATAAGCTCCAAGTTGCAGTCTCGGATCCTTTTTTTTTTTTTGGAGGGAGGGGGAGGGTCAAGAGGGCGCAGGAGCAATACAATACACGAAAAATTGGAGGTTTGCAATGGCAGCGGGGAACCCGCAACCTCCCGCGCTCGCGATGAGGTTGGCGCGAAAATGCCCCCTCAGAAAATGAGTTGGCTGGGCTCTGTCATAAAGCGCCACTCATCACGTCACATCACGCAGTTCACAGAAACTCCCGGACGCAGACATGGGCGCGGACGTTTTTAGAGGACATAATCCCCCTAACAAAATGGATAGCGGGTTCCCCGCTAAAAACAAGTATGATGTATTTCAGTTTTAGCAAACAACTTGATTGACAATTTTTAAATTTGATCCGGAATGACCAGTGTCAATTTCCTATGGGTCTTCATGGCGACCACAAAAATTGGAAGGCACCCATTTTAGCTTCACCTTGAGGTACTTTTAAACTCTGTAATTCACAATTGGGTAATGTTTTCTTTTGTTTTTTGCAAGAAATTTAATAAAACTTCGTGACTTGTACGGGAAAGTGTAGTTATGATTCCTCCTGGGATTACTGATAATAGGAGATGACGAGGAACAAAATAGTGAAGCATAAACATTCTGCTATTAACATGTATCATGATTGTCTTTAACGAGCCCCAATCCCTAATTTCAAATTTTGCGAGTACTCCTCTCCCTTCACTCTCGTTACCCAGTGGGTGATTCAAAAATCTGCGAGTTTGCCCCTCGAATTCCCCCCACCCATTTTATACTCAGTTTAGCCACAGCTTAGCTGGTATAAAACTAGCATAGGTACTACACACTAATAATACTGTAAAAAAGGATCACCTATAGCTCGGAGGACGAAATTTCAACAGAGAACCTGTTTCATCTGGGGGGGGGGGGGGGGGCTTTCTTGAAGAAACGTCTATCGTCCGCCATTCGGGAGGCAACATGACCTCGGTGTACTTTTTATGTTTTTGTTCTATCGCCTATAGCTAGAAGGATGAAATTTTTCTAAGGGCTCGGAGATTGAAATTTTTCCAAGTCCCTCTCCTATCACCTTTAGCTCGGACTATCACCTATAGTTCGAAGGTCAAAATTCTTCCAAGTCGTCTACCTATCACCTATAGCTCGGTCAAAATTTTGGCCGAAGACCCATCATCCGTTTAGTTACTAGAGGCCCTCTCAATAATTCTGTTCGCGTACGCTGGGACTTGGAAAAATTCGTGACCTCTATTTCCTTCATATTTCTTGCATATTCCTTCATATTTGCTTTTGGAGTCCTAGCCTAGTTGAAGTCCAATATACTGTATGTTGGCATCGCCCGTTCAATGAGCCAGATATGCAACGCTTCAAACATCATGTGACTCAGAGAAGGCGTTTCCAGAATACCTCATAAGACAGGTTCTCTGCCACCCCTCATTCAACTCCGTTAAAAACGCGAGAATTTTTTCAAGTTCCACTTACTGCCAGATAGCGGCTTTCTCAGAGTACCAAGTCTGCCGACCAGCGCCCGTAATTTTTCCTCGATTTACCCCCCTCCTTCTCATGAAACAGGTTTCCTGTGCTCCTAGTCTAGTTCAACTTTAGTCTACTGTATTTTAGATGATTAGCCTACGCCCAGACACTCGGGTGGGGTTGAGGTTCGACGTCAGTTCGCCTCCCTTTTTTGTCTAGTATAAGGCTAGTTTAAGACTAGTAAAATCCAGGAGATCCTCACCTAGTTCAACTCCAGTATACTGAACGTCGATTCTAAATCATGTACTGACACTATACAGGAGGTCTGACTTCCTTCTTAGTCTGGCAGTTATCTTAGGCTCATATACAACTTTTTCTTGAGTCTCAAGTTAGCCGGACGGCACCCGTCATTTTCTTCAATCCTCCCCCCTCATAAAATAGGTTCCCTGTAAACATTCCTCTCGACAAAAGGGCTTTTCCGATTATTCTTGGTTAGAGGAGGAGGCGTATAGTATTTCAAGCGAAAGTTCAGTGTAACAGAAGCCCAAACCTGGTACACTTAAGCCTAGTATAGAAGAGCGTGAATCTAGTATAAGCCTGGCATAACATCAGTATACTGCACTCTTAGTATACAGTTAGTATAAACTGACAAGCTTCTTCTATACAATACAAGCAGAAATGCCCGTCCTTTGGACGGAATTCTTATACGTGCCATACTCTAGATTTTCTTACCCACCCGACCACTGACCAGTATGCAATTTACCAAAGACTGAACCCATAATTTTGTACGTCGAATTTTCTGTAATAGTTTTGGATCACAAATCATGTAAATTTTCTATTACAATATTTGACAAAATCGTTGAACCGACAGCTAACGCTATACTACCTTTGTCACAAAATTATTCGACTTTCCTTCCCACTCATCACTGATCTTGAAAAATTCTAATATTTATATGAATGATACCCAAAAAGAAATAATACGCCCCATGATTCATAAACTTGGACCACTCCTCCTAACTATTTCTTCTCTGAATTTCTCACCTGCAGTTCTTAACGCCACAGACCATCACCCTAATTTGTATAGAGCTCGGTTTTAACCGCCTAACTCACTCTCCTAATTATACTCTATAACCTTTGTACCCTCATTACCCGCATTGAAACATCCGTCGACCCTAATTAATATCTATGAAAACTTCAAATTTCTCCAAAAACGCCAGGTATGGTAATACTCACTGAGAAGAAATTTTGTCTCCTAATCTTTTTTCTTCATGAGAGGTCGTCTTCTAATCACGGTCGACACCGTGAAGAACAAATCTAACCCTTATACGTGCTTAGCTCGAGCCCGTAATTTCCAAAAGTTCCACGATGCCCCGCACGTCAAACTTTCTTCCATCCTCAACGATTAGTCTGTATGTTCTCTGATTGATACCACGTCATAAAAAACTTTCCTAACTCACTGGATCTACAAAAATCAAGCACTTCCACACTCACCCACATATACCATCGCTCACTTGTGACCTTACTACCCGCGTTGTAACACGGAACAATATTGAGCAGGGCATTGTTAACTGTAAACTTATTCACAATCGTCATCGTCCGACCTGTCCTTGTGACACCTCACTCACCAAGAAAGGAAACTTCCCGCAGAAGATCACAACATGCCGTTATTGATCATATTCTTACTCGATATTAAGCCTTAACGACCCACTTGATACTCTTGTACCCATACAACTCTTCTCGCTCACATCCACTATTCATAATACATAGCAAAAGTTTAACAAATTTATCATCTGTTCTTCTTTAATAATAAAGCAGACAACTCTTTTCTGCTGGTCAATAAATCAAGGCCTCGGCTACAACGATCTAGACCCACTCTCAGCCTCTGCGCTGGAGTTGGAAGCTTCCTCTCTCAAAGGCCGCTTCCTAACTCTCACTATTATTTTTTTTTGCATCCATGCAGCTCAATTCACGCATCCTCCAATCTACGCACCCGCACTCTGCCGACTCAATTCTCTCCTCCTCCTTCTTGAATCTGAACTATTTAAAAACACCTCGAATTGAACCATCTATCTCTTATCTTATCATCCACTTCTTCATAGCCTCCCCCAGATGTCCGACTTCATCTAGCTAATAATCTCCAAGGTCACAACACTGTATACCCACATTGTCACTACACTAATTTTATGACCCACCAGCTCTACTTTACCAACAGATCTAAGTCTGGACTTGAAACAGGCAACGCTAACTTGATTTAAGATATGATAATCAGTCATTGATTGAAAAATTGTAGGGAAAGCCTTACACTCTTGTCTTTCTCAAATCCATCTCCTAACCTTCAGCTCAAATTTCGGCACATTTTCATCTCTCTTGGCTATACAGGTCTCTTATTTAACTAATCAGCGCATTCATTTATTCCTGCAATCACATCCACTTATACATCTGCCTTCTTCCTGTGGATTTGGGTCACAACACTCGTACGTACTCTATATCTCTTGCGCTCTTGCTGCCGGCATTAAGGCACACCAACTTCATCCAGCAACCCCCTCGGCACTCGTAGGAATACTCAACGCTAGCTTATCTATACTCCGAAAATGAAAGAACATATCTCACAATAAACTTAAACTACTTTGCCAAACCCAATCTTTTCCACGACTCTCACCCTTAAAATTCTTAGCTTTATCGACCATGACTTCAATGTGAATGGAACCACCTAACTCACTCTGTAACTCTACCCTCTTCACAACACGAAAATTTACTCTTTGACCCTCTCATCTCTTCACCTATATAAGTTTATTTTTGGCTCGCTCAAAAAATCGTAGAAGTAGCTCCGTACGAAAATCGTGATATTTTTCCATAGAAATTAGTGAATCATGAACACATTTCCCGTATACCGCTCAAAATTATACGCGGCCATCAATCATCACTCGATCCGGATTTCCAATCAATTTCGTCAATTCAGTGAAAGTAAAAAACTTTGATTTATACCAATCGACTGCATAGTGAAGAGATACAGCCAATGACATCTAACTTTCATCCCTCGCCAAGGCTTTGAAAGAGGTTTTTTCGTTTTTTAAACCCCCCTATGACAATTTAAGCACTCATAGGAAGCTGCATTCCAAGTCCGATCAAAATCGGGTCAATAGATGCCGAGCCTATTTGACACGAAAAAACGTCAATTCCTTTATAATATAAAAAAAATAAAAAAAATAGATAGAATAGATAGATAGATACTAGAGTATGCTGGTCGTCTAGGGGAAGGTTGAAGAAGGAAGGTCTCCAAGCCGTTGGATCGACCAAATGGAACAGCACACAGGCCATAGCCTGAGCAGAGCTACACGGATCGTGGAGGACTGGAACACATGGAAGAGCATAGTCACAGATGGGCCACCAAACGTTTAGGCATGAAGGAGAGAGCCACGATGATGACTGTATGCTAGGTTTACACTAGCTAAGCTGTAGCTAAACTGTAGAGTGTAAACTTGGCGGGTTGAACTCGCAGATTTTTGAATCACCTACGGAGTAACGAGGGTGAAGAGGGGGGAGGAGAGACTCGCAAATTTCTGAATCACCCACGAGGTAATGAGGGTGAAAAAGGGGTACTTGCAAAATTTCAATTCGGTGCTCAGCAAAAACATGAAACATCTCAGAAACTCTGGATGTAAAGAATACTTTCATCTTGCTCACAAATTCAAATCGCAATTTTCCGATTGTGACTTGTTGACACCTTTGACTTGCACTAGATAATCCAAGGTTGACATTAAGAGGTTACTGTTCATTGTGCGTGTGTGTGAGTGTCATCGCGCTACTGACGATGAAATACAAAGACACACATACACATTCACATCATGTAAACAAGCATTGTTGAAGTGCCAGGTACTTGTGGGATACCCTTTCAAAGCCGTTGAGTCACTTTCTCTTATGATTCATTCAACCAACGAGCAAGTAAGAACCGGTAAAGTTTGCACACGTCACCTTGCATCTGAAGCGCTCGTTTCGTCCTTTCCTCATCCAGTCAGTAGGTTCATTTGCAGATGTTGAAAGAGGATGTGTCTTATATTCCGTTCGGTTTTTCGCTTCATTCTCGTGGGCATGATGAGGGCTTCTGAAATTATTATTTGCATGTTTCTTCTATGTACCGGTGCATTTGTGTTGCTTAACTAATCATGCTGGAATACTAACGTACATATTTTAATTGAAAAATGTATTTTATTTCAGCCAAAATTATTTTTGGGGTTCAGCATAATTTTTTTTTTCATTTCAAATTAAAATTTAAATTGAAACCATGGTCATTTTGTAGCGGCCGTTCCATTCTGACATTGTATGGGTGGCACGACAGCTCCAAATTTTGACCAAAGGTGGTGTTTATCTTTAGTTCGCGCTATTACTCTTATACACTTGACATGATGGTTAGGTCTTATTCAGGAAGTGCATTGAGTGCATAATGCGGATTAGCCGCGCGCGCGGTGATATTGTGCTTTACGATTTCAGTGCACTCACGTCGGATAAGCCACCTTGGGGCGCAGTATTAGTTTACTGACTCCGCCAAGGAAGAGATTTACGCCTTCTCTCTTTTTTATTATAATTTTTTTTAGATATAGGTACAGCACACCACATTGGGATAAGCTTCGCAACCCTCTAAGCCGCGGCGGACCGTTGTGGTTGTGCAAAGTCTTCTATATATAGGGACTGCTTTTTTTTGTCTTTAGTGTAGGACTAGGATCTTTAGTGTCTTGGGACGCATAGGAGCCACCTCCTCGTGGTGCGTCCTGGGCAACGGCAACAATGTATTTGTTGACAACCAAGGCTTCCTTAAAAGGGTAATAGCGCGAATAAAAATAACATCCGGATGGGATCGCGTTAGAAGGTTAGAAAAAAACTTACTAGTTCTTTCGAGACAGTGCATTATTGTACCTATGCTAGTTTTATACAAGAGAAGCTGTAGCTCGTATTATACGGTACTTACACTAGAACCTGTCCTCTTATACAACTGAATTTATTCTAACGCAAAAAGTGAGCTACCCAAAAGCTATTCGCTTGAAAATGCCTTCAACTAGAACTATACTACACCGAGGAGAGCTCTCTAAAAGCCATCAACTTGGAATATTTCACAGTGGACTTACACTAGACTAAGGTGGGGGCGAACGTGTGGAGCGAGTGAGCTTTCCAAGAGCTATTAGATGTAAAGAAAAAATTTTCTAGCATAGCTAAATGAACAAAGATCATGTTTCATGTTTTTCTCAGTAGCTAGTGGCTTTCGGGGGACGCAGTCGCGGATCTAGTGTATGGATCCAGTTCAAAATATTTCAAGATGACATAAGCTTTTGGAAAGCTCACTCACTCCACCCGTTTGCTTCCGTCTTATGTCTACTTCAGAAAATTTTTTGTGATCTAGTACAGGTCCAGTTTAGAATATTTCACAGTGATTATAAAACCTAGTATAATGAAGGCTTCAGCCTGGTATAGGTCTAGTATTTGAGGTCATTTGGCCGGATGGACGGACGTACGTCAGGGCAGGGATCAGGATTTTGAAATTTTTTACAAGTTCCAAGGTCATTTGCACGGACGCACGGACACAAATTTCAAAATTAGGGTCGAGGTTAAAGCAAAGAGATTCAAAAAGTCAAAATTTCAAGCTAATAGCTATTACAGGGCACTAGGGATTTTCTGAAGATTTGTTTGTCTCTCTCCTTGATCTAATGTGGGTCCAATTTAGATTATATATTTCAAAACGAGTATAATCCTAGTATGAAGCTAGCAGGGCCGTCGTCAGGGGTGGCGAGTAGGTATTCTCGCGCTACTCTCGGTGAGGAGGGAAATGAATTAAAATTGTCTACATTGAAGAAAAGCCTGATGTGAAAATTTTGCTTTAAGTCCCAAAAAGTCTGGCGACGACGTTGAGCTCTAGTCTCAGTCTCGACTGTCAGTCTTGAGTTTCAGTCTCGAGTTTCAGTCTCGAGTATCAAGCTCGGCTTGTGAGTCAAGCTCAAGTCTCAGTCTCGAGTGTCAGTCTTGACTCTCAGCGTTGATTCTCAAGCTCGAGTCGCAAGCTTGAGTCTCAGTCAGTATCAGTTTTGAGTCTCAGGCTCGAGCCTCAGTCTTGAGTCTCAAGTTCGAATGTTAAGCTCGATTCTCAGTCTTGAGTATCAGTCTCGAGTGTCAATCTTGAGTCTCAAGCTCGAGTCCAAGTCTCGAGTACTCGAGACAGACACGTGTCAGTCTTGAGTCTCATGCTCGAGTCTCAAGCTCCAGTCTCGGTCCCAAGTGTCAGTCTCAGTCTCAATTCTCAAGCTCGAGTCGCAAACTCGAGTCTCAATCTTGAGTCTCGGTCTCGAGCCTCAGTCTCAAGTATAAAGCTTGGCACGAGGGTCGAGCTGAAGTCTCAGTCTCGAGTGTCAGTCTTTAGTCTCAAGTTCCAGTCTCATTCTCTAGTTTCGAGCTCTAGGGTCAGTCTCTGGTGTCAGTCCCGGGTGTCAATCTCGAGTCTCAGCCTCAATTCTCAAGCTCAAGTCTCAGTCTCGAGTGTCAATCTTGAGTCTCAAACTCTAGTCTAAGTCTCGAGTGTCAGTCTTGAGTATCAGGATCGACCCTCAAGCTCCAGTCTCGGTCCCAAGTGTCAGTCTCAGCCTCACCTCTCAAGCTGGAGTCGCAATGCTCGAGTCTAAGTATCAAGTATCAGTCTCAGCCTCGAGTCTCAATCTTTAATCTCGGTCTCGAGCCTCAGTCCCGAGTATCAAGCTCGGCTCGAGGTTCAAGCTCAAGTCTTAGTCTCGAGTGTCAGTCTTGAGTCGCAAGCTTGAGCCTTACTCCGTTCGTTTTACTCCATCGAGTACTCCGTATATTTGTGTTAGGTACCTAATCTTTTGCATAAGTTTTTGTCAGAAGAAGAGGTAGCTCTTGAGTATCAATTTTTAATGTCAAAAGAATTAGAAACATAATCATTAATGCAATACCTATAACTATCAGTGAAGAGAAAATAGTATTTTCAGTCACTATTTATTTACAATGTTTATTCGCAAAAATATGCTTCCCATAACCTTGTTAAAAAACCGCATTTTGTCACAAAACTTCTGGATTGTAGTACATTATATGAACTGAGTGAATTTTGTGTTTCTAGTGGGTACTCAATTAAAGGTACCTGAAAATAAAACATACAATTAGCTCCAATAATAGGTACGTGTGATATAAAAAATTTAAGCGTCCACAGTACTCAGAATGAGTACAAGAAAATAAGTAGAAATAAATTCAATTATATTTGCAAACTGCAATTTATTTCTAATTATTTTTATTTAAACATTCATGATCTCTGGACATGCCATTTTCAATAACTTCTACTGCGTTTTTCTTCAAAGCTGTAGAATTGAAGTACAGTTTTAACATTCCAGTGGACCAAGTGTTTTCTCTAAAAGTATTTTTCTGTGTCAAAGTAAAGTCAGATATTTATCAAATTGAAATGGATCGCAGGATATTTTACCTGAAAGTTCTTAAAATATTATACCTCACAATGGGAGGCTGTTATTTGTCAAAAAGAATCCCAAAGCGTGTCCGTATAAGAATGTGGATTTGCTTTCATATTTTCTACTTCAGCATTTTAATCTCTGGAATTGTTTATTTTCTGAAAACAAACTCAGATAAACCCATTCACTTGGAGGATCTTTTTGCAATTGGTTTAGCGGTTGTGTGCTCTTTTATGGCTTGTGTAGTGCTTGAAGGTTTAACTTTATATTTTAGTGATGATATTGAAAGAGTGCTTGAAGATATTGAAGGTTTTCAGGATCTGCAGGACAAAAGTCTGAGCAGTCATTCAAGCCCCCACCCAATTGAATCAAAGCCCAAAACTCTTCATGATCATGAAGAAGTCATGGCACTGAGACTAAATCCATTAATTTCGGTAGTATTTTTTGTAACGATGATTTGTACCTCCGTCGCATTCTCTGTTATTGCTCCTGTTCATTTTTCATTTACATGCAAGGAAAATGAACATCCTCAAGTCAAGGACTACATGGCACCAATACTTTTTTATGATAGGGTTACAAACCTGGTAATCTTCTGGGCAGTTTGTACATTCCAAATTATAATTGTACTGTTTATTAGCGCCCTAGGAACTTGCTTTCCAACTTTCTTTCTACTGGCAAGTATAATACTAAATAATATAGCTGTTGATCACTGCAGAGAATTGAACCACTTCTCTAGAGAATGGACCCAACAGATGGAGCATGTAATGATGAATATGAACGTGGATGGGAAAGAGGAAAAAATGACCTTTTTGCTCAATAATTTTGAGAGGAAACTGAATTCATTTGTCGAAATATATTACACATTTTGGAGGTAAGTTTGTAATTTATTTTATACCCTCAGATTATTCTCACATAGTTCTGAGAAAGGAAATACTCTATAGTCCATTCATTACACACGTAGTGTTATCCAGTCAGTCGTATTGCCAAGAAAGTACTAGGTATTCATACACAGTTCACAGAAATCTCACTGTCACTTGTTGTACATTCCACAAAATTGTTTGTATCTGACTAAAATAGCTCTTCTATTCTTTATTTAATATTTCACATTCTTCAGCCCTGTTTAATGTAGGAAGCCGAAGGAGGTTTTTACATCAGCAGCTAGAAAATTTTTTAGTTCAATGTCCTCAAGAAATGGTTCTAAAGAAATTGACTACATTTTCAATCTTGCAAGCCATAATCGCAGGAGGGAGAATTAAAATACAGGCAGTGTATAGCAATAGCGATTTGGTTTTGTGGGTATTTTTCAGGACATTGAAATCTTTTCCAGTTGCCCCACCCCCTCTCTGTTCCCACAGCTCCAATTTGAAATTCAAAGTTCTATTTTCTTTTATCCCACTGGATACGCCTCTCTGCATTATGCATACCCATGTGCTCGTGCCCGTTCAACTCGCCGCGGACGATTCGCCGCGGCTGGAGACCCCAATATTCGCCGCGGAGCCAACTCGCCGCGCGTGTTCAATTAGCCGCAACGAGTAAAGAAATTTTGACGGAAAAGTTTACAAATTGTTCGTATCAATAAAAATTTTTTACAAATTATTAGCAATACCGCGTAAGTAGGATATCATTTCGCAATTTTTGAAATCTAAGAAGACGGCGCGAATCCAATTGTCTGAGGCGACGTATTTATTGTTTTTATGCGGGGGGAGGGAGACTGGTCGCTCCTTGCGTGTACTCCAGGTCTCTGGTCTTTTGACATTTCTTCAACGTGTTGATAAACATCCATATCGACGCATAAGCGCAATGGAATTCCCCTTATATCTTATGGTGGCCTGCTTCAGCACGATTATTGGTCCGCGGGTCACCATCGATCGTCTTTTGAAAGACGTTCTACCACTCTCGTTTAAAACGCGGCTCTTTTCTGGATCTTCGTATCCGTCGACCTTCGTATTGATCTTCCACGTAATCAAGGAGTCCCTCCAAACGTGGGTTAAGGTCTTTTTCCCGCGGCTTATTGCAACGGTGGCGAGTTGTATGGGCACCCCATGTGCTACCCACTTCCTCGCCATCATATCCTCTATCTCACGTCGTAACTGGCGAGTAAAAGCACCATCAAACTTGTATCATACAGAAACTTCGCTTGGGAGGGAAATCTCGCGCTCCTCAGTAATCAAAGCTGGAAGCAAGCTCCTGTCACTCACATCACTCAACGTAGGGTCGGCAAACTGCTTATTGAACCACCTATATCTGTGAAATAGCAACTAACTAACAATTATTCTCCGAGTTGGACCCCAGCTCCGCTGCGAAATCCACTGCCTGTGGATTCGGGGAGCCCAAAGTTGGATCCTGGGGCAGATATGCAACGCTTCAAACACCATGGAGCTCAGAGAAGGCCTATCCAAAATATTATTGACCGTATCTCTAACTTCAAAGCTGAAATCATTCCTAGTTTCCCTACTAGTACGTAGCTCAAAATTTGCGACCTCCGAGCTATAGATGATAAGAGAGGGACTCGAGAAAATTTTGACCTCCAAACAATGGGTGATAGGAAGAGCGCTTGGAAAATTTTCGCTCTCTGTCGGATATGATAGAAGGGGAATTGAAAAACTGCCCGCCTCTTCCCCTCGATAAAACAGGGTTCCCTATTAGAAACTTATGCAGTATCAAAAAATTTAATGTTTATGTAGAAAAAGTGTAAACAAAAAAGAAGTGGATTTTCTGGCATAGACAAAAATTTGAAGATCATGTTTGGTGTTTTTTATGGCATTATGGCATGCTCCGCTCGTTCACCCCTCCCCCCTTCATGGTCTAGTGTAAGTCTTCTTTAGAAATATTTTAGGTTAATGACTTTAGGGAGGCTTGTAGCGGACCGTACCGCTCTCTTGTTATCTAAGTGTTACCCTTGTAATCAGTATCGCATTAAACCGTTCTTCAACACACTTGTGTGTTTCTTCTTACTGCGTTAAGTAGCCACGACCCTATAGGCTCACTCACTCCACTCATTCGTCCCGCTTCTTGTTCTAGTATAAGTCTACTTTAGAGAATTTTAGACTAATGACTTTAGGGGGGCGCACTTGCTCTGCTCGTTCGCCACGTTTTGGTCTTTAGGGGGGCTCACTCGCGGTGGCCTAGTATAAGTCTACTTGAGGACTAGATTCTTTCAGGTCTAGTATAAAGAAGGTCACTTCAAGTCTAGTATCAAGATAGTATACAAAGAGCCTCATTTTAGAGCCACTTTAGGTCTACAGAAGGACGCACCTCCACTTCGTTTGCCTCTTTCTTAGTCTCCGTCCTAGTATAATGATGGCTTAGCCTTGAGCTTTGTTAGTATAGGCATAGTCACCCCATTTGTAGTACGTCTGGTATATTAGGCCTATACAGGGTGGACCACAATGATGTTACCAGTTAGATGGGAGTTTGCGCTAAATCGGCCATAGCGTGAAAACGCGAAACGTTAGATGTATACTTCAAATGTACGAAATGTGTAGCTCAATTTTATCTTTAATTTGCGCCAAATACGAAGTCTCTACGATTTTTCTGAGCCGAGTTATGGACCAAAATGTGCCCAAAATTCACCAATTTGCCAGGGTTCCCAAAATAGGGCTTGAAAAGTAATTAATTTACAGTATTGAACTGAATTTTGAAAATTTTGGTGATAAGTTTATTGTTTCTAATGTGAATTTCGACGGAGAAAACGAAAAAAATGTTAACCAAAATTTTCGAAGCACCAAAATGGGTTAATGGGCCCAAAAAGGGTCAAAATTTCCCAGGGTTGGAAAATTGTCCAAACTTTCAAAGGGTTGGAAAATTGTCCAAACTTTCAAATTCTAGTTTGATTTATAAGAAAAATTTCGCGCCAAGTCCGAACAAAATGCTTAAAAAATTCTTTGAAGCACCCAAATGGGTTAATGGGCCCAAAAAGGGTCAAAATTTTCCCAGATTGGGGAATTGTTCAAACTTTCAAATTCTAATTTGCTTTTCAAGTGGATTTTCTCTCTGAGTCCGAAAAAAAATGCTCAAAAAATGCTTTGGAGCACCAAGGACACAAAGAGAATCAAAATTCCTCCAAGTTGAAAAACTGCGTAATCTTTAGATGTTGTTTTCAATTCTAAAAGAAATTTAGCGCCGAGTGCAAGAAAAATACTGAAATAGCCCTAGAGGACAATTTTTCCAAAACCAAGAATAAAAATTTCTCTCGTTCTGTAATAAAATTGTTGATTCAGGGGATGGACGGAGTCCGCTAAAGGGACCCGAGACTAGGAAACTCACTTTCTGTTGTGAACTCGCGGTGAGAAATTGACAAGGGCCCCGTCTTCCATCAAGAAGAGAAAACGTACAGAAATTACCGTTGTGTTTGCCGCTGAAGGGAACCGAGACTATGAAGCTCACTTTCTGTTGTTAACTCGCGGTGAGAGATTGAGAAGGGCCCCGTCGTCCATCAAGAAGGGAAAACATACAGAAATTGCGTTGTGTCGGCCGCCAGAGAGATTCGAGGCTACAAAGCGCACTTTCTGTCGTGAACTCGCGGTGAGAGATTCAAGGAGGCCGCGTCCTCAATCAAGGAAAGAAAACGTACAGACATGTGCGTTTTCTCAACCGTCAGAAGGAATCGTGACCAGGAGGCTCACTGTCCGTTGTGTCCGTTGTTGAAGACGGGACCTCTTTCAATCTCTTACCGCGTGTTTACAAGAGAAAGTGAACTTCTCAGCCTCGAAACCCTCCAGTGGACGACACAACGCAAATTTCTGTAAGTTTTCCCTTCTCGATCAAAGACGGGGCCTCCTTCAATCCCTCACCGCGAGTTCACAACAGAAAGTGAGCTTCCCCGTCCCAGTTCCCTCCAGCGGCCGACACAACGGAAATTCCTCTCCGTTTTCCCTTCTCGATCAAAGACGGGGCCACCTTCAATCTCTCGCCGCGAGTTCACAACAGAAAGCGAGCTTCCCGGTCTCAGATCCCTCTAGCGGCCGACACAACGGAAAGTTCTCTACGTTTTCGCTTTTCAATCCTTGACAGGGCCTCCTTCGATCTCTCGCCGCGAGTTCATAACAGAAAACGAGCCTCCAGTCTCAGTTCCCTCTAGCGGCCGACACAACGGAAATTTCTGAACGTTTTCCCTTCTCGATCCTTGACGGGGCCTCCTTCAATCTCTCGCCGCGAGTTCAGTCATTTTGGTGCTTTGTCGAGTCATTCTACCTGTTTTTTCTTCAGACACAGCGCGAAATTTCATTGAGGTACCGCAAAAAATGTTGAAAAGGACCGCGTTTTAATTTTGGGAGATTTTGACCCTCCTTGGGCCCGTTCAGTCATTTTAGTGCTTTGTCGAGTCATCCTACCTTTTTTTTCAGACTCGGTGCGAAATTTCATCGAAGTATCGCAAAAAATATTGAAAAGGACCGCATTTTTGATTTTGGGAAATTTCGACCCTCCTTGGGCCCATTCAGTCATTTTGGTGCTTCTTCAAGTAATTCCATAATCTTTTTCGGACTCCTCGCAAAATTTCATCGAGATATTGCAAAAAATATTGAAGAGGACTGCATTTTCAATTTTGGGAAATTTTGACCCTCCTCGGGCCCGTTCAGTCATTCTGGTGCTTCTTCAAGGAATTCCATCATCTTTTTCGGACTCCTCGCAAAATTGCATTGAGGTATTGCCAAAAGTGTCAGAAAGGACTGCATTTTCAATTTTGGGAAATTTTGACTCTCCATGGGCCCATTCAGTCATTTTGGTGCTTTGTCGAGTCATTCTACCTTCATTTTCAGACTCAGCGCGAAATTTCGTTGCGGGTGCGACGAAAAATATTAGAAGACACGCTATTTCTCATTCCAAAAACATTTTTACTTGATAATTAACAACTTTTGGAGCCCCTGCAGCAAAATTTTGGCACATTTTGTTCCATAACTCGGCTCAGAAAAATTGTAGAGACTTCGTATTTGGCGCAAATTAAAGATAAAATTGAGCTACACATTTCGTACATTTGAAGTATACATCTAACGTTCCGCGTTTTCACGCTATGGCCGATTTAGCGCAAACTCCCATCTAACTGGTAACATCATTGTGGTCCACCCTGTATACTGACCTACCTGATTCAGGCCTAGTATAATGAAGACTTCAGATAAAGTCATCTGACCAAGGACCGAGTATAAGCCTAGTATAACACCTACCGAAGGATTGGGGGGAGGGGTACTCGCAGACTTCTCAATCACCTACCAGGTTTAAAAATTTTTTCCCAATTCCATTTGACCTAAGCCAACCCTAAGCAAAAGAGTAGAGAAAGTGGTACTTGCAAATTTCTGAATCACCTACTAGGTATAAAAATTTTTCGCGAAATATTTTCCGAGTCCATCATTTAGAGGAGGGGGGAAAGAACACAACAAGGGTGATTGCCTAGATGACCAAATACACTTCTTTTCACCACTGTTAGCTAGCATAATGCTTACCGCAAGTAATCCTTGGATTATAAATAGATACAATATTCCACATAGACTAAGTTTGTTTTTCATATTTCTTATAGAATTACAGAGAAAATGAAACCATTTATGAATTCAGCATCCACTCTCATCACTATTGGCTCATATTCAACCCAATTTTTCAATGTTTACGTTATATTAGGGGTAAGATTAAGGAGAATCTGATAGAGAAATAAAATTGATTGTTTCTGAAAAAATTCCTTTTCTGATTGTAGACAGATGCGGGTTCAATGATGAAGTTCAAACACACATTAGCGTGCTTTCTTGTTGCGTTGTACATGTATTGTATCTGTTATACCGGAAGAATCTTCGATGATTTGGTAATATTCGAGACTGTATTTTTGTACAGAATTGGCTTCTTTGTACGCATTGAGACTAACTTAGAATCTTGAATTTTATTTTAGGGTGAAGCAGTCAGGTATGAAGTCTATAACATGCCATGGTATTACTTACCTCCCAAAAAAAGAAAAAACATATTGATTTTACAAAATGTGGTGCTCCAACCTCAAAGTTTCAATGCTTGCATAATATATCCTGTTTCGATGGCATTTTTTGCACGTATGTGTAATTGTGTCTACTCTTTTTACAATCTAGTTTATACGGCGTACAATCGTTGAAAAATAATGCCTCTTACCTCGAATGTTGTAAGATAATTATTTTGATTTATTTCTTGCGGTAGAGCGGATGTATTAAATTTATCAAACACATTGTAGATGTACCAATTATAACTCAAATTTTCGCACTTTTCTTTTGCACTTTTTTCCGAACTTCATAGGCTTCAAGATTTAGCCTCGAATCCTTTGGGGGGGAGGGGGTCAAGAGTGCGCAGGAGTAATGCAACACAAAAAAACGAGTATGATGTAAGTCAGTTTCAGCAAAATCCATCAACTTGATTGACATTTTCAAATTTGACCCGACATAACCAGTGTCTGTCTATCTCCTTTCAATTTCCTATGGCCATGGGTCTTCATTTATTTTGGAAAAATGTGGCAACAAAAATTGAAAGGCTCACATTATAGCTTCACCTTGAGGTTTCTGCTTGGGCACTCGCAAAATATCAAAATAAGAAACTCTGCATGTAAAGAATATTTTCATCTTGCTTAGCCATTAAGACAACAAAAGTGCTGCCTGGAAAGAGCTGTGTGAAATGGCAGAAGAGGACTCATTTGGCAGCCTTATAAGATTGCGCTGAAGAAGCTAAAGAGCCTAACAGCAATGAGCCAAATGGAGCCGGATGTTGTGAAACAAATCATTGCCGGAACCCAGTATTTCGCCTGCAAGGTGTGGAAATAGATGAAAATGAAGTACCTGGGCATCTGGTTTGACTCAACGCTGAGCTTTAGACACCATTTCCTCCTCGAGTCTCAATCAGTTTGTTGACGGCTAAGGCTCCTTAGGTTAAAAGCGCGAATTTTGAAAAACCAGATGAAATTGCTTGAGAAGCTTGAACAAAAAATAAAGATTTTGATTCAATTTGTTTTCATCTCTAACGTAATTCTGTGACTTCTTTGTAGGTTATCGAGCAATAGCTATATGCTCATTTTCGTTATTCATATTATTCTGAGAAAGAATTCAATTGACTCTTCCTTAGTCACATGGGTGAATTAAGTAGCTATTTACTAATTCTTACACATTAACGTAGAATTTACTCGATGTACTATTCAACAAGAAACCTGTTTTATCGGGGGTAATTCGAAGGAAACGGCCGGCATCATCCGGCCAAACGTGGGACTTCGATAAATTTCGACCTCCGAGCTATGTGATTATTATGATGAGAGAAACCCTTAGATAAATATCAACTTTTAATTTATGTTTGACGAGAGAGAGACATGCAAAAATTTCGATTATTGGACTGTATCTGATAGGGATAATCTTGGAAAAATAATAGACTTCTGAGCTTTAACTAATAAGGTGGACCTGCTTGTCTCAAATCACACAGTCAATGAAAACAACCACGAGCAGCTGATGACGAAGTAGGCTGCGAGCTTTTACAATAAGGGTACCGGAACAAGTATTGAAATAGTGGTAACTCAGAGGAAGGGATTTGATATTTTAATAATATTATTTTGAACATAAATTGAGATTGCTTGTTAACTTAAGATTTTTTCATACCTACCGTACTTTCGACATTCCCATCTTCTAAGTAAATTGACTAGAAATTCATGAGCCGCAAGGCGCTACAGTTCTTTCAGCCTATAGACCATGCTCATTTAGATGCGACTCTTCCACCGGTATGTTGGCGTACATACCCGTGTTATCAAATGAAATCAGCTTAGAAGAGGAAGGCTAAGGAGACTGTGGATCGTTCGATTTTTCAATAGCAAAACCTGTGGTTTGTATGGCTCAGGAAGCTCCTTAAATTAGCGACAAACGAAATTACCAGCCTAGTAGGGCAGCCTTCTTCATGAGTCTTGATTAATCCGTACTAGATTCATGAGTTAGTAGAACTCCGGAAGGACTATGGAAGGAATAACGAAGTTGAAAACCGCACGAGTAATTTCCTGACTTGGGACTACAACACCGCTCTGAGAAAGAAAGATCTCAACTGTGCAGAATCGTCAGTTTTATAGGGAGGACTAAATACGTATAGCACCCTAGTCTGCTCCGGTGAAATATTAAGGTTATTTCTTTCCCAATTTTGGAAGCATATAAAATGCTAATTCAAGATTACCTCATTTTCTTTCTTCGTGATACTCTTATTGTTGATTATAGAAATGATTGCTGAATTTTGAGTGTATGCTCTACTACAAGTTTGATTTATTGATGGGAACGCATTCTTGATGAAATCATCATCCCGCTGGGAAAAATTATGCCCATATGACTGACATTCACCCAAATTCTTGACAAAGCAAATGACCATTAAGAGATATTACAAGCACGTGTGGGTTGCTTGAGTGAATCAGAAGCAGTATTATGTAATTGAATCTAGAAACAGGATATCAGCATAATTATGTTTTTCTTTGAGTAAAATTCAAGTGAAAAGTCATTGTTTTCATTAACAAACTGCTGACATACTCTCCCTAGCACAGTGCATTTCAACCGGGGGGGGGGTATCCACGAGATCATTGTAGGGGGTCTGCTGAAAGTAGCAGTTTTTAATAAATTTATTCAACAGGAATGAATTTATGAAGTGGAAAGATTCGGCACCACTTAGGCTGCAAATATAGTAACTTGCAATCTCGCATCAATTCGATCAGTTCTGAGTCTCAGGCTCAGTCTCTGTCTCCAGTCTCAAGTTCCAGTCTCAGTCTCGAGTGTCAGTATTGGGTGTCAGTCTCGAGTTTCAGTCTAGAGTCTCAAGTTCGAGTGTCAAGCTTGATTCTCAGTCTCGAGTATCAGTCTCGAGCCTCAGCCTCGAGTGTCAATCTTGAGTCTCAAACTCGAGTCTCAGTCTCAAGTCTCAAGCTTGAATCCAAGTCTCGAGTGTCAGTCTTGAGTCTCCGGCTCGAGTCTCAAGCTTCAGTCTTGGTTCCAAACGTCAGTCTCGATCAGCCTCAATTCTCAAGCTCGAGTGTCAATCTTTAGTCTCGGTCTCGAGCCTCAGTCTCAAGTAAAAAGCTCCGCACGAGGGTCGAGCGGAGGTCTCATTCTCAAGTGTCAGTCTTGAGTCTCAAGCTCGAATCTCAATCTCAAGTGTCAGTTTTGAGTCTCCAGTCTCAGTCTCAAGTCTCGAGCTCAAGAGTCAGTCTCGAGTGTCAGTCCCGGGTGTCAATCTCGAGTCTCAACCTAAATTCTCAAGCTCGAGTCTCAGTCTCGAGTGTCAGTCTTGAGTCTCAGGATCGACTCTCAAGCTTCAGTCTCAGTCCCAAGTGTCAGTCTCGACCTCAATTCTCAAGCTGGAGTTGTAAGTTCGAGTCTAGGTCTCTAGTATCATTTTCAGCTTCGAGTCTCAATCTTTAGTTTCGGTCTCGAGCCTCAGTCTCGAATATCAAGCTCTGCTCGAGGGTCAAGCTCAAGTCTTAGTCTCGAGTGTCAGTCTTAAGTCTCCAGCTCGAGTCTTAGTCTTGAGTCGCAAGCTTGAATCTCAGTCTCTAGTATCAGTCTTGAGTTTCAGGCTTGAGTCAGCGTCTCGAGCCTGTCTCGAGTGTCAGTTTTGAGTCTCAGGTTCCAGTCTCAGTATCAAGTCTAGAGCTCAAGGGTCATCCAGTCTCGAGTGTCAGTCCCGGGTGTCAGTCTCGAGTCTCAGCCTCAATTCTCAAGCTCGATTCTCAGTCTCGAGTATCAATCTCGAGCCTCAGCCTCGAGTCTCAGTCTCAAGTCTCAAGCTCGAGTCTAAGTTTCGAGAGTCAGTCTTGAGTCTCAGGCTCGATTCTCAAGTTCCGGTCTCGGTCCTAAGTATCAGTCTCAATCTCGACTGTCAGTCTTGAATCTCAAGTGCGAGTGTCAAGCTCGATTCTCAGTCTCGAGTATCAGTCTTGAGTCTAAGTCTCGAGTGTCAGTCTTGAGTCTCAGGCTCGAGTCTCAAGCTTCAGTCTTGGTCCCAAATGTCAGTCTCGATCAGCCTCAATTCTCAAGCTCGAGTCTCAATCATTAGTCTCGGTCTCGAGCCTCAGTCTCAAGTAAAAAGCTCGGCACGAGGGTCGAGCGGAGGTCTCATTCTCAAGTGTCAGTCTTGAGTCTCAAGCTTGAGTCTCGATCCCGAGTGTTAGTCTCAACTCTCCGCCTCGATTCTCAAGCTCGAGTCGCAAGCTTGAGTCTCAAGCTCGAATCTCAATCTCAAGTGTCAATTTTGAGTCTCCAGTCTCAGTCTCAAGTCTCGAGCTCAAGAGTCAGTCTCGAGTGTCAGTCTCGAGTGTCAGTCTTGAGTCTCAAGTTCGAGTGTCAAGCTCGATTCTCAGTCTTCAGTATCAATCTCGAGTCTCAACCTCGAGTGTCAATCTTGAGTCTCAAACTGTAGTCTAAGTCTCGAGTGTCAGCCTCGAGTCTCAGTCTCAAGTCTCAAGCTCGAGTCTAAGTTTCGAGAGTCAGTCTTGAGTCTCAGGCTCGATTCTCAAGTTCCGGTCTCGGTCCTAAGTATCAGTCTCAATCTCGACTGTCAGTCTTGAATCTCAAGTGCGAGTGTCAAGCTCGATTCTCAGTCTCGAGTATCAGTCTTGAGTCTAAGTCTCGAGTGTCAGTCTTGAGTCTCAGGCTCGAGTCTCAAGCTTCAGTCTTGGTCCCAAATGTCAGTCTCGATCAGCCTCAATTCTCAAGCTCGAGTCTCAATCATTAGTCTCGGTCTCGAGCCTCAGTCTCAAGTAAAAAGCTCGGCACGAGGGTCGAGCGGAGGTCTCATTCTCAAGTGTCAGTCTTGAGTCTCAAGCTTGAGTCTCGATCCCGAGTGTTAGTCTCAACTCTCCGCCTCGATTCTCAAGCTTGAGTCTCAAGCTCGAATCTCAATCTCAAGTGTCAATTTTGAGTCTCCAGTCTCAGTCTCAAGTCTCGAGCTCAAGAGTCAGTCTCGAGTGTCAGTCTCGAGTGTCAGTCTTGAGTCTCAAGTTCGAGTGTCAAGCTCGATTCTCAGTCTTCAGTATCAATCTCGAGTCTCAACCTCGAGTGTCAATCTTGAGTCTCAAACTGTAGTCTAAGTCTCGAGTGTCAGTCTTGAGTCTCAGGATCGACTCTCAAGCTTCAGTCTCAGTCCCAAGTGTCAGTCTCGACCTTAATTCTCAAGCTGGAGTTGTAAGCTCGAGTCTAAGTCTCTAGTATCATTTTCAGCTTCGAGTCTCAATCTTTAGTTTCGGTCTCGAGCCTCAGTCTCGAATATCAAGCTCTGCTCGAGGGTCAAGCTCAAGTCTTAGTCTCGAGTGAGTTCGAGTGTCAGTCTTAAGTCTCCAGCTCGAGTCTTAGTCTTGAGTCGCAAGCTTGAGTCTCAGTCTCTAGTATCAGTCTTGAGTCTCAGGCTTGAGTCTGCGTCTCGAGTCTGTCTCGAGTGTCAGTTTTGAGTCTCAGGTTCCAGTCTCAGTATCAAGTCTGGAGCTTAAGGGTCAGTCTCGAGTGTCAGTCCCGGGTGTCAGTCTCGAGTCTCAGCCTCAATTCTCAAGCTCGATTCTCAGTCTCGAGCATCAATCTCGAGCCTCAGCCTCGAGTCTCAGTCTCAAGTCTCAAGCTCGAGTCTAAGTCTCGAGTGTCAGTCTTGAGTCTCAGGCTCGAGTCTCAGTCTCAAGTCTCAAGTTCGAGTCTAAGTCTCGAGTGTCAGTCTTGAGTTTCAGGCTCGACTCTCAAGCTCCAGTCTCGGTCCCAAGTGTCAGTCTCAGCCTCAATTCTCAAGCTCGAGTCTCAGCCTCTAGTCTCAAGGTCTCGAGCCTCAAGCTCGAGTCTTGGTCTCTCGCACTATGTAGGCCTCGCGCCAGCGAGAGAAAAAATAGGTAAAACTAAATTGAAAAAAGGCCTCGTGTGGAAATTTTGCTTTAGGCCTCAAAAAGACTGGTGACGACGCTGGAAGCTAGTGTAAGAAATGGATGTGTTCTTGAATAGACTTGAATGGGGGGGGGGGGGGGAAGCAGGGAACCCGTTTTATGGGACATTGTGGGAGAGCCTCTTATTGAGTCTCATGGTGTTTCAAGCGTTGCAAGTCTGGCTCATTGAGGGGGTTGTGTTCGAAGCATTGCATATCTGGTTTATTGAAGGGGCTAAGCCAATTATATCAAGTCACTTTAAGGAGTTATTTTAATCAGGCTATATCGATCGACCTCCAAGCTATAGTTATATGCTAGGAGGAGGACTAGAAAGGTATAATACTGTCAAGAACTACAGTATTATAATAAGCTGATGCCTAACATACAGTATACTGTATTTTTGATGATTAGCCTACGCCCATAAGCCTAGTTTAAGACTAGTAAAATCCGAGGGGGGGGATTCTTCTCCGTCCTATTATAGGTCTAGTTTATGACTGGTAAAATCCTAGCATAAAGCTAGTATAGAGCCATCATAAAGCTAGTCTGGGCAAGGTGAACTCGCGGGGTGAACTCGCAAATTTTTGTCACCCACCGTATTGAGGGTGAAGGGGGAGGGTGCACGCGCAAGGTAGGGTGCAGAGGGGGCACTCGGAAAATGGGCAGAGTAAAGACATGAAACATGTCAAAAAAAAGGCCGGGAGGTTGAGTTGTTTCTGAGAGAGAGACTTACAACTAAATGAATCTAGACCAAATCATTTCTAACACATTAGGAAAGTAGGTACCAGCGAATACCTCAGCAGAATTAACGCAACAAGAAGAATTTACAGTCACAATGACCGACTGGTTTTTCTTACAAGGACGTCATTGTTATCAAATAGTGCCACAAGAATGTTGACCTCCAAAGCTTTCAGTGCGATTCTTCATTGAGTTGAACGTCAAGACTTCGGCCGTTGATATCATTTTACATGTTTGGCAATTTGTATCATAATTTTGTACTATACTTGAGTTCATACAGTGGAATATGTTGTACAATACAGAAAAATAAACACCTCTTAAAATAATTCTTGGAACTTATTGTTTATGTATATGACAGAAAAGGGGACCAGGGGGCTTAAAACTGGATCAAAAGTTTGGAGGATTTCCTCAAACAGATCGCTTCAGCATGTCTGTAGCAAAATCAGAAGGTTTATAGAACGCTGTCTCGCTGTATTCTTTTTATCGATTGTAGAACCAATGGATTTTTGTTTGAGTAACAAATGAATACATGCTTGTGTAATTAAATTCTAGAGGGCAAAGCATAAATAGAATCTGAACATGATGCAAGCTTATTGTACTTTGTTTCACCAAGTTCCAAAGCTATGCTGTAACATTCATGACTTAAAATAATTTGAATATACTGAAAAATTTCAAAATAGTTGAATATAAAAATCTGTAATATTCTAGTTACCTCAAAATAAGTATCATTTGTTTTGAAAAATAAACGCTGTTATCTGGCTGTACAAAGTATTGCTTTCAACAGCCTGGAATGATAGAGTGTACTACTAAATATACCACAAGCAAATGTGGGTTGCGTGAGTGATTCAAAAGGGGTAAGCATTTGATATGAACATGATATTTGTGCCTGCAGACAAGTGTTCCTCTACCCGTTTAGCTCCAGGTAGTTATATATTTCCTTTTTAGCAACAGAAAAACGCTGTTTGCGTGAACCGCCTAATCTTGCGTGCAAAAGATTTATACAAAAGAACGCTGTTTGCGTGAACTGCCTAATCTTGCGTGCAAATGATTTATTTTAAATCTTTTGCACGCAAGATTAGGCGTTTCACGCAAACAGCGTTTTTCTGTTGCTAAAAAGGAAATATATAGCTACCTGAAGTTAAACGGGTAGAGGAACAATTGTCTGCAGGCATAAGTATCATGCACAAATTCAATTTTTACCTCTTTTGATTCAATCATGCAATCCACACTCGCTTGTAATATCATTTAATAGTGGACTCCATTATTGTGGGCTAGAGGAAGTTGTAATCTATAGAGCCAGACATATTTCCGATCATCTCTTTGAACACATGATGGCTGGTTTGAGGTTTTTCAAACATTTTTGAGGGTTTTCATAATTTTATATGGGAATGTTACTTTGTAGCTTTGAGACTTCTCGAAGCTTTGTGATGAGTTGTAATGTGCATTTTTGAAATATCAACGGAGAACCTGGGGGGGTATAGGGAATTTATCTGGAAATTTTTGTCATTTTCTATAGGAATTTGGAATAATTTCAATTTTCATGCTGTACACAAAGAAGAAACTTGGATAAATTTAATCTCCCAACCTATATAATGTGATAGAAGGACTCTCAACAGATCAAAGATACATGAATGGAGTTGATTGAGGAGAGCGGAGAACATGTTTTATCAGAATTTTATTTCAGGGACAAGGAGGAAGATATGAAGTTACCGTTTGATTTTGATTGAAGAGCAGAGAGGGACCCATATAGCTCAAAACAAGAGGTTGCGGGTTTGGTTCCCGCCCGGGCTGGGAGATTTTTAGCAAGGAGCTCGCGATCCATTTTGGTAGAGGGATTACATACTCAGAAAACGTTCGTGTCCGGGAGTTTCTGTGAACTACGTGACGTGACCTTTGACGCTTTATGACGTCATCAATGACCTCGATCTACTTTAGGGACTCGGGAAAAATTTCAACTTTCAGTCAGGATGCTTCATGACGGACAATGACCTTGACCTTGACCTATTTTAGGGACTCGAGAAAATTTTCAATTTCCAATTTCAACTTCCAGTCAGGATGCTTCGTGATGTCATCAATGACCTTGACCTACTTTAGGGACTCGGGAAAGATTTCAATTTCCAGCCTTCATGACGGAACATAATCTATTTTGTGGAAAAGTTCATCGGCAATTTCCTCTGCGTCCTCACGATATTATACGTACATGCTCAAAAAGAAGAACCAAGAATATAATTATCATTCTATTTATTAAAACAAAGACAAAAAACAAAAAAGGAAAATGTATTCATTTACAAAATGAAAAAGAAAAAAAAAACATCAAACATTTCAAACATACGCAAGGTACAAATAATACAGAATATCTAAAATTGTCATATTCGTGATGAAATTTTACTTCAGCGAAAATCACCAAATATTTTTGTATTACTATAGGTACATTTAATATCCTTAAATTATTATTTGATCAATAAATAGGGAGCATTTATGTAGATAAGATTAATTACAGGAAAAATACGAAATCGTGCGTCTTTTCGTGTGCTTAGCATTTTGACTGAGAAAAAAACGAAAATAAACCTTGGAGAGGCGAAGTATATGCGAGAATTATTGCTCGAGTACAAAAATAAATTAATCTTGATCGAACGCCGTTTGTCTAGTCGAGGCGGTTATATCAAAAACTAGAGCAGAGGTTACAAACCGACCACAATCTTTGGTATTTTAAAATGATCGCAAAAAGTACTACACAATAAATACAGATCTAATGAGAGTATAAAATATTGCACGATTGATTTAACGAGATTCGATATACGATTGCAATAGAAATTGAACGCGAAAAATCCGAAATTTAGTACGAACGTGGACGGAAGTAAGCGTACGGAATATTAAATTTTTTTCGCTCGCTATAGGTGTACAGCTCGTCAATATTCCTGAAGAAAATCTATAAACTTACGCTACTTACGACAATAGAGAAATTTTTACCGTCATACCGACATACAAATAAATTAGACATACACAAAACAAAATGAAAAACAATAAAAACAAAACTACCAAAATAACAGGTAACTCAAAAAAGTATTATTATAGTGTTGAGAATAGGACGAAATAAATAATTATACACATAAGTATATTAATCAGGTCCGTAAGAAGAAAATAAAAGGAACTAATCTTCTGACAAACAAGACATCTACAACTAATCTTATTCGTTCTTTGATCGACGTCGTCTTACGTCATAAATAATGTTGAGTGAAGAGAGAAAAAAAAAACATACAATCTAAAGTGAAGAATAATGTAAATGAGATCCATAAACACAGCGTACACCTTGACGTGTGCCTTTGACCGACTTTTCAATATTTTGGGACAAGAAAGAATGCGACAACCGAAAGCTAATCGCAATTTAGATAATCTGACTTTTAAGCGGTATTCGAAGAGCCGCTCGTGTTGGTCAATACGGTCACGCCGATACGCAGCAGATCGGTCAGCGGAGGCAAAGGTCGTCGCGGCCATGTCTGCATAGACTTCAAACGCTGCGACGCTTTCTGCAACTCCTCAAGCTGTATTACGGTCGGATAAAGCTTCTGCTCGATCCACTCGGCGATGGTGTATTTGTCGAAGATGTCGTTTAAGGATTCTTGTATCGACTGCACCATCGATAGCATATTATGGTACATGCGACTCTCGTCCGCCATCAGTTCGTCAACGCGAAACGGTACCGAATAATTACGTCGAATATTGTAGTCGGTTAACCAAGCTGTAATAATGCAAAAATCGAATGAAAATACATAGGTATTTACTGCAGTTTAAAAATAATGATATGTTGATTGAGGCGCAGGCCTGTCTCGCGAGGGGATTTGGATAACCAATTAGAATCGATTTTGGTCCAGAATTTTGGATGTGTTTTGTGTTTTTAGTGAATGAAAGTCTGTGACCTTTTCTTATCTCAATTGTCGGAGGTGGGATACACCAAGGAGTAAACTTGAGTCACACAAAAAACACCAGAAATACTTGAAAAAAAGCTAGCGCTTTTGGTTCAACAACCATAGTCCAGCGTAATACAAAACCAACTAACACATTGAAAACGAGAACATCCAGAGAAATCAACTAATTCAGTCAATCGTTCATCAGTACTTGTTTAGCACAAAGACATCGTCTCTTGAATGATAATAGAGTTGTTGGTTTTGGGCAATTCAGTAAGATCGAGTCGTATGTTTGGTGGTGGCAAGATCCAAGGAGAAGTGGTGATGTTTATGGGGGGTAAGGGGTGTGTATAAAGAGAAATTCCGAGGGAGTTATTGAATTGGGGGAGGATATGTTTATTGCAAGCCGATGGAGAGGTGGGATATTGATGGGAGACAGAATCAAGAACCTTCTGGCGGAGCTAAATAGTACAAGATCATGTTTCATGTCAAGCCCAGTATAGAACTATATAATCAAGCAGCCTAGTTTAGGCCTAATACCTGCTCATTTGCGGAGGTCAAATTTCACGCAACTCATAGACTCAGAGGACAAACAGAAATTATACGTCTTTGGGCGTTTGCAAAGAAATTCAACGTAAGGATTACTTATATCAATCTCGATAATATCGATATATCAATCTCGATTATATCGATTACTGATCTCGATTATATCGATTACCGATCTTGATTGTATCGATATATTAATCTCGGTAATATCGATACAGCAATCTCGATATATCGATACATCGATGCTGATTATATCGATATATCAATCTCGATTATATCGATATATCAATCTCGATTATATCGATATATCAATCTCGATTATATCGATATATCAATCTTGATTACATCGATTACTGATCTCGGTTATATCGATACAGCAATCTCAATGTATCGATATATCAATTTCGACATCTTGATATATTGATATCCATTATATTGATATATCAATTTCAATTATATTGACATATCAATCTTGATTATATCAATTACTGTTCTCGATTATATCGATATATTAATTGTGATCATATCGATATATCAATCTCGATTATATCGATGTACCAATCTTGATATATAGATTACTGATCCAGATATATCGATTACTGATTTCGATTGTATCAAAATCAATAATATCGATACATCAATCTCAATTATATCGATATATCAATCTTGATTATATCGATTACTGATCTCGATTATATCGATACAGCAATCTCAATGTATCGATATACCAATCTCGATTATATCGATATATCAATTTTGATATCTCGATATATTGATATTGATTATATTGATATATCAATTTCAATTATATCGATATATCAATCTTGCTTATATCAATTACTGATCTCGATTATATCGATATATCAATCCTGATTATATCGATATATCAATCTCGATATATAGATTACTGATCTCGATTGTATCAAAATCAATAATATTGATACATCAATCTTGATTATATCGATATATCAATCTTGATTTTATCGATTACTGATTTCGATTATATCGATACAGCAATCTCAATGTATCGATATATCAATCTCGATATATCGATTACTGATCTTGATTGTATCAAAATCAATAATATCGATACATCAATCTCAATTTTATCGATATATCAATCTCGATTCTATCGATATATCAATATATCGATACATCAATCTCGGAGCCTAGTTTAATACTAGTAGAATCATTGAAAGGGAGGGGGGATCTTCTCTGTCTATTACATGTCTAGTTTAAGAGATAAAGCTAATATACAAGTCACATCTGAATCACCCACGGAGTAACGAGGGTGAAGAGGGGGCACTTGGAAAATTCAAATTCTGCTGATGACGTCGCGTCGTAACACAGAGAGTCACCTTGATCATACTTCAGGGATGAGAAAACTTTGATGAACATTTTCGGATGACGTCATGATTCAGCAAATAATCCTTCAACTTATTTGAAAGTTTTAGAAAATTTTGAGCAATGGTGTTGAGACCAACTGAGTCACCTTCATCCTACTTCAAGGATAAAACTAAAACAATGTTGACTACTGGTCTGTGATAACAGAACTGAAAAGTAAAGTCATGATTCATGAAATCACCATCCGATCTATTTCAGATTTTAAAAATTTTGAATGAAAATTTCTTATGATGTCACAGACTGATGAGTGATGACATAATGATTCAGTGAATAAACCTTGACCTATTTTGAAAACTTGACAATATTTTCAGCAATATTTTTTGATGACGTCATGACCTAGTGAGTCACACCATGATCTCACTTCAGTAACAGCAAAATTTCAAGTCACATAATCTGATGACGCCGCAGACTGATGACGTCATGGGTTGGTAAGAAATTTTGATTTACTTGAAGAGTTGAAAAGTTTTGTTCTTATATGTATCTCTAATGACATCACACATGGATGGCTTTGAAATTCAGGGAATAAACTTTGACCTTCCCTGAGAATTCCAAATGAGGTCATGACTACATAGGTAAGTGACCTTGATCTACCTTAAGGGTAGAAAAACATTCAAAGGACGAATCTATGATGACGTCATGATTTAGAGAAATAAACCGTGACCCACCCTGAAAATTTTACAAAATTTGAGTACTGTTTTCTGATGGCATTGTGATATAATGAGTCACCTCCATCCTATTTTAAGAGCAGAAAACTTTTGAGTACAGCTCCTTATGACGTCACAGATGGATGCCGGCAAAACCTGGTGAGTCACACTATGATCCTACTTCAGCAACAGGGAAATTTCAAGTCACGTATTTTCTGATGACGCCACAGACTGATGACGTCATAATTCGGTGAATAATCCTTGACCTCCTGCACAGAATTTTGAATGATGTTCTTTGATGCGTCATGACTTGATGAACGACCTTGATCTACTTGAAGGGTAGAAAAATCTTGCATATATCTCTAATGACGTCACAGATGGCTGAGGACATGATTCAGGAAATGATTCTCGCAGGGGTGCGATGTTTTAAACGAAATGTTTTAAACGTGCGTTTAAAACATGTTTAAAACAGCCAAAATTGTAAAATTTACATTGCATCTTATGGGAATGTTTTAAACGTTTTAAACATGTTTTTTTTTTTGAAAAAAACTGTTTTTTTGCAACCCTGTGACGTCGAATTACTCTGAAAATTTTCACAAAATTTTGAACAATATTTCTTGATGAGGTTTGGAGAGAGGTTCTGACCTACTTTTGGGGTAGAAAAAGTTTTCAAGCACAGATCTCTGATGACGTCATGAGTCAATGAATAAAACTTGACCAATGTTGAAAACTTTACAAAATCTCCAAGTGTTTTGTGATGACGTCATAACCTGATGAGTCACACCATGATCCTAATCCAGTAACACAAAACATTCAAGTCATTCTTTCTGATCGAGGCAAATACCAATGACGTCATAATTCAATAAATAATCCTTGATCTCCCTCGAAAATTTTCACAAAATTTTGAACAATGTTTTTAATGACGTCATGACTTGCGGTGAGCGACCTTCATCTACTTTTTTTTTTTTTTTTTTTTATCAACAACAATATTACATCATATTTTTTAGTCATGAGTACTGTACATGTTGAAAAATTTTCTTCAAGTACAGATCTGTGATGACGTCATGATTTAGGAAATAAATCGTCACCTACTCTACAAATTTTACAAAATTTTGAGCAATGTTTCTTGATGACGTCAGCGTCATGATGTGATTGGTCACCTCGATCCTACTTTTAGAACAGAAACTTTCTAGGACAGATTCCTATTGACGTGACCAATGGATGACGTCATGATCTCACTTCATCTTGATCCTTCTTTAGGGAACAGTACAATTTTGGGTAACATTTTCTGATGACGTCACCAAAGGATGACATCATGATTCTGTGCCTGAGCCTCAACTAACTACATAATTTCAATCTGTTTCAAAGTGCTGCAACAAATTTCTTTTAATCAGAATCATTTTGATGATAAATGTTGTAAGAATCAAACTTTGTTATACCTCGATACCAGGTCTCTAATGATCCGTAGACCTTTGTTATACCCTGATACAGAGTCTCTAATGAACCATCTTAACGAAATAGGAAATCAATTGACGACTATCTCATCCTATAAGACAGTGTTTCCCAAACTCTTCAGGCTCGCGGCACACAAAATGCACAAAACAAATTTTGTGGCACACTGAAGAAATGTTTTTGAAGTACATTTTTTTACAATCCTGGGCAAGAAAAACCGTTTTGTTTTTCTCGTTTCATAATTTAAAATCCTATCTCTATTTGACCTACTCTTAAACCTGCATATTTCTCATCGACTCCTCTATTTTTTCCTTTTTCTTGGAATTTTTTTTCCTACGTTAATCTCGCGGCACACTTCAGAAATTTTGCGGCACACTTTTTGACGGACAATTGAGTTTGGGAAACACTGTTATAAGACATATAAGTCCCAACTTTGACTGCGAGTATCAATGCGACGCTACCTACACGTAAAAATACGTGAGAACGGTACAGCATTCTTACATTGTCATGAGCTAGAGAGTCACCTTGATCCTACTTTCAGAACAGAAGAGTTTGGAGTGCGGATCCTGATGAAGTCATAGATAGATGACGTCATGAGCTATAGCGTAACTTTGATCCTACTTTAAGAATGGTAAAGTTCTGAGTACAGATCCCAATGACGGCACGGATGGATGACGTCATGAGCTAGTGAGTCACTTTGATCCAACTTCAGGAAACAGAGTAATTTTGGGTAAGATTTTCTGATGACGTCACCAATGAATAACGTCATGATTCAGTGAATAAGCGTCAACTTACTTTTAAAAATTTCATAAAATTTTGGGCGATGCTTCTTCATGACGTCATGCCCTCGTGAGTCACCTTAATCCTGCCAAGAATAGGATACTTTTAATTATAAATTTCTGATGCTGTCATGACCTATTGAGTCGCCTTAGTCCTACTTCTAAGTGAACTGCGTGACGTGACGTGTCATGCTGTGACATGTGACGCCTTATGACATCATCAATGACCTTGACCTACTTTAGGGACTTGAAAAAATATCAACTTCCAGCCTTCATTAGATCAGGCCTAGTATACAGTATACTGAGAAGAGCCCCGCTAACTCATTTGCTGAGGGGGCATTTTTGCGCCAACGCGATCGCGAGTGCATTCAACTCAAGACTCGGAAACGAGGCTATATATGATAGGAGGAGGATCAGGGAGGTTGCGGGTTCCCCGCTGCCATTGCAAACCTGCAATGGCCTCTAAATTTTGTTATTTTTTCTTCTATTATGCAACAAGAAAATTCTGCTTCCACTCAAACCATGACCTATGTACTTTAACATCGTAAAAAGATTTTGTGCAACATTTTTTGTGATGTCGTGACCTGAGAGCGACTTGGACCAACTCGAGGGACTTACATAAGGAATAATAAAAGTAAGAAAGTTGGGTACTAAGACATTTTCTGCCCTGCCAGCATCGAGATTGAACCACGCACCTCTGAATCAAGTACACGACTCGACCACCCGATTGCCGTTAAGAACAACCAAACCGACCTCAGGCCCATATAGCCAAGAAGAGCAAGAGGGGCTGAGCTTAAGCCGAAAATCCAATCATGGTAAGAAAATTACGACTACGTTGAATAAAAAAGTCGATCCCTCATTTCACAAAGCCTCTCCCCCTCCAAATTGACACTCTCCCTCGTTCTAGAATAAACAATCGTGTAGGCTGTTTGCATGTAGGATCACTCCGGTTTTCCGGATCGCCTCTACTGACATAAAACGACAAAAAACGCAACTCACCTCTTTTCGTCTTCGTCGTCGCCAGAAACTCGTTCACCTCTCGCTCGAGCGCGCGCCACCGATAAAGCATTCGGTAGAACTGACTGCCAGGAAACATGCAGCGTGAAAACTGGTCCCATAAGAACGGATCGTTATCCAAATCGAGAAACGAGGCCCTTAATTCGACATCGCTACCGCCACGAACGTACGGTCCGACGCCACTCACCACACCGCAATTCAATGCCGTGTACAACTTCTCCCGAAGCGAGTTATTCGCGTAGCCGTGCGATACCGCCGTGAGGCTAACCACCAACGACGGTAACGAAGCTGGTAACAACTCGCACAGGGTGGCAAAGTGATCGTACCTGCCGCAGAGAATAGAAATTTATCATCTTTGTTTGGAACGCATCAAACAGTAGAAAAAATGGTAAATTACCTTTGCCATCCGGTAATGGCGATACCACGAAAGCCGTTTCTAAAACGCGGCTCTTCCACACTCATCAACGCCAGCCAGTTCATGTTATTTTCTAGATGACGTTTCACGTTCGGCACGTAGAACGTTTCACCGAAGGCTCCTTTAAAAGCGCTCGCCGTCCACACTTGCCCAAATACACTTTGGTACTTCTCCCATACTGTTTGTGGCACAAATCGGTAGATATCTTCGGCGTAGACCCATACCTGCAATACACGTTAGAAGTACAATAACTTAATAATATGCTCGTTCGACGCACGAATGTGCTCAGGATTGTAACCTACCATCGGCTCTACCAGCTCTCCCATTTTAAACTCCTCCAGCGAGCTAGATGGCACGTGTCTGAGCATATCGTCCCAAACTATTGGCACCGCGTTGTACCGGTCGCGAACGTATCTCGCTATCGTAGAGACGTGCGCCAAAAAAAGCTCGTCGCGTAACCTCTTTCGACACCGCGAGCACTCACCAAGATGGAGCACCTCATCACAGCCAATGTGAAGGAAATTCGTATTCCCGTGCAATTTCATCACCTGGGCAAAAAATTAATCATTTTAAACTCGCAAATACAAAATAGATGACACAGTTCAGCTTTCCATTAGACCTACTTGATCGATCATCTCCCGCACGAAATCTAAGGAGGCGTTTAGCGACGGACACAGCGCTTGCGGTGACTCGGGTACTTCGCGCAAATGCACGAAGTCCACGTTCTTCAACGCGAACTCCATATGGCCGAACGTCTGAATGGCTGGAATGACTTCGAGTTTATACTTATTGGCCAGATTGATTATTTCTTTCGCGTCTTTGCGAGAGTAAGCGTTATGCGCGGCTAAATGCTTGAGATTGTTTTCCCACGGAAACATATCCTCCCATTCGAGGAGGATACTGGTGGCTCCCAAATCTTTAAGCATCGGAAATATTTTACGCAGGTAGGCGAGTTTCGGCGGAGCTCCTTTCAGATCCAGATGAACGATACGGTATCCCGGAATGTAGGGCATCTGAAAAATGATGCAAAATTAAATAGAACAACAAACACAGACTCGATAACGTAACCATTATTGAAAAACTTTAAATCTGCTCAAATTATGTTGTCCTTATTCTAAGCAATGAGGAAGACATTTGTCAATCCTTCCACTACCTTTCTTTTTTAATTTTTCCTCACACGGTGGGAAGAAAGGCTTGACTTGTTTCAGACACAAATTCCGGATTTGGCTCGAGGCCACTCATGAAAACATAGTCCGGCAATAGGAGAGGGTGTCAATGAAGATACTAAACATAGAGATGAAAAGGAACGTCTTCATATAGGGAGCTTCTGCTGATAAAATAGTCAAATGTGCGGTAAAATTAATGGGGGGGGGGGGGAGATAAACGTGGTCACTAGAGATGAACAGCACCCTATTTTGCCCCCAGTAACGACGCTGATTCAGGTTAAAAAAATAATGCATCAACTTACTAGCAAAAATCGGTAAGCTGAAAGCCAAAAGCCTAAAGCTGTATTCTATTGGCAGAGAAAGGACAAAACAAGCTTATGAAAAAAGAAGTCGGAAGCCATGCAATTAAACCCAATAAATATTCTATTTCATTTTGATTGCTTGTTTTTAGGAAACTTAAAAAAGCCGAAGACTAAAAGTTCAAATTTTTTCAGGGTCGGCTCCTAATCTAATTGCAACCTCTGAATTCTATCACCTTCTATTAGTTTGTTTTGAAAAAAGTTGGAATCTGAAAACTTGAAATTAAGAAACTGAATCAAAGCCAGAAGTTCTATCACCCAACGTCAAAGCTCCAAACATATAATTGGAAGCCAGAGTTTCACCCTCTGAATTTCCAATTCTGCTACCAGATTTGATCTAGAAAAAATAAAACTTGATTTTCGGACTTCAAAAGCTAGCTGAAAGCTCGAAATCAAAAGTTAAGGAATTTTGAGCATAAAAAATCGAGACAAAAAAAATTTGAGCTACTAACGTTCAAGCTGAAAATCAAAAGCTTCATTTTCTGAACTTTTTGAGGGTCGACTACCAATCTTACTAATTATTTTCTATTGCTGGCCAGTTTTAGGAAAGTTAAGAAAGAAGTAGAAGAATGAAGCAAGTTTGAAACTGAAAACTCAAAGATGAACGATTTTCAAATTTTTTCAGGGTCGGCCTCAAACCTTCCGGCAACCCGTACTTTTCATTTCCTTTTTCTTGCTTCTTTTGAAAAAATTAGGAAGAATTTGGAAGCCAAAGACTAAAAAATTTTTGGAGGGTCGGCTCCCAGCCTTAGTACAACCCCTATATTTCATTTCCCTAGCCCGCTTGTCCAAAAGAAAAAAGAAGAATCAAGAAAGTTGAAAGCTGAAGTCTGGAACGTGAAAACTCTGTTCAATTTTTCAAGGGTCGGCACCCGACCTTATCACAACCCCTATTTTATTACCATTGGCTTGTTTGAGAAGAAAACGTTAAGCCAAAATATTTTCACCTAAACTTTTCACAGATCTGCTCCTAACCTTCTAGGGGTTATCATTGTAAGAAAGTCAAGAAGCAATTCTCAAAAAGTTTGAAAAATCTTCCAATCTCTTGCTTTCAACTTCCTTCAGCATTCCAAAAAGCAAACAATCAAAATGAAATGAAATACTTATGGGGCTTCAAGGAATTTAGGAGCCGACCCTTGAGAAGTTTGAATGATGTTTTTGGATAGCAACTCCTTCCATAACAAACAAATGAAGACTAATAAAATAAAAAGGTTGAGATAGGATTGGGAGCCGACCCTCAAAACCTAGGAAAAATTTCTATTTCATTTCAATTGCTTGAAGAGAGAGAGATTGAAAGCCAAAGACTGAGAAATTTTTGGCCAACACCTAACCTTATTGCAACCACCACATTTGATTTTTTCTTGCTCACCAAAAAAAGCATACTCAAAAAAGTAAAGCGAGTAGTAACTTTTATATTATAGCTACAGAAATAATGACAAGAACAGGGACACAAGCGCAAAAGATTTCTCCAATATTTTAAGGGTCGGCTCCCAATCTCATTACAACCCATTATCTTATTACCTCTTATTTGTTTGTTTTGAAAAATGTTGGAATTTGAAAACTTGAAATTGAAAAATTTTCATTTAAACATTCCGAGGGTCGGCTCCAAACGTTTTTGGAACCCTATAAATATTTAATTTCAGTTTGCTTGCTTGTTTTTAGGAACGCTGAGGAAAGATGAAAACTCTGAAGACTAAAAGTTTGAATATTTTTCCAATTTTTCTAGGGTCGGCTGCCAATCTAATCACAACCTTCAAATTCTATTACCTTCTATGTATTTGTATGTCTTGAAACAACTTGGCATCTGAAAACTTGAAATTAGGAGATTTTTATTCAAACTATTGAAGGGTCGGCTCCTATCTTTCTTGAAAGCCTATATGTCATTTCATTCTGATTATTTTTTTGTGGAAAGCTGAAGGTAGTTAGAAACTAGAGATTGTAAGATTTTTTGGACCTCTTGAGGATTGGGTCCCTACGTGATTACAATCTCAATATTTCATTCCCTCTTGCAGAAAGTAAAAGAATCAAGAAAGTTGAAAACGCTGAAGAACATGAATGACAAATTTATCCGAATTTTTGAGGGTCGGCTCCCGATTTAATTAGAACACCTGGATTTTAATACCTTGTATTTGTTTTGAAGAAAGATGGAATCTGCAAACTCAAAGCTCTAAGACTTCGATTCAGAAGGGATTGGCCTTAACCTCCCAACAACCCCTATATTATTCAATTCATTTAAAGTTGTAGGAAGTTGACAGCCAAAGATTGAAAAACTTTTTGAACTTTTTGAGGGCTGACTTTCAGAATTATTGCAACCACCTTATTTAATTTCCTCTTGCTCACTTGTTCGAAGGGCAGTAGGAGAATCAACAAAATTGATAACAAAGTCGAAAATTTTATCCAAGGTTTTGAGGATTGGCTCCCAATCTTATTGCAACCCATTCTTTCATTACTTTTCATTCGTTTGTTTTGAAAGAAGTTGCAAGAAAGAATTTCATTCAAGCCTTCCAAGGGTCGGCTCCTGAATTCCTTGGAACCACGTAAGTATTTTATTTCGCTTTGATTGCTTGTTTTAGGGAAGCTGAAGGAAGTTCCAAGCAAGAGATCAGAAAATTTTTTCCCAACCTTATTACAATTACAATCCCTACCTATATCTTATTTCCTCTTGCTCAAAGTAGAGGAATCAAGAAAGTTGAAAAAGCTGAAGAACAAGAGTTGAAAACGCGTTTCAATTTTTTGAGGGTCGACACCCGATCTAATTATAACCCTTACCTTTCATTTTTTTGGTTTGAAGAAAGTTGGAACATGAAAACTTGAATTTAAAAGATTTTTATACAAACTTTTGAAGGGTCGGCTCCAAACATTCTAACAACCCTTTATTTGATTTCATTTTGATTGCTCGTTTTGGGGGAAGCTGAAGGAAGTTGGAGGCTACAGATTGGAAGATTTTTTGAATTTTTTGAGGGTCGGTTTGTAATCTAATCACAATCCTTCAATTTTATGACCTTCTATTTGTTTGTTTTGAAGGAAGTTGGAATCAGAAAACTTGAAATTGAAAGATTTTTACTCAACATTTTCAAGGGTCGGCACCTAATCTTCTTGTAACCCCATAATGTTTTAATTCATTTTGAATAACTTCGACTTCCATGACTTGGAGAACCCACAATCCATTTTGCTAGGGGAATTACATCCTCAGAAAACGTCCGCGTCCACGTCCGCAACCGGGGGTTTCTGTAAACTGCGTGACGTGACATGTCGCGCTTTATGACGTCATCAATGACCTTGTCCTTGACCTACTTAAGAGACTTGAAAAAATTTAAAATTCCAGCCGGAATGCTTTATGACGTCATCTATGACCTTGACCTTGACCTACTTTAGGGACTTGGAAAAATATCAATTTCCAGCCTTCATTATATCAAGCCTAGGAGGGGGGGGGGCAAGAGGCCATGGCCCCCAAAGGAAAGCGCTGATGGAGCCGTCAGAAAGTTAGCCTTCAAGATGGAGCAAGCATGCTACACTAGGTGTCTCTGGAGGAGGTATACAGTATGCCTGTCAAATTCTGCCTTAACAAGATTTGGGATATTCAATCGACTTCCTACCTTTTTTTCAACCTTCCACTTTCTTTCGATGAGTTACTCGAACTATAGACACCATTTTTAAACAATAACAGCGAGTTTTCGAATCGAAGCTCAACTCTCACTTTCAAAATAATGCAAAATCCTACCTCAACATTACGTTTGAGAGACACGTCCGCTGCTATACCGAAGTCGCCGGCGGCACGTCGGTTGAAGTCGTTTTCGCCACTGCGACCGATCACGTCGACGAGATTATTGTCACGCGATGCGAGCGAATCGTCGTTGTCGACGCCGCCCAAAAAATGCCCTGAGTGAACACGGTTCTTGAATGGCATCGCTTTGTTGCTGATGCGCTCGCCCGCATCCTCCATGTCCGCCACTTGACGCGATAACGATAACGCTACGATCTCTTTGGTCACGTTATACTGCATACAAATGACTAGCAGAGCGGTTAACACGAATATGACTAAAATTGAGGTCTTGCGACGCCACACCGTCGACATCAACCAAATTGTGTAGGACGAGGCCGGATACTTGAAGCCGTTCACACCTGAGGACACGTTTGAAAAAAATTATGAAAACATGAGTAAAGCAATCTCGCCGTGCATAATATATTATTGTAATTCTGTAAAACGGTATTACAAAATAATATATACGAGTATAGTAAAGAACGCTTCTGGTTTGCGAGCACGTTTTGTGACGAGAGTCGCGATTGCTTCCGAACAATTAAACGCTCTTACGCAATCGTCGATACGCGTGTGATTACACAATAATGTAGGCTTATTCGTGCAAAAAGTTTGAATTGGGTAATGAAAAGGACAATGGCTTTTCTTTCTCTTTTTCCACCGAAAATTTACACAGCGTCGACTCAATACGACTCCGATATTAAAGATTTCTTCGATTATGAAAAGCTTTACATTATTGTTTGACCGGACCTTGGGAAGCTTGTAGGTTGTTAGAGGAGTGGAAAGTAGTAGGTAGAGCGTAAGTATTGGCGAGAGTTAGTAACTGTTTCTGAGTTGTTGCATAAGGCGGAGGATAAGGAGGAAGAGACGTTGAAAGTTGAGCGTTGGTTTTGTAGGGCTGGACCTGAGAATAGCGTTGGACTTTTAGGTTATCCGTTCAACAGTAGTTGCAAGATGGAGGGAAGAGATTTAGTACTTGTAGGAGGTGAGAATGAGTTGGTCGGGTGTGGTCAATTCTGAGGCGCGAGAGAATGATTTCTTCAAGACAGGAATTTCTGTTTGAGGAGGACCAAGAAATAGGTGAGGTTTTTATAGATCGGAGCTTGTTGGGCGGTAGGAGAGTCCAAAGATGATGCCATGCATTCAAAGTTAGGGAACAGTAATAGTTTTTTAGATCGTGGAAAAAGATGGATCTGTAAAGTGGCTTTGTTGGCTGCACGGTCAACCTCTTCATGTCCAGACCGATGTGGCCAGGGATCCGGATGAAAGTTGGTAAAATGTAATTGTGACGTGGGGATCGTTGCGTTAGTTGCGAAAGGCAGGAGTGGATAGCACTAAACTGAAGCTGAATTACGGAGTCGTTCAGCGATAATGGAGCTATGGATAGAGAATGCATAAGCTGTTTTTTTGATTGAGATTTCGAGGCATCAGTGTAGTAGATTTCATGATTTGGGTATTCTGCGATAATTTCTGAGATTATTCTTTGATAGAAATAATTGTCCAATTTCGGGGTACTTGTGAAATTGAGTCTGATAGGTGGGAGGAGGAGGAGGGGGGAGGGATCGCAACGGAAGCGTCGATGGTTTGATAGGAAGGAGAGGCTCGAGTTTAGCGACATACTGAAAATCGGATTCTAAAGAGGAGAGGTGACAGTTGCTTGGAGAAAAATAAATGTGTAGATTGGCAGGATGGGAATTTCAAAAGATGAAGCGTGGAGGTTCGAAATCACAATGAGAGTGCGGAAATTCAGTGGTTGTTCTCTTCCTTCTGCACGGAGGCTCATCAGTCTCCAGTCTCAGTCTCAAGCGTCAATCTCGAGCCTAAATCTCAAGTCTCAATCTCGAGGGTAAGTTTCAAGTGTCAGTCTCAAGTCTCAATCTCAAGACTCAGTCCCAAGTTTCAGTCCCAAGCCTCAATCTCGAGTCTCAAACTCAAACTCAAGCCTCGATCTCGAATCTCAGTCTTGAGGGTCCATTTCGAGTGTCTCGAAGGTCAGCCTCAAGCCTCAATCTCCAGTCTCAATTTCTAGTCCCAATCTCCAGTCTCAATCACACGTCTCAATCTCGAGCCTGAATCTCCATTGTCAATCCGGAGTCTCAATCTCGAGTCTCAGTCTCGCGTCTTGAGTCTCAGTCTCAAGCCTCAATCCTGAGTCTCAAACTCAAGTCTTAATCTCGAGGCTCAATTTCGATTGTCAATCTCGAGTCTCAGACTCGAGTGTCAAACCCAAAAATCTCCATCTCGAGTCTCAGTCTTAAGCTTAAATCTCGAGTTTCAATTTCAAGTCTCAATCTCGAGTCTGAATCTCAACTGTCTATCTCAAGACTCAATATCGAGTCTCAACCTCAAGTGTCATTTTCAAGTGTCAGTCTCAAATCTCAATCTCGAGTTTCAGTCTCGAGTCTCAAGCCTCAATCTTGAGACTGAAACTCGAGTCTCAATCTCGAGTGTCAATCTCGAATCTCCATCTCGACTCCCGAGTCTCAGCCTCAAGCCTCAATCTCCAGTCTCAATCACACGTCTCAATCTCGAGCTTGAATCTCCATTGTCAATCTGGAGTCTCAATCTGGAGTCTCAGTCTCAAGCCTCAATCTCGAGTCTCAAACTCAAGTCTTAATCTCGAGGCTCAATTTCGATTGTCAATCCCGAGTCTCAGACTCGAGTCTCAAACCCAAATCTTCATCTAGAGTCTCCATCTCGAGTCTCAGTCTTCAGCTTAAATCTCGAGTTTCAATTTCAAGTCTCAATCTCAAGTCTAAATCTCAATTGTCAATCTCAAGACTTAATATCGAGTCTCAATCTCAAAACTCAATCTCGAGTCTCAGTCTCAAGTCTCAATTTCGAGTGTCAGTTTCAAGTGTCAGTCTCGAGCCTCAATCTCGAATCTCAGTCTTGAGTGTCAATCCCAAATCTTCATCTCGAGTCTCAGTCTTGAGCTTAAATCTCGAGTTTCAATTTCAAGTCTCAATCTCAAGTCTCAATCTCGAGTCTGAATCTCAATTGTCTATCTCAAGTCTCAATATCGAGTCTCAATCTCAATCTCGAGTCTCAGTCTCGAGTGTCAATCTCAAATCTCCATCTCGAATCTCCATCTCGAGTCTCAGCCTCAAACCTCAATCTCCAGTCTCAATCTCCAGTCTCAATCTCAAGTCTCAATATCGAGTCTCAATCTCAAGTTTCAATCTCGAGTCTTAACCTCAAGTCTCAATCTCGAGTGTAAGTTTCAAGGGTCAATCTCAAGTCTCAATCTCAAGTCTAAATCTCAATTGTCAATCTCAAGTCCCAATATCGAGTCTCAAACTCAAGTCTCAATCTCGAGGCTCAATCTCAATTGTTAATCCTGAGTCCCAGCCATGAGTGTTAATCTCGAGTTTCAATTTTGTGTCTCAAACTCAAGTCTCAATCTCGAGCTTCAATCTCGAATCTCCATATTCAGTCGTTGCCTCAAGCCTCAATCTCCAGTCTCAATTTCTAGTCCTAATCTCCAGTCTCAATGTCGAGTCTCAATCTCGAGTCTCAATTTCGAGTCTCACCCTCAAGCCTCAATCTCCAGTCTCGATCTCAATTGTCAATCTCGAGTCTCAATCTCAAGTCTAAATCTCGAGAGTCAGTTTCAAAAGTCAGTCTCGAGTGTCAGTCTCAAGCCTCAATCTCCATTTTCAATCTCAAGACACAATCTCCAGTCTCAATCTAGAGTCTCAGCCTGAAGCCTCCATCTCGAGTCTCAATCTCACATCTCAATCTCGAGTGTCAGTTTCAAGTGTCAGTCTCAAGTCTCAATCTCGAATCTCAGTCTTGAGTGTCAATCTCCAGTCTCAATCGAGCCTGAATCTCAATTGTCAATCTCGAGTCTCAATTTTGAGTGTCAGTTTCAGGTGTCAGCCTCAAGTCTCAGTCTCGAGTCTCAGTCACAAGCCTCAATCTGCAGGCGCAACCTTGAGTGTCAATCTCAAGCCTCAATTTCGAGACTCAGTATTGAGTCTCAGTTTTGTGTCTTAATCTCAAGTCACAATCTCGTAGTGGTGGTTCTGCTGCTTCTGCACAAAGGCTTAGATTGGGGGAAGTTCAAAGAGCTTTGGGAGCCATGCGTAGGGTGGATGCTTGAATAGTATCGAGAAGTTTCATTTTGGACTTACTCCATTGGCTGTAGATCATAGCACCGTAATCGAATGGGAAGCGAATAAGACTTTCGTACAGTTGGAGCAGGAGTTTGCCGTTACATCCTGTCCGGATGTGGGAGAGGCACTTCATGATATTGATAGCGTTTAGAAATTTAGCTTTGAGTGACTTTATGTGAGGCATCCATGAGATTTTTTGATCAGAGATTAAACCCAGGAATTTATAAGAGGATGGAATGTTGATTGTGAAGCCTTGAAGAATTAGCGGATGAGGTGAGGTTTTAGGGCGTTGGTGTTTTTGAAAGATGACAAGACCTGTGTTATCTGAAGAGAAACAAAATCCACGGTCGGAAACCCAGGAACCGATATTATCAAGCGTTTTTTGGAGGAGGCGCGCTGCTCTGTACGGGCTTGAAGATAGGAGGAAGATGCTGTAGTCATCCGCAAAGAGGCGGTGGGTGAGTAGAAAATAAGCACATAGACTGATATCATTGATTGCTATTGGAAAGAGGGGGACGCTTCAAACTTCTCTTGGAGGAGCGCCAATCTGGATGGTTTGGTAAACAGAGAGTTGGTCTTCCATCCTGGCGGTAATAGTTCTGTTGTAGAGGAAGCTTCGAAGCAATTTTGGGAAGTTCTTCCTGAGGCCTATTCGATGTAGTTTTTGGCAGATGTAATGGCGTCAAATGCGAGGGAAGGCTTTTTGGAGATCTAAAGAGAAGATTTGGTGAGTTCTGGGTCATTGATTTGTTGCTGTAAGTCAGATAATGCTTGTAAGGTGTTTCGGCCATTCCTAAAGCCATATTTACAGGGAGCGAGTACATTATTAGAGTCGAGAGACGATGTTTAAGACTTTTGTTTAGGATTTTTTGGAATAGTTTTCCTAAAACACTAGTAAGTGCTTTAGGTCTGTAGCATTAGGAAGTAAAGGGTCTTTTGAAGGTTTCAGAACGAGGTGGCCGATAGCTAGTTTTCATAATTCTGGATATTATATGTCTTGATGAAGGATCGAGTTGAACAAAGGAAGTGTTCGAATTCAGATTTTTTAGCATACAGGCATGAATTTTGTCAGGTCCTGGAGAAGCATTTCTAGGATTTTTCTGGATGTCCAAATGGATTTCGGTGGAGGATGATTTTCCGGAGTTTCTTGAGCTAGATCAAAGTTGATGGGGGTAGGATTCAGATTCTGAAGCTAATAAACTTACTTTCAATCATGGTGGCAAAATTACGTCTACGAAAATGGTATTATCAGACAACTTCTACTTCCGTTCTAAAATTTGGGTGAATCCGTCCGAGCACACTGCGCTCTCTTTCACGTTCCCATTCTCTGTGAACAAACAAAAAAAACAAGAAATGCTTTAGTATTCGCGCATACAAATTAAAAGGTAATTACGGTAGCTTCACAAATTCGGTGCATAAATTAAATCGATATTATAAATTATATACTTGCACTACCTCATTTATAGAAGATATAAATATAAATGCAGAAATTAGCGTTTCCTATAACGGTATTCGATCGGAATTTCCATTATTTTTGAATCGAGTACAAAATACGTCGGACCTCTTTATACGCAGTTGGATACTCATTAGTAGGTTGTACGTAATTTACTCGTATATTTAGCACACTTGTTATTTTATTGTTAACAGCTTCTTTCCATTCGCTCTTTTCGATAAAGATCGTAATAATTAAAAAAATCCAAATATTTATATAAATTGTTTGCAAACGAAGAGGCCTCTATTATCGCGCGCTCATAAATTATGCTATAATTCAGATTATAACGGGTGCGCGTCAAAGATTGGCGTCGCTTTGTATCTTCTGATCTTCGATCGTATATTTTTGCAGGCGTTAGCGATGTTCTATTTCTGAGAAAAAGGGAGTCCAATGCACGTCTCACAAATATCGAGGTTCTTGTCATAAATCCAATAGAAGTTGTTAAGATGCCGATAAAACCATGATTAGAGTGAAAAACATGGCCAAGTCTGTATACATCACCCAGCTCCAGCACCCCTCGAGATTTTTCCAGTTTTTGAGTATTTTTCGAGATCCTTCTTTTTTTGTAGCTTCGACAGGGATTGAGAGGGAGGAATGTGATGAGTACAGGAGAGCTGAACAGGATTTGATTCTTGTAAGAAGTACCTTAGACTCCGAAGGTCACCGATTAGTTTTGTTGACCAACATACCGCCATTTATTGAAAATCGTGAACAAGATGATGCTTTTCAGAGCTATCAACTTTCCAAATTTTGTATACTTCGATGCTTCACTCGCAGTACTTTCTCCGCCAGCAATTTATCGATTCTTCCGTCGCAATACAAAGCGATTCCTAATCAGCGAATGTGAACACAATCTACACACTTTATTTTGTAAGCCTCTTGAAATTGCCCACACAACCCGAATCTTCACAACTCGTGCGTGTTTTTATCGCCACGACACGCGATCGAGAAGGAGACAAATCTAATTAACTAATGACGAAGACGCCTTCGGCGTGTTAGAAACAATGTACATACGGGTATGGAGTATATTACTATGAAAGAGGTATCGATTACGGAAGGTAAACCACGATGGGAGGATAACCGTTGGGAATTATGCGTCTCATCTTGTCAGTAGATCGCGTGATTTGTGCACGAACGTAGCCCCGAGGTATCACACTTCGCGCGTGAGGTGAAAGAAATTTTTCCGAGTTATCGAAAAGAAGTTTCACCGTCTTTACCACCTGATGCGTTTGATGGCAGCGCCAATGAAAGCTGCAAACAAGTCGATTTTGAAAGTGTAATAGCTCACGATTGTTCTCTGCTTCCAAGTCGAGATCTTTTCGAGTACTCCTTGGCTCTGAATTTCTCTGGTCCTCAAATAGATCTGTCAATTCTCCCTCTATTTTCAAATCGAGATTCTCTCAGTCCTTTTATGCCCCTCAAATCGTACAGCGAACCTCTTCTTTTCCTTGAGTACAGTCCACTTTTCTCTGCACAGTTCGGGAACAGACTTGAAGTTTCTTCAAGTTGTCCAGAACCCTACTTAGAATGAATCTGACGGTGTGGGATGTTTCCACGCGGGTCATTTGAAAGTGGTTTATATTTACCCGCGGGAGGGCGAAGATGTTTTCTTTCTTCGAGCGAGCTTTTGAAATTGATTTGGCTTATTTCGGCTTGCATGCGCGCGTGGAACCATACGAATGCGAAATAAGGGACCTCTTAAGATGCCGAGCCTTATATTTACTTTGTACTGTACACGACTTTGCTCTCGCTGTCAAGTATGTCATCATCATCGCACTTCACCAGTACGACTTTCGGTGCCAATGGCTTACGGTTCATTGCCGTCATTGGCGGATATATATTTTTTTTCTTCAAAGAAGCTCGCGGTTATACGGTAGATATATTTTCTTTTCCACGCGAAAATGGAAATGTATACTCGATAAGGCCACCGATGTTGCGGCGACAAAAATTGATACGACGCGTTCGCGTCAATAACAGCGTAATATATAGAGGCATTTCGCAGAAAATGGGACCATTCTGTCGGCAAAGTCGAATTTCAGTCAAGCATGCCGCGTTGAGAAGAGGTTTGTATGCATGAAGAAGGATAAACTTTTGCGGCGCCATATTTTACCGCATTAAAGTTCGTGGAGAAAAACGCGATTAAAGTTTCTTAATTCTCACATTACGGAAATTGGTTTCCAAACAATGGCGATAAAAATCTTTTCTTTTTCTCATCTAAAATCTAACGTAAAATATGAATATCTTCCTGATAATACTGAAAGTCACAGTTTACCGAAATTCGTGTATCTTATTTTCAGACTCTAGAATCAAGAGAATGGGTTGGCTATATTGCAAACAAAAATACTGTTGTCATCAATACTGTTGTCATCAACCGCCTTAATTAAATGTAAAGACTTACAAAAATTACAAGCTGGAAGAGAAATTAATATCGAAAACTAGAAAAGACACCTCATCAGACGATGATTTTTGGCTTGAAATGTCCACAAAGAAGGAGGGAACCTGTTTTAGGGGGTATTTTCGAACCGTCTTATGGTGTTTGAAGCGTTGTATATCTGGGTCATTGAAGGGGTGGTGTCTGCAGCATTGCATATCTGGCTCATTGGAGGGGCTAAGCAAATTGGTGGACAAAGCATTCATCACATACCTATAGTTTCTCGAAGGAGCTATTCTCTGGGGTATTTTAGTAGAACGACTTCTGGGTTTTATGGCGTTTGAAGCTTTGCATATCTGGTTCATTGAAGGGGCGGTGTTTGAAGCATTGCATACCTAGTTACTTCAAGGAGCTATTTCAGGCAGCCTATATACCACAACCTCCAGAAGTTAACTTGGAAAAGAAACTCGCAGCCTTCTTTGTAAGCTGCTTGGAATTGCCTCAATTAACAATTGAGGCAAACAGTGAACCTGTTTTGGAGGAATTTCTTATCAAATAGAGCTCAATGTTCAAATTATTTCAAGCTTCCCCCCCCCCCCGCCCCATAAAATAACTTCCCTGCTGAAAAGTAATACTACTAAAAACTAGAGCATTAATAAGTTAATGCCTAACAGGTACTGTATACTGGACTTTTTTTATTTCTTATTTTATTTTATTTTTGAGCTATTCGACTGCTACTGGGTCTTCAGCACGCGAAAAAGTATTGTAAGTTGTTAGAGGAGTGGAAAGTGGTGTCAATCTCGAGTCTTAATCTCAAGTCTCAATTTCGAGTGTCAGTTTCAGGTCTCAGTCTCAAGCTTCAATCTCGAGTCTCAGTCTCGAGTCACAATGTCCAGTCCCATTCTCGAGCCACAATCTCCCTAATTTTGAGTCTCATACTCAAGTCTCAAACTCCAGTGTCAATCTTGAGTGTCAGTCTCGAGTCCCAATCTCGAGTCTCAGTCCCAAACCTCAGTCTCGAGCCTCAATCTTCAGTCTCAATCTTGAGTGGCAATCTGGAGTATCAGTCTCGAATCTCAATCTCAAGTGTCAGTCTCAAGAATCAGTCTCAAGTGTCAGTCTCGAGTGTCAATCTCAAGTCTCAAACTCGAGTCTCAGTCGCAAGTCTCAATCTCGAGCAACAGACTCGAGTCTCAGTCTTGAGCCTTAATCTCCAATCCTAATTTTGAGTCTCAAACTCAAGTCTCAATCTCAAGCTTCAATCTCAGGCTTCAATCTCAAGCTTCAATCTTGAGTCTCAATTTGGAGCCACAAACTCGAGTCCGAATCTCGAGTCTCAGCCTCAAGCCTCAATCTACAGTCTCGATTTCAAGTCTTAATCTCAAGTCTCAATCTTGAGTGTCAGTCTTGAGCCTCAATCTCGAGCCCTAATCTCCCGTCTTAATTTTGAGTCTCAATTTCAAGTCTCAGTCCTGAGTGTCAATCCCAAGTCTGAGACTCGAGTGTCAATTTTGAATCTCCATCTTCAGTCTCAGTCTCAAGCCTCAATTTCGAGCCACAATCTCGAGTCTCAGCCTCAAGGCGCAATCTCAATTGTTAATCTCGAGTCTCAATCTCAAGTCTCAGCCTCAAGCCTCAATCTCTAGGCTCAATTTCAAGTCTTAATCTCGAGCCTCAATCTCAATTGTCAAGCTCAAGTGTCAATCTTGAGTGTCAGTTTCAAATCTCAGTCTCAGTCCCAAGTCTCAATCTCGATTGTCAATCGCGAGTCTCAGTCTGGAGTATCAATCTCAAATCTTCATCTCCAGTCTCAATCTCAAGTCTCAGCCTCACGCCTCAATCTCCTGTCTCAATCTCAAGTCTTAATCTCGAGCCTCAATCTCAATGGTCCATTTCGAGTCTGAATCTCGAGTCTCAGCCTCAAGCCTCAATCTCCAGTCTTGATCTTGAGTGTTAATCTTGAATCTCAGTCGCAAGCCTCAATCTCCAGTCCCAACCTCAAGTCTCGGCCTCAAGCCTCAATCTCAATTGTCAATCTCGAGTCTCAGTTTCAAGCCTAAATCTAAATAGTCAATCTCCAGTCTCAATCTCCAATCCTAATTTTGAGTCTCATACTCAAGTCTCAAACTCCAGTGTCAATCTTGAGTGTCAGTCTCGAGTCTCAATCTCGAGTCTCAGTCCCAAACCTCAGTCTCGAGCCTCAATCTTCAGTCTCAATCTTGAGTGGCAATCTGGAGTATCAGTCTCGAATCTCAATCTCAAGTGTCAGTCTCAAGAATCAGTCTCAAGTGTCAGTCTCGAGTGTCAATCTCAAGTCTCAAACTCGAGTCTCAGTCGCAAGTCTCAATCTCGAGCAACAGACTCGAGTCTCAGTCTTGAGCCTTAATCTCCAATCCTAATTTTGAGTCTCAAACTCAAGTCTCAATCTCAAGCTTCAATCTCAGGCTTCAATCTCAAGCTTCAATCTTGAGTCTCAATTTGGAGCCACAAACTCGAGTCCGAATCTCGAGTCTCAGCCTCAAGCCTCAATCTACAGTCTCGATTTCAAGTCTTAATCTCAAGTCTCAATCTTGAGTGTCAGTCTTGAGCCTCAATCTCGAGCCCTAATCTCCCGTCTTAATTTTGAGTCTCAATCTCAAGTCTCAGTCCTGAGTGTCAATCCCAAGTCTGAGACTCGAGTGTCAATTTCGAATCTCCATCTTGAGTCTCAGTCTCAAGCCTCAATTTCGAGCCACAATCTCGAGTCTCAGCCTCAAGGCGCAATCTCAATTGTTAATCTCGAGTCTCAATCTCAAGTCTCAGCCTCAAGCCTCAATCTCTAGGCTCAATTTCAAGTCTTAATCTCGAGCCTCAATCTCAATTGTCAAGCTCGAGTGTCAATCTTGAGTGTCAGTTTCAAATCTCAGTCTCAGTCCCAAGTCTCAATCTCGATTGTCAATCGCGAGTCTCAGTCTGGAGTATCAATCTCAAATCTTCATCTCCAGTCTCAATCTCAAGTCTCAGCCTCACGCCTCAATCTCCTGTCTCAATCTCAAGTCTTAATCTCGAGCCTCAATCTCAATGGTCCATTTCGAGTCTGAATCTCGAGTCTCAGCCTCAAGCCTCAATCTACAGTCTCAATTTCAAGTCTTAATCTAAAAAATCTCAATCTCGTGCCTGAATCTCAATTGTCAATCTAGAGTCTCAATCTCAAGTCTCAATCATGAGTGCCTGTCTCGAGCCTCAATCTCGAGCCCTAATCTCCAGTCTCAATGTCGAGTCTCAAACTCAAGTCTCAATCTCGAGTCTCAGTCCTGAGTGTCGATCTCGAATCTCCATCTCGAGTCTCAGTCTCAAGCCTCAATCTCGAGCCTCAATTTCCAGTCTCAATTTCAAGTCTCAATCTCAAGCCCCAATCTCCAGACTCAATTTCAAGTCTCAATCTCGAGCCTCAATCTCAATTGTCAAGCTCGAGTGTCAGTTTCAAATTTCAGTCTCGAGTCTCAGTCTGGAGTATCAATCTCGAGTCATAGACTCGAGGGTCAATCTCGAATCTCCATCTCCAGTCTCAGTCTCAAGTCTCAGCCTCAAGCCTCAATCTCCTGTCTCAATCTCGAACCTCAATCTCAATGGCCCATTTCGAGTCTCAGTACCAAGTCTCAATCCCATGCCTCAGTCTCGAGTCTCACTTTTGAGTCTTAATCTCGAGTCTCAGTCTCAAGCTCCAATCTCGAGCCTAAATCTCCTATAGTGGTGGTTGTGCTGCTTCTGTACAAATGCCTAAATGGGAGAGGGGGGGGGGGGAGTTCGAAGAGCTCCAATAGCCAAGCGTATCGTGGGTGCTTGAATAGTATCGAGGAGTTTGATTTTGGACTTACTGCATTGGCTGTAGATTGCAGCACCGTTGGAGCATGAGTTTGCAGTTACATTCTGTCCGGGTGTGGGAAAGGTATATTTGATGATATTGATAGCGTTTAGGCATTTAGCTTTAAGTGACTTTATGTAATTCATCCAGGAGAGTTTTTGACTTAAACCTAGGTATTTATAGGAGAGAATGTTGATTGTGAAGCCTTGAAGAATGAGTGGATGAATTGGGGTTATAGGGCGTCGGTGTTTTCAAAAGACGACAAGACTTGTTTCATCAGAGGAGAAACGAAATCCACTGTCAGAAGCCCAGGAACCGATATTGCCAAGCAATTTCATAATTCCTGCAGAAGTATTTCTGAGACTTTTCTGGGTGGCCAAATGGAATTCGGTAGAGGATCTACCTTTCATATTATGATAGCATGTATGATAGGAGGGGGACTTGGAAAGCTATGACATTCGGAGAGCTATCGGCGTCATATTGTAGAATAGGACTGATGAATTCTTATAAATTTCTGTTCCCTTTCTTGACCTCAACTTAACCTCTCCAATCTAACTCTTGTCAAGCCGAGAAGTTTACAACATAAGAGAAACAGAAAAAGGAAAAAAGAAACCGTGTCTGCACGTAATTTCGGAGCGACAAATCTCGGGTAAACTCTCGATTGGAGGATCAGAGGATTCCTGTCAGATCGATCTGAAAATGTAGCAGGACAATATCAAAAGATGTCTGCACAACCAAGTTCAGCTATGGCTCTCTACACCAGTTGGTGGTTATTGATTAAAGAAAGAAGACTTTTTCTGGAGATTTCTATATGCCAAGGCTGCCTGGATACAAACGTTTTCTAGATAAAGTATTGAAGTCAATTCGAAGATTGAACTACCTCTAGAGTGCTTTGACAGTCCGACAGGTCACCTTTCACACGTAGATTGACTACAGAATATTCATTAAAAATAATGAATAAGAACAACAATTCATGCCAGAATACAAGGCAATTGCAGTTACAAAATGGAAGACGAGACAAAATCCTTGAAGTCCCCTAGCCTAGAGACGATAATGATGGTGTACATATTAATGCAATCTATTGAAATCAGCAAAATCTCGGTAAAAGTGAAAACGTATCGAAATAATAATTGCCTACATCCAGACGACTCAAACTTGGCATCTTTCAAAGAAGAGAAATTATACCACACCGGCTACCAATGAAGGAACGTCAGAGAAGATTTTTCCAGATTTATGCGCTCGTTCCTAGTTCGCGCGCTTAACGAAGTGAACGAAGGAATAATAATGACGATAATTTCAGAAACGAGAATATTTCCAAGTCCGAAAGACCCGGGAAATGGCGCATCATTCATTGGACCTTCCGGCAATAGTTGCCTCTCCGGTCTCGCGCGGTAATTAATGAAGCACGATGTCAATCTATACAAACTGTATTACTTACTCTCTGGCGGTTATAGAATACGATTTTCACCCAAAGTTAGACGGCGGCGGCGACGTACGCCGGAAAAAGGAAAACGACACCGAGAAAAACGAGGTCGTCTTCGCTACAACAGCATCGGTAATTAATACGACACCAGTATAATCTACGTTTTACCGGGTAATTTAACAAAGTCGCTTACACTTCTGCATCGCGGCGAGAGTGAGGCGTGTGCGCCCCAAAAAATGACGACGCCGCCTAATTAAAACTGGAGGACGACGTGCGCGAAAACGCGATTTTACCAGGAAAATTATCGACGTAAGAACGATAAGAAGTGCGAAAGTATAGAAAAACGAGATATCATCGTCGGCGACGCGAACAAAAATGCAAACTATACCCGGACGTGTAGAACCTAATGGTCTGTAGCCCCCTCCCTGCTGACGGATAGTCACGACGGCACGACCGCGTTGGCTTTCGTGTGTTTTACGTCTTCTTTCTTTCTGAAGGAAAACCAGATGAGAAGACCATTTTTATGTCTACGCGCCTTCGAATTTACATCGCGTCGTAAAGATTTCGCACAACTAGCGATAAAAAGTGCATCGTATGGTAAACGATCGTCATTAATTTAGTTCGAGCCGAGGATATTTAAAAGTGTGGGAGGGAAGGGAAAAGAAATAAAGGTGTAATCTCGACTCTCCCCTGTTCACGAATTATATTTGACGGAGTGAATTTCACGTACACATCGTGATATGCACTTTCAAACAATATAAGATTACTTTTTTCTTCTCTCTCGCTCTCTCTCTTGATTTCGAGGTATCGACTCGTTTCTTTTTTCCTTAACTCATGATAATCTCTTCATCGAGCTTCGCACTAAAAAATGATGTCGTACCCACGACAACTGAAAACAATAATAACGTAAAACCAGTCAGTCGTGAGGAAAAAATAATAACACGCAGCTAGAAATCGTATACGATCTCGTATTTATTTGATCACTGTTCTTTCATCGTCATTCCGAAAGTACAGATGATACGATACAACATGGACTTTAGTATAATATTGTCGTGTCATCAAAGTTTCGATTCGCTTTGTGCGATAAACGATGTATTAATGTGGCGATAAAATCAGCAAAAGAGAGTACATCGTTGGGAAGGTAAAATGCAATTTCCTCGCCTCTTCCAGTTTAACACGACAGGAGGCACGAATGAATAGACGAAGACTCATTGGGAAACCAATTAAATTAATACGAGGATTGCTCTACTACCCTTTGACTTCCTACTGGCGTGTGTTGAAAGAAATGGAGTCGTGGTAAAATCAATTTTAGAAGTTGGTGAACAGCAATAATGAAGGTATACATTTTCGATCATGATTTTTTCGCCTACATTCTACCCTATAAACTGTGCCGACTCTCAGTTGACGTTGATCCGATGATGAATTGGCCAAGAATGATGAGAATTTGCGAATGGTCTAAAGTTTTGACTTGATTTTGAATATATATTACATGAGAATAGGCAAAGAGTAATTAAGAATGTTTGAATCTCTGTTGGAGTGCCAAAATGGCTTCAGAAAAGGAAGCTCTGGCACGGATCCACTTACTTACAATCGAGCTAATTATGGAAAAACAAATTGAGTTGCTCCATAGACTTCGAGAAAGCGTACGTCTACGATCAAAACTTTTCGACATTCTACCAAACTTAATCCGAGCAATAAAAGCTTTATGTACTGGAACAAAAATCCAGACCCACCTGCAGAACAAAACTTTGGAGTGCGTGCAAATCAATGGTGGAGTCCGTCAGAGATGCCCCGCATCTTGCGTTGTGTTTTATAAATTCATGGACGAAATTCTACAAAAATGGTACCAGACAAATCTGGAAGGCGACAGCTGGATCAAAGTAGACACATAGGAGCAATACTCTTTGCAGATGATGTAGCCCTATTGGCTGAGAATGAAGATAATCTCCAACGTGCCCTCCATAAACTGAACATCAATGCAAAAGACTACAACATGAAAATATACCCAGAAGAAACAAAGGTAATGGCGTTTTATGGGAAGGAGCCAATCAGATCAAAGAAAAGACAATTGAACAAGTCAGCCTCTTTAAAAACCTCGGCACAGATTTGTCCCATCTGGGTGGAGTGGACGTCTAGCGTAAGGCGCAAAACACAATTGAAGATGTATAACGCATTAGCCGTCTCAGTGCTGACACATAAAAATGTGGGCCTCAAAAAGAAAGATAAATTTAGAGGCCATTGTAGGTTTTCAATGGCAGCGGAGAACCCAAAATTTCCCTGGTCCTCCCACCATATATAGCCTAGTTTTCAAGTCTTGAAAATGATGATATAATAAGTTGAGCACGCTTGCAATTGCGTTGGCGCAAAAATGCTCCTTCAGCAAATGAGTTGCCCGGGCTTTTCTCAGTACAGTGTATACCAGCGCCTGATGAAATGAAGGCTGGAAGCTGAAATTTTTCCAAGTCCATAAAGTAGGTCAAGGTCATTGATGATGTCATAAAGGGTCGCACGTCACGCCACATAATATCACGTCACGTCACGTCACATCACATCACATCACAATGTCATAAAGGGTCACACAACCCACCATATCATATCATATCATATCATATCATATCATATCATATCATATCATATCATATCATATCATATCATATCATATCATATCATATCATATCATATCATATCATATCATATCATATCATATCATATCACGTCACGTCACGTCACGTCATGCCACGTCATGCAGTTCACAGAAACTCCCAGACGTGGACGTATGTAATCCTCCCAACAAAATCAGTAGCGGGTTCCCCGCTAAAACAACAAATATCAGCCGCGTAAATGCGTTTCCTGAGGAAAACGGCTGGACGTACTTTGATGGGCCAAAAAATGCGAAGATATCCGGAAAAAATTGAAGGCAACGCTGGTGGTAAGAAGAGTCAATGATTGAAGAGTGTGAACATATCTACAGAATGGACAAAGACAGATCACAAAAATGGGCGTCACCAACTGGGAAGAGAGATTGCAGCAGACCTCAAAGGAGATTGATGGAGACATCTGCATCATCTGAGACCAACGCAACGCTGCGGACAGGCCACCAGACCTAATTGCGAAACAACGATTAAAGTGAAGTTTGGTTTTGCCAATTAATCATGAGCTGACAAGCGAGAGAGGAGATCCTTTCACCCTACTGCTGGAGCAGTTGAATAAAAAGATTGACCCAGTTTGCGGAAGACTCAAAAAACTGGAGAGCAAAAACACCTCCCTCTGCAGTGTCAAAATGACTAGCCACTAGCTAAAGAGCATCTGTAGGAACGCCAACAGTCTAACAAACAGAATCTATGGCTATCAGATGTACCACTCACAATATCCATACAGTGGAGCTGGAATAATAATTAAGAAAAATATACTCCACCAGCTACACAATTATCAACAGTAGGAGTATTTTAGGTGTAGTGGTCACTCTTAACTATGGCAGAGCTGAGCTGACAATCGTATCTGCTTATTGTCCACCCAAAAATATAATAAGGTGAGATCTTACAGAAGCTGGAACCACGGTAAAGCTTAGCACTTGGCCTTCAGATCGCGATTCACTTCAACCAGAGAGAGACAGCTCTTTGAAGCAATCAACATAGCATTGTCTCATCAGGTAGACCAACATATTGGCCATCCAATGTAAACAGACCAGGTCGACTTCTTCATCTGCAAGGGAATAGTAGGTAGCTTGAAACAAAAAACATCGAAGACTCGACTTCCGACCATGTGCCAGTCAGCCTTGGTAATCCATAACCAGAAGAAGAGCCCTACTCTGACTAACAAGAGGACAAACTGGGGGAATGTTTGATCTCAAAATCCGTTTGAAAACGACAAACGAGCTGACGACTAAGCAAAATAATACGTCAAGTAGCTCAGAATGCAACTCCTAAACTAGAGGAAACACCAAGCTACGAGATCTTTCACCCACGGGCCATTAGCAAGCTAGTCCGTCAACGACGGCGAACCAGACGAGGAAGGCACAGAACTAGGCCCCCTGTCAACAAGACAATGTTTAACAGGGTCAGTAACCGATTGAATCGTCTCATTAAGAATCACAAGGAGGGCCTAGGAGCTTCAGTCCTGAAGCGGAAGAAGTCTATTCTTTATGAAGAGCAACCTAAAAGCTCAGAAGACCGACTACTCAATTCCCGCCTTTAACGGAATATGGACAAGGAATGATGACGAAAAAGTTGAGGTATTTGTCTACCATTGATCAACTGTCTTTCAGCCCCACGACATCAATCCGCGAATCCTGCCAGCAACAAACTACCAAAAGGACTAGACCACTGGAAGTTGCGAAGGTCATCTACAATCTCAACTCAAAGAAGGCGGTGGGAACTGACGAAATACCTGCTTGTCCAAGAAGGGTATTGTAATGATTACTCACATAGTCAATGTAGGTTTGTCAATCCTGCAAAAATTGCAATGATTCCAAAGCCAGGAAAACCTACAAAGAAGGTTGTATCTTATAGGCCTATCTTGAAGCTCACAGCTCTGACAAATTGTTTGAAAAACTTGTTCTTAATTGCATCAAGCCATTAATCGACCTTCCCAACCACCAATTTTGATTCCGGGAAGTGCATGCTACAGTTGACCAGGTCCAGCGGGTCACAACGGTGACAGAGGAAGCGTTTGAAGAGGAAAAAGTATTGTTCCACTGTATCCATCGATATCTCGTAAGCTTTCGACAGAATGTAGCATGCTGAACTAACACACAAAATCTGCCTGGGAATGCATACCAACTGAAGGAATCTTACCGGTGAAAAATGAACGATCAAGAACCCATCCAATCCTGGGCGATATCCCACAAGAAAGCGTCCAGGGGCCTACACTTATCTCCGGCTGTAACTACCGCGGCAACACTTGTAGACGATACTGCTATTCTCTCTGTCAATGAATCGCAGGAAAACGCAACCACTAATCTCCAGCTGGCAGTTTACAAAACCAATCAATGGGCAAGGGACAGGAGAATAAAGAGGAACTCGCAGAAGACAGTACACATCACCTATGGCACTCCGCAACACAGACGCAAAGTACAGAGTTCAACTCAACGGAACGCCATTCCCGCAAGAAGATTCAGCCAAATATCATGGTGTCCACCTTGACTCAAGACTGAACTACCAAACTCATGTAAGGACAAAGAAGGAGCAACTTGCTAATATACTGGCTGATAGTCAGACCCTCCAAGCTAAGTCTGTATTGTAAGCGACTGCTATACATATGCAGACCGAGCAGCACAAAGCCCTCCAATAGGCAGATCATTCAGCAAATACAGAGCAAATTCCTGGAAACAATGACCAATACCTGTCGATACACAACACCCAAATGGACAACCTTTGCCTTGATCTCTCAATTCCCAAAGTTAATCAGACAATGAAAACGTACGCCGGCAACCACAAAAAGAGGCCAGAGGCACACGCGATGTTGCTGAATGCTGAATTTGAAGACTCCAGAGAATAAAACCAGGCGATTTAGTTCAGAACACCAGTACTATCTTACTGCTGATAAAAAATTGTTCAAAGCCTTGAAAAGTTAATCAAAAGAATTGAATGAAAGCAATTCTGTGGATTACAACTCATATTGAGAAATAAGAGACATCAAGCATCGAAAGAGGTTGTCTGAAAATCAACTGCATATTGATGTGACCAATCAGACAGAATCAGACCAAGGAAATTAACTTTACATTGGCTCAAAATGGAAATGAGTATCCACTTGGTTTTGAGACTTTAGGTACAACTACAGTTTAATGTCGGTACTGAACTGCTCGTGAAATTTATGAATTATCTGGAGCAAGGTTAGAATTTTCAATCTTCATCACTGACGCAATAATACTTATGAAAATCAAGATAAAAATGAAGAAGTAAAAATGAAGAGGTATTAATCTACAACTGCTGACGTTTATCAATTTCTAAGGCTTCAATGACGTTTTTAGTACAGCATTTTCTTTAGGTTCCACGCCACTGTAGGACTCAAAACAGAAAATTATTCATAGGTTGGAGAATTACATCATTCATTCTCCAAGAAAATATTGGCGAAGGAGGGTTGCTGACAAATGAAAAACTCGAGCGAAAAATTTATCAACAACCCTCCTTCTCTAATATTACCCCCGCACGTAATAAAATAAGAGTCTATCATTGAAAATATTGATGGTTACAAATATTGAGTGAACAACTGCAATCACAATGTACAATTGATTAAACATTTCACATCGATCTACAGCTTCAAGAATTCTCTTTCAAACATCAGAGAACTCGCTGGCTTTGAGTGAAGCATCTCTCCTTACCAAAGACTGTAAAAACAATGAATCACTGGATATATTTTCAGATTGTTATGGTATTGGTTTCGAATAGTACTCATCGGTGCTACGGCAAATATGAATTTGAAATGAAAGAAGTTAAGACTATTCGACGAGGTAAATCTAACAATTTTACAGAAAAATTTGAATGAAATTTTACGCAGATAGAGAGCAACTACAATTTCTAAAGTAAGGCACAAATAACTCCTCCAACAATTGACCAAAGGCCAAGATATTCAAATACACATCAAATGCTCGCTTATGAATTACACACAATAATGTTCCTCCTATCTCTCTCAAATTATTAACATTAATAGGTCAACACAATTTTCTTTCTTCTATCCTGAAATTTCAATCTCGCAACATGCATTACATCATTTTCCACTCATTTTCAGCAAAAGGCTTCGATGATTGGATTCCTATAGATCCTCTTTCGAAATTGACGGACACGCAAAAAGCATCATTATGTCAAGATGCGATAGTACACGTCCTGAAAAAAAACATTTTGGTGAGGAAATTGAATTCAGAAATAGAGATCAAGAGCTTCGCGACGACGCTTCCAAATGGATCGGATCTCGGAGCTATGATAGGGCTGAAGTGTCCTTGCGTACCGACTATGGTGATGCGTTTTGCGACCCGTCAAACGGATAAAATATTTCTTCTGGTGCGACAAAATCAGTTTGCGACCAAAAACATCATATTTATGGACGAAATTGTTGAGTCCATTCAACCTAGCGGTAGGTATTTATCAATGGTGACGGGTTTCAAAGAACAAGAGTTGCTACAGGATTGTACAAAGAACATCTGAAGCTAGATTAGGATTCTGGAGACTTGGCCTTTGTAAAAGTACAGGGCAGCCTAAGGCTCCGAAGATTTAAATGGATGAGATGCATGGTTCCAGTAATAGTATACAGTACACAAGGCGAAAGGTTGAAGTAGGTGGGCAGTCTATGACATCATGAGGTACTTTTGGCTACCTTGACTTATTTGAGAAACTTGAGAAAATCCGAGTTCTGATCCAAGCTATCTTACATAGGCGGAAGAGGCTTGTAATGAATTGAGGATTGGGGATCTTGACTGAAATTTGTCTCCGTCCCGTCTCACTAATACTTGATCCGAGCTTGAATACATAGAGGCTATTCCTAGGGTCGATTGTGGTTCTCGAGGAACCTTTCCGATTTCAATTACATTCCCAAATAGTCCACGTCTTCAAATTCCTCAACATATGACTCAATGTTCAAACTTCTTCTACCTGGTTGAAAGTCCCCCACCCCCCTCTATCGACTTTCCTGAAGACTTTCCCCTCTGAGTTCGATGGTCGTTATTTGCAGTGAAGAACTTAAAACTTCAACCCCTTTTTCTATTAACCTCACCTGTAAAACTCAAACTTTATCTCTTTTCCTTCCGGACTGCTTCAGACAAATCAAGGAAGGGCCAACTGGTAGTAGAAGCGTTTCCAAAGTTCATTCGATCACCAACAGATTCTGATTGGGACGTAGATCACGAAATGCTATGGGATATGTGCGTAATCGCGAAGAATCATATTCAGAAGGATGTGACATTATCGTTGATCGACGATTGGCAGGAAAAAGTCGGAGTGTTCAATATCGTACAACGAGGAGAGAAGAAAACTAATATACCGGCGCTGAGATGTAAATCTGCACCTGAAATGTACATACGAGCCAGCCCACTTCCTAAATTTCAACACGATATGTATTTAGTGATGTTGGACAAGCGTGAAATGAAGGAGGGAAGTTCAAACGAGGATAAAAGCACTGGAGAGAGTTTCCATTCTACAGAACCGAACGCGTTCGACCATCATCCAGGCAGTTAGTTTTTGCCAGTTTTCTGTTCTTATCTATAAGAGAGAACTCATTTGTCATGTTTGATCTTTCAACCAATGCGCGATAAAGGATCTTATCAAATCATTTTGCTTACTGATTGAATAATTGTTGGAGCCTTATACCAGTTTATCATATCTTTTTCGAGGGCCAAAAATCCGTAGATCTGGTGCTGGTGATGGGAGGTGGAGTGGCACTTGGAAGGCTGATTCTCAAGCTTTAAAAATAATGATGAAAGAGAACTCGCGGAAATCTCCACCCGGTTGTTATTTATTTGGAAAAACACAAAAATTCAAATATCCACAGGGCAGTGGGTTTTGCGGGTTCCCCGTTGCCGTTGCAACATTTCAATCGCTTTAAATTTTTTACGACCATTTTGTGTGCCGAGCGCCATAGCGCTTTATGCTTACCAGCGTTTTCTTGCCGGGCACACAAGAGTCTAGAGGGCACTTATTGGGTGCTATAAAGTGATGTGAGAAAGAGTTCACACAAAAACAGAAAGCCCAAGAATCAAGTCGTCAAACATCTGAACTTAAGGTAGGCGATCAATCTTGAATTGTTCTCTCTGATGGTGGGCTACTAGACAGAGATGAGGTCGACCATTTTGTGTAGGTAGCGTTTCACAGAACTCGCAGATGGAATTAAGGGTTGCGAGTATCACAAACAGCCAGTCACTAAAGCACTCGAGAGTTTTTGCTACGGTATACGAGTAGTCTAAAGGGCACTCACTATAAAATGGCGCGAGATCAAATTCACACAACAAAGGTATGAGTCCCACAAATTGATAAGTCATCAAACCACCAAGCGTTGGCGGTAGGAACAGGGAAGGCCTAGGAATCAAGTCGTTGAACTTAAGGGTAGACGATGTTCTCTGGTGGTGGGCTTCCGGGGGATGACGTGAGAACGCCTGCTTTCTCACGATCGTTTTTGCGTAGGAAACGTTGCATCGAACTCGCAGATAGAATTACGAGGTTGCGAGCATCATAAGCGGCCAAATATCTTCATGCTGGTACTTGGGTCTCGAGTACATCTCTGAGGTTTTATAAAGCGGGATTAAAATAGCTTTTGTTTTTTTTTTTATTGAATGAATGAACAAATAAAAAATAAAAATAAAGAGTTCAAATGCACCCGCACAATTTAATAAAAATTAAGACGCGAGCGCGCTTTCGGCAACTGCCATTCTCAAGCTTTAGAGGAAGAATAACAAGAAAGAAGAGAGGATTACGGAGTTAAAGGAGACAAGAAGGAACATGACGAGACGAAAGGAGGAAGGAGAATACACAGGGACAAGATAAAACTGGAAAGAAGATGAGGTCATGGAACACGGAAATCATCAAACAAAGTCAATACACATACAAAACGAGTATTCGCACGAGACCGAGGACAATACAAAGAGTAGTAGTAAAAAGTTCAAAAAAAGTTCAAAAAAAGTTCAAAAAAGGGGGGGAGGGTCGATGGAGACACGGAACTGAAAGGTTAAGAGCTAGACAGAAATTAAACTAAATCAAATAATCAAAACAGAAATAAACACAGAAAATAAATAAATTAAAAACAGAAAAATTGAATAAATAAAAAGATACAAAAATATAAAAAACCGGAGCAAAATAAGGGTAAAATTTTGTATAAAAACGAGATCACGAACTAAAGAAGTCATTACGTTACGTTAAAATCATGAACGAGGCTGTCAATAAACTCACACTCAGGTATGAATTGATTCAGTAACAAAACATCGGGATTAGTCCCATGGCGAGCGATCTCAAGGATCTCAAGTGCCTTACGACTGCGGAACGAATTCTCGAAATGAAGGAAGGTCTCACTCCCTCTGACAAAGGAGTGACCAAACTCCAGAAGATGTGCAGCAAAGACAGATTTTTAGGCTTGTTGTTGGTAACAGCGTCAGTGTGCTCAGAAATTCTAGTATCAAATTGCCTCCCGGTCTCACCAATGTAAATAGCCGGGCAGTCAGAACAGTCCAACCGGTAAACCATGCTTTTTTGAGGGTTAGGGATGGGGTCCTTCTGCCGGCAGAGTAAGGTACCTAGTTTGTTGACATTGTAATAGGCAGGACGAAGTCCTAGAGGGCGGAGGATACGGTTAAGCTCAGAAGAGAAACTCCCAAGATATGGTAGGCGTATCCACTTATCCCTGGTCCTCAGAGAGTTCCGCGGCAAGGAAGTGGTGGCGTCCAAAGCCTTGCGCACCAATTTCCTGCGGACAACACCATCAATATCAAGCTTAATAGAATTCGCCTGGGCGATATATTTGATGGCATTCACTTCATTGCGGAAGGCCTGGGGCGTGAGAGGAATATTGAGGAGGCGGTGGATCATGCTATTGTAAGCGGCATGCTTATGAGCCATTGGGCAAGAAGAAGACGAATCGATGGCACAGTCAGTGGCAGGTTTACGGAATATAGAAAACTCATGCCTACCTCTCTCTATCGAAATGGATAAATCCAAAAAATTGATGGAACTGCCTCCAACCTCGGTGGTAGAGGATATAATGTTGAATTGGGAATTGAGGAAGGTCAAGAAATCCTGGAGGAGAGATGTAGGGCCTTTCCAAAGGCAAACAACGTCGTCAACATACCTGTACCAGTAGACTAGGTGCTGGAGCAACGCATTGCCCGAGGAAAACAGAACACTCTCATACAGGTCCATGAATACCTCAGAAATAAGAGATCCTACGGGAGATCCTATGGGGATCCCCGCGCCATCAGGGAAAACGAACATTTTCTCGTTGAATTTACAGAAATTAGGTTCCAAGCAGTTATTCAATAAGAGAAGAAACTCATCAACAAAAGGGGTGGGAACTGCAGCATCTTGCAGTTTCATTTTCATCCTCTCAAGAGTAGGTTGAAGAGGTATATGAGGGAACAAGCCAGTTACATCAAAAGATGCCAAGACGGAGCCGGGAGGCGGGGTTATCTCTTTAATCTTCTCCACTAAATCTAGAGAATTCTTGACGGAGTAGGGGGATAAGAAGTCAACACACGACTTGAACCAATAATCGAGAAACTTGGCCAGACGGTAGGTAGGGGATGAAATGAAGGAAACCACAGGGCGTATAGGTATGCCAACTTTGTGGAGTTTTGGTAGTCCATACAACCGCGGCGGAACAGGATTGGGCACTAGTATTGACTTCTTGAGTGCAGGCTTACTGATCAGGACCTTGCTATCATTAATAATCTTACGAATTTTACCAACATGGGATGAGAAATTGAAATCAACATCATGAGTGGCATTACTAGACTGCAAGAAATCCTCCACTTTGGAGTTGTAATCCTCACGTTTCATGACAGTGACTGCATTTCCTTTGTCTGCCTTGGAGATGACTAAATCATTGTCTCTGGCTTTCTTCTTAATACTACGGAGTATGGAACGGTCCTCATTACCTTATTTATAACAATATCAAGTCTACCCACTCATCTTTGTGGCACCAGAACGATCCTTTCCACATTCTACTTTCTAACCCCTCTACAACGCTAAAAGTTCAGAATTTTTCTAAAGCTCCTCTCGTCGTCTGTAGGACTCAAAATTTAAAGAAAAATATCAATTTTAGATATTGATAGAATAACAACCACGATGTACACTTGATCAAACATCTCACTCCGACCAGCTGTTGACAAGAATTTTCTTTCATACATCAGTGGAGTCGCACGGTTCAAGTGGAGCACCTCTGATTACCACACATTGTAAAAATGATGAAACTTAAGTTAGTTTCAGTATTGTTTCTGACTAGAGTCTATCGATGCTGCGGCAATTATGAATTTGAAATGAAAGAGGCCAAAACTATTCAACAAGGTAATTCCAAAAATATTACGACAAAATTTGTGGAAGGCAACTTTGTACGTTGAGAAGACTAGCTGGTTGCTTGTACGATGGTAAGAAAACATTCACGAAGACGTCGAAGATTGATTACGTCAGTTTATATTCATGGATAACTACCCGACAAAAATCAGACCCGTTTTCAGAGAAAAAATCCTGAAATATTCTCTCAAAACTTGCCTCATATTATTTTCCCCTTATTTTCAGCGAAAGGTTTTGAAGATTGGGTTCCTATAGATCCTCTCTCGGAATTGACGGACACGCAAAAAGCATCAATATGTCAAGATGCTATAGTACATGTTCTGAAAAAAGACATTTTGGTGAGGAAATTGAATTTAGAAATGAAGATCACCGGCTTTGTGGCTACGCTTTCGAATGGCGCGCCGATGGGAGGTCTGATAGCTCTGAAGTGTCCATGCGTGCCGACGCTGGTTCTGCGTTTTACGACAGCCAAAACAAACTCAATATTCATTTTAGTGCAACAGAATCAATTTCTCGCTCAAAACATCATATTTATGGAAGAAATTGTCGAGTCTATTCAACCTAGTGGTAGGTATTCATCAAATAAAGATGCATCTCAGAAAACTTAAAATTTATCACTATTTTCTTCCCTGGACTGCTCCAGAGATATTCAGGAACAACCGACTGGTAATAAAAGCGTTTCGAAAGTTCATCCAGTCGGCAAACGATTCCAAATTGGAAGTCGATCCCAAAATGCTATGGGATATGTGCGTAATCGCGAAGAAACAAATTCAGAACGATGTGACATTGGCATTTAACGACGATTGGCGCGAAAAAGTTGGAGTATTTGACGTCGTACAGCGAGGGAAAACGAAAACAGATGTACCGGCGCTAAGATGTAAATCTGCACCTGAAATGTACATAGGAGCCAGCCCACTTCCTAAATTTCAATCCGATATGTACGTAGTGATGTTGGACAAGCGTGAAATGAAGGAGGAAAGTTCAAGCGAGAATAGAAGCACTGGAGAGAGTTTTCATTCTACCGACCCTAACGCGTTCGACTGTAATCAAGGCAATTAGCTCTTCGCTAGGCGATGATCAACAATCTTTCAGAAAATTTGTACAATTTTATTTCGAACATGACGTTGGACAAATGTTATTAGAATTAATGAGTAATCTTCCTTCTCTGTCAACAGGAGAACCTATTGAATTTCTAAGGTCATTCTTTCAATGGATCTTATTTGATCAGTTCGCCCTTGGTTCCCTCACTGGTAGATCATTCACTAAAACTTCGGAGCATGTGATGTCATAAATTCAGAAAAATAGAATCCCAAGGAACGAAAATTTGACCTCTGATACCTATCCTTACTTCAAAGTTAATGATAAATTGGAAAACGCGAATCAGAAAAGTGGTCCTAGAAATTGATCAGATTTTCCAAAGATAATGAGCTTTTCGACGACTTTAAGGGCTAGTCTTCTTTTATCATTTTTCTCAAAATGCAAGAGCACTTCGTCGCCAGCAAGATGGCTACTTTCGAACTGACTTTTTTGCAAAAGCTGACTTCGCTGAGTTTCCGTTTTCAAAAGTGTACACGTGGTCAAATATTCGGGTCCGAAACGCTCTCCCACATTCTCCGACAAACACACTTGGACGATCCCTACATGTCAGGAGATACACACCACTCTTAAAAAAGACAATGACTTTAGGGGGTATTGAATTTCTTGGCGCAGGCAAAAAGATAAAGATCATGTTTCATGTCTTTTCAAAATTTCGCCCAATCAGATATGTTGTGAATAATGCGAGACAAAAATATTTGAGAGTTCCCGTTTAAGAGACCATTAGAGTGTCTTTTATGACATAAGCCTACTTTAGAATATTTTAGGCTAAGGCTTTAGAGCGGCACACTCGCTTGGTCTAGTATAAGTCTACTTTGGAATATTTCAGGCTAATGAGCTTTCTTTGTCTAGTGTAAGTCTACTTTAGTATTATTTCAGATGTTGTAAGCGGACCAGGATTGACGACTTATGACGTCACAAGCTAATAGCTTCATAATGGTTCTCGGAGTTTTCTTAGCCTAGTATAAATCTAGCCTACGTCTTTTCATTATACTAGGATAAGCTAGAAACTACCGAGGAGGGGCCTCGCACTCGCAGATTTGAGAATCACTGTCACAGTGAAACTTCCCATAAGGATGAGCCCGGAGTAAAGACATGAAACATGTCAACAAAAGGGGGAGAGGGTCCTTGCCTTTAGACAATGATCTGCCAGTTTGGAGGTAAGGCTAAAAGGTCGGTTTCAGATTACTCGCCTTGAGAAAGCTGGCGAAGACATTAGTGAGGGGGGGGGGAAGCAGTTCTCGTCTTATGGACTAGAGTCGATGAAACCCTTTAACGTGGAGACAGTAAGAAAGGAATTTTTGATTTCTTTCTTCCTAACCATCTCTTTTATTGTCAACTTGAATTCCATTCTTAACAGCCGAGTGATTAATGATCGCCAGCTCTTCCTTGTAAGCCAGGGGAGTAAGGGGGATAGAAATCAAGCGATGGACTATGTCATGGTAAGGGGCCAACTTAAGGGGGAGGAGGTAGAGAGACGCACCACGAACAGTCATTTCGGTGGTGGCGGGCTTATGAAAAATTCCACAGGTGAACTCGCCTCCGTTGATGGTGATTTCAAGGTCGCGGAAATAGAGACAATCGCCACCGACCTCCATCGAAAACTCGATAGTGGAGTAACGTTGTTAAAGAAAGCAAGATAATCCGGGATCAGTTCAATGGGGCCCACCAATACGCACAAAACGTCATCAACGTATTGGCGCTAGAGGGCAACAGGGGAAGCAGGGGATGGTCGGAGTTGACGATTTCCGACTCCAGTCTTGCCATGAAGACTTCAGAAAGAACGAAACCTAACGGTGATTTAATAGGGATACCAACACCTTAAGGAACTGGCAAATGTTGGGGGAGGGGCGACTTTGAAGAAGCCAGAGGAACTCTTCACTGAAGTCTGGAGGGACCGCTGACGCATATGAAAACTCTTTGATGCGCTCGTAGGTAGGTTTATAAAGAACACTCGGGAAGAGGCCTTCGACAGTGAAACGCTTACTGGTGGGCGGAGGGTTCTTGAGCTAGTTTTGTGACTAGGTCAATAGAATTCTCAATAGAAAAGGAAGGAGGCAGCTAACACTATGCTTGAACCATTTCTCCAATAACTTGTATAGAGGGTACGTGGGAGAAGTGGAAAACGAAACGGAGACCCCTCTTTACAAAATTTAGGAACACCGAAAATCCAAGAGGGAGAGAGGTTAGGAATGAGAAGAATTCATTGCGAATAGAGGAAGAGAGGAAAACAAACAAAGGCAAGTAAAGAAATTTATCTAAGCTCATCATCAGGACACAACTGAACCGAGAAGAGAAAAATGGAAACGAGCAGGAAAAGACTCATTCCGGCACTAAGCTGAAAATGTACGTCACAAAAACATGCTCCGTGTTGTCAAGTAATTCGCGGGCTGCATTATTTATGTGCTTCATAATCTCAATCTCGTCTAATCTGTTTAGAATCCTACCTTTCGATGAGGTGTGGAGGAGAGAGACCCTCATTTTCAAGGAGTAATGGACCGTGGCGAGAATACGCCGGGCAAAGGCAGAATTTTGCGGGTACCGAATACCGGGTTCATGCTCGCCCAAACCACCCCTCTGGCAATACACAGCACAGCAATAGCCGCAATTGATCTTTTGAGTCCCCATTTCCCGCTAGAGGGCAGAGCCGGCGCCAGACAGAATTCCATCGACCTAGTCACGAAACTAGCTCAACAAACCCTCCCCCCGCCCACCAGTAAGCGCTTCATTGTCGAAGGCTTCCCGAAAGTTCTTCATGAACCTATCTACAAACGCATCAAAGAGCTTTTACAGGAGTCCACGGTCCCTCCAGACTTCAATGAAGAATTCTTCTGGCTTCTTCAAATTCGCCCCTCCCATAACATTTGCCAGTTGAAAAACGTGATTTATAGCTTACCTCAAGGTGTTGGTTTCCCTATCAGATCACCGCTAGGTTTCCTTCTTTCCGAAGTCATGACAAGACTGGAGTCAGAAATCTTCAAATTCCAACCATTCCCTGCTCTCCCATATTGCCTTCTGGCGCCGATCCGTTGATGAAGTTTTGTGCATATTGGTGGGCTCCACTGAAATTATCCCGGATTTTCTTCATTTCCTTAACGGTTTTAGGGAATTCATAAGATCAATTGCGGCGATTGTTATATCGCCAGACAGGCAGGGCCTCTAAGGATCGTATTGGCGAGCATGAGTTCGCTATTTCCAACAACAACCCGCAAAAGTCTGTCTTTGCTCAGCCTATTCTCGCCACGGGCCATGCTTCCTCGGAAATGAGGGGCTTTTCCTCCACACCTCGCCGAAAGGCAGGATTCCAAACAGATTGGAAGAGATTGAGATCCTTAAATAATACAGCTTGCTTGCGAATTACTTGACGACACGGAGCATGTTCTAGCGGGGAACCCGATATCCATTTTGTTAGGGGATTACATCCTCCGAAAACGTCCGCGTCTGCATCCGGGTCCGGGAGTTTCTGTGAACTGCGTGACGTGACTTGACGCGTGGCGCTTTATGACGTCATCAATGACCTTGACCTACTTTAAGGACTTGAGAAAAGTTTCAACTTCCAGACGTGACGTGACGTGACGTGTGGCGCTTTATGACGTCATCAATGACCTTGACCTACTTTAAGGACTTGAGAAAAGTTTCAACTTCCAGACGTGACGTGACGTGACGTGTGGCACTTTATGACGTCATCAATGACCTTGACCTACTTTAAGGACTTGAGAAAAGTTTCAACTTCCAGACGTGACGTGACGTGACGTGTGGCACTTTATGACGTCATCAATAACCTTGACCTACCTCAAGGACATGTGAAAAATTTCAACTTCCAGACGTGACGTGACGTGTGGCGCTTTATGACGTCATCAATGACCTTGACCTACTTTAAGGACTTGAGAAAAGTTTCAACTTCCAGACGTGACGTGACGTGACGTGTGGCACTTTATGACGTCATCAATAACCTTGACCTACCTCAAGGACTTGGAAAAATTTCAACTTCCAGACGTGACGTGACATGTGGCGCTTTATGACGTCATCAATGACCTTGACCTACTTTAAAGACTTGCAAAAATTTCAACTCCCAGCCGGGAAGTTTTATGACGTTATCCATGACCTTGACCTTGACCTTGACCTACTTTAGGGACTTGGAAAAATATCAATTTCCAGCCTTCATTATACTGGCCTAGGATGCAGTATACTGAGAAGAGCCCAGCCAACTTTATTTTCTGAGGGGGCATTCTCGCGCCAACGTCATCGCGAGCGCGGGAGGTTGCCGGTTCCCCGCTGCCATTGCAAACCTGCAATGGCCTCTAATTTTTGTTTGACAGTTTCGTGACGTACATCTTCTGGTTAGTACCGAGTGAGTCTTCTCCTTCTTCTTGTTTTTCTTCTTCCCTTCTCGGTTCAGTTGCGTCCTGATGATGGTGCGTTTTATTTCGAGCTTAGATAAATTTCTATACGTACCTGTATTTGTTTTCCTCTCTTCCCAGCTCGTAAGGCCTTTTTTTTTGGAGGAAAATTTCCTTGATTTCAAGAAGAGTTTTCCTGAGAGGTTCTTTGTCAAAGAGGTACCTACTTCCATTAACGTCGCTCTAGACCTTTCGATTATAGGCCTGGATAGGAAAGTCTGGCGTGGATTCGGCATTTATTGATTCCCTTGGTCTAACACTAAAACTGTACTACCCTTGTACACTTCGGTTATCATCAGGTGGTGATCTTTGATTTTCTTTTGGAGAGAGGTCGAGGTGCGCTTCTCATCCTTCTTGAGGCACGAAACACGATTGAAATGGATGACGTTGGCCACCAGCGAGATCAGTTTATGTGTTCTATGGACTAACACCAGGGCAAGATCAGAAACCAAACTCTCTTCAGCTGGAGATTTCAAAAACGAAGGTAAGGAGCACTCAGTTCGATCCTATCGATGGCGTATTACATTTGCTCAAAATCTTTGTACGGGAGTCTCGCAATTCTTTCACGTCAGTAATTATTTCGTACCGCAATAAAAAAAAAAATACGCTTTCGTCTCAAAATCTCTCTCAAAACTTTTCTGTTTTCGCCTATACATATTATTTTTCCAGTAAGTGTAACACGATGTGATAATTGGACCAAAGTACCGTAGGAAATGCAAATTGTATTACCGCTTAAGGATGCATTCAATCAACGAGGATCTAGTTGTAACCAGTTTGTCGTCGGGACAATGCGTTCTGCCACCGGCTGTAGTACCGCTTTATTGTTCCTAATGCGTGCACACTCGTCGCACACGCGTAAAAATTCCATTGATCGCGTATTAGGTAACTCCTTCTACTATACAGACTTCCTTACTCGACATGAGATTCCCACGAACGACTTCAAACCGTTAATCGCGCGAAGAAAAAGATAAATTACTGTACCCGTTGGTTAAGCATTTTTTGCATACACTCTGTCTATACCGACCGAATTACGAGTTGTAAACAACACGGAAGGATTAGAGAAAAAAAAAAGGTGGAGGAGAAAAATTACAAGTACCGTATGTGCACTAGAAAGAAAAAAAAACAACCGACTCCACCTCAATTACCACGCTCGGACGTACATCGAAGACTAATGACTGCCCTAATGATCGTCAAGACGAGGATAACGCGTTCGCGATGACAATGCGTTCGTGCAAAAACACACTTGGATTATTTATTGTGTACGTAGAGTAAATCTATCGCAGATGAGCAACAGATATTCGAACGGATGAAAAACGCGACAGTGACCCATCTTGGATTAGAACTCGTTATGATTGTTATTCTTCGCCCCATCTGAGCGCATTGAACGATGACGAGAAAATTATACTCGATACGATTATCCTTTTTAAAATGCGTAATTATCACTCGAACGGCTGCCAATTCGCTCGTGAATCTGTCGTCAGCCCGCCAGTTTGTTTACGATCTGTTCTAGAACAATGGTCAGAGCGCCTTATTTGTGCCATTCGAGCGATTAGTAGAAGTATAGCGTACGACGCGCGGATAACGGAGATGTGGTTTCAGCGCTGTCCTCTTTTTTGTTCTCTCGAAAAAGTACAGGAAAAGTCACGATGTTTTCACGTCTCTGCAATTTGCGGCCTCTTTATTTAATGCCTTTTTCAGGACTACGACTGTTTGCTGGTGTGCTCTCTGATCTCGAAACTTTCGGAGCTTTTATGGTTGGACGAGATTTCATTACTAAACTCGATCTAGACCTTTATTACCTGCTGGACAACCAACAAAGTTCTTTATAGTCTGACATACGTATCTCCAACATACGAACACTCAACAGCTGTACTTCAGCCTCATAACTTGTAAAACCTCGTCACAGATAGAAATCACATTCATAATCAGAGCCTTTTGTGCGATCTCGGAATCTCTCCCGCGCCACAATTACAAGGGAGAAAGAAGACAACGACACGCTCTCGAAATTTCATAGTACCAGAAATAAGTATTCCAGTCTGCGAAAAAAGACGTTAACAGAGGCGGCTTTTGTAAAGCTTGCTCTTCTTTACTTCCAATAGGAAGTCCATTGCACGTCCAAGATTGAAATCATATAAAAAGAAAGGAACGCAGCAAAGTTCATTCGTCGAGAGTTGAGCTCCTTAACCAGTGTTAATGAATTTCCATCAAAAGCCGCTTCATTCTTCAATATCACCATCTGACAAGATTCATAATTCATGAGATATCGAACAATAAAATTGTAGGAAAGAGAGAGAGAGATATTTTAATGCAGGGTCGGTTCCGTTCATGAACGACATTCGCCTTCTTTTTCAAAATTGGTAGACGCACAAGAGGAGTCGTTCGTTCTTGTGACGTCACATTCACTGATAAAACTGATTCAAGTAAGCAAAAATGCCTAAACATTTTGCCTTCAAACAGAATGTAAAAAAAAAAAGGGAAAAAAACGAACGACGTTCACGTTCATCTTGATTCAGTGAACAAAAAGCAAAACTTGGTCATACTTGCAACGTTAAATTTACAAACAAATATGATTCAGAGAAAGCAAAAATACCCCAACATTTAGCTTCTGATCAAAATTTAGGAAAATTTGACAGAAAAATGAACGTTGTTCACAAATTGAAAATTATTTTGTTGAACAAATAACAGGGGTTACCCATTTCTGTAATTTCAAGTTCACTAATGATACGATTCGAAGGCAGTGACGTAGATAAGGGGGGGGATTAGGGGAATATACCTCCCATCATAATTACGGGGAACCCACGATCCATTTTGTTAGGGGATTACATCCTAAGAGAACGTCCGCGTCCGGGAGTTTCTGTGAACTGCGTGACGTGACGTGACGTGTGGCGTTTTATGACGTCATCAATGACATTGACCTTGACCTACTTTGGGCATTTGAAAAAATTTCAATTTCCACCGGGAGTTTCTGTGAACTGCGTGACGTGACGTGTGGCGCTTTATGACGTCATCAATGACCTTGACCTATTTTAGGGACTTGGATAAATTTCAACTTCTAGCCGGGATGCTTTATGACGTCATCGATGCCCTTGACCTTGACCTACTTTAGGGACGGAAAAATTTCAACTTCCAGCTGGGATGCTTCATGACGTGATCAATGCCCTTGACCTTCTTCCAGAGACTTGGGAAAATTTCAACTTCCATCTTTCATTATATCAGGTCTAGCATCCAGTATACTGAGAAGAGTCCAGCCAACTCATTTTCTGAGGGGGCATTTTCGCGCCAACGTGATCGCGAGAGCGGGAGGTTGCGGGTTCCCCGCTGCCATTGCAAACCTGCAATGGCCTCCAATGTTTTGAATGTCTTTTTTTCCGTTCAATGCAGTGATTTTGTCTACTTTTTGCGTAAATTAGGAAATATTATAGGAAATATTTCCCTCATGGAAGAAATTCCCCCCCCCCCTCCTTCCAATGAGAAAACCGTATCTACACCACTGTTCAAAGGAGTTGAATGTGCCTTATTATTAAGCTTTCAAAGAAAAGAAAAAAAAAAAAAACACGAACGGCGTTCACGCGTTTAGTTCAATTTGAGAAATAAACAGCAGAAGTTACGATTTCTGTGACGTCACTATCACTGATAACAATAATTTGAAGGAGACGAAAGTGACTCAAAACTTAGCTTTTTGAACGTCAATGAAAGGAAATTCAAAATTGAGTGAAAAACAAAAGTGATGCAGCCAGCTGAAATTCAAAAGCCAGAAGCTAAATTTTTAATAATAAGAACGAAGCTGGAAGCTAGGATGCTTGGTCCTCGAAAAAGATAATTTTTTAAGAATAAATTTTACGTACAATATGGATTTCTTGCGATCAAGGGAAAGGTACCTTAAATACGAGTACGAGAGATGCCTTTCTCCTGCTCGTTATGGGCTGAAACCGCCGCGTTCCGTAATATTAAGCCGATCAAGAGAAAAGTACCTCAGCTACGTTTATCAGAGATACCTTTCTCCTGATTGTTCTTAATAGATCAATTGAAATCCGCAGAAATATGTTTTGAGGTCTTACAAAAAATGACGGTTATGAAGTTTTGATACTATCACCTGGCAGCCCAGGCTGGAAGCCAGCTTCATTTAAACCTTCCTCAGCCAAAATAGGCCAAAAAAGTCAAAAGTCAAGAGCCAAATTTTTGAAAGTTAAAAGCTTAAGCTAAAAGCCAAAGCTGAAATTTTCGGCTGCCATACCCTGGTAAAGAATATCCAAAGTTGTGCATTTCTGTAACGTCGTATCCACAAATAATACTAATTACAAAAGTTCTCCAATATTGATCTTTTGAACATAATTCGCGTGATTTGTCACAAGAGAAACTCCCTAGAGCGCATCCAGGAACTAATCAGCGTTCAGAAGAACTTTGTCCAGCTTGTTCAAAACAGAGAAACTGCATTCATCAGTTTTCCTACGCTTAGGAGAGTTCCCTAGTGAGACTTTCAAGAAAACAAGAAAAAATGATCTTGAATTTGGGGAACAAACGACAAAAATTGTTAACTCTGGTAACGTCCAGGGCTGAGAACCGGAGCCAATACTGCTACGGAAACCGGTTCCCCACCCGTATTTTGAGGACGCTGGAACCAAAATCCAAAGGAACCGGATCCAGATTCGAGTTCTGGAACCAAAAAGAACCAGATCCTAGACTTGGGTTCTGAAACCGGTACCAAAAAGAAACGGGATCCAAGATTTGAGTTCTGGAATCAGAAATAAAAGGAACCGGGTCCTAGATTTGGGTTCTAAAATAGGAATTAGAAAAAATTATATTCTGGATTTGGGTTCCGGAACCGGAATCGAAACCTACACTACAGAGATACTGGATCCCACAATATTCAGTGCAAGAACCTTAATAACCTTTGGGGAACAACCGGTAAAAATTGTTCACTTTGGTAATGTCTACAGCTGAAAACCGGAACCAACACTGCTACGGAAATCGGTTCTCCCCCCATATTTCAAGGACGCTGGAGCCAAAACCCAGAAGAACCGGATCCAGATTTGACTTCTGGAACCGAAAGGAAGCGGATCCTAGATTTGGGCTCTAGAACAGGAACCAGAAAGAATAAGATCGTGGATTTGGGTTCTGGAACTGGAACTCACAGAGGTACTGGATCCTACAATTTAGTGCAAGAACCTTCATAAGCAGAACCGATAAAAAAAATGAAAAACTGTTCTCAACCCTGGTAACGTCACATCCACTGATATCAATGATTCAAAAGAAGCAATAAACAAGTAGCAAATAAATGAACGGCGTTCACGTTTATCTTCAATTCAATAAACTGAAGGTAGAAATCGTTCATTTCTGTCGCGTCACATTCCTCAATAACAATGATATAAAGAAGGCAAGAAACAAATAAAAGAAAAATGGCTAAAGACTAAACGGCGTTCACGTTCGTCGTCAATCCAATGAACGGACGGACGGTTCAAGTTGTTCATTTTTGCAATGGCGTCACATTCCTTGATCAGTAATTCAAATGAGGCAATAAAAAAAAAAAGAAAATCTGCGAAACAATGAACGGTGGTGGCGTTCAGGTTTATTTTAGATTCAATGAACAAAAGGTAGAGGTCGTTCTTCGTAACGTCACATTCCTTAATAAGAGTGATTTAAAGAAGGCAAGAAACAAGAATCGAAGGAAAATGACAAGAGACTGAACGGCGTTCATTTTCGTCTTCGATTCAATGAACGAACGCTTGAAGTCATTCATTTTTGTAACGTAACATTCCTTAAAAACAGAGCGACTCGAACAAAAAAGCAAAAGGAAAACTGGCGAAAGAATTTCTGAGCCATGCTGTCACTATGAAAACTTGAGCTATATTTCTCCTCTTGATATAGCCAAGCTTCAAACAACATTAGCTAGGCCCAGAAGAGGACTTGAGACTAGGACTGTTCAATTTGAACTCTCTTCTCCTTTATAAACTAGGCTCAAGCTTGGTCAATTGTCAAGAAAAAATATAAGTTAAAGAAGGACGTGACATCATCAATGTACTTTGGTAACTAAAAAGAGATAGAGTGGAGACATGGAAAAATGACAAGCATGAAGGTATGACATCACCAGAGCTGGAAATCGTCTTCAGGGGTACCTTGCTCGTCTCATTGGACGTAAATGATGCTGAAATATGGGTAGAACCCCGGGACGAGTGAATACAGTTGTTTTGAAAAGCATTCTCTCTCAGTTACTGATGTCACTCGAGTCAGAGATCGATCAACTCCTCTGACCTAGCTATACCCTTTCGATTTCTCAAAACCATAAAAAAGCGTGAGACCGAAAACATTTCATGAAACGTGCATCTAGACGAAATTACTTCTGCTACAAGGTCATCTATTTTCTCGGAATGAGTCTGAATTTAGGAACATGCATTCATTGTACATCGCAAACGAGAATCAACTAAATTTTACAACCAATTCTTTTTCATGAACCTAAGAAAGTCATACAAACGTGCTCACGCCTTATCGTGAAAATAAATCATGAAAATTTGTTTGACAATGTAACGAGTACGTCGCGGAATTTGGTACTCGGGAGACAATTTATGCTCAGTATAATTCTTGGCAGTGGGTTAAAACAAGTTTACATAAGTACCATTAGTTTTATATAGAATTAAAATGCATCATACAATCGCTGCATGTCGCCTGCAATAATGTACAAATTGAATTTTCACAGAGAATACATCAACTACGACCTTCAAACGATTCAAGAGGGCTTCATCAATTTCACAACACTTTTATCAAAAAGAAGTCGCTCTATCTGGACATGCATCATCAATTATCCTTAACGATCGCGAAGAAATAATAATTCAAAATTAGAAACTTGCACTCGCGCTTTCGTCAACCCTTTTCCTCGTGCTGAAATAAATTTTGTTTTTTCAATACCTAATGGTTCTCTCTGCAGCGGTGTAATAGACCACTCCTTCTGTTCAAAAATGAGCTCTCACCGCCTGGGTCAGATGAAACTGGTAAGCCTTTTCTACTGCCACCACTCCTAGACGCCAATAAATTGGACAAGGCGATACACGGATCTGAAGTCAAGCCAGGAATAGAAGATATTCAGAACTCTGCCGGATATTTGACGGCCAATCGAACCACCAAATCACTTACATTTTTAGTTCATTGCAAAAACTCATATCACCAAACACCGCTCGTACTATGGTTACAAGGAGGTCTCGAGCGGCTTATTCAGCGAAACTGGACGGAGGAAGGCCTAGAAAAACGAGTTCACGCTTGGACGACCGACAACTTCAATACTCTTATCTTGAGCTTACGAACATTCAATTGTTCCTGAAGAGGACAACCAGCCTCAAGACCATATGACGTCTTCAGTATTTGGGAGCAAATCACCTCTTCCTCTTAAAATGACATGTTCGAGTAGTATTCCTGAACGTTTCCTCGTACTTGCATGGCTTCAACTTACCTCAATATCAAATATATCGAGTTTTCTTAATTTCTCTAAAATGTGGACCTTTCATCCAAACTCAGGTTGGGTCCGTTCTAGAGGAGAGAAAGACTTTGAATGAAGACTACACTCGGACATCCTTTCCAAGCCTCTTGAAGTTAACACAAAAGATGAATAATTAAATAAGGTCGATATGAAATGATTTGGGTGGATGATTTGCGACTCTGAAGTACAACAACTTATCTCTTCAGGTTGGTATTTGGGCGAGGAAATCTCCAACTAAAACAAACTCATTGAGCATTGCTTGGAGGATCGGAATGGATTAAATGACGTCATTGTTTGCGAACAGCAATTCAACGATAGTTGTTTACTCACCTAAGATACCCGTGTATAAATTTTTCTAAGCCAATTAAAAAGTAGAATAATGGAGGAAATCTCACCTGAAACATAGAAAAAAAAAACATGATCATTATTAATGAATCAATTTAAATTAGTTTATTGTTGACAAACAATTTCGATAAGTGGGCATAAACAGAAGGAGTCACACATAAATTGAGATGAAAAATTTAGAGGCAAATTCAGGTTTGCAATGGCAGCAGGGAACACGTAACCTCCCGCGTTTGCAATCACGCTGACGCGAAAATGCCCTCCCAGCGAATGAATTGGCTGGGCTCTTCTCAGTATACTGTATACTAGGCCTGATTTAATGAAGGCTGGAAGTTGAAATTTCTCCAAGTCCCTAAAGTAGGCCATGGTCATTGATGACATCATAAAGCGTCACACGTCACGTCACGTCGAGTCACGTCACGTCACGCCACAAGTAGGTGAGTAAACCAAAGGAGCAAATCAAGAGGAGTGAGGGGGAGGGAAAGAGGTGACGAGGCGCATGGGGAAGGGAGTATTGCGGGCTGGTAGTTCAAGTATAGCATAAGGGTAGCATAAGGGGAGGAGGAGGAGCTGGGAGGAAAGTCCAGCAGGAGAAGTGATTGGCAATTGAGTGAGCAGGGGGTAGATCAGGATGTAAGGGACCTGGCAACAAGTGGCGCACTGCGTACAGAAAAGGAGGCCAGGGTATGGGTGATCATGAGCTGTGGAGGGCAGTCAGTAGGGTAGGTGAAGATCGAGGGGAGGGGTGGCTGCTCGGCCATGGGGAGAGTGGGAGGAGGAAGGGGGTCTCTTTCTGGCGTGAAGGTAGTAAGAATAGGGCAGCCCTTGCAAAATTTTGGGAGCAGCAGACTAGCAAGTGGCGCACTACTTACAGAGAAAGGAAGTTCTGCTTGGCCAGGCGAGGGTAGCCAAGGGGGAGGGTGCCCCATTTTCGAGGAAAGGTGGCCTGCCAGCCAGGGATGGGGGAATGGGCAATGCGGGAGGAGAAAGAGTGGGAGGAGCAATGAATCCAGCCAGCAAGTGGCGCTCAGCCTACAGAGAAAGAAGGCTGGAGTTAGGGATATGTTGGGAGCCTCCACAATCTTGTAGAGTGATAGGTCGGAAGAGAGTCAAAAGGGAAGGAGATGACCTTGATAGGAGAGCGGGTCAAGTGCTAAGCAAGTGGCGCGCTGCGTACAGGGAAAGAAAGTACTTGGCCAATGGTCCAATTTCTCTTTTCCTCCCAAAGGAGTGATCAGTAAGTGGATGCAACATCCTAGGTTAATCCTAGCTCTGCGGTTCAGCTGGTGTGGAAATCTGGCACTTGCATCCATTCCCTGCAGACAACCTCTTCCCTAGCGGAACATACAAGGCCCCCCTTTGAGTCAGTTGCATGTAATTGCCACGGTAAGGCAGCTGACAGTCGCAGCAATTGGGGAACGTGGTAGGGACGTGCAGGTATAGGGAACTCGCATTAGCTGGGGCTGGCCGAACGAATCTATCGAAAGAATGGTTAGTCAGTTCCTAGATTTTTGCAACCCAATCTGCTTGGACATTGACCCCTCGGCTGAGGGGGGGATGGCCGAGGAAGGGAGATAACGTCGCGTCACCTTAAGGGAAGACTAGCCAGGCTGGCAAGCTTGGCGGAAGGAAGGAAGAGAAGGCTAGGGACAGGGCTGAACCCGCCCATCCAAGAGGCTTTGGCCGGATGGAGAAGGTAGGTGCTCCATATTCCAGGCCGAGTCAAAAGCTTGTCTTCATACACGGGCACACGTAGATCTCACGAGAGCAGTTGGGCAGCCAGCTGTTAGTGCAAGCAGCTGCCTGAACTCCGGCTTCAGGGGGGAACTCAGTCAAATGACAGTGCAGCTAGGGCTGATGAGGGCCGGGAGAAATCCTGGTGGGCTTGAGGGGTATTGCGCCACTTGTGGCCCGTGCCCTGTGGCTCGGAGGGAGGTAGTTGACAGGAGCGTCCGTAGGGAGGTCTAATTGGCGCTGAGTCTGGGGAAAATTACCTCAGAGGCCAAGAAGATGCAGCACCTGGAGCTGGGTGAGGTTGCGTAGGCACTTGGTGGGTGAGGTTAGGTTAGGTTAGGAGCCGAGTCGCGGAGGTTTTAGTGGTGTAGTACCTTTTTCCTCCATGCACCGAAAAAAAAAAAGTCAAGTCAAGTCAAGTCAAGTCACGTCACGTCACGTCACATCACGCACTTCACAGAAACTCCCCGACGCGGACGTGGACATTTTCTGAGGATGTAATCCCCCTAACAAAGTGGATAGCGAGTTCTCCGCTAAAAAAGGTCCTGCAATGGCAAGTTCCCATCGCGGAGCGCATCAACGATAGCAGTATCCAAACACGTAGACATGCTTCTTGTTCCGATGTGCAGCCGATTTGTCGCGAATAAAAAAGAAGATAACGAGAAAACTCGATCTCTGTTCGAAAAACGGCGTTGAGTTCAGCGTGAAAAGAACTTCAAGAATCAGAGAAAAAAATTTTAATTCTTCAGTAGTGCTACAAAACAACCGCAGCAGGATAAAAATGGCCAATGTGCCCTGCATCTTCTTGACTTGGTGCGTCTTCCTTATACCACCAAAAAACCAAGAACATATTCTACTAGTGGTGCGCCACGCTTCAGATAGAATGAGAGTTGTATGTCCTGGTCCCTCCCGGACGCTGTCATGGAACAATCCGAATGTAACATTCTGATAGACTTTTCCTTTCACCACAGGGAAATGACAATACGAAAAAAATCGATCACGAAGAATGATTATCCGTACAATGGGAACTTGTGTCCAACTTTATGGATAAATCATCACTCGGATCAGTTTCTATCACACTTAATAAGAGTTCTTTCTCGATGATCACGCAAAGAAATTACTCCTGTAATCGATACGCTGCTCGATGGCTTCTCAGTAAAATTGCTCCAACCTTTCAATTTCCATTCGTCATTGTTTTAAATGCGATTGTTTGCGGTTTTTTCTACTCATTTTATTTGGCACATCGTGTGAAAGTATCGAATTCTATTTGCGGAAGCATCGCGTGTTTTTATTGCTCGTACAAATCGATTATTCAGTACATTTGATTTCCCATCGCACCGCTCGACAAGAGTGATTTTCCATAGACTCGCTAAAAAATGAAACGCTCTATCTTTACTGCGTCGATAGTGAAATTGTTGTTTCGCATGGCACGCAACAATAAAGAGGCTGTGAAAAACTCGTGAAAGCAGTCTTCCTCGGTCTTTTCTTCGGAAAATTGATTCGGACAATAACAATTTAAAATTTTTCGAATAATCTCCCGCGATCTCGAAAGTGTTTTGCAAAATAAAAAGGATGAAAGGAGTTGAAGCGCGGTAAAAATGACGATAAAATCCAAAGCCCGTCTTATGAACATCGCAATTTCTCATTTTGCCGCTCCACCATTCCCTTCGCTCTTTTTCTTGTCATCGCTCGATAATACTTTACGGCTTAATAAAGAACCATCAAGTCGAATGAACGAAAGGGAAAAAATGCGGAACTAAGTGGACATTAAAGAGACTCTCATCGTCTCGCAGAGAAAGAAGGGCGAACGCTAAAGGATACGTCTGAGCGAGTAATTCCGTTTTTTGTTGTTTTCGGGGGGATTGAATATGAATAAGGCACGTTTTCATATATTCTGCCTTGAAAAATGAAAGAAAACAAAGAACCAAGAGTGTAGACTTTTTTCAAACGTGAAAAAGGTACCGCGAGATCGTTGTATATAAGGCACGCCGTCTCTTGAGATACGGGAGGAAGGAAAAAAGAAAGAATATTGCAGACTTGAGCAAAAATTTCCGGTGCAAGAGTTGGGGTTGAGTTGGTAATTAGTTGCTGAGCTGTGAGTTTGAAAAGAAAAACTCGCCTTGTTCGAAAGTTTTCGCGATTTTGTAATTTTACTGCGTATACTCCACAACACGAGTATGCTTTGTACATTTCTTTCATTTCGATAAAATTTGAAATTTTTCCCCGACCTTTTCAATGGAAGATGAAAAGCAGTGCACGAAATGCACACAAGGAGTGCTCTACCGTAAATCTAGTCGGCAGTTCAAAGTCTGAATTCTATTTCTTGCCACCCACTTTAGAGGTATGGAATAATAACGAGGACAGAGTATATGATTTTTGAGACACAGTTACGGAGGTTTGAAGCGTATACACCGAGACATGAACTCACGAGTTTCGGCACCTTTTGTAATTGACTATCAAAAGGTCTTTCCAAAAATTATTGCGTATTCTAAAGAAAAATATGGCAGACTTTCACGACAAGCAAGAATTTCAACTAGAAGGGAAAATAAGGGAGTAATTCGTGGAAAACAGCGGCGATTCCTCGTCATTTCAAAAAATGCAATGGCCACTTCCTCGAAGAAGATTTCTTTCATTTTCGACGGTTCAATTGAAGTCCACTTTTTATTGAGATTCTTTGACAACAATGATCATAATGTATGCTACTAAAAGTGAAAGGAGAAGAAGAGACGCTGATGGATACATTCCGGGAGAAACTGCTTGAAGCCATTGGAGATATGGCAACAGATAGGACGCCACATCGACAGACTAGAGTGCTGATTCTGGGAATTGAAAAGTCCACGGATAGGGAAGATAATATCCTGGCCCAAATGCCAGCTGGCACAGGTGCCAAGCTTGTGGATCTGCAGCCAATGGGAAACGGGTGCCAGATGGCTAAGGTTGAGCTGCCCATTGCAGCAGCCCTCCAGCTAATCAGGAAGGGCAAGATCGAGGTTGGATGGAGCACTTGGCGTGTGAAATCCCTAGAGAAGGCAAGGTCTACGCAGCGATGCTATAAATGCCTCCAGGAGGAGCACGTAGCAGCTGCCTGCACTAATCCAGCGATTGGTAGCGTTTGCTACAGATGTGGCAAAGAGGGGCACCAAATCCGAGACTGCAAGGGGGAACCTAAGTGTCCCATCTGCCGCCGGATTGAAGGTCACGCTGCAAACCACATTTTGGGGAGCACAGGGTGCAGGTAGAAAACTCAAGTAAGACCAATGACAGGTGCGCTATCCTTCCTACAGGTTAACCTGCAGAATTGTATTCTTGCGCAAGATCTCCTGTGGCAATTTGTAGCCGAGAGCTAGGGGAACACACGTTGTGATTGCCAGCGAATTCTAAAACATGGAAGGAGAACAAGGATGGTGCACAGACCGTACTGGCTTAGCAGCCATTGGTGTTTGCCTAGAGTGTCCAATTGCCCCGGGAGAGGTTGAGAGAGAGGAGGGGGGAGGGGAATGTTGCTGTGAAGATCTATAGAAGGAAGAAATAAAGCACATGGACGTTTACACGTCCATGTGCTTTATTTCTTCCTTCTATAGATTACGATGACGAGTACATTCGAAAGCCAAATCCTCTTCATTGCTGTGAAGATGCCAGACATGGTTGTCTACAGTTGCTACTTCTCATCAAATCGCCCACTCCCGGAGTTTGAGGACTTTCTAAGCAAGCTGGACCAGACGGTGAGGTGAGAAGTTCATTGTGGCAGGCGATTTTAATGCCTGGTCAGAGTAATGGGGTTCTGGCCGAACTGACATCCGTGGGTATGCCTTGAGGGAGTGGATTGCCTACAATCGACTAGAAACGGCCAAGGTGGGCAACACTCCTACCCGAGTGCATCAAGGATACGGATCCATTATTGACGTCACCTTTGCTTCAGAGAGTCTAGCCCGAAAAATAGAAGGCTGGGCGGCACTGGATAAGGTGCTTTCTGGGAGCGACCATCGGTTTAACAACTTTTCCATCCACCGGGAAGTTGAGGTCGCTGCACCACAAAAGCTGGTAAGAAAATGGGCAGTTAGGAAGCTGAATAGTGACCGTTTGAAAGATACTTACCTTGTTCTCACCTGGGAACAAGGAGGAGAGCAAGAAGAGAACGCGGAAGTGGCAGAAGCGGGAATGATAAAGACTGTCACCAGAGCATGCCATGCAGCCATGCCCAGGCAAGGGCCACCAAAGAAGAGGAGAGCTGTTTACTGGTGGACCAATAATATTGCCGAGTTGAGTGAGGAGTGCAACCATCAGCGCCGGATTGCGAAATGGCCGAGGAAGACCCATTTGGCAAGCCTGACTAGATTGTGCTGAAGAAGCTGAAGAGCCTCTCAGCAATGAGCTGAAAGGAGCCGAATGTTGTGGGACAAATCATTGACGGATTGTTCCAGCAACACCCACCAACAATGGTGACATTACCGATAGTAGAAGAGGATGGTATATCCCTCGTAAGTAACAAGGAGGTGGATGCAGCAGTCAATAGACTGCGGGGTAAGTATTGGAAGGCTCCAGGCCCGGATGAGATTCCAAATCCAGTCCGGAGCGCCATACACTCAATTAACCCAGCACTGCTTGTTGATACATTCAATGCGGCAGTTGATGGGGGACTGTTCCTTGTGCGATGGAAGAAAGCCAGGCCAACGCTGAAACAGGCCTGCCATCCTCTTATCGCCCACTTTGTCTGCTGGACAATGTTGGGAAACTCCTGAAGAGAGAGATAGCCACTCGACTGGAGAGCTATCTGGAGGAAAGAGATGTAATCTCTAGTAACCAGAGCGGTTTTCAAACTGGACGATGCACATCAGATGCTAGGATCCGACTGGAGAGGATAGCCGAGTCAGCGATTGCTACGCGTCAGTTTTGCGCAGCCGTCAGCCTCGATATTAGAAATGCGTTCGATTCGATTCCTTGGGAGAGGATCTTGGAAGCCTTCAAGGACGCAGCAAAGCCCACATACCTGCTCAGGATGATCAGCAGCTATCTCAGCTGCCGAGAAATCCAAGAAAAGACGTCTGCTGGTACAATGGAGCGCCCCATTACTTGCGGGGTACCGCTGGGATCGGTCCTTGGGCCGCTGTTGTTGTGCTTCGCATTTAATGGGATATTTAAGGTGAAGCTGCCGCCGGGTGTTAAACTCATCTGCTATACAGATGACACACTGGTGGTATGCACTGCTGAGAGGATTGTAGCGGTGGAGAGCAGGGTAAACCACCCCCCAGAGGAAGTGACCCGTTGGATCGAGCCGGCTGGACTTGAACTTGCAGCTAGTAAGACGGAGGCCATTTTGTTCACGACCCGTCGGAAGTTCGATCTACCCGCCTTTCGCCTGCAAGGTGTGGAATTTGAGACCAAGAAGAAGATGAACTACCTGGACATCTGATTTGACTCGACGCTGAGCTTCAGGCACCATTTCCTGATGGCAGCGGAAAAGGCAGGCCGGGTAGTTGGTTACGTACGCCGCCTGATGAGGAACCTAAGAGGACCCAGAGAGGCAAGAAGAAGGATCATGATGAGCAACGCCTTATCGATCCTTCTATATGATGCACCAGTATGGGCCGACTCCATGAAGATACCATACGAGAGATGGTCAAGATCCAACGAAGAGCTGCGCTGAGGTGTGTTACTGCCTACCGCACTGTCTCGACGGAGGCTCTTTGCGTATTAGCACGTTCACCACCAATCGAGCTCCTTGCTGAGGAGAGAGCGGTGGTGTTCAGAGCAAAAAAGACGACGACGACCAACCGTGAAGCTCTACGGGTTAAGCAGGAGGCCAGGCGTTCCTTGCTTGAGAAATGGAAAGTACGAATGGCCCAGAGTGAGCTGTACAAGTGGATAACCGGTGTGCTAATACGCGACCTTGATGAGTGGATGAACCGACACCATGGCCAACGAAACTTTCACCTGACGCAGGTATCGCGACCATGGCTGCTTTAACGAGTACCTTCATGAGAAGTTAAGGAAAGTTGAGCAGGCATGGTGTTCGCACTGCGATCAAGGGCGGGATGACGAACCAGAGCACACCTTATTTGAGTGCGAGGCTTGGAGGCGTGAGCGGGACAAGCTTAGTCGGTCTCTTCAAGAGATCGGGGTAGATGAAGCGCTTGACCCGAGTAGCCTGGTATCCACCATGCTACGTTCCAAAGAAGCACGGAACCAGGTGTCTGCATTTGCACCCACCGTCATGAAGGAGAAGATGGACCGGGAATGGAATAGGCAAATGCAGAACCACGCTATGGCCTACTCGACACCTGTGTACCATCAACAACCAGAGTTGCAGGAAGACGAGGACGTCGATCATCCGTGAAGGTAGAAGAAGATGAAGAAACTCCAACAGCAATTTACTATATCTTAAGGTGATGTTGTTGTTGTGTGTTTCTTGTGTTTTTTCTGCGTGCCAGTGGGGCTTTGCAGTTTGGCTGTTGCCGAAGTAACTTGGCGGTTGCCAAACAGAAGAGGGGGTTTGCCGAGGAAATTCTTCCAACACTGAAGTTATACCCGGAAGAGTCGATTCCGGTACTGGAAGAAACAAAATCAAATGCATAAGTAACCTGTACCCACTCCACTATGGAGAACGGGGTGGCGCTGCACATGCGGCATAAGCGAGTCCATATAGTGAAACAAATTCAAATTGATTGAAGGAAAAATTACAGAAATCCCCTGAAAATTGATTCACATTTTCATCGCTTTGAGATCATTATTGACTGAGAAGGAGCCATTTGTTCTTTAGGCTTGAAAATGATTCCGCAGCCCACATAGGTGAGCCGAACGGTCTATTTTTTCAAATTTCAAATCTTTTTTACGGGGACAACATTTTTGCAACCAAGTCCGTTTTCCTCTTGTACTCGGCTGGCGCCTCCTGAATTTAAAGGAGAGGCGTTATTCGATTTATTTTGACATTCCGTACTTTCAAACTTGAATGAAAAGCTACGTAATTGCTGTATTCTCGTGATGCATACTTCTCTTTTTCATATCGTTGAGCTGGGCTGAAGAAGTCTTGGAATATATCATTGGACGCTTTCGTACCTACTTTTTGAACAACAATCTTATTTTCCAGCGCATTCCATTCGTATGCACGATATTGTAAACTTTCTTGCGAGTTCTTAGAAACGTAAGGTTTCTCTGTTCCGGAAGAAACTGTACAAATTAACAAAATAAACACGTTTCCATCTAATTAAGGTAAACTTCGAAGCTTACTTACGATTAAAGACGAAAGAAGCCGTCGAAATGTACCAAAGAGCCGAATGCAGCACGAAATTTTTTATGAAGACCCACAAAACAAGACGTCCACCATACAGGCGATGGCTAGACGATATTCCTTTCCTTCGTTTAAAAACCCGAGAAGAGAACACCATCATGCGATATCGAAGACTTTTGAATTACCACGATGTACGCATTCACAAGTTCTTCGGCTCTTTCTTCCTTTCTGGTAATTGGATATCGTGCTCCGACGAATTCGAAGTACGGTAATAAATATGTATACCAGTATATGTTTTGAAATGTATACATGCCATATTCTACATCCATAGAATCGTACACACACAATCGTGTCAAACGTTGCTCCATCAATACCCGTACGTATTTCGTGGTACCCTAAATAAAGTACAAACGTTAATCTGCGTACTAATACTCGTATATCGACGAGATTTTCCAATGTCGAATAAAAGAGGATGCGTACGTGTTTCTCAATACTTCGTTTCCTTCTCCGACTTTTCAATAGCGCGAAATTACCGAGTACCTAGAAATGCAGCGCGCACTTCGTTCGTGCTCGAATTAATACTCGAGGGAAAAAAAATAGATTTGTACTCGACCGAATGGATTTGCCAAAAGAAAGAACGAGGAGATGACTTACATATTTTTCGACGCGTACAGCAAATTATTTAGACGCACCTCATCTTCGCGCGAGATATACGAATCGAAGGTAATTTTCTGTAAGTGGGTGTGATGTCGGTATTTGTCGCCGCGTTCTAAATTTTCTTGCACGTCCGTAGCATAACGCATCGTATTTATTTTCCATGACAATACCATGTATGTAAGTCGAAATTTGCCGCTCTTCCGGGTAAATCGCGTTTAACGCGACAATGCATGAAATTCGAATGATTATACATTCGACTGTTCTATACTCTTTTTTTTTCTTGTTGTGAATCGCGGCCAGCAAATCGAATTTATCCCCGGAGTATTCTACGCTACAAAATCAATGCAATTTGCAGTTTCTGCTACTAGCCACCCTTTTTTTTTTTAGATACTTTTATTAGCTAGCAGAGAATTGTTGCGTAATGCAATGTGAAGCACTCTGGAGTTTTGAAAATAGACGAGTAGCGATAAACGGAAAGAACTAAGGCGGTATCGAATTTTCGCTTTGAAACACCCCAATTTTTCTGACAGATCAAATGATATCGATTGAGGAGCGTAGAGAGGGAGAGGGAATGAGGCAAATCCATCACAAAAGCTCTTGCTGCGGTACCATTATTTTGCAACGGAGCTGACACAGTTCAATCACCTACATTCTTCTTACATTCACTCACAAGTGGAACGTGAACATTTGCGACAGTTCTATAACAATATGAACAAGAAATTTTGATCTCGTTTCCTTATTTCGTTATCGCTTCTTTTGACTTTTCAAGGTTTTTACCGGCACTTCACCATACCAATAGGAAACCGCGAATGCGAACTCTCACCCCCTCCCGGGTGATCGGTCCAAAAGCTTGCGGGTTTCCCAGTCAAAGCATACAGTATATTAGGCTATACTAGCTTTGAACTAGGCTTGATTAGATTACACCTATGCATGCTACACTAGCTTATACTCGCTTTAGACGGCTGTGCAGCGACGCCCGCCCTCCGTGGTGGAGTACGTAATGGAGAAGAGTGACTACAGAAAAAAAATGGACTTGTACATTCCGGAGAATGGATACCAAGTGCTGAAGAAACCGATCCAGAAATACCAGAATGGGCTGAAAGTTGGAAGAGAACGACGTCCTTGGCAGTAAACAATCTCAACGGACCACGTGAAAATCACTTCTTTCAGGAATGTTCCATCTCTCCAAGGACTATGGTAAGTGCGTCGCACTTACAGGCATGACGTATCAAATGAATGAATATTCCTAAGCGTCATCCTCTGATCTTTTTTACTTGCATGAATTCAAAGTAGAAACCAGGAAAATAATGGATGATTTTCTTTAAAAAGAAACCTTGGATGCACGTTCACGATCAATCATCACCCTCCCACTGTTAACTCACAACAGTAGACGATCCTCTACTCGTATTGCCTGGCTTATAAATTCCAATTTTTAGCGGGAAACCCGCTATCCCTTTTGTTAGGAGGATTACATCCTCAGAAAACGTCCGCGTCCGGGAGTTTCTGTGAACTGCATGACGTGACGCTCTATGACGTCATCAATGACCTTGACCTACTTCAGGGACTTGGAAAAATTTCACCACAAATGGGAAATCCTGTGAACTGCGTGACGTGACGTGTGATGCTTTATGACGTCATCATTGACCTTGACCTGATGACCTTGACCTACTTTAGAGACTTCGAAAAATTTCATCCCGTCCGGAAAATCCTGTGGACTGCGTGACGTGACGTGACGTGTGACGCTTTATGACGTCCTCATTGAACTTGACCTACTTTAGGTACTTGGAAAAATTTCACCGCACATGGAAAATCCTGTGAACTGCGTGACGTGATGTGTGACGCTTTATGACGTCATCACTGACCTTGACCTGATGACCTTGACCTACTTTAGGGAATTAGGAAAATTTCATCCCGTCCGGGGAATCCTGTGGATTGCGTGACGTGACGTGTGACGGTTTATGACGTCATAATTGACCTTGACCTACTTTAGGAACTTGAGGGAAAACTTCGATCTCCAGCATTCATTATATCAGGCCTAATAAACAGTATACTGAGAAGAGCCTCGCCAACTCGTTTGCTGAGGGGGGATTTTCGCGCGAACGTGATTGCGAGCGCGTTCAACTTATTACGTCATCACTTTCAAGACTCGGAAACTAGGCTACATATGATAGGAGGAGGACTTGAGACAAATTACAGGCTGCGAGCGAGGTTGATGACGTCACGGAGAGGGACTTGGAAAAATTTCGACCCTCTAGCCATATGATAGGTAGGATTCGAATCTCAAGTTTTCCCCTTGATAATGGACTTGGAAAATTTTCGAGAAAAATTTTTTATACCTTGGTGGTGATTCTGCTGGTCTAATGGACTCGGGACAATTGCATTACTGCAATGGCATCTAATTTTTGAAGGATTGTCCCTTCATCTTGGGAAAGGATTCTTTGACCTCGTGCAAGTGCACAGCTCCCAGTAACAAAGTCTGTACCGCTGCGACTTGAGAAAAGGGGAAAATAAAGATTATAAAGTAGAGAAAGTGAATGTCAGTAATGCACCTTATTTGGCCCGAACATTGACTATTGATTCCACGCGGTCTATTGCGGTAGCAGTCATGGCTTACCCTATCAAAAAAAGTTGCCGTTTTTCCGCGGCGTTTAGGCGCTTGTAGTGAAAAATTCCGCCGCGAAACAGAGCGTAGGGATTTTTTTTGCGGCGTTCTGCTGCGCAACGTTCTTCATTTTCAGCCTCACTTGCCGCTGAACGTGGCAGGATCTTCTTGCTGCTGAACGCGACTTGTAAAAATGACGCAGCGCTCTGCGGCGAATTGGTTGTATTCAGGTGCTTAAAGCAGCAGAATTAATTTAGCTACTATACCCTCCTTATCAAATTACGTAGCGTTTTGCCGCTCATCAACTTATTTTGGTGCTGAATGCGGCACTGTATACATTGCTGCTTAACGCGCCACAGTATAAAAACTGCGGCTTTAGGTGGCAAAATAATTTTCATCATCTTTTATTTCTTAGCTTGACGCTATGACGCGACGTAAGGCTTCTAATTGAAACATTTTTCAACATTTAAGAGTTATTGGTCGATTTGAAGTTAACCAATAACTAAAAATTGGAAGATCATTTTGACCAATAACCAATAACCAAGAAAATTTGGGAGATCATTTGACCAACAAGCGTTGATTGAGAAAAAACTTTGGGAAAAAATAACTTTAAATGTAGTAAAAATGTGACGAATGAACGTATTTTGCGTTATTTTTGCTCTAGTACAAGATAGTAGTTTTTGCTGAATTCTTTTGTTTCAACTGTAGTGAAAATTTTTAAAAGAGTGTCATTTGTAACAATTTTACTACAGTTTGGAGTAATTTTTCAAGTTTTTTCTCGGTGTTTGACTCATATGTATTGTATATTACTCTATAGCCGTTCCCCTCAAGTATATTCGACCGCCCGTCATTGACCTTGCAACTAGGAGCAATTTTGTACCTTTGACTTATAGTGTGATTTGGAAATAGCTGCGCAGTATACGAGAAAGCTATAAAAGAGGAACAAAAAACTTAGCTATCTCGTTACCGAAGACATTTTGGAAACAAAAAACAAAATGGGCAGCTATTTCTATCAAGCCTGAGGGACTACAAAGTGTGCCACCAAAGAATAAGAGAAGTTGGAACCTCCCTCTTTCAAGGACGTACAAAGAACTTTTGGGGATATGAACCATACCTATATTTAATTTTACTCAGAAATTTTTAAAAATTCAATTGTTGAGATCACCGGTAAATTTTTGTTTTTGTCCTGATTTAGTTTGTCCAAGGGGTCTTCGCTTCCCTTTTTTTCTGGGTGAAAAAGTGTCGGCCGTCATTAGTATTTCATTTGTTTTTATTCTGAAAATGAGATATGGTGTTTCCAAAAACCTTAATCAACCTTTGTTTCAAAAATTCACATTTTCTCAAACAATTTTTTCATAATTTTACGCTCATTTTTCAATTATCGAAACATTTTAATTCTTTATTCGTTTAATTTTATCTTCTTTGTTTATTTATTCATTTATTGTCGACATTCTTCAAACTTTTCCAAAAAATTCTTGTTTGCCTATTGTGTGTATTTTTGAACTACCTATATAAATCCATTTCGTTCCTAGTGGTTCCATCAATTTCATTTTCATTCCAATTGTACCTCTATCATTCTCATTCAGATACTGGTACTACATAAATTATTGAAATCTTGCAATGTGTTTTCAGTTTTCAAAATTCAGTATTTTAAACGTTGAGTAATTTGTTAAGTATCTTTTTTTTTTTTTTTAAGAAAATTAAATACCTACGCAAGCATTTCAAATTTTCAGTTCTTATTTCATTCCCTCCCCTTAATAAAGATGCTCCTTGCATAGCCTTAGTTTTTCAATCTTTTTTTTGTCAGATTCAGCATTCAATATATAAATTTTAAGTGGAAACGGAACTTTGCCCTCTTGAAACTTAGGCCTACTTCTGAACTGAATAGTCCATCGATTCCGAAAAAAAATGATTAAAAATCTATAAATACAACAAATCTACTAAAATTACCTACCATGAAGAAAATACCTATCCCTGTTAGCACTTAGCGCATTACCAGTCTCGAACTTTCAAAGCCGTACTAAATAATGAATTAAAATTTTTTTTTTGTTGGTTTTTTTTTTTTTTTATCAAGTTTATGACAAAATTTTGATGGATTCTTGAAATCAAATTTCAAAGTTTTAATGGTGAGACCACCACAATTCTGTTAATTTAATCAGAGAGAGAGAGAGAGAGAAAGAAAGAGAGGAAAAAAATAATGAAGAGTAAAAAATAAACAAACATTTCGATCTATCTATAGCGCGCATTGTAGGAAACCACGAAATTCAGCGCCTGTCCGCCAGACGTACGGTGGCGTAGCGGTTAGGGACATAGATTAGGATAGGTTTCAAGTAGGATAGGACAGGATCTAGCCCCTCTCGACCTCGATGTCACAGAATTCTAAGCTATTCACTCACGATTTTTTTTTTCTTCTAATTTTTCTTTTTTTAATTATAAAAAAAATTTACGCGGTTCTTGAAATTTATTTCGTAATTATTTTAATACGATGATCAAGGTACGTATTATACGCGCGCCGTATCATGCGTGCGGCGGAATACAGCAGAAAATTGTCCGCCGCAAAAAGGAGCGGATAACAGCAGAAAAATATTCAGCCGCGCAAAACACTACGCGACGCAACGCGGCGCAGAGCAGCGCACAAGAATCTGCCGCTAAAAATTAGGGGGTCACACGCTCCGTAGCGTTTCGCGGCGTAATTCAAGATGCTTTCAGCGCCTCAAAATACGCCGATATTTTTTTGATAGGGTACCCCGCTTCTGCGGAAAAAATTGGAGAAATTCACTCGAAATTAAATTTTGGGAATGTTCGACCTTTCCGAGGATTATGGTATTGAACTATACAGTGCTTGCAGACATGGCGCATCACATGAATGAATATTCCTAGGTGCTACCCCCAGATTTATTTAGTTACAGAGTTCAAATTTTTGCTGTTTGTAAAAACAATGGGGAGTGATGGATTTCTTTTCAAAATGATAACATAGATGCACGTTCACAATCGATCGCCGTCCTCTCACTGCTACCACACGGCAAGAGACAATCCTCTTCTAATATTGCCCCCTTATCTTGGGAAAGGATTTTAACGGGGATCCTGTCTTATGGGTTAACGGACACTAGGCGCCGTCCGGCGGACTTGGAGCTCAGAAAAAGGCACTGTTTGGCAGAAAGTGGGACTTGATCTAGGATGCCAGATCTACGGATTTTTAGTCCTCAAAAAAGATACGGGTTTTTCTTTTTTTATAGGTAGATTTTACGTACAATATGAATTTCTTGCGATCTAGAGAAAGGTACCTTAAACACCAGTACGAGAGATACTTTTCTCCTGCTTCTTATAGGTTGGTACTCCATAGTTCTGTAATACTGTTCGATCAAGGGAAAAGTACCTCAGCTACATCTATGAGAGGTACCTTTCTCCTCTTTGTTATTAATAGATCAATCAACGTCATAGAAATCTGTTTTTAGGTCCTACAAAAAATGGCGGATACGGATTTTCGATACTATCATCTGGCAGCACTGGACTTGACTTTTCACGCTCATGACTTCCATAAAATAGGTTCCCTGTTTGCCTCAATTAACAACGGTAATAAGGGCGACCCCGAGCAGCTCAGTTGATGGGCTACGAGCTTTTCGCCATCTTGTGAAAGTGCATCGCTCCCGGTAACGCAATTTGTGCCGCTGCGACTCGAGAAAAAAGAAAATTGAAGATTTTAGAGTAAACAAAGTGAATTTCAGGGGTACGTATTATTCGGCCCGAACGTTGACTATTGGTGCGAGGCGGTCTATTGCGGTGGCGGTCATACCTTTCCCCGCTATTGATAAAAAAAAAATTATGAAAATTCACTAAAAATTGATTTTTTAATAATGTTCTCCCTGGGAGGACTATGGCATTAAAGTAAGTTGTACTTGAAGATATGCTGTATCAAATGAATGAATAACGCCCATTTATTCTTGTTATAGCTAGAAACGAGGGGAAATAATGAATGATTTGCTTTGGAAAAAAAATACTGTAGATGGAAGTCCACATTTTCTAAAACGTCTCCCAAGTTTCATCACTTTGCGATCATTATTGCCCCAGATACAGCCATTTGGATTTTAGGCCCTAAAAATACCTTTGCAGCCTATATAGGTGACCAAATTTTTGGTTTTCCTACATTATCGATTGCGGCGCGTGGCTCGGTTGGACATTTTGTTGATAATCTTGTACTTGGAACGCTTGATGGTTGAAGACATCAGTTATTGAAATTATATGAGAATTATGAAGGAAAATGAACAGCGATTGAATGCAACATAAATTGTTTAGTAACTGAAAAAATTTCATGTCAAGTCAAAACAGAGGACGCGAACTTGAAGCCTTCGTTCTAGAAAATATCTTCCGACAAGGAGCGAAGGACTTGAGTGTTCGGCTATTTCGCTTGCCTTCAACTCGCGTCGTTACTCAAAACGTCGCATTCGCTCCTTGCCTTCGCCTTCCATGAGAACTTTCCCCTGCTTCAGTAACACATGGAGGGATCGCCGTTCTCCCATCGCGGGCTCACAACAGAAGTAATATTCTCTGTACCATTCCCTTCCATTGGCAAAACACAGCGAGAATTTTCGCGTCTTCTCAAGCTTCGATCATAGGCGGATCGATCACCGTCTTCTTGCCGCTAGCTCATGGCTCTCCGTGTATTACCTTTTTTCGAAGTATTGTCCCCTTACCTCGAGAAGGGATTTTTCCACTTCGGGCAAAAGCACGGCTCCGCGAATTGAGTGAAAAGGAAAAAAAAAACATTAAAAGTAAAGAAATTACTAGACCCCAACATTGACTATTGATTCCAGGCGGTCTTACGCGGTAGCAGTCGTAGCTCACCCCGCTATTAATGAAAAAATTATAGAAATTCACCAAAATTGACTTTTTGGAAATGTTCTACCTCACCGAGAGCTATGGAATTGAAGTATGTTGTACTTGCAGGCTCGGCGCATCAAATGAATGATTATTCCCAGATGCCACCTCCCTGATTGATTTAGTCAAATCAGTCCAAAATTCTACCCTTGCAAAAGAGTGGGGAAAATAATGCATGATTTTCTTTGAAAAAAATACCGTGGATGAACGTTCACATGAGTCTAAAATGCCTCCCACGCTCTATCGTTTTACGATCGTTGTTGGCTGAGGTACTGCCATTTGAATATTATGCCTGAAAATGATTTTGCAGCCCATATGTGCGACCAATTTTTTTGAATTCCGAGTTTCCTCACAGGGAACAACATTTTCACGTACATTTGGAATATTTTTTCCTTTTAGCCAGCTACAGCAGCCTTTGTAACTCAATTGCAAGCCGAACGATGTTCTTCGGCCGCGGGTAGTTTTTCCTCTCTCTCTTCAATGGACAGTGCTAGAACTTTATTCAACTTTCGCACAGATAGAACAGCCTGTTACACTTTTTCCACACTCGAGGTCGTGATGAAATTTTTGCAAAAGTATATTAACCAACAATTTTAAATACTCCACATACCTCGTTCGAAGTTATGCCAACTATCTTCCTGTTCGTATCACATCGAATGCCGGGTGATCATTCTGCACGCTGAAACTCTTCGGTTCGTTCGCCCCAAACACAAAACCACATTGACCTCAACGCGTGCGGACGAAGAGGAAACAGACAGCAACCTGAAAAATACGAACGTTGTTGTATAAATACTCGCCGCCTACACAATAGCCTTTTTCATACACCGGGTAAATAATATACAATTTATGAAAATTCGAACAGAGTAAAAAGGCACCGCGCCGGTCCGCCGCTACACGTCGCATAATATAGTGACATATTATCATCCATCGTTTAATTCTACCCTCTCTTTTTTATAGCACAAAAACACACACAGGCATAAAGGAAACGGTACACATAGCGCTGCACTGTGTTTTAAATTCCGTATTATTATTATACAGTAAGACAGGGCATAATAAATGAATTTCATTAACCGAGTATATAAAAGCTCGTTCTCTGTGGCATTTTCTATGACTATAGAGCACCGGGTACGAGAGACTTTTCGTCCGTCGTAATAAAAGATATTCGTATCTGCGGTGAATATTAAGGCCTGTCCAGCAGTGCGGCGCGCACGCTGAGTTTTTCTTCTTTCATTCCGACCATTATTTAGCGTCTGGTTTGCCTTCTGTACGCGCGTTCGAGGGTACAGATAAGATCGCGAACAATCAACCGTCTCATCTCGTATGCTCCGAAAACAAACATTCACGAACCGAAAAAAAATACGATAATTAGGTTGTCTCGGGCAACTCCGGTGTATAGAGCAGTCCTGGACAATTTAATGCAGCCTCGAGAATAATATAAACGAAGAGCGCACGTAGACTTCGGTCAACGACACCCGGAATTACGTAATTTTGCGAACGTTATCAAGAAGAGAGAATTACAGACGCTTTATCATTCCATTACTTTTTTCTGGGGTAGTTCTGCATGAAAAATTGGGGAATGAGATCTAGTTTTTGTGAAGGTAAAACAGGCAATCATTATCTTACCCAACATTAAGCGTGATGTATATGTTTCGCAATACGTTTTTCCATCCTGACCAGTTGTAAGCAGTCGTAGCCTACGATACTCTCAACCTTCTAATAATGTTAGGCGGCCTTTGTCGAATGACGATCTGTTCCTTTTTTCGCATTGAATCTGATCTTGTTGTGCGCGCTCGAGGTTGAATCCTACGGGATGAATGCCAATAAGTTCAGAAGGTAGGACCTTAAAGAATTTTGAACTTATGACAGTATCAGGGCTGCCAGATCTACGGATTTTTCGACGGACTTTGCGTTCAATACGGAATTTTTTGTGCTCAGGAGAAAAGTACCTTTTAGTCATTCATAAGAGAGATGCTTTTCTCCTAGTCTTTATAGGCCGATACCGCAGTCTGTCTTAACACTGAGTCGATCAAGGGAAAAATACCTCAGTTATTCGTCGGAGAGATACCTTTCTCCTGATTGTTACTGATCCGTAGAAATTTGGTTTCAGGTCTTAGGAAAAATAGCGGATACGGATTTTTGATAGTATCATCTAACAGCACTACAGTATGGAAAGGGTGGGGAGGGGTGTAATTGTGGGTTCGAAAGAGCAAAGGTTCTGATTTAGTGAAGGACAAATCTCGATCACAAATATTGTCACCTACAACTTCATCGTGCAGTCCTCGTTGCTAGAAATCGTTGTATCCACGGGTTTTAAATGTTTATTCCAACGTTTTTGAATAACTATTTTTTTCTTGCACTATTTTTGTCATTTTATTTTCATCTTCATTCGTAACGAACGCCAGCTCAACGCTAACTACCCCTAAACACAGAAAAAAGATCCAACACCTTTCTCACGCTGATTCTTTCTTTCACACGCCCTATAAAACAGCCTCGGCCAAAAGCGTTCACGCATGGTTCACGCGTTCGTCAGTCTTCGCGAAGCCGGACCTGGCTTCAAGTCCAGCTTCTCGACCGCTTCTCTCTGGACTATTACTGCCTTTTTTTTTTTTTTTGGCTCAACCACGCTTTTCCTACACGTCATGTCCTCTAATCGCCTCACTTCTTTGGTAGCTTAGCTTCCACTCCTGCTTTCCTTAACGGTTAACCAGCTTCTCTAGCTCCGTTTTTTTCTCCCTCGGCTTCACCTGCCCTCTTACTCGGTTGTTATTCGCGGAAACCGTGGGTGTAACCTCGTCTCTCGACTTCTTAGCTCTTTGTAGGCCTTCCTTTACCTATACTTTGCTATTCTCCAGGGAAACCACAGGATTGACCTGCTCTGGGTCATACCGGCTCCCAGATCCTCACCTAATGTATTCACCTGAATGGTCAAAAAAACATAAAGGTCCTAGTGTATTCTAACACATCGTCACCACCCTGAAGCTTTGGCGGTTCATCTGTCCCTATGCTTCTCCATGTGTCCTGGTCCTCGGCGATCCGTACAGCCATACTCAGGCTTTGGCCTGTGTGCTGTTCCACTTGGTCAATCCAACGTCTTGAAGACCTTTCTCGTTTCCGCTTTCCTTCAACCTTCTTCTAGACGACCAGTTTCTCCTAACTCTCTCTCTCTGCCTCCGTACAATGTGGCCAAAGAACTGCATCATCCTCTGGGAGCATATTGTTGATAATCGCGTTCTCACTTTTAGGGTGTTGAGAATCGAGGCATTGGTTTTCTTCCTCGTCTATGATATGTGCATATGCGACGGTATGCCCACACATCTCAGAGGCATCATAATTCTCTTTCGATCTGCGATCTTGACGGTCCATATCTCGGCCGCCTACAGGAAGACTGGGAGCACCAGCGTTTTAGAAAGTTTCAGTTTTGTTCCCCGAGTAATCGAGCGGTTCTTCTACATCGTCGTTCGGGAACAATTCTCCTCCTTATCTCCGCCGTCGATCCGCCCTCGCTCAGGTGTAAAAAATGATCGACTATTTCGTATTCCGATGGTGTTATGGTGGCGGGCAATGTGTTGCCCAGATCAACGACCATCATTTTCGTTCGTCTTGGCCCTGTTGATGGTTAGGCCTAGCTTTCCACTATCTTCTTCCACTTGTTTCAACAGATCGACAATCTCCGACGGCAAGCGTTCGATCACTTACAGTTTTTCCACCGATTCTTACTCCACCGTTCCAGCCTTTGAGGGCACGGCGTATGATATATTCACCGTAAGGTGCAACTCTGTCTCACCTTTCTGGCAAGGTCAAAAGGGTCAGATTCTCCTTCTTGCAGTTTAACCACTGCGCGTACAAGTTTCTAAGAAGAGCGACTAAATGTTCTGGTCAAGAATCCTCCAGAGGGTTTTACACTTTACACAGTCGAATGCTTTGTTATAGCCCATAAAGCAGCCCGGCATTTCTCGATCAGCTGCCTCACATTGAATATCGGCCCGCGCGTGCCTCTTCCTTTTACAAAGCCAGCCTGCCCAGGTGGGATTTGCTCATCCATAAAGTGCCTTATTCTCTGGTGAATGACATTTAGAAGAACTTGGCTTGGGTGATGGTTTGATAGTTTTGACAGCTCTCTGATTTTCCCTTTTTGTTGGGGAGGGGGGAGGGGGATATATGTATCGATTTTGTCCAGTCAGATGGCCACGAGCTCTTATCCCAGATTTCCGTACGTATCTCATGTATTATCTACAGATATTTCTCCAGCGACCCGGAGCATCTCCGCAGTGACCATATCTGCACCTGCAGCCCGGCAATTCTTGAGTTTCTGTACAGCGTTTGAGATTTCGCCTCTGAGTATTGGCGGTTCTCGTTTTTCTGGCAGCTTCTCGGTATCATTGTCGATAGTCTTCTGCATTCGCAACTTGCCTGCGCACCCTTCATCTTCAGGTCTCTTCGCTTCTTTACTAGACCGACAGTTTCATCCAATATCCATCCTTTGCTTCTTGTGTTTCTCAACCGGCCTTTCACCACAGCTTCTGCCGCCTCGTTTATCCCCGTTTTTATGTTTATCGATTTCTCTTCCAGGGAGCCAGGTTTTTCCCGTAGTCTTGTTTTTATCTCGTTCTTCATGGCATTTAGCTCTTTCTTTGTTTCAATTCGGGGCGGTCTTACATTTCTCTTTGTCCGCACCGCCAGTTTCAGCCTTAGGCACATGCACAGCATCTGGTGATTGGATCCACAATCTGTCCCCGGTACCGTCTCCATGTTTCTAACGCTGGACTTCCATCTTTGGGTGACCAAGCTATAGCTGATCTGGTTCCGAGATTTATCGTCTGGCGAGGTCCATGTATATAGCCTACGTGTATGGTGTTCAAAATTGCCAGGCAGAATTCAAAATAGGCGATCTCTGTTCTCAACCGTACCCCTAGGCCATGCTGTCCTGTTATTCCGGACTGGGCTTCCGCCTCTCCGATTTTTGCATTGAAGTCTCCTTAGACAGTGTTGAGGTTGCCTTTTGGCAGCCGTTCCAGTTTCAACTACAACACTTGGTAAAACTCCTCTCTTTCATCATCTGCTGCTTCTGTCAGCGGAGCATCCGAATAATATTGAGCTTGATTGGTCTGGCTATCGGAAGTCATATTATTGACAGAACGCAAGTAGAGTCGACAGAGCAACCTGCTCTTGACAAAGGTAGACAAAGACAACTCAGTAATTGTGTCGGCAAAGGACGACTACAGGGAAAAAGTGGTCTCGTACATTCCACAGAATGGATATCGAGAGCTGAAGAAACCGATCCAGAAATACCAAAGGGGACTGAAAAACGTATTAAAAGAGAACAATGTTCTTGACAAGGTGTGGATATCGAGACTCAGACGATACTGAAGTACCTGACGCTCTGGGTTTGATTGCAAGGTCAGTTTTCGCCAGGCGGAGACAGCTCCCAGGATTGTGACACTTTTGTCCCATTTAACCTCGAACCAAGGAGGACCAAGAGAAGCTATAAGGCGCAATCTCAGTCCTTTTTTAAAGAGTCCCAGTGTGGGCCGGTCCATGAAGATTGAGTATAGATTGCCTCACGCAGAGAAACCTAGTTCATACTAAAATCCATTTACGGGTAATTTAAACCTTGATTCAGGCCCGGTTATACTGTATCAGGCAAGCCGAACATCTTCAAGCTAGCGGGCCACTTTGAGTAAGATAAGAAATGAGGCGGGCCAATTTTTCTAGTTTGTCTACTTTTTCAACACAGTGCGCGGGCCGTAGGTTCGGCACGCCTGTACTATGATTATGCAAAAACTGGAACTCGAACTCGCAGATTTCTGGATACGATCGGTTCTAGGTTCTATCAAAGGGTCAACTCCGACTCGCGGATTTCAATTAGTAGAATGGGAGTGGTTAGAAACATTACAAATGTCAAAAACTCGTAAGAATGGCCTCTTGTTCTCCAATAATGTGCGTTGCCAGTCTCTTGACAGCTTGATAGATGCAGGTCATATTCTATCACAGTCTCGTGACACAAAATGAAACAAAGAAATGAAAAATTCCAGTATTACGAAATGAAATTACCTACATGGAATTTACGATGATGTATACACTCTTCTATGTACGAATTCGTGACTCTCTGGTCGCGATTAAAATTTGCGAATTCGTCCACTCGCAGTTGGGGGTGGGCGCGAAATAGCCAGCCAGTACAGCAGAACAGTGTATTTTGTAAGTATAATTTACGCATGTCGTATTCTTTTCTCCGAGTAAAATCCAATTAACTTTTGCTGGCATTTATTGCGGCGGCAGCTCGCTGTTGCGGCGAATTACAAGAGTATAAAAATGTCGTATTAATGACTCCGAAATAGTATTGTCGCGTAGTGCATAAAACGAATTACAATGAAACGATATTATTATTCTCTGTGTGTTTTCTCGGCTACGTTTCGTTCAACTGATGGAAAAGTAGAGTAGCGTACGTGATAACTGCTACAGCGTAAAAAGGAGAAAAGTTTCTTCCGTTTCGAGACTGACTGTCGTCGAGTTCTTTAGAGAAGTGCGAAAAGCAAATATTTGAAAAACTACTTGTTTTTGACACTGAAACAGCTAAAAGCTTGAACGAGTATTGTTGAAGGAACGTGAAACGTTTTTCGTTCATTCGTATTGACTTGAATTCTTTTTAAATCAAAGGACGCGGTACATTGGATACTGGAATCGGGCTTAAGAATATAGCCGAGACGCAGCTGCCAACCTCCACATAATTCAATGCCAAGGGAGATCATATTGGAAATCGTTATAGACGCAGCATTGCCCGCATACCTGTCTAGGATGATCAGCGAGTATTTTCAACGGTCGAGAAATCCGAACAAAGACATCTGCTGGTACAGTGAAGCGACCAATTATTCGTGGAGTGCCACAAGGGTCGGTCCTTGGGCCGCTATTCAACATGAAGCTACTACCAGGCGTCAAACACGGATGATACACTGGTGGTATGCACTATACCGTAAAAACGTTGGCAAAAGAGGGTAGAGTAGATTAGGCCCTAGAGGCAGTCGTGCATTGATTCGAGTCGGCCAGTCTAGAACTTGCAGTAGGACACACGAACGATTCGCCCGCGAGGTGTGGAAATCACGATTAACTGAGCTTCAGACTCCATTTCCTGATGGCAGCAGAAAAGGTAAGCAGGATAGTGATCGACCTGAGCTATCTGATGATCACCCTGAGTAGGTTTAGGAAAGCAAGAAGAAGGATCATGATGAGTACCGGATTGTCGATACTCTTATACGGTGTCTAAGTAACGGTCGAATCCATAACGATAGTCAACAGAAGGAAGAACCAACGGAGAGTTGTGCAAAGGTGTGTTAATGCTTACCCTCCAGTCTGAAGGAGGCATCCCTGTACTCTTTGTTCGAAATTTCGACCTCCTTTCTCTACCAGCACTGAAAAAGAAGTCCGACCCAATCACAATATCTCCACCACCTCAGCTTCCGTGTCCAAATCCTTAAGACCATTAATGGGCCTCTATTTAGAAATGCTTCTTCTCTGCTTTTTCAAAAATTATCCTCATGAGTTGGAGGTTCTCTAATTTGCGAGCTAAGAGTTATAAATTTGGCGGAAAAGGCTGTCGACGTGTACAAATACTCGAACGGTACGACGATACGCAGAGCAGAAATTACGTTCGCGATATTTCATTCGAATTCTGGCGCATCCAGTTCGTTCCACAGAGTAATGTCAATAGCGCAGTGGAATTTTTAATTTGAGCGCGTAGAAACGGCGATTTCCGGCATTTTATCTTCGAAAGGAACGAACGCGACTGACTGAAATTTATTGCGAAATATCCACGCTCGTGCACATTTTGCGCACAGAAGGAGTAGGAATTGCGATACCAACAAGCATGATTTAATTTTGATTTATAAATCGACTTCTGTATACTCGTTACACTGGTACTACACAGACATCAAACGACATCGTACCCACATGTAGAACTGCATAAATACATAATACACTCCACATGTATCTAGATGTTACAGCGCTTCAGATGTACCAAGAACTTGAAGATATTTTATCTTTATTTATATTACACGCTCGTCGACAACATTACAGTTGTACGATATTTATTTTATCGACTCGGTCGGCTAAGAGCGAATCTAGACCAACACAGAAGTGCATACGGAAATACAATCGTACTGGTCGAGGTATCCGTCGATTCTTCAAAGAGTGAGATGCTACTCGATGCATTCGGAAATCCACGTAAAAGCCCCGCACTATGCAAATATCCGTGTTATCCGGTCGTGGTACACGGTGTTGGCGTATTTATTACCGAGAATCGCGAATTTAAGGCGATGGATGACGGAATCAGGTCGTTCGCGTAAGTAGAATGAAGGCCCAGTTATCCACGCATGAGATAATAAATGCAGTCGGTGCTCGCGTTTTTATTTATTCCGTTCGTTCCCGTGATCTTTACCCAGGCGCAATAAATAAACAAGAAGCGATCTGCTTAGCGTCGTGTGACCGTCCTCTTCGATGAGCAATGCCCGTTTTCTTGATCGTATCAGGATAATCAATTCGGGTTGGTTTGGTGTCTTCGTAAGCGGTATAACCGCGGGTTTGAAATAGGTGAATCGGTCTCTTGAGTTATCGTTTGTAAAACTAAAAGGAAGAGTTCTAGCATTTTTTTGGCGGAGCGATCAACAAATTTACGTTGTTATCTATATGGTATATATTTACCTAATTTTCCGTCGGGTGGGTCATGGTCGAAATTAAAGCGAATTTATCCAAGAGATACACGTAGCAGTCTTGCGGAGGTACGCGGCGCGACATGCTCTACGACCCACAACTTGAGACGCGTTGCGCCGATGCTTCAACCGCGGGCTGCTTCACGCATTTCGCGTACAGTCCTCCTATCATATCATAGCTTGCAGGTCAAAATTTTTCGAAGTTCCTCTTCTATCATCATCTTTAGAGACACTTTTTTGAAAACGATGACGTCAAGAGAGTTGGCCAGCAACAAAGGAAGAAATAAGAATAGAGTCAACTGAGGGGGGGGGGAGGACTGGTTTTCTCCTCCAGTTCTGGACAGGTACTGACGGAAAAATTGGACCGGAAATTCACCAACGACTTATACAACTCGTCAGTGTCGTATTTAGAAATTTTTCTGAGGAAAGGTCCTGAAAATTTTCAAAGACGAAGTAGCACTAAGAGAAAGTTTGCGGTAATTTATTAATTTCAGACTTGACAAACGTATGTTCCAATCCCTCTAGGGAGGCGGACCTGATACCCCCTCATAAATACGCCACTGCCACTCGTCGAGGACCTTGGGCAACTTTGCAGTAGAGGGGTGCAAAGAACATCATCTAAGTAGCGTACCTGTGCCAATTCTAAACATGACTCAGCAACACCTGGTAAAAGAAATCAAGTTCAAACTTCGACATGAAAACTTCGGAGATGAAGGAGCCTAAAGAGGACCCAATAGGGATCCCTACTTCCAGGGCCGTAGTCGGAGGGTAGCGAGTAGCTATTACCGCTTCAGGCCTCACGTTACTGTAGGCCTCACGCCGGCGAGGAGAAAAAAATTTTAAATTATCTAAATTGTAAAAAAACCTCATGTGAAAATCTTGCTTTAGGTCTCAAAGATTCGAGTGACGACGCTGAGCTCGAGTGTCAGTCTTGAGTCCAAGGCTCGAATCTCCGTCTCGAGTCTCAATCTTGAGCCTCAAGCTCGAGTGTCAGTCTCAAGTGTCAGTCTTGAGTCTCAGCCTCAAGCTCAAGTTTCAGTCTCAAGGGTCAGTCTTGAGTCTCAGGTTCGAGTCTCAAGCTCCAGTCTCCGTCTCGAGTGTCAGTCTCAAGTCTCAATCTTGAGCCTCGAGCTAGAGTATTAGTTCCAAGTCTCAAACTCGAACAGTCTTGAGTAGGGCTGGAGTCTCAAGCTCCAGTCCCCGTCTCGAGTTTTGGTCCCGAGTGTAAGTCTCGATTCTCAAGCTCGAGTCTCCGTCTCGAGTTTTAGTCCCGAGTGTCAGTCTCGAGTCTCAATCTTGAGCCTCAAGCTCGAGTATCAGTCTTGAGTCTCAGGCTCGAGTCTCAGTCTCGAGTGTCTGTCTTGAGTCTCGGCCTCAAGCTCAAGTCCTTGTCTCAAGTGTCTGTCTGGAATCTCAGGTTCGAGTCTCAAGCTCCAGTTTCAGCCTCGATATTCGAGCTCAAATTGCGAGCTTGAGTCTCAGTCTCAAATCTCAAGCCTCAGTCCCAAGTCTTAAGCTCAAGTTTTAGTCTCGACTCTCATTCCTGAGTGCCAGTCTCAAGTCTCAAACGTAAGTCTCAATCTTGAATCTCAGTCTTGAGTCTAGGGCTCGCGTCTCAAGCTCCAGTCTCGACTCTCAGCCTCGATTCTCAAGCTCGCATCTCCGTCTCGAGTCTCAATCTTAAGCCTCAAGCTCAAGTCTAAGTCTCAAGTCTAAGTCTCAAGTGTCTGTCTTGAGTCTCAGGTTCGAGTCTCAAGCTCCAGTCTCCGTCTCGAGTTTTGGTGCCGAGTGTCAGTCTCAAGTCTCAATCTTGAGCCCCAAGCTGGAGTATCAGTCTTGAGTCTCAGGCTCGAGTCTCAGGCTCGAGTCTCAGTTTCGAGTGTCTGTCTTCTTGAGTCTCAGCCTCAAGCTCAAGTCTATGTCTCAAGTGTCTGTCTTGAGTCTCAGGTTCGAGTCTCAAGCTCCAGTATCCGTCTCGAGTTTTGGTCCCGAGTGTCAGTCTCGACTCTCAAGCTCGAGTCTCCGTCTCGAGTGTCAGTCTCAAGTCTCAATCTTGAGCCTTAAGCTCGAGTATCAGTCTTAAGTCTCAATCTTGAGGCCCAAGCTGGAGTATCAGTCTTGAGTCCCAGGCTCGAGTCTCAAGCTCCAGTCTCGACTCTCAGCCTCAATTCTCAAGCTTGCATCTCCGTCTCGAGTCTCAGGCTCGAGTCTCAGTCTCGAGTGTCTGTCTTCTTGAGTCTCAGCCTCAAGCTCAAGTCTATGCCTCAAGTGTTTGTCTTGAGTCTCAGTCTCAGCCTCAAGCTCAAGTTTCAGTCTCGAGTCTCAGTCCTGAGTGCCAGTCTCAAGTCGCAAGCGCGAGTTTTAGGCTCGAATTTCAGTTTCGAGCCTCAAGCTCGAGTCTCAAACGTAAGTTTCAATCTCGAGTCTCAGTCTTGAGTCTAAGGTTCGAGTCTCAAGCTCCAGTCTCGAGTCTCAGCCTTGATTCTCAAGTTCGCATCACCGTCTCGAGCCTCAAGCTCGAGTATCAGTCTTGAGTCTGAGTAACAAGCTGAAGTCTATGTCTCGAGTGTCAGTCTTGAGTCTCAGGTTCGATTTTCAAGCTCCAGTCTCAGCCTCGATTTCCGAGCTCAAATTGCGAGCTCGAGTCTCAGTCTCAGCCTCAAGTTCAAGTTTCAGTCTCGAGTCTCAGTCCTGAGTGCCAGTCTCAAGTCTCAAGCGCGAGTTTTAGGCTCGAATTTCAGTCTCGAGCCTCAAGCTCGAGTCTCAAACGTAAGTCCCAGTCTTGAGTATCAAGTCTCAGTTTCAAGTCTCAGTCTCAAGTCTTAAGCTTGATTTCAAGTCTGGAGTGTCAATCTTGAGTCTCAGGCTCGAGTGTCAAGCTCCAGTTTCAGTCCCGATTCTCAAGCTCGAGTCTCAGTCTCTAGTTTCATTCTTGAGTCTCAGGCTCGAGTGTCATTCTCAAGTCTCAGTGTCGAGTCTCAAGCTTGAATTCAAGTCTGGAGTATCAGTCTTGAGTCTCAAGCTCGAGTCTCAATTCAAGTCTCGGTCTCTAGTCTCAAGCTTGAGAAAAAATTACGTAAAATTGTCTAAATTGAAAAAAGGCGTCAAGTAGAAATTTTGCTTTAGGCCCCAAAAAGTCTGGCGACAGCGCTGCCTACTTTATCAGGAAACTCAAAGAACTTCCCTTTGAATTTACAATAGTTAGGGCACCAACAGATATTCAAAACAGCAACGAATTCTTGAAGTCGATTATGAGGAATATTGGTCTCGACAAGTAGCTCACCCATGCGCTGCGAAGTAGCAGCGTCAGGGATGTTTGAGAAAAGATCAACGACATCAAACGAAGATGGTCCGGCCCGAGGGAAGTCTTACATCGTTCAGAATATCCGTCAAGGAGGCTGAGTTTGAGACTAAATGAGGAGATTTGAAATCAACGCAAGACTTCAACCAACGGTCCAAGAAATTAGCGAGGAGGTAGGTATTAGAAGAAATGAATGAGACCACAGGTCGCACCGGGGTGTTAATCTTATGCGCTTTAGGGAACTCGTAAAGGAGGAGGGGTGTGGTGTGGGGAACAAGGAATCGCTGGAGTCTTGATAATAGCCTCACACTTGTTGATAAGTCTCCTAACTTCTTCAACTTGATTAGAGAAACTGAAATTCTTGCTCTCTTTAGCACCAAATTGCTGGAGCACTTCATGGACCTTAGAAGCACAGGTGGATTTCTCAATCACCACAAAAGCATTGGCTTTGTCAGCCTTCCTGACAATTAGATCTCCCTTGGATCATTCCTCCCGATTAATAGTTCATTCGAGGGAGGAGGAGGGGGGTATTGCGGACTATTTCAGTCCATAGTTTTTGGGTGTCAACACCAATGTCTAATGACACCGTGCTGAACGGAGTAGAGCCTTGGACCCGTTGTTTCTGTGGAGAGTAACGGAGCAGGAGATGGTCTATACCCCAGGTTTCCGCGGAGAATAGGCCACGGAAAGAGATTTCCGCGGCGCAGAACGAGAAAGGAATGAAGATAGCCGGTTCAAGCCAGAGAACGTCAAAACCGCGAGGAGCTGAGAGTTGGAAAGAGAGCGAGAGAAACGGTTAAATATGCGGTTTCCAAGGAGAACAGCCGAGTAAGAAGGTAGGTGAAGCCGAGGGAGAGAAAAAAGAAGCCGGAGAAGCTGGTCAAGCCGTTAAGGAGAGCAGGAGTGGAAGCTAGGAGAAGCTACCAAAGAAGAGACAGGTATAGGGAAAGCGAGGGTTAAGGCAGCAGTAATCCAGAGAGAGAGTGCCAGGGTTTGAACATCTTTGAGAAACAATCGATCTGGATTTGTGAATACCATTATCGAAGATCCCTCAATACTAAAAGTCTATTTACTCCTTGATTTACACTTCCGTGCGTGTGTAACGAAAATCACCTTCAAACTCGTACGAGCGTGAGATTACGCGTTCGGGAAGAAAACAAAAACGTGACAAACTTTCTCGTTAGTAGGTTACCCGATTTTTAAATAAACTTCTTTCTCTTTTCATCCGATTCTTTTTTTTCCTTCACTCCTCCACCGTCTTCCGCTCTTGTTCTTCAATAGAATATTATCGTGTGTAGTACCCGGGCGCGCATTAGTTATGCCGTACGCATTCCATTCCGCGTACCCACTGCTGTACTGCGAGTTCATTGAGACGCGAGAAAGGATATTGTAAAATTAACGATGCAGAATATTCCGCGGCTGTTGTGACTCGTTTTACCGCAAAGAGGCAAATATACATCGATAGCGTGGAGGAGTTATAGACGATGAAGTTCCTTTCTCCGGCGCGTGATTTTCGCACGTATATAACGTCAAATGTCGATTGCTATTAGCGCGAACGTTTTGTACGCATTCATTGTGGTGGTATATAATTTAGTGTGCAGTAAATTACACGCTCTTCAAGACAAGTGGGTTGACTGCGAGCTACCAACCTCATCAAAACAAACGGTGTAAATCTGTATTTTTTTTGAAAATTTTTATTGCAAATAGAGGCACAACAGGTGGTTCTAGTAGCTTTCGCGGTACCTTTTGAACTCCTTCAATCCTTGGCTAAACAACCTTTGAGTCATGTCATGTTAGTTCCGGAAGAAATTCTTGCGCTGAAGCAGCTGGATCTCCTTTCCAATTTCTCTTATCAACGTTAACAGCTGAGCTTACACTGTGTCAATTTCTTTCTCTTCATTGAGAGAGATGCTTGATAGGGTGTATCGACACGTTTTTCAAGGTTACCTGCGTGACGTGTGACGCTTTATGACATCATCAATAACCTTGACCTACTTCGGGGACTTGAAAAATTTCAAATCAGGCCTAGTATACAGCACCTACACTTGCACTGAGAAGATCCCCACCAACTCATTTGCTGAAGGGGCATTTTCGCGCCAACGTGATCGCGAGCGCGTTCAACTTATTACGTCATCATTTTCAAGACTTGGAAACCAGGCTATATGATAAGAAGAGGACCAAGGAGGTTGCGGGTTCCCCACTGCCATTGCAAACTCTAAATTTTTCTACAACTTGCGCTCCATCTTTCCGACAGCTTTTCTGGCCTCTATGGTTCAGCTCTCTGTATTTGCCTCTCGTCTAGCTTCCCTCTTATCAACAGCAGAGCTTAATCCGGCCGACTCGATCCAAGCATGGGGGATGGAACCTATAGATGTGAGAGGCCATAACGTGATTCTATATCTGCCGCGCTCATTCCGCGTTTAGTTTCTTCTTCATTAACTGCAACACCATGGTGAAGAGATTTGAGTATAAAATTCTTGCGACATACTGAATGAAGAAAAGATTACATTATTTGTTGTCGTCCCCATTACCTGAATTCGTAGAATTGTACATTACTCGAATGATGAAACTTCGAAAAACAAATTTTGCGTTTAAATTAATGTCTAATGATTTCTCATTATCCGACAGCGAGACTGAATAAGCCACAATGCAGTAAACGTTATCTCATGTCGTCATCAGAGACACGAATGCTACATCTTTAGTCGAGACAGCGAAGGTGCGATCGATAACGGTCGATACGTTCGCACCTTTTAATAACTCAAAATCATTGCTTTCTTCCCGGTCATCTTCTTCGAAAATTTTAATCGTCCGTAGGCGCATACGACGAGCGAGTTAATTTATTGCTAACACACTCTCGAGCGAGCGAATATGTGTATACAGATGATGTTGCATCTGCGTAGACAATTTACAATCTCGTACACAACAAACAGCTCAAGTTAATTGAGCATATACGCCGGCTCGAACCGGTTACCGTAGAGATAACGACATTTTAAAAGCGTAACATTGGCACCGCATTTAGCGCTGATACCGCTAATTCTTTTTATTAAGTCATTTTTCTCATTTACATGTGTCGATGCGCCGGACGAATAGGTAATTTTTCTCGCGCCGCCGCCGCGACGCTTTTATCTTTCGTCGCCGCCGCTTTCGCTCTTCTCTAGCTTTTCTTTTCGTTCGTTTTGATTTGTGAATTTGTGCACGCAAATCGTGTCATTTGCATTGTTTTGATTGAGGAAAAGACAGTCATTCGGGGTCACGTAATTAAAAGAGAAAGTTACGTTTTTTTTTTAATGTGTCTCTCTAATAGTTGTTGGTGTTGGAAAAAGTCTCGTGTACACGGAATCAACGGTACCTAGGCAATTTACGCGTATTTTCACGCGAATAGTACACGGCATTCGTGAATCTGAACAATTTGACGTGAATTCGATGATTGAATTTGCGACGATCGAGGGAAAGCGCCTGTGTTTGATATTACGTGCGAGTAATTTATTATAATTTATTCTTTAGAGAAAGAAATATGATCACTCTAGTACGAAACTTACAGAAGATTTTATGGAAACATTATTTTCTTCATTATAGGAACTGTATAACAATGACCTGATATATTGACAATCAGAGAGTCGTGCAGCAGTCTGCGCTGTGACTAAAAGTTGAAAAAAATACTGTAATAGGTGACATGGACATGGACTAAAACTTGGATTAAATATCGGTGAAGATCCTGCGTTTGAATCAGCGCATAGGTGGGTCTGATGGTAGTAAGAGTAAGCGAGGTTCGAAGAGCTGATGGAACAATAACCTGTACCAATACCGAGATGAAGGAACGATGGCGAGAATACTGGCAGGATCTGTATCGGGATCAAGCAGTGGACACCAGTGCAGATACATCGACGGTCACTGTCACGGAGGAGGAGCAAGAACCGGAAATACTAATCAAAGAGGCCAGAGCAGCGTTCAAAGTCATGAAAAGTGGTAAAGCACCAGGTCACTCTGGGAGAAGCCATGGTGATGCAAATGTCCTGTAAGCCTGCGGACGAAGGTCAAAAAGCGCTGATCCTTCCAATCACGCTATATGCAGCGGAGAAATGGACCCTAAAGGCAGAGAACAGACGCCGCATTAACGCCTTTGAGATGTGAGTATGGAGGAGGATGCTACGAATCCCATGTAATAGGTCAAACGCAGAACCAACCAGTCAGTGGTGGGGGAAGTAGATGAACCAGAGAGACTGGCGGTACTATGCCACATAGTAAGACGCGACGGACAGAACCTGGAGAAGGCGATACTTCTTGGTCGAGCTATAGGAACCAGAGCAAGACGCAGATCATCCACTCGGTGGACGGATTATTCAAGATCGAGGTTCAGAACCATGGCATAGGCATTGGTTGCAGCGCTTGAATTGCGGAGATTTCTTCATTCAGAATCGGGTCACAACGATCAGAATCGACTGATGACAAGAAGAGAGATTGTTTTCACGACTAATCGACTCACTTTTCGCCCTCAGAAGATGGTCTCACAGAATCACTTGATTTTGACTAGCGCAGACAAAGGCGACACGATACTAGTGGTAATGGAAAAGGACGACAACACACGAAAAATGAAGTTGTGAATTGAAGAGAGGATACAAACAACTGAACAGGGACCCGACCCAGAAATACCGCCACAAACATAAATATTTTTAAATTCGTCATAAGTGAAAGTTGTGCACTCACCAGCGAGATAATTATTCCTGAGTGAACTAAATTCTAGATAACGGAAGAAATCTCACCTGAAACAGAAAAAAAGAGAGAAAATTATAATGATGGATGAAGTCAAAGAATCTGCCACTCATAAATTGACATATGAAAATGTTCATTTTCCAATATTTCTTTCCTCTGTACAGGCTGGGATTTAGAAATCTTCTCAGCATCCTCCCAGAGGTCAGCAACCTCCTCTCTCTATTCCAACGTCAGAATTATCTCAAACCTCTACAATGACACCTTGTTCCTCTCAAATAAGGATTTAGGGCAAATATTTGTTCGATCCTTTATATCCGGATAGGTTGAAAACTCAGGCGGACGATCAACTTTAACAAGATTGATATCTGAATCTTTACAAACAAAATTAGAAAAGCGTATCTGCAATGGTGGCGGGAAATCGGCAACTTTGTGCAATGAAGTTTAGAAAATCTTTGCGATTCATTGTAAATTAAAGAAAAAACTTTACAGAAACGCATAAAAGTTTATTGTTTATATGTGACCGCGGTTTCGCGATTAGAGGTGCAATCGCATCATCAGACAGAACAGGAATAATTCGAAATTGATGTAACAAACGGAAGAAGAATAAAACGACTCGTACTGACTATGAGTCAGACGAGTGCGTGTACATTCGTGTAAGAAGATTCGAAGTGGTGTATTGTACATCGTTTACTAATTTGACATTACGATTATTATTATGTAAAATTATTTCGATCTCCTCCAACATATCTAAAGTTCTGCTCTTATTACATTCGTGCAGTAATTCGACGTGTTTATCGCTATTATAAGTATGGCCTGAATCAATTAAGTGATCAGCGAAAGCACTATTTTTACCCGTATAATAACTGTCTTCGGTGGTATTGGGATTATTTAAGAATTTTAGACGAGCTTTCCAAGCGCTGTCATGCTCCTTGACTCTCGTGAGGAGAGACCTACCAGTCTGGCCTATATAGATAGTGTTGCACTCCCCACAATTAAGACGATAGACACCACTTTTCATCATTGTAGGGGTAGGGTCTTTTAATTGGGAGAGCCTACGGAGACTGTATAATGTATAAAACGCAGGGCGGTAGCCTATATGGCGAAGAACGCGAGATATTTTGTAAGAGGAGTTACCAATGAATGTTACTCTAAGCCACCGAGTATTATCGTGGATGTGATTGATAGCAATTAGTGAAGAAGTACGTTTTAGGCTATCGGTATGGAGTTTCTTTTTAATTACTTTATCAACGTCAATAAGTATGTTGTTAATTTTAGCTATATGTTTAATCGTGTTGATTTCTTTATTAAGGTTGTATTCACTGAGCGGGACAGTGAGCGCCCGGTGTATCATAGATAAGTAGGCTGCTCTCTTATGAGCATGAGGGTGGAAGGAGCGCTGGTTGATGGTAGAGTCTGTGGTGGTAGGTTTCCGAAAAATATCAAAATCAAAGTTATCGTTAAGGGTATGCCTGGAATTTTTGCTTTTAATGGTAATCTTGAGATCAAGGAAATTTATAGTCTGACCTCCAAGTTCTAAAGTAAATTTAATATTGGGGTGATAGGAGTTGAGGGTGCGGAGGAGAGAATCACGTGAGGATTCACACCCGTTGTAAACACAAAAGATGTCGTCGACGTAGCGACCCCAAAAAACTACGTCATACATGTACGGGGAGTTATTAAATAGATGGTTTTCAAGAGCATCTAAGTAAACATTAGATATAAGTGAGCTAAGGGGGGCTCCCATTTGTAGCCCATCAGAGAAACTGTAGGTATGGCCCCTGAAATTGCAAACATTGTGTTCGAGACACATTTCGAGGAGTTTCATAAATTCTGTGACAATAGCATTCAAGGTTGGATTCTGTTAGAATTTTCTCAATGAGCTTTAAAGAAGGTTTTTTAGGTATATTGGTAAACATGCTAGTAACATCGAATGATATGAGGTAGCAATTAGGAGGAAGGGCCTCAAGCGGCTGAAGGCGCTGTATAAGGTCAGCAGAGTTTTCTAGAGTATATTTAGGCTGGTAATTTGTAGCGTTATTTTTGAACCAATTAACCAAATATTGTCCTAGTTTGTAGGCAGGACTAGTATCTCCCAATTAAAAGACCCTACCCCTACAATGATGAAAAGTGGTGTCTATCGTCTTAATTGTGGGGAGTGCAACACTATCTATATAGGCCAGACTGGTAGGTCTCTCCTCACGAGAGTCAAGGAGCATGACAGCGCTTGGAAAGCTCGTCTAAAATTCTTAAATAATCCCAATACCACCGAAGACAGTTATTATACGGGTAAAAATAGTGCTTTCGCTGATCACTTAATTGATTCAGGCCATACTTATAATAGCGATAAACACGTCGAATTACTGCACGAATGTAATAAGAGCAGAACTTTAGATATGTTGGAGGAGATCGAAATAATTTTACATAATAATAATCGTAATGTCAAATTAGTAAACGATGTACAATACACCACTTCGAATCTTCTTACACGAATGTACACGCACTCGTCTGACTCATAGTCAGTACGAGTCGTTTTATTCTTCTTCCGTTTGTTACATCAATTTCGAATTATTCCTGTTCTGTCTGATGATGCGATTGCACCTCTAATCGCGAAACCGCGGTCACATATAAACAATAAACTTTTATGCGTTTCTGTAAAGTTTTTTCTTTAATTTAACTTTGTGCAAGGTTGTTAAAATCTTTGAACGCCCTGAAAGTCCTTCTCGCAATTTTTCGTGATATCAAGCTCTGATTTTTGTAAATTCTTCCCCTACAAAAATTCGAATTAAAATTATCCTCTGATGACGACACAATTTTCTGCTTATGCTTTCTTCATCATGAGAGGTTTCAAGTACTTTTCAGCCCCGATGTTGTCATGCTCTTTTTTCAAGTCCCTCCTCCACCTCCTTCTACCCGCATAGGTATATTGATGACGTCACACCCTCTTTCAACATGTATTTTTCTCGGAGAATCAATACAGCAAGCTCAAACCTTGATAAAGAAAGTCTTGACTTAAAAACCTCTTCTGAGCCTAGCCTATCTTAATTGCAACCTACATTTTACGCCCTGAAGAGAAATTTAGCTTCAGACTCCATACTTATAGTCTAGCTTGGAGTTTTACAGCTCAGCCTTTCTTCTCTTCACTAATTGCTCACAGACTGATGACGTCACACCCGTCTTCCACGAGTATTTTTTCTTGAAAATCAATCAAGCAAGCTCAAACCAAGTTTATGGTGAGGGAGAGAGTATATTGACCTAAAGAGTATTGGCCTAATGTTGGTTGTAGCCTAGCTTCGTGTCAAGATGAGAAATTTGGCCGAAGGCGTCCATCTCTACAGAGGTTCATAGTTCAAGATTTTTTTCAAGCCCGTGAATTAGGTCAAGGCCATAGATTACGTCACAAAGGTCGGACGTGGACGTTCCCCGAAGATGTAACTCTTTTGAACCTGAGGAGTCCGCCTAAAAGGCTTCTCTATGTTTAGCTAATTCTTGGCCAAACACTTCATAGTTCCTAGCTCGGCTTCGAAATTTGTCGAAGTTCAAGGTTCAAACTCGCAGCTAGCGTGAGGGAGCAGGAGCTGAATCCTTCAACGACAATTCCTCCAAGATCCTCCTCTTCATAAATACAATGTAGGTTACAAGCTTATCTTCAAACACTATTTAGGTCGAGTAATGAAATCTTCTTGAGTTGGAAAATTAAGAATGAGAGTTTCGAAAAGACATAAAAAAGAATGCGTTGAGTACAGAGTACGCCAAGGAGGGCCGTTTCTCCTCTATGAGAACAGGGGATGAGAGGCTACACCAAGGAAATGGTCAAAAACCGATGCACTAACGATTCAGTTGGTATCAAATAAGGGCTGGAGAAACATACCAAGCAATGTTTTACGCACAGAAAAATCCGAGCTCGAGTACTTTGAGCCTTCCCTGCCGAAACACTTTAACGACGTGCGGCGCGGTAAAACGGGAGACGGTTTATGATTACGATAGTATGTGCAACTGAATCATATCCCACATGCGGTTAGTCGATAAGTTCAAATCATAAAACAAGGAATTTCATTATTAAAAACTCATCAAACGAATTCCGACCGCGAAGAGTCGCAACCAATATCGTCAACTGATAGTAATTCAAATCTTTAACGAGAATATTTTCACTTCCGATACATGAAGCTCGGCTTCCTCAGTTAAAATTTCTGTCTGGATGACAGCTATAATGCGAATAAATCTGAAATTTTCTTTACTTATGTTTACCTACTCGAAGCACTTGAAGTTCAAGGTCACACGATAAAATTTGCCCAACCACCAAACCATGACTGAGTAAGCCTACCTCTTCAGAATAAATTATTAAAAACCAGTCATTAGATTGTCAATCAATCCGTACGCGCGCGATACGATACCTCCACCGTGCTGAAATGAAGCTAATTTTTTCAATATTTTTCATCTATTTCTACCTCGTCAATCTAACATGTCAAGCTTTTCGAGCCTCGCGACTTCCATCGTTCAAAAATCACAGAATATATTCCACTATCCGAGGAACCGCTGGAGAGCCACTCTTCTTAACGCCACTCATCGACGCTGGTAAATTGGCTGAGGCAAGAAATCGATCACGAGTGACCCCACCATTGATAGACGACATCGAGAGCTATACCGGATATCTAACTGTCAACCGCACAACCAGATCCCATCTTTTCTTTTGGTTCATTCCAAAAACGAGAACAGATTACACATCCGCACCACTTATACTATGGTTAAACGGAGGCCCCGGGTGCAGTTCCATGCTCGGTTTGTTCAACGAAAATGGGCCATTCGAAGTGATCGAGAAACGCTTGGAAAAACGCAAATACGCTTGGACTAACAACTACAACATGCTATACATCGACCAGCCGGTAGGAACAGGCTTCAGTTTTACCGAAGATGAGAAAGGGTACATCAGCACTGAAGAAGAAGTAGGGGAATATCTTTACGAAGCGTTGATTCAGTTCTATAAAATATTCCCCAACTTGAAAGAGCACGACTTCTTCATCGCCGGGGAGTCGTACGGTGGTAAGTACATTCCAGCGATTGGCTATAAAATTCTAACCGCTAATCAAGAGTCACCCACCCCAGAAATTCCGCTCAAGGGAATGATGATCGGAAATGGATTCTCCGACCCGGAATTTCAGCTAGACTACGCTGAATGTCTCCACGGGCTTGGGCTAATCGACAAAAAATTGCGTACAGAGATGGAAGAGGATCAGGAGAGAATCAAGTTCCACATACGAAGCAAAGAATGGAAGCGTGCATACGAACTAAGCGACCAACAACTCTCCAACATATCCACGGCTCTCGGTTCTATCGACTTGTTTGATTACACTCGCGACGATTGCGGACTGGACGATTCTTTTGTCGAGTTCATCACCCGAGATGAGATACGCGAGCGTATACACGTCGGTGCCGTCGAATACAGCGTGGTTTCGAAAAGAGTGGAAGAACAATTTCAAATGGATGAGATGCAATCAGTGCGACCGTGGATCGAGGCGCTACTGGAGCACTACCCGATACTCTTCTATAGCGGCCAGTTCGACATTATGGTCGCGCATACTATGACCGAGAAGTTCCTGGAAAATCTACACTGGAGCGGTGCAAGAAGGTACAGCGAAGTTGAGAACAAGATTTGGCGAGCTGGTGACAAGGTGGCCGGTTTTTATAAATCCGCGGCTAATTTGGTTTACGTGTTGATTCGCAATACTGGTCATATGGTACCCACAGGCCAGCCTGAAAACGCTCTCAGGATGATAGATATGTTTATTGAGAAAAAGTTACTAGATAATTCAACTAATGTAGTGTAGTGACATTTGATATGAGAATAAAATTTGTACTTCATATTGCAGTGCATGCATTGAAGGAGAATACGGAGTTTTCGATACCAAGGCTACAAATGTTGTACTTTAGTGCTGTCTTTTCAGAGGTGGAATCTCGAATACGCTTAAGAGACTATTCTTATATACAAGAGCTTTGGTCAATCAGAGTGAAGTTGTCATTAGGAGCATTGAAGTATACCAACTTGAGAAGCATTCATGTTGCCATATCAAAAACTTTCTGTCTATTAGGCATCAAACGTCCTTGTGAGACTATGAAAAGAGTATGGGGCGGCAGTTTCCTAAGGTAATATCCTTGTATAGCGTCGGTCAATCGAGGAAGTATACATCTCCTACAACATTTTTCACTCTTAATTGTCAAGAAAAACACTTCTTCTGTAACTCACAATCTCCAGGAGCCAGACCTGAGGTTAGAAATAATTTTTTGTGCTGACCCGCACTTAGACGTCCCAAATATTTGGCTTGGCCCAGCCTGGCCTGGGCTGGGCTTCAAACTCTTCCACCCTGGTCCGGCCGCCTCAATCTCTGGCTTGCCAGGAGCATAGTCTGAAAACGGTAGCATTCTCTTAGTGGTGTCGAATGCAAATATTTTCCATCTTTTATCTCACATAATCTCAACATTATGCGAGTTGAATTTGCCGAGCAAGGTGCACAACTTACAAAACCTTTCTAGAATCAATAAGAGCATGTGGCAGCAGTTTTAAGAAGTAATATCAATCAAGGAAGTATATATTTTACAGTAAAACATTTTTCACTCTGAACTACCAGGAAAAACACTTCTTCTAGGCTGAGTAACTCACAACCCTCAGGAGCATAGTCTCAAAACGGTAGCATTCTCTTAGAGGTGTCGAGAGCGAATGTTTTCCTTCACTTATCTTAGATGATCTCAACATTACTTCGGTCACAATTAATCTTACATGTGAGTTGAATTTGCCAAACAAGGTGCACAACTTACAAAATTTTTCCAGAATCAATAAGACTCTGAAGAAGGAACATATAATGGGCAGTCATGTTGTCTCGAGTCAATTCTTCAGCTAATGACTGCTTTTGCATTCAAATTCTGCATTCTTGACCAAGAATGACGTCATCAAAGGGCAAAAAATGAATGCCATACAGCAATCCGTTGAAGACTTGATTTTAAAAACATAGCAGTTGATTATATCTCCCTTGATTTGTGTCCTAGAACCAAGTTGTCAGGTATTATTCTTACTCTAATGAGCACCACCTCATATCTTTTCTTAAGTGTGACTACTCTTTAAAAAAAACGACACTGTTCCGCAACACGATTATTAGTCACAGTTTTGTTTATATGACGTCGTCAATGACCTTGACCTAGTTTCAATACTTGAAAACAATCTTCTACCATAAAGTTATAAAATACCAGAGAGGGACGCGAGGCACAGTACAACGTCATCATCGACCTCGATCTAGTTTAAAACATGGAAAACTTTTAATCCTGGAGCCGAACGAGACTTGATATGATGTCATAAATGACCTTGACCTAGTTTCAATACTTGGAAAAATCTTCTACCCTGAAGTTATGAAATACACAAAGAGGAAAACGACAAGTTCGAAGATTAAGGGTGGATAAATTATCTCGGAAAAAAATGTATTGGGTGCAGAGTACGCCGAGGAGGGCCGTTTCTCCTCCATGAGAACAAGGGGTCAGAGCTGAGAACCGGGGTCAATATTGCTATGGAAACCGGTTCTCCGCCCGTATTTTGAGGGCGGAGAACCAAAACCCAGAGGAACCGGATACAGATTTGATTTCTGGAACCGAAAGGAACCGGATCCTAGATTTGGGTTCTGAAGCTGCGGCCTGAAAGAAGCCGAATCTAAGATTTGGGCTCTGAGAACAAGAATTAGATTGTGGATTTGGGTTCTGGAATCAGAAACAAAAGGAACCGGAACCTAGATTTGAGTTCTAGAATAGGAACCCGCAGAAGTACTGGATCCCACAATTCAGTGCAAGAACCTTTATAACCAGAATCGATGAAAAAAATGAAAAACTATTCTCCGCTCTGCAAGGAGTGAGAGGCAACACTAATAATAAAATGGTCATAAACTGATGCACTAACGAATCAGTTGGTATCAATTTAGAGCTGGAGAAACGTGCTTAATATTTCACACACAGAATAATTTGCGGCGCGGTGAAAAGAGAGATGGTTTACGAGTACAAACGTATGTGCAACTGAGTCATACCCGACATGCGGTTAGTCGATAAGTTCAAATCATAAAACAAGGAATTTCATTATTAAAAACTCATCAAACGAATTCCGACCGCGAAGAGTCGCTACCAATATCGTCAACTGATAGTAATTCAAATCTTTCACGAGAATATTTTCACTTCCGATACATGAAGCTCGGCTTTCTAAGTTGAACTTTCTGTTTGGACGACAACTACAATGCCAATAAATCTGAAATTTTCTTTACTTATGTTTACCTACTCGAAGCACTTAAAGTTCAAGTTCATACGATAAAAATTGCCCAACCACCAAACCATGACAGAGTAAGCCTACCTCTGATTAGGTACCTTGAATCTGTATGTACTTTAAACCATGTACTATGTCCTGTTATAAACTTAAATCTTTCTAATATATCCTATTTATAGGTATCCTTCTTATTATATACATTGAATTCTGTAATATATCTTATCATCATTATTATATCGCATCTTTATATACGCACTGTACTTCTTAACCTTTATGCTTCACTAACAATTTCATTAATATTTATTTTAGAACACCAATCTGTTATCAGTCTTTATTCTTAGAGTTTTCATTCTCCTACAGTCCAACGTCGTTCCTGTAGTGCTAAACTCTTTTTGCTGTTGAACAGTTTGAATAGAGACTCATAGGCCTAAAGTGCCCGATAATAATTTAATATTTGCACGTGTTAGAACTAGGTCTATCACTTCTATCTTCTTAAAATTGATCAGACAGTCGATTTGATCATAACAGTGCGCGATCATGAAAATTCGATACCTTCACCGGGCTGAAATGAAGCTAATTATTTCAACATTTTTCATCTATTTCTATCTCGTCAATCTAACATGTCAAGCTTCTCCAGCCACGCGACTTCCATCGTTGAAGAATCGAAAAATGTACTCCACCATCCGAGGAACCGCTGGAGAGCCACTCCTCTTAACGCCTCTCGTCGACGCAGGTAAATTGGCTGAGGCCAAAAACCGATCACGGGTGACCCCACCATTGATGGACGAAATCGAAAGCTATACCGGATACCTAACTGTCAACCGCACAACCAGATCGCATCTTTTCTTTTGGTTCATTCCAAACACGAGAACAGATTACACATCCGCACCACTTATACTATGGTTAAACGGAGGCCCCGGGTGCAGTTCCATGCTCGGTTTGTTCAACGAAAATGGGCCATTCGAAGTGATTGAGAAACGCTTGCGAAAACGCAAATACGCTTGGACTAACAACTACAACATGCTATACATCGACCAGCCGGTAGGAGCAGGTTTTAGTTTCACCGAAGATGAGAAAGGCTACATCAGCACCGAAGAAGAAGTAGGCGAATATCTTTACGAAGCGTTGATTCAGTTCTATAAAATATTCCCAGACTTGAAGGACCACGACTTCTTCATCTCCGGGGAGTCGTACGCTGGTAAGTACATTCCAGCGATTGGCTATAAAATTCTAACCGTTAATCAAGAGTCGCCCGCTCCAGAAATTCCGCTCAGGGGACTGATGATCGGAAATGGATTCTCCGACCCGGAATTTCAGCTCGACTACGCTGAATATCTCCACGAACTTGGGCTAATCGACAAAAAATTACGTCGAGAGATGGAAGACGATCAGGAGAGAATTAAGTTTTACATACGGAGCAAAGAATGGAAGCGTGCTTTCGAACTAAGCAACCAACAACTACGCAAAATAAGAAGGGCTATCGGTTCTATCGACTTGTTCGATTACACTCGCGACGGTCGTGGACTGGACGATTCTTTTGTCGAGTTCATAACTCGAGATGAGATACGCGAGCGGATACATGTCGGTGCCGTTGGATATACCTTGTTTTCCAAAAGAGTCGAAGATCAATTCATAATGGATGAGATGCAATCGGTGCGACCGTGGATCGAGGCGTTACTGGAGCACTACCCGATACTCTTCTATAGCGGCCAGTTCGACATTATGGTCGCGCATACTATGACCGAGAAGTTCCTGGAAAATCTACACTGGAGCGGTGCAAGAAGGTACAGCGAAGTTGAGAACAAGATTTGGCGAGCTGGTGACAAGGTGGCCGGTTTTTATAAATCCGCGGGAAATTTGGTGTACTTGTTGGTTCGCAATACTGGTCATATGGTACCCACAGGCCAGCCTGAAAACGCTCTCAGGATGATAGATATGTTTATTGAGAAAAAGTTACAAGATAATTCAACTAATGTAGTCTAGTGATAATTGATATGAGAATAAAATTTGTACTTCTTATCGCAGTACATGCATTGAAAGAGAATACGGAGATTGCGATACCGAGGCCAAAAATGTTGTACTTTAGTGCTGTCTTTTCAGAGGTGGAATCTCGAATATGCCTAAGACATTATTCTTATCTATGGAGTATTAGAAGAGCATTGGTCAATCGGAGTAACGTTGTCATTAGGATCATTGAAGTATACCATCTTGAGAACCAAAAACTATCTTTTTACTAAGCATCAGACGTCCTCGTGAGACTATGAAAAGAGTATGCGGCAGCGGTTCAAAAAAGCAATATCAATCAACGAAGTATATATTTCATAGATAGAGACAAGGATCCTCGGCATTTATAACTTTGTTCAGGAGGCTGTTAGAGAAGTGCTGATAAGAAATGAGTACAAATCAGGGATGGAGGGGTCTGTTACTAAATTTTTATTTTTCCAAAAAATGCCGAAAGTGGCTATAAGTGCCAAATGTTTGAATTAATGCCGAAAATGAATCGAAATGTCAAAATTAACCAACAATAGATGGAGAATGGGGCAAAATTAGAGAATATAGAACCTCAAATGAAAAGAGATGAGGGAGATACTTCTGCTGCATGAGTTGGCGCTGATGAACAAAAGAAGCATCTTGTGACCACGCACAACACAAAATTTTTATGAAAATTTGTAATTTTACGCAAAATAGACTCTTTTTTGAAAAATATTTCTATAAATGCCTAATGATGCTGGAAATCTGATTTTTAAAGATGAAATGAGTCTCCATTCATAGAACACTTTTCACTCTGAACTGCCAGGAAAAACACTTCTTCTAGACTCAGTAACACACAATCTCCAGGAGCATAGTCTGAAAACAGTAGCATTCTCTTAGTGGTGTCGAAAGCGAATATTTTCTATCACTTATCTCAGACGATCTCAACATTACTTCGGTCACGAGTCACCTTACATGTGAGTTCAATATGCCAAACAAGGTGCACAACTTACAAAACCTTTCTAGAATCAATAAGAGTATGTGGCAGCAGTTTGAAAAAGTAATATCGATCAAGGAAGTATATTTTTCATGGAAAATTTTTCACTCTGAACTTCCAGGAAAAACACTTCTTCTAGACTGAGTAACTTACAATCTCCAGGAGCATAGTCTGAAAACGGTAGCATTCTCTCAGTGGTGTCGAAAGCGAATATTTCCCATCACTTATCTCAGATGATCTCAACATTACTTCGGTCACAATTAATCTTACATGTGAGTTGAATTTGCCAAACAAGGTGCACAACTTACAAAATTTTTCCAGAATCAATAAGACTCTGAAGAAGGAACATACAATGGGCAGTCATGTTGTCTCGAGTCAATTCTTCAGCTGATGACTGCTTTTGCATTCAAATTCTGCGTTCTCGACCAAGAATAACGTCATCAAAGGACGCAAAATGAATGCGATATGATATAGCAATCAGCTAGAGATTTGATTTTAAAGAACATAGCAGTTCATTATATCTTCCTTGATTTGTGTTCTAGAATCAAGTTGTCAGGTATTATTCTTCCTCTAATGGGCATCTCCTCATAATATCTTTTCTTAAGCGTGACTACTCTTGAAAAAAACGACACTGTTCCGCAACACAATTATTTGTCACAGTTTTGTTTATATGACGTCATCAATGACCTTGACCTAGTTTCAATAATTGGAAAAAATTTCTAATATAGAATTATAAAATATACAGAGAGGGACGCGAGGCACAGTAAAACTTCATTTTCGACCTTGATCTAGTTTAAAACATGAAAAACTCTTTATCCTGGAGCCGAACGAGATATGATATGATGTCATAAATGACCTTGACCTAGTTTCAATATTTGAAAAATCTTCTACCCTGAAGTTATGAAATACACAGAGAGAAAAACGACAAGTCCGAAAATTAAGATCGTATAAATGATGTCGAAAAAAAAAATGCATTGGGTGCAGAGTACGCCGAGGAAGGCCGTTTCTGTTCTATGAGAACAAGGGGTCAGGGCTGAGAACCGGGGTCAATATTGCTACGGAAACCGGTTCTCCGCCCGTATTTTGAGGGCGGAGAACCAAAACCCAGAGGAACCGGATACAGATTTGATTTCTGGAACCGAAAGGAACCGGATCCTAGATTTGGGTTCTGAAGCTGCGGCCAGAAAGAAGCCGAATCTAAGATTTGGGCTCTGAGAACAAGAATTAGATTGTGGATTTGGGTTCTGGAATCAGAAACAAAAGGAACCGGAACCTAGATTTGAGTTCTAGAATAGGAACCCGCAGAAGTACTGGATCCCACAATTCAGTGCAAGAACCTTTATAACCAGAATCGATGAAAAAAATGAAAAACTATTCTCCGCTCTGCAACGGGTGAGAGGCAACATTAGGGAAATGGTCATAAACTGATGCACTAACGATTCCGTTGGTATCAATTTACGAGCTGGAGAAACGTACCTAATATTTCACGCACAGAATAATCTAAGCTCGAGCACTTCAAGGCTTCCCCATCAAACCACTTTATCGACGTGCGGTGCGGTAAAAAGAGAGATGGTTTACGAGTACAAACGCATGTGCAACTGAGTCATACCCGATATGCGGTTAGTCGATAAGTACAAATCATAAAACAAGGAATTTCATTTTTAAACACTCATCAAATGAATTCCGACCGCGAAGAGTCCCTACCAATGCCGTCAACTTATAGTACTTCAAATTTTTCACGAGAATATTTTTACTTCCGATAGGTACATGAAGCTCGGCTTTGTAAGTATAAATTTAAATCTCTATAATATATCCTATTCGTAGGTATCCTTATTATTCCTATACTTTGAACTCTGTAATATATCTTATCATCATTATTATAACGCATCTTTATATACTGTTCTTCTTAACTTTTATGTTTCATTCTATCTTCTTAAAATTTATCACACAGTCGATTTGGTCATAACAGTGCGCGATCACGAAAATTCGATACCTTCACCGTGCTGAAATGAAGCAAATTTTTCCAATAATTTTCATCTATTTCTATCTCGTCAATCTAACATGTCAAGCTTCTCCAGCCACGCGACTTCCATCGTTCAAGAATCGAAGAATGTACTCCATTATTCGAGGAACCGCTGGAGAGCCACTCTTCTTAACGCCACTCATCGACGCTGGTAAATTTGCTGAGGCAAAAAACCGATCACGGGTGACTCCACCATTGATGGACGACATCGAAAGCTATACCGGCTACCTAACTGTCAACCGTACAACCAAATCGCATCTTTTCTTTTGGTTCATTCCGAAAACGAGAACAGATTACACATCCGCACCACTCATACTATGGTTAAACGGAGGTCCAGGGTGTAGTTCTATGTTCGGTTTGTTCAACGAAAACGGGTCATTCGAAGTGATTGAGAAACGCTTGCGAAAACGCAAATACGCTTGGACTAACAACTACAACATGCTATACATCGACCAGCCGGTAGGAACGGGCTTCAGTTTCACCGAAGATGAGAAAGGGTACATCAGCACTGAAGAAGAAGTAGGCGAATATCTTTACGAAGCGTTGATTCAGTTCTATAAAGTATTCTCCGACTTGAAAGACCATGACTTCTTCATCGCCGGGGAGTCGTACGCTGGTAAGTACATTCCAGCGATTGGCTATAAAATTCTAACCGTTAATCAAAAGTCACCCGCTCCAGAAATTCCACTCAAAGGAATGATGATCGGAAATGGATTCTCCGACCCGGAATTTCAGCTCGACTACGCTGAATATCTTCATGGGCTTGGGCTAATCGACAAAAAATTGCGTACAGAGATGGAGGACGATCAGGAGAGAATCAAGTTTTACATACGGAGCAAAGAATGGAAGCGTGCAATTAAACTAAGCAACCAACAACTACGAAATATAACCAGGGCTCTCGGTTCTATCAACTTGTTCGATTACACTCGCGACGGTCGTGGACTGGACGATTCTTTTGTCGAGTTCATAACTCGAGATGAGATACGCGAGCGTATACACGTCGGTGCCGTTGGATATAGCTTGGAATCCAAACGAGTCGAATATCAATTTATAACGGATGAGATGCAATCGGTGCGACCGTGGATCGAGGCGCTACTGGAGCACTACCCAATACTCTTCTATAGCGGTCAGTTCGACATTATGGTCGCGCATACTATGACCGAGAGGTTCTTGGAAAATCTACACTGGAGCGGTGCAAGGAGGTACAGCGAGGTTGAGAGGAAGATATGGCGAGCTGGTGGCAAGGTGGCCGGTTTCTATAAATCCGCGGCTAATTTGGTTTACGTGTTGGTTCGCAATACTGGTCATATGGTACCCACAGGCCAGCCTGAAAACGCTCTCAGGATGATAGATATGTTTATTGAGAAAAAGTTACAAGATAATTCAACTGATTTAGTGTAGTGATGTTTGACATAAGAATAAAATTTGTGCTTCATGTTGCAATACATGCATTGAAAGAGAATACGGAGCTTGAACACCATGAGACTGAGAAATTATACTTCCAAAATACCTCATGAAACAGGTTCCCTGCTTCCATTCATTTAGCTTCGTTAAAGATCCGTGAATTTCTCAAGCTGGTAGCTTTTGGGCAGCTCACTCTCTCCGCTCGTTCTTGGTCTGGTATAAGTCCAGTTTAAAGAAGCTTTTTGGGATAGAGTCTAGCATAGGTCTACTTCAGAATATTTCAATTTAATAGCTTTTGGGTAGCTCACTCACTCTGCTCGTTCTCCCCCTTCCTTGGTTTTGTATAGATCCAGTTTAGAATATTTTAAGCTAATATTTTTTTGAGAGCATGGTCTAATCACTGCTGTCAGATGCCATTGTTAAAATTCCGCCAAACCTGAAAACAAATTCCTACGGACTTACAGAAGACTCTTGCAGTATTAAACAAGGAAATCCTAAATTCACCCTCGTCACCAATCCTGCCCCTCCCTTATGGTCTCCCCAATTTCCACTAAGAAAATACCTTCATCAGACCGTTGGTCTCCTTCATCTCTTACCTTACTGCCAAGTTGTCCAACTTCTTTGCCCAGTGGTGCAAGTCGTTGGTGAATTTCCAGTCTGAAATTTCCATCAGTAACTCTCGAGAACTGGTGGAGAAAGTTAGTTCTGTCTCCCGCTGTTTGAGTTCCTGCTGGTATATGGCCTAGGGAGGTAGGTAGGTAAGGTGGGAAGGAGACGTTGATAATTTTGGGCAGGTATTCGAAGACTGGGGAAGTTATAGGATGGACATGAGGAGTTCGAGATCACGGTAAAGTAGTGGCGTATATACCTCAACTATAAACATAGGCTTATGACCAGGCTGCATTGAGAGCAAAAGACCAACTTTCGAACTGTACCTAAGAGTAAAAGGTGTGAATCGCTTTTCAAATGACTTTACAAAGACCTTTTTCTCTCATAGGGAGCGACTCACTCTTTTCTGGGAAGATGACCTTGTCGAACAGGAGATTTTTCTTACGTTAGTTTCCCCGCTCTATAAATACAGTCTCAATACAGGAGGCAAAAGTTTTTCACAGTCTGCAGTGTTCACTCAGTTCGATGATAATCGTATTTTTCCACGAGTTCATTTACCCGTCGGGTATTTCGGCTCCACATTCCGCCAGCATTCCGCCAAGCAATCATCGTCTTGAAAGCGACGACAATTGCGCTAATTCCTAACAACCACGATGGCTTTTGAGAACACGATTAGCATTCTCCGAAAATTTTCTTTCATTTTTTTTTTTACAAATCATCGCGGTCATCATTACTTGCATTACACTCGGTCCATTAGCGCGTTTTAAGCGCAAAATTATCGTTATCTGTTCATGTCTTCGAATTGGGTAACTCTGAGGATGAATAATTATTGCTTCGTCACACGAATTATTCGACGGAAAACGAGAAATAAGTAAAGCATAATTAATTTGGAACACGCCAGACGTTCGATGGAAATCGGCCCGCTTTTCGCTGTCGTACATTTTTCGCGTTCTATAGTAAGCGGCCAGAATATTCATCCGGAGAGTTCAGAATTCAGCTTCAGTTTACTTTCGCACTCGGTAAAATGAATTATGTCTCATCGCCTGCTCACTAAGGAAATTATGCTTCGAGAATCTAGACAAGCTTGATGGACTTTTAATTGACATTGAAAAGGCGTACATCGCGCTCTTGAGACTTGTCACCCAATTTCGTCGAACGCACTTCACGGCTTAATATACCGGTATTTTTCAATACGGCTCGGCGGTCATGGGCAATACAAAGAACCATCGTTTTTTTTTTCATTTTCGATTCGCTTTACTGACTTTGATGTATGTTCAATGAATAAATCTGTGAATTGAGAACTTCTTTCTTTAATGTACGCCAATAAATAGTATATCGAAATCGATATACGCTTGTAATTCAACCTATCTCGCGTTTATAATAATACTTTCGGAGACCTTGGTGCCCAGCAAACGCGTAATCCAAGATAGGGTTAGTTGCTTTACCACAGTATACAACAGAGGGAATGTGTAGCCGCAAATTGACGGATGCCTGATGAAGGGGAAAAAAGCGTTCGAGCCGAGAAAATTGAAAACGTAAATTACTCCGACGTAATATTCGGGCTCGAAATCCAATTTTCACGGTGCACTTTTTGCCGTAAATATAGATACACAAGGCTATAAGCTCAAAAACTCGACATCAACCGAGGGAAAGCAAAAAATTCTCTATAAACAAGAGGTTTTCCATTCGAAATTTTTTCACGACGTTCATTACGATTTCGTGATTATTTTCCTGCTCTCTTCTTCGGCTATTTTTTTCCATTTTATGCTCTCTTCAACAATTTCCTTTTCTTTCTATACGAACGGTATTTGAGATTCACGGATTTGTTGTTCGTTTATTGTACTTCCTTCCTATTATACATGGAAAATGCTTTACCATTTTTCGTGAAATATTTTCATTTTTGAGTGCTTTAGAATAGTACATTTTGTATCGAGTGGCGAAAACAAGCAATATTGGAACGAGCAAAGTGTAGCCGCACGAGCGAAGCAAGTGCGGATAGTGAGCGAGTTACAATATTGTTTTTCGACACGAATTACAAACAGTACTTTTTATAATACATGAAGCAAAATTAGACTCTCAAAAGTAGAATTTGTTATAGTTTTAATGTTCAATTATTGTTTAAATGGCAGCACTGACGCGATTTTCGCTACGGGTAAAACACTTTCGCCACGGGAAAAATATTTTCGCCACGGTTCTGATAACGGCGAGTTTCGCTTCAAAAAACGAACGCAATACGCGGCACTTTCGCTGCATGTATTATAAAAATGAATACGCGCGACTGTTGATGTTGGAAGTTTTGCAACCATATCGTCGCCTCCACAATGGAGTCTCATTCTACCATTTCAAAAAGTTGCTACATGCTATGCAAACCCAATTACTAATAGAGGTTCATGTATAGTTTCCGAAATTATTGCCATTTATAAATACTGAGAGATTTTACGAGAAATCTTTTTTGCAACAGAAATCGATGAAATCTACAAATTTGAAAATTTCTGACACGATAATACAAAGAAGTTGCGTCACAAAAATGTTTCTATTTTCTTTGACAAGAATAATGAAAATATCCATGGCGATGACCATATTATCCCTCGGTCGACTTCCGTCAAATCGACCCGTTTTAAAACCACTCAGAGGAAAATATCGACTCCAAAACCGCTCCGATCTTGGAAAACAAGCGAAAAATTCGGTACTGACGGACTTGAAATATCAGATTTCTCACTACTCTATTTACGCATCTGGCAGCACTGGATTGAAAATTTATTGAATTTTGGTCGTGGCAATCAATCAATTGTGCGTGAATCGTCATTTATAAGACCATTGCTGTAACAGTCAGGCATATCGTGTTCACATACTTCATAGTCTCATCCCATATACCATTGGAAAATCGCGAGTCCACCCTCTCCACCCAAAAATCAATGACCTTGACTCACTTCAGGGTCTTGGAAAAATTCTGACCCTTAGGCCTCATTGTACCAAACCTGGCATACAGTAAACTAGGCTAAAATTAGGGACAAACTAACAAAGCGGAAAAGTCTTTCTGCCACTCCGTTACCGTCTTCGAAAAATGACTCATCAATGACCTTGACCTCCTTCAAGGTCTTGGAAAAATTCTGACCCTTAGGCTCCATTGTACCAAACCTGGCATACAGTAAACTAGGCCAAGATTAGGGCAAACAAACAAAGCGAAAAAGTCTTTCTGCCACTCCATTACCGTCTTAGCGAAATGACTCATCAATGACCTTGACCTACTTCAGAGACTTGGAAAAATTTAGACCCATAGGCCTCATTATACCAAATCTGACATACAGTAAACTAGGCTAAGACTGGGGGCAAACAAACGAAGCGAACAAGTCTTTTCGCCACTCCGATACCGTCTTTGCAAAATGTCTCACGCTCTCATCAATGACCTTGACCTACTTCAGAGACTTAAGAAAATTTCGATCTTCAGCAGTTCAGCCTTCATTATACCAGGCCTGATATACAGTTAACTGGACAAACAATGAGGGAAAACAAGCAAAGCGAATGAGCCTATCTGCTACTAAATTACTAAGTTGGCGGAATGACTCATGCTCTACTATGTCATAAATGACCTTGACCTACTTCGGAGATGGAAGAATTTCGACCTTCAGCCTCCATTATACCAGGCCTGACATACAGTAAACTGGGCTGAGAATGGAGATGAATGAGCCTGTCTACTCCTCAGGTAAAATGCAGTACACTGAATTGGCAGTACGGTTCAGGCAATGACCTTGACCTAATTTGGGGACTCAGGAAAATTTCGATCCTCAGCCTTTACCGTACCAGTTTGACGTAACAGTAAATTGGGAACCAGCGTTTCTGCAACTCCATTATTGTCTTGGCAGAATGACTCAGGCTCTACTACGTCATGAATGACCTTGACCTACTTTAGAGAATTGGAAAAATTTCGACCTTCAGCCTTCATTATAGCAGGCCAAACATACAGTAAACTGGGCTGAGAATGGGGGCGAATGAGCCTGTCTGCTCTTAAATCAATATGCAGTACGCTGTATTGGCAGTGCGGCTGACGCGATGACCTTGACCTAATTTAGGGACTCGGGAAATTTCGACTCTCAGCCTTTACCATACCAGGTCTGACATAGTAAATTGGGTTAAGAATGGGGGCAAACGAACGGAGCAAACGAACTTTTCTGGAAATTTATTATTGTGTTGGCGAAATGACTCACGCTCTATGACGTCATCAATGACCTTGACCAACTTTTCGACCCATGACTTCTACGCTAGGTTTCAATCATAAATAATGTACAGGAAGTTGAACCTCAATAGGTACAGACAATAAAGTCATGTTATCACGACATTTGTATTTGTTTGGGCAGGAGCGTTCCGTGAAGAAATTATCGAGGGGGGGGTGAAAACAATATTTTGCCAAGTGACTCGGAGCTTCAGTCTGCGATCAAGAGCATTGGTGAAGTTTGAATGTCAGCATGTGCCGACTGGCAATAAATGTGCCGACTGACCCGAAATCCTGAGGGTGTCACACCCCTCCCCCCCCCATCAGAACGCCCCTGGGTTTGCCAGCGCCCAAAGGAGGGTAAATGATTCAAGGTTTTCCATGAAGTGGAGAAATTCCATTCATTGTTTTAGACACTTTTATCCTACGGTGACATCGCTTCAATGTTTATAAATCTCCAGCGAGCGTACCATTCACGTCTGCGAAACCTAGGCCAAAATTTCTCCTCTTCATACGTGGCACAATAGTCCTTGGGTCTCATCGTTCATAATACAGATCAAGCCCTAATGGGCGTCTCGAGGTCATATGCATGAAACTGTGAAAATTCCTAGATTAGGAAGAGGGGAGGACAAGAAGATATGAAATATTTCAACAAGTTCTGATAACGTGCAACGCGCTTTTGTAAAATTAACCACACGATTTGCTCACGGCTTGCAAAAAAAATTCCAACATCAATCAGTCACGCACTCGAAAGATTCAAGAGGTCTACAAGGATAATGCTGAGTAATTCCCAATGTATCTTTATCGTAAATTCTTATTTACAAACCAAGATAATTTACGACACCAGGAAAATGAATAATTATTCCAATTAACTTTGGTATTCGTGCACTCGTCGACATATTCTCGCGCGTTGAAATGTATTCCACTTTTCCGACAATCATTTTATTGTACCTGTTTTGCACCAACGTATCATGGGCGTTCATTCAACCACGATTTCTTCCATTCCGAACCGAACCATCACCACCGGGCACGGATGAAGCGGGAGATCCACTCTTACTCACACCACTCCTAGACGCTGGCAAATTAAACGAGGCGAAACATAAATCTTGGGTCAAGCCAGCGATAGGTGGTATCCGGAGTCATGCAGGATACCTGACCGTCAATCGAACCACTCAGTCGCACTTGTACTTTTGGTTCATTCCAAAAACCAACATCAGTAGTGAGTACGCTAACACACCATTAATTTTATGGCTGCAAGGAGGTCCCGGATGTAGTTCGCTATTCGGTATGTTCAGCGAAAATGGACCATTCAAAGTGACCAAGAAAGGCGTGGTAAAACGTGTTCACGCTTGGACCAATGATTACCATATGTTGTACATCGACCAACCGGTAGGCACTGGATTCAGTTTTACAGAAAACGAAGCTTCTGGATACATCGGCTCTCAAGCAGAGGCCGCCGAACATCTTTACGAAGCGCTCAATCAGTTCTATAAACTGTTTTACAAGTTACAAGATCACGATTTCTACATTTCGGGAGAGTCGTACGCTGGGAAGTACGTTCCATCACTGGCTTACAAGATCCACACAGCTAATCAACAATCGCCCGAATTCGAAATCCCATTGAAAGGATTGATGATTGGAAATGGCTATATGGATCCGGAGAAAATGTTGGGCTACGGTCCCTACCTCTACGGACTCGGATTGATTGATAGAGATGAGCGTATTTATATGGAAAATTTAGAAGAGAAGATCAAATACTTGTTTTTGAGCGAGAATTGGCTCATGGTTTCAGAACACATTGGTTTAGAGTACGATTATATGCTCAATAGAACAGGTTTCACCAATTTATACGATTATACGCGAGAAAATTTTGAAGGAGACGAGACCTACGTCGAATTTTTGGTGCAAGATGAGACACGCAGAAGTATACACGCGGGTAAAGGTGAATACCAGGTGTGTTCACCCAAAGTACACCGGAAGTTCCATGTGGATATGCAGAAATCGGTGAGTCCATGGATCGAAGAACTTCTGGAGCATTACCCTATTTTATTTTACAACGGGCAGTTTGACATTATTTGCGCGCATTCCTTGACCGAGAACGTTTTTCGTAATCTACATTGGAGCGGAGCTAGCCTATACGGCGAGGCCAAGCGTCAAGTATGGCGGGTCGGTAATACGATAGCTGGATATTATAAAGTTGCTGGAAATCTAATCGACGTTTTGGTTCGCGACGCGAGCCACATGGTGCCCTCTGATCAACCAAGAAATATGCTCAAATTGGTCAATATGTTCATTGAAAATCGACTGAGGGATAATTCAACTTAAGTCAAAATATGTTCATGTTCTATTAAAAGTTTTTCACATTGTTGTAGTCTTCTGAAAGATCTGAAATACTCGAAAATTTGTAGGCCTCAATTCATTTCTTCTGTTAAAGTACATTTAGCACAAAAATTATCTCAATCCTGTTATGAATTACGAGCAGTGAAATTTTATTCACTCGAATAACACCGTTAAACACGAATTGTTCCGCGGTCCTCTCGCAATTTTATTTCATTCCACGAGAAACGACAAATTCCTATCCAATTTTCGAGCATTCCAACAATAGTCCTTTTGGACGAGCACAACGAATTTTCCGACCTACGAATCGAAAATACATCCCGGACGATATAGTTGCGGTCGGAAACAGCAAATTTATAGTCTAGATAGTGGTTTGTACGGACGCCAAATAATTACGCGAAGGAAATTGATTATTTTCTAGTACACGGCGTTTTATCGTAATGAGAACCATAACGCAGCCTACACCAACACGACGAACGAGATAAATTTTGTATACGGTTAGTTTGGGTGAATGGACGATATATCGAATTCGATGATCGTAAATTAACGATGTTCGATGACGAACTTGGCTACAGGACAAGCCGCGACGATCCAAAAATAACATTACGAGAGGATGCGCCGCGAAAATTGCACAATACCTACAGACAAGCTCCGTTTTCTCGGGTTAGGAAATAGCATAAGCGAACGCCGTGCACGTAGGTTATTCGAGTGCCAACAGACCACGTGCCGGTATTGTGGGTCGAGCTGTCGGTACCGGTAATGTATGCGTCATAGCGGCACCGGTATTGCCATCGACGGTCACGTCATTCAGCGGCTTCGCATCGCGTGGCAGCTCGCCGACAATTATTCAAATTATGTCATATTATTCTTAATCGTGTTTACAAATTAAAAAACGTGCCCAGAACATAAGGCGAGCGCTACTCGAACCGCGTGCTGAATCAATGTAAGTCGTATTTTTTTGTAAGTGTATTGAACTTGACGTACTCATCAATTAGACTTCTTTGTTATCTCAACCCGCTCTCTTCGGCTATTCACTGTTGAATTAAATCAACATCAGGAACGAAATTCTTAGTTATTCGTATTGCCATTTTCATTGGAAATCGCACTTCTAAGATGTGTAGCGGATATGAAATGACAAAGAATAGCTATGTGTGAGGGTCGGCCGTCAAATCCATTCACCAGCCCTATAGAGAGGGTGTGCGTTGGTCTGACCGAAACTCTTTCTCCGTGGGCATTCAGCAGGCCGTAAATCCAGGAGGAATAAGACGCATGAACGTAGGTTCTTTTTCGGAGGAGGTACAAACCCCAGACGACAGGATGTGCTCTATTTTTCCTAAGGACTATACTGTGTATAAGTATAACTGATTTTGGATTAACATTCTTAGTTACATAAGCTGCATTTTATATGGTTGTGAGGTTTTTGAAAATAATTTTCTTGTAAGCAGTCGTAAGTTATGACTAATAGCACAAAGTTACAAGATCAAGATCGATATCAATAATGCTGAATCTCTTTAGACATTAACATAGAAATCTAATTACAAGAATCAGATTCGTGAAGCTTTGGAGCTTTGGAAAATTGTAAGAATAGGTATCAGCAAGACAGTTTTGGAACGCAACACTCCATATCTCGACAGATTAATAACATGAAAATTAAATAAAAACGTAAATTTAATAACGTCAACTCATGTAGATCGAAGAAATCAACATTCAATCTGTATACATTGACCACGCATTAAGAAGGTTCGTCAAACAGAAACATGCACGGCCCACGATCTAAAATTAAGTTTTTCATTCCAAGTTCATCGAATACGCTGTCACTCGTGTTCTTATTTCATGCACCAAGGAGTCATAATGTCTCTCGATGGAAGTGTCAGTATTCTAGTCATAGGTCTAGAGAAAATAATGTTTCTTATTCGTGCTCCATTACGAACAAGACGACTTTTTGAAGCATTCTTTCTTATGAGAATAATACTTACAACAACATTCAATAGCTTTTCGTATTTGGAAGGAGGCAAAAGTAAAATGGTCTTACCTGAAACAGAGGAAAAAACAACAAATTAGGTATAATATGATGATCAAAGAATGATGAAAATTCATTACAACGAAAAGCTTTAATTGAAGGTTTATGCGAGATTGCGCTCTCGCTATAGAGGTACTTCACACCAATCAAGGAATATGCCATCATTTTTGTCAGAAGAAGGAAGCGCGTGTAATAGGAATGAATTGACTGAACTTTGTACCTCCAAGGTTTTAAAAGAGAAATATTCTGGAGGAGCCATTTTTAACGACTTCTTATTTATAGTTGCTCGAGCCAGTCACACTGGTAAAGGCACAGTAAAGACATCAGCACCTCTTTGTGATGTCATCAACATCTGTGACGTGTGGTAAACATATCCTCAGCTATTTAGCTTCCGTGGACTCACCCATGGTCCGACCTATAGATTCTTCACAAATTTCAAGGAGAAAGGGATGGAAATCAAATCAGACTTGGACCTGCAAATTTCCGAAAAAAAAAAAAACAGAAGTGACAATGCCGGTAATGATATTAGAAAGAGGGAACCCAGTCGTCCCAAACTTGCAAATGTTCGATGGCTCAAAAAAGCAAGAGTGCGGAGCCGGTTAAATGAGCCGGAGCCAGCTCTTCCCCAGCTCCCCAAACTGCCGATTGGAGCGAGCCTTTAGCTTCTAAATGATAAAAATTGAGGAACGGAGCCGCTCTTCTGGCTCTTTTAGTTCCGGCTCCGCACCCTTGCAAAAAATACCAGTTTAAACCTCCTTGTGACATCATTATCATCCTTTGAATCCAATAGTGACGTCGTCCAGCTTAGGACACCGTGAACTTGAATTTTCCTGTGACGTGACCAACATCTGCAACGTCATTAAAAACGTCCGCATCCGGGAGTTTCTGTGAACTGCGTGACGTCACGTGACGTGGCATGACGTGACGTTTGACCCTTTATGACGTCATCAATGACCTTGACCTCCGTTACTTGGAAGAATGTCAACTTTCAGCTAGGATGCTTTATGACGTCATCAATGACCTTGACCTTGACCTACTTTAGGGACTTGAGAAAATTTCAATCTCCACCGGGAGTTTCTGTGAACTGCGTGACGTGACGTGTGACGCTTTATGACGTCATCAATGACCTTAATCTTTTTTAGAGACTTGGAAAAATTTCAACTTTCAGCCAAGATGCTTCATGACGTCATCAATACCTTGACCTTCCACCGGGAGTTTCTGTGAGCTGCGTGACGTGACGTGTGACACTTTATGACGTCATCAATGACCTTGACCCACTTTAGGGGCTTGGAAAAATTTCAATTTCCACCGGAAGTTGTGAACTGCGTGACGTGACGTGACGTGACGTTACGTATGACGCTTCATGACGTCATCAATGACCTTGATCTTTTTTAGAGACTTGGAAAAATTTCAACTTCCGCTCATCAATGACCCTGACCTAATTTAGGGACTTGAAAAAATTTCAATTTCCAGCCTTCATTGTTTCAGGTCTAGCATGCAGTACACTGAGAAGAGCCCAGCCAACTCATTTTCTGAGGGGGCATTTTTGCGCCAACGTCATCGCGAGCGAGCGCGGGAGGCTGCGGGTTCCCCGCTGCCATTGCAAACCTGCAATGGCCTCTATATTTTTTTTCTCTTCCGGACTAGTAGATTTCTGAATGGAGTTGCCAGTATACTACATGCTAGGCCCAGTTTGGTTAGTTTGGGAGGCTCACTCTTCGTTTTCGCGCGTTAATCAACGCTAATACTCGTGATACAGAGTAGGACAGTAAAAGGTGTTCACTTGTTACGCGATGTGGCGGCGTAACAGTGCAGTTATAGAAAAAATATGTAGGGAGCTTTTTTATAGAAAATTTTACAAGGAACAATTTTCAAACGAGCATTTTTTTTTCTAAAACAGTTTGTTCGCGAATCACAGCTAGAAAAATTACTTCTTTTAACCACCATGGGAGAAAAAAGGTCCACTCAGAATGTTGGGGAAACTTGGGAAAAGTCCACGAGAAGGTCCCTAACAGTAGAACAAAAGAGGAATAGAAATAAAGCCACAAAAATACACTAAAGTGCTTTCGATTAGGAAACCATTGTTAACGGGGATGTAAAAGCAGCTGAACCAACTATGGCTGGAAAAAAGAACAACCGAGAGAATCATGACTGAACTAGCGCTTCATCACAAAGTGAATCATACTCATAAACTAGTTCAATCGACCCCTCATTAGCACATTTAGGTTGTCTTTATTCAAATGGCGAATAATTTTGATGTGTTCAAGCGCGGTACGTTCGAAATACAAGGTCTCTCTGTGGAGGAGGGTCTTGGATCCCTCTTCAAAACTATGGCCAGTGGTAATAAGATGATCCGCAAATGCCGAATCACCCAAATTCTTTTTTTCCACGCTTTCCTATGCTCATCTATTCTAATTTTAAGCTAACGGCCAGACTCACCTATTAAAACTCCACCACAGTCATTACACTCAACCTTGCAAACACCGCTTCTTTCGACTAATGGAATGGGAGCCTTTAATTTGACAAATAGACTTTTTACAGTGTTAGGATTGTAATACACTGAGAGAAACCCAAAAGGGCAGAGGACACTACCCAATTAGGATAAGAATTTTCTTAAAACCGAGAGGCTATTCCAATGCTTTCTACAATCTAAGGTCGGATTGCGGGGGGGGGGGGGGAGGGAGGGGGAGGTAGTAGAGTCTAGGCATTTCCGAGTTGACTTCCTGTGAACCATGAGGTCAATATCCAAGTTGACTCCATTGACTCTGGCCAAGTGCTTTATATTCTAGAGCTTGTGCTGGAGCCCAATCCTGTGCTTCTCTTCTTGTACAGGCTACCGAAGGTTCATAAGAAGGATACTCCAATGCGCCCGGTCGTTTCTTTTGTGTCTCTTCCCTTCCCTTCTTGTTCTAGACAAAATTTTTGGACCAATGGTTCAAATCTAGAGTAAAATTTGAGTCTCCCTATTCTATGAAGAATTCGGTCTCGCTGGCTGTTTGGCTTAAAGATGACATTCTTCCGCCAGGATCAACCCTATGCTCTTTTGACACAGTCGGCTTATTTCCCAGTATCCCTAGAGCTCCTGCCCTTCGGTCCATTCGAATATCTGTCACGAAGAATTGGCTGAATTTTTCAATTCGCTCAATATCTGTTGGTCTCCCAATTTTTGTAAATTTCAAGGCTATTCCGAGTTTCCCGAGGAGGTAGGCATCCTTATCGGCTCTCCCCTGGGTTCCCCCATTTCGGAGGTTTTCATGTCCAAATTTGAGCTCGATCTCTTTTCCTCTTGTCAGGTGTTTTTGGGTCATGTGTATGTATTATTGGTACAGGTACGTCGATGATGTGTTGTGTACGTGGACCGGTCCCCGAGATCTCTTTTTGGAGTTTCTCAAGTATCTAAACAATCAGAATCATTTTGTTAAATTCACGTTGGAAGTAGGCGGTTCATCTGTCAACTTCTTAGACCTTGGAATCTCTGATAGAGACGGCGTCCATGAATCTACAGGAAAGATACTTCGACCGATATCACAGTCCACGACAAATCCTTCTGCCCTGATGCTCACAAATTTGCTGGTTTTAATAGTTATATGCATCATTGACCTGTACTCTACTGGATCACCTCGCTTTCCAACAGGAGCTTTCGACTATAAAGCACTTGCCCAGAGTGAATAAGGTAATGGCTCACAGAAATTTAACTCGAAAAGGCCTAGACTCTACTACCTCCCTCTCCCGCAATCCGTCTTTAGATAGTAGAAAGTGTTGAAGAAAATTCTCTTCTCAATTGAGTCGTGTCCTCCGCCCCTTTGGGTTTCGCCCAGTGCATTACAATCTTATCACTGTAAAAAGTCTATTTGTCAAGTTAAAGGACCCCATCCCATTGGTCGAAAGAAGCGGTGTTTACAAGGTGGATTGTAATGACTGTAATAGAGTTCATGTAGGTGAGACTGGCCACCAGCTCGAAATTAGAATAGATGAGCATAGGAAAGCGTGGGAAAAGAAGAAATTGGGTGATTCGGCATTTGCGGACCATCTTATTACCACAAGCCATAGTTTTAAAGAGGGATCCGAGGCCCTCCTCTACAGAGAGACCTCGTATTTCAAACGTACTGTGCTTGAACACATTTACCATCTGAATAACGACAACCTAAATGTGCTCAACAGGTTCATACCTGATGCGTGCGGGGTTGATTGAACTAGTTTATGACATTGTGATGACCCTTATAGTTCAGTCATGATTCTCTCGGTTGTTCTTGTTTCCAGCCGGAGTTGGTTCAGTTGCTTTCACGTCCCCGTTGACAATGGTTTTTCAATTGAAAACGCTCCGATGTATTTCTGTGTTTCTATGGCTTTATATAAATCACTTCTTTGATGCTTTACTCGTTTAATTATGTCCTCGTCTGATGTTTCTGGCCTTAATTTAGTGAATCAAATTAATACTGAGGATTACAAACTTACTCCTACAGATACATCTAACTACATTGGCATTAGATGTGGAAAAATTAAATTCCTTTGATACTTCGCATCGTCATCATTCATCTCGTACTTCTTCAGATCTAGGACGACTAAGCTGCTTTTGTCTGTCCTGGACACCACCAAATAATTTGTCTTGATCTTCCCGTAGATTGTGGGCAGGGGATCGACTCCTTTCCGGTGAATGAGATGGCTTCTTGACATTGTGTCGTTTTTGATTCAACCTTCACGTTCACTGATAAATCAACAATCAGGTTGGTCAAGGTTTTTCTTTTGAATGTTAGGAGAGTGGTGTATACAAAATCCAGTGAGAGGAGTGTCTCATCATTTACACTGGGCAAACGTGCCAGCTATGGAAAACGAGATTCAACGAGCACAAGTGCACTCTAATGTCGAGTCGAGCTAATAATTCTGATTTTGCATTTCATCTACTGGCATCTTAATTTTTTCTTCCCGCACCCGAAAATGTCAGCCTCTTACTTAAGGAGAGTTCTAAATAAACGTGTCGCAATGGAGTCTACAGAAATCATCAGAGAAAATCGTTCTTGCCGGTTGATGAAATTTCATTCAAGTTTGTAAATTGTGGAAGAAAGAATAAAAACTTAGAACACATTATTCAAGTGCTACTTTATCGTCTCTCCCTGACCCATCCTCATCCTACGAGTCCGTCTACCAAGTTCATATGCGAGTAGCGCGACCATTATACACTACTATGGCTTTACCGTTCAACAAAACGAACTATCAGTTGAACACTTATACTTTCCTATTGATTATTATAGGTAATCTTCCATTAATGACGACAGCGATATAAGATATTTCCAATAGAAGCTGTAGTTTTTATGACGCTATTGTATGAACCGTGACGAGACACAAAGATTATGACGAATTAGATAAGTTATCTCATGTACTGAAGTACAAGAGAAAAGAGACGCTACTAACGCAACAAATTGAATACTCATATTCTCCTATAGTATTGGTCACGTTAGAAAAAATGTCAGATTTTCAATGAACTATGTTCATTCATGTAGAAATTTTCAAGTATCATTTTTACTATCTAGCGCAAATAGATAAGTGCCACGAGGGCAGTGGGCTACCAACGCTAGTGTGTTAGAACTATACTGAACATGCGACCATTACAGTATTCATATCTTTCTGATAACTGTTAACGGAAAAATACGGTAACAATCAAAGAGAAATATTATTAACGGCAGATTTTTAATGAAAATTCATGACTGTTATGAGTGATACAGTTAAAAAATTAGTACACCAATCTAGTGACAAGTTGAAAGAAGAACGGTGTAACAAAGGAAATAGCTAGCTATACATCTAACGGTAATTTATCAGAGATAAATGTACAACCAGTTTGGTACTTATATTTTCCGGGTACTTATCTGGTTCAGAGGGAAGATAAATCTTTCAAAGTAGATAAAATTTTCAAGTTGAAAGAAGAACGGTGTAACAAATGAAACATACACCTAACGGTAATTTATCAGAGGCAGATGTACAACCAGTTCGGTACTTATATTCTCCGGATACTTATCTTGTTCAGAAGAAAGATATATCTTTCAAAGAAGATAAAATTTACAGATTTTCATTGAACATTCTAATAGAGGGCTACTGATTGTGAGGCTGTTCAAAAATTTCTGAGAGGTAAGTCTAATAGTTGCATGCGCAGAACCAATGATGAATTATGAATGAAACAATGCTTCTACAAGGTTAATCGGTACATACAACCAGATTATTACTCACAATTTTTGGGGACCGAATTTTTGGACATAGGATCCATTTTCAGGTTCTTAATATACAGTGCAATAAATCACACGTTTACCTAGTAGTCATATACAAGGCGTATCATTGATAGATTATCATTTCCAAATTTTTTCGGCTCATTTTCTTTTAACAGTATTATTTTTGCGCTGTAATAAATCACAATTTTGGGTGCTTTTTGAGATTTCTTTGCGGGTCGCACGTCGCAGATTGCTGAAACCTGGTGTGTGGTCGTTTTGATTAAAAAATATGAAATTCGGTGTACTCAAGCGTTTAAAGTAGACCAATTCAAGAAGAGGAGGAAGTACAATACAAAATCTTCAGTAAGAGGAATACTTGTAGCAGATTCCCCCAAAAACTGAATAAAAGTCAAAAACATAATACTGGATCAACTGATCATGTCCAGAATCTAGAACGGCCTCCCACCTTTTTATCAATGAGTGTAGCAGGCTAGCGCTACTGAGAAGAACATGTGAAACCAGTTCTCTAATCATATTTTCTTGATATCTATTTCATCTGACGTTTGAGATATAACTTCAAAAATAGGATCAACTTTCGGATTTCTAATAAATTATTTAAATTGAAATGGCTGTTCTTTCAGTGATGCTGTTGACGAGGAATTTGACTGAGGAGAAGATTGGCTCGCCGCACATATGCGGTGTAAGAATGGGCAAGTTGAAAGAAGAACCATGAAACAAGTGCAGTCTGGCGCCAATAAACAAGAAAAACCAGTAAAACCAGTTTAGTAGTTATATTCTCTTGATGTTGGTCTTCTCTCACGCATAAGATTAAATTTTGAAAATCAGATAAAATTTCAGATTTGGTGTTTTTCCATAGTAGTGTAGCTGTTGACAGGAAATTGAGACGCAATTTCAAGAGGTAAGTTGAGAGCAGTGTTATATAACATGCATAGTTCACCGCTAGCGGTACTTACTATGGGAAAAGTAATAAGTACAACTATTCGCATACTCATATTCTCTTAATGCAGAGACCATCTAGGGTTCAAAGTTTCAGTAAACTATACTATAAAAGATAAGCTCAAGATAGACACACGCTGTTGCACAGTAACAAAAGTCTGGCTAATACAATGTGCTTACAGCACTACTAGCGCTCCTACATGAAGAGTACACCTACAACCAGTTTAGTACTCATGTTCTCTTGATATCTTCCGTGTCTAAAACTTGTAATTAATGTATAAACTTATATGTGGGGTGATGGCATTGACAAGAAATTGTGAGTTGTAAAGATGAATTTGGAACACGTGTACACACGTGCACAGTAACAAAAGATAAACTGAAAGTACTCGTAGTATCATACAATATACTTGGAATACTGCTAGCGCTCCTACAAGAAGAATACACCTACGACCAGTTCAATACTCATATTCTCTTGATATATGAATAATTAGGTAAAGACTTGCCGCAACGGTTACTTTATAGCTAGAAAGAAGAAATTAAAATTTTCAGTTCTTTACGGCTCTGCCGTCGTTTATTATTAAAGCAAAACAAAAAGATGACCGACGTTTTGATATACTGCATACCATCCTCGAGGTCTACATTGACTCCTATAAAACACTAATTCATGAATCACCTTTTATAATGGAAAATGCTGCTGACAAGAGATTTGTGCGTTGGAAAGATAAATTTGAAACACCCATACGCAGTAACAAAAGACAAGTTGAATGTAGTATCAACAATACTACTAGCGCTCCTACATGAAGAGTATACCTACAACCAGTTCAGTACTCATGTTCTCTTGATATCTGCCGGGTCTAAAAAATGTAATTAATGTATAACCTTTTATATGGGGTGATGGCATTGACAAGAAATTGTGAGTTATGAAGATGAATTTGGAATACGCGTACACACGTGTACAGTAACAAAAGGTAAACTGAAAGTAAAATCATACAATATACTTGGAATACTGCTAGCGCACCTATAGGAAGAATACACCTACAACCAGTTCAATACTCATATTCTCTTGATATCTTATTTATCTGACGTTTGAGATATAACTTTAAAAATAGGATTTCAACTGCCAGATTTCTAATAAATTATTTAAATTGAAATGGCTGTTTTATCAATGATGCTGTAGACAAGAAATTTGACTGAGGAGAAGATTGACTCGCCGCACATATGCAATGTAAGAATGGGCAAGTTGAAAGAAGAACCATGAAACAAGTTCAGTCTGGCGCCAATAAACAAGAAAAACCAGTAAAACCAGTTTAGTACTTATATTCTCTTGATGTCTGTCTGCTCTCACGCATAAGATTAAATTTTGAAAATCAGATAAAATTTCAGATTTGGTGTTTTTCCATAGTAGTGTAGCTGTTGACAGGAAATTAAGACGCAGTCTCAAGAGGTAAGTTGAGAGCAGTATTATATAACATGCATAGTTCACCGCTAGCGCTACTTACCATGTGAAGAGTAATAAGTACAACTATTCGCATACTCATATACTCTTAATGCAGCAATCATCTAGGGTTCAAAGTTTCAGTAAACTATACTATAAAAGATAAGTTCAAGATAGACACACGCTGTTGCACAGTAACAAAAGTCTGGCTAATACAATATGCTTAGAGCACTACTAGCGCTCCTACATGAAGAGTACACCTACAACCAGTTTAGTACTCATGTTCTCTTGATATCTTCCATGTCTAAAACTTGTAATTAATGTATAAACTTATATGTGGGGTGATGGCATTGACAAGAAATTGTGAGTTGTAAAGATGAATTTGGTACACGTGTACACACGTGCACAATAACAAAAGATAAACTGAAAGTAAAATCATACAATATACTTGGAATACTGCTAGCGCACCTACACAAAGAATACACCTACTACAACCAGTTCAATACTCATATTCTCTTGATATATGAATAATTAGGTAAAGACTTGCCGCAACGGTTACTTTATAGCTAGAAAGAAGAAATTAAAATTTTCAGTTCTTTACGGCTCTGCCGTCGTTTATTATTAAAGCAAAACAAAAAGATGACCGACGTTTTGATATACTGCATACCATCCTCGAGGTCTACATTGACTCGTATAAAACACTAATTCATGAATCACCTTTTATAATGGAAAATGCTGCTGACAAGAGATTTGTGCGTTGGAAAGATAAATTTGAAACACCCATACGCAGTAACAAAAGACAAGTTGAATGTAGTATCAACAATACTACTAGCGCTCCTACATGAAGAGTATACCTACAACCAGTTCAGTACTCATGTTCTCTTGATATATGCCGGGTCTAGAAAATGTGAGTTGTAAAGATGAATTTGGAACACCTGTACACACATGCACAGTAACAAAAGGTAAACTGAAAGTAAAATCATACAATATACTTGGAATACTACTAGCGCACCTACAGGAAGAATACACCTACAACCAGTTCGATACTCATATTCTCTTGATATCTTATTTATCTGACGTTTGAGATATAACTTTAAAAATAGGATCAACTGCCGGATTTCTAATAAATTATTTAAATTGAAATGGCTGTTCTTTCAGTGATGCTGTTGACAAGGAATTTGACTGAGGAGAAGATTGACTCGCCGCACATATGTGATGTAAGAATGGGCAAGTCGAAAGTAGAACCATGAAACAAGTGTAGTCTGGCGCCAATAAACAAGAAAAACCAGTAAAACCAGTTTAGTACTTATATTCTCTTGATGTCAGTCTTCTCTCACGCATAAGATTAAATATTGAAAATCAGATAAAATTTCAGATTTTCAATAAACTATACTAATCTTGGTGTTCTTCCATAGTAGTGTAGCTGTTGACAGGAAATTAAGAGGCAGTTTCAAGAGGTAAGTTGAGGGCAGTGTTATATAACATTCTTAGTTCACCGCTAGCGTTACTTACTATGTGAAAAGTATTAAGTACAACTATTCCCATACTCATATTCTCTTAATGCAGCGATCATCTAGGGTTCAAAGTTTCAGTAAACTATACTATAAAAGATAAGTTCAAGATAGGCACACGCTGTTGCACAGTAACAAAAGGCTGGCTAATACAATATGCTTAGAGCACTACTAGCGCTCCTACATGAAAAGTATACCTACAACCAGTTTAGTACTCATGTTCTCTTGATATCTTCCGTGTCTAAAACACAATAATTAATGTATAACCTTTTATGTACGGTGATGGCATTGACAAGAAATTGTGAGTTGTAAAGATGAATTTGGAACACGTGTACATACGTGCACAGCAGCAAAATATAAACTGAAAGTAGTATCATACAATATACTTGGACTACTGCTAACGCACCTACAGGAAGAATACACCTACAACCAGTTCAATACTCATATTCTCTTGATGTATGAATAATTAGGTAAAGACTTGCCGCCACGGTTAGTTTATAGCTAGAAAGAAGAAATTAAAATTTCCACTTCTTTACAGCTCTGCTGTCGTTTATTATTAAAGCAAAACAAAAAGATGACCGACGTTTTGGTATGGGTACACGCGCATAGTGACAAAGGGTCAGTTGAAAGCAAGATCATACAATACACTTACAATACTACTAGCGCACCAACATGAAGAATACACCTACAACCACATCAGCACTTATATTCTCTTGATATCTGACTCGTATGAAACACCATCTTATGAATGAATAATCTTTTATGGTTTATAAGAGATTTTTGAGTTGGAAAGAGAAGTTGAAACATTGAAAATAATATCATAAAATACACTTGGAGCACTAGTAGTGCTCCTAAATGAAGAATACACCTGAAACCAGTTCAGTACTCATATGCTCTTGATATCTGCCTTGTCCAAAACACAGAATTAATGTCTAATCTTTCATATGGGGTGATGCTATTGACAAGAAATTTGTAAGTTATAAAAATAAATTTGGAATAGGCATACACAGAAACAAAATGTGAACTGAAAGTTGTATCATACAATATACTACAGATATGAAGAGTACACCTACAACCAGCTCAGTACTCACATTTCCTTGCTATCTGAATACATTAAATATTTAATAATCTTTCATGATATATTATGATATTGACAAGAGATTTGATGTGAGTTGAGAAGATAGATTTAAAACATACATGCATGGTAACAGAAGACAAGTTAAAACTTCAAAAGTATAACCAAACAATACATATGGAACACTACTAGCGCTCCTACATAAAGAATACACCTACAACCAGTTCAGTACTTATATGCTCATGGTATCCGTCTGATCTACAACACACTAATTAATGACTAGGCCTTTATTTTGGGCAATGGTCTTGATCAGAGATTAAGTGAGTTAGAAAGATAAATTTGAAACACACATGCACAGTGACAAGAGAAAAGTTGAAAGTAGTATCATACAACACACTTCCAAGTCTTCTAGCGCTCCTACATGATGAGTACAGCTACAACCAGTTCTGTGCTCATATTCTCTTAATATCTGACTTGTTGAAAAAACACTAATTAATGAATGGGCGACGCTGTTGATCACAGTTGAAAAGATAAATTTAAAACATCAGTGCACGCTAATAGAAGGTAAGTTGTAGTATTAGTATCACATACAGAACACTACTAGCGTTCCTACATGAAGACTACACCTACAACCAGTTCAGTACTCATATTTTCTTAATATCTGTCTCCTCTAAAATACATTAATTATTCAATAATCTTTTATGATGTATGATGATGTTGACAAGAGATTTGTGAGTTGAAAAGATGAATTGAGAACATGCAGTAATAGAGGACAAGTTCAAACTTTGAAAGTATGTGCACCCTCTTACTCTCATGGTGTCTATCTCTTCTAAGGCATAAGTTGAATTGAAAGTAGGTAGTATCATACAACACAGGTGAATACTACTAGCGCTCCTACATAAGAAGTACTTGTACAACCTGTTCAGTACTTATACTCCCTTAATATCAGTCTCCTCTGAAAAACGTAATTTTGAGTGCTTCTGTAATTGAGAGCTGTTCTTTCATGTCAAATGACGCAGCTCACAAGAAATTTAGGTGCGGTGAAAACTTGCAACTTGGAAATACACATAGTATACAATACCCTCAGAAGACCACTAGCGCTACTACATGAAGAGTAAATCTACAACCAGTTTTGTACTCATATTCTCTCAATATTTAATTATTCTGTCTTGTCTGAAACACACTAATTAATGGCTGCTCTTTTGGATCACCTGATGCTATTGACAAGATATTTGAAACTTGGAAAGATGGTTTAAAAAATGCGCAGGCAGTAAGAAAAGAAAGAGGCTAATTGAAAGTAGGTACTGTCTCACAACACAGGTGAATACCACTAGCGCTCCTACATAGGAAGTACTAGTATAACCTGTTCAGTACTTATACTCCCTTGATACCAGTCTCCTCTGAAAAATGTAATTGAGTGCTTCTGTAATTGAGAGCTGTTTGTACAATGTCAAATGATGCTGCTCACAAGAAACTGAGGTGCATTAAAGACTCCAACTTACAAATACTCATAGTATACAATATGCTCAGTAGACCACTAGCGCTACTAAATGAAGAGTAAATGTACAACCAGTTTTGTACTCATATTCTCTCAATATTCAATTATTCTGTCTCGTCTGAAACACACTAATTAATGGCTCCTCTTTCAGATCATCTGATGCTATTGACAAGAGATTTGAACTTTGAAAAGATGGTTCAAAATATGCACAGGCAGTAAGAAGATGAAAGAGGCTAATTGAAAGTAGGTAGAATCATACAACACAGGTGAATACTACTAGCGCTCCTACATAAAAAGTATTTGTACAACCTGTTCAATACTTATACTCCCTTGATATCATTCTCCTCTAAATCATGTGATTGTGTGTTTCTGTAATTGAGAGCTGTTCTTAGAGGTCAAATGACGCTGCTCACAAGAAATTTAGGTGCTATAAAGACTTGCAACATAGAAGTACACATAGTAAACAATGTGCTCCAAAGACCACTAGCGCTACAACATGAAGTATAAATCTACAACCAGTTTTGTACTCATATTCTCTCAATATTCAATTATTCTGCCTCGTCTGAAACCCACTAACTAATGGCTCCTCTTTTGGGTAATCTGATGCTATCAACAAGAGATTTGAAACTAGAAAAGATGGTTCAAAACATGCGCAGGTAGTAAAAAAAGAAAGAGGTTAATTGAAAGTAGGTACTATTATGCAACACAGGTGAATACTACTAGCGCTACTACATTTAAAGTACTTGTACAACCTGTTTGGTACCTATATTCTCTTGATATATGTCTCGTCTAAAACAGATAAATTAAGAGCTGTTCTTTCATGTCAAATAATGCTATTCACAATTCAGGTGTTGAAAATATTAGACCATGATGTGCATGCGCAGTAAAGAGAGGCAAGATAGAAGTACACATCATGAAAATTACTCATACAACCAGTTTTGATCTCATATTCTCTTGATGTCTGTCGGATCTTACACACAAGACAAAATTTTGAAAATACAATTAATGAGGAAGATGAGTTTGAAACACACATACACAGTAAAGATAGACAAGTTGATAACAGTATTATACAACATGCAAGAAGTACCACTAGTGCTAAGTACTCATATTCTCCTGTTATCTGTTTTGCCTAAAAGTCACTAATTAAAGGCTGCTATTTTACATAAGGTGATGTGGTCAAAGATAGGTGATGAAAAAATGAATTTCAAGAGGCACGTTGAAACAACAGACATAGGGTAATTTTACCAGCCCTCATATACCTTAAAAGAACATTAGCAACCAGTTTAGAACTCATATGCTCTTGATATTTTACGTAAGTCTGTAGTAGTGGACTACTATATATAACAGCTGGGACGCAATAGCAATGGGCCAATAACTGCTAGGTTTTCTCTTGCAAGTTCTGAGGATCCAGTCTCTGGAACAATGCATGATATAGACATCTTTGAACCATTTTTTCTGTCCACCACTGATCTGACAGACGGAGGTCAGTTCCCTGTACAGCAGTTTTTTGGGTATTCTGCAATTAGCCATGCTGTACAAGTGCCCTCTCACTCTAGGAAGTCACATTTAGCCATCTCCAGCACATATACATTGAAGGTGCAGTCCAACCATTTCTTGTTCAGGGCCAGTTTTACCAGCGCCAGTTAACTGAACCTCTCCTAACCCGGACTGCTCTATTTTGGGTGGTTATTAGTTACATTGACCTGAGATCAGCAGCTCAATTCAGTTTGGTAAAACTGACCCTCAGATTTTTTGCTGTATGCGCTGATAGAATTTCTGGAAAGAAGTAGACCTGGGCCCTGTTATACGCTCAGTTCTCGCTCCCGTACAGGAAGGTGAGTATTACAATGAATCTATATTAACACTGACGCCTCTATCGAGCAGCCTTTTATCCAATAAAGTTAAGACAGCCATCATAAATGTATTGAAGAGCAAAGAGGCCGCAACACAGATCTGTCACACACCACCGGCCATCTAAAACTAAATATTCACAAATTTAACCAGACAACCAAGCTAATAGAGAGTGGTCCATAGGGGCTTTCTATGCGCACCACTTTGGATGCCTTTCTGAGGTTTATCAAGATAGCGTACAGTAGCAACTGTTATTCTTTTACTTTTTCCCAGATGTGTAAAGTTGCAAACATCAAATCCGTTATACCTCAACCAGAGCAGAACCTGGTCGCAATTCTGCTTTGAAACCTGCGTTGTAACAAGGGGTAAGTTGAGAGTAGAATCATGCATTAGTAAGACTATGCTACTAGCGCCACTACATGCGGAGTGTATGTAAAACCAGTTTAGTAGTCATACTTTCTTGATACTCGACTCATCTAAGGCATAGAATAAAATTTTGAAAATAGAATGAATTTTCAGATTTTTCATCGCTGCTCCTCACAGATGTTGTTGACAAGACTGGTCAGAATCTCTCTATCTCCGGTAGTAGCGCTAGTATGTCAGAGTATGTAAACAAATTTATTTGATTCCTTCTAAAGTACACAACAAGTTAATAGTAAAATGATGCGGTAGGTTTTCTAGTATGTGAGATCTACCTTATTACACAACCTGTCAAGTACTCATATTTTCCTGATAACTGGTCCATGTGAGAGACAGATAAAAATTTGAGAACGGAATGTATCGTTTGATCTGTATGTACCATTCTCATTAAGAGCTGCTCTATAAGAGGGGATAAGTTTTGAGAAATTTTGTGGTCTTCTATAATGAATAGGTAAGTTTGATACCCGCGCATGCGCCGTACCAAATGACAAGTTGTGAGTAGCGGTGTGCTGGTAGCACTACCGCGTTAGAAGTAAAATAGACGACCAGTTCAGGACTCATCTTTTCCTAATGTAGAAAGCTAATGAACGTGAGGTGGAAATTGATAACGAATTGATTGAAACTTTTTGAAGGTATCGCGAGAACTTTCGTGTGACGTCTTTCTTATCTAGGAGAAAAGTTTAGAGTGAATCAACAGACAAAGTACGCACGCGTTATCAATGATACGTTAGAAGTAGTCAAACCAGTTAAGTATTCATGTTTTCCTGCTGCATATAGGTAACTTAGCGCACAGATTTTTATTGTAGTGTGTGTGATAAAGGACAGCTGAGTGATTAGTTGGCGATGGCGGTTGGCGTGCGGGGCCCTAGCGTGCGCGTAAATGGCCAACGCGAACGAAAACGCTTTCCCAACAACCACCGCGTATTTGCTCATAGAGTGTGCGCTATAAAGAATCAACAAGAGATTAGACAAAGTACGCGTTATCAATGACACGTTAGTAATGATGAAACCAGTCAAGTATTCATGTTTTCCTGATGAATGTAGGTAACTAATCGCACAGCACGAACTGCTCTATCACAGTCCGTGAGTGATTGACGGTTGGAGCACGGGGCCTGTGTATACTATTAGCAACAACAAAGGAACAATCCATCAAGTAATTGCTTACAAACTGGGCGTTATAAAGAATCTACAAAGGATCAAGATATCTGATCTCGTCGCTTGGTCAGGGAAGGGCACCACATACCATAGAGTCGAATGTACGCTGGAGGTATTCTCAAGAATGTGAACAAACGCGCAAAGTGGTGGTACATTTTAGGGAAGCGGTGGGACCTAATGCGACTCTACATTATAGTCCCATCGCTTCCCTAAGATTTACCACTCTTGAGAATACCTCTACAGCCTTATCGAATGTTGTGACAAGCAGATAAAAATCTTTCAATAATTTGGACCTAGAAAATACTTTTTTTTTTCTGTTGGCTGACCTTGACGGATCGTTGCATGTCTACCAGTCGCTTGGGAAGACCTCTTTGAACATGTATTTTCACTCGGGTCGGTAATAAAAGGGTTACATCTCGATGATGAAAATTCAGATGTTCCCATCTCTAATTGGTCGACGTTGGTAGAAGATCCCACGCTATACTATCATAATATTTCACAGCAAGAGTTCTTAAGAGAGTAATAAAGATGGACCACATGCACTTGATCTGAGGCTTCTTTCGCCAATGATATATTGAAAATTGATACACGCGCAACCGGTTCTGATCTCGGCGGTACAAAAGATCGTCTTAAAAACGAAATCAAAAACTCCGATGTATTGTAAACAATACGCGAGCATAAAACCATATCGCGTGGAAACCATACGCGAGTTAGATAAAAATATTCGAAGAAATCCACCGAGCAAGACATACAAAATGAAAAGGCTTTACGAAAATTGTGATTCATAAATCAAAAATATAAAACGAAAAGAAAAGCGAAGACGTCGTAAAAGTGGATATAAAATACAAGTAACGACAAACGAAAGAACGCTGGCGCTATATTTTGTTGGGATGTGTCTTTGAGAAAAACAAAAATTCTCACATCGTAACGCTCGCTGGTACGAAAAGAAAAAAACAGTAAACGAAGATACATGGGCACGATATTTTCATCAGTTTTCGAGTAAGAAACGGAGAAACATATCAACACACCTGCGCTAGGATAAAAATAATGTGTTGTGTCGGAATTCCTGAAATCGTCTTATCTATAATGAAGAAATACGAGGACGAAAGCGAACGAAGAGGTGCTCTTAGGTCTAGTAAAGAGAATTGAAATAGGGAACCAAGAAGTAAGTAAAGTGCATGAAAAAGCACTCTCAATATTCTTGAAGGCGAAAAATGGTACAAATTCTGACGTCAATTTGAGGTTTTCGGTATACAGTGAATCAAGAAAGAAAGATTATGATAAGCTGAAGTAGTGTTTAAGTTTGTCGAGGAAGACGATACGATGCACCCGACCAAGGATTGTTCGGGTAAACTAAAATGCGGACAATCGAAAGGGTACTGCAAGCAAGATAAAGCAAGGTGGAGAAAGTCCTAAGTGAAGTTAACAGACTGTCAAGTACTCAGGGCGATTGGGGCAAATACAGTAAGAGTAACGAGCGATGAGGCTTTAAAATCACACGTAAACTTTGCTCAAAACAAATTAGGTACGTCTGATTAAAATCTCCGCGCTCTGACACAACGAAAATTTGTTCAATGTAGCATTCTCCAAATCCCTAAATATTGGTAGTGATGGCGAAAGACATCGAGAAAATAGGCAGGACTGTTTTATACTAAGTAGATTAATAGAACCTACGAGAATTAACTACCGAACCGAGAGAAGTTTAGAGGGATAAAATAGCAAAAATAAATGCCAAATTTCTGACGAACAAAGAGGTACGAGAAATGTTTTTCCGTCCCGCCCAGCCCCTGGAACCGAAGCTGTTGGCGAGAAATTTCAACCTTTCACGCTCGACTACTCTTTTGAAATTCTGATACACGTTTCATCTAGTTCGAATACTTAGTTATGAACTTCCGAAAACAATAGCGACGTATTGAATTTCGATTAAGGGTGCGCCGTCGACCGTGTATAATATACGAAACATAACGCCGATACAGACTGTGCGCTGCATCGCCTTTAGATCCGTATTTAATTAACTCGATAGTTCAATCGCGAGTACACGTCCAAAGTACAGACAACGTCATCTCGAAAACATCATCGTTCGAAACACGCGAAGGCTGCTAAAGGTGTAATTAAAAACATGCGCTAAGAGCTAATGATTGTAGAGGCATTACAAAACAATAAGCGTTCACTCTAGCGGCCAACCCTGAATTCGTTGAAGGAAGAATGAAATTTCAAATTTGATCGTAACAGTGCTTGGATGGTCCTCTTAGGATTGACAGATTCATAAAATATTGCAGATATGATAATAATACCACCCTTCTTAAATTTGGTACACTAAATTTCTCATCAAGTATATTTCTACATGAACGACTCTGGCTCTCCAATATAGCATGGAACCGAAGCCGTCTTCAAGAACTGCAGCTGGTTAGGTGGGAAAGAAGAGCTGGAGTTGGTTAAGCTGGAAAGAAGGATTGGAACGGCTCCAGAAAAACTGCGGGCTTCTTTTTCAAGTATAATGACGGCTAAACAAGACCCGAAGTACAAATATTGCAATTGGTCCAAGTCTATGAAGTACGTCAGGGTCTCTCAGGACGTCTGGAGTATGTAAGGCTTAGTGTAATAGAGCCTATAACAGTGAAACTCAATATATTGTAGGTAAGGCCTAGTATAGCCAGGTACATTAAATGTCAGGCTCAGTCGAGGGCGTTCCGATAAGGGGGGGGGGAGTGAACACCCCCAGCCTTTTGGACCAGTCGGCCAATGTTGACATTCAAACTTCACCGATTCTCTTGAGCGCAGACTAACGCTCCTAGTCACATGGCAAAATATTGTTCTTCACCCCCCTTCCCTCCTCTCAACAATTCAAGTTTGAGGATACCGGAGCTCTTGGAGGCAATCAACACACATGCACGTGGCGTTGTCTCGTGAGGCAGACCAACATTTTGGCCATCCAATGTAAACAAAACACTGAACCTGATCGACTTCTCCTTCTGCTAAGGAATAGCGGGCAAGCCAAAAGCATCGTGAACCTGACTTCCGACCATGTACCAGTCAGCGTCACATTAAGCGGTACGGTAATTCGTAAGAAGAAGAAGAAGAAGAATCCTACACTGACCTACAAGAGGACGAAACTGGGACAGTTTTAGAACTAAGCTGGACTCTGCAATTGATATCAAGGTTCGCTTGAAAACGACAGACTGGCGATTAACCGAAATAATACGTCAAGCAGCTCAAAATGCAACTCTCAAACTAGAAGAAAAAACCAAGCTACAAGACCTCTTTTCCATGGGCCATTTGTGAGCTAGTTTGTGAACGTCCGCGAACCAGATGAGTGTTTCACAGAACTAGGTATCTTGCCGACAAGACAACGTTCATCAGAGTCGGTAACCAATTGAATCGCCTCATCAATAAGTACAATAAGGAGGGTCTGGCTAAATATTTGAGGAACCTTAGTCCTGAAGCTGAAAAAAACTATTCACTGAGGAGAGCGACCAAAAAGCTCAAAAGACCGACTACTCAAATCCCACCTTTGAAATAAAACGAAATATGGACGAGGAATGATAAAGAGAAAGCCGAGACATATTTCCACCATTTATCAACTGTTTTTTAGCCCTGTCATGTCAGTCCGCGAGTCCCATCAGCCACAAACTATCAACAGACCAGGTTCTCAAACTGGTCTCACCACTGGAGGCAGGCCCAGATTCAAATCAATCAGCCGCGGTAGGCAGTTGGTGACTTGCCGCCCAACAGCGTCAGATTTTTAGTCCACCCCCATCCACCAATGATTTCGTTCAATTCTGTGCCACTCCTGAAAATTTGCCCTAGGATGCCAGATCTACGGCTTTTGGTCCTCAAAAAAGCGGGTTTTTCTTCTTTCATAGATTTTACATACAATATGGATTTCTTGCGATCAAGGGAAAGGTACCTGAAACACTGGCACGAGAGATATCTTTCTACTGCTCGTAATAGGCTGATACTGCGATGTTCCGTAATTCAAGTCGATCAAGGGAAAAGTACCTCAGCTACATTCATGATAGATACTTTCCTCCTGATTGTTATTAAGGAATCAATCAAAACCCGTAGAAATCTGTTTTTAAGTCTTACAAAAAATGGCGGATACGGATTTTTAACACGATCACCAGGCAACACTGCGCTCTGGGCACGAGCCTGATCTGCCTAATGGTAAATCCAGGTCTGACTGGGAGGTTGCGAAGGCAACTCAACTCAAAGAAGGTGGTGGGGACTGACGAAATTTCTGTCACGGTATTGAAAGAGTTATCCAAGAAGGGTCTTGTAATGATCATTTTCAGAGTCAATGCAGGTTTGCGCTTAGATCATGTTCCACAAGGTCTCAAAACTGCAGAAATTTCAATGATTTCAAAGCCAGAAAAACCTACAAAGAAGGTTGTATTTTATAATCTTGTTGCTCACAGCTCAGTCAAATTGTTCAAAAAATTTGTCCTTAATTGCATCAAGTCATTAATCGACCTTCCCAACCACCAATTTGGATTCCGGGAAGTGCACGCAACAGTTGACCAGGTCCAGTAGGTCAAAACGGTGACAAGAGGAAGCGTTTGGTGAGAAAAAGGATTGTTCCACTGTACCCATCGATACCTCGCAGGCTTTTGACAGAGTGTGGTATGCTGAACCAACACAAAATTTGTCTAGGAATGCATGACAGCATACCAACTGAAGGAATCATACCGGTGGAAAATGACCGATCCCGCGATCGAGAATTTGTCCAATCCTGGGCGGCATTCTACAAGGGAGTCGAGCGTCCAGGGGCCTACACCATACTGCCGACCAACCAACTCTGGCTGTAACTACCGCGGCAACATCCACAGACAATACTGCTATCCTGGAAAACGCAACAGCTAATCTCCAGCTGACTGTTGACAAAACCAATCATTGGGCAAGGGGCTGGAGAGTTAAGATCAACTTGCAGAAGACACTGCACGTCACCCAAGGCATTCCGCAACACAGACGCAAAGTCCAGAGTTTACCTCAATGAAATACCAATCTCGCAAGAAGACTCAGTCAAATATCGTGGTGTCCACATTGACTCGAGATGGAATGACAAAACTTATGTAGAGATGAAGAAAGAGCAACTTGCGATCACTGATACGCAGACGTTCTAAGCTGAGTCTGTATTAAAAGTGACTGTTACACATGCAGGTGCTGAGACCAGTGTGGACGCCAGCTATACAGGTCTGAGGCTGCAGAAAGCCCTCCATACGGCCGATCATCCAGCAAACACAAAACAAATTCCTGGAAGCAATGACTAATGCCAAGTGGTACACCAAATGGAGGACCTTCACCGAGATCTCCAAGCCACCGATCAATAAAAAGTAAGCCGGTAGCCACGGAAAAAGCCTGCACAACCACCCGAATCCAGAAATTTTCGAGCAGTTGCTGAATGCTGAAATTAGGAGACTCCAGAAAACAAAACAAGCCACGGAGGCATCAATGGTTTGATAGGAAAGAGAGGAGAGAGTTTAGAAAGGTATTAAAGACTGGATTTTAAAGAGGAGAGGAGGGAGAAAGGATAGATGTATAGATTGGAAGGTCAGGAATTTGAGAAGATGATCAGTATGAGGGTGCGAAAATGTAGGGATGGTTCTGCTGCTTCTGCAGAAAGGCTTGGATGGGAGGAAGTTCGAAAAGCTCCGAGAGCCATGCGTAGGGGGATGCTTGAATAGTATCGAGGAGTTTGATTTTGGACTTACTCCATTGGCTGTGGATTGTAGCACCGTAATCGAGTTGAGAGCGAATAAGACTTCTGTATAGTTGGAGCAGGAGTTTGCGGTTACATCCTGTCCAGATATGAGTGAGGTACTTGATGATATTGATAGCGTTTAGGCATTTAGCATTGAGTGACTTTGTGTGAGACAACCAGGAGAGTTTTTGATCAAAGATTGAACAGAAATTTATATAGGTAGAGGGAGAGAATGTTGATTTTGAAGCCTTGAAGAATTAGCGGATGAAGTGGGGTTATGAGGCGTCGGGGTTTTCGAAAGATGACAAGACCTATTCTATCTGACGAGGAACGAAATCCACGGTCAGAAGCACAGGAACCGATGTAATCTGTCATTTTTTGGAGGAGGCTTGCTGCTCTGTAAGAGTTTGAAGATAGGAGGGAGATGCTCTAGTCATCCGCAACGTGCCGCTGGGTGAGTGGAAAAGATACACATTGACTGATATCATTGATTGCTATTAGAAAGAGAGGGACGCTCCAAACTTCTCCTCGAGGAACGCCATTCTGGATGGTTTGATGAACCGAGAGTTGGTCTTCTATCCTGACGGTAATAGTTCTGTTGTAAAGGAAGCTTTGAGGCAATGTTGGGAAGTTCCATTTAAGGCCTATTTGGAGTAGTTTTTGTCAGATGTGATGGCGGCAAACGCGAAGGAAGGCTTTCTCGGAGATCGAAAAAGATAGCATAGAAAGAAGATTTGGTGAGTTCTGATTGTACTAGAGCGAATAATAAAGAAAAATATAAAAGTGTCTCCACATGAACGACCCTGATTCTCCTATGTAGCATGGAACCGAAGCCATTTTTGAGAGCTAAAGCTAGTTAGGCTAGAAAGAAGAGCTAGAAATGGTTAAGCAGGAAAGAAGGTTTAGCGCGGCTTGACGGTTGTTGACGGCCATTGCTCGTAAGAGCACACACTGGATTTGATAACAGCTAAACATCAAACTCAGCGTGTGCTCTTTGCAAACAAGGTAGCATCCATCTACAATCTAACGATGTCTCGTAAAATGGAAGAAACCACCATTCGTACATGCAGAGGACAACAAATTCGATTCATTTTTTGTAATTCTAAAAGATTGAATCCGGGCACTTGGCTCTATAAGAAGATGATAAATACTTTGGCCTTGATTTACTCTCCTTAAAACGAAAGTATTTGGCGAACTGCTTGATACATTTGGCAGTACTTTTGAATAGCGAAAGTCCATCCACAAAAACCTGCATAAAACTTCGTGAAACTTCGCACATCAAACTGTTACGACGGCTCACGGATACACAGTTCTAAGGCTCGACGAATTCTATTTTTTGGGTCAATTTTGCGCTCTCCCACGCATACAAGAATCTAGATTATGACCCGTCCGAGAGTTATTTTCATCGCGAATTTGATACTTCAGCCTCTATTAGGAAGCACCGTGGAGGATAACGCATTCGAATCATTCGAGCAGAAAGTAATTACCGGTTAAAAGGAGAAGCAGAAAAAAAAAAAAAGAATGGCAAATAGACGGTTCATATTTAACATTGAAATGTCAAGTGTATACCGTTTGCGGAGAATGGAAAGAATATAATCGAGGAAATAAACAAATATACTATTTTTCGTTTGATGGGCACTGTAGATAATTTAATATGTTTTTCGTACGTTAAGAAAAAAAATGAAAAGAAACGGTACGTGTTTCGTCGGTATATGATTTTCTTCTTTCGTAACATCGCAGTGGTATAGACAAAAAATAAATTGCAGAACGTGGAAATCGCGGAAAGTATAAGGCCTAAAAATAAACGCAACACATACGGCTATTCGGTCACCAGATCTCGTAACAACAATAGAAGGTAGGTAAGAAATAATAAGAAAGGCTACCGTACACAGTAGCTCGGTCGTAATGTAAAATTAATACTTCTGAGACCGATCGATGAGAATGAAAATAAAGAGTCTGGAAACAAGGGGAAAAAATAACATCCTTCTAATGACTCGTTCGAATGATTGCAGTCGAGGCTTTTCAAAATGCCACCGGCCAACGGTCGGAAAACTTTGAGGCAGATAATGATATAGACGTATAGTAACTTCTGCGTACGGTCGGAACAAGGCTAATTTGTCGCGGTAAGAAAGTTGGCGAACTGTACAGAACTTCTGCGAAACCTACACTCCAACCTTCGTGCCGCGCACCACTTATACACCCGTGATACGAGAAAATTAACATAAATAAATAAGTTTATTGACCACACCGGTTCAATATTATTCTCGATATCTCGACAGCTATTGACACGAACACCCGTCTCAAACGGCAACTTGACGTGTCAATGCGCCTAGTATTATATAAATCATATATATCAAACGGCGTGTCCCGCCCACGAGGTGGATGTTTGAATAAAAAAGTATGGAATCATTTACTATACAGTTGAAGTATCGTACGAAAAAAGTACCAACAGAACAATCAATGAGTCGGTACGATCCGTTAATGAGTTTCATTGCCCACCCATGTCGACGTCGAGTGAATGAAAATACGCTTTCGGCGAAATACTGTCCCGAAACCTGATAAATACCTCGTTGTAATGAAGCTTATTCATGATAATAATTTATCAGGGCCTACGCTACCGGGCGACGCGATGTCATCTTCAATCGGAGCAGCTCGACTAGAGCAGAGTAAAGTCTGTCAGAGGACGTGTATCAAGACTCAACTTTATGTACGAAATCACTCTGATGGAAGGGGATTTTGGTCGTTAACTATCAATGCTAAAGAAACGAGAGGACCTTCTTTAAATTGCTGAATTCCCCATCATACAGTGTACTTGACTATACTAGGCCCTGCCTACAGTCCATGAATTCTGGTCAAGGAACCGTGAACTTTGTGAGTCAGCTCAGCTAGAAGACAGGCTGCTCGCAATTCCAATCTGGGGATGGTTGACTCACTGGGTTATACTGCGATAGTCTCCGTCACACCAAGCCTAACATCCTGCAGACGTTATGAGAAACCTTGATCTACTTTATGGACTAGGAAAAATCTCGATATCTGTACTTTGGGACCTGTCTAGCCTTCATGATACTGAAGAAAATTTTGCCCGAAGCACTAATGGAAATCAGAAGTTAAAGGAGCCCGCAGTCAGTTCTCAACAGAGAACCTATTTTATCGGGAGGTCTTTTCCGCCGTCTGCATTAGCAGCCACAGTCAGGAAAGAGAATGAAATATGTGAATGCAGAATTACGCTATGGCCGACACGACACCTGTACACCATCTAAATACAGATCTACAGGGAGAAGAGGAAAGATAATTGAACTTGAAGAAAGAAGAAGAGGCTCCAAAGGCAATCCACTACAGTATATCTGAGGTGGTGTTGTTCTAGTGTGTTCTGAAGTTTGCCGTGCCTGAGAATACTGCACCTTGGCGGTTGCCAAGAAGAACAGGAGGTTCACCGAGGAGATTCATTCAACTTTCATGAAGATCGATTCCGGTGTCGGAGGAAACAAACCATGGAAAACCTGCGGCGCTGCACATGCGACAAATGTGAATGATAAGTTCGAATAATTTTGTGATCCTAATCACCTATCTTGCCCCAATAAGTCAAAATTTCAGTACACGTACCCGATCTTGAAGGTTAGTGACGGTTAATAACAGTAAGAATCTTACCTGAAACAGACAAAGAACAAGACACGATAAGATGAAATGTACCATACTTTTCAAAAAATTTGTCAGTCAAACATTGAGTCAGTTTTTAACCAATCGGCGACATTACATCGAGGAGCCATTTTCCACCGAAAAAAATGTGCCAGGTTTGCTCCTAATCACCAAATCCCACGATCTGAGCTGAAGCGATATTTGTCGGCCTCGATCGCCTTCGATTAAACAGCCATGCATCCAATAAACAGAGCGAATTTTCATACACTCATTGTCTGCGTAGAAACATTGTAAACATACCTGATAAGCTTTGATGGCGAATTACGTGCCAATTAGTCGAAGGTCGATCGTTCACGGCCAGCTAAACATGGCAAGATCAACTTATTTTTTCATCTCTTAAAACAGATGCTGAGGACTCATTCAGAAAGAGAGAAATGTCCGCTTCATGAGATTTGTAACGAGCAAACGTGCTTTTTCGAACGTAAAATTCTACAGAAATAAAACAACTTGCAGCTGAAATATTTCGACAGGAAGAATCGATCACGTAGGAGTGAACTGATAACTAAAACTGGTACTTTCGCACGAATGAAATAATTTTCTTCTGAATCAGCGGGCACGAGTTAAAATTGCTATATTAGTCATCCGGACACAATGCGCATAAATACTTGACTGCTCATTTAGAGGAACACGAATCTTTGTCCGAAAGTACTCATCATTACAAGTAGATTAACTCGCGTGGGTACTCGAAAAGGTTGAAATTATCCGCAAACTGAAGAATACAAATATTTCTACCTTTACAATGACTTTACACATTCAGATACCGTTGTTATGCTATATCGGAACAAGCAATTAAATTTTTACAGACATACTCGTAAAATACATTATCGTTCAACATTCCAACGTGAAATTCCTAATATTCTTTTATTTATTTTTTAAATGTTTTTTGTTTTGTTTCCTCGATGGCCAATTAAAGATAAGACTTGATTTACTAAAAAGAAATCAACATCCAGTAGGAAACAACCTCAGCTGAGAGATTTCTCTACCAACGGGGCTTATTGAGAAAGTCCAACGTCTGCCGTCATTTCAGCAAATTGTGGCTGCGACCGAGCAGGGCTACTTGGGAAAGATGTCGACGTTCGAGCGAGTGGTATTATATTCTGGACAGAGAGGCCATGAAGCTAGATGTACCAAAGCAGTTGAGGTAGGCACTCTCGGGAAATGCACGAAAATCTTCTGACCGATATCTAGGTTCTACAATTCTCGACAACCTCTGTATGGTGACCAGCTTCGTACTCTGGCCTTCATACGATTTGACGAGTTACTTTCAGGTACCATACTAAGAACTGCTCCGATGGTATCTCTTATAAGCCATCAGCTATTAGCTCTGGCCAACGCCCCGTTGCAGGTTCGATGATCTCACTGCGTCGAAATCGGTCTCGATTTATTCCATTCCAGTACAAGATATTTAGGGGTTTGAAAACACAAAAATTCCTACCCTTGACTTCCATCCAGTCTGAGTCAATGGTCTGGTATGATTCCCTAATCACGAAAAAAAAAAAAAAAAAAAACATCGCCATCCCCCCTCCCCTCATCCTTCTTGAGATCCGAGGTTCTTACGAAGGGAGTTTTTCAGCTTTTTGAATTTTATTCAAAAACTACCAACTTTTTCGAGACAATTTTTGAAAATCAATATATTCGGCGTGAAATTTACTACAAACAAAATTAGAGGCCATTGTAGATTTGCAATGGCAGCGAGGAACCCACAGCCTCTCGCGCTCGCGATGACGTTGGCGCGAAAATGCCCCCTCCGAAAATGAGTTGACTGGGATCTTCTCAGTATACTGCATGCTAGGCCTGATGTAGGAAAGGCTGGAAATTGAAATTTTTCCAAGTCTCCAAAGTAGGTCAAGGTCAAAGTCATTGATGACGTCATGAAGAATCCCGGCTGGAAATTGAAACTTTTCCATGTCCCCAAAGTAGGTCAAGGTCAATGTCATTGATGACGTCATGAAGCGTCACACGTCCCGTCACACAGTGCACAGAAACTCTCGGTGGAAATTGAAATTTATCCAAGTCCTTAAAGCAGGTCAAGGTCATTGATGACGTCATAAAGCGTCACACGTCACGTCACACAGTTCACAGAAAATCCCAGTGGAAATTGAAATTTTTACAAGTCCCTAAAGTAGGTCAAGTTCAATGTCTTTGATGACGTCGTAAAGCATCCGTCCCTAAACTAGGTCAAGGTCATTGATGACGTCATAGAGCATCACACTTCACGTCACGTGACGTCAAGCAGTTCACAAAAATTCACAGACGCGGACGCTTTCTGAGGATTTAATCCCCCTAACAAAATGGATAGCGGGCTCCCCGCTAAAAAAGTTTTCTATTCATAAGCGCTAAGACGAACAAGGACGTTGCTATGAAGCCATAAATCCTGAAAATATTTCTTAGCGTAAGGTATGAGCCTCTCAGCTTGTCAACATGGTAAACAAGAAGATGATGCTGCTCGAGAAGGACAACAGACTCAGGAGCTGAAATAAGTTCGATACAAGATTTACAGACAAGAATGAAACGTCAAGAGGCACTGACAAATCTGTTCTTAGCACAGCAAAGAACTGCGCCCATACCAGTGCCAGTACCAATGCACCAGATAATAAAGTTAGACAGCCGACTCCATGAAGATACCCTACAGAAGGCGAGAGTTGGTAAAGATCCAACGAAGAGCTGCGCTGAGGTGTGTTAGTGCCTACCGCATTGTCTCGACGGAGGCTCGTTGCGTTTCAGCACGTTCACCACCAATCGAGCTCCTTGCTGAGGAGAGAGCGGTAGCGTTCAAAGCAAGCAGGAGGCCAGGCGCTCCTTGTTCGAGAAATGGAAAGTAAGAATTGCCCAGAGCGCGCTGGGCAAGTGGACAACCCGTGTGTTAATACGCGACCTTGATGAACACCATGGCCAACTAAACTTCCATCTGACGCAGGCGGTAAGTGGCCATGCCTGCTTCGACAAGTACCTTCATGAGAAGTTAAGGAAAGTTGAGCAGGCAACGTGTTCGCACTGCGACCAAGGGCGGGATGATGGACCAGAGCACACCTTATCTGAGTGCGAGGCGTGGAGGCGTGAGCGGGACAAGCTTAGTTGGTCTCTTCAAGAGATCGGGGTAGATGAAGCGCTTGACCCGAGTAGCCATGCAAGGTTCCAAAGAAGCATGGAACCAGGTGTCTGCATTTGCAGTCACCGTCACGTCATGAAGAAGAAAATGGATCGGGAATGGAATAGACAAATGCAGAACCACGCTATTGCAGGAAGAAGAGGACGACGATCATCCCTGAAGGTAGAAGAAGATGCGAAGAAACTCGAACAGTAATTTACTGTATCTTAAGGTGATGTTGTTGTTTGTTCTTGTGTTTTTTGCGTGCCAGGAGGGCACTGCAGCTTGGCGGTTGCCAAACAGAAGAGGGGGTTTTCCGAGGAAATTCTTCCAACACTGAAGTTATACCAGAAATGGTCGATTCCGGTACTGGAAGAAACAAAATCAAATGCATAAGCAACCCGCACCCACTCCACCATGGAGAACGGGGTGGCGCTGCACATGCGACAGAAGCGTAGAAGCGTAAAAAGAAATAATAGAAATGAAGTTAGACAGTATTCCCGAGTACCGCGAGATATTCAAATAGACGAGAACTACAACCATCCACCATATGCAGGCACGTCTCCAAGGTACTGGACGTGAGTGGTATGATAACCTTATAAACTTCTAATACTCATGGGAAGAGTGGAAGGAATGGTTACTGAGAACTTTTCTAGAACCCAGAAATCACACAGTTGACATAGAAGGTATGAAGATACGTCTCAAACAACAGGGAGGGTGTTATGAGAAGTATTGCCAAGATGCGGCCTCGCCAATTGACCCATTGGCAGCAACAAGATCATATTCTAGAAGGCATTACTGATAAGGTTGTCAAAGCTAGGGGGAGAGCTGGTTGTTATGAGACTCCAGAGGTGCTCTACCAACATTGTATGTACTATCACATTCTCGAAGTAAGGTATAACACAGGAAAGTTCTACGCCTGAAAAGAAATGTTACGTCTATTGCATTTGGCCCGGCAATGTGACCAGAAATCTAAAACTCAATTGATAAAACCAGTTTCGAAATTCCAGATGGACAATATGAAAGGCTCCGCTAACCATTTAGTTTGTCCAATGGAGGAGCAGTACTGCAACGAGTAATTAATTCCAATTTATGACCATTCTCAGGAATGGGAATTGTGGTCAACTTAGACGATATTAATGCTCTCATCAAACGGCTGCCAGGAAAATTTGGGAAGCTAAGAAAAATATTCCAAGCCAGGAGAGAAGTTGGTCCAACAATATGCTTGGATAAGTGTCGGTTCTTGTATGCTAAAATACTGTCTTTGGGATATGAAATTGAAAACGGTCAAATACGACTCGGTACGGAAAAGATCAAGGCGGTAGAATTTTTCCCACGTCCTAAGAACGCCAAAAAAGTTGGAAAATTTATGGGCTTAGCCAGCTATTACCGTAAGTTCGTCAAATATTTTAGTATACTGGCCGCTCCCCTCACCAACTTTATTAAAAAAGAATTCAGTCGAACTGGCAACAAACTCACCAAACAGCTTTTGCCTGTTTTATCGGGGGGGGGGGCTTTCGTCCGCCGGTCGAGAGGCAACATGACCTTGTGTTAAAATAGCTCCTTCAAGTAGCTAGATATGCAATACCCCAAACACCATTTGGCTCAGCCCCTTCATTGAGCCGAATATACAACGTTTCAAACATCAAAAGACTCATAAAACAGATTCCCTGCCTCCCCTCCTCTAACTCTGTCAATAAACTCGTCAGTTTCATTTTTCTAAGCGTATTTTTTACCTAATTTTCCTGCATTATTTTGCTTATTTTGCTTGTTGTTCTTGACGACGATCCAATATTCACACGGCGCTATTTTCGTGACGTCTGATTGTCGCGGCCAGGTGCCTATGCCTCCATGTAAATCCCGTACACCATACTAAGTTTTCTCAAAATATTTGTAAAATTAGAAGCACACTTTGTCATCGCTACAGTCTTTCTCAAGGTAATTTACTCCAGAAATTGGAGACATGCAGGCTTAGAGAAACAGTAATCAAAATTCAATAGCCGACGAAAGAAATCCAGCCAAGATTGGCTCGTAAAATGATTCCAAATACAGTACGTGATAGCACTTAATTAAAAATTACCAACAATTTTTCATCGTAACTTTCACAAGTATCATTCATCGCATCAGATAAATCATAATTTTCGCAAAGAAAGGTAAAGTGCAATAAAATTTTTTATTAATGAAGATTCGTAATATTTTACCATATTTTCTGCATACATCTTATTAACATTTCTTCGAATCATTACGTTATCAATCATCGCGAAAGAAAAAGTAAGTACGTTAATTTACACGCGATGACAACGATATCATAATATAGAAAAGTTCATTTCACAAAATTATAGTTAGAGATAAGCAGCAGAGAAAGAAATGAAAGTAAATTTCGCTCTCGGTTTTTTTCAGAACGAAACATTGTTTTAAAGAAAGATGAGAGAAGACGAAAACGGTTAAAATTTTATATTATCAGTAACATCATGGAAGACTGATTTCAATATTGAAGAACACGAGAATGGTTTACGTCCCGAGATACTCGACTCCACAGAATTTGATTTTAAATTGGCAACCCTTGCAACTGTAGTTGAAATCATGAGCTCGGTCTGGATAGATAGGTGCAATAAAAATGATTGTGCTTATGATTTTCTCATGATACAAGGAGAGACCAACAGAACGGTGAAGTCAGATGTTTTCAAGAGCTAGGCAAGAGAAGAAGATCATCAGCATTGCAGTATATGTAGGAAGGAGGCTGATAAGAGGGTCAAAAAAGAAAGAGTAGGATTCTGAGACCAAGGAACGGGATCTGGGATAAGGAGGATCAAAAGTCATACCATGGACGGAGCATAAGGGAGCAGTAACAAGATTTGAGATCATCAGCAAGAGAGGAGTTATGGAAGGTGAACGCATTAACTGCTTTACGGCAAGGTCCATAGCGTCTTCTACCTCAAGGTCGATGTCTCCCGGCATCCATAGAAAAGAGATGGAGGGACCGAGTGTCCAAGAAAGAGGATTTGTTGGACGATAGAATAGGTAAAGTCAAATAAGAACGAGAGAGGACCAGATATAACAAGGAATTTGTGGGAAGGATAGAAGCGGGAGAGAAGAGAGTTCGGATAAGATGTTACCTTGAATGAAGACAGTCAATCCGGTCCTGAGAGCCGATACAGACCCTTCTGGGCACAAGAGAAGGGGGGAGGGAGATTTCGGAGAAATGATTTCGTTGACAAGTTGTTCATATAGAAAGTTAGCTGTTTCAAGAATTTTAGTACGATCAAAACGGATTCCAGAGATGGAAAAAGGGCTTAGCCTGGATGGTGTTCGATTTTTCTTCTTCGTCGTGCTGCTCGGACCAAACGTCGTGAACCATGTGATCATAACTTCCAGGACAATTCGCGCCATTTCTCTCGACCCTATACAGTTTACAGGCATTCGATGGGTTTAGCTGTGGGATTTGGTCAATGTATCGCTTATGTGAACGTCTTCGTCATCTTGGACCTGGATCCTTTCCTTGCAGTACACTCCTCTCCAGGGATTCTGAACCGCGCCACATGATTTGGCCAAAAAACTCAAAATCCGACGCTGAACCATTGGTAGAAGTCTTTTCTGCGTATTGACATTCAGTTTCTTGAGGCAGAAGATTCCATCTACACTCGGCATTCATTGTCCACGTTTCGCATGCATTGGTCGCAATCAGGGACACCAGTATCCGCTCTATCCTTATGGTGGTTTTGGAAATATGTCCGCTCCGCCAGATGCGAGTAAGTTGTTGCACCATTGCCGTTCTGGCTGGTCGCTAGCCGACGTTTGATTTGCGGTGTGCAGTCACCCTTGTTCGGGATCAGAGCTCCTAGGTACTCAAGTTGGTCTTTCACCTCAATTCCGCACAATTTTCCAGGGGTTGTTGCCACAATCTATGATTAGTATCTGGCTAAGTTTGCTCGATGACGCCAGCAGGACAGTATCTTCAGCATATTGGGGATTGCATAGCAGGGGTTAATTACGAGAGCTGAGAGCGTGTGAATTGCAGGGAAAATCTGGGTATTGGACTATCGAGAGAGAGAACTCGATAGTGAAGAAGAGAAGAAACGGCCCCAGCGCACAGACTGATTAAAAGGCTGGTGCGTAGTGTGCCAAGGGCCAGTCGTAGCCTGGGAAATTGAATGGAGTGTTTGTTGGTTTGGGTGTTAATGGGAGTACCGTCTCTTTGTGAAGTTGGAGAAAGGCTTTACGGTTACAGGCGGCAGGGGGGAGTCAGGAGTAGTTCAGACCTTTCCAATAATCCAGACATGTCACTCTCAAGATTTTGACAGGGAGCGGGCCCAAGAGGTTTTGAAGTAGAAGATGAAAACAAGGAATTTGGCGAAGGATTGGATGGCAACTGTGAAGTTCTATCTATAGACGCAGAGGATGAAGAGACGTAGGACGTGAGTAGATAAGATTCTCTCAAGTTCCCTTCTCCCATTATTTACCTCGTGACTTGAAAATTATCCAAATCTTCGACTTATGCTTTGACTAGCTTCTCTCTGTTCTCGAGCTGAGATTTTGTCAGTCTTCCTGATGACGTCACGCTCTAATTTAAGAAAAATTGCGAATAAAAATTTAAATTTTGGACGAAAAAACATTTCTATTTACATCCATCCCTGACTTTTCTAATACAATTTAGTTGAAAGCCATTCCAACTAGAAATAATTCTCGACAGCTATCCACGAAAATTCGAGACAAAAGTATTTAATTGCACTCTTTACATCGGAAGTAAGAATTTTGTTTATTTTTCTCACGCGTAAAAATAAATACGTATCGTTCGCTAGAATTCTATTTTATGTGCATTACGTGACTTGGATCTCGATATTTTCACCCTGAAGGGTTTCGTTCATTAAAGAAGAAACTTCCGCAACAAATGTTCGGTTGTCTTGATAGTATTACAGACCTACAAATCCTGAAATCAATAGCGAGTCGCGTCCTTAGAGCTTAGGTCAAATACCGGAAAATAAGGAGGAAGCCTGAACTCTGATCCGCTAATGTTAAGTACACGACTTTGGACTCTTTCAAAGAGAATCTCAATAACTGAAGCCTCATAAACGACGATGAATCTCTCGTTCATTTTTTCGCTCGAGATGATTCTTCATCAAGGAAGTCACTGAACTTTTTTCGTATCGTTTCTAGTTCTTCAAATTCGTGGCCTAACCTCTTGCTTTAAAACTGCTCAGATGGACTCTTTTAGCTTCCCAAAACTTGATTCTCGCGTTTTTTCTGAGTCTCTCATCTAATATACATGGCTTGGTGCCCTTTCGTACCTTGAAGCCGAAACCCTCTTTTAATTTATGTAGCTCGGAAATACAAACTTATTCAAGCCACTCCTTGGGCAAGTTCCCCTCCTAATTCGAACAGGTCGAAAATCGGAACACTCTTTTATGAGAATCACTTGTGATATTGTATGACTCAAAAGTTGAGACTTCAATGGCCGAAAGTCGATTCAGCCTTGGAGCGATTTTGACATGTTTCATGTCTTTACTCATCCTTATGGGAATTTTCAATGTGGCAGTGATTCTCAAATCTGCGAGTTCGCGAGTCCGACCCCCCCCCCTGTAGTTTCTAGCTTATCCTAATATAATGAAAAGGCGTAGGCTAGATTTATACCAGGCTAAGAAAACGCTGAGAGTCATTATGAAGCTATTAGCTTGTGACGTCATAAGTTCGGCCTTTCCGTATCAGATTCTCTACATCGTTTTCCTTCTGTTCTAGTGTCTGTCGCTCGTTGGAATCAATCAGTCCGAGTGAGAACAGGACTTCTCCGTACCCGAACATACTCTCGGGATCCGTAAATCCACTCGCGGGAGCCTTTGCTCGATGATTCGCGCAGAGAATTTCAAGTGCCAAGGTTGGCGCGTATAAGATTCTCTAGCGATGTACAAATCGTTGCTCTTGAACTTAAAAATGATAGAATGAAACACTAGAAGAGTGTCGTTCAAGGTATTGCCTACTTCTTCCCGCGTTTTGATGTAAGCTTCTACAATGATTGATTCGATCTGCAAGAGAATGGTAGATGTAGCTTTGTTATAGCGTTTGTTTCATCAGCAAGTCAATATCACTCAAGCTAAATTACTTATGATTCAGAGGATGGATGAAAAAAACAAAATCAAAACGTACCAACTGCGTTAAGAAAGTTGGACTACTCAAAATGAGCACACATTTTCGCTCTTTTCCAATCTTCAAAAAAGGATGTAAGCCGAATTAACCAAAGAAAACCGAAGGAAAAACTTTCTTCATGTATCATACTGGGTCTTGCCCCCCTTTTAATATCTCAACACCTTCGAAGAGGGAGGAGGGGAAGCCGAAGGATGTCACGAGAAAAGAAAAGCACCTAGTTGAGCGCAATTCTCGTTCATAGAATACTATGAATTCAAATTATACCCACTTACGCAAAATTTGACGTCCGTCTCGATTTTCTACCTCCCTCGAAAAAAAAAAAAAACACTCGTCCCTATATCATCAAGGAAAAGGGAGGGACGGACTCAAACAAATTCAGACGCGGAGGATATGAATATAAATCATGAAAAAGCCATTGGGAAGGTTTCCTCGAGTCGAAAACTGGATTTTCTCCTTTATTTGATCCATTTCAAGTAGTGTAATTTAATTCAAACTGCTCGACGTTGAGACAAGAGTTTTGAAGGTGCGAATGAGGAAAGAAAGTCCATAATGGAGTCAACTTTTGCTTTACTGCGTGTAAATAGAATTGTTAGAATTCTATGACAGAGACATTTGTTGGCTGAATCAACCACAAAAGTGTGCTAGGTGTTTTTTACTTTTACTGCCTTCCTCTTCGACAATCCCGAAGTCTATGCTCGAAATGTTGCGGCTGGCTGTCACCACTCTCACCCTAAACACAAACTTTTTATACTTTCTGAATCTTTATTTACGTTAAACTCTGTAATATATCTCATTATTATAACATCTTCCTATACTTCTCGACCTTTATACTTTACAGTGCACGGTACCTCTCATGCCCCTATATACTGTATAAATATCATCTTTCACTCTTATATCTGATGAACTCTGATCTATAAACACTCTCTTGTACTTTTGTTGTACCAAGCCTGTATGATTTTATAGCCTAAAACCTACCTATATAAACCCCAAGACATCGTGTACAAAATTAGTCTCGATTCTACTACAGTGCGCAGTCAAATGTTGTTCCTGTAGTGGTATTCCACTTTGCTGTTGAACGGTTTGACTAGAGAATCATAGGTTAGCTGGACTCTTCTTGTGTACTTTCTGTTCATGCAGAGGTTCATAAGCCTAAAGGTTAGGTAGACCATACTGGGACCAGATGCCCCAAGGTATTTCATTACTTTCGTGGTCTTGATTTCTTCACCATCCAGACGAGAGGTTGGTGGACGGATCATTCGACGTTCCATGTGGACCCTAATAAGCAAAACATGACGATCTGGAGATCTAGCAAAATGTTCATTTAACTATAAGTGGAGATTCTCCTATTCCCCAGATCGTTGTCATGTCGCTTCGTCGACTTCTGCTTATTAGGGTCCAACTTATCTGCTGCAAATTCTAGTCTAACCTACCGATCCAACGCGTCGCGTCCGCCAGATTCTCTACATCGTTTTTCTTCTGTTCTAGTGTCTGTCGCTCGTTGAAATCAAGCAGTCGGAGTAAGATCCGGGAAAGAGAGTGTAAGACTGTTGAAGAGCGTCCGACAGGGTCGCCTCTTCTTCGTGCGTTTTGATGTACCCGTGGCTCTCATTTTGCGTAAAACTAAATCCATGTCCAGTGGGTTGGTCAAAGTAAAGCATGTGGTTTTTATCCGTCCGAGCATATTTTCGTTGTCTTATGGTTTTTCCATCTTTGTCGATTTTGAAGGGACCAGTTTCTTCGAATAGGCTAAACATGGAATTGATGCCGGGACTGAGTTGATATGTTTGGCCAGTTCGAAGAAACTGGTCCCTTCAAAATCGACAAAGGTGGAAAAACCATAAGACAACGCAAATATGCTCGGACGGATAAGTACCACATGCTTTACTTTGACCAACCCACTGGACATGGATTTAGTTTTACGCAAAATGAGAGCCACGGGTACATCAAAACGCACGAAGAAGAGGCGACCCTGTCGGACGCTCTTCAACAGTCTTACACTCTCTTTCCCGGATCTTACTCCGACTGCTTGATTTCAACGAGCGACAGACACTAGAACAGAAGGAAAACAATGAAGAGAATCTGACGGACGCGACGCGTTGGATCGGTCGGTTAGACTAGAATTTGCAGCAGATAAGTTGGACCCTAGTAAGCAGAACTCGACCAAGCGACATGACAACGATCTGGGGAATAGGAGAATCTCCACTTATAGTTAAATGAACATTTTGCTAGATCTCCAGATCGTTATCGTGTCGCTTGATCGAGTTTTGCTTATTAGGGTCCAGTTGGAAATCATACTATTCACGACCCGTCGAATGATCCGTCCACCAACCTCTCGTCTGGATGGCGAAGAAATCATACCTTGGGGTATCTGGTCCCAGTATGGTCCACCTAACCTTGAGGCTTATGAACCTCTACATGAACAGAAAGTACACAAGGAGAGTCTAGCCAACCTATGATTCTCTAGTCAAACCGTTCAACAGCAAAGTGGAATACCACTACAGGAACAATATTTGACTGCAGGAGAATGATTCAAAAAGTATAAAAAGTTTGTGTTTAGGGTGAGAGTGGCAACAGCCAGCCGCAACATTACGAGCATAGACTTCGGGATTGTCGAGGAGGAAGGCAGTAAAACTAAAAAGCATCTTCTGGTGGAGCCAAATAGAAACAGATCATGTTTCATGTCCGCTGTGCTTTGTGAGGTTTTGAGGTATTTTTCATTTTTATTCATTTATTTGTTATTATTTTTTTCCAGAATTATTTCTGGTTTTATTTATATGTCTTTTTATTTTATTTTATTTTATTTTATTTCATTTTATTTTTTATTTTATTTTTATTTCATTTTATTTTATTTTATTTTATTTCATTTTTTATTTTATTTTTATTATTTCTTTTTTTTGGAGAGAGGATGGTACTCGCAAATTTCTCAAAGACCTCCCAGGTATATATTTTTATTTTTATTTCAATTTAATTTAATTTAATTCGATTTTTTATTATATTTTTATTTAATTTTTTCTCTTCTTTTTCGAAAGAGGGTAGTGCTCGCAGATTTCTCAATGACCTCCCAAGTAATTCACGAAAATTTTCCAAGTCCATTATTAGGAGGGTGGGGGGGGGGGTGGTACTCGCGAATTTTCGATAGTGTATAGGGTGTCAGAAAAGACAAGAAACATGTCAAAAACACCTAGCACACTTTTGTGGCTGATTCAGCCGAAAAATTTCTCTGTCATAGAATTCTGTCGATTCAATTTACATACAGTAAAGCAAAAGTTGACGTCCATATGGACTTCCTTTCCTCATTCGCACCTTCAAAGCTCTTGTCTCAACGTACAACTAATGGAATTGATATACAGTGCTTGAAAAGGATCAAATCAAGGAGAAAATCCAGTTTTTGACTCGAGGAGACCTCCCTAATGGCTTTTTCTTCAAATCAATGAGAAAACCCAGTTTTTGACTCGAGGAGACCTTCCCAATGGCTTTTTTCTTAATTTATATTCATATCCTCCGCGTCTGAATTTGTTTGAGGCCGTCCCCCTTTTTACCGTGATGATATAGGCGCGAGTGTTTTTTTTTTTCGAGGGAGGTAGAAAATCGAAACGAACGTCAACTTTCGCTCAAGTGGGTATAATTTGAATTCATAGTATTCTATGAACGAGAATTGCGCTCAACTAGGTGCTTCTCTTTTCTCGTGACATCTTTCAGCTTCCCCTCCTCCCTCTTCGAAAGTTTTGAGATATTAAGAGGGGGGCCAGAGCCAGTATGATACATGAAGAAAGTTTTTTCCATCGCTTTTCTCTGGTTAATGCGGCTTACATCCATTTTGAAGATTGGAAAAGAGCGAAAATGTGTGCTCGTTTTGAGTCTGTTGTTCAACTTTCTTAACGCAATTTGTACGTTTTGATTTTGTTTTTTCTTCCATCCTCTGAATCATAAATAATTTGGCTTGAATGATCTTGACTTGCTGATGAAACAAACGCTATAACAACGGTACATCAACCGTTCTCTCGCAGATCGAAACAATCATTGTGAAAGCTTGCGAGAATTCAAATTTATTACAATAATATAATCATAATTAGAAGTAACATAACGAAGAGATATCATATATTTAGAAAGACTTGAACGTCTACAACAAATTTAAAAAACGTAAATCATTATAAAGATATAAAAAATAAAAATTTCCGACGGCCATCCAATCTAAAACAAACGTCGTTTTCGAATCGAAACTTGTGGAGCAGTCGCTTTACATGCGTATACTTCTCAGAAATCTTCTTTCGGTGCTAGAATGCATTGGTTCTCGGCCCTTGTGAGTCTGTCGGACTTGGTTTCGTTGAATTGTTTGGTCACGAATTTATCTATCAGCTGAAGTGTGGCTTTCGGTTGCCTGATATGAACTGAGTGCCCGGCGTTGAGAATGACTGCAAAGATCATGTTGTTTGCAACTTTGTAATGGCCAATGAGAGAGCCATCTTCATCGCGCCATGGTGTTCTCTTCGCCTTACCATACTCAACAGCTCCCTGCCAATGAAGACTTTCTAGAACCTTTTGCGTGGCGAAGTGTGAAACTATAATATCTTGATTACCATTGAAGAAAAGTATACGGTAGTGCTTCAACAATTTTTCTAGTACGGGACGAACTGATTTTAGAAGATCCTCTTCGAACATGTAATTCACTTTCATATCCATGTATTTAGAGAACGAGGGAAAAACGTTTCGAAGCAAAGAAATCTGTTCGTGATCGCTTCACTCTCTAGATTTCTTTACTTCGAAACGTTTTTCCTTCGATCTCTAAAAATGAACATTTTTCGGGCTATCATTTTGGTGCTCGTGTACTGCGCGTCCATTCCGGAATCGAAATGCGAACTAGAGGTGCTACTTCTAACGCCTTTGATAAAGGCGGGCAAACTTGCAGAAGCTAGAAACCTGTCCGCAGTCGAACCCTTCCTAGATGACATCAAGAGCTATGCCGGATCCTTCACCATGAACAACGAGACCGAATCTCATCTATACGTCTGGTTCATTCCGTGCACCAACGCGAGTCTCAAGTCCGCACCGTTAATAATTTGGCTTTCCGGAGGTCCCGGCATCACCGCGATGTATGGCTTATTCGAAGAAACTGGCCCGTTCGAAGTCGACGAGGATGGCAGAACCTTAAGAAAACGCCAGCACGCTTGGACGGATAAGTATCATATGCTCTATTTTGACCAGCCCATCGGAACCGGTTTCAGTTTCACGCGAAATGAAACCCCCGGGTACATCAAAACGTACCAACAAGCAGCCGAACACCTGTACGAAGCTCTTTCGCAATTTTATACACTCTTTCCCGAGTTCAAGAGCAGTTATCTGTACATCGGGGGAGTATCGTACGCCGGTAAATACGTACCGGTTCTGGCGGCGAAAATCCATCACGTAAATTACCGCGCGAATGCTATTCTGACTCCGATAGCAGGATTGATAATTGCGAGTGGACTCACGGACCCCGAGAATATGATTGATTACGCAGAAACCCTACACTCATTCGGGATGATTGATAAGAGCGATAGAAAGACCTTGGAGGAGAAGCAGAACTACGTGAAGGCTCTGATGAGGAATCAAAAATGGTGTTTGGCCACTTTCAAACTACAGACATTGTTCACCGACGTTATCGAAATTATCGATCCCCTAAGTATGTACGACAGCACCATGGCCGGTATAACTCATTATCCGTTTCTTGAGTTCTTGTCGAAGAATGAGACACGGGAACGTATGCACGCTTGGATCGGAAGTGAAATCGAATACATGGATACAAAAGTGCATATCATGTTCGAAGAGGATCTTCTAAAATCAGTTCGTCCCGTACTAGAAAAAATGTTGGAGCACTACCGTATACTTTTCTTCAATGGTAATCAAGATATTATAGTTTCACACTTCGCCACGCAAAAGGTTCTAGAAAGTCTTCATTGGCAGGGAGCTGTTGAGTATGGTAAGGCGAAGAGAACACCATGGCGCGATGAAGATGGCTCTCTCATTGGCCATTACAAAGTTGCAAACAACATGATCTTTGCAGTCATTCTCAACGCCGGGCACTCAGTTCATATCAGGCAACCGAAAGCCACACTTCAGCTGATAGATAAATTCGTGACCAAACAATTCAACGAAACCAAGTCCGACAGACTCACAAGGGCCGAGAACCAATGCATTTCAGCACCGAAAGAAGATTTCTGAGAAGTATACGCATGTAAAGCGTCTGCTGCAGAAGTTTCGATTCGAAAACGACGTTTGTTTTAGATTGGATGGCCGTCGGAAATTTTCATTTTTCATATCTTTGTAATGGATTATGTGTTTTAAATTTGTAATAATGTAGATGTTCATGTCTTTCTGAATAAGAGATATCTCTTCGTTATGTTACTTCTAAATTATGATTAGATGTTGTAATAAATGTGAATTCTAATCGCAAGCTTTTAGAATGATTGATTCGATCTGCAAGAGAATAGCAGATGTAGCTTTGTTATAGCGTTTGTTTCATCAGCAAATCAAGATTATTCAAGCGAATTACTTATGATCCAGAGGATGGAAAAAAATAAAATCAAAACGTCCAAAATGCGTTAAGAAAGTTTTAGTACTCAAAACGAGCACACATTTTCGCTCTTTGCCAATCTTCAAAATAGGATGTAAGCCGAATTAGCCAGGTTCCCAAAGAACAGAACAAAATCAAGACCTGTGGACTACACAATATCGGTCGAGGTTTTCCCTTTTTTTCGGTCGAAATGCCTGGATATCGAATTCACGGAACCGTCTCCTTCAGCGATGGTCGAATCTAAGACGAGTGAACACCGACTTCTTAGCCTCCCATCATACATAGCTCAAACGTCGAAATTTTCTCAAGTTGACCGGAAACCTTTTGAAGTCTCTGATACAGCTAAAGTACATAACTCTTTTTCTGCCAATCACATACATAGTCTAAAGGTCAAATTTTCAAGTCCCTACAAGAAATCAAGGTTACAATTCGCACGTAAAGCTTCGGTGCTCAAAATCCATTCCAAAACTATGAGACAGACGCGCCGATCCAGGGTACACACATCGAGCCAAAAAGAAAAGCTGGATAGGATCAAAGAGATAGAAAAAGTAAAAGAGAAATATTTACGCCTCAAGATGCTCGAAAAGTCGAGTTAAAATTGACAGATGAAGTGAAACAATGTGCTCGAGGCGTGAGAGGTGTAAATAATTCCTGTATGATATGATTCAGCTTCGGAATATATGTAAAAATTGGATTATTAATGAGTGCGAGAAGACGGTAGAAGATGCTTTATTTCTAAAGAATCTAAAATTGAGTCGTTTTCACACAATAGAATGCGACAGCTATAAAATGTTCGATAGTATCGAGATATACAATGATAAGCTATAGCTAACTGTTCACGTGCGAAATGTGTACGATTAATACGACACGAGTTGTCGACACGAGATAACGTGTCGAGTAAAACAATCGAAAAGAAGAGAAAGAGAGTTTAGAGTCGTACAAAACGGTGTAGAAACTTACATGATATATTAATTGCAAGTGATTGGGAGAACAGGACGGTATGGACAAAAGAAGAAGCTAAAAACGTTTCAAACCGGAGGCGTAGCTAAAAAAAAACTCACGACTTCTTTATCAAAGATGAATGAGGGGTGCAGAGGACCTGTTTTATGGAAGACATTAGCTCTTCTCGAGCTATACTTGAAGAAATTTCGATTCCCATGCTCCATAGAATAGGAGGAGGAGGGCGAAATAACCCTGGATGAAACATGGTCCCTGTTCATACTCGGATAGTGGAGGGGAAGCTCTAAAATCGTTGGAGACAGAATTGGTACTCTGAGGAAGGAAAAAAGCTATGATCACGGAAACCCTCGGGGAGATCTGTCCTTTAATTTGTACAGATGCCAAGCTCATACCAGAACTGACAACAATTCTATCACGATGTTGAAAATATCTTGTTCAAGAGTTCTCGCTAGTCGTATTCCATCCTTAATCTAACGAAAGACTTTAAAAACTTCGAAATACGTACAACAAAGTGAAGTATTTCCTTTGTGATAAAATTAGAAACATACATTCGCCTTAGTACTCGAATACTTTATCCCGACTCCGCCGAAAGACGAAGAAAATTATCGTTTCTCAGCCCAGAACTTTCGATAGTGAAAAGATATACTACGAAGTAATATCATACTTCCGAAAACCGTACGAAACTACGAAGAATGATAAACTATGTAAAACAACGAAAAAGTTTGGGACATTAGCTTTTCTGTTTTCGACTTACATAAGCTTTGTGAAACAGTTCGTTGTAAACTCAGTCGAACATCAAAAGGCTGGGAAAATTCTTCGCAGCCCTAAAATCTAAACATAGTACACCAGACTGGTGCACAGAATAGTTAATTTTTGTTTTTCGGTAATAGAAACGAGTGATTTCAGTTTTATTTAGTAACAGGTCTCTGAACTTTGACTTATAATACTTTGTAAGCTAGTACTTCAAACTTTCATCGTTTGAGAGAATTTTTCAATCATAAATGACTCCTCTAATCATTTAGTCGATGTTGCGCGATATCACACTTTCGTAGAATTACTCGCCGTTTCATTTCCATAAATCACGAGACCCGATCGGATGATCTGTAAGTCATCAGAATAGTGGAATTCAACTCAACACTGGAAATAGACGCCAACGAAGTCGAAAATATATTTAATCTATTAAATTGTATCGACCCATATCACTTCCGAGGATAATTTTTTTTCTTTGATAATAGACGAAAGACAGAATAAGATGAAATTTTTCTCGTAATATAAGAGCATCAATCATCATCACCATACATTGCAGCGTATCGACGTCGGTCGGTCAGCAAAAAGCGTCAATTAATAAGAATTAGTTCCTCACCCACATCTGACAATCGTATCGCCGATAGTTTGGTAGGCCTACTTCTAAAATGAGATAGTATGCGAGCCTAAGACGAAATTATTAAATGCATTGATCTCCTTTAGGTTCGTCAGGTACTTGGCTTCTTGGAAATAGCATAATAAGAGAGAGCTTGAGTCTCTTTCCAGTGCGAATTCTTCCAATTATCATTACAGCTAGCAATCGTTGAGACCAATCGCTTCATTCGAAAACCTGAGTCTGTTTCTGCTCAAAAATTGTTCTAAGGGTCAGTAGAGTCGACAATCGTGCAGAGCACGTGCTCAGGATGATTGATCGAGGCTCGGAAGTGTTACACGAGCACCATTCTTCGAGTAGTGCATCAAAGCTTGAGCCTACGAATTTCGCATCAAATGTCCTCGATTGGGAATGAGCTCATAATGGACTCAAGGGTCTAGGAAACTGAATCGTAATAAGAATCGTGAATCACGAGAAGAATGACGACTGTACCCGGAAGTTACCTGTCTCAAGGACTATTGCATCGATAATGAGAGAAAGTTCGCAACGGTTAAAGTGTCCGGCTACCAAATCAGAGGAATCTTATGGGGGTCTTTTGAAACCACTTCATCAGGTAGCTCAACAAGAATGTTCACTCGAATTTTTCTCAGGTCAGAAGTTATAGGTTGATCGTCGAGACGACATACATGAGAGCGACGAACTTCAGAGCTTGAATATTGCTTTACCTCGCTCCTTTTTTTAAGCTATACATGAAAGCTCGGACCTACAGACTTCGCAAAAGCAGTTTTCGGTGGAAAGCCAGGAGCACTCAGACTTGAATTCAAGGGGCTAGGATCGAACATTTCTTAGCGGGGAACTCGCTATCTATTTTGTTGGGGGGATTACATCCTCAGAAAACGTCCGCGTCTTTCTGTGAGTGAGGTAACGTGTGGCGCTTCATGACGTCAGCAATGACCTTGACTTATTTTAGGGAATTGGAAAAATTTCAACTTCCAGCCGGGATGCTTTATGACGTCATCAATGACCTTGACCTACTTTAGGGACTTGGAAAAATTTCAACTTCCAGCCTTCATTATATCAAGCGTAGTATTGTTAGGGGGATTATATCCTCAGAAAACGTTCGCGTTCAAGAGTTTCTGTAAACTGCGTGACGTGACGTGGGGCGCTTCATGACGTCATCAATGAGCTTGACCTACTTTAGGGACTTGAATCAATTTTAACTTACCGTTTTTAAGGGGGATTACATTCTCAGAAAACGTCCGCGTCCGGGAGTTTCTGTGAACTGCGTGACATGACGTGACGTGATGTGACGTGGGGCGCTTTATGACGTCATCAATGACCTTGACCTACTTTAAGGACTTGGGTCGATTTCAAACTTTCCATTTTGCTAGGGGGATTACATTCTCCAGAAACTTCCGCGTCTGGGAGTTTCTGTGAACTTCGTGACGTGACGTGGGGCACTTTCTGACGTCATCAATGACCTTGACCTACTTCAGGGACTTGGATTCAATTTTAACTTTCCATTTTTTAGGGTGATTACATCCTCAGAAAACGTCCGCGTACAGGAGTTTCTGGGAACTGCGTGACATGACGTGACGTGATGTGACGTGTGGCACTTTATGACGTCATCAATGACATTGACTTACTTTAGGGACTTGAATCAATTTCAAACTTTCCATTTTGCTAGGAGGATTACATCCTCCAAAAACGTCCGCGTCTGGGAGTTTCTGTGAACTGCGTGACGTGACGTGATGTGGGACGCTTTATGACGATATCAATGAGCTTGACCTACTTCAGGGACTCGAATCAATTTCAAATTTCCATTTTGCTAGGGGGATTACGTCCTCCAAAAACGTCTGCGTCCGGGAGTTTCTGGGAACTGCGTGACGTGACGTGACGTGACGTGTGGCACTTTATGACTTCATCAATGACATTGACTTACTTTAGGGACTTGAATCAATTTCAAATTTCCTTTTTGCTAGGGGGATTACGTCCTCCAAAAACGTCCGCGTCCGGGAGTTTCTGGGAACTGCGTGACGTGACGTGACGTGTGGCACTTTATGACGTCATCAATGACATTGACTTAATTTAGGGACTTGAATCAATTTTCACTTTCCATTTTTTAGGGTGATTACATCCTTAGAAAACGTCCGCGTCCGGGAGTTTCTGGGAACTGCGTGACATGACGTGACGTGTGGCACTTTATGACGTCATCAATGACCTTGACCTATTTTAGGGACTCGAATCAATTTCAAATTTCCATTTTGCTAGGAGGATTACATCCTCCAAAAACGTCCGCGTCTAGGAGTTTCTGTGAACTGCGTGACGTGACGTGACGTGGGGCGCCTAATGACGTCATAAATGTCCTTGACCTACTTAAGGGACTTGAATCAATTTCATCTTTCAGCCTTCATTATATCAGGCCTAGTATTGTTAGGGCAATTACATCCTCAGAAAACGTCCGCGTCTGGGAGTTTCTGTGAACTGCGTGACGTGACGTGGGGCGCTTTATGACCGTCATCAATGACCTTGACCTACTTTAGGGACTTGGAAAAATCCTTCATTATATCAGGCCTAGAATACAGTATACTGAAAAGAGCCCAGCCAACTCATTTCCTGAGGGGGCACTTTCGCGCCAACGTGATCGCGAGCGCGTAAGGTTGCGGGTTCCATGCTGCCATTGCAAACCTGCAATAGTCTCTAATTATTTGGAGGAGGCGTGCTGCTCGGTAAGGGTTTGAAGATAGGAAGGAGATGCTGTAGTCATCCTCAGAGAGGCGCTGGGTGAGTGGAAAAGAAACACATTGACTGATATCATCGATCGCTATTAGAAAGAGGGAGACGCTTCAAATTTCTCCTTGAGGAACGCCATTCTGGATGGTTTGGTGAACAGAGAGTTGGTCTTCTATCCTGACGGTAATAGTTCTGTTGTAGAGGAAGCTCTGGGGCAATTTCGGAAAGTTCCCCCTGTGGCTTATTTGATGTGGTTTTTGGCAAATTTAATGGCACCAAACGCGAGGGAATGCTTGTTGAAGATCGAAAAAGATAGTGTAGAGAGATTTCGTGAGTTCTGTGTCACTAATTTGTTGCTGTAAGTCAGATAATGCTTGTAAGGTGTTGCGGCCTTTCCTAAAGCCATATTGGCAGGGAGCGAGTACATTATTAGAGTCGAGAAACCATGTAAGTCTTTTGTTTAGGATTCTTTGGAATAGTTTTCCCAAAACACTAGTGAGTGCTACGGTTCGGTAGGGTCTTTTGAAGGTTCCAGAACGAGGAGAACGATAGTTTTGAATTACAAAAAGAATGACGACTGTATTCGGAAGTTGCCGGTTCTAAGGACTATTGTATCGATATTTAGAAACAGAACGAAAGAAAGTTCGCAAAGGCCACCAAATGTAAGCGGTCTTATAGGAGTCTTTCCAAACATCCTTCACTAGATGATATCTCAACAAGGATGTTCGAACTTCTTTCGGGGCAGAAGTTCAACGGCTTTTCCTGAGCTAAAACGTAATAGATTGATCGTCGAGAAGACAAAAATGAGTACGACAAACTTCACAGCTAGAAAGAGATAAGTCGCCTAAATAGAGTGAGCTACAGTTCTATGTTTACAGAAGCTGACTCATTGAATAGAACACAATAACGTTGATAAGAACGTACACGTGTGCAAACACTCACACTCTGATAACACGCGCTGAACGATGTTTCGGAGAAGAATATCGACGAAATCATCTTTTGAACTTATTTTTGTCGCGTAGACGGCAGCGTCAGTTTCTTCACTTGTTACATGGGAAACAAACTTCAAACGACACACGTAAATTTGTAGGTTACTAACCTACAGATGCGCTTGTTTTATTTCATTCTAACCGACAGCTTTTCGGTGACACAAATTTTCCTCATGTGATTCTTTTCGTTAACAAGTCTGGTTCCAATGTTATCGTAAGATTAAATCACCACACTAAAATGAATAAAAGAGGATAGTTCTCACATTCGAAGGCAAAAGAAATTCCTGGAATGGATGGACAGATTTTAGAAAACTTACATGCATTCTTACACAGCATGATTTTCAACAAACAGCATCCAGGATGTTATAAGCCACACGTGCTTTCACGGAAGCACTGATTTTTTTCAGTAGAGTCATCTAAACATTCTAGAGGAAACTTTAAAGTGGTTTTCTCAAGATATCAGTAGTGCACTCGCACAAAAAGCAATGTTTGAGGAAGACGTTTTCATTGCTTCATCACAATTTGCACTTGAGCTCCGACAGTTTCAGAGGATATTCGAAAAGGGATCAGGAGAGTGATGACGCGCACATAAATGGTTCAAAAATACTACCTTCTAGAAATTTTGAACTCAATTTTTTGTCACTACCTATAAAAATATGATGCAATATTTTGGATACAACGTTCTTAAGCAATGTTTACTCATACTCATAGATAAACTGCAATATGACAGCTGAAAAACAGCAAACAATAATATTTTCAAGTACTTGAAGTATGAAAAATTCATTCACCAATAATATTTTTGTGATCACAAAGTAATCGAGGAGACCCTTGCTTCTTTTTCACCTATTGAATCAATTCGTGTTACGTTTTCCATAATTATGATCCTTTTCCCCAAAAGTTAGACAAAAATACTCTCCTTTACTTCCCGAGAAGGGTCAAGAAGGAAAGCAGCTACCCTCCTTGCTATGTCTCACTCAGCCGCCACTTAACAGGAGACTGCTAATTCATTAATTCGATCTGACCGAGTAATATTCATTATTTCGATAATGTCGCCCTACTCCTCCGATCTTAATATAAATCATTCGAACCTATACCAGACCTCTTGCAAATTCCGACTGCCTAAAAATTCGAGAATCAGCTATCATTGATAAAATTACAATAACTCACATACAGATTGTCAAATTCTACAGGAATATGCGAACAGCTAATGGAAATTTACCTGAAACAGAGAAATATCAAGACTTTATAGGTAAAAAATCATCAACGTATTACAATATAGGTAAAAAAAAAGAGAGAAAGACTCAAATTTGAGGTCGTTGTTCGAATAAGATCTGGATAACCTGTGAACATTTTACGCCTATTTATAATACGAATATAATTTCATATTCCACTGGTACTTAGATAAGAATTGAATACACATTTCGGATATGGGGAGAAGGAAAAAACAAATTCTTTCATATTTATTACCGTTACTTTCAGCAGTCTATACAGTAAAACATAAAATCTCCCATATGTCTCGGAAGAATGTCGCTCCAACGAGGAATTAATCTTGGTCGCAATTCGCACTTTTAATTAGACGATAATATCGTATTACCTTCCAGAATCTCTCAACCGGACGCACAATCATCTAGACGAAAATTTTATAAATGTATATTCGTATCCACCAGCATCCGACTTCAAATGCCTATAACTACGAATACTTAATAATTTGCAAGAATTTTATCTTACACGCGTTCATTATGATAAATCATTAACATATTTTGCTCGAATAACTGACGTTGACTCCAACACGAATAAAAATTTCAAGAAAAAAGTCTTCAGAAGGTGAAAGAGGTAGACTCTTTACTTCACCGTACAAGGTCAAAGAAATGAGCTGAAAAGACTGCACTCTTTGGGATCATGCCGAGTTCACCTCGTCAGAAAAGCCAAGATACGAACCTCACTCATCTCTAGATTACTTCTCTTTCTTAAACTTCTATATAATTATTAGAAAGGCCTTGCCGGATGTTGTGGATCAAATCATTGATGACTTAGTTCCTAGCAGCCACCACCAATGGTAGCGCTACCAATAAGAGGAAGAGGATGGTATATCCCTCCTAGATACCGTAGAGGTGGATGCAGCAGTCAATAGACTGTGGGGTGAGTATTGGAAAGCTCCGGACCCGGATGAGATTCCAAATCCAGTCTGGAGCGCCATACACTCAGTTGACCCGGCACTGCTGGTTGATACATTCAATGCGGCAGTTGTTGGGGGACTGTTCCTTCTGCGACGGAAAAAGCTAGGCTAGCGCTGATACCTGGTCTGCCATCCTCTTATCGGCCACTTCGTCTGCTGGACAATGTTGGGAAACTCCTGGAAAGAGTGATAGTCAATCAAACGGAGAGCTATCTGAAGGAAAGAGATATAACCCTTAGTAGCCAGTACGGGTTTCAAACTGGATGCTGCATATCAGATGCTGGGATCTGGCTGAAGAGGATATCCGAATCAGCGGTTGCTGCGCATCAGTTTTGGGCAGCCGTCAGCCTCGACATAAGAAATGCGTTCAACTCGATTCTACGAGAGAGGATAGTGGAAGCCCTCATGTATGCTGAAGTGCCCGCATACCTGCTCAGGATGATCAGCAGCTATCTTAGCTGCCGAGAAATCCAAGCAGACGTTTGCTGGTACATTGAAGCGCCCAGTTACTTGTGGGGTGCCACAGGCGTCGGTCCATGGGCCGCTTTTGTAGTGCGTCGCATTTAACAGGCCATTTAAGATGAAGCTGCCACCGGGTGTTGGGCTCATCTGCTATGCGGATGACACACTGGTGGTATGTACTTCTGATACGACTGATGCGGTGGAGAGGAGGGTAACCCGGGCCCTAGAGGTAGTGACGCGTCGGATCGAGTTGGCTGGACTCGAACTTGCAGCTAGTAAGATGGAGGCCATTTTATTCACGACCCGTCGGATGTTCAGTACACCCACCTTTTGCCTGCAAGGTGTGGAAATTGAGACCAAGAAGAAGATGAAGTTTTGGGCATCTGGTTTGACTCGACGCTGAGCTTCAGGCACTATTTCTTGATGGCAGCGGAAAAGGCAGGCAAGGTAGTTGGATACCTAAGCCGCCTGATGAGGAACCTAGGAAGACCGAGGGAAGCAAGGATCATGATGAGCACCGTCTTGTCGATCCTCCTATATGGTGCACCAGTATGGGCCGACTCCATGAAGATACCATACAGAAGACGAGAGATGGTAAAGATCCAACGAAGAGCTGCGCTGAGGTGTGTTAGTGCCTATCGCACTGTCTCGACGGAGGCTCTTTGCGCTTTAGCACGTTCACCACCAATCGAGCTCCTTGCTGAGGAGAGAGCGGTGGTGCTGAAAGCAAAGAAGACGACAATGACCAGCCGAGAAGCGTTACGGGTCAAGCAGGAGGCCAGGCGCTCCTTGCTTGAGAAATGGGAAGTAAGAATTGCCCAGAGTGAGCTGGGTAAGTGGACAACCTGTGTGCTAATAGGCGACCTTGATGGGTGGATGAACCGACACCATGGCCAACTAAACTTTCACCTGACGCGGGTATTGAGCGGTCATCGCTGCTTCAAGAAGTACCTTCATGAGTTAAGCTAAGGATAGTTGAGCAGGCAACGTGCTCACACTGCGATCAAGGGCGGGATGATGGGGCAGAGCACACCTTATTTGAAAGAGAGGCGTGGAGGCGTGAGCGGGACAAGCTTAGTCGGTCTCTTCAAGAGATCGAGGTAGATGAAGCGCTTGACCCGAGTAGCCTGGTATCCACCATGCAAGGTTCCAAAGAAGCATGGAACCAGGTGTCTGCATTCGCAGCCACCGTCATGAAGGAGAAGATGGGTCGGGAATGGAATAGGCGAATGCAGAACTACGCTATGGCCTATTCGACACCTGTGTACCATCAACAACTAGATTTGCAGGAAGAAGAGGACGGCAATCATCCCTGAAGGTAGAAGAAGATGAAGAAACTCCAACAGCAATTTACTATATCTTAAGGTGATGTTGTTGTTTTGTGTTGTTGTGTTTTCTGCGTGCCAGGTGTGTGTTAATATGCGACCTTGATGAATGGATGAACCAACACCATGGCCAACTAAACTTTGACCTGACGCAGGTGTTAAGCGGCCATGGCTGCTTCAACAAGTACCTTCATGAGAAGTTAAGGAAAGTTGAGCAGGCAATGGGTTCACATTGCGACCAAGGGCGGGATGATGGACCAGAGCACACCTTATTGACATGTTTCATGTTTTTACTCTGCCCTGACCCCTAATTTGAAATTTTCTGAGTGCCCCCCCCCCGCTTCACCATACCTCGCGCGTGGCCCCCCTTCGCCCTCGTCTCCGTGGGTGATTTGAAAATTTGCGAGTTCACCTTGCCCAGTTTATCTACTAGGTTTATACTAGCTTTATAGTTGTTGAAGCGGAATGCCAGCCAAATACAGAATCGATATTTCGATACAATCGAGATCAGTAATCGATATAATCAATATCAATGTATCGATACAATCGAGATTGATATATCGATATTATCAAGATTGATATAAGTGATCTTCACTTCGAATTTCCTTGCAAACGCGCGAAGACATATACAATTTCTGTTTGTACTCCGAGTCTATGAGTCGCGTGAAATTTGACCACCGCGAATCAGCAGGTATTAGGCCTCAACTAGGCTGCTCGATTATATAGGTCTATACTGGGCTTCACATGAAACATGATCTGTTTCTATTTGGCTCCGCCAGAAGATTTTTTGAATGCAAGGCGTGAAGGCGTGAGCAGGACAAGCTTAATCGGTCTCTTCAAGAGATCGGGGAATGCAGAACTACGCTATGGCCTACTCGACACCTGTGTACCATCAACAACCAGATTTGCAGGAAGAAGAGGGCGACGATCATCTCTGAAGGTAGGAGAAGGTGAAGAAAATCCCCCAGCAATTTACTATAACTTAAAAGGTGATGTTGTTGTGTTTTCTGCGAGCAAAAGGGCATTGCAGCTTGGCGGTTGCCAAAGTAACTTGACGGTTGCCAAGCAGAAGAGGGGGTTCGCCGAGGAGATTTTTCCAACACCGAAGTTATACCCAAAAGGGTCGATTCCGGTACTGGAAGAAACAAAATCAGATGCATAAGCAACCCACACCCACTCCATCATGGAGGACGGGGTGGCAGCGCGGTGCCCATGCGAAACAAGCGAATATATCATTTGAAAACATGGTGACTCAGTATCCGGGTCTCTTGGGCTTTTTAATCTCATTGACTGTCACGTAACGGAAATGCATTCTTTTTTTTTTCGGAAGCTCTAGAGCTTTTTTCCCTTCAAAGATGTAGAGCTCGAGAGACCTAAATTTCTCCTACATCAAGACCTGGAAACCAAGAGAGATCCACAACTTTGTTCCACTCATATCTGGAACAAAATATGGTTCCTTTTTGCTTGTCAAGTTCCGAAATGCAAAGATATCCAGAGCGGAGCAAAGAAGTACGCTTAAGCCAAGAAGTAGAAATATCACTGGCTGGGTTTAGTAAGGCCGATGGTAATTTAGTCGAGCTACTCGTTCGCAATGCGGATCATACAGTTCTGGTTACCTCCAAGCTACATGGAATGGAAGAGGAACTTCGGAAATTTGTGAGCTAGCCTATATCTGATAGGGAGAACTTGGAAAAGTTTGTACTTTTGAGCCTAAATTCCCAAGGTGGAGAAGAGTTTCAGTCTTTATTCAATCATATCAGTTAGTTTCACTGCCTTCTTTAACAAGAAAAACTAAGTGAGTAGACTTCAACTATCTTCTCATGACTGCTTTACGGCTATAACGAAATTAAATTCATCGAGCGAACGGAGGTCATTAAAAATACCAACGCGCGGTTTTATATCTTGAAAAGCTGTCTTCAGAAATTGACTTCCACAACATGGTAGGCGATAAGGGCTGTAGCAGAAGAAAGGAGGGAAAATTTAAAGATATCGAGATTTCGAGCGGAAACAATCTTTCTTTACTGTCGAGGGTTGCGTCGCAAACACAGAATATTGTCTGCCTACGTTTCGAATATTCATTTTCTTCCAGTCGCTTTGATTATTTTAGGAGGTCGAGAACGGAGTGAAAGCTTTCACCTTGAAAATCGTATAAAATTCTGCGGATATTTCAGCGTATCGTCTGGCTGAAGATAACTTTGTTGCGCACGAGTACCGTGCGACCGAGGTGTGAATATCGATAAAACAAGTTTCACATACGATAAATATCATATCACAATCGCGCCCCTACTGTTCTTAAAACTGTCTGGTTTTGGGAACGAGTTTCTCTTGTCGCGTGTCTGAAATTTTCTCAACTAAGATTTATGCGTTTTTCGCGATATTGAAAGCTTCACAAGTTCTTTGCAAAGTGCTCACGAGGAAGCATTAAAATTGTTCCACGAAGGAGGGAAACTTGGTCTGCTGATTTTACGTCCAATCGACTTCGATTTTCTGTCGATATGGTCCATTAGGGCAAATGCTATTATTATCCTATATTGATTAGAGCTGTGCACGTATGTTCTTCCTGTATTCTATCTTATCATCGGAAACAGGAGCTCTCGTGAAGATCAAGACTTGAGAAAAAATTAGCTTCAATTATTAAACGTTCCAAGTAAGATATTTCTCTCCAGCAATAATCCTACGCTAGGTTCATTGAGTCCTTCTTTCTTCAGGGAACAAGCTGATTCCTTGAAAGTCAATATTCGGGTTTTCCCAATCAATGAAGGTGCGCAGAGACGTAGCAGATTCGCTCACGTTTTCATGAATAATTCCAATAAGTTCAATGGTGCGAAAGCCAGGTGGTGAAGTACGTATTGTACACAGGAATGAAAGTTGACTGTCGTTACAACTTCACACCTATTTCTTCTACCCGAAAATGGCCCTTGAAGCAGAGAGACCATTCAAAATCATCTCACGTTTCCTAATGGAATCAGAAAAATTTGTAACAATTCGCGAGCACAATTTTCTCGAAAAATCTGACGTATTTCTAAAAAGTGAAGCTATAATTTTTCGACAAGTTCTCGTTGTATACTCAGCAAATCAATTCTCTCCCTCAAATAGAAGTTTTAAATAGTCAATTCCGGAAGATATATTATACGTGTGAATTTGTTTTTCGCTGTCTATCGAGCTGTCTCGAAGAAAAAGCGAGGGAATTCGACATAATTTATTCGACGGGTGCATTAGGATGCAGAGAGGGTTGCGAAGTTGAAAGTATTCAACGAGATTAATATTCGTTTTTTGCGAAATCATTAAAGCGGCGCGTGTCCGCAAATGAAAAAAAAAAAAAACGAAGAGGAAAATCAAGCAAACTAAGGCTATTATTGCTGATGTTGACGTTTTGACTCTTGAAATACGATTAAATTTGTTTTCCTCCTCTCGCTTCGTTCGACCCAATTTTGTATCGTTTTCCAGAAAATACGCGAACGACGCGAAAAAAAAATATAACAGTAAATAAATAATAGGTTTCGTTTTGAGAAATCGAGGGGAAAAAATGTCGAACGAAGAAGAGTCGCGTATAAGATTATTTCTACCGAGACAGTCGTATTTTAAGTCTAATCTACTTTTTTCTTTTTTTTTCTCGTGATTTATTCGAACGAATAAATTACTTCTGTCAAAATGATACTTATGATTTAAATGGTTCGTCTCGAAATCTGTAAGAAATGAAATGACATTTCATTTTCAATTTCGGGCTAAGAGGAGGGTTTTTACTTTCATTAGCATGATTGGGCTGAGTAAGCGGAAAGTTTGCTTCGTCTGTTCGCTGGTGTCGCAGTGACGGGCCGATGTGACAACGGCTGGCGTCAAATTTTAAAATCAACGAAATCTGTGCCTCTGAAATATAAATTTTATTTTCTGATGGCGACGTTGAATAATTTCTAGAATCGAGAGAATTGTTGATGTTAGAATGATATCTTGGACGAGTGTACAAAAATTTGAGGGAGAGTGCCGAAACCTTCAGGAATCACAGTAGTGTAGGCGAATTAGACACAAATATGAGAAGTAAAAACATTTTGGGCCATGAAAGCTTTGATGGCTGAAAATGGTAGAAAATGAAGTCTGGAACGACACTCTAAAAATCCCACTGAATCCCCCCGGAGCATTTCTTTTTATGGGGGTTTGAGCCACCCAAAATCAGTTTTTTGCAAATATCTCGCAAAATATGCGGGTTATGTAAAAAATACCTCAGTTGAAAATTGTTCCTCATGAAATTTCATACAAGATAGTGTATTTCATCTTAAGCCTAGCCCTGCCCCTCGGCCGACAAAGTCGATGAATGCACCCACATTTTTCAAAACCTGTGTAAAGCACTCTATACAGTAAAGTAATGGCTTTTCACGGGCTCAACAACGTATACACGTGTGGTAAGATGTATCGAAAACATTTTCAATGAAGAAGTAATAGGGAGAGGGGGGCTGGCACCTTTCACGAGGCTACTTGGTCTGAAAGGCATGGAGTGCACACCGTTGAACATTTCAAGCTTGTAGAAAGAAAATAAGTACAATATTACAAAGCTACGAGGGAATTTTGTTTTTGAGTGATTGAATAGTTGACCAGCTTTTCGACAACTGCATGTGTTCTTACATCCCTTTTGCAGCCACATGTTAATTAGATGCAGGAGATTGGACGGCGCTGCAGGTTTAGTCATGACAATTGGCTCCAAGATTCCATTAATACCCCCTTCGGTTGGGTTTTTCTCATTGCCCAGCCAATTTTGGATTTGATGGTAACATCTAATGGTACATGGCCGAGTTTTCTGTTTGTGTCAAAGTCGCGAGGTTTAGTTTATTCCGGATTTCCTTGGCAAAATGTTGGAACCGGAGCTTATTGAGGGAGGTGGATTTTGTGGCGCTGTACACAGCTGTAATGAAAGCGCAACCCTCTTTGAAGACATTTTCTGGCGTCGCGTCTGGACTTGAAAATGTTTCCCTAACATTGTCAAATTTAGGCATACATAATAATTATATTCAACGTTCTTGTTTTACTGGGTCCGTAGAGACAAGAAGTTGTATCACAGCCGCTTATTGCGTGCGCTATGAGTACACTTTCCCTCATATTAGATACTCCTTCTGCCTTGACAACGCTGTACAGAACTTCCGACTGCTTTCCTGCGCGACGTTTCAGAAAATACAAAGGTGCCGATTCAGGAGCTAGAGCCACTAGCAGGGCAATCAAATCAATACCCTGCCCTTCAACAACTGTAGTAAAGCGATTGGATAATTGCAGTATCAACAATGAGCTTGTCAGCATCAGCTTTAGCTACATGGACTGTACATGCTTTGTCGACGAGTCTCTGGCGGAGAATTCTAATGAGCATCGTTTTATTACTGCTCCTCGACGAAAATTCTGTTTGTTTCACTTTTACTTCCGCGTTCTCTGTACATCGTACGCTGGCCCCTTTTATTTTCAGACTACGTCGAGTACGCTCGGACACTTTTGTATTGTTAGCGTTATCTTCTTAGCCTTCGAAGACGACGATTACATCAGGTCCACAATTGTTCATGACATACTTCACGTACTCTTCACATACTTTTCCATAGGTTACATTTTTTGGCCCGATTAGGCGATGCAACAAAGAAGCCTCCATCAATCCCATAGTGCACTCCTACGTCAATTTCGTCCTCAGTCACTATGAGAAGAGAAAACCATTTGTACATGGAGGATTTCATTGTTTTCCTCGTACCAACAGCAGCAAACGACGACTCACAGGATTTACCGGCAAAATCCTCCACTGAATCGCAAACTTTGGCACAGCTCGGACTAGATAGCAACCATCTGTTTATCACACTGTCTTGAATGCCTCTCCCATGAGTTAATCTCCTTCTCGCTTTCATTGATTTCATCAGCGACTTTTCTTTGGCGTCGTCCGCTGTTGTTCTAACCCACATTCTCGCAGATCGCCGAATAATGAAAACTCAGTACTACTGCACTTGTATACCGTAGGTGATGAACATAACGTGTGCATTCATGATTCCAAAAGAATTTCCGTGTCCAGGGTTCGGCAAAATGATGTGAACAGTTGAACGAAAAACTCTGGGAGGACTCCGCGACAATTTCGTGGAGTTCCCCGGTTGACTGTTCACATCATTTTGCCGGACCATGTATAGGACCAAGTAGCCTTGTGAAAGGTGCCACCCTCTCTCCCCATTACTTCTTCTACATCTTACCATACGTGTATACGTTGTTGAGCCCGTGAAAAGCCATTACTTTACTGTATAGAGTGCTATTTACACAGGTTTTGAAAAATGGGGGTGCATTCATCAACTTTGTCGGCCGAGGGACAGGGCTAGGCTTAAGATGAAACACACTATCTTGTATGAAATTTCATGAGGAACAATTTTCAACTGAGGTATTTTTTACATAACCCGCATATTTTGCGAGATATTTGCAAAAAACTGATTTTGGGTGGTTCAAACCCCCATAAAAAGAAATGCTCCAGGGGGATTCAGTGGGATTTTTAGAGTGTCGTTCCAGACATCATTTTCTACCATTTTCAGCCATCAAAGCTTTCATGGCCCAAAATGTTTTTATTTTTCCTTATTCGCCAACATTACAGATACAGCCGCCGAGCGCTTCAAGGTATGAAAGATCTTAATTATATCGATACGTCGATCTTGATTATATCAATTATTGGTATCGATTGTATCGAAATATCGATTCTTTACTCGGCAAATATTAAAGTAAGTTTAACCTTCCGTAATGAAAGGCTTTCTGTAGAAGCCTGTGGGCTCTATTCAGCTTGAAACTCGACTGAAGTCGCCTGCAAACACTCTCCCAAGATATCGCTTTTGTCGCATGCGCTGCGCCGGTCTTCCTTCATGGTGAAGTGGGTGTGGATTGCGTATGCATTTGATTTTGTTCCCTCCGACACCGGAATCGACCCTTTCGGGTATAACTTCAGTGTAGTCTCTGAGATATAAGGAACTTGGTCCTGAGCAGAGTGATGGCTACCAGAAATGAAAGAAAGACGCTGAAAAACACCATTTGTGACCTGTTCCAAGATAAGGGCAACTATAGCAGCAAAAAGCAAATCTCCCTGGAGAGCGAAACCAAAGTTCAATTGCTACTCTTCAGTGCTGTTGGATCTATGGGTTTTTGGTCCTCAAAAAGAAAGAAGGATGTTGCGTAGAATACGAATCTCTGGCGCTCAAGGGAAAAGTACCTTAGACAGTCATATGAGGGATACTTTTCTCCTGGTCGTTATAGGTTAATACTGCAGCTGTAAACATCGAGTCAATCAAGGGAAAAGTACCTCAGTCACTCATTTAAAAGATACCTTTCTCCTGATCGGTATTGATAAATCGGTGAGTCCGTCGAAATCTGTTTCTAGATCTTACGAAAAATGACGGGTACGGATTTCTGAAAATATTTGGCAACACTGCTACCCTTTCCCTGGATCAGGTACTTGATGCTGATAGCCCTTCATTTTTGACTATGAATGGTGAAGAGTTAATAATTTTCTAAGTCCAGTTCGAAGGAAAAAGTTTGGGTAGGTCAGTTTTTGCCGGGCATCGCGCGGTAAATTTTTCAAAATAAGCCTGCTCGGAACAGGTTTATTGTTGAAAGTCCAAAGGATCTGAAGGTAAAAAAAAGTAAGTAGGAGAAGATATATTTTGGAGATCTGGTGTAATTAATGAGAACTGATTTGCTTCTTGCTTCTCCCATTGGCATGGTAAATAACCTTCCGAGAGTGCCTCCGGCATTTTCCTGTGAAAATGCTCTAGCACGTTTCGAAGACTTTTTGGTTAGAATTCTTACTTTGGCATCTGGTATACAAGCAAAATATGTTGATAAAATATCGAGCATGTTTTCATAAGTACGTTTTTGTATACACTACATATTCTTGATCAATTTTCTCCATCTCCATATCAATTCACTGCGGTATCGTTTCCTCTTTCTTGTTCATTCAACTCGGTCTCTCGCTACCATTTTCTCTTCTTTTTTTTTCCATCTCGGGCTCTTCGTTTCCGCTCTGATGAAAAGTCAACCTACTAGCTAGAGATTCTGCAAGCTTCATTCTCATTCGAATATATACGTAGCTGTTCGATGTGTAAAATCACTCTCTCAATGAATCAGCGTAAATCGAGTTATCTAATATATCGACGATAATAGAATGAAAAAAGATTCACACGATAGTCATTCGTTTCTATCGTACATTTCCTTAATGTAAAACAAGATTTTATTTCGTTTCAATGCCAATGCTGGTGTAGAATTGTTAGCTATGTTATCCTGAAAACGTCATAACTTACATTCGCGATCCTCTCGCTACCTTATACACGCTCTTTGTTAGCATTCACCGAAGCGAATAAATAAAGGTAAAAAAGAAAATGAAATGACGATAATATAAAAATTCTGAAAAAAAAAGAGGGGAAAAAATAGGCACAGTCTTGTACGCGAGAGCGAAAGTATACGCGCGGGCGTCGATTCGTCATTCCGAGCTGCTACACGCTTTTGAAATCTCGAAGAATTTCAATTTTACGAGTAATAACACCTGCTTTTTTTCTCCTTTTTTTTTTTTTTTTTCTGTATAACGTACATTTAGAATCGCTCACAAGTGAATAAAGAGAGTGCAGTGTACGAGGGCGTAAAGCGTTTTGTGTTTTTCGTAGACGGTGTGGTATTCGATTAATATTGAAGTGGACAAAACGTACACAGGTTGTAGTGATCAAAATGAAAAGGTCATAAAGGTGAGAATGAAAGTGCTCTCGTAAATACAAGAACTGGACGTATTAGAATATTGCGTCATGTTCTTCTTCGGAGTCGAGATTCTTCTGAATTCCGCTGATGAAGTCACATTCTGATCTCTCTCTCTCGAGTAAGGGGTCCTTAGTCTACCAGTAATAGAAGAATTACAATTTTTGCGAAATCCGATCAGAATCACTCACCTGTTTATAGCCAAGAAAAACTACGACGCGAATTTTTTGCTTTTCTATGGAATGGAACATTCATCGGAACGTCTTTCGACATTTATGCATTAATGTATTGTAATATTATCAGAATGAGGAAGAAACCGAGAGGATGACGTGTTTCATACTCCTGTACATTCATACTATGGTGAGACAGATTGTATCTTATTCATGAGCTCATCCTCAGCGCGATTTCTTAGGTCGTAAGCGTGATGAATCTTCTTTTTCACAATCTCAGTAGGCCGACCAAGGAAGAAGAGAGCCGTTTACTGGTAGGCCGAAACCAATAGAAAGAGTGCAACTCACATTCAGACAAGAGGAAGCCATCTTGGCTCGATTGAGAACAGGCCACACTCGTCCCACTGACAAATCTCACTCTTATCCTTATAGCCAGGACGAAAATCTAATTGTAGATCATTTTTCACCTGCCCTGTTTTACAATCTCTGCGATCTCTCTTCACATCGACTAAATTTCAACTTATCTACGCACTATCACCCTCAACAACAACTACCGTTCATCCATTCACCGTTTTTTAGAGCTGAAGTTGCCATTTTGGCGATTAGAACTTGAGGCTGCTGCTTTGAAGTCTGCATCAACGGATGTCCTTTTAGACGCTGAGACTAGGATGTCTGCATTCGCCAAATTTCCTGAAACCGGGAGCTTGCTGTACATTATTTCAAGGCAACGCAACGCCGGGCTTGGATTCTGACATAAACCGCAATTGCGCCAGATGGTATTTTCAAAAATCCGTATTCGCCATTTTTTCCAAGAATAAGATCTGAAAACTGATTTCTACGGACTTTCAGTGAGCCAACAATAACGATCAGGAGAAACGTATCTCTCATATTTGTCACTGAAGTACTTTTCTCTTGATCGACTCAATGTTACAAAGAACTGCGATATCAGCCTATACCGTCCAAGAGAAAAGTATTTCTCATAAGAGTGACTAAGGTACCTTTCTCTTGAGTATAAGAAATCCGTATTTTTTCGAGGACTAAAAATCCGTAGATTTGGCAGCACTAAAACTAGGACGTACAGACACCACCTTACGAGCAAATGAAGCCGCGCAAGTGCACGCCTGTACAGCTCTCTGGGGATGTACGTGAGTCTAAACAATGGTTTGAGCATTTTGAACAAGCAGTAGATGAGAATCCAAATAAGACGAGTGCTGTTCGAATGCTGCACCTTGTAAGTTTACTAAAAGAGGAAGCAAAAGAATACCTTGAAGGATTCCCGTGCGTTGGAGAACCCAATAACATGGTTTGGTGATTCGACAAGATGAGCCCAGTGCTTTCATCGTGATTTTTCTCTATTACCGGATCTAGCATCAATGACAGAAGCTGAGATCATTGCGGTAAAAGATCGAAAAAACCCAGATTCCATAAAGACAATTACATATCTTGAATGTGGAAGCTACAGGGCATTACGACTATCAACTGACCATTAGCTGGATGTTGAAGAAGATATCGCGTAGGAGAGTTCATGAAACCTTCGTGCGTCTCTCCATAGAACAACTCAGACTCGACTTTTCAAAGGCTACCTTTGTTGAGGTATTAGAATTGCCTCTATCTATATTGACGAGGTCGTAGAAATGAAAGCGCTCTACTGAGGAGTCAAAGGTTTCACTGCCTCCAATACAAAACCTGAGTTCATGAAGCCTTCGTGCGTCTCTCCATAGAACAACTTGGACTCGATTTTTCAAAGGCTACTTTTGTTGAGGTATTGGAAGCCTCTATCGATATTGAAGAGGTCCTAGAAATGAAAGCACTCTACTGAGGAGTCAAACGTTTCACTGCCTCCAATACAAAACCTATCTTGACCGCAAGAAGAGACTACGAGAGAGCTGAATAGGGACCTGATATGTGGGATGAGGGGCCATAATAATACAGCAGGCCCCTACCGCTCTCGCAAGTGCAGCTAATGCTCCAAGTCCGGCCGTTCTGAAGCCAAATGTATTGAGCTGATTGAATCACTCGAAACTGGTAAAACCAAGTCCAAGTCCGGATTCGGGAAAGCACCGCCCCGAAAGAAGCTTGGTCGTAGCCGTTCACGTGATTGCACACCACCAAAAAGGAGCTCCAGACGCTCACGTAACTTCAAATTAAAGTTTATAATATGGGATCAATCCCAAGACGATCGACCACCTATTATTGCTTGGCATACCTTGTTCACTATAGCTTCATGTGCCTAGCTGCTGCTTTTTCAAGTTGCCTTGGAAGTTGTACCGAGCAAATAGCCCACCAGTGCAGCTTAAATGCTAAGGAAAAAAAAATCTTCTGGCGGAGCCAAATACAAAAAGATCAAGTTTCATGTCAAGCCCAGAATAGAACTATAATATAATTAAGCAGCCTAGTTTAGGCTTAATACCTGCTCATTCGCGGTGGTCAAATTTCACGCAACTCACTCAGAGTACAAACAGAAATTATGTCTTCGGGCGTTTGCAAGAAAATTTAAAGTAAAGATCACTTACATCAATCTCGATAATATCGATGTATCAATCTCGATTATAAAGATATATCAATCTCAATAATATCGATATATCAATCTCGGTAATATCGATATATCAATCTCGATGATATCGATATATCAATTTCGATAATATCGATAAATCATTCTCGATAATATCGATAAATCATTCTCGATAATATCGATATATCAATCTCAATTATATCGATATTATATTAATTTTGATAATATCGATATATCAATTTCGATAATATCGATAAATCCATCTTGATGATATCGATATATCAATCTCGATAATATCGATATATCAATCTCGATAATATCGATGTATCATTCTCGATAATATCGATATATCAATCTCAATTATATCGATATTATATTAATTTTGATGATATCGATATATCAATCTCGATAATATCGTTATATCATTCTCGATAATATCGTTATATCATTCTCGATAATAACGATATATCAATATCAATTATATCGATGTATCAATCTCGATATTATCGATATGTCAATCTCGATAATATCGATATATCAATCTCGATAATTTCGATATATCAATCTCGATAATATCGATATTATATTAATTTCGATTATATCGATATATCAATATCGATTACTGATCCAGATTGCATCGAAATATCGATTCTCCATTTGGCTTAAACAACTAATATACTGTATATTAGGTCTAGTATAATGAAGGCTCAAAGCTAGAATACAGCGATCATAAGGCTAGTATAAACCTAGTATATAAACTGGGCAAGGTGAACTCGCGGGATGAACTTGCAAATTTTCAAATCACCCACGGAGAGATGAGGGTGAGGGGGGGGGGCATTCGGAAAATTTCAAATTAGGGTCAGGTCAGAGTAAAGACATGAAATACATGTCAAAAAAATGTTCACTTTGTATAGTTGGGTTAGGTTAGGTTTTGATTTTGTCCTCCTTTACGCGACCAATAACGAGTGAGACTCAGTTTTTAGCTCAAAAATGTTATAATGATTCTCGTCCAGATTACCCTCAATGCTTCCTTCTTAACGATTTTACCCTCCTTCGTACCAGTCTAAAGAATTGCTAGAGCACGTATAGTACTCTCGGAAAATCATTTTCCTCAAACACTCGTTCAGAAAATCAACGACATGCATTGTTTAGGTCTCTTGAGTGAAGAATTTCAGTTAGCCGGAAATCGTTCTTCAAAATAGGAGAATGTCAATGGCAAGAAGTATTGTCACTCAAAACAAAAATTCCACTTCGCCGAAATTACTCTTCAAACTGTAAAACACTCAATACTCTTGACATGAAGTATCATTTCCGTCGTGTCACTCGTGTCTCAGCAGAAGCACTCGAAATAGCAGGAAAATCGTATCATTCCTCGAGCTTTGAAAATCAGTACAGTTTCAAATATTGTATAGTTCATCATTTGTTACCAGTGTCACCATGAAAATCTGTTACGCGATAGTTTACTTGTCAATCGTTGCGGTGTTCGCCGAGGAAAACGTCTCCCCCGGGGAGCCTCTACTCCTAACGCCGTTAATCGACGCCGGAGGACTGGACGAAGCGAGAGCACGATCATGGGTAGCACCATTGTTGGGCGCCGAAGGTGAAAGCTTCGCCGGATTTCTAACCGTCAACCGAACCACCAAATCGCATCTTTACTTCTGGTTCGTACCGAAAGATGGTAATCAGAACGCATCAACACCGCTCATACTATGGTTGAATGGAGGTCCAGGATGGAGTTCGTTGTTCGGTCTATTCCACGAAAACGGACCTTATGAAATGAACGGAACCTATGTGCAAGCCCGCGAACACGCTTGGAGCAACGAATATCACATGTTGTACATCGATCAGCCAGTAGGAACTGGATTTAGTTTTACCGAAAACGAAAATGGATACATTAGCACTCAAGAAGAGGTAGGCGAACATCTTTACGAAGCGCTGGTGCAGTTCTATCAACTCTTTCCTCAATTGAAAAATCAACAATTCTATATTGCTGGAGAAGATTACGCCGGTAAGTACGTACCGGCTCTTGGTCTGAAAATCCACACTGCTAACCTGGGTTCAAATACACCTACTGTTCCCTTGACCGGAATGATGATTGGGAATGGCTTTTCGGATCCCGAGAATATGCTACAGCACGCCGAGTACTTGTACGGACTGGCTTTGATCGACAGAGCTGCTCGTGAAAGACTTGAAAGCATTGAGGAACAAATAAAATTCCATATACGAAGCGAGGAATGGTCATTGGCCACAAATCAATTTGGAATATTGTTTCACGAGATAATGAGATTAATGAATACGACCAGTGTAGTCGACTACACTCGCGATAATATGACTCTGAATCCTTCGTTTATAAAATTCTTAATCCAAAATCAGACCCGGGAACGTATCCACGTCGGCGGTCTGGAATACAGTATGTTATCAGATCGAGTAACCAAAGGATTCGTGAACGATATCTTGAAGTCAGGACGACCTTGGATCGAAGAGCTACTGGAACACTATCCCATGCTGTTCTATAGCGGTCAATTTGACATCACACATCCTTATTCATTCACCGTCAACTTCCTGGAGAAAGCTCACTGGAGCGGAGCGAGTAAGTACGCTCAAGCTGAGAGACAAATATGGCGTGAAGAAAATGCGGTGGCCGGCTTTTATAGGACCGCTGGTAATTTGGTCGAGGTACTCGTTCGAAATGCAGGCCGCATAGTGCCGGCCTACCAGCCCAAGAATATGCTAGCGCTGATCAAAATGTTTTTTGAGAAGAAATTGCAAGGTAATTCAACCACCAATGATGCTTAGTTTTCATTTTACGTGACAGGTGGGAATAAGAGCAATTGTAGTACATAGTAAGTAGTAACTTTTCAATAAAATTTATTTTGCAAGGTATTAACATCTTTTTCTTAAGGAAAGAATGATAATGAAATTCGTTGATTGCCTGGTCATGTAGGTCGTGAATCCCAAAACTTGCTTCAAACTATCATCCAAATGAGACAAGAAAATCAACAACCTAAGTCTACTTAGAGGAATTTCACTGAAAAATGGTTTAAAACAATTTCAAAGTATCAACCAGTGCTGCCAGATGATAGCATCGAAATACCTAAAAACAGATTTCTACGGATTTTGATTGATCTATTGTATTAATAACAATCAGGAGGAAGGAATCTCTCATAAATGTAGCTGAGGTACTCTGCTCTTGATTGGCTCAATATTCAATATTACGGAAAATTGCAGCATCAGCCTATACAACAAGCAGGAGAAAAGTATCTCTCGTACTGGTGTTTAAGGTACCTTTCCCTTGATCACAAGAAATCCATGTTGTACGTAAAATCTATAAAAGAAGAACTCGTTTTTTTTTGAGGACCAAAATCCTTAGATCTGGCATCCTAGGTAACAACACTTATTCGAGCTCAGGCAGTTTAGAGGGTTAGTCATGGTTCTAGAGTAGTGGGAGAGGCCAGATGAGACTTGAGAATGAACAGAAAATGATTTTCACAGCTTTGGGAAGTGTGGATAATGGATAGGAGCAAAAATGGAAAACAAAGGATTCCTCAAAATGTCAGTGTTGGTTTGTGAGTGCAACGGAGAGCCTATGGAGAAGGAAGGAATGGTTCAGACGCGACGGGTGTGCTCAATTCTAGTCGTGCAATAACTTCATGGCGTGAGGAAAGTACAGAAAAGAACGAGGTAGTCGGAAATCTTTAGACTGAACGAAATTTATTCTGCAGTTGAGGAGACCAAAGCTTGTACCACGATGCGATGATCAGAGAGCGATAGTATGATTCGAGTCACAGGGCGGAGATGAGGTAGGGTCAATGATTGAGGAAGATAGCACGGCTTGCTCGGCAGCTAGATCTGCTGCGTCGTGTTCTGAAAGGCCGATGTGACCAGGAATCCAGTGGGAGGTGTTCGAAGATAGCAGGATGAGAATGCGCTGAAAGATAAAGTTGGTAAAATTGGGGTCTTGAAGGGCTTGAGAGGAAAGAGAGAAGAAACTTACAGGAAGGAAGAAGAGAGAGGTGAATGAAGCAAGAATGGATTGCAGATAGTTCAACAGAATATAATATGGAGGATGAGTTTTTCATACAAACGAGCGAGACTCTTTCATTGATAGATAAGGTGTAGTCAGTTCTGGAGCCCGATTTAGATAAAGTTATGGAAGAGAAAATCATCAGTAATAATAGCTTTGATGGATGGAAAGTATATCATGTCAAGATTTTGGTAATTTGGAGGTTCAGGCGAAAATAAAGCGTTAGGTAAGCCCAGGAAGGGGTGAATGAGTTGATAGGGAGAAGGGGATTAAATTTTAGATGGTGGTCTAGATGGGATTCTAATGGAAGAGAATGTGCCTAAGTTATTTCTATTCAAGTCCTGATCTCTATCTCTTAGATTTCTAGAGATGAAGCTGTAAAGGCTAATTAAAAGTTTGTCATAAGTGTAATTACTTGAGTTATCATCTTCAAAAACATGATATCCAGTTCACAGTGAGTTGAATCACAGGGAGTAAAGCTTTCACAGGGATCTACATTCTTAGAGACGTTGAATCAACCCCCCCCCCCCCCCCGAGATATTCAATTACACAGACAGTTATTAGCACGGGGAGAAGTATTGGAATCATTTGGATTTGAAGTAGTATAAGGACCGGAGGAAATTTAATGCGCTGGTAATGAGTTCTGAGTTGTAGGAAAGGTCAGAGGAGGCTTGAGAGGGAACAGGAAATTATAGACTGAGACTCTGGAAGTATGGACAGGACAAATTTAGACGAATAATTCCTCAGCATGGCAGTATTTGCATGAGGCTAGAGCTCAGAGCACAGCGCGAAGGAAAGACTGGGTTGGGCGCGTGTGCCCAATTCTTAGTCGTGCTATACTTATAGCTATGTCTCTCCTGGCGTGAGAAACGAATTGAAGAGGATTAAGTCATCCGGCATTTTTGAATTGAACCAAAATTGGTCGAAGAGTCGAGAGGACACAATTGAAGAACGATTGTAAGATTCTACGTCATAGGCCGAAAGAAGGGTAGGATCAGTGATTGAGAAAAAGAGTAAGAGTTGCTCGGCTGATATGTCCACTGCACCGGGTTCCAAGAGACTGACATAACCAGGAATCTAGAGAGAACGTGTTAAGGTAAGCAGGAGCGTGATAATACGCTGAACTAAAGAATTGGAAGAGCAGTGGTGTTGCACGGCTTCAAAAGAGAAAAGAGAGTCGGAAATGAGGAGAAATTTACTGGAAGATGGCGGTGAGTAAAGCAGGAATAGATGGCAGACGGTTGAACAGAATATATGAAGGCCGAGGTTTTCAGACGGAAGAGCGATACTTCTCCATCGATAGAGGAGGCATGACCAGTTTTGGAACCCGATTCGGATCCATTCGCAAAGCACAGGTTGTGGGAGGGAAAATCATCAGCAATGAAGGCTTTGATGTGCCTAAAGTAGGCTACTTCGACAAGAATATGAGACAACGAGGATGCCCAGGCAGAGGCGGATGAGCAGATAAGAGGAGCCTCCTTAAATTTGAGATAGGATTCTCATGAAAGAAATAGTGCGTTTTTAGAGCGGAGGGAGAGGAGATAGATAAAGGATTGAAGGAACTGGACTGCGAGAAAATTGTTGGTCCGCGATAAAGATTGCAATCGTGTACCCTAGGGCTGATGCACAGGACACCGAAGACTAAACGAAGAACAGTAGATTGTACTGCATCCAGTGATTTTATTGTGTTAGCCTAAATGTACGTTGAAGACCCCTAGTCCATGAGTTTAGGTATTTGGCCTTTGAAATATTAATGCGGAAAGTCTAGGAATATTTGGAATCGAAGGAAAGGCCAAAGAATTCAGCGGAGAATTGAAGACTAGTGCGGGGTGAGAGGAATGACTCAAGATTACTCGCTAGATAAACAAAATTTACGATCCGAGGGCCACAAGGAAATCTCATGAAGGGAGAGTTGGAGTAAGATAAGTGGAAATGAGCGAGTCACTCAAATTAGGTATATGCAAAAAGTCGTTTAGAGAGGAGGAAAAGGAGACTGTAGAACTATTCTTCCTCCAGCGATAAAAATTCTCCCTACATTTGTACAATTTAAAAGGATGAATATTAGAGGTCAATGTTGAATAAACTAAACAACTTTTTCAAATACCTCAGCGCACATCTAAATATTCAGACCCTCTAGTAATTAATTTGAAAAAAAAAAAACGAGACAGGCTCGAATAATAAATTAGAAAGAATCGTTGGAAACGAATATTGGTGGACATCCGTTAATTAGTAACCGTGAGTATTATTTTTCAAAATTAATATCCACCCTAACAACATCAAATGGGCGCAGCTGTTGAAATTGAAGGTTGCTTTAATAATGAGTACTCTCGGTAACAAGTAACTCTGATGAAACCGTTTGAAAGTGTAAAAGTCATCAGCATGAAATGAAGAAGCTTCGTATTTTTTTATTGATTCTCATTCCCATTCATATACTAGAATACTGCAAGAGAATATTGTGATTATGTACCTTTCGTTTGCTTTTTCTTCTTTCATTATCACCATGGATTGTAAAAATTATAAGATCAAGATCGATAAGATCAATAATGCCTTTCTTTAGACATTAAGATAGACATACAAAGACGAGAATCAGATTCGTGAAGTTTTCGAGCTTTGGAAAATTGTAAGAATAGGTATCAGCAAGACAGTTTTGGTTTGAAAGTACACAAAAACGTAAATTCAATAACGTCAACTCATGTAGATCAAAGAAATCAACATTCAATCTGTACACGTTGACCACGCAATAAGAAGGTTCGTCGAACCGAAACATGCACGGCCCACGATCTAAAATTAAGTTTTACGTTTCAAGTACATCGAATACGCTGTCACTCGTGTTCTTATTTCATGCATCAAGGAGTCATAATGTCTCTCGATGGAAGTGTCAGTATTTTAGTTATAGGTAGGTCTAGAGAAAATAATGCTTCTTATTCGTGTAGACGACTTTTTGAAGCATTCTTTATGAGGATAATACTTACAACAACATTCAATAGCTTTTCGTATTTGGAAGGAGGAAAAAGTAGGATGATCTTACCTGAAACAGAGGAAAAAACAACAAATTAGGTATAAATATGATCGCAGAATCATAAAAATTCATTACAACGAAAAGCTTTAATTGAAGGTTTATGCGAGATTGCGCTCTCGCTAGAGGTACTTCACACCAGTCAAGGAATATACCATAATTTTTGTCAAAAGAGGGAGGCGCGTGTAATAGGGGCGCATTGACTGAACTTTGTACGTCCAAGGTTTTAAAAGGGAAATATTCGCCATTTTTAAAGACTTCTTATTAATAGTTGCTCGATCCAGTCACAAGTTACTTCGATGACTGTTAAAGGCACAGTAAAGACATCAGCCAGCTTGAAACTCTTTGCGATGTCATCTGGTCAACATATCCTAAGCTATTTAGCTTTCGTGGACTCACCCATGGTCCGACCTATTCTATATCAAAGCAAAGATTCTTCGCAAATTTCAAGCAGAAAGGGATGGAAATCAAATCAGACTTGGACCTACAAATTTCCGAAAAAAAGCATAAGTGACAATGCCGGTAACGATATTAGAAAGAGGAAACCCAGTCGTCCCAAACTTGCGAATTTTTGATGGCTCAGAAAAGCGAACGTGCGGAGCTGGTCAAATGAGCCGGACCCATCTCGTTCCCAGCTCCACAAACTGCGGATCGGAGCGAGCCCTTAGCTCATAAATGACAAAGATTGAGGAGCGGAGCCGCTCTTTTGGCTCTTTCAGCTCCGGCGCCGCACCCTTGCAAAAAAGACCAGTTTAAACCTCCTTGTGACAACATCATCATCCTTTGAATCCAATAGGGACGTTATCAAGCTTACGACACTGTGAACTTGAATTTTCCAGTGAAGTTACCAACCTCTGCGACGTCATTTATAGGTAATGTCATCAACATCATTCATCTCTTTTAGCGGGGAACCTGCTATCCATTTTGTTAGGGGGATTACATCCTCAGAAAACGTCTGCGTCCGGGAGATTCTGTGAACTGCGTGACGTGACGTGTGACGCTTCATGATGTCATCAATGACTTTGACCTTGACCTACTTTAGGGACTTTAAAATTTAAATTTCCACCAAGAGTTTCTGTGAACTGCGTGACGTGACGTGTGACGCTTTATGACGTCATCAATGACCTTGACCTACTTTGGGGATTTGGAAAAATTTCAATTTCCCCTGGGAGTTTCTGTGAACTGCGTGACGTGACGTGTGACGCTTCATGATGTCATCGATGACTTTGACCTTGACCTACTTTAGGGACTTTGAAATTTAAATTTCCACCAAGAATTTCTGTGAGCTGCATGACGTGACGTGACGTGTGACGCTTTATGACGTCATCAATGACCTCGACCTACTTTGGGGATTTGGAAAAATTTCAATTTCCCCGGGAGTTTCTGTGAACTGCGTGACGTGACGTGACGTGTGACGCTTTATGACGTCATCAATGACCTTTACCTTGACCCACTTTGGAGACTCGAAAAAGTTTCAATTTTCACCGGCAGTTTCTGTGAACTGCGTGACGTGATGTGTGAGGCTTTATGACGTCATCAATGACCTTGACCTACTTTAGGGACTTATAAAAATTTGAATTTTCCCCAGGAGTTTCTGTGAACTGCGCAACAAGACGTGACGTGTGACGCTTTATGACGTCATCAATGACCTTGACCTTGATCTACTTCAGAGGCTTATCAAAATTTCAATTTCCACCAGGAGTTTCTGTGAGCTGCATGACGTGACGTGACGTGTGACGCTTTATAACGTCATCAATGACCTTGACCTACTTTAGGGACTTGAAAAACTTTCAATTCCAGCCGGGATGCTTTATGGCATTAATAACCTTGACCTACTTTAGGGACTTGGGAAAATTTCAATTTCCAGCCTTCATGGTATCAGGTCTAGCGTGCAGTATACTAAGAAGAGCCCAGCCAACTCATTTTCTGAGGATGCATTTTTGCGCCAACGTCATCGCGAGCGCGAGAGGTTGCGGACTCCTCACTGTCATTGCAAACCTGCAATGGCCTCTAATTTTTTTTTCTCTTCCGTTTCTGAATGGAGTTGCCAGTATACTACATGCTAGGCCTAGTGCAGTTCAGTTTGGGAGGCTCACTCTTCGTTTTCGCGCTTCAATCAACGCTAATATTCGTGATACAGTATAGGATAGTAAGAGGTGTTCGCTTGTTACGCGCTGTGGCGGCGTAACAGTGCGTTTATTGAAAGAATATGTAGGGAGATTTTTTATAGGAAATTTTACAAGGAACAATTTTCAAACGGACATTGTTTTTCTGAAACAGTTTGTTCGCGAATTATAGCTAGAAAACTAAAATATTACCTTTTTTAACCACCATGGGAGAAGAAAGCTCCACTCGGAATGTTGGGGAAACCACGTACGAGAAGGTCCCCAACAACTTTCCCAAGTTTCGCTTCTGTGCCATTTATTTGCCAAGAGATAGGTGGGGGAGGACACAAAGGAAACGACCGGGCGCATCAGGGTAATCCTTCTTATGAACCTTCGGTAGCCCATACAAGAGGGGAGTCACAGTGAGCTCAAGGAGCAGCCTATTTAGCGAAGGGGTTCGAATAATAAATTCGTAATGATTAATTACACTCAATGACGACGAAAGGCGTAAGCAGAGTGAGCGGTCGCTCATGGGCGCTTTGAAGTGGGGCGCCATCACCATGCACCGCACATTTTGAGGGAGCGCCTTCTTCCATTTTGCTTACGGGCACCAAAATTGTATCGCCGCCACTGCAGATCTTTCACGTGCTTTGAAAGATTGAAAGCGGCATTTTCCTATGCGCCACACTGGCCGAGATCGTCATAGACCTTAGAGACGTAAAAGGACTTCTCTGTTACAACAATTTAAATCACTCTTTTGTTTTGCTCGTCGAGTATGTCGTCGTCAGGACACCATCAAGTATTTGGCAAAGTTGACTCACAATAGACAATAGATTGACCTAATTAAAATCAAATCTATGAATCTGACCTAATGTCGACTCGACATCGAAGTCTCGAACATTGGTAGAAGCATGAGAGCAGTTGATTTTAATCGTAGAGGTTGATTCGAAACTGACATGAAATTAACGCAACAGCCAAAGTTCCATCTTTTTCGGACAGTTTCGACGAACTGAGAATCGTTATATTCCTTTCCGTGACAAACATACGAATAATGATAAATAATTAAAACTTGTTTCTGTTGCCACACTATTTCATTTCCGACTTCTACTGAGATTCTTTCTCTACTTGGAATTCTCGATCTTCAATAGAATTTTCAATTTCGCCCAAAACTTCTTATTAGACGTGACCTATTCGTAAATATGCGCTACTTCTAAACCAATCCTGAGCCGTGAAATCTATCAGACGACAATCCCAAATTCAGTTCCTTTCCCACGACAACCCGAAGGGTAAGATCCTCTACGAACTTTTAATCCAGAGTCGCTGTTGAGGCCATCATCCATGAAGTCACCTTCACGCTCCATCGATGAGTACCACAATTCCCACAAACTATTTATTAACGTGCTTTATTGTTTCGAAAAGAAAATCCGTTCCAAAAACCACTAACATTTCTTCCTGTTTTGTAACACAAAAAACGTGACTGCAGCATATACACTACGTATCCAGAATAATAGATAGATCGAAAAATCAATCAGTCTTGGCGTATAATTTATGTTTGAGGAAAACCAGTTTTTTATGCTCGAATACTAATCTAGGGACGTGGTATTTACGTGTATGATTTACGGCCACAAAAATGTGTAGACCTATTATTGTATTATTGAACACAAAAGAGAGGGAGAGAGAAAGAGAAATGGAAAAACGTGACGCTGCAACAAGAGTCTTTAGAGCTGAGAGAGTATAAGTAATATAATATCAACTTATCCTATCATCGCGCTGTCAACGGATTAACGAAAGTAAAAATGAGATTTCAGCGCTGTCATAACAGTTTAGCTCAGGTAATGGAGGTATTATTTATAACGTTTATGACTGTTACGTCACTATTATCAGGAGTGGTGCAGTACCTTACCGTCTCTGGGTGCGATTAGTTACCCGTAGCTGTAATGAGATTGTACCTCGCCAGCCTAATGTCAATTATCGTGCCACAGTAGCCGGGTACTCGTCTTGTTATTTTCAATTCGTGACGTTTACTCGAGATAGAAGAAATTTCAATTTTCTTCTATACGCGAGACGCGAGGTCATTCTGACGAGGAGATTTTGTAAGACAATCATTGCGCGAAAATTCTCGATCGATTTGTGTATTTGTACATACGAAGTCAGATGCGGTACTGGTGTGTTCGTCACGGTTTCCAGAGCGTCTTCGTATTAATTAGACGTCTCTTTCAGATTTAAAAAAAAAAAGTACGATAGTGCGTGCACAGATATATGTGCACGAAAGTGGCACTCGACGTGACGTAAAATTGTGCTACGACCGAGTACCGGTGATATGCGTAATTAAAAACGGATGGCATTTTTTTTTTTTTTTTTTTTTTTTGAATGTCAGTCGTAACGAATTTGGATGACGCGAAACGTTAACCAGCGAAGACTACGATAATTGGGTCACTATGTTATTTACGTATATTGGTGAGATAATTTCCACGCTCATTTTCTTCGCGTACGATGGATTTCCTCTTTAAGAGCGCATCCTTCGTACAGAAAACTAGAATACTACACAGCTCAGTAGTACAAATACGAGTAACTTTTCGAAACGTCAAGAAAATGATAATAGAAGTCTTCAAGGTTGACATTATAACGACAGTAAAATTACGAGTACGAGTACTACCCTACGGACATCCTCTCTTGGGTCTTCTATAACTAACCAGAAATAATGCTTATAATGCTGTATCCGATAAGTTTTTCAACTTCAATACGTGAGATGAAAAGAAATTGAAACTACAGAATAACAGTGGAATTTTCACACATCGAAGTGCCCTAGGGACAATGGAAAATTTGTAATAGTAAAACCTCGCTACACAAGAAATCTTCTTCTGAGAGAAAACCTACCTTATGAGAGGAAAAATATCCGTGTCTTTCTCGTAACTCGTAATTACGAGGGGAGAAGGCTATTTTTCTAACCAACTTCAGGGCTTTGAACAAATTTGGACCTTTGAGATATGAAGTCCAATAATTGAATTTTACATGAGGGGGAAGAAACTTCAATGCTGGAGTCACTCATTCGTGAGCAGCGGAAACAGGAATTGAGGGATCATCAAGAGAACCAAAGAATCATCCCATCAAAGGCGGTTACAGAGGGTTGAAGGAAACTTCACCTCCCCTCCCTGTCATTTGAAAAATGTTCCAACGGGGAGCCGAATAAATAATGTCTTTTTATAATTACTTGATCAAGCTACCATTCAAGACAAAATTATTCTTGATAGCGGATAGGGCCAGCCGCTTTGTGACGTAATTGTGTTGAGAAATCCCGAAAAAAATAACCCGACAGTTTATTCTCCGACAAAAAATTTCCCCGACAATTAATTCTTCTCGATGTTAGAAGTGAATATCTTTGGTAACTGAATTGCAATGTAATGACAGGCAAGAGGCAAACGTTACTTCAATCACTCCAGTCGAACAAAGCCCGCGAGAGAATATGGCAAAACTAGTTGGCAAAAATTTGATAATCGATAGCTTCACATAAGTGAAGTGCCGGCAACGGAAGAATAAGATATACTGGGATTGTCATAAAGTGAGACCAGGCGAGTGTGCTGCAAGAGCCGTTACTTTGGAAAACACGCTCATTGTGTCGGGACCAGCCCAATCGGCCCACTCGCATCCGCCTAACCAGGATGCAAAGAAAGCGCTGGTTATTGTGGAGCAGGCGAAAACGGTAGCTCAGTCGCAACAGGCACTGCCACCCTCGGTCATAGTGAGTGATGCGATGTCCCAAGCGACGCCGCGCGTCCTCAGTCAAATGCCATTGAGGGAGAACCTACGTCAAACAGTGTTGCGCGAGCATCGGCAGAATCTGCCACCCAATCCGAAGGTTCTTGCAGACCTGGAACACCTACGGATAAATACACAAAAACTTCACACGCCAAGATCGAGTACGCGCCGTAGTAATGGAATACGATACGTACGTGGATGACAGTGCGGAACTAGAGTACCTGAGAAATTTCGGCACCGATATTCAACTAAACTAAAAATGTCTAAAACGAAAAAATTAAAGAGAAATTTTGTCGGGCGTTGCGTTGTCGGGAAAAAAGTGTCGGGTGTTTTTTTTTTTTTTTCGGGGAAATTAAACATTACCTTGTGACGTCATTGCAACATCTGTGACATGTAGTATACATATTTCAAGTTAACTATCTTTTAGAGGCTCTTTTGCTTTGCTCCTTCCTCATTCTTGGTACGGTATAATAAGCTAACAAAAGAGGGCATGGATTCCTGGCGAATTTTCAAGGGAAGATGAACAACTAAGACTTGGACTTGCAGATTCTCAATAGACAGGTGCAGTGCCGATGCCAATAAAGACATTCAAAAGAGGGAACTCACTTCTAAACTTGCGAATTTTTGATAGCGGACAATGGCACAGTAAAGACATCAACCATATTAAACGTTCTTCTAAATCTAACGTCATCAATCACCATTTGTGACGGCATTGGTTTGACTTTTCCTGTGACGAAATCAACATCTGTGACGGTATGAGTAGATGTGACCGGGACAACAGAAACCCGGCTCAGCGTTTCTCCATGAAACGCAAAATAGATGCATCACTGATAACCAAGCCTGCGGAGCCAGTAATTTCTGGCTCCGGCTCCAGTTCCTGGCTCCAGTTTCTCAAAGAGCGAAGTGGAGTCAAAGAGCTCCGCCTCCGGCTTGCTTTTTTTTCACTTGGTGTGGGCTTTCATAGAGGTCCTCAATGGTTCTTCGCTTGCTGGTTCTTCTCTCTCTCTAGTCGGGTTGTCTTTACTTCAAGCTTCAAACCTTAGGGCTTTGGATTTTGAAATTTGTCGAATTTTTCCTTTTTTTTTTTTTGTCATTTTGACTGAAAAGCAGCTCCTGAACTCCTTGAAAAGGAAAGAGCGGAGCAGCTGCCAAAGAGCTGAGGAGCTGACCAAAAGAGCGGAGTTTTTGGCTCTTTTCAAGATCAAATTTTGGCTCCAGCTCCTAGATCCGGCTCCTCAACATTTAGGGAGCGAGCCGGAGCCAGAGCTGGCTTCGGCTCCGCGGCCTTGCTGATAACATTAGGCTGCGTTTCCCTTGATCGTTGATTACGCCGAGCCGGGTTCCTGTAGTCCCGATCACAGATGACGTCATGAACATCATTTCTCCCTCTTTTCTTTTGGCAGTGCTGCCAGATCTACAGATTTTTCAACGGATTTAGCGTAAAATAATGCGGATTTCTCGTACTCAGGGGAAAAGTACGTTAGTCACTGTCATGAAGGCCTCTGTAACAATGAGCCGATCAAGGGAAAAGTATCTCAGTCATGAATATGAGAGATACGTTTCTCCTGATCCGTATTGTTAGATTACTGAAAGTTTGTATAAATCAGTTTTTAGGGCTTAGAAAAAATGACGGATACGGATTTTCGAAAATATCATCTGGCAGCAGAGTCTTTTGGACAAGAGGATTTCTGGATTAAGTTGCAATTATACTGTATGCTTGGCCTATAGCCCACAATAGGAGGCGACTTGGCCTTGCGGATTTCCAATAGTGGTGTAGTTTAAAGCTAGTACAGCCTAATCTATTATAAAAATAGCAGTTGCAAAATCGCAAACCTATGAAACTTCGTTTGTGAAGCACCTACAATCTTGAAATTTTAACAGAAAACCTCGTTTATGAGGTTTTTTGGAAGAAACTTTCGCCACCCACCGTCTGCCGGCAAGCCGGTCTGCCGTCCGGCAAAAGTCGGAGGTCAACAATTTTTTCTTCCTATCATACATAGCTTGGAGGTCGGTGTATCCCTATAGCCTAAACTTTACGGGTTCTTCAATAAAATTGAACGAGGGGAGGCAAGAACCTGTTTTATGGGGTCTTCCGAGTTATATTGTTTGAAGCGTTGCAGTTCGGGCTCATTGAAGGGACTGTCAATTGGTGTATGGAGCATTGTATATCTATTCACTTGAAGGAGCTCTCTTTCGCTGTCGTCAGGAAATATTATGGAGCTCAGCTTTGAGTCAAACCAGAAGTTTCCTTACATGGAGGCGAAGGGTGGATGGACTGAACTTTTGACAGATCGTGAATAGTGGAGCCAACAAGTTAGTGTCTGTAGCGTCCGGTTTACCCTGCTCTCTACCTCCTTTGGGTAATTAAATCCTACGATTCTTCCAAATCCCCGAGCCAGATTACAGCTCCACCTTCCTCAAAAGCACTAGTGTCTCACACGAATGAGAGCGGATATTATTCCGGTTCAAACTCTACTTGATCGAAAAGAAAATAATCATCCCCTTTCTTTGTTCAATGTATGTGCCCTTGGAAGCGTGCTGCGGACTCTTATAAGCGCAAAATCCGATTGAATCAACCAGAGAGTTGATGAGTTATTACGTTAATTAATATTTGGCGAAGTATCCCTCTGTGAGAGGGAGCCTAATTCAGGGCAATGAGCTCGATCAGGGTTATCGTAAGTAATTGAAAAAAACAAAAAAGTTACCACCTACAAAACATTATAACAGTCGAACTATTTACGTCGATCTAACCTTCGCACGAGTTACCCATAACTGCAAATAACAATTCCACGCCTATCCGGTTTACGAGCGGAGGAATACTCGTAGAAGCGAAGAGGTGATAAAATATTATTAGAAAATTACATCGCATGCATGTGAAATTGCTCGTAGTATAATATTATAACTGTAGTGCTTCGTGTGCCCACCTTCGTTAGTAAAATCGACAGTCCGCTCATCATCAGTTATAATTTCACTCTTACTTCATTGCTTGGTGTAGCGTTTTCTTCTTGTTTTTGATAAACACGAAAAATAATAACGATGGGAGGAGGACGTAGAACAAATGCATTGACCTATCCTTGGCGATTGTTCGTTGGATGCGCTCGTTAATCATGACCACGATAATTACGCTTCGTTACACATTACTTTTTTTACACAATTCATTTTCACGTTCACTCTTCGCTCGGTCAATTGACATCTTCTTCGGGCCACGGACTATGGAAATCGCGAGAGAAAGTGTGGTCGTAGAATTTTGCATAGTTTTTCTTCTGGCTGCTTTATGATCTGAATCGTGCATACGTGTTTGATTTGTAGGAATTCGGTGAAAGGTAATGTGTTCAGCAATGTGTCTTGAGAACTATAGGGACTCTGTGTATAGGTTGCTAATCCATATTCTGGCTTGTCAAAAAGTGGGGCAAAGGAGTGCATTGCCCGCGAGCATTGAAATCGTTGACCGCATGCTCTTTTCCTCCTCAGAAATATGCTAGTCATGGGACTGTCTTTAAAAGTAATTTCAAAGGCCATCGCTCGTATTTCGTTTAAAGCTGTACCTTTTAATTTAAATACTGCATGCTCAAGATGACTCCAGCGTCTTGTCGGAGCAATGAGCCCTCCGGTCGCTCACGGAACTCATTATTATGAGGATTTTTCGATTCTAATTACCATAATCGATCAAAATCAATTGTTTAGAAAAAAGGAAGGATTTCTTGGCGTTGCCAAAAATATGAAGATCATGTTTCATGTCTTTTCGCCAGTCGTCATAAGCTCTTGATAGTTCAAAAATTTCCGAAATTTCCAGCTTCTTCTTCTAAGATAAGTCTGTTTTAGAGTATTTTAGGCTGACTGCTTTCTGGGACTCAGTCGCGGCACTCGCTTGATGTAGTATAAGTCTACTTTGGAATATTTCAGGCTAATGTGCCTTCTTGGTCTAGTGTAAGTCTACTTCAGTATATTTCAAGCTGATGAGATTACGGAGCCTCACTCCCTCCGCTCGTTCGTCCCGCTCGTTCGTCCCGCTTCTTGGTCCAGTACAAGTCTACTTCAGTATAATATTTCAAGCTCATGAGATTATTGAGCCTCACTCGCTCCGCTCGTTCGTCCCGCTTCTTGGTCCAGTACAAGTCTACTTTAGTATACTTCAAGCAGATGAGATTTTTCAGAATTATTTTTGATTTGATTTTTATTTTATTTTATTTTATTTATTTTTTTAATTTAATTTAATTTTTTTTTTTCATCATTTTATTTTGGGAGAGGATGGTACTCGCAAATTTCTCAATGACCTCCCAGACATTCATTTTCATTTTCAATTTAATTTTATTTTTATTTTCATCTTTATTCCATTTTATTTATTTTATTTTATTATATTTTATTTTTATTTTATTCATTTTATTTATTGTTATTCATTTTATTTTTATTTTATTTATTTTTATTTCATTTTTTTTATTTAATTTTATTTCTTTTCATTATTTCTTTTTTTGACGAAAATTCTTTCAAGTCCCAAGGTCACTGCCAGACGCCCGGATGCCCGGACAATTTTCAAGAATTAGGTGGTAGAGAAAAGACATGAAACATGTCAATTTTTGAGCCTCACTTGCTCCGCTTGTTCGCCTCGCTTCTTGGTCCAGTACAAGTCTACTTTAGTTTATTTCAAGCTGATGAGTTTTTTCAGAATCATTTTTGATTTTATTTATATTTTTTTATTTCATTTTATTTCATTTTATTTCATTTTTTTATCATTTTTTTTGGGGGGAGAGGATGGTACTCGCACAACTTTAACATACCTACGCACTACCCAATTCAACGAATTCATTTAAACAAAAACTTTATTCCTTTATTCCTTTTTTTTTGACATGTTTCATGTCTTTGCTCTGACCCTGCACTCATTTGGAAATTTGCGTGCGTGCGTGCGTGCAGGTGACCTTGGGACTTACATTTTTTTCTCTCCGAGCCCTACCTTAATTTTGTTGGAAATGTGCGTGCGTGCGTGCGTGCATATTTTGACATGTTTCATTGCGTGCAGGTGACCTTGGGACTTACATTTTTTTCTCTCCGAGCCCTACCTCAATTTTGTTGGAAATGTGCGTGCGTGCGTGCGTGCGTGCAGGTGACCTTGGGACTCACAATTTTTTTCTCTCCGAGCCCTACCTTAATTTTGTTGGAAATGTGCGTGCGTGCGTGCATATCTTTAATTAGTGCAAACTACTGGTATACTAGGCTAATACTAGCATTATACTAGGTCTAGGAAAACTGTATACTGTATCCAGTCCGCTCCTCAAATTACCATAAACTTATCCCAAGAGGTGGCTTGTATTAGCTCCGCTAGACACCATTATACTCAGTAAACCACTCCTATACTAGACTTATGCTCTTGTACTAGGTTTATACTAGATCCTGTTCATGCTAATTATGCTAGGCCTTTCTTTGATATGTGCAGTAAACTACTGTCATACTGGGCAAATTGCTCATACTAGGTTTATACTAGGAGAATCCTGTATACTGTATTTAGTCCAAAACTATACTAGGCTCTTTTATACTATGGGCATTATCCAAGAGAGGGCTCATATTAGACTATGTAAACTACTCATATACTAGACCTATACTAGCATTATACTAGGTCTAAGAGTCCTGTATACATACAATCCAAAGCTATACTGGAACCAAGAAGCGGAACAACTGAAGCCCCCTAATCTTACAGCCCGAAATATACTAAAGTAGGCTTACCAAGATGTATTTCTCTCCGAGCCCTACCTCAATTTTGTTGGAAATGTGCGTGCGATCTTTCTTTGATCGTGTAGTAAACTACTGGTATACTAGGCTTATACTAGCATAAGCGGGACGAACGAGCGAAGCGAGTGAGTCCCCCCAAGAAGAAAGTCAGCTTAAAATACTCTAAAGTAGACTTATACTGGACCGAGAAGCGAGACGAACGAGCAAAAAAGCACTCAGCCTAAAAAAGTAGACTCCCAGAAAGCAGTCAGCCTAAAAAAGTAGACTTATACTAGACCAAGAGGCGGGACGAACGAGCGGAGCGAGTGAGTCCCAAAAAGTAGTCAGCCTGAAATATTCTAAAGTAGACTTCTACTGGACCAAGAAGCAGTCAGCCTAAAATACTCTAAAGTAGACTTATACTGGACCGAGAAGCGAGACGAACGAGCAAAAAAGCACTCAGCCTAAAAAAGTAGACTCCCAGAAAGCAGTCAGCCTAAAAAAGTAGACTTATACTAGACCAAGAGGCGGGACGAACGAGCGGAGCGAGTGAGTCCCAAAAAGTAGTCAGCCTAAAATATTCTAAAGTAGACTTCTACTGGACCAAGAAGCAGTCAGCCTAAAATACTCTAAAGTAGACTTATACTGGACCGAGAAGCGAGACGAACGAGCAAAAAAGCAGTCAGCCTAAAAAAGTAGACTTATACTAGACCAAGAGGCGGGACGAACGAGCGGAGCGAGTGAGTCTCAAAAAGTAGTCAGCCTGAAATATTCTAAAGTAGACTTCTACTGGACCAAGAAGCAGTCAGCCTAAAATACTCTAAAGTAGACTTATACTGGACCGAGAAGCGAGATGAACGAGCAAAAAAGCAGTCAGCCTAAAAAAGTAGACTCCCAGAAAGCAGTCAGCCTAAAATACCCTTAAGTAGACCCCCTAATCTCATCAACCCGAAATATACTAAAGTTGACTTATAGTACACCAAGATGGGGGCGAACGATCGGAGCATCCTTCCGTATAGAAGACATGAAACATGATCTTTATTAATTTGGCTACGCCAGAAAATATATAATTTTTTTTTTTTTTTTTTTTATTATCATTATTATTACTTATTTATTTATTATTTATTTATTTATTTATTTATTTACTGATTAACATCATTATTTATTATTAGTATTATTTTCATTTTTTCATAGTACTGTACCTAAGCATTACCTCCTACTTTTCATTTATATACCTCCGAGCAAATAGCCGGTGTTGTTGAAATGCTTGTTAAAATAAAATAAAATACAATAAAAAATTTCTCAATGACCTCCCAGACATTCATTTTCATTTTCATTCCATTTTATTTCATTTTATTCATTTTTTTCATCTTATTTTTTTATTAAATTTTTTTATTAATTTTTTTTATTAATTTTTTTTTATCTCATCTTATTTATTTTATTTTATTTTCATATCATTTTATTTTTAATTTCATTTTTATTCCATTTCATTTCATTTTATTTTATTTTCATTTTATTGTATTTTATTTTTATTTTATTTTATTTTTTTTTATTTTTTTTTATTTTTTTCTTATCATTTTTTTTTTTTTTTTTTGGGAGAGGATAGTACTCGCAAATTTCTCAATGACCTCCCAGACATTCATTTTCATTTTCAATTTAATTTTAATTTCATTTTCATTTTTATTCCATCTTATTTTATTTTATTCATTTGTTTCATCTAATTTTTTTCATCTCATTTTATTCATTTCATTTTATTTTCATTTTATTTTATTTTTAATTCTATTTCTATTCCATTTCATTTCATTGTATTTTATTTTACTTTATTTCATTTTATATTTTTTAAGTTTATTTTACCTTATTTTATTTTATTTTATTTTTTTATCATTGTTTTTGGGAGAGGATGGTACTCGCAAATTTCTCAATGACTTCCCAGACATTCATTTTCATTTTCAATTTAATTTAATTTTTATTTTAATGTTTATCCCATTTTATTTTATTTTATCCATTTCATTCATCTAATTTTCTATCAAATTTTTTTATTAATTTTTTTTTATCTCATTTCATTTATTTCATTTCATTTTCATATTATTTTATTTTATTTTATTTCATTTTATTGTTATTTTATTTTATTTTATTTTCATTTTATTGTATTTTATTTTTATTTCATTTTATTTTATTTTATTTTTTTATCATTTTTCTTTTTTGGTAGTCGCAAATTTCTCAATGACCTCCCAGACATTCATTTTAATTTGCTAATTTAATTTTTATCCCATTTTATTTTATTTTATTCATTTTTTTCATCTAATTTTTTTTTATCTCATTTTATTCATTTTATTTTCATTTTATTTAATTCTAATTTTATTTTTATTCCATTTTATTTTATTTTATTGTATTTTATTTTTATTTTATTGTATTCTATTTTCATTTTATTCTATTTTATTTTAATTTAATTAATTTGATTTTTTATTTTATTGATTTTTTTTTTTTATTATTTCTTTTTTTGACCAAATACTGAAGTTAAAAATGAGTCCAGGTGAAAAAGTTGAACATTTTTAGCGAATGGATGTTATAGCCGAGTTAAAAATGGCAGGAGTTGAATTAGGTGACGAGCAGTTTATTTCTTCAATTCTGCTGCTTTCAATGCCATCCGAGTACGATCAAGCAGTTACAGCACTAACCAAGTCCCAAGGTCACGACCGCACCCCCGGATGCCCGAACAATTTTCAAGAATAAGGGGGTAGGGCTGAGATTCGACGTTGAAAATTTTCCCAGTCCCAAGGTTACTGCCGGACGCCCGGATGCCCGGACAATTTCCAAGAATTAGTAGGGAGAAAAAACATGAAACACGTCGAAATTTATAAATTTTTTGACGGACTAGCCTCTAATTTTAGGAGGCCCTGATTGACCGCCAAAATTGGAGGTCAAGAAACCAACCCAAAAACAGGAGCGAAAATTGTTCAATTCTTGAAAAGTCTCGCCTCCAACACCTTTTAACTGTTTGAAGCAAGGAATTTACAAGTTTTCGAAGTCCCCAAAACACCCGCCTCTTCCGGAACCATCCTCTTCCCGATGTTTAGAATTTGTGAAAGCTCTCTCCTCATATATTTAGCTCGAAAATTGGAAGACAGACAAATTTCTTCCGAGCCTCTCTCCCTCCTCTTTCTTCAAATCAAGTAAAATACGGAAATTTGAACGATTTTTAATATTTGAAAATTTTTGCTGATTGGTCTGCGGTCAAAAATTTGGCTCAGGGTCGTAGAAAGTTTAGTAGGGGTGCAAATTGAAGATGAATTGAGGTACAAATTTCTTAGCTTTTAAGTATACATCCAACGTTTTGAGTTAGTGTAAACTCCCACTTAGTTTTGGTCCACCTGGCATGCGAGGGACGATGTAAAATTTCAACCGTCGCACTTTATAATAATAAGAGGAGGGACTTGAAAAAATTTTGACTCTCGAGCTATGTATAATGATAAGGCGCCATGTATGGTAGGAGAGGGAATTGGAAAGTTTCTAATTCTCGATCAGGTCTTCATTTCCAAGTATTTATCCCTTTCTTCCTCATATATATGACTGAGAGATCGACATCATCCCCTGTCCCTTCTCTAGAAAGTGAGACGGCAGAATAATTCCCCGGGGAAAATGAATTTTGCGCGGCGATGAAGCCTATAGGAAAGTTTTGACGCGCTTGTAGACAGATGGCAATGACATTTTTTGCCCGGCTTCTAGCAAACTCAACTTCCGCATGACCTTTGTGACTGAAAAGAAAGGAAAAAAACAGCGACTTTGTAGATAAAATAGCGTGACGTGAATGGAAAAAAAATCAAAAACTCTCGCGAAGGTAAATACACTACTCTACAGAAAACATCTGCCATCGATCGTTCAATTTTTTCCTCTTCAACGCGTTTCACTACATTAGCATATCATTTTCACCGTGTAACGGCCTAAAGTGTTTCAATTTCAGCGCAGAAACGCTCGTCATCTCGCGATTTCCCAAGAGTAATGCTAAATAATTTCATTATACATTGAAGAACAATAAAACGATATAGCCTGTATCGGTATCTAAATAGCTGGAAATGTTCGATGTGGAAATTGCCGCTGCGAATATTTCTGCTATTATATGTATACGGACGTCGGAAATCATACAGTACAATGGTAGCGGTAATAAAAGAAAGAGATCAAGAATAAAAGCTAACGAACGAGTATTATAGTTTGGCTCGAGCACGCATATAGAGAGGGATATATACCATGTGTGCACAGTAGTGGACAGCAGCAGCATTGACCGTTATCTTTTTTTATTACCGTTTGCCCTTTGCGTGCGCGTTACACTTGTCCGGGAGTCTTACCGTACGCTCATGGTCACATATGACCGAACTGATGACGATGATGGATGCGTGCACTACATCGCAGCCGGCTCGCGACAATCCCATCGTAGTAGTTCTCGAAAAATGTTTGCACGTAGTTCCGTACGTGAATCCATGTGTGCCTTTCTCACGAGCAAATTCATTAGCCCTCCGATAAATACGACTTCGTCAGCTATGCCGACAGCTTACAAATGGATTAGGACTGTACAAGCATCGTAGGTCGTGTGAACCAGTCTCACTTCTTGGTCCACCGCAATTCATTCGCATCCACTTCTCAGCGCTCCGCAAGTAGAGTCTATTATTATTAACGAGTAAATGAGCTTGTAAAATACCGAAACCTCAATTCTGAACAACTTCATCGTTATCATTAAGACTATTACCGTACCGCGCTCGTAGGTATTATTTAATTTTCCTTATTAGAGCAGCATACATTGTTCGGCAATTTCGCACGAGGGGAATCGCGCTTTCTCGCACATACTCATTGATATGCACGTGTCTTAACGTACATACGTGGGCAGATAATATTCGCCTCCGGGAACTAGAAATGTACTGTGCGACGTCTATTTATCCGTTAATTTGCATAACAAGGATGATATTTCCTAGCACACTGCCCAGCTGATGACCGTGTAAATATAGAGCGTTAGTTTACCAAAATTAATAAAACCATGGCAGAGCGTCGTTATACAGCAACATGGGTCACATTAAGGTACGAGGACGAGTAAATTTTGGCTAATTTAATAACTACGTACGTTCATCAGTCATCGCAAAAAATGACATCGTATCTCCTCAAACAAAAGAACGGTTTCTAAGCGAGTGTTACGCAGCATGATTTCGCAACATCCTGGAAAAAGGGTGAACAAAATTCGACTCCCGAGTGGACCGCGATAACAAGAGTAGTGTGGGTACTAGAATTTTAGGGTCGGTCGTGGCTACGGGTTTCCGGCCATCTACCTTCGTTTTTACGAGGGATTAATGGGGAAAGTATTCACGTTCGGACATTAAGGTAATGGCGACAGGATGACCGTATAGCGGGGTGAATTAGATAACGAAAAACTAATTTAAATTTTGCCATTAGTGATAATCGTGGATAATGAAAGGGGTCCCGAGCAACTGCGAGACTCTTCGGAAGAAGTTGGAAGTCTTATGCGGACAAATTCATAGTCATCCTTGAAGCAGATTTAAAAATGTTAAAACGGACTACATACACCTAAGCCAAATTTAGCATGTATGCATCTGCCATAGAAATGAGTCAATTAATTTCGCTTCCTTCAGTTATGTTCATAGTTTTTATTCCATCTTTTGCAAATTCTGTACACAAACGACAAAATATTATCTTCGTATTCCTCCATCCTTTATCTCGTTCCACTTATTGTAGTAGTGCGTTCATGACATTCGTATTCTCTTTTTCAATTGGAGGAATTCAACTTCTTCTACTTCCCTCCTTTTAGATTTTGGTCACCCGCGATATTGGAAGCTCTACCAATTCATCCGTTCAAGACAGGCCGGTTGATGAAAGGGTATTACATGTGATTGTAAAAGTCACTTAGTGAGGTATTGTAGAGTACAGGATATGGTGTCGGAGTCGTTTATGAGCGCTTGGAAGAGGAGGTAAACCGGGGCCTAGAGGTAGTGACGCGTTGGATCGAGTCGGCTGGACTCGAACTAGCAACTAGTAAGACGGAGGCCATTTTATTCACGACCCGTCGGGAAGTTCAGCCCACCCAGAGACCAAGAAGAAGATGAAGTACCTGGGCATCTGGCTTGACTCGACGCTGAGCTTCGGGCATCATTTCCTAATGACAGCGGAAAAGGCAGGCCGAGTAGTTGGATACCTAAGCCGCCTGATGAGGAACCTAGGAGAACCGAGGGAAGCAAGAAGAAGGATCATGATGAGCACTGCCTTGTCGGTCGTCCTATAGGGTGCACCAGTATGGGCCGACTCCATGAAGATACCATACAGAGATAGTAAAGATCCAACGAAGAGTTGCGCTGAAATATGTTAGTGCCTAGGAGGCTTTTCGCAAATTAGCACGTTCACTACCAATCGAGCTCCTTGCTGAGGAGAGAGCGGTGGTGTTCAGAGCAAAAAAGACGACAACGACCAACCGTGAGACTCCACGGGTCAAGTAGGAGGCCAGGCGCTCCTTGCTTGAGAAATGGAAAGTAAGAATTGCCCAGAATGAGCTGGGCAAGTGGACAACCTTAACCAACACCATCGCCAACTAAACTTTCACCTGACGCAGGTGTTGAGCGGCCATGGCTGCTTCAACAAGTACCTTCATGAAAAGTTAAGGAAAGTTGAGCAGGCAACGTATTCACATGGCGACCCAGGGTGGGATGATGGACGAGAGCACGCCTTATCGACATGTTTCATGTCTTTACTCAGCGCTGACCCTTAATTTGAAATTTTTCGAGTGTCCCCTCTCCACCCTTACTCTTGCGTGCCCCCCCCCTTCGCCCTCGTCTCTCCGTGGGTGATTTGAAAATTTAAATTTGCAAGTTCATCCCGCGAGTTCACCTTGCCCAGTTTGTATAAGGTTTATACTAGCTTTATAGTTGTTAAAGCGGAAGGACAGCAAAATATAGAATAGATATTTCGATACAATCAAGATCAGTAATCAATATAATCGATATCATCGAGATTGATACATCGATATTATCGAGATTGATATATCGATATTATCGAAAGATTGATATATCGATATCATTGAGAGATTGATACATCGATATTATCGAGAGATTGATACATCAATATTATCGAGAGATTGATACATCAATATTATCAAAAGATTGATACATCCATATAATCGAGATCGATATATCGATATCATCGAGATTGATATATCGATTTCATCGAAAGATTGATATATCGATACTATTGAGATAGATATATTGATATCATTGAGAGATTGATACATCGATATAATCGAGATCAATATATCAATATCATCGAGATTGATATATCGATACTATCGAAAGATTGATATATCAATATAATCGAGATCAATACATCAATATCATTGAGAGATTGATATATCAATATTATCAAAAGATTGATATATCGATATTATCGAAAGATTGATATATCGATATTATCAAAAGATTGATACATCGATATTATCAAGAGATCGATACATCAATATAATCGAGATCAATACATCAATATCATCGAAAGATTGATATATCGATACTATTGAGATATATATATTGATATCATTGAGAGATTGATACATTGATATAATCGAGATCAATATATCAATATCATCGGGATTGATATATCGATACTATCGAAAGATTGATATATCGATATTATCAAGAGATTGATACATCAATATAATCGAGATCAATACATCGACATCATCGAGATTGATTTATCGATATCATCGAGATTGATATATCGATATCATCGAAAGATTGATACATCGATATTATCAAGATTGATATAAGTGATCTTCACTTCAAATTTCCTTTCAAACGCGTGAAGACATATACAATTTCTCTTTGTACTCCGAGTCTATGAGTCGCGTGAAATTTGACCACCGCGAATCAGCAGGTATTAGGCCTCAACTAGGCTGCTTGATTACATAGGTCTACTGTATACTGGGCTTCACATGAAACATGATCTTTTTCTATTTGGCTCCACCAGAAGATTTTTTGAACGCGAGGCGTGGAGGCGTGAGCGGGACGAGCTTAGTCGGTCTCTTTAAGAGATCAGGGTAGATGAAGCGTTTGACCCGAATAGCCTGGCATCCACCATGCTAGGTTCCAATGAGGCATGGAACCTGGTGTCTGCATTTGCAGCCACCGTCATGAAGAAGAAGATGGACCAGAAATGGATTAGTCAAATGCAGAAACACGCTATGGCCTACTCGAACCTTAGTACCATCAACAACCAGATTTGCAGGAAGAAGAGGACGACAATCATCCCTGAAGGTAGAAGAAGATGGAGGAACTCCAACAGCAATTTACTATATCTTAAAGTGATGTTGTTGTTGTGTGTTCTTGTGTTTTCTGCGTGCCAGGGGGTCACTGCAGCTTGGCGGTTGTCAAGCAGAAGTGGGGGTCCGCCGAGGAGATTCTTCCAACTTTGAAGTTATACCCGAAAGGGTCGATTCAGGTCTGGAAGAAACAAAATCAAATGCATAAGCAACCTGCGTCCACTCCACCATGGAGGACAGGGCGGCGGCGTTTCACATGCGACAAAAGCAAAGCCTTCTTATGTTCAGCCACTTTGATTTTAATTCGACGACTGGTCTCGCCTACATGAATACCATTACAGTCCTTAAAAGCTATGCTATAGACTCCGCTCTTCTCCACAATTGGGACAGGGTCCTTTAACTCAACTAGGAGCCCTTTCACAGTAGTGGGGTTGTAAAAATCCCGGCCGGAAGTCAGAGGGGCGGAGAGCACAACCCAAATGTGAAGAAAATCTTCAGGCGGAATCAAATAGAAAATGATCATATTTCATGTCAAGCCTAGTATAGAACTATAAAATCAAGCAGCCTGGTTTAGGCCTAATACCTGCTCATTCGCGGTGATCAAATTTCACGCAACTCACAGACTCAGAGTACAAACAGAAATTATATATGTCTTCGGGCGTTTGCAAGGAAATTCGAAGTAAAGATCACTGATAACGATCTCGATAATATCGATATATCAGTCTCGATAATAACGACACATTGATTTCGATAATATCGATACATTAATCTCGATAATCTCGATACATTAATCTCGATAATATCGATACATTAATCTCGATAATATCGATACATCAATCTCGATAATATCGATACATCAATCTCGATAATATCGATACATCAATCTCGATAATATCAATATATCGATCTCGATAATATCGATATCTTGATTTCGATAGAATCGATCTCGATTACATTGATTTATTGATATTGATTATATCGATTACTGATCTCGATTGTATCGAATTATTGATTCTATATTTGGCTTCAACAACTAGTATACTGTACGTGTTGATTTTTTTCGTGCAAGGTCAGATTTATGATAAATAAAAAAATAAAAAAGGAGGCACTTCCCACACATGAGAAAAACGTATATTCAATAGTTGTTACTGTATATTAGTTCTAGTATAATGAAGGCTCAAAGTTGGAATAGCGATCATAAAACTAGTATAAACCTAGTATATGAACTGGGCAAGGTGAACTCGCGGGATGAACTCGCAAATGGCACTCGGAAAATTTCAAATTAGGGGTAAGCGCAGAGTACAGACATGAAACAAGTCAAAAATTCATTCAGGAAGGAAAGTCTTATCCAACGTGCTCCACTATCTCGGCAGGAATCACGCGGGAGGGAGGTGGTTGAATCAAGGCAATTCAGCGTGATCTTCCCACGGACCATAAGATCAATGTCCACGTTGACCTCGGTCACACTAGCCAAGTATTTTATAGTTCGGAGTTTCTTTTTGGAAAGTTGACTGGTTTAGCAGGACGCGGGTCAGCCGATGAATAAAGCTGTTGAACGCCGCGAACTTGTGGGAAACAGGGCAGAATCACGAGCCGTGGACGACAATATCGGTCGAAGTATCTTTTCTATATCATAGACTCCATCTCTTTCTCTGAGATAGTGTGGTCCAAGGAGTTGATAGTAGAGCCTCCAACTTCTAAAATAAAATTTAATGGAGGGATGCTGAACATTTAGATACTTTAACTCACTAAAGAGATCTTGGGGGGCCGGTCCACGCACATAATACGTCGTTTATATACCTGTGTCAATAGTGAACGTGATCCAAGAATAGTTGGCCCGAGGAAAGCAGGTCAGTCTCGGACTTAGTTATAAAGATCTCCAAGATAAGAGAACCCAATGAAGATCCAATACGAGACTCAAAAAATTTCTCATAAAACTTACAAAAAATAGGAGACCATCATACATTAAGTGAAATAAAAAATTCTTGTAACTCTTCGTGAGGAGTGTTAAATTGAACGAAGAGGCGATGGCTCTAGGTATGTACGGAAATAGGCCGACCAAGTCGAAGGAGCACAGAGATGCGCCAGGAGGAAGGATACTGTACATAAGCTTATTATCAGCCAAGGAAATCGAATCTTTTACCCAGTAAGGAGACTCATATTTAATGCGAGATTCAAACTATCGGTCCAAGTATTTGACGAGAGAATAAGCGGGGGAGGAGACATACGATACAACGAGACGCATTTAGCTTTGAGGTTAGCCGCAAAATCACGACAAGTATCGTTATCAGATTTAAATCTCAGCGGACAATTATGTCAATCTGTATGATTTGGTTATGTGTTGTGGGAGTCGTTTTTTCAGTTATCTTCAATTTCATGAAACGAGCGACCAATAAATACTTTTCTGGATCAATAGTGATAAGTGTGTAATGATTTGGAAGAATCGAACGGCAAACCTGCAGTAACATACGATCGAGGGTCCGTGTATTCAGAGCTTTCAAGACAGTCATAAATGGCTGGAATTTTTCCCAACAAACAGCGATGTGCCATCGAGACGAGCGAAAATTCTTCTTCGTTTCATCTTTCAACTAATTCTTCATCATTTCCAACATAAACATTTGTAGCAGCCAAAAATATTGCCAATTTGCCTACCAGACTTCGCTCGGCCGCACGAGGATGACGAATAGATTCGAAGCACTGGCATTGTCCTACACGCGTTTGAAATATTATAAACACAGAAAACTAAACGTCGGTGTTTATGAAAGAAAGCGGGCTCATTTATTTTTAGTACGGCGAAACATAGTAGCATGTGAGTTTTGATCTCGCGTACAAAATAATGAATGACGGCGAAGACGAAATATTATTCATGAGCTCGCACAAGACATGTTATGGGTTCTCTTCTCAACATAGACGAGCATTTCCTCATTAATTTATTGCACCCGTATTACGTCATAAAGATTAGGAGGACGATATTTTTAATAGTTCATGAGGGCGCTTACTCGGCTCGCGACGCTACAATAATAATTAATGGTACATAATTTGCTGGAAAAACGTTATTCTGAAATATTTTTTGACGAGTGCAACGGCCAAAAATCAACAATATTGGCATACACCGTGGAATGTTCTATCAAATATGACAGAAAGAATTTATCACGTTTCAGACCGAAAGTTATTTATGATTTTGTTCTTCCCTCGAGTACAGCATCCATTTTTGAGATCGCCAATCACTCATGCTTTCTTTGTATAACATTTAAAAACATTCCATGGGTAGTATCAGGGTGATTGGTCTACCATCCGGCGTTTTCTAAACCTTGGAACTCGAAAAAACTTCGTCTCTCGCGCTAAAGGGACTATAGAGAAAAGCTAAACGTGGGATTAGGAAAAATCTTCTCGTGTTTCTTCGCCGTTTTTTTGCGGCGAGAAAAACAGCCCTATAGCGTCCCAAAAGGGGCAAATTTTTTGCTATACAAGCATCTCGAAGATAGATTATAAAATACATCCGAACTGTTACACCGGACAAGGTTGAATTAAATTGAAGTCGAGCACGCGAAACGATCGCGCACACGAATGAGCCCGAAAAAATTTCAGACATTATTGGAAGGGCGATACATGAAGTCTAGAGTGGTGTACGTAATTTTACCAACACATTCGAAGGATCAACTTTCACAAGGTAGGAGCGAGGTTGAAATGTCGATTAAATTCACTCGAAGCGGGACTTCAAAAATAATAACCTTCTCTCTCATCAAATAAAGTGATATTTTGTGCCCCAGAAACCGAATCGGAATACACCATGTAAGACACCATTATCATCACCTGCTACGAAAATTTTTCATCTGTATTATCGCGAAATGAAAAATCTATCTGACGAGTTGATTCTGGCAACGAACGCGATCGATTCTGGTTGACAGAGGCCGATGCTGATCGTATAACTGGGCTACTTAATTCGCGCAGACGACGATATCAAACATGTTGAATTTAATTATCGAGTAACTTGTTCTCGCTCCTCAAGGTGAAGTAAATTAAGCATCCAGAATGATCACTATCGAGTTTCGACGTAGACACATTAAAATCTTCATTTCTATATAGGTTATAGGTGCATGTGGTACGGCCTGAAAATATTTTCAGAAGGAGAGAGTCGAAATCTTTCATCTTCATGAGAGAGGAAGAAGCAGCGTATAGCAGAAGAAATATACTAGAGATAGACTAAGAGATGTGAAAATTCATGAATTGATTCTGAGGCGTTGCAATCAAGATTCGAAAATTCAGTATTTGAGGTATCTGAGGAGCGGAGGTATAATGGTGTAATGTTATCATCATGTAGAGTAAAAATTAATTTCAAAGAGATTTCTGAAGAGTCTTCTAGATCTTTGGAGTCCAGTGGGATATCATCAACATGTAGAGAGAAAATGAGTTTCCAGAGTGATCTTCGAAGAGTCTTCATAATATTTGGAGTCCATTGTGACGTCATTATCAGATATAGGGAAGGTGAGTTTCAGAATAATTCTTAGAGAGTCTTTTTGACATTTGGAGTCCAGAGAGACGTCATCATCATTTGGAAAGAAAATGAGTCTCAGAGTAATTTTCGAAGAGTTTCCTCGACTACATGAGTGCGTTCTTCCAAATTATGGTAATCCATGAAAAAAGAAATATCCAAATCTTTCAATATTTTGGAGTGCGCTTTCAGACCACGCAATTCACCCCTTTTGTCGCTTCAGTCTCATCTAGACACTCATCCTCTTTTCCTATTCTTAACAAGGAACCTGGTTTATGGAGAGGGGGGGGGGAGAATTTAAGAAAACATCAGAGTCAAAGTTCACGTGGGTATTGAATTTCTTAGCGCTTTTGCCCAATCAGATATGTTATGGATAATGCGAGACAAAAATATTTGAGTTTGAGAGTTCGAGGCTAAAGCTTTAGAGCGGCACACTGGCTTGATCACCCACTGATACCCACTGGCTAGTATAAGTCTACTCTGGAATATTTCAGGCTAATGAGCCCTCTTGGTCTAGTGTAAGTCTACTTTGCCTTTTCATTACATTAGGATAAGCTAGAAACCACAGAGGGGGAGGGAAGGGGGCTCGGACTCGCAGATTTCAGAATCACTCCTGAGAAAATCTCGAAATTTTTCCAAATCTCTTTCGAGACGGGGGGGGGGGTCGGACTCGCAAACTCGCAGATTTGAGAATCATTGCCACAGTGAAAATTCCCATAAGGATGAGACCAGAGCAAAGACATAAAACATGTCAATATTGAAAAATTCAGGGGTTCTTTAACAAAGTTAAATGAGGGGATGCAGGGAACCTGTTTTATGAGTTTCACAGAAGGAAAATAATTTTATTTTATCGATTTATCTGGACCAATCAAATATGATTTTCTGTCTCAAAATCATGTGCAAGGGGTACTGGTCGGTTTGTATTGTGTTTTAGTCTGATGAATCTATGTGCCATTTGATATAATTCCTCTATACTTCTTCCGGAGAAGTGTTGTCTGTAATTTGTAATTTGAAAGTATAGCTGGGACCCCTCTTTAATTACTTTTGCAATGATGGTCTACGGGCAGATATGGCAAATGTAAGGAGCCCCTTCATGGTTGGGGTCTCCATGACATGAGATGATCAATGCATCTTGGACGGAATGGGCACGGTTTGGGGAGATGGCTCCCAGCAAGAGTTTTTAACACATCATGACGACACTATTAAAAACTGCGACATTTCACGCAGCACATAGAGTTTGAAACTTCAATGAAAAGAGAATCATTTGCAAAATTAATTATACGGCAAAGGAATGAAACTCATTGGTTGGCATTATTAGGCCAAAGGCCTTAGCCCCAAAAAAGTACAATGCAATTAGCAAGTTATCATAGATTTAAAAAGTTTCAACTAGATGGTAAGAGAGAAGTAAGAGGATTGGATAGCAATAAAAAATAGTTTAGATAGAGATGCAAGAGCGACAAAATATTAGAAAAGTAACTCTTCCAACCTGGAAGAAACAAAAAAAATAAAAACACAACGATTGCGCGATTGCGATTGCATAGTGGCGTCAAAAAAGACAAAGAGGAAGATGGAGAAATAGAGAAAGAGAGACAAGAATACGAGGGTAGTAAAATAATAAATAGAAAGGACTATGAGCGTATCAAAAAGGTATCAAATGAGTTGTCCGAGTGGGGGTTCAATAAGACAAAAATACTGCCTACAAGGAATAGCGCCAAGTTTGCCGCCACGCAATAAAATTTTGTGACACTACACGTGTTTGTTGATAATGCAATAAAGAGACTACAAAAGGAAGGCAACAGTAGAAATAATACCTCCAATGAACAAGTAGAAAGGTGGTGAAAACATCACAACGCGCGCCAAACAATGCTAATATAGTCGGTTCAACCTAAGATTACAAATTTGACGTCACCAATTATTCAGTAGTGTTCTAGTGTTGGTGCGTTATGAACATAAATGGACACACTAACACTAGAGCACTACTGAATAATTGGTGACGTCAAATTTGTAATCCTAGGTTGAACCGACTATAGAGGAATAGGTAAAATCGTCAACAGAGGCTGGTCTACGCACACACACACACTCAACGTCCCCGAGCAAGTCTTGCTTGTATTTGATGGTAACAGTGCGTACAAGTATATGCCTAGCAATCTGTATTATCTTTGATATAGGTAAGCTAGAAGTTCTCCTTTATTATACTAGCTTCATACTAGTATAACTAGAATATGCCTAGCAATTTCTATTATATTCAGTATAGCTGGGACCCCTCCTTGTAGTATAGTAGCTTTATACAAATATATGCCTAGCAATCTGTATTATCTTTAATATAAGCTAGAAGTTCTCCTTTATTATACTGGAATATGCCTCGCAATTTCTATTATCTTCAGTATAACTGTGACCTCTCCTTGTAGTATGATAGCTTTATACAATTAAATGCCTAGCAATCTGTATTATCTCTAATATAAGCTAAAAGTCCTCCTTTATTATACTAGCTATCTATTATATAAAACTGTAAGCTCGCGCGCATGACGCTAAAAAATCAAGTGACGCAAGAAAATTGCGTGCTGAAAATTCGCGTGGCCAAAAATTCAGGTGCCGCTATCTATTGGAAATTAGGTAAATCTGAAGCGCTACCTACGCATTGTTAGGGCGTGGTTAAGGCGGGTCACCCTACAGGTTACAAACTACAACGCGACCTGTTAACCTGACCACGACCTGACCTTTGACTTCGAGTAGATTCTCGCTGACCGTTCAAGTAGTTTCTGGAAGTATCTCTCTTCCTTCTGTTTTTTTATAACAGTTCTCAAATGCTCTCGAAGGGATCCAGCAGTAGCAAAGGTTGATATAAATAGAAGAGCGTGACGCGGCGGTGCATCATTTTACATTAGACTCATACACGTAACAGTTGTTCTATCTGTATTTCTTTATTACTCCAATTAGTAATTTATCTATCATATGCGCGGTTGTTTATGGAGAATTTAGCCACTATACTAAAATGTAAGAACAGCAACAATAACGAGCGAGCAAAGCGAGCGAGCCTGATGGACGCAGCCGAGCCGCCAAGGGTCGCCAAAGGCGGCCCGTCAGCGGCTTGTATACTAGTATAACTGGAATCTTTGAGCTATAGATGATAGGAGGGGGAACTCAAAAATTTTCTAAGTCTCAAGGTCATAGGTAATTATGGCTGTATAACTGGAAAATATTGATATACCTAGCAATTTGTATTATCTCTAGTATAAGCTAGGACCCCTCCTTGAAGCACAGTAGCTTTATACTAGTATATGATTAAATAGGAGGGGTCTTGGGGGGGAAGGTAGAGGGGATGAAAAGAGGGGAGGTCAAAAATTTTCCAAGTCCCAAGGTCATTCTCAAGGTCATAGTTAGGTAAGGAAGTTGCCTCCCAGACGCCGGACACCGGACACCGGACGCTGGACACTTTTTCTTGAAAGACCCCCTGATAAAACAGGTTCCCTGTTAAAAGAAATACTCGAGAGGGAGAGTAACAAGATGCAAAAAACCGCAGAAAAAATCAGACGACAAGCGCTTTTGGTTTATAGACCATCATCAAGAAAGCAACTGACAAGGAGGAGAGAACAAGATCATAAAGATTGGTCAAACGAGAAGTCGCGTTGTGAATCATATGCAAGTTCAATCAGTACAGTAATTCCGTCGGTGGTGAGATGACGAATCATTTCCATGTGTTCAAGGGCCTTACGTTTACGGTAGGAATTCTCCTTATGGAGGAGCCTTTCCGATCCCTCACGGAAACTGTGGCCACTGTTGATCAAATGATCGACGGAGGCTAATTCCCGCAGGTGTCCCTTCTTCCGAAATTTCAGGTGCTCAGCTACTTTCAACTTCATCTAGCGACCGGTCTCGCCGATGTAAAAACCCCTGCAAAAATTACATTCCATCTTATAAACAGTCAACTGGAATAGGCTCCTTCAACCTCACAAACAACCCTTTCACAGTGGTAGGGTTGTGAAACGCTGGTCTGGAACCGAACGGACGGAGGACCCGACCCAATGGTAGGGAGAATTTTTCCCGGAAAAGGAGGTTGATCCAGCGCAACCGAGGTTCTTTATCGCGTCTCAGGGGAAGAAGGTAATGGAATCAAGAATTTTCCTAGTACTTTTCCTCCAAACCATCACGGGGTCAGGTGTTTTATTGTTAACCATTCTTTTTTGATTCCAGCCTGACTCAAGGGAATACGAGTCAGTCTTTGAACTAAGCTATTATAGGCTGCTATCTTATGAGCAGTACAACAGAATGACGCTCCGTGTAGCAAGACATCATTCGTAGAATCTTTCCTGTACATTCCAAACTCATGGATACCCGATCTTACAGAGATCGATAAATCCCAATAGTTAACGGAGGTTTCACCTATTTCCAAGGTAAATTTCATGGAAAGGTAGCAGAAATTGAGATACCTCAGAAACTTACCAAGGAGATCTGGAGGACATGTCCAAGTACACAGAACATTATCCACGTACCTGTGACAATAGTAAATATGACTCAGTACCACCTGGTTCGAGGAAAAGAGATCAAGTTCAAACTTAGACATAAAAATTTCGAAGCTAAGGGAGCCTAAAGGTGATCCAATTGGGATCCCTACTTCATCAGGAAATTACAATAGTTAGGCCACCGACAGATAATTAGAAGATCAAAGAATTCTTGAAGCTGATCATGAGGAATATTGGCCTCGACAAGTAGTTCACCCATACGCTGCATAGTAGTAGCTTTAAGAATATTTGGGAAGCCAGGGGAATGACTTACCTCCTTCAGAACATCCGTCAAAGACGCCCAACGGTCCAAGAATTTAGTAAGGAGGTAGGTAGGAGAAGAAATGAATGAGACCACAGGTCGCATCAGGGTATTGTTCTTAGGCACTTTAGGCAACCCGCAAAGGAGGGGAGGCGCGAGGTTAGGAACAAGGAGGGCTTTTCGCATCGCTGAAGTTTTGATAATAGCCTCACACTTGTTGATGACTCTCCTAACTTCATTAAAGGTGTGCTTCGCCCGTTGACGAACTTTGAAACGATGTACGATAAGTTGCATATACATCCCCAAATACCCTACAAGATTCGGCATACCAGCGGTCACTACGCGACGCTCGTTGGGCGTGCGTAGGTAGTCCTTATAACGAATGACATGGAAAGCTCCATTTTCCAACGAATTTCTTCGATCTCTGGAAATGTTGTACAGAAAGGTTCAATGGAAGGCGGTATAGAAGCAGAAATCCCAATTTTCGCTTCAAATAAATTTTATAACGTTTGAAAATGGTTGAATTTGCGAAACGTATAGAATAAAATTTTAAAATTCTGCTTCTATAGCGCCTCTAGTTGAGCTTTTTTGAAGAACATACCAGAAAATTAGGAAGATCCATTGAAAACTCGAGTAGTGAGAATGATTTTCCGACTGATGCTCGATTTCACGAGCGAAGCACACCCTTAACTTCATTAGAGAAACCGAAATTCTCGCTCTCTTCAGCCCCACATTGCTGAAGCACCTTAGGGACCTTAAAAGCATAGGCGGGTTTCTCCATCACCACAACAGCATTGCCTTTGTCAGCCTTAGTGACGATTAAATCTCCCTCTTTAAACCTAGGATCACTCCTTCCAATTCATTACTCATGCGGGGGAGGGAAGTTGGTGAGGGGGGGGGGGTTATTGCGGGCCATTTCGGCAAATACTTTCCGGATGTCAACATCAGGGCCAATTTGCCCAGTGAGATCCATAAACAACATTTGCCAAAATTTCATCATTCCTGAGGAGAGGTAGACTTTTCAAAACTTTCTCAAGGAGGGCTGTTTCATCACTAAATTCCATCTGACTATTATTTATGAGGGAGGAGGGGGTAGAATGCCTGAATAACAACACCGTCACTACCCCTTTCCTTGGCCAGATCAACTTTTTCACCTTTGGTCTCCAAAGAGATGTTATAACCATGTAGAGAGTGAATGAGTTTTCAGAGTGATCTTCAAAGAGTCTTCTTGACATTTGCAGTCCAGTGAGACTTCGTCATCATTCGGTGAGAAATTGAATTTCAGAGTGGATTTCTGACAGAGTTCTCTATTTGGAGAGAAAATGAATCCGTTTGTGGCTGAAGAAGAACAGTGTCTGTTTGAAATGCGTAGCGTTTAATTAGATAGGTTAAAATGTGAGAAAATGAATCTCAGAGTGGATTTTGAAGAATTTTCTTGACCTTTCAAGTCGACTAAACTTTGAAATCGATTTTCGCAAACTCATTTTTATAATTCCATTCTTTTCAGTCCTCATCGCTCATTCGTGCTTCCGATTTTCTTATTTTACATACGTTTCAACTTGGCCTCGAAAGACCGACATTTAACATTGACAGACTTAATAAACAGATCAGATAAAGTAAACTAGAGAGTCTGGAATGGACCAACAAGTTCAATCTTGTAGTAACATTCAGTTTCCCGTGCCCAAAAATTACTCCACCTTTTTGGTAGTCTGATAGCAGTCAGAGAATAGCCGAAATTTGATGAACTTCAGCTTCAAATGCAATTTTCAGCATTTGCGGGGAAACCAGACGTGGGATAAAAGCGCTCTTGTGTGTTTCTATACTTCTGTGCCTTACTTAAATTACTCCTCGTTTTACTTGTTTGAATATGGTGCCCGGGAAGAGTTCGAAAGTTGTCGAATGAGACACCAGTTTGAGATCGTCACTCTAAAATATACCAAGATTCTCTTCTATTTCAAATCTACCTGAGCAATAACAATCGAAAACACGTATTTTAGGCTTTTCGCGCTCGAGGAGACTCATCCCAAACATTCTGAAGAAGCCCCATGTTTCAAACCTGTACATCTCCAAAAGCTCCAAAAGCATCGCTAAGCAACAAACAAGACTTCGGTCAGAAAGTCGTAAAACCAGATACGATTTGGTGACAGAAATTGTGTCACGAGGAAAATGGAAGTCTCACTTTTTCTTGGTGACACAATCTGAGTACGTAAACGTTTTCAAAGGTGTTGCCATGATAACGCGCGGCTAATTTACATACAAACTGCCGCCGTCAATCGAATACCAGGTCAGGACAATTGTGAACTTTACACATCACTCAGTATCGTACAGCCCAAGATGCCGATAGGCACGTCTTCACCCGTATCCTGCAATGCGAATTCGTGATCCACTGATAATACTTCCGGAGAGTCTTCCTAATTTTTCGCGCGCTTTCAGTACGAATGATCATCGAACCCGCATCGCGACGTATCTCCCGCACAGAGATCGATTACGTCAATCGGCTTTTGTAGAAGAACTCGCGAATATAATTTGGTCCATAATCTTGAAAAAGCATAGCTCGATAAGTGATGATTTTGAAACTCGAAGGATATCAAAGTTGTGTACTGTACATCACAACGTAAAAGCTACATTTCATTGGAGTAAATGAGTACCCATTGTTCCTGATGGTACTCCACTATTATCGTAATTATAAACACGAAGTCTATCACGATTTAGGATCTTCAAAATCCTCCTCCTTGCTCTCATTCAACATTCCAGCACGTATTCGTAGAAATTATTACAGATAATATTATATACTCGGAACGGCATGCAATCATCCATCAATCAGATTAAAGGGAATTATTTTTATTCTTCTTACCTTCTGGAGATATTATCGCGCAGGTACCCACGACAAACGAAAGTAAAGGTGAATAAATGATCGGTCACTCTCAGTCACCAGGTCACTATCACTAAAACAAAAGTAAAGCACCCGCGGACATTGATTTTACGTAAAACAATAGATGATAGTGAGTAATATGCGGCACTAATAGATCAAAGCACAATTAATGGCGGAATTGGAAAGGCTTTTTCAAAATTTTTACGTTCAAAAATTAAATATTACGATCACTTTCAGTTTCAAAATACGATGTTCGAATATTTTAGATAAGACGAAGAAGCACTCAATACTCACCAGTGCTAACGCGTTCGAACGCTCAACAATACTAAACAGGAGACGTTCAGATTGTAGCAGGCGTCTTCTTTTTTGCATGGAAAAAGACGCCAGTGTTCCAGAAAGAAGGGAAGGGAGGACAAAGCCATCGAGTACAAAAAAGTGGCCATGCTTACGAGCTACGACTCGCGAGAGTGCGAGACGGGTGAAAGTACAGAATATCCTTCAAATCGTCCGCTTGGCGCGCTATGCTATAGGCGTTGGATTTGCTCCGCTCAATGCTTCTTCTTTGGTCTGAGCTTTTTTCACGCTAATGAAAATATTGAAATGACTCAGATCAAATGTTGACAATTAGTCGAGAAGATTCTCTGTGATTGCGTGAATTATTTTGATGAACAACGCTATGGGGGCAATGAGAAGATCGAAATAGGTTCAAATTGATAGGTGCTCATGTCATTCTGACTATTAGATATCGATAGTTATTTTGTTCTTGAAAGCCCAATTTCTAGTAGTTAATCCCTTATCATACTCAGAGTAGCGCCTTATCAGAGGGTTTATCTGAAGAAAATATGGAATAATAACAGCCTTTATTGCTATTTTTTTTTTTTTTTTTTTTTATTTTTTTTTTACAGTAAATATTTATTAATAATTACATTTAATTTTATTTTAGCAAACGACCTACTGCTGGGCATAGGCCTCCCCAATCTTTCTCCAAGTGTACCTATTTCCTACTTAAATGAATTTCAAATACACCGGTGTAGCGCAGGCAGTCTATAAGGTATCATTTGAAAAATAATAAAAAAATGAGCTTTTCTAGTACCACAAGTTCGAACTTTTAATACACTCGAATATCATCAGGCGAACTAGTGAACGTTCCTTATCTTTTTTCTCATAAAATCCGGGTATTCAAGTAATATTTTTTTACAATAAAATTTCAATTTTCAATTACGATATGAATTTTTTCGTGCAGAGAAAAAGATTACGGTTTGGAATTGGTAGAGGCTCTGCTCGCACAAAAAATATAGAACTTTTTAAATGATCAAAATCCTAGTTTGGGTCAGTATTATTGACTATGTAAGGGAATTAGTTCAAAAATAATGGGCAAGTCTTCAAAAATGATACCACGATCAGAATAATGATATGGTTCATCCGTATTTTCAAAACGGTTTGAAAATAATGATACTTTTAGTCATTTTTCTTGGAACCTGATTGTCATTTTTCTGGAATTTTTATTATCATTATTTTGACGTCATTTTTAATGATCGTTCACACGGAGGGAGAACTCGATATACAGGTATTCTGCTGATCAATGAAATCATTTAGAAAAATTTTCTTTCGCTTCATTTTTTCTATTTATTTCTACTACGCGTTCATTCATCAATGTCGGAATTTTTCAGACCTTTATCAGGTATTAAGCATAGTTCAACAATCTCTCTCGAATTTCACTTGGTACCCAGTTCAACGTAGATTAGTCTTTTGTTCGATATTAATTATAGGGAATACGCGTACGATGCTCAATTCTAATAAATAACTTACGTCTTTTGTTTTTTTTTGTTACAATTGATGATGACTTCTTAAGCGAAAGCCTTCTTTGGAAGGAGACTAGTAACTACAGTAATTTTGATCGTATTTTGAAGTTGTGAAAACAGATACGAGGTCAAAATTACGCATTCCCTCAACTTCGAGGCTAATAAACTCTTTCAACACTACAAGAGCAAAAATTTCTGGCTTATTAAAAAAAAAAAAAGAAGAAAAAAAGGATTTCTGATGTGACTTGAACATTGATATAGACTTTTGAGTTTGACTTTCCGTTCAATTTTCTCGAACTAAATAAATTTATTTCAATGAAAAGTGAAGAACGAAGGCTCAAGCAATAACAATACCATTACCATGCAAATTTAAACCTAAAACATACTCAATAACAGCTGTACGCCTGTGAACAGAACACAAATTTCTGAAATTATTTTGCTAAGGGTGGAAAGTTTGAACAGCAGATAGACGTTGTCATCTGAAAAAGAAATTTTATTCAGCCAAAAAATACCGAAAACCGTATTCAAAGCCGAACAAGACCGAAAACGACCAGTTCTTTAATTGTATCTTCTTTTTCGTATATTATATTATTTCGCCGAGCAAATAGCCCGTCGTATATCTCAACTACTCGTTAAAATAAAATAAATAAAAAAAAAAAAAGTAAAAAATCAGAGAAATTTGAACAAAGAATGGTAAAATTGTGCTTAAAATTGAAAGATTTCAGTGAAAAAATATCATAGTTTGATCCGTAATCGGATAGTGTTTCTCGAAAATAATGTTACAATTCATAAATTTTAGTAAAAAGATGCATAATTTGGATTTAAGAAAATTGATTGGGTTTTGTATGGCCAAATTTGCCTATTTTGGAAGAAAATTCCGTAATTTCAGTCGAAAATAGGATAATTTCTACTTGGGATTAAATAAAAGTACTAACAATTTTTCGTAAATGCCAAGTAATACAGCCAAAATACTCTTCATTTCTAGAGCCGAATAATCCGACTCTGCCTATCACAATTCAACCTATAAAAGTAATACTGATAATTATTGAAAAAGTTTTCATTTTCGCAAAATTAAAATATCCAACAAGTAACACAATCAACGATTCAGGAAAAAATAAAACACTTCAATTTGGAAATATTCAGCTTGTAAACGGTATACTTGATTATTATTTTAGAAGAAAACGTTTGAAAAAAAGAAAATTACGAGGGGATGAAACATTCGAAGTCAGCTTTCAGACCTGTCAACTCTACATTGTTATTTAAGAAGTGATAAGTAATATTTCATTTTTCATGTCTATCCAAGAAGCTTTTTGCTTGGAATAATATCTTCCTTGGAGAATACAAATTGTGGGTTCCAGAACAGATACAGGTTTTTTTTTGGTACTCTTCGTGACGCTAATGAATTACTTTATTTATTTTTTCGGATGTAGACGTATTCGCGGAGAATAATAATTTTGATGAAGTAAGTAATTCAAGTTCCAACGCAAAAAGAAATTCTTTCTTTCGTAATGGATGAATTTTCAGGATTACTTTTCAATTTTTCAATTCTGGTTCCCAGGGTATTAATATGACACTAAAGAGAAACTAAATTTCAGTAAAGTGATGTAATTTGATTAATATTTCGTAGGATTATCCTTTTTTTGTGCGTAGCATCAATGACTGTGTAACACTTGGCTTACGAAGTATGTATAGTCAATGGTAGCATTCAGGCAGTAAGTATACTTGAACAAATAACAAAAAAAAAAAAATGAATAAGTAATAATTTTTGATTAGTTAATTCGACAACAGATTAATTCTTCGACATTGATACATACAAAAAGAAATTGACAAATTGTTTCATTAATAAATTTATTTGAAAGTCCAGCACCTCTGTCAAGTAGGAAAATCTTTTAGAAGTTCTTTTCATGTCCACTTTCTAGGTAGATAAACTGAAAAACTTGTGAATTAATACTTTGTAATTTCATAAGGCTGGAGTTCCGCAGCATTCAATAATTGCAGTCCTGACAGAATATATGAATGTAATATTTTGAAACTTAATCATAAATTACAAACATAGGTAGGGACCGCTACCTACCTGCCTATATCCTGATGGGCCCTCTACCGATACTACGAAGACGATGGTAACCATCGGAACTTCAACATACACCTCACGAATTTCCTAGGAACATTATTGTATTTTTAATGGAGTGGTTTTTTTATCGCAATGTCAGCACGTCGCCATCTATTGTCAATTTGCCTGAGAACTTCTGGTCATATTGTTTTGAAAGAGAAATACGAGAGATGACGTAGGCGTAAAGTACGTAAGAGAATTAGATGTTTAAATATGATGAAATGATTGTCAAATAGATTCATTGGTACTGAGTAACGTATTATCCTAACATCTCGTTGAGTCCAATGTCGAATGACTATTGTGGTGGTCTGTACGCAGCCACGTAGTAAAACATTACCTATCATCAACAGGAAAAACCGATCGAGGATGATCCTGTTCCAGATTCTGCCAAAGTGTCACATTTTACCTATTTTTCATTTTCATTTGATAATTACTAACATTATTCTCATTCGAAGAGCGTACTATACGTTGATCTTTCAAATGATGCAATCCTTGTATAGCTCAAATTAGATATCATCGATAAAGAGCTCGATACGCTACATAGAGGTATCAGTTCTGTTTACTCCGTGAGTATTATTCATTCATAGAAAAAATTAGTCCGTAACATTTCTAGAATTTCATTATTCTTGTGTTTGGAACGTAAATTTTGCAATATTAAAGACACACGAAGAAAATTCCGTTATCATTCTCCGTGAATCGTAACGTTTGCCGTAGAAAGTACAAGACGCCCGGGCTTGTAAGACCATACGGAGACCGATTTCTTCAGCGACCAGCTCAGCCGTGATCGTCTAGTGGTTAGGACATTGCGTTGTGGCCGCAATAACCCAGGTTCGAATCCTGGTCACGGCAGGTCACTCGAGATCATTTTTTTTTTTTTTTTCTCATTCTACTCTTATAACGTTCGCTACAATTTTAAAATGGTCTCAATTTGTTTTTGAAGTTTCGCTAGTATTTTCAATCTTGAGTCGAATAAAAACATCTAAACAAACCTAAACGTTTATACTAATTCCTCTCTACATTCGTTTTTTTTCTCTCTATCTTTCATCTATTTTCATACTATGTGTCTTACTGACCTTGTAGTATTGAAGTCCGTCAAAAAAAAAAAAAAAAGTAATGTTATTGATATCATCTGCTGTAACAGTGAAAATTCGAAAAGGTAAGATAGGTACGTCTTTAGGAAATATAAAATGGTAAACTGACTGAATGGAAGAGAGTAAGTCCCTATCTATCGCACTCTGTAAACGATGATATCTGTCCTCAGCAACCACGGGTTTTTGAATCTGATGTGATTAAAATACCTTGTACTTACTTTTTATCAGCCTGCGTTCAGATTCTAATAATGAGAATGTGCTCTTAGGTACCTATCTACAATAAATTTTATTGCTCAGAAAATGTGTTTTCATGGAAGTATAAGTATACATGAATTTTCTGGACCAAGTCAGTCCACGAAAAAATAGAAATTCAATTTTTAAAATTTCTAAACAATGCTACTGAGGTTAAGCGTTTCTTTTTTTTTTTTTTTTTTTCTATTTAGAAAGTAAGAGAAATTAATCTATTCCACGTTCTCAAGATAATTTTCAATACGTGATGTCAGTGCCTAGTCGCTTTAACAAAAAGTACAATCGAATAATGGTTCAAAACATTTCAAGTTACTGAGCCTACACCTAAATGGTTACCTTCTTTTTAAACAATCTCAAGGTACTTTTATCTTATCGTTAATTTATTTCAGAATATTCCCCGAACGTCGTGAAATTTTTCACTTTTGCTCTAGTGAAAGTATTTTTGAAGCTTTAAAATACATGCGAACGAATGGAGCGATATTTGAAAAAAAAAACAAATTCAACGATTAGAATATAGGTACCCGAAAATAGAATAAAATACTCGAAGAGGAAAAACTAGAAGAAAAAAAAAATTAAAAGTCAATGTGAGTTTCTTTGACTAACGCCATAAATCTGACACTCGACATCAGGCTTTCGAATAGTAGAGAACAATTTTAGCCATTCTCACGAATATTCCCTTAAAATAGAGAGGATGCAGAAGAAGAAAAATAGTTTATAATCAGCCGAAATAAAATTCATCAGTGTCATGAAGACAAACGAATCTTATCAAAAACTTGAAAGGGTAATTCGTTGTATAGGTATCTAATCGTTGCGCGAGAATCGAGTAATTGAGAAGTGACCAAGAATTATCAATCATTATTCAAATACAAAGAGTATTCAGAAACAATAACATGGAACAAGTAAAAAGGTATTATTCTACTTCTTTTCCTCTTCTTTATTACTTGGGTACTATGTACATCATTTTCGAACGTGACAAAAAAAAAAAAAAATTGCGATTTGCGAAAACCGAAAATAAGTGAATATTTTGAGGCCATCATTGGATCGTCGATAAGATAACATAGGAGTGAACTTGAACAGGGTAACAAAGTCAAAATGAGCCTATGAGACGAAAAAAAATACAATATTTTGAAGGATCTGAAATCTCGAAAATGTCTTCCTAAAATCAAATCGAAATCATAATATTAGGTACCCTCGAATTTTTCTTGCATTGCCTGGCATGAATGGTCTACTGGAATATCTCAATGAGAAGTTCAATTCACCGTTTCTTATAGTTGAGCAAAAACCGAAACTCTCTCATTTTTATTTTCTTACGGAGTTGAGCAAGGCTAGTTGGTATAACGATACTCTCTTGATTTTGATAGGTGTAATGCTTACTGTTTGATGAGATTTCTCAAAGCTCTCTCAAAATCGAACCATACAGAAACGCAAAATTTGCTATTTCAACAATAAAATTTGAAGTGAAAAGCACTTAACTATTCATCCTTTTAGACTGATTTCTACAGCTGACTTTTCTAAGCTAGATAGGGTATGCATTTCGTATTTTTAAGACAAACTTTTTGTGAAAATACCGAGTAATTGGGAAATTTGTTCAAATTCAAGTACCTAAGAGGAACCAAATGAAAAATTGAGGAAAAAGTTTACATAAATCCACCATTTTGAAACAATATGAATACAGGTACGGTATGATCGTTTTTTTTTTTTTTTTACTCGCTGAATGGAAGATTCGATAAACTTGAAAGTTATTACAAAAGCATCGAATAAACTTTCGTCAATCTAGGAATAGGATATCGTTTTTTTCCCTTTCTTTTTCTTTTGCAGGAAGGAAACTGCAGTCAAACTCTTTCAGAGATCCTCTACTGTAGATAGTAGAAATGCCTTATTCAATGTTACGGTTCATGATAGTAACTATATAAGTACCTTCACGACAAAAAATAAAAATAATAAATCGTGAAATAATTGTGTACTCACTGAAAGTTATAAATACCGGACAGAACTTTTATTAAAAATTGAATCTGGTTTCGTTTTTTTTTTTTTTTTTTTTTTTCTGAGAGAAAACTGTAATCACGGCTTTAGCTTTAATTTCTACATTCCACCTGTACCTCCGAGCAAACAGCCGCTGTAGCTGAAATGCTCGTTAAAAAAAAAAAAAAATTCTCTTCCTATGATGCACTATACTACTGATAGATGAAGAAGTTGTCAGTAAATGGACCTCAAGTATGGTCTCCAAGAATAGAATTTTGGAAAGAAATTCTCTTACCAGAAAGAAGAACAAACTCAAACACGTTCTTTTACATTAAGGTAATTATTGTACCCAGCTTTTATTGTTGTGAAATCTGAACAGTTTCGAGTTAAATATAATGAGATTTTTGAGCAAAACTTTGTTTTCAACTGTTCATATTCTGACGGCCAACTTTTGACAGCTCTCTAGGAGAGTTTGCTTAAGCGCCAGCTCCAGCTCCGGCTCCAGGAGTTCCAGCTCCAGTTCCTGGTCCACCGTTGGGTCCGGATGAAGGTCCTGCTGCAGCTCCGGCTCCAGATGTTCCAGCTCCAGTTCCTTGGGGGCCAGCTTGAGCTCCTGTACCTTGGTATCCAGTTTCGGCTCCTTCGCTGCCAGCTCCTGCTCCAGCTCCTGGGGAACCAGCTGCTGCTCCAGCAGCAAGTGCTTGATTAGAAGCACAGAAAATGGCGAAAATCATGGCAACGCACATCAATTTGAAAAATGATATAGGTTTTATGGAGACCATTTTGGAGGTTTTGTTTCGCTGTATAAACATAATTAGAGATTAGGTCTCTAGGCATAATTTTAAATGTTGCATACGTTGTTTGCTGATGTTCTTTTTCAATTTATTTCATAAGAGCGCTAGGAGGGCCGACTTCTGTGCATAAAACCCTCCTACAAATATAAAAGAATAATTTGACTGTGGAAAGCTGTCCAATTGGAGTTAAAATTAGTTCTGAAGCGAGTCATTCGGGGTGAACCTCAGCCGTTCACTGCTCCTTTGACAAATTGTCGTCTTTTGAGGGGGAGAGAAAGGCTTCCATCTACTCTAGGAATTTGCAAAAATTTTTACATTCTTGCCATGGCGGGGAACGTCCAAAATTTTGACCTTGGAGATGTATAATTATAGGAGGGGAAAGAAAACAAAATTCCGGTCACAAAGCCGTCCAGGAAAACTTGAAAATGTTTTGTATATTCAAGCTATCTTCAATAGGAGAGAGGGTTCGCTCTTCGATCTCTATGTGCCAGGAGGAGGATATTGATACATTCCCACGGCGGGCGAGAGGCGAAGAAGTGGAGAAATTTCGACTCTCGAGCGATTCTGATCGTCGAGCTCTACATCAAGAGGAAGACTCGAAAGAGTCAAGAACAAATACATAGTCGATTTTATTTTTCCTTGGTTGACTTGAGATCTTTAGAATGCTGCCTGAACAATTTTAGTCCAATTTTTAAACCATCTCATTAAAGAAACTTTCTTTTTACTTTGGGTTTAATTTGAGCTAATGGAACTATAAACTATGAGTGTCCGGAAAACTTTTTGATTATTTTTTGAGGGGACTAGGCTGTTGGATCTAAACGAGAATACATTCAAATTATGCACCAAAAGAAACGTGTTGAACATTTGAGATGGCGAAAACTCGCCAAAATTTTCCCATGAAGACATTCTGAAGTCGTTTTGGAAATATTTTACGTACATAATGGAGACAGAATACGGGTGTTTTTGCCTTGGGGACAACAAAATGTTCAACACTTATGGGTATTAACTACTTCCAAGTAGACAATCCGCAATTGTGAGGCTCCTATGGGCTTTCGACCGTATCTATCTCTCACAAAGCTATCAAAGTTAAGACTTCGGGTGGCAACATTTTGAAAGTGACAAATTTTTTGGAAAAATGTTCAAAAGAAAAATCAAAAAGACGTATGGAAATGCGTGCACATTGGTGGTTCAAGTTTAAGGCCGACAAAGGTATCATCCTCGTCTAGCACTCCTGTCAATTTTCAAGTTGACTACCCCTTCATACTTTACTCAACGATTCATTCTATGAAATTATACCCTTCACGCGAAAATGCTTGTCAAACTTACTTGACTAGAAGACGGAACTTGGACGAATTCACGAAAATTTCTTTCGACACACTAACTTCAGAGGGAACTACCGGGCTTACTTTATACGAATATTCACGCGTACTCTCGCTCTCTTCAGACAGATAAATAGTATCTTTATTTGAGGCTTTTTCCTCTTCTAATCTTAACGATAGATTTTCAAAGCCAAGGTTACTTTCAAAACGAGTAACAAAGAGTTTTGGCTAAGTCCGCAGATACGCGAATATTGAAAACACGCAATTTCCTGCCTATATCTTTTACGAGTCTTTCTAAGCAAGCTGTTGCCACACTTAGACTTTTAAAATAATTATTGGAAAATTTTCTGGCAAGCCGCACGTGTAAAATATTAACGATTAGAAAAGTAAGCTCGGTCAGTCCCGAAGAAGACTACAGTGACGTAATTGACGATCGTTAAAGAATTTGCTGAACCTTGAAATCTTCCCGTAGTCTTTACTTCCTCTATTGCGGTGTAAATTTTGTAATTCTTGAGACTTGTATGGGAATCTTTTCTCTTATCCATACATTTGGAGCTTGAGAAATCATTCTTCTTTACCCTCTGCAACAACTGAGAATCCATTAAGAACCTTTTAAACTTTCTCTGGTCCATGTACAATCACAAAGCCCCTCGACTTAAATACTCCTTTCTGAGGTAATAATCTCATGTATTGTTGAAAATCCCAAGAAAGCAGAAGAAGGTATTATTGGTCTTGATATGAAGTGGGGGGCTGGAATGACAGGTAGAAGAGTTTGTGAAAGTATAAGACATTTGTTGCTCGCGGTTGTTGCGGGTAGTCATGCTTGTTCAGTTGGAAAAGTTTGGAAGCTCACTCCTACAAAAAACTTTTTTCGGTCTAATTCTGTGGGATGGTGTAACACTTCTATTAGGCCATTTAAGGTAATAAAAATTTCTCAGTTCTTTTTCTTACTGACTCACTATCCTCATTTGACTCACTGGTAGACCCTTACAACTCCTAAAACTCTCATTCAAACAATTCACCCTCGATGAACTACACTCAAATCAATCAACTCCAAAATAACATTCATATGGATAGCCGCGCTCCCTCACATAGACTTACAAGAACATGACCTCGTCGACAAAGCCGCTAAAAAGACCACTGCTCTCAGGAAAATATCAGACAACTCTTTCCTTCCTGCTTCATCACTCCACAATAATGGTATAAATTTTGGTAATCTCAAACCAACAACAAACTCCTCCGTATTAAAGAAACCTCTGTACCATGGTCAAGCTCTAATGGAAGTTCGAGAAAAGGAGAAGTCATCCTCTCTAGATTGAGGATAGGACACACACCTATCGTACCTTACCTGACCGACGCTTACATACTACCTCCTCCACTATGCGGAAAAAATACTCAAAAAGAGTAAACTCTAAAAAAGACAAATACAAGGGCCGCAATAAAATGTAGAAAAATGCTCTGGCGGAGCCAAATAGATAAAAAATTTAGAGGCCATTGCACGTTTGCAATGGCATCGGGGAATCCGCAACCTCCCGCGCTCCCGATCACGTTGGCGCGAAAGAGCCTCCTCAGAAAATGAGTTGGCTGGGCTCTTCTCGTATACTGTATACTAGGCCTGATATAATGAAGGCTGGAAGTTGAAATTTTTTTATCCCTGAAATCGGTCAAGGTCAAGGTCAATGACGACGTCATAAAGCATCCCGGCTGGAAGTTGAAAAATTTTCAAGTCCCTAAAGTAGGTCAAGGTCATTGATGACGTCATGAAGTGCCCCACGTCACTTCACGCAGTTCACAGAAACTCCCGGACGTGGACGTTTTCTGAGGATGTAATCCCCCTAACAAAATGGATAGTGGGTTCCTCACTCAGAATGGCCTACTTCAGAATATTCCAAGCTAATAGCTTTTTGGTAGCTCACTCGCTCCCCCTCGCCCTCTCTAGTGAGTTCAGCTTACATTATTTCCAGCTATTAGATTTTAGAGAGCTCACTCACTCCACTTGTTCACCCCCTCCCCCCTACCTTTGGTCTGCTGGAAGAGTAATAGCTAGTCTAGTATAAGCTTACTTTAGAATATTCCAAGCTAATAGCTTCGGGTGTTTCAAGCTAATAGCTTTTGGGTAGCTCGGTCGCTCAACTTTTCATGGGCAACGGACTTACAGCAATTTATCAATAACGGTCAGAAGAATTGTAAGACTAAAATCTGAGGTACTTTTCCCTTGATCGACTCACTGTTACGGAGGACTGCTTGGTCTATAACGACCAGGAGAAAAGTATATCTTAAATCATTGACTAAAGTACTTTCTCCTTGAGCACAAGCAGTCCGCATTTTACACACAATCTGTAAAAAAAAAAAACGTCTCTTTTCGAGGACCAAAAATCCGTAGATCTGGCAGTACTGCAGTGGGCATAAGCTAGTATAAGTCTACTTTAAAATATTTCAAGCAAATAGCTTCCAGGTGTTTCACGCTAATGGCTTTTGGGTAGCTCTCTCGTTCCGCTCGTTCACTCTCCTCCTTGGTCTACTTGAAGTCCAGATTAGAATAACTTAATTTAAGCAAATAGCTTTTCGAGGATCCAAGATTTTCGAACGGAAGAGCAATACTCCTTCAACGATAGAGGAGGCACAGCCAGTATTGGAACCCAATTCGGATCCATCCGCAAAGCACAGGTTGTGGGAGGGAAAATCATTAGCAATGAAGGCTTTGATGGGCCTAAAGTAGGCCACTTCGACAAGAATATGAGACATCGAGGATGCCCAGGAAGGGGTGGATCAGTAGATAAGAAGAGTAGTCCTAAAGGGATACGTTCCTCTAAGTTACGGTTATCTATAATATCGAGAATAAATACTCAAAAAGGAGAGTAAAACATACAATCATCGCAGAAAAAATTGAACTTCGAGTGCTTTTGGTGTAACAACCATCTTCAGAGACGAAATGAAAGCAACTGATAAGACGGAGGTTGGTAAAACGAAGTCGCGGTCGTATACAAGTTCAATGAGGCCATCTTCCGGAATGTACGAGCTCAGTACAGTAATACCATCGGTGATGAGATGGCGAATTATTTCTATGTGTTCAAGAGCCTATTACGTTTGCGGTAGGAATTCTCCTTATATAGGAACGTTTCCGATCCCTAAGGAAAGCTGTGGCCACTGTTGATGAAAAGACCAGCAAAAGCTGATCCTCCCAGCAGTCTCTTATTCCAAAACTTCCAATGCTCCGCTATTCTCAACTTCATATGGCGGCCGGTCTCACCAATATAAACACTCCTACAATACTTAAATTCCATCTTATAAACCCCACTTTTCTCATCAAATGGTACAGGATCCTTCAACCTTACAAACAACCCTTCCACAGTGGTAGGGTTGTAAAATGCTGGTTCAAAACCAAACGGGTGGAGGGCTCGACCCAGTTGGAGTGAGAACTTCCCCAGCAAAGGGAGACTGATCCAGCGCATACGCCGATCACGAATCGTGTCTCGGGGGAGGAAGGAGGTGGAATCAAGAATTTTTCTAGTATAGTTTTCCTCCGCACCATCACGTCAAGGCCAACATTGACTCTATTCACTCTGGCCAGGTGTTTTATTGTTAACAATTCTTTTCTGAAAACAGCCTGACTCAAGGGAATACGAGTCAGTCTGTGAACTAAGCGATTAAAAGCTGCTATCTTGTGAGCAACAGGACAGAATGACGCTCCGTGCACCAAGACATCCGTCGTAACATCTTTCTTGTATATTCCAAACTCTTGAATACCCGATCTGAATCTAATAGAGATCGATAAATCCAAGATGGAGGTTTCCCCTATTCCCAAAATAAATTTTATGGAAGTGTAGCAGGAACTGGAATGCCTTAGAAACTCACCAAAGAGAACTGTATGTAGGACCAGTCCAATGACACAGAACATCATCTACGTACCTGTGCCAATAGTAAATATGATTCAGTAACACCTGGTTCGAGGAAAAAAGATCAAGTTCCAACTTGGATATGAAAAGTTCGGAGATGAAGGAGCCTAAAGGTGATCCAATTGGGATCCCTGGTTACGTCATCAAGAAACTCGAAAAATTTCTCATTACAAAAATTAGCGGGCCAACAAATATTCAGCAAGTAGAAAAATTCTTGAAATTCGTTATGAAGAATATTGGCATTCCCATCTACTGTAGTGTATAGGAACAGGTTTAGGAATATTCGGGAAAGACCGACGACGAACAGAAAGTCGTGCCCGGGCTCTCAAAGGCATCAGCCAAAGAAACCGAGTGAGAAGATTTAAATTCAATACGGTCGAGAAACTTAGCAAGAAGATAAATGGGAGAGGAGGTGGAAGAGACTACGGGTCACATCGGGGTATTTTCCGTAAGCACTTTCGGCAACCCACATAAGGAAGGGTGTGAGATAAGGTACAAGGAGGCTTCTTTTCATGGCTGGACTTTTGATAATAGTCTCACACTTGTTGAGAGCACTTTCAACCTCCTTAATGTAATTAGGGAAGCTGAAATTCACGTTCTCTTGAGCACCACATCGCTGGAGCACTTCATGAACCTTAGTGACGTAGGAAGACTTTTCTATTAACCACAACAGCGTTATGTTTGTCAGTCTTAGAGACGATTACCTCTTCCTTCTTAATCTTCCTCTTTAACCCTTTGATCACTCTCTCCATAACACTCCTATCCTTCTTCAAAAATATTTACAATCCGTAAGATATACGTTTGAGTCATATCAAAATTAAGATGCAAACACACTCGTATCTTTTCGAGCTAATGGCCCTCAGAGCAAGTCAGTGCTCGTGAAAAAATTCTGTTGAAGATGAATAAATAATTCAAGGTCCTTGCGATGAATTCCAGTTTCGACAACACGCGGAAAAAGCATCATAATTAGATATTTCACTTCAACATTCATGTGATATTGTCTAAGTTCCATTCACGAATAATCATCATTTGTTGAATTTTCTTATCAAAATCGAAATCGAATACGCTCCGGTACGTCTTTGGTAGAACCGGTAGGAGGACGTATTATGATAGATATGCAAGCGTGCCCGAACCAAACGCAGTCGAAAAGAACTCGCACATAAAGTTTGCACCATATTAATCCTCACAACTGAACGATAACATTACATATTTACTCAAACACTGGAGATTTGTAGATTGGCGACTACCACTTTTTTGTAGAAGGGCCAAGCTCATTTTTCGATTTCAACGTTTTACAGTTACACTTCCAGCATACAGATTATCGCCTTTTCCCTTCAACCAGATTTTCAGTGCAATTAACATTCATAAACTACCTACAGACAACAACTCCAACCCTCAAGAACTTTTTCAATCATATTCTCAACAAAATTTTCCCCAACACACATTTATTTTTACTGATGGTTCGAAGGATCTGGAAGGTATAGGAATGGCATTCTGGATACCTTCGTCCTCATTTAAATTCGAACTTTCTCTGCCCACTTTTACATCAGTCTTCCATGCAGAACAAATGGCCATTTATCAAGCTCTGTTATACATAAAACAAAATTACACTATAGGTAAATTTCTCATACTTCCGGACTCTCTTTCTGCATTGCAATCCATATCCTCCGCTCCATGTCAAGTAAACGATTCTTTGGCTTTACCAATCATCACCCAAATCAATTCTCTCTCCGATCAAAATAAATCTCTTATGGATCTCCGGTCACGCGGGAATCCTTCATAACGAAATAGTAGACAACATAGCTAAATTAGCCCGTACTTCAATACCCTCTTCAAAATTACTACCGATGTCTGAATTACTTTCGCTTACTCGCCAATCTACACAAGATGATTGGGCTCTTCAATACCATAATTCTTTCAATAATCCGAACTCACAATACTTACTCATCCAACCGAAATTACCATCATTCCCATGGTACAAACAATTCAATAATTTTCAACGCTCCTACATAATAAAACTCAGTCGTCTTCGTTTTGGTCTTAACCGACTTCCTTATCATCTAAAAAGAATAAATGTTATGGATTCTGACCTATGTCCTTTCCATATAGATTCGCCTACTCGAGCAGACGCAAACCATATTTTCTTTGAATGTCCAGAACTAAAAACCTTTAGAAAGACATTATATTCCGAAATTCTAAAATTACGAATTCCCACACCCCTCAGAGCTATAGACCTTCTTTTTTACTGATAACGACGCTATCTTCCTTCACATTAAAAAATTCTTGTCTCAATTGCCTGAACTTATATCAATCTAAATCTACAACGAGGTAAGGCCTAGAAGCCATCCTCTATTCCAACCCCTTTTTTTTTTCTTTTTTTTTTCTTTTTTTTTTTTGTATTCGTTAGTATTATTATTGTATCATTTTCAATTTTCCATTACAAATTGTTATTATTATTTTTATTACTTTAATTTTCTCTTTCTTACTGTTTTTAGTTAGATAATTTTTTACCCTTTTTTTTTTTTTTTTTTTTTTTTTTTTTTTTGTCTTATGATTTTGTAGATGTTTTAACAATAAATTTGGTTGGAAAAAAAAAAAAAAAAAAAAAAAAGTTTGCACCATGATCTTTGAATACCTCGCATATTTCATCTAGCCTTCAGACATTGCATCGGCAGCATAGGTACCTCGTTTGATAACCTTTCTTTGCTTGTTCATAAACAAACATGAATTAGTTTGGTAAAATTAATTGGATTCTCTAAGTTATAACTAGAAATACCAAATGACAACATACTCAAAAGAGTAAAATGAAGGTGTGACTTGAAAAGTAGCCACTTTATTTTTCTCTTTTAAGAATGTTGTCATTTGATGAATTAGTTTGCTAGGAGTTCAAACTACCTAATTCTTACGTTTGTATATGAGCATCCAAAAAAAGGTTTGGTAAGTTCTGATCCACTTTCTTATTTTTGAGAATTTATTAATATTTCAAAATAATCCCCACGCATCGCTAGCCGGGCATTTCGCAGCCCTGAGTTCAGTGAGAGAATTTCATTTGTACCGGCGAGAGCGTTGTAGTTTGCCTCTCTCTGCAACAAATTTCATGTGGTTCGGTGAGTTGGGAAGGATTATGGGGAGCGGGACTAGATGCTGCGATACCTAGTACCACTCAAACCGCTCGACCACCGAGACCACACGGTTGAACGAAGACTTCGGGCAAACTATCTAGGGGTCAGGACTAGTTTGTTGTGACTATTAACGATACGTGACGCTGAGATGGATCTTCGGTACTCTGAATAGTGCCGATTTCAGGTCGTTGAAAATACGCACGTATAGATAGGAGTACAATGTAAAAGATTTTGTTTTTGACCTTGTCAGGGAGTCGTATTATCGTGTAATGGTAGAATATGAAGAAATTTTCTTTCGCTGTTCAAGTACCTTTCTGGCTTACCTTTAATCAATATTTTTCGAAATGGAAAACGCTTTCCCGAGAGAGTGGTCATACCGCATATGAGTCATCCTCCACCAACTCGAACTTTGGGCACCCTTCCCTCTCCTACTTCAAGATTGTAACCAGAAATAAGAATGAACTCAAAGACATTGTTTTACAAGATGTTAATTATTGGACTCAGCATTTATTCTGTTATCAAGTTTAAACAGTTTTGAGGTTGATCAAATTTTTAAACGTCTATTTTCCATTGAACTAATGACTCTTCAACCGGCTCCGGACTACTTTTCACCACCACCTCCAGCTCCTGCTCCTGACCCAGCTCCAGCACCCTGCGCCAGCGCTTGATTTGAAGCTCCAAAGATGATGAAAATGGCAACAGCGCACATCAATTTAAACAATGATTTCGGTTTAATTGGGGCCATTTTGGTTCTCGTATTGCTGTAACCATACATAAAAATACAAACAAGATTAGGTATCTTCGTATTGCTAGAAATACTGCATTCATGACGTCATGAACGATTTTGACCTATTTCAAGATTTTGGAAAATATGGGTTAACAAACGGGGCGAGTGAACTTGTTCGCTACTGGAATATTAGGCCAAGAATTTATGGTGGAGGAGAGACGTTAACTTCAACTCATTGACTTTTTTTTCAATTCACAAGCTGCTAGCAGCCCGCTTTCAGGGCTATGAAATCGGCGTTCGGCGAAGTTGGGCTTGGATGCGTGAAAGGACACGTTGGCTTGATGTAAAAAGTTGAATATGTTGGGAATGCCTATGGTTAAAGACTTGAGGAGTTGAGTTAAGTTGAGGTAGCAGAAGATGTGTTGAACGGATAGGGGAGTGGGTTCAGATTGTGAGGGACACACGATGAAAGATGAGATGAGTATGTGTGGGTCATGGCCGATTCTAAGTCGGGTGAAGACTATTTTCTTCTCTGCTTGTCAACAGATTTGAAGAGTCCCACAGGATAGGAATATTATCAATTTGGGCTAGCTTGTTTCAGTGTGATTTAAAATTAGACTAATGAGTGAACCGTACTTGAGTGATGAATTTGCTGACATGTTTGAGGAGATCAGAACGTGAGGGAAGGAAGGAACTATTGACTGATAGGTGTTGGGTAGCTTGTTTGGCTGCTTTGTCTGCATTTTCGTTTCCTCGGGTACCCTTGGGATCAGGTACCCAGATGAAGAGTAATGGGATGGGATGGTGTGAAAGGTGGCAATTAGAGTGTGTAAGATTTATGAGTGGGTGGGAGGAGGTGCAGCTGGAGATGACGTCAAGTGATGAAAGGAAGTCGGAAATGACCAAGAATAGATTGAGGGGAAGAGAGGAGGGTAGGCTGGACAGCTAAAGATTGCTTGAAGTTCAGTGAGGGAGACAGATGCGCTGTCGGTGACAGACTGTGATTTGACCTACTGATTATGCGAAACTGTTTTAATAGTTAGAACCATCCGTGAAACATAATTGAGGGGTTCTGAAAGATGTTAAGAATTTTGTTGAACTGTGTCTGGTATTCTGCGGAAGAAGTTGATGGACGAAGGAGGTGTGTGAGGTAGCGAATTATTTCGGTTGGAGTGAAGAGTGACGTAGGGGTCGAGGGAACGATGTGGTTGAGACAGTGGAACTTGAAGGAGCGTGTTAATTGGAGTTGGAGATTGTAACGTAGGAAATAGAATATGCGATGGTGGAAGGGGTTTAAGGATATTGCAGAATAGTTGTGAGGAAGTTGGTTGCTATTTTGAGGCGTCGTTAATGGAGTAGGGGAAGCTAGTGTCTGCACAAGGACTTTCTGTGGGACTGGTTCGGAATGTTCCAGTAACTATTCTGAGTGCAGAATTTTGGAAGTGAGAGAGGGAGGCGAGACCGTAAATAGGTGAGCCGCAATCGCGGATGAATCGAACTAAGCTCTAATGGAAGTGGAGGAGGATTTTTTGGTTGCAACCTTCTTCGGGGGGGGGGGGGGGTCAGGACATTGAGCGCTCGAATGCTTTTTGATTTTGTTAGTTTGATGAGGAGGATTCAAGAATGACAATTGTGGAAGTTGAGGCTGAGAACTTTTGTAATGTTGAATTGCGGGATGGGGTAATTCGCAAATAAGAGAGAGGGACATTAGATGGCTTTCTATGGTGGCTTCTGGAAGACGATGAGCTTTGTTTTAGAGGGAAAGCCAAGTTGCGTATTTTATTGGTTCTTTCTTGAAGTAGACGAAGGACGCGTGTTGTGCTACTGGAACGTGAATGGATGCTTAGGTCATCAGAGAAAAGTAGGTTTTGCATTGGAAATTATATGATTTCTGTTATGATGTTGATGGCGGTAAGGAAGAGGCTGCCACCAAGTGGGTATCTTTGGGGGATACCATTTTCTTGGGGATGAGTTGAGGAGTACTGATCGCTTACACGAACTCTAAAAGACCGATTTTTTAGATAATCTTGAAGTACGAGAGAGAAGTCAGCGGAGCCTGAGTTGGTGGAGGATGATAATCGAGGATGGATCGGATGAAGCTCTTGTATAAGTAGAGAAGGATTTTTTGGTAACAACCTTCTTCAAAAGAGGGGGGGTTGTTTTCTAATTTCAATAATTGATTAGGACTGGTTTTTTGGCCAACCTCTGACATGAAGTTCAGGATTCGGAATCTCCTAATTTACCCCTCCCCTTGACTTGTGAACTCTGGCCTCTATGGAAAGTAGGAACTTGAAAAAATCTTGGGCTCCGTTTATTCCTCACCACTGCAGGGTGATGTAGACTCGGAGAGACTTGAAACTAAAAGCTGTGTCGTGGCGATGACTGCGTGTTGCAGTAATTTTCTTTATTTAAGAATCATGATCGTCACCAACCGCGAGTTGCGAGTTGGTAAAAGCTGTGACGTCATACGAATTTGGAAAATATTTGAGCTCCAATGTAACAAGGACCATTTGGGAGAAGTTTTCAGCTAAATGTAGATACTCCAATCTTCTTCATTCAATTTAAAATTCATTACTTTTCCTAGAGTATTCTGTGTAGCAACTGAAAAACTTTTGATGTCTTTGTAAAAACGATAATTTGATGAAATTTGCCTCCTAGAATGATGAAAGGAACCGGAAATTGAAGAATGCTCAATATAGTAACCAAACTCACCTGTCTAGAAGATCTACAAAAACTTTTTCAGACACGATAAACGTAGGACAAAACTGCTTGGCGCGTTTCGTTCAAATACCAACACGTACTCTTGGTCTTTTAGATAAATAAAAATACATATCTTTATTTGCTGCTTTTTCCTGTTTCGTTTTGAGATTGTAACGATAGGTTTATGAGGATAAGCTTACCTTGTTGGTATCTACAGTTTTCTTTCTAGCCATGAAATGAATAGGTCGAAGCTTTCGCGAATTCCATAGGATTCGTGTACTCATAATTTGAAGAAGGCAATTTTCTAGCCATTATTTACGAGTCACCTTGAACCAGCTTCGCTACATTTTTGAATAATTTAAAATTTGACTTTTACACTGTTACAACGTTTTCTCGTGGTCTGCAGGTCAAAATCTAGTGATAGAAGAAAATAGTCTCAGTCTGGCCCGAAGGAGACTGCAGTGACACAATAGTCAATTGACAACGAAAAAATTAATTCAACCGATAGATTATATTAACTTTCTGAAGTTTAACTATTGAAAGCTAAAATTTTGCAATATTTTGTCTGAAGAAACTTAAAAACTTCTTTACTTACTTTCGAATCTTCCTTTCCGCATTGGATTGAATGATGCGCCCCAAACTTCTTTCTACGATTGGGATGAAGAACCAATGCGAGAGATAAAATCAGTCTTCTAACTAAATAGGGGAGCTTTTTGATAGATAGTGAAGCTTGTCAAAGAATCTAGTGTGAGAAGTCTCGCATGGCATTGGAGTACCAAGAGAGCAAGACTTCAAAGCTAGATTCAGAAGATTGAGTGCGAAGGACAAGAGGCTCGCGAAGAACCATGTCAACTGTCGATTTGACGTCGATTTCAGGTTGACGTGGTACTAATGACGACATACAAGGATGCTCAGTGTAAATGGTATGGGGAAAGTCGCAGGTTGACCAAGTTATAATTTATGCGAAACATCCTTGTAACTAGCCGGTTCGATATTTGTGATGAAGCATCTTAAACAAAAATCTTATCACAGAACTCAGTCTAAGTACTGCATGGCCTTCCATCCTTCAAATCTGAACAAATTTCTCAGTATCGAAGCCAAATTCTTCCCAAAGGACCGGTGTGGCGCCCTTAATTCCTAAAGTGCGACACTTTCCCAATGAATAAAGGTAGTTGTCTCTTTATGGATTTTGTGAATCTTCAAGAATTAATTTTTGAAAAGAAATGAATGCGGAGGTCCTCAATTTACCAATGAGGGAAATAAAACTCGAACACACTTGACTTCAATGTGTCAATTTCAAGTCATGGGTACATTTATTTTATGTCCAGTCGGAACAGTTTTGATTAACATAATGTATACTTTTTTAATCAATCAGGTTTTTAAACATTTATTTTTTCTTTCACTATAATTAATAATTTGACCGGGCGCAGGCTACTTTCCTCCAGCTCCTGCTCCAGCCCCTGATCCAGCTCCGCTTCCAGCTCCACTTCCAGCACCATATCCGGCACCATAATATCCACTTGAAGATCCAGCAGTGACCGCTTTATTAGTAGCAAATATGATTAAAATGATAACAGCGCACATCAATTTGAACAATGATTTCGGTTTTGTGGGCACCATTTTAGTTTTTGTATTGCTGCGACCATGCATGAAAATTCAAACATAATGACTGAAATTTAGGTTCTGACACGTAATTTAAAATTTTACTGTGAGCATACCTTATATTGGGAGGAAATAGTGTGGAGAGATCTGATGGAGATATTCAAAATTCATTTCATTGAAGACAGGGTTGAGATTGGGAGTCGAATTATTGGAGTTTAACAGCGCACCAGTTTTTTCTTCCACAAATTCTGATTCCGAGGGCTCTCATTGACTCGGAGATACGAACCATAAATTTGACATTTGAGATCTTAAGAGGCAGAGACAGGAGACTTGTGAAACTTTCAATCTTCGATCCGTGCATATACAAGAAGGAAAATTACCCAAGATTGTGGTTGAGAAGCGCTAGAGAATTTTTTGAAATTTAGGCTGACTGAGAATGATTCTAGTCATCGCTGGGAAGTAGTCGAACCCCAAACCATCAAGAAGGTCGTTCTCTAAGAAGAAGCCTGGGTGCCCCGCTTTTGTACCTCTTTCCCCCCTTACATAACGCCTTTTCACCAATGATTGAAGCCACGTCGAGCATCACGACTCCTCCAACATACTTGAGATAAGATGTTTGCATGGGCTCTAGACCATACCCATAGTTTTCGCTTCTCTTCGTGCAAAACTGGTCTCCATATCTTCCGAAAAGACCGCCGATCACAAATTTCTCTACCTTCTCTATTTCTTCAAGGTTCTTAAATTGACTCATAAATTCTGAGGGCTCACTCTTGGTCACACTCTTTCTTGGATGACTCATATAAAATCACTTCTCAAATATCTAACTTTCCCTCCTCTGGGCTGCAACCAAAGACTATACCTTCAACTATTCGCTTCCAAGCGGACTCCGGCGCCTCGATCTACTCTCAGTCTATAGCGTCCATTTCGATTATTAAGCACGGTTCAAACAGCAGCTCTCAGAATGGCTGCAGAAGTATTCCGTGCTAGTCCTAATCTCAGCCTCTGGGCAGAAGTAGCCCATTCCCCTCTCCACTTACGCGCACTAACGTTAACTGCCAACTCGTTCACATCCTCAGCCCAATCTCGGGAACTCCCAAACCACACTGCTTTCTTCTCCCATCAAAATGCGTAAATCCCTCCTTAGACTCAACCCCCTCCTCCCCATTGAACTATCCATTCTTCCCACGAATATTTTCGAAGTAAATAATACCATCTACCGTAAACTCCTACGCATAGAAATAATCGCAGAATTGCTTGACCACAAAAAATGAAACAGGCTATGCATATTCCATTCAGGATGAAATTACGGCTTATCGTTTGAGGAATCTCTGCCTCCGTTTTCACTGCGTCTTTCGATTCTTCGTTAGGGATCCTTCCGGACTCAACAACCGACAATCCAACTCACTCACCTTCTTTATTTTCAACATCCTTATTCGAGTAACCAATTACCCTACACACTCACGTTAGTCTCCGTACCCTAGCTTCTTCCAAATCATCAATCATCTTCATCTGGATTTAAGGTCACATGGGTCATCTTCAACATGAAAACGTTGATCGTGCGACCAAGAACTCCATCCTTTTACCAAAAATTTTAGATTCATCTTATTCACCAGTCTGCAATCTTCAAAAGTTCTACCGTCCAATATTCTATCTTCTGGGCATAACCTCTGGAAAGAACAGCATCACTTGGTCCTCTTCAAACAGGTACTCCCGCCACGAAGAACTCATCCTCTCCCTTCTTCAGATCACCGACTTTCACCTCCTCCTGGGTCTTCACGCCCCTCAATCATGTAACTACTACTGTTCAGATAATCTCACACATTGACATCTCTTCTCATGTCCCGTCATCCAAACCCAATGTTCCAATGTTGCCTCATCTATAACCTCCGCCTTTTGCAACACCAATACACTGAAGTACCTTCATTCTTCCAATTTCTTCCTGCTTCTCTAATTATAAAGAAAAAAAAAAAAATCATTTAACAATACTCGAATTAACCCGAGCTGATGGGCCATTTTGAGTAGTCGCATAGCTCGTAAATAAATAAAAAAATCAATATCTTCATAATCGAAATCGGAGTATCCCGGGTAAACAAGTTCCCAGCTTGCCAGGACTCCGCGAGTATTTTTTGCAGACGTCATTTTTCACGACTTGAGATCCTTCGAGCTCCCCGTTCTATATTGGAAAAAATATATGTTCTTTGAAATCCGCAATAAAATGAATGAGATTTCAAAAACGATCTCTCTAGGGGAATTAGACTTGAGGAATAAAAGTCTCATCTCTTTCATTGACTATTACCCATGTCAATTTGAGACCAGCAGAAAACAATATTTTTCGGAAGATTTTTGAATTTTAATTTTGATAAGTCATCAGCAAAAGTATTTGAAGTCCTCTCTTCCTGATAGTGTGACTTCAGGGTAGAACCCTTTTTCTCCTCCCTCGTCTCTATTACTCCAAGAAATTATGGACTCCGGCCTCTTAGGAAGATAGGAACATGGAAATATTCTGTTCTTTGTTTTTGATGAAAAAGTTGATTGCTGTTCACCATTGAAGCAAAAAATGAAACTACGTGGAGATGACTGAGCTAAAGTGACGTCCTTATTTAAGAATCATAACCATCAACATTCGGGAGATGCGAGTTGGTGGAAAATATTCGAACTCCAAAAGAAGATAATAAGTACCAATTAGAAAAATCTTGAAGCTCAGACCCACTTCGCTGAAATTTTCACCCATATACTGCCACATCACCATAATTCTTTAATATCGATTGTATCTATTCTAATTAATGTAGCCTACCGCAGTAACTCCAAGTCTGAGGTCTTGAAAAGAAACATTCATTCTATGTAATTTGCTCCCTAGAATGATAAAACGAGCCGGAAATTTGATAATACTCAGAAATCGTAATCAAACTTACCTGACTAGAAGATTCACAAGAAAATCTTTCAACACGATAACGTTGGAGAAAACTGCTTGGCTTGGTTTGTAAGAATGTCAACGTGTACCCTTGCACTTCTGGTTCATTTCCTTATTTTCCCTCTTTTATTTCATATTAACGATAGGTTAATGAAGATAAGGTCACTGTGTATAGTTTTTTTATTTTTCCATCACGTAACGAATTCCGTATTCTAAATAGAACTTGCTGTACGAAGTTCTCTGGCTACCGTTTACCATGCAGTCTTTATGGGAGAGCTTTTGTTATACTTTGGATTGCATTCGATGGACCAAAATGAATTTGAAGGAAATATTCTTTCACTGCTCGAACATAAAACTACTTACAAAAAATTACAGCACAATCCAATCACTACGATAGAGGCCGAAAGGAAAGAATTTTTTATATGATGTTAGAAAAGGAATACATCCCCTCTTTACTCTTCTCCCAAGCTGTCTTGTACTCCTCAACCCTAATCTTGAGCTGGCGACTAGTCTCTCCGACATAAACACTCTTCCAATCATTACATTCTATACACTCCACTCTTCTCATCTTCAGGAATTCGATATTTCAACCAAACATTTAACAGTGACGGGGTTGTAAACGCAGGTCGAAATCCGAAAGGGCGAAGGGCCCGGCCTAATTGAAAAGAGAACTTCCCCAAAAATGGGAGCCTAATTTAACGAAATCTCTCACTAGGAAGCTCGAGAATTTTATAACTTCTAAGTGGATCAGGTCGGAGTTGCGGAGATGGTGCGGTAAGCATAATGTGACCACTAGGTTGAACCTCATGGTTCACTCCAAACTTTCCGGTATGCTCCACCCTCTTGATTTCGATCAGTTTTTGAATGAGGTTAATCTGAAATGTCGCAAATTTGAGGTAGATTTGAAGCTTAAGAAGAATGGTTAGCTCTCCGGAATCATTTATGGGCAACAGAGCAGAATGACAACCCGTACACTAAAACATCGGTCGACGTATCTTTTCTAGACACTCCAAACTCGTAGACCCCGTCTTTTTCAGAGACAGTATAAGATCTAAAAAGTTAATGGAGGCGCCTCCCACTTCCACAGCAAACTTTATGGACGGGTACAGCTTATTAAGATACGTGAGAAACTCCAAGCAGAGCTCTCGAGGACCAGTACGTCATCTACATACCTGCGCCAGTATTATTCAAGAGAGGATGGTCAGAAGAAAAGAGGTCAGATTCGAATTTAGACATGAACACCTCGGAGATGAAAGGCGAACCTATGAGAATACACGCCTCCTCTGAAACTCATAGAATTTACCATTAAACTTGCAGAAATTAGGAGTTCAACACAATCTCAAAAGATCAAAAAATTCACTCAAATCTTCATGAGGAGTATTAAGATTGACTAGGAGTAGGGACAGCTTTAGGGATGTTAGGAAAGAGGCCTACGACGTCGAAAGAACAAAAGATCGTGTGTCTGCAGGGAGAAGCACATTCCTTAGGCTATTGGCCAAGGTAGACGAATTCTTGACAGAATAGGGAGACTCGAATTTGACACGGGATTTGAACCAACGATCCAGATATTTGGCAAAGGAGTAAGAAGGGGAGGAGATGAACGACACAACAGGCCTCATGGGCATATCCACTTTATGGACCTTAGGTAAAGGAGGGGGTAGGGTTAGGCGTGAGAATGGCTTTCTTCATTCGCTCACTCTTAATGATGACAGTAACAACATTCTGAACTTCTTTGATATGTTTAGGAAAATTGAAGCTGTCATTCACTTCTGCCCCACAATGCTTAAGTACATCATACATCTTGGAATCATAAGAAGACTTCTCCATCACAACTATCGAATTACCTTTATCGGCCTTAGTGATAATAAGTCCCTCCTCCCGTATCTTCCTCTGCAATTCCTTGATCACTTCACTCACCATGCTATTCATACGGGAGAGGGGAGTGTTGCGGACTATCTCAGCGCACTTCTGTTGAATGTTGCACCCGGGTCCTATCTTTATAGCCAAATCCGCAACCACATTTGCGAGGGCCTCACTATTCTTGGGAGGAGGAAGAGTAAATTTCAAACCTTTCTCAAGGAGGTAGGATTCCTCCTCACTGAACTCAAGAAGCCTAGGTTGGAAATTCTGAAGAATATTCTCACTACTGACCTCTTCCTCAAGGATTCCGTTCTTCAACCTCATTAGAGAAGAGAGCTTACCATCCTTCTTAAGCTTCAGATCTACCTCAAATTTGCGACATTTCACATTTTAACCTCATTCAAAAACTGATCGAAATCATAAGAGTGGAGCATACCGGAAAGTTTCGAGTGAACCATGAGGTTCAACCTAGTGGTCACATTATGCTTACCGTACCATCTCCGCAAGTTATAAAATTCTCGAGCTTCCTAGTAGTCTGTTCACAATGGGAATTAAAAACGAAATTTTACAAAATTAGGCTTCAACCGAAACTGCAAACACTTACGGAGGAACCAAATATGCGAAGAAAACGAAATACGTTGGGTTGGGAATTTCAAGAATAAAAATCTCAAATACGCAACATCCGCGTTTTTAATCGAATTGATACGAGACTGTAAGTTACGGCTATCTATTATGACAAAAAACGATACTCTTATAAAGGAGTAGGTAACTAATTACAAAAAACCGCAGAAAATACTCAACCTTCGAAGCGCTATCGACTAAAAAGTCATCCTCAGCGAAAGACAAGAACACAACTATCATCTCGTTTTCTTGTCAGCAATCATCTGAACATTCGAGGGAGCGTTCAGATTTTCAGTTTATTAAAATTGAAGTCTGAAGAGGAGTCTACTGTAGAAAGCCTCATGATACCTGAAGACTAAGGCATCGGAAATTTGAAGTTCGATAGCCTAAGGGGTGTTTCTAAAAGTAAAATCTGAGGAGCCCGATGAACCATGTCGACCGTTGATTTGGCGTCAATTTTTGGTTGACGCTAGATAGACCGAGAATTTACCAACACACTTATAATTATCGACACTTGATCGATATGACGTAAATCCGAGAGTCGACTCGCTTTTGTCCTACACACCATATCTTTATTCGCTGCTTTTTCCTATTTCCTTTTAAGATCATAACGATAGGTTTATGAAGATAAGCTTACCGTGTAGGTACCAACAGTTTTTTTCCGCACCACGAAACGAGTAGGTCGGAGCTTTCGCGAATTCCATAGGATTCGTATACTCACTACGAATTATAATTCGTGAAACGTAATTTTCTGGCCATCAAACCAGCTCCTGCTCTCTTTTCGAATAATTTGAAATTTGACTTCCTCACAGTGACAACGTTTTCGCTTGGTCTATCCGTCAAAATCTAGTGATTGAAGAAAATAGTCTCAGTCTGGCTCGAAGGAGACCGCAGTGACGCAATTGTCAATTGACAACGAAAAAATGAGTTCTACCGATAGATGAAAACTTGCTGAAGTTCTACTACTGAATGCTAAACTTTGCAATCTTACGTCCAAAGAAACTTAAAAACTTCTTTAATTACTTTCGAATCTCCCATTTTCGCATTAGATTAAATGATGCGCCCGAACGTTTTTCTACGATTGGGATGAAGAACCAATGCAAGAGATAAATTCAGTCCTCTAACTGAATAGGGGAGCTTTTTGATAGTGGAGCCTGAAAAAGAATCTAGTGTGGGAAGTCTCGCATGGCACTGGAGTATCAAGAGAGCAAGAACTTCAAAGGTAGATTCAGAAGTTTGAATTGCGAAGTTCTGGAGGCTCCCGATGAACCACGTCGACTGTCGATTTGGTGGTACTGATGACGATATATTATCAAACATGGTGCTATAAGGATGCACAATATAAAATGGAATGGGGAAAGTCGCAGGTTGACCGAGTTACATTTTATGTGAAACATCCTTATAACTAGCCGGTTTGATATTTGTGATGAGGTATTTTAAATAAAAATCTTATCACAGTACTCAGTCTAAGTACTGTGCGGTCTTCCATACTACAATTCTGAACAACATTCTCAATATCGAAACCAAATTCGTCCCAAAGGACCAGCATGGCGCCCTGAATTCTTAGAGTTCGACATTTTCCCAATAAATAAAGGTAAGTTTTCTCTTTACCTGTGGATTTCGTGAATCTCTAAGAATTAATTGTTGAAAAGAAATGAATGCGGAGGCCCTCAATTTACCAATGAGGGAAATAAAATCGAACACACTTGCCTTCAATATGCCAATTCTAAGTCATGGGTATTTATTGTGTGTCAAGTCGGAACAGTTTTGATTAACATGATGTACTTTTTCAATCAATCAGGTTTTTAAACATTTTTTTCTTTAATTATACATGATAATTTGACCGGGCGCAGGCTACTTTCCTCCAGCTCCTGCTCCAGCCCCTGATCCAGCTCCGCTTCCAGCTCCACCTCCAGCATAATATCCTGCAGCTCCAAGAGCGAGCGCTTTATTTGAAGTAGCAAATATGATGAAAATGATAACAGCGCACATCAATTTGAATACTGATTTCGGTTTGGTGGGAACCATTTTAGTTTTTGTATTGCTGCGACCATGCATGAAAATACAAACATAATAACAGAAGTTTAGGTTTCTACCTGTAATTTCAAATTTCACTGTGAGCATACCTTCATCTATTCTATTAAGAGAGAATAGTGCGTAGAGATCTGATGAAGGTAGGCAAAATTTATTTCATTGAGGAAACGGTTGAGATTGCAAGTCGAATTTGAGTTCAACAGTGCACCTTTTTTTTCTCTCGCAAATTGTGATTCCGAGAAAAGAGAGACGAGCCTTAAATTGGACGCTCGAGATCTGTCGACGAGAAGGGAGGAGACTTCTGAGATTTCCAATCTTCAAGCCGTTCGTATTAGAAGAAGAATTCAGGAAAATTACGCAAGACGTGAGGGAAAGGGGGAGTAGAAGAAATTTCGAATTTTATGCTGACTAAGAATAATTCTCTTTAGTCATCGAAATGTACGAATTTATGAGGAGGAAATAGAGTAAGAATTCGGACGCTAAACCATTAAGAAGGTTGTTCCTCAAGAAGAAACCTGGAGTGTCCACGCCTTTTCACCGATGACTTAAGCATTTTTCTTCAATCTTTAAACCCTCTCCGAGCATCACGACTCCTCCAACGAACTTAGGATAAAATGTCTGCATGGGCCTCAAACCGTACCCGTGGTTTTTGCTTCTCCTCGTGCAAAACTGATTTCATTATTTTCTGAAAAAACCGCCGAGCACTTTCTCTACCTTTTCTATTCTTTCCAGGTCTTCAATTAACTCATACATTCTTGGGGCTCACTTTTAATTACACCCTTTTTTGGATGACTCGTATGAAATCGCTAAAATGCTAAATGCCTAAATTCAACCGATATGTTCAGTTATCTACCGCAACCGGAAACTACTTCTCTAACCATCCGCCCCCAACTGGACTACGGCGCCCCGATTTACTGTCAGTCTAAGGAGCCCACTTTAATTACTAAGCACGGTTGAATCAACAGCTCTCGGAATAGCCCCAGTGGTATTCCGTACTAGTCTTAATCTCAGCCTCTGTACAGAAGCAGCCCAACCTCCTCTCCACTTTCGCGCACTAATGTTAACTGCCAACTTCCCCGCATTCTCAGCTCAACTTTGGGAACTTCCAAACCACACTGCTTTCTACTTCCCTCAAAAAGCATGAATCCCATCCTGATTCCTTCTTAGACTCAACCCTCTCCTTTCCATTAAACCATCCATTCTACCCACGAATATTCCCAAAGTAAATAAACACCATCTAAAATCATCGCTGAATTGCCCGACCATATGAAAAGTCACACTGAGGCTCTAAAAAAAAATTAGAGGCCATTGCAGGTTTACAATGGCAGTGGGGAACCCGCAACCTCCCGCGCTCGCAATGACGTTGGTGCGAAAATTCCCCCTCAGAAAATGAGTTGGCTGGACTCGTTTCAGTATACTGCATGCTAGACCTGATATAAGGAAGGCTGGAAATTGAAATTTTCTCGAGTCCCTAAAGTAGGTCAAGGTCAAGGTTATTGATGAAGTCATAAAACATCCCGGCTGGAAGTTGAAATTTTTCAAAGTCCTTAAAATAGGTTAAGGTCATTGTCATTGAGGACGTCATAAAGCATCCCGGCTGGAAATTGAAATTTTTCCAATTCCAAGTCCCTAAAGTAGGCCAAGGTCATTGATGACCTCATAAAGCACCCGGCTGGAAGTTGAAATTTTTCGAAGTCTTTAAAGTAGGTTGTTACGATCAATTTAAATACTCGACGTGCGGCGCGATGGACAGCGCCAAGGAGGGAGATTTGAGAACCCCCGAAAGTCCCATTAACCACCACCTTTCTTCTCCTTAGATAACGATTTGGTCTGACGGATTGAAGCCGATATTTACGCTCGGCTATTCTGATAATCACCACAAGAGTTGGCGACCAAACTCTTGTGATGGCCTACTTTGCAAAAACAAAACAATGACGAGCCGATATCGACGTTCGGCTACAATAACGTACACCACGAGTGCTGGTGACCGAACACTCGCGATGATGTTCCTTGGTACAGAATCTGCTGAACCATCTATTGTCAAACGACCGTTAGCGACCGTCAATAAACAATATATGCGAAATAATATACGCTGTGCAAATGGCACACAGTTAATTTGAAATACTCTAGCCGATGACCAAACTAGATAAAACTGCTGGCGTCCAAACCGTGAAGACAGTTGAAATTCGGCCTACTTATATGAGAGAAGGTAGTGCCGTACTGTGCACATTTGGCGTGTTGTCGTATACCTCAAATAACTATCGTGCTCAAAGAAAATACATAGCCATCGCTGAATGGCTAATTTTATTTGCACTACTTTTCTTGTTTCAATCATGCGTGAGCAAGCGTTTTCCCGCGTTTTTTGTTCTCAGATTTTCATCGTCGTAAGAAAGTCAAGGTCATTGATGACGTCATAAAGCGTCAAACGTCACGTCACGTGACGTCACGCATTTCACAGAAACTCCCGGACGCGGAAGTTTTCTGAGGATGTGTACTTGCATGCTAGGCCTGATATAATGAAAGCTGGAAATTGAAATTTTTCCAAGCCCCTAAACCTAAAGTAGGTCAAGGTCAAGGTCATTGATGACGTCATAAAGCATAGAAACTAAATAAATTAATTACACTTTCCGAAATTAATTTATTTAGTTTCTACTGAAATGTACCGTAACCTACAAGAACAATTTAATAATATTGTCATAAAGCATCTCGGCTGGAAGTTGAAATTTTCCAAGTCCCTGAAGTAGGTCAAGGTCATTGATGACGTCATAAGGCGCCACACGTCACGTCACGTCACGCAGTTTGCAGAAACTCCCGGACGCGGGATGTAATCCCCCTAACAAAATGGATAGCGGGTTCCCCGCTAAAAAATTAGAGGCCATTGCAGGTTTGCAATGGCAGCGGGGAACCCGCAACTTCCCGCGCTCGTGATCACGTTGGCGCAAAAGTGCCCCCTCAGAAAATGAGATGGCTGGGCTCTTCTTAGTGTACTGCATGCTAGGCCTGATACAATGAAAGCTGGAAATTGAAATTTTTTCAAGTCCCTAAAGTAGGTCATAGTCATTGATGATGTCATAAAGCACCACACGTCACGTCACGTCACGTCACGCAGCTCACAGAAACTCCCGGACGCGGACGTTTTCTGAAGATGTAATCCCCCTAACAAAATGATAGCGAGTTCCCCGCAAAAAAAATTAAATAACCTATTGTTGTGAACACGAATTAAAATATTTATTCGAATCGTTTCGAATAAATATTTTTCTCGCGCATCAACCGTTTTTCTCATTTTATTTTCGTCTTCGTTCGTAGCGAACGCGTACTCTACGCGAACTACCCCAAAACTATCTAAAAGTCTCCTACCACCGTCATCACATGATCGCACCGATTCTCTCCTCCAAACACCCTATAAAACCACCTCCGCGAGCCGCGTTCGTCAGTCTTCGCGAAGCCGGACCTGGCTTCAAGTCCAGCTTCTTTCGGGCTTACCACCGGCTTAACCTCGCTATCTTCACTTCTCTGGCAGCTTCGCCTACCGGCTTCTCCTGCTTTCTACTGGCTTCTCCAGCTTTTTCTCCAGCTTTCCTCTCTTGCTTTAACCTCTCGCTATCTCCCGCTATCTCTCTCACTTACCTTCTTCGCTTCCTTCTCTTAGCTTTTCGGACTGTTCTCCGCGGTGCCCGCGGGTGTAGTCTTTCCTTATCTCACTAAGGCTCTTTCCTCCTGTTGCTCGCCGCGGTGTCCGCGGGTACAACAGCGTATCCTCGAGCCAAGCCTCCACGGTGACCGCGGGACTGGTTCACTCTCTCTACAGCCTTCCCCTCTGTTGCTCTCCGCGGTGCCCGCGGGTACGACAGAGTATCCTCTCAGGCTAAGCCTCCGCGGTGTCCGCGGGACTAGTCTCCCTATCGGTCGAACTTCTCTTTCTTTCTTTTTCACTCTCTCACTCTCTCACCCTCTCACCCTCTCACACACACACCTACACACGCATCTCTTTATTAAGGCGAAGCAAAATAAAAAAATACAGTTCTTTTTCTGCAACCCTTGCGTTGTTATTTACTATTTATTCGATGTCGCGTAATGCCGATCCACCTACCAACGCTTTTAGGAGCCTACGCAGTCGACAGGTGTCCCTAACACCGTCGTGGCGTGCGGACCGCCGTGCGCAACACTATGCATACTCCACTTAGAATCAAATGACGGCCTACCGTTTGAGGAACTCTGTTGCCTCCATTTTCAATTCTAAGCTGAACGCTGTTCACTTTCGATTCTCACTCAGCGTTCTTTCAGACTCAACATCAGACCCTAATCTGAATAACCCCATCATCCAACTCATTCACGTCAGTCTCTATACCCGAACTTCTTTCAAATCATCGATCATCTTCAACTGGATTTCAGGTCACATTTGTCGCCCTCAATATAAGAACGTTGTTCGTGCGCACGAAAACATGTAGACTTGAAAAAAAATTGAAACTGCGTCTATGGCGATGACTGAGCTAAAGTAACGTCCTTATCGAAGAACCATAACCATCGACATCCCGGAGAGGAGAGTTTGTGCAAGCTGTGACGTTGTTATCTATAATGAAGCTCTGAAAAATACTTGAACCCCGATTCCGCAGCATAAAAAGATAATAGTCTTGAAGCTCAGACCTACTTCGGAGAAATTTTTAGGTATATGCTGCCACATCAGCATAATTCTTTTTAATTTCAAATTGATTGTACTTATCCTAATCAATGTACCGCAATAACACCAAGTCAGAGGTTTTAAAAAGAAACATTAATTTGATCAAATTTGCTCCCTAGAATGATACAACGAGCCGGAAATCCATTATTACTCAGGAATCGTTACCAAACTTACCTTACTAGAAGATTCACAAAAAAATCTTTCAACACGATAACGTTAGAGAAAACTGCTTGGCTCGGTTTGCACGAATGTCAACGTGTACCCTTGCACTTTTGGTTCATTTCCTGATTTCCCCTCTTTTATTTCATATTAACGATAAGTTCATGTAGATAAGCTTACTATATATGGTTTTTTTTTCTATCACGTAACGAATATCGAAGTTTTTGCAGAACTTGTTGAACGCAATTTTCTAGCTATCGTTCACGGGTCTTTGTGAGAAAGCATTCATTATACAGTATTTTGGATTGATCTGAAATCACTGTTTCGATGGACCAAAATGAATGGAAGGAAATTTTCTCTCACTGCTCAAATATAAATCTACCTACAAAAAATTACAACACGATTGAGCTCAGGAGCAATGCCCATTTACGCATTACAACAGGGTGGCTCTAAATTTAATGGACTCCCAAAACTCTACCACATCCCCTCACTTCCTCTGTGAAAGCAGCTCCTGTAAATTATGTCGTTTTCTTGCCAACTTTCATCAGAACATTCAAGGAGGATTATAGTCATCAGTTTATAGACCTTGGAGCCTGAAGGAAGTCTCATGATGCCTGAGGACCTCATCGGAAATTTAAAGTACAAAGGTCTAAAGGGCGTTTCTAATAGTGAAGTCTGAAAAGCACGATGAATCATGTAGACCGCCGATTTTAGGTCAATTTGCGGTTGACGATAAAATTTACCGCGCACAAAAATCTCCATAATTGTTTGGATAGACATCGAAGAAAAAGTCAACTTCGACTTGAAATACTTTTAAGCAGAAGAACACAACAACCACACATGTCATAATAATGCTAAATACATCTGATACATGTTCACGATGCCTAAATAATCCTACGAAATATACCTAATTAATTATATTATTGTTCATGATTCACTTAATTAACTACAATTGTCTACGGTCCGTTTCAAGAGGTTAGCTTTTCACATTCTATCATTTTCTGGGCTTCGTTCTGCAAAGAAAGAAATAGCAGCAATTAAAATATAGGTAGTTTATTCAAAGATAAAGATTCTTTTTTGATCGTTTTCTACAATAGCGAAGATCTTCTTCTTGAGGTAGAAGGGAGCATGGGTGGCGAAAGAGGAGGGGGGCAACCTGCCACCAAACAAAAAGTAGGGACACCTGCCCTCACAAACGACTGAAAAAAATTAAAAGGTACCTACTTGATTTAGCAATATCATTGCAAGTTCTTCTGAATTTTTTTTTAGCGGGGAACCCACTATTCATTTTGTCAGAGGGATTACAACCTCAGAAAATGTCCGCGTCCGGGAGTTTCTGTAAACTACGTGACGTGACGTGTGGCGCCTTATGACGTCATCAATGACCTTGACCTACTTTAGGGACTTGGAAAAATTTTAATTTCCAGCTTTCATTAAATCAGGACCAGCATGCAGTACACTGAGAAGAGATCGCGAATGCGGGAGGTTTCGGGTTCCCCACTGCTATTGCAAACCTGCAATGGCCTCTAATTTTTTAATCCCCCCCCCCTCCCTTGAGAGAAATTTATTCCTTCAGCCATGGAAGGAAGGTGAAAACAAAGTTACTTCGTTGTACGTATTTTTATAAATACCTGAATAAGTTTGTACAAATAGAGCAACGAATCCATGGAAGCTTTACATTCGTCAGGCGTAATCGGAAGCGGACCACCCGAACGCTTCCCTTGATTCCAATAAGGACTGAAGTTCACCTGAGCTGTGCATACGACGATAGATACGAATATTATCAACAGGCAACGTAGAAGAATTTTTGCCCTGCAAACAAGAAGAGAAGAAATAGTTCAAAATTAAAGATATTTGAGAGATAGGCTTACATTTCTGTCTGAAATCAGATGCGTCCTTAAAGTTTGTGCGAAACAGAGAAAACGAAAGTTGTCACGAGATTTTCCTACATACGTCATATATCTTAAGTTGCACATGAATTACATTGGACTTATGATAGCTCTGATTCTAGATCTAGAGTGACGCCTGGCGAAATTATCCTCATGACTCCTCATGACGAAATACTTGTTATGACAGAAAATTCAAAGTTTCACGAAGTATTGTCCAGGAAAATCAAAATTGTACCCAATTGAGGTTTCCGAATTTAAGATTTTGTAGGTTTTCTATGAATGAAATTCTATTTTTTCGAAAAGATAGTAGGAGAAATGAGGAAAGAAGACGTATGACGCCTCGTTGTAGAACAGAAAATTAGAAAATTTCTCCGACTGCGATTTACACAACAGCTGAAAATTACGCCTCAGGCCTTGAACTTTACACAAATGAAACTCACATAGTACAAGAGCTATCGAAACGAGTTTTTGAATAAAATTTCACATGTCTCATTCTCTGAGCTTCGACTGATGGATTATTAATTCTTTCACTGACATAAACCGCATACTGCAGTAGCACCAGCTAGATTTCCATGCAACAAATCATCACGTTACTCTGCAAATTCTCTCATCGACCCAATCATCAGTAACCTCCCTCGTCACATCGTCCCCTCATCATGAGAAGGTTGACTATGCGGTCAAAAAATTCATCCTCATCCTTCCCCCTCTCCATCGTATGTCCTCATGAATTACTACCAGAAGCATTGATTGAAAACCTAATTTTTCCTCCTTTATACTGTACATCAAGTTTTTCAATTCATGAAAATTGTTGTCAAGCCAATTAAATTGATGAAAAAATTTAAACTGAGTCGTAAGTTGCAACAGAACGATAAATTACATGATGCTGTAGCTCTAAAATTTCCGCTAAGGGCATCTTAAAAGTCTCGCTAGCTATTTTTTACAGTAGTAGGCTTCATTTAAATGAATTTCAAGAAAAGCTTACAATTCATTCTGATAGATTGATACTCGAATAATTAGGCTTGTGTAACATTCCGTCCGAATTCATCCAACCTAAATTGATTTTTGAGACTTAATTTTTTTCGGGTACGCCATCGGTTGATTAAGTTGCGCAAAATTTTCTCTTCTACAGCCAACGAATCATTTTTACCAACACGAAACCACCTCGTGATGACTGTCTCTAGTTAATTGGAACATTCGCACGGGGGTTGATCGTGTCGTACGAATGAGTTTTTGGATGAAGTCGGACTAATATTAGAGAGAGAGAGAAAGAGGGAGAGAGTAATTTAATTTTCCAAAAGTCCGTCTCGATGGGAAGAAAATTACCAATCATTTTACGTTTCTTAAAACAAGTGATTGGTAGACACGTGATCGGACACAGATTTAAAACATCTACGACGTAATATTAGAAATCGCAAAACTGAGACCGTAATCTTCTTTTCATACTCATTTTCACCAAAACTTCATTTGAAATTAGGAGAGAAATATCTGTCTTTTTAACAAGTAAGAAAATGCGCATTCAACGATATATTTACTTTTTAATAGAATTTATAAGCAATAAATACTGTATTACGACAACGGACTCCAGGATTGAAGCCAAGATTGAAGTACTATACGTAACTTTGTAAAGCATCTAATTTTGAGAAAGTTTTGAATTTCTACAATAACTTAAATGAAAATTAATGAATATCAACGAATGATCATTAATAAAATCATTTAGCCTATGATTCATTTCATCAATATAAATCTTTATTTTCCTCTCCTTTCTATTTTCAAGTAATTTTTTTTTTTTTTTTTTTTTCAAGTAACTTATTACATATAATTTCTACCTTACATATCGAGCCCATAACCCTCGAAGTTGTGCTACCTATGGCTCGGTAAATAAATACCGGTAACTCATATAATTATATTTTCTAAATTTCAGTTTCTGAACACTAATTAGGAAATGAATTTATTTAAACACTTTTTTTCATTGTTCATAATTCACCTGCTATCAAGTCAACAGCTTATCTTCAACTGACTCTAGAAGTATAACTTAATGTTAATGCTGAATTCAAATCCGTTTTCCGTTCTTTCCTATTAAGTCATGTTTTTGAGTTGGGTATCACGTAAGATAATGAAAAATTGTCATGTATATCATATCACGTTGAAAACAAATGATATTTTGATAAACTCGGATACAAAAATGGAGGCGAGGAAGATTCAAAAGCATAAATGACTATATTACATCTAAAGGAGTAGTAGTGAACATATATCGAAACACGATGTTCCGCAAGATAGCGAATTATTCATTTGAAGAATACCTACTGAATCTTTTCAACCTATGGAGTGTGATGAAGAAAGATTCGATCTTGATTTTTATATCCGAGTTTATCTAATTATGTACCTACAATTGGTTTTCAAAATCATAAAAGTTAAGGTATATTATAGAATCTACTCAAAGTCCATCACGTCTTAGGGAACTTCTATTATTTTGAAGAAACAAATTTAATTTAACTGCACTTTCGTCTTTTTATTTCGAGTACATTACATACGATCGACGTAAATTAAATTTGTTTCTTTTCAATAATCGATCGTCTAATCAAGGTCAATTTTATTTTGTGTTTTGTATTATTTTTTATATTTTAAACTTCGTTTTGAAATCACTAACTTCCGAAAATTTATCATCTTTCACGTAAAAGTATCTCAATTTTTCATCTCCATCGTGAACATTTGGTAATTTTTAATAGAATTGGAACGATTTTTAATTTAGGATTTCTAACTCTTTTTTTTCTGTAAAATGTGAGAGAGTTACAAAAATTGAAACTGGAACTCTTAAACTATTTTAAAATCCGACAATAGCCGCACGTAACTCAGTTTTGATAAGATAAAAATTTATTCAGCCCCTGATCATCCAAAATGAAAATAAGTTATTTTATAGGAAATACTTCCATTACACTACTGAACAAAAAAAAAAAATTCACGTTCCATGAATTTCATTATGTACATCTGAAGTATTTTTTAACGCTGAACACGAATTTGAAGTCCGTTTTTCGATCCGAGATATATCTTTTATGCAATGACGGAAAAATCAACTCGTTCATTTGCCGCGTATCGTCGCGGAACGGAACACAAGTTCTTGATATCCGATGATGCTATGTTCAATTCAATGAGTTCTGCGACGATACGCGGCAAATGAACGAGTTGATTTTTACGTCATTGCATAAAAGATATATCTCGGATCGAAAAACGGACTTCAAATTCGTGTTCAGCGTTAAAAAATACTTCATATGTATATAATGAAATTCATGGAACGAGATAGTTGTTCAGTAGTGATCAACTAAAATCACGAGGTTTTTTGTTCATTTATTTGCGATGTGAATGAATCAGATACGACATCAAGAATTTGACAAGATTTAAGATTCCTACGGCAAGAATGAATAACGATTCATTCGTTTTCTTTTCTTCTATGTAACGAGATGGAATTTTTTATTTTTACAATTTCAATGGCATGTTCTGAAGAAAAAAAAAAAAAAAAAAACTCAATCCGACAGAATTTCGTTTACAAAAAAATGGAAGGAACATTCGTTTTTCTCTATCAAAGTTTTGATATCACTTATTTATAGGTAATATAAACTGTCGACAACTAAAAGATTTTCAATTTATTATTTTTTTTATCTTGTTCTTCCGTAGTACATTGAAGGGTTCCTCAACAGCTATTGTAGGGAGAAGTGATAAGTACTAAAGTTGAGTTCATATTTTTAAGTACAGATGATGAGACACGACACGAACGATGCTAAGAAAATATAATTAGGTATTATAATTCAATTTAATCTTCATCATTACACTGTCCAACAGTGTTTTAGTAACATTGAGAACAAAAAGTGATTCGTGAATGAATTTTCACGCTGAAAACGATTCTGTCGGCCATTTCTCTCTAGCACTAGCACGTTTCAATTTGTCTCAATTCCGAGTTGAAATTGTAAAAAATGCTAAAACTGTCCTACTTTGACGGGAAGAATAAGAGCTTAGATTCAAAGCTGAATCTTTCATTCGACGTAAGAACGTGCTCTATATCCAGGAGATCGTAACAGAAAGAAATGGGTCAATCTGACCCGTAGAGAGGTTTTTAATCGACTTTTCAAGAATTGATCATGTACATTTTTGAATTCCAGTTTATGAAAATGCTTCCCAAGCATTCAAAATTCATTATTTCTGTTATTTATGCGTCATTACATTTCTCAAAAATGAAGATAATTATACTTACCTATTCAAAATAAAAGAAATAAAAATTCAATACATTTTTCAGTAAGATTAGTACTTACCTATTAAAAACATTAAAATGATATGAACACAAATTAACGGGGAGGTTAACAAAACGATCACGTTGACGAGCCCGCGTCTTACGCTAAAGCTCAGGTATTAAGTTTTTACAAAATGATTATTTTCGTCTTACCACTGACCCAATTTTTTTTTTTTTTTTTTTTTTTCTTTTGTTTTATTACACAACCCAATTGAAATTATATTTTGTATTTTTATTGGCGAAAGTTTATAATTTCGATTAGTGTAAATTGATTCAATGATTTTTCATCAGAATGCAGCCAATTAATAAGCTGAAGTTGTTGATTTTGCAACATTTTCGGATATTTCAACAGAAATTACAGAAAAACTAGATGTGCTGGAGAGAAATGGCGAATGGCATTGTTTTCAGCGTTGAAAATACTTCAAGAACCAATAAGAACTGTTCATGTTACCGCGAAAAAAAAACAAAAAATTGTTGGACAATGTTATTGATTAACGAGCTTTCAAACAATATTGAAGGCTACTAGCTTGGCGGCTCACATGAAATCAATTAGTGTACAAGATTGAAAATAGAGGGTGAAATACCTAAAAATTAGAACACTGAATAACAATATTGCGAAACGATAAATTCAAATTTAACATAAATGTACCTACCTACTACCCAATTTTACAACTTTATCTGAACAAAAATCTCTCATCTATTTTTATTTCTATTTATTCATTTATTTATTTTCATTTTTTCACTTTTCTCACTTTTTTTTTTTCATTTCATCTCATTTCTTCTTATTATTACTCTTTTCCCCTATCTATTTATTTATTTCAAGTTATCTACTTTTGCCATTATTATTATAACACATTTCTTTCTTTTTTTTTATGAGTATTATTAGGTACCAGCATTAGCTTTAACTACTTCTGCATTCTATCTGTACCTCCGAGCAAATAACCGCTGTAGCTGAAGTGCTCGTTAAAATAAATAAATAAAAATAAATAAATAAAGGATTACAGTGCGAAAAGAGTCTTTTTTTTTTTTTTTTTTTTTTTTTTTTTTCATAATTGCATACATTTTTTAAAAATTAATGATAAGTATGACTGTAATAGACAAAAGAAAAGCAAATAAATAAAATAATTAATAAATGAATTCTTCAAATTACCCCGATAGCAAACACAAATGTTTCCACGTTTTTATCAGACAACTCTTTCCCAAAAATGAATGAATAAATAATTAATAAAGAATTAAATTGGACCTACTATATTCCATCAAGTCTTTTTTCGTTACATTTATCCAGGAGGACAGAAAGGAGGGATTAGCAGCAATGCAAATCATTAAATAAGTTTCATTCGTTTACTAATTAGGAAGTTATAGACGGGTCATTAAAAATTCATTTTGCTATAATTAACAATATGTATTCCCAAACGCAAAGTTCTTCAAATATATTTAAAGAAGATTAACCTAAAATCAAATTTCCCACAAAAGGAGTCGAAAATTCAATAAGCAAAAAGCGTAATACTAGGTTAATTACTTACATTTCAATTGAAGGCAATTAATTGCTGACTAGATGGAGCGCGATGACACACAGGACCAAGCGCGACAGCAGAGAGAATTGAATCTACTCACGAAGATGATCTGTTTCGGAATATATATTCGACGTTTTACGCGAAAACAGGAACGTGTCGTAAGATTTTCTCGCAGTCGAGAGTGCTGCTGAAACCTTATAAAAGAAAATGTATCCCACGAAAGAGGAAACAAGACGCGAAAGGGAAAAAAACAATGAAACACCGTAGAGAAATGACGAAAAATTTATTATTAATAAAAATTCGACATTGTAAGGAAAATACAGCGGAGGTGGGAAGGACCACAAATTCGTGATTAAATATATCGAGCAACTTCAAAACAAATTTCTGCTATATTTAGAGCACGAAAGTGTTTTTTTCCTGTCTCCTTACAACCTTCCAGTGAAGTTCTTTGGTGCCTGATGAGCTTTTGTGATTCAAAACGCTTGATATAATATTGAGAATCGTAGAACTGTTAGGCGGATAACACCTGATAATAGCACACGTCGCTCCCTCATCAGAAATCATGAGAGTAGGATTCCCCTTAAGTGGCCACTTAAGGCGCACATATAATTTTTGCAAGCTGTTCATGTTTTTTGGGGAGCTGTACAATCGAAAAATTTGGTACACCTGTCCCTTATCACATCGAAATCCACCCCCGGATATGAAGAAAAGGTAATTCCGAATCGAAGACGAGCTATTCTTGGAAACAAAATCCGCGCTTGCTGCTAACGACGTTACTCGATCTTGAGGTCATCACGCTGACGTATATTTCCTCTCCTCCTTTCTTCCATCTCTTATACGTCTAATTTATGAAGCGTAGAGCGGCGGAGAGTTTCTCATCCCTTTCATTATATTCATCGCAGAAGCGAATTCTGCCGCCTCATTTTCTAAAGGCTTCTAAAAGAGGGAACCCGTACAAATTATCCGCTCGTACGTATACCCAAATTTTTGGGGATTCGCATTGCATCAGCCGAGTGAACTACACTCCAGCACCTGAAAGAATGACGTAGATAAATGTATTTGTTTTGTTTCACTTCTCGGTTTGTGACGTACTCTGATTTGTGGGTGTATCACAACAGGTGACTGGGAGGAAGGACACGAGTTTCATACAAAAATACAAACCGCGTGATCACGAAATGTGGGTCGAAAGTCTTATGATGTCATGAGATTGTCGATTTTCTGAAAGGAAAACAGTGGGTATACGAAATAATGAACTGAAAAGGCTCTAAAGGTAAACAACTATCACATTTCTTTCTTTTTATTTTATTTTGACGAGCTCTAGAACTATTGGCTCGGCGTTGCAATTTAATTGTGGTATAATATGTAACATTATAATTCACGAAAGAGTTGAGATAAATTGTAGAAGTACTTGGGTGGAGGAGGATGCAAATATTAAATTCGAGTATATAACAGGCTGAGTTGTAGGTATCCGGGCGTCTAAATTACTTTTTAGAGGAAGGGAGAACCCTTGCAGAATAGCAAAAGCGTGAGAGTAAGGATAAAAAGAGAAGTGATTGCAGTGACAGTAAGAGTAGGATGGAGAAGCTAACATACTGAGAAGAAAAATGAGGAAGAATCGCTACGCAGCTTTCTGGAAATTTTTCTCACAAGACCGTGCCTGAAGAAAACCATACGTAATGAAATCACCACCATGCCTATTCACCACCGCGAGAATGGCACAATCTGAGAGAATCAAGCGGAAAATATCTCACTTTTTCTTAATTACAAGTTTCTACCTCTTGGCCAACTAGCTGAAGAGTACACAGGTGCACACTGAGGCCGAAATAACAACCTTTGTTGAGAGACTGCCTACAAACAAGCTACCAGACCCTGATGGATTCGGCAACAGAACCATTAAAGCACTCAACTGGCACCGCAAATATGCCTACTGCCAGCGTGCTGGCGCAAAGGCAGGGTAGCTTTTGTTCCCTAAGCAGGGAAAGACAACTGATTTCCAGATTCCTACAAAAAAATAAATTCTCGGTCAATTTTCGGTCGATATGGTCCATCGAGAAGGGCGGTAGAAGTTGAATGTATTGGTCGCAAAGTATTTGCGATGGAGGGTTCATTCAGGTAGAGGTTGAGTTGGAGGTGGATTTGTCTGTTACTGGAGGCTGAAGGGACGGGGGAGATTGAGTTGGAGATTGGAAGAGCGGGGAATAGAAAGAGCAAAGACAAGAAGTTCAAGGCGAAAATGAGTCAGCGAAAGGAGAAGAGGGCTCAGTAGCTTCTGCGCAAAGACTGAGTTTGGGGCCTGTACGGAAAGCACCCAAGACTATTCTGAGGAAGACAGTTCGGATAGTAGCTAATAAGGTGCAAAGGGACTTATTAGCCGAATTATATACCAGGGCTCTGACTAAATTAGACCAAATGAGGCTTTTACAAAGAAGTGAGAGCAGTTTTCTGTAGCATTTCTTAGATGGGTGCATTAGATACTTCACAATATCTAGAGCCCGAGTGCATTTAGCTTTGATGATTTTAATGTGGAAGGACCTGGTAAGTTTTGTCAAGTTTTTGATCGAAATGGAGGCCTAGAAGTTTTCCAGAGACGATGTTTGTTTCCAAACAGTGTTAGAATCTTGTTTTCCTTCTTCTTCGAGTGGTACCACGCTAGCGCAACGGCGATTATCATCCCATTCGTCCACGCAATTGGAGAATGGTCTATCCGTTTTCAATCCATAGACGGAAGTTTCTGAGTCACAAGTGTAGTTTTATTCGGATTCCTCGTTTCCCTTCCCATCACATTGCCAGTTATCATTAGTTTCGGAATTACATATTTCTCTCTTCGCATTGTTAGAATCAAATATAGTAAAACTTGTTGAAGAGAAAAGGTGATGTTTCAGTTTGTAGTCAACACACCCTAAATGTGAACTCGACTGACGTTATATTATTGCGGCGATAAACAAAGAATGAAATCCGCTAAAAGTCATAAAAAAAAACTATTTGCAATTCTAGCCGTCATTGGACTAGAGTAAAGGGCTCACGATAAAGAATACACCTTCTCTAACAAACCATACTCGAGAACGGAATCATTTAACGAAGTATGATTGTCATTGTTTGTGACGATTAATTTCGATGCTCCAGAAGTTTATCTGGAGTAAATTTTCAGGAGGTGAGCGATGAACGCAGACTTCCTACGTTTCTTATCAGCGAAAACTTGGAGGTGTTCATCGACTCTGACAGAAAGTTGAGACCTATTTTACCAATACATACTGCCGGGCAATCTTTGCAGTTTGATCCGTCGGCTCGACTCCGCTCCTTTCTGGATATAAGGTCTTTGAGTCTACAAATAATTTTAGCAAAAATATTGGAAGAGTGGAGGGCTGGGTGAAAGTTGAGTTCAAAGAATTTGGTGATGGAAGACGAGAAGTTCTTCTCGTAGGATGAACAAATACATTTTGAATCTTTATGAAAGAAAAGAATGATACTCTTATAAGGAGTAAAATGTCGATAGCGCTTCGAAGTTTAGTATTCTGCCATTTTTTGTAATTAGTTACTCCTTATAAGAGAATCATATTTTCTTTCATAATGAATAGTCGTGACCTAGAATCTAGGATCAATTCGGTTTTTGAATCTTTCTTGGTAAAAAGGAAGCAAGCGAGGGCGGTGGGAGACTCGCCATTCAAATTTATCTCAACACTGTCAGACCGAGCAGTGATTGTTGAGCTCCAAATCTGCAAGCGAGCGTAAATCCATATCTGTTTTTATAGCGTTGGCGATCGCATCGAACGAGAAGACTAAAACAAAAATACACAACATCCACCAGTAACCAAAAACTACCTAGAGTTATATGATGTATTTTCTGAAACAAGTATACCGATAGAAGCCGAATATCTTGAGCTAGATTAATAGAAGATACTTGCGTACATGATTATTGACCTAAAAAATTAATTCTTCTAGTGCACGGTTTGACAAGTCCAATCTCCGTTTATTCTAACTCTTCCACAGCATTCGGTACCAGGACAGCACGGTTTATATACATTACACCGATATCCAGATGACAAGCGAGCGGGATTACTTTCTTCAGGCAGTAGGCATACGGATGGTTTGACAAGTCCAATCTCCGTTAATTCTAACTCTTCCAGTGCATTCGGTACCAGGACAGCACGGTTTATAGACATTACACCGATATCCAGATGACAAGCAAGCTCCCGTTTCTTCAGGCACTAGGCATACGGTCGGTTTGTCTACCGATTGTATTGGTTTGACCGGGATAGGTGCAAAAGGGGCGCATATAAGATCCGGACAACAATCATCTCCATAGCTAATACCGCCTGGGTTGTAGCAGTAATCATGAGCTTTTGTGCAACAAAAAACAATCGGCACCCCGCAAAAACACGCGATGAGAAAAATTGACAAGGATAAAGAGGACTGAAACATCGCGACTACCCAAGTATCAGTGTAAGTAATATGAATTTGAGAAATGAGTGGCTACTTTCATAAGGTAAAACTTATCTTTATCGTCTCCTATTTCCAACAATAGATTTCAGGGACAACGTTGCACAACATTGACGTCAACCAGATTGAATATTGTGAAAGAGATTGAAGAAACGACCGCATTGCTTTTATGAACACAACTTATCTTTATGCTTTCCCGTTTCAATAATATGACAATCATGAAATGAGAATGTACTTTTTGTTGTGCGACAAACAAACCGACTAAACCAACTTGTGCAATTTCTTCTGAGACTCCAACCGTGTATGGAATGATAATCGCAAAGAACATCGTCTATGAATAATGAATTGGAAAATATCGATTGAGACCACAATTATTCATGAAAACAGAAAAAAGCGTTACCTGTGAGTAATATTTTTATATTTGTAACGTTTCGTCTACTTCGTAGTCTTTATAAAAGAAAAAAAAAAAACCTTTTAATGAAGACTACGAAGTAGTCGAAACGTTACAAATATTTCTCTTGTTTTTATGAATACTCGTAATCCTGGCAGGGATAAAAATTTGCTTTATGTAACACAATTATTTATTCTGACTAGGATTTTTTTTGAAAATATAATAAATATGAAATCCAAACTGCAGTATCTGCTCGCGCCTCAACAAATTCTTCTACGTATGTAATCTCCGTTCAAGGCGAGCTTTTTCTTCAAGTCAATTACTCCTTACCGCAGCTTTCTGGCGAAGTAAAACTTCATGAAGTGGGCTTCCCGATGAGGCAAGTGGTCGCTTCCTATTCCGACCCCTCTTTTAAACTTGCAAAGCACCTCTCCGAATGGTTTGAAGACACCACCGAATTCAAACCAAAACACACGATCAAGAATTCGAGTGAACTAGCCTTTCTCCTCGAGATACAAAAATCTCGCGAAAGATCCATACTCATCTCGATCGATGTCTCATCAATGTGCTAAAACATACTGGTCGTCAGAAATAGCACTCTAATGGTCGCGCGTACAAAAGAAGGATTCCTGAGTTTCGGAAATTAATCATCATCCGTTTGGAGAACAACCTCTGTGTCTTCCGCAGAAAGGTACATCAAGTTCCATGTGGACATCCGATGGAAGGCGCAGCAGATGTGTACATGATGGAAATGAACAAGCCCATTGGATGCGATTCTAAAGGTCTATTCGTTTTACCAGAACTATTGAACCTGGAGCAAAAAATTCCCGGGATTCCTTTATCATCCTATTTGTTTTATCTCGAGGTTTATTAGTGACGTCATCAAAGAAACGGCGTGCCATTCGTTTTACTTCGCCAAATGTAGTTCCACGGCAGTTCTCGCCTGTTAGGTTCAAAAAGGTTACAACTTTTAGAACCGGCTTTGAAGTAAGTTCCGTTCTCTTCTTGCCTGGACCCAATCCAGTCAAGTTTTCTCTCATAACTAAAACCGCTCCGTTCCATTTTTATGTGGTAAAACGAATAATCCTAAAGTAAGGTACATGGCAAGGCTCTCAGACTGATTTTTCGAGCTTTCTGAGGGTTCTCAACAGCTTAACAATCTGCCGCAAAAGATTCGCCGCTGGTCACATTGGCCGCTGTCACTATAAGTCCAATTTAGAGTATTTCAAGTGTTACGTCTACTGGGTAGCTGGACTCGAAGAGTCGTGTACGTTCGAGGAACGCTGTTGTTGTTGATTATGTCTACTCGCGAGTTCAACTATAATAAGAGCTGAGTCGGCTTTCGACAATCGTATCCGCGGTGGTGGTAAAAATGCTGGTCGCCTGACCAGTTGGTTGCCGTAATATTACAAAGGTGGAACTGCACCAAAGCTAAGCTAGCCTACGGTTTATATAGGCGCGTCGTACGGTTCACGACCATGACGAATGACGCGCGGTGTCATAATCATGAGTCGCGTCGCGTACGTCGCGTACGCCGCTCCAGCGCTATCAGCTGCTCAACGGTCAGCTGTTCTACGTTTAAGGGAAGGGTAACGCTCGAGAAAAAGGTAGCGTCAGAAAGAGGACGTAACACAAGCTAGTAGTATTTGGGGGCTCACTCGCGCCTTTCGCAGTGCATTCGCAGATTTCTGAATCACCTCCGGGATATATCGCCCAGGCCCTTTCCTTGGTCTTTTGAATATTTTTAGCCAATAGCTCGACGGGGAGGAGGAGGGGTGGCTTGCTCCCGGCCTTCAAGGTGTGAATCATGTTACAATGTCAGTAATTTCCACGACTTTTTGTCCGAATTTCAAGAGGTTCATCCAGAAATTTTTACTCTTACAATAAGCTTACACTGTAAAGGAAGCCTAGGTCTTGTCGATGAGATGGGAGTATCTAGTATAAAGCTATAGTAGAAGAGGCTTAGACCTGGTACAAACCTTCCATTATGAGCTCAGCATAAAACCATGCGAGGACTGACAGATTTTCAATCACCTACGGAGAATACGCAGGAGGTGTATTCGCAGATTTCTGAATCACCTAGACGGTATTTTGTCCAAATAATTCCAGGACGTTTCTTCACGAATTTCCAAGAAATTTTGTCCAGATTCCAGGACGTTTGCGGGGTTACTCGCAAAATTTTTGAATCACCTTGCAGGTATACGCTTGCAAACAAACGCGCACGCAAAAATTTTTTCGGAAATAGTCCAAGTTTGGGGGAGAAGGAAGGGGTCCGTGCTCGCAGATTTTTAAATTGGGGTAAGGTGAGACTAAAGGCATGAAATGTGTCAAAAGATCGCAACCAACGCTCTTCACGCAAACACTGACCTATTTGCCCAGAAGAAATCACTGCTGAAACTACTAGTGTAGGCGAATTAGAAGGAAATGAGGAAAAAAAAAAACATTTTTGTCTATAAAAGGTTTAATGACTGAAAATGGTCAAGGACGGCGTCCACAACAACATACTAAAAATCCCACCCTATCCCCTGGAGCTTCTTTTTTTATAGGGGTTTAAACTACCCCAAAATCAGTTTTTTGCAAATATCTCGCAACATATGCATTTTACAACTAAATTACCTCTTACCAAAATTATTCCTCGTGAAATTTCGTGTAAGGTCATCTACTTTTATTTTGGCATAACATTCACCCTTAGTCCTTTTATGGGGGTTAAAACTACCCCAAAATTAGTTTTTTGCAAAAACCTCGCTAAATATGCATTTTACAACAAAATTACCTCCTGCCAAAATTATTCCTCGTTGAATTTCTTATCAGGTAAACATTCACCCTTAGTTTTTTATAGGGGTTAAAACTACCCCGAATCAATTTTTTGCAAATATCTCCCTAAATATGCATTTTACAACAAAAGTACCGCTTACCAAAATTATTCCCCGTGAAATTTCGTGTAAGGTCATCTATTTTTATTTTGCAAAACTTTCACCCTTAGTCCTTTCATGGGGTTAAAACTACCCCAAAATCATTTTTTTGCAAATATCTCGCTAAATATGCATTTTACAACAAAATGACCTCCTACCAAAATTATCCCTCGTTAAATTTCAATAACGGTGATCTACTCTTATTGTTCTTTACAGTGTACAGTTTTATGTCTTAAGTTCAAGTCAATCATTTTCAAGTTTTCCTAGCTCTGTATTAGTCTCATCTCCTGTCTCTCTTTTTTTTGACATGTTTCATGTCTTTGCGCTGGCCTGATCCTACCCCCTAATTCCGAAATTTGCGTCCGTGCGTCCGTACAACCATGACCTTGACACTTGGCAGAATTTCTGCTGCAGACCTCCTCCCCTGACCTCGAACCCTAATTCTAAAATTTTCGTCCGTGCGTCCATCTCATCTGGCTTCTGCTGCATACTAATATACAGTATACTAGGCTAAGCTTCATTATACTAAACCTGAAGTGGCTTTAGAAAGGGAGCGACCGATCTTTATTTGACTCGTAAGACAGTTCTTGCTAGTATAAAGCTAGTTTCCAAGTCCTCCTATCAACTATTCAAGGCCCCTCCTACTTATATTTTTAGTATGAAGCTAGGAATCCTAGCCTAGTTCATCCAATATACTGTATGTTGGCTCCGCCCCTTCAATGAGCCAGATATGCAACGCTTCACACACCATGTGATTCAGAAAAGGCACTTCCAAAATACCTCATAAGACAAGTTCCCTGGGATTTTACTAGTAAGACTCATACTAGAGGGAGAAGGGGGCAAATAACTAGGTCTCTCCTTGATCTATGCAGTAAGCTAATACACTAGCTTCATACTAGGTCTCAGAAACCTGTATACTCTATCCTTTCTTAAGCGTCCTCCATATTAGGCTACAGCTTAGCTACTTTAGACCTGGTATACAGTATGTCAGGTCTAGTAAAATGAAAGCTTAAGAACAGACCAAGAAGTGGGCCCATCCCAGGCTACTATAGTAAGTTCAGCTTTCAACACATATACAATACACAGCACTAAACCTAGGAAAGTGAGCTCTTGGAAGCCAGTAAATTGTAGATTACACTCATACTAGACCATGAAGGCCGTTGGACACCCTACTTATAATAGACCAAGAACGGCGAACTAGCGGAGCGAAAGAGCCCTCCAAAAGCCATCAGCTCAATATATTCTAAAGTAGACTAGTACTAGAGCAAGAAGTGGAGCGAACGAGCGGAGAGAGTGAGCCTCTCAAAAGCCATTAGCTTAACATATTATTCTAAAGTAGGCTTGTACTAGACCGAGAAGCGAGCAAAACCAAATAAAATAAAATAATAGAGATGAACGTTAAGTACATGAAACATGATCTTCTTTTATTTGGCTCTGGTAGAAAATTCGAAGAAGATCCGAAATTATGATAGCCTTATGCTACAATTTTCGTTGTATATCTGGCTCATTGAAGGGGCTAGGCCAATTGGTGAATGGAGTATTCTTTTTCGACTTTTTATTGTACCTATATAATGTGCCCTCATGAGGCTTGCATTTTCTTGTTCTTTACAGTGTACAGTTTTATGTTTTAAGTTCAATCATTTTCAATATTTCCTAGCTATGCATGAGTCTCATCTCGTGTCTCTTTTTTTTTCTTTTTTTTTTTTTCTTACCATTTTATTGTATTTATATCAATTTTATTCTCTTAATTCCCTTACCTCAGGTATATTGGCCCTCATGTGGCACCATAATGATAGTAAATGTTATGTATTATATGGATTTTGAAGAAGGGTGCTTATTTTCCTTGTTGTTGTTGGTAAACTATGAATGCTGGACTAGCATGTGATTAGATCTTGCTCCAGGAAATTTAACGAGGGATAATTTTGGTAGGAGGTCATTTTGTTGTAAAATGCATATTTAGCGAGATATTTGCAAAAAAATGATTTTGGGGTAGTTTTAACCCCATGAAAGGACTAAGGGTGAATGTTTTGCAAAATAAAAATAGATGACCTTACACGAAATTTCACGGGGAATAATTTTGGTAAGCGGTAATTTTGTTGTAAAATGCATATTTAGGGAGATATTTGCAAAAAATTGATTCGGGGTAGTTTTAACCCCTATAAAAAACTAAGGGTGAATGTTTACCTGATACGAAATTCAACGAGGAATAATTTTGGCAAGAGGTAATTTTGTTGTAAAATGCATATTTAGCGAGGTTTTTGCAAAAAACTAATTTTGGGGTAGTTTTAACCCCCATAAAAGGACTAAGGGTGAATGTTATGCCAAAATAAAAGTAGATGACCTTACACGAAATTTTACGAGGAATAATTTTGGTAAGAGGTAATTTAGTTGTAAAATGCATATGTTGCGAGATATTTGCAAAAAACTGATTTTGGGGTAGTTTAAACCCCTATAAAAAAAGAAGCTCCAGGGGATAGGGTGGGATTTTTAGTATGTTGTTGTGGACGCCGTCCTTGACCATTTTCAGTCATTAAACCTTTTATAGACAAAAATGTTTTTTTTTTCCCAATTCGCCTACACTATACTTCTCTCCTTCTTGTCAATCGAGGGAAGACAGATCCGTCTGCCGCACCTTGGCCAAACATAAGAGACATGTGATAAATCAGCGTCCACTCTTTGAAAATTTGGATTGGATGTAGTACTGACTCCTATCCCTCATCCACCATATAGCCATAAAAAAAACTACCTGGCTTTGGCCGCTTAGGCATTTCCATCGTTTCGAATTATTATTTTTATCACTAATTGTATCACCTATATTTGTCGTTCAAACAAGAAAATTCAGTTAGTTCTTGATAGTCGTTTTAGTTTTATTTCGTTCTCGTCGTCTCGTTACCATTAATTGTACACGTACCGGTATTGTTCGTTTCACAAATTATAATAATTATATTCGTCTTTCGTTTCGTAATACCTAGTCTTTTTAATCAAGCTTTTTAGCCAACACTAGCGTAAAGCATCATTGGACTAGAGTGAACGGCTTACGATAAAGAATACCTCTTCTCTAACAAAGCCATACTCAAGAGCGAAATCATTCAACGAAGTATGATTTTCATTGTTGTGACGATTAATTTCGATTGCTCCAGAAGCTGCGCTGGAGTAAATTTTCAGGAGGTGAGCGGTGAACGAAGACTTACTAAGTTTCTTATCAGCGAAATCCTGGAGGTGTTCATCGACTCTGACAGAAAGTTGAAGCCTATTCTACCAATATATACTGCCAGGCAATATTTGCAGTCTGATCCGTTAGCTCGACTTCGCTCCTTTCTGGGTATTGGGTCTTTGAGTCTACGAAGAATTTTAGCAAAAATATTGGAAGAGTAAAGGGCTGGGTGAAAGTTAAGTTTAAAGAACTTGGTGCTGGAGGACGAGAAGTTCTTCCTCAACTAGGATGAACGAATACATCTTGAATCTTTCTTAGTAAAACGGGAGCAGGCGAGGGCGGTGGGAGACGCGCTTTTTAAATCTATCTCAACACTATTAGACCGAGCAGTAATCGTTGAGCTCCAAATCTACAAGCGAGCGTAAATCCATATCTGTTTTTATAGCGTTGGCGATCGCATCGAACGAGAAGACTAAAACAAAAATACACAACATCCACCAGTAACCAAAAACTACCTACAGTTATATGATGTATTTTCTGAAACAAGTATACCGATAGAAGCCGAATATCTTGAGCTAAATTAATAGAAGATACTTGCGTACATGATTATTGACCTAAAAAATTAATTCTTCTAGTGCACGGTTTGACAAGTCCAATCTCCGTTTATTCTAACTCTTCCACAGCATTCGGTACCAGGACAGCACGGTTTATATACATTACACCGATATCCAGATGACAAGCGAGCGGGATTACTTTCTTCAGGCAGTAGGCATACGGACGGTTTGACAAGTCCAATCTCCGCCAATTTTAACTCTATCAGTGCATTCTGTACCAGGACAGCACGGTTTCAAAGCATTACACCGATATCCAGATGACACGCAAGCGGGATAATTTTCCTCAGGCAGTAGGCATTCGGCCGGATCCACTCCCTGTACCATTGGTTTGGGCGGGACAGACACAAACGCGCCGCATACATTATTCCCGCAACATTCATCTGTCTCTTGAATACCGCCGGGAATGTCACAGCCACCATGAAGTGGTGTGCAACAGAAAACAATCGGCAGCCCGCAAAGGCACGCGATGAGAAAAATTGACGAGGAAAAAGAAGACCAAAACATCGCGATTACTTAAGTATCAGAGTAAGTGATATGAATTTAAGAAATGAGTGGCTACTTTTTTAAGGTAAAACTTATCTTTCTCGTCTCCTATTTCCAACAATATAGATTTCAGGGACAACCTTGCGCAAAGTTGACGTCAACCTGATTGAATATCGTATAGGAGAACAAAGACGAGTAATGGACATTTGTTAAACGATCGCACAACTTATCTTTATGCTTCTCTGTTTGAAGAATATGACAATCATAAAATGAGTATGTACTTTTTTCGTGCTACAAACAGACCGACGTAACCAACTTGGGCAGTTTCTTCGTAGAATTCAACGATAATCGCAAAGACGATCCATCGTCTATGATTGAATAATGAATTGGAAAATACCGATTGAGAACACGCAATTATTCATATAAACAGAGAAAGGCGTTATCCGTGAATATTTGTAACGTTTCGACTACTTTGTTATTTTTATAAAATAAAAAAAAATTACAGGCTCATGCTCAGGGAGCAAGAGTTGCGGGAGACCCGCGACTCATGATTTAGGGTTGAAGATTCGAAGTTTTTGAGATTAAGAGGTAAATTAAAGAGATCGAAATTTTTTAAGTCTCTATACTATTTATCGAAGGGTATAGAAGAGCCCGGAATTTTTCCAAGTCCCAGCATTACGCCCGGCCTCGCGTTAGGCGTACGCGTAAGCAGACAGAATTCCTCTGCGGGTCCTCATAAGTCCAATTCTGAATAGCTCGGAGGGGAGGGGGGGGCTTACTCGCGGCCTTCAAGATGTGAATTATCGACGGGTTTCAATCAGGGCTGAGAACAGTTATTTTTTTAGCGGTTCCGGTTATAAAGATTCTTGGACTGAATTGCGAGATTCGGTTCTTTCGGTTCCGGTCCCGGAAGCCAAAGCTGGGATCCGGTTATTTTCGGTTCCGGTTCCAGAAGACAAAGCCAGGATTCGGTTCCGGTTCCAGAACCTGAATCTGGGATCCGGTTCTGGTTCTAGGAGCCAAATCAGGGATCCAGCTACTTTTAGTTTCGGTTCCAGGACCCAAATCTGGGATCCGGTCCCTTCCGGTTCCAGAGACCTGGAAATACGGGAGAACTGCTTCCTGAAACGGTATTTGCTTCCGGTTCTCAGCTCTGATCTTTACCATCATTTTTTGAGAAAAATATCTTCCCAATACAAGGAATTACAGTAGGAATTTTGCTACTTGTGCGTTTACTCACCTTGTTTTTGACTCGGTTTGTAAAATTTCGCACTTGTTCAGCAATCAATTTAATACACTCCTCGTAGGTACGAGCCATTTTAATACTGATAAAATGAGATCACAGACACGTAACTTTTACAAACAGACAACAAATAAAATTCAAGTTAAAATTCAATTAAAATAAAACAAAAAATAAACAAATATTCAATTAAAATAAAACAAAAAATAAACAAATGAATTCAAGTTAAAAATCAAATTAAATTAAAAAAAAAAAAAAAAAAAAGATTAAAATCAATCAAATCGAAGCAGGAGATCAAATTAAATTTAAATTTATTAATAGAGAGGATGAAAATTTTGTATGTCTGTCAAATGTAATATCACGACCGGTTTCGAGCGGGCAGGGCCGTTCTTCATCAGGTGAGATGATAAACTGACGAAAGGCGGAGAGAATTACGTGATTTGAGATTAGATTTGAAATCAAGTTGATGCAGGATCTAGATTTGATGAGCTGATGACGTATTGTACTATGGGATTCTTAATTGTGTCTTGTACATCGTTGAGTAGATTCTTCTTGTCCTTTTTATAAGCGGTTGAAATTTCGAATTCCTCGAGGCGGTTAAGCGTGTTGCTCTTGCTGCATACGTGGAGATGGGAAGCTGTTAGTTTCTCGGGATCGTGACCAAATGCCACACAATGGAGAGCCACATGGTTGCTGGGAATAAGAAGCAGAGATGTGCTCTTTGAAACGATCCTCCAGGGCTCTGCCGGTTTGGCCCACATAGATGGCTGGACATTCCCCACACCTCACTTTGTATACACCAGGTTTGTCGCAGGCTTTGATGGGGTCTTTTAATTTAGACAATGAGCCCAATGTTGTGAGGGGATAGAAACCAACTTTGTAGTCAAAGCGTTTCAGATCTCTCGCCAGCTGGATAGAGGAGGGGCCAAGATAGGGGAGCCGGATCCATTTCTGACGGCGTGAGTTGACGGAGGTGGGTGGTCTAGAGTAATCAAGGAGCTTGTGCAATAATTTTCTTCTGATAATGAGGCGAACATCGATTTTCAGTCCGTTAAGAGCGGCAATTTTCTCAATTTGTATTGTTTCAGCCTCAATTGCGGATTTTGAGAGTGGAAGTGATACCAGACGGTGGACTGCGGCTAGAGTTGCGGCCATTTTATGTTGGGGAGGGTGGAGAGAACTCGCATGAATCGACACTCCGGTGAATGTGGGCTTGCGGTAGACATTGAACGTGGGAGTGAGGCCGTGGATGGAGCGATTGAATGTTAGAGTCAGATCCAAATAATTAAGTGAGAGTCCACCTATTTCTAAGGTAAATTCAATGGAAGGATGGTAACGATTCAATTCTTCCAAGAAGAGGTGGAGTTGTGCGTCAGTTCCATTCCATATGCAAACCACGTCATCCACATAGCGGCGCCAAAATAGAATACAATTAGAGAAAGAGGTAGTGTTAAGGATGTCGGACTCTAACCTGCTCATAAAGACTTCTGCAACAATGGAGGATAACGGCCCACCCATCGGGAGGCCATCGGGAAATTTATATACATTTCCCTTGAAAGTGCATATGTTTTCTTGTAGGCATTTGGTGATGATGTCGCGGAATTCAGTAATGACTGTCTCTGGAAGTCCTTTCTGCTGAAAATGTTGTGCCATAATGTCGATGCTCGGGAGAACTGGGATGAGAGTGTACATTGATTTGACATCAAATGAGATGAATCGAGCGGAAGCAGGGTAGTGTTGACCGTGTAATAACTCGGCCAATTCGATAGAATTTTGGAGACCATATGGCGAGTTGTGGTCGGAGAATGTTATGTAGGAGATTCTTTCAAGTATTTTTCTCATCGTAATATTTAGCAACTATCACTTTTTTAGATTGCGGAAAATTTGTACCAGGGCGCCAACAGAGGGTTAGTCCCGGCAAATTTTGATGCACTCCATCTCCTTTTCTAAAACATGCAGGCAGTCTCTCATCCTTCGCTCCATTCCTTGGTGTTATCTACAACAAACTCTTGTATCTCTATTTTAAAAATTATATAAAAAAGATTTTTTTTTCCTATTTCTTCTCATTAATTTTCATTTTATAATTTTACTAATCATTAGAAACAATTACTTCAAGCTTAATTACATTTACGACACATGGATGGAATAATGCTGCTCAGATTTAAATTACGCCCGTTTTACTGTCTGTATGGAACGCACTCATCCAGTTAGCTTCAAAGAGCGCATCAGAAGAGCGACTTCCAACAGAACTCATCACTGCAGCTCCATTATGTGGTTTCGCTGTGAGGAATTTGTCCTCTTTCTGAATCCGCAACAGGCAGTGAAGTTATCTCGCTTATATCTCCAGCACTACGAGTTTTTTCTGCGAGTGCAGAAGTTACATAACTGTGTTCACGTTTTCCACGTGGACGTGGTTGTGTTTACAGACCGCGCGTAAATGGTTCGAGTTTGGACAGGTAAGGCAACGTGGTCGCTGCTATAGTCTGTTCTCGGCTGCACGGGTGACTGTTAGTATGTAAACAAGCCAACAATTCAAATAATGCGCAATGTCGCGCTTATTACGTCCCTGTGTATATCTCTCCTTGGAGTTGGGCGTATAAACGGAAATAAATTCATCAACTCTCAAGACTGACTATTATTTAGTGATTGCAAATTGAAGGTTCTCTAACACATCAATATTTTAATTGATAAATCACAAAAAATCAATAACAGCAATATTTTTCTAAACTTTTTTGGCAAAGTCTTTGGGAAGGTTAGGGGTGCGCAATGGACGGGAATTTATTATTTTTTTCAATAAAATTTTTTCAAGAAATTTTTTAGGAAGTATGAAAAAGCTGAGAGACGAGAAAACTTGTTTATTTCCTTATGTACTAATAGCTTTTAGAAAGCTTACTCACTCCGCTTATTCACCTCTCTCCTTGGTCCAGTATAAGTCCAGTTCAGAATACTTCAGTACCTGTTGAGTAATGTTATATTGTCGCTATTAAGGTGGCAAATAATTTCAAAGTTTTCTATAAAGTACAGCGTTTGAAGTAAGTCTTCTCTCTGTGGAGGAGGGTTTCGGATCCCACCCTGAAACTATGACCACTGGTTATAAGGTGGTTTGCGAAAGCTGAATCGCCAAAATTTCTTTTTTCCCAATTTCTTAGATGCTCAGTCATTACTCTTGATTTTAACTTGACGACTGGTCTCACCTACCTAGGTACCATTACAGTCCTTATAAGCTTCGCTATAAACTCCGCTCTTCTCAAGAGGCGGTATGGGGTTCTTTAGCTTGATAAGTAACCTTTTTACAGTGGTAGGGCTGTAAAAGACCGCCCGGAAGCTACAAGGGCGAAGAGTACGACTTAATTTTGAGGATAATTTTCCCAAAAGTGGGAGTCTTATAAATCGAGTTTTACTATCTCCGCAAGAATCGCTGAGGAGGGAAATAGTTGAATCAAGGCAATTCCGCGTGATCTTCCTACGGACCATAGGGTCAATGTCCACGTTGACCTCATTCACTCTGGTCAGGTATTGGATAATTTGAAGTTCTTTTTGGAGAGCTGTCTGGTTCAGCGGAATGCGAGTTAGCCGATGAATAAAACTATTGAACGCCGCAAACTTGTGGGCAACAGGGCAGAATGACGAGCCGTATGGACTCCATCTTCAATTAAGATAGTGAGATCCAAGAAGTTAATGTTAGAACCTTCAATTTCTAAAGTGAATTTGATGGAGGGATGTGTAAATTAAAGAATTCCTGCAACTCTTCGTGAGGAGTATTAGAACGAACAAGGAGGTCTCCCATATGCTGCATAGCAACGGCCTTTGGTATGTTGGGAAACAGGCCGACCACGTCAAAGGAGCACAGAGTGGTGTCCGGAAGAAGCAACCGGTTCTTAAGTTTATCAGCTAAGGAAACAGAATTTTCAATCGAGTAAGTCGACTCATACTAAATGCGAGATTTAAACCATCTATCCAAGTATTTATCGAGAGAGTAAGCGGAGGAGGAGACACAAGACACGACAGGACGCATCGGAGTATCCTTTTTATGAATGTTAGGAAGTCCATAGAGGAGGGAAGGCACAGGATTCTGTTCGAGCAGACATTTCTTGGTCGCAGGCTTCCTTATTAAAACAGTACTCGCACCTTCCTAACCTCTTTGTCTATTCATGGTTGGCACTCTTGAAGTTCAATAAATTTTATAAACTCTAGTAGTTAGGACGGTCTTCAGATTGTACGCTGTACATGAGATGCTGGAATTGGGCTGAAACGGTATTTGAAAGATGAAGCTGCGACCGGGTGTTAAGCTTATTCAACATGCAGATGAGACACTGGTGGTATGCCCTGGTGAGACATCCAGGAGTGCAGGAAGGCAGTTCCACCTCTCTATGTGAGCACACTTTCTCGATGATTACAGCATTCAAAACATCGCATAGAAATCTGACTGACGAGTACCTTTATGCTGCATTTGACTACATAAGATACCATGTTCGAGCATCATTCTAGACCTATTTTTGGCCTCAAAAGTTCGCGAGAAGTGCTCAATTTTCAAAAATTTTCATGTTTTTTGCCTGTTACACGAAAATGAAGACTTCTAGAGAAAATTAATAAGTCACAAAGACAATTTGCAATGAGTTTTCGTGTTTGGAAATTGCACCCCCACGTTGCAGCCCTCTATTTGATGTTTCGCGAATATATCAGAAAGGCTAACGTGGAGAACAGAAATTCTGAATCCAGAAATACTCCTCGTGAATTTGTACATGAAATAGTATATTGAAACAACAAAAATGCAGATTTCCAAAAAAATTTTTACAAGTTTGGCATAATTGCTTCGCCATTGTCTTCTCCATCACTGTCAGTATCGGAACTGTCGCCCAGGGCCTCCAGATCGTCGACAACAAAGGAATCGCCAATAATCTTCTCTTCTTCGTCCTTCTCCATGGACAAGTCGACCAAAGGCTTCCGCCAAATTACTCTCATCCTTCTCAGAAGCCATTTTCCCCCTAACTTGTAATATAAGCTGGCGAAAAATGAGAGGGTGACCAATTCAAACAGTAGGAAGGCCCCTGGGAACTTCGACCTCTATTTATACTCTTCAATAGACATCATACTACCTCCAAATATCTTCAAAATGGCCTGATGAAGGTGTTGAAAACAGATTATGGATGCATCATGCATGAGTCATCTCTCAGTCGTTCGGGTTTGGGACTATGAATCATGACTGTCTTCAAAAAATGAATCAATTACAGCTTACGTTAAGTGCAGTTTGGGGAGAGAGGGGAAGTTGTTGGATGTCACTGTCGATAAATGGCATAGATTTTGAAAGTATTAGAAATTGGCCGAGCAAATTGTTGGGGCTGATAACTGAAACAGAAAATGAAGTCGAGTTTCACTAAAAAAAAAAAAACATTGTAATGACGTCTACTAGATCCACAAGATTCATTTTGTCCTGCGTAAATAATACTTGATTTTTCAGAGCGTCAGTTTGGCGATTCAATTCCTCGCATTCGATAGAACGAAGAAACTCTAGTTTGTCTTGATCTCAAGAACATTCTAGGTCGTTATCATACGCCACCTTCACTCGACTCGAATTTTCCAGAGGGAGAATAATGAAGTGTCAAGTCGGTGCTTGAAAGGCACTACTCAGAGAGTGGGAATGGTTGACAGTTTAAATTCATGGCAGGCTTGAGCAACCTGAAGCTCGTGAGCCATATGCGGTCGATAAGGGGTGCTTGTACGGCCCGTGGAGAGGAAAATAAAACTTGAGCAAAACACCTTTCTATGATGAATCACAACCTACGGGAAGCGAAATACAACCAAGGTCGACAGTCACATAATTGATTGGAAAAAGAATTTATTCAACGAGATTTCTGCGTTTGAGTGACAGTACTCCAAGTAGTATTGTCTGGTAGAAAATTTGTGACCTTTAACTCAAATGCAGCATAAAGGTACTCGTCAGTCAGATTCCTATGCGATGTTTTGAATGCTGTAATCATCGAGAAAGTGTGCTCACATAGAGAAGTGGAACTGCCTTCCTGCACTCCTGGATGTGGATAAGGCATAGGTTTCGAGTAAGTATAGGCCATAGCGTGGTTCTGCATTTGCTCATAGTCTATCTTCTTCTTCATGACGCAGACACTTAGAAAAGCTTCTTGATTGATTATCTTCTTCTTTGCTTCGAATACCACCGCTCTCTTCTCAGCAATAAGGTCTGTCGGTGGTGAACGGGTTAATACGCAAAGAGCCTCTAAAGCGGAGCTCTTTGTTGAATATTGAACATCTCTCTCCTTCTGTAAGGTATTCATGTTGAGTCAGCTTTTACTCGAGCTCGCATATAGGAAGATTGCCAGGGTGGTGCTCATCATGATCTTCCGTCTCACTTCACTTGGCCCTCTCACACAAGTCTTTTACCGATGAAGGACCTATGATCAACGGAAAATCGACGATGTTGACATCAGTGAGTAGGATGAACAAGATGGTACTCATCATGATCCTTTTCCTTGCGTCCCTTAGCCCTACCAGGTTCCTCATCTGAACCCTTCGGTACACGTCTACCCTACCCGGCTTCCTTTTACGCCGAGCGGTGCTCATCATGATCGTTCTTCTTGCTTCTCTTGGCCTTCCCAGGTTCCTCATCAGGTGGCTTAGGTATGCATCTATCATTCCTGCCTTTTTCGCTGTCCAAGAAATGGTGCCTGAAGCTTAGCGTTAAATCAAACCAGATGCCAAGGTACTTCATCACATTTTTGGTCTTGATTTCCACTCATTCCAGGCAAAAGGTGGGTGGACTGAACTTTCGAAGGGTCGTGAATAATATGGTCTCTCTTCTACTTGCTCCAAGGTCTAGTCCAGCTGACTCCATCCAACGCGTTACTTCCTCTGGGGCCCGGTTTGCCTGCTGTGCACCGCTACAATTGTCTCACCAGGGCATCCCACCAGTGTCTCATCTGCATGTTGAATAAGCTCAACACCCGGTCGCAGCTTCATCTTTTAAATACCATTGAATGCAACTCACTACAGGAGTGGCCATAGGACCACTTCTCCGTGAGGGAATCCAATATTCTCTCTCACAGAATTGAGTTGAACGCATTCCTCATGTCCAGGCTGAGGGCTGCGCAAAACTGACCTCTTGCTATTTCTAACATGGTTATCTTATTCAGCCCAATTCCAGCATCTGAGCATGTACAGCGTACAATCTGAAGACCGTCCTAACTACTAGAGATTATAAAGTTTATTGAACTTCAAGAGTGCAAACCATGAATAGACGTTGGATGGTACAACGCTGAAGCGTAAATAAGAATTTGTGAACGTATATTTTCGTTTACCGGTTGCTATCTCATAAATACCTGACGGGAGCTACTTTTTGAAGAGATAATCATTGACAGTTTTCAGATGTTCAGCCTATTGGAAGTGTAGTCTAAATGATGGAGTAAGAAAATTTGTTACAAATAATTTTTATAGTGTATAAGTTTTCTGCAGAAGTCTTCATTTCCGTGTTACAGGCAAAAAACATGGAAATTTTTGAAAATTGAGCACTTCTCGCGAACTTTTGAGGCCGAAAAATAGGTCTAGAATGATGTTCGAATATGGTATCTTGTGTAGAATTTCACGAGGAACAATTTTGTATCGGAAAATTTTCTTCTATCGCTTCAACTTTTCGATATTGTGTTGACAAAAAACCAAATCTGGGGGGCGAAAATTTTGCACAAGGTTTAGAGGGTGGGATTTTTGATATGTTGTTCCCAGCACCTGACTCTACAATTTTCATCAATCACTGCTTCTCCCTCCCAAAATGTAAACTTTGGTATTTTTTTTTTTTACTTTATCGCCTATACTATCACAAACGGTTTAATGTTTGAAATCCCTTCCGAGTCCATAAGTTTGCACAAATCATATGATGAAGAAAACACGAATTTCTTGAAAAATTTTATATTATACAATACAAAAATACAGTACACATTAACGTATATGGAATGCCAATGAAATTCAAGTTGATCGTTATCTGCGTTTTCATTACCAAGTTGCCAATAAATATTTTTCAAACAAAATTTTTTCGTATGAGGTGAAAAAAAGTAATGTTATATTAATAAATACAAAAATATTATAGTATAAATACAAAAAAAGACTTAAGTACAAGAACAATTAACGCGTACAAGAGGTAACTCTTATCTACGTACAGTTACTTAATACGAGTAAAGTTTTACATGTTTTAAAATTTGACTAGTCGACAATTTAATGAAGAAAAAGAATTATCAAGAAATAGTATAAATTGAGACATTTTGCTGAACTTGATCGACCTTTGCTATGATTTTCTTCGGAACAAATGAGGGAAACAATGGCAACTTGAAAAATAAATTTCGCGGATCTGCAAAATCGAGTACATGAAAAGCTATTAAATCGTATTATATTATTTTGATCAACGCTAATAATGAGACAAAAAGTACATCGAAAGTTATACTTAATTCGAAATAAAAAAATTATTCTAGCACAGTAATTATATACAAGTTTATGAAATAATGAATTCGATGCGAATACTCAATTTTTCGTACGTATTCGTCGCCCCCAATCAAGAGGGTGTTAAAACATAGTGAGATCTCTTAAATAATAAGATAACGTTCATTGGCCCCCATTGAAATAAAAAAAAAAACTACAAAGGGTGCGCGCGAGCTGTTTTCTTTTCGTTTCGCGAAAAACCGTACATAAATTTTGGCAGTGTTCCTTCGCCCGCGAAACAAAAACACACTCGAAGACACTACAAAAATTCATTAAGTTATCACAGAACAGAATAATGTTTTTTTTTTCAATGCTTCGGCGACACACGTTAAGATGATAATTTTGACAAGGGCATTCCTATAACAGAAATGAATACTTCTTTATTTCATCCATTGACTGATATTCCCAGCTCTTGTAGAACACAATAAGTGCAATGGATTACCAAAAAGAGTAAAACAAAAATCCGCCAACGAATGCAACACACAAAAAAAATTAACATTACAAGTCTTATAAAGATAAAGTGACATCTTAAAAAATAAGTAATCGTATTAATTAATAAATATAAGTCACATTAAATGCACCATTTGGGGGGGTTCATTTAGCTAAACATTTTCTTCTTTCGTTTTTTAATTGACCAAAAAAAGCGGTAAATTTGATTCTCGAAGTCGATCGGGGAAACAAAGAAAAAACTAAAAAAACCACAATAATCATTAAACGAACCCAAAAAAAGTTTTGAAATCAGTTCTGGCAGGCATCATTAGCCGCGTTACACGATATCGTAATAAATTCAATTGTACAAAAAGGGTACGACTTAACAAAAAAGAAAAAAAAAACACAATAAATAATTTAATAATAAATGAAAAATGGCAACATAGTGAATAAGAAGTATCGAAATTAAACATAATTATTGGACGTAAAACTATAGCGGCTGTAAATGACATTCAAAATCACCGCGCGTCGTTCTCTACAAAAATTATATTAAAAGTGTCTGAGGAGTGAAGAAAAAGAGGATCACAAAAAAGTTGTTTTTTTTTTATATTCTACCGAAGAACAAAAGTAAAAAGCTTAAAGATAATACAATTACAAAGTAAGAAATGGAGAAGAAATTAACAGTCGATCCATACAAGGTTTCTGATTACAACAAAGGATGACGAAAAAAGGAAAATAAAAAACTCTACAACTATCATCTTCTTCCAAACTTCTGGTGGTATTTCATAAATCGATATCATTATATCACGAAGAACGAGAGAAGTATATGGGTACAATAACTTATCGTAAAGTACATTACAAAATAATCTTAAATATATCAATTATAAAAAAGAGAACGTCGATCGGGTTCGAATACCCGGTTACAAAAAGACAGAGGGGGAAAAAAAACAAAAAAAACGTTACATCACTTTTACAAAAAAATATCATTATTTTTAAATATCGACGATGGTAACTTGAGCTGAACGACTAAAAAGACACGAAAAAAAAAATTTACAATGAAGAGACATAGATCGAGTTTTTTTTTTCTAAATCTACTATCAACACCATGATTCAGATGTAGGATTGTGATATGTATCACTGTCTTCATCGCTAGCATCTTCTCCGTACATGTCGGCCAGCTTTCTAAATCGAGGACCAAAATTGGATAAATAGTCAAAGTTGAGATCACCTTCATCAGTGCCTGAAACGAAGTAATGCAAAATTAAAATTGTAGATCGTGGAACGTTCGTCACTTAATTAAATTTGAATAAAAATTGCACAAAACGTTGCGGCGCTTCATATTCTTCCTCATCCTGCAGGCTTGAGAATTAAACCCATCCCGAGAATGGAGAAAGGATTCGGGGTGCATTCACGATTGTTCAAAGTCCATCACCTCGACATTCGTTCAAACTCACCTGAGGCTAGCGACGATAACGACCCGGAGGTATTTCCGTCGCCTTCATACGCGTAATGCCTGACATCGTCAAACGGTAACGTTTCTGGATCATTATCCACAGAGTGCTTCTTCCCGTCAAGAAAACCACATATATCTGGCACTTCATCCATTTCTGCAAAACAGATTGAACAGTAAGTTAGGTGTCGCCGTTTATAAATTTACAAAAGAGCTAAACCAATCAAGCACGAGAAAAGTGTTTCGAACTCTCGCACACATATGAAAATCAATTTCCTCCCCCTCTATTCTTTGCGATTTCATTCTTTCTAAGTCATTGTAGTCCCATAAACTTCAGTATACTTACCATTCAATGGTATAATCGGGCACTTGACCGGCCCATTATCGTCATCCTGCATACGCAGGAAACGCATATCGTAAGCAGTGTCACCTTCGCCGCCTCCCTCGTCCTCGTAGTTGATAATGTTCTCTCGAATGTCATCCGTATCTTTATACATGTCCTCCACCTTTCTCCGGTGTACCGCCACAGCCATCAATAATACTACAAAGTAAAAAGTCAAACATAATAAATTCGCTCCAGCATCCCTCACCGAAGTTCCATCAACTCAACTTACTCGTCATAACAGCCAAACAAATAAGAATAGCGATAATGAAAGACCAGTCGAAGCCAAAGGTAATTCCAGCCGGTGTTATCGCCGAGCAGCTCGAATCCGCTTCGTGGGCTAGGCTGGGCATGCCCAAACTGTACATGTATCCGTTCACAGTGAAGTTACTCACACAACCCGAAAACGAACGCATCGGCTCCGTAGTTGGTTTGTGCGTCCATCTGCGGTGCAAGGCAACCTGACTCAGATCCATGTAGGTACCGCCGACTTGCAAGGGTCCGTTCACGTTCAACAAATAATTCACTCCGACCGTAGGCACAACGTTCATACACGGCTGCAGCGCGCAGTTATCAACTTTCAGCTCGATATTCTGCAAAAATGAGGGTTCAGTATTTTGTCTTGGATCATACACACGAACCATATAGAGAACGGAGTACTTACGTCTTTTTTCAGAATTATCTCCACTTTATGGAACTCGTCGTCGACGATAGAACCGTGGAAATGCTCCACTTTCGCCGTACCCGTACCGTAATCAACGAGCAACACCAGTCGACCTTTCCTCAGTTCCAATGCGATGAAATCTACGGGAGAATAGGGGAAGAAAGATTTTAATGAAGTTCAAATACATGCTTTGTATTAGAGATAGAAATTGTGACCGAGTTTTCATACAGCACAATTAAGCCAAAATCCAGCAAGAATGTTGTGAAGTACCAAAAACTAGAGTATTTCAGCTTCAACTTTGATTTCAAAATCACAACCTTAAAAGCCTTTAGCTTCCGTCTTTTGGCAAAATTTAGCTGACTATCGGAGGTTTCTCAGCAAATCATTGTAATGCAAAGATATGAATTTGAGAACCGATCAGGAGAATTAGGGCTTTCAGAGATAACCAAAGATACCAATTCTCCAGATTGTAATGCAAAGATGAAATTAGTTTGAAAGCGATCAGGAGAATTAGGGCTTTTGAAGAGGGAGCAAAGATACCAATTCTCCAGATTGTAACGCGAAGATGAAATTAGTTTCAAAAGCAAGTCTGGGAATCCGGTGATTTCTGGCTCCGGCTCCAGCTCCTGGCTCCACAAAAATTGAAGAGCGGAGCGGAGCCAGGAGGCTGGACCTTTGGAGCGAAGCCGGAACTGAAGCTCTCGATCTTGAGAGCGGAGCCAGAAGAAAAAAGAGCAGGCTCCGAGTCAGCTCCGGCTCCAGTTTCTCGAAGAGCGGAGCCGGAGCTAGCTGAAGCTCTTGATCTTCTGATCGGAGCCTCAAGGAGAAAAAGAAAACAAGCAGAGCTAATGTTATTAATTATTTCGAGTCTCGAGTCGGGTTGTTTTTACTTCAAGCTTTATTGCTTCAAGCCTTAGGGCTTTGGATTTTGAAATTTGTCGAATTTTTTTTTTTTTTTTTTTTTTTTGTAATTTTGACTGGAGAGCAGCTCCTGAGCTCCTTGAAAAGAAAAGAGCGGAGCAGCTCCCAAAGAGCTGAGGAGCTGACCAAAAGAGCGGAGTTTTCGCCTCTTTCCAAGATCAAATTATGGCTCCAGCTCCTAGCTCCGGCTCCCCAGGCTTGTTCAAAAGCGATCAAGAGAATCAGGGTTCTTAAAAAGGGATCAAAGATAGCAATTTTCCAGATTGTAAGGCAAAGATGAAATTAGTTTGAAAAGCGATCACGAGAATAATTAGAAAAGGGATCAAAGATTCTGATTCTCCAGATTTAAGCGATCAGGAGAATGGAGGTTTTTGAAGAGGATCAAAGAAACTGATCAGTGTTGCCAGATGATAGTTCCAAAAATTCGTACCCGCCATTTTTTTTTTTACCTAAAATCAGATTTCTACGGACTTTGAAATATCCATTAATGACAATCAGGAGAAAGGTATCTCTCATATAAATAACTGAGGTACTTTCCCCTTGGTCGACTAAATATTACGGAAGTATCAGTCTATAACGATCAGGAGAAAAGTATCTCTTGTACTGTTGTCCAAGGTACCTTTCCCTTGATCGCAAGAAATCCGCATTGTACGTAAAATCCAAACCAGTATCTTTTTTGGAAACCAAAACTCTGTGGAACTGGCATCCTAGATACTGATTCTCCAGATTATGAGGCAAAGATGAAATTAGTTTGAAAAACGATCAGGAGAATTAGGGTTTTTGAGAAGGGATCAAAGATACCAATTCTTCAGATTGTAAGGCAAAGATAAAATGAGTTTGAAAAGCGAAGAGGAGAATTGGGGTTTTTGAGAAGGGATCCAAGATATCCAGATTGTAAGGAAAAGATTGAATAAGTTTGCAAAGCGAATAGGAGAATCAGGGTTTTTGAGAAGGGATCAAAGATACGAATTCTCCAGATTGTAAGGAAAAGATTGAATAAGTTTGCAAAGCGAACAGGAGAATTAGGGTTTTTGAGAAGGGATCTAAGATATCAATTCTCCAGATTGCAAGGCAAAGATGAAACAAATTTGAAAAGCGATCAGGAGAATCAGGGTTTTTTGAGAAGGGATCCAAAATACCATTTCTCCAAATTGTAAGGCAAAGATGAAATCAGTTTGAAAAGCAATCGGAAGAATTAGGGTTTTTACATAGGGTTCAAAGATACTGATTCTCCAAATTGTAAGGCACGATAATTAGTTTGAAAAACGATCAGGAGAATTAGGGCTTTCAAAAAGAGATCAAAGATACCAATTCTCCAGACAGGGTTTTTCTTTAGCGATCAGGAAAATGGGGGCTTTGTTCTCCAAATCGTGTTTTCTAACGGCAAGCTGCTCGCAGTTTTGTTTGATACTAACCTTGCACATCTAGAGACGAAGGGTAAGTGGTATCCGGCCCGGCATAGAAGATGAGCGCGTCCGATACAGCCGAACGCACCCATAACACTATGTGAATTTCTTCGCACACGTCGAAGGTCGGATACAGAGCCCAACCAGTGCCGCTAAATCCTATGGACGTTTGCTCGCAGTAGGGTCCATCGAAGCCAGGCTCGCAGGCACATCTGTAATTTTCGATTACCGCGATTAGCACACAGTAAGAAGATGACCCAAACTCTGATTAAAGGTTTCTTACCTTCCATCAGACGTCGGGACACCTCCATTCAAACAGGAGACTTCGCGTTTACGACATTCGCATTTCGGCTGCACGTAAGCTCTGATACCGATGAACGAGGTCGTATTGGTGTAGACGGTCGCTGGTTCATTATTCTTCGCTAGTTCATTCCAGCAGGACGATTCGCAGTTCTTTTTCTCTTGAAGACATTCGTCCACGTTCACCATGTACATTTTCAGATTGAGGGCGTTCTCGAACTGTGAAAAGACAGAGTGACAAACTATGAGTACGAGAAATAGATACCAACCTCAACCTAAGGCTGCTCCTCGAACTTCCTGCAGCCAATTTTCATCACGTCCATGAAAGGCGTACGAAGGAGTTGGACAGAAAGTTTGTTTGTTTGTTCTGGAGGGGGTGTCGGAGCAAGACTGTATGGTATCTTAAGGCCAATTCAGCGCCGGATTAAGAACATTGGCGCCCCAAGCACTGTAGGATATGGCACGCCTTTAGCAGGCAATATTCAAAAATGACCAATTTTTCTATAGCCTACATGATTTTTGCTCAAAATTTGCCGCTCCAAGCACGTGCTTGTTGTGCTTGTGCCTTAATACGGTCTGGACCAATTTCTCAACTCGCAAACTCATTTCCATCACTCATGCAGAATGAAGAATTTCTGATTAAGGTATAGAGCCAGATTCGGGTGCGGATTCACAACCCAGGCTCAAATTATGCAGTTCTGTGCCTCCAGATATGCGTACCTCGCTTTGGTGTTTGACGATAGCTGAATTAATCCGCTCGGGTGAGTAGTACGGAGACCCATGGGACGAGAATCGCACGTCCAGAAACTGAGTGGAGTTCGGATGGATGGGCGAATGCAGAACCGTGAACACGTCGATGTTTTCTATGCTGTTGTTCAGAGCGATCGCCAATTGTTGTTTCAAAATATCCGCCTTATTATCTTCACCATCCTATAAAATTTCAAAGGTCACATAATTACATACATCTTCCTCCCTCATCCTTCTACCGCAAGTAACTTGTCTACTCACGTTTTTGTTAATGAATTCTTCTGCAGTAACACCCTCGAATCGAATTGAACCCGACTTGTCAACCGCTTCTTCGGGTATAACCTTGATCGTCACGTTGACAGTCGCTTTCACCTCGTGACTATCAAACAAGTGGTTGGAAGAAGTTTCTTGAACCTGAAATGCAGAACACAATTCTATATTTGTTCCACCAAAGCATATCGATCATGAAGTCCAGGAAAACTCACAGTGAATCGAAGGTTGTACGTGCCGGCCAAAGATCCGCTGCTACCAGCATTCAGATGGTTTGTCAAGGTAAGCATACCGGTCTTCGAGTCCAGGTGGAACGGATGATGCTGACTCATGTCAAAATAGAAATTCTTATCCGGCAAATCCCAATCGTCCGGATCATTCACATATACGCGCCCGATCTGCGTGTCTATCTCGTATTTCTCGAGCAGGTACACGAATATGGAGCTCGAACCCTCCTTCATGGGGTTGTCGTTCTCGTCGCCGATTATCACAGTCAAATAGCTTGTACCGGTCATCTGCGGAGCCCCGCTGTCCGAGATGGCAATCGGTATACGATACTCTTTCTGCTCTTCTCGGTCAAACGTGACGAGCGCGTTCAACGATGAACCTATTCCGCAAATATCACATTAGCCAACGAAGCACTAAAAAAATTCATTTGATAAAGAATGCTTACCTTCGATTCGGAATTTCGTACGAATATCTTCGCTAGCTCCGAATGCGATCTGGAAAATGAACGGTTTCCCATTGATCGGCGTATCGTAGTCGTCCGCTTCTAACATGGTAATATTTCCCGGACCTTGATTCTCCCTCCATACAACAGGGTGGTTCTATACGACAAACAAAACGATATGAAAGTCTACCAAGTAATTTAGAGCACACGCTGCCAGCATACGAGCTCTTACCATTCGTAGAAAAGGAGCGTTATCATTGATATCCGTTAACGTGATCCACACTTCAGTAACCGTGCTCATTTTTCCTTCGTTACTCATCTTTCCTTCGTCCTCTGCCGAAATGAGCACTTGCCATAATTCAGAACCATTAGGGTAATCTCGATCCAAAGGCTGAAAATGTCACGTAAGCATTTCATCAGTTGAAAGAACTCAACCAACACTCGTTTTCATTTCGAATACCTACTTTGATCATCGTCAAGCAACCGGTTTCGTCGATTCTCAAAAATTTCTGTTGATTCAACTTCACGATACTGTATTTGATATTTTGAGGTTTACTCATGTCGCCTATGTCCGGATCATATGCTTTTACCTGCAGTACAAAATCCAGTTTACAAACTCGCTCAAATAGGCACATTTTCTAAAGAATTCGCACACTATACCTTTGTCAGGCAATCATCAGTCATCAGTTCTTCTTGGATCGTGATATTCCTTTCGAATGGCAAAAATATCGGCGAGTTATCGTTAACGTTCGTCACAACAATCGCGACTTCGCACACATCGTGATACAGACCGTCGTCCGCTTTGACTCTCAGCAAGTACTGAAAACATTAACACACAAGTCCATTATTACTCCGCTTCGTCTCGTTTCGTGCACCCACACGTACGAAAAATTACTCACCTCGGTGGTCTTTTCGTAATCTAATTCACTTTTAACCTTAATTCTACCCGTCTCCGGCTCGATAGTAAAAGGTATAGCGTCATCACGACCGTCCGACAGAATGCTATAGGTAATGACCGAAGCTAAAGTAAAAAGAAATGAAAACAATGAGTCATCCAGAGAAATTCCAACGGTTCTGCAGTAATAGCACGACGCGTACCGGAATCGCGATCCGTGGCTTGTACTTCGATCACGGGTGCGTTCGAGTCCGCATTTTCTGGAATGTCGGCGTCGTATTTGGTCTGTTTGAATTTGGGCGGATTGTCGTTACGATCACCGATATCGATTTTGAAGACTTGAGTAGCTGTAGAAGCATGGAGAAAAGAGTGTTATTATCTCTGGAAAATCACGTGATTTCCTGGAGTACTTGAAAAGGACTCTGACGTACCGATATTTGGGAGTCCGTCGTATGCGGATGGTGCTCCATCCCTGGCCACCACTTTTATGTTGTATACTTCAACTGCTTCACGATCGAAGGTCACTTTGGTGGTGATATTACCGGTTTCTGGATCGATGTCAAATTTGTCGGTGTTATCTTCTAACGAGTACGTAATCTGCAAAAAATCAACGGTCATGAAATACAAACGAACTTTTCAAAGAAATAATTGAAGGCTTTTTGAAAATTGAGACACTGTCTTCTGCCCGACGAAACATTTGAACGCACGTTCAGAGACAGGCTAGTCATTTTATTACTGGTGTGGGAGAAAAGATATGAACAATGTTTAGCAACAATATTTTTCATTCTATATTCAAAAGATCTTCGTCTACAAAAGTCTGGAACCCATCTCACTATTCTTTACTGCTTCGAAGTTCTTTAAATATATAGAACAATGAAACCCATATTTCCTTTCTTTTAAAGCAAATCCAAAAAGCCCACATCATCATATCTTGAGAACATCTTATTGTATTGAAAACAAATGATAATTAGCCAGAATATGAAAATGTAGCATGAGTTTTCCCTAATCACATAAACTATCAAAGAAACAGAATGATTCAATATTCTTCAAACAAGTAACTTGCTATTCGTTGAAACCACGATGATAATGATTCTATCAGAACATCATGTTCCATAAGATCAAATAATAACACAACGCAACAAATTCAAACTTTTTGAAAATTTTGTAATCGCGTGAAATATTCTCGTTTATTTGCAGCGCGTTGTTGCGGAACGTAACGTTCCTTCTTGATAGTCGATAATTCAGCTATCGAGAAGGTGTGTTATGTTCCACAACAATGCGCGACAAATAAACGAATAGATTATGAAAAATTGGGACGTCCTATCAAAAAACGGAGACCAGCATTGAATTCGGCGTTGAAAATTCATTAAAACTTGTATAATTTCGGCTCAGCAATTTTTAGGCTGTTGGGTTGTGTAATCATTTGATGATGATAATAACACTATCAGAACACAAGGTTGCGCGAGGACGCAAATTATCAATTTGACAAATACTGAATCTTTCTCTACTTCCCTTCGGACGTCTTTCAAATACCTACAAAAAATGAACCCTCGCCTAATTTCAAATACCTACACCTTGCTGTATAAATGATTACAACAATCCTAGATAACATTAACTCCGTTAGCAGGATCTAAACATCATCGACCTAACTTGAAAACTAAATCCCTGGAATTCAAACATTTCCAACTTCCTCACCTTTTTGAACGACGGTGTCACGTCTAAGTCGACCGCGCTGACTTGCATCACAGGAGCACCCGGTGGTTCGTTCTCCAAAACTAAGCCCGAATTAATTTCTTTGGAAAACATCGGAAATTTGTCATTAACATCCTCCAATTGTATGGTGAACGAATGCTCGGCTCCTAAATTATATTTATTCTACAAAGGGCAAAACGAAAATGATATTGTGAGAACATAATTCAATAAATTTATCCAAATTATAAAATATTAATAATTATGGACTTACTTCGACTCGCACGGTTAGAAGGTAATCGGGTAATTCTTCGTAATCCAGTTGCACACCTCCGCTGAGACGAATAGTCGCCCTATTCCCAGTTGATAATAATCGGAATGTGTCTTTCTTGTTGGTTTGTTCTGATTTTCCGGTGATCAAACGGAAACGTAACGCTTTCTCTTCGGTATTTGATCTGCAAATCAAGAAAAGAGGACAGATGAGACGTTGAAAAATTGCCTATTGAGTGCAGTGGAAACAAAGGAGGGAAGGGAAAGATAACATAGACCGGAGTAAGAGAAGAATTGTAAGTTTGAAATCAACTCAGAGTCTGTGATGAGCGTGGCTTGAGAGACATCATGTTCCAGGATCCCAGAGAATAAATGTGCAAATACCATCGATAATTGGCTCTATCCTTGTGCTATCAATAACAGAAACGCTATTTCCAACTATTGGTGAAGGTGTTACCATACATTTTCATCAAGGAGTCGCCTTAACTGGATAGAAAGAAAGTTCATCCTTTGTTATCAAAATGATAACTGACTCGTTGGAAGATACAACTTTAGCGCTCAAGTTTTTGCTCTGGGCAGTGCTTTAAACTATCAATATCTTTAGCGAATTTGCCCAATAGGTTTGCATCAGAGCTAAGGATGGGCGACAGTCGATAGTCCCAATAGTTTTTCCTAAGCATCGATTGTTTGGATAAAAAACATCCATCAGGAGAAAAGTATGCGCGCTACTTGCGGGATAGATACTTTTCTCCTGATGTTTTTCTTTTTTTTTTTTTTTTTTTTAGAAAATCCTGTCAAGGAATGTATTCTAGAGTTACCAGATGATGGACGCGACTAAGAACCAATATCATAAAAACGTGGTCCCACACCCAAAAAGCACATATGTGACCAAAAGTGAACGGTGAATGGTCCACTATTTCACATTCTAGTTCCTTTCACTTTCTTTCAAATGTGTTATCACTTATCAGTAAATTCCTACCAATTTTGTAATTTTGATAAGAAAAAGAAAAATTTTCAAACTATTGATAATACAATACTCGTATGAGATAGTTTGGCTCTGCCCCCACTTTATTGATACAAATTACATATAGGTATAGGTCGACGTTTCGGTTGACCAGCAACCTTCTTCCAGGACCATAAAATCAAACTTTTTTCTTTGATTTTCTGACTTTTCTAAATTTTGTGTTCAGTGTTTTACAATAAACAGTGATTCTACAGCTTGTTATCCGTCGATTGAACCATAAAGTTACGTGCCTCTGTACATCTCGTTCCTCCTCATTCAATGGCTCGTATTTTCGAGGACTACATAGAAGATATCAGTACAAGTCTACTTTAGTATAATTCAAGCTGATGAGTTTTTTCAGAATTATTTTTGATTTTATTTATATTTTATTTAATTTTTTTATTGTATTTTTTCTCTTTTTTTTTTTCAAGAGAGAGGATGGTACTCACAAATTTCTCAATGACCTCCCATACATTTATTTTTATTTTCAATTTAATTCGATTTTATTTATATTATGTTTTTTTTATTTATATATATTTTTTTTATTTTCTTTTATTATTTCTTTTTCTGACCAAAATTGTTTTATTCTATTTTATTTTCAATTTTATTTTATTTTCATTTATTTTCATTTTTTTTACTATTTCTTTTGTTTTTACCAAAATTTTATTTATATTTAATTTTATTTTTTTATTGTATTTTTTTTTTTTTTTTTTTTTTTTTTTTGAGAGAGAGGATGGTATTTGCAAATCTCTTAATGACCTCCCATACATTTATTTGTATCTTCAATGCAATTTGATTTGATTTATATTTTTTTTCATTTAATTTTTCTTATTCAATTTCCTTCTATTATTTCTTTTTCTGACCAAAATTATTTTATTTTCATTCTATTTTATTATATTATATTTAATTTTGATTTTTTTTCTTACTATTTTTTTCCCCAAAAATTTTACTGAACTGTTTTATTTTATTTTATTTTCATTTTTTTTTATTTTTTTTACCATTTCTTTTGTTTTTACCAAAATTTTATTTATATTTTATTTTATTTTTTTATTGTATTTTTTTTTTTTTTTTTTTTTTTTTTGAGAGAGGATGGTATTTGCAAATCTCTTAATGACCTCCCATACATTTATTTGTATCTTCAATGTAATTTGATTTGATTTATATTTTTTTTCATTTAATTTTTCTTATTTAATTTCCTTCTATTATTTCTTTTTCTGACAAAAATCATTTTATTTTATTTCATTTTATTTTAAATTTTATTTTCATTCCATTTTATTCTATTTCATTTTTATTTTTGATTTTAGTTATATTTTTTTTTATTTCATTTATTTCATTTTATTTTCTTTTATTATTTCTTTTTCTGACAAAAATCATTCTATTTTATTTTATTTTATTTTTAATTTTATTTTCATTCCATTTTATTTTATTTTATTTTTATTTTTATTTTTTTTATTTTTTTTTACTATATCTTTTTTTTTTAACCAAAATTCTTCCAAGTCCCAAGGTCACAACCGGACGCCCGCTCAATTTTCAAGAATTGGGGGTAGAGAAAAGACATGAAACATGTCAAAATAAGCCAAATTTTTTAGCGGGGAACCAGCTATCCATTTTGTTAAGGGGATTACATCCTCAGAAAACGTCCGCGTCCGGGAGCTTCCGTGAACTACACTACACAACAAAAAAAAAAATTGAAAACCACATGAACGAAATTATACAATTCTAAAAGTATTTTCGACGCTGATCACGATGCCGTTGTCCGTTTTTCAAGTTTTGGCCCGGTTTTTGAGAAATGATCAAATCAAATTCCCGCGCTTTGTTGCGACGCGCAGTGTATGTTCCCGTTCTCGCAAAATTCGATAGCTGGGTAAAATACGCCGCGCGTCGCAACAAAGCGCGGGAATTTGATTTGATCATTTCTCAAAAACCGGGCCAAAACTTGAAAAACGGACAACGGCATTGTGATCAGCGTCGAAAATACTTTTAGAATTGTATAATTTCGTTCATGTGGTTTTCAATTTTTTTTTTGTTGTTGTGTAGTGCTATCAATGACCTTGACCTACTTCAGGGACTTGTACAAATTTTAACTTCCAGCCGGGATGCTTTATGACGTCATCAATGACCTTGACCTTGACCTACTTTAGGGGCTTGGAAAAATTTTAATTTCCCAGCCTTCATTATATCAGGCCTAGCATGCAGTAAACAGTTTCAAAAATCCGTACTCTTTTTTTGTAAGACCTGAAAACAGATTCCTACAGACTTTGATTGATTAAGAGGAAAGTATCTTTTATAAAGGTGGCTAAGGTACTTTTCCCTTGATTAACTCAATATTACTGATATACCTAAGCCTATACCAAGCAGGAGAAAAGTATCTCTTGTACCAGTGTCTAAGGTACCTTTCCCTTGATCGCAAGAAATCCGCATTATACGTAAAATCTACAGAAAGAGAAGAGCCCGTATCTTTTTTGTGGACCAAAAACCTGTAGATCTGGCATCCTAGGTCTCAGGAGAATAACCTGGGCAATTTTTGTTCCTTAAGGGTGGTGCATTGAATCTTTGAGAAGCGGGGCCAGAATTTTCGTTCCTTAGGAGCAGTGCATTGACCAATTATACTCTTTTTTTTCATCTTACACTTTTACAGCCGTAATTAAAAGTGAATTTACAAGTACAAGTTTGTGAGGTGCATTTTGTGCACCGCAAGACGCATCTACCCGATTCTGCATCAGGGTTGATTTTTTTTTTTTTGAAAAAGACAAGAACAAAACCGATGTGACGAAACAACGATCTGTGCAAGAAGTGAGAATGATCACAAAAATATGTGCTTTGCGCTGACTAGTTGACATATCCATGTCCTAACTTTTTAACCCAACCTAACATATTAAAATCGTTGGCCTAGGGCGGCAAATTAGGTGAAGACTGCCTTGAAATTACGATATTTGTTAGAAATCATCAATCAATGGAGACACGTGAAAAAGGATCAGAGCTAGACACTTGATAATCCTCACACAAGAATGTAAACATCAATCAAACTTACTCAGCGACGAAGGTTGCTATGTCGGTCGAGTACTCAGTAAAATTCTCGAGCAGATGAATCGTGTTCGGCGGTACAGAGGTGAAATACGGCGGTTTCTTGTTCGATTCGACCACAGTTATGAAAATGTTCACAAAAGCGCTTTTCGGATCCGCAGGATTTTTATCGGACGCCGAAGCTGTAAATCTGAACTCGTAACCAGGTAACTTCTACAATTCAAGAACAACATTATAGACTCTCTTCCATCAGCGTCATCATTTTCAAATCCTTCATCACTTACTTCTGTAATGGGGCGATCCAATTTCAAGATGCCGGTCTTCTTATCAACCTTAAAATATTGATGAGTGAAATTTTCGCTCAGATCGTACTCGATCAGTCGATTGTCACCGTCGTCGATATCCGTAGCCGAAATACGCATTACTTCGCTACCGGGTTTCATATCTTGCGGAATTGATTCTCGGTACTCCTGCAAATCAACGGAAAGAGGGGGATGAGATACAAAAATAGGATGATATACGTTGATCATGCTATGATAAAACATTCAATATGGTATATACGAATACAATATTTGGCAATACTATCGAAAATATCATTCAAGCAACGCGGATGATGGGAAAGCTGACTAATTGTGACCAGGGAATCTTTATCGGAACTGGATACGGTGCATTCCTGGCGGGAGATCATTTGAATGAGCGTTCATAAACTGTTCACTTTGAAAACCATCTCACCTCATCTCGATGACACCCGACATGTGTCTTCTCAGCCATGTGTTCCACATTCATTTTGGGGTAGGGACTGATCTGATGGATGGCATGAAATTAGTTCCAGCTAGATTGGGATAAATATTCTTAGAAAGGGGATGAGGTCTCTCGCGTACACATCCTTCCTGTATTTGATACTGCTATTGCACTCGTACATGGGATTGTTGAACTTGTAAGGCCTGCAACGACTCTAAATGAGATGAAAACCCGAAGTCGTGCAATCCCACCGCACGAAAATTCCACTCTCATTCAGATCGACGATCGATATTCTCAACTGCCAATCTCGCTTAAGACGATTACTTATACAACGCATAGAATGCCCGAGGACCGAGGTGTACGATCTCGCGCATCATTACAAATACTATTAAGAAGCGGGCCGGAAGGGAGGGGATGGTACACATCCATTATAATAAAACAAAGCTCGTATACACGTCTCAATTACTACAACAGCCAACTGACTAATAATACGCAATTTTCAACATACCACGTCTCTACTACCGAACACGCAGTACGCAGAGTCTATAGGCAATATAATAAAGGTATGTATTTAATACTAGTATAATATGCATGATTGTTGTATAGTTCTAAATTGCAGCTTTTACTTCATGCATCAGAATAAATTCAAGACAAAACAAAACAACAAGACACATTCTTCTTCAATGCTGTAGGTAGCTTATTTTACCTGTAAGGTATGTCCGCGATAGACCTGTGGTGCGGTAGATTCAAAAAACAAAGAAAATACCATCAACAAGAGTGTAATGTACAAGTACAATACGAAAAAAACAAAAAAAGGAAAACTAAAAACGAAACGGGGTTATCGAATCAATTTTGCGAATAAGAGGGGAAAAAATTAGGAACGTCCTGAAATTGTCTAAGTTTAGCACTAAACAAGAACTTTTAATATCTATAACAGTGCTAGTAAACTTTCTCACTCTTTCTCGTATTTCCTCTTAACCACCACCCGAAAACTTTATCGGATCCTTTTCCTTATTCGCCGAGAATTTATTTACTACGTATAAGAACTTCTGTTCGCCAGTAACAGCTGTAAAGCTGATACTACTGTACAAAATTTCGTAAACGTCTACCACCGCGGAATATTGTTTCAGGAAGAGTGAAATGTATTACAGCACGTACGATAACTCGGTAATGGTAGAAACAAAAACATAATATCATAAAGACGGGAATGTGAGAAGAACTCGGCAAAGGGGCGGAAAAAAAAAGCGCATACCCTTTTTAAAAATCAGTAACGATACTCACCACTTTATCAAAAGTTGGCGTATTGTCGTTTACGTCCTCGATGATAACTTTAAATCGGCAGATATCGTCCAACTGAGGTTTACCGTTATCCGTAGCCCGTACCGTCACGTATATCTCTTTTTCTCGCGCTGGCTCGTCCCTGTTGAACATCTATAGGGAGAAAACACACCGACAGCATTAGTTTTCACATTTCTCTATTTTGCACGGTGGATCTAAAGTTTCGGTCGCCTCATCGGATCGCCGCTGAACTAATTATCAATCTTATTTTTTTTCGTTTTTCTCCCAACTTTGTCCGTTAGAGACGTGACCGTTATAAATTTTTCTCAAAGAAAAAGTTTCGACACCGTTTATTGAAAACTGTGCACGGCGTACCGACGTGCCAAACTACCTAACAGAATTTTTTTTTGGCGCTCTACGACCCATTCGGATCGAGTGCGGTAAATGTTCGAGTTCACCAAATTGTGCACTACTTACATGCATGGTGGTGACAACTCCGGTGTTTGAATCGATGTGGAACTTCATGGAGTCCTGTCCCGCCGTTACAATACTATACGTTATCGTACCACCACGTTCCGGTGGATCTCTATCTGTCGCGCGAACCTGCAACAGAACAAATAAAAACATGTGTGAGTTTTGTTTTTGTAAGATCAAAGTGGAGTTTTCACATATTCTCGCGATCAGGAGACACCAAAGATCTCCTCTAGGAAAAATGGATCGTCTAAAAGATGAAAATAGAATGATGATTGAATTCCCAGGCGAGGGCAAACTTAGATAAAAGTTGTACATGACCCCAATTCAAACAGCTTCCCTGTTGAAATTCACAGGTTCTTTGAAGGAGGAAAATGAGGGGAGGCTGGAAACCTGTTTTAAGGGGTATTTCAGAAAAACCCTCAGATTTGTATGGTGTTTGAAGCGTTGTATATCTGCCTCAATGAAGGAGCCAAACCAATTGGTGTATGAAGCATTGCATATCTAGCAACTTGAAGGAGTTATTTTAATCAGATTTGAAGCGTTGCATATCTGACTCAATGAAGGAGCCAAACCAATTGGTGTATGACGCATTACATATCTAGTTACTTGAAGGAGCTACTTTAATCAGATTTGTAGCGTTGCATATCTGGCTCAATGAAGGAGCTAACCCAAATGGTGTATGAAGTATTGCATATATAATCACTTGAAGGAGCTACTTTAATCAGATTTGAAGCGTTGCATATCTGGCTCAATGAAGGAGCCAAACCAATTGATGTATGAAGCATTGCGTATCTAGTAACTTGAAGGAGCTACTTAAATCAGATTTGAAGCGTTGCATATCTGGCTCAATGAAGGAGCTAACCCAAATGGTGTATGAAGTATTGCATATCTAATAACTTGAAGGAGCTATTTTATTCAGATTTGAAGCGTTGCATATTAGGCTCAATGAAGAAGCCAAACCAATTGATGTATGAAGCATTGCATATCTAGTTACTTGAAGGAGCTATTTCATTCAGAATATAAGCATTGCATATCTAGTTACTTGAAGGAGCTATTTTAATCAGATGTGAATCGTTGCATCACATTAGGTTTGTTCAAGCGTTACCAGTTCTTACAGATTCTGGCTAAAGGAGCATATCTGGCCCAGGTTTGTGTTTGCGCGTCTGTACTGTAAAAGCACAAATGTGTTCGCGCGTTTTCCCATACAATCAGAATACTGTTTTTTGGCAACCCAGGCGCCAGCGTCTTAGGAGGTCCTGGCGGATTACCAGGATTGATCTGATTGGTCCAAAATTTTTAAAAAGTGCGTGGATTGGTAGGCCAGTGTTTATAATCATAATTATCAAGTATGATGTGCGACCGATTGACAGTAACAGTCAACAAGGTACTGGTCATATGCAATGGACTTGTAAAGCTCAAACAAACCTGAAGTATACAATACGCTTAGAAGACTACTAGCGCTACTACATATAAAAAAACAAGAGTATATCTACAACCAGTTTTGCACTCATATTCTCTCAATATCTGTCTCATATAAAATACACTAATTAATGGCTCCTTTTTCAGATCATATGATGCTATTGATAAGAAATTTGAAACTTGAAAAGATGGTTCACAACATGCACAGGCAGTAAAAAGATGAAAGAGGAAAGTAGGTACTATCATACAACACCGGTAAATTCTACTAGCGCTCCTACATAAGAAGTACTTGTACAACCTGTTCAATACTTATACTCCCCTGATATCATTCTCCTCTGAATCACGTAATTGAGTGATTCTGTAACACTACTGAACAAATTTCAAATTTTTTTAATGAACATGAACTATCTAGGACGTTTCTAGAAGTGTTTTTCACGCTGAACACGATGCCGTTGGTTGGCCGTTTTTATCTATCAGATCGGAGTTCCGAGTAATTTGCGTTTGAAAATTCAAAAATCGCCAAAAACCGTACTTTGAAAACGCGATTGCAGAGCAAAAGCAGAATACTGAGGAATGTTCAACCGCACAAAAATGTAGTTCAAACCTTGCTCTGTAACATATTTACAATCAAGAATAATCGCACAATTCTACGAGCAGTTATGAACAATATTGTAGAAGACTATTTTCAGCTTCAAATGCGGGGAAACACGCGTTTCTGCGTCGCGACGCGAGGACGTACATTGCCCCGCATTTGAAGCTGAAAATAGTCTTCTACAATATTGTTCATAACTGCTCAAAGAATAGTGCGATTATTCTTGATTGTAAATATGTTATAGAGCAAGGTTCGAACTACATTTTTTGTGGTTGAACATACCTCAGTATTCTGTTTTTGCTCTGCTATCGCGTTTAAAAGTAAGGTTTTTGGCAATTTTTGAATTTTCAAACGCAAATTACTCGGAACTCCGATCTGATAGATAAAAACGGCCAACTGCATCGTGTTCAGCGTGAAAAACACTTCTAGAAACGGCTTAGATAGTTCATGTTCATAAAATGCTGTTCAGTAGTGTAATTGAGAGCTGTTCCTTTATGTCGAATGACGCTGCTCACAAGAAATTTAGGTGCGGTAAAGACTTGTAACTTAGAAATACACATAGTATACAATACGCTCAGAAGACCACTAGCGCTACTACATGAAGAGTAAATCTACAACCAGTTTTGTACTCATATTCTCTCAATATTCAATTATTCTATCTTGTCTAAAACACATTAATTAATGGCTGCTCTTTCAGATCACCTGATGCTATTGACAAGAAATTTGAAACTTGTAAAGATAGTTCAAAACATGCGCAGGCAGTAAAAGATAAAAGAGGATAATTGAAAGTAGGCAGTACAAGTATCATACAAAACGCGTGGAATACAACCAGTACGATCTGTTCAGCACTTATATTCTCTTGATATATGTCTCGTCTAAAACCCATTAATTAAGAGCTGTTCTTTCATATCAAACGGTGCTATTCACAATTCAGGTGTTGAAAATATTAGACCATGATGTGCATGCGCAGTAAAGAGAAGCAAGATAAAAGTACACATATTGTACCAAATGCTTAGAAGACTACTAGCGCTACTACATGAGAAGTACTCATACAACCAGTTTTGTTCTCATATTCTCTTGATGCCTGTCAGATCTCACACAAAAGACAAAATTTTGAAAATACAATTAATGAGGAAGATGAGTTTAAAACACACATGCGCAGTAAAGACAGACCAGTTGAAAATAGTATTATACAACATGCGTGCAGTACTACTAGTGCTAAGTTACTCATATTCTCCTGTTATCTGTTTTGCCTAAAACTCACTAATTAAAGGCTGCTATTTTACATAAGGTGATGTGGTCAAAGAACTTGGGTAGTGAAAAAATAAATTTCAAGAGACACGTTGAAACAACAGACATAGTGCAATTTTACTAGCTCTCATACCTTAGAAGAACATTAGCAACCAGTTTAGAACTCATATGCTCTCGATATTTTTACTAGTGCACTACTATATGTAACAGCTGGGACGCAATAGCAGCACTGCTAGGTTTTCTCTTGAAAGTTCTGAGGATCCAGTCTCTGGAACAATGCATAATAGACATCTTTGAACCATTTTTTTGGTCCACCACTGATCTGACAGACAGAGGTCAGTTCTCTGTACAGCAGTTTTTTGGGTATTCTGCGGTTAGCCATGCTGTACAAGTGCCTTCTCCAATGCATCACCCTAGGAAGTCACATTCAGCCAAGGTGTAGTCCAACCATTTCTTCTTCAGGGCCAGTTTTACCAGTGCCAGTTCACTGCTAACCTTGGGTTAATTGAACCTCACCTAACCCTGACCGCCCGATTTCGGGTGGTTAAAGTTATGTCAACCTAAGGTTAGCAGCTAAGTTCAGTTTGATAAAACTGGCCTTTAGATTTTTTGCTGTATGCGCTGATAGAATAGACCAGGTGTTATTAAACTTTTCTTTGAGGTTACGGTACAACATGATTAAACTAGAAAAAACTAGAAGAAATTACAGTTTCCGTAAGTTATACGGAAACTGTAATTTCTTCTAGTTTTTTCTAGTTTAATCATTAAGAATAGACCAGGGCCCTGTAATACGCTCACTTCTCGCTCCCGTACACATTAACACTGACGCCTCTATCAAGCAGCCTTTTATCCAATCAAGTTAAGACAGCCATCATGAATGTATTGAAGAGCAAAGAGGCCGCAATACACCACAGGCCACCTAAAGGTATCTATTTCCTTCACGCAGTGCTGCAACTAAATTGACAAATTTAACCAGACAACCAAGCTAACGGAGAGTGGTCCATAGGGGCTTTCTATAGGCACCACTTTCAATGCCTTTTTGAAATCTATCAAGACAGCGTACAGTAGCAGCTATTATTCTTTCCCTTTTTCCCAGATGTGTAAAATTGCAAACATCGCGTCCGTTGTCCCCTAACCAGAGCAAAACCCGGTCGAAATTCTGCTTTGAAAACCTGCGTTGTAACAAGCGGTAAGTTGAGAGTAGAACCATGCATCACGAAGACTATGCTACTAGCGCTACTACATGCGAAGTATACGTACAACCAATTCAGTAGTCATACTTTCCTGATACTCGACTCATCGAAGGCATAGAATAAAATTTTGAAAATAGAACAAATTTTTAGATTTTTCATCGCTGCTCCTCATGGATGTTGTTGACAAGACGTCAGAATCTCTCTATCTCCGGTAGTAGCGCTAGTATGTCACAGTATGTAAAAAAAATTATTTCATTCCTCCTGAAATACACTACAAGTTGATAGTAAAATGATGCAGTAGGTTTGTTAGTGTGTAAGATCTACATATTATTACACAACCCGTCAAGTACTCATATTTTCCTGATGACTGTTCCATCTGAGAGACGGATAAAGATTTGAGAACGGAATGTATTTTCTGATCTATATGTACCATTCTCATTAAGAGCTGCTCTATATGACGGGATAAGTTTTGAGAAATGTTGTGGTCTTCTATAATGAATAGGTAAGTTTAATACCCACGCATGCGCTCTACCAAATGACAAGTTGAGAATAGAGCAATGTAACAGAAGTAGTATGCTGGTAGCATCACCGCGTTAGAAGTAAAACAGACAACCAGTTCAGAACTCATCTTTTCCTAATGTAGAAAGCTAATGAACGTGAGGTGGAAATTGATAACGAATTGATTACAACTTTTTCAAGGTATCGCGAGAACTTTCGCGTGACGTCTTTTTTATCTAGGAGAAAAGTTCAAAGTGAAGCAACAGACGAAGTACGCACGCGTTATCAATGATACGTTAGAAGTAGTCAAACCAGTTAAGTATTCATGTTTTCCTGATGCATATAGGTAGCTTATCGCACAGAGTTTTATTATAGTATGCGCGTGATAAAAGACAGCTCTAGCATATATAGTCCATGAGTGATTAGTTGACAATGGCGGTTGGCGTGCGGAGCCCTAGCGTGCGCGTAAATGGCCAACGTGAAAGAAAACGCGTTCTCAAAAACCAAGTAATTGCTTACAAACTGGGCGTCATAAAGAATCTACAATAGATCAAGATGTGTATGAAGCATTGCATATCTAGTAACTTGAATGAGCTATTTTAATCAGATTTGAAGCATTGCATATCTGGCTCAATGAAGGAGTTGAACCAATTGGTGTATGAAGCATTGCATAACTAGCAACTTGAAGGAACCATTTTCATCAGTTTTTACCACTTGAGCTTGAGGGGTGTTGGACCATTTTTGCCGAAGCTTGCAGATTCCCTGCAGCCATTGCATTGCATTTTTCCGCCAGTTCGAACACTTTTCAGGCACAGATAATCATATATGATGGAAACGTTCCATGGGATGGCTTAAAAGTTACCATGTTCTGATCTGTGCGGCAGGATCAGGCCCGTAGCCAAGAGGACGAGAGGCACTGAGCCCTGCCTCATTTCCAAAAATGATAAATCAGAACTAGTCTGGACAAAATAAAGTCTTCAAGATATGGAACTTCGATGAAGAAATTATGAACATGCGAAAACTCTCCACAAGTTCCTTGATTCATAGAAGTCGAGACTCAATTTGAATAAATTCAAATTCGTCATCAAACTGATGTTACATACCTGTTCGACAAATAAACCGGTTGGTTGTTCTTCCTTGATTCGAGACTGGTACTGCGAGCAATTAGTAAACGTTGGTTTATGGTTATTCATGGCATCGTTGCGCTCCGAATTGTACGCGTCGGCCTGTAACAATAGAAAAAAAGAGATCGATGTTCATTAGTCTAATGAATTTAGAAAATTTAGACGCACGAAACGAGTGAATGACGTCAAAATAATCCTAATGCATCTAGAGGACATCAAAAACTGTCGCAAACTAATTATCATGAGGTTTTTCCAAATGAGGACGAGCCACGTCCGACTCTCCTTCAACTCGTCGGATCATTTTATAGGAGATATTTGTCTCGCTGTAAGTTGAGCAAAGGATGTTTCCTCCACCGAAAGAAGGCAAGAACGAAGAGTGGTGTAAAAATCGCTTCAATTCTATTGATGTTTACTCCACCTGAATGTTTCTGAACTGAGACGTGTTCGTTGTATGCTCTGACCTCGCTATGTTGTTAGCTTCGATTATTCAAAAATCAACTTTTTGAAATTATTTCACCCAAAAAAAAAACATAACTATATCCTTTTTTCAACGCCTAAGATAAAATCATATCAAAACCTCGCCTATATTCGCCATTGAGAAGCTTTTCGAGTTTACCGCCGTAGAAGTGGGACAAGTTCGACGTAGTCTTTCTCGATCCCACTCGCTAAAACTTCCAAGAAGGGTTTGTATGTAGAAAATTATTATGTTTTGAATGTCGCTATATACTCCGGACTTCGCTCGTGCACGTATGAAGAAAGTTCTGTGTTTACCTGCGAGTTCTTTCTTGACTCGAAAATATTGGAAAAACCTCGTGAAAGGGGAAGCTTTAAGTATTGAAATTGGTAGGATATACTCGAAATTCCTTTTTTTTTTCTTCTTCTTTTTCTTTTCTCTGTGGCTCTCGTTTGCGCGGATATTTTGTTTACATAATATGGATTCTTCGTGTCACGTGATAAACTTACGTGTAACCCTCGTTGATCACGAACTTTTTTGTGGATTGTGAAAAGGCTACTTCGGAAATTTTTCGTCACGTATGGTATAGCTTCAGGTACCGCATGCATGCACGCTTTTTTCATACTTGACCTATCTGACCCGTAATGCTTTTAGGAGACAGCGTTCTGACGTTATTTCTTTTTTGTTCTGCGGGAAGATTTTAGGGTCCTTATATCAAAATAATTTACTGGTAAAAAGAGGGCGTTTAAATCAGGTTTTGTGGGGAATTCTGAGTGCATTTTAGATTGAAATTCCAGTACTTGGAAGTAGGTTAGTCGTTTGTATCTGATAGGAACTTCTTTCTCGTAGAGGGCTTCTCAATCACTCTGGGAAAGTTTTTGATCTTTTTGTGGTAGAAGACATCTTCCTTACTTTCACCTTGTTTAAGCTGATCTACACTCCTAATTGGCTTCGAACTTGCGGCTGAATCAACGGAGAGTATAATCCTTTCACCTTGGAGTTTTCCATTACAGTGACGGGAAATCAGGCGCGTTCCAAGACCCGTTAACAGGGAGGAGGGAAGGGTAGTTGAATGTGAAATGCCGGAATTCTTAATGGTTACCATTGCAGTCAATGTCGTCAATTAGTTCGGGATCGTTTGCCAAGAGGCAGAGAATCTCAAAAATGAGAGTGGTCAATATCTGCTGGTTTCGAAAGAGGAGGATACAGAAAATTTCCTCTTTAGAAACCCCGTTCTCGACTGGAAGGGAGGGAAAAGTGATATTTTGGATTCACCTCAAAAAGTTTTTTAGCGATCTTCCGAGTAAAGGAGAATGATGATTCAATTTATCTCGGATTGGAGGTCAGGAAAGGCCTGAGTAGTGCTGCGTCTATTTCTGAAGCCATATTGAAAATGAGAGAAACCCTTTGTTTGATTCTAAGAACAAGAGAAGTCTTTTGTTGGGTATTTTCTGTAATCGTTTACCAAGTACCAATGGACAAGACGATAGCGCGGTGTGAGGCAAGAAGGAAGGCATTCGAGTTGGGGTTCAAGATCGAAAAGATGATGATTGTTTCCCATGAGAGAGGGTATATATTTTTAGAGAAGATGTAATTTGACTAAATGAAGAGATTGGCAAGTAAATTGAGCACGGCTGCGTGAATGTTATCTAAGCCGGAGGAAGCATTTTTCTTCTTCTCTCTCTCAGTTACGGGACTACCGCGCCGGAAGGAGGTTCAAAATATACAGAGAAGTTTTAAGTAAGACTTTGATGGATAAAGAGGAACTGTTATAGTTGGAGTTTGAGGAGACAGAAGCGTAATGAGTGGCTAAGGTTCCTGCGTGCGCGAGTCGTTTGAGATTCAAGAATTTGGTGTCGGAAATCATTATCCACGAGTTTCTTCCAAAGTCCAAACAGTGGAGATAGAAACGGGTTGATTCAAGCCTGCTATAAACGAACTCCAGAACCATTTCTTCGCGGAATGGATCAAAGCTCTTGCTCCTGTGTGGGCTTTTCACAGCTTGGGAGAGTGAAGAATCGTAACAGCTGTACCACGCAAGAAAACTCCGAATCACCCAGCGAAGGACTTCGAGAATTTTCCACACTACCTATCGAACTTGTTCCCATTCTTCAAGTACGCACACTTAAAATTTGATGCACGTCTTTTACAGTCGTTCTCGAGTCCGCGCTAAATAACACCCTATAACCGTCTACGATTGAATTCGCACAAAAAGAAAAAAAATACCTTCCAGGTGAATAGAGAACCGCACGAGTGAGAGTGAGAGAAGAAAGCCGCGACGTATTTAAGTGTGAACTAAAGTTCGTATAGTTCAGCTTCACTGCCAATATACTTTATTGCTCTACACTCGGTTATAAATGGGATTCAAGGTTAAAACATTCGATAAAATAAACGCACACACCGTACCTACGTACTATATTGTGCACCGGTAAACGTGTACTTTATACTCGTATTCATGATTTATGGACCATGAGAAACTAGGTAAGCATAAAATTACGTAAAAAGCTTAACGATTTATTAAATTGAGAAAGGTGTAGGTTGCGCGTATTTATGGTACACAGTCACTTAACGTACACACGTCTACTGCACGGTCATCAGGAAATAGAAGTCAAAAAGTCTATTCCTTTTTTTTCTTCTCTCGTTCTTTTGCCTTCTACAAAATTTACTACGAGGGTGCTTGAAGAAGAGACGTTCACTCGAATTAAAAGCTCTTTCCTGGTCGAGAAACTTGAACGTCTCTTTTGGAATAGTCGACGAGACAAATCATTTTCGAGAAACGAGCTCAAGTATACACGTCGGTCTCCATACCGAGAAGAAGAAAAAAATGCAATCCCTTTCACTCTGATTAATTATTTCGTACACGGATGACATTCAGACTAGACAGCGTGAAAATAATAGTAGGATGAATGGCATCTCAAACATCTTTCGTATCGTCAGCGCTGGCGAACGAACCTACACATTTTTCTGGTCCATATTCTGCAGTCTATGACATTCGAGCGCAAACCAAGTAGCCTCGTTATATTCATCATCATCGTAACAATTCAGTTAAGATTTAATTCAACGTCAACGCTGTGCACCGAGTATACCTGCTCGACAGAGCCAAGATGTTGATAATAGTAATCTGATAACAACGACGACGGAGATATTTCCATAACGCCCACACGTCGAAATGAGGTAGAAAACTCGCGAGATTAGAGGAACCTCGAATTGCTGGTTGTAATTTATTATTAAAACGTTACGAACGTATTCTCGTAATAACGGTACACACGATATCGAAAGAGGTAAGAAAAAATGCGGTGTTTATACGTAGCTACTGTAATACGATCTTGTTTTCCGATGAAAGCCACGCGAACGCCTTCGCAAGTTCTCGTCCACGCCGATGCATTTGTTGATGACGCATCGGGATAATATTTCGCTTTATGCACGCGCCGCGCTTGACACCTTAATCGAGAAAACAGGAAATTGGTATAGGCGCTTGGGTAAGGAGTTTTTTGACTGTACATTTGAAATACATCCGGTGTGTCGAAAGAGGTTTTATTAGAATCATTGGAAACGGATGCCAAGTTGATTTTGGAGCTAGAAAGTAAACCAAATAGGGAAGAGTCGAGCCAGCCTCTTCTCTCGACTGGAAAAGGTTATGAACCTGTTTCTTCGGAGCCAATGTTCAAAGCGCGAATTCATCAAGTCTCCACTATTTCAGAATGAAAGAGATGAGTTTGACTCAACGAAGGTGAGAGAGTAGGGTGTTTCTGGCGAGGGCAAGGAGAGGAATGGTAAACGGATCCCAATATTCCTCATCTGGGTATCTCAGGAAACGAAAATGCAGACAAAGCAGTCAAGCTAGCTACCCAACTTCGATAATTCCTCACCTCACGCTCCAGTCTCTCCAAACATATCAACAAATTCGTCGCTGAAGCATGGTTCACTCATTGGTCTAATCTCAAACCACACTCAAACAAGCTAGCCTAAATTAAAAATATTTGCATCGCGTGAAATTCTTCAAATCTGTTGACACGTAGAGAAGAAAATGACAGTATCGGTCACACCAGACTCGCACTTAACCATCTCATCTCTCATCTTATGCCTCTTTGATACCCTCATGGCCAATCTGTTTCCTCTCCCATATCCGCTCAACACATCTGCTACATTAACCTAACTCTGCAGTGAGTTACTTAACCATCCTTCACAATCACCCAGATGCACCACCAGACGACTTCCCTCCCCGTTTTTCTACATCAAGCTAACTTCCTCTCACGCTTTTGAACACAATGTTGCCGAGCTCGTAGCCCTGAAGGCAGACTGCTAGCAGCTCGTAAATTGAAATTTAAAAAAAAAAGGAAGGATTTCTTGGCGTTGCCAAAAATATAAAGATCATGTTTCATGTCTTTTCGCAAGTCGTCTTGAGCTCTTCATCGTTCAAACATTTCCAAAATTTCCAGCTTCTTGTTCTAGTATAAGTTTACTTCAGTATACTTCAGGCTGATAAGATTACTGGGCCTCAGTCGCTCCGCTCGTTCATCCCGCTTCTCGGTTTAGTAGAAGTCCACTTTAGTATATTTCAAGCTGATGAGATTACTGGGCCTCACTTCTTGGTTTTATTTTTATTTTCATTCTTATTTCTTTATTTATTCTTATTGGTTTTTTTTCAGAATAATTTTTCATTTCATTTCATTTTATTTTCAATCTTTTCTTTTTTTTTTCGAAAGAGGTTGGTACTCGCTGATTTCTCAATGACCTCCCAGGTATATAATTTTATTTTTAATTTAATTTTATTCAATTCAATTTTTTTATTTTTATTATCTATTTCATTTCATTATTTTTTATTCAATTTTTCCTCTCTTTTTTTTTTTTTCCTCTCGAAAGAGGGCGGTACTCGCAGATTTTCTAATGACCTCCCAGGTATATATTTTTATTTTTACTCAATTTTTTATTTTATTTTATTTTATTCTTTATTTCATTTTATTTTCAGTCAATTTTTTCTTTTTTTGTTTTTTTCGAAAGAGGAGGTACTCCCAGATTTCTCAATGACCTCCCAGGTATATAATTTTTTTTTTTTTAAATTCAATTCAATTAAATTTTTTATTCTATTTTATTATTTATTTCATTTTATTATTTTTTATTCAATTTTTCCTTTTTTTTTTCCCAAAAGAGGGTGGTACTCGCAGATTTCTCAATGACCTCCCAGGTATATAATTTTATTTTTAATTTAGTTCAATTCAATTTTTTATTTTATTTTATCATTTATTTCATTTTAGTATTTTTCATTCAATTTTTCCTCTTTTTTTTTCCGAAGGAGGGTGGTACACGCAGATCTCTCAAGGACCTCCCAGGTATATAATTTTATTTTTAATTTAGTTCAATTCAATTTTTTATTTTATTTCATTATTTATTTCATTTTATTATTTTTTATTCAATTTTTTCCTTTTTTTTCCGAAAGAGGGTGGTACTCGCAGATTTCTCAATGACCTCCCAGGTATATAATTTTATTTTTACTCAATTTTTCATTTTATTTTATTTTATTGTTTATTTCATTTTATTTTTATTCAATTTTTTCTTCTTTTTTTTTTTTGAAAGAGGTTGGTACTCGCAGATTTCTCAATGACCTCCCAGGTCTATAATTTTATTTTTAATTTAATTCAATTCAATTTTTCATTTTATTTTATTACTTATTTCATTTTAGTATTTTTTATTCAATTTTTCCTTTTTTTTCCCGAAAGAGGGTGGTACTCGCAGATTTCTCAATGACCTCCCAGGTATATAATTTTATTTTAAATTTAATTTAATTCAATTATTTATTTCATTTTATTATTTTTTATTCAATTTTTCCTTTTTTTTTCGAAAGAGGGTGGTACTGGCAGATTTCTCAATGATCTCCCAGGTATATATTTTTATTTTTAATTTTATTTTCATTTTTAATTGATTTTTTATTCTATTTTATTTTATTTTATTTTATTTTTTATTTCATTTTATTTCTATCCAATTTTTTTTTTATTTTTTTTTCGAAAGAGGTTGGTACTCGCAGATTTCTCAATGACCTCCCAAGTATATAATTTTATTTTTAATTTAATTCTATTCAATTCAATTTTTCATTTTATTTTTATTATCCATTTCATTTCATTATTTTTTATTCAATTTTTTCTTCTTTTTTTTTTTTTTGGAAGAGGTTGGTACTCGCAGATTTCTCAATGACCTCCCAGGTCTATAATTTTATTTTTAATTTATTTCAATTCAATTTTTCATTTTATTTTATTACTTACTTCATTTTATTATTTTTTATTCAATTTTTCCTTTTTTTTTCGAAAGAGGGTGGTACTGGCAGATTTCTCAATGACCTCCCAGGTATATATTTTTATTTTTAATTTTATTTTCATTTTTACTTGATTTTTCATTTTATTGTATTTTATTTAATTCTTTATTCAATTTTTTATTCTTTTTTCTTTTCAAAAGAGGTCGGTACTCGCAGATTTCTCAATGACCTCCCAGGTATATAATTTTATTTTTAATTTAATTTAATTCAATTTTTTATTCAATTTTATTATTTATTTTATTTTATTTTATTATTTTTTATTCAATTTTTTCTCTTTTTTTCGAAAGAGGGTGGTACTCGCAGATTTCTCAATGACCTCCCAGGTATATATTTTTTTTTTACTTGACTTTTTATTCTATTCTATTTTATTTTATTTTATTTTACTTTATTTTTTATTTCATTTTATTTTTATCCAATTTTTTTTTTTTTTTTTTTTTCGAAAGAGGTTGGTACTCGCAGATTTCTCAATGACCTCCCAAGTATATAATTTTATTTTTTTCTATTCAATTCAATTTTTTATTTTATTTTTATTATTCATTTCATTTCATTATTTTTTATTCAATTTTTCCTCTTTTTTTTTTCGAAAGAGGGTGATACTCCCAGTTTTTCAATGACCTCCCAGGTATATATTTTTATTTTTATTTTTACTCAATTTTTTCATTTTATTTTATTTTATTCTTTATTTCATTTCATTTTTATTCAATTTTTTCTTCTTTTTTTTTTCGAAAGAGGTTGGTACTCGCAGATTTCTTAATGACCTCCCAGGTCTATAATTTTATTTTTAATTTAATTCAATTCAATTTTTCATTTTATTTCATTATTTATTTCATTTTAGTATTTTTTATTCAATTTTTCCTTTTTTTTTCCGAAAGAGGGTGGTACTGGCAGATTTCTCAATGACCTCCCAGGTATACATTTTTATTTTTAATTTTATTTTCATTTTTAATTGATTTTTTATTCTATTTTATTTTATTTTATTTTATTTAATTTTTTATTTCATTTCATTTTTATCCAATTCTTTTTTTTTTTTTTTTTTTTTTTTTTCGAAAGAGGTTGGTACTCGCAGATTTCTCAATGACCTCCCAAGTATATAATTTCATTTTTAATTTAATTCTATTCAATTCAATTTTTTATTTTATTTTTACTATCCATTTCATTTCATTATTTTTTATTCAATTTTTCCTCTTTTTTTTTTCGAAAGAGGGTGATACTCCCAGTTTTTCAATGACCTCCCAGGTATATATTTTTATTTTTATTTTTACTCAATTTTTTCATTTCATTTTATTTTATTCTTTATTTCATTTTATTTTTATTCAATTTTTTCTTCTCTTTTTTTTCGAAAGAGGTTGGTACTCGCAGATTTCTTAATGACCTCCCAGGTCTATAATTTTATTTTTAATTTAATTCAATTCAATTTTTCATTTTATTTTATTATTTATTTCATTCTAGTATTCTTTATTCAATTTTTCCTTTTTTTTCCCGAAAGAGGGTGGTACTTGCAGATTTCTCAATGACCTCCCAGGTATATAATTTTATTTTTAATTTAATTTAATTTAATTTTTTATTCAATTTTATTATTTATTTTATTTTATTTTATTATTTTTTATTCAATTTTTTCTCTTTTTTTCGAAAGAGGGTGGTACTCGCAGATTTCTCAATGACCTCCCAGGTATATATTTTTTTTTTACTTGACTTTTTATTCTATTCTATTTTATTTTATTTTTTATTTCATTTTATTTTTATTCAATTTTTTCTTCTTTTTTTTTCGAAAGAGGTTGGTACTCGCAGATTCCTCAATGACCTCCCAGGTATATAAATTTTATTTTTAATTTAATTTAATTCAATTTTTTATTCTATTTTATCATTTATTTTATTTTATTATTTTTTATTCAATTTTTTCTTTTTTTTTTCGAAAGAGGTTGGTACTCGCAGATTTCTCAATGACCTCCCAGGTAATTCACGAAAATTTTTCAAGTCCATGATTAGGGGGAGGAGGGTTGGTACTCGCGAATCTTCAATAGTGTATAGGGTGTCAGAAAAGACATGAAACATGTCAATAAATGAAAAAGAGATTAAAATAATACAATACAAACGAGCCTTCCAGTTTCAATCTCACCAATTTTCTACAGGCGCGGTTGTTCAGAGGATCAGAAACGTCCCTAAGACTGGGAATGTCGAAACTTCATTTTCATTTGTACTTGAACTTGATCTCGGAATACCAACTATTCACTTTTTCTATCCAACTTCCATCTGGCTTGGACTGGGACTTACGTAAAACGTGTTCAAAGAAAAGGAGTAAACAATTATTGTAAGTTCCCATTTCAATCTTTTGCTAGCAGTGAGCAACAGGAAATGCGCTCTTCGTCCGCGTACTTCTTCGACGAATTTTGGCGAACTGAACAAATGAATAAATTTTTGTGTACTTACGAAGGACGCGACTTCATTGCTTGTGCTATCGTAGTAGGATTGTGCGTGGCGTCGTCCGTGCCTCATCTTGATGAGGTTGTCGTTTCCGTAGACTGCAACAAAACAAAAGAATATTGGTTAATTAAAAATATGTCATTCAAACTCGCAGCTTAAACTGCCCAACATAGCTTATCTGGCTGTTTGTAAAACTAGAAACTTATCAGAAAATTATAGACTTGCTTTTCAATCTTGCACCACGCCAACATTCTTCTAATCTTGCGCATTCAATGCTAAGCGATTACGAGTATATTCGCACATGAGAATCCTCATCCTAATGAGTGAACAGAGATTCAAATGGAGAAAGGCGTGCGTCGTTAGTTCCTATCGTGTCGTTTTCACTTTCCATTGTGAGAAATAAAGAAGAATCCATGTGCCTATCATCCGTCCATCCATTTGCGTACAAGCAACGGCTATCTTTCTACCGTACTTCGCAAAGAATAGAAGAGTGAAACTCAAATCTAAAAATTATTCATCTCATTTAACCCTTCCCGCTGTCGCCCAGAAACTTATGAGTAACACATGGATATTACGCTGTATTTATATGCTCGTCGATTCTCTAACAAACTGCTATACTACAGGAACTTCGTTCAACGTTTAAAACCCATTAGAAAAGGTATCGAAGACACGAGAGAGAAGGTCGTCTAAATTTTCTACCAATTTACCGACTATCGTGCGAGAACTTTGCTTAAATTAAATTCTTCATCGCGAATTTGCAGTTCACGATTGCGCCGAAATGGGTTTTTTGCACGAGAAGGGTATACGCTGAAATTTATCATCGATAGTCATGTGAAAGAGCTGTTTGTAAGAAGGAAATTGAGGTCGAAGAAATTTTATTCGCTCCGAGAGTATCGAGTGGAAATACAAGACTACCTTTATCCACTAAAGTGTAGAACATTCGGCAATAGTTTCGCTTACGACCACGCCGTGTAGCCTAATTGTTTTATTCCGGGCGAACGCATCATACATATAAGATACATCCCAATACCCATACGTGTACTTGTTATCAGATCGTATTTCCTACTCTTTTAGGCGGTTACGCAATCGTTTCCCTCTATACCAGCAATTCCATGATGACGAAACGAATAATAATTGAGCTTCTGTTTTTCCAGAGCGGTTTCGTGTGTATAAGAATGTCTTCTCTTTCTCTTGAGTGTATTTTTCGTTTTAATACGTGCTGCTGGCCTCTAACCCTTCGTTCTTTTGTAAATCACGTAGGGCACTCGAAACGTCGCGTTGTCGTCGACGACGGGCTCGTCATCTTCCATATGATCAAAGCGATAAACGACGTTAATGTTACGTAATAATGACGACTATAATTGCTGTATTACAACCCTCTTTTCGTCGTCGACGGGATATTTTGCCTCATTATACTTTCGCTTCCTTCTTTTTTTGCACCCTCTCTCTTCAATAACATCGAATATAAGTGCGGTATAGTCTGTGTTTAAAATTTTATCACACAGTATAATAATACCGGCCGTGTCGTAGAATGAGTATTTTACTTACGCCACCTTCGTCGTTTTGCGGTGACGATGGTCCTTCGTGCGCACACGCGTAAGTGCTGTCGTGCTTTAATTACAGTATCGTGCTAATCAATTATTAACAACCCTTCATTACGCACTGTGTGTATCGTACCACTTGAAAATGGGTGTCAAGTCGTTGTATCACAAGTATAGGTGACCCGTTACAAGAGATCATGACCTAGAAAAACCTATGGTTATGGGTTGGATGAGTTCTGGTTTTTGTGAAGAGTCACGTACGTATGTCTTTCCCGACGCTGGAATTTTGACAGGGCTGCGATATAATGACGAGAAGCCTATAATCTTCGACATGAACTAATTTTTGACGAATAGTCGACAATTACCCGATGTTGTTCGGAAGGGGAACTGAATGATGCTTTTAGGTCGGTTCTCTCTTTACTCGTAATATGAATTTTCTTGAAGTCAGAAGTAAGGGTTGGATGAAGTGAAGTGAGAGAGTTTTGCATCGGATGAGTATTGAAAAGCATTGTCTACACGTGATGAGGAGTTAGGAAGAGCATCTTATGCAAATGATGAATGGCTGTGGGTACAAGTAAGGAAAGAAGCATTATGACAAAAAAATCTTTTGGCTTGGCCGTGGGTGTTTCAACAAGTACCTCCACAAGATGGATAAAGTCGAGCAACAGCCGCGTTCAATAAGTAATCAGGAGTGGGATGATGGACCACAGCATACCTTCTTCGAGTGTGAGACGAGAAGAAGTGAGCAGGGTGAACTAGAACGGCTTCTTGAGATCGAAAAACTCAGCCCAAATGGTCTGGTTCCATAAACCTACAACAGCCGCTGAGCTAATGAAGAAGAACATGGACGCGACAGATGTAGAGTCACATTACGGTTTTTCATATCTGCGTGCTGCTGCCATCAACATTACCATCAAGATCAGCACAACCAAACACAGAAGCTTAGGAGGGAATGCCAACGAAAGAAAGGGTAATAAAAAATCTTCTGGCGGAGCCAAATAGAAAAAGATCATGTTTCATGTCAAGGCCAGTATAGAACTATACAGTATAATCAAGCAGCCTAGGTTAGGCCCAATACTTGCTCAGTCGCGGTGGTCAAATTTCACGCAACTCATAGACTCAGAGTACAAACAGAAATTATATACGTCTTCAAGCGTTTGCAAGGAGTAAAGATCACTTATATCAATCTCGATAATATCGATATATCAATCTCGATATACCAATCTCGCAAATATCGATATATCAATCCTCGATAATATCGATATATCAATCTCGCAAATATCGATGTATCAATCCTCGATAATATCGATATACCAATCACGCAAATATCGATATATCAATCTCGATAATCTCGATATATCAATCTCGATAATCTCGATATATCAATCTCGATAATCTCGATATATCAATCTCGATAATCTCGATATATCAATCTCGATAATCTCGATATATCAATCTCGCAAATGTCGATGTATCAGTCCTCGATAATATCGATATACCAATCTCGCAAATATCGATATATCAATCCTTGATAATATCGATATATTAATCTCGCAAATATCGATATACCAATCTCGCAAACATTGATATATCAATCCTCGATAATATCGATATATCAATTGCGACAATATCGATATATCAGTCTCGAATATCGATACATTGATATCGATTACTGATCTCGATTGTATCGAAATATCGATTCTATATTTGGCTTCAACAACTAGTATACGGTATATTAGGTCTAGTGTAATGAAGGTTCAAAGCTAGAATATAGCGATCATAAAGCTAGTATAAACCTAGTATTTAAACTGGACAAGGTGAACTCGCGGGATGAACTCGCAAATTTTCAAATCACCCACGGAGAGACGAGGATGAAGGGGGGGGGGGCGGCACTCGAAAAATTTCAAATTAGGGTCAGGTCAGAGTAAAGACATGAAACATGTCAAAAAAGTCAACTAAAAGAAGAAGCAAGGAGGGAGAAAGAAAATCCCGCCTGAGAAGCTAGAGTCGCGAAGCACTGCTGGTGAGCTTTCAGCAAACTCCCAATGGCGGCTGGAAGCTCTAGTGGACGAGTCAAGAGTTGCGAAGCACTGCTGGCCGGTGAGCTTTCAGCGAACATCCAGAGGTGGCTAGGAGCTCTAGTGGAGGAGTAGATGCGCATGCGTCAATGGTAAAGGACTACCTAAATCCCAGGTTGAGTTTTGAGCGGCGAGCGCTCTCTTGGTCAGTAGGGTATGCCCCTGTAAATTGGCCTCACTGACTGACGGACATTGCACAGCGCGCGGACCTCAAGAAGAAAATGGAGCCAGGCCACTCTCAATTTGAACCCTCCGGAAAACCAACGCAATGCCTTCAAGGGTGGATACCAGTACCAGAGGTGCGGTTTACCCTCATACGCTTCCGTTTCAAAGGCCACGCTAGCCTTATTATATGCGACAATGTTGTAGGGAACGACTCAAATTGGCCACATCTCCCTGACTCTTCTTTCGTTTCTCCAGATCGCGATCGTAATTTTTCCAAGTCCTTTTCCCATCTGATATTGCTTGAAAATCGATCCCCTCCTATCACCTACAGCTTGGAGATCAAAATTTTTTTCAAGTTCTTTTCCCATCTATATAGCTCGGAGGTCAATACTTTTCCAGCCCCCCTCCACCTATAGCTCAGAAGTCGAAATTTCTTCAAGTCTCTCGTTTTACCAGACGACCTCGACAGCGCCCTATTCAATTTTATCTCCCCCCCCCCATAAAACAAGTCTCCTGTTGAGAGAGGTGGCACTGATGACGGAGTCAGTGGAAGTATTCTTCTTGACTATGGCGAGATTCATATCGTCCATTCTCAAATGAGACAGAAAGGTAGAAGAAATTGATGTTGAGGCCGTCTGACTCGGCCGGGCATTCCATGGAAGTATACCAGCTCTTGAAGAATTGAAACAAATTACTGGATAAATTAGAGAGGGAAAAGGGTACCTTCCATGGATACCAAATGTCATCGACACATAAGTGCCAGTAAGCAATAGGGTCGGCCAAAGGATGGTGGGATGAGAATAAGTTCGCCTCAGCAAAAGGACACGTCAAGACTTCGGCGATGATTGAACCTAAATAAGGGAAACCTTTGAGAATACTTATCTATTCTGGGAAAAGATCTAACTGATGACCGAACAGGCAGAGGTTCAGGGGCTTATAGCAATTAATGAGGTCGAACTTCCTCAATGCAAAGAACACTGGAGGCCAATGTTGAAGAAATTAAAAATATTTTTTACATGTTCGCCCTATTTTATTGCCCTACCGGGTGACGACCGTTTCTCCTAAACAAGCATCATCAGACGGTGTGTTGGTGTGTGGCTGCCTTGGATGTCTCCAGGAAGAATCCATGGAGACCCGAGCCTCAATCTTAGACATAAGGCAAGAGAATCTATCTATATTACTTATTTCTGTACCTTCGTCCCTTACGTTGCGCAAAGCATATACCACCCCTCTGCGGCGACACCTCCTCAAGCCCAATGTCCATATACTCGATAAAGATGGCTAAATTTGACGCGGAAAAACTCGAATGCGTAGCAATTTGTACAGGTTTAGCTACTTTTATCGAGTATATAGACATCGGGCTTGAGGAGGTGTCGTCGCTGAAGGGTAATTGTCTTTACACGATCGCGTTCTCATTGCCTAGCAAATTAGAAGAAAAAGTATCTCGACGAAAAGTTTGCTCAAGTTTGCTCGATTTCCCTTTGCGCTTCATTTCTAATTTACTTGATACAATTTAGCCAAAAAATAGCTAAACCAATCACGACGAGTCGTGGGTTAGAACGTAAATTGAAATAAAAATTAAAATAAAATATCACTTCAATCAACAGAAACTGAATTCAGAGGTTCTAAAGAATTTTGAAGAAGAAGAAAATTTGAGCGCGTGATATCCAGACGTCAGTTTCTTTGCAGTTCACTCTAGATATTGCATAAAATTTGTTCCAAAAAATTCAATCTATTTATTAATTCAACGATTTCCCCTTCCGCCTCACACCCGATTGCCTGATACAATTTAGCTGGAACGTAGCCGAAACTCGATTTTACACGTAATTCTATCACTACATAATTATACCGATTTTATTCCTTGCCGCTCCTCAAGCCCGATATGAGGGTATCAAAAACATAGCTAAAAATAATCGTTGTATTCAAACAAATTAAACAATTTTTTAACAGAAAAACTGTTTTAGTGAAGAGGAAAATGGGACCGAGCGTGGAACTTGGAATTTCTTTGAATCAAGTATGATATAGGAAGAGGAAGTTGGAAGAAATTTTTACCTTCGAGCTATACATGGTGAGAGGGGGGGGGTGAAAATTTTAAGCTGTATTTAATTGGAGGGAATTTCAAAAAGCTGGATGGCAAAAGAGGAAATTGGAAAATTACACTCTCTTAATAGAGTTGAACAAGGAATACAGAAACCTGTTCTAATTGGTTTTAAAAACAAGTCACAAACTGAAATTTTGATGATTGAAACTGTCTGTGTACAGATGGGCATTGGAGAGAGTAAGCTTAAAACTTGATGAGAATATGAACTTTAGACACATGATATGAGAAATTCTGGAAAAATAGGGGGTGCGATTCTGCAGGGATGTGGATTGAATCAAGGATGTAATAAAGCTTTTGGTCAGATTTCTATAATTCAACCAAAATAACTTGAATAGAATATTTTAAAACACAATGGCTTTCTTGACAAAGTTGAACAAATAATTCAAAGATCCTTCTCCATCGGAGGGATTGGTTTCAATATTGAGAATTGAATTCAAAATTGGAGTCTCGAAAAATTCACTCATTAAAAGTTTTGGATTCAATAAAATTTCAAAAATTGAGCTAAATATGATCGGAGGGACTTGAAAATTCAAGACTTTTGAGCTATGTATGAAAGAAGGGTGTTAAGAAATTTCTATCATCAAAGGACTCAGATTTGAAAACATTTCGAATATTGGAAATCCAGCTGTATGTATGACAAAAGACAAAATTGGAAAAAATTGAACCGTAAAATGAACCATGAAAAGGAGAAAAATTGAAAATTTTGTACATGAAGCCATACTATTATGAAAAGAGGGCAACTGGAAATTTCAAACTTTCAAGCTGTATACGGTGAGAGGGAAATTTCAACTTTTGAAATAATATGACAGGAGGAGGACTTGGAAAACCTCAACCATCATTCTGGGCAAATGGCGAGAGTCCTTACCCTCATAGAACAAGTTTGTCATTGAACCCTAATTTAAATTAGGTAGTTGATAACATAAACTGGGAAGATCTAACATCATCAGGATTCAATGGAATGATCCCTATAGGATAGCGAATTACAGAAATCAGGACTCAGTGTCAAGAATGACTGTTAGTTGGAGATAAGTGGACCCCAAAGAATATATGGAGGGCCTTGAGAAAGTTTGTTTCAAGTGAGCTACATGGAGGAAGAAATTTTGAGAACTAGGACACAATCAAGTCGAGACCAGAGAAAGGAGTTAGTTTATTTGCATGTAAAAAAGAGAAATCATAAAACTAATTGTCGCTAGAGATTGAAGAGAGGGTTGTCATTAAGAGCACTGTTAACCTCTAACAAAAACAAAATTTCAAAGACAACCTTATGTCGAGAAAAACAGAAAGAGAGAGGGGGAAATGAATGGACTAATCTTAGAATCAAAACATTTTTCTTCCATTAAATTGCAGATCAGAGAGGAACAGTGCACAGAATTAATTATTACCATATAAGAGGAAATGAGTTAGAAGATTAGAGAAGAGGGAGAGGAAGAAAGGGAGAAATGGAAGAGCATGATACTGACAAAGAGAACAACTGAAGAGAACAACTCGGAAGACTTGGAGAACGACAAAGAAACTATTGTATGGAGGAACAAGAGAGAAAGAGTGTAAAATTGAAGAAAATTGAGAAGAAAAAAAGCTTGAAAAAAAATCCATCAGATTGTACGAGTATGATGAGATAAAAAGACACACAAGCAAATAATTGAAAGAAAAAAAAAAGTGTGAATCCTGAATAAGATTGAACCCCAGAATTAAATTACTCTCTTTGTCATACCATACTCAAATTTAGCTGTGAAAAGTTTGTGTTCGCATTAAAATCCGAAGAAAAGTTATCTCGGGAATTTTCATTTCTTTTTCCTTCAATATCAAGAGCAAAATTATCTGGATAATTCACTGAGGTTATTGGCAATTATTTTCATTTACGTTCTTTCCATAAAGATTTTATTTATAAATGATTTGTTGAAAATTTTCTACTTTTTCTGTCTTGTAATGAAAAAAAAAAAAAAATACATTCATATTTTGAAAAAGGTGCCAAATAATCTTTAAACGGAAATTTTTTTCACAAAATATTCTACAGTAGAACAGTTTTTTAAACAGCCGTAAAAAGAAAACATGATAGGCGCGCCGCCGTGCTAGTTCTTGATAGAATTCTTGAAGTCAAATTAAAGGTGGTCTTCAAACCAGCGGTCCAAAAATTTGGTCAAATGGTAAAATGGAACCAACATTTGAGACAATCGGACGCAGGGGAAAGTCTTTCATGGAGTTCTTAGAAGAGGGGCGTGAGATTAGGAACAAGGAACAATTTTCTGAAAAAGTTGACCTCGGGATTCTCAATTTTAACAAGAAGCAATTTTTTGAGAGAGTGGGACCTCATGAGAATCTCACCACCTCCTTCTAACTGTCAATCATAAAGAAATATGATTGTATGTTCTGTCCTTGCACGGATGAAATTTCGTCTTCTTCTAATGGTCAGAGAGGTTGGAATCTTCATCCAGCTCAACACCACTCTGATGGAGAACATTGATTGAGCACTTCCTTGTCCTAATCATCGTTCCACATACTGCCCGTGTTTTTCTATCTATCATCTTCAACTCCAAAAGATAGTGAGCTTTCTGCCATCCTCTTCGAACAAAGGATGGCGATTTCCACCGGGATCCTCACCAAGATGGCATATCTCTGCAGGAACTGACTCGATTTCCGATAGATTTTTCCCCGTTGAATAATTGAGCTCAATCTTATATCGATCTCGCCATCGTCCAGCAACTCATTTATATTCACCTATCATGTCGGAAGTACGTAATTGGGAATCGACGCCACCAAACATACATGAGTTGAGCCTCCGAGCATAAAACATAAAGCGAGGAGGTGCACTTCGTAGTAAAGTACTTTCCTTCTCGTGCTATCATTCGAAGACGCAATACATAAAATTCTTCCACGAAACCGAATTGACATCGATGGTAAAACAAAATTTTCTCATACTTAATCATCCTAATCCCATTATTCACTCAGCATACCCTTCTCTACTGTACAAACGAAAACCAATTACACGCACTCACTGTATTTTGGAACGCCGGACATAAAATACTTTCAAAGAGTGTACGCGTTCGTCCTCGAGGCTTTTGTAAATTTCATCCAAGAATAGATGACCTGTTGTGTATATAAGTGCTAGATATAACACCGCATCAAGAATCTTAAAACCCATTCTAATTAGAGGGGTGTAAACGCTCAACCGGTTACCCGTACATTCTTCTTATCACAACCCGAGCATCTCGTGCGAGAGAACGTATTTATAAGGGTGTGATTCTAATACGTCGTTACAAAATCAAATAAAGTAGAAGAGAGAGATAGGCGAGTCGCTTCTTCTATTCTTATTATGATCGTCGACAAGAGTTAATCTGTAATCGACTTCATAAAAATTTCGAATCACAGTGTGTGTGCGTGTATAGGACGTATATTTATCCCGTATCAAAGGGTATAACAACCTCCGTATACAATATATTATTATTCAAAAAATGTCGTTTCCCCCACGCGACCAACAAGTAGAAAAAAAGAATTCTATAATTGGGTATAAAATAAAAAATGATTTAAATAAATAATCCTGAACGTACCCCGAGTCTCTTTTTGTTCCCGTATGAACGCTAGGTTCACGTATATAAGCTGATATCTAAAAACTGAAACTAATATTATTAAATTGAAACGAGAATTCTTTCAAAACGAATATTTTCGCGATGCTATCGATTATATGAGACAACGGTACCACTGTGTACTGTATCAAGATGAATGAGCCGATCTTTCAAATTAATTAGCAAGGGTTTTCCATTTATACGTGATTTAATCTAATCATTTAAAATTCAAAAGTGTACGAAATTCGAAAAACGAAATTATAGTGAAACGTGTTCGGCGCTCGCTAAAAATTATGAGGACGATAGCCTAAAACACAGATTGTATACAAAGTCTGAGGCTTGGTTGTCATCGATGGAAGTAAATTAGTTCCGAGTTTTACAGGCGCTGCGTAAAATATGGAAATTAGCGAAAAGGGAACTCGAACGCGTGACAGGTCGGCAACAACTCATCTATCTCAAAAATCGTGCTACAAGTGACCGGGAGAAAATTGAATTTACATATGATACGTTTGGTTCTTGACCTTAGCGACTTGAAGTAAATCCTTATACTCGCAGCTGATAGTTTGACAAATGAAAATTGCAGCAGCTGGTTGCGAAACGAAATCATTCTTGAAGAAAAATTGAATTCTTGAAATGAGCACAGCAGTGAACAAGCTATCTCAGAGATGTATCGCGAGGACGTCAACGTCATTGATCTAAGTGAGGTCAGGTAACGTTGCATAGAACAGGTCTACGACATCCCAGTCATTACGAGAGCAGACGGCAGGCTGTCTATGTCAGATGAGGAGGCCAGCAAAGAAATGCTAGAGGCCTGTAGGCCCAAATGAGCAGCCAGCATTTGCGGAACTAACTGAACAGCAAGCAATCGAGTAGCCATGCACCGAGGAAGAAATCAAGACATTGGTTTAGACAACATCAGACGTGAGATTCTCAAAGAGTTGAATAAAATACAACCTGCCTTACTGTGCCAATGAATGCATACCTGTTCTGAGTTTAGAAATGTTTTCCTTGCAATAATTCCTAAAGACAAAACGTGGATCATAAAGGCCATTGACGCTTTTGAGCACCTTAGGATAAACCACAGAATCCATTGCAGAAAAGGCACTATGCAACACACAACATGGCTTTCGCAAGGGCCGCAATAGAGGGGGGGAAGGGACTTGAGGATGGTAGAGATATGAGGAAGGTCCACCTAAAATACAATTCAACCAGTGTAAAAACTATCTGAGGAAATCTGCGTCGAAGAAATAGTACAAAACTCAAATTTCAGGCAAGAGTGCACTACTTATATAGGATTTTTTTTTTGTTTTCTTGGTGAATGAAGAGGAAAGAAGGATGGGCACTTGAGAATGGTCGAGATATGAGGAAGGTCCACCGAAATTACAACTTTATCAGTTTGAAAATTATCTGAGAAAATCTGTGTCAAAGAAATAGTACAAAACTCAAATTTCAGGCAAGAGTGCACTACTTCTATGGGATTTTCTTGTTTTTTCTTGGTGAGGAGAGAGCATAGAAAGATGGAAACTTGAGGATGGTGGAGATATGAGGAAGGTCCACCTAAATTGCAACTCAGTGTGGAAACTATCTGAGAAATTCTGCGTCAAAGAAATAGAACAAAACTCAAATTTCAGGCAAGAGTGCACTACTCATACAGAATTTTTTTCGTTTTTCTTGGTGAGGAAAGAGGATAGAAGGTTGGGAACTTGAGAATGGTCGAGATTTACAACTTTATCAGTTTGAAAACTAATCTACTTCAACCTAATAGCAAAAAATTGAACTTGGGAAAATTTCAATTTCCAGCCTTCATTATATCATGCCTAGCATGCGTCTTTCATATAACGGTCAGGGAAAAGTACCTCAGTCTCTTCTACAAGAGGTACTCTTCTCTTGATCGTTATTGACTGATACCACAGCGTCTCTCGTGAACCATTAGATTGATCAAGGAAAAAGCACCTCAGTCCCTTGTACGAGAGATACCTTTCTCCTGATGATTGTTGATGAATTCGTGAAAATACCTTTAAGAAAAAATAGCGGATACGGATTTTTGAAAATATCATTTGGCAGCATGGCCTACAGCACTGAAGCACGACACATAACGCTAAGCGGCACAATAGGAGCCCAATTGATGTACGCCAGCGTGTGTTGGGCGCATCGACTGAACGAACAGTAATGCAGTAATCATGTTGACCGAACTCTCCGCCTAATGGTGCTCGGTTATCGTATTGTATCAAACCTTACGGCCAAGGTGATAACAGGCTGAAATCCAACGAAATACACGACTGCTACACGAACAATCTCGAGGGCCTCAAAGAAGAAGATGATATTAGCTCTTACAATATCGGATAGACCGCCTGCCAATGTTGAGGCGGCTCAGTGACTCAGGACCAAATCGGTGAAAAAATGGAATGACGTTTGGGCAAATGGCACGAAGGAGAGCTTTTGCCAAATGCAAAGGAGCACAGGACAGAACACGCTTTATGCTGAGTATGGCATTGTCAGGCCGTGGCAGTTGCTTAGCTTACAGGAAAAGAATAGGAAAAGCGACCTCTGCATCATGAAAACGCCAGACATAGTCAAAATTTCGGAAGCATTTTGGAAGTGCTGTTGGACGTAACCAAGGAAATGTGAAAACATGTTCTACATCAACGTTTGGGAGAGCTGTGAAAAACCCTAGGTACGAGGCCTCCTTCCCAGCATTTCTTCTACGTTGCATGGAAGAACTTGTCCAGGCTAGATCACAAAAAAACTTGGGTTTGCCAGAAGCTACTTTATCCCTAAGTTTAGCATGCGTTTCCAACTATCTGTTCTATTCAAGAGCGATCGTTTATCCTCAGGAAACTTTTTTCAACGTGAATGATCGTAGACTAGCCTTTTCTCCACCAAGCGTTGGAACTAATGGTGCTTCTGAACTATTTGCGTACTCTCCTTTCTGGTCAATTACTGAAGATGAAGTTTAAGGAGTCAAATATAAGTTTTATTAGGAATCGATTGTTTCTGTGTTACGTTCAAGGCTACACGAATCCTTACGGAGAGGACGCTGTAAATGTTTTCGTCTCTCTAGCCTTCTGAAAGCAACTGCTGCTCCATCCGAAATAACCAACGAACATCACATGATCAAACAGAAAGATCAGGGCCAACTCTTGGCCCGAACTACTACTTCTGGCCGTCTTCTTTGTCTTGAAATCAGGTACAACCTCCAGAATCCTTAATCTCAACGTACATTTCTCATTCGCTCCGTCTCGCCATCATCTCATAGACATTCATTCGCATCCTCCTCCAGTTGAACACATTGGCCTTCTACGACTCTCTCTCACCGGTACCACGAAGCGAATAATTCATAGCGATTCAGGAAAACGAGCAGGAGCCTTTCAACACTTTTGTTGACCCCAGCTAGATCGTCCCAGCGCTAGTCAGTGATACGAAGAAGAAATCCATATGATTAAAAAGACAACATCTAAAAATATCTCCCATACGAATGCTCGTGACATTTTCAAAGCACCGTGTTAAAACCATTCTTGTCTCAGCTAAAGCTCGTTTTCCCTCCACAAGAACATCGTATTACCGTAATATTGAAATTTTAACTACCCTAAAGGCAAGCTTTTTTCACAACCTAAAAAAAAAAAAGAGAACGTAAAAATCTATTCTGGACGGAGGATCGAAATTTCGGCACACGTCTCGTCGTTTCCCCAAAATGTTGTCGAGGGCCTGTTCGGTTATGTGGGTTAATGTTGGTGGCTTTTCAAAACCCCATTACGGTTCGGTCGTCGCTTTTTAATGACATTATCATAATGGACTCGCGAGTACACGACATGATTCATGTAAATATCGCACATCCGGAAGAGTCGTCCGTGGAACCCGCGCGCGTATGCAACAAAGTACTACGTTATTAAGGCACGCCATCATTTCGTATTTTTAACCGAGTAAATGGTGACCGGACGACGAATATTATACCCTTATTCGAGAAGGCTTCTTCTGCTCATCGCGATCTTAAAAAAAAGCCCATGTACACCGCTTCGTACATGTAGATACTTTATACTAAGTGAAGTCTTCCTTTTCGTCCTTCTCTCTATAGCCTTGTTTCAGATTAGGGCCGCCGCCCGGGGAAGGGGAAGAACGAAATTAAAGCGGTGGATCGAGCTTTTGACGGGATAGGTATACACGAAGTCCTACAAATGTCTGTAAATCGTACTTACTGCATATCATACCCTCTGTGTGTATACATAAAACATCGAGTACAGAACACGTTATTTGTGCATTAGTTTCAGCTTAAAACTCTCTGCTTTCCTTTCAGTCTACATCGACATATACGTTCATAGATAATATACAGTATTCGCGTATTTTTCGTTTTCTTCTTTTTTTTTTCAATAATATTCAGACAAACGAATTGGTACGTGTATCGGATAGAAAAGACTTCGTTATGTGCGTTCATTTGATAAAGCATACGTTTTTCCCTCATCCATATAAACTCGCTGTAGCTCGCTAGCGCTCAATCGTTTTTCTCCCGCTTCCGGTGGTTGATTTTCTGAATTCGTTTCCTCTTTTTTTCCCCTCCCCATCTTTCTCTATCGCGAATAACAATAATAAATATAGGTGTACAGCATTACGTACAATACGTAACGTCTACTATTCTTTTTACAGAAAAAGGTTGCATATTATATTCTGGTACGGTACTGTCATACAGGATAAAAATTATCAGCTACGATATATATGGAGAGGAGATATTCTTGATTTCGGGACACTGTGTTCCTTTCGGCTCCATAAAATCGTATCAGCTTTTGGTTATCGGAAGATCGCTTTTTATTTAGATTCGTTTTCCACCGGACACCGATGATAGCTCCCTATTATTTTATGTTTCATCGATGCAATAAATAACGTCATCCAGGCGAATGAGAAAAAACACTAAAACGAATATAAGCGAGTTCTTATCGCCGGCTGAAATCGAGCTCGAAATGCATTTCATTGTTTCAAACCATTACTTTATATAGGAGGGATGATCGTGCGAAAGGACGACCGAACAGACACTTATATATACTTTTTTTTTTGAAAAGTTTTCCATCGCTCGCGACTATTAATAAAGTATTAATTAGTAGTTTGAAAAAACAGAGAGAGAAAGACGGATACTGAATAATTCAAACGATGAATATATAAAGGAAATAATAAGGAGATGATGGCGAAATTCTGCTGTCTTTTCCGTACGATTATTATCATTCTTTGTAGATGCGAAAAGTTGTCCGAAAGAAGAAAGTTTTTTTTTTTTTCTTTCAAAAGTGATTAAACGTGTAACTGGAAACTTAATTAAAAATTTTCGATGCTGCAAATCAATATGCAGGCTTATCTAGCTTCTTAGTCTTATAGTCTTTCATTATAATTTTTGCTCTTGTTATCAATTATTATTACGAAGTTAGAAATTTGATATAAATTGGACAGCTGTCCCAATAGTCTCTATATAATTGACACGCACGTAAGTCGTCAGAGGCTCATGAATGGAATATTCATTGAGGTCAAATTTCCTATCTCAACACCTCAACTGCTCTACTCCTCTCCTACCATGGATCAGTAACCAAAAGACGAGGCGAAATTGTCTGATGAGACATGGCGACTCCGGTCGGTCTAGTTCCCTATCGACGGCAAATGGATTCAAAATGACTGCAAAGGAGAGTGTATTGATCATAGAATTCAACTTTCTTGTATCAAGACGTCATTAAGAATGAACAAGATGGAATTTGGTGGGCGCAAAGTTGATGATTTGTTGGCATATGAATGCTCAGGTCATCGGGCACATGGAATCGGTTTAACGGATGTCTGATGAGAAGGAACCCTCGTAGGACTCCATAGAATTGGATGTGAACAAACTACCGTGTCTTAAAAGGTAGGGTTTAGCACATAGTTTCAGGAAGTGGGAACAGATCGCGGAAACCATGTTTGTGGAGGGTGAGGAATACGTGTGGTCGCCCGACTCACAGAAAAAAATAGGCTTTTATTGGAGTTTGCTCGTTGGAGGGTTATTTTTCGGTTATGCACCTAAAGTATAGGCAGTGACAGTATGCACTGATCCAGCGACCTGTAGTCCCTACGGTTTGAGAGTCCCATCTTGCTTACCGGTCAATGAGCTAGTTATCCGGATGAGTTAGGAGTAACCCTGCAGAGGGTGATCTTAGATTGGTAGGAACGAGCATTTTGTTCGCTTCCCTTCTTCTCTGACCCCGCCTCTCATTCTAGGATTCGTAGTCGGACTTGTTCGAAGGCGTTTCTTATAGTGAGAGGACAGTTTTGTTTCTTATTCGTTTTCATGTCCCCCTTTCTGATCAGTTTGTTCTAAATTCTATTCTAAACGAGTATTGGAATTGAACCCCTACCATCTAAGAGCTATACTCCCTTCATTACGGCCGGGATGATTAATTTTCCCTGGTACATGTGGGTAGGAATAACCGTCTACATCACGGACTAATTCTTTTAATTGAGACTGACACTCAAAGCTGGGACTCGAGACTAAGACTCGAGCATGAGAATTGAGCTTGTGAATTGAGGCTAAGACTCGAGACAGAGACTAGAGACTGACACTCAAGACTGACACTTGAGAATGAGACTCGAACTTGCGACACGAGCTTGAGAAACAAGGCTGAGAGTCGACACTGACACTCAGGACCAAAACTTGAGACGGAGACGGGAGCTTGAGACTCGAGACTGAGTCTCGATACTGACACTTAAGCTTGTGACTCGGGACTGACACTGAAGCTGGAGACTTAGACTCCAGATCGAGATTCAAGATTGATTCTCAAGACTGACACTCGAGGCTGGGACTCGAGACTGAGACTCGGGACTGAAACTCGAGATTGAGACTCAAGACTGACTCTCGAGACTGATACTACAGACTGAGACTCGAGGTAGAAAATCAAGGCTGAGACTCAAGGCTGACTTTCAGGACCAAGACTTAAGACAAAGACTGAAGCTGGAGACCTGAGACTGAGACTCGAGCTGGAGAATAAAGGCTGGGTTGCATACCAAGTTCGGCTAATATCATGGTAGCGGGCCTGTCTTTACGGCATCCATACTGCGTTGGATTTCAAAAACTAGAACTTTCCAACGTCCAACACCTGAAATTAGGTTCACTTTTTTTCATTTTCGACAGCATGACGTCTGACAAATTATCTTTAGAACAAGTCCTTTTCAAAGATTCGACACCGAGACTACAGACACTAGTGAGTTTGAGATTTTTCTAGCTTAGTTTTCGGAGTATATCGCTATCTTGTGTTAATTTTAGCTTCGGTTATGCATGGTCAACAATACACACTCTGCCTCTCGAAATCGTACAATTTTACCACCCTTATTCAAAGTGGAAAGTTATCCCAAGATATTCACGAATACTTGGCCCACTACAATCGATTCATTTTCGTAACACTAAACAGGTGAACAGGATCAGAAAAAATTTCAAGCTCGCAAACGAACAGAATATAGGAAAGGAAGTAGAAAAAAGCAGCGAAAAAAATACCAGAGCATGTCCTTTTTCACTTTCAGTCACAATCGCGAAAACGTAAACCAGAACTGGCATACGTGTGGTGCGTTTGAAAATGATTAATAACGTCAAAAATTTTCGGACCATTCGGACTGCAAACGTTAATGCGAAACGGCTAGAAATGGAGGCGGAGGCGACGGTAATTTAGATCTTTCACTAACAGCGGCATCCAGCACTCGTAGTACGCAACAGTGCCCCAATTGTACAACGAATATTCGCTGTTCTCGTCGTCGTGAAAGCGTGCTGCGTGCACTACGTTCACTGTCAAATTTTGTTATTCTTCCTTACGTACTGTATACTTAGCGTTATCATATTGTACGTGTGCATACGAGCGTCGAAGTCTACTCGGATGATGCACGCTGCACACGAGATCTGATGATCGGATTTGTCTGGAAGATGCACGCGAGATGAACCGTGGACTGAAATTAGACGGCGCCAACCAATGCCAAACGTGGCCTCCGGTATCGCACGCCGCTCCTCGTCCACGTACCTTATAATGATGTCGTTTGTGTGGCTGCGATGGCCGGCGAGCGGAATATTAGCATGCTTCGCGGAATTCTCACGTAATAAAAACTAATTCGGACTCGGGGCGCGATGATGCGATCCTTTAGAAATCGTAAATTCACGACAGACTCGAAGAGCGGCACAGTATTTATGGGTGTGCTCGGATAAAACAGACGATTTTCTTTCTCTCTTCCTTCTGAAAAGGGCTATTCGCATTTTTTTTTTATTTGGCACCAATAAAACAACAGAAAACGATCGGTCGAAAAATACGATTCTACAATCGCACGTATGCGCATGTAAATTAGATAATTTACGACTACTGACCCGCGACACAAACCTCGTCGATATCGTTTACTCGCCCATGGACGTATACTAGCCATGCAGGTGTGCGGAGTTAATGAGGACTGCCGGACAGCGTCTTTTTAAGACGGCGAAGTTCGGCTATTAACCGTCATGGGGAAGACGTATCGCTCCGACTAATCTATTTAAATTCGAGGAAAACTATACTCTTCGCGCGATAAAGATCGTAGACAACACGATATCAGGTGTAATATGAGACGAGACGGAGTGGTTTATAACGGAAAAACAATTTGTATCTTGACCACAAATGGAAGATGCCATGTTTTAATACAAGTCATCTTTTCATTAGACGCGTTACTTTGATTGGTACAGTTCGGTATTGGATTATTGAACTTCTATCACTTGTGCTTTCTTGAGTTTCTTAGTCGGATTACGTCAGAAAGTTGGTCGAAGGCTTTTTCAACCTTGCTATCTAATTTTGGGTTCATTGGGCGTTCAACGGACGGATGAAAAACTGGCTAATTCGATGTAATCGCATGGCTTAGGCAAGGTTTATGAACGCAGTATAGAACCTCTTTGTTGACGGCACCGCAATCATAGGACTACAAGAAATTCAGGAAATGCACTCTCGTAGTTTCAAACCTGAGAGAGGTGTAAGAGAAGGATGTATCCTATCACCGGTCCTATTTAGCATCTACGGTGAATATATCATGAGAACAGTGGCGTTCTGAGCCGCCGGGAAACCGGGAGAGTTCCCGGGGCCATAGCATTTTGGGGGCACCAAGCAAGAGGGAGAAGAAGCAAATTCAAGAAATTAAAATGATTAAAAAGCAATAAAATTACGATAGTTTGAAAAAAAAAAAAACAGATCTCGGCTAATGACCTTATGGCGCATTTACATTGCGGTTGAAAACACGGTGTTGATAACTTTTGTTGACGCTAAATTTTTCTTTCGCGTGGGGCAACAAGAAAACAAATGTTGTCAACATCGAAAAACCGATTACAATCGGTTCACCTAAACATTGTTCTAACAATGTTTTAACTTCTGTTTACAACATCCAATGTAGACTATCAGCAACAAAACTTGCACAACTTTTGTTATAACTTTGTTATAACATTTTTCAACCGCAATGTAAATGCGCCATTAGGGGTATTGGATTTTTTGGCGCAGCCAAAAAAATTGAGATCATGTTTCATGTTTTTTCAAAATTTTGCCCAATCAGATATGTTGTGGATAATGCGAGGCAAAAATATTTTAGAATTCTAGGCTAAGGCTTTAGGGCGGCACACTCGCTTGATCTGTCTCGTATAAGTCTACTTTGGAATATTTCAGGCTAATGAGCTTTGTTGGTCTAGTGTAAGTTTACTTTGGTATATTTCAGGCTGATGAAATTAGCGGGCCTCACACGCTCCGCTTGTTCACCCCGCTTCTTGGCCTAGTGTAAGTCTACTTTAGTACATTTAAAATGTTGTAAGCGGACCAAGATTGTCGACTTATGACGTCACCGACTAATGACGTCACAAACTTATGACGTCATTGACTTGTGACATCACAAAACTTACAACGTCACAAACATATGACGTCATTGACTTATAATGTCATTGACTAATGACGTCACTAACTTATGACGTCATTGACTTATAATGTCATTCACTTATGACGTCACAAATTTATGACGTCATTGACATGTGACATCACAAAACTTACAACGTCACAAACTTATGACGTCATTGATTTATAATGTCATCGACTAATAACGTCACAAAACGTATGACGCCACAAAACTTATGACGTCATTGACTTATAATGTCATTCACTTATGACGTCACAAATTTATGACGTCATTGACATGTGACATCACAAAACTTACAACGTCACAAACTTATGACGTCATTGATTTATAATGTCATCGACTAATAACGTCACAAAACGTATGACGCCACAAAACTTTTGACGTCATTGACTTATGACGTCACAAAACTTATGACGTCACTAACTTGTGACATCGCAAACTTACAACATCACAAACTTATGATGTCATTGACTAATGACGTCACAAAACGTATGACGTCACAAAACTTATGACGTCATTGACTTATAATGTCGTTGACTTATGACGTCACAAATTTATAACGTCATTGACATGTGACATCACAAAACTTACAACGTCACAAACTTATGACGTCATTGATTTATAATGTCATCGACTAATAATGTCACAAAACGTATGACGCCACAAAACTTTTGACGTCATTGACTTATGACGTCACAAAACTTATGACGTCACTAACTTGTGACATTGCAAACTTACAACATCACAAACTTATGATGTCATTGACTAATGACGTCACAAAACGTATGACGCCACAAAACTTATGACGTCATTGACTCATAATGTCATTGACTAATGGCGTTACAAAACGTATGACGCCACAAAACTTATGAGGTCAAAAAACTTACGACGTCACAAAACTTATGACGTCATTGACTTCTCGCAGATTTGAGCATCACTGCCACAATGAAAAATCCTCATAAAGATGAGCGCAGAGTAAAGATATGAAACATGTCAAAAATGGAGTTAAATTTTTCAAGGGCCCATGAAGAGCAACATTCCGGTAGTAAATTTACTCTCAGAACGCCTCTGCATGAGAAGAAGTCTAGATGGATGGACTGGAGGCATCCGAATTGGGAGGACACACCATCAACAACCTCTAGTTTGCGGACGACACCATCTTGTGGGAGGAAATAAACTAACTTCTGGGAACAGCGAGGAATGTGGTCTCACCTTGAATAGAGACAAAACGAAGATCATGGTGGTGGATAGAGGCGGCAGCCTAGGGCAGTCGGATGCCCTTCGGGGACTTGAAGAAGTGGAACGTTTTGTCTACCTCTGGTCGACTGTGGACGTAAACGGTGGCAGCACAGCGTAAATAAGAAGAATAATCCTCGCCCGTGAAGCCGCAGCAAAGCTCACGCCTGTGTGAAAAGACAGGACAGTAACCAGGAATACAAACATGCGGCTCATAAAACGCTGGTACTTCCGGTGTTCCTGAATGGGTGCGAAACGTGGACTATCAAGGCTGAGGACCGTAGACGGATTGACGCATCGAATGCTTCGAATACCTTGGACGGAAGAGAGGATCAATAAGTCAATACTCAAGGAGCTGGATGTGCGAGACCGACTATCAGCCACCTGCCACCGCCGGATACACCAGTTCAAGACCTGGCGATAACTTGGAGAAGCTGATGGTGCAGGGAGAGGCAGAGGAAAAACGCTCGAGGAGATCGCTGAAGAGGTGACGGAGGAAGCAACCGAAAGATGAATCCAGCAGCTCACCAGAGAAGCGGAGGACAGAGAGGTATGGAGCGAAGTCGGAGGACGGGTCACCAACACTCAGGCAGGAGTGAAGGACGTACGGTGATGAATAGGTACACGTACTCCCCTGGCTGTCGATATGATTCATACTTATTCTACGAGTTCACTTATGGATTTCCAAACTCCAGACCCCTAATCCTGTTTCAAGATTTGGAAACTTTTGGGTCGCAGTACTAATGAAAATGTATTTCAACCTCTTGCGTCATCTCGGGAGAATTCCTAGTTCTTGGTTGTGAGAACATCATCGTGGTGACTGGATTACGGTGGAAATCGATCCTCTTGGATTGTGTCCCAGTACTAGTGGGCGTTGTCTGAACACCACATGGGAGTTATACAGAGGAAGTTGATGTTACTCATCAAGAGGGAGATTGGGCCTCGAATGATGTGCTCATAAAGACATAGGACGTGAGTAGGGTGAGGGGTGGATTGCGAACACTGAAGTTACGTAGGTTTTGCGAACCTCGGCAGCGGGCACAGTTGGATCTACCCCCCCCCCCCCTCCTACTAACGACAATATGAAATTTTCAAACTCCAAAAAGCTGAAACTTAGAAAAATGGGATAGTCCTACTTGCTTCAGACATACTTGTGTACTCACATATCTGCCTCATATTTTTTATCCACTCGTAGCTCTGCATCTTTCTCTCCTCGCTCCTTCATCATCTTTGAAAACTCTTCTCCCTTCCCTCCTTCATCACGACATCTTTCACTTTCTGTACAGCGCGGTTCAAAAATCTCACGCAATCTCTTCCAAAGTACGAGTGTTTCGCCAAAGCTTTCGCAGAAATTACACACAAACGAAGGATCAAAGTCACCAAACCGGGTACGCGGAAAGGAATCGCGGGAAAGAAAAACGCAACAGCAATTAGTCGGCTGAGACTGTGTTGCGCGCGAGAGGCTCGTGGGCGTCTTTACGCTTCGCATGCGAAAATTAATAAGCCTACCTATTTTTGAATGCTGAAAGAGTTTTATTTCAGACGATATAGTTCATCGGTATCTCGCATGATGTAATTCGTTTTTCCTTCGTGCCTAAATGTGTATGTGTACACTGACGCTGATGCGGAAGGAACGTAACCTCTTTCCTCAAAGTTTTGAAAACCCACACGTGTATACTGTATAGCGCGCATCACGCTTTAAAACCAGCACGAATTCGAAAAGAGCACGAAATGTGTGTACGTACAGTCTATATCAAGAACAGCCCTCTGAGGAAACATACGCTTTAGAAAAGTTTTTCCAACGAATTGCGAGGCAATGGTTCGAGTTGGGAAACCGACATCACTCAGCATCTAACGTCGCCGAGACGAAAATAAGAAACGCTTCGACACCGAGTATATTAAAGGCGCGTATGTGTGCAGCGTACGGTGCCGTATTCCCGTTAAATTACCAAAATTCCACCTTGTCTATCAAAAGTGGTTTAACCGTTTTTTGGCGACCTCTCTTTACCTGTGCGCAATTTTACTCTCGCGGGTCGGAGTTCACGGGTATTCCTCTGGTTACAGTGCATGAATATGCAGTATGTAACCGCGGGTACTCGCATCATTCTGAAACCTTTATCATCGCCTTCGCCGCAAATGTGTCGGTGCGCGAACGCGTCGCGATAATTTATGATTCTCTACTATCTCGGACGTGAAGCCTGTAAACTTCACTCGCTTGTATTCAACTTATTAAAAACGTACTCGGATATTCATGCCTTGCCATTTGACGTGAGATCACTGCACTGTATCGTAAGCAATTGAGAGGAATTGACTTGTCTCTTAATGTTTTTCATATTCTTTCCAGCAGCGTTTATTTCCAAATTAGTAATAAGATTGTAAAGGTTGGTCGTGGAAGAGAACTTCACACAGGAAAAATGTTCTGGCGTAGCCAAATAAAGATTATTTTTAAATATGTCTTCGTATAATTGGTCAATCCAACTACCGGTTGAGACAAAAACGACGGTTTCCTTAGCGAAGTTGAACGAGGAACGCAGGGAACCTAGTCTATGAATAAACAAGAAATGAAGGGAACTTGTTCTATGGATTGAATTGGCCTCCTATAGTCCCCTTGCTAGTAAGGCAAATTTTTCAAAAAAGCCTCCCATAGAACAGGTTTCCTGTTGAAATAATTTTCGCTAGCGGATGAATGAAAGCAGATTGAACCTTTTTGTGACGTCATCAACATCCGTGACGTCTAGTATGCATTATTTTAAGCTAACATCAATGGGTCAAGCCCCAGCAAACCTCCAAGTCTGTTCAGTGCTTGAATCTTCTATCTCCATATGCGATGTGATACCAATTGTAGATTTATATAGAACGCTTCTCTACATTATAGATGCAGGAGATTCGATCTATAAACGACAAATAGGAGTTCAATGCCGTTTATGTGTACTACTGAAAAAACTCATCATATCTGTGTTCTTTTCTTAGCTCTACTCTCGGTCGGTTTCCTGGGAGTGTCTGGATGCCCTTCTTTTCGTTAACCTGCGCATTAGACATTTTCGTTCGCTTCGAATTCTAATTTTGACGCTATTTCACCAAAGATAACATCGCATATTGGAAGCATTTCTATAATACGACTCGTGGTACTGACGATGTGAAAACCTGTCATTACATCGATAGACGTTATTATAACTTAGTTTTTCGTTTACTGTGCGTATCGATGATAGTAATGGAAACACCGCGCGCTGATGCATCATCATTCTATCTTTCTCGGTCTTTGTTTCTTCGGCGCGATGTTGAAAAGAGGAATGCAATCGAGGAAAGAATACAAATTCCGTCAGTCGAACGAATTCTCGATACGTCCGATGATGGTTCGAGAAAACGATATTTATACACTGGTGCGCGTCATAAATAAAGGAGCAAACGATTACAGAATAGAAATTCTTGTAGATCGGCGCGGTATCAGCGGCCTGTTGGGAATGCGGTTCGTATTTCATACGAAAGTGAAGAGATTACGAACTTTTCTTCTTCAATGTGCTCACGTAGCCATGCAAACGTGTTACAATTATTATAGCATTATTACTCCGAGAGTATGAATACGTACGTCAGTGATATCTGTCGAAAAATGATTATCGGATGACTTTGAAGTTGAAAAGTTTCTCTAGTGCGAGATGCCGACCACAATGATGTAAATGACGGCGATTTATTTTCCTCCATTACACGTACGTGCCGGAGTCAGATTTCCCGCGTGAAACTCCCGCCGGTTTTTTGCAAAACGCTCGATCAAATCCGCCTTCGCTTCTTCTAAAGCTCGTGTAATAAATATAATAGACCTAATACCGTAATAGGATACAGCGTGTATACGGAAAAATTTGAAATATGTGTGCCTCTCCTGCTGGAAGACGGAATGCAACACGTTCAACTTGGTCGCCGTACCGGGTGGCGAATTGACGCTAGGATTACTTTCACCCTGCCCGTATCCACCTCATCCTCGTCACACCTGCCCGCGTCTACGACAGAAGGAAAGAAAAATATTTAACTTTTCCTTTGCGCGTATCCCTCCGCCATCTCGTCTTCTCGAGTAATTAATTTTCAAACTTTCGAAGCGGCGCTCGACTGTATATAAGATTTCCCACCTAGGTATTTCCTTTTATTTTCCCGAAGACGACTACGACACCTTTTTACGTCAACTTTGTACATCCATAGCCGGGCTGTTAACTTTCAGCTTTAGAAGATATTGTAATATAAGTATCTCGTGTATACAATATTTTCGTAGTCGAGTATTCGAGAGCTCTTTTCTAGTGTCGTGCGACGAATTGAATATCGCGCGCGTCCTCGTTTTCTTCTTCCACCTCGTCAATAAGTTATATCGGCGAATCAAGAGAAAATGGTATCTAGGCTCATTCGGCAGAACGCGGCCGTTTTATTTACGACGTTCTTCTTTTCCGAAAGGTATATAGAAAAGGCGAGAAAAAAAAAGAGAGTACGTTCACTGCTACGGTAGGTAAATAAATGAGGAAAAAGAATGAGACGGAGACGAGAAAATGCAAATGGCATTGCCGAAGAAGTATAGAGTAATATAAGAAAGAGCGAAGAATGTAAAAAAGACGAGCGACGTAAACTTGAAAAAGTTTTACATTAAATTACCCTAGACTTTTATATGTACGTATGAGAGTTGGAAAAGAATATTACTCTACGTGTTCTTTCTTCTTTTCTCCACCCCCTTCATCATCGCTTTAATGGAAATCGATGTGTTTTCTTCCTATTCTCTCTCTCTTTATTTTTTCTCTTTTTGTTCTTTATAGAAGTAATCGAAGACAAGGGGGAAAAAAATTACAAACTTTACTTCGATCCCGAGTACTTTTTTTCTGCAGAGATTTTCGCTGTCGAGAAATTAAAAGGAGTGAAAGGAGGAGGCTGGGAAAAAATTTATGATGATGAACGAGTGTGTGTAATTTTACTTCGCCACCTGTAGACTCATTACTTAATGAAAAGAAAGTTTGCGAAACACCTTGGAAGAATCAGAATGTCTGTATCATTATCGGGTGTTCGGGGGGCCTTGGCGTATTTTACGCTCACCTTCTTTTCTCGGGGGATGTGCTCTATTTTCATCATTCCAAGAGCTTCTCTCTCGTTAGTTACTTCTGCAGAAACTTTTTCGTGGAAAGTCCCGATAGGAGATTAGCGTTTCACTTCCGCCGTTCAAATTGCCCTAATTTGGGATGATGATGTATCGCGCCTAACAGGTGCCAGCGCGTACAAAATATCAACCGAAGTTCTTGGAAAGTCGATTTTAGAGTCTTGAGATTCAAGCCCATCAGCGGAAAATTTGTTCAGTATTTCGTCCAGGAAGCCTTCCTTCTTATGAGCATTCATTGGAACTCGTCAAGTTTTTCTTTTGTCGTGCTTCGACCCTCCTTGATCTCTCGAAAAACTAAGACTTCAATACTTCTTACGTTCCGTCGTCCTTGCCTTCATAGTTCTCCTGTTCTCCTATGTGTAGATTTGGATGTGACTTGTTCCACAGAGGAAGCTCCTTAGTGGACAATTCTATGTAGTACCCTCGACTCTTCTTTGTTCTCTCCAAGATAGTCTTGTGAAAAGGAGGACCTTCAGAAAGATGATGGTTTCCTCTGCGCTTTTTCGCCCATGGATGACCCACCGGTTCGTTATTTGCAGAGGACGCTGTAGTTTCGTGACAGATTTATTTTTCGATACCATTCTTCAACTCAATTCCGACCATTCACAGAATTGTAGCTTCACTCTATAAAATCTACAAATAAAAAGAATTTCATGTGTTTCATCTTCTCGAAGTTTCTTATTTTGAATCACTCGAAAAGCACTTGACTAAGGAGAAGTTTGGTGATAAGAATTGGGTAAGACCTATTCCAATGTTTTCTCAAAATCATTCTTCATTCCAATTCCATTTCTTCCTAGAACTTCAAGTTTCACTGTGTAAAGTTCATAAATGAACTGAATTTCAAGTCTCTTCTTTCCTTGGAAATTCCAGATGCAAACTCATTTGGAAAGCTCTGACCTAAAAAGAAAGTTTGGTGATCATAATAGGGTGGGACCTAATGCAATGTTTGAAAAAAACACACGTTTCTTTCGAGGGGGGGAGTTCGGAAATAACGTCCACCGTCTGGCTGGCCGGTGAAGCTCGGATGCCAGAAGTTTTCCAAGTTCCCCTCTTATCACATAATGTATAGCTCAGATATCGGTGTAGCCCCTTCAGTCAACTAGGTATGCAAAGCTTCACACACAAATTAGCTCAGCGCCTTCAACGAGTTAGGTATGCAGCGCTTCAAACACCATAAGGCTCAGAACGTTCTTTTAAGGTACCTCATGAAACAGGTTCCCAGCTTCCCTTCGTTCATTCAACTTTTGAAATCGTTCATTGGGGAGAGGAGTTTGAGGGGAAAAACGTCCACCGTCTGGCTAGCCGGCAAAGTTTGGAGGCCAAAAGTTTCCCAAGTTCCCCTCCTATCACATATGTACAGCTCAGATATCGGTGTAGCCCCTTCAGTCAACTAGGTATGCAAAGCTTCACACACCAATTGGCTTAGCGCCTTCAAGGAGCTAGATATGCAGCGCTTCAAACACCATAAGGATCAAAACGCTCTTTCAAGGTACCTCATGAAACGCTTCCTCCCGCTCAACTTTTAAAATCCTTTATTGGGGGGGGGGAGGGGTGTCGGAAAAAACGTCCACCATCTGGCTAGCCGGCAAAGTTTGGAGGCCAAAAGTTTTCCAAGTTCCCCTCCTATCACATATAGCTCAGATATCGGTGTAGCCCCTTCAGTTAACTTGGTGTGCAAAACTTCACACACCAATTGGCTTAGCGCCTTCGATGAGCTAGATATGCAGCGCTTCAAACACCTTGAGACTCAAAACGCTCTCCTAAGGTACCTCATGAAACAGGTTCTCTGCCTCCCCTGGTTCAACTTTTGAAATCCTCTTCTAATCCTATTCCAACTATCCCCAGAACTTTAGTTTCACTCTGTAAAATCCATACAAAAGTTAAATTTCAGAGTTTCCTATTTCAAACTCATTTGGAAAGCTCTCGACTAAGTAGAAAATTTGGTGATCCACTTGGGTAGGACCAATTGCAATATTTTTTCAAATTCTTTAATAAAATTTATAAAACGTACTAAATTTTATGACTTTTCTCTTCTTAGATTTTGTCGATTTGGAACTCATTTGATTCGAGAAGCTGAGGAAAATTTACAATTATGAACGACTTATTGCAATATTTTTTTCTAAATTGCCTTCCAATCCAATTCCTACTATTATTTAAATAATTAATTTTATAAAAATTAATTAAATTATTTAAAATAATATTTATAATACAATGAATTAAAAAAATTATTAATGAAATATTCAAATTAAAATTTATTATTAATAAAACTCAATTGATTTATGTTTAATAAAATTAATTTTCATTAATTAAATTCATATTAATTTTTTTTAATTCAATTTTTTAGTTAAATTTATATCTATTTTTAATCATTTTTTAATAATTTTTCTGTTAGTTGATTTTTATAAATTTTTAAAATTTAAGTTTATTATTCCATTAATAAAATTGGACTTTATCCTCAGAGAACTTCGGTATTTTTTTTTAATATTAATTTTTTAATTAAAATATTTAAATTCATTTTTCATTATTTTTTAATAAGTTTTTGTTAATTGATTTTTATAAATTTTTAAAATTCAAGTTCATTATAAAATTAGAATTTATTCTCAGAGAACTTCGGTATTTTTTTTAATATTAATTTTTAATTAAAATATTTAAATTTATTTGTCATTATTTTTTAATAAGTTTTTGTTAATTGATTTTTATAAATTTTCAAAATTCAAGTTCATTATTTCATCAATAAAATTAGAATTTATCCTTAGAGAACTTTGATTCCACTCTAAAAAATCCATGTACATGCTAAATTTTAAGACTTAATTTTTCTCGAAGTTTCCTGCTCAGAACTTATTAATTTAAGAAGCTGATGAACGTTTGGTGGTCATAATTATGTGGAACCTATTGCAATATTTTGTCTCCAAAACCATTCTCCAACACAATTCCAATTATCCTCAGGAATCTGAGTTCCACTCTATCAAACCCATAAATTAGGAAGCTAAACTGGACGCCTTTCCTCCTCTCGAGGTTCCCTATTTCAAACATAAGCCCTGGACTGAGACAAACGTTTACTGATCATGTCTGGGTAGGACCTATTGCAATACTTTCTCACAATTATTCTCCAATCCAAACCAATCACAGTAGTTGATCTGATGAGAATGAATTTGAGTAGTACATCACCCACAGTAATGTTGGTACCAGATGAATCGCAAGTCTTTTGAATGAACATTTCCAACTGAACAAACACCATCTCACCAAAGCGTAACGGCCGGTGACACTTACCTATAACAAACAGAAAAAATATTTTGACGTTATCACAGGAAGATAATCGATAAACAACAATTATATTATATCAATTTACAAAAAATGTGAAAAATAATCCACAAAGTTAATAACTCGAAGCTTTCATTTTGTTTCCAACAAGAAAAAATGAAAATTCGAAACTAGAGTCGAGTGGCTGCTATTCCTCGGAAAACCCACTTGTTTTTCAGTATGCTTTGTACGCGCTCCATGGCCAAAAATCTCACATTATTTTGACAACATGTTTTTATTCATTGACATAAGCGAGATTTACGCATTTCATATGCGAGTAGAGCAGTCACCATCTGTCACAAGACGTTTCTACGGAAGGTGCAGAAGACCGTGCCGCTTACAAGCAACAATTCAAAAAGGAGGAGAGGAGTATCTTGACGTTAGCATAGAGAATATAATGACCACAGAGGCGGGAACTTGATGATTTATACACAATGAGGGCAATCACTACAGACCAAAAGTTGAGCTCTCAAAGAAAAGAGAAAGAGTTTATCAAGGAGCGAGAGAGAAACGTTTCTGGGAAAAGTCAGCCGTCTACAAAGCGATCGCAAATAGTTTTGACATTATTTGGAAACTGGGAGTAGCACTGAACTAAACATTATTTCATCACAGCAAATTGGCCTTCCTTTTAACTCAATTCTCTAGATTTAGCAGAAAAAAATTCACACGTGAACTCTCGCCCCACGAAAAACTCATCTAATACTAGCATGATCGAATTTCACGCAAACTCATGGAAAGCTAAGCCATCCTTATTACCAAAAGATTATCATAACTCTTACACCAGTCGGCTTTCTGAATACTAATTCTCGAGCAGCGATCTTTCGACCACATTTTTCGATGTTCTTCTACCCACGAATTCTCTCCGCACAAATCCTCAAACGCACACGTCTTCAAATCTAAACGAGAATCGACAAAATTGACAATTATGATACAGTCTACCTGAAATGTATCGAGCGACTCGCTACAAAATATTAGGTTGAGTTCCTGTAATGACCTCGAACGTGGTATATATTTCTTCGTGCTCATCTTCGCGCAGAAATAACCCTTTTCTTTCGCACGACGTTCATTGTCTATAGAGTCTACATGCACCTATATTATTGTCTCGTACATTCTCAATCGATTTAGGCGAACCAATCCAAATTCCTTCATCGAATGATTGTTGTGTGTTCGCTGTGTCCTCCTCGTCTCGGGTCCATACATATGCACACATCAATACGTATAAATATCTATCTATAACCATTTCGAAGCTAATTTGATTTCTTTAGTATACGTGCTCATTTATACCGTGCCGAAGAATTTGTATTCTCTACATAGTCAAGACCTCTCCTCCGTATTTTTCTGATGCCTACTGGGATACGTACGTACAATATTTCCATTTTTTCCTATCGTATTCGAAGTCACGTTTGCTGTACGATTTTGTCTCGCGTCACGTTTCACATATAACCATTTTCATGTTTTTGCTACATTTTTTATTTTATAACTATCTTTCCTTCATTCTCTCTCCTTTTCTATTCTTCTATACATCCATAGCGTGTTCGTAAAATAGATGTGTGAATACATTCTTTTTTTTCTTCTTCTCGCGCGCGTTCATTCTTTGTACCATCCTCGGGAGTTCTGTCGAACTACGTAACGATTCATCTAAAGCGCATCATCTACCCTATATATATTCCCTATATACGAGTTAAATAAAATCACATCGCGAAGCGAAATTATTCCGAGAGCTCCACAACTGGCTTATTTAATCCGATGTGGTCGCTTCCGAGCACACACCATCTCCATAGGTATGTTAGCGATATGTATGGTGTACACGGTTAACACCGCATAGTAACCTATATCGAATTTGTAAGGTAAACTTCAGTGCAGCTCACGACAGACGAATATGAGGAAATGGAAGTCAATAAGGATGCTACTCGTTTACTGAAAACTCCATTTACATTTTCTAGCTGTTGTTTTTATTCACCGCTCCTGCCGCCCGATCTGCTGTTCGAACCTTTTCTTTTCTCTCGTGTCGAATAACGAGATCGTTCGCGAAACCAGTGCAAACATTACGTACGTATACATCTAATTTGTAGTAGAATAAAATATGTCCACGTTGTAAGGTGTGTTCGTCAATCGAGAAAGCTGATGAAGGTATTATTGTCTAGAGACCTGGTCTTAGAGAACACGTCAAAAAAGCTTCGAATCTCGTCGAATTCGTGAAAAAGTCTCGACGGATTTGCGATAAATGTCGCGAACTCGCGTTTGATTTACCTTAGACGATATGTATTTCACGCCATAAAAATTCGATCCCGGCGCCTATAACTCATCCTACACACCGTCTCTGTCTATATTTTATGACGCTCGCCGAAAATTCTCTCACGACTTTCATAATTGCGAGCATTACAACTTGACTGTAAGATTTTCAATTTCGACATTCATCTTTACGGTGATGCAGCGCAGAAATGTCACGCGGCGAAATGTCCAAAAAAGCGTATCACAATTTTTCATCTTTATGCCTTTTGAAATAAATCAGAAAAACGGAGAGAAGTTGATAGCCTATATTTTATTTCGCCATACGATTATCTCGAGTTTATGTGACCCAGATGAGCCGATGAGATTGAGAGAATGAAAACGAAAAAATTATGGTCCTACCAAATAACAGAAACCATAAAGCATCATTTCAGTATACATTCGAAAAATCTCAGCTGTGGTTCTTTCAAATTCCGTACATCAGACATATAAACATGCGTATAATTCGTTGTAAGCAAGATATTTTTCTTTCACGAGCTCTTAATTACTCAATACGGGGCTAACAAGCTCGATCTCAGGAGTTGGGCAGGGCAGAGATGAGGGGTATTGGCCTTGAGTCCTCGCAATTGCAGTCAAACAACAACACAGAAGAGTTTGGGACTGCGCATACTAAATGACTTTGCAGCGGAAAAATCGCGAGGGTATATTCCCAGAGATCGTCCGCGTCACGACTTCGATGACGTCATAAAGTGTCAGAGCATACATACAAATAGCAGACAAATCGAGAAGTCGTGACCGGAAGCTCTGCAGCGATGTGCCACTGGTCCGGGCAGCTGAGGAGGCACGCTGCCAAGTCGCGTTCAGTACGAAGCGCTCTGTAACTCGGATCACATGTTCCTCCGCGAGGACGACGTGTCCAGCATCCTTTGCTGAACTGCCTGAGTCGGTATGATCACAACTCCAAGGAACATACAAATTAGCACTCTCACAAATGGTCAGGAAGCGGATGCCTCGGGCTCCAGCTTAGTAGGAAAGAAAAAGCATTCTCAAAAGACGTGCATATCCGACTTCTATGACGTCATCAAATCAATAGTTTTAATTTGTTAATGGTTAGAATCATTGGAATTGTCATCAACCAAAGTTAGGTTGAGTTCTATAGGGTATATCTTACAAGACTATTAGCGTCACACAACTTGGGCAATGTGTCATTATCAACAGTGCCTGATTGGAGCATGTCAGATCAGCAGACGAATAGACGAATCGTGACTGGAAGCCCTGCAGCAATATGCCAATGATCCGGGCAGCTGAGGAGGCACGCTGCCAAGTCGCGTTCAGTACAAAGCGCTCTATCATTGGAATCACATGTTCCTCCGTAAGTACGACATGTACAGCGTCCTCTGCTGAACTGCCTGAGTCGGTATGATCACAACTTGAAGAAACATACGGATTGGTGTTCTCATGGATGGTGGAAGCGGTTCCCTTGGGCTTCAGCTTAGTAGGAAAGAAAAAGCATCCTCAAAAAACGTTCATGTCCGACTTTGACGACGTCATCAACCCAATCGTTTCAATTTCTAATTAAAATCATCTAAATCGTCATCAACCAAAGTTAGGTCGGGTTATTCAGGGTATATCCTACAAGACTATTAACGTCACAAAACTTGAGTAATGTTGCATCGGCGGCAATGTGTCAGTATCAACAGTGCCTGATTAGGGCTTGTCAGAGCAGCAGACGAATAGATGAATCGTGACCGGAAGCCCTGCAGCAATATGCCAATGGAACTATATGGAACATACGTATTGGCGTGCGTTCTCATGGGTTATCGTTCGGTGGCGGAGGGATATCTCTCCGGTTTCGGCCTAATAGGAGAAGGAGACGTCTGCGTTCATCCTTGATGGCGCCATCTATCCAAATCAGAGTAGGTTACGGTGGTCAAAAGAATTTGTCTAGAGAAATTTTTTCGACTAGATTATTAGAAAGGAACCTCCGTTGGATCGAGTTAGTCGGATTAGGTTTGGCAGTAGAAAAGACGGAGGCCATTATATTCACGACCCCCCCCCCCCTCTTCGCCAGCAAGGTGTGGTTATTGAGACCAAGAAAGTACCAAACTACCGGAGGCTCTGGTTCGACAGTAAGCTCAGCTTTTGTCACCACTTTCAGATAGTGACGGAGAAAGCTTCCAGGGTGGTTACACATTTGCCCCACCTATAATGTCGAAGCTAGAAGGACCTGGAGAAGCTGAAAGGAAATTGCTCAAGAACGTAGCAATCTCAGTCCTTCTCTACGGAGCCTCAAGATCGCATATAGAAGAAGAGAGATGGAAAAAATCCAACGAAGACCTGTGCTCAGGTGTGTCAGTGCTTACCGCACTGTGGATGGATGCTTTTTGCGTACAAGCTCGAATCCCGCCAATTGACCTGCTTGCAGAAGAGCGATCAGCGGTGTTTGAGGCAAAGAAGAAGATGAGGACCATCAATCAAAACCTTACGGATCAAGCAGGAAGCCAGGCGCTCCTTGCATGCCAAATGGAAAGAGAAACTCGCCCAAACAGCAGAGGATGAGTGAATGATCTTCACGAATGGCTGGACCAAGATCATGGCAAGATGAATTTTCATCTAACGCAAATGATGAGTGGTCATGGGTGTTGCAACGAGTACTTACACAAAATGGAGAAAGTTTAGCAAACAAAACACCATCTTCGAGTGCGGGGCGTGGAGACGTGAGTGGGATGAACTAAAGTGGTCTCTCTCTGAGATCGGGGAAGATGAAGAACTCACCCCAAGTAATTTGATCCCATGCATGCTGAGAACAACAGAGGCCTAACTACATTTGTCGCTAAGGTAATAAAAAAGAAAACGGACAGGGAGCGGCAGTTGTAGAGCCACGTTATGGCCTCTCACATCTACGTGTACCATCTCCCAAGCTGCTGTTGCTACTGCTGCCACATCACTTCTCGTCAGCACCAACCCCACAGTATACAGGACGCTCTCAGGAGACCCCAGTAGCGGCCTCACCGACGGACATTGCTCAGAGCGCGGAACTCAAGGAGAAATGGAGCCAAGCCACTCTCAATTCGAGCCCTCTGGACTACCGACGCAAATTACTAAAGAGTGGATACTGGTGCCAGAGGTGCGGTTCCATGGAGACCACTTTAGGCGTGCTCATACGCCCCCGCAGGCGATTAGAAAGGAACTCGGTCGGATGTTCGGTGATCAAGGAAGACGAAAAATTTTGGTGTTTCTTCTGTGACGCATTGAGCATGCTGCTCGTTGCGGCTTGGTGCCGGTCATCGCTCAAGATCCGATAAGAGTACAATATTGATACACTATAAAACAAAATGAATACGCAAACACAGATACAATCTCGAACACTCGAGAAACTCCAGATTTTAAATAAAAACCTTCGGCTCCTTATTCAATCAATGTATTATTAGAACGTTCGCCATGTATTCTCATGATGGGAATTGATACAATGATTGGACCAATGATTGTAACATCGAATGACAATGGGTACTCTTGCGTACTGTCACTCACTGCTACCAATGTTGTGATGTCACATAGGAAAACATCTATTTTAAACAGGTGTGTCGCGTAAAGCCAACAACTGTGCCACGTCTACCTCCTGATTGGGAACTGCTGGGGTAGATATACATACGTAATTCTACAACACAGTTTACGATCAAACGAAAAACGACCGGGTCGATGCACGCTTACAAACATACATCTAAATATCACTTACAGAAGCTATACCAATTTCCCACGATATTAATTAACGTAGGATGATCTCGCGAGAATGTTTCTCTAATCTTACGAGTCTTTAAATGAACACGTACAGGTAAGAAGGAGGCCGCCTATACCTAAAAAATCTCAGTAACAACTTGCTTCGCTCGATATTCTGTGCCTACAACTGGTTTCGATTTATTTAATTAATCGAGCTTCAAACGACGTTCTCACGTAGAAAATTCTATCCCAAGATTGATATGCGGGCAACCTGCCTCAGAATACCGCACACTTTTTATACCGTGCGGAGTGCGCTGAAGTGTGGCGAGGACGAAGGAAAGTATATTATTGTTTGCACGCTGGTCATTACGTCAACTGATCGTAACGGTTCGACCGCAGGCGAATGTTTTTCGCTGGTAAAGACAGATATTCAATATCCTGCATGGTAGAAGTACGTGTACATGTACGCAGTATATAATACACATAATCGTCGAGACGAGTTCGCGGAGTGTACGGAACTCCTTGAGGGTAAACTGGAAGACCGGAGAGGAGGTGTACGAGTGCTGTTACACTGCACTGATTTAGGGTCACCTGTATGCGCGTTTTCTACTTTCTCGTCTCATATAATGGTATACATTTCCCAGAGGATATTGGAATATGATATCCGAATTTTAAGCTGTCAGATGTAGCTTTTGCTTACGATATAAAAAAGAACAACTGAATGATGTTTCTGTATATTATGGTCTCTTTTTCTAGTAGAAGTATCGTATCATCGGCAACGAATGACTTTGAAATGAAGATACCCTTTTTGGAAACCGCTAGTTTACGTGACTTCTTGAACTCTATTTTGGTGACGGACGAGATAATGGTGTTCGATGTTTTGTATCACGTCATGATTCACGGTGAATAGCTTTGTATTCATTATGATCAGAACTAATAGTAAGAGACGTCGGATTCTCAAGCTCACGGACTTCTATTAAATTTCATTTTCTCGTCCACACATCAAAGCAGTTTGCCTATATTTGGATGTATACTACTTTTTATAATCGACTTTTCATATTTTTGGGATCGTAGGGTCAATCTTGTATTCTTTCCGAGTGAAAGTTGTGCTTTTCAAGCTGGTACAGGGACGGATAAGTAAGAACTGTTTTACTTTGGAGCCAAAATGTAGACGATTTTTCTGCACTGCCGAGGAGAAGACTGAATGCATTCAAGGCTGAACAGTCCAAACTAGCCAAGGAAACTTCATCCTTCTCTACGTGACGAAGCGGCTACAATGGCTCGCAACTTTCGCTGTTGGATCCCTTCTTTTCTCTTTGTACGAAGTTGAAATTCTTCTAGAGGGAGACTTTCTCTATGTGACTAGAGTATTTTCCTCGACTTCACTCCCTGATTTCAGTAAAACCCATCTCTATAAAGATTTAAACTAAGAATCATCCTATGATCGCTCGTCTCGTCCTGAAAATTTCTTTCCTCTACGACGCGATTCCTAGCTCTCCCTAGTCTCGTATCCTCTCTGCTCCTGTTTCCTTTCCTGGGGTACCTTTCTTGTGGCCCCACACCTTCCCTTTGCCGCTATATTGTAACTGAAATTTGACCTCACCCCACGAGGACCGGGAGCTGCTGCAAAGAGACTTGTACAAGGCAACAAAAAGCGTCCTTGGCCTGAAGAAGGATGCAGGGTGTCTACCAGGTTGAAAAAATTCAAATCCGTGACTTTCCGTGACCATTTTTCCGTGACTTCCCAAGATTTTTTTCAAACCAAAAAATAAATTTGAGATCCAATTGAGACCCATCAATGTCATATAGTTAATCTCTTTCCTCTTCCTATTTTTTTTCAATTTTTTTAAAATGAAAATCCGTGATTTCCCGTGACTTCCGTGACCTAATTTTAAAAATCGTGACTTTCCGTGACTTTCAGGGTTTTCCGTGACTGGTAGACACCCTGGGATGTTAGACAACAACGGAGCCATTGGTCAACTGCTTACGGAGAAATGGACAGCTCTCCGCAACCGGCAAGCATGCAAATCCAGTACCAGGCTATACATCTACCTAATTCCGAACAGCCAGAAGGAATCCAGACGCCTAAAACATGTAAGGTGGAGGAAAGAGGCTGAAGAAATCCAGGCGTACGCTGACGCTGCAGACTCAAGATCCTTCCGACGCACAACTCGTCCTCTTCTGTCAGGAAACCAGATGGCACGCTAGAAAAAGATCTGGAATCGGCTGCGCAGAAATTGTGAGAATGCATCAAGCACCTACTTAACATCGAGAGGGGAATCAATCCTGATACCTTGAATTGTCGGCCGCAACAGGAGGTGATGGCGGAGCTGGATGACCCCAGGAGGAAGAAGTAACAGCAACAATCAAGGAAGCCAAGAATAACAAAGCCGCTGGAGAAGATGGAATACCTGTGGAAGTATTCAAAGTGCTACCTCAAAGCTCAGCAGGAAGGCTAGCGAACCTATTTAATGAGATATGGACTACGGGCGAAATTCCATAGGATTTCGTCAAAGCCTTAGTGATCCCGATCTACAAGAACAAAGGGGACAGAGTTGAGGGTGGCAACTATGTGGGGATCTCTCTGTTATCAACAGTAGTCAAAATACTAGCCAAGGTACTACTGAGGCGGCTCCAGCGGATGGTAGATGGCTGGCTTCTTGAAACGAAGTGTGGATTCCGCACTGCCAGATCGACCATAAACGTGATATTTGGGCTGAGACAGCTGCAAGAGAAATGCAGAGAGCTGGGGCAGAGTCTTCACATGGCATTCCTGAGTCTATTAAGCTCTTGCACTTGAACACTGGCCAATGTTGTCACCAAAGAAACCAGAACAGAAGAGTTCTCTGTAAGAATGGGGGGGGGGAGGGATGCGTCCTGGCACCGACGCTGTTTACGGTCTATTCGACAGAGCTCAGCGACCCAGCCTTGAGATTAAGTTCAGGTACGATGGCGGTGGCCTCTTCTACCAAAGAAGGCTAAGGCTAAAAGCTACAATTAAGATCATAAAGAGGAATATCTTGGACTTCCAGGATGATGCAGCAATCGTGGCAGGCACGAGTGAAAATCTCCAGTAGGCCCTCGAGTTACTGAACGGTGTGCACTCACACTTCAGCATGGTGATCAATGCCCAGGAAACGGAGGTAATGCACTGCCAACCAGAGGAAAGCGGGGAGGACTCACATATGTCCTTTCAAGGTCGTACCATGCAAGTATAGCTCGCTCTAAACATCTCGGAAGCATCATTGAAGAGAGAGGAAGCTCAGATGACAACATCCAGCACAGATTGTCCTTTACTGCAGGCACATTAAGGCGCTTGAAGGCTCTCAGCACAGAACCCTGAGATGAAAACTGTAGATCGGCTGGTATGAATACATTACGAACCTGGAGGTCCTGTCGAGGGCAGGCTGCCCGCGTGTTGAAGCGCTCATCCTCAAGGCGCGGCTGAGGTGTCTGGAACATACCCACCGCATGGATCATGACAGATCGCCCAAAGATGGCGTCGGGACCTCGGATAAGAGGAGGCAAAAGCTCAGGTACAAGGAAGTCACGAAAAAATCCATGACGCTATGTAAGACCGACCACAGGACCTAGACCCATGGACAAAAATATACCACGGCAACACAAACGCCTAATCAGTCAGCACAACTTGCAACTCCTGAACCTATATGCGAGTTTAATGTGACGTCACCAACACCAAATGGTTGTAAAACCATGTGTATTCATACACCCACAACACTGTTTTTCACAATACTACGGTTACGAGCTCTCAGATGACGAAGCTGATGAACTCAACTTCTCCGGACCTTAAACAGAGGAATCTTTCTTCCATCGCAACTGAAAGGCTGATCAGACTGCCGTATTGGATTTATGAGACAAACTCCAGGCATTCTCAAACCGGTACATCTCTACCTGAATGGGTCTGCCAACCACAAAAACCTGACCCACCAGAGCTGAGACCAGACACCGCAATGGCGACCTGTCTTCCAGTTCCATAAGGCTTAAAACTCGATAGGCAATCCAATAAAGAAACAGCATCAACTTGAATATCCGACTACAATGATACTTAAATAGCATTGGCTGTTCTTTCATGGGCAAGTTATGAGCCTCCAGAGTGGCAGAGAACAATTGATCAAAAAAGCGTACGGTTAGCAAATTACCTACCGACTTGACCCATTCACTATGTGCCCAAATATTTACCAATCGAATTCAATCAATAAAATCGTGAGTCATTACGCGAAGGAAAACGAAATTTTGCTGATCTCTGCTGAACGCGGAACGCAATAAATTATAGCCTCGTTCTGTTCTTCCTCTCTCATTTTGGTCGCTTCATCTCTCACGAAGTTCGTTCATTGCTCACGCAATCCGTTGAATATATTTTATGTATGTCTAATAAGAGCTAGTCATTGAACTCGAACGCAATCACTGCGCTGAATATGCTTCTATGTTAAATAATATACAATATTATTTCTCTTTCAAAAAACTCCAGCACGCGTATAACGAACAGAATAATTACGATTATAAACTGCGATTTTCTTCGTATACGAATAACCCTGTTTTTTTTTCATAAAAGACAACTTCCGAAATCAAAAACGAGACGACGACGATGAAGAAGAAGACGACGAAAACGATCTCTTCCATCACAATATAATAGAGAAGAGATACGCATACGTACAACAATAATATTCGGGTGCTTTCTCTGGATAAGTATTTTACATCAACATCACAGAAACGAAATGAAACACAGTATATTATTTGGGAGAAATTTCGGCGCCGAAAAAGTCATAAATAAAAATGCTCTCCCCCCTCCGAACACCGAGTCACTCCTTTAAAAAGGCAATAATTTATATATCAACTCGTGTAAAATTGATGGTACGTAGTACACGAAAATAATTTCGCGAAAACATGAGGATGGGTTGGTCGTTGGCGAGCGAGGAGGAAAATTGCCTCTTATCAATACGAGAAGTAGTTAAAATTTTTATTAAATTTATACAGTCGCAGATATTACCTTTTTCCTTCGAGTCTTTGCTCTGGGGATCAATGCGGGTGTAAAAATTTTGTTAATGGTTTCTGATCAGACATCTTAAAATTCCACTTCGCTGGGAAGGTAAACACGCATTACTGTTATTAAAATTATCAGCGAGTAGCGCGTGTTTCTACCGAAGCGAGAAAGTCTTTATTTCTCGCTTTGGCCAGCGCGATTAGCAATAATTTTTATTTCGGACGAGCGAAAACGAGAAGACGATAAGAAATGAAAGAATCTTATGTTATGTACCGTAATTTTACGATCATCCTTTTTCTCGCGCCACAAACATCAGATTGAGGTCCCCGAAAGCCGATGTGCTTGATGCACACACCAACAACGATAGTGCACACAATACAAAATAAATAAGCTCGGAAAATTTTTCTATAAACAATATCACCAGTTCGTATCTATTCCGAAGATACGATGTGCTGTGTGAATACAATGCTGTAGAAAGCTTTTTGGCACGAAGTTGCACGTAATCTATTAAAAAAAAATGAGGGTATTTCATGAATCCGCTGCAGGAGCGTACGCAGTACAAACAACGTGTCGATGTAGGATTGATGTACACCCATTATATTAGAGGAAGTGTTTGGTTTATTCGCGTCTCGAGAAAAGATCGCGCGAAGGTGAAATTTTATTGAAATTTCCGACGATTTATTGGAGCGCTGTTTAGAGGAGATTTTTCACGCTTGCCAGGTCTCCGTCGAAGGAAAAGAGTTGTAAAATTTGTCTGGCCTCGAGCTTCTAGAATTTTACGTTATGGAAAATTTTTAGAGATGGAACTCCCACACAGTCGACGATATTCGGAGAGATTCTTTTGAAAGGAGGTAAGTCAAGAACATGAAAGTAGGAGCTTGAAACAAGAATGAAATAAGATTCAGAACAGTTCCGATCGCCCGACTTTTTACCCTTTAAGCGGTAAATCAAACCATCCCCAAATCCTCACCAAAGCTTTTGAACCCCCCCCCCACCCTCCTTGGTCACCTGAACTCAAAAACGCCATTACCACACACAACGAAGCCCTAAACCACTTTTGGAAAACTCATGATCAAAATGACTAGATAAACTTTAAGAAGCTCTACTCTGTTTCACCTGGAATAGCTTTGTAACTAGCATCAACCACTCTGTTTCCAGCTCCGAGTGAGATGAGAACGATACTACGGGTGATACCGGACTCCATGGAAGACAGATGGATGAACATCAAGATGGGGATAAACGAGGCGGCAGAAGCTGTGGTGAAAGGCTGGAGGAGAAACCCAAGAAGCAAATGATGCATATCGGATGAAACAGTCGGTCTAGCAAAGAAGCAAATAGACATAAAGATGAAAGGTGCGCAGGCAAGTTGCAAAATACAAAAGACTATATCGGCCATGATACACAGAAGCTGTCGACAGGATAAGAAAATGTACATCGAGGGCATTTGCGAGGAGGTGGAAACACATGAGAGAAACAGCAAATCAGCTTCCGTACAATCAAAAACCAGATCCTTCAAAGCTCAGATAAGGGCGACCGAGGATGAAAATGGAGAGGTGACAAACGAAAAACAGATTTGTGATAGCTGGAAGAGATACTGTCCAAGTCTTTATGAAGATGACGATGGGAAGATGGAAGAACGAGAACCGCCAATACTCAGAGGGAAGATCTCAAACGCTTCACAGAAACTCAGGAATGGCCAAGCTGCAGGGGCAAACATAGACACTGCTGAAGTGCTCGAGGCCGCTGGAGAAATAGCTGTAGATACTATTCATGAGATTTATGTACAGAAAGCTGGAATAAGGATTCGTGGGCATCTGACTGGACCAAATCAGTAAATGTATCTTCCTCCACAAGAAGGGAAAAGCAGAGAGCTGTCAAAACTAGCGAACCATCGCATCGCGCTGACATCAAACTCAAGCAAAGGTAAGACCATCTAAATGCCATTCACGAGAGAATAAGGCACTTTCTGGATGAGCAAATCCCACGAGAACAGGCTGGCGCTGTAAAGGGAAGAGGCACGCGCGAGCAGATACTCAATTTGAGGCAGCTGATCGAGAAATTCCTGGAGTTTAGTCCTCTGTTTTGGGGACTCTAACAAAGCAATCGACTGTGTTGAATGGAAAAAACCTCTAGAGGACTCTTGTCGAGATAGGAGTACCCGAACATTTGGTCGCTCCCATTAGAAACTTGTATGCAGCTGATAGGGCGGTGATTAGACTATAAGAAGGAGAATCTGACTCTTTAGACCCTGCCAGAGGGGTGAGTCAGGGTTGATAAGGAGAATATATTGTAAGCCGTGAAAAAATTGTAAGCAATCTACGGTTTGCCAACGACCCAACGCTATGCGCCCAGACAATGCGGGAGATGGTCGTCCTGTTGAAACGAGTGGAAGAAGAGAGTGGAAAGCTAGCCAAACATCAACAGGGCCAAGACGAAAATGATGGTCGTTGATCGGGGCAAAACATTGCCCGCCATAATAGCACCGCCGAAATACTAAATAGTTGATCATTTGGACACCAGGGATCAACTGTAGATACCGAGGGCGGATCGACGGCGGAGATAAGGAGAAGAATTGTTCTGGCCCGGGACGCAAGTGTAAAACTAACGAGGATGCAGAAGGGCCGCTCTATCACCCGGGAAACAAAACTAAAACTTCTCAGAGCGCTGGTGCTCCCAGTTTTCCTGTTCGCGGCCGAGACATGAACCATTGAGAAGGCAGATCAGAAGAGGCTTTCAGATATGGACATACCGTCGCATGCTGTCCTCATCATAATCAATGTCTCAATTCTTAACACCCTGAAAGTGAGAACGCGACTATCAACAATATGCTCCCAGAGGATGATACAGTTCTTTGGCCACATTGTACGGAGGCAGGGAGAGAACTTGGAGAAAGTGGTCGTCGAGCGGAAGGTTGACGGAAAGCGGGAACGAGGAAGGTTTCAAAGTCGTTGGATTGACCGATTGGAACAGCACACAGGCCAAAGTCTGAGCATGGCCATGCGGATCGTCAAGGATCGAGACACATGGAGGAGCCTAGTCGCAGATAGGCGGCCAAACCTTCAGGCATGTAGGAGGGAGCCGCGATGATGATGAATAAGTAATAATTACCATTCTCAAATCAAACAAAGACCTTGAGCCCTCGTAATTGCAGTCAAACAACAAGGAAAGAACAGCTTATATACTTATTACAAAACACATTAGAGTTGGGACCTGCGCATACCAAAAGACTTTCTAGCACAGAGCCCGCTGTCAGTTTTGATTAGAAAGAATACATCCTCAGAGACTGTCCGCGCACGCGTCACGACTTCGATGACGTTATGAAACAGAGCCATTCAACCGGGTGGATTTCATTTCAATTTTAAAGATTACAGACGTAAGGAAGGGATCTTTCACACCCCTCAGGAGAACCCGTTTCGCCAGCTAGTTTTGTTTAGTTTTTCTTTTTCTACACCCTTGGAACGTCGAGTTTACAAATTGTTCTTCAAAGGCTTCTACAATGAGCACCTCAAAAGGATCGAGAACATGAAGACTAACGGGAAGTGTCATAAAATAGTATCGAGAAGCTGCATAGTGGAAGCATATTCTCAGATTATTGATTAGCGAACAGACTGCTTTGGGGAAGTTCGAGCCGATGTTTTCATCAAAAATTAGGTCAGTTGGTCATCATTAGGCGAATCCTCTTGACCACACATTCTCCTACACTTCGTTCTAAGTAACAAGTCCAATTTTTCGCGAGCAACGCGGTTCTCGAGAGACGGACAGTTTCCGCCGACGAACAAACCGCTCCTAATGGAGGTCGACGATAATTCCTCTCGAGCGGGCAAATCGTTTTCACACATCGAGTGCACTTTTTCACCGCCGAGGACGCGTCATCAATAAATTCGCCCGCGGTGATGTGGAAAAGAAAACACACTCAAGCAAAAGAGTAGACGTTGTATCAATAAATAAACAAGAAAAAAACAAAGCTCAGCAGCATCAGGAATTCGTACTCTCGTATAGCCTCTAGATCTCTACCCATTTCACTTCGGGGTTCCGTTTCCGCGCGTATATATTGTGTGTATAATATGGCTGCTGCTAGCACCGTCAGCCAGTATACGGTATACAAGTATGGCGCAAATGGAAAACGGAAAAAGAGATCAGCATTCGTTTTTAATGTTTCCAACTTTTCGACGAGGTTCGTTACCCTCCGACTGTTGGCTAGCGTGCACAATTATCAACTTCAACAGACGTTCGTTTACGGCGTGCAAAGCTCGAACGCGGCTGCAGCGACTACGACGATGCGACTTTTACGTAATTTATCTGCTCGCCACTCTTTTCTCCCCGGCTAGCGCACTCGCGAATATAATAATTGTGATGATCCGTCTAGCTATCGCGCGAGCGGAAAAAAAGAAAATTAATAAAATACGAGATCCTCCGAACCATCGACGGATAATATTTTGAGTTGAAAAATTTTATCTGCAAAAATTAATGTAGCGTGCCATGGGCTGAAGTGTGAAAGAGAGATGCAGCAGCTTCGAGACTCGAATAAAGTTAGATAATTAAATGAACGCTTTCGGTCACGTTGATATCTATGTAAATCGCGAACGTACCATATTTTTCCTCGATTACGAGATACGTATACCGTTTATGCTGGAATAAAATTTCACTTTACAAACTATATACTGAATTTCGAATTGTAGAAAACTTTCCCTCTTTTTTTCAAAGATCAGGATACCAGAATGATGCGCATAATTCTAATATCCTTCTCCGCTCCCTATCGTCGCCGACTTATCAATATTTTTCCCCTTTTTAACTCCTAGTCAATGTTTACCAAGAATATATATAACTTTTTTTTTTTTTTTACCAGTCGTTCTGTTTATTATACAAGTATGTATAAACATATCGAGTACGTCATTTTTCATATTCTTTATAAACTCGTACACCCAATACCAATTTTCAAACGTTCGACGACGACGATAGCTTATTTAAAAAAACGTTGGGCCTGAAAATTTCCTGTTGCCGGAAACGGAGCTGCTGGATCATATCATCATCAGAATGATGTACTGTACATAAACTATCTCCGTATCTAAAAATAAGCGCCAATGATTATCTTCTGTATATACAAGAGGCGACGACGTCGATTTCATATATCTCTCTTTCTCGCTGTCGAAAATGAACTTCTTATCGAAGTATAATAATATACTGTTGAGTAAATATCATATCGACGACGTCGTCGTCGTTATTAATTTACACACGACGATAGAGGAATCTGAGCGTGGCACAAGCGAGAATAATATATATGTACAGGCTGAACGTTCATCTTTGTGTTTGACGTTGGCACTTGAAATACGATACAACGCAGTTCTTGAGAAAAAAGTACAGAAGAGTCAAAAATTAAAAAAACTTCTTGAAATGGAGCGTCGAAATGAAATGTGTGGTGATGCTCTCATCCTTATAGTTTTACCACCGCAAGACAGAGAATAACTCACTTTCTATCTCATCCACAATTCGCATCATTACGTCATCTCTTTCTGTTGATCAAAGGGCATCGAACTCGGAAGTAGGTGAAGGCTTGATGTACTGTGATGAGCTCAGTCGTCTAGATTATGAACGCCAAGGATGCAGGGCGCGGGTCGAGATCTTTCCAAGCCCTGGAAGAAGGTCAAGACCACGCGTATCTTACGACGTCATCAGATGGTCGTAAATGTTGACTGCGCCAATCCATTCTTCCCGCCGCTTTTATTTCAATTAATGTCATCATCACGGCTCCCCCTTTATGCTTCAAGGTTTGGCGGTCCATCTGCGCGACTATGCTCCTCCATGTGTTCCGGTTCTTGGCGATCCGCATAGCCATGCTCAGGCATTGGCCTGTGTGCTGTTCCACTCGGTCAATCCAACGACTTGGAGACCTTCCTCGTTCCCGCTTTTCTTCAACCTTCCCTTCTCTCCCTGCCTCTGTAACAATGTGGCCAAAGAATTACATCACCCTCTGGGAGCAAATTGTTGATAGTTCTCACTTTTAGGGTGTTAAGAATCGGCCGACCACCACCTCGTGAAAGGGACATTCAACATCCGGTAGGAGTTAAAGAAAACTGTGAAAAGAGAAAAACGGCTGAACATCCGATCCATTGATGATCCTGTGAATAAGTGGCTATATGCAAAACGTTTAGAGATAACCAACAGCGAATATCCACCTAGCTCAGATATTGAAGAAGAATGGGCTAATATAAAAGGAATCATGTTGCAAGCAGCCGAAGAAAGTCTAGGAAAAATCCCTGCTGGACGGGGAAAAAACAGGCTCCGACTATGGGATAATGAAATTGATACCCTAGTTAAGGAAAAACGTATTGCATTCCGAAGATGGATGTCTTCAGGGAAGGTAGAAAATAGAGCGGAATAAAACAGAAGAGCTGCCCTGGTGAAAAGGAAAGCGCGGAAACTAAAACGAGAAAGCTGGGAAAGATTTGTAAGCCACCTAGAGCATGAAACACACAAACGAAGGCCAAAAACTTACAAAATTTTAAGGAGAATGGACACCAATTTTATAGAACGAGTACGGTTACCAAAAGTAGATGCAGCTGAAGCAGTGGACTATTTTGCTAAACATTGGTCCGGTGAAAACGAGGAACTACCACAGATAGAAGTTGAAGAGACAGAGGAAATGTTTACGATCGAAGACCTGAATAAAGTGCTTCTGACAATAAAAAACGGAAAAGCCACAGGGGAGGACATCAACATACCAGCAGAATTATATAAATATGCAACACCATCGTTCAAAAAACGACTCTTGAAGTTCTACAATCTCCTGGGTAAGAAAAACCAAATCCCAGATGATTTCAGGAAAGCAATAATCGCAGCGCTATTTAAGAAGGGCGACATGAAGAAAATGGAAAACTATCGAGGCATTAGTCTCCTATGTGCAGGGTATAAGATCCTCGCCAGATTATCGACAAATGTTATAAACCCAATTGCGGATACTTTCCTCCTGGAATCACAGAATGGTTTCCGAAAAGGCCGTTCATGTACTGACGCTGCATATACAGTAAAACTGCTTATTGAAAAGAGAGTTGAGTTCAACCTGGAAACGCACCTGTGTTTCATTGATTTTGAGAAAGCGTACGACCGCGTTGAAAGAGGAAAGTTAATTGAAATACTGCTTGAACAAGAAATACCAAAGCCAACAATCGGCCTGTTAAGAACCATGTACAGTGACACCGAAATTTGTGTACGACTAGAGAACCAGGTGTCAGATTATACAAAAGTCAACCAAGGTGTAAGACAAGGATGCCCTACCTCTTGTGTCCTATTTAATATATACATGGACCAAATACTGAAGGAATGGTAAAAGACGCAACCAAAGGGCGTAAAAATTGAGGGAACAAAACGAATGGAAACGGTCTTGTTTGCTGATGACCAAGTTATATTGGCTGAGACAGAGGATGAACTACAGCGAGCAGTATATAATCTGGCAGTAACAGCACAACGGTACAACATGAAAATATCAACCGGGAAAACCAAAGTGATGGCTTTCAAAAATTGTCATAGACGAGCACATAATAGAACAAGTTAACAGCTTCAAGTACCTTGGAAGTGATGTATCGTACCAGAGTGAAGTTGACGTAAACAGTAAAATCTTCAAGTTTCTGAAGGTAGCCGGCCTCATAAGCCGAGTGGTAGCAGGAAACAATGCCCGACGCGAAACAAGGCTAAAAATCTATAATACTTTTGCCATACCCATGTTGAAGTATGGATGCGAAGCTTGGGCCCTGAGGAAGGCAGATAAGAAACGGATTACAGCTGTGGAAATGCGGTTCATGAGGAGAACGGCTGGGTATACGCTGCACGATAGGAAGAGAAATGTTGACATCTTGAACGAACTCCAAACAACACCAGTGATATCAAAGATTAAAGCTTATTGTAAGAAATGGAGGGAACACGTTGACCGTATGGACGAGCAACGATCACCAAAACAGATACTCCAATACACACCAGTTGGAAAGAGATTGCAGGGGAAACCGAGGAAGAGGCTGGTGGATACATCGGATTCGTCATCGGGGGCATCAACGCCATAGCAGACAGGCCAATAGGCCTACCACCTACAAGGCAACGACGACGACGACGCGAATCGAGGCATTGATTTTCTTCTCCGTCCATGATACGCCGCAGCATGCGAATGGTATGCCCACATCTGACAATGTTTTGCACCAATCAGCGACCATCATTCTCGTCTTGGCCCTGTTGATGGTCAAGGCTTAGCTTCCCACTTTCTTCTTCGTCTAGCCCATTTCCGGCATTGCCTGGGCACATCTGAGCTTTAAAGGATCTGGTAATCCGTTCGATTGTACGGAACATTGCTGCTGGTTCGCTCTTTCTTTTATGTGAATGCCCTCGACGTATTTTTTCTCATCCTGTTGACAGCTTCTCTGTATCATTGCCGATAGCCCTCTGTATTTGCAATTTGTCTGCGCATCTTTCACCTTTAGGTCTCTTTGCTTCTTCGCTGGACCGACTGTTTCATCCGATATCCATCCTTTGTTTCTTGGGTTTCTCCTCCAGCCTTTCACCACAGCTTCTGTCGCCTCGTTTATCCCCGTGTTCATGTTCATCCATTTCTCTTGCATGGAGTTGGTACTTCCCGTAGTTTCGTCCTTATCTCGTTCTTAAGTACATTTAGCTCTCTCTCTCTCTCTCTCTCTCTCTCTCTCTCTCTCTCTCTCTCTCTCTCTCTCTCTCTATTTCAATTTGAGGCGGTCTTACAACCCTCTTTGCTTGGACCGCCAGTTTCAGCCTCAGGCGCATGCACAGCATTTGGTGATCGGATCCACAATCTGCTCCAGGCACTGTCTTTAGCAAACGATACTCCAGCAAGCAGCATCTTGCAATTTACCGACATTGTGACGTCATTGGTCTCGTTTTTGTTTTGCGCAATACTAGCGCTAAATGACCGGTCCGAAAAAGCTAATATTCAGCAAATGAGACAGTCTCTGTCCAGCCAAACTTCACCCCTCTGTTTCACAACAATTTGCCCTTCATGATTTTGTCGATGAGATAATTCCAGTTCTTGTATCTTCTCCTTTCCTAGTCTCTTGAGATTTCTTCGGTGGTAATTTCACCAGTCCATGGGGTACGGCGGCCCATTTGTCACCGGTACTTCCATGTTTTTACGATGTTCCCTTGGTTAGTACCGTACCCGAGACCTAAGAAATGAAGCAGCGATTTCGCGCATCTTCACGTTGAAAATAATACAATCCAGCATAAAGTGTCTATTACAATCCATGTTGAATACCAAGCACGTGCGGCCGCTATCAAGGAGAGAAGGGAGCGTAACATCGACTCATATTCGGGCACAATACAATGGACATCGTTCTATTAAATGCGAGAAAATAATAAACTAGAAAGAACAGAGCTGTTGGATGTTATATGCGTGCACACACGTTTTTTTTTCGTCTTCTCTCCGTCGTTCACAGTTTTAATTCTTGAACGGACGTAATGAAAATGGTACGATAACTATGAAAGCTGGTTAACGAGGACAATAAATGAAGTATCTGGACGAAGAAAGAGAACAAGCTGAAATTGTTTATCAGGATATCTTCATGTTCTTCGTACACAAAGAAACATCGTGCGAATTGCCAGTCAACGAATAAAGATCCAGCGTGACACAAAAATCAAGACCTGCTCTGAAGACGAGAATCAAAGGACTATTGAATGATATAATCACATTCGTCATGTCATCCAAATTTCCCCTCGATCTAGGTCATCGTGCCCTTAAACGTTTTCCTCCAGCCAAACGGACAACACTCTTCATTCAGATGTCAACGTCCGATTTGATGGAAGTATAGATGTAGACAATGCAAGCATAAAAGTTTCTCAACGATGTGTTCTACAATCGTCTGCTAATCGTGTAACTTTCATTTCTTATTTACCGAAACAAAATAGACGCATCCTCCTTCAAAAAACAGGAACGTTTCTCGTTTCCCGACCTCCTTTCGGCACAGTGAGCTTATTCTCTGGGCGATTGCGAAAGAAATCCGATTATTATGTGGAATCTTTTCGTCGCGTGCACGTTTAATATTCTGTACTGCGCGCGTTTACATAGTTTTACGAGCAACAGTATTCAGTTTTCGCAGACGATTTTCGGCAACGCTTTATAAGAAAGCATGTATACACGCATGCACACATTCATATAATATACTCGTATATGCCGGGCGACGAAATGAAAATGTAGTCGTTATTATTTCTCGTCTCTTTCAGTTTTCCTCAGTAAAATGAGATGCCCGGGTTTCTCAAATCTCGTAGCGCACAGCATCGCGTATATAGTTACACCGCGTGTAATATTTGTCGAAAATTATACCGCGTATATAGTAGAAAGTTTATGCAGAGTGGAGCCCTGTTCCCGATTGCGTGGGAAATTACGTGTATGTGGAGGGCCCCCTCTGTGTGCGTGTGTTTGCGCGTATTCCGGCACGCTTAGTTGATCAATTTTGGTGTACTGGCGAAAATTAACTCGAGCGCTCGCGAGAAAACAAATATTTTGCGAAGATTTGAGATGTTCGACGAACGCGCGCGAGAATACACGCTTGATAGGTTTCAGTGCCATAATATAAAACAAGAGATGAGGAACGTCAATGCGCTGTGATGATACTTCTCTCCAGGTGCTTCTTTGGCGTAGGATAAACACGCCCGCGGAGCCGAGAGTAAACCTCTCTTTTTTCTCCTTTCCCCAAACTGTCACGCATTTTTATGAAATTTTCATCTCTTAACTGTTGCGTAATAATAGAAGCTTTAATAATGTTCGTCGAGAGCTTCGAGCATCGAAGCGAGGAAACGAAGATTTTTATTCGTTTCATTTGCGAGTTTTAGAATTCCTACGCGTTTGTTGCTACTCCTGCCCTCCAGTCTGGAAGAACTCATCGCTTTTAAGTTACGATTGGAGAAGGAGAAAGGGTCTATCAAGGAGTGAGTTTGATTTACGAGAACTTGAATGAAAGAGAAAGGAGATTCATCCAAATGAAGCTTATGAAGTTTCAAAATTCACAATTGAATCTCGTCGTCGGGCTCAAATGTTCGAATTTTTAGCTTGAAAGTCGATATTTATAGCTCGAAGGTCAAAACTTCTCCAAGTCCCACGTTTTGCCAGACGACTTTTTCCAAGCCCCAAGTTTGTCGGACGACGCCCATTATTTCAGCAGCAAACCTGTTTCATCAGAGGTACGCCGTCCGGCAAGCCTCAGAGGTCGAAAATGTTCCAAGACCCCTGCTGTCATATAATATACAATTATAAAGTCAACCGTTGAACATTTCATGTTCCCATTGCAAAAACACCCGTATTTTTTGCCCATGGTGTGGGTAAAATATCCCCGAGAGGACCCTAAAATGTTCCCTTGGGGAAATTTCGGGGTAGTTTGGCCATCTAAAGTTCAACGGGTAGTATAATACAAGGAGCCTGATCAAAATAGCTCCTTCAAATCATTAGATATACAATGCTTCATACACCAATTGAATCAGCCCCTTCAATGAACCAGATATGCAATGCTTTATACGCCAGATATGCAACGCTTCAAACACTACAAAATTTAAAATAAACCCTTGCAAAATACCCCATGAAACACATTCCCTGCCTCACCTCATTCAACTCCGCCACAGAACCCGTGAATTTTTCCTGAATTAAACCCCCCCCCCCTCCTCCCCTCCCCATGAAACAGGTTCCCTCCTAATAAGGAATACGAGAAAAAGAATGATGGACACATCAGCATCTTCACAGGAACAGATCATGCATCACCAATACAGACAGGCCCCTAGGACTACCGCTATTTGGAAACGACAACAACGACCACCAATGAACTCGAAGGAAGGGTAGAGGCTGGTGGAAAAAGCGAGGAACTGTTGGATGAAGGCCATTCCGGATGCATGGTCCTCTTTGGCTGCCTCGGCGCCCTCGGATAGTGAGCTCTGTGGCACCTATGCAGCCTTTACTACCAACCACGTGTCTTGCGTCGCGGCCATCTTCTTGGCTACAGAGAGGGCACTATGGGTCCCTGTGGCAGTCCTTTAGCAGATGCCCTTCTTCTTCGCATTTGTAGCATACGTTGCCAACAGCTACCCCCTGGCAAGCTGCGGCAATGTGGCCTCTTTGGAGGCATTTGAAGCAGCGTGGAGGCGCTGCCTCTTTCTTCTCAAGGGAACGGACCCTACAGGTGCTCCATCCAACCTGGATGTTGCCCGTCTGCACCAGTTGTAGGGCAGTTGGGATTGGCACCTGGAGCTGTGCCATCTGGCACCCCCGGCCCATCTTCTGAAGGTTGACGACTTTCACCTCATTCTCCTTCCCAACTGCTGCCTCTATTTCCTCCTTATTGACAGAGGCGTCGATATTGAGGACCAATATACTGGTCTTCCTCATTGGTGTTCTGACCTCTGCCTTGTCACCAATAATGTCCCTTAGCTTGTCCGGGAAGATATCAACTTCCCCTGAGGTATGTTGATACTCCAGGACCATCTCACCCGCCTTGGTGAACCTGGTAGAGACCACCTTGACTCCAAGAGTTGCAATTGAAAGCTTGGACTTTGCCTCTTGGACTATAGCTGCATAAGTTGGACAGCCATCCTCTTTTCGCGCGGGTTCCTCTTCTTCAGAAGGCGGAGCTGCTGTTGGGTCTTCTTCTGCTGAGTAGGTGCATTGGAGGGTCTGCTCTCAGTTGTCCTAGGCGGCAAAGTGTTGTTCCTCCAAGTGCGTCGGGAAACCACCTGGCTCCAAGATGGTACATCAGCACTAGACGTAGCTGGTGTGGCCTGTAGGGACTTTTGCTGCTGGTCTTGGTGTTGCTGCTGTCGCTGCAGTTGCTGTTACTGCTGCCGTTGTTGCAGTTGCACACTCTTCTGCTGAGGTGCTTTAGTAAGTGAGCACTACTTTTGTCTTCCCAGCTGGCCGTGAGCCGCTGCTACTCTGTGGTGGCGGTGATGCTGGTGATCCATGCTGCTGCTGCTGCCTCACAAGTCTTTGCAGCTCTGTGCGCATGCCAGCCATGTTTTCTTTGAGCTTAACATTCTCGGCCTTCATCTTGTTCAGCTCTTGAAGGTTCCTTGTTTTGTCCTCTTCCGCCTTCTTGTGGTAGGCTAGGATTTTCTTCACCTGATCCTCCAGCTTCACATTTGCCGCCTTCAAAGACCCTATTTCTTCAAGGAGCTGCATGCCATTCTGCTGGTCCTTTGTAGACAGGTAAGTATCCACCAACTTTTGGAGTTCCTCGGCCTTTTTCTGCACTTGGATCTTGCTCCTCCGCTCTGCCTGGACCTCGGCTTCGCGTGCTAAGTCCCTCTTCATTAGCATTTTACAATGGTTTTGAAGCTCTTTCATAGCTGACTTCATCTTGGCGTTGGTTAGGTTTGGTATCCTACCCAGATACAAACCCTCCTCTTCTGTCTTCTCATCTTCAGAGCTAGTCTTGGTAGGAGAGGTGAAGGAGTTGGCTCGTAACCTTCACAAACAAGTAAATCCCAGAGGTGAACCGGAAGGGATACCCATATTGCTTGGAAGCTCACACAAAAGTTCTTCTGATGGCACAGGTTGTTTCTTATACAACGCAACAGTACCCAATCGACTTGAGGCTTCGACCAAAAGCAAGCTCAAAGCCCGAAATCGACCCAAAAAGACAAAAAGTGACTCTGTCCCCTCCCTTCCCTCCCATCGTTGACTGAGTTGACTCCTGATACTAGATGCCAACCAATGATCGACGTTGATTTCACAAAAATTTCAAATTCCCAATCTGATACAGGGTCTTGAAATCGAGGTCAAAAATAAGTTTACTCCTGGTATTAGAAGTTCATTTGGATATAGAATCGACCTCGAGATTGCATCTATTCGATCATTGATGCAATGGTCGAGCATTCTCGAGAATCTCAATGGTCCCTATTACATAAATAAAGATTACGCATTCTCCCTGCGAGTAGCGAGATCACCAAACTGACAAAATGTTATAAGAAGAGTGACTGTACCTCAACGACCACTTGAGGTCGAGTTCAAGTCGACATACATACTTCAAATCGACTGTCGATCGATGCAACGGAGCAGTTATCAGGTCAATGAAAATTTGAAGGTAATTTTGCCGTCGACAAACGAAATCTGTTCGAACTTAGATGAAGGACTGATGCGGTGGTAGATAGGCAAAAATGCAGCGATTGGCCTGCCCGAGAGTTTGTATGACGAGACATGAATGAAAATTCGAGAGAAAGGAAAAACAAAGACGACGGTTCCTTTCTCGAAACTGATCTATTCGTTCACTCTATTCCTGCGATTCATCGGCTCACACGAAGTACCTGCACCGAGTACCCCAGCGCACTCACACCCCGAACCCCAAAACCAAAATGACCCAAACGCGGAGAGTAATTTGTAAAGCTACATCCGTTTAAATGCACTCGACTGGAAACACGAGAAGAAGAGAAACTCTTCCGGAAAGATACAAACAACACAGGTTTGGAAATTTGTTCCTCGTGAATCAAAGAAGAAGATTAAAGCGAATTTCTCGTCGAACTTTTGTAGCGCGTCGCGTTTGAAAGAAAAGTTGGCGTTGGCTTTCTCTCATCGGCTGTGTAAAAAGGCCAACGCTACTACGAAACGTAAGAGTATACTCCAATAAAGAGCGTAGACTTTCAATGAACTTTTCACTCTTTTTTTTTATTTATTTCGAATGAAGGAAAGAGACGGTCCACTCGTTCTGTCTCACTTCTATCGCCGATGTCGTCGTACAAACTGGTTAAAAGTTTTACACACATTTGCCACGCTGATAGTGGCGTACACGACAAAACTTCCGACGAACATCGGTGATAAATAAGCCACAAAAACTCTTTTTTTTTTACACGACGGAAGTTGCACGACGATTAGATTACTGCAATAAAATGGAGACGAATAGTGCGGAAAATACGCTGACGTAAATCAACGTCTCTTCGTCCCACAATAATATTTCTCGACAGAAGGTTAATGATCGTATAGACGAGTTTCCATTCCGAGTAACCGAATTGACCAAAATATGGTCCCTACGGTTTTACATAACCATGATATCTTTCAGATTAAAGCCTTATCTGAATGCCTTTCAAAACTTTGGACATATGTGGTCGTTTCGTTTTATATTTTCGAGTATTCAGGTTCACCATTTTTGGAGATTGGCAAATAAAGTGCAGTCTTCACAAAATATAGTAAATACTAAGTACGTATTTAGAACATTTCTGATTTTCTGTCATGACACAGACCCGTTGAAGGGAAGTTCCAATCATGTCGTATACGGCTTGCGGTTAACCATAGCGAATGTTTACATTCGACCCCGAGTAAATATTTGATTTTGTATGTTCTTGAAAATACGTTAGGCGGTTTTAAGAAATCAGTTACCTACTAGGAAGAAACGGGAAGGATGAACGCGCGTTTACTTTGATCTTGTTAATTTTGCGAATGATGGCCAGAAGTGCGGAGGAAAAGAAAGAAGAAGAAAATAGACCGGAGTATATAAATCCTTCGTTATCCTGCATATTAGACGAAGTAACTTCTTCGTGCACGTACGACTATTTTTACAAACGTATAGACCTTAAATTAGATTCTCTCTAGAGTGCATATCCATACGTGAGGGTGCGCTCGTACCACGTATTCGAAGATCAAGGGTCAGTTGATTTACCTAGCTAAGAGGGAATACAGACGAGTTCGAGGGAGAGATGGGGATTTAATAAAGAAGTATACACCATCGCTCTTTTCAAACGGATCAAGGAGTGACTCAGGACGTAAACGAACAATAAAATTTATAGATACGACTAACAAAGTCCTTCTTATCGAATTTTCATCCGAATTATTTGGCGAACTTGTTTTCTTTTCTGTAGCAAAAAGTATGACATTAAAAACAGCGATGATGGAGAGCAAAATCAATTCATTTAATAGTCGTTGTTGATAAACGAAAAAAAATGTCATTTCGTCTCGCCCTTTTATATCGCTATAAACGTGAAGATAAAGTGAGTGCCTTTTTTCTTCCACAAATTAATCTCGCAAAAACGTTGTTACCGTCCAGCATCCCCAGAAGCACACACCCGGTGTACATTGTGTCGTCCTTACAATTCATTGAGATAAAGAAAACGATCATCGCGAATCGGTAATAACTCTTTCGGGTACGTAACATGAAAACAAACTCTGGACAAATCATCTCGTCCGCGTGAACTTTTTTTACGTGAGACCGCGTAACAATTTTTTTCTTCTTCCTTCCTGTATCTGGATTTTATTGTATATGTTGTAATATCGTTTCGCTGTGGCAGAAATGACGCAATAATTCTCTTTTCGACTCTTTTTTTTTCACCCGTCTCGTATCATTTCGTTTTTCTTTCAATATCGAATAAACGCTAAAAGAGATTACATCGAATAGCAATACAATTAATTTACCAATTTTTTCCCGTAATTTTGTGGTATAGTTCCCTCATGAGAACGAGGGATTCGCCGCGAAAATTAGATTACGATATTAATAGAAGAGCCGGTAATAGAATTTCGAGTGTATCCTTTCTTAGCACGCGCTTTGGTTCAAAAAGAGAAGTAATTCCTCAACTGGGAATGCTAGGAACTCATGCTTGTCTAGGGGGTGAGAAGCGGTTCTCAGAAACACTTTTGCTGTCACGGTTGTGTGAGAGGACTTTCAAATACATTCAAATGACGTCTGGTAGGATGAAGCATCAATCTCGAGAAAAAAAGTGACACATGCTAGCATATTGCATGGATTACTTATGCTGCTAGGGTATTCACTTTCAGAACGAGAGAGCTTGACGGTAAAGCCTCAGGTATCTCACATCTTAATTTCAGCTATGCTTTGACGTGACGGTGGGTAAAATTACGAACTAATCAATTGGTCTTCGGAGCACAAACATTCTGCTAGTTGAAAAGAGACGGATGTTTCCAGATATATAGGGGAAGCATTGTTGGAATTTGAACTGCATTCGAAGTATCAAATTAACTCGGTATAAACGCGGATCGAAATTGTTCATTATTCGACCAACAAAAAAGTTCAGATGTTTGAGTTTTCCAAGTTTGTGGAAATGAGAGAGAAGAGAGAGATACGGGAAATTCTACAGCGGGAGAGTAGAAACCGAGTGCGAGCCAAGGTTCCACCGAAAGTTGAGAACGAAGAACAACACAAGGATGAAGGATAGAGAAGGAAGAAGAAGAAGGAGGAGAAGGGGGGCGGCGGCAGCGGCAGCAGCAGCAGCAGCAGCGGAGGAGGAGGAGGCGAACGATAGGAGACAGAAACAGAGAGAATACAAGACTAAGAAAAGTTGGGATCGTGCCTTGGAGAAAACTTTATCCAGGAGCAGAATTGGCCCAATCCATATGCAAAGTAACGGACATTGGAATTTAAAACGTTTCATGAGTAGGTAGTCTAGATATGGTCGACTCAGGAGGGGAATCAATATGGATCACAACACCGTCTCGGAATTAATGAAGTTTGTAGACAAACTGACGCAAGAATTAGGATTCACGTATACAATCTAAATATTTCAGACACTTGTAGGTAACTTTCCGGGGCTAGTTTTTAGAAGCAATTCTTTGAAGGAAGTCAACCACAAAGCTAAGAGAAATATTCGGAAAGAGGCTCACAAAATCACACGACACGAGGATGGAACGGAAAGTCGAATTGTTGTATGGACAAGATCCAACGAATTCTTGATAGAGTGAGGGAACCGGTAGTCCACGATAATACATTAAAGCTGTACATCAAGTAACTTGGCAAGCTTGTAGGAGGAGGCAGAGATATACGACACGATACAGCGGATGGAATACTAGGATGCCAGATCTACGGATTTTTGGTCCTCGAAAAAGATACAAGTTTTTCTTTTTTTTTATAGATTTTACGGACAATATGGATTTCTTGCGATCAAGGGAAAGGTACCTTAAACTCTGGTACGAGAGATACTCTTCTCCTGCTCGTTACAGGCTGATATTGCGGAGTTATGAAATATTGAGCCGATCAAGGGAAAAGTACCTGAGTCCCATTTATGAGAGATACCTTTCTTCTGATTGTTATCAATGGATCAATCAAAATCCTTAGAAATCATTTATTAGGTCTTACAAAAAATGTCGGATACGGATTTTTGATACTATCACCTGGTAGCATTGATAGCATACCCCGTTTTGGATAGGTTTTCAAGAGCGCTCCATTCTCCTCGGATTATGAGAAAGTAGAGCCAGCCAATACAACTATCCAAACAGCCACGATGGTAGGTCTCCTGTTGGTGATTCTTATGCAATCAAATCTAGGCGCTGCATACAAGTGAACAACAAACACAACTTCACAGTCGAAACTCTCACAACTGACGTTAGTTCCATTCTAAACCGCTAGTCGCTAGCGACCATGAAAGGGACAAAAGTTTTTAGTATTATCGTTTAGTGTATTTTGCTAGACTGCGTCGATTTGTAGATCTCCGGTAGTACAACCCACGCTGGTTGAGTTCAAGTCGACGTCGATCTGAGCCGATTTCGAGTCGACTTCTCAGAATTTCTTCGTCTCATGGATGCTGGAATGGGGGGGGGGCAGGGAGGCAACTCACGCCCAGACAAAAAGTAAGGAGGCAACGCCCCCCCTTTCCACAAACGACAGCAAAAATCAAAAGGTACTTGATTCAGCAATACTGTTACAAAAAGTTCCTCGGTTTTTCTTTTTTGAAAAAGAACAATTTACTCCGCCACCCATGGTCGATCAGAAATCGACTGTTCTGTTGTGTTGATCAACAGTCAATCAAGTTTTCTGGAAATGTATGCTGGTCGATATTGAATCAGTGCTGCCAGATGATAGTTTCAAAAATACGTATCCTTCATTTTTGGTAAGACCTAAAAAAACAGATTTCTACGAACTTTGATTGATCCATTAATAACAATCAGGAGAAAGGTATGTCTTAGAGAGATGGCAGAGGTACTTTTACCTTGAATGATCGACTCAATATTGAACAACCTGGCAGTATCAGCTCATTGTGAACAGGAGAAAGGTATCTCTCGTTGGCGTATCTAAGGTACCTTTCCCTTGATCGCAAGAAATCCGTATTGTACGTAAAATCTACAGAAAAGAAAAACCTGTGCTGCAGGGCTTCCGGTCACAACTACGGTATGAAAAGCCGGAGTTGAACAAGCCTTCTTCTAAAAGACATGAACTTCGGCAAGTGACTTCACATGACACCTCATCAAAATGAACTTGAGGAGATCTATAATGATTCATTGCAATGTCCAGTTCATCCGGTCATCCGTCAAGTATCATTTCCCGTTGAAAACAGGATAGAATGGTAGAAATTCAAGTACTAACCATGGACGACAACGTTTGTAAAGCCACAGAGGAGAGATACAGCAACCGTAAATTGCATCATGAATAGTATACAAGGAGGTGCTACGAGTAAAACGTCATCACTTTACCTGTAACAGAAGAGAATACACAAAAATTAATTTTTAATCGTTCATTTATTCAAGTGAATCGATGTCTGAGTTTAGTAAGATTATAAACGCTGCAGTAAAACTCGGTTTTAGCGGGAGGTAGGTTGACAAACTCCTGGAATCAGGTCAGAACCAATGGACAAAAAGAGCAAGTCAAGAAAATTGTAGAGTACATCAACACCAATTGTCAGCCTAGAGTCAAAATGTCGTAACTCCCAATGTCGTGATCTCTCTTCTTCAGCGTGATAAGCTTAAGGCTTGAGTACTTCTTCGGAATGTTCATGGAGCCCTTACGCTTCTGACTGATCACATTGATAGTGTCAATACTCTTCTCCAAGTTAAAAGCAGTTCTTTTTCCTCAGTAGAGTTGGTGTAGACTGCTGTGGGAAATCTGTAAAATGGAGTTACGACATTTTGACTCTTCGCCGACGCAAAGCACATCCTGCATTCAACATTTTGAGCTTTCGATTGCCCCGTCTACAGGGAAAGATTCAATAAGAATCATTTGCGGGAGGATAACTCGAACGACTACTTTCGAATTCTCGCGCACAGTTGCTCAGATTTAAATCAACTAGTTCGATCATTTAGATCGCGGCTGTCTGTAATCCGTAATCGATACTTCTTCACGATGTGCGCAACACTTTTCACGATCAACACGCACGTCACTCACCTTTCACTCGACCCGCGATCGTGAGAATTCATACCACGGGCATCTGTACTCGAAAAACTCATCTTAGTAAGACGTGCGTCATTAACCTCACCCAGCATCGGCTCATCTGCCCCATAGAAAAACTAGGAAAACAGTCGGAAGATAGGGTATACCGAACCAGTACGAAGCGATTATAATATAATTATCGACGTCGCAAAGATACACACGCTGCAGACGAGAGAAAAGACATTATACCTGTGTGTGTATTGTAGATACACAACACAGTATAATAATTAAGCCTTGAGGTAGTCATTATACTACCGCACATTAACGAGAGGTTATCGGGCGACAAACGACGATGCTGCATAGTGAACTTTTTCATTATTTTTCCTATTATTATTATTATTGTTATTATCACCACCACCATTGAATCGAGTTCATACTCCTTCCGTGTACACATGATGAAAATTGCGAGCAACCATAAAACCATAATTTGAAGAATTTTTCGCTAAAGAATATACTAGCTCGCAGGCAACCTCAATGTAATTTCATCTTTCTGGCTCTAGATGCGATGTGAATGTGTGCGTGTGTTTGTACGAGGCGCACACGGCTCGACGACGCTTCGCTTCATCTTTCTTCAGTTTCATCTTACACAAACTTATTAATATTCGACGAACGAATTAAGGTATTGTACCGGTGTTACAGTTTCCTGTTTCGGATACACGATTTTAATAACACACGCGGCTGATGTATACTTTTTTTCGTGCACACCGATGCCCCGGTTATATAAATGACAATTGTTTGTCGTCAGCGCCGGAGCAACGGCAGCGTCAAATTTCGAGAAAGTAGAAATTAGTTGAGAAGGTACGACGTTCGTGATCTGGATGAAGATCGTATAATTTTTCAGCATTCTTCCGTGCCTGCGATGCGTCTCGCGACTCAAATTTTCATTCTATATAGACTCTCGCTCGTATATAGTCGCGTTCGATATACTACAACCTTGAACGTTGGCGAGTACGTATGAGATAACGAGCTGTCGCGGGAATATATGGAGAATGTTAGACAAGAAGTAGTACAAATATTTCTCGAACGCCTAAGTACTTTTCACAAGTCCCAAATCGAATAAGGAAATCTATTCGCACCGTCTCGAAAACGATATACCTTCTAGGTGCTCGCTTCATCCTCTTCATACATCGTTCACATTTATTGAACACCTTTGCACTTCTGCTTTCCTGTCGTTCCTACTAAAATCGAATTGGTCATAGACCTCGAAAAATGATGGACAATTGTAACCTATTCCAAGAAAAGGGCCATTAGCATGAATTACCTGCTCCAAGAGAAGGACAGTGTTGCCAGATCTACGGATTTTTGGTCTTTGAAAAAGATTCAGGGTTTTCTACGGATTTCTTGCGCTCAAGGGAAAAGTACCTTAGACATTGGAATGAGAGATACTTTTCTCCTGATCGTTATGGGCTGATACTGCGGTCTCCCGGAACCGTAACATTGAGTCGATCAAGGGAAAAGTACCTTAGTTACCTCTATGAGAGATATCTTTCTCCTGATCAGTATTGATAGATCGGTCAAAGTCTGTCAAAATCTGTTTTCAATGACGGATACAGATGTTTGACTATATCATCTGACAGCACTGAAGAAAGGTACTTAACAGCAAGCAATTGAACTTCGTTTCCGCTCTTTTATAGGAAATTTGTGTTTTGCTGCTATTGAGCCTTTTCTTGGAACAAGTCACAATTGTTAAAGAGGCTTCAATTGAGGCCAATAATGAGCAAGAAATCACTCTTAATACTTCTCAAACCCACTCACATTTGAAATTTATTTACTCAAAATGCAGATCATGTTGTGAGCAGGCAACCCTTCATAACAGTATGTTTCCCGGTTCCTTGAGTAGTTCTTTGGCTGCAGCCATGAAAGGTGAAACATCAACTTGTCTCAACTTCTGCATCCGATTTCCACATCTCGATGCTAAGAATTTCTTCTCTTCTCAATCTTTAGCAGTCATTCTCAGCTTCGATGCTTACTTCCAGACTGGCCTTACCTAATAGTTCAATACCTTCAATCTTGGAGCCAAAGAAATGGAAAGAGAGGAATCACGTCAAATAGATGAGGACAGTTTGCTGTTGTCGGCGGTAATAAGGAACACTTTCCCAGTACCTAGTCGTTGCTTTGAATTGTGAATAATAACCTTTGTTGTAGCTAAATCCATAGGAGATACAGTGCACTTCACGTATGCAGTTTTCATTAATCTCAAATCGAACACGAAACCCAAAAACACTGACCCTCCTCGAACACAATACAGCTGCATCCAGTTGCACGCCATACCCACCCCAAAATTTTGTTCGCACTCTTCATACGCCGTAACTGATCGCAATTCTCGCAAAAGACCCGGCACCGTCTCAACCAACCACCAAAGTGTAGCCAATTTGTCGCACACGATACAGCGTACTACGGCTTTTTTCTTCTCGTCAACTTGTTCACCCTCAATAATGCGTGTTCAACATAATACAGACACCGTTGATGGAGACAGCATTTTTTAGCCCAGGGACCATTTATATACTCGTGCCACGACGAAGGAAAAAAACAACGTGCTTTTAGCATCGAGCGAGTTACGGTAAGAACAACACGATGATGGAAATTAATCAGATGGAACATATTTTTCATACGACGCAGATAACATACATCTTCTACCGACAAAATATTCAACGCAGATGATTTTCTTCCTCTCTTATTCTCATTCTTTCATTTCTCAGCCTCTGAAGAGCCTCTCTCATACAACATCTCTTCGAAAATCGCGTCTTGGGGCGTGCAAAATACAAAATCATCGAATTGTGGAAGACAATAATAATATGATAATATTATACGTGCATCAAATAGATTCGCGCGAGTGAAATTCAATTAACGGGCTTACGTCGGTGAACACCTGAGTGACCGTGAAATTCAATTTGCTAATGTTCGGACGCAGGCTTCGAGTCTTTTTAGTATTTTCTGCGGTTTTTTGTAATTAGTTACTTCTTGTCTTTTTAGAAGTATCGCCTTTTTCGTATTTTTTCGGATTCTTACAATCTTATCGATCTCATATGGGACCAAGGAGAAGAGCAAGAAGGTAACGCGGAGGTGGCAGCAGAGAAAATGATTAAGACTGTCACCAAAGCATGCGAGGTAGCTATGCCCAGGCAAGGTCCACCAAAGAAGAGGAGAGCCGTTTACTGGGGGACCAACCAGATTGCCGAGTTAAGAAAAGAGTGCAACCGTCAGCGCCGGATATACCAGCGGAGTAGAGGCCGCGACGGAGCGCGGGTGGTTGCACGCTCGCAAGAGGCTGGAAAAGGCCATCAAAGACAGCAAGAGTGCTGCATGGCAAGAGCTGTGTGAGATGGCCAAGGACCCATTTGGAAAGCCTTATAAGATAGTGCTGAAGAAGCTAAAGGCCCTCTCAGCAGTGAGCCGAATGGAGCTGGATGTTGTGGGTCAAATCATTGATGGCTTGTTCCCACAGCATCCACCACCAATGGTAGCGCTACCAATAGTAGAAGAGGATGGTATATCCCTCCTAGATACCGAGGAGGTGGATGCAGCAGTCAACAGCCTGCGGGGTAAGTATTGGACGGCTCCAAGCCCGGATGAGATTCAAAATCAGACACTCAGTTGACCCAGCACTGCTTGTTGATACATTCAATGCGGCAGTTGTTGGGGGACTGTTCCCTGTGCGCTGGAAGAAAGCCAGGCTAGCGTTGATTGATAAGAAGGATAATCCATTTGACCTGACATCCTCTTATCGCCTACTTTGTTTGCTGGATAATGTTGGGATATTCCTGGAGAGAGTGATAGCCAATCGACTGGAGAGCTATCTGAAGGAAACTGATATAATCTCTAGTAGCCAGTACGGTTTTCAAACTGGACGCTGCACATCAGATGCAGAGATCCGGCTGAAGAGGATAGTTGAGTCAGCGATAGCTACGCTTCAGTTTTACGCAGCCGTCAGCCTCGACATAAGAAATGCGTTCAATTCGATTCCTCGGGAGAGAATCCTGGAAGCCCTAAAGAACGCAGAAGTGCCCACATACCTGCTCAGGATGATCAGCAGCTATCTTAGCTGCCGAGAAATCCAAGCAGAGACGTCTGCTGGTACATTGAAGCGCTCAGTTACTGGTGGGGTGCCGCAGGGATCGGTCCTCGGGCCGCTGCTGTGGTGCGTCGCATTTAACGGGAGGTGTTAGGCTCATCTGCTATGCGGATGACACACTGGTGGTACGTATTTCTGATACAACTGTACTGGTGGAGAGCAGGGGCCGGCTGGACTCGAACTTGCAGCCAATAAGACGGAGGCCATTTTATTCACGACCCGTCGGAAGCTCAGTCCACCCACCCTTCGCCTGCAAGGTGTGGAAATCGAGACTCAGAAGAAGATGAAGTACCTGGGCATCTGGTTTGACTTGACACTGAGCTTCAGGAACCATTTCCTGATGGCAGCGGAAAAGGCGGGCAAGGTAGTAGGATACCTTAGTCGCCTAATGAGGAACCCTAGGAGGACCGAGAGAAGCAAGAAGAAGGATCATGGCGAGCACCGCCTTGTCGATCCTCCTATATGGTGTGCCAGTCTGGGCCGACTCCATGAAGATACCATCCAGAAAAAGAGAGATGGTAAAGATCCAAAGGAGAGCTGCGCTAAGGTGTGTTAGTGCCTACCGCACTGTCTCGATGGAGGCTCTTTGTGTATTAGCACGTTCACCACCAATCGAGCTCCTTGCTGAGGAGAGAGCGGTGGTGTTCAGAGCAAAAAAGACGACAACGACCAACCGTGAGGCTCTACGGGTTAAGCAGGAGGCCAGGCTCTCCTTGCTTGAGAAATGGAAAGTGGGAATTGCCCAGAGTGAGCTGGGTAAGTGGACAACCCGTGTGTTAATACGCGACCTTGATGAGTGGATGAACCGACACCATGGCCAACTAAACTTTCACCTGACGCAGGTGTTGAGCGGCCATGGCTGCTTCAACAAGTACCTTCATGAGAAGCTAAGGAAAGTTGAGCAGGCAACGTGTTCGCACTGCGACCAAGGGCGGGATGATGGACCAGAGCACATCTTATTTGAGTGCGAGGCGTGGAGGCGTGAGCGGGACAAGCTTTCCGGTCTCTCCAAGAGATCGGGGTAGATGAAGCGCTTGACACGAGTAGCCTGGTACCCACCATGCTAAGTTCCGAAGAAGCATGGAACCAGGTGTCTGCATTTGCGGCCACCGTCATGAAGAGGAAGATGGATCAGGAATGGAATAGGCAAATGCAGAACCACGCTATGGCCCACTCGACACCTGTGTACCATCAACAACCAGATTTGCAGGAAGAAGACGACGACGATCTTCCCTGAAGATGGAAGAAGATGAAGAAACCCCAACAGCAATCTACTATATCTTAAGGTGATGTTGTTGTTGTGTGTTCTTGTGTTTTCTGCGCGCCAGGGGGGCACTGCAGCTTGGCGGTTGCCAAAGTAACTTGGCGGTTGCTAAGCAGAAGAGGGGGTTCGCCAAGGAGATTCTTCCAACACCGAAGTTATACCCGAAAGGGTCGATTCCGGTACTGGAAGAAACAAAATCAAATGCATAAGCAACTCGTACCCACCCCACTATGGAGGACGGGACATCAAGAGCTTCAAGATGAATAATTTGCTGGCGAGTCTGAAACCATGCGGAACATTTCGGTGGATCCAGTTCTGGAGCTTACATGACACCCTGTGTACACTGAACAAAAAACGCAAGCAATTCTCACAAGTGAAGGATGAAGTTCATTGATCTAATGAAGACCTTGAGCCATGTCAAACTAGCTTGGGAGAAGATGAACTGGGCAGAGCCCATTTCAGATACCTTAAGGCGCAGCATATGAATGCTTGCCCGGCGCTGATCCTTCGATGTCATCTTGGTGGCTCCTATGTAGGTCAAGGTCAATCCAGGTTACGTTAATGACGTTAGGTCGAGATCTTTGAACTCGCAAGACGTGGTAATTGGCGACCAAAGTCATCACCATCCCCCGTCAACTATAGATCCCTCAAAGTGTTCTGAGCGCTTCGGGTTGACTTGTAAGAGAACTGGAAATCCACACACAGGAACAATGACCTGTCATTGTCATATAAAGAGCTTCTTTTTCTTGGGACGCCTCCTCCATTCAGAGCTTGGCTATCCAATTGGCTCCTTGAATTTTAAAGAACTGCTTCCCGGAACAGCTCCGTTGATGAGCATCTGATCCACCGATGTAGGTATTTTCCTCCGCGCAGTTTAAAGACAATTCCACTTCGAATCACCTCGAAGATAGAACTGGTTCTTCGCCATACAGTAGAAGAAATCTGATCCACAAATCGCGGTTCTTCTACGCCACGATTTCCGAAAAGAATATAATGAATTTCAGCGCTTTCAAAATAGAACCTTCCCAATTTGCATAGCGCTCAATTTAAAATAATAAGTTGAAATAACATTTGCTCGTAACCTGATCTCTGGGTCGCACCCTGAACGAGAGTGCAACAGAATCTCGGGACGGTTCTCTATCGATACAAATTTGATGCCTGAAACTACGATATTAATTTAGACTGAAACCGCGTGTCAGTCTCGAGGGACAACAACTTTTTCGCTTTCGCAGTCATTTTTCCGATGACACGCGGGAGAGGAAACAAAATACAGGTCATTCGAACCGTGTACACAAAACGTATTTCTGAAATCTATATTTCACGAGCATATAACATCCCAGTTTTTTTTTTTCTACCTGTCACACAATATTTTTCAATTCGTAATTCACATTTTCCTTGGACCCTCATGTACGTTGTACGAGAGAGGAGGGAGAGGAGACGAAGAACACGTCGTCTTACCCTGTTATTTTCTTTTTCTTTCACTCCTATATTATTTGTATAATATCGTATAAAAAGCGTCACTCAAATACTGAGGCGGAAAATGATTTCCTCGACCGAGGGAAGAAAAAAATTACCCCGACAAGAAGACAAACATTATTCATTTTAAATTCCAATCATTTTTCGCGCATCATTCCATACTGTACACATACACCGAAGACTGTATGGGTTGGGTATGGTTTTTAATTTTGATTCATTTTATTGTGATACAACCTACATTCCTCCCATACATCAGCATTTATATCAAAAAGAAGAAAAAAAAAAATCATCTTGCGCGATTAATATTCTATAGGACGTATAGTGTCGTGTCGCTTTTTACACTCGTATACACGACAACATTTTAGACTTCTCTCGTATCTCAAATCGTCGCACCCGACATGACGAACGGTTATCGTATAATTTGCATTAATGTGTCGTAAATTTTCCCCCCGAACTCAATTAAAAGGCGTACGCCACCAACCAGCGCCAATTTCTACACTGAGGTATTTTGCCTACGTTGGCGGCAATGTCCGCACCCTCGACGATATATATTAGTAAAATATATACAAGAGTACGTATAATATTTCCGTATACCGGAGACTAGACAATACTCGAGCATTTAGGTCTACCTAGTATAACCGCATTGCGGCTATTACTACATACACAGATGATGAGGGTGTTTCCGATTCGATGATGCCGCGTCTATTCTCGCCCAGCATTTCAAAATTCTAAATCCATAATACACGCGCTGTAAAAAAACTACATACACCTACCTTACGATACACGGATAATTAGCATAATATATCGACGCTTCTGAGCGTGCAGAGAATTTGGAATTTCACTCGATGGGTAGATCGGCCCAAGTGCAGCACGTGGGTATCGAAATACAACCTTTAGTACCGTATATCGGTGTAAAAGTAATATATTTTTCTCCGATAACATTAGTGAAATTGAAAAAGTTTCGACGCCGCATAAGTGGAAACTGGTTCACCTTGTAAACAGATTAGGCAGACAGGTGACGAGAAGTCTTACCCTGATTTAAAGCGCCCGTATTCACTTCTAAATTATCAAGACATCGATCAACTTCAATTCAAAAGACAAACAATGAAATCGTTGCAACACTAAACAAACATCTGTCCGATATGTACACATTTGTCGAGCGATTTTTCTGCATCGAACTTGATATAATCTTTTTTAGGGTTCAGATTTTGAATGGTACACACGAACAGTCGGTCTGAAGATTCACTTACGAGGGACAATTCATACTTTTTCCATGGAGATAATCATAGAAGTCTCTTTGATTTCCAATAATTTCTTTACCCCTCTCCCTCCTTCATCCATAAATCTTAAAAAGTCGAATATAAATAATATAATATAACCCGAAGTTTTGGCAATCGCCTTGACCGCGAAGTATCCCAAGTTCGAACCAAGCAAGAAACAAGCAGAAATTTGAGCTTTTCTTGTAGTTTTATAATCCCTCACCCAGCCCTTCGCTAGAAGGAACTTTCTTCCAGGGTGAAGAGAAGAAACACCGGTAAGACGGAAAGAGGAACAAGATGAACTTGAATGGAGTTCATAAGGAGCTTTCTTCCAGGGTGAAGAGAAGAAACACCGGTAAGACGGAAAGAAGAACAAGATGAACTTGAATGGAGTTCATAAGCTTAGTGGCGAACAGTGCAGTGTGAAGACATCTACTTCAGTGAGTTCCTGAATAGCGAAAGATTATTCGACTTGATGATTGGATGAGAGAGAAGAATAAATCCGACCAATAAGATGATAGCGTACTTCAGGTTGAAGAATGGACCAATGAACCAATAAGATGACATAATCCAGGATAAAAGAGAGAGAGAGAGAGGTGTAGGATTTAAGATGAAGAGTTTTGTATATTGTTGAAGGATTACAATACTACGCAAGAGAATCAATCACGCTTGCAAAAAATAGTTGTTTAGTATGCCTATGAAGTAGTTGATGAATTCTTGGGAAAATTAATCTGTTAGGAGGGGTAGAGGGGAGGGGGTGTAGGATCCGAGTTGTGTGTCATTAGTATTGAGGTCGTCACTTTGAATCAAGAGTTGATGGAAATTTGTTATTGAAGAAATGCTTTCACAGGCGCTTCGGATGCAATAAATCTCTGGTAAGAAATCAGAAGTTCTGAACAAATTAGCGTTGGAAATGCAATGGCTTAAATACTGGTGTCCTTCTCCAACCTTCGAGGAGCACCCCGAATATCTTTTTAAATAAAAGTACACTTCCACATCGCTCACGTTTTCAATTTTTGAATTTTTCCATTAAATCAGTCACCTTTTTTAGGATCGGCGCGCGCTCGCCAGTCGACGCTATGTTTTCTTATTGAACATTCCCGAAAGAATTTTTTCGGATGCTCTATGGGAGAAGATCTTCAACAAGATAGAACTCGACTTAACGGAAGCGTTTCTCCCAATGCCAGATTGAAGGAGTGCAGACAACATGCTTGGTACTTTGGGTTAATAAATTGTAAACGTGGAGGCGTTGCAGAAGTATTGAGAGTGATTTTTAGGTCATTATTGGCTTCGATTGGAGCCTTTTCAACAATCGTCAATTATTTGTTCAGGTCATTGGGAAACAGAACTGCGGAGACGTTGCTTTGAATGACTCTCAGAGAGAGAGAGAGAGAGAGAGAGAGAGAGAGAGATGGGGTGTCAAGAACTTGACTGTGTGTGGTTAGTATTAAGGTCGTCATTTTGATTCAAGAGTTGATGGAAGTTTTCCAATGAACATGAAGAATGCTTTCTAATTTTTGCCTGCATGAGAGGTGGAATGCTTTTGCGGCTGCCTCTCTCACGATAAATCTCTGGTTTGGACCCTTCTAAAGAGAATCAAGAGCTTGAAAAAGAAGGGCGCTGGAAATGCAGTGCGTACGAACCTCTGCCCTTCCCGACACCCCCCCCCCAGATCATCTTTTCGAGAAGAGCACATTCACGCATCTTTTTAGGGTTGGCGCGCGTTCGCCTGCCGACGCCATCACTTCTTATTGAACTTGTCTAGAAAAATGTTTTCCAGTGTGCTCTTTTGGAAGAGCTTCAACAAGATGGAACATGATGTATCAGAAGCCTTTTTCTAAGTGTATGAATGAATGGGTATCTGCTTACAACAAGATCGGTATTTTGAGTGAATTAATTTCAAATGTAAAGGCGTCTGAGAAAGTATTCGAAGTGAGTTTTAGCTCCTTGTTGCTAGCATTGGATTATTTTCAGAAGTTGTCAATCTTTTGTCAATGACCGATCGGCAGGGAAACAGAAGTGCCGGACGATGCTTCAAATAACTCGAAGGGAACGTAAGAATTAAAATATGAATATTTAGAATCGAGGTCGTCACTTTTGATAAAAGTTTTCTAATGAACTTGAATTGGGAAAGAAATGAAGAATTCTTTCCAATTTGGGGGAAGGCTTTTGCGGCCGTATCCCACGTGATAACTTTCCAAGGAAGAATCGGAAGTTTGATTCGAATGTGTGCTGGAAATGCGTCCTTTCCTAATCCCGTGGAGAATCTGGATTATCTTTTCAAGGATGACATTTTGACATCACTCACACATCCAGGTGTCAGATCGCAAAACACTCAACACATGCATAAGTACAAATAGTTCCCAAGTCCTTGTACAGATTGTAGTCACAAAAGCTACACCTTCTTATTGAAGAAACGGAGACCAGCGGCTTAGCCAGTATTTGTCCGTGCATATTATTTATCCACAGTTGAAACGCTATCTTTCGGTGCTTGATACAACTCTGAAACATGAGATGTCAACGTTTCAACAGCCAGATCTTCCTCATTGCGAATCAATTGTTTGAAGAGGATGATCCTGCTGACAAACGAACCTCAATCACTGAGAACGCGTCGGAAATACAATCAAACTGTACCAGTCATCATCGCCGCTATTATGGAGGAGGATGCAAAACGAATCAGAGCAGGCTTTGAAGTTGCAGTGGCTGCAGCCAAAGAATTACCCGAGGAACCGAGAAATAGACGGCAATCAAAAAGCAGAAATCAAAGAGCAATTGAAGATCGCTCCAATATCCCGTTCGACACTTCTTCACTAGTCCTTGGTGAACTAGAAAACTTGCATTTCACAAAAAGTGAAAGCACGAGGAAGGTCAAAACGTGCAGAGCGGCAACTGCGCATTCTCAACAAAAGCTTATCCCTCTGAGAGAAAATGGAAGATAACGGCTGCTGTGAGAACGCATGGTCTACGAGGCTATTGTTCAGGGGTGCCTTGATGTTTGCGGATTGTCTGTAACGAAGTGACAATGACTGGCTACTGCCTATTACTCGTTCACAAAGCATGTCTACACCAAGAATAAGAGCACAATGTTTTCAATTTCCTCTTTGTTTCACTCTTTTCAAGTATGCCTCGCTTTGGTTGTAAGGTAAAACTTTGACTATACCTAATATGGACTAGCATAGCGTCGTCAGAAAACGGAATGACAAGAAGGAACTATACTTTTAGGCAATAAGACGTACTCCTTGGCCGCAAACTAAAGCTAATGACTACCGCCTTTTGCCTGCCAGTTATTGAGTATTCTTCTTTGAGTGATATTCGCAACACGTTTCGGGTAACTGCAACCACAATGTAGTTGAAGTAGCTCACCTCAACTCCTTCATCTAACGTACAAAAACTTTACACTACTTTTACAGAGTGCTGCCAGTCCATATTACATGGTCGAAGGGCTACAAGATAGAGAATACCGGCGTCACACTGATGGGAGGAGCAACTTCTTTTGCACACAATATGCGCACAACTGGTTGACATTGAAATAGGAGATTGGTGTTGAGGATGTTTCACTGCCAAAACAGCACCAAGTCCAATCATTCCAAAACCGACATTAAAGTCATACCCAAAAGAGTCGATTCCGGTACTGGAAGAAAGTCAATTGCATAAGCAACCCGCACTCACTTCACCATGGAAGACGGGGCGGCGCTGCACATGCAACATCACTCCAAAACCCTCGGTCTATAAGAAACTCTTCCTCCACGGACTTTGCACTACTATCAAATTCGACTCCGTCGCAATAAAGAACCGGTTAATTGTCTCAATGAAGAAATGTCACGTATAACGATTGACGCGTTTACACCTCATCATTCTTCCCAATTTTTCCAGCTCGCTTTTCCTACACCACTTTATATCGGTGCACTTGTCTCTTAAATGTTCCATCCTTGAACCGGCTAATAAGTTCACAATCACAACAAGGCACGGTCGGTATACTGTTAGTACGTGCTCTTCCGTATGAACTGTTGACTTTTTAAGCGTAACGTGCGCGATAAGTAAGTAACGTTGTACACTACTGCATACGCTCGCCGAGGTGTGTAGTGTACCGCGAAGAAGACGAGGACAGATCACTCGGACCATCTTCTTCCATTTATTTTTCATACCCGCACTCGAGAGGTACAATGAAGAAAAAATACAGGTGAGAGGTTACTGCCGGTTAAAAAAACCTATTTCTTCTTTCTTACAGTCGTACATCTTCTGATGAACCGGTTTTCTCCAGCGTCATTATCGTCACCGTTCTTGATTATTGTCGCTTATACACCGAAACGCGAGGCTCATCGTCGCATCCACTCTTTTTTTTTTTTCAAATACTTCAGTATAATATTTCCTACAGCCTCTTCGCCTCATAATATATTGCGCGCGAGTATTAAAATTTATGATACGAGACAAAATGGTTTATTATCGTGACGAGGAGTTGACAAGCTGCTGCTACGCGCTCCAGGATGGTTTATAAGAAGCATTTAATTTTTTTTTATGGTCGCAGCAAATTTTCATTCGGTCACTTCTTTTGTTTTATAAAAATTAGTAATATACGAGGGCTTCCGCAACTGTTGGATGCGGTTTCCCGCATGCCGTTGACTCTCGTGTTCAACAATTTAGATAGATCGTAATTAATCGTCGTTGATTTAATACTCACGTACTGGAGTACGATATTCGACACCGTATACATTTGAAAATGTTACCTCGAATGGAGAGAAAAAAAGTTATGATAATAAACCTCAAGTCAGATTCTACCCTCGTCGCTTCTCATGTTCCTTATTAATTTGCTCCGAGTGACAGCTAAAGGTTACGTCATCAGACAGAGACAGAGCGACGCTAACAACCACGCTAATCAAGCGATGACGACGCGGTCAGTTGTCGGGAGATGATGACTAGCATCGATGCTTATCCCCTCGTTCAATATTAATCAACGATTCAAACTCGCTTAAGGATGATATAGGATTCGTGCAGCCTATATGTACTGAACGCAGCTAGTTAACCTTACCGATTTAATCCGCCATGCGTGCTCTAATCACGACACAAGCCAAAGCTGTTTTCTGTATCGAACGTATAAATTATAATAAGAAGATAATAATACCTTATTGGCATAATGCGTAAAGGAATCAATCGATGGTAACGCGAGTGAGGGTTTGACCGGAAATTTCTTCATCGTTGTGGACGATTTGGCGCCGTACAGCATTTGTACGACATCGCGCGAGTAACTGATACCCTACATTGTCTATATGTTGTACGCGATCTTCAAGGTTGATAAAAAATTAATGTTGAAATTAGCAGCGCTTTGAAGCTTGTTTGTATACGCTGCAATATACGCGATAAAATGAACATTTGTACAGACTGTCGTTTTCGGGCACACACACACACAAAAAGAAGAGAAAAAATTCACGATCATTAATAATCTTTTGAAAGTTCATAATAAGGACCTTTCAAAAAAGTATGATTCACGAGACCAACATTACTAAAGATCACGATCGAAAGATAAGCGAGTTCTTTGCGTCATTAAAACATACAAAAACATTCGAAGAGAGCACAGCTAAGAAGAGAATAGTAGAGCAATGAGGCTCCAGGTAAGGTAGCCCAATCACGATGGACACGTGCTGCGATTATTATTCAACATTCTCCGAACGGGGAAAAATTGAAATATTTCTCGGGGCTTCGTTCTGTTATGCTAATCTGCAGGCGAATAGTTGTGTTTACATTCGCTTTTTCTTTAGAACGTACACAGAATCCAAAGCATAAGAAAGAAAAATGATGAAAGAAATCTAGCGGTACCAAAAGCGAAGATTTTCTCAAGTTTTCGATGACGAATACAACTTAATCAAAATTCTTCCTATTCTAGTTTCGTTCAATCATAAAATTCTCCTCATAGTATTCGATCCTTACAACAGGGCAACAATGTAAGTCTTTCGTCTGAAAGAAAGAGCGAAGGAGACCCTCTCACAGGAAAGTTCGTATGTTATAAATTTGGGAAATGGAGGCCCTTGGTCAACAGGAAGAGCGCTGTAGTGTTATCGAAACGTACCTTCATCAAGAGAACATGGAAAAATTGTGACTAGAGTGAAAAGAGGAAACCTCCAGACAGACAGAGATACACTAAAACAGGATTTTCAAACTTTTGAGGACCTCGAACTTCCCTAGTGTCCTCTTGAGTCCTCCTGGAGTATCGAGTTTTGAAAAGACGATGTCACAATAAAACAGAAAAGAATCGAAGTTCTATAAAAGCAAGAAAGTATGGACCGTCACTAAGGGGCAGACGATAATCGGAGAAGATAAGAAAACTGGTTCCGGTAACACCAATAGTACAGCAAGCAAATAAAACATACAGGAAGAAAACGAGAGACCATGTGAAGACAGAAGAACTTCTTTCACCACCAGCTGTGCTAATCTACACTCCAAGAGGGAAACGAACGAGAGGAAGATCAAGTAGAAGTATTCTAGACACATCAGGAGCCTCCTGTTTACACATCCAGACTCAATCACGCAAATGGGCCATTAGACCTACAGCGAAATGGAGACGACAATTAGGACGTTGTTTTCGACACTCTCTGCCCTCTAATAAGAAAACTATAACACTCTATATTCTCTTGAAAATACTAAGAAAGTATTGGAGAAAGTTGATATTGATCCTTGTCTCATCTTGACCCTTTTATCCAACTTTTTCCCATTACTGAGGCAGGGAAAGTCGTAAGAGGCCAAATACTCTTTCTAAGTGGTCACTATTTTCGAAAAACTTTTGAGAAAAGGAGAATTAAAATCAATCGAATTGAAGAACAAGTTTCTGGCTGTTCTTGATCAACTTCGTTCAACCAACCCTCAGTTTTGTTGCGAGGAAAGGGGAGGCAGAAGGAGGGGGGGGGGGATTCTAAGAGAACGCATGCGTCTGACTTTTGCGATGTCAAGGAAGATTTTGACTAATCTAGAGACCTGAAAGAATTCAATTTTTAACCTCTTACTACAGAGTGAGCTCGAAAAAAACTTGAGCGATTAGCCACTAAAAACGAAAAATTTGAACAAATTTTGAGCTCTGAGCCACGGTAGAGATGTGAAAATACGTATCGACTTTTAAACGTAAGAGTTGGATTTTAGCGTAGAGTCAAAAAACAAAAAGCAAAATAAGGCATAAAATTTTGACAGTACACCAATTTCGACCCTATGTCGATTTTCAGCGGCATATCAACATTTCTACAGCTCCCAAACATTGATTCATTCAGAAGGATGGAAGCACAAAATTCCGATTTCCTATGTCAACTTCGAGAAAAGAAAACATTTCTACATTTTTCAAACTAGAATGAAAGAGGAAAGCACAACTTCGGAGGCATGTCAACATTTCTACAGCTCTCAAACTTTGATTCATTCCGGGGTACGGAAGCACGAATTCCGAAACGTTGAAACACAAAAAGCACAAAATTTCGACACTAATCCTTAAACTTCGACTCTTAATGGAGGATGAAAGCACAAAATCTGAGACTTTGAAGCACGAATTTTGACACCGAAGCCCTGAATACACTTTGAGAGGGAGGAAAACATTTCTACATTTTCCAAATTATGATTCCTAATTGAGAAAGAAAGATGAAAGCACTACTTCTGGAACTTTGATTGAAGCACAAAAAGCACAAAACTTTGACACTAACTTCAACTCCTGAACACACTTTGGGAGGGAAGCAAACATTCCTATAGCCCCCCCCCTCAAACTTTGATGGCTTGTAAAGGATCAAGGATACGAGCGCACATCCTAGAACTTCGAGGCACAAAAAGCACAAATGGGGTACAAAATATTGTTACCAAATCCCATCTCTTGAATCCATTTTCGGAGGCATATCAATATTTCTACAGCTCTCAAACTTTGATTCATTCCAGAGTATGGAAGCATAAATTCTGAAACTTTGAAATTTCGTTACCAATCCTTAAACTTTGATTCTTAATGGAGGATAAAGGATGAAAGCACAAAATCTGGGACTTCGAAGCACGAATCTTGACACCGAAGCCCTAAATACACTTCGAGAGGGAGGAAAACATTTCTACAGCTCCCCTTGAACTTTCATGACCTGTAAAGGATGAAGGACACCAGCACACACTCTGAAACTCCGAGAGACAAGCAGCACAAATAAGGCACAAAATATTGACATCAACCCCATCTGTCAAAACCAGTTTGGGAGACTGGAGAAATTGACCTGATTTGTAGGCTAAGATGTGGTCTTTAACTAAACATGAAGTAGACTCAGAGGGTGATAATAAGTTGAGACTCTAACTAAGAGCTATAGGGATTACATCTTCAGAAAACATCTGTAACCCCAACAATGGCTTTGATCTAATACAGGAATTTCGAGAAATTTCGAATTCCGAAGCTGAATCTTTCCGAAGAGAAGACTTGAACAATGAACCGCTGAAGAGGTAGTCCTGGAGGAAGGTTGAGCTTGAACTTTCAAGCTAGACTATAATTATTCTCGAGCTGAACTTCTTCTTTGGGCGCAAAAGCCAGGTTACAACCTATTACCAACATGAGTTGGGCTTAGAAAAGGATTTCAGGCTGTGTCTTCAAATTAAGACTCACAATGAACTAAGTTCACGCTTGGTTGATTGATCGTCAAGAAAAGATACAAAGTGAAGAAGGATATGGCGTCATCAATGTACTCAATGGGTTAGAATTAGATAGAGGATGGACTTGAGAAATTTATAAGCTTGAGGGTACGACATCATCAGGGTCGAACATGACTTGGAATCCCTGATGACGAGGAAAGTACAAGCAGGAAAGAGTGACGTCAAGTTTCCTTTCGGAGAGAAGGCTGATGAAAATCTGAGTCTGATGGTAGAAAAATTAGTCAATCGCTCTTTCCTATCCTAAAGCTCCGATCTCTCCCAACATATCAACAAATTCAGCCCTCAAGCAAGGTTTTACTCATTGGTCTATTCTCAAATCATACTCAAACAAGCTAGCCCAAATTAGAAGTATACCCATCCCATGCCCAAGATAAATAGTCATCACCCATTTCAGAATCGGCCATACCAGACTCATGAACACCCATCTCATCTCTCATCTTATGCCTCTCTCATGCCCTGATTACGAATCTGACGTTCAACACATCTTCTCTCCGCAATTCCTTGACCATCTCTCACAATTACACAGAAGCACTATCAGACGACTTCCCCTCCATCCACAACATATTCAACTTTCTATATCAAGTCAACTTCCTCTAACGCGTCTAAATACGACTTTGCCGAGCTTAGAGCTCTGAAGGCAGGCTGCCAACAGCTCATGAAAGAAAAACTACGATAGTTGCATAGAGGAAGAAGATTTCCAAGGTTCTCAAGAATTTTAACGACGTAGCAAGAAAAGAGAGGAAATAAGCAGAGGTTGAGAATTTCTCTTCTTCCTTTCCTTCCAAAAGTGTGGATTACTTATCATTTGAACTTTTTACGATGATTAAAAATCATCGCGGAGCTCGTAGAATTCTCGTCATGTTAATTCCTGATTCCCTCGAAAAAATGAAAATAAGGGTGCTCGGGTAAGTTGTGCACTCTTTTTCACGTTCAAAAAGTGTCAATCTAAATTGGAACGAACAACTTCTGAATACGTTGAGTGATAAGCAGTAAAAAGTTGACTTACATGAACTTCCGTATGAATGAGATTTCTTGGTGAATGAAACGACAAACAATACCACTCTAGCTTTGATTATGAATTACGATCGAACTGGACCTACCTGCAAAAACAAACAATTAGAAATACTTATTAGTAAATTTGATACACTCGATAAAAGAGGAAGAAACAATGACACAATATACAATACAAAATTTTGTACGTTTTTCCAACGATAAAGAATGAAGAATTTTGAACTATACCCGAATTCCTCCGCTACGATACGAAAGTAAAACGTGTTCAAGAAAAAACTTGGCAAAACTTATGATTTATGAACTTAGTTGAGAAAAAAAAAGAGCTTGAAGTTAATACAGTTAATATATTATTAAACTCATTAATGCAGACATTCACAATGAGACGAGAAGAAAATGGCCAAGGTTTTTTTTTTCAGATTCTTCAGCCTCTTTCTCTTACTTTCTTTCGTGACAGATATCAGAAAATTAAAATCCGTCGTGAAGACGCAGGCTAAGTCTTGTACGATAAATTTAGGTTTCCTTTCATCTCAAACAACCCATGTCTTTCATTTTTGCGACGAATCAAGAGTAAAAGCTTGGAATACAATCGCGAAAATGCCCCAATTCTTCTTTTTTCAAAACCTATACACCCCGATGAAATCACGAGAAATGCAATCGGAAGTCCTGTCTACAAGCTGTTGCTGAAATTCTCTACAGCTGCAGTATGGAATACTTGTAAGAGGTAATTCATATGCTCGAGTCACCGAAAGTTACGTCATATAGGTTCAAGAGTAAAATTCACTTCTACCATTCCTGAGGGTTGTGATTTCCGACATTCATAAATATTTTGACGCGTCTCAATTTTATGCTCGTGATTTACGCGTATGCGTGGACTCACTGCCATACGGAAACCAGTTGTCACACTCCACCCACCTCTTTAACGTCGGTTCTGTACAAAATCCAGAAATTCAATATTCCATATAATAACCGCGTACGAGTGTTTCACATCAGCCATCAGTAATAATGCATTAGCGCGCGGGACACTTTAGACCAGACACTTTATTGCAGCGCGTTGGCGCCATTCTCATTTCAAACAGTAGCACTAGAAGAAATGGTTTTTTTTAAAAACCGAGGCGTTTCGCGCTCGGTGTCACGAAGAAAAATTTCCTTCAATAATTCAATCTTCATTCCATCGCTACTGTGCGAAGAACAACGAACGATGATTTTTATATCTGTATGTACCGTATTAATAGGGGAGTCTCGGACATTCTTCTTCGCGAACAGTGTAATCAATTTTTCTATCACATCGCGTCTACTCGATAACGTGTAATTTCCTCTCGTTCTTTCTCTCTTCAACTCTCGATAGAATTAGACGCGCGAGAGCTCGACCATCTCCATCTGGCGATTAACGAGCGTTGCTCTACCTTGCGGCCACCCAGTTCAAACGGTCACGCGATGCTACCCATTTTCGAGTGTAAATTGTATATTGTAGGATGACAAATCAGAAACTCTCCGAAATATCATTAAAGAGACGAGAAACGAAAGGACGACGACGAGGAAATGATGACATTATTCGAGCGAGAGGCTATAGATGAAGGAAAAGCGGTAAAAGAATATTTAATCGGGGTCTTCTACTACTGTCAACTGGGCGATGAAATGCCCGATGGCTGTCTGTTTTGACTGGCTGTCAACAGACCTCTATAAGTCGTTAAGCGACGAACAAAATAATAATACAATGACAACTTTTATGCCTCGAAAATGGAAAAATAAATGGGAAGGAAAGACGTAGGATTATTATTAATAATTCGTCTCTCGGCAAGATTCTTTCCACAGGTATACATCAAAGTATGTTAATCCCGTAATCGTTGAACGATTATGCAACCAGATGCTACGAATTTTTTTCAAAAATTTCAAATGCAGCAGCGGTGGCGATATCACCAACCCCCTATTCATACGTTAATCCGGCGTGCTCGTCGTGTGTATTTTCCGTTCCACGTAAAAATAAGCTCTATAAACATTTCCGAAATAAACCGCGATTATACTTTTAAATGAAGTACGCGCGACTTTTCTACAAATACGTGCGGTAACGTACTTTGTTGTTGTTGTTGCTGCGCCGCGGCACACAAAATCAGCGAGTGGACAAAATCAGGAATTTTTCCGCGCTCACTCCTCCTCTTCTTCTGCAATGCTGAACGCGCGGTGTAAAAAGTCCTCGACGACATGACAGAAATTAAAATTACATCCATCATCACTTCGTCTGCACATTGCACTCGCTATTAGCGGAGTTTTTCATTCTTTTCCGAGACCGGTCGAGCCGGTGCTCTGTGTTTAGCGAAATCTAATTTATCGTCCAACACCGAAAATTCACGCTTCGGGGTACACACACGTATTATAAATAGGACGTGAAAATTTTCATCGTGTATGCACTTCCGCACTTTTTTCAAAACGCGCCCGAGTTTCGAATCCTTTTACTTTGTGGCGCGAATTATCGTGTAGAATTTCCTTTCATTGTGGTTTGTCATTCGAACGAGAGGATGAAAATTGAGGTATTTAGTAGATGGTTGGTGGTTTTTGTTCCTTGCTCTGAGCTTTTGATTATGAAAAGCATCACCAACGTCTCTTTAAACTGTTGGTAGTCAGTGTGCATTGAGAATATATAGAGGAACTCTGCTTATTTGCCCATCTCAAAGAGTGAGGGCTGATCAGTACTCAATGACTCTTTAAATTTTTCCGGAGAAATTATTCACGCATGATTTAGGTTCCGCGCTTGGAGTGGATCTCAGTTGACAGGTAATGTAAGGATACAAAGAATAAGAAATCGTGACATAGTTTGTGGTATAGCAATAGGCCTACTCGATTTTAACAGCGAAAAGAAGGATCCAACTCATAAATGCGCTCCACGTAGCGTCGCGGGAAGATGGAGCTGACTGATGTATTGCAACACTTCATGTATCCATCCTGTTTTGCGTTGGGACCACGTTTATGGAAAGCCGGGACATGCAGATCTGACAACCCCTTTGTAGGCTTGGCTGTGCACATCAATACAAGCACACTTCAATGATAGTAGGCTTGTTTTTACGCACCAGTACACACACACGCGAGCGCTGTGCTTGTACGTTCCAACCTCCCTGAAGACGGCCATGGTTAAATCCTTTAACTATATTACTACGCCAACTCCGAAAGAGCCGTGTCAAGTTTTTGTCAATTCAATGAAGGAGCCGAGATAGGCTTTTCTGACTGCATTGTGGTTGCAGTTATTTGTAATGCGTAGCGATCACACAAAGAAGAATGCTCGATAACCGGTGGGCAAGGAGAAGTAGTCATTTGATATCATTAGGTTGCAACCAAGCACTACGTCTAATTGCCTAGTGCCCCAGTAGAAATCGGAGGATTGAGGATAGTTCACTGTCCTGAAGATTTCCTCATGATTGTTTGAAAGGGAATTCGTGCTGCAGAGAGAAAGTTGAACAAAGAGCATCAGCTTAGCAATACAGGTATGAATGGGGAGAGAAACATAGAAATAGAGAAGAGCAAAGGAGACGGGTCAAGATGACGTCTTTGCCTCGGAAGAGGCTGTTTGAAGTAGACCAAGAAAATGGAGCTCGAGTCGGAGTTTACCTGAGGATATAGAAGACTACAAGTCAAGTAAGGAGGTAAGGATGATAGAGCGGACGCAGTAACTTATTTGCCGGTAAGTCCATTGTGTCAAGTCCCTCAAGTTCGATGTGTTTTTGAGTATTTGTAGGAAAAAGATAGCGGTAGAGGAGAACGGCGAGAATGAGCATTTGTTGCCAAATACGTAGGATTGTTAGAATGAGGGTATTCAAGGAAGAATCACATGGTCGATGAGAAGAGAAGCGGGTGAGAGATGAAATAGCGGCAGTTAGGCGGTGAGTATGGAAGCATTCTCATACAAAGGAGTGAGATGTTATCCTGAATACAGACTCCTCAAATTTGAAGCGAAAGGAGGAGTGAATCACGCGGGCTGAGAGGACGAGTGCGATGACGAAGAGGCAGCTCACCTCTCTCAGGGTATAGGCTGAGTAAGAGGGCAAAGCGTGATGCGTCAAAGGTCGCTCAAAGTCCAGAGGATTGAATGGAGTCCCGCATTACTACGGTTTTTTTCATTGGAGTGGGTGTAAATTGAAGAACCGTTATCAAGTTGGGAGCAGATTGGACTCTTCCAGGGCTGCGGGATGAGTTTGCAGTTACAACTGCTATGGAGAAATGATAGATACACAACAGAGTGCCTGAAAAATTGAATAGTAAAAATGTAGCATTTCTGCAGGACCTTTAGCAGGACTTCTTCGTCTCACTCACATTGACGTTGAACATCTGGATTATATTTTTTACAACATTGATTTCTGAGAGCACCATCTTCAGATAAAAATAAATGACAGACGATTTTTCTCCGATATTTCAGTACTTTTTAGCTCTTTCAGCACCCATTTTTGAAATTCCTGACTCTTCACAAGTTGAAGAACGTTTCAGTACCAAACCGTTCGAGAATTTAAGGCATTTTGCTATCAAGAATCTGATTTCGAGCTGGGAACCCTAGGAGGTTTAGAAGTCGTTGGCTCGGGATTCTGTAGACGCAGTGAAGGAAGAGGCGTAGGGCGTGGGTCTATCTTTTGGAATATTACCATGAATGTTCTCCAGTCTGAGAATGATTTTGTTCAAGGGAAATTGGAATTTTGCTGCTCGGATAGGTTGATGTGAAGAGTATTAGTCTTGAATTATAACCGTTGGAGATTTTGTCACGGAGGAAGAATGGAGGAATTCAGCTGAATTCCCCTAACGGCCAATGTCGTCAGCTGAATTTTATCCACCATCTCTCCAATTAGGCTCCAGCAAGTCCTTAATTTGACAATGAAGAACATTCATTATTTAAAGATTCAGCGCTACTGAATTTCGTCAGCGCAAGGGAGGACTTTCCTTCCCAAGCTGAAGGCGATTTTGAAACTTTTGTGGGTCGAATAATTTCGACCCCCCCCCCCCATAACTGAGCTACGGGTTTGGCGTTTGCGGTGCCTGCTCTTCGCTCTGATTGTGATTCGCATTGTTCCTAGTTGGCTAAAATTGCAACAATGGCGTAAACACGGGGGGGGGTGTTTTGGGAACACCACCCAAAAAATGTTAGAGGCCATGTCAGGTTTGCAATGGCAGCAGGGACCCTAGTCCTCCTCCTATCACATATAGCTTAGCGTCCGAGTCTTGAAAATGAGTTGGCGGGGCTATTCACAATTTGAAGAAACGTATAAGCTCGCCCGGTAACCATTCATCTTGTCTGAAGCGCCTGTTGAGGCACTGATCAGGGCTTCATAAGGGTAGTATTACTCCCATTGAAGCTCTGAGAAGCCCTTTCGAAGCCCTGATCAGGGCTTCAAAAGGGTTTCAACTGGGCCTCTCAGTGCTTTAAGCGAGCTTCAAGAGGGCTTCAACTGGGCTTCTCAGTGCTTCAAGCGGGCTTCAAGCAGGCTTCGAAAGGGAAAAACAGGGGTAGTAATTCCCAAGTGCTTCAGAGTGCTTCAGAGTCCTTCAGATAGTTTACCGGGTCAGTAAAAAAAGAGGCTGAGGTCGCAAAACTCATGACGCGGCGTGATCTTGGCGAATTGTCGAGAATTGAATTCGTTAAGCGCGTATCCTTCAAATTTCTGCTTCTGCCGATTAAAAGATGGATTACACCCAATTACTTTCCACGCCCAGTACCTCCCATGGGTACTAATGTGCTCAAAACATAGCCACGTGCCAACTCATTTTTAAACCGCACCGATACATGCATCGACAGTCCTGAGTCTGTTGAAGCGAGAAGGAAAATGAAAATCATTTGTGAACTCGAGACTCAATTCGGTCGTATACCCCCGCTACCTCGGGACTCAATTCGGTTGTGTACCGCCGATACATGAAGACATTCCTTTTATCTACCCCCGACAACTCGGGACTCGATTCGGATACTATTCTACCCCCTCCCGACAACTCGGGACTTAATTCGGCTAAAAACGATGATTTGGGACTCAATTCGGCATCGCCCTACTGTATACTAGGCTTGATATAATGAAGGCTGGAAGTTGAAATTTTCCAAGTCCTCAAAGTAGGTCAAGGTCAACAGAGTTAATCCAATTCCCTGAGTTATGGCCAAGTGATCACACAGTTGGAGTATGTCGTCATCGTCCTGTAGGGTAAGGTCGTTGATGTTGTCATAAAGCGTCACACGTCACGTCACGCAGTTTACAGAAACTCCCGAACCCGAACGTTTTCTGAGGATGCAATCCGCCTAACAAAATATTAGCTGTTCCTTAAATTTCCATTAGGTCTTCCTAATGTACATGTAAAAAGACCCCTCCCCCCCTGCATTCCAAATATCTACTCCAGTCGTATGACCTAATCACAACCTAAAAACTCCAGGAAAACTCTTTCCAGGAGATTTTAAACAATTTTTACAATGATATCGGATTCATATTTATTCTTCTTTGCAAGGGCTTCGACAGAGTTGCTTTCATTACATTTTCCCCCGAGCGACTTTTCTCACTCTTCCGCTGACGCTTCTTCGATTCCCCCTTTATTTTTCCCCGATCAAAAGCATTCTCGTGCATTTTTCTGATTTTCAGTTTCCCCAGGAATGCGACCACCCTGTTCAATGCAAATCTCCTTGATCCCCATTACAAACAATTAAACGGTACTTTCCAATATTCCTAGCTTTCTTTTCCCCAAAAGCTCCTCATTCGAACATTTTAGAACTCGACACAACCTCTTTCATCCCGTACAGATTTGACTGCGTTGAACGTCCGAATAAAAACTCTAATTTCCAAGTACAAAGAAAGGACAAAAGAATGCGGAAGTATTGCAAAATCCGTCCAAATTCATTTTCTTTCTCTTGGTATTTTGGGTAAGCGACACACAGAAGGCTCGTTATCGCTTCACCTCATACAGAAACAAACAACCGAAATCAAAAGGCAAAGCAATAATCGCGGCTAGGCATTTGATTCAACGCGTAAGCCTCAACGATGTCCGAACAAATCAGCTAAACGTCAGTTTTCGAGACGGCGATTTCCTGTCAAACCGTTATTTATGACGTAGAATATCAATTTTTATATAGCTTCGCGCACTACCATTCGTGTACCTCGTCAAGAAAACGCGAAGAGAGAATTTCTCCAACATTTTTACTGATATACAAACGCAGACACAGAAAGAAGCTCACTCATCTATTTTTCGCAACAACAGCAGCGCTCCGCAGACTTGACATCGAACAAAAGCTTCGTTTTCGGAAACGAAATGACGAACGCCCTGCACACGTCTCGTTACAATCATAGCCTATACCTATACTACTCTAACGTCAACATTCGGCCTGTCAAATTCGATCACAAAAGGATGATGAACAATGTAGATACGAGCACGAGGTACCTACGGTATACCTACGTCATGTTTCTTTCTTTTTCCTTCCGAACGAATATATTGTGTTGCGACTTTCCAACTTATTTCTTCAATATTGTATATTTCTCTTATCAAATATACGTCGCTCGTCCCCGTATATACTCCAAAGAAAGAACGAACAAAACGACTGGAAAGCGCGCGAGATTCTAATAATAAAGTGGATTGGGTTGAACGACTGCTGGTAGTCTACTCAAACAGAAAAATATTTCTGGCGGATTCTTTAGAAATGATTTTCTATCAATGAATATTATACAATTCGCCGGCATATAAACACTTATATTCCTCTACCGAGGGAATTGAAAGGGACTTCGACCAATGTGTATTCACTTTTTATCAACACCGCCCAGTATAGGTCTTCAACCTCGTCTTACATCAATATGCAATCGGCGTTTTTCATTTCGATCATACTTGGTGAAGATTTAGGTTTCGCTAGAAAGCTTTCTCGCAGCTCTTAATATCTCCAAGCTCGTTAGTTCCAGCAGCCCTTATCCACTTTATCACCGACTGAAATTTGAAAGGAGTACTCTGCAGTCTCGTCCCAACGTAAGATGCCAAAATTAGCAAAGGAGGGGAATCGAGTCAAGTAACCTGTTCCAATGAAAAAAATTGTACCGAAAGCCTTCCTCAAAATAGTAGGACGTGTAATGTCAGCATAATCTGTCGGCATATTTGCGACCTACACAGAAGTTCGCCGAAACGACGACGGAACATCTGCTACTTTGTACAAATTAAATCGATTAAGATACCATAACAGCTTCTTATTTCTCATTCGCCGCGACCACACTTTGATCGTACGTCTGTCACCGACCTTCTTGATGGCATCTTACGAGGAATTTACGATACTAACTTAACGGTTCGATTTCCCAAGTTTTTTTTCCTCTCATCTCTAATGCTACTGTCCACCGATTCGAAATTTCTCTAATTAAGACATCATGTTAGGTACTTTATTCTGGCAGTTCGCCAATTTATAGAACATTCTTGTCAACAAAAAACGTTGGAACCGTCTTCTCATCGTGATTGTAATCACATATTCGTGCATTCAACCGTGATCCACCGCGATGTTTTACAACCCGCATGATCTCCGTCACAGCAATTTTTTCAGTTGATATTCCGCCACGATATAAGAGTTATGATGGTCCTGGAATCAGATTTGCTCTGTTTTCACGGGGAAGCTGGGGTCACCGTGTTTTGTTCGAGCGCTAAAGAGTGGTTCAACTTCGATAATTTGTATTCTGTACGTTTCCTAGACGTTCCCGAACACAAAGGATCCACGATTCCGCGTTTATTGGATTACTGCGGTTACAAAAAAACAGCTCTCATGCCTGTACCGGAACTGAAAGAGTAAAACGAATGCAACGGAATTGAGAACCGAACAACACAAAGTGAAAAGTGTGACTGTATCGACTCATTAAAAGAAGCACGACAATTGGAGATTCAAATAAGAAGACAATTTTACGCTCAGGCACTTTGATGGCGTAGAAAATTCGAGCAAATCATCGTGCAGACGACTCTATTATGAAACACACGTAAATGTCACGCGGAGAAGTTCGATGTACTCGTCGCGCGTCGTCGCTCACTATGCGAGCATACGTTGAACTTGACATCGAATTGAGAAATTTTCACAAAAATCTGCATCGATCTTCAGCCAACCTTAAGATGATATTTATATCGTGCAAACTGCGTATAAAATGTGAACTTTTTCCTCGTAAGCATTCAATACGTTAAATCGTTCATATTCTATCGCATCGACAATTTATAACACGTACCGTTCAAATAAAAAGCAGAATATACGTTCAGTCCAACGCGAGAAAAAAAACTACATGTACGATACAAGAAAAAGTTGAAAAACGACTTATCTAATTCGGACTCCGAGCTATGGAGGACTCAGGCAATACATCTCTACAACGCGTCTGAGAGAAAATAAAAAGGTTGAATAAATTCACTCAAATTGTCACAAGGTGAAAATCAACGCAAGAATTCAATTGGCCAACAACTATGGTACAGGAGTCGTCCGTACTTTCTGGAGCGCTCCGAATACGCTCTACAACAACGCGAATTCGTGTGGCCTTCGCCAGTATGTGTGGTCCACTTGATAGCGATCTAAGTGAAATCATTTTTTGTTGCAATGTAGATCAGATTAAGACCAGGAAGAATGTACGAGAGATTTACGTATTTCTTACAACGATTTAGAGAAATGGTACCCACTAGATAAAGTTTGAGCATAGAAAATTCAAAACATTTCATCTGGAGATCTTACGTACAGTTCGAGTTCCTTCTCGAGCATTTGTTTCCTGCTTCAAAGTTTACAAGATTCAAGACACAACGACAAAGAATGCTGTCATTGAGTGAACATGTGTCTTATCGAAGGATTTGTAGAGAGTGTCACAAATCTCCGAAGAGGATACAACAGAACAAGCTGATTTTGACAGAGGAGGGCAAAGGTAGAAGGACGACTACACACAAAAAGGAGAGTCGTACATTGCAGAGAATGGATACCAAAAAGTACAGTAGGAACTCACCTAGAAACATGAGAATAGGCCAAGAGAACAATGAAACTGGCAAAAGAAGGACGCTTGAGATGAATCCGATAGCAACAAAATTTAAGGAGCTTATAAAATGCCACAAAGCGAAATGAACGAGACCACTACTTCATGGCATCCAATCACCATCACAATATAGCAAAGACTGCGGCCAGATTTTTATAACATACCAGTTCACACCTAAACAACGGGAGCTGATAGAACGATTGGACAAACTGAAAATCGATAGCAACTACAAACTGGCATCCTTGGAGGAGACAAACAAGTTTGGTACTATACCAAGACTTCTCACCCTATTGCAAAACAACAGATACTATACAAATCCTAATGGGCTGAAGTACGCCACAATAGAGGAAGAGATCATTGGTAGAATTCACAGTCCATTTGATAGAAAGTTCTACAAACGATGGGATCACTGCTATCACAAATACTCGAGAAGATATTTATGAATGTGTAACCCTAATAAAACGCACGAAGCGCCTGAACCGTCCGAAATACCACTTAACGTACACTAAGAGCCACTTACATAAGTTCGAATCTTGACACTTCTCAATGTTGAGCCAACTCCGCCATTCCATTGAAGTTCCTGTAAAAGTTTTTAAGTCGCGTTTGAGCACACCTGCAATTTACTCCTATTTATCCTACCTAGCTGGCGGCAACACGCACCCTAGTCTCAGACCATTCCTTCATCCGTTATTGGGATTTGACCAGACCATCGCTTGTTCTCTCAACTTGAGACCAACCCTGGGCGTTGCCCCGGTTGTCGCACTCGTAGAACGTTCTGGTCGCCTCCCCTTAACTATCCACGTAATGTCGAGTCCCCATCAGCTGCCCGACGGCGGCTTGATGGCTACGGGTTCGGCAACAAACGGTTACCCCGCAGTGTCCACTTGAGCAGGGTCAGTCCACTACCACCTTATCCGGGGAGGCCAAGCCCCGGCCTCGGATTTGTGCGACAGAACCCCCGGCCCCCGACTCAGCCGGCACCTCCTCTGCCCGACTAGCCGGTGCCGATCGTCACGGAAGTCCCACCTCTTGGGCCTCACCCTCATTGGGCTCCTCAAATGACGACGCCCCTCCTTACCCTGAAGTCCGTCTCAGGGGGTTGACCACACAGGTCGTGACCACACAGGTCCAGGCCTTAGCTAAGGGCCACTCGCCAAAAGAGTCCTCGACTCTACTTGACCACGACGACAAGACTCGCATTACTCAACATACCCATGGGTCAGCACAGTCCTTCGGCTGCCCTGGGCCTCAGCTAACTATCCAGGTCCTATCTTTGTGGTCCCGCCAGGACCACCCTACGACAACGATGAATACAACATTGCCATTCCCTAGGACCACAGACGTCAGCATACGTTACAACAGTAGACTATCTTGAGTCATGCGGATTAGTGACACCAAGCTCCACTCAGCATTCACCTTAACCCGCCTTTGCCTTTGTTCTACCGCGCGTGCCGCAAGACATAATACTACGATACTTATATTTAAATCATCCCTAGCTAAAAGCAGACGAATGTAAATTACAAATATACTCAGTGAACCACTCACCAACACAATCTCAACAGCCAAGCAAACACTAACCGAATAAACACAGAATTGCAAAAAAGTCTAAAGCTTAATAAGTCCGAATAACACTTCGAATAAAACTACAACGCGATACTCGACGCGATATATACTCGAATACTCGTAAATGTAACACTCGTACAGCACACAAACATCGACACCCGATTACGCGAGATTGATTTAGATACTGTAAGGGTAGTTGAGTTCTTTTCGACTTCGTCGCACGAGCCGAGCAAGTGCACGCTGTCCCTTGAAACCAGTTCACTGCACGTGTCTTCCACTGCGTTCCAATATCCGTTTTTTTCTACATAAGTTAAAACTCCTTAGCTGTAGAACGACACATACCCCACGCAATTACAATAGTAAATGTTCGAACTGCAGACAGCTCGTCGCGTAGACCTAGCCCATCAGTTTCTAATAATGTTTCCTTTTCGTTTCTATTGTGTACTTCTAATATGCTAATCACGCGAGGGTGAAATCGTATCAACAATTGACAACACAGCTCTGCTGTACATCTGGCTATTTCTTCGTCGTTTAGTTAATATTCGATACTTTCGAATGCATGCAATACTCTATATCGTCAGATTACTACTCACCAAAAAATATACAGTATTTACAAATGACATAGGCAGCAAGTTTTAAAACTGGATCGAACAATGGGCTAGATATACGGAGATGATATCTAACCAAGTTTTATGGCCAGGCACTAAAGAAGTGCGATGAAATTCACAGTGGGAAAGATATTTGAATTTAACACTCACACTGGAGAACGACAAGATAGAATACAAAATCTACAGAAAGCCAACGCACACCAACGTCATCAGCCCATACGACTACCACCACTACAAGCACAAGTTCACGGGAATTGAGAATCATTATGATTGAGCAATTTCTGTTCTGAAGAAAAATGAAGAAGAACGGAAGGAAATCGAGGGAGTACAATGAAAACAGGTCGCAGCGGTCAACGGCTACTCTAGAGACGTGATTGAGAGAGTCCCTGGGAAAATGGAGTGAGAAAGCATTCCGGATCAGTACCCTACGTAGGAAAGCAGGCTTCAGTGGTCAGGATTTACGTGTATATGAGCATCCGTGATAGCTCACCCAGGGTGAGAAGAGTACAAGCAATGACCAGACAGATTTGAACGGGGGGGGGGGGTGGACAAGCTCAATTGCAAATAGCGCAAGAGTATATCTTCAGTGGTCAGGCTGGAAAAGTCCAAGATCAGGAATAAGAAGCACAAAACACCAACGGAAGAAGATGAAAAGACAGTTTGGCACACACTGAACAATGAAAGACAAGGTGAAGGAATCCTTGGAATGATACAAGTAGAAAACCGCACAAAGGGAACAAAACTCTGGGAGCAGATGGAGATAGCAAAGACAAAGAAGAAAAACAGATACGATGACAGAGAATCTGGTGGGGATTTTTGGTGCTCAAAAAAGCGGGTTTTTCTTCTTTTATAGATTTTACACACAATATGGATTTCTTGCGATCAAGGGAAAGGTATCTTGGACACTTCAACGAGAGATACCTTCCTCCTGCTCGTTATAGGCTGGTACTGCAATGTTCCGTGAGTCGATCAAGGGGAAAGTACCTCAGCTACATCTATGAGAGATACCTTTCTCCTGATTGTTATCAGTGAATCAATCAAAATCCGAAGATCTGTTTTTAGGTCTTACAAAAAATGGCGGATACGGATTTTTAACACGATCACCTGGCAGCACTGGCTCGATATGAGATTTTCTATATTACGACCACAGCGTGACCTGGTGCTTTACCATCCTTCATAGCTTTGATCGCTGCTCTGACCTCGATAAGTATTTTTGGTTCTTGCTCCTCCGCCGTGGCTCATCAAAAATCTTCATCTAGACCCAACTTATGAAAGTCGTAATCTAATCTTTATACCCAAAGGAAAATCTAGCTGAAGACTTGATGCTGTATCCTGGACTAAAAGTTAAGAACTGAAAATTCCATTAGGCCCAGCTTCTGAGAGATTAATAGCTCCAAATTCTTCCAAACCTTTTCTCTTCCATAAGAGACATTTTCCAAGTTCCTAAATAAGGTCAAGATCATTGATAACCAAACCAAAGTAAAGTGAACGTTTTCTCAAGATACTCCTCAACGAATAGATTGGTCTCCAAGACCTTCGATCAGTCAACTTCCCTCTCTCAAGAGAAACTCGAACGGATCCACTTTTCTGATTTGGATAGAATTTTTACTCGTTCATCCCAACTCCCCGACCCTGGCTGTTATAAAACCGATCTGTACTCTTCAGAAGACCCTGTTTCCCTGCTTGGTAAACGGTAAGTCTACTGGTTCTTGCACCTGGACTGGCTCGCTCTCCTTGAAGGAGAGGCTGAACGGGAATTCGCAATCCGGTTCAAAGAGAGCAGTGAGAATTACAATTCTAGACTTTAAGGAAAAAACAATTTACTTCTGTCGAGCTCCTGATTCGATTCACTCAATTGTGATCCTTCATGCATCCAGGAATGTTTCCATGTCGGAAGGCTTGCAGAGGTTATGAGGGTGTTCTCAATCAAGTTGTTGTCATTGAACAAAGCCTTATTCCGATATTTGACGTTGGGACCCTTTAGAGTCGGAGCAAAGATTACTTCCCGGCCTAGACAAGCTGGCTACGATTCACACTTCATGAAAACTGATCACTCGACATTGGTCCTATCTAGGAAAGAGATGAGTCGAACTTTCAACAAATTCCAAGCGCCAAGCTGTGTAAATGAAACCGAAGGGTTGCAAAAGTTCCTAGCTCTCAGTGCCGTCGTAAAACCTCGGAACGTTTTGAACTACATACAATTATTAGTAATTTCTCAGTCACTTGTCAATTCATTCCTCATTTTGTGACGATCGTTTAGTCTAAGGCTCGAGGAAATGCAGTCGACGAGAAGGGAAATGGGTGCTCGCGTGCGTAGGCTTCGCGTTCGGTGTGAGAAAACTTCTCGAAAAACAACCGCGATAAATTGGACTCGGGGGTAAAACCACGACGTTTTCGACTTGATAGACAGCTGAAATATTCATTTTCACGTACGCATTATAGCGTGTCATTTTTTCTACCTCCTCTATTCGGCAGCATGCGAAAGAACGATATTTGAAGCGAGTTAATAAATTGAAATTTGACAGACGGCACGCGAGAACTCCGCGTTTCCGCGAAGGAAAAAGGCGGCCCACACGACTGTAACACACGTACGTACGAACGTACATTATTGACGACTCTCAACTTGCATATGACATGAAGGTGCTGTTCGGACAGAGCTATTTTTCTATTCTTTTCGCGTAGTAAATTTTCCGAAAGTTCACCAGCTATTTTTGGGTTGAAGATGGCTAAAATAGCTTCAAACGCAGCCGCATGTTTTACGTCATACAATCTACCTAATTTATACTACATCTGTTTAGGATCATCGACGCTTAAACTCGTTTTCTTCCAAAAGGTCCATATAGGAGCTTGGAACACTGGCTACTCACTTTAGTTTTTTGGAAACCTGTTCATCCACTTAGCTCGGCTTCGAGAGAGCACTGGGAACAGTCACTCTCATGTGACTCAGGCTGTTATTCAATGAAAGAAACATTCGATCGTATTCAAAGAACGTTAAACATCGAGTTTTGCCCGAAAAAAAAAGAGAATCTGTAAACGACATATTCGTGCTCACATATTTCATTCTTGCAACCTCTGCATCATGCCGCTTATGCTGGTTGTTCGGATAACCACTTTAGAAACTACGGCATTTCATTCTCGTCAACGCAAATCACGTGGGAATTAATCTTCTTCGTTCTGTATGACAGTTCTCCGACGCAACTCTTTAACGAGCTGAACTGGAAGCCGACTTCGAAGATATTTAATTGCTTCAGATTTCGAATCGTTTTAGAATTAATAATACGAAGAATGAAAATTGACATACGGTTGATAGCTTGTGGAAGAAGAACTTCTCACGGTGGATTCACTTCCTGTTCCATTGTATCTTTCCAGAAATATTTCATTAGGTTTCGTTTTTTTTTGCACAGGTACACCATTCCTCTCGTCATACAAGTCCAAACAAAGATGATCATCGCACGATCTAGCACTGGTTCTATAAATAATTGTAGCACCTTCCAGCGGATTACGAGGTTCGCTTTCTTAAAATTTGCGATTTGCATCAAATTATAATGTTCGTTTTGCACGCTACACATAGCCAGCCTTTTCCGTCAACCTCCACCACGTCGTAGTTTACGAAAGCTGAGAACTGTACTATCACGGCAGAGGGAAGGTGGTAATTTGTGTTGTTCTCGAACGTCGCCATTAAATAAATCACGGCTCATTTGTGAAGAGGTCGATTGTATAATGACTATATTATTCGAATGTAACATGCAATAAAGCATGTCAAATGATGTTAAAATGACATCAAGACGAAGTACATTATACCCTCAATCCGAGAAAATTACTCAATATACTCGTACACTATTTATTCATTTCCCAACTTCGGACGACTCCAGCTGTCCGATGAAAAAGTGTCGATCGTGAAGTCAATTCATCTACAATATACTTCATACCTTAAGCGACAAGTTTATGAAGTGAATTCTTTCCTTTGTTCTGCGCGATCCATTAACGTAGATAATTACTTCTCTTTTTAAAAATTACCCGTTTCACACAAATTCAATTTGAATATACTCGCGGGAAGAAAGAAAAGCGAAATAAAAAATGAGTTCTTTCCTTTCTCTCCACCAGTATACTACCGATGCTCGTTTATATTGTCCTCGTATTTTGTATTTTAATAGTGAATTAGCAGCCGAAAGAATGCGCCAAAGTTGGCGTTCACTCTAATGATTTGTCTGATTTGTGTTCGGGACACTAATGTTTCTGAATCGTACGCAAACGACGGCGAAAAAGTGGAAGAGCAGGAAAGAAAAAAAAAAAAGAAGTACGATAACAGGATTACGAAATATATAAGTACTCTAAAATGTTAAACACGACATAATGGAAAAAGATAGAGGGAAAAAGCTCGCAGAAAAAACGAGAGCGTTTTTGTAAAATTAATTAAAAGTCGTACAGATTTTCCGAATTCCGCCGGAGAAAGAAAGAGAGTTGCACGACAGAGAATTAACCCGAAATAAAGAAGGTTATTACCAAAATAAATTCGTTCGTCCATTGTCTATTGTTTTGGTTTTTTTTTCTTCTCTCTCGCTTCTGGCGTTCTTCTTTTGGTAGCCTAGTTTTCATGCAAAAAAGTTTGGTCCATTTTTTTGTTGACATCGAAAACATACTTGGAAAATCGTTGTAGCGCAAGTCCTCTAATTTCTTATTCACAGGTGTCGCAGAAAGGGGTGCTCTAGATTCTCTTGATCGGTATTTTTCTTTCAAAGTTTTAAAAATTCATCAAATTTTTAGAAATAAACTCGAAACGACTTGATTTGAGAGGGTATAAGAAGAAAATCCAATTTCAGAGATTTCGTTTGGTTGATACTCAGGATTCTTACGATTCTAGCAAAGGTATGATCGAAGTTCAAATCTGTGGTTTGAAGCGGCGACATTCTCATAACTAATGTGACTCAATTTTGGGCAATTTTCTCAACTCTCCACCCTGCTAGATAAAATATGAGATTTCGCTCCCCCCCCCGCTTTGCAAAGTTTCAGGCTGTAGCTCTAGAATAAGATTCACACGAAATGTTAGCAGAAATCCCCCCCCCCTCCCATAACAGTGAGGTTTGGCTAGATCTCCTCTCTCCTAAACGACTCACGTAGATGACGGCGCTTCCTGAATTTTGGACCTAAGTCTCGTACACTGCCCCCTCCTCCATTCCCGCCGGCCTGCCAAATATTCCGCTCGTAGCTCGTTTTGGTGCTCAAGTCGAAGAAAAGTTGAGGGAGGTCACACAGATTGTAAAGTAGTAAACAAGTTTCCGTTAGTATAAACCTCCTTCACCCTTCCTAGGCCAGTCCTGATTCATTGCATGTTGGTCTAACTAGCCGTCTAGCTTAGCATACGCGTAAATAGCTTATTAAATACTGAGGATTTTATGAAATTAAGGATCAATTCACAAGTCCTGAGGATGGTCAGTTGTGCACGCGCAGTTTTTGCAAGTCCTAAAGGGCGATTTCGGAGCCGGGAAGGAGGTCAGCACCAAGACATAGCACATGTGAAAGAGAAGTACGAGGATACAACTCATATTGTATCAAGTAGCCTAAAGCAGACTAGAATGGATACGTTTGTGGCTAGCAGAGAAGATAAGCCTAAGTACCCAAGTTTGAAAAGCAATAAATTGAAGATAGGAATGCGGAGTAGAGCTTGGAAAATGTCGATCTCTGAACCTTGGTAGAGGTGAGAATTGATGGAATTTCAGTTTCTGAACTCTCAAAGATGTAGGACTCGGAGAAATATCGAGGTCTGAGCCATGTGTATGAGAAGCAGATTTTCCTCCGGACCTTATTTGGATCTCAGTGACTCTGGCTACAAGTACAGAGTCTCATGCTAGGATGGAGGCTTAGGCTAAAGATGAGCCACGCCTGAAGGAGCTTTTTTTTTTTAGAATTCTCACGTTGGACAAATTGGAAAATGAGATACCTTGACTCTAATTTAGGGATTTTAGGAATTTTTGCGTCCCGATTCTTGACAAAGAGGTGATATGAAAAATTTTGGAGATATGAACCTCTGTAGAGGTGGCAACAGAAGAAGTTCAGGCAATAACTATGGATTTCTCTCCTGAGCACGAAAGCTGGGCCACAAATAACGTAAGCTAGGCCCACTTTTGAAGCCTTGATGTGGAAGGTCCAAGCCTATCTGGAATCGAAGGTAAGGCTAAAGAATTTGTTGGAGGATTGAGGGCTGATTCGATAGTTCTGGAGGAGGAAAAGGAGGAGGGGGGGCTGTGAAAAAATATTGGCTTTCGAGCGATATGAAATGGGCGAATATGCAACCGATCGATGACTGAATGACAACAGACTGTTCAAAAATAATTGGCGAAAGTTAGAACCACAATCTCCAATCTACGAACGTCAGTTTTATGAAACACCAGAGTAGTATCGGACGGTTAGGATTAGAATTTCAAATAAACTTAAGCTCGCAGTGAACTGGCCCTGGATGTTGAATTGAATACGTAAGCGATTTACCAGTGTCGATAGCATTCTCCAATCAGTAATAGTAAAACTTGCAACGTACTTCCCGTTTCTTGTCACTAAAATCACGAAAATTTACCTGCAACAAAACAGAAAAAAACTTCACATTAATGGATGAAAAATAATTATTGGATTGCTGCACTCTTAAGAGTAAAGAAGAGAACAAAGTAGTAAAGAAACACTTTCAAAATGGGTATGTGACAGTGTTATTTTCTGCTCTCTAGACGCCTCACTTCCCGCATTTTGTTTGACTTTTCTTATATAGAGGGGTGGGGAAACTGGTCGCCCAGAGGAAGGTTGAAGGAGGGCGGAAACGAAGGTCTCCAAGTCGTTGGATTGAGAGGAAAACGAATTGATCAGAAAAATTATTATTACAGTGGACGTTGTTTCTTCGGGAGTGTCTTCCAGATCAGTGTTGTTTGGTCCCATGGATCTCTTGTAACCCTTATTACCGCTTTTTCATTTCTGATGAGCAAGATTCGAGTAAACAAAAATATTTGGCTCACGCTTCCTTAATTTATAAATATGAATGTTGCTCAAGTATTTCAAGGTAGCCCATCAACGGAACTTTCGAGCTGATACCTCGATGAAACTTTTCAAGAATCACTTCTTGATAGTGTCATTACATTTCTGATCTTCACAGGGGTATGACTCAAGGCCTAGGTGCTTTGCTTTTCTTCTATCATCCTCCGAGAGCTTAACGGTTCATGTGATGAGTCAGAGGGAGAGCGTGATTCCCCTCTCTCACGTAGCTCTCCTAGACTCCCGACTGTGGTTATTCCAGTCCAGCTACAAATATTTCGAAGAGCTGTTGACGCGGAAAATCTTGGTAATTCCCCCCCCCCCTGTCCAAAGTTTTTCTAACCCGATCACCATACAGCTAGGGTTAATGATTGTGTGAGAGATCTTATGCTTCGATATTCATATTTTGTAAATGTTGGAAGATCGAGGAGAAATTTATCACAGTTCTCCTTTGAAAGATAACCGTCACATTTGGCCGATGGTTCTTCAAGGGTGTCTTCCAGATAGGTGGAATTCGGCACGTTATCCGTTTATTCCACAAATATTTTAGCCAAGATTTAGATCGTCCATCAGAGTACACGTTGCAGCTACCTCGATGATACTTTTCAAGAGTCAACTCTTGATAGTGTCATTACATTTCTGAAGGAACTTCATAGGGTTATGACGTAGGATGTGCCCTTCCAAAGACTTTTCAACCCTATCATCGTATTGCCAGGGTTTATAATTCTGTGTGAGAGGTATCTTGTGATTCGTTACTCATATTTTGTTGATGTAGGATAAAGTAAAGAAAAATTCATCGAAATTCTCCTTTGAAGGATTACTGTCACAGTTGGCCGTCGCTTCTTTAGGGGTGTCTTCCAGATTGATGGAATTCGGCCCAATGGGCTTCTGGCAACCCTCCCCATCACCCATTATCAGTTACCTTTCCCATCCATTTCAGATTGGCCACGTGGAATTTGGCCCAGTGGACTGCTGGTGACCGTTTTCATCACCCTTCATCAGTTACCATTTCCATTCATTTGAGACGAGCCAGATTTTGGTCTAGGAAAATATTCGGCTCACGTTTCCTCAATTCATTCGAATATTCCGCAGATATTTTGAGGTCGCCCAAGTGGACGTTGAAGCTACCTCGGTGACCTTCTTGATAATGTCATACCATTTGTGAAGCATCTAAGGTTATCGCGCAGGAGGCCTGGGATCCTTGGTCCGCTGATACGGAAAAGCTTTGAATTTTCTTCTTGCGCACTCTGAGCGCTGGTGAAGAATGACCGAGTGAATTTTCAGTACTCATCTGGTAGTTTTCGTGACTCACCTCGATGCACAATATATCAGTCCCACCCTTGCTTCATGAGTACTGTAAGTGTCGATTACAAAAATTCTGACGTTCCTTTCAGAGGTGTTTGGATTGCTGGGGAACATACTATCGACATTACCGCATTTACTAATGACACTGACAATAGACAGCAAACTTTCGACGAATTGCTGTTGCTGCTGTCTCGGTATTTAAAATCGACAATGACGGTATCTGTTCGCGGTTTTATTCCATAGCGTCGAGTACATTTATAATATTAGCGGGTACGCAGACCGCGATGCTGACGACGATGGTGGTGTGATGACGTGTGCGGTTAGGCGAGCAAGAGACGCGCGTGCGGCGAGCTGACACGATATAATTCGAATTTGAGAGAGGTTTTGTAAATGCGTTTTGGTACCGCCACAGTGCAATGCAATGCATACGCAGCATCTGTGTGTGTGGGTCTCATATTTCACGGATCGAATGACTCTTGTCTATATTTCCCATGATGACGAATGCAGAATAGATTACGAGAAAGCGTATGCGGGGAGGGGGTGCGTATAAAACATTCGGAATATCATCTTATGGGACGAGAATTAGCGAATGCTAATTGGTGTTCGAACGAAATTGATTCTAATCCCCGCATGGGTGCTCGAAATGTACAGTACGAACGTGAAAGGGTTTTCATACGTACATTATATATAGAGGCGAACTAACTTGTACACAGTGATAGACTTAATTGTTTTTTACCGTTTCATTAAAATTAATTGTATTCGATAGAGAGTGGAGTATAGTGTAATTGCTTTCGTAATTAGTCGACACTAAAGGCGGGAAGTAAATATTTCAGATGTCACGCTAGAGATTGAAACTGACGACGTGAAGAGTTATAAAGGAGGTGTTTAATAGGTTCATCTACTGTGCATATGTATGCGTGCGGGCATATAAAATATTATGCATTATCGTATACGTCAGGAGTGGCTGTGTATGGGTACCCTGCCATTCGGAGTCATTCCACCCCGGGATGATGGATTCGTCGCCTTAATTACGGTTGACGAATAATACGCGTATTCTGATACTCTTGTGTTACGATAATTGAAAAAAAAAAAAAAAAGTTATTTTTTGTTTTTAAATCGCGCGTGAGGAATGTTATCAGCGACGAGAAGGAGGGTAGAGAGTGAAAATTTCGCTGGTTCTGAGGATTTTTTCGTGTGTAACAACTTATACGTTTCCACATTCCTAAGTCGAAATACATTACAATGCTAATGAACCTTCTCATATCGGAAACTCGATCTTATTGAATGACGTGTAAGTACGTATTACACGCACTGCATTCTTATCACGCTCGTCGTCGTGCTCGCAGGGTACACAATTTTCGGAGGAAATGTACTCCGCACTTGGAAAGGATGTGTCGACGCGTTGTTTTCGACACTCTCTCGTTTCGCCACTGCGAAACTTTCAGACGGAGAGAAAAAAAAATTTGATACAGTCTCGCTTCTACAGATTGGGAAAAGATAAATCACTCCGTTTTATTTACAATTAGATCGAAATAAAAGTACTAAGATTTATAGTTCTCTCGTTGCAGGAAGGAACAACGAGGAAAAAAAGTCGTAAAGGAAAGGATTTGTGCGATGTTACTTTTTTCTTTATATACATGCTCTAGATCGTCTGGAAGCGTTTTTCCGTATTTATACGCGTTTACAATTTTGTTTCTTTTTTTTACTCGTCTTCCCTCTCGTCCTCCTATCTTTAATTTAAAAGACCGGGTACTTTTTCGCGCTTCCTGCCGCTGCTGCATTTACATGAAAAACGTCACGAGCGCGTGGAGAGAAAAGAGGAAAAATACTGTGAAGATTTTCTTCGACAGATGAACCTCTTTTTAGTATTCCGAAGGTGATTTTTAAACTGTTTGAAAACGCTTCGAATTTCTGTTTTTTATTTCCATCGTTCGATGTTCGTATTTTGATTTCCTATTCCTTTCCTTTTTTTTTTTTCTTTCGTTGTTTTATTGCCGATGATGAGTTGAGAAAGGCGGAAGAAGGAAGAGAAAAAAAAATATAGCAGCGAAAACAACAGATGTCCGAAGCGATTGTGGTGTGGTTTGCTTGTGCGGTCGTAAGTGGGGAAAATTTTATGGTGGTTAATTCGACGAATTCGTTTATGGTCGACGAACGAATGTAAGAGATGTAGGTCAGTTATAAGACGTGGTGGTGCGCTTCGGCTCTTGACCTTCGTTCGTATACTTTAGCACGTCGTCGTCCTGTTGAGCGAAATGAGAGCGAACAAAAAAGAAGCACGTGAACGTTAATCAAAATCGATGTTTTCGGTCGTTTTTCCTCGAAGCTTTTGAATCCTATATTTTGATTGTTGCACCGAACGCTTGATGAAGCACTCAGATGACTGTATTGGATTCGAGAGATTGATTTTAGTCAGAATTTAGAGCTGAATTGTAGGAGGAGGTACGGCAAAATTACTTCGACCACCAAACTCGTATACTTGGTACATTTGAAGGTGAGCAAATTACTACATGTCTTGGATCTCAATGCCCTACTCGCAGATACTGAGGATGAGTGAGAAGACCTGCTGGTTACCCTCCGACAGAAGAAGGAGAAGAAGATTCAATCACTACTTCAGATGCAACATGGTAACTTTGATCAACTGGACCCCCATGAGGAGCACCACTTCTTTAGGAGACTCGTTAATGAATCTTCTGTCACTCTTTCGGACGATGAAGAAGATCTACTATCCCGTGGGCTCAAATATTCGATTCCTCCGATAAACACCAGCCAAGTTAAAGATAGAATTGTTGCTGACCTCGCTCCTGCCAGTCTGAAATATCGTGGTGACACTACTGACCAACTGGCCTCTATCATTCACAACAACCGTGTTCCTACCATGAGTGAAAACCTCCGCAACACAGTCACTTCCCTAACCAAGAAATTGAAAGAATGCTATATCGTCGTTACAAAAGCAGATGAGGAGAATTCTGTTGTCCTCATAGATAGACCAGACTACAACCAGAAGATGTACCAGTGTCTCGATTCTATTGGCGCTACTATTGATCCCACCTTCAATTTTGATAATTACAACAGTGATGTCCGGAGCCTAATCAACAAGAGTAGGTATATCCTAGATAAGGAGCCCCTGAAAACAGCGATCTTAATACCTAACCCTAAGGCTCCTCGCCTTTACGGTCTTCCTAAAATCCATAAGAATGGGTCCCCCATGCGTCCTGTGGTATCTTTTATTTCCGCCCCTACTTACAAGTTAGCCAAGTATCTTGATATTTGGTTTAAACAAGTAACGAACTTCCATCCCCCTTATTCTATAGAGAACTCGATTGAGTTATCTGACTTACTTACTCACAACTCCTCTCCCCCTCCTGGAAGTATTCTTATTTCTTTTGACGTGGTGGATTTATTCTCCCATGTCCCTCTCCTCCCTACCCGTGAACGCATGGACGAGTTACTTAAGAAGGCATTAGTCCCAACTCCTTTGATTTCCGAATTTAATACCCTCCTTCAAAAATGCCTTCATACCAACATATGTCACTATCTACAAACTTCCTCCTGACATAGGTGTCCCTATCGGATCACCACTGAGGTCTCTCATTTCTGAAGTCTTCAGGCCTAGACTTGAGGATGAGATTTTCAATTCTGGGCACCCTCTCCTTGACCATGTTTTTCTTTGGTACAGATATGTCGATGACATATTTTGTGTTTGGAAGGGGCACGATCACTCCCTCCATGAATTCTTGAATTTCATGAACAGTTTCTATCCTTCTATTGACTTCACGGTCGAGATCGGAGGCTCTGAGATAAATTTTCTTGACCTTACGATCTCCCTCCTCCCCAATGGGTTTGACTTTCAAGTCTACAGAAAACCCACCACTACTGACATTCTCATTCATGGTTCGTCTTTCTGCCCATTCTCCCATAAGATCGCTGCTTTCAATTCATTTGTTCACCGCCTGGTCTCACTCCCCCTTTCTCCTCCTGCCTTTGCTAAAGAGGTTTTTATTCTTCAGCAATTAGCTCGAGTTAATAAGGTCAATATCGATATTAATGGCCTTGTCCGGAAGAAAGTTACTAAGGTAGCTCTCCAACGGACCACTACCTTCACCCCGACCCTCAGGACAGGTCGGAGGAAGTCTCCTGTCATAATTCCTTAACTCCCTAAACTCACATCTCTGATTAGAGATGTAATTAAGACCGGTAATCTCGCCCCTATATTCTATCCTTACTTAAAGCTTCAGAAACTCCTTCCTAATGGAAAAGATTCGACCCCTCCCTTATCTGAGAGCGGTGTATACTTACTCCGTTGTCGCGATTGTCCCGCCTGTTATGTTGGAAAAACCGGCCGAGCTTTCCGTGCTAGAATGAATGAGCAGGCATCGGCGTTCGACAACAATAACTTCACAAAATCTGCCTTCGCGAAGCACCTTTTGGACAATGGACATCTTGGAGGTGATGAGATCATCCTACACGTCGAGAATAATGAACGTCGGCGGAAAGATCTCGAGGAGATAGAAATTGTGAAGATGAGAACTCACCACGCCTGCAACCTCGTAAATCGGGCTAGAGATGATCTCATCAATAAACTTTATTGCACCGCTCCGGAGTATGAGTGTACAGAAGTTTAATTCTTGTCTGTTCATGTATTCTTATATTTATGAATTGTAATCCGTTTTAGATGTAGAATTCCTTCTCATTCTGATGATGACAGCTTTGTCGAAAGACGTCTCATGTGTTTTTGTATAAAAAATATACGGGCTACGCAGTGAAAAACTTCTTTTCTCTTCTTATGATGTCCCGTAACGTGTCGGAAACAATCCCTCGTATTGTAGGAGGAGGCCATAATCTGTTATGGGCCCTTGCCAGTTCAGTGCCACAACAATCGACGAAGAATGAGACTATGTATGTATCACGAAAAGCAGAAAAAGATGGGCCCTCGCATTTCTACTGGAATAGGAGCCCTCACGCAAATTTTGCCTCGGTGCCCTCAAAATCTGAATTCAGCCTGACCGAAATGATTTCAAATGAAACTTCGACAGAAAACTTCATTTCCGTTCTATGCCGACCTCCCTTCCCCCGTCCCACTCTTCCTTGCAGGATGTCTACCGATGAGGTATTTATTGTAGAGAACCCGGTACCGAATGAATCGTAATCGAGTTAGCACATTTTTGGTTATTGAGTCACCGATTCTGATCCAAGAGAACGGCCACGAGTTCCTTTGTAATTCTCACTGCTCTCTTTGAACCGGATTGCGATTTCCCGCGCAGCCTCTCCTTCAGGGAGAGCGAGCCAGTCCAGATGCAATCGCAAAACTTGAGCGCCTCCCTCTTTGAGAAACTCTCCTGTTTTCAAGGCGATACTTCTCATAACTCCGATGCTTTGCTAGCCTTCATTCATGCGATCTGCTGAAAAACGTTGAACTACATGTGGCAGAATCATCACATCCAAAATTGGCACGATCTCACATCTCAAGACTCATAGTACGATGAGCAATGGCCGAAGAGGAGAGAAGGCCTGTTCTGAAGAATCACTCACCCAGACTCCGACCGAACGAGAATTTATCGCACAAGACTGTATCCATTTCGTATACATACAGTTCTATTTGTCGAGAAGAATTAGTTGAACAAAGAAGTTTATTAGTGAGCTATTGAAATGTCATCTAAAAACAAGAAAGTCAGTAAGCCGGTTAGTGGCGGAACAAATACGTTTACTACTCGCTGCTGCGAGTGCCATTCTCGTTCATTGATTGCGGAGCACTCGCGCTGAACGCTCACTCTCACCTTCTTATTTTCGCCCCCTAAGCGATAAATACTGCCGTGTACGAAGTCGGAATAATTTAATTCGATATATTGTTCGCGGAATTGGTCTGTAGGGCTTAGCGTTAACCCTCTTAATAACGTTTAAGGCTATATACACACTGAAGAAATGCGGCATCGAAAATGCAACTTGGGAATCGCGCTCGAAATGGAGCCCTCATACTCCACCTCTTTCGTCTTGACGAAGAAAAATTTTCGCGAACTTACACGCATCGGTTTCAAGAAAAAAGCCAACGCAAAATGATTTATTAAGGACACGTTGGCGAACAACAAGAAAAACGTATTAAAGTTAACTAATTCGAACGTTCTTTACTATACTATTTTGTTATATGAGAGGGCTTCATCTCCCATAGGTTTTTCTACGACGGCGAAGTGACGGTCATAGAAGTTGGGCCTCTTTTGCGTCTTCAAAACTACCGGGCAAGAATCGCTGTCAATTAATCACTTCAAATGGCGTCACATGAGTTTACGAAAAAGTGTGACGAGATTTTTACTTAATAATGAATTACACCGAGAGTGCCGGTATGTGCGTGTGAGTGTGTACTTTGCTATCGCTCTATAATTAAATAATAACTCTCGACATTTCGAAGAAGCCACCTCCCTTCTTAATAATCATGTTTTAGGTACTCATTACTAAGGGAGCGAATACGCAGTCTAATTTACGTAATGGATTTCATGTTCCATAGTTTTCGTTTTTATTCCGCAGCCTCTACGAAGAACCAGACAATTCATTTTCGAGCATCATCCACCGAAAAAATATTCTGAAATTCATCAAATCGAATAAACGAAAAGATAATTCGATTTACAGAAGGCGATGCAAAGCTGTTTTCCTGCTTTGTGTAGTGGCTCTTGTGAATTATACACCATAATACACGTACACTATTATATCATAATCCCCGCTTTTTAATGGCTTTCTAGAAATCGCTTTGTATTGTAAATGACAAGAGTTCGTTGGATTTTTTTCTTCTCATTTCCACTTTTTTTTTCTTCGTCTTCGCGTACTCACTCCTCTCGTTTTAATCATGTTTATTTCTATACGGTACGAATATAAAACAATTTAAACAAAAAGGTAAATCGTAATCACACTGGCACCGTAGGATACGACGGCACACGTGGCTAGACATGGTCGTTCTTCTTTTTTTCTTTCTTCTCTTCTGCTCAGCACGAAGGAGTTCTGGCGTATTGCGGCAGCGAGTCGTGGCTCAGGTTAATCTACAAAATTAACTAAGCTCGCCTCCGACATGCTATATTGATAAATGCAAGATAGTAAGCAAACCCCATATAAAATATTCTTGTACAGACATACAACAGCCCCGTATCTATTATGAAGCATAGCCATTTCAAATTGTGTATGGCAATAAAAATAGTTTCCAAAGAATAAGAAGATGCTGTAGAGTTGATGGCGTATGTACCACTATTCAAAACATTGCTCGCCGCAATAAGTTACGTACGATTCCGGGGAGTAATCGTGTACAAAGGAAGATAAAAACGTACAGAGCTGTATGGTAAAGGTTGCTGGTAACAACGATTACAACAGCCGTTCGTGTATTCCTCTGTGCCGAAGAAGAAATAAATAATAATATTACGTGGACGTGGTTGAGGGTGAATCAAATAAGTGTTTACTTGTTCTCGTGATTGCTCATAGTATTGGAGGTTGGGATTTGCGGTGTGATGTTCTCTTTTGTAGAACCATAGCGGAGTTTCAACTTCTAACGCGCGGTGCTATAAAAAATGTGTTTATGTTTATGCGGATTTTTTCTTTACGCGTGTAATCCTTGAGAAGGAAACAGGCCTGCCGACAGAGGATCTCGCTTCCGCAAACACGGATGGTGTTGTGTACATTCATCTTGAACGTGTGAATAATATATAGGTGTACGTAATCGGTTAACAAAGGCTAATCTCTTACTTGTGTTGTCGCGCTTGACTTCCTCGGTTAGTGTTTTGTGGTAGTGCGCTTTCTGGTATACATTTCTGTACGTACGCATGCATATTGTCTCAAGATCACGGTCGTCAAATCTTGCCTTCAACCTCGATCCTGTTTCCTGCCGACTGAGGGCCAGTTGTATAATCGAAAAACGTGAGATCACGTGACCGTTGATCAGCGGATCAAGAGATTTGACTGGCCGAAATTGCGAGATCAACGAGTTGAACGTCGATTGTACACAACTGGCCCTGATTCATGGTACTAAACTCAGAAGCGCTAGGTCAGCATTTGATTACACTGGCTCAGAGCATCGTCGAATATGGGAATCAGTGCTAATTGAAGGACTTCAATTGAAAAACCAACCGCAGTCTTCTCTCTTCTTGAAGAAGTTGAGTTGGTAATCTTTTTCTAGTTACTGGACCGAATTTCAATTTCATATGATTCAATGAGAAAAATTTCTAGCATTCATTTCCTCGACTTGAAGAAATTTCCCGAAGATGACAATGAGTATCTAGAAGTGGTTTTTTCGAGGATTCTCACATGAGATATACTGCAAGAGCGCAACTAACCCTGTCAAGAGGTGATCATGGTACTCAAAAGTATGAGAAATGTAGTGTGGATCATATGAACCGTCTCCACATACTGGCTATTGAATTCATGCTCGAACTTACTTTCTGATGTAGGAGAATTCAAATTTCTCATTACCTCCTGTTTAGAAAACATTATTTGCATCTCTTTCCGGTGACCTTCCTACGGGAGATGCCCTCTCTATTCTCGTGGCACGTGTTTTCATAAATCGCCTCGAAATGGACATCTTGGAATCTGTTAAGACCCCACCCAACTTCCGATTCTAGTCGAGAAAGGTAGATGACGACTTCTGTATATGGCAAGGACCTGAAGCTGATCTTCAAACTATTCTGCGATTTTGCATACAATGCGGTTTCGCGTTGATCATCTCAACAACCTCGACCCCTCCATAACACTGAGAACCTCCTCTGTACTACTTTCGAGATCTTTGAGAAACCGTCCCACACTAGCGTTTGAATCCACATCCGCAATGCACAAATCCATCGGTTGGGCCACCTCCTTTCGACTCCTCGAGGTCGCAAAACTAGAACTGAAGAAATTCCGAAAATCGTATCAATCTACTTATAAGCACAAAACGTTTACGTCAACTTGTTTCCGGAAGTCGCGATCTCAAAGCCCCTCCCTCTCTAGATCTTCTGATAAAAGGATGAGGTCATTTTACCAAGAAGATCCCTCTCAGAAACTGACTTCAGATCTGAAGAAATACGATTCTCACGTGGAACTTCCCCCCCCCCCCTCTTACCTCCTCCAATTTCATTCGTCTACAGGATTTGGTTCCTTCCAACCAAACGTCTGGAAACTAAAACTTGACGTACGGCAACTGTGCTTCAATTGGAAACTTGAGCTGCATCTCCAAGAACACCGGAATGCTTATAACTGAGGTAACCCGAATCAATCAGCAAAGGAAGTTGATTATATTCAAAGTGATCACATTCACCCACAAATTTCCTCTTTTGTCCTCTACTCTTACACAAAAGGGTAAACTCTGAACCGCCTAGAAGAAGTCGAGACTATCGCAGCGAAAACTACCGGCCGTTGACGGCCTCGCGTTCACTAAAATCCGTTCATCCAGTTCTTTTACGGATACCGCTATTTTACGTCAGTTACCACTTGAATCATTCTTAGTCTACCACCTCTTTTTCACATTAGCGCTGCTTATTAATTCATTCGTTTCCTGATGGTGATCGTTCACGCAAGGTTGAAACCGGTCGACGACACGGTTCGTCTACCGCGGTCTACCGCCGTTGGGAACGTACTCTCTCGCGCTAGTTTGCAAAGGGTGAGTATGGAACTGTTCCCGCGTATCCTCGTGAGCGAAAGCATACTTGGCCCACAACCCGGGAAGAGGAAGATTTCTAATAGTAAAAACGAGAGACTTGGACAAAATTTGAAGGTAATTTTTTGATGGCATCTTTTTGCACACTTGGAAATACACAGGAAAGGAAAAATGTTCTGACGTAGCCAAATGAATAAAGATCATGTTTCATGTCTTTCTCTTGCTGAAAAGTCTAGTATGAGCCTATTCCAAGCCAATAGCTTTCGGGTAGCTCACTCCTTGCTCTAGTATAAATCTAGCTTAGAATATTTCAAGCTAATAGCTTTTTGTGGGGACGTATACAGTTACTACAAACTGACTAGCTTCTTTTATACAGTATTCTAGGGTACGAGGGGAAGGGGGGGGGGACTTCAAATATAATACATGAGATACCTAAGCCTGCCAGTGCTGCCAGATGATAGTTCAAAAGATTTCTACGGGCTTTGATTGATCCATGGATAACAATTAGGAAGAAGGTATCTTTCATAAGAGTAGCTGACGTACTTTTCCTTTGATCGACTCGACGGAATACTGCGAGTTCAGCCTGTAACAAACAGGAGAAAGGTGTCTCTCGTACGAGTGTTTGAGGTACCTTTCCCTTGATCGCCAGAAATCCGTATTGTACATAAAATTCATATAAAAGAAACCTGTATCTTTCTCGAGGACCGAAAATCCGTACATCTGGCATTCTAGCTGCTAGTATAAACTGACTAGATCCGTTTATACTGTATTTTTGATGATCAGCCCACGCCCCCCGGATACCCTATTATGAGCCTAGTTTAAGACAAGTAAAATTCTAGGAGGGGAACTTCTTCATCTATCATAATTCCAGTTTAAGACGGCTAAAATCCTAGTATAAAGCTATCAAAAAGCTAGTATAAACCTAATATATAAACTATTATGAGCCTATATAAATAAAGACTAGTGAAATCCGGGGAGGGGGGTTGTTCTTTGTTTATTATAAGTGTAAGTAGAGACTGGTAAAATCCTAGTATAAAGCTATGAAAAAGCTAGTAGTATATGTGAGCTCGCATTTTTCATTTACCCACATAGTAAGGAGGGTGACGGGTGAAGGGAGGGAGGGGGCACTCAAACATTTCAAATCAGGGGCTAGGACAGAGTAAAGACATGAAGTATGTCAAAAAAGCCCTGAACTGAGGCCCTTGTTCTGAAACAAAAAACAGAAATTTCCAAGTCCCACTCTTCCCATTAGAAATTTCTCTTTTCCCCACGAATAGATGAAGTATGCTCCAGCTTGCAAAAAAACGCGGAAACAGATCCATACCCTCCTTAAGCTAGCACCAGAAGGTACGTTTTGAACCGCGGTAGATCATGGCGGATGAACCGTGTCCTTCCCCGGTAGGGCCATACGTATTTCCCTTCCACTACTGCTTCTACGATTACATGCTTGTAATGTACCTTCCATTTCTCCATACATGGATAAATCAACTTGGGTCACGCATTAATTTCTAGATAGAACTGTTTGCTTCATAATTCTCTTTCAAATTTCTAACTGGAAGGAACAAGAAGTTCGTTTTCTATGATTTTGTGCCTGAAGTGAGTCAGGGCCAGGGCTGGGAACAGTTATTATTTTTTTTTAGCGGTTCCGGTTATAAAGGGTCTTGGACTGAATTGTAAGATCCGGTTCCTTTCGGTTCCGGTTCCAGAAGCCAAAGCCAGGATCCGGTTCTTTTTGGTTCCGGTTCCACAAGCCAAAGCTAGGATCCGGTTCCTTTTAGTTCCGGTTCCACAAGCCAAATCTGGGATCCGGTTCCTTTTAGTTCCGGTTCCAAAAGGCAAAGCCAGGACCTGGTTCCTTTCGGTTCAGGTTCCAAAAGCCAAATCTGGGATCCGGTTCCTTTCGGTTCCAGTTCTAGAAGCCCAATCTGGGATCTGGTTCCTTTTGGTTCCGGTTCCAGAGGCCTGAAAATACGGGAGGATACGCTTCCTGTAGCGGTATTGGGTTCCGGTTCTCAGCCCTGGTCAGGGCCAGATCTCAACGGCGAGTCGAAGTCTCAAACTAGCTCGTGATCCTACAAAAAGCTCCACATTGGAGGTATACTAGGTCAGATATCGGCTCGGATCTCAACATTTTTTCATAGACGATAAAAAGAACAAGCAAGATTGAAGGACCTAATTCAGGGCGAATTCTGCGTATGAATCTCTGTATAAGTGTGAATTAAGTTAGTCACACCGTGTTGAGTTGATGATGCGCCTACTTGGAAGAAGAATTTGCCAACAACGTTTAAAGATCACATGCTATTATTCTACCGAAGAATTTCACACGCGTGAAATAAACTACCTTCGTCAACGTTCATCTGTTCATTTACTGTTGAAGTCGACGGGAATAGTGAACAACAACTCGAGCTCGAAACGCGCTGAGATGACAAAAAATTTTTCCCTCCAAAAGGAAAAAATTAATAAACATCATTGCGAGAGACACGTGCTCATTCTCGCCTCCAGCAGGACCCCATCACAGACCGGATGACAGGTGAGCGGGCGGGTATTACGCAAATTGAGAGAAAATCTTTCAACTCGTAAAAAAATTGCACATATATTTCCTCAATTGAAGCGATGTTCGAACGACAAAACGCGCGCCTTCTGTCATTCGCAATATTTGCCTTTTGATGCTGTTTCTGATGCCCAAACAGACCAGGACGAACGAGGGGTACGTGCTAGAAAACGCATTTTGTTTCAATTTGCATCGATAATGAAGCGATTTTTGCACCAACCGATTGCGAAAACTCGCTGATAAACTTGATCGTCCGTCAACGTAGTAGCGCGGACGCCTACACAATCGGCCCGCTATTGTCTGCAAGCCGTTTATTTACCATCCCCCGGGCAAGGGGAGGTGTTTACTTTCGTCTACGTGTACACGGAGAAAATTAGCGTAATTTCCAATTATCTGTTTGATATCGGTCAGTACTTATAATTGTAGAGCATCGCTACTTCCCTCGGAAAATAGACAATTTAAAAACAAAACAAAAAAGCAGAAAAAAAAAGCACTCGCCAAACAGAGAAAAAGCGCAGTTTACAAAATGCGGTAACCATCGTGTATACGCTTTTAATTGAGGCGCGAAATTTCTCGTTAACAATTTTTTCCTCGTCGTTGTATTTACTCTCGTCATATATTGTCGCGTCATCCTCGTTGCTCATATTGTTGAAATCTCGCTGTTTACTTAAGTTGAAAAGAATTTTTGGATTGAATACGGCGAGTAAAATAATGGGAAACAAAACACACATGTATGAAGGAGGACAATGAAAGAAAATGCATGAGATGTTCGCGTGTTTGGGTTTACCTGCGTATATACACGGTGTGAAATATTTGTATTCCGAGGAAATTTGTTCGCGAGTATTCGACGGCCACAGAAAGAGCGTGCCGAAGGTGCCTTATAGAAGCTTTTACCATGAATGATTTTGTGCAGTTTACTCGTAGTATATACTGTATAGCTCTCGGCTGTACACGAGAAAGTTTTCCCTCCCTTTTTCGAAGCCGTGGCTGATATTTGTAATCAACGATGAAAAACTTTTCAAGCAGTATTAAAGGGATTTCGTTCGAGGGAAACTTGCTAAGTGTATATGTGGTATGCGATACACGAAACTGGTGTGGTATGGTCGCAGTGTTAATCCGTCAATCCCTTCCGGGCTGACCGTGTTACCGGGTGTAAAATAGACGGGAACCTGGTTTAGAGAGTGTTTGGTGCGTGCAATGAGAACCTGAGGACAGTCACAGACTCGCAGTTACGCACGAAATAGTCTCAAAAGTTTTTCCATAGCAATTCAACGGTCTGCAACCACGTCTACTGACATTCTTCAAACCTTCAGATTTTGATGTGCTGCGATACTTGTATCAAAGTACTCAAAGAACCAAGGAGCAGACTGGTTGACTAGTCTGAGTTGAGTACGAAAACCGAGCTAGTTCGACGAGGGAAGAAACTCTCAGAGGGTAAGGAAGAAAGTACTCGCACTTGATCACGGTATCAAACTGAAAAATCAGCCAGAAAAACTTCAGAAGTTTTGAATATCTTGATCGAAGAATCGTCTTGTAGCTGTATTCCAGCAAAAATATTGGGCTTCGAACCTCTGTACAGATGGAAAAATTTCAAACTATGAACCTACAAGCTAGGCTATAACCGGTCTGACAAGAAAGGGGTACCTTTTCTTCGGAAGCGGAATTCTTAGACTTGAATCGGGAGAGCCAAGGCGACTAGATAGAACAATTTCAAAGTGAGCCTGCTGATAGAAGATTTCCCTCCGCGGCCCATTTGGATCTCAGTGACCCTGGCTACAACTACAAAGTCTCATGCTAGAATGGAGGCTCAGGCTAAAGATGAGCCACGCCTGAAGGAGCATTTTTTTTTGGAATCCTTACGTTGGATTAATTGGAAAATGAGATACCTTGACTCTAATATAGGGATTTTAGGAAATTCTGCGTCCCGATCCTCGACAGAGAGGTGACATGAAAAAATTTGGAGATATGAACGTCTGTAGAGGTGGCAACAGAAGAAGTTAAGGCAATAACTAGGGAGTCTTACGCTGATTTTCCGTTCTGAGCATGAAAGCTGGGCCACAAATAACATACGCTAGGCCCACTTTTGAAGCCTCGATGTGGAAGGTCCAAGCCTATCTGGAATCGAAGGTAAGGCTAAAGAATTTGTAGGAGGATTGAAGGCTGATTCGAAAGTTCTGGAGGAGGGGAAGGGAGAAAGCTAGCCTACTGATAGCAGTTTTCCCTCCGCGCCCCATTTGGATCTTAATGACCCTGGCTACAACTACCGAGTTTCATGCTAGGATGAAGTCTTAGGCTAAAGATGAGCCACGCCTGAAGGAGCTTTTCTATTGAGAATTTTCACCTTGGACTTATTTCAAATTATGACAGCATCCGACCTTCGTGACGTCATTAGACACCTCGACCCCAATCCAGAGACTTGAGGAAATTTAGCGTCCCGATCCTTCATAGAGGTATGAAATGAATAAATGTGGAGATACGAACCTCTGAAAAGGTGGCAACAGAAGAAGCTCAAGCAATCACTACGGAGTCTTACTCTGAGCTTCTCTTCTGAGTACGAAAGCTGGGCCACAAATAACAGAGGCCAGGCCCACAAGATGACCTTTGGCTATGATTCCTCACAGACTCTCATTCTGCTTCAAGATCGGGTAATTAGTTGTCACGACAAAATACAAGTTGAAAAGAAGTGTGACGTCACCAGTATACTACTGTGTTAAGAAAGGGATAGAGGAGAAACGACTTAACTCCATTCTGAAACCCTATGAAATAGTGCACGTGAGATCCACCAAAGTTCGACAAGGTTTTCGCCGAAACCGACGTCCATTTTCATTTAGCATGAATTCATAATACCAAGAGTCGACTTCCAGTCATTTTGGTGGACGTTGCATTGAGCGTGACTAAAATGACTTTTAGTCCAAATAGCGAGTCGATTTGAAGTCGAAGTGGTTTCCTTCTTGCTCCTCGACCTCAGGACTTGAAATGTTTCGACCGCCGAGCGACATATCCAAGAGGGAGGCGGAAGGAGAGGGAACTCGGCGATGGTCGACCTGTTGAAACGAGTGGGGAAGAAGAAAGTGGAACGCTAGGCCTAATCAACAACAGGGCCAAGACGAAATCGATGGTCGTTGATCGCAGCAAAACATTGCCCGCCACCATGACATTGTCGGAATACGGAATAGTCGATCGTTTTGTATGTCTGGGATCAACAGGGGTCAGCGAGGACAAATCGACATCGGAGACATGGAGAAGAATTGTTCTAGCGCGGGACGCAACTGTAAGACTAGCGACGATATGGAAGAACCGTTCGATCACTCACGGAACAAAACTGAAACTTCTCAGAACGCTGGTGATCTCAAAGAACGAAAGCGCAGACTGGCTGGCTAGTCCGAGTTGAGTGTACGAAAAATTGGAATGGGTAGAACCGAGCTAGTTCGATCCGAGGTAAGAAGCTCTTGGAGGGTAGTGAAGAAAGCACTCACAATTGATCGCGACATCAAACTAAAGAATCAGCCAGGAAAACTTTGAAAGTTTTGAATATCTCGATCAAAGAATCGTCTCGTAGGTGTATTCCAGTAAGGATGCTTCGAACATCTGTAGAGATGGAAAAATCTCAAACTATGAACCCACAAGCTGGGCTATAAGCAATCTGACGAGACAGGAGTACCTTTCCCCCGGCACCGGAATTCTTGGGCTTGAATCAGGAAAAAGGAGAAGACTAGAGAGAACATCCTAAGTGGGCCTGCTGATAGCAGATTTCCCTCCGGACCTTATTTGGATCTTAGTGACCCTGGCTACAAGTACAGAGTCTCATGTTCACTCCCGAGCTATGTAAAACAATAAGAGGAGGACGACCTGAAGAATTTTCGACCAGGGCTGAGCTGTATACTATTACAATAAAGGATAGAGGAGGGGATTGGAGAACAGTCTGACTTTCGAACTATGTTTGCTAGGAGAGTGACTAGGAATATTCTCAGCCACCGAATTCTAAATATTTGAGCGGGGGGGGGGGAGGGGAACTCGAAAAAATTGTTGGCTTTCGAGCGACATGAAATGGGTGGATATGCAAAAACCAACCGATCGATGACTGAATGATAACAAACTATCCACAAATAATAATATGAACCACAAACTCCAATCTATGAAGGTGAGTTTTACTAAACACTAGTTGATATAACTCTGGCCACCCGAAATCGGGTGGGCAGGGTTAGAAGTCAGTAAACTGGTCCTGAATATTGAATTGAATACGTAAGCGATTTACCAGCGTTGACAGCATTCTCTAATCAGCGTTTCTTATCACTAAAGTCACGAAAATTTACCTGCAACAAACAAAAAAAAAAACTTCACATTAATGGATGAAAAATAATATTTGATTACTGCACTCTTGAAGAGTAAAGAAGAGAACAAGGTAGCATTAACTAGGCTCTCGTAACAGTGTTATCTTCTGCTCTCTAGACGCCTCACTTCCTGCATTTCGTTTGACACTTCTTATCTAGACAGGTACTTCTTAAATCGGTCCGACGATAGGAACATCATATCGACTACGTGGACTCGAAAACACTCACACGTACACACACCACTATCGACCATTTAATGGTAATGTCTGAATTAAGATTCATAGAATACCACTCTCGAAGAGTACGTATTTTACTGCAGTCTCGAAGAAGTAAAGACACGATTTTGCGAGCATACGTACATATACATTTTTATGGAGAGCTCTTAATATCTGTCTGCCTATAAAGCTTTACGACTTAATGAATCGTCGATTCCGCGCGTCGAACACAAAAAGGCATATGTTTATACGCAAGTGTCGAAGTGGCGCATCTTATTGCGAACGATAAACTATCCCATAGACTGATAGTACGCACATGTTAATTTGAAAGACAGCAATAAAAAAAGAGAAGTTAACAGATTTTGATGACGTTTTTTACGTGAAATTTTACAACTGTTCGCTCGAGCGTATCATACAGACAAAAATGCCACCGATGACCACTCCTAAAAGGATGAGAGGTTAAATATGGACACGCGAACTCGATGCATTACAGCATCTCGAATCGTACGGTACAACGGTTATCCAAGTTCCCGCACCGATTCTTCACCGCGTCTTGTGTATTATTGACTTCGTAATTGGCGTGAGCGATAGCCGTCAAAAATAAATTAAATGTTTATCAAACATTCGGTTCCCTACTCTTCGGCGTTTCATCTCATCGTGAACGCTGCTGTGTAGTTTCTTCGCAAAGCGTATTTCCTTATAGCTTTAACGCTCGAGTAAACATTCCATCAGTCGGGATCTATTCCAATATTGACTTAAGGTCAGTCACACTTTTGAATATTTCAAACTCATTCCCGCGGTCGGTATATGCTTTTCTTTCTTTTCGGGTTCCACATCCGTCGATTGCGAGAGATTCGTTTCACCTTCGAACTGTATACTCGGAGAAAAACAAAGACCGCTAATTCTGCACAAAGACAAAAAACATAGTGGAATAATGACGGACGGCTGACTCCAAACTACCAAAATTCTGCTCCTCTTTTATAGTGTCGAGATAACCTTCATTAGTTTCTTTCAAAACATTCGACGAATAATTTCTTCGATAGTCTTTCATAGGGTAAGGTGACAGTTTATTTTTATGATAGAAAGCGTTACGATAACACGTGGTACATGATGTATAATGTGTACTCATATCAAGATTAGTTATGATAAATCTAAAAACGATTCCAAGCACAGACATCTGAATTCTACTACATCGTCAGCTTTTTCTCAAAGCCTGAAAAAGATATCCCGAATTGATATTTACAGCTGACTCTTTGCCAATTTTTGACCAACAATAAAATTTACAGATTTAGAGGCAGACCAAAGAGATGTTGACTACAGCTCATTAGACCGAGATTCATAGATGAGGAGGGAGAAGAACACAAAAAATGAAATTCACACGAAAGCTTTTACAATCCATCGCCCTAGCTCAACTCAGGAAAAAGTAGCAATTTACGCTGTTTCCAATGGTATACCATAAATTACTTCTTTCTTCTTCAAATCCTCAAATTCTCCTTCCCCCAAGTAACTATCGTAATTTTCCTTGATAACACTCTCCAATGTTTGTAAGTCTCTCTTCACATTCACTAATTACGTCTCGCTGTCTTACTAGTAATTTCTTCTAGCACCCCCCCCCCCCGGTCTCCTTTCAACCGCCACACTACTTCAATTTTTCTTCTCTTTACTACAGTGACGTAGTCAGAACTCAGGAAAAAGAGAAAGAAACTCCCTCTCATCTCAAAATTTTTCCATGAAAATCAAAGTCGCGGGGGAGGAGATTCATCTCCCGAAACCCTCTGTCTGCCAACGCCATTGCTTGTTAAACCTGTTTTTTATTGAGAAAGAGGGTTGTAAGTCATGACCAAAGGTGAAACTTGGCATGAGCATCCACATTCCTAACATATCTCAAAGGTTCAGAGCTCAGCCTTCTCCTGGGCCCTCTTCCACAAAATCGTCCAAGTGAAATTGTTTCAAATCTCTAGCTTAAATCCTGACCACTGATAACGTCACAAAGGTCGAACTTGGCTTCTTCCGAGGATTCAAAACCCACAGTTCTGAATTAATCCAAGCGTCAGGAGCCTTAGCCCCAAAGTGCTCCTTCAGATCCAACTTATGTTTCAGCTTAGGACTCCATCCTAGTGCGAGACGCCACAAGTTATAGCCTGGATCATGGTTTCCAATTAACAGCTCCAGGTTTTTCACCTCTACAAAGGCTCACATCACAAAATTCCTTCCAGTCTTCCCCTCTTCAAAGCTTCCTCAATAAGGTCAAGGTCATTGATGACATCATTGTAACAGAAATTGAAAGCGAACACGGATGTTTTCCGAAGATTTCTTCCCCTTCTCTTTTTCCAGCGGGAAATCAGTTTTGGGGGATTTCAGACCAAAATTAAACATGAAAGTGTTGAAGTTTTCCTTGATGACGTCACAACAGATAGTAGATTCTGGACCAAAATCAAAGATCACAAAGGGGTCCGAGTCTTCCTTGATGACGTCATCATAAAGCAGCATGGGGTCTTTGGGATGATCGAGAATACGCCAACAATTTTTGCCATTTCTTCACAGGGATTATTTATAAATGTAGTTTCGATAGTTCACACTTCATACAGAGTGTAACGAATTTACAGTGAGTCAAACTGCAAGATTACTTCGAAAGATAACAAGACTCGAACATTCTCGCTTTCATGTAACAGCACCCAGCTGAGAATAAAGTAGATGAATTCGTAAGGAAAACTAATTTCTATTTAAGGAACTGCTGTTTCAAAAACGTTGTAAGCTTCTCTCACGAGGAAAACGTGCTTGAAGAGTATCAAAGGTGACGTGAAAAAATTTTGACCACGCGACCTTTTCCAACATGTCAGCAGTTTGAAGCCGTTACAAACTCGCATCTCGAGTGTAAATTCGTCCACAATATTATCATAATGACATCACAGGGAGACTTTAGCGGTTCGAGAAAACGCGCGGAAGGAAATACTATACGTAAACATCGCATCGCTCGAAGCGATATGTATACGTAATACCGACAGTGAAGCGCGTAAAATTTTTGCGAGCTTTCGCGAAGCGTCAGAGCGGAAAAATTACATTTAAAATCCTTTATTATAGTAAATAAAAAGGAAAAGAAACGGCGCGAGAGCGAAAGGAATACATTATTATCACAGTATTTTCGTTTAATCCCATTTAATTACACTTCGGCTGACGCACGACCGTCACACAGCTGAAAAAGTCTCGAAACATCTTCCGTCTTCCTAATTAGGTGGTGCGAGCGTTGGAAAATATTGTCCAAAATCCCAACCATGAACTCGGAGCGACTGAATGAAAAAAGGCGAAAGTTCATAAATTTCATAAAACTGTCCACTTCTCGTACCTGAGTGCTGTTCACTTCCTCGGAAATATTGCAACGCATGGAAGCACATTTTACCGTTTGATGTGAATGTTTTAATCCCCAGAAGGAATTCGATAGAACACAGAGACCGAAGATGCATACTCGTACGAGATTAAATAAATAATTGTGCTTTTCGATTTTCAAAATGCACGCGTGATGATGGGCTACTGCCTGCATTTCTACGAACACACCTTTCAACACCCATTAACTCATGATTGCAGCAACGGCAAACAGTATCCTGAAGTTAAATGCTGTTGCTGCTGCCTGTCTGTACACGATGTTCGTGACATCGTGTTTGGTAAACATTCGACAGGCAGGCATAATGTCATCATTATGTTGTTTTTATATACGTATTATATCGTGAATTATAAAAACGTGCGCTGCCGCGACTGCCATTAGTTCGTGAAACGCGACAAAAGGATTACTTATTATAATGTAGAACATTATAAAACGTTAGTACGTTGACACCACACATACATATTAGTAGAATACGGATAAACGCCACTCTATGAAAACGTTTCAAAACTTTAACGAATAAAATGAACAAATACAGCGTATCCACACATCCCATCGCACACTTTCTTAATGGCAGTCCTAATACGAGATTAACGTCGTGTGTTCGGTGTTTTTCTCTTTCGAAATGCTGTTCCGCCGTTTGACGGACAATGTCGTTCTCTTTTGCGGCGATTATATGAGAAAACGCGATTGAGAAGATGACTACAGATCGTCTTCCACTATATAAATGGATGTAGTTTACATGTATACTATGCAGCATTGTATACCTTTCGTTCCGCAGTCATTAAAGTCGAATTAGGGTATATTATACGTGTGGTAATCGAGGTCAACAATGGGTACCGATTACGCTAATGAGCACGGGCGATATTGTGGGTCAATTACTGATGACCGGGAGTCAAACGAGAAAAAAATTATTATAAATACGGGGCGCGAATGTCGGAATTCGCTCCTTCTCGACAACCTAAATCAGGCGAATTTTCAACGAATAGCGCGAAGGTACAGTTAGTTGCACGAAAGAGACGGACAAGGGCAGGTAGAATGAAAAACATGAAATGAGCGTGGTAAAAAAACGAGCATGGAAAAAGCAATCATCCTACGACCAGCTTGTTTATGATCTTACCACAAGAGGAGGGTTGTTCGTTGGGCTCAAGGAGAGTGTTCTTGCTGCTGAGAAGAGTAGGTTGTACGGATGTAATGACTGCAGGAGTGCAGGGGCGCTGGAAAACATTGGCAAACTCTCAGTGAGAGCGACAGCTGATAGACTAGAGAGCTAAGCAGCCAGTACGGTTTTCAAACTAGACTCCGCACATCAGATGCTGGAATAGTGCTGAAGAAGATAGCCGAGTCAGCAATGGCGACGCGTTGGATTTGTGCATCCCTAAAGATAAGAACTGCGTCCAACTCGATTTCATGGAAGAGCGTGTTGGAAGCCCTCATGGACGCGGAAGTGCCCGCATACCTGCTCAGGATGATCAGTCGAGAAATTGAAGCAGACACGTCTGCTCGTCCTTAGGCCGCTCTTGTGGTGCGTCTCGTTTGACGGAATTTTGAAAGTCAGACTGTCACCGGGGGCCAAGCTTATCTGCTATGCTGATGACACGAGACGGACGCCATATCATTCACAATCTGTCGAAAATCCTGTCACCCACCTTTCGACTGCAAGATGTGAACATCAAGCATGAAGTTCCAAATGTTGACTCGAAGCTGAGTTTCAGGCACAATTTCCTGATGACAGCAGAAAAGGCGGGAAGGGTGGTACATACCTAAGTTAAGATGGTAAAGACGGAAGTTCACAAGGAATCATATAGATAAGGATAGTAGAGTTATGACGAAAAAATCTCCTAACCTGAGCAGGAATCGAAACCGCGACCTCTCGTTTTCATGACAAGTACGCTAACAAGCCCCAAGATTAGATCGCAGTCCTAACGCACTCGTCATGAAAAATGGAGGTCACGGGTTCAATTCCTACTCGGGCTCAGTGATTTTTTCGTCATAATTCCTTTCCTATCCTTATCTATACCCAAGTTACCTGAGATGAGAAACCTAAGAGGGCCGAGAGAAGAAAGGAGGAGGATTTGTCGATCCTTCTACATGGTGGCAGTGTGGACCAACTCAATGAAGACACCCTACAGAAGGAGAGAGATTGTAAAGATCCAACATAGAGCAGCGCGCGGCGCTAAGGTGTGTTAGTGCTTACCGCACCGTCTCGATAGAGGCTTCTTGCGTATTGGTAGCTTCACTACCAATCGAGCTCCTTGCTGAGGAGGGCGGCGGTGTTCAAAGTAAGAGAGACGACAACTTCTAGGTCTAGCAGGAGGCCCGGCGCTCCTTGCTTGAGAATTGGGAAGCATTGAGTAGAAATTGTCCAGAATGTGCTGGCTAGATGGACAACCTTTGCATTAATACGTGACCTTGATGAGTGGATGAATCAAGAAAGATCATGGTTAGCCAAACTTTCACCTGACGCAGGTGTTACGCGGCCTTGGCTACTTCAACAAGTACCTTCATGAGAAGTTGAGGATAGTTGAGCAGGCAACGGGTTCGCTTTGCAACCAACGGCGGGATGATAGGCTATAGCACGCCATATTTGAGCATGAGGCATGGAGGTGCGAGTGGGGTAAGTTTAGTTGGTCTCTTCAAGAGATTTGGGTACATGGAGCGCTTGATCCGAGCAGCCTTGTAGCCATCACGCAAAGTCCTAAAGATGGAACCAAATGTCTACCACTGCAGCCACAGTCATGAAGGAGAAGAGGGACCTGGAATGGTATCAGCAAATGCGGAATGACGCTCGCCCACTCAACACCTGTGTACGTGCAGGAAGAAGAAGAAGAGACTTTAACAGCGATGGAATACATCTGAAGTGTTGTTATTGTTGCGTGTTCCAAAATTTTGCGTACTTAGAGGCACACTGCAGCTTGACAGTTGCCAGGAGGGAGAGGTGTGAGTCCGGTGTTGGAAATTAATTCATACGCAATCTCCCCCCCCCCCCCACCACCAGGAGGGAAAGGCGGCGCTGCGCATGCAACAAAAGTGAATGTTTAGTCGTTAAATTCATCTCAAACATCAAGTGAAAATCTTTCCGTCAATTTTTCAGAACATTGAAGCACAAGTTAAGGACTTACAGATAACTATTTATGAGCTCCAAGTTGACGTACGTTAGTGACATGAAGCAACGTCTGTCATCCTCAATGAATATTATGGGAGTGATCAAGAGAGGTTCTCAGAAATTTACTGCCTAAAATTCCATGATTGATTGGTCTCTGTCTTCCTTTTTTAGATCAGCGGTGTTATCACCAGATCTCATCACACCACACAATCAACTCCTGGCCAACCTGGTCCAAGTGGATTGGGTTTCATCCCCTGGATGTTGAATTTGTATGCGGTCAATGAGTCCAATTCTCGACGTTGCGGTTTTTCCGCATGTAGCCGGTAAATAACCTACTGAATGAAGAAGGAAAGGACCTGAACAGACTGCTCCAGGAATGAGGTAGTGAAGAGGAGGGAGCAAAACTATGTCCACCCATCGCATCCAGCGTGAGTTGGCACAGATATTTCCACGACTGGGACTTCACACTGGAAAAAGCGACAGGACAGTAGCTCTTCTGACTAGAGCTTGAACCGCAGCCGCTTGACTGCTTGAGCGTTTGCGGTGCCGACCCTGGAATAGGAGACCAGTTCCTGTCCCTATCCGGTTTAGTACGGCCATTTCTTCAATTGTATCAGGTATTGACCCGAGGTAAAACCTTCGTCCACTCCTTTGTTGGTCGACCTAACTTTCCGCCGGGATGAGTTAGCACAGCTTTCCATTAAGTTACTCGGGATAACATTGGCCACCACTTCTAAGCGAGTCAGTAAGCTCAGTGGTAGTTGCTGGTAACCCTCCGTGGGAGCATCACAGACGAGTTCATAGGAGAGGGGAATGGCGGTCAAGAATGCCAAACTCGTTGGTGGGATGATTCGCCTGAAAAAAGGAAGAATGATTTGTGTTCGTCATTCTTTCTTCTTTGAGATCAGTTGACATCGAAGTGAATTCAGAGCTCAGGTATAGTTCTCGGGTTCATACTTCTTTAAATTACTCGAAGCGGAAACATCATTTGCACCTATCTAACTAAAACTATCCGGGAAACTTTCTCGTACGTCAGGAATTTCCTCCAAAATACATCAATTTGTAGATATGACACAGACCCGTTCACACGGACTTGAAACGATAGAACTAGGTAAAACCACACGATACAATGAATTTCGTGCATTTAATCTGGGTCAGATCTTGATGCTTTATACACGCAGATGAGTCGTTCTCCACAGAAAGGGTCCTTCACTCGCCAAGAAACTCTATACAAACTCGTAGGAGCGAAAAATATTCAAATTTCAGTTTCGGACCATCGCCTTCGCGGCAATAAGAAAGTTGTCAGCCCAGCGAAACATAACCCAGCTACAGTAGCGTACGTGAAAATGGAAATCGTTTGAGCAGGAAATTCGAGCTCCTAATTTCCAATAACGGTGATGCGAACACGTTGCACAGATATACGATAAATGGAAGCGACACTATTCCGTATAGTGTAAGTATTTGAAAAGAACGAAGTAAAGGCGACGAGAAAAAAAGAAAAAAAAAGTGGATGAAATTACCTCGAGAAGATGCAAAACTATTATAACGCAAAAATTGATTGAATATCGCGTGCTACACGTGAAGAAATTCGAAACGACGAGCTGGGGGAAAATGGGAAGTAGAGAGCGCTTTTATAATCGTGGCACCCGAAAGTGGTTCATTAGAGTTTTCAAAAAACACGCATATACGCCCGTATATTTCGACATTATTATTATTATTTTTAGCGATACAATTTATCGGAATTACGTAGTTTTCAAATCCTCTTTCGATATTATAAGCTTACCAGCAGCCGAGGTAGAGAGTAAAATGCTGACGCGAACAATAATTATCTGACGAACGCATCGGTAACCAGAGGAGGTGTTTTTCTGAGCCGATTACGTATACTTCGGCTGTAGAGAGTAATCCGGATTTTATTTATCAGTTTTTATGCAGTCCTCCCATAAACTACTCAGCGAACGATCGAAGGCAGGCTACTAGCAGCAATGCGAGTGTGAATGAAACGTCGTCATAATCGAATATGCATCATCATCCCGACGTATTCTCTGAATCAATGTGGGTGCATTTGAACGGCCGAGCACATAAGATGCAAATGCGATATGGAGGTATTGTAAGGAAGGGAATGTCCTAATCAGACAAGACTTGAAGAGAAAACGAGAATTTTGACTGCTAAGGCCCAACCGTAATATAAAACAGAAGACATTCTTCTCAGCGATATTTCGGCCCTCTTCATCCTAGTTCTGCAAATCTGAATTGCCTCTATCAACTTAGAACTTTCTGTGTGTCTCATTTCAACTCTCGCAGTTTTTCGGCAGATGTGACAGTGGCGTATTCAAAGCACCCCACTCAGTACGGTAAAATACACTTGAAATATGAAAATTACTTGTCCAAAATCATGCTTTGAGAATTTTTCAGATACGTTATTGTAGCATGATGATGGTAAATGACCTGGGCCGAAGTAACGTTCGACCATTTCTTTGTTTTTTCCTAGTCACTATTTTGTTATTTGGTAGATCTTCAAGTATTCTGTGCAGATTTCCGTCGATCAGGGAGCAAAGATGGATGTTCTTTGATGTCATCTTGTAACACAACCTTCTTCGAGTCGTTTGTACAAAATTTTGACCGATTTCGCAGTTGATGTTCTCCGATGGATCTCCAGAGGGGATCCCGCCTGCTCTTTACTCAATATTGAGACCGGTTGAAGACGAAAACTGGAGGCAAGGTGAGAAGGTTAGTTTAGCCTTAATCTTCAAGTCGTTGATTCTTCGATATTTCCTGCCGTTTCATACAGTTGCACATCATCTACCATCTACATGGTGGGTCGATCAAATTCCGATTTCCCGGCGTTGGTCTAAATTGTAAGGCGGTCTCACCTGCGTCGAACCTTTTGTAGTTCTTAACGAGCCCTCATTTCGGAAGCTTGAGTCGTAATATCAAGGTCGTATTTTCCTACAAAAAAAGCGTGTCATTCTCAATTTGTTCACATGCAGTCGCTGTTGGTTCTACTACGACGTAACTTTCAAGCGCAGTGCAGTGTTTATTGGTACCATCAGGGCCATAAAGTTCAGCGCAGTATTTCCTCCATGTCTGAACCACTTCGTCCGAATCCGTCTGCCACCATATACCATGTTCGTAACGAATTATCTGAAGCACCAACTCCCATATATTCGCCTGTCTCTAGTTCGTTAGTTCGTTCGGTAGTCGTATTTAAGAAACTGCCGGGGAGCGATTCTTAATACTGACTTATGTATAGCTTTTCGTATTTATCTTCTGATTTATCCGGTCTTTTTCACGCTCGAAACGTCGATAGTGCCGTCATGCTGAGAGACCGTTCCGAAGTGGAACGTCGATAAATTAGACACATACACCACCGTGTGCAGCCTAGTTTATACAAACTAAAATGAATTTACATAGATTGTGCAATTTGCCTTGTAAATTATTGTACTACGGGTATATCGGTCGTGCGGGAAAACGCACCCAAGAGCGTCTACGTACACACAGGATCGCGTCCCACATGCTAGCTCAGGGAAACGTCCATCAGCGTGTTATACTGTACACGATGCAGATGTAAAAAAGTATAATATTCGGCGATTTGATCTGCTTCGTATGTGAACAGAAAGTAATTATACGTATACGTATTGCATGTTTTTGTTCTCGCTCGTAGACATCGCGCGTATGTTTTGAAAGTGAAGGCTTTGAAAAAGTTTCTCGAAAATGTGCATCGAGAGAACTACAGTCGACAGTCGCTGTATATGCGATACGAATACTCGCACCCTGAGCACGTTATTTCTAATTCTCTTAAAAGGTTTGCAAATGATGCCAATTCACGTTGACTGTATACCAGTGTCAATGGTGATTTTAATCGGAAAAATACTTTTCTTCCTCTTCTCGAACCTATATGTATGTACACTCGTGTATAGTAAAGAGGGTGTTGTTTTGAAAAGGTCGGACGAGATGTTACGAAAAAAGATTGAAAAAGTTTCCGTAATGTTATTTAACCGCTTCCGTTATACGTAGGATGAATGTCGTACATATACACCGAGGGGCCGGTGACTCGTAAACGTGACATTCGATGCTTTTATTAAGTACACGACTGTAGATGTCTGTAACAGAAGCACATTGGTTTCTTTGGTGTAGTGTGCTTGTTATTAGGAAGAAAATCTCGTGTACGAATTTCGAATTATCGCCTCCTTCGTATCTTTAGTCCCCCTTTTCATCTTCGTTGTAGACTTTTAACTCGATGAAACGAGTGAGTGATGCCGAAAGGAGGGAAGTTGTGAATGTGAGGGTAGGGAGACGATCATTGAGGTATGAAGATTGTACGTTGTTCACTACTCTAGGCACCAGCAGAACTTGACTCCGTAGGGGAGGCTGAAAACAGATACGGCCATGTTTGGAAACTTGGAAAGTTTTGGTCTGTTACTGAAGAATCGAAGGACGGGGAACTCTTTGTGTGAGTGCTGGGCGTTCCAGTTCTCAGGATACCACTCCATTCAATGTGGTCAAGAGTACCTTTCTCGAAGGACGAGGAAGTTTCTTTGATCTTCTGTAAAGGCTTAAAAGGTTTCTAGAAAACACTCCTCAACTTCGGCATTTCGCGGAATGGAAAGGGAGTGAGCCCAGCGTCCTTGACTTACCTAAAACCTTTGGGCAACTTGGAGGTCTGCTGTGAAAATATCGAAGGACTCGAGACCGACTCTCTCTTGTCTATCTAAATTGCATCGTTGAATCCAGAAGTATTAGATGAAAGGCATTTTGACAATCCGAAAAGCTCTGTCTTCGTACAGTTCGAAAGCACTGCAACATCCACTCATAAACCCGCCGAAAAAGTTCCACAAGAAAATAGAATTCGATCCGCATCTAACTAGCAATTGAGATTCTGCACACGATGCAAAGTATGACGCGAATGCACTCGACAATGTTTTCTGCTTCGCGAACCCAGTCAACCGTTCACCACGCGTATTATTAATTGCAGTTAATGGAGAATTTCAGTGTCAACTCCTCCGAATATGTAACGATTGTGTGCGCAGTGAGAGCATGCATGCACGCGGACGAAGATTGCAAATCAATTAAGAATTCGCAACACGTTAGCTTTCCTCTCCACAATACCAATGTATTCGTAGCGATACAATTCTCCAGCTACACTCGATAGATATCCTGTCTGTCGTCGTTGGAAGAAGAGAAAAAAAAATAAAAGTATATTTCTCTGTACAGTACAGCACGGGCTGTATACGGTGAATTTTACGCGTGATTAAAAGTCACCGCATGCACGCCGGTCTTTCGACATTTGCCCGCGACTACGAGCATGTAAACGAATTCCGAGAACATTTCGACGTTTAGTTACACGATTTTGATTCCTTTTAGTAGTGGTATTTAGTGGATGTACAAATCGTGTACCGCTGTGAAATATTTATTCAAACGATATTCTACACACTTCGACGTATTTATTACGATCGTGCTGCGATCTCCTATACCATTTTCGTAACCAGCTGCGATAGGAGGCTTCCTGTATCAATAATTGAATATTTATCTTTCACGAATTACCGCCGTCGCCGCCGCGCCGTCGCTCTCGTCAATATTGAATATAAAAAACTGAACCGGAAACGATGCGAGGCTGAAGAGTCCGTGGGTGCGTTCGAGACGAATCCGGAACAGCGATGCAATTGCACATCAAATTTATCTGGATGAATTGGCAAGTTACCGGATGCTTTTATTTAGAATGATTATTTGCGGAAAATAGAGTGTTGTAGAAGCATCTCTTGAAGTACTGCGAAACTAGAGCCATCCATGAAGAAACTGAACACGGTCGTGAAATGATTGCTGCTATCCTATATAGGATTGTGACGACTGTAGTGGCGCACCTTCATAAGCCCAGTCACTGGAACTAACATTGCTCTGAATTTCTACACATACTCTCCCCCTCCCAGCTGAAAGTAACTCTCATACTCTGGAAAAGAACTTCATAGGCCACGACTGACCCAAACGCTTATGTATCGATCAATAGGTTGATTCGAGTGATTCCATTTTCAGTTCCTACAGCCAACTCTTCGACTACCAAGGAGTGCACAACTTACTCGGATTCGATTTTTGTTTTCGAAATGGCGGAGGAAGATCCGAAGCCGACAAAGGCAACTTTGTGATGGAATACAACAAGAAGGTTCTTGTTTTATCGGATAGCAGCAAATATAGTTTGATTTTTCTTTTCGAATAATCGAAGTAATTCCTAAACCATCTTCATATCCAATTCTGCGCCTTCTCAAAACCATGAGCTTCCCAAACATCAATAGGACAAGATCTCTATCCGATTAGTAATCGCTTCCAATACCTCCCCCTCCAGCTCCCTCGATCAATGGTTGAAGTTCTTGGCGAATTATCAATGATCTATTAGCAACTCCTGTGAGTTGGTAAAAAGACCAGCGATTTTTCTACTGCCGAAGTTTCTGTTCTTGTTTCCTCTTCTGGTGAGAAGATGATTCCGCGGATCACCCTTCTTCCCGACCTTGATTACTCCAGGATCTTACTAGATGATGCACATGTTCCGACCTTCAAGGTTACGGAATTCATATTGTGCTTCTCTTCTGTGAATTTCAGCACCTCAAATACAGATTCGTTGAGAGTATCACTACCTATCAGCTCCCCTTTCGGTTCTTTGATGTTTGAAGTCTTCTTCAAACGTTTTCATCTTCTACCTCAAATTATCCGTTGGCACAGATACATAATTGATGTTTTAGGCCGTAGTGGCTCTGTTAGTATGCTTCAATTGTTCCTCATGCTCGATATCTCACCATTGAAAGTTCACTGGGAAGTGGGATGAGTGAGATCGAGCGGGAATAGTTTCAGAATCTTTCAGACAAACAAGGTGGCCACTTCCCACTTTTTCCCTCACATTTCCAGACCATGATCTCCACTAAAAAAAAAAAGCGGAAAGACTTCTTAGCTTGAACTTTTCTGGACGTGCCTTGAAACACTCGAATTCCTCAACTTTTCGAGGTTTTCCAGAAACTAGTCACTCTGGACAAATTTTTCCACGGATCAGCGGAAGGTGAAGTCAATTCTTTTGGGAGTGGAAAAGTCAAATATAATTTCAAGAAATTTGTTGGTAGGGTTTTATCGATTTGCGACTCGTCATTTCACCTTGGTGCCAATTAGACTTCTTTCCATTTCCTCTGATTGTTAGAAGGAGCATGTTGCCCCCCCCCCCCCTCCATCACCCATGAAATATGTCTAACAATGCCTCCTCTTCCTGCTTTGTCCGTGATAAGTTGCCTCGTTCTTTAGAGTGACCAGTTTTTCTCTCTTTTTCAAGATCAATCTTGATTATTGATACATTGACACATCAATATCGACTTCATCAATGTATCAACATCGATTTTATCGTCCTAGACTAGTATAATGGAGGCTATGGCAGTGAAAAGCAAAACTTAGTCTGCTGTATACTAGGACTAGTATAATGAAAAGAGCGAAGGTCAAAAATTTCCAAGTCCCTAAAGTAGATCAATGTCACGTGACGTCACTCTCGTGATGCAAATATCAGAATGACATATCCATATCAACAAAGTCCTCTTCACCTGAGGTTTTGAATTGACTTTTCCCGGGTTTCCAACTTTTCCAGTAAATGACCATTCCTCTACCCTCTTAGACCTTTTCCTCTGACGTTAATGTTATCAAGCACCTCGTTCGGTCTAATGGACTCAAGCTTCAGATCGGCGACGACAGTTTCTGTCACCCCCCCCCCCCCTCCCCTTCCTTCCAAAAAACGAAGAAGGTGAGGGAAATAAATTCATTAACCTCACTCAGAAAAGCTGTCCTCTGAGATTGCCACCTTCTTGAGCCCTTCAGACTACCTTCTACAACCCCGCAATACCGTTCGTTCTTCTCTCAGATCCATCAATTCCTACTTTTGAGAAAGCTGCCCATAAACTCTCGTCGAACTGCCCAGCTACTGAATAAGAAGCACCCTGGTCAAGTCACTTTCAACTTTTGTGGAGCACTCTTTGGATTCTGGCCGTAATTTTGAATCGGATCAAGCTATCGTCTTTTCGTCGACGGCTGGTTCACGAACATATTCAGATTGTTTGTCCTTTGAATATCAATGACGTTGTCGTGTTGGAAATTATAGGCCCAAATCTTTTAGGGAAGAGTTAGCTTGACGTTATCATAGACCATGGAAGAGCAGAGGAGAGGGATGGTTGACCGGGAAGACGGGCTATCAGCAGGTGATCTCATCAAAGAACTCTGGAAATTTTCGACTGATAAGTAACGAGGAAGGACAAACATTCTTCAATACTTGGTACTGTTCCAGTCTTGGTTAGGCCAATGCATGAAGGTCCTCGACAACATTCCAACAATATTAGCTATACCAATATCATCTTTCAAAGAGCACTTCTGGGGCTACGAATTCCTCAGACGTGAGCCACAATGTGTACCATTCAACACATCGATTGCTAATTGACTTATAACCTGTCAAAATAGCGATGACGCGGCGCTATCTTCAGAATACATATACCTCGTTTAAATTTCCCTACAAGTCTCGTAAATTTCCATTCTGATTTGAAAAAACGTAGCAATAAACATTAATTTGTACGCACTCTCGCTATCGCGTTGAAAAGGAAAAAAGGACGACGACGACGACGGAATAGAAAACTTTTTATGATTCTATTATCATTCACTCTTCCGTCCCATCGCCTTATTCCCCAAACGTAGCTTAAATTCTAGTTTCCCGCTATTTATTTGTACCCCTCTCTTCCTATTCCCGCACGAAAAGATTCTGTTATTATTTCGTGTGTGGTTATTTCTCCTCAATACAACCAGCACATTGAGCATTTCAATTCGTATAAAAATATGAACTTATGTGTGTACGTACGCACGTACAGAGTTTTCACATAAATAAACATGATTTCGTATTATCATTATATCAGCACAGTCGATGTACTGGTGGAGCAGTAAACAGAAGAAACGTGTTTAAAAAGGGAGTAACAAAGTAAGCGAGTGAGTTTGTTATTCCTCGACTTAAGTATACATATACATGGATATATAGGCGTATAGGTACTCGAAGCTACTTTACTCATTCTGCTGGAGCCCAGACGACACAGAAAACACGTTCGCCTAACGAGGTGAGCGCGTAATGCATTATCATTATCATCATCAATCAACTGATAAGGATGAAAACTAATTTCCAGCTCCGAAAAATCCCTCATCGACTATAGCTCTCTCGTATAATATAATAACGCGTGTTTACATTGTCATTGTGCTCATTGAATAAGAGAGTATATACGCACTAAAAGAAGCTGTATACATACATAAAGTTTTCAAGAAAGGTTCTTGAACTTGACTCGACGCGCACGCTTTATGTACGTAAAAAAAAAAACACCAAAAACATTGCCTTCGTCATAATACAGAATGTATTGTATATTATTACCTACATTGTATTCGTGGTAAATTCTTTCACAGATTTTGTGCGCCATACCGATGACTGCACGCTGACGTAGCCGGAGAGAAAAAGACCTACTCCACTTCTGAGGTCTCTTACATGTATGAGAAGCGCATAATACGTTCGTTTGGATACAATCGACCCGACACCCAAGTATGTAATACGACACAAAATAACCGAACAGGAAACGAACTACTATAAATGAGGAATTCATTACACGAGCAAATTTTCCAACGGCTTTTCATTTTCTTTCATTCGTTTCTACGGGCATTTCCTGTACAGTTATAGAGGGAGTGCGTGGAGTGTGAAAAGAAGAGGTCTAATTAATACATACGGCGGACATCTCACAGGTATCATGTTCCGAAAGATTTTCACGGACGAGCTGTCAACATGTACATGGATTTTGCATTCTGTCCACGCATTACAAATGAAGGTAGGTATGCGATCTCTCCATCCCACCTGTTGATTAAAACCAACTCCAACCGAATGATTTCAAATCGATTCTCGCACTTCATAAACAAACGTTCTAACCGGGTAGAAAACAAAAGACCTCAGTCCTAATTATAGTATTGTTGTAGTACACAACTTTCGTTCGCAAAGTCTAGTTTTCATTTTTCTGCCCCTCCTTCGGCCGATAATATCGGTAAATTGAGTCGAATATAGTCATAATCGTATATAGGTACTGTTTTCTTGATATGGTGTTACATTCTTGCGAAATGTTTCAATTGTATCGTGACTAGGATCTCTAATTCATTTTATTATCGCACGTTAACGTGTACTGAAAATAACGATAATATTACTCTGAATGGCTTTCTTTGCGTACGTCGACGAGTTATGGTAAATCTTTTACTTATACGATATGATTTATAATTCCGAAAATGCCCATATTGTATCGTACACACGAATATATTATAGTAGTTATAAAACTGAAAACGTTATAAAATTTCCATTATTATATATTATCGAATCAGTGCGCAGCTCGCCTCGCCTCGTTTGATCGCGTGCATATTTTTCAAGTTCTTCAACTGTATATAATGGAATTGAAGCTTTGGAGAGGATCGAAATCGATGTTGTATGAGGATGGTGCAGAGACAAGTGGTAATTTAGTTATTTGCAATCATACAAATCAAAAACGTCAAACGAGATATACTCTTTGCACTGGTTGACCACATTAGAATGGGTAAAACAGATTTATCTAAGCATTGATTTTACTCACACTCCACACACCATGAATAGATCAAATTACAGAAGGCGAGTACATTTCTACTTTATAGGAGAGTAATGAGAAACAGCGGGAGTCGCACTCACAAGTCTAGGGGTATTTTCATACACCCATGCTTATAGCTGTAATAAGAAGGAAAAATTTCGACACGTTTCATGTCAGCCAGTCTGCTGAAGTTCGACTTATGAGTCATTTATGTCAGAGAAGAAAGTGAAAAACTTGGGCCATTGAGCTATGTACATGAAGGAGGGTGGGTCTTGCACAATTTTCGATCTCCAGCCAATCTATAAGAGGCGAAGGACTCAGCAAAGTATCGGAGGTGTGAGAGTTGAAGAAATTTCAACCAAAAGACTTTGCATACTAATTTTTTGACATTTTTCATGTCTTTGCTCTGGTCTCATCCTTATGGGAATTTTCACTGCTGCGGCAATGATTTTCAGATCTGTGAGTTTCCCCCCCCCCCCTCCCACTTTCTAGCTTACAGACTGTCCACCGGGTTTTTTAGGAAATAATAGTTGAAAAGTGACGAGATAAAATCATAAAAGTGACCAAAAAGTGACCAAAAAATGACTTCAAAAAATTAAAAAGTGACCAAAAAGTGACTTTATGACATTTTTTCTCCTAATCCAGATCTGTCCTAATCAATAACTCAAACTTCCATAATAACATGAACTTTATAATCCAGATTTATTAAACAAAACTTTGGAGTTGGAATTATTAAATTTATGAGAACAATAATAAACACACAGTTTTTCATATTATTTTTATTTTCTTCTTTATTTCCGTTTCCAATCATCATTCTTGCCAATTTTTCTTTATTAAAGAGCAATTATTCATAGAAAAAGTGACTTTAGTTACCATTTTAAGCAAAAAGTGACTTTTAGTGACTTGCGGCAAAAAAAGTGACCAACAACTAATTAGTGACCTCGGTGGACAGTCTGCTAATATAATGAAAAGGCGTATGCTAGGTTTATACTAGGCTAGGAAAACGCTGAGAGCCATTATGAAGCTATTAGCTTGCGACGTCATAAGCTTGATCATTTATAAAATTTTTACTATTTATTTCGTTGAAATTAACATTAATTTGTCAAATTAAAAAATTTTATAAATAATAAAAAAATTAGTTTACTATTATTTCAAGAATTTATTTTATTATAATTCAATATTTGGAATATAAATTTTCAAATCTTAATTCAACTAATTCAATTTTTTTCCCATTTTTTATCTAATAACTTTATTTCATATAACTCATGTAATTATAGTAACATTTATAATAATTCTTATAATATCAATAAAAATAGTTTTCTCAATAATTTATTTATTAAAATAATATTTTATTTGTTGATACTGACATTTTATTGATTTTATTTGAATTATTATTTTTTTTATAAATTCATCAAATTAAAATAAAATAATTATAAATTGTAAATTTATAATAAAAATTTTATAAGAGTTTAAATTTTAAAATATTAATTTTGAAGATTGAAGAAAATTTTTATATTAATCAATTTATATTATAAAATAAAATATAATAAATAATAAATATATTGATAATATATTTTAAACAAAATTTATTAAAATTATAAATCAAGTATTTTGAAAATAATTGAAATTTAAATAATTTTTATTATTTAAAAATGATTTTTATATTAAATTTTAAATTTAAATACCAAATAATTGAATTTAAATTATATTTAATCCTTTTGTACGATAATATAAAATTTAATTAAGATTAAATCCAATCTAATTTACATCAATCCAAACTCAAATCATGTAATAAAATTTTAATCGAACAGATTAAACTTATAAAAATTCTTCTAATATAATTTTATTAATTCAACATCAAGGTAATAAACTAAAAATAAATATCTAATTATCCTGTTATCCTTCAAGTAATTTTAAAATTTATACAGTAATCAATTTTATTATAAAAAAATTATTTTTTATTACCCCAATAAAATTTAAAATAATAAATATTAATTTATAAATAAAATTTTCAAGGTCTTTCTGTCTTTGATAAAATATTAAATTATTTTTAATTCAATAATAATTTCATATAAATTTATTCAATAAAATAGTTATTCATTAATTCATTCATTCTAGTATTCAATTAAAATACTAATTATTATGCTACCTTTGTATAATCAATATATTACAGCAATTTAATTAATTAATCATTGAGCAGAATATTTTTAATAATTATAAATTATCCGGTTTTTTTTCCTGCATTTAGTTACTTCTTTTTAGAAGTATCGCCTTTTTTTTTTTTTTCTTTCAATATGGATAGCCGTACTTTGCAATCTCGCATCAATTCGATACTAAAGTAGACCTACACTAGACCAAGAAGGCTCATTAGCCTGAATATTCCAAAGTGGACTTATACTAGATCAAGCGAGTGTTCCGCTTTAAAGCCCTAGCCTAGAACTCTCAAATACTTTTGTCTCGCATTATGCACAACATATCTGATTGGGCAAAATTTTGAAAAGACATGAAACATGATCTTTATCTTTTTGGCTGCGCCAAGAAATCCAATACCCGCGTGAACTTTGACTCTGATGTAGATATTTCGACGGACCTTACACTCACACTAGATAACAGCAGGATAGAATACAAAATCTACGGGAAGCTGGCGCACACAGACACCACCATCCTAAATGACTCTTACCACCACCTCAGGCACAAATTAGTGGCAACTCAGAACTACTGCTATCGACCTATTTGCTTCCGCACTCTCTTTCTCCTCCTTTTTCGCATTAAAACCTTTACATTCTATCATACCATCCACCTCTTCAGGGCTAAATTTACTTCCGTATAATTGACTTGACCTGACAAAAATTCCCAAAGCTCTTAATATCATATGAACAATATCGTCTGGACCCATAGAAAGCTGGATACGCAAATCAAACAACCATCGATTGAGAAATTCTGCTTTTATTTTTACCGTCGAACTGAAGTCCATTCATTCTTCTCTTTCTCATCTCAGCCTCCTCACCACTCACCAAAATTCCTACTGTGATTCACTCTCATCTCTCATTGCTCGGCAGGACCCTCACTCAACTGATCCCATAGACTCATTTATTCACTCCTGCAAATACATCCGGGCCACCATCAACTTCCCGGAACGTAACGCGTTCGACCTCGCCGCCAAAGATTCTTTTCTCTCCCATAAAATAGCTGACCCTTTATTTACCTCTGCCTAGACCTCACGGATCCTGAAGCTCGACTCCTAGTTCGAGTCTCCGGAAACCCAGTACATATTCAAATAAACTTAGAACAATCAGAAACAAAGCGGTCGCCTAGTTTTCATTTGATCCAGCTTCAGTTCTTGCACTTAATAATATTCATGATCCCACCTCAGTGATGTGATTTGTATCAGAAGAACTGAAGGAAAGTTTCTCGAACTTCTTTTTCATAGTATTCTTAACAACAAAGTGGTTCTTACGACAGTTCCAAGTTTTACACCTGTATTGCTGTAGCAACATGTTCAAAATGTAATCATACACCTCCAGACCGTAGGAGATTACTGCGGAATTCTCTGAATTTACAATCTCTCAAAAAATCAAAATTGTGTCACAAGAACGAAGTACGAGATTGAAAATGAGAACCTTTCAACGCGCACCAAGTTCTCTCGACGGGACTGGTTTGAGAGATTATTCCATCAAACGGCTCTTTTCTACAAGTAATCAACTCAATTTCATTCAATACTTCCGAGTTTATGGGGCGTATTTTAAATTATAAGATGAATGATACGAGATAAAAAATTAATTTTCTCATTACATTTTCATCGTCTTTCCAGCGTATCTTCAAAAGGTTACACCGATCAGCACTCGCGTCCTACTTTTCGCATCAGCATACGACCTCGACCTTCCTATTAAAACATTTGTTGATTCGTGTAATATCCATATTTTTCTCATCTCGCCGATATTGCACCGCCTTTTCATCACGGTGCGATGTAAATTCATCCTTCTGGAAAATATCGAACGATCAAACGTCAACGTCCATTTAATATGTCAAATTTATTTCGCTTTCGGTGCATGGAGAAATACGGTGCACAACAACTGTATATCATATTGTAATTCTGTCGTTTACTGGGACTATAAATGCTTTTAACCCCTTTTTTTTCTCGCGCTCGTTTCTCCTCTCTCCGCAAAAATTATAAAAGTTCAATCGACAGAGAAGTGGAGAAAGCATTTTGTTCAATTAATTTGATTTCATTCGAGAGAAGAAAAGAACTTTCTGATATTTTATTTTAATTGAGCTGGATTATCCTGCGGTAAAGAGCCACGAGCGGACGAAAAAAATGAAACAGAATAGCAGATGATTTAATTATACCGATGTCGAGAAAGAATGAAAAAAAAAAAAATCACGAAAAAATTGGATTGTATTATGAAGATGTGACGCGTCTCCTTCAGTTCCTGCGATGTTTTGACGTTATTTTAGACAGCTCGTGCGATTCTCGCGCTCGACATGGAAAATTCAAAGAAACGAAGACTCGAAACGGGATGAGGTGTGCACCGTAAGAAGGAGGACGTCCTCTAGAACTTTTCTGAAAATGTTCGAAGAAGTGATGTGGCGCCGCGTATAATTAAATCTCGACTATAATTTTTTTTTCTTCTTCTTTCAGTACAGCGGCGGTATTATTATTTATGTTGTACTGTGCCATACGAACTTTTAAAGGACGACAGATGAACGTGCGACCAGCAGCCACCATCTTTAGGCGATAGATAAGCGCATGTGACTCCGTGTCGTAATTTTTGCGGGTAAACTATTTTTAATTCGATTTACACTCGCGTCATACCTCGCGTCGTTTCAGCCTCGACTGAAGGAAATCTCGTCCTTCAATTTTCATCTCGCGCACTTATATATGTATCCTCACATTACGTGATACCCGTTATTTATTAGCGCTACGCTGCTCTCCTCCTGATGTCATGTCCAGAATAGTCGTGCGCTTTCTTTCTTCTTGTTGTTTTTGTTATCAGAGCGGCGGCATCATTTCCGCGAATATATCTGATCCACCAACTGTGCGGACAATTCGAAAATTCAGTCCATCCGAGACGTAAACACGATCACAGATTTGAAGAGAAGACAAACTGTATGAAGACAGACAGACAGCAGCAGTCATCAACGTTCATATCTTGTGCGTGTACAACCGCAACATTGTATACGTAAACGTATACTGCAGCGAGGCAGATTTAGATTACAATAATATTTCTGGTTATTTAATCCGCTTTACACCAAATCAGCCGTTAGTCATACGGTACATAGGCTGTTGAAGGGGTCCTCTCGTCATATCTGCTTTCACAATGGAAATGTTATTCGAAACTTTCGCGTTTTCCAATTTTCGCCTAATCCCTCGTCTCTGAACATAGGCGAGCGCAGGTAAACATAGTCTACGTCGCGTAAGGTACAACGAAAGACGGCTTCTGTTACACGCGGATTAATAATGTCTCAAAATGTGTCCAGAAACAACAGAGTTGAATTTGAAACCATGTTGTTATCTTCATCGAGATTTTTGAAGTCATCGAAGATTTGTTCACTCTGAAGATAACAGTATACAAACCACCTACGGAGACATGCATAGCAACTGATGATTTATTCATCAGTTTATGAAACCGAAATTACCAAGTCCTCGGGCTACCTCCACCAATTCCATTCATCGAACTACGGCTCCGTAGTTTATCGGAAAATAAGTCGAGTGCGCGACCTAGATGAGTGGACGAACCGAGATCATGGTTAGCTGAACTTTCACCTGGAGCAGGTGTTAAGCGGCCATCATCCATCACCTTCACGAGAGTTCAGCAGGCAATATGTTCGCATTGCACTGCAATCAATGGCGGGATGATGGACCATCGCACACCTAAATCGAGTGTGAGGCGTGGAGGCATGCGTGGGGTAAGCTTAGTCAATCGCTTCAAGAGATTGGGGTGGATGAAGCGCTTGCTCCGAGTAACCCGGTAGCAAAGCTAGATGAAGCAGAAGATAGACCTGGGATGGAATAGGCAAATGCAGAACTACGGTACGGCCAACTCGACCCACACACACAAATTCACGAAGAACATCGAGATCAATTGAGCTTGAAGAAAGGAGAAGAAGAAGAGACTCCAACAGGGAACCACCATGTCCAAGGTGGTTTTTCTGGTGTGTGTTCTGAAGTTTCGCGCGCCTGGGGCACCGCAGTTTGGAGGTTGCCAAGAAGAGCAGGTTCCCTCAGGAGATTCTTTCAACATTGAAGTTATACCCGAAAGGATCAATTCCGGTGTTATAGGAAACAAAATCAAAGCTAATGCAACCCACACCCACGGAGGACGGGCGACGCTGCGCAGGCGAAAAAAGCGAATCATAGACATTCATTCATTAGTTCAACGCATCTTCTAACTACTTTAATCCGTATGGTCTTTGTATAAGTCTACATTGCCAAGCAGGGTATTTTAAGCTAGATAATAGCTTTTGGGTAGCTCACTCGCTCCGTTCGTTTGCCCTCTCCTTGGTCTAGTAAGTCCAACTTATGATATTTCAAGCTAGCAGCTTTTGGAGAGTTCACTTTTTTGCTCGCCCCTCCCCCGCTTGGTCTTCTGGAAGTCCAGTCTAGAGTATTTCAAGTTGATAGCTTTCGGGTGTTTCACGCTAGTAGCTTTTGGGTTGCTCACTCGCTCCTCTCGTTCGGTCCCCTCCTAGAAGTAAGTCCGGTTTAGACTATTTCAAGCTAATAGCGTTCTGGGAACATGGTCCAGTATAACAAAAACTGACGAGAACTCGCAAATTTTTGAAGCACCCATGGAGTAACGGGGGTGACGGGGGTGGGGGAGGTCTTCTTCGTCTAGTATAAGACTCGAAAAATCCTAGTATAAAGCTAGTATATAAACTGGGCAAGGTGGAATCGCGGCGTTGACTCCCAGATTTTCGAATCACCCACAGAGTAACGAGGGTGAAGGGGGGAGCCACTCAGAAAATTTCAAATTAGGGGTCACAACAGAGTAAAGACGTACAACTCTTCTGCTTCATCTAGTATAATGGCTACCAGGCTACTCGGAGCAAACGCTTCATTTACCTCAATCTCTTGAAGAGACTGACTAAGCTCTACGCCTCACACTCGATTTAGGTTTGCTGTGGTCTATCATCCTACCCTTGATTGCAGTGCAGTGCGATTATGTTCCCTGCTAAGCTTTCCTCAACTTCTCGTGAAAGCCATGGCCGCTCAACACCTGCTTCACGCGAAAGTTCAGCCAACCATGATCTCGGTTCGTCCACTCGCAAAATCAAAACCTGTGACCATTGAAGAACCGTGAACCTCGACACGAATAAATCACATCCACCCGACTGGAAATTAGAAATACTCGCATTCACCACAGCCATCAATGTGCCTTACATATATCCTCCTGCTTGCCCACACTGCGCACAGGAAACACCTACTGTCACACACATCACAAACTCTCAGCACTCTGTCATACTTCCCGCTCCCGGATTCACGCTCTGAAGCTCTACAAAACTCTTCTCCATAACTGGACAACTTTTTCCAATAGCTATCCGTGGCCGAACTCCTACAGCACATTCACTCACCCCTACTCCCAATATCGCCATTATAAAGCATCTACAGACTCGTAAAAATGCTCAGCTTCCACGTTTTGCTACTCATTCGAGCTTCAATTTCAATCGATTGGGTTCTACAGCCTCATTTTTATAAGTCTTTGTAAAAATATCACAGATTTACAGGCTCTTGATCGAACACCAGACAGTCCACGCAAGAACGAGTCTAGCATCAAGTATGGCCAATGTACCCCCAAGAGGTGCATCCACCAAACTTGACGCATCTCATCATTTCTTCGTTCCAAATTGCGAACAAAATAACAATCATTGGTGCGTTTTCTTCACAACGTCAGAAAACAGCGCCATAAATTCTGTTTTAGAATTTTTGTAATAGCGCTCCATAGGCAGTATTAGGGTTTCACGTGCAGTTTCCTACCGGGCGCTGTGACCGAACGACGCGAACGAGAGAGGGTTCGGCAATGTCGCATTCGCGTTATTCTTCCGAAGTGTCCGGGAGAAAACTAGACATAGAGCCCTCATTCTACCCTTGGCGTAGTACTTATAAAATTCTGTCCTTTGAAATTACAAAGAACAAGCACCGAGTTAGACAGACGCACTTCTCGTTCCTTCTTATCCTGCAACCTATTAAATCAATGGTCAAAACTGTATAAACAACTTCGCTCTCTTCCCAATCATTATTCCTCATGCCCAGTCCAATTACATTAAAACTCTTCTTCGAAAAACACTACTGGATGGTTCCTTGTATACAGCGCGTGTTCCTGTATACTCGGATTTCAATCAATTAAAGCCATCTGCACTCGTTTTCTAGACAGTTCTAAATATTGTTGCAGGGTATTGGTTCAGAAACTACTTCACATTGATCACAATGATCTAGAAGGAAACAGAGATCTTATCAAGAAAGTCCAACTCTTAATGATAGAAGTTCTAAAACGCGTACTCTTCAAAAAGAGGAGATTCCTTTTTTAGAGACAATTCCGAAATCAAGACTATAATTTCATCCGGCCAACTGAATAATGGTGGTATTTCGTCTGTTGCAACATCGTAGCAGAAAAACAAATAACTTTTGCTCACCTGTTCGTACCCCGAAGTCACATGTTATCCCGTTCTTTCGAAAACGTATACATCGAGTCGTTCGAGTCAATTCGTGCGTGAAAATCGACGATATACTGAAGAAATCGAACCTCTTTTCGTTTGAATAATAATTTCACTATACAATGCCTCGTATACGAGTATACCGCAAAATTGTGTGCTCTCGTCTCTGCATCCCCATCAGCGTTGATAAACCTTTCCCAAGTGTATCGTGTCTAAATTGAAACCCTAACACTGAACTCAATCCCTTGTACTCGAACTACACAGCTGCAGTATCGAAATAAAAGCGATTTCGTTCATTTTAGACACATTGTGCGCTGCTTAAAGACGTGCCGCGACAGGCTCTTTGTAAAGTTAGTTGTTTGTTGAAAAGTTCACGGATAGAACGACGTGAAATTAGATACGTATGATCATGTTGTGAAAACTCGAACCGTTAGACGACTGTCAACATCATTAGACAGCCTTCGGACGGTACCTTGAAATTTATTCCTCTAATTTGTTGAAATAAGTTGACCGGATAATGGGAACTCTCTCTCTCATTACTTGTGAATCTGTTGAAAAATCCATTTCCCGAGTCTAGAGTGGGACATGGTCAGTTCGAACATCATTTGAGACTCGACTCTCCTTTCCGATCTCCTGTGATAACGTATCAGAGCCGGACAACGCTAGTATCGTTGGGCAGTGCGAGTGACGAGCGGAAGGTTCCCTTGAATCGATCTGACATACGTAATTTTCACGAGAGGAGACGATTTGTCGAGAATTTCACAGTCAAAAGACGGAATGCGAGTGAAGTAATGAAATTGGGCCAATAAAATCGAGTAGAGGAGGAAAAAGAGACGAATGCAAAGCCTCGTTGACACGAGCGTCCAAGTCGCCGTCGCTAGCTCGCAAAAGTTGGACACGGCCAACTCTAGCGTATCGTTCGCACGAGTCGCTGGTCGTTCAAGTCCCAAATGTCCTAATTCGCTGCGACTTGGAGGCTCGTGTCAACCCAGCATAAGCGACGGAATTTGCTGTCCTCAACTTCATAAGTGAGTCTCGGCCTTCCGAGGGGAGAGAGAGCTTCCCAGGTTTCATAAGGAGGCCATTTTCAACGAATTCACGGTACAAATCTTTGCTGGAAATTTCTCTCAGGCATGTCTTTTCCGATGGTTCCGGATCAAATTCACAATTTTTTTACAATTCAGAAGATGCTCTCAATTGCTAGTCCCTACAAACTGAATGATTTGACATAAATCTTCTTCAAATTCCCTCATTTACTCTCTGACCAAAAACACTAAGTGACTTTTCCCCAATTTCTAGCCCCACAATTGAAATTGCGACCCACTTTTCTATGTAAAACTTGACAAGATCTTTGGGTTGAGAGTCGGCCGACCATTGGAATCACGCTCATTTGCTAGCTGGGATCAGAGGACACGCTGACATACGAACCGATGACTATATGAGTGACCTACACCGATTTCAGGGTCTTAGAAAATTTTCAATCATTGCTACTACATTAACTAGGCTGGTCGAAAAGCTTCGCCTAGTTGGTTGAGAAACTAGACAAAGGGATTTAGTCTGTCTCATGTCAGAGAAAGGGCATCATCTTCTAGAGCCTGATCCTAGGGAAGCTAAGCTAAGCACAGTCCCGGAAACGCTCAAAGACACATAACTGATCCAATATTTTTCCATGAAGTGGAGAAATCATTCCTCTTTTTCAACCCTACTTTTCCATCATTCCTATGAATGTCTCGAATCAAGTCCCGTTCGTTCCGCAAAGAAGCCATTTTTTTATCAGGATGATTCATCCCCCCTCCCCTCCCTAAAAAAGAGAGAGAGAGAGAGAGAGAGAGATAGAGAGAGAGAGGGGGGGGAGGGGGGATTTAAAATACATAAATCAAAGTACAGAAACTTGGGCAATGATAAGCGTCTCAGTTGCGATATTACGTAGCTTCACCACTCGCAGATACGCAACGCAATGCAACACGATCTTCACAACTTCCCTTTCTCCAACTCTCGGACGTCTTTTACTACAAACTAAATCGCCATCTACCCAAATCGTTCTCCAGTTCATACGCTCGTACCACGCGCATTACAAAATCAAATAAATCCCAACACATATACGGTCTTCTGGTCGTCGTCCGTAAATGGATGGTTGCAAATCTACACATTCATTGTCTGCCGAAGCGAACTAAAGAAAAATAACGCACAACCCACTTTGATGAATTGATAATAGCAGTAACTGAAATATCAAAGATGCGTTTTACTCAAGAGATAGTCGTCTTTTACTACAACAGTGTGCTCGCGCGAAGAGAAAAGAATTCGATGGATTCGTTTCACAAATTCGAGCATTAAACTGCTAACTGAACGCTCGCAATAGGGTACAATAAGGTGATATATACGTCGGTGCGTATACACGTAGAAAATTTATTTCGTCACAGACGATAAAACAAGATTGTAATTACATTCGACTGTTTTGGAGTAGCGCGTTCAAAACAAAAAGTGATTTACTTCCGGTTCGCCCTTTAATTTATCCGCCACCAGCGCGGGAGAAGAACGTATAAGAATAAGACGACGACGACGATCAAATTATACGAACTAAACACTCTTCTTCCGAGGAAGAAAATACGAAACGATACTGTCTACCAAACATAAATATGCAACAGCTGAAAAAGCATTACCAAACTGATGTACATCACGACGAAGAGACAAAAATTACATCAAAATTCTTCGGACAATAGACGAAAGTTCTCCGTGTAAATACACTCTATATAAAACTTTCAATACAATAGAGTGGATCAGAAATTGCAAATGGATGTCACGAATCGCATTCGTATACTGTATTTCTGTTCATAATTTACTCCCGCTCATATGATAATCGTGTACGATGTATCACGCTGTCTCTTATGTATCAGAGGTTAAAACTTACATAACGCTGAACAAACGAAGCACGAATTTTCGCCTCCCCCGATAATACGTAATCTTGAAACGGATGGGTGTACATACATTATAATCAAATCTCTGTATACAGCATCCACTGACACTTGGTGCATTCATCGATGCTTCGCTTACCTGCAAACAAAGAATTAAAATACACAAATTACATTCACGAATACACACGAGAGATGCGAGCTGTAGCGATAGAATCAAGCACCTCCTTTCTTATCTACACTCGTCAACTTCAAATTATACTTTCTAGCGCCTTTGTCGACGTCGGTCGGCTCTACGTCGCGCCCAAACGCCTCGCGTATACATGTGCATGTACGACACTAATTAAACGACGCGGGTCAACATCCCAAACGAGCGCGATGACCGTCGGCGCAGAGACAAATTAATTTTTTTCAGGCCAGACATCACGAACCGCAAAAAGATACACAGTATCCGAGAGCGAAATGTCCTCTTTGCGTACACAAACACGCATCACGCATTCAAAAGCGAGACATCCAGCGAAGTAATTCGGGTACGGCCGGAAAAGTATGAAGACGCGCGGTATCCGCGCACTAATTTCACGCGAATTAAATTCCGAGAGGATTAATATTAAGAAATCCGAGCATTCGGCCACTCGTCTATATATATGTTATGTAGCAGAGATTTAACGAGCCGATTCATACGGAATGTGAGAACTGCGCGAATTCAAACAACACACGAGACATCGACACGCCAGGGTACGCGTGGTTAAAAAGCACAAAAAAGGTCGTCGTCGCATGGGAAGTCGACTGAAACATCGCATCACATACGACAGTACATAATCTTATTTCTTAAGTGAATTTGTATTGTCGGAGCAGAAACATCGTTTATTACGTCGTATAAATACCCGTTGGTTATTCTTGGTCGATGTGCCTTTACACAAAAGAATCCACTGCCAGTGCTGGACGCGAATAACGCCGCGCCGTTCTAGTTATTCGTATTGAATACGTTTTCACTATGAACAGAACCATTTTATGAGAAAATTAAATTCAATACAAATTTTCATCAGCGGATTTGTGAAGCTTAAAATTCGAATGCGCGCGCAGACATCTACTGGTAGTGGCGTATCTACACGAGTAAGGTGGTCAAAGGTCTATTTGCGAATTTTCTTGGGAAGATGAAGAAATAGAAACAATTGGTGGGAAAATTGTTCTGAGGATCAAGCATCTCTGATTTCTATGGAATACTTCATGGACTCATAGAACTTCTCACTTCGCTCAGCAGATTCGCCCTCTTCACGGCCGAAGTCCCAACATCGCAATTCCCGTAATTCTTAAAATTCCAAAGTCTTTCCAGCGACAACACTGCGGAACTTCACCCTCATTGAGTGATCGTTCCTCTCCCACCATTCAAGAATAGACCACTACCTCCTCTCCCAGTCCAAAACGGTGTCCCAAGGAGAAGTCTTCAGCGTTCTACTCTTCATTTTAGCCATTAACGACATAATCAAAAAGAGAGAGAGAAAGAGAGAGATAATTAAGGAATATTGGATTTCTTGGCGCAGCCAAAATGATAAAGATCATATTTCATGTATTTTCAAAATTATTGCCCAATCAGATATTATGTTGTGGATAATGCGAGACAAAAATATTTTAGAATTCTAGGCTAAGGCTTTAGAGCGGCACACTCGCTTGATCTGTCTCACTTCTTGGTCTAGTATAGGTCTACCGTACTTTAGTATATTTCAGGCTGATGGGATTACTAGGCCTCACTCGCTCCACTCGTTCGTCCCGCTTTTTAGTATGTTTAAAAGATGTTGTAAGCGGACCAGGATTAACGACTTATGACGTCACCGAACCTATGACGTCACAAGCTAATAGCTTCATAATGGCTCTCGGCGTTTGCTTAGCCTAGCATAATTCTAGCCTACGCCTTTTCATTATATTAGAATAAGCTAGAAAGTACAGAGGGAGGGAGGGGGACTCGGACTCGCGAACTCGCAGATTTCAGAATCACTCCTGAGAAAATCTCGAAATTTTTCCAAGTCCCTATCGAGGGGGGGGGGGAGCCTCGGACTCGCGAACTCGCAGATTTGAGAATCACTGCCACAGTGAAAGTTCCCGTAAGGGTGAAACCAGGGCAAAGACATGAAACATGTCAATAGTCGAATTCCCCTTAATCCAACGACTTTCCGCTGATGACTTCAACATCTCAATCTGTTCCTCTAACACCCTACGAGCTTACAGAATTCTTCAAGAAACTTCAGACTCAATAACTACTTGGACCTCGAAAACCGGCTTCAAATTTTCTCCTTCCAAAACCTACTCGGTCGTTTTCAAAAACAGAAACTCCATACAATCACTCCAACCCCTATATTTCCAAAATTTTGGAATTCCTTCTCGCAATTCCAGCAAACTTTTCGTCTCCATTTCAATCAAAAACTTACATGGATTCCCTATATCACAATTTTAAAAGCAAAATGCACTCAAGTCCTAAATATGATGAAATTTCTATCTCACCCATCTAAAGGTTGCAACAGAAAATTCCTATTACTCATCTATAAAAGTCTTATCCGTTCAAAATTAGATTAAGGTTCCCCAATCTACAATCTTGCCAGTCACTTGACACTATTAAAAACTTCCGCCTTCAGGATGGCCTTGGGTGACTACTGCACAAGCCGAAAATTGAGTTTGTGCGCAGAATCCGGTGAACCTCCCCTTCCCTATCGTAGACTTATCCTAACCTCCAACTTTTCATCATCCGTAACCCAAGACCTTGACCTACCAATTTTTGACTCTATCTCTTATCAATATCCCACCTCTCCATCGGCTTCCAATAAACATATCCTCCTCCAATTCAATAACTCCCTCGGCATCTCTTTCAGTGCAAACCTCTTACCCCCCATAAACATCACCACTCCTCCTTGGATCTTGCCACCAACGAAAATACGACTCGATCTCACCGAATTGCCCAAAACCAACAACTCTATCATCATCCAAAATATCAAACTCTTGATCAGGGAATACTCCAATTCTTCTATTTGCTTTTCTGAAGGGTCCAAATCTAACAACCGAGCATCTTATGCATTCTCCATAAATGGTTACGTGACTTCCCACCGTATTCACGACATCCCATCGATATTCACTGCTGAACTCGTGGATATTAGCGAGGAACCCGCTATCCATTTTGTTAAGGGAATTACATCCTCAGAAAACGTCCGCGTCCGTGTCCGGGAGTTTCTGTGAACTACGTGACGTGACGTCTGGCACTTTATGACGTCATCAATGACCTTGACCTACTTTAGGGACTTTTTCAACTTCCAGCCAGGATGCTTTATGACGTCATCAATGACCTTGAGCTATTTCAGGGTTAAGAAAAATTTCAATTTCCAGCCTTCATTATATCAGGCCTAGCATGCAGTATACTGAGAAGAGCCCAGTCAACTTATTTTCTGAAAGGGCATTTTTGCGGCAACGTGATCGCGAGCGCGGGAGGTTGCGGGTTCCCCGCTGCCATTGCAAATCTGCAATGGCCTCTGATGTATTTTTCTGTCAATCCCACCTCTCACAACTTCCCCAAACAATAATTTTCTTCTCCTAACTGACTCTTGCTTCACTCCACTCCATCTCCGACCTTCACAACTCACACCCTCTCATCCAATGCATTCAACTCACGCTTCTCATCCTCCGCTCCATCAACTCTCACATCACTTCCATCTGGATTCCCGGACACATCAATCATCCTGATCACGATACAGTTGACCTAGCTGCAAAACAAGCCTCTTCCCTACCAAGAATTACCGATGATTCCCCTATACCTGCTCTAGATTACAAAATTTACTTTCGCTCCCTGATTCTTGACAAATGGAAATCTCACTGGAAACTCCAAACTCTAGATAAACAAACAATCCCCTGTGCCCCGGTTCACCTCCAACAGACCACTTAGACGGGAAGAAGTCATTCTCATCCGTCTAAGAATTGGTCACACGCGAGTTCTAGCATAAGTCTACTTTCGAATATTTCAGGCTAATGAGCCTTCTTGGTCTAGTGTAAGTCTACATTAGTACATTCCAGGCTGATGAGATAAGGGGGCCTCACTCGCTCCGCTCGTTCGTCCCGCTTCTTGGTCTAGTCCAAGTCTACTTTCGTATATTTCATGTTGTGAGCGGACCAGGATTGACGACTTGTGAGCGGACCAGGATTGACGACTTATGACGTCACCGACCTATGACGTCACCAGCCAGTACCTTAAGCTAAACTACCGAGCCCCGGAGTCGAACTCGCAGATTTCGGAATCACTCCTGAGAAAATTTTCTCAAAATTTTTCTTGGGTCATTATTTCTCTCCTCCGATGTATCCAGATTCGAAAAGCATGATAAATTTCAAATTTGAGGAGACCTTCAAACGTTATGGATCCCCTTTCTCTACGCCAAAACAGAAGATTTTTAAGAAACTCTAGCCACCAAAAAAACTCTAAAGAATATAGGAATCTATCCAAGACTCCAAAGTTGGTCATACAATCTTATAATTATGCCTTTCTATAATACCTTGGAGCCCTCCTTAAAATCTTGAAAAATTCATCAGGACAATGCGAAAATAAAGAGTACAAAATATCTCGTTCCTTCCGCGTTTTCTATCAAATGAGACAGAAAGATTGTACAGCGAGTCGAGAGTTGAAGATTTCTCCTATGTACAATCGATACAAAGCAAGATGATAAAGACGTCATGCTCTAGAAAGAGGAAGAGATGAGACGTCGGATCGTTTGAATGTAATTGATGGATGAGAGTTAGATGAAGTTTGATAGTCGTCTAATTGTAATTATCGATTGTACAGGGTTAGTTTTTTTGTAAGCATCGTCGTCTGTTGACATCACTATACACCCGATCGAAACAATCAAACTCTATACTAAGCAGAGCAAAGAGAATATACACAAACTCGTCCTGCTCGCGGCATGAGGTATGACAGGATCGTAATTCTTCGAGAAATTCATTCGACGAAGACGTATTAATAACGATGATTCGCCGTTGGTGTAATCAAGTTCAAAGGCCGACTCGACTGCTGATGGAAATTAGTTACGACAATTCTGAAGAGTTACTCGCGCCTTTACTAGGGCCCGATTAATTCGATCTAATTCGAGAATCTCTACTCTTTTTTCTCTTCGAGATATTCGAGTTTGCGGTAAATTAACGGCTACGCTAACAAGCGTGAAGAAAATACGCAGTAATATTCATTTAACGACGATTATTGTTCTTACGCGTTCGTTATAATTTTATTACCGTTCCTTTTCAACACCGAATAGGACGTTTTTAAGACTTAACGTTATAAAGCAGCTTTTGTAGAGTTTTATAATACAGTATGGTAAGTGAGGCTCGTCGACCGCGTAATGATGATAAAGGATGGCTAATTTTCCAGCAAAATTTTTACGAGAGCTTTTTTTTCTCTCTCGGCTTTCTCTCTTTTCTTGTCATCATGGGAAAATCGAAATTCAACGCTACACAATTCATATCGTAAGAAGACGAGTACGACCGACTATATAATATTTTAATGTGTCCCGAACGAATATCGTACTTTGTATATAACGGGGAGGGGGCGTAGAGAGGAAAATAGAGGTAATTCTACGGAACGACGAAGAAAGTAAATCAGCGCCTCTGATAATGCAACATTACTAGGCGGCGGTGTCGGCGCGTAACTACTGAATTGTGACCTAAAGAAATAATTGCATAACTCTTGCGTCGTTATTGCTGCTGGAAAGTCGAATACGGGTTTATTCGAGCGACGACCAATCACCGAGTTTAAAAAGAATGAAAATGCATTATATTCTACCGGAGCAGATGAATGAGGCGGGGGAAATGTTGTGTGATCTTTTTCTTTATTACAAACGCAAACTAACGAAATACTTCCCAACTTCCAGCTAATGGAGTTTTTTTTCCGCAATCTAAGTACTGTAGATCGAAATAAGATGGATTGCCGTTGCACGAATATCTTCTCGTTGGAAAGTAAAGTCCCCCAATAACTGCCGCATTAAATGTATCGACAAGCCGTGCTGGGTCAACTGAGTGTACGGCGCTCCAGACTGGATACGGAATATCATCCGGGCCTGGAGCCTTCCAATACTTACCCCACAGTTTATTCGGTACCTAGGGGGGATATACCATCCTCCTCTACTATTGGTAGGGTCACCATTAGCTCATGCGCACCAGACCATTTGTTATAAGGTATCGTTATTTCATGAGAAAAAAGGTTGAGAGAGGAGTGAGGAAGGGCCGGATAAGGGAGAGGGAAAATGTCAACACATGCCCGAGACACACAAACGGCGCCGCTTCTGCGTGGATTGTACAAATAAATATTGTAAACTAAAATAAATGAAAATTGAAGTTAGGCACTTTTATCTTTATTATTTGAAAAAAAAAAGTTGAGAGAAAGGTGAAGAAGGAGGGGATGAGAGAGAGAGGGGGGTGTGCCAATACATGCGCGAGACACATGAACGCTGCCCTTGTTTGGATCGGCGCACAACTTGAACATTGCCGTAAAATAAATGAAAATTGGAAGTTGTGCATTTTATCTCTATTTCTTGAGAAAAAAGGTTGAGAGAAAGGTGAGGAAGGAAGGGATGGATGAGGGAGAGAGGGAGTGTCAATACATGTGCAAGACACATGAACGCTGCCCCTGCTTGGATTCGTTGCCACTGCTTGGATTGGGCAAGTTAGCATTGTAAAATAAACAAAAAATGTAAGTTGTGCACTTTTATCTTCATTTCTTGTGAAAAAAGGTGAGCGAAGACTGAGGACGGGAGGGATGCGGGAGAGGGGGAGTGCCAATATATGTGCGAGACACATGAACGCTGTCGTGCGCAAGTTAGTATTATAAAATAAAGAAAAATTGTAAGTTGTGCACTTGTATCTTTATTCCTTGTGAAAAAAAGGTTGAGAAAAGAGTGAGGAAAGGTGAAAATTGAGATATCGTCTTACTTCAAAAAAAATAGGCAACTGGTTATACTAATATAATAGGGGATGCATTTATCAGCCCGCAGAAATAAAAGAAAATCACGGGAAAATTGTAGTGATTTCCAGGGAAGAAAAATGTTTGCACGACTTCATTAATGTAAGACGCCAAAAAAAATGAGAAGACAAGAAAAATATAAGATGCACGACTTGTAATTAAAATCAAACGGAAAAATAAAAAACCAGCGGCATAATATTAAATTTTTCTTTATTAGTGTTGATAATAAATAAAATTTTAAGAAAATACAATATTTATTTTTATAAATTTTTTCAACAGGTTTAGATCATTATTTGTTATATATAATTAGGGGATTACTTTATTTATTAATTAATTCAAAAAATTGGTTAGTTATTTAAATTTTTATAGAAATATTTATATTTATTATTGATTCAATATTAATTAAAATATTAATTGATTTAATTGAATTTTTTATTTTACAAATAATTCTTTCAATAAATTTTTTATTAATTAAAATTTTGAATAATTCATTTATTATAAACTTCAAGACTTGAAATTTTAATAATATCTCTTTTTTATTATAATAATTTTAATAATTGAAATTAAAGTAGTATTTAATTTAAATATTTATATATTTAATTATTCATATTTTAATAAATAATAATTTATTTAGATAAATTTAATTTTTTAGTCATAATTACGAAAATTTATTCATTTAATTACAAATATTTTTCAATTAAATCAATTTAATAAATTTTATAATTAAATTATAATTATAATAATCTATTTTAGAAAATTATTAAGTCAAGTTGATAATTAAAATATTGAAAATTTTAAGAATTTAATAAAATAATTTTAAAAATATTTTTAATTTAGGAGCATGAAATAAAAATTTTTTATTTTCTCGTTCTGACCAGTTAAAAAGTCGGGCTCAGTAATGGCGGGAATTTCAATTAAGATCACGCCCCCTTCAATTATTTTCCCGCCCTCGTTCTTCCCGTTCAATATTATTTTAGTCGCGTGCACTTTAATATTTCCCATATAATAGGAGGTAATAAACAGACTTGAAAAAATCACCCTGATGGGTCATGAACCTGGCACTGAACCTTCACAACAATGATGGACTGGGCCACGTGGCACAGCACTGGTCCCAATGAGTTAGTGGTGGGTGTTGCGGAAACAAGCCGTCAATGATTTGTCCCACAAAATCTGGCTCCATTCGGCTCATTGCTGAGAGGTTCTTCAGCTTCTTCAGCACAATCTTGTAAGGCTTGCCAAATGGGTCTACCTCCGCCATGCAGCGCTCTTGCTGTCTTTGATGGCCTTCTTTCAGCCTTTTGCGAGCCAACTGATATTCAGGTGCCACCGCCCGTGCCCCTTCGCGGCCTCTGCTACGCCAGTACATCCGAGGCTGACGGTTGCAATCCTTTTTTAACTCGGCAATATTATTAGTCCACCAGTAAGCGGCTCTCCTCTTCTTTGGTGGATCTTGTCAATAGCGAGAATACTGCGAGGATCTGTATCGGGATGAAGCAGTGGACACCAGTGCAGGTATACCGACAGTCACTGTCACGGAGGAGCGGCAAGAACCGGAAGAGTAGCGATCAAAATCATGAAGAATGGTAAAGCACCAGGCCATGACGATATATTATAAAAACGATTATCCCTAGAAAACAATAGTCGAACAATTCTCTGCACAAATACATGACCTACCTCTAATCAAAAAGCAAAAATTCTAGCATTGCAGCAGCTCCATTATTTCGAAAAATATAACAGAAATATGTAATATTTAAAAAAATTTTCTACCTTCTATTCTCCATGTTTACGACTTTTAATAATAAAAGCTCGCGTCTAACAGAATCAAACTGTTGAATTTTACGACTTCAGCACGCGTTTGTGTCTCTTTTTATCGTCTATGCGCGCGGAAGGATCATATACGAGGAACTTCCAATAACAAAACCAGGAAAACTTATACTGCTTTTTTTAATATAAAAATCCTGATTTATACGTGACAAGGATTTCTTGAGGTCGCGTTTATAGCGTAAATGCGAATTAGGCGAGGATGAAGAGAATAATTTGTACGTACCTAAAGAATATTCCGCTCGCTCACAGTCAACCGTCACACTTCAAAAAAGCGTCTATATTGAAATCCAATATCCGAATGGACCGGAGGCGGCTCGAAAGCATCGCGCCGGCGACGCGAAGGAAGTTTAAAGCTCACCTTACTCGTTTGAAAACAATTTTTGAAAAGCCTCCGCACCATTCATTTCATCCGCATTTCACACAGCCCGGGATTGATATTATCTCTTTTTTATCAGTTCGCGCTCTTTCGAGTGCCATTATATTGTGTAGTGAACACTCGTAATTCGCGTCATATATAGCCCAAAGTTTTTAGAAAACGATTTATTCAGGCGTCGCCGCGAAAATATCCAACAAAATTTCGATTCGTCGATTTTACGAGAGAGAGAGAGAGGGCAAGAAAAAAAGAATAAATTACGCGTCGAGAGATTTTGTTCACTTGGCATGCTTCGGGATGACGGTAAGCCTAAAGGGATCGCTTTTCGCATTTCCCTATCACGAATACACCGCACGAAGCGTGAAGAAAACGCACACACAAACCACCGATGTACCTCAATCCTTGTACATCGTTGTAAGATTTCCCAAAGTATATAAAGATACATCCCCACTGGAGGAAAAGGGCGACGGCCGAAACGAGGACAAATTTTCGCGCGCGACAAAGAAAATTTGTAATACGATCAAGGCGACATCGTCGAGGCCGGTCTCTATCTTTTACAACAATATTATTATTACTCGTATATTACAACATCACACACCTTCCGCGTTTACCGTATTTAGAAGACGCACGTGAAAAGCGGCAAAGGGTTTATTTATCGACGCCGCAAAGTCATAAATTTCCTCAATCGGAAGCTGATAGTTAATAACTTTGTGTAATATAAAGACGTTAGTTGATTTATGAGATTTAAAATGGTTCCGAGAAACATAATACAAATAACGCTAGTGCTTCACGTACGCATTTTTTGTGGTCCTTTTTTCTTTTTTCGTCATAAAATACGTATATCTCCGGTAAGTCCGACTGTGTAGGGAAGTTCAAGAAATTCGTGTAAGTAGTCTTATCTATATCCGAGTTAGCCACGAGAAAATGGTAGGAAATTTCACGCTCGACTTGAAAAAAATTTTTAGCAAATGTCCCATAGGCCGGGTGTTTCCACACGAGCGTAGTTTCTAAAGGTCGACCTAATCCACCCAACTGAGGGACTGTCTTATAACTTGGAAGAAACAAAGAGCTCTCCTTTAGATGCTTTTCACATGAACAAGTTATCAACGATTTACGAAAATGCGGAGCTCATTCTACTTGAAAAACAAATCAAAATTGATTGATAATAGGCATTAGATGGGAAAAAAAAAGAAAATTCAGCGACGTAGAGGAAAAACCTACAAAAGGGAAAGGAAAAATACAGAAAATATTCGCCAAAATCCGCCCAAGTTTTACGATCCGCCGATTTCGAAGGCACTTAAAACAGCTAATTTTACTTGTTCGTAATAAAAATGATTACTTCAAAAGAATCGAATAACTCGAATTCTTGTCATTTTCCAGCCTTTTTCTTGTTCGGCAGTAAGCCTACGAAATGAGCACATCTTGAAAAGAATTGAATTGGAAGATTATAGAGCTCCTCTCTGGAATATGGTTCCACTCGGAGCGTCACTCAGAGTGTATCTAGAGCAATCCAGTCGCATAAGTTGAAAGAACAAACAGCATCGGTCGAAAACATATTTGTGTAATGAAGAGAAAAAAGTGTTTTGTCGACAGGAATAGGAATGCAACATGCGGCCTCGAGACTCCTTGGGGAAAATGTCAAATATACGTATTCGTATAAAAAAGATCCCTTCAAATCACATGTAAATGATAAAAGTTGCGTCTTTGGAAACTCTTAGATCATTTTATTTGCTGGTACTTGCAGGATCGACATAGATCACGTTGGCCTCTCGATCGGATAGATCATTTGGGAGTCACTTTTCTCGAATAATCGTTTTTATAATCAAACAAACTTTGTGGATCTAATTCAACAAATGAAACAGAAGAGGGAGAACTTCGGCAATGAATGGTTTCCTCGTTTGAAAATGAGAAGCTGAGTTTCAAATTTTAAGCAGAATCCTTGATCGTTGAGTTGCTCTACCAAACGATTCTTCTCGGTCGAGGGGAAGAGGGGGTATCTTCCTAGTAACGAAGACAGTTCGCTGTACGTCACATTTTTTCGCATAGATTCTCTGGTGATGTGCTATTCAAGGAAATGGGCGGCATGGGAGGTACATGTTTGACGCTCTTTCTCCGCTTTCCAGTCGCGGATTCTGTTGGGAAAAAGACATTTTTTTAATCGTATTCATTATTCTCTGAATTTAATCGACCTTCCCTGCCTCCCGAATCTATTGCTGTATTCTAGTTATCTTAAGAGTCTCGAATGTCCCGCAAGCCAGACTTCCTGTAAGGAGGCAGAGGCTGTGATCTGCCTAAGGTATTTGGAGAAATTCTGATTGAACATGATGTATTCGAGGAAGGAAAGAGTAGTCGTTAGAAGCAATCGGAGAGGAAGAAAAAAGTTTGAGTTTCCCATTACAACTTCTCTGCTCGTTTGACCAACCCCTCGAGCAGCAGAGAAGTTACGACGAGAGAACTTGGAGGAGAAGAAGAAGGTTCTACTGAGATCTGAAGCCTAAAAGATCACATGTTTTCCTTCATACTGTTCAAATTTTTCGAGTTACCCAAATCAAATAACTCGATTTGTAGTTTTTCAAGAATTTGTCCACCAGTCACTTCTTATCACATTTTGCAACTGGTGATCATGTTGCCGCCACCAACAGGTTCCAAGTCTTGCACAGCCCGTATAGGTCACTAATTCCTCTTCATCTCAATCTCTTATTCTTTGTTAATTCCTTGGCATTCTTCATCAATAAATACCAACCGCTCTGCCAACAATCTCTTCTTGAACCTCGTCCTTTGCCAATTCCTACATTTAATAAGATGTTATTAGTTCCTTCTTCCCTCCTTTCTCGGTAGATGTGAGAACGGACGTGTTCTGATAACCATTTTGTGTAAATAGCGTTGCATTAAACTCGCAGATGGAGTTTTGCACAGCGAGTAACGTAAGTAGCCGAGCGTCGCGTTGTAGAGCCGCTGCTCATCAATTCAGTGTTACTGTTGCCGTGTACACAAGTGTCTATAGAGCATCTCTAAGGTACTATACAGTGGAGCAAGAATAAATCACGTGACGAACTTTCGAGTATAGAATGGGGAACACATACGTAATACCTAAACCTCTAAACTTGTAAGAAATCAAAGGTGAACGATGAGCTTGACGTTCTTCTCTTGGGACCGAGACTCAAGATTGAGACTCGAGGCTGTGACTCGAGCTTGAGACTTGAGACTGACACTTGAGAATGACACTTGAGAATGACACTTGAGCTTGAGACTCACGACTGATATTAGAAACTGAGACTCGAGCTGGAGAATTGAGGCTGAGACTCGAGACTGAGACTGGAACTTGAGACTCGTGACTGAGACACGAGCCTGGGACTCAAGCTTGCCATTCGAGCTTGAAAATCGAAGCTGAGAGTCGAGATTGACACTCGAGCTCGAGACTCGAGACTGAGACTGGAACTTGAGACTCGTAACCGACACTCGAGCCTGGGACTCAGGACTGATACTAGAGAATGAGACTCGAGCTTGCCATTCGAGCTTGAGAATCGAGGCTGAGAGTCGAGATTGACACTCGGGACCGAAACTCGAGACGGAGACTGGAATTTGAGACTCGTGACTGAGACTCGAGCCTGGACTTGAGACTGACACTTGAGCTCGAGACTGAGACTCGTGACTGAGACTCGAGCCTGGGACTCAAGACTAATACTAAAGAATGAGGACGAACGAAGAGTTTGTTCAACCGTGAATACGCAATAATTATCAATCAGAAACAAAATGTTGGCACTACTATTCACACAAGAATGAGACTCAAGCTTGCCATTCGAGCTTGAGAATCGAAGCTGAGAGTCGAGATTGACACTCGGGACCAAAACTTGAGACGGAGACGGGAGCTTGAGATTCGAGCCCTAGACTCAAGAACGACATTTCAGACTAAGACTCGAGCTTGAAGCTCGAGGAGACTGAGGCTCGAAACCGAGATTCGAGATTGAGACTCGAGCTTGAGACTCAAAACTAACACTCGAGACTGAGACTTGAGCTTGACCCTCGAGCCTGAGAATTGAGGCTGAAACTTGAGACTGACACTCGGGATCGAGACGGATACTCGAGCTTGAGACTCGAGACTGACAGTTGAGACAGACAGTCGAGACGTCAGCGTCGTCGCCAGACTTTTCGAGACGCAGACCTAAAGCAAAATTTTCACATGAGGCTCTTCTTCAATTTAGACAATCTTAATTTTTTTTCCTCCTCACCGGTGCGATGCCTACAGTAGCGCGAGGCCTGAAGCGGTAATACCTACTCGCCACCCCTTAACGACGGCCCTGTCTGGTGATGGGCTGCCTAGAGAGGGAGGAAAGGTGTTGGATCGCGTGCGTTCTTTGATCCGTTTCGTGCAGGTAGCGTTGCACCAAACTCGCAGATAGAATCCCGAGTTGTTAGTATTATAAGCAGCCAAGCATCTCAGCACCGGTTCTTATCAGTTGATCTTTTTGTTGCCGTTAATACATGTGTCTAAAGGACTCCCTTGAGATACTGTAATGAGGGGCAAGAATAAGTTCACATAAAACTCCTGAGTGACGTCATAATTTTTGAAAAAATATCCTTGATCCTTGATGATGATGATGATGATAAGAGAGGAACTTGGAAAAACGTCAACCTGCAATCTATAAATAATTATATGATGGGGGGAAGGGGGGAAGAGAGAACAGATTTTGACCTCTCTTGGTCTCGGACTATTTTGACCGCTGGATTTTGAGATTGTTTACCTTGAACCATTTTTTTGCCGGTTTGAATTTGGCAAAGGTTTTTGAAATATTTTCCATAAAATAGGTTCCTCGTTGAAATTTTGACTTCCGAGTTAGGGATTATTCTAAAACACGTCATTAGATAGTGACGTCACAGGGATCAAAGTATGACGTCATGGGGACTTCTCTATGAGGTCATCAAATCGCAATTCGGAAGATGCAATGTTATATCGCTCAGAAAAGCTGCAATTGGAGAAACGCACGAACTCGCTCTGTGATTTACTTGCCAACAATGTTAAAAGCCAGTTTCCATGCGAGTATTTTGCATATACTCAAGCGTATATGTGGCAATGTAACGCTTCTCTTCTCGATGCGCGGTTGTAGAAGCTGCGAAGCAAAAAATGACCTCGTATCTACCTGGAAAAAGACCATCATGAATCACGCGAGTCGATTTTCAACACGACCGTGATTTTTATTTATGTCACGAAATCCTTCCAAGAAGAAGAAATAGCAACAGCAGAAGAAAAAAAGTGCCTTCATTGGAATATGCGCACGCAAATGCCGGTTATACAGTAGTAATAAATTACTATTCGAGAATCTGATTTTATTTTCGCATCTAACTACGAGGGGCGGGGGTGGGATGGCAGACTCATTCGATTGCTATGTGTATACGTACGTATACAGACTCGTAATAGAGTAATATGTAGAAAAGGAACACACAGAAGTATGTCATCGGCTTTTTTTTTCTCTTCTTGTTGCAAAATTTTCTTATTGGTCGACGTGAGTGAGACACACGCGAGAGCTATAGGTAATACCAGATTACGTCGCCTCGGTAATATAAATATATACACACGGCTACATCATCGTCTGTACAGCTTTTTAGCTAGAAGTTGTAGTCGTAACTTGGAACTATCGGTACTCGTTAAAATATTGTACTGCTGTACAGCATCCTCAGAAGGTAGATCGCTTCTTCTCTCGCTCGATAGCTGGGTGTGTATTGTATTTGTAGGCTCGAACGAGAACGTAATATTTTTTCGAAACAAAGTTTTTACGGTTACGACCTTCTTTAGTTTCATTTCGCCCAATTCACTTGATTCACCGCTTTTTCGGAAAGAAGAAAATTTTTACGAGCATCTGAATTCGTGTAACGAGTTAATTCTGTGCCGAGACCGCGTACATGCGATTCTTCTTCAATCTCGAATAGAATTTTCATTAAATTTTCACGCCGTTTTATCGACATTATAGATAAGCCTATACCTTCTTTCTGTCGTACTTTTATTCATTTCTTATGTGCATTATATCGACGTGTATGAAGAATGTTTCGAATTTCATTTTCTCGCGAGCGAAAATGTTCCCTTTCTCCCGTATACGATTCGTCTATGCATGTGTGTTTAGTGTGGAACAACTTTCTTTCATTTGTTAGCGACGGCAAGAAGACGACGCGATCGAAATGTATTTCGAAAGAATTATTTAAATTTTATGTGCGTGTATACCTTTTAACATAACCTTGAACTGTTCGAACTTACGCATATCGACGGGAGTGAATGAGACATTCTTCGAAAATTTTTTTTCTACATCGTAAATAGCCCGAAGATGAATCTCTGATCATCTATACGTGGTTCCGAATACGAGAAAGAGTACGATTTTAGCGATTAATTATCTTATAAAGTCGGTTTTCGATTTTTATACCCCGGTATTCTGCCCGGGTGTGTATTTATGTATATCAAGTTTTTCCACGACCGATTTATCATTTTATTATTTCGGTTTAATGATCGTCGACGATGATGTTATAATGATTTTATCTTTATGATCGCATTCTTTTTTCCCTCTCGATAAAAAAGAAAGTAGTACGAGAGCGAGCTGAAAATTATAGTAGGGAAACAGAAAGTACCCACGTATGCATATCGGGACAAAGAAAATTATAATATCCACAACGAAGCCCCAAGGTACGATGGCCATCAGCAGTGATAAAGTCGATTGTACCAGCAGAAAGCGTGTACAATTCATATTTTGCCTTGTATGGATGCTCGGTTAATTAATTTTAGCTGTTTTGCATCACGCGTATAAGACGACAAAGATTGTTTTATACTTTTTTCGCGATATTTTTAATTAAATAAGCGTATACTTATTCCGAGTGCTGGTTGGTAAAAGAGCGTAAATACGAAAAAGCATATCAAATAATTGCGTACCAGTGCACTAGCTGCACTGCACCTAAAAAACTTAGATAGCATTTTACCTTATGCAGAGAGCATACGAAAAACGTTTTTCGTTCACGATATCGTATTGTTCTTTCGCCGTTTCCTAATGTCGTATACACGAGCGGAATTAATTTTTAGATTTCAGTTTTCCTTCGGTATACGAGAGCGAGTAGTATACGGCAGAATTTATCAGTTGTCGCATTTACAATTGCTGATTGTTTATCGAGAAATTTTGCTCGTATTTCTTCGGACGAAGTATGTCGAGAGGTCAAAGTACCTCGAGTAGAGTTTGGGTGAAGGTTTTATTGTTGAGAGATTGATGGCTGCCTTTGCGAGCCGTGCTTAGAGACGATTGAGATCGAAGTGATCGGTTTTGTCGCTATATGCAATCTTGATCTATGCTCGTGCTCTAGTTGTCATAGCTCATATGGAACTTATCAGGAAGATCGAGAGATGTGCGTGAGGTATTCTGCGACAGGTTCGTTGAATCTGTGTGCCGTTATCGTCGTCTCCAGACGGAGGCTAGCCAATCGAATGATCACTTCTACTCGTGAAAGAGGTCCAACAATGTGCAGCCGAAGAATTCTGTTGCGTCTACCAGTCAATATTGTGGTACATTAGGGCAAGCACCTTCGATTTCTGAAGGAGCGAACGTGTGAGTTGGTATGGATTCCAGCCTTTCGATCACAGCCACACGAAATCGAGCAGTAAAGCTTCCCAATCGTCACAAATGAACCGTTGACGGCTGAAATTCTATAGATTGAGAAGTTCCTCCGTGTATTCTTATGGCAGATATTGAAAATGTCTGAATTCTATGGGTACTCGCCACAGGGCTCCTCAGTCCTAGCGTTCTTTTACGATAAAGATTTCATGTTTCCTTGAATACTTACTCCCACACCCTTCGTTGATGATGCTGAGCAATTCCACGTCCTTCGGCTTTCCACCACCTCGTCTGTTTCCGTCTTTCTCGCCCATTTGGGGAGAGAGGGGGAAAGAAAGAGGGGGAAAGAAAGAGGGAGTCCTGCGGGAAAGAGGGGATCTGAACCAACCCTCCTCTTCCCCAGCCCGAAATACTTGGGTGTTGCTTTCTTTCAAGTTTTCATTGTTTCCAGACGATGAGAGGGGTAACTCGCGGGGGTGTATGAACACTCAAATTGCGGACAGGAAACTCTAGGAACTCTGTACGCAATCGACGCCGTGGGGTACACCTTACAAGCTTGTTAAGTATACCCCACGTAAACCGCGCATCTCGCGGCTCGCCAACACTGCGTCACCAGAGCAGATAGTATCCAACTACTGCTGACGGAGAAGTTTCCAGGATCAACGCAGCAGCTTGATCGTGATATTGATAAGCACATTGGAATCCATATGCCGAGCCCAGAAATAGTAGCCGAGGAAGTGAAGGAAATGATCCGAGCACTACTAAACCATAAAGCTCCTGGACCAGACCAACTCGGCACCAGAACGGTGAAGGTCCTCAACCGTCACCATCCAGAAGTACTTCCAACACTCTTCACCAGCTGTCTGGGACTCGGCTACTTCCCCCGCCAATGGAGAGAGGGCAGTACCGTATTTCTACCCAAACCAGGTAAAGATCCAACAGACACTGGCAGCTAAAGGCCATTGACGATGCTCTCCATCCTGGGGAAGGTCTGGAGGATGGTAAACTACAACGTACACCAACCTCTACAGCAGCGGCAATTTGGATTCCGAAAAAGTATTGCTACAGAAATGGCTATCACCCGCAGACTACCCGGCGCCATTTCTCAGGATATCAAAGGCGCATTCGACCACATTGAATGGAGTGGTATTCTAGAACAACTAGCCACGGCTAATGTACCACACTACTTGGTGAGGACAGTTTCCTCCTACCTCAGCGACCGTACAGTCCACTGTGAAGGTCGAAGCACCATCCTGGAGCGGGGCTGCTTCCCCACCCTCTGGAATGTACTGTACGACGTACTCATCAACAAGGTGGAACAGGAGTGTCCTAAGATCTGGGTGTATGCGGACGACACCATCGTCATCACGTCTGTAGACAACAGATAAGAGCTGGAACATAAAGTGGAAGACTGCATCACCAAAGTCTCAGGCGCACTTAACGTTTCCAGATTACTCCTGAACACTGGCAAGACGGCAATCTTACTCAAAAACCAACTACCATTTTACCAAAGAGGAAATGATCAAGAGATGCTCACCTTTTACGCGCTTAATCACACTATCAAAGCGTCTAAGGTCATCACGTACCTGGGCGTGATGATAGACAACAAGCTAAAGTTGAAAGTGCAATTTGAGTTCATGGAGGAGAAAATGATGACACGCATCCCTCTCCTCCAGAAACAAGCCCGCAACCTGTATGGGTACAGTCCAAGGACTGATCTTCTCGACTGCTAAGTATTGCTCTGGTTCTCATCAAAGTCCAACGCCGCTGCGACGTCATAAGCAGTAGAAGCTACAAGGACGTCAGCAACCAGGTCGCTAGCGTGCTTGCAGCCGGCCCAACACTCTACCTTCAAGTAGTCGAGAGGTCAGTCAAATGGCTTCTTTCAAAAGGTATGCCTATCACTCACTGGGCTGCCAAATGATAGTTTCAAAAATCCGTATTCCCCTACCAACAGATTTCTACGGACTTTGATCCATTAATAACAATCAAGAGAAAGGCATCTTTCATAAGAGTAGCTGAGGTACTTTTACCTTAATCGCCTCAACATTACGGAATACTGCAGTTTCAGCCTATAACAAACAGGAGAAAAGTATCTTTTGTACGAGTGTTTGAGGTACCTTTCTCTTGATCGCAAGAAGTACGTATTGTACGTAAAATCTGTAGGAAAAGAGAAACCCGTATCTTTTTTGAGGACCGAAAATCCGTACATCTGGCGTCTTAGCTCACTGAGGACACCTTCCTACAGTTGAGACCGATGATGAAGGCGAACCTGTCTTCCCCACCGAAGTAGCCAAGGCCTTCAAGAACGCCACCACAGAAGATTGGAACAGCGACTGGGGAAGTATAACACCGAAGAAGAGGCCCCAGCAGTTGCTCCCAACCGTCCATGACCGGCTACGAATCAAAGCCCCGCCAGCATTCTGGTCTTTGCAAGCAATATTTGACCACGGCTGCTTCAAAGCCTACCTGAAGCGCGTGAAATCAGATACGCTAGAAAATTACGAACTCTGTCCAGTATGTGGATTTGTGTACCCGGAGATAGCCGAACACGTACTGACAGAGTGCATGCGTTTTATGGTCGGTCGACCAATGGACTGGGACAGAGTCGAAGAGCACCATATGCCCTATATGCAGGAAGTGATGCTGAAGTTGTGGACGACGGAGAACCCACACTTCCGCATCATCAACCACAGCATAGATGTAAGACCATAATAAGTCTACGGGCTAAACGATCTCGGACAACCGCTCCTAGTTGGCGAACAACTGTAACCAACTAGGCAGGGACTAGAAAACTTTTTGGAGTACCCCGATATTTTCCATATTCTTTTACGATAAAGCTCCGACGAAATAGACAGTCTCACACCAACGATGCTCATCGCTCATTCACTCCCCAAAATCTGCCGGACTTGCAGCATCACTGCTGTCATTCTGCATTCTTCCGACCACGTATCGCAATACCACCTTACCGATTAGACAACAATACTGGGACAAAAACACTTACTCTTCTATCCGCTCAAAAACTAGAAAACTAGCCAACTTCTGAAGTACGGTACAGCGTTTTACCACACTTCATCTAGTTTTATTACAATTCTTTTTCATTCTCAACTCACTTCGGTAATCGCATTAAACTCATAATACTGCGTACAACATTGCACCACCCTCGACCTCCCGACAGCAATTAATATTGTTGAGTGCAGCCGCCACAGTTCAATGTTACCGAGCACCACTCCGAAAACGAGGGCGGGTTTTTCATACGTATTATACATTAAAGTCTACCGTATATTAATGCTTTACATCTGATTGTTTCATTAAAATTTTACACGAATCATACAACAAATGAAAGGTATATACGAAATCGGAGGGAGGAAAAAAATGTACAGCTTTCGCGCGATCTAAAAGGCTCTCCCCCTTTCTACTGCTTTTCCAATTTTTGATGAATGCGAGTTAAAATGAAAAAGAGGACAAAGCGTTAGGAATTTATTATTTTCGATTGAATATTTATTACGCTGCATTTGAAGGCGTATACATCAACGAGTACAGATATACGTCACGCTACGATAGATGGTTCTCGTTTTAAAAATAATAATAAGAATAAAAATAAAAAATCCGACGATGAACGCGTAACGATTCGAAAAATTAATAATTTTCTCCACACCACCTGATACCCGACGACCACAAAAGACAGACTCGAGTCGCTCTTAAAACCACGAATCCCGGTAACCGCTACCGCTGCTGCCCGCCACGAGTACTGTTAATGACCTAATTTACGGCGCACAATATTCCACCTACAATACACGACAACGTCAGTCGAGACGGTATTGAAAGTGTACGACCGTATACACGCGTATATTTACGCTATTCGAGTGTAAAAATCCGAAGTGAAGGAAAAAAAAAAAAGGAAGAAATACCGTTTGAAACACTCCTTTTTCTTTTCCTCTCCTCCTCATCGTCAATATCGTACGATGCGGTAAATGTTTATCCATAATCAAGGTAACTATTATACACCAGCGACAAACTTCTTCATAATATGAATACTTCTTTCAGATACATGCACGTGACATAAAATTATTTTTATAAAACTTTCTTATGTGGGCGGGCGGGCTCTTGAACCAGCTCCTTCGAGGTATACGCGCTTCGGTTATTACGGCTAGTAGACCACAAAACCCGCACGTTCAAGGACCCTAATATACATGGCATATTACTGTTAGAATATATATTTCCACGCGAGTTGGTAAACGCCATGTCGAATAGATTAATACTCTATGACTTTTTTTTTTCCTTATAGATACGGTGGTCTACTTGCTTACGGTCGCAACGCAGGAAGTAAGCTCCATCATCGCTAATCTCGAGCAAAAAAAACGGGAGATAACTTTCCTCGTTCGATAAACAATGTATACTCGTCCTGATACCAGAGTGATTTTCCGTCTGCTGAGATGACAAAAATATAAACTTTCCGGCAGTAAAGTTTTAAGAAGTCCTTTAACAGGTGGTTGATAGAGAATACCGTAGACGAACGCAGTATCATAGTACGAAGCTCCATTATGAATTTTTAATCGCTAGCAATATTCTTGCATTCGCTCATCACCGGGTTATTATCCGGACTCATTAAAATCCAAATTACAACGTGCGAGATTCGACGAAATAAGGAAAAGCGTAGGAGTCGATTCAAGGTTCTATCCGCAGAAGTTTAATACATGAAAGCTGATACTCCTCGAGAACTACATCAACATCTATCGTATAGTTTTTCAGCGATATTAACGTTTCTCGCGTAGTATCGTCACGACAGCCACTTCGTAGGAAGATACAACAGTACCCATTTCATCATCAAACGGTTCGTGTCAACGTGAAATTTCGAGAAGTTTCGAACTATCAGTCCTATAAAGTGACAAACACTAATTTTCTGCAGAAAATGATGCCAGTGATCTAGAAAATGCATCGATTACGTGGAAATAGAAAAAGAGATTGATACAAACTTCTGAGTAGGCGCGGAAAGATCCAATGACTGAAGAGATCCCAACCCTCTTCCTAATTACCTTGACCTATTTCCGGGAGTTGGAATTTTGAGGTCCTTCACCAAATTAGTAACTTGATGGTGAAGTCAGAGTGAGAGCTTCTTACCGACATTCGACTCCGGGACAATGAGATCCTCCACTTCATTCAGAAAAGAACGTTTCTGAAGAAAAAATGTTCTGGCACGGCCAAACGAATAGAAATCATTTTTCAATGTTCTAGCTACCAGTTGAGATAAAATAATATAAAGGCACAGTCAAGACATCAGCCAGCTTGAGCAGCTTCGTGACGTCATCTGTTTCTGTGATGTCATTCGTTGCCGATGTCATCAGCTTGGACCTGCCTGTGACGTCATGAAACTAGTAACTTATTATTTCTTCTTTCTCTCTCGAATTTGCAGATTTCTGGATTGGGTCGAGGGCTCGAAGTCCATCAACGGGAAGGAGACAGAAGTCTAGTATAATCTGGTACGTACTTGTATTATGTTCAGCCCAGTTCTTACCAAGCATAGCCTAGGAAAAACTTCTCCGCTCCATGGATAGCCATTGAATCATGTTTTAGGGTTGCCAGTTTTTTTCAAGAATCATTTTCCATGAATTTTCCATGACTAGTGAAATTCCCTGACTTTTCCAGGTTTTCCAGAAACTGGCAACCCTGTGTTGTTTACATCTCTGGGCGTTCTATCAATAAATCGATATGGATTTTATCGATACATCAATTGTATACTAGGCTGATTTTGCTTGTTCGTTCCCATTCTCAAGTCTAGTCATTGTCAAGCTATCCAGCTTTTGGACACTCACTCGCGCTGCTGTCAAAAGAGAGAAATGTTGATCACGTCGCAGGCAAATTCCAAGTTAATGACGTCACAAGCTCACTGACGTCATATACAAATTCAAGCTTATGACGTCACAAACTAATAATGTCACAATGGGGATGCCGTCTCAACCTGATGACGTCACAAATAAAGATGACATCACAAGCAGATTTGAAAAAAAGGAAAAAATGTTGATGACATCACAGACTCATGATAACAAAAGAGAGGAATGTTGATGGCATCGCAGGCAAATTCAAGTTAATGACGTCACAAACTAATAATGTCACAATGGGGATGCCGTCTCGACCTGATGATGTCACAAATAGTGACGACGTCACAAGCAAATTTAAGCTGATGATATCACAAACTCATGATAACAAAAGAAAGGAATGTTGATGGCGTCGCAGGCAAATTCAAGTCAATGACGTCATATATAAAATCAAGCTTATGACGTCACAAACTAATAATGTCACAATGGGGATGCCATCTCAACCTAATGACGTCACAAATAGTAAAGACGTCACAAGCAGATTTGAAAAAATAAAAAAATGTTGATGCAAATTTAAGCTGATGACATCACAAACTCATGATGTAATGTTGATGCCGTCACAAATACGTCAAGAGTGTAGAGATGACGATATGTTGATGATGTAGAGGATATTGATGACGTCACAGGCAAATCCAAGTTGATGAAGTCACAAACTAATATTTCCACAAATGATGATGACGCCACAAGCAGACTCAGCAAAATAGGGGAATCTTGATGACGTCGTCACAGGCAAATGCAAGCTGATGACGCCAGTAGCGTAGATAAGGGGGGGGGGAAATCAGGAGGATACATTTCCCCCATCGCAACTTTTTTAGTGTCTTTTGTTCATTTAATGCTGTGATTTTGTCTACTTTTCAAATAAATTGAGAAAAATTCTGGGAAATATCCCCTCATGGCAAATGCCCCTCCCCCCATGACAAAACTGAATCTACCCCACTGAATGACGTCATCTTAATGATGACGCTAAAAGCAGATTTGAAGAAATAGTGGAATGTTGATGACGTCATAGGTGAATTCAAACTGATGACGTGACCAACTAATTACGTTATGATGGCGATGGCGGCACAAGCTTGACAACGTGACAACGAGGCCTAAACTAATTGCCTTTATCCCCTCTAAAAATGTTGCAAGTTTGGTACTGGGTTTTCACTTTTGACATGTACATGTCCTTGCCCTGAAACTCAAGTCTCGAAACTGCGAGCCGACACGCTTTATGACGTCGTCAATGACATTGGCCTACTTCAGAGACATAGAAATGTCGACCTTCGACCTTCATCATACATCTTATACTAACTAGGCTACTGTGGCAGGTTTAGCCTTCATTATATCATAGCAAACCTTCCATCCAGAACCAGTATACTGTAAGTCACACTCAGTTTAGGCCAATACAGGCTTAAGTAGCATAGACACACGCTAGACCTAGTTCAAAGTTGGTAAAATCCAATCAAGGTCAGTTGAAGCCTAGTTTGAAGCTCGTATCGTCCAATATACTGTTCGCTGAAATTGAAAAATTCGGACTCAGACTCGCAGATTTTTGGGTTGGGTCGAAAGCTCGAGGGTTTCAAGTCAAAAGACGGGCAATTTGAACTCACGGATTTCCGATGAAGAGGTGAGGTGCCTGTAAAGGCATTAAAAATGTCAATACCTATCAAGAACTTTTGATCAAGTGTTTCCGCATTCTCACAAAAGCTCGACCGAAGGTTCTCCTCTTCGTCCAGCTGGAAGTATCTAAATGCTCACCAACTCGTTCAAAGAGTCGTTCCTTCTAACTCGTTTTATGAGGGGTTAAAAGCCAACTGACACTGAACGTCGCTGCTACGAGATTAAGTAGCGGAATAAGCTGAGTACCCACAGACACCATACAAAGTACAGGATTCCTAATATGGACACTGTGATTGAAACTCCCATCCTATCCTCCTTCTCTATTTACATCGATTATTACGTATCGGACTCCCAACTGTGCACCTATCAATGAAGTTCTTCATCACATTCATAGTATCTCCTGAATAATCAACAGCAGTTAGAGCGTCAACAGTCCGCGACGAATCATGCAAAATATGGTGTTATGCTGGAGCGATCGACGCGTGAGCTCTACACCACAATACTCCACGTATTCCATATATACCCACACACTATCGCCAGTCGCGATCTAATTAGGATTAACGCGAACGCACGCGTGTTAACACTTCTAATAAAAATTTGGTACGCTTCCACCTCGTACATGATGAACGTCCTTCACGCTCTATTTCGGATCCGTACCATTATTATATGGGTATCGGTTCGGACATCGGAACTTAATATTTTTCATGTACCGGTACCGTGCGCTCTTTCGTCGTTTATAATTCGTTCGAATGGGCCGGGGAACCAGATACGCTAATTTCACACTGCAGTGCCGTACCGTTCACGATACCGTGCTCTGCGTGGTCACTGGTCAGTGGTCACGGATGACCGTGGACGACGAAACGGTTCTGCCGAGCATCTCTAAATACGTTACATTGAACGCCGCGCCACCGATTTTAATTTATTCTCGACAATTTTCGCATCGGTAAAATTGCAGGATATTATTTTACAGGTAGCCTTCCCTTCTCGAGGCGCATTATATTTATTCTCACACATTTCGAGCCGACGAAGTGAATTCCGTAACTTATCTATATAGCGTGTTAATTACAAATACAAAAGGAAGAAAACGTTCATACTCGCATTGCAGTAACGAAAAGGATGTAGTTGTTTAATTTCCACTTGTAAGATGTTAATCAACTTGACCACCTGTTGGAGAATCCTGTTGTGGGTTGGCCGCGCGAAAGTGAATCCATTTTCCGCTTTATTCATTTCACCTTTCGCACCGTGCGAATGAACTCCGGAAAGTGAGGCGGTTTCATATCATTGACGGGTTCGTAATTTTTGCCGAATGCCATTTCAAGGTAACAGTCCTACGAATCTCGAGAGACTTGACGATTAGAAAACAGAGCCAGTCACGTACATTGTGTGGATAAGAGGCAGGAACGGAAACGAACATTACGTAAGGAACAAAACCATTGACACTAGCCAAAAGCAGAACAACTTTGGGAAAGAGTTCACAATTCAGCGGAATGAATCAAAGGCGAGTTGGATAAATTCATGAATAGTAAATTTCTAATATGACGTCACCAATTTCTAAAAAGGGTGGGAGTGAAATACGCTCCATTATCCTCTGGTCAAAGTTTTGAGTACAGTAAAATCAGAGAGGAAAATTGACTCGATTCGGATAAAATTTCACACTCTTCTCATTTCACAGACCTTGGCACGTGATATGCTATTGATGAATAATCCAAGAACGAAGAGAATAGTACCGAGCGATACGAACTCGAGAGCTTAGCAACACTCACAACAGGTATGAATGAAGACTCTAATAATGTATTTCATGTAAGATTCCTTCCTGTACTTGGAGAGGGGGGGGGGAGGAGAGTTAAAGATTAGACAGAATCAAAAGATTTCTCAGGTTTGTTTGTGTGACTGTTAACTCTACTCATCAACCTAAAGTTAAGAGAGAGGCGGCCTGCAACGACTTTCGAACTCGAGGTTGCGAAGAGTGTAGCATTTTTCCGGCATTTGAAACTGAGGTCAAGAAGCATTTTCTAACCTCAAGAAGAAGGGAAGTAACTTCCAGACCTTCTAAGGTAGAGGATTCTCAACTTTTAAAGCCAAGGTTAAGGAGAAAGTAGCCTGCAACTTCCCGATTCCCTAATCTAAGATTGAGGAGGATGTAGCATCTCTCCAGCTTTCTAACCTGAGGTTAAGAAGCGGGCATCAACTTCTCGACTTTCTGACTTTGAGAAGAAAACAACTACTTTCCGACTTTCTAAGGCAGAGAATTCCCAACTTTCTAACCTAAGGTCAAGAAGGATGTAGCATGTTTTTCAGCTTTCTAACCTAAGGTTAAGAAGCTGGTAGCAATTTCCCGACTTTCTAACCTAAGGTTAAGAAGGAGGCTGCCTGCAACCTCCAAACTTTCTAACCTTAAGGTTAAGAGGGATGTAGCATTTTTCCAGCTTTCTAACCTAAGGTTAAGAAGCTGTCAGCAATTTTCCGACTTTCTAACCTAAAGTTAAGAGGGGAGCCCTCATTTCCAAGTCTTCCTACATTTCAGGGTACCCGGCAGCCTGTTTCCACTGCAACAGCCGATCCAAGCCATTTGTTCGACAGGGAACTTTGTCACTGTTTACCCTAGTGCAGTACCCAATCCTGTCAGATAGAGCTATACCTCGTATATCGTGCTGCACGTAAAGTGCACTATCAGGTACCATGCATTGTTGTCCAAGTGAATCATTATCAGAACATCCAAGAGAGCTCTACTGTTTGGATACGTTGCAAAGACCATACCCGTGACACCAGGATACGCTTCTCTCATTTCACGGACTGACTTACCATGTTGGCAAAGACAGTGAGAGAGCGCCAAACATGATGTAGAGAAATGAGTTTACCTCTCGCCTTTCGGTAATCTCTCGTCCTCCTCTAAGGAAGCTTCATTATCCCCTCTGTACGGACGGGAGTCGATATGAATCGCTTTCATCTAACCACACTGGCCGTAGTAATGAAAGAGTGGAGGATCATAGCACGACAACTTCGAAAAAGGACTAATAGAGAGCACGGGGGGGGGGGATGATCTGAAAGCAAACGGTACGAATGGGCACAAGATTGAGAACAAGATCGAAAAATTTACCATCGCCTTCGAGAACGACGCTAGGTGCCAAAATGATTAACATTATTGGAATAATCTGACACTAGTTCGTCCATTGTGATCTGTCTGCCTGTCTCTTTCTCTTTCTATTCCTATGACTCAGGCTCCCCGTCTCTAATCTCGACCTCAGCTTCTGCCTATACCTGCCGTCATTTTTGCTCCACAGCCCACCTTGTCTAACTACATATCTAATCTCCCGAATATTCCGCATTTTGGTATACCTGATGACACGCAAGACAGTCACACCTATTACCCATCAGAATGCTTACAGGTCACCTTTCGAGATGGGCGAAACGTACTTACATTCGCGATCCCGATGACGAATTACCTTCGTATAAATCCATTCAAGTTGCGTAACAATTATATTGCACCGATACAATAGCGACATTAATAATTTATCGAACAATAGAGTACCTCTGGCTATTTAAGCACAAGGTTGATGAAATTGCAGATTCGTTTCTGCAGTCAGCTAGCTCCTATTCAACATGTAACCACAATTCAGTAGAAAGCCCTCAACGCTGCTGGTCCTTCAATCGACCTCACGTCAACTCTTTCTTTCGAGTAGGAGTGAGTCGACCACAGGTCACATTCTAATGAGAGGTCCAATCACGATTTTTTCGATTTTAAAGAATTCAACACGAGCTTACCGAAAAAAATGAAACCCGCTGCGGGAGTTTCAAGAGGTACATAATTAAGGTGGTAATCGCGCACAACAGTTATGTTGCAAAGTTCACCGTCCTCGACATCATCCAACGATTAGTGAAATACATGTAACATCTCGTTGTCGATCTTACCTGAAAACAGTAAGAAAACACCAACAGCCCATTAGTCACGGCAAGACGAAATTCATTTATAAAAATCATAAAAATTGAGCATTCTGCGATGATTCATAAATTATCGCAGAATCGTAGTCATGACGAATCTTTCAGCCGCGTCACAAGCTTCTGAATGACAAGCAGATTCATTTTGGTACACGTGCATTTATATCGCAGAGGCAAACGGCCAGAGTAAACTTCTCGGCAGACGCGGCCGGTGAGGGACATTCATTACCGCGTACACCTAAATTATACGAGCAATAACTCATTTTAAATGTAAAATCGAACATCCCGTCTACGTAGGTACGTTTAACACAAATAGACGTAAAATGCGTTCGCTAATTAATTCAAAACAGAAGCAAAACGGGAAAGGTAAAACCGTTAAATCAAAAAACTGATTGCGAGAACGTGTTTACTCAACTCAACTATATGTCATTCTGTGATTAGTGCACCGTCGAGTCGTGGGCTCTAATTTTTTCCCACGATTACATTATCGATAATTATCTGAACAATGCGCTAGTAATTAAAAATACTGAAAACGTTTCGCAGCATTTCCACAAAAAAAAAAAGAAGAGGCGTTTTACAATGTTTTCCTTTTTTATTTATTTTTCAATTCATATTCACAAATATACATTCTGTTGTACGGCGCGTTTACGCTATCTTGTTTTTTTTTCTTCTTTCTCTATTTTTAATTTTTCATTATTATACCGACCACCTATAATTTTAGCTTAATTCTCTCGGTCTTCCTTCCTTCCTAACTTCATCTCTTTGACGCTTTTTTCCCCCTTTTTGTCCTTAATTTAAAACTGTACACTAGTGTACGTAATACAATACGAAAACCTCTGCACTATTGCAGACTAACACACCATCATGCTGCTGGAAAATTTGTTCATCCTATATTCGGCTCCTCATTTTCGGTAATGCCAACACATTGGCTCTTTAACTACGTCAGCAGAAAATTAAAAACGAAATAAAAAGCGGATAATGGCAGGCTATTATGCTAATAAAGGACAGAGAGAGAAGGAAAAGGTTCTCGAGGAAAAAGAGATGGAAAATCGAATTTACCCTACTTAAATAATCTACACAGATTTGTCGTACACCTTACCGACATTTTAGAGGATGTTCTTGAAAAAAAGCGTACCCATAAACCTTACGGAAGTGAATGTTTTTCTTCTCGATGCTCACATTACCCTGCACTCGTTTCACAGCCCAAGTGTCTGAAGGAGAAGTCTTGTTTTACGGACGACATTATAGTCCAGTATTTATTGGTACATCAAGAGCTTTGATAGAAGTACACAACCAACTCATTATAAAACTCCGCAGTGCGAAAATTAAAGAATTTATTACCCGTTCGTAGCATTCGGAAACATCATACTTATTCCAAGTTGTATGAGCCATGATGATAATGAGAGTGCAAGTTCTCTCATGACCAAGAGCAAAGGGGTTTGAGGACTCTATACATCGCAAAGGAAGGTACAACAAGTGAGGAGGCTCTGAGCGGAACGACTACTCCACCTTCCACTCTTTAGTAGGGATATACAAAGGAAATCTATCATTTTCTACTTCTTATACTTAGTAGGGGTCTGTAGAAGAGATAATGCAATTCATTTTAAACTTTGAAACGCGAGATAAAACTGGGATTCAACTTAAAAAGCGTTCGAAAGCTTGTTCTCCACAAGAACAAGCTCTCCTAAAGTGAAAAAAGGAGACTTTCTGGTAGAGTCACGTAAATAAAGATCATGCTTCAAGTCTACTAGTAAATGATTCCACTCATATTTTCAAGGCCACCACGCGTCCTTTGTGAGGAAATCATGGCTTAGCTGGTGAATTATTCTCAGAGAGGTGTACACCCCGTTTTTGGACTTAAGTTAGGCTACCTAGCTCACGGGGAGCTCACTTGTTCCGCTCGTTCGCTCGCGTTCTTGGGCTGATATGGACGCAGTGCACTGTAAATTGAGCTATCTAGTAGTCCTCGGGAGGAAGGAGGTTAGGAGCTCACTCGCTCCGTCGAAACGTTGTGAAATATCCAGAATAAACAGTGAATAATAGTGCCAATGTTTTGCTTCTTATTGATAATTGCGTATTCACGGGTAAACAAACTCTTCGTTCCTCACTCGCTCCGTTCGTTCGCCCGCGTTCTGGTATTGATACGAACGCAGTGCACTATGAGTTGAGCTATCTAGTCCTCGGGGGAGGGAGAGGCTTATTCGCGGAACATTCATGACGTCATTAGCTCGTGAGTTCAAAACCATCAATGATGGTTCTTTACTCTCTTCTATTGACGCGGGACCACTCACTCCGTCGGTCAGCAGATGACGTCACAGGTAGCCGTCATGGATACTTAAGATGACATCATAAGCAGCCATCATGAATGGTTATGACGTCACAAGCTAATAACCCAATCAACCTGGGCTCTATCTCTCCTTTATTCTCTTACTCAATTGGTCAGCGATGTTAAGAAGTTAGGGATGCAGATGACGTCACAGGCAGCTGTCACGAATACTGATGATGATATCATAAGCAGCCATCATAGATGGTTATGACGTCACGAGCTAATAGTGTTATAAACTCGGTCTCTCTCTCATTCTACTCTCTTTTATTCTGGCGGAACCACTCACTCTGATGGTTAGCGACGTTATGAATGCAGATGACGTCACAGGTAGCCGTCATGGATACTAAAGATGACATCATAAGCAGCCATCGTGGATGGTTATGACGTCACTAGCTAATAACCCAATCAACCTGGGCTTTATATCTTCTTTCTTCTCTGATACTCTTGCGGGACCTTTCACTCTGTTGGTCAGCGACGTTATGGAGTTATAGATGCAGATGACGTCACAGACAGCTGTCACAGATACTAATGATGACATCAGAAGCAGCCATCAAGGATGGTTATGACGTCACATGCTAAGAACCTGATCAACCGGGGCTCTCTCTTATATTCTTGCGGGACTACTCACTCTCTTGGTCAGCAACGTTATAAATACAGATGACGTCACAGACAGCTGTCACGAATACTAATGACGACATCACAGGCAGCCATCAAGGATGGTTATGACGTCACAAGCCAACAGGCGCGCACACAGAAATTTATTTTGGGGGGAGCTATTTTTAGGTTAGGTTAGGTTAGGTTACATTTTTCAGAGAAATCAATTTTTCTTTGGTATTCTTCACCAACTTTTTGAACAATGAGACGTCCAAAAAAATTGAAGTAGATTGTGCTTTCCCTTCAATGGCTTCAACTTCCGTTTTGGGATAACATTTGAGCCTACCTGGTGTATAATTGTCTTCCTGATCAGAACGTTCAGTAGTTTCAGATTCACTCTCATAGCCGGAAAAAAATTCAAACATCCACTTTTCACTTTTTTTCAATTAAAGAGACACTTTACGCTTAGCAGTACGACAGTTTTAAAAAGATGTCCTCAAGTCACGTTCTAGTGCTGTAAAAATAGATTTATTTTTCGAGCCTAAGGAGGGGGCTTCAGCCCCCCTAGCCCCTCCCTTTGGTGCGCGCCTGCAAGCCAATCACCTAATTAACCTGGTCTCTTTCTCTTCTTTATTCTCTTATATTCTTGCAGGACCACTCACTCTGTTGGTCAGCAACGTTATGAATGTAGATGACGTCACAGGCAGCCGTTACGGATACAAATGATGACATCATGAGCGGCCATCATGGATGGTTATGACGTCATGAGCTAATAACCTAATCAACCTGGGCTCTTTCTCTTCTTTATTCTCTTATATTCTTGCACGACCACTCACTTTGATGGTCATCGACGTTATTTATGCAGATGACGTCACAGGAACCCGTCACGGATACTAAAGATGACATCATAGGCAGCCATCATAGATGGTTATGACGTCACAAGCTAATAACGTAATCAACTTGGGCTCTCTCTCTCTGTCTTATTTACTCTCTTATATTCTCTCGAGACCACTACTCTGTTTGTGAGCGACGTGATGAATGCTGTTGCGCCGTCACGGATACTGATGATGACGTTGTACGCACGACCATCATGGATGGTTATGACGTCACAAACTAATAACATCATCAGCTTGGGATCTCTTCCTTCCATTCTCGGGGATCACTCACTCTGCTTGTAAGCCTCCCAACACTCTCCGTCATACTAAACCTTACAGCCATACTGCTCAAGTCTCCCTCATACTAGGCCTCCGAGTCACAGTTGATGACGTCATACAGGCAGATTTCATAATTGAGGTACTACTCTTTAGCCTCCATACTGCGCTACGACTGCCAAACAGAGAGCAATATAAAGGCCTATACCACACCACATAGAGATTACATGAATGAGCGAGGTGGATTGAACTTGCGAATTTCAGAATCAGGCTCGGGTCATGGTTGATGACGTCACCAGCTTACGTCGTCATAGTTAACAGGAAACCCATTTCATCAGGGGGTTTTGGAGGAAAACGTCCGCCGTTCGGCCGACTGACAAAGCTCGGAGGTCGAAAATTTTACAAGTCCGCCTCCTATCATATATAGCTCGAAGATCGGTGTAGCCCCTTCGCGTAACTAGATACGCAATGCTTCATACATCAATTGGTTTCACCCCTTCAATGAACCAAATATGCAACGCTTCAAATACTATACGACGGAACGCTCCTTCAAGGTTGTGAAATTAGGGACTAGGATTCAGGAAATTACAATAAAGCCGTGAACCATGGAATACAGTATGCATGACTGCGCACATATCATGAAACTTGATTTTAAGGATCTGGAAAGAAGTTCTTCAAAGACTCATGGAGAATAAAAATTGCTCAAATCTGATCATGACAACTAGCTTCCATTTACCCTTCATGAAACCAGACTTGCTCGTATCTGACTAGTGACTGTCTCTTTGACCCGACAACCTCATGGCTCCCAAGACAATCGATTAACTCGTGCTGGAGCAGTACAATATACGACAATTCATCACTATGACGCCATACCTGAACACAGATGTAGATGTTTTCGGCGTGGCAAGTACTAATCCCGAAAATACATACGACCAGACTCTTCATACGAACAAAATAATAGAAGTCGCCGATCATTTAATGCGGTAAATGCTGTCACGGTTGCGGTAACCGCGCACATAATAAAAGTTACAGTTGCTACGAGGATCAAGTCACTGCCCCCTACGGCCTACTCTTGATTGCTGAGACGCATCTCGTTCTCTATCATCGATCATACCAACCGCCGCTCGCTAACTATCCGAAGCCTAAGGAATTATAATTCCAAGTCGATTCGATCCTTTTTCTCGGATTCGTGATAAAATTTTATAAGTACTCGAATACGTACTGTACTTTATGATGCCCTCTCGTCAATTGTTAATCAAGTCGACTGACAAATCCGTCATATTCGATTAACTCGTGTATTATTGAACGCGGCGCAGCGTCCAAAAAATGACAGCACCTTCTCTCTCTTCTTTAACCCGAGGCTGAAGAATGATGAGTATTATTATTTTCAGATAACTATAGTACGTACGAGCTACGGTGTTTTCATCTACGACTCTTCCATACACTTCGGAGAAAGGTATCGGTTACCTCACGTTTTTTCATCTTCGCCCTGTCTTTTACTTTTTCATACCCTCGCCGTATACTACACTTTTAACGAGGAAGGCGTGCAACAATTGTACTTCAGTATCAACGTCTCATAATGATGATGAAGAAAACTGAAAATGAAGCGTACATACACCATGTAGTTTGAGAAGAAGCCAAAAAGATAATTAGCGTTATTGTTACTCGTTACTTGTTGATCGTGTTGGAAAAATGAGAACGAAAGAAAAGAAGATAGAATTCTTCGAGTGTTGAAGGTCAGTAGTTAAAAGAAAGAAAAGGGTTGTGGTCGATGCGAGAATGAATTACACGCGGCTATAATGCTATACATCGAAGTCTGTTTCAGACAATTACTTCGTATTTTGTAGTAGTATATTGATAGCATACCGGGTATTGATTTGGTAAGTGAATCGTGACCGTATATAATACTGTACAGCAGTAAAGTATACGATATAAGAGGTAGGTACAGTAGTTTGCCATAATATACGACTGTCGTGAATTAATTGAACTCGAGCGGCGGTACAAGATGTTCTGGATGGGTGATGGATATCTCAGGTGAAGACGTGCGCTGCAGCTACAGCTACCGCTTCCCAGAATACCTTATACATTTACGGCAGCATAAGCATCTTCAGATGAAAGAAAAAAAACGAGGAGGGCACCCTTTTCCCTAGATGGAGTTAATTTACACGCACGATTCCACAGTTCCAAAAGCAACTAGTTTCCGGAACAATTACCAAAGCGTGTCGTATGAGGCAGCACTAAATCTAACACATTCTTGGAAATGGAAATAGATTCCGCGGGTACGAAAGCAATTACAGATCTCCAAGTACTGTTTTCAGTTCGGTATATTGCATACTGGAAGTACTGACAGATTGATTTTCAATTTACAATACATTTGTTTGAAAAATCATACGCTATCTTTGGTTGAGGAACATTTTCCACGAAGGCGTGTCATTTGGTTCGAAGTTAGGCGAGTCTTCTGAACCATCTGAAATACGAGGGTAGGGTCTCTTGATCACATGAGTCATGGTTAGCCAGAGTCTGAGAGAATAAGAATTCTTCCAAAGTCAATGAAGGAGGAGAGAGAGACAAGTTTCGAAAATGAATTAGATATAAAAGAAATGAAATGTGTAATGACAGATCTTCGGATTGACTGGGCCACCAATGCCCGCCAACACTCCTGCACTCAAGCCCAATTGGCAGCCTTCACGTGGCGACCCTGTAAGCCAAGCAACATAGTTGGGCGGCGACCAATACAAATGGACGTCGGAGAAGGAAAACTCTGATCAACAAACCCGGCCAAAGTCGTTTTCGAGAAAGGTTCCTACTTTCCCTCGCGTTCAAGAGCGGGTACCTATGATACTTGGCCTAACAAACGGTGTACTAAGCTATACTACACGCTTGATGACGTCAACAGTGACCGTGACCTACATTATGGACTTGCAATAATTTCGACCAACCCTTCTTTTATTATACCACGGTACACTGGGCCTGTATTACTTACTCTCTTGAACAAAGGAGTGAACCCGTAAGCTAGTTAGCCTAACTTACAGAAAACTAGACTAAGAAATACTGGTGAAGGGGGACAATGATAATCAACGTAATTATTTTGATTCAAAATGCAGCAAGCCAGCGTGAAAATGCTACACTGCGAGTCTCTGGAGGAGACATTTTAGCTTTCGACCGTTTTTCTAGCACAGATATTGTTCTACTTACATCTCATGAAATGCTCTTTCCCTACATCACAAACTTACTCTCGAACAATCATGAAAACATCATTAGCACGATAAACTACTTCCGATCCATCTGATCCTACAACACCATCTAATTCATAATCATCCTTATTGTCTCTGTCTGGCAACTCCGAGCAGTAGCTCATGACCTTGCTCGTCAATTTAATGCGAAGAAAGAAAAATTCTGAAAAACTCCCTCTTTGGGAAGCTGAGACACTCCCTCCTCGTGGACACAGTGACAACCTCGATAGTTGGGTACAGGATAACTCACACTGCTCAGAAAGAGAGTCAGTTTGACCCAAAGTCTAATATTGTAGAACTTTGAAGGGAACCGAAAGTTACGGCCAGACATATTGGAAACCCTCCAGTTTACTCTTTGAGTACTGTGGAGTATTTTTCTGATCTCAAGGGAACCTTTACTCCACTAAGTCAAATTTTGTCGTGGTGGCTCTTTTTCTTACAAACTAGACATCTTTTTCAGTAGAGAAAACAGTAAAGAGTATAAAACGACCGGATGACTCCTTAGTTCTGTTCCTACAGCAATGTCTCATTTACCTAAGATCTAACGTAAAGGTATTGATCAATCTTTACGCGCTGTACTGAAGGCTGGTATAAGCGTTTCTGACTGCCGTATCTTGAAAGTCGTTTCAAAATTCTGCACGTGTACTGCAACGCATAGTCCTACAAATCAGCGATGTGTACTGCGAATTTGCATGCTTGCGGAGATTCACGACCTGGCTCAATGCGGCAATGTAGTGAGCTGTATAACGTTTATTCGCGAATAAAAGTTCACGCTTGTAGATAATCTGCGTACAACCAGTAATACTCGTTGTATGGGTTAGGAAAACGTTCACGAAGACGAAATAATGTTTTACAACCTCCGAATGAAAAAGAAGAGATCTTCTCTCGGGTGTAGAAAAACGATGAACACGATACGACCGCTGTACCATGACAGTCGAGACAGCGTGGACACAAATTCCAGATCCGCGGACAAAATGATAAATAATTTTCAATAAAAATATAGAAGTAAACGCTACGAGACGCCACAGTTATCATATATGCGAGTAAAGAATCCTACATTGGATTACCTCCTGGGTTCGCAACGACCGGAGACATATAGCTTGATATAGACATCGTAAATTATCAAATATGTATAGTATTCTTTTATAAAAACTTCCCAAAATTCCTACCGCCTCGAAAGTATCATTCACACCCTAATATTATTATATGAAGTCCTGGTGTTTTGTACAAACTAATTTTCGAAATTAAAGAGAGGCTGCCTTTTCGACGAAATTTTCCACGATACCCTCGTAAAAAAATCGGATGATTAACTGGAGAATGGTAGTACAGGATTGCTCTTTCAAATAACGTTATAGTACAAAAGAGTTCGATGTTTTTTTTTTTTTTTCAAAGATTACGCTTCACTCGCAGAACAATAAATGAAATACCATTGGAAAACCGTTACGACAAATTAATAATAAAATGGGGAAAAAATTGAGCGGCGAGGATCGACCGGCAGCGTAAGCCTTGTCGACTAGCGGTTGCCAATTTACATGCGAAAAAATATAAATTAATTTTTGTGTAATTTTTTCCTTCTCCACTGTTCTCCGGACGTTTGTTGAATCCGAAGCCAGAATTGGTTATTAGAAAAAAAAAAAAACACTTCATAAATTACTTCGTGGGTGGACGACGAGCAATTTCATGACGGTAAATCCGCTCTTAGCGTTTACTACTTTATGACGGCGACGATACATACGATAATTAGCCGACAAATATCGTAAAACAATATACGACGATGCGAAAGAAAACCTCATCGCATTCTCTTGTAAATTTTCCAATTTCGGGAGAACGGAAACCATTTCCCGTACCCTATTGGCTTCGGCAATCGCATAAACTCATCATAATTCTGTCCTCTATCAATTTATGTATCGTCTGGAAAAAGTAAATGCAGTTTTAATGTACCTTTACGGACGACTCACACACATACGTACATCCATAAGTGCAGATCAACACGATACAAAATGGAAAGAAAGAGCAGAAAAAAAAAACGAACCAGTTTTGCTAGCTATTAAACATAACGACTGAGCACCATTCTTATGGCTGCTTTTTTCGATACGAAGATTAGAGATAGACGTCGTCGGTGTTGCTCCCACCATATAATATTCACGTACGGAAAATTATTATTAATTCAAATTTCGTCGTTTACATAAAATGTCAGTTTCTTTCGGTACGATTTTTCTTTCTTTCCTTCTCAATGTCGAATTACGAGGATATTCACCTCTCAGCTCATTCCGCGTTGACGAATCCACACCGCTCGCGTCGGCTCCCGGTTTTATATGCTGCCACAGCGCGCACAACTACACAATGCACGACCTTAGCGCCAAAATCCGAAGAAGAACCGGTTTTTCACATTCGAGCGGAGTTCCTCCAGCTCGAAGGAGACGCGTAGTCGCAATCGATAGTACGCGTTTACACACATGTATATGTAAGCACAACTGTCTGTGTAGAGTCTGTAAGCAGAGCCCGAAGAAGCCAGAGGTGAGAGAATTTGATTTACACGAAGCGTGTTGGCGCAAGACCAAGAGTTATAAGAATCTCTACTCTAGCGTAGACAATCGTGAAAAACTATAGCCGTACAACTGTCCCTAGAAATGCTCGAATATCATACTGAATGTGCGTTAAATCAAAGTAATGTATAATATTCTATTATTGTAGCAACCTTAATGAAGAATAGCTTCAGTATATTATAGACTTGGGAAAACACCACCCTACGACCCCGATGTGACGACTGTTGGTGTAATAAAGAAGCGACGTCAGCTCCCTGCGCTCGTTTTCCGTGTTTATGTATTGGGTTCCAATTTCGCTTGGCCTCGCTTCTAAGAAACATTCACTGACGGCATCAGTAATTTTATTTATCGGTGATTCAATGTAGTTAGTGCGGTACCATACTGTTGGTGTCCTATATAATCATCATCATCGACGCTCGTGATTTTTCTCGTTTTCTTTGCTCTCGGTATGACTCACTTCCCGTCGGTTTCGATGACGAGCGTTGTTTCGGTAAACTGAGAAGTAATAAGAGAAATGCAGTCCGCACCTCAGTGTGAGTAAAATTTGTTTGTATTGCTTCTTTCAGTTCATTGGTCACACGAAAGTAAAACACATTCTTTTTTTCTTTCCCAATATATAATGACGGGCTCGTTTCTGATGTAAATGTAGACCAGTGGAGCAACGTCGTTATTCTTTACCGGTGATGCTGCGGTTCGAGACGGTTGTCTAGGCCACAAGGATCTGATGTCATACTGTTTAGTTAGGAAGATGATCGCCACGAGAAGAGAGTGTGAGAGAAAGTAACGGAGAGTAAGATGAGAATATTGTACATCTATTGATGCGCGATGAAGAAAAATTTGAAAGGTGGTCTCATTCATCGATCGTGATAATTGCAGATTCATCGTTGTGAAGTGTTGTAGGTTTTTGTGCGAATATTGGGGTTGGATGCTTGGAGCGCTCGCAAAGAATGGATTGTTCTCATTTAAACTAGGAAGCCATTCGTATCCTATAGAGTTGGATATGGTGCCAGAGGTTATTTAAATCGTATACTGTGTGATATTGTATCGCGAAAGTGACCTCCTTTTTTTGTGTAAGTCTTCCTTACGCTATGTGAGATAAGTTCCCCGTATGGCTGTTGTAATTCTTGAGATATGGAATGGTCAAATGATCGAAATCGCGGCCGCCGGAGTAAACTCTTGAGCTATTTTTCAGTTTGTAACCGGAGGATTTGTTTCCAACTTTGAAATGGATGAGCAAAACCAATTGATGTATGAAGCATTGCGTATTCTAGTTACTTGAAGGGGCTAAACCGATTTTCGAGCTATGATTATATGATAGGAGGCGGGATTGAAGAATTTTCGACCTCCGAGCTTTGCCAACCGGCCGAACGGCGGACGTTTTTCCCCCAAAACCCCCTGATGAAATGGGTTCCCTGTTAACTAAGACGACGTAAGCTGGTGACGTCATCAACCATGACCCCGAGCCTGATTCTGAAATTCGCAAGTTCAAGGTTAGGAGGACTTCTTACATGTGCGAAGTCATGCATACTGTATTCCATGGTCATCAACTTCACGTCATTCTGACATGTTTCATGGCTTTACTGGAATTTCCTGAATTCTAGTCCCTAATTTCTCAACCTTGGAGGAGCGTTCCGTCGTATGGTATTTGAAACGTTGCATATCTGGCTCATTGAAGAGGTGAAACCAATTGATGTATGGAGCATTGCGTATCTAGTTACTTGAAAGGGCTACATCGATCTTCGAGCTATGTATGATAGGAGGCGGACTTGTAAAATTTTCGACCTCCGAGCTTTGCCAGTCGGCCGAACGGCGGACGTTTTTCCCCTAAAACCCCCTGATGAAATAGGTTCCCTGTGAACTAAGACCACATAAGCTGGTGACGTCATCAACCATGACCCCGAGCCTGATTCTGAAATTCGCATGTTCAATTCACCTCGCTCATTCATGTAATCTGTATGTGGTGTGGTATAGGCCTTTATATTGCTGTCTGTTAGGCAGTCGTAGCGCAGTATGAAGGCTAAAGAGTAAAACCTCAATTATGAAATCTGCCCGTATGACGTCATCAACGGTGACCCGGAGGTCTAGAATAATGGAGACTTGAACAGTATGGCTGTAAGGTTCAGTATGATGGAGACTGTTGGGAGCCTTACAAGCAGAGTGAGTGATCCTCGCGAATGAAAGAAAGAGATCCCAAGCTTATGATGTTATTAGTTTGTGTCGTCATAACCATTCATGATGGCTGCGCCTATGACGCCATCGTCAGTATCTGCGACGGCTGCTTGCGACGTCAACAGCGTACATCACGTCGCTCACAAACAGAGTGAGTGGTCCTGCAAGAATATAAGATAGTAGAGAGAGAGAGAGAGAGCCCAAGTTAATTACGTTATCAGATCGTGGCGTCATAACCATCCATGATGGCTGCCTATGATGTCATCATTACTATCCGTGACAGCTGCCTTTGACGTCATCTGCATTCATAACGTTGCTGACTAACAGAGTGAGTGGTCCTGCAAGAATATAAGAGAACAGAGAAGGGAAAGAGCCCAAGTTGATTAGGTTATTAGCTTATGACGTCATAACCATCCATGATGGCTGCTTATGATGTCATCTTTAGTATCCGTGACGGCTGTCTGTGACATCGGCTAAAGAATAGTCCCACAATTCCAAAATCTGCAAGTCATCGGATGTGACCTGGAGGCCTAGTATTTCAGAGGACTTGAGTAGTATGGCTGTAAGGTTTAGTATAATGGAGACTGTTGGGGAGGGAGAGGGGGGTATGTGCAGAGCGAATGATTCCCGAGAATAGAAGAGACTAATGACAAGAGAGAGAGAGCTCAAGTTGATGACGTTACAAATGCCGATGACACCACAGCCAGTCATCATGAACGATTACGACCTCATGAGCTAATGGCGTCACCAGTCTTCGGCGAATAAGCCCCCCCCCTCCCCCCAATACAGTGTAATGCATCCATCTCAATCCCGGAACGCGGGGGGGAGCAAGTGAGCTCTCTGTGGGCTAGGCAGCCCAACTTACAGTTAACCACGCCTACACTTGTTCGAGAACGGGGCGTACGCCTCTGTGAGAATAATTCACCAGCCAAGCCATGATTTTTCCCATAGGAGGCGTGGCCTTGAAATATAAATGAAATTATTCTTTAATAGACATTAAACATGATTTTTATTTATTTGGCTCTGCCAGAAAGTCTCCTTTTTTTTTCTTTTTACAATGGGAAAGCTTATATAATGAAGGCTACTGTGAGGAGTTGGTGATCGGAGAATAGAAGAGACTAAGGAAGGGAGACAGAGAGCGCCAGCTGATGACGTCATGGGTTCTAATGATGACGTCATAGGCATGGTTATGATGTAAGCTGCTAATGACGTCACCTATATTGATGTATGAATGGGATCACATCTGCCAATCTTCGAATGTATAATTGCTGAAGTTGCTTTAATGCAGATCCTCGCGGAACTTCCAAGGAGTGCATTCTTACTCTGAAATATTGTGGGTCAAAGAAGGAGTTTAGACAAGGCGGGAGGACGATGTGTAGACATTTACTAGCGACCTAATTATCGGCAACCAGACAAGCAGACAAAAAAAAATAATCGTACGTGGGCCGTTCCTCAGTCATACTGTTGACTCTTTCATTCGAAAAGTCACCCTCTGCCAGCATTTCATCAAATCTCCAGCACGAGCTGATCTCTGTCGAACATATCATCGATTAATGCGTCTGGCGTATTCTGTTTATAAATTTTTAGACAACTCCAATGGATGCTACCGTAGTCGTAAAACTTTTACCGTTTTTTTTCTTCTCCCACTGTTTGAATTCCGTTTGAAACAGGAACGAGATCTTGTTTATCCGAGTTCAGCTACCGACGACTAGTTTGCACTTCGACAGCTAACACCGAATACTAATTTTATACGAGGAAAGACGCGTGGACTAGAGACAGAACTCCCAACTAGCTCGTCTAAAATCGAGCCAGGGTTATAATTACGATCAAGAACTCCCGTTCCGTAAACTTTTTCTTTTTCTTTCTTTACTTGTCCGCAAGCTTGTTCTACGCACGTCATACGGAAGGTGATATCTTTCATAATGCATATTGATATGCCATTAAGGGTGTCATTGACAAATACGAGCATATTCTATTACCATTTACAACATTGTGTCAATTTGCGCGCGATTTGTAAATACTTGGTCTATTCACGTTTCTGTGTCATTCCTTCGACATGTAGATATTGCGGATCAGTGCTTCTCAAAATCTTTGGCTAATTTCTCGCCGCAGCGTCCGTGGAGTCCCTCCTATGCACGAGGTGAAATCGGAAGAGATCTTTGAAATGAATGCATTACACGTCATATTGCAGGTTTTCTCTGTGACTCACGATAATGCCACTCCTCGTGCGCGGATGAAGATGATAATTCTGTACCTATGACTCGTGCTGAGGCGTGCTCCGTTGCATCATCGGTAAGATGCGCGTCGATATTCGTAATAATAGTCTTCCGCGGCCTTCGCGGTTATACATTTTCTTAGATTAGTCGTCGAGAAGAAGTATACGATGCATCGCTCTATTATCATTTCCGCCCGACTGAATTCGAAGTCCGCGACTCTTACGCTCTGTTGGTCCAGAAGACATTTCAGAGTTGAACGAATTTAGTCAGTTCATTGTCTTAGTGTTGCGCGGATATGGTTTGTCGATGCAGAACGACGACATTCTACGTAATGGAATTATTAAAAATTTTTCCGATTACGTCGCACAGCATCGACAGATGTCCTGAAAATTGTGATTGCTGCCACCGGAGTTGATACAGATTGATGATTGGGATCATCACAATGGATCGAAAGTTGCAACTGAGAACTAACAACTGTACATCTGTTATTCCCGTATGAGAGTATCAGAACGAGAAAAAGAAACAAGTGATTCCAATCCATTTGAAATGATGGATTACGTACGTGATTGAAAACAAAGACGGGAGTGTATTGTTGAAAAAACACTAAATTTTGAAGGGCGAAAATGAGAGAAGAGAAAGAATGGATTTCTAATTCTATCACGAGTCACATTTTCAGTTTATATCTAACTAGAATTGCATGGCTTAGTAATGAGAAGTTCACGGTTACACACGTGTCTACTGAGGTACTTTTTTGATGACTTTGAAAAGATAAATTCGAGAACTCCTTCAGATATTTTTATCGCATACCCACCACTTTTTCATTTTCTTCTCGTAGTTTTGGCTGATGGCGAATGAGTTTCGAGTTTCCATTCGTGACTTTATGCACGGGTAGACAAATTAGAGTATAGGTATGAAATATTTTATGATTCACGACAATGACGATGTTTGTGTACACAGAAAATTGAGTGCGGTGGTTATTTAGCGCAATTATAACGACTGTGTTTGTTGATGTTTCTTTGTTTTTTTTCTTCAAATAATGCACACTAATGGTGATGATTAATGCACACGTCTCCTACACGTTTGTGAAAATTCGAGTTCACTCTGATTTGGAAAAATTCCTAACAGTTCAGATAGTTAGCTCAACGTAGGCTACGAAATACAGTTAAAGGGGGAGGCGTACGAACCCATCAGCTACTTAGTCCAACGTACATCAGTATACCAAGATACTCGTGAAAATTTCGTGCCATACGATGACGTCACAAGGTAAGCTTAGAGACCGGGAAAGAGTCATAATTCTGAGCCAGTACGTACATGACCTAGTAATAAACGCACACGAAAACACGATTGGTGGTTTCTACGATCTTACGGGCTATGAGAGTAAGTACATCTTAGATAAGGAGCCTCTGAAGAAAGCTGTCCTAATCTCTAGCCCCCTTCCTCCCCGTCTTTACGCCACAAAATGTGGTTCCCCATGCGCTCGGTAGTCTCTTTCATCTCGCTCCACACGAACAAGTTGGCCAAGTATACCTCGATATTTGGTTCAAGTCTGTTACAAGCTTCCACCCCCTTCTCTTTCAATAAAACAACAATGACTTTAGGGGTATTGGATTTCTTGGTGCAGTCAAAAAGATGAAGATCATGTTTCATGTCTTTTCAAAATTTTGGCCAATCAGATATGTTGTGGATAATGCGAGACAAAAATATTTGAGAGTTCTCATTCGAGAGATCATTAAAGCGTCTTTTATGACATAAGCCTACTTTAGAATATTTTAGGCTAAGGCTTTGGAGCGGCCGCGGCACACTCGCTTGGTCCAGTATAAGTCTACTTTGGAATATTTCAGGCTAATGAGCCTTTGGTCTAGGGCAAGTCTACTGTAGTATATTTCAGATGTTGTAAGCGGACCAAGATTGACGACTTATGACGTCACCAACTTATGACGTCACAAGCTAACAGCTTCATAATGGCTCATGGAGTTTTCTTAGCCTAGTATATATAATCTAGCCTACGCTTTTTCATTATAATAGGAGAAGCTAGAAACTACATAGGGGAGCTCTCGGACTCGCAGATTTGAGAATCACTGCCACAGTGAAAATTCCCATAAGGATGAGCCAGAGCAAAGATATTAAACATGCCAAAAACTATCAAACTATTAGAGTTGCTCAATTCACCCCCCCTCCCCTCCGGGAAGCAGTCTTCCACCAACCTACCCGCGAGCTCATTGAGGAATCACATCTCGAGGCGGTGGACCCACTTCCTATGATTTCGAAATTTAGAACCCTCCTTCAACGCTGCCTTAGCTCCAACAAATTTCAGTTCAACAACTCCATTTTCAAACTTCCTCCTGATATTGGTATCCCCATTGGATCACAACTGGGTTTTCTTACCTCCAAAGTTTCCATGTTCAGATTGGATCGAGGTTCCCTCTCCTAAATCACACTTTCCTCTGGCGTGGCGCCTGCATATCGATGGATGTCTCAGGACTGGACCTGCCCAAAATCTTTATGACTTCCTCGCTTCCATGAACCATCTCTACCCTTCCATTCTTACGATCGAGATCGGAGGCTCTACGATAAACTTTCTTGATGTCACTATTTCTTTCCTTAGTAGTAGTCTTGAAATAGGCATCAATAAGAAGAATACGACCACTGAAATTCTTGTCAAAGGATCGTCCTACCACTCCCCCTCCCCCTTGAATGATTGCTTTCAACAGCTTCCTCCCCTCCACCCCTCAACCCTACACCAAAGAGGTTTGCATCCTCAGGTATCCTAAGTGACTCATGCCAATATGATTAAAATCGACGTTGACGACCTTATTCGCAAGAAACAAGTGAAAACCGTTCTCCCGAATGCAACTTTCCCGCTTCAAGAAAGTTTGTCCTCTTGCCCTACCTTCCCAATCTTTCCTTTCAGATTGGTGCAATATTCCGGACTATCAATGGGTCCATTTCCAAATGAGACGGATCCGACCCCCCCTCCCCTCCCCCTTCATACGAGTGGAAAGTACTTGCTCCGCTCTAGAGACTGCCCTGTCATGTACGTCGATGAGACCGAGAGGTCATTCAGCTAACCATGGTGCGGCCGATGAGAATAACAACCCAATTGAATCTGCCTTTGCAAGACACCTCCTGAAAGAGTCACACCTAGGTGGGAGAAGCAATATTCAGGGCTGCCAGATAATGGTCATTGATGACGTCATGGAGCGTCTCACGTCACGCAGTTCCTCGAAGTAGGTCAAGGTCATTGATGACGTCATGATAATATGTTCGAAGATCCGTATCCGTCACTGCTTCCAAGACCTGGAAATGAATTTTTACGGACTTTGACTGATTTGTCAACAACGATCAGGAGAAAAGTATCTCTCATACAAGTAACTGAGGTACCTTTCCCTTGATCGACTAAACGTCGCTGGAGACAGCGGTGTCAGCCCATGAAGATCGGGAGAAAAGTATCTATCATTCTCGTACCTGAGGTGCTTTTCCCTTGAGCACAGGAAATCCTTATCTAACGGGAAATCTTCTGTAGAAAAATCCGTATTGTTTTTCGAGTACCAGAAATCCGTAATTCTGGCAGCACTCAATATTGCACCTTGGAACCAAAGAGAATATAGAGATAAGGAAGAAGGAGAACCACCACGTCTGCCGACCAATGAACCGTGCGATCGAAAAAGGTGTACTTGTAGTCTCCCTAATCTTCGATTCTCTCAGGCACGGCTTTCTACAATTACAGGCCGGTAGCATCGGAAGTGCGACAACGTTGGTCAGCCCTCTGGTGATAGACGTTTCGGTAGCGAGCGGTAAGGAGCTAATTGTACCGCACTTTGTCCCCTATCTGACTTTTCATTTTCAAATGATTATTGCTTGTTCCACACTGAACAGATTCTATCGATATAGGGCTCAAGAAGAAGGAAATTGTTCACTCTTTAAATAACTCCATTGAGTCATGTTTGTATACCGCACCGTTCTCGCAACAAAATCAAAAATTTGATCTTTTCTCATATAACGTAATGCTAATGTCGGCCCTTTAGCGTTGTTGCCAAAATTGCGTATACCGGCCTGTTAATTGTAGAAGGCCGTGTCTGAGGTTACCTGCCCGGTGTATACTCCTCCCCAACCTCTCCTTTACTACATCGTCTTGTCGTTAGTAAGTTTCTAAATAGTACGAAGATGACGGTTATCGTCGAAAAGCCTTACTAAGTGTAGCACTAAAGTGCTTTGCGAATGCTCAAAATTACGAGCAATTGCAAACTAAGCATCATCTAACACACGAAAATATTTTTACAATCTTGGATTTAGAACTGAAGGTCACAAAACTCTTCCCATAACACAGAAGCTTTTCACATCAAGAGCGACTAGTAGAATGTGTGAAAAAACGAAACCGTCACAATTCATTATCGCGCCGGCGGAAAGTTTGATCAGAAAACATTGATTACCAAAATCGTATTCCCCTGGCCCTCCTTCCAAATAACTATGTACAAATACTAATCACATTCACGCAAACTTCTTGTTGACCATCTAAGAGTGGAATATTTCTTCGAAGAATGAAATACGACTGCTCCATATTCACGAAAGAAAATACAAATATGACATCAAATTACTTCGAACCGAGTAAAATTTCCATACGATTTGATGCGTCGCATGTTGACCCGCGTACACAACATCGATTTCGCCGCACAGGATTGAAAAGTTACCAACATGGTATACAGTATATCAACCTACTCACGAATGCAAACTGTCCACGAAAAAGGTCCTGTTTATTTATTTATGTTTCTCTAGTTCTCCGATAATACAACCGCAGTGGCAAAAGTCAAGCAGCATGGCTAGCCACACCAAACGATAAACTACCCATCGAATATATCAGTATATTATAGAACAAGACACTCCCGCTATTAACGAAACTTAAACTTCTTCTGTGTCGTGCAAAAGCGCTCTCGCGAATCTACACAGTCGTAAGATAGTTATAAACTGCTTGCTACGTTTACCATAAAACAAAAACCATAATATAATGTGGTATATATGCACACAACAAGAAGGAAGACTTTTTGTACAAAAAGCGCAAAACTGAAACTTCGCGGTACACAACAAATTATGAAATTAGTATCATCGTACAATATCTATCTAGTTCTATAAAGCATACGGTACATAATAATGCCCTCAGTATTACTGCACGCGTGTTTTATTTCGTCTCCCTTTGAACGAGGACGACTATACTGTGTATATGTGCTCACTGACACAGTAAATCATCAGACAAGCTTCATATGCATAAACGTACAATGGTACACGAAATCTATTCATCTAACCGTAAAAAGAACGGAATTGCCTTCTCCTATTGTAGATTATATTCGGCATCGCAGCCGCGGTTTTTACGGAAGAATTAAGGGGGATGGGGAGAGGGGTGGAAAAAAATGATAATTCCATATTTTTTAATTAATCTGAAATGCGTAAACGTATTCTACATTTTTATCAAAAGCGACCTTTTTTTTTTCTACTTTGATTTTTCGTTCGACTAATTAAAAAGAATGGTTGCTCTCTCGGGTTCTCTGGTGGCGTGATGCGTAAGGAAGCGACGATGCTCTCGCTCCAGCTCTACCTACGTAAACAAGATTTTTTTTTTGTCGAAAATTAATTCAATTTGGTATAGAAATATACGTACAAAGAACTCACTCCTACGCGGTGAAACGAGATCTTATTATTATTATCATCATGGTTTTCTTCGTTCTATACTCGTATTATACATACAGCATTAGCACGTTTTCTTGACGCAGTAACACCGGTAATCGGTTTACGTGACAATTCCGGAAATTACCCGGCATACAGAACTCATACTGAGCGATACTCTTCGAACCATGGCTGCTTACCTCTTGCAACGACAATCAGTGGAATACCGTTGTACAATTATCGGGTGCGATCGAGTAGAAATAAGATGACGCGACGTCTACTCAACGTAGGTACATTGTTAAGATGTAACTTCGTCATCATCCAGTGGTAAGATCACAAAATCTTTAACGGAGGTTATAAGATTAGGCAGCTTGCGAATCACACGTCATGGCAATTCATCGCGTCTCATTTGACGTTCACGCAAACCATCCAATCTCTTGACCGCTATTTCATCAACGGAGAAAGAGAGGTAGAGAATTGATCTTTTTTGAATGTTGAAAATCATGGAAAAACAAGGCAGAACTAGATTCTCAGAAAGTGCGAGCAACGATGAATTTCAGAATATGATTCAAGGTGAAAGGTGAAGTACTATAGAAAGAGTTTGGATGAGAAATTAGTTTTCTTGAAAACGCACATATTCAAGTCTGCGATTTTAATATTGGTCATTTCAAAGGTCTATTTCAACTTGTAAATATCTGGATGAGGGAAAGGGAGGGGAAAAGGTTTCAATGAGTCAATGCACGGCCAAAATCTTAATTTTTTGGTGTCGTCGGGTAAAATTTAGAGTATTGACCTAGGCTACAGACAAGAGGACGATGAGTCTAAGGAATGCTACAAGGATTGGGCTACAGAGAAAAAATGTTGTCAAAGGTGACTTTACCAACATTGGCATCATCTGCGACGTACCGCTGGAGGCTTAAAACTGAGCGGGTGGAGGAGAAGGTAAGTAAGGATGCGCAGCGAAAATCTCTAACCCTTCGACGAAGTCGTAGATAGGACAAATGTCTCCTCAGCAAATGAGATGGCTGGGCTCTTCTCAGTACACTGTAAACTAGGCCTGCTATAATGAAGGCTGGAAGTTGAAATTTGTCCAAGCCCCTAAAGTAGGTCAAGGTCATTGATGATGTCATGAAGCGTCACACGTCACGTCACACAGAAACTCCCGGACGCAGACGTTCTCTGAGGATGTAATCCTCCCAACAAAATGGATAACTACGACGGGTTTTGATCCAAGCTCGACGAGGCAACTAAGGTAAGCTATAGGTCTGGGACGACAAAGGGAGCAGCTGAAAGAAAATAATAATGCCATCGAATTTGACTTGAACAATTATAAGATCTTCAATTTAGGGCTAGAGGCTCAAAAACTTCTACATATTTTCACAAAAATTTCTTTTCAAGGGTGCGGGGGGGGGGGGTGAGTAAAGATATCAAAATCTTGAACCCTCTGATGACGTTATAGAAAGAACTTGTAAAACTCCCGAGTATTGACCCGAGCTATTCAAGCTATAAAAGGACAAGTGGACTATGATGAGCTTCAGATATGAAGCTAGAGACCAAGCAGCCGAAGAGGGATACGATGTTGAAACTTGGGTACGATCTTCAATTCAAAGCATGAGGATCTAACATGAACATGAAGCTGGCGGGGGAGGGTTCAAGGTGAGTATTGGTGTGACCAAAATTTTCAACTTCCGGTGGGGCCACAGGGTAGACGAAGCCTTCACCTAATTCAGGAATTTTGACAAAAATTTCAGCTCAGACCCAGTACAAAAACCTAATAAACGCTACCACACCCCTAGATTCTGAGCCAAAGAGTCTCTATAAGTACTCAAAATGGGATAAGATTCTGAAAACTCGTAGTTCACAAAAGCCTAGTACATAGATCGATAATAGAGTCCGAGGTTGGCTTAGTCCTGGTGTTAATCTGGACGAGAAGAATGGATGCAGTCCCTGTGATGACGTCATGACGTCATCAGAGAGACTTTTGGCAACTTCATAGAGTGGGCATAGCTTTGACCTACTAAAGGATTGTGGGCAAATTTTGAGTTCTGACTCCAGCTACACATACGAGAGGAAGGGGCATAAGGAGAGCTAATGCCATGAAAATGAGGCTACAGAGACGGTAGCTGGGTAGAATGTCATCAGGGAGAATCGGACATTCACATCTTGAGGATCCGAAACTCCTTTCTCGGCTAATGTTATGGAGACGTTCCTCGCAAAAGTTGAGAGCTCAAATGGCACATACAGATTCACGAAGAGTCAATCCAGTATCAACTGAGGATATTTTCAACAGATAATTAATCGCCCTTGAATCGGGCACGCAGTCCTTCGAATGATAGCTCAAATTCCAGCTGCAGGGATAAAGTATAGAGGAAGATCGGAGGACATAAGAGAAAGTCTGGGAGTGAAGCCGCTAACGAAACGAATTAAGAACTACCTTGAAACTGAGGGTAGCACGTCGAGCGAATGGAAAACCATCGATCTTCAAAGGTGGTATTAGAGAACACGTCGACGAGGGAGAGAACACAAGAGAGACCCAGGAAAAGATTGATAGATACGTCCGATTCAGCCGAGGGAACCAACCTAACGTAGACAGGCACCACTAGGCCTTCACGCACCACGGATACGACGCCGACGAGAAATAAAGTAAAACAACGAGCAAATCGTAGGATCGTAAGGGGTTTATTGAAATGATGTTAACTGAGACGGGAGAAGCAGAAGCAAACAAAACTGAAAAACTCAACAGGCTACTCAAGCCAACCTGGCTGGGCTATGCTACAAGACGCAGAAGTAGGCAGAGGTGAACCCCATTTCTAGAATAAAATTAAATGAATTACTCACAAATGAGCTCCTTGGCACGAGTGGGCGCGGGTTAATTTGGGATCCTGAGATTTAGGACTAGGATGACTAAATCTCAAGAGGCAAGATCAGTTACGAGCTTCCACAATTAATTTCATTAGTTAGCTGTACGAGTCCGTCTCTGTTTTTCCTTCATGATATGGCTTGCAACGTGACACGAACACTCCTTAGAAGAATAAATCGTACACAGGTTTTGGGGTTGAGGAAGTCGAAAGTCCAAGGGAAGGGTACTTGAAGCAATAATTGAGAAGCTATGGCCTGGCAAAGAAAAATCAGCTCTTCTGTTTAGGAAACAAGAAAGTGAATGAGGCAAAAGTAATGCACAACATAAGGTGACAGGAAGCTCTCTACAGTGAGATTCCTATGAAACTAGACTCATAATGCAGAATTCGAAAGCTCAAATATTATGTTAGGTACTCCGTTAGCAACCAGTGTAATCAATAGAAAAGTGTGGATAGTTTGTCGCTGAGCAGCTTTTTCGACAAGTATTTTGAGAATTTGGAGTTCGAGTTGAAGGAGGTGGATGAACTATCTCTCCTCTCCAGAAAGAAAAATCAGCACCAAATGGACTCACGAGACAGAAAAAGAGTTCGGGAGAGGGAAGGAAGGGTATTCTGCTACAAAAATCAAAAGATTCTTTGTTCGCTAGAGGAAACCATACAAAGGTACGCCTACTTGAATAAATATCGCCATCGTCTTCCCGCAGTATGATAGTGGGCTTTGCTCGAAAATATTCACTGGGCGATTCTTGTTATAAATTTTGGAAAAATTGAGACAGAAGTGAAGGCCAATAGAGATATATCGATAATTTATCATACCACTTGAACTTTCCGTGGTGTGGCTTCTATGAACATAACATAAACTTCAGTCTAAGTTTGTACATGAACTTGTCCAAAGAAGAGATATCAATTTAAATACGATGCGACAATGCTTAGGCCCAGTATACATCATTGTAAACGGAAAATTAAATTTTGAGGGACGCAGAAACTTCGGTAAGACATCCGGAAATAATAAAAAAACGGGATGATGTTTTCACACCGTCGAACAAAAGGGAAAAATAAAATAGAGAAAATTTCGGAACAGAAGACCAACGATAAGAGCGACTTGTGGTTTTTGACGCGATGAATTTTTTCACTTTTCTTTCGTGCTTTTCCTCTCTCTCTCTCAAGAGATACGCAATTTTCTGCGGTATACACTACCACGTGCTATAATATTTACGTAGTTCTCACAAGCAGGGCGATGTACCAACATTTTCCTACAGCAGCAACAAGTAGTTTTTCCGGCTCCGAATACGCAACGTTAGTCGACTACACCGCGGTCGGCACAAGGAGCAAGAATGGGTACGAAGGAGGGAGGGAAGGAAAGAAAATTCTATGCGTCGTCGTCCTCGTTTCCCTGAATGAAAAAGAGCGTTCAAGTGTTTACGCGGCGCTCTTCAATTTTTCAAGTAGGTTACGAGAATATTTTTGTAATTTTTACTTCTAAATATTATTATGCTCGTAAGTTTGAAATACTGCACGAAGTCACGCTGTTCTTTCCGCAGTTTCCTGAAATGCCGTGTGTATTTTGAACACTTCATCAAGTGAAAGTAAGCCACGACGAATAAATGAATGGTGTCGTCGAAAGGGCGTATAATTCTACATTGGTACAGTATTAGTTTCAAAAAGAGAGAGAGAGAGAGAGAAAAAAAACGAGTTTTAAAATTTTACACAGTATTTTGCCGTGTGTCATCAAAGAGACGAATTTTCGTCTGACATACTTCTCGAAAGGAAATCGTTCTCTTATCTCAATGTACTTATTGCAATCTGCTTACGTACATACAAACGAGACAATTCACTGACACATGCACGTTATAAATTTTGCCAACTGAAGGTCATCAAGAGACAAAGCAGAAGATCAAAACCATTTCTCGACAAACGGCCACAAAACCACTCCTTCAAAGAAGAAGAAGCGACTCCAAACAAAGATCTACTATATCTTGTTCCAGGGTTTGCGGGTCTTGGGGCACTGCGGGGATTTGCTCAGGAGATTCTTGCAACACTGAAGTTACACTTGAAAGCGTCGATACTGGTGCTGGAGAATTCTCGCAAAATCAATGCACACCCAACCTTTACCCACTCCACCATGGAGAATGGGCAGGTTTATACATGTGAAAAAAACGAATAAGTACATCGTATCCTGTAAAGATTTAGGATGGACATCAGGGAGAGCACTTTCACTCTTCGGTTAGCACAATGATTTCGGATTGACTTCGCACCACTGATCCCGATGACCTTGTCCTTCATACGGACTAGTCTTATAACGTCGTAGGCCAGATACGTATTAGTACACGAGGTGTCAAGAGATCTAGAATGGGCTCTGAAGCGAGGGAGGCTAAGTTAACTTTTCTAACGATGAAAATATGAATTCAATAGACGCACAACTTTTTGCATGCGAACAGCCCAAAAGTAAGTCTCTATCACTTGAGAGACACAATCTGTGATACTTATGAAAAATAGAGAAGCGTCCGGTCAAAATGGCGGAATTTTGTTATCCGAAAACCGATTTCCATTAATTCTGTTCTTTTAGAACGGTTGGAATTGTAACACAGACGTCAAATATCTTGATCTTTTCGACAGTAAAACTACGGGAATATCGATTGGGGATAACAAGACAGAAAATCTGTTTTTGGGAAACAGTCCGATAAATATACCTGCTATTCAAACTTTCAAACTACTTCCGGAATTCGATGCGAATCAGGGATTACACAAAAGGTTTTTAAAACTCACGTAGGCTTCAAAATCGAATTAATCTTCGAGTGTCGAAACAGAACTCAGCACACGTCAAGTTTTCAATAGTTTCTATCAATGTTATCAGACTTTACCTAAAACAGAAAAATAACAATCACGAATAAATAAACAGAACCGTAAACCAAAATTTAATGACAACAAGTATACAGAATAAACGCTTTGAACGAATTCCTCGAAGTTTCCAAGCAAATTGGAATCTAGATTCGCAGTCCAGGAATGATCCACCAGTGGCCTGCTATAAGGAAAAGATCATCAAAGATATCGAGCAGCACAGTGCAGTGAAGACCCTCCCTATCCGCAAATCCAGGGTGTCCACCAGATGAGAAAAAAAAATGAAATTCGTGACTTCGCGTGACTTTTTCCAGACCTCAAAATTTTTTAGCGGGGAACTCGCTATCCATTTTTTGGGGGGGATTACATCCTCAGAAAACGTTTGCGTCCAGGAGTTTCTGTGTGAACTGCGTGACGTCACGTGACGTGTGACGCTTTATGACGTCATCAATCACCTTGACCTCAACCTACTTTGGGAACGGGAAAATTACAATGTCCAGCCGGGATGCTTTATGACGTCATCAATGACCTTGACCTTGACCTACTTTAGGAACGAGAAAATTTCAATTTCCAGCCGGCATGCTTTATGACGTCATCAATGACCTTGACCTTGACCTACTTTAGGAACGAGAAAATTTCAATTTCCAGCCGGCATGCTTTATGACTTCATCAATAACCTTGACCTTGACCTCTTTTGGGAACGGGAAAATTTCAATTTCCAGCCGGGATGCATTATGACGTCATCAATGACATTGACCTATTTTAGGGACTTGAGAAAATTTCAATTTTCAGCCTTCATTATATCAGGTCCAGCATGTAGTATACTGAGAAGAGCCCAGCCAATTCATTTTCTGAGGGGACATTTTCGCGCCAACGTCATCGCAAGCGCGGGAGGTTGCGGGTTCCCCGCTGTCATAACATTGCAAACCTGCAATGGCCTCTAATTTTCGTACTGGAGTTTGACCAGTAATATTACTACATTATTAATTACATTTTTAAATTTAATTTCTCCAGAAAAATTCTCAAATATCATGACATCTCCAGAATTACAAAGTTCCATGAATTAACTTTCCTTGACTTTTGATTTTCAGAAATGAGAACCCTTTTCGTGAGCTTCTTTCAAAATTCGTGACTTTGCGGGTTTTGCGTGACCGGTAGACACCCTAAAATCGGGTCGAACGTCTTCTTTTCATAGTGGGTCAACAACTGGGCTACAAATAAGACATCACTACTCATACTTCCCTTCAAGTATACTTCTTAATTGTTCGAATCGTTTTGTTTACACATTCGCACCTGATATAATGTCGTCATCCTCAACCAAATATTTTTCACAGCACAAAATCATCAATCAGTCTATCATTGTTCTTTGAACGCACTCGACGTCATTTATATTTCTACTTCCAGTTTTTATTCAATTCTTCAAAATGAAAACAAAGTTTGTTCATTTATGGTGGTTTTTTACCATAATGAACTATTCAACTAGTAGTCCTAACGAAGCGACACCATCGGGCAAATTAAAACGTCCTCCTACGCAAAAGGAGATTACTGGAAGCGTAAGATTTCACCAGTATTGTAGAAATGAAGATTCCCCAAAAGAAGTCGAGAAATTATTAGCCGCGGGTAGGTATAAATTTGCACACACGGAATTGAAATATATTTCTAATTTCAATCAAGAAACGAATTTTCTAATTTTGTACAGACTTGGATTTCACGATGGCTGTTCCAAATTGGTGGAGGCCAAGAAATTTCATATTGCATTTCTTCAAACAAGTGTCGAAACCGAACTGTTCCAATCCACCCAATTCTCAAAGATCGACGAAGAGAATTAGCGATTTTGAATACTTCAAGTCGCGAGGTATCAAGATCCCATCTGGCGAAGGAAAGAAGGTGAAGCTAACGAACTTATTCGAACACGTAGAACGGAAGCCGGTACGCAGGATTATGCTGATTTGCAATTGTGACACAGAGGGTAAATCGACAGATATTTGTCCAGACGGAAAGACCGTGGTCCTATCCAGAGGTGTCGGAGGTGATGAGTCGTTCTTCGTCCATATACCCACTCCGAAAGGCGAATACAAAGCAGTAGCTCATGTGTGCGGGAGATGAAAAAAATGTATATGATAGGAAGCGACTGCTCATTGTTTATTCAGTTTTACCAACAATAAACAGTTTCGAATGTGGGACAAATTTTATACCAATTTCTCAACTGCATATCTCAATGGGATCAAGACGAACAACTCTGACGTGTGCACAGTTGCTAGTCATAAAATCGATTATCCAGACAGGACGTGAGCATAACCATTACATTCAGCGGCGTGGCAGCTGATGTTCCGGGGGAGGAGTGACTACGTTGAACTAAGGGATTATTTAAGTGAGGATTCGACAGTCAGGGGAGATGAATTTGATCGAAGGGGCGAGAAGAGTTAGATGAGAAAGACAAGAGTATTTTTCATTCAGTTCAGCAGTGCCAAATGGAGACGCTACTCGTATTTCTCAATCGGTGACTGATCATAACGCGTTGAATTGAGTATGCGTATCCTGTTTTGCATCCACATTCGGATCCGTCAGTGAAGCAGAGCAGATATGTGTTCTGAGTTTTAGGTTTATCAACAAGACTGAGTGAGATATCTGAATGAGGAGTTAGACTTCTTCAAGATGCATCGTAGAGCGTTCTTTTCGACGTGGCGATGGGATGTCTTCCTATCCTACCCACCCGATGAATCTTATCGTCTGCAGATTCTTAGTCGACTCCCAGCCTTTTGAGTCTCAGTCAAAATTACGTCAATATACATTTGAAATTGACCTCATGTCAATTCTAAGTCGACTCCTGAGGCTTTGGTCCAAGTCTCGAGGTCGACAACCCGATTTTGATTCGACTCAACGCCACGTTAATTTCAGGTCAACTTCGAGTCGACTTCACAAATTTCTTCTTCAACTGCTCCGTTGGGTCGATTCGAAATTCTTTGTTAATGTACACTGATCGACTTCAAATCAACCCCAATTCAAGGTAAATCGAATACTCTGTTGCGTCAATCAAGTTTTTCGAGTATGTAGACGGATCAATCTTGAATCGATCTCAAATCAACCTCGATCTGGAAGTTGAGGTACAGCTACCTCTTTGAAACGTTGTATATTTGGTGATTTCGCTACTCGCAGACAGAATGCTTGATCCTAATTATGAAACAGAGAAGATTGAGTCTTCCAAAGATCGAAAGGCAACAGCCGCACAGTTTAAAATATGTTTCAAATATCCAAAATTCAACTTTCAATCTTATGAGATTGAGAACCCTGATTATGCTCGACCAGAAAAACGATCGTCGAAACGAAATTAAAATTCAGTACCAAGTGAAGACTCATTCTCGACCTCGATTCTAAAACCCCATCAAGTTGTGCACTCAAAATCAAGTCTTTAGTCGGTGATTGACATACAATTGGACCGGAAACTGACATCGATTTTCAGTCGATCCCAATCTACGATACCGGGAAACTACACAATTTCGAGGTCGACGGGGGGGGGGGGAGGGGGGGAGAGAGAGGTATTGAGAAGAAGCGATTGATTTTGAGTCGACTCTTAGTCGGAATAACAAATCGCAATGGTTTCTCAATAGGATGATGTAAGGAGCAATGATCAGCAGGTCATTAATCTAGACTAAGGAGTTTCTTATGAACAAAAAATATTTCAACAGACGAGAACACGTCCAATTATAGAGAATAATACTTTCAATTTCTCATTCATTCCTTATCTTGAACAATTTTTACGATAATCTACACTCTATATGTTCTTCACTCGAATATCACCGCGATGCTCACTTTGTGACGTCACCACGTCCAATCGAAGATGAAATGTAAATTTTTAGAAGATACTCACACAATTCAATCTTTCGCTCGTCAAAAGAGACGGCAGAGCTAAAATCATTTGAACTTGATCACTCAAGTAATGAGAATACTAATAGACATCATCATTACGTAAGACCGATAAGATAATTGAAAAATTGGATTCGTACCACACGAATATGAAGCAATGAATTCATCAAACGAATCTAATCAAGTCCGACTAGAAAAATGTTCAATTGCGCATCATCTCAACGACCGCACCAGCTAAATATTATTCCAACTTTCGTTTGCTTCTAAATTCACCTCAAGCGTTCTAACGACAAAGTTATGAGAAAACACCGTTGAAAACTGAGCGCAAACAATTTAATCTGTTTTCGTTCTATTGATTAGACTTACTTCGTTCGTTCAAACTTTGTATTTGCGTCAAGTATATAAAGCACAAGTATTGCCCTCTTGTTCAATCCGTAATATCGGGTACAAGTGCGTACGTATACGCCGTTCAATCAACATTTGACCGTTAATTTCCGTAATAATCGTCGGACATTTCCGGCAAAAGTCTACCTCTAAAATCACGTGGTAAATCCGATAAGATAATTAAAATACAGTACACACGCCTTACGTGAATTTCGAGCACCCTAGATTGGATTAGAATACGGGGTCCTTTCATGCCCTCGAGTCGTACAAGCTTGCTTGTCCTTTTCTACCTGAAGACTCACGCGAACGCCTGCGAAATATACGACTAAATTTTTGGTAGTGAAAATTTCGAACGTAACACCCCATTTTGAACAGCGTGATAGACCAAGAAACTTCGTTTGATGATTGAGCAATAATTGGTTCGATGTACACATGGCAATAAGACTGGTATGAGCGAAATGGCTGTGAAGTATATTTCACGATTATACCCTTGATAGCAATCAGAAAAATGAGAAATTGGGAATTAAGAAAAGTCACTCAACTCTTTCTCAACTTGTCTTCGTCTGTTCCAAAAATGAAATAAACGATCTGCTATCCTTAGGAAACACAGGTTTGATAATAAACGTGGGAGGAGGCAAGAATATGACTCCAGTGCATTAGTCTGAAAAGTAACTTGACCCGGAGCTTTTTATACCTCCACTCTCTGACTTGCAGTCGAGCTGTTGAGACTCTTTGAAGGCTAGGGAAAACGAGTATAGAATCACTTACTTCACACTTCACAATGAAAAACGAGTAAATGAAACAAACTTTCTGTATTTGTCACTACGTATGTCAGTGCTTTGAATACAAGATCTAAAAGATGACTTAAATTAAATTTTGATCGACAAAGTTCAATAAAGAAATGGTTTGGCAAGTATCTGACTCTTTCCAATACTTGTAACATGATTGAAAATCTGAGCAAATAAGGGATTTGAACAGCTACTTTCAACGCATGTATATTACTATCGCACATAGTTTAGTACTCCTTGTAAAACGTATATTACAGAAGTGTGGAGATGTGCAAGCCAACGATTCTAAAAAGATCAATAGGACTTTGATACAGGCATCCGATCCTACAAGTGTAGCCCAGTGCCCACAGTAAGCAACTGAAGGCGAAAATAGTAAATTCTCAGCCAGCCAGTAGCCAGACGTTGACCCAGCAACTCAGCTAAAGCTAGGCAGCATTCAAAGTTTTCGATTTTTCAGCAGCAGAAATTAATAACACTGCAGCCAATGAAAATCAAAACAGCGAGAGACTGGAAGCCATTGGCTAGTTTAAAGCCAATATCGATTGACTTATAACTCCTGACAGAGGGCTCCTATAGGTTTGAATATGTTTCATAACAATGACAACTTCTTTGGTTCGAGCTATACAACTTTGAACTTTCCATCTCTCACACATCTAAGGCTCATGTTTCAACACGGTCAAAAACCAAACAAAACCCGACCACGAAAAGTCTGGTCCAGTTTTGCTCTTCCAGATTAAATGAATGATCATTTTCTCTACACCTCGTATGTCTCATCACAAGTTCATGGTGTAGAAGTCATAAGCAAGAAGGTAAAGAAGTACCTAGGCATCTGGTTTGACTCAAAACTGAGCTTCAGGCACAATTTCCTGATGACAGCGCGAATGAAGGTTATGAGAGTTGTAACCCAAGTCGTCTGATGAGAAACCCAGGAAGGCTGAGAAAAGTAAGAAGGATCATGATGCTCCTCCTTATCGATCCTCCTATGTGGTACCCCAGTATAGGCAGTGCTGCCAGATCTACGGATTCTTGTTCCTCAAAATTATTCCTTGGATTTTGCGCAAATTGCGGATCTCTCTGAACTGGTATGAGAGATACTTTTCTCTTGGTCGTTATGAACTGATACCGCATACCTCTGTGAAATCGAGTCGATCAAGAGAAAAGTAACTGAGTTACTCAAGCGAGAGATATCTTTCTCCCAATCGTTATTGATAGATCGATAGAAATCTGTTTCTAAGAGTAGAAAAAATGAAACATATGGACTCATCAAAGGTACGATCCATTATAACTGAGGAAGGGGTAATAAACAGGAACGTAACAAATGTACTGCCAGATAGTAGTTTCAAAAATTCGTATCCGCCATTTTCGTAAGACCTGAAAACAGATTTCTACGGACTTTGATTGATCCATTAATAACAATCAGGAGAAAGGTATGTCTTATAGAGGTGGCTAAGGTATTTTCCCCTTGATCGACTCAATATTACGGAGCACTGCAGTATCAGACCATAACGAGCAGGAGAAAGGTATCTCTCGTTGGAGTGTCTAAGGTGACTTTCCCTCGATCACAAGAAATTTGTATTGTATGTAAAATTTACAGGAAAAGAAGAACCCGTATCTTTTTTGAGGACCAAAAATCCGTAGATCTGGCACTTCAGGTAGAAAAACTGGATACGGATTTTTGAAAATGTCATCTGGCAGCACTGAGTATAGGTAGTTCGGAAGATACATGGAACCCAGTCACAGTTATGAAGAAGAACATGGACCTAAAATGAAATAGGCAAATGCCCTGCTCGACACCTGCTCAACATCCACATAAATATGTGCTAAACGAAAAGAATGATTTTCCCTGATGAAAGAAGAGGAAAGGACTCCAATAGCGGTCTACTAAATCAAAGGCGATGTTGTTATCGTGTGCCAAAGTTTGACGTGCTTGGGAGCACTGCAGCTCGGCGGTTGACAAGAAGAAGAGAGGGTTTGAACACTGAAATTATACCCGTCAATGTGGGGCTATTGAAAATAGCTCTTTCAACTTCTCTACGTATGTCAAAGAGGTCAGAGAAATTGTCAATAATTCTGAATTTATTTTATTATAAAAAGTTATCCGCTCAAGAAAATGCTGCTTGAACCAAACCCCGTTCCCCCTCCTCTACGGGCTGCCCGAAGTACACAAGACGGGAACCCCTATGCGTCCGGTCGTGTCTTATGTCTCCTCCCCAGCTTACTCTATAGCTAAGTATCTGGATCGCTGGTTCAAATCTCGAATCGAGTATGAGTCGCCTTTCTCTGTTAAAAATTCAGTTTTTCTAGCTCATAGGCTCAAACAAGATACCCTTCCTCCGGGCACTATCCTCTGTTCTTTGGATGTGGTGGGCCTTTTTCCTAATATTCCAAAGATCCCCACTATACAGCACATGGGGGACTTGCTTTTAAAGTTTAATACTCCTCATGATGAGCTTCAAGAGTTTTTCACCCTCCTTAATATCTGTTGGTCCCCTAACTTTTGTAAGTTCAACGGTAAATTTCATGAATTCTCGGAGAAGGTAGGTATTCCTATTGGCTCGCCTTTGGGCTCTCTCGTTTCTGAGATATTCATGTCCAAATTTGAGGGTGACTTGTTTTCCTCGGGCCAAGTGCTACTGAGTCACATACATATATTATGTGCATGGACCGGTCCTCAAGAACTCCTTGGTGAGTTTCTTGAACATCTGAATAAAATATATCCCTCCATAAGGTTTACTCTAGAAATTGGAGGTTCCTCTATAAATTTTCTGGATCTCAATATCTCTAATAGAGATGGGAACCATGATTTTACTATAATATTCAGAAAACATACAGCGACCGATACTCTTATCCATGGCTCGTCCTTTTGTCCATTCTCTCATAAGATGGCTGCTTTTAACAGCTACATTCATCGATTGACCAGCATTCCGTTGAGTCAGCCAGCTTTTAATAAAGAACTTGCGACCATTCAGCACTTGGCCTTTGTGAATGGTGTCAACTTGGACATCGACCGTATGGTCCAGAAAAAGCTTACAAGGAGGAGCCTTGATTCTACCTCCTCCTTCCCTCGCGATGCGAGTAGTTACAATAATAAAAAATTGCGCTGGATCAGGCTCCCGTACTTGGGTGAATTTTCATCTAAGCTGACTCGTATCCTTCGCCCCTTCGCCTTCAGGCCTGCATATTATAATCTCACTACGGTAAAGGGGTTGTTTGTCAGGCTTAAGGACCCCATCCCGCGGAGGGAGAGGAGTGGGGTGTACAGACTGACGTGTAGGGATTGTAACAGCGTTTACATAGGCGAGACGAGTCGCCAGCTCAAAATCCGAGTGGAAGAACACCTCAAGTCCTTGGAGAAAGGAAAATTGGGTGACTCTGCCTTTGCAGACCATCTTATCTCCAATGGTCATAGTTTCAAGGAGGAGTCAGCCACTCTCCTCCATAGGGAAACTCTTACTTAAACGCATTGCATTGGAAAATATCGAAATAGTGAGGCAACTGAACAGTGATGATTTTACTGTCCTCAACAGGTATATTCCTGACGAAGGTTCCATTGATTTGATTTACGAGACTGAGTCACCTTCCGAGAGCTAGCTCGTTCTTTCTTGAACTTCGTCTTCGTCGATATCCTGTTTGCATCTCACATCTGAGTTAGTGGCTTTCTATCTTTGCCCAATGATGGTTCATTAACCGAAAGATCTCTTGCCGTCCTTTGTATATCTGCGGTCTTTGCAATATTTTGCTTTCGTTACTCTTTGAGTATCTTACAATATGTCGAGCCGTAACATTTCGGACCGTATTCTATTAACCTTTCCACAAGTCAATATTGATCTCGCCCACACCCCGCCCGCGCTATGAGACGTTTCATTATCAAGAAAACTATTCGCAGGAAGAAAAAAAGGATTATTTGTACTTTTCGCGACTCAACTTTCCAAGTAATCAAAAATATAAGACTACTTCACAACAATAACACATTCACTACTATTTTTTCTAGCCTACCAGTGCATTAAGAAACTTTCCCGAACAAACTTCTCGACTTAGATGGAGTGGAAAAGGGTGCATGCCTTTCGCCAGTTGATCCTTAATTCACATGCGGATAATTCATGAAATCACAAGTCTTCATCATCATCAAACCTAAATTTACTACGAGAATAATTTCACCATTTTGATAAACGAATTACTTTCCGACGTAAAACTTCTCGGTATTTTTTCTTCTCCTTACTTCACCTTCTCGCAACAATCTTTCTTAACGCCCCATTTATATTCGTTCAACAACAAACTACAGCCTATAATAAGATAAATATTGCGAAATACTCTCGAGCAAGATAATAATATTCCGAAAGGAAAAAAAATACAAAGTAATTTCAAATAACTTTAAATTCTTTTCTTAAGCAGTTTCACCTGTTTCTTATATATTATTCAACGAGAAGCGTATACTTTTTTAATATTATAATAATTTTTACGTGCTTTTTCTTCTTTCTTCCAAACTGCGGATATATTCGGTAATGAGAGCTTATATACTTCGCCTTCCGCGTACAACTCATTGGAAGAAGAGGGGGCTTGTACGAGCAGTCGGTTACGAAAATTCTTTTAAAATCTCGGCGAAAGAAAACTTTTTTTATAAATCGTATATATATTTATCGTTCTTGCTTTAATACAGCTTGCTTCGAATCTACTTGTAGTATATGGTAAAACGCAATAGTCGTCTTTGCTTTCTCTTTCAAACTCCTCTTCACATACAAACCCTCACTTCCTCGACGACGCAAAAAAATAAGGAAAATTACAATTTTATAACCATCGTCGAAGAACAGTTTTTAATCTTTAAAAAAACGCGAATAAAAGTTCTTTTCATTCTTTCGCTACATCCTTCCTCCTCTCTTACTCGTTCACGATGTACCTTGAATATATAGTATATTAAAAGAGTATTTCACGCAGGTTCAGGAGTCCATCCGAATTATGTTTTAATAAGTATAACCGCGTTAATTTTTAATTTATTCTTATCGTCGCCATTCATCGCGAATGGAACGTGCCGAATTTTTCTCTCTCCCTCAGTCACGATCCAGGTGTGCAGTTAAACCAAAACGATAAACAAGCAATCATCGAGATGGAACATAGGGACAATGCAAAAAAAAAGTCATCAAATGAAGTGTCGTATAAAACGCCGAAGATCAAAGTGAAAGGTGTCACTGTAGTGTAGAAGCATAAGATTTTAAAGCTCGATTTGTCACACTAAAACTCGCATAAACTTCTTTCTTGTACACAGAAGTGTGTGAGTTAACGAGGATGGCCCATCACGCTGGCAATAAAATGAGAAAGCTCTTCGTCCCGACTAGTATTTTAAATCGTAACAACATTCGAGAGTTACAAAATACCAACTTAGATAAAATCGAAGTTTTTGACGTGATGCATCACCTTGAGGCTTGTTCTCGATCCTGTTACACATTATCTAATTTGTTGACACAGCCCGATCCCAATCTTATAATCACCCTGTATTTGAAGAAATAAAAAATTATGATATCAGATCGATTGTCTTTTTTCTCGGAAAAAACTCTATCGCGTATCACCGGAATTTAATTACAGTCCGCGGAGTCTACGATTACACAACGCTTCTGCGTATAATTTTTATGCATCGGCCGTACCACCCGATTCCATAAAACAAAAGACCAAATAATATAAATTTTGTAGTCGTCGCGTCGACGAGAAAAATATTCATCCAAGTTCAGATAGATCAGGAGGGGAAAGGAAAAACACATACATATCGAATTATAATTTCAAATTGTACCTACTCCTATACATTATAATGGCGCGAGAACTTTTTTTATTTTACGATAGCCCGACAAATGTGATTATGTTAATTTTTCGTTCAGATGTAATTCGTACACGACGTGCACACAGGCTACCTGTATAAGAAACTATATTACGGAGGAGAAAGAGGGCCATCGTCAAAATTATATTCCTTCATGCGGTTAATCAATATCGTATAACGATATAAATTACATAGTCGTTCATTTTCCTTCTCCTCCAACACAGAATCTACCGAAATTACATATATTACGATCGTTTACAATGTATCATTACCAGCATGTTTTACTATTGTACGTGTTCGCGTAACGGAAATCCGTAATACAATACTCTGTCACGAGAGGCATTTAAATATTGACGCGACTCAGTTTTGGGTACAAAATGGTCAGCGCTCGAGTCAAGGGCGAATATAATGTACGCGCTGTAGAGCGCGGTAAAACGAGGTAATCGTTACCCATGTTGATCCTAGGTAATTAATCTGCGATCAAGATTAGCGAGGCAGAGGCAAAAGAGGGAACATGATCCATTCGTACATCAGGCAGTCGCCAATATTTCTCTACTTATCGCGGTCTCTAGCTGAGTACTATTTGGTAAAATGGTAGCAGGCGACGAAAGTTTCATTAGGAGGACATTCACCAGAAGGAAGTTCATCGAAATTCTTGAAGTTTGCCACAACAGAACTCAAGCACAGGCAATTGAAAGGAAGTCTGAGGAGAATAGCTAGCAGATTTACTTTTTTGCTACAGCACCCACTGATTATTTTGGCGATGTGTCGATTGCTAATAACGTCATCCTGCGAAATTCATTCAATTGCGTAGAGAACTCATGGATTGGAAAGCGCAATCAATCAGACTTTCAGCCGGGGTAGGTCGGCAAACCTCAAGAGGTAGAAATTTTTCTACGTCCCCTCCCATCATATATACTAGTACAATGCTAGTATAATACAAGGAGGAGTTCTAGCTTAATTCAAGTCCAGTATACTGCATGTTAAGCATACGCTTATTATAACACTCAAGTTTTAACAGGAACCTGCTTTGGGGGGTCCTCCAGAGGGAGGCAACATGACCTTGAGATTTCCCCTCCTATCATATACATCCGACAGACGCCAAAAATTTTCCAAGTCCCTTCCTATCACATAAATATCCGGCTGAGGTCGAAAATTCTTTCCAAAACCTTCTCCTACCAATAAAGCTAAGATAATGCGAGAAGGAAAGTCCAGTATGCTGTATTTCAAGTGCCCTTCCTATCATATGAATAGCTTGGAAGTCGGTGAGCATAGCCTGATCAAAATAGCTCCACTAAGTTACTAGATATGCAATGCTTCATACACCAATCTGCTCAATCCCTTCAATGAGCCAGATATGCAATACTTCAAACACCACCCTTGCAATAAAGTCCAAGTCCCCTTTGTATCATCCTACAGCACTGATCTGATTAAAATAGCTCCTACAAGTAACTAGATATGCAATACTCCATACACCAATTGGCCTAGCCCCTTCAATGAGCCAGATATACGTTTCGAACAGCATAAAACTCATAAAACAGATTCCCTGCCTCCCCTTTTTGTTTTTGATAGAATAATACTTCTCAGTCCACCCAGCTTGGAGGCCAGTGTTTATAGCCTGATGAAAGTAGCTCCTTCAAGTAACTGGATATGTAATGTTTCATACATCAAGTAGTGAGCCAGATGTGCAACGCTTCAAACACCATGAGACTCAGAACAGGCCCTTCCAAAATACCTCATAAATAAGTTCCCTGCCTCCCTTCATTTTACTCTGCTAACGAACCCGTGAATTTGGTCCGCTCACCGACGACCTGAGTCAATGATTCCTTACAAGAGTTATCCACAGCGAACAGTATCCTCTACCCACTATAAGAGGCTCTAGCGCACCAGCAGGTACTTCCAAACAAGCCACAGAGAACTTGAAACGGTCAGTGAGCAGTACAAGACCCTCTTTTAAAGAAGCAAAAATACATCGACGTTACTTTTGAAACCGTGGACTGAATGTCGACGAACTATCCCAATCCAAATAATTTTCCACCTCAAGTCCAGATATGAAACGCAATTATCCACCCTTTCATTCAAACGATCGAACGAATTCCAGAGTATCCAAGTTCTACTCATATCGGTGAAAAACTTGGACCGACCTGCAAACTAGTGGGCAACAGAGCTCAAGACCTCTTGAGATTGGCACGCCATCTTGTGTACAATCAAAGCTCATTGCGTAGCTTTCAGAGCTTGAATCAGACTTCCAGGTATCACGGTCTACCACGGCGATGACGCGAAGACAAATTTCCACTTACCTCACAAACTTGTTTGAACTTTTTAAAACGAGAAAGTTCTAAGCTCTGATTCACAGATTCAATCAAAGTTTCAATGTGGTTCTTAGGCTCGTCAATATTTGAACTACCCAAGATACATTAAAAAGGCATTCCTGGGGCTATTATTGTAACTGAGTCAACATACAAGATTCACACTAACCTGCACCATATCTATACCAAACCAAAATATGTACTCTTCTTTGAAAAGACAGAAAAAGAAGAACCTTCGCCATCGTTAAGTAGTATCCAACTAGACATGGAGCAGAAGCTTCAAGCAGCATAAGCGTTGAAGAAAACTGGCAACCATGCAGAGCGAACCTCGACATAACAATTAAAAATGACCCTGAAGGATTTCTAAAGTATTTATTCTGTGTGAAAGACATCCAGGAAGTTCAAGTACAAGAGCTAGAGTTGTTTCATCACGATTTTGGTTAAAGACTAAACAAAATGAGTTTCAAAGTACACGAGGTATTTGGAAATCTGGACAAGACTTTCCAGAACAGTAACTGATAGCCAAAGCAGAATACCAAATGAAGAAGTGGATGTGGTAAATAAAAGTAATCGCCACTTTTTCTAAAACCTGAAAACTGATTTCTACGGACTTCCAGTAATCTAACAATAACAATCAGGAGAAAACGTATCCCTTGTACTCGCGACTGAAGTACTTTTCCCTTGATCGACCCTATATTACGGGGAAGCGCGATATCATAAGGATCAAGAGAAAAGTATCTCTCACAGGTGTAACTAAGGTACTTTTCCCTTGAGTACAAGAAATCTGTTTTTTACGCAAAATCCGTAGGAAAATACTAGCTTCTTTTTGATGACTTGAAACCCGTAGATCTGGCAGCACTGCTGAGGATGCTGGAGCATATGAACTGCTTAAATACGCTACACATAAAGAGTACTGAAGGTCGTATCCAGTGGCATTGCCGATCTTCAACGACCAATCATTCCGGGTGGCATGTAGAATCTTAGGAGAACTATGTTGCAGCAAGTCATCGGATCTGCTAATGATCTTTGTGTCGTAGAATAGTCCAAGAGAGATCGATCATTCATTTACCCGAGCCTTATCATAAAGTAGAAGACAGAATTCGATCGGGAGATTCATCAGAGTGGTAAAAAAGCATGTGATAGGGTCGGCTACGCCTGCGTTTGAAGAGTGAAGAGTGGTACACACCTATACAACTTTGATAACTCTGTCGAGAAGAAAATTGATGGGAAATGCAGGGCTCGTAAACATCCGAGGGCTGGAGATCTCTTGCACCCTTACTAGCAAAGATTACCTACAAATACATAGCAGAAATGCTCCAGAAGACTAACGTTACCAGCACTCTTTTGGAGTCGTCATAGATGAACGATACATTGATAGTAAAAAGGTTTGAATCACGTAATTCTGATTTAGTGGGCAGCAAAGTACAAACCTTGTTGTAGGCAGGGTAGTGAATATCAATTGATATTTGATTACCCTGTACCCATCAGCTATATTTTGATCCCGAACTCACAACCGTTCTTCCACTAATTAAGCCTATAAAATTTGCATGTAGCCGTTATCCTTCTCGTCTTGGGCAGTGCCTCGAACTATGATAGTCTTCCATCTTTCTTGCGGTGTGAGAACTTTCTTAAACGTTTTTCGCAGTTTCAGTCATGCTTCAAAGTCTGCTCCCTCTCGCATGACAAGGAGCCTCTCGACTAAGTCAAATACAAAATAAGTTTTCAATTTCGCATCGAAAATTGTTTCCACCTTCCTTTCATTCGTCGCTTTCTAGGGTCAAGGAAGCGTTAAATAATCATATATACATCCATCACTCCCTCGTTCTCCTCGAGTACCTGCCTACATATCATTATACAGTAGTACTCGGAAATAGTAGCTTGCCAATATTAAACACCAGCTTACAATACATGATTTAGGGAAGGAAACGTGTGGTACGCCTGTGCATTATAAATTTGAAAGAAAACGAGCGAGAAGTTGTTCTGGAATACCGTGAGACAGTACGAGAGAAGCAGGTGTAGAAGTCGTCGCGTTCAAAGCCCGAAGAACAGCTGAATATTTTTGTCTCTTTAACTCTTTCTTCGAATACCCGTACCTCGTTCGTCTTTTTAACATACCTGTATTATATACTACCTCGAACGTCTTCCTTGTTTTATCCAGCTTTTGAAGTTGAGTACCTACGATTTCAGCGTGTTTATTTTTCGCATAGAAGTTGGGTTCAGCTATTCTGTAGTCGGCATTGTGTGTAGCCACACATTGCACACGTAGACGTGTGTTCAATTCACACGAAAATTGGTACAGCAAGAATTTGTTTCGAGGAAGGGTGTCCGGACTACCTAACAATTGAGGGTTGGTAGAAACCCTTCGTAGTCTGAAAAGATTTTTTTTTCATCATAATATCTTTTTATTTGATTTTAACAAGCCTTTCTAGTCACACGCTCTATATGTATTACTCGATGTAATTACAGAGATTACATTACTCGAGATATTGAATTGTTTGTTATCCATCTAATTTAATTGAATTGAAATCGATATCGGTCGATTTTGAGGAGTTTGTAATTACTTGCTATCTACGACAGAAGCATCAAATTTCGCCAAGAATCTCTGAAAAGGTGCACTCTAATGAAGGGTAATTGCAGAAAGATTGGTCTTATTGAAATTCGATAGAGATTCAACTAGAGTGGATCGCGGAAAAATTGAACCACACATAACCATGAAATTGAGTCAACTAATTGAGAAATCTTGAAGTCTGCGACAGATAACAAGTTTGACAGCTAGAACAGAATATGAATGAATGATAAAGTAACGGAGTCCAAATTTATCAATATCCATCACCAGAGTCACAGGAATTGCCAACGGAGCAGAACAATGCGGAATAGAATGAATCGATCAATCCGAGAAGATGTATCACAATTCTTTGCATCTAAGATAGAACTGAAGCTGGTGAGGACTGAATTCAGGAATGCAGTATTAAAGGATCGCAGGAACGCTCCTTTTGATCCAGCAAACTTGGTATCTGTGGCACGATTGCCGAAGCTGGCGAGTGGCAAAAATACAACTTCGAAAAACAGAAAGTCAAAATTTCGGTAGAAAAACTCAAGTGGTAATGTCACAACTCCACACACCATACTTAATGATAAGATGAGGTAATACGCTTCTATATCGCAGGCATCTTTTTGATGCATTGCTCATGGACGCTGGACATAGAGTATTAGATACCTGCTTTCAGAGAATAGCGATTGAAAACATCTTGACCAAGGATTACACAGCAATCTCGAACGCTAAAAAGAGCTATCATTCCACTTCCAAGTCCAACAACTGTATACTTTCGCATTCCTAATTTAAAACGGCGTTTTACAAAACTTACAAACATTAGTCATAACTCGTGAACTTTGCACCGGACGTTGAAAAATCTATTTTCTTAATTCTTCTTCTCGCAATAGCGGTGCACTCTGTATAGTATGAGCTATGCATAATTTCAAAGCATGCTAATGACATCGTTTGTGCGTTATTCAATTACAAAAACCCGAAAACGCGTTTCTTACGAGATCAGTTCTGCAGCACGACGATCTCTCGCGGATGTGTATTCATCTTCGCCTGTTTGCTCGCTCGCCTGCCTCTTCTTCGCTCGTTTTCCACGTAATTAACTCGTTATACTCCGCGCAGAAAAGTATATAAATCGCGTCGTCAACGTCTTCCCTGCTGATATTCTCAATCTGAGCGCTCATACATATACACAAAAGAGGATTTTCCTCGTGTATATATATTTTACGCACCAACTGTAACACTCATTCTCGACAGAAGATACATTCACAGATTTGTTTTCGTATACGTCACGAGACACCTACTGTACTCAATTTCTTTATACGCCTTTCAACCGTGTGTAATGAAAAAGAACTAAATACTATACGCTGCGAAATTTAGGAGAGTGTACATTTTTTCTTTCTTCGTCTTCTGCGGTTACAGAAACCTATATACTATCTGAGACATTATTGACGTCAAGTTCGAAGTCGGTCAAATGGAAATACAAGATGACGAGTCGTCAATACCACTCGTCTCGCCTACACGAGGAGACAATACCTGTTTATTCGAGTGTTTTCGACTGTCCACAGCGAAATTATCGAGATTGCGAGGCTATCATAAGCAGATAGATACATTTGTGACACGAAATATCTCAGTAGAGTACCGGTACGAGTGAGAAACATTTCCATGAAGTAGGTATATAATGAAGTGTATTGAGTCACAGCTTTCAATTGCAGGTGTTGGAAAACTTTCTCGATAAAAAACTGCCACGTTCAGTGTCAACTTTCATGGACTCGGTCAACAAAGGCTTAGCAGTTAGGGACTACAGCAAACGTGATCCAAAGTATGAGCGATTGATGACCTCAACAAAGTCGTCAGCATTCTATACAACCTCCCTACAAGAATAATCCAGAGTATTGCATAGTAGTGGGTCGCAAGAATTCACCGAATGAAACCTCACACATAAACAATCCCTACGAACCTGGTCAAAAGGTATGCACCGCTCTCGGTTTCATCATCAAGACCTCTGTAGTCATGGAGTATTTCTCAAACTTCCCCAACTTCAAGCTGATGACTCTCAACCTAGATTCTAACCAAATGGGATCTGTTTCGGAGAACACGTCTCACTCTTTTCTAATGTCTCGACATCCGCGTTACCAAAACATGCGGCAATTACCGGTCAGTGTCAATCATCAGGGTAGCCAGCCAACCTGACGATGATTCCGGAAAACGGAAAAGAAAAGGTATCTACGCTAACATCTCGGATACTTCAATCGCGCTACATCGTTTGCATGAACGTTTTCTTTTTAAAAAAACCATCGGTTATATGCTTTCGTAGCGTGGATTCCGTTGCGCTTGCGGTACTCGTGTACGTGATACGTTATGGTTAGTTTAGTGGAAATAACGCGACTTTATTACGTATACAACGTATACACTGCAATACGTCCACAGCACGAAGAATTGGCTAATACAGCAGCTTTTTAAAATTGGAAAAGAAGCAAATCCAATTTATTAAAAAGGAAAAATATTGACGCCGAGAGCAACAAAAAAAAAAACAACGCGAGAGTATTATAATGCAGTAAACGAGCACCATCAGACTGAGTGAAAATAAATTAAACATTTCAACGCGTACAGTTTTAACGCGAGAGATATTGTTTGCCGAGAGATCTCGACGAAAAATACTCGTCTATTAGAATAACCGGGCAATATTTGCAACTACAGCATACGTTTGCATGTCGCGCAATCGCTTCATTATTGCATACCTCGACGAAACAGAAAACGCCAAATGCAAACTTCAAGAAATCGTTAGGTTTCGACGAAGCGCGAACAATTGAATCGTTCTGTACCAACTACTTTCTTTACGAGGAATTCGAACCGATTTCTAGGATATTGTTCTTCCAGTTAATCATCGGTAACGTGTAACATTTTCGCTGTAAGAATCGACGGTGTTTACTTTTCTAGAGAGTTCTTAAACATACAGTACTCAAAATCGGATACTTCTGTAGTTGGAATCATCTACAAATTCCACCTGGGACAAATGCTTTACAAGACTGGATGATCTATTGTTGCGAGAAAGGGTTTCATTAGCTTCAGAGGATGATCACATAGCTTCACAATAAGGCTGCCATTTGTGCTTTCAAACAAACAATATTTCTGCCAGAGTTTACTCCCTCTAAGCCTTTGGAGTACCAACTTCTCACTAGTAAGGCAGTAACTGGCTTTCTGTAGGGGTTTTTCATACGCCGAAGGAGAGGGCAGAGTGCAGCAGACCAAGGAGAAGATAGATGGACACATTTCCGACACTGCCAAAAGGCCACTTAGCCTGCAGTCACAATAAGCTATAGGAGTGCTTTGTTGGTTCATTTCCGATATAGTCCATACAAAGGAAACTATCGTGGCGGAACCAAATGAACGAAGTCTTCTTAAAGTTTGATCCCCCGACCAGATATGAGACGAAATAGTTTTCGATAGTGGATAAAGGCACAGTAAAAACTCTTTGTGACGCTATCAAGTAGTAAGACATTTCAAGTTAGATGGCTTTCAGAGACTCACTTGCTCCCCTCAATTTTGGTCAGATATAATGAGCTCAATATTCTTGATCAAGGCAAGGATTATTCGCAAATTTTCTACATGGGGGGGGGGGGGAAGGAGGAGATCAACTCACATTTAGGATCTCAGATTTCTAATGGAGTTGGACTGGCAGATTTCCGATGCTGTTGCCGGTAAAGACATTGAAAATAAGAAACCAGCCCCAATTTTGCAAATTTTCAATAGTGGACAAAGACACTGTAAAGACATCAACCAGTTTAAAACCGCTTGTGACGTCATCACCACCCGTGAATTCATTAGTTGATGTCATCAGATTGAATTTGCTTGTGACGTCATCAACACTCCTATCTTTCTCTCTTTCAAACAAGCGGATTTCTGAATCAAGCTGCGAGTCAGCCATAGCAAGCCTAGTTCAAAGCTCAAGGTAGTTTAGGCCTAGTTTATAAACTGTATAAACTCGAACTCGGCCTCGCAGACTCCTGGATAGGGTCGAGGGTTCGAGATCCCACCAAATCCACCAACGGACTCACGGAGGGCGACCACTCGGCGTCGCGGATTTCCATAAGTGGAATGAGGTAAGGTGTCGGAAAAGACAATGAAAATGTGAAAAACCCTTTTGCTGCATGGTAATATAATACCAATATTGGCCTATGTTTCAGGTCTCCAACCAGTTTTAGGGGGAAGGATAAACAGAAGAAGACGCGAGACAATCAATCAAACACTGGCAGTTAGCAGAAGACGAAAGAAGGACGAAACTATCTGAAACGATTCCCCGCCTATCTTAAGTAAAAGAGTGAATTTCTCTTGTCCATGGGTCCTACTGCTCACCTGATCCTCATGCTCCTAGTATCTTTGATCTCTTCTTCAATCTTTCGCCAGTACAGCAACTGACCTGGAGGGAATGCCCGGGCACCACGGATCAATACACTAATTGTATATTAGGTTATACAAACAGAAGACGAATAAAAGCGGTTGGTACACTAGGTGATTTTATATCGCAATGATTGAAACTGCGGACACGGAATCTGGCTCAAGGCCAAGAGGGACCCATCGGAATCCAGCCCGAATCGCCTCGAGCATAAGGTAGTTCCTCATTCAAGTCTAGCACTATGGAATGTCCACGCGCACACAAATTTTAACCGGGAACCTGTTCTATCAGGCGGTCTTTCCGGAAGAAACGTACGCCATCCGGCTGCCTTCCTCCTCTCATATATATTAGTATAAAGCTAGTATAATACAAGGAGGGCCCTAGCTTAGTTCAAGTCCAGTATACTGCATATCGGACATTGACTTATTATAATACTGAAGTTTTGATAGTATTATTCTTCTTAGTCCCCCTCCATGGGTGGCGGAGTCAATTCTTCTCGGGGGAGGGGGGCAACAACATTCAAAAAAAAAATTCCGAAGAACTTTTTGCAATAGTATTTCTAAATCAAGTACTTTTCGAATTTTTCAGTCGTTTGTGAGGGGTGGCGTTTCCCCCTACCCCCCACCCCCACCCCTCGGTTCCAACACCCCTGTCCCCTCCTAACTGTGCGGTCCGTCAGTGTTTACAGCCTGACTGAAATAGTCCCTTCAAGTAAGCAATGCTCCATACACCAATTGGCCGCTCCTTCAATGAGCCAGATATGCAACGCATCAAACACCAATCAAGACCCTCCCAAAATATCCCATACAACAGGTTCCTTGTCCTCCTTCATTCAACTCCTTTAGCTGGATTTGGAATTAACTAAAAAATGATCGAAATGTTCCCAAGATCATCTCCCTCTCACACACGTAACTCGTACGTTAGAAACTATTCAGGCCTTCCTTGTCATCTACTTAATGTCTCCCAAATTATACTAAACATGATGGTCAAAATTTATCCGAGGCTCCCCCAGATCCCAGTAGCCTCCAACAAGCTGTTTTCCTGTCAGAAGCGGATGACGATGTTATTTCTGTATCAAACTGAAAGAGATACCACTTCAAACCCAAGTTTCAAAACAAATTGATTCTCGAGCCCAACAAAGCTGTCCTAAACAGTCCCACTTCAATTACTTCCAACGAAGTAAGTCCTCCTACGTCTCCAAGGTCTCCGACGTTCTTAACCAGTGTGGCGCCAAGGAAAATGCCGATTTTAATTTCTCTAGCCATGTTGCTGAGGTCAGAGAGGTAGTCGGTAATTGTGAATTTATTATTAAAACCGACAGGCTTAAAAAGCGGCTTCTTGAGCCTAATCCTGCGCCCCCCCTCCTATACGGGTTGCCGAAAGTTCATAAAAGGGACATCCCAATGCGACCAGTCGTTTCTTTTGTATCTTCCCCTACTTATTTCCTGGCGAAGTTCTTGGATCGCTGGTTTAAATCCAGAGTAGAATTTGAATCTTCCTACTCTGTAAAAAATTCTGTTTCCTTGGCCGATAAGCTTAAGGATGATATTCTACCGCCAGGTTCCATCCTATGCTCCTTTGATGTGGTGGGTTTATTTCCTAGTATTCCAAAAGTTACGGCCATGAAACACATAGGTGACCTCCTCATCCAATCTAATATCTGCCATGAAGAAGTTGCTGAATTTTTTACTTTACTTAATATTTGTTGGTGCCCTAATTTCTGTAAATTTGATAGTAAATATTTTGAGTTTCCTGATGAGGTAGGCATCCCGATTGGTTCTCCTCTGGGCTCCCTCATCTCGGAGGTTTTCATGTCTAAATTTGAGTCCGACCTCTTTTCCTCTGGTCAGGTGTTCTTAGATTACGTTTATTACTGGCACAGGTACGTCGACGATGTGTTGTGTACGTGGACCGGTCCTCAGGATCTTCTCTTGGAGTTCCTCAAGTATCTAAATATTCAATATTCTTCCATTAAATTTACATTGGAAGTAGGCGGTTCATCCATTAATTTTTTGGACCTTACTATCTCTAATAGAGACGGTGTCCATGAATTTGCCATACATAGAAAAGATACTTCGACCGATATTATGGTCCACGGCAAATCTTTCTGCCCTGTTGCTCACAAATACGCTGGTTTCAATAGTCACATTCATCGATTGACCAGCATTCCATTGGGTCAGCTCGCCTTCCATAATGAGCTTCTGACTATAAAGCACTTGGCCAGAGTGAACGAGGTCCGCTTAGATATTGATCTTATGGTTCGCAGGAAGCTAGCTAGGAAATGCCTTGACTCTACTACCTCCCTCCCCCGTAATCCGACGGCTGTTGTCCGGAAGCGGTGGATCAGGCTCCCGTTTTTGGGTAAGTTTTCTTCCCAATTAAGTCGTATCCTCCACCCCTTCGGTTTCCGCCCAGTGTACTACAATCTTAACACTGTAAGGAGTCTTTTTATCAAGCTGAAGGATCCCATCCCTTTGAACGAAAAATGTGGGGTTTATAAATTGGAGTGTAATGATTGTAATGGAGTTTACATAGGTGAGACTAGCCGCCAGCTCAAAATTCGTGTAGATGAGCATATTAAGAAGTGGGAGTTAAATAAAATAGGTCCGTCGGCATTTGCGGACCACCTTTTGGCTACTGGCCACGGTTATATAGCGGGATCTGAAACCCTCCTCCATAGAGAGTCCTCAGAATTCAAACGAAAAGCTCTCGAACATATTGAAATTATTCGCCATTTGAATAACGATAACCTTAACGTGCTCAACAGGTACATACCTGATGAGGGTTTGATTGAGCTAGTTTATGAGAGTGATTCACATCGTGATGACTCGCTAGTTCAATCATGATTTCCTCGGTGGTTCATTGTTTCTAGCCGTTAGATTGTTTAGTTGCTTTCATGTCGTCGTTGACAATGGTTTTTTAATCGAAAGCGCTCCGGCAAAAATTTTTCTTTTCTGTGGCTACCTTTCAAGGTACTCCTTTGTGTTACAAGTTTGAGTATGTATCCATCTGGTGTCTTTGGTCATAATTTAGAGAACCGTATTAATTGCATAACTCAAGCTGTTACCCACCCATATACATCAAGTACTTACATTCGTCTTCGTATGAAACAACCGAAAATCGTACCACTCACCTGCAACAAGAACGCGATCAACAAAATTAGTAACGGTGAAATTTTTAACGATAAATAAAATTAAAACAGAATTAGGAAGCCTGAAAAATTGAGATAATCGCTTTAAACGTTCCACTCCAATTGAAATTTGGATATTACGTCGAATTAGGTAGAATAATAGGGCGCCTCGAAAGAGACGAGACGCCGAAAAAACGTCACGAAATACAAACAACTTAACATGCGGTAAAATGTACAGAAGCAGAGGAAAAACAAGGGACGTCGAGTCCTCGCGAATTTGCTAAAAATCACACTTCTCCTTCCCATGACAATTCAATTAGCCCAACCATCATGCAACATACCTTCACCCTTATAGCCGCACGCAACCACGAATACGTCGTGTTACGACTCCCTAATCAAATACCATCGTCGTACTTCCCGATTGAAGAGAGCTAAAAGTTACAGTGCACTCCCTTCCTGATCATTTTCATATAAATTCCATCGGTCTTGTTCGTTGTGACAGGCTATGCTTCTTCAGCGTAGAGCTAAATTCCGGCCGCGTAATTTCTCGAGCAAACAAGCCAACAACTGTTGCGAAGACCGTCTCTTCCTTCGAACAGGAGAAGGGACCACTACTCTCTTGTCGTATAATCCCTTTTTCATTATGTATTGAAAATATTCTTTTTCGCTCTACGGTACCGTCATCGTCTATACAGCTCATTCAAATTCGTAAAAAGAATAAAGAAGTACGCAATTATTATTAAAAACTCGTCCTTTTAGTTAAAAAGTCTTTACTGGCTCTCTACGATACCGCTGCACCATTCGCGAATTCGTTATTCTACGAAGATGGAAAAAGGTCCTAAATTTACATTGAGTACACGCTTTTCCAAGGTAATAACTGATCAAATCTATTAGATATGAATACTTAAAAGGTAAATACTGCGCTTCGCGGGTACATCCGTCTCTTCTCGAGACATTTCCATCTCATAGTATTATAATTACCATAGAGACCGTTATACAAATTCACGTTTACACAATATTTCTCGTGCTTCACGTAGTCTCCGATTGATTGAGCCGCGATTTCATACTAATTTCCATCTAACAAATATTATTTCAAGTTTTTACTTTGTATTTCTATGTTTTTTTTCTCTCCCTCGTCGTTTTCAAACACGAGACTCTCTAATAAATCTCCGCGAAGTTATTTGAAAATGATGCTGTATTAGTTATTTAAAATAATATTGAAACGAAACGAAGCTGAATAACGCGGATTTTACACAGAATTTTTTTACCTTTATTATTGCAAGAATTTCTGCGCGCTGATTAATTCCGAGAAACCCGTGGCTCCATAGACTGTATACGCGGAGAACGTGTAATATGCCGGTAGTAAAATACTGCATTTACTAGAGCGGTCGTAATATTGTAATCGGAATATTTGTGCTGAACTATTTCACGATAGCGTACACACACTCTCTCAATCTGACTCGATGAAATATGAACGATTTTCATTAATTTTAGACCGCTGGACGTGACTTCTGACACAACCTTTATATAAAAACACTTTTTGCCACACATTTGGTTCAGCACTTAAAATGTCTTTAAACGCGACCACTACGACCGCATTCTTCGGACGAAATCATAATTCAGTCAAATCTGGACCACGAGCCCCCATTAAGAACTCAAATGATTCACATCATCCTACTTTTCGATTGTTCTTATTTTTCGCGATTTATTCATTACACCTAGGATCGAAACGATCGCTCGAGATCATTGGAGGGTTACTGATGGATGGTGCGAAAGAAAACTGACAGAGTTTTTGTGATTTTAATAGCGCTGTGGTCAATCGTGATTATTTCAGAATACGTATGGTAGAACAAATCAGAACTTATGATGTAAAATCGTACTCCAACATTGAGTGTTGAGATTTCACAACTATTGAGTAATTTGGTTTCTGCTATTTCAAAACTAACGCCTTGGATTTTTACATGGATAGGATGAGGACGATGTTTCTGGGCCAAAGAAAAGGGTGCAAACTGAAGAAAAAAAGAGCAATATCGTTTACAATGGCAATGGAGAACTTGCCATGTCTTAGCTCGAAAGTTTTCCGAGTCTTTCACTCAAAATTCTTTCCAATCGCAAATCACCATGATAGAGTCTTATTCTGACGACGCCACAAGAGCTCTGCTCTCTACTCAAATCTCATGATGACGTCATTCGCTCATAATATCACGCCCTCTCCCAAGTTTGCAATTTCATCCAAACATGAATCCCAAGAAACAGGTTCTTCTCAATCAACTTCGTGAGCAAGCTCTTCATTTTTCCAAGCTCTTAGATGACAATTATACACCTTTCCTTCGAGAGACTTGGGCCAAATATTTTTCCAAGCCTTAGCCATCTCTGGAAGTCAGCTACCGATTCCATGACCTAGCTTTAGAAATATATCAAAGACTTTACAAGGAGGAACCACTTCCAGTTCATACAATGAAGCCATCTCGTCAACAATCCTTACGTTTCATCTCATGAATACCATTCCTCTCATCAACTGGTCTAGGATCTTTCAACCTCACGAACAACCATTTCACAGCGGTAGGCTGAAGCCGAACGGGCAGAGGGCCCGACCCGATTGGAGGGAGAACTTTCCTAGGAAAGTTAGACCGATTCATCGCAACCAACGATCACTGATCGCGTTACGGGGGGGGGGTAAAGGAGGTGATGGAATCAAGAAGCAGCCTGACTCGAGGGAATACGAGTCAGTCTGTGGACTAAGCTATTGAAGGTTGCTATCTAATGAGCAACAGGACAGAATGAAGCTCCGTGCACTAGAACATCGGGTGTAGCATCCTTCCTATATATTTCAAACTCTTGGATACCCGACCTTACAGAAATCGATAAATCCAAAAAGTTTATGGAAGTTCTCCCTATTTCCAAGGTAAATTTTATGGAAGGGTGGCAGGAATTGAGATGACTCAGGAAGATCTCAAGGACCAGTCCAAGCACACAGAACTGAACATCATCTACGTACCTGGGCCAATAGAAAATATGACAGTAGCACCTGGTTCGAGGAAAAGAGATCAAGTTCAAACCTCGACATGAAAACTTCAGAGATGAGATAGCCTAGAGGTGATCCAATGGGGATCCCTACTTCATCAGGAAACTCAAAAAACTTTCTTTCGAACTTACAATAGTTAGGGTACCAACAAATATTTAGAAGATCAAATGATGAGGAACATTAGCCTCAACGAGTAGATCGCCCATACGCTGCATAGTAACAGCTTCGGGAATATTTGGGAACAAACCAACTACATCGAAAGAACAAATGGTCGTGCCAGAGGGAAGGCTTACATCCTTCAAAACATCCGCCAAGGAGGCCGAGTTCAAAACTGAATGAGGAGATTTGAAATCAACACAAGACTTGATCCAAAGATCTAAAAACTTAACAAGGAGGTAGGCAGGAGAGGAAATGAATGAGACCACAGGTCGCATCGGGTTATCAATCTTATGCACTTTAGGCTAACAACCCATAACGGGGGGGGGGGGGGGGGAGATGTTAGGAACAAGGAAGGATTTCTTCATCGCCGGAGTTTTAATGATAGCCTCCTGCTTGTTGATGACTCTCTCATCTTTTTTACCTTGAATAGGGAAACTGAAATCCTCGCTCTCTTCAGCACCACATTGCTGGAGCACCTCACAGACCTTAGAAGCTCAACCGGATTCCTCCACCACCACAACAGCATTGTCTTTGTCAGCCTTCGTGACAATTAGATCTCGTTCCTTGATCTTCCTCTTCAAACCTTGGAGCTCTCCTCTCAATTCATCATACATGCGACGAAGGGGGATATTGCGGACTATTTCGGCACCTACTTCTCAGGTATCAACACCAGGGCCAATTTGCACATTGAAATCCGCAACAACATACCAAAGTCATCATTCTAGAAGGAAGGCAGACTGAATTTTAAAACCTTCCTCAAGGAGGGCTGTTTCATCACTAATAAAAACTATATGACTGTTACTTATGAAGGGGGGGGGGGGGTGCCTGAATAACAACACCGTCACTATCCCCTTCCTTGGCCACATCAGGCTGTCCATTCATTGAGGAGGTTAACTTCCTGTATCCCATTTTCTTCTCCTTCAAAGTCCTTTCGCACTTCCGACACTTTTCGTTGACATTTCTCAAAAACTGATCAAACTCGCAAGGAGGAGCACATCGGAGAGTCTTGAATGAACCAAAATATTCAATCTATTCGTAATATTATACTAGCCATACCATCTCCGCAACTGCGTTCCAACCTAGCTGGACAAATTTCTATAATGTCTGGTCTGAAAAAATATCTTCCAACTTAGAATGATGACGTCACAAGTTGAAGACGTCATCCTCAAGTCCTGTTCTCAAGTTCTTCTCATATATATAAAATACAGCTCGATGATCGGAAATATCATTTTTTCGAAAATGATGACGTCATCAGAGTCGGACGGTTCGCAGAAATCTCATGAGAATGGCCCTCCAACAAAAGACACAGCGGTTTCCCGCCAAAAATATAAAATCTTCTTCTGATCCTAGTTTGGCTCTTGGCAGCCCTGAATATGAAATTACATCCACTTCTGTGGCAGTTTGACGTCATCTCATTCACTACCCACACAAATAAGAATGGCCCCACGTGTGTTGTCTTGATGTCAAGTGGCTTCGATAGTTTACCCAATTCCATTAACAACCTCTAGATATCTTCAAACAATGGAGACTAATAAAATTTGGTGACTTCTATACATTACTGCACACAGCCAAAACTCAAAAATCATTCTGAAATAGGGCACTTGATGATTGAAATAAGCTCAGCAACACTCCGCAATGATAATCCAAGTTTGTTTGTATAAGATGAACTTGATCTACAGTTTTATCAGCTGTTATTCTCATCATTAAGGAAGATTGTTCTGATACGATTACATAAAACCTGTCCATTCTGAGAAGATTCCCTCGACTTGAATCTTGATTCATTTTTCCAAGCTTATCAAAATACGATAGCTGTGAAATGAATGATTTTCTTTCATATACAAAGTTACAATCTACTGTTAGAGGTTTGAAGCTGTCATCACGTTGGTTGTAATGTTGCACTTGTAATCAATCATCATTAAACATCCCTTCTGTCAGGTATTATGATTATAATTTTGTCGATGATCATTCAAGTTCAAAAATGACTTCCAATACTTTGCCTGCGCTAACGATCGCTTCATTACTGCCTTACTTCTTGCTTCTCTGTTTCTTCGGATTCCTCAACATTTCAAGTAGGGCTAGTCTCTCCCTCATGAGTATTCATTTTAAAATAGCATAGGTGAAGCCACTCACTGCCAAAGAATGAGTCCCTGAGAGCGAGACCATCAACAGATCCATGTCCACAATACGATTGATCTTCATTCAATTATCTTTCTTCAGCAAAACCACACACGAGCACCAAAATCTGCTCTCGCATATCATTTCCTCTGACCTTTCTCCAACTCCATTCATCTCTTCTTTCAAACGTGATACACCAAATTTCGTTATTACAAATAACACTCCTATAGTAAGACACTGCAATAACGCAAGAAATATATGCATCGTTTATTCTACGTCACTACCCAGAATACGCCAGAAGAGATATCAGATCGAAACCGTTGAAAATAGACACATCACTAAGAGCAGGAAGAAAAAACACAGTCTCTACTATAGATACAGAACGATGCTTCAGGTATAGAGCGCGCAGCAAAACCACATACAACAAAAAGAAGATGAGAAAGAAAAAGCTTTAGTCCATTTAGTAACAGCTTGACGATAATCAACGTTCGTACTAAGAAAATGAGCCACCTGCTATACTCTACACACACAAGAACGAAATGAATATCCTCCTATTCGCATCATCACACCGAGCTAGATACGTTGAGCAGCCTCCTTCGTATACCTTTCAATATGCAGCGCGTACCCATCGAGAAATCGTAAATCTTAAGAATAAATCGGTAACAAACACCCGCCTCTTCTTTCACCCTCTTGTGCATGTAACATGTTTTGAAACGATACCGCAATAAAAATACAATCTTGATCGTTTATTTGGGATCTTGTAGCGAGCGTGTGTGTGTACGATTATAATCATTCGTTCCACAGATATGTACTTCTGATGCTCTATCCTTATAACACTGTACCATAGCCTTCAGCGGAGCCTTAAATTACAGCCTCCAATCCCTCCTTGTGCATTATGAACACGAAATTCATCGCGTCAAGGTTATTATCACTGTTTATAAATGTACAAAATACTCATGTGCGAATGATTTACAGGTATATAGTACGGAATACTCATGCACCAGCACGAAGAAGACGAGGGCGCACCAAATTTATTTGCTCAGGCTTTTGTCCGGCGGTCTGCGGGTTCTTCCGTGCGGGGTCATCGAGAATTATTACACTGTTTAATTCACGTGCGACCGAATAACATTTCAAAGGTTTCCATCGGTATATTGTGAATGGATTTCAAACCAACTTTTTATTAGCGCTGCACAGCGGACACGATTACTGACGGATACTTTTTTACAGCCGGAACGTGTCAACGAAATATATAAATTACTCGGGCGAAGACGTCCACTCTCGACGCGGAGAGAAACTCCATCTCTCACATAAATTTTGCTCTATGTGTGCGCGACAACAGTACCGGACATACCGAAATATTGCAACGCAGCAGTCGTTAAATTTATGACTAGATGATGACCCGTCTCTTAGTTGTAATAATTCATGACCCGTGCAAATACTTTTTACTTGGTCCACGAGAGCTCGTACCGCAGCATAGCCTCGGAGGAGAAATCAATCGAGAAAATCGTAAGAAGAAAAGAGTATATCAATTCATTGCTTATGAGTACGTGGTGCACATGCACATCAGGTTTTTCTTCTTTTTTATCCACAAAGTACCCACTTTAATAACACTCGAATAGGAAGCACGCCAATCAAGCTGTCGCTCGAGACTAATTTAACTCTTTCGAACGAAGTCACGCATGCACACGAATAGTCGTGCTAACGTCGTGAATAAGGGATGGAAAATTTTGGCAGAGGTAATCCCGTTAATCGAAGGGATAAATCCGTTTCACGCATCAGCACGTTCGAGTGTACCCGCACCACCGTGAAACCAGTTTCAAAACCACCTGAGCGAAACCCTACGTTTATTCGTATTTAACCTAAATATTGCAGATAGAAGCCCGCGTAAAATGCTCTCGCTTCTCCATCCAGGCGAACGAACGACTCTCAAATCGGACAGATCCGTGCACCTAAATCATCCCTCTCTAGCTACAAATCGAACACATGGCAATCGGCGGAGGTTTTTTCAATTGGCGTACGTCCGTCCGGTAGGTTTAAAAAGCGGTTAGCAGCAACAGCCATATGTCAAATACATACACTGCTTCAACCCCCGACCGAACGATATTGTCGGTTCATTTTTGTCGATTGTTGTGAGAGAAAACAAAACGAAAAAATATGTTTCTCCGGAATCCCAATCATATATTATAAGGTATCGCTGGCTGTATTCAGAGCTTATGTAAGTACACTCTCCACAAAGCCGTTGTCACAATAAAAACGCGTAAAAAAAAATATATGAAATATAAATGATTTTAAAATGCATAATGATAAGAGGCCGACCATGCGATGAGAACGACGGTCAATCCTTTGATTGCGGACAGGTCACACCTCGTTCAAGAATGTGAAAAGATTTTCTTATTTCTCCGTGGATTATAGAAATGAATATTATATCTTCGTACATACAGACTCGTATTATAGAAATGGTATAATAACAGAGGGGGACGTGATGCATTCTTTTTGATCGAGACTCACAGCCTCGCACTGTATATATTAATATACGAGCAGGAAAACGAGAAATCATCGATTTTGATAACGTTCCCCCATCCCTCGAATGACAAATTTCCATCCCTTTCGGAAACACTCCGCGTTATACAAAATGTGCGAATAATTCTACCAAGAATGGTAACACGCTGCATCTGATAAACTCGCCTTCTTCGCCTTTTATTGTATACAGGCGAGCAGATAAAATTATTCAAAACTTCAAGTACGTATGCGACGCAGTTGTACGCGTACGTAATAACGTTGCTGATAAAGATCACGTTTTTATACGATGCGTGTCGTGCTCAGTGTCTTTTACTTTCCTCTCAACGCTATACAGTCAGACTCGCGTATCATAATGACTGTAAATGAGCATTTTATCCTACAAACAAAAGCATCACTGATTTCTCTTTCAACTATCGCGTAATACATCGTTGTAAGACAAAAATGATTTTGGGTCAATGGAGAAGGCGGCTGCTTATATGTGAGATTTCCTGATTATTGTCTTTGTTAATCAAAAAAATGATGACGCATTCGAGAGGATTAGTTTGAACTTTTGACTTAACGATGATACCTTCCAAATTATTGACCAGGGTCGCCTTCGAGATACAGAGCACGACTTTCGAGTCCAAAGTTGAAGACAAGCTTCCTCTACATTTTAGTCCAAGAACAACTGTATGATACCTGCTCATCTAACACGAACCATTTGCCCCGACACCGTAGCGACATGTCTGCGAGGCAAGTCAGCACAACGCCGAGAAGTAGCTGCGCGCTTCCACCCCTTCATATGATGCTAAGCACTAACTAACAATGCGAGTGAAGAGTGGCACAACCAATCTCAGCTGTAGTAAGGCGATGCCACTCTTCTTTATGCACTTTTTTCAGTGGCTACGAGTCTCATTAGGCCAGGAAGTTGAAAAAACAAAGTCGCCAAGAACTGGAAGCTCGTATTGTCAAACATCGTTTCTCGGTATCGTTCCATATTCAGATGATCGAGGAATTAATTTACCTAAAAGCAGTAGAGAGTAACATATGGTTGAAATCCTTTCGTTTTATATCATAAAATACAACTTCACTGTTCAACCAAGGATTCTTTTCTTTTTGGGCTTCTTGAAGAAGATGTCTATACGTAGACGTATTGGTTTGGATATTCTGACCAAATATCATTCTCTCTCCTTCGCTTTACTTCATCAGGCATCTCCATCCTTCACTTAGCCAATATTCTCTCGATTATATTCCATCTTTTTCGACAAATCTCTTTCCAAGACAAGGTTTCTTCGATTTCTCCTAGATATTTTTGTAAACGTCCCGATTCTCGTGATACAAGAGGAGAATTTGACACCCCCCCCCTCTCTCTCCCGATAAGAAAGATGAGAAAAAACTCGATTTTCTTTTATCACGACGTTGCAGATTTCATAACGAAATTTTCAAGGAGCGAATCCAGACAGGCATTGAGGCCTGAGGGGGAGGGGGGAAGCATCTTCCAGCCCACAGACTCCTCCAAGAAACTCTTGACGCCATTACCACTTGGACAAGCACAAACAGTTTCCGTTTTGCATCGCAAACTTACTTCGTCATCTTCAGAAAAAGAAATCCTATTCCTACCCTTCCACCTCTTTCTTTACAAAATTTTCAAAGTCTCTCCCGCAACGCCGCCAAAATTCTTGGTTTACATTTTGATCAAAAACTCACCTGGACTCATCACATCAAAATTCTCAAAGCTAAATGCACGGGTGCCGTAAATATATTGAAATTTATCTCTCACCCTTCCAAAGGCTGCAACAAGAAACTCCTTTTTCATCTCTACAAAAATCTTATTCGCTCGCGACTAGATTATGGAGCACCGGTTTATAACTTGGCCAATAAATAGGTCCTCTCCTTGCTAGACACCATTCAAACCTCCTCCCAGAGGATGGTCTTGGGAGCCTTCCAAACAAGTCCTAAACTTAGTTTACTCGCCGAAGCTGCCGAACCTCCTCTTCACTTTCGCTGACTCATTCTGACATGTACAGCATCTTCACCATCCACATAAGAAACCTGATTCAAGAATATTCAGATCACACTCTCTGTCTCAAGGATGGCTCAAAAACTGAAATCAAAACGGCTGACGCATATTCCATACACGGATCCATTGTTTCTCATTGCATTCTGAACTCCCTTCTTGTGGCCAATTTCTCCTCCTCGCGGATTCACTTTCTTCACTTCACTCTCTTGACCCGAATGAAAAAAAATTCTCATAAACTTTTCAAAATTCTATGTAATTTCAGTGAAAATTCCCATTTCTTGGTACGTTTCTGGCGCCCCGGCAACTTGCTCATGTCGCCATATGGTAGGCACGCCCCTGATTGAGGGGGAGGGGGGGAAGCATAAATTTTTGGAATCTTATATAACTTTTCTCAACACAAACTTCTTCATTTATCCGTCTTAAATTTCGCAGGGTGGAAGATGGAACTGTACGACCTCTTTTTGTAGGAGAATTTAATGGGTTGTTCCATCTTTGTCGAGTTTGGGGAGCTCATGAACCCGCGCAAATCCACTACTACATGATATCAAAGGTAGGGAGCAATAGCTCATCACTCTTGCTCCTACTGACTGGAAATCGCAGCTCACATCCAGGATGATTTACGCATCTTCTTTCGCATCCAATTTAAAATACGCTCCACTGATTTTATTGGTGAAGTACAGAATGGCCATTGGATAGTCGTCAATTAAGATACTCACGTACATATTTACGATTTAGGCTCTGACAAAGTTCAAATGTAAAACTTTAATTTTATACACATACATCAAGTACTTTTCAGAAATCTCCAATGGAAAATTTTTACAGCAACACTCTTTTATACTCAGATATGTTTGAAGATTATCAAAAGCGGAGTAAGTTTTCAGACATTTGGAAGCACCTAACATCGTTTTCATTTTAAATTACATTCTCTACCACCTTACTTCACTAACAGAAGGTTTTGCTTCGACAACAAACTTTCTTTTTTCCTCATAATTCATCATGTAAGAACACTGGACGCACAAAATCACATTTTTATGTCATTGACCAATTTTCGGAGGCAAGGAATGCTTTTGCAAAACTCTGGTGTCGTTCCTGCGAGATCATCGGGGAGGGAGGTGACGAATAAAATTCATTGAACAAGCCCGACGAGGGAGCTTACCGTCCCTTCCCTCCCTGAAGGTGAAGATTAAAGGCTCAATATCTTAGAGTTTAGATCACTAAGCAGAAGACGAAGAACAGGAGGAAGACAATTGATCAAATCAGTCTGGCCTTCCCAAGTTAATTTGATCCATCCTCCTCAAGGTCATGGATCCATACCAGTATGATTGAATAGGCTATACATATTAGCGGAAGGCGAAGAAGAACAGTAGGAAGGCAAATGATGAAGTCAGCCTGGGCTCTCCAAAACAATTTGATTCTTTCTTCAAAATGTCATGCATCTACACAAGTGTGGTTCACTAGGTTATACATTGGCAGAAGACGAAGAAGGTCAAATTAGCCTGGGCTTTCTAAGTCAATTTGATCCATTCTTCGCAAGGCCATGGATCTATAGTAGTATGATTCGATAGGTAATATATTATCGGAGGAGGAAGAAGGATAGAAAGACAATAGATAAGATTAGCCTGAGCTTCCCAAGCTCATTTGGACCATTCTTCTCAAGGCTATGGATCTATACTAATATGATTCAATAGGTTATATATTGGCGGAGGAGGACAATTAATCAGATTAGCCTGGGCTTCCCAAGTCAATATAATCCACTATTCATAAGGTTCTGAATCTATACTGGTATGATTTACTAGGTTATATATTGACAGTAAACGAAGGAGAAGAGGAAGGCAATTGATCAAATCAGCCCAAGCATTCCAAGATAATTTGATTCGTTCTTCACAATATCATGGACCAGTGAAGAAGGTCAAATTAGTCGGGGCTTGTCACATTAATTTGATACATTCTTCTCAAGGTCATGGATCAATACTAGTACGATTTCATAGGTTATATATTGGCGGAGGACGAAGGAGAACAGGAAGACAATTGTTGAATCAAATTAGCCTGGCATAAATTTGATTTACTCTTCACAAGGTTCTGGATCAATACTAGGGTGACTCACTAGGTTATATTGGTAAAGGGTGAAAGAGAAGAGACTAGCCGAGGAGCTCTGCTTCGTGATTCAGCATAGATTTGTCTAGCCTAGTAAAAGATACTTTTCTACGCTAAATTGGGCGAAAAATTTTCAAGTCTCAAAGTCACGGTACTAGGGAATTACGGATCAAGGTCACTAAATGAGCTCTAGGGCCAGACCTGAAAAGTGACGTACTCGCAGCCCACCGACTGAGCAGCTCGGGGTTGCCTTCATTAACGTTGTTGATTGAGGCAAACAGGGAACTTGTTTTACGGAAGTTATGAGCGTACAGGATTAACCTTGTTAATTTTATTCAATAGAGCTTGAACTTTGTTCCTCACAACCCTTCAACATTGTTCCAAAGTCCCCCCCCCCTCCTCTGTCACCTATAGCTCGGAGATCCAAGGCCCACTTTCTGCCAGACAGTGCCTTTTTCTAAGTCTCAAATCTGCCGGACGGCACCTGTCATTTTTCCTCGATTTACACCCCCCCCTTCCCACCCATAAATCATGTTCCCCGGTTCCGCGCTAGTAATCGTGGCAGAGCTGAAACTTGGTACGGGTAACGAAGATTGCTGTCCAGTGAGCTCGGGTCAACTTGAGCTTACCCACCTTCTAAGATAGCATTTGACTGATTCCTTGGCTTATGACGTCACCAGGGTGGTTCATATCAGTGGCGCGACTTCAGGTCCAGACAATGGGCTCGCCGAAGAAGGAGGGGGAAGCAAAGGAGGAAACAGACATAATACAAGGTGAGGTTTCTTGAATTCAACAGGTTTTGCTGAGTAACTAATTTCTACATTGTAAGACAGAGACAAAAGTACACCATCAGTAGTTCCAATTGTTGACAGCTGCATGTTGAATCCGACAGAAAATCGAGTTTCAGTGATTTTAAAACGAACTCGTGTCTCTACTCACAATCCACGCTTCGAAGAAACCAACGAAGAAGCGTCGTGATGTCACGATGAATTTTTTTCCCCAACTTCTGCACGCGTAATGCGCGCCACATTCGGAAGCTCTAAGCGCATTCGACTTCCGAATAAGACTCGGCAAGGGTAATAAAGTAACGTTATCAACTCGTAAAAAAAATTGTTGAAATTGAAGCGCCTCCGTTTATCAAAGAGGGTCTCTGAAAAGTAATATCACATTATTTTATGCAAACGATAACGAGCTACGTATGTATGAGCACATTATACTTATTGAAGGTTATATACTCGTCTATATTTTATTGACCGTTCTTTTTGCATCTTTCTTATACAGTAGTACGTTTCCTTTTGCATTCGTGCATTCAACGCTACAATGAGTAGTAATATTCTTCAGACTTATCTCTTAATTGGATATTTCCTGATAGCAGTTTCCGTATATATTCTCATGTATACTTGTGTTCTGCCGCATTCGTCCCGCGAAAACAATGAAAATGAAAACCTTTCCGGTATGCTATGCTACCAGCTTTCTCACGATGTCGAAAAATTATTGCAACGTATTCGGTTTATGGTATAGACTGTGTAGTAGTATGTGTACATGTAATACGCTATCGCTGACATACATATAAGAGTATTAAAACGTCGGCGTGGGTACGTTTAAATTTCGTAATTAGTCGACGAATCCATTATTTTAAAAGTAGCTTATCGCTCGTTCTACACGATTTGCGGTCGGTTCTTCATTTGTGCGGTCTCCGAAAATACGATACGCGGACCATGCCGCAGAGTCGATGTCACCTGAGAACTCGACCTGACTCATCGTGGTTATACTTTAGTATTACTCATGGACGTGGATTGCGAAAATTGAAACTCCTAATTCGGTTATGTAGTACGTGAAGGGTATTATTAGCTCTCGAGGAAGTGCGGAAGAACGAGTCTTATAATAAGAAATGAGATTTCCCACCTGCGATTGTCTCGTGAACGAATTGTGCGGATCTGCAACAATGTGCGGAAGATTTTATTTGACGACGATCTTCCGAAATGACAGACGATACAAAATACTCGCGTCCACTAGTTTTAAAGTACATGAGTGAGTAGAAGTACACGCGTCGAGCGTGAAATTCAAGGATTGACATTTGGAAGTACAAAAAGCATAAATTAGGTAAAATTCTTTAAGAAAAGGTGGCTGACTGAAGTCCGCTATCGCCACTACTCTACAGACAGTAAGGTAGTTGAATACAACAAGAGTGACAAGGTAACAAGGTCTATCTCGAAGTAGTATTTCGTCTACAACATTTTCTCAGAACGTATTTCCGGCAAAGCGAGGGAATATTTCTCCAGAAATTCGATTATTTTCCATATCAACCGGAGAACAACCCACCTCGATACTCTAAACCCACTCACTCGCACCTTTAAATCACAACGAAAACGAAACACAATCAAGATCAGAGTTTCTACTCTTCATTCGAGCTGAAAATGAAACCAATACGTCTTCATACAGAAGGAAGATGCTCTCCCTAGCGTCATAATAGATAATGCAAGTTATATCAAGGACTGCGGAAACGCATCGATATTGACGAGTACACGTTTTCGATGATTCAATCGCCTTACTTTCAGCGAACGAATAAACGCAGTGAAATTATATGGAAAGCAAAAACACGACGCAATTTTCCACAATACACATGAGATATCGTCTCAAAATTTGTGAACTCCATCATCAGTAACGAAAGAAAAAGCCCCCGCAAAAAGACACGTTTCAACGTAAACGAGAGACATTTAATAATTCACGATCACACAAGCTGGAGCAATATTCGAAGTTGGGACGGAAAAGACAGGAACAGAAGACTAGCAAAAAGAAGAAAAAAAAGTCTCGCCATCTATCGAACCCGAACTTCTATAGTATAGTTGCGAACGTCTAAGACTAGCTTATATGAATACATAGAGGCCGCCGTCTCCAGGATATGGCGACGTTTGGCAAAACCTGTTTAGTAAAACGGAACACGATACGGCATAGAAATAAGAAGAAAAGACAGAACGTACAACAAGGTATGTTAAAACTTAGCCCGAGGCACGCTTAACCACCCGAGCTAACGATCGAACTGCGAGCGAAAATACTACGGGCTTAATAAACCATAAAAAATTAATGAAATAATCAAAGGGGACTTGTGCTGTGCATGTATACATAATATATGCCAGATTAGGAAAAATTTCTCGCGAATTCGCGGATGGAAGAAGAGAGGAAGAGAGAAAAAGAAGAAAAAGTTTTAAAAAACTTTAAATTTGATATTATGTCGCGTACACACCTCATTAGGGAAATAGAAATACGTTCATATACTATACGGTGTATAATGTCGGGAAAATTATATCGAGGTTTCTCGAGTTCCACGGCTCGAACTTCGATTCTTCGGAGATTTCGTGTCAGAGCTTTTTTTCTTCTCATATACTGTACATTATTTACTTCACATTAGACCACTATAAATATATTTCACAGTCGTACGTAAAACCCGGGTTGGATTTACAACGTCGTTCATTTTAACGACTCTTCACCTCGTATAGAATTTCATTATAATAATTACTAATTATCTTTCAACCTTATATAATATGTTTCAAGAAGCATTTTATTGAGATTCTGAATGATCTCTAGATCTCCAAGAACGTTGATTGAAAATCGCCATTATTGATTTGTTCAACTTGGCGCAAACATTTCAACGTTTTCTTCAGATAGCTTCGAAAGCTTGTAAATAAAGAACTCATAGAATTAATGGAATCTGTGTTCAGTTTCGAAGACTAGACTACAATAATGTTCAAATCAAAGAAGACAGACGCGTGATGCTCATAAAGTATACGACGAATCGAAAACTAATTTCTATTAAAAAAAGTTATGAGATCGAACTACATACGTAAGACAGTCAGACGCTGATGCTAATACAGCGTTCATGAAATCGAAAACTTGATTTCTACAAAAAAAAGCTTTGAGCTTGAACTAGGAGTAAGTGATCCACTTCCCTTCCCAGAGAGAGCAAGTCGAAGGGAAGGTTATAATGTGTACCTCTGAACAGGAGCGAAAACAATTAAAAAAACCTTTTTCTTCGTTTTGATCCATGAACGGTTAGTATTTCTGCAATATCCCAGCGAGTAACCGAGGAGAGGAGGAAAGTACCCAATCTCGAAAGTCCGATTTGCTTATAAACGCCACTTTTACACTGAGAAATTACTCGCATTCAATTCAAATTACTTTTCCACCTTATTCATAGTGCAGAAAAACTAAAAGAAAGTAGATGAGAAATAAGCTTTTATTGAAAGTATTTCAAGCTTATTCATATTTCTTTCTCTATTTGGCTTTCAAAATACATTCTAAACAATTATACACAAACTATGTCCTTCTAGGATGAATTTTCAACATCGCTTTCTCTCACACAGAAGAAGTCAAAGACAGATTGTCGGACTGATTTTCCCCAACTTTTCAATAGGTTCTCAGAATCAGTTTCTTTAACTATTGCAAAGATTCTAGAGGTGGAAAGAAGAAAAGTTTCAAGAAAAATTGCTATTCCATAGGAAAGAAATGGAAACTTTTTTCTCAATTTCACCAAACTAGCAGCTCAGCCTATAAATACATTTTTTCATTCTATTTATTTGTGTTTTGAGGGCTTCTCAAAAGCCAACAATGATTTGAAAAAAGAGGGGGGAGGGGGGGGAGAAATCAATGAGTAATTTGAAAACTAATTAAATTTTATACTCAGAAGAGTAAAGTAGAAACCAATTACTAAAGCCGCAATGTATTTTATAAATTCACAAGCGCTTTTGGCTAATAAGCCATGCTCGAAGTGTAGAAACCGACAATTATGGAAAACCGACAATTATGGAAAACCGTAACTTACAATAACAAATATCTTCAATTGAAAACTAATTTTATAGCCAATATCCTCAAACGCCCCCCCCCCCCCCGTCCGAATTCATTAAATGAAATATAATTCAAATTAAATTTCAAGACTCCCGGAAAACAATCTGTCCGATACAATTTTCAGGAACTTTGAAGTGGTTAGTTTCATTTATATAATGCAATAGTCATGATTTATAATATTATAGTATTTTTTATTTATACAACAGAACATTGATTAGCCGTTCAAATTTCATTGAAGAAAAAAAAATTATTGTAAATTAAATACATAATTATGCTATATAATCATACTTGAAATAACTATTATTATCATGTATGCAGACAGGTAATTTTCTTCCACATTTGACAACAACTTATCAAGAATGAAAAGAACAAAAAATAATTTGAATACTTTTCACCTTCTTTAATTTTAAAAATGAATTAATCATTTTTAAAATTAATTCAATTCATCATTTTTTTCTTCATTTACAACTACTTATCAAGAATGAATGAAAAGAACATAAGAATAAATTAAATACTTTGTACTTTCTTCAATTTTAAAAATGAATCAAAATATTTTTAAAAATGAATTAGATTAATTTTAAGACTGAATTGAATCTATTTTAAAAATGAATTGAATTTATTTTAAAAATGAATTAAATTAATTTTAAAAATAAATTAAATTAATTTTGAAATAATCAATTTTTAAAATTAATTCAATTTATCATTTTTTTTCTTCATGTACAACTACTTATCAAGAATGAATGAAAAGAACATAAGAATAAATTAAATACTTTTCACTTTCTTCAATTTTAAAAATGAATCAAAATATTTTTAAAAATGAATTAGATTAATTTTAAAAATGAATTAAATCAATTTTAAAAATGAATTAAATAAAATTTTAAAAATGAATTCAATCAATTTTAAAAATGAATTAAATGAAATTTTAAAAATGAATTAAATAAAATTTCAAAAATGAATTGAATTAATTTTAAAAATGAATTAAATTAATTTTAAAAATGAATTAAATTAATTTTAAAAATGAATTAAATTAATTTTAAAAATACATTGGTCAATTTTTCAAATTAATTCAATTTATTATTTTTTTCCTCATTTTTTTACAGGTCGTTCATGGCCATAAATTACCATGACTATATCCTTAAATTTACCTTTTAAAATTAAAGAAAGTAAAAATCAATCAACTTATTTTTATGCTCTCTTCATTATTCTTACATAACTCTCCAATGATTTTTTCCTCTTGTCTTCTACTCATTGCGTAGCATTGTTTCTTTGATTTTCCTGTTTTTCTAATGATTTTCAATATTTTACCGGGAAATTTGGTAAAATTTTGAAATGTTTTCCACGATTCCAGGCATTATTTAAAAATTTTCTGACTCTTTTTGATTTTCGGAAATTTCGAGGTCTTGTACTCACCTCCAAATGACAAGAAATGAGAAAGGATCTATAGACCTAAAAATTTGAGAAAAATGAAATACGTTACGTTCATCATCATTTTACAGAGGGAAAATTGTAAGTCAGAAAAATAAGAAATGAGAAACCATTTAAATTGAATTTCACAAGTTTTTATTTGTAGGATACGACTCAAGAGAGCACTGAAGTAGTTGTTTGTCTTTTTCAGAATTGCTTAGAAATATTTGTCAATCTTCCTAATAGTCAAATCTACTCTTCAGATTCCGATTGTTTCCAACATCTCAAATTTTACAAAACCCAAGGGCTTGTCATTCAGACAATTTTGAATTTTCGAATGCCACAAATACTGAAGGGGGAAAATCGACTTTCAATTTCTAATCTGGAAAATACAACATACAGCATCTAGGGATCTTCACACAGAGAAACGAGGTCAGAAAATCTGGGAGGAACAGCCAAATTTGCGAAACTACAGACCCCCGAAGACACAGATTTTCAAAATTGACTTTTGATTTCTAATCTGGAAACTACAAGATCAATAAAAACAATCCTGTCCTTCTTAGAAATTTTGACAAATCTGATAGGGATGAACGAGTGTCACAAAATCTGGGAGGAACAGAAAAATCTACAAAATTATAGATTTTGGAGTCAACAAAATCACGAACTTCGATTGTTTGTTGGTTCGCCAGCCTCGAGCTTTTTGAGTCATTACTCGGCTTTGGAAAGACGTAGAAACTTCGTTTTGGGCGCAAATTAAAGATGAAATTTCGATACAAATTTCATGCATTCAAGTTTACAACTAATATTTTGCGTTTACGCGCTAGAACGGATTTAGCGAAAAGTCCCATTCGATTGGAAACATCATTTGGCCTCACCCGGTATAAATTTTTTAGGTTCAGAGGCGTCCACTAATAACAAGGGGAATTTAGAGAGGGGAGAGGGATCCAACCACATCTTACAAAATCTTGTACGGAAAAAGTGAATCTCAAAAAATATCACGTTATTTTTTGCTACAACAATACGGTCTAAAATATCGCAAACTGGATACAATTTCAAGCAGAATTAATTATCAAAATATGACAGAAAATCATGTTTTTCGATGAATTTGACGCAGTTAAGCACCAATTCACATCCAGTCGAACCTCGGGAAGTCAAATCGGGAAGGGACCTGGAGATTTTGTTCGACTTGGCCATCTTTCAAATTCCTGAAGTTCGGTTTAGAGTAATGGGGAAAATTCTGTTGGATTTTAAACAAACGCCGGTCATTTTCGACAAAGGCTAATCAATGTTGTTAAAAAATTGGTCATTTTATTCAATTTTGAAGAAATATTGGTCGATTTTGGTGATCTTAAAAACGAAAATTATTGACTTGAGTCGATTTCGGTGTACAGTTAGTCTAGTGGTTCCCAACTTTTTGGAGATGTCGGTTTTTTGCGGACCCCCTACCAAACAAATGTTATAGAAATGAAGCAGCACTAATCAGGGGCGTATTTACGAGGGGGGGGGATTTTGGGAACCAAGCCCACCCAGAGCTGAAGAAATTGCTCTAAAATATCATGAAATCTTGTTCAAAACGCCTTCCGGGACAATTTTTTTCTCAAAGGAAAGTTATAAAAATTATTTTCAGACCTAATGCGGACCTTAGGTTGGGGTTACTGAGTTGGTCAATTTGGCTCCACGATTTTGGTTGATTTAGATTGAAAAATGGCCGATTTTACTTCTGCGGGAACGTTTCGGTCATTCATCGGTACTCCAGAAAGAAGAGTAGGTTAAGAATATTGAATTGATATCGACAATCAACCTTGAAGCTATTCGGTATATGAGAATTTCTTTTTTCGAGAATGAATATTAATGTTCGAAATGTCCCTATGTTATTTTTATGCTAATCGTGGAGCTGCTTGAAGCTGATAGGCTGTTTTTTAGGTACTTTTGCTGACAGTCAACAGCGGAAAATCTATCAATTTTACATAACTATTTGTTCGTCTTATCTATGAACGACTTATCGAGGTTTGACTGTATTTACAACCCAGACACTGCAAACATGAGATAAGAAGGAAGGAGTGAGAGAGTTGAGTCTAATCTCTCAATGTCTCATCCCGCGACTTGGGGAGGGGGTCGGAAAGTTGCAAAAATCACCTTACAAAGCCCTTTCCCCAAACAGAGCACGAACTCACGCTTTCGTCAAACGAAAACCCCATTTCTCTAGATTCGCAGCTAGGATTCACTCAGAAACGCTAACAACGGGCATTCACGAATTTCAAAATTTCTTCAAATTCTCTACTCTCAAGATACCGAAGACTCAAATGACTGAGATCATCGTTCCCTGACTTTGGCGCGCATATTCATCACCATTCATGACGTGACGTGATTTATTCAACGATTAGAGGGGGAGAGAGGGAGAGAGGAGGAAGAAGTCGGATCTCACGATATCTCATCACAAGAGGCGAGGAGGAGGTCGAAAAATTGCAAAAATCACCAAACAAAACTCGCACAAACTCACACTCAAGTCATACAAAAAACTTATTTCTCTAGATTCGTACTTCGGATTCACGCAGAAACGCATACAACGAGCACTCAAGGACTCAGTCGACAGTCCGCTCGAAATTCTTTCAAATTCTTTACTAATTTCAAGACACCAAGCACTCAAATGGTTGAAATCACTATCGCCCTGATTTTGGCGCGCATTTCCATTACCATATACGTGACGTGATTTATTCAACTCGTCTACGACACTGTCCGAGGTCATTAATCACCATTTCGTACAAAATACCAACTCGTATTCTTTACTCACGGGCATCGAACACTCGACTGCATTACTCATCGTTATCTAATTCGTCGAGTTCTCATTTTTTTACGACTTCATTGTATTTACTCGCCACGCCGGTATCATTTCTCGCCGTGCACTAACAATGCAGCGATGTTTACACAATCAACGACTCGGTTTACTTTACATTTTTTCGACAGTTTTTCGCGCCCTCATTACCCGACGACATCATCATTCTACTTTTCGACGCATTGAAAATGGTAACACTGCGGAGTGATTCTTGCTCAAGTGATTTTTGAAGAATCGAAATACAATACACCGGACATGAAGGATGTAGGTACGCTCCACGCTGAGTGCTACTGACTACTGACATTCTAGAGAAAATATGAAAGCATCGAACACGTATTCTCGTCCGCACCGATATCTAAACGAAGAGCGCGAATTCCTGAACGTGTGCCGACTGGGATCGAGCCGGGTTATATACGAATCGAATACCTGCGATGAAAGTGTGCACACAGTCACACCACTCGACTCACATAATATTTAGCCGACGAAAAATAATACACGGTGTTTGTTTTCGTTCTCCACCTACCTGTGCATAGTAATTCCAACAATACGGAAATCCCGATAGACAAATACAATTTCCTCGACCACATCGTGGTCGTTGACGTCTTCACAGCAGCAGAAGCAGCTCAACTGAATAATCTTCAAATATCGACGACGAAAACGAACATCGAAATAAACACAATAACAACTAAAAGATTCTAACAAGCATTTACGATCGCACGCACATTTTCGTCTTGATTAATTTACAAAAATACAAAAATCAAAATCGCCGCACTCAAGTAACAAACACGCGACACCGGTATGTTTTCCCTTCCTTCAAAAATATTGCACATCCATCAACCACAGACAACGAGACACTTGAGAAGAACGACCGTTGAGATTTAAAAACTTGGGATTTCTTTACACGAAGACGCTCGCGTTATACCCATTGTTTCGTCGAATACGCAGAAAAACCAAGTTTTTATTACAGCGTGAAATAGAACTACACCTTCACCAAGCCACGGCCAATCACGCCATTAAGGCATAGAGCGAACACTAACTGAAAAAACTTCGTAAGTCGCTCGCCACACGATAAAATGCACGAAGACAACCTGATGCGCGGCGACGGACGAGCACGATTTTCGTCGAACGCTACCGAAGTAAACCACGAGGAATGCAACGTACGCTGCTGCGTTGTCTCTTAACCTTTCTCTCCCTGTTCTCTTCGCACTCGTTTATGCGATCGGCTGCATCGCTGTCTGTGTGTCGTGCCCCGCATGCAGGCAACCTGACGGCCTGCCCGACACGACGGATTCTCTTCTTATTCATAGGAGAAAAATTTGTTCGAAAGTTGATAGCCTCTTTTTACGATATAAGCAACAATTAACTTCTACACATCATCGAGTAGTCGAGTACGGTAACAGTAAAATCTTATCTTTTTCGCTGTTCAGTCAGCGCAGCTCTGCTGGTACTTCAAATTTTCTATTGCACTTATTCTAATTAAACTTTCAATACGTTGATGTGAATGTATAATGGTACGGCTCGATGGCATTAAAGATCGTACGTACTTGATAATACTCGACTTATTAAGATAATTGAATTTAACCTTCGACTAAAAACGTTGATAGTCGTATCACGAGACATATCAATGGGAAGTACCAGATTTACATTGAACTCGTCTACTGGTACAGTAGCCTTAAATGCACTACAGACTACGTGAACTGCAATCTGCAAATCGTAGTCTCCTTCAATTACGTATGCACATTCTCTTTAAACTGAGATCAGAACTCGTACCGTAATAGCTGATGAATGAAACAACTTTTTACCATTTGACTGAGCAATAAGGCAGTTTACTACACGTTCCTAATGAATGTTATCGAGATAGATTAAACGAATGCCTGGATGCAGATTCGTTGAATGAAAAGAGACATGTACGTAAATTCTGAGAAAAGTGGACGACTTTAATGAATTTCTAAATGGACGGAAAAAATTCACACGGTCTTATTCATTACCTAACTTTGTTGATTGAGGCGAGCAGAAACCTGTTTCATGAGACAGATTTTTTGATTTTGATATTATAATGGATTGGGTTGATTATTTGACAGAAATTTCCGTAAACCCTCTACGACCGACCCATTGAACGTAATTACCCATAAGTTTTCCTAAATTTCCTCAAATTTCAGTACAAAGGGATCACCTGAAAATAAATGCCAATAAATGAAGAAAATTCCATATGTAGTAGGAGGCAAAATAGTGGTCATTTTCCTGGTCAAATTGACCTTTCAAAGAGCAAACGAAAAATTCTAGCAGGGAACCTGTCTCGAAGTTCTTTTTCGTGAAAATTATACTTTGCTTGATGACCTGAAGATTCACAAAATTTTGACTTCTGTGACCAAAGATGAGAAAAGGAACCTCGGAAAACTAAAATTTGATTTTCCTGCTTATGGTTGTTCTTTGCGTAATTTTTCACGCTCTTCCACGTATTGCAGTCAGAAAAACCGATTTTTTTTGCCCACCAAGGTCCATTTTCTAATCGTCATCACTGGATTATGGCAAAATTACAACTTTTAAGCTACATGAGGAAAGAATTGAGAAAATTGTGTCCACAAAGTAATACATTCCCAAATTACTCTCATAGAGTACCTTCTCAATTTTCCATAAATACGAATTTTGACATGCTGACACCCACCCTAATTAAAAAATCTGCCGCCCCCCCCCATTCATCCGTAGACGGGCTTCCACACAAAAGGGTATTTTCAGGCAGAGCCAAATAAATAAAGGTCATGTGACTTCATTCATAACATTGCAAGGCCATGCCTGCTTTGTGATGAAATCATGGCCTAGCTTGTGATTCTTAGCATTTTATAAGCTTTCAAAATGGGATTACTCTTGGAAAATTGTCACGAAAAAAAGGAAGCAGAAATTTGGAGGACACGGGAAGCTACAATGCGGTTCACATCCGATCTTCCTTCCTTCATTCGCAACAAAAAGTATAGATGAGGATTACTCACGAAAAATTTTAACAAATCATCATCAGTGTTTGAGTTACAGCTTTTATTATACCTATTAGTAGTACCTATTAGTACTAGGCCTAATATTTGACATGTTACATGTCTTTGCTGAAGCCTAATTCGAAATTTTTCGAGTTCCGAGGGGCCCGTTGATGAAATTTTCGACTGGTACCCGAGACTCCTTCGTTATACAGTGCATTAGTCTTCTTTATCTGGGTACAAACTAGGCTGCTATAGTGGATTTAGCTTTCATCATAAATAGGCTTCATATACAGTATACTAGACCAAGAAGTGAGCCCTCGAAACCTAGTAGCATGAAATATTGTAAACCAGACTTATACTAGACCATGAAGGCCGCGAGTGAACCCCCTAAAAGCTAATAGCTTAAAACATTTTAGAAGAGACTTATACTAGACCAAGAAAGGGCCAAATGAGCGGAGCAAGAGGGCTCCCAAAAAGCTATCAGCTTGAAATATTGTAAACTAGAATTATACTACACCAAGGAAGGAGGCGAACGAACTTTTGTCACGCTTCATGACGTCATCAGTGGCCTTGACCTACTTTTGGGATTTGAAAGAAGGTTTTACTTAGCTAATAAATACTGGTGAGGGAGTCGTTACTATGACGTCATCATGGATCGATAATATATAATCAATGTATTGAATCAAAGTGCAGTAATAAAGCATAAGAAATGCTACTCTACAAGTTCTTTAAGGAGACATGTTAGCTCCCACCCGTTTTCTTTCACAGTACCTGTTCTTGGGCTAGTAGAGGCATGTTTTACTGTAAGATAATCAGGAGAACTCACTTGCTCTGCTCGTTCACCCCCGTTCTTGGCGTACTCTTGTTCTTGAATTAAGCTACCTATAGTCCCGCAAGTGGGTCCTCATGGATATTTTCATTAGTGACGTCATCAGCTTGTAACATCATTAACAGTTATGATGACTGCTTGTGACGTCATGAACCAGCTTAGGCGCTCTTTCTTCCTTTTCCCCTTCCGTTTTTGGGATTACTCACTCCACTTGTAAGCCTCCCAAGAGTCTCCTTTATACCAGGCCTAATAGTGATACTGCTCGAGTCTTCCTTATATGCAGGATTAATAAGAAGAACTCACAGTAGTGACGTAAACTCGCAAATTTTGATATCAGGGGCCAGTATTCAGGACTTGTAGAACCTGCAGATTTTCAGAATTATGTAGAAAGTTCCTTATACTTGTAGTGAGAGAGGGCCACTCGTAGGAGCAGTGTTGACTCGCCAATTTTGGGATTAAGGGCTAGGATTCGGAAAACTTCAGGAAAAACAGGAAACATATAAAATTTTGATCAGAACTCTACCCTAATTCTGAGATCCGCGCGAGTTCACCCCCCCCCCGTTTCGACTTGGTATACAGTGTATAAAAGGCTGGAAGTTTAATGTACGGTAAGCCAGGCCGAGGCTAGTAATAGAAAAACAAGCACCTCGGGCGAGGTGTTAGGAGGGTCGGCTAAATGAATTCTTTTTTGGAAAACTCCATAAATAAAAACTTGAAAAAAGCTGAATTTGGCTGCAGGTTGAATCACCTCCTCTCCCCTCCCCACAAAAAACCGGAGAATAAACTTTTCACAATACACTTCAGAAGACCATTTAAGATACATTCCAGAGAAAAATCTTTGCCCTCACTTTTTTCCTTATCCAGAGCATTGTTACCTGGGCTAAAAGGTATACTAGATTCTTTGAAGAACTGAGATGAGCATAACTTTGAATGGCTTCTGTCAGCTGAACGCAGAATTATACATATGTTTCACCGCAGAATTATACATATGTTTCACCGTAAACTGGAGAGGGACATGAAGAACACTTATTTTTATCATACACTGTTCCCACAAAAAAACCTCAAGATAAACTTTTCACAATACACTTTAGGGAAAAAAAAGGGCACAGTGACCAACTGTAGCTTTGTGGGAATATAATAATAATAATAATAATAATAATAATAATAATAATAATAATAATAGAAATAACAATAATCTTACCTCCAGATTTTGCCATATGAAGAAAATAAGAAAAAATCAAAATCAAAACAAACAAAATGAACTTGAAATAAGAATAATCAAGAAAACAAGAAGAAAAAAAAACAAATTCAAAACCAAAAAAAAAATGAACTTGAAATAGAAATAATAAAATGACAACCACTAATCTTTTAAATAATCGAAAATAAAACAAAAATAATAATAAGAACAAATAATAATAAGAAATATAATAATAAGGATGCGAAGAGATAGGGAAGATATATTCCACACAGATAGTCAAAGAAAATGCGTTTGACAAAAGTAATACATTCTACCAAGAAAGTCAAAAACGCACTGACAAGAATTTTCTCCGCTACCTGATTACTGCAGTTTATAATAGGAAAAGGAAATAAAAAGAAGAAGAAAAAAAAAAATAATAATAATAAAAAGGGTATTCTCCATTGTGTTGTGTATCTAAGGTAAGATAAGAAGATAAGAAAAGGTAACGGAGAAAACGTGAAGGAGACAAAGGAGGAAACGAGGACGACACTGACGACGACGACGACGACGACGACGACAAAAAGTGATTGTAATACGGTCGGCTAGCGAAAGCGCGCCGACCCTAACAACACCAGATGGATACATACTCAAACTTGTAACACAAAGGAGTACCTTGAAAGGTAGCCACAGAAACGAAAATTTTGCCGGAGCGCTTTCGATTAAAAAACCATTGTCAACGACGACATGAAAGCAACTAAACAATCTAACGGCTAGAAACAATGAACCACCGACGAAATCATGATTGAACTAGCGAGTCATCACGATGTGAATCACTCTCATAAACTAGCTCAATCAAACCCTCATCAGGTATGTACCTGTTGAGCACGTTAAGGTTATCGTTATTCAAATGGCGAATAATTTCAATATGTTCGAGAGCTTTTCGTTTGAATTCTGAGGACTCTCTATGGAGGAGGGTTTCAGATCCCGCTATATAACCGTGGCCACTAGCCAAAAGGTGGTCCGCAAATGCCGACGGACCTATTTTCTCTAACTCCCACTTCTTAATATGCTCATCTACACGAATTTTGAGCTGGCGGCTAGTCTCACCTATGTAAACTCCATTACAATCATTACACTCCAATTTATAAACCCCACATTTTTCGTTCAAAGGGATGGGATCCTTCAGCTTGATAAAAAGACTCCTTACAGTGTTAAGATTGTAGTACACTGGGCGGAAACCGAAGGGGTGGAGGATACGACTTAATTGGGAAGAAAACTTACCCAAAAACGGGAGCCTGATTCACCGCTTCCGGACAACAGCCGTCGGATTACGGGCGTCGTTGACAATGGTTTTTTAATCGAAAGCGCTCCGGCAAAATTTTCGTTTCTGTGGCTACCTTTCAAGGTACTCCTTTGTGTTACAAGTTTGAGTATGTATCCATCTGGTGTCTTTGGTCATAATTTAGAGAACCGTATTAATTGCATTAATAACGCTGATGAGGCGTTTTTACGGTTCCTTTTCGTGAAGTTTCGTAAACAAAGGTTATCGTTTTCGTCTCACATCTGGTTTCTTAACTAGTGTTTAAAATTTCGTTTAAAACCCAAGTTTGTTAAATTTCGGCTGTTCTCCGACTGTAATGAGACCATCTCAAAATTGGAGAAATTTCTAACCGGTAAGTGGATCCGTACTGAGTTGAGGAGATGGCACGGCAAGCTGAACGTCACTACAAGACTTAACTTGCTGGTCCATTCTAGGCTCTCTGGTCTACTCCACCCGGGTGAGTTGGATTCATTCATTAATTCTGTTAATCTTAAATGCCGTTCTTTTGAGGCTAAATTGAAACGGAAGAAAAATAAGAAAATTTCTTCCCTTCAAAATTTGAATGCCTCCGCTGTCCAGGAAGTGAGAACTGACGCCAGCGATATCCAAAAGTTTCACCCCCGTATTATAAATTATACTAATGTTGAGTTCGAGAGCGATGAGTTAAATCTTTTGGAGAAGGGGTTAAAATTTGGGTTACCCCCTCTTAATAATGCTGATACACTAGCTAATGTGGTTGCGGACCTGGAAATAAAAATTGGGCCTGGGGTAAATACCCAGAAGGATTGTGCCGATTTTATCCGCAACACCCCCCTCCCCCGAATAAATGATCATGCATCCAAGGTGATCAAAGGGATTAAGAGGAAGGTTAGAGAGGAGGGCTTAACCATTACTAAGGCTGACAAAGGTAATGCCATTGTTGTAATGGAGAAGTCCTCCTACGTCTCCAAGGTCTACGACGTTCTTAACCAGTGTGGCGCCAAGGAAAATGCCGATTTTAATTTCTCTAGCCATGTTGCTGAGGTCAGAGAGGTAGTCGGTAATTGTGAATTTATTATTAAAACCGACAGGCTTAAAAAGCGGCTTCTTGAGCCTAATCCTGCGCCCCCCTCCTATACGGGTTGCCAAAAGTTCATAAAAGGGACATCCCAATGCGACCAGTCGTTTCTTTTGTATCTTCCCCTACTTATTTCCTGGCGAAGTTCTTGGATCGCTGGTTTAAATCCAGAGTAGAATTTGAATCTTCCTACTCTGTAAAAAATTCTGTTTCCTTGGCCGATAAGCTTAAGGATGATATTCTACCGCCAGGTTCCATCCTATGCTCCTTTGATGTGGTGGGTTTATTTCCTAGTATTCCAAAAGTTACGGCCATGAAACACATAGGTGACCTCCTCATCCAATCTAATATCTGCCATGAAGAAGTTGCTGAATTTTTTACTTTACTTAATATTTGTTGGTGCCCTAATTTCTGTAAATGTGATAGTAAATATTTTGAGTTTCCTGATGAGGTAGGCATCCCGATTGGTTCTCCTCTGGGCTCCCTCATCTCGGAGGTTTTCATGTCTAAATTTGAGTTCGACCTCTTTTCCTCTGGTCAGGTGTTCTTAGATTACATTTATTACTGGCACAGGTACGTCGACGATGTGTTGTGTACGTGGACCGGTCCTCAGGATCTTCTCTTGGAGTTCCTCAAGTATCTAAATATTCAATATCCTTCCATTAAATTTACATTGGAAGTAGGCGGTTCATCCATTAATTTTTTGGACCTTACTATCTCTAATAGAGACGGTGTCCATGAATTTGCCATACATAGAAAAGATACTTCGACCGATATTATGGTCCACGGCAATTCTTTCTGCCCTGTTGCTCACAAATACGCTGGTTTCAATAGTCACATTCATCGATTGACCAGCATTCCATTGGGTCAGCTCGCCTTCCATAATGAGCTTCTGACTATAAAGCACTTGGCCAGAGTGAACGAGGTCCGCTTAGATATTGATCTTATGGTTCGCAGGAAGCTAGCTAGGAAATGCCTTGACTCTACTACCTCCCTCCCCCGTAATCCGACGGCTGTTGTCCGGAAGCGGTGGATCAGGCTCCCGTTTTTGGGTAAGTTTTCTTCCCAATTAAGTCGTATCCTCCACCCCTTCGGTTTCCGACCAGTGTACTACAATCTTAACACTCTAAGGAGTCTTTTTATCAAGCTGAAGGATCCCATCCCTTTGAACGAAAAATGTGGGGTTTATAAATTGGAGTGTAATGATTGTAATGGAGTTTACATAGGTGAGACTAGCCGCCAGCTCAAAATTCGTGTAGATGAGCATATTAAGAAGTGGGAGTTAGAGAAAATAGGTCCGTCGGCATTTGCGGACCACCTTTTGGCTAGTGGCCACGGTTATATAGCGGGATCTGAAACCCTCCTCCATAGAGAGTCCTCAGAATTCAAACGAAAAGCTCTCGAACATATTGAAATTATTCGCCATTTGAATAACGATAACCTTAACGTGCTCAACAGGTACATACCTGATGAGGGTTTGATTGAGCTAGTTTATGAGAGTGATTCACATCGTGATGACTCGCTAGTTCAATCATGATTTCCTCGGTGGTTCATTGTTTCTAGCCGTTAGATTGTTTAGTTGCTTTCATGTCGTCGTTGACAATGGTTTTTTAATCGAAAGCGCTCCGGCAAAATTTTCGTTTCTGTGGCTACCTTTCAAGGTACTCCTTTGTGTTACAAGTTTGAGTATGTATCCATCTGGTGTCTTTGGTCATAATTTAGAGAACCGTATTAATTGCAGAAAAACAACAGTTTCCACAACAAAGTCGATCAAGGAACGTCAAATTGGATCTGCCAAGTCTCCAAGAATCTGAGAGTCCTCTCCTATCATATATTTTTTTATTTCAAAAATCTGGGTGGTACATTTTGGTTCGTGGGGTATAAGAGCGCAAATTGAAGATGAAATTGAGATACAGATTTTGTAGATTCACGTAGCGCTAAAACAAATTCAGCCTGATCATATATTGATTGGAGGGCAGAATTTTCCCTCTCGTTTCATATAACATGGCTCAAAAGTCAAAATTTTGACGTTTCATGTACTTCCTAAAGTTTCCTGAACTGTAGCTCCTAATTCCAGAATTCGCGAGTTCCCACCACCCCCTCCTCCCCTCCCCGAAAAGAACCTTAGTCATGATTCTGAAAATCTATGAGTTCTACAAGTCTTGAATCCTGGCTCCTAATTCCAAAATTTGCAAGTTTTCACCCCATCTCCACGGGCTTTCCTAGTCCCTAATAATCCTGTACCGTATACTGTATCCATTCTCTTCCTTTATTATAAACTATGACGTTATGAGCTGGTGATGTGATCAATCGTGATCCCGAGCCTGATTCTGAAATTTGCGAGTTCAATCCACCTCCCCTCATCCTTGTAACCCATCATAAGCGGTTTACTGTAGGCTTTTATACTGTTGTATGTTGAGCCTAAGTTAGGCTTAGTTTCCTCAAGGCTAATAGAATACAGTTTAGTAAACACTGTCTGGCTCAGTATAATGGAGACTAAGGAGTAGTACCCTAATTCTGAAATCTGCTAGTATGACGTCAGCAGTCACGACCCGGAGGCCTAGCGCAAGGGAGATTCGAGTAGTATTACTACTGGACCAAATAAAATGGAGACTGTTGGGAGGCTTACCGGAATGTCATCCCAAAAATAGAAAAGAAAGTCCAAGCTGATGACATCATTAGCTTGTCACGTCATAAGCATCCATTATGGTTGCCTGTGACGTCATCAGCATTCATAACGTGGATCACAAGCAGAGAATGGTGTGAGGAAGAGAAAGAGCCCAAGTTGATAACCTCACTATATCGTAACGTCATAACCATCCAGTATGGATGTACTTGTGACGTCATCATCATTTACATAACGTGGCGTTGTTTACAAGCGGAGTAAATGATCCAAGAATGGAAAAGAGTAGAAGAGAGAGAGAAAGTCAAGCTGATGACGTTACAGGCAGCCGTCACGGGTATTGATGATGCAACAACCATAGATATTTATGACGTCAAGAGCTTAAGATGTCGTCAATAGTGATATCCATATATGGAGGCTAGATAGTTTAACTTACAAAACACCCCTATATTAATCCAAAAACGAGAGCGCACGGATGAAATGAGTGACACCCCCCCCCCCTCTCGAGCTCTAAATCAAAAAATTCTCCTCTGCGAGCGGAGAACGACGAGAGCTTTGAGTTCTTTTCTTGTACTCTCATTTCAATTTACAATTTCTCAATCTGTAATTCAATAAAAAAAAATTTACAAAAAAGTAGCCATGATTAATGATTTGCACTGTTACAACTTTTATCATTAATTTAGAAAAATTTTGAGGATGTTCGCACTCAATGAAATTAATCGGAGTATCTGGAGTGGAAATTTTCTATTCAAAAGTGATGAACGAACTTATATCGCCGGTATATACAAACAGTACAAACTAAATGTTCCTTGACAGGGAAAAAAAAAAGATTCTACGAAGGGTCATGACCTCAGACATCAGGGATAAGGCGAATGCAATATTTTTTCTACCAACTATATGGAAATGATAGATTGTGCACCTTCATTTTTTACGCCAACAATACAGAAGTTTAAGTTGAGAGAGCGAACGAACTTACACGTTAGAATATTGTCGTACGTAATTTTTTTGTCCCTCTTGTTTTCTTCTCACGGGTATTTTCTATCTCCATCCTTCCTTCCCCTACTCGCCTTCTTCGTCCTTATTTCTACTCGATGTAAAATTTTCATATTTTACGAAGAATACTAAAGATGGGCCGCGCGCTGACAAACGAAGAACAGTTTCCAAATAGACTCTCTAATATGATCACGGGTGAGAAGAGAAAAGTTTCTCGTGTCGGGTATATTTTATTTTTTCGCTCTCGTCCAAGTTTATAAACAGACGTCACATCTTACAGGCCTACATTTTACGTAAATTTGTCGGCGAAGACGACGACGAGACGTGAGAAAAGCTACTTTTCCCAGCTTTCCACGTCGCGTCAATTTTCGACGTTGACGTTTACCGCTTCGCTTTACAATAATTCACGAAAAAGAGGAAAGCATCGTTTTGTATAGAGCTTTCGTATCTCGAAACTTTCGAGTGTATAGCAATCGCGCCGCCGAGGAATGTCACACCGACTGAAGCGTATTATGATGAAGACTATTTGATTGTACACAAATTTCTCACGAGCAGCCGCCTTTGAATTTTTAGCGAGCAGTAAAAAGACTATTGAAATAATACGTGACGATTAAATAAGAAGTCTCGGCATTTGAATTTCAAAAAAGCGTTTCAATATATCTTAATAATTATAAAGTCGCGCGTAACTTGGACCATAATTTTCAATTTTCGGAGTTGTTTCGTACACATTTTGGCAATGGTTAATAAAACTGCGCGCGAGTCATTAAGTTAATTTATAATATTTTGAGAAAATTCAACAAACCTAAGAAGAAGGTAGAGGACGCGCTTGTCATCGCGAGAGGAGCGACGGAAGTTACTCGTTTTCTCTCCCGCTGACATACCGTTAGACGTCTTTGTCCGTCGTCGTTTAATTTTCAACCCATCAGCAACGTTGATGTATGAAATTTTCGAGTGAAGACCGAATTTGAAAATTGAGTGGATGCGTGCTCTGAAATCTGGGCGCCTGACATCTATGCCGATTATGCTTCCAATGTAGAGCATACGTTTCCGACAAGTGCAAACGAGTTCCACGCCTTGAATACGGACCGTTTCCTCCGTGCATCCTTAAAGAGATCGAATTGAAATCAGTTAATTTGATTTACGACGCACACGTCACAGGGATGCGAATATTCAACCGTACTATACGTCTAATTTCCATTCTTGGCAAATGGTTTCTACTTTTTTTCTAATATATTGCGATGTTACATAAATGATTAACGATGTAGGCCTGGTGCAATGTAGCGTGTACGCATTGCATACAGACCTTCTCATTAGTTAATGTAAACTATATACTTCTAACGCAGAGACTTTAATAAGGTAAAAAAATTTCATCTTCACGAAATCGTATTAAAAGATTGCAAAAATTTCAATTAATGCGAAAACGTGAATTTTTTATGCGACGTAAGTCCAAACTCGATTCAATTATGCACTCGCGCTGTCGTTCGTGATGTGCATTTCTATAGCAGCAGGATAGACTGGTTTGAAATTATTATGACTTCGAAAACCTCCAGTACCTAAGAGTGTAATCCATTATAGGAATTATAAAAATAATATAAGACACGTGTAGCACGACATTCAGAAGTGTGAAAAAATACAGTAAATCATCTCGAAATGAGGTAAGCAGTAAGATTTGTATATGTCGTTCTAATGCCAAAAAATCTGAATGGTTGTATTATCAGTCCGTGCGATGTACCTAAGATAATATCTTCCTGAACAGCCACAGAAAATGTTCCAACAACGAACTTCGGAGAAAAAGAGAAACCACAAGTTATAACAGTCAAGAAGAAGAATCAGAAAGTTTAAGACGAGGGACGATGGGTTTCTTCCAATTTTGAGCTTGATGGGCAATCGTTTCTAGATACATTGAATGTAAATTGCTGCTCCTAGATAAGAGGTGTGATGATGTTTTGAACGGACGGGAACAAACGGGAGTCGTTTCAATGGATGGTAAAATTTGATGGATGTGGCGGAAAGGAGCTAAAGGTGGGCATGCGAGAATGTGGGTGACTGTGAGGGGGAGTTGAGACTACAACGTTCGCATGAGAGCGGGAAAAGCTTGGAAAAAAAAAAAGAACGTTTGTGAGTTGCGTGTGACCAATTCGACGATTTCGTACCAGCGAGATTCCGAATGGTAATGGTTTTAATTGAACTAATTTGTTTGATGAGATTTGATTTTGCGAAAGAGAGTGATTCATTCATCCGCAATTGGATGGTGTGGGTAAGATTATTTTTAGTGGAATGAATACGAGAGTTGATCGGTGATGCGAGAAAATACAATAATGGTCTAAAGTTTAGCATTGCTTGCACATTTTAACAAAAAACCAAGGAGAACACAGACGTTTTGACTACCGAGCAGCCTTCATCAGGGTGAACGAAATTCGAAAACTGTGAGACAGGCAAGGATGACAAAGCAACGCAGATAACCATGTAAGATTGTAGAATTTTAACAAATCTGGCGATGCTGTGTTTCCACAGAATCGAATCAAAAGTCGAATTCCCGAAGGAAAGGCAGGTCAGCTGACTGCACTCGGAAGATGATAAGAAAGAAAGAGGAAAGATATTATATAGCCGGAGCTCGAGACTTTAGGTGCGAGTGGAAGAGTAACGCGAGCGACGTAAAAGAACGTTCACGTTCTTACAACCATATCTTATAGATCATGAACCCGTTACGGCATTCTCTCATCACCAGCGGGCAAACTCGATATTCGATCCACTTGTGAAACAAATGAAAGTCTTGAGAAGAGATTCAAGTCTAGAAGGAGGAAGCAATAAATTCTACCCGAGGAACAGCTTCAACTCCAGATAGCAAAACGAAGACATTTCCGGAACCTCACAAATGAAGCACTGAGAAAAATTTAGAGGCCATTGCAGGTTTGCAATGGCAGCGGGGAACCCTCAACTTCCCGTGCTCGCGATCACGTTGGCGCAAAAGTGCCCCCTCAGCGAATGAGTTGGCTGGACTCTTCTCAGTATACCGGGTGAGGCAAAAAGATGTTACCAGTTAAATGGGAGTTTGCACTAAATCCGCCGTAGCGCGAAAACGCGAAACGTTAGATGTATAGTTTGAATGTACGAAATTTGTATTATTTATTTATTTATTTATTTATTTTCGAGGGGGGATCCGTTTCAAGGGATCCCCTTTTTTTATATTATAGTGGTGCCGCCAACAGTCAGTAGACCAATTAAAGGCGACACCACTTTACAAAATTAATAATATTTGATCTTTAATTTGAGCCACATCCAATGTTTCTACGACTTTTCTGAGCCAAATTTTGGACCAAAATGTTCCTAAAACTGACTAATTTGCAAAGATTTTTGATCTAAAACATTGAAAAATCCTCCACTCTCAAGCTTCATAGGGTTATTTGAGTATTTTTTTCGGAATCAGCGTTAAATTTCACTTCGAAATCCAATAAAATATGGAAGTTGGAACAATTTTTAATTTCGGCAAATTGATGAATTTTTGGCACATTTTGGTCCATAAGTCGGCTCAGAAAAGTCGTAAAAACTTCGGATGTAGCTCAAATTAGAGATAAGATTAAGATACAAATTTTGTACATTTAAACTGTAAGTCTAGAGTTTTGCGTTTTTGCGCTACGGCGGATTTAGTGCAGACTGCCATTTAACTGGTAACATCTTTTTGCCTCACCCGGTACTGTATACGAGGCCAGATATAATGAAGGCTGGAAGTTGAAATTTTTCCAAGTCCCTAAAGTAGGTCAAGGTCAAGGTCACTGATGACGTCATAAAGCATCCTGGCTGGAAGTTGAAATTTTTACAAGTGTCTCAAGTGGGTCAAGGTCATTGATGACGTCATAAGGCGTCACATGTCACGTCACGCAATTCACAGAAACTCCCGGACGTGGACGCTTTCTCAGGATGTAATCCCCCTAACAATACCAGGCCTGATATAATGAAGGCTGGAAGTTGAAAAATCCCTAAAGTAGGTCAAGGTCATTAATGACGTCATAAAGCATTCCGGCTGGAAGTTGAATTTTTTCCAAGTCCCTAAAATAAGTCAAGGTCATTGCTGACCTCATAACGCGCCACACGTCACATCACGTCACGCCACGCCACGCAGTTCGCAGAAACTCCCGGACGACGTTTTCTGAGGATATAATCCCCCAAACAAAATGGATAGCTGGTTCCCCGCTAAAAAAAACATCATCTGACGCATTCGCAAGAATTCAGACACGAGGAGGGGGGGAGGTGTGCGCCCCCCAAACCTTCAAAAACAGGCTGAAGTAACGCAAATAGACCATATTTTCAGACAATGGAATATCCCCCCCCAAATGTGTGGCGAAATCCGCCCCTGAGAATTATCCACAAATGCGCAAAAAAGTCCATACCAAAAGGACATGGGAAGCAATACACCTTTGGCCTTAACAGGAACACAAACCAAAGCTCCAAGAGTACCTTTGCAGCTATGATACAACCCTATTTGGCAATCAAACGGCAGAGCTAGCGGATCAAGTAACTTAAAGGATTGAAGACTAAAAACAGGAAAACTGGAATCCCAAGACAGGCAAGGTTTAGAGATCTCTATGCAATCTGTTATCCTGTCTACCTCCTTGCCACATTCCTGGACCGTTTGTTCAAACCTCGCGTTGACTTTAAATCTCCTCATTTGATCTCGAACTCGGTCTCTCTGAATGATGCTCTGAAGGGTATAAGACTTCCTCCGGACGGGACCATCTGTTCGTTTGATGTCGTTGATCTTTTCTCAAATATTCCTGAAGCTACTACTATGCAGGGTATGGTTGAGCTCCTTGTCGAAGCCGATATTCCCCACAATGAGCTTCAGGAATTTTTTGATCTTTTAAATAACTGTTGGTGCCCTGACTAATGTAAATTCACAGGGAAGTTTTTTGAGTTTCTTGATGAAGTAGGGATCCCCTATTGGATCACTTTCAGGCTCCTTCATCTCCAAAATTTTCATGTCAAATTTTGAACTTCATCTCTTTTCCTCAAACTAGGGGTTACTGAGTCATATTTACTATTGGCACAGGTACGTGGATGATGTTCTGTGTATTTGGACTGGTCCTACAGATCTCCTCGGGAAGTTTCTGAGGTATCTGAATTCCTGCTCCCCACCTCCATTAACTTTTTGGATTTATCATTCATGGAAAAAGACTAAAATTGTAACATTTCTGAAAGCAGGCAAAAGACCGGAATCTCCAGCGACCTACAGACCAATCTCATTACTTGAAAGAATAATATTGAACACAATAGAAAACGAACTAATTAAAAATCAAGCTGGTTTTTGAGCGGGTAAAAGTTGTAGCGACCAACACTATATCAAAGAAAACTACCAAGAAAAACTAATCACGGAAGTGCTACTCATCGACTCGACTGCCGCATAATATGATACGGTAAATCACAAACTGTTCATGAATAAAATATTCGATGTAACTGAAGAGTATAATCTGGCCTGGATTCCGAGAAATGGTCCACATATACGAATGACCAACCGAAAAATCAGCGTTCGTCTTTACTGGAGACCTAGCGTTGATAGCCGACGACGGGATACACTTTGAGGTACAGCAGCACCTGTAACAGGCTACAGGCGACTTAGACGACTGTTACAAAGAAAATGCACCAAGTCCAGAGGCTTGCTCTTTCCATTTGGAACACGCAAACTCCAAGTGCTAGCTACTGCTAAATTGGAATTCCTTCAGAATAAAAAAAAGGCTAAAAGAAGAAGTCAGAAACCAGAAACAGCCTACTACATAAATTGGTATCAACAAAGTGGGACGCAGCCCCGGAAGTATTGCGGACATCAGAGCTGCTCGTATCATTTGCGGCAACTGAATACCTACACTTGCAACTGGCGAGGAAGATCGACACACGCCAAGAAAGTGGACATTGCTTTAAAGAACATACGCAGAATAGTCACAGACTGTTTGAGATTGACAATAGTCAAAAACATATACAAAGTCTGTGGGATAGCTCCTCCACCGAAGCAGAACCTAGCACCTAACAGACCAACGACAGCTACCCCTCAACCAGCCGTATCTAAAAGATAGATCAAAATCAAGAAAAACTTCTGGAGCCCAAATAGTCCACATAAGGAAGGTACAGCAAAACATCGCATTGAATTATTGGATGGAAAACACTAAGTCTCTGATCCGGGTACGGAACCCTACACAAATGGGGACTTGGCCATCATCCATCTTTAGAATACGGCACCTAGCAGAACCAGAAGCATGTTTTCAAATGTCCGCTGATAAAAAATATAACGAGGGGACTGAAAATCGATGAGTGAGAGCTAAGACCCGATACGATGAATAAATAATAATTTGCGAAGAAAAAATTTGTCTACCGATGAGTGTTTTCTTGAAGATACGGCTGCTGTGTCCATTGAAATTTTATGTTCGCATATAGTAGTACTTCTCGAATTCTTACATATTATAGGATCTTTCGAAATCTCCGTACAGTCACACAGTCTTCGGTAAAAGTTATTAAGACAGTCTTTGAAAGAGTATCTCCCTCTCGCTGCCTCAATGTTCCTATTGTAAAGACTGCAGATGGCATTCGATCAGAATATCTCTTTGGTTGTCCTTAAATATTGTTACGATTACTGTTATCGTATTATGATGATTGTTTTCGTCATGTCTCCCTGATTTAGTGCTCGGTTGGAAACCTTTACATGATGAATTCCGGATCATGACAGGAAAAAAAGAACTGAATCTCTAAACCATAAAAAAATTTGGATTCTTCAAGCTCCATGTTGGCGAAGTTGGCAAAATGATACAAAATTTTCGTGAAGAAAAACGTTCACACTTGAATTCATAATAACATCTTCGAAACATTTACGCAAGAGCGAAGAGAAATCTGTACTTGTCGTAGACTCAGTGCTGTGTATGGTGTGTACAAAAATCTGTTTTGCCGACTTTTTCGCCTTCAAGACGAGCATTTATTTGCCATCTTCATTTGCTCAGCTTTTTTACTCAGAAAGTACACTGTATATTTCGACTATAAAAAGGGATACTAAACAACCTCTTTTTCATAATTTATCTAGTTCAAGCTCTAGAATTTTTTTCTAAGTTATATTCGCGGAGTTCTCGTGACAAAAAATTTGACTTCATCATAAAAATGTTCAACAAAAATTTTTGAAAGCGATGACGATCCACATAATACGAGCGCAAGTGCCTCCACCTCCAGATTCATATTTTTTTCGAAATCCATATTTTCCTCCACCACCACCTCCTGTTCCACCTTCAGGTCCAGGATATACAGTTTATGTAGCTCACCTTCCATTGGCTTCAACTCCAGCACCCCCTCCACCTCCGTCATCTAAAGAGTGACTATATCTTGTTTCACTCAAGATCTTCCGAACAAGTGATTACGATAGAATCTTCAATAGGAACCGGCACCGCCGCCTCATCATTTACGTTAAAATATCGACTAAATTGATGTTTTATCTTATGACATGATTATTTATACCTGATAGATCAGGACTCAATGAAGACATAGGACATGGTATTTTTCCGGGTTGGCTGCGAGCCGACTTCGCCTGAAGTCCGATTCTTAAGAGACTGACGGAATATGACGTCACTAAACAGGTGCGAGTGTCGACATAGGCACTCTGGTACACTCTACATCGAAAAGCGGCGTCACTTTCAAACAGTCATTTGTAGAAATTACTTTTCTCGATGTCCTCAATTATCTTGAAGAAGTGCAAGACTTCCTGAGATTTCTTCAAACAAAAACATTTATATGTGTACAAGAAGAACCTTTATTGAATTTTGAACAATTTAAATTTTTTAAAAATGGAGTAATTGAATGATCTTAAAAATTCTTCTATTTGGAACCTAATGAACAGAAAATAAAGCATCCATTCGTCAGTCTCATAAACGAGAGTAAGATCGACGTAGAAATAAACTTAAGTCCGATTTGGGATCGTACTAGTTCTTTTAACGGGTTGAACCACAATAACAAGAAAATTCTAATTTGTCTAGAGTCTATCCTTAGGAACCATGAGGAATTGGGTCGAAGTCTGTTAGACTGACGTATTTTTTCTTGTACTGCGAATTCATTCAAATACGTAGTTGAAGAGTCAAAATTTGTAATAAGAAGTATTTATGAGGGAGTTTGGCGGGAGATATCCAACGTGTGTCGATTTTCATTACAATAGATTTTCCTTTTTTGTATGTCAACCAAATAAAACCGCATAGATGGAACTTTAACTCTGCAGTCCCACAGTCTTTGGTGAAAGTTATTAAGACAGTCTTTGAAAGAGTATCTCCTTCTTGGTGCCTGAATTTTCCTACCGTAAAGACTGCAATTGGCGTTTGATCGAAATTTTACTTTGGTGGTCCATAACTATTGTGTTGTTATGATGATTATTTTCGGTATATCTCCTTTAAGGAGTGCTCGGTGGGGAAGCCTTACGCTTTGGAATTCGGAATCTTGACAAGAAAAAAGAAATGGATCTCTCAGGTTATAGATCTTTTAACAACGAGAAAATCTAGAGTTTTCAAGCTGTAGATCTCACTGTCGTATGTCGGTGAAAATTATACAAAATTCGTACGTTCATATTCAAATTCATAAAAGTATCTTCAAATATTTACTCAAGAGTGAGAAGAATTGTGTACTTGTCTTATCCGCAGCACGATGTATGGTGTGTACAAAAATCTGTTTTTCTCATAAAAGACAGGCATTTATTTGCTATCTTCATTTGCTCAGATTTTTCCACTCAGTAAGTACACTGTATATTTCAACTATAAAAGGGGACGTTAAACGACCTCTTTCTCATAGTATCCTGAGTTCGAGCACTAAACTTTGTTTCTCAATTATATTCGCGGAGTTCTTGTGACGAAAAATTTGTCTTCATCTTCAAAATGTTCAAAAGAAATATTTGCGAGTATATTTTTCTAAGGGTATTTTTGATGGCAATGACGATCCACCTAATACGAGCGCAACCACCACCACCTCCACCTTCTTCAGCTCCACCTCCTTCTCAGCCACCAACAACTCACATTCAAACTTCACTAGGATATGACGTCTATGTAATTAGGATGCCACCACCATCTGACAAGTGAGTATATCTTTTTTAACTCAAGATCTTTAGAACAAGTAATTACTATAAAATCTTCAATAGGAACCGGCACCGCCGCCTCATCATTTACGTTGAGATATCGACTAAATGGATGTTTTAGCTTATGACACGATTATTTATACCCAATAGATCAGGACACTGAATGAAGATATAGGGCATGGTATCTTTCTGGGTTGGCTGCGAAAGGACTATTCCTGAAGTCTGTTTCTTGAGAGACTGCTGGGATATGACGTCACTGAACGGATTCGAGGGTCGGCAAAGACACCCTGGTACATTTTACATCTGAAAAGCGGCATTCACTCGTGGAAATTACTTTTCTCGCTGTCTTCAATGTAATCGTTGTTGTGGGAGATGTCTTGAAGCAGTGTAAGAGACTTGCCGAGATTGAACCACAATAACGAGAAAATTAAATTTGTCTACTACAATGGCGTAGTTACACCAAAATTTCGGAGGGGGGGGGGGGTTAAGGTTTGAAAGAAATGATAATTGTATATATTATACGTTTTTTTCTTATTTTTCTTTAAGTAGAGGGAAATTTCGACCCCCCCCCCCATAACGACGCCACTATGTGTACAGTCAATGAAGAATTGGGTCGGAATAAGAGTCAAAATTTGTAATGAGAAGCATTAATGCGGGAGGAAAGGTCGATTTAAAGAAAAATTTAAAAAAAATTGATTTATGGAAATTTATGTACTCGTATTATACACGTATATACGCGTAAAAATCAAAAATACTTGTTGTAGATTATTATTTAATCTTGAAAAAACCGGTAATTTTCGTTTGATTTGCAGTGCCCCACCAGGCTTTCTCGATTAGGAGTGACTGAAAAACGTCATCATTAAAAGGTAAGATGAGCTTCCAAAAGATTCGAAATACGGAGGAAGGAAAAATACACTAAATTTTCTTTGAAATTACGCGATTTTTCAAGGGGCCAGCAAATTTCTTCGATTTATGGAGATTTTCGAATTATGGGAGTTCGAATTATAGAGGGTCCACTGTAATTGTGGAGTATGGTTTTCTTGGTACCCCGATTTTCATATCGTAAAGACTGCAGTTGGTGTTTGATCAGAATATCTTTTTGGTTGTCCATTGTTATTATGCTTATTTTCGGTATATCTCTCTCAAGTAGACCATTACATGATTCTTCGCGTGACGCTTTTGAATTCCGAATCTTCAGGTTAAAAAATACAAATCGTTTAACAATAAGGAGTTTTTAAGCTCTAGATCTCATCAACGTATCTGAGTGAAAACTATACAAAATTTGAACATTCTTATTGAAATTCATAAAAGCATCTTCAAATATTTACTCAAGAGCGAGAAGAATTCTGTACTTGACTTATCCTCAGGACGATCTATGATGTGCACAAAAATTTGTTTTTCGCATAAAAGACAAGCATTTATTGGCTATCTTCATGTGCTCAGTTTTTTCACTCAGAACGAACACTATGTTTTGACAATAAAAAGGCATATTAGATGACCTCTTTCTCACAGTTTCTTGAATTCGAGCTCTAAAATTTTTTTCTAAATTATATTCGCGGAGTTCTTGGGACGAAAAATTTGTCTTCATCTTCAAAATGTTCAAAAGAAATTGCGAGTATTTTTTTCTAATGGTATTTTTGCTGGCAATGACGATCCAAATGATTCGAGCGGAACCGGACCCAGCGCCACCTGTTCCTCCCACGCCACCTCCAACTCCACCTCCACAAATATTTCAAGTCAAGTATAAACTATTCCACCCCTCATGGCAGGGTTTCCTTCAACCTATGTCAAGACGAGTACCTCCACCTCCACTACCTGACGAGTGAGTATATCTTTTTTTACTCAGGATTTTAAGAACAAGTAATTACAATAAAATCTTCAAAAAGAACCGGCACTGCCGTCTGAAATTACAATTTACGTTAAAGTATAGACTAAATTGACGTTTTAGCTCATGGCACGATTATGTATACCTCGAATGAAGACATAGGACTTGGTATTTTTCTGGGTTGGCTGCGAGCCGACTGTACCTGAAGTCCGTTTCTTGAGAGACTGCCGAAATATGACGTCACTAAATGGGTGTGATACAAGTAAAGGCACCCAAGTACTCTACATCTGAAAAGCGGCGTCACGTGGACGCACTCGTGGCAATCACTTTTTTCAATGTCCTGAGGGTAATCGTTGCTGTGGAATATGGGAATAAAGGGAATAGCCAGAATAGCTAAAAGCAGTGGAAAACGTGCTGAGATTTCCTCAGAGGGAAACATTAAGATGTGTAAGAAAAACGTTTATTGAATTTTGAACAATTTAAATTTTTCAAAAATGAGAGTAATCGAATGATCTTGAAGATTCTTTTTTTTGAAATCTAACGAACAGAAAATAAAACATCCATCCGTCAGTCTCATCAACGAGAGCAAGATGGACGTAAAAATAATCTCAAGTACGATTCGGGATTGTACTAGTCCCTAACGGGTTGAACCACAATAACAAGCAAATTCTAATTTGTCTAGAGTCAAGTACTTAAATCGATAGGAACCATAAGAAATTGGGTCAAAGTTTGTTGGTCCGAAATCTTTTTTCTTTTATTGCCAATTCATTCAATACGTAGTTAAAGAGTCAATACGAGGTCACTCGTAATGAGAAGCATTAGTGAGGGAGTTCAGCGGGAGATATCAAAACTGGGTGGATTTTCATCAGTATAGATTTTCCTTTTTCGCACGTATTGTCACACAAACAATACCGCAACGATGGGACTTCAACTCTGCAGTCGCACAGTCTTGGGTAAAAGTTATTAAGATAGTCTTTGAAAGAGATCTTCAAACTAAGCGAATCTAGATTCTTTAAGCTCCAAATCTCATCGTCGTATGTTAGTGAAAATAATTCAAAATTCGAACGTCCTTATTCAAATACATAACAGCGTCTTCAAATATTTACTCAAGAACGAGAAGAATTTTGTGCTTGTCTTGTCCTCAATACGATGTAAGGTGTGTACAAAAATCTGTTTTTCTCATAAAAGACAGGCATTTATTTGCCATCTTCATTTGCTCAGTTTCTTCACTCAGAACGCACACTAAACCTTTCAACTATAAAAAGGGATGTTGGACGACTTCTTTCTCATAGTTTCTCGAATTCAAGCACTACACTTTGTTTCTAAATTATATTCGCGGAGTACTTGCGACGAAAAATTGAAAATGTTCAAAAGAAAGGTTTGCAAATATATTTTTCTAATGGTATTTTTGCTGGCAATGACGATCCACATAATTCGAGCGGAACCGGGTCCAGAATCAGAACCACCTGCACCTCCTCCTCCTCCTCCTGTTCCACCAACAACAACTCATATTCCAACTTCACTAGGATATGATGTATATATAATTAGGAGGCCTCCACCCTCTGATGAGTGAGTATATCTTTTTCAAGTCAAGATCTTTAGAACAAGTAATTACAATAGAATCTCCAATAGGAACCGGCACCACCGCTTCATCATTTACGTTAAGATATCAACTAAATTGATGTTTTAGCTTATGACACGATTATTTATACCCAGTAGATCAGGACACTGAATGAATACATAGGACATGGTATTTTTCTGGGTTAGCTGCGAGCCATCTATGCCTGAAGTCCGTTTCTTGAAATTACTTTTCTCGATGTCTTCAGTGTAATCGTTGTTGTGACAGATGTCTTGAAGCAGTGTAAGAGACTTGCCGAGATTGAGCCACAATAATGAGAAAATTCAATTCGTCTAGTACAGTGGCGTAGTTACACCAAAATGTCGAGGGGGGGGGGGGGGGGGGGGTCAAGGTTGGAAAGAAATGATAATGGTATATGTTATACGTTTTTTTTCTTATTTTTCTTTATGTAGAAGGAAATTTTGACCCCCCCCCCCCCATAACCACACCACTGTCTCTATAGTCAATGAGGAATTGGGTCGCAATCTGTTGGTCCGACATCTTTTTTCTTGTATTGCGAAATCATTTGAATATGTAGTTGGATAGTCAAAATTTGTAATGCTGAGAAGCATTAATGCGGGAGGACAGTTCGATTTAAAGAAAAATCAAAAAAAAAATCGATTTATGGAAATTCAAGTATTATACAGGGTGCCTCAAAAAGATGTTAACAGTTGAACGAAAAACTCCGGGAGGACTCCGCGACAATTTCGTGGAGTTCCCCGGTTGACTGTTAACATCTTTTTGGCGCACCCTATATACGTATGAACAAGTAAAAATCGAAAATACTTGTTGTAGATTATTATTTCATCTTAAAAAAACTGGTAATTTTCGTTTGGTTTGCAGTGCCCCACCAGGCTTTCTCAATAACTAGTGTCTGAAAAATGTCATCATTAAAAGGTAAGATGAGCTTCCAAAAAATTCGAAATACGGAGGAAGGAAAAATACACTTATTTTCTTCGAAATAACGCGATTTTTCGAGGGTCCAGCAAATTTCTTCGATTTATGGAGAGTTTCGATTTATGGGAGTTCGAATTATAGAGGTTCCACTGTAATTGTGGAGTATGGTTTTCTTGGAGCCCCGATTTTCATATCGTAAAGACTGCAGTTGGTGTTTGATCAGAATATCTTTTTGGTTGTCCATTGTTACTATGCTTATTTTCGGTATATCTCCCTAAAGTAGACCATTACATGATTATTCGTGTGTCGCTTTTGAATTCCGAATCTTCAGGACACAGATCTTTTAACAATAAGAGAATCCAGAGTTTTTAACCTCTAGATCTCTTTGTCGTATGAGAGTGAAAACTATACAAAATTTGAACGTTCTTATTAAAATTCAGAACAGCATCTTCAAATATTTATTCAAGAGCAAGAAGAATTCTGTACTCGTCTTGTCCTCAACATGATGTAAGGTGAGTACAAAAATCTGTTTTTCGCATTAAAGATCAGCATTTATTTGATATCTTCATTTGCTCAGTTTTTCCACTCACAAAGTACACTGCATATTTCAACTATAGAAGGGGACATTAGACGACCTCTTTCTCATGGTTTCTTGAGTTCGAGCACTAAACTTTGTTTCTCAATTATATTCGCGGAGTTCTTGCGACGAAAAATTTGTCTTCTTCTTGAAAATGGTCAAAAGAAATTTTTGCGAGTATTTTTTCCTGATGGTATTTTTGCTGGCTATGACGATCCAAATCATTCGAGAAGAACCGGACCCAGCGCCATCTGCTCCTCCAACGCCACCTTCAAATCCACCTCCACAAATAGTTTATGGTCAGGTAGTTGAACTTCCACCTTTATTGGCTCAACATCTAGGATCTCCTTATGGCTATGTAATACAACCTCCTCCACCTCCACCCTAACTAGTGAGTATACCTTTTTTCACTTAAAATCTTTAAAACAAGTAATATTACAAAAAAAATCATCTATAAGAACGGATACCAGAGCGTGAAATTACAATCTTGATTGAAATATCGACTAAATTGATATTTTAGCTTATGAAACGATTATGTACTGGTATACCTAATTAAATAGATCAGGACATATTATGAAGACACCATACTTGGTATTTTTCTGGGTTAACTGTGAGCCGACTATATCTATAAACTTGAAAAATAAGTCGAATATACATTTACAGTATATTCGCGTTTTAATAATGATTTTTGAGAATTTTTCTCACCTTTCGACGTTCTACGATCGCGTTGTGTATTGGAATTTTATAAAGATATTTCGGAGTTTTTCGAAGTGCACCAATCTTTGATGTTTATAGACTCTTTGTACGATTAAAATCTTTGGTGCGGTATTAGATAAGTTTAAATTTCTTTGATTTCGATCACTCAACCTTCATTATATCTATAATGTCCGATTCATGAAAGTGTGCAAAAATGTGACAACACAACCACTTCACGTCTGAAAAGCTGCGTCACGTTTTAAGACCTACACGTGGAAATCATTCTTTTCAATAACCTCAGTGTAATCGCGGCTGTAAAAGGAATAGCTAGAGTGGCTTGAAGCAGTGAAAGACAGGCTGAGATTTCTTTGGAGGAAAACATAGAGACGTGTAAGCAAAACGATGAATCCGGGGGAATCGGCTTTTGCGGACCAACTTATCACCAGTGGCCATAGGTATAAAGAGGGGTCTGAAACCCTCCTCCTCAGAGAAAGCTTGTACTTCAAATGGAAAGTGCTTGAACATATCGAAATTATCCGTCACCAGAATAACGACGACCTAAATGTGCTCAACAGGTACATACTTGACGCCCTGTTGATAGAACTGGTTTACGAGTATGATTTACATTGTGATGAATCGCTAGTTCAGTCATAATGCCCTCGGTTGTTCTTATTTACAGCCGAAGTTGGCTTCAGTTGCTTTCACGTCATCGTTGACAATAGTTTCTTTAATGTATACAGGTTAGGTAAACGCTTCATATCCGTTGTGTTTTCGTGAAGGTAAGTGACGTCTTAATGCACGCTGTTGAAACTGGCTTGGTATGAATTTACTTACATTTCTAGGGAGGTAATGAGTGCTTACATTGCCTGTGGTGATCGCGATTCGAACCCGCGACATTTCAATTTGGTGTCCGTTACTCTACCACTCGGCCACAAACGCTGATCTCTTTGATAGCTGTTTCTCGTCAATAATACAGATGATACTTACATCGGCGTTGTTGGTGTTAATGATGTATTTTTCTGAACGTAATTAATGGATACAAAACTAATTTTTTGAAATTGATAAAAGAAAATCAACTTCTGAACTTCAATATTCTGAAAAAGAACCCAAGTACGAAAAATGAAATGAATGAATCGAAGAGTATGAGTAACGTTGTATGTTCTGTATTATGACGAAAGAAATAAGTAACAAAAATGATACGAATATCAGGAATCAAACTTTTACAATATGCAAATCGCAGATTCAATGGATAAGAAAACGTATAAACTAAATCGCGGTCGTTCACTGATCGATGATGAGCAGACTCGAGTGATGAAATTGGTAGGATTTGATACTTGGCGTTTACCTAACCTGTATACGCTCGTATATTAAAATAGCAGACTGTACAGTGGCGGTAAGTTAACCATTAATGTCGAGTGCGTTAGCTCCACTCGCTGCGCTCGATCCGCCAACATTCGCACTCGACATTAATGGTTAACTTACCGCCACTGTACAGTAATCTACTATAATCGAAAGCGCTCTGGTGTAGTTTTTTTCTCTATGGCTTTATTTAAATTATCCCCTTCGTTTTACTCGTTGGAGTACGTCGTCGTCTTGTAATCTTGGCCATAACTTGGGGAATCGGATTGACTCTATCAAAGTCACCCTAGTCCTCTACATCCGAAAAACGGCGTCACGTTTTAAGACTCACTGTTGGATACCACTTTGTTTGATGTCCTGAGTGTAATCGTTGGTCTGGGATATGGGAATAAAAATTGTCAGAGTAACTTGAAGCAGCGGAAAACGTGCTGAGATTTCCTGAGAGGGAAACATAGAGATGTGTGAGCAAAACGTTTATTGTATTTTGAAAACTTTAAATTTTTCAAAAATGAGAGTAATTGTATGAACTTGAAGATTCTTCTTTTTGGAACCTAACGAAGAGAAAATAAAACATCCTTCCGTCAGTCTCATAAACGAGAGTAAGATTGGCGTAAAAATAAACTTTAGTACGATTTGGGATCGTACTAGTCCTCAACGGGTTGAACCACCATAACGAGAAAATTCCAATTTATCTGGAGTCAAGTACTGATATCGATAGGAACCATGAGGAATTGGGTCGGAATCTGTTGGTCCGACATCTTTTCTCTTGTATTGCGAAACCATTCGAATAGATAGTTGAAGAGTCAAAATTTGTAATGAGAAGTATTAATGGGGGAATTTGGCGGGAGATATTGAAATGGGTCGATTTTCATTACTGAAGATTTCCCTTTTTTGTACATTTTGTATCACCCGAATACATATTACCGCATCGATGGAACTAGTCGATGGAAGTAGTCGCACAGTCTTTGGTAGTATAGTTATTAAGACAATCCTTGAATGAGCATCTCCTTCTTGGTGCCTCAATTTTCCTATTCTAAAGACTGCAGTTGGTGTTCGATCTAAATATCTTTTTGGTTGTCCATTGTTATTATGATTATTTTCGGTATATCTCCCTAAAGTAGACCATTACATGATTATTCGTGTGTCGCTTTGAATTTCGAATCTTTAGGATACAGATCTTTTAACCATAAGAGAATCTAGATTTTTTAACCTCTAGATCTCATCGTCGAAGGTCCATATTCAAATAAATAACAGCACCTTCAAATATTTACTCAAGAGCGAGAAGAATTCTGTACTTGTCTTATCCTCAGCACGATGTATGGTGTGTACAAAAATCTGTTTTTCTCATAAAAGACAGGCATTTATTTGCTATCTTCATTTGCTCAGTTTTTTCCCTCAGAAAGTACACTGTATATTTCGACTATAAAAGGGGACGTTAGACGACCTCTTTCTCATAGTTTCTTGAGCTCGAGCACTAAACTTTGTTTCTCAATTATATTCGCGGAGTTCTTGAGTCGAAAAATTTGTCTTCATCTTGAAAATGTTCAAGAGAAATTTTTGCGAGTATTTTTTTTTAATGGTATTTTTGATGGCAATGACGATCCAAATCATTCGAGCAGAACCGGACCCAGCGCCATCTGCTCCTCCAACGCCACCTTCAAATCCACCTCCACAAATAGTTTATGGTCAGGTAGTTGAACTTCCACCACTATTGGCTTCACATCTAGGATCTCCTTATGGCGTTGTAATACCTCCACCTCCACCACCTAACCAGTGAGTGTATACCTTTTTCCACTTCAAATCTTTAAAACAAGTAATATTACAAAAAAAATCATCTATAAGAACGGATACCACCGCGTGAAATTACAATCTTCGTTAAAATATCGACTAAATTGACGTTTTAGCTTATGACACGATTATGTACTCGTATAACTGAAAGATCAGGACATAATATGAAGACACAACGCTTGGTATTTTTCTGGGTTAGCTGTGAGCCGACTATATGAATAAATTTGAAGAATAAGTCGAAAATAGATATTATATTTGCGTTTTAATAAAAATTTTTGACAATTTTTCTCACCTTTCGACGTTCTACAATCTGTTACGACCATATATTTTCATCAGTACATTCTCGTGTACTATTCTTGATATACAATCTGAGGCGCAATTGACAACGCCAAGGAGGGGGGTTTGGCAACCCCCGAAAGTCCCACCAACCACCACCTTTCTCCTCCATAGACAATGATTTCATATGACGGATTAAAGCCAGTATATACACTCGGCTATTCTGACAGGCACCACAAGAGCTGGCAACCAAGAACTTGTGATGACCTGCTTTACTACTAGGACTCAGCGCATCGATTGAGAGCCGATATTTACATTTGGCTAATATAACAACAACGTGCACCACGAGTGCTGGCGACCAAACACTCGTGATGATCTTCCTTGGTACAAGAATCTGCCGGATCGTTATTTTGTAGAACGACCATCAACGACCGTCAATAAGCGATTACATACGCAATATATACGCTGCGTAAATAGTACACGATCAACGTTAAACACTCTAGTCGGCAACCGAACTAGGAAAAATGACTGCTGGCAACCAAGACAGTGAAACTGCTAGCGATTTCTCCTACTTATATGAAGGAAGGTAGTGCCGTACTGTACACATCTACCATCTCGGCGTATACCTCAAAATATAATAATACGATCAACGAAAATCGACAGCCATTTCTGATTGGCTAGCATTACTCGCGACTCATTTCTCGTTTGAATCACGTTCAAATCACGTGTTCACGTAGTGTTTTCTCACATTTACAAATAGTAGCAGCGTATTAGACTCTTTTCTTCGAATTCAGTTACTTTGTCGGCGCTACCCTCATTTAATTTGTAACAATTATTTACTGTACTATCGATCAGATTTTGTTAGTTGTAATAGATCACGTTGTGTATTGGAATTTTATAGATATTCCGGAGTGAAGCGAAGTGCACCAACTTTCGATATTTATAGAAACATTGTACGAATAAAATCTTTGGTGCGGTCTTAGATTGTTTTAAATTGTTTGACTTCGATCACTCATCTACAGAAGTCTTATCCGTTCAAAATTAGATTATGGTGCCCAAATTCGTATAAGACGTAAAAAAATCGCAGTCTCATTTCCCGGTCCTTGTATTCTTGCAGTCAGGAACGTAAAATTTTCAAGAAATATTATGATTGCACACGTCATCGCAACGATAACTCGCGTCCCCGGGCGTTTTAGCGGAAGCTACTCGTACCATGTCGTTCTTAACCAAGCAGAACATGCTGTAGCATTAGTTTTTATCACTTCTTCCTTCGTATCGCCAAAAATATTAACTCTACAAAGAAAACAAAAGATATACTTTTCAAAGGCTATTTAATTTCATTTAATTTTGTGTTCGTATGTTCTTTACATATCGGTTGAAATTGACGAGATAAATTAAAATGAATCATCTTGCTCCCCCATCCACAATATCTTGACCAAGGGGCGGATGTGATGACGTCGCATCCTGTACTCACATATATGGTTCAAAAAGATAGTCTCAGGCGAAATTATGTGGCATTCTAAGAGCACACTCAACGTATGAGGAGGTGAACGAGAAGCGCGATAAGCGTGATGCGGTAATACTTACTGCAATTATACATGATGGCGCGTATTCCGAACGTTATTGCTTCATGTACGACAACGGTGAGTTTCATGAAGAGAACACTCGGAATAATTCTGATGTAAAATTTTACGAGGAACATTTTCTCACTGAGGTATATTCTTCCTAGAGTTGATATTTATCAAGATATGGACAAAAAAACAAATATTTCGGGCACCATCCTAAATTCTAAGTGGGAGTTCGGGTGGCACCCATCAAATAACTCCAATTTGCAGTATTTGATAATTTTCTGTCACTAACCGCTAATTCCTACCCCATACTTCCAAAGGCTGCAACAGAAAACTCCTATTACTCACCTACAAAAGTCTTATCCGTTCAAAATTAGAATATGGTTCCCCAATCTACAAACTTGCCAGCAAATCTGTCCTCTCTTCACTTGACACTAAACAAACTTCCGCCCTCAGGATGGCCTTGGGTGCCTACCACATAAGCCCAACATTGAGTTTGTGCGCAGAATTAGGTGAACCTTTCCTCTCCTATCGTAGAATCATCCTAACCTCCAATTTTTCATCATCCGAATCCCAAGACCCTGACCTGCCAATTCTTGACTCCATCTCCCGTCAATATCCCACCTCTCCATCGGTTTCCAATGAACATACCCTCCCCCAATTCAATAACTCCTTCGGCATCCCTTTCAATGCAAACCCCTTACCCCCCATAAACATCACCACTCCTTCTTGGATCTTGCCACTATCAAACATGAGACTCGATCTCACTGAATTGCCCAAAACCAACAACTTTATCACCATCCAAAATATCAAACTCTTGATCAGGGAATACTCCAATTCTTCTTCTATTTGCTTTTCTGAAGGGTCTAAATCTAACAACCGAGCATCTTATGCATTCTCCATAAATGGTTCCGTGACTTCCCACCGGGCTGCCCAAAACTGATGCGAAGCAATCGCTGACTCGGCTATCTTCTTCGGCCAGATCCCAGCATCTGATGTGCAGCTTCCAGCTTGAAAACCGTACTGGGGACTAGAGATTACATCTCTCTCCCCCAGATAGCTCTCCAGTCGATTGGCTATCACTTTTCCAGGAGTTTTCCAAAATTGTCCAGCAGACAAAGTGGGCGATAAGAGGATGGCAGGCTAGATGGTTTATCCTTCTTATCAATCAGCGCTATCCTGGCTTTCTTCCATCGCACAGGGAACAGTCCCCCAAAAACTGCCGAATTGAATCTTAATAAGCCACTAGTGTTCCCCAAAAGCTATTAGCTGAAAATTTTCTATAGTAGACTTTTGCTGGATTAAGAAGTTCGCTAAATGAGCGAGCGAGCTCCTCGAAAACCCCTAGCTACTGAGAAAGACATGAAACCTGATCTTTATTCATTTGGCTGCGCCAGAAAATTTTCTTGAATATGTAATGTCCTGTTGATTTTGGAGTACATGTGTGCTCCTAGGCAACGAGAGCTGTTTGTTTTGTTGTATCAAATCGTTGCCCATTCGCGTAGGTATGTAAACATATGGACCCAGAGAAAAATCGACTCTGACAGTTTTGCTTGCATTCAATTTATTTAATTTTCCTTTTTGTTGTCAATCAACTATTTTAAAAATGAGAGTGGTCGTATGATTTTGAAGATTCCTGTATTTGGAACCTAACGAACCGAAAATAAAACATCCATTCGTCGCAGTCCCATAAACGAGAGTAAAATTGACGTAAAAATAAACTGAAGTACGATTTGGGATCGCACCAACCTTTTACGGATGAACCACAATAACAAGAAAATTCCAATTTGTCCAGGGTCAAGTACTTATGTCGATAGGAACCATGACAAATTGGGTAACAGTTTGTAGGTCCGAAATCTTTTTCCTTGTATTTCGAAGTCATTCGAATACGTAATTAAATAGTCAAAATTTGTAATGAGGAGCATTGATAAGGGAGTTTGGCGGGAGATATTAAAAGTGAGCTAATTTTCCTTACTATCGATGAAACTTCAACTCTGCAGTCGCACAGTCTTCGGTGAAAGTTATTAAGACAGTCTTTGAAAGAGTATCTCCTTCTTGGTGCCTGAATTTTCCTACCGTAAAGACTGCAGTTGGCGATTGTTCAGAATATCTGTTAGGTTGTCCATAACTATTCTGTTATTATGATGATTACTTTCGGTATATCATCTCCTTGAAGGAGTGCTCGGTTGGGAGACCTTACATGCTTTAGAATTCCGAATCTTGACAAGAAAAAAGAAATGAATTTCTGAGGTTATAGATCTTTCAACAATGAGAGAATTTAGAGTTTTCAAGCTCCAGATCCCATCGTCGTATCCAAGAGAAAATAATACAAAATTTGTACGTTCATATTCAAATTCATGAAAGCATCTTCAAATATTTACTCAAGAGCGAGAAAAGTTTTGTCCTTGTCTTATCCTCAGCACGATGTACGATGTGTACAAAAATCTGTTTTTCGCATTCAAGACGAGCACTTATTTGCTATCTCCATTTACTCAGTTTTTTCACCCATAACGAACACTGTATTTTTCGACTATAAAAGGGGACGTTGGACAACATCTTTCTCATAGTTTCTTCAGTTCAAGCACTAAACTTTCGTTCTAAATTACATTCGCGGAGTTCTTGAAACGAAAAATTTGTCTTCATCTTGAAAATGTTCAAAAGAAATTTTTGCGAGTATTTTTTTCGAATGGTATTTTTGCTGGCAACGACGATCCACATAATTCGAGCGGAACCGGATCCAGAATTAGAACCAGCTCCACCTACTCCTCCACCGCCACCTCCAACTCCACCTCCACAAATAGTTTATGGTCAGGTAGTTGAACTTCCACCTTTATTGGCTCAACATCTAGGATCTCCTTATGGCTATGTAATACAACCTCCTCCACCTCCACCCTAACTAGTGAGTATACCTTTTTTCACTTAAAATCTTTAAAACAAGTAATATTACAAAAAAATCTTCTATAAGAACTGATACCACCGCGTGAAATTATACAATCTTCGTTAAAATATCGACTAAATTGACGTTCTAGCTTATGACACGATTATCAAACATAAGAACAGTTACTTTCCTCATATCAAAATGAATACTTATATGACAACTGTTAGAGCATTATTGGATGACATTTTTAACAGGTCAAATTTTAGGAAATATTTATATTCAATAAGTAATAGAATACCATAGAATGTAAGATCTCAGACTCGTACTCGTGTACCTATAATAGATCAGGACATATTATGAAGGCACAGCACTTGGTATTTTTCTGGATTAGCTGTGAGCCGACTATATCTATAAATTTGAAGAATAAATATAATATGTTCGCGTTTTAATAATAATTTTTGAGAATTTTTCTCACCTCTCGACGTTCTACGATCACGTCGTGTATTGGAATTTTATAAAGATACCGGTATTTCGGAGTTTTTCGAAGTGCACCAATCTTCTATGTTTATGGACGCCCATCGTACGAATAAAATCTTTGGTGCGCTATTAGATTGGTTTCAATTTCTTTGATTTCCATCACTCAACCTTCACTATATCTATAAAGTCCGTTTCCTGAGAGAGTGCCGAAATATGACGTCACAAAGGCACCCTGGTACACTCTACGTTTGAAAAGCTGGGTTACGTTTAAGACTTACACGTGGAAATCACTTTTTTCGATACCTTCAGGGTAATTGCTGCTGTGGGAAGTAAGAATAAAGGGAATACGTAGCTAGAGTGCGGCTTGAAACAATGAAAGACGTGCTGAGATTTTTTATCAGGAAAACTTGGAGATGTGTAAGAAAAACGTTGATTGAATTTTGAACAATTTAAATTTTCTAAAAATAAGAATCATCGTATGATCTTGAAGATTCTTCCGTTTGGAACCTAACGGACAGGAAATAAAACAACTGTCCGTCAGTCTCATATACGAGAGTAAGATTGACGTGAGAATAAATTTAAACAAGATTTGTCTAGAGTCAAATTAATACTTTGATCGGAAACATGAGAGATTGGATCGAAGTCTGTTGGTCCAACATCTTTTTTCTTGTATTGCGAATTCATTCAAATACGTAGTTAAAGAGTTGACATTGGTAACGAAAAATATTAATAAGGAACTTCGGCGGGAGATATTGAAAGTGGGTCGATTTTTATTCCCAAGTATTACCGCATCGTTGAAACTTCAACTCCTGAGTCGACAGTTGCCTGATTCGACTAATTGGATTTCATTTTTCGGTATGCATACGGACCTTTTTCATACGACGCAAATAATGATTCGAAAAAATGATTCTACGTATAAAAAGGCTCACTCAACAATATAGAGAAAAGAATATACTAATAGTTTGTTTGTTTTTTTCATGTTCACGACGTTGTTGCTTGGAATCACGTACCCAAATTCGATTTTCAACCCAACATTATAATGCAATTGTTTTCTTCAAAATTTACGGTAAATATACTTTTATCTGTCTCAACATTTTCAATTTCTGAGTGACATACTGTGTTTTGCACATACTTACATCACTTCATATGACTGTACTGTATACTTGTAAATACAAGAGAATGACTTCGCTAACCTTGTATAAGAAGAGAGAAAGAAAAAAAAACGTTTACATTATGACAATGTAAAGAACAGATTGTGATGTTTTGTAAATCGAGGGAACATTATTGGATCAGCTTTCGATTGATATTGCGAACTGAAGAGTTCATTTTTCAGCGCTGTTCCTACGAATTTGATATCAGTCTATAATGAGCAGAAAAAAAGACGAACTTACTATTGTAATATGAGATACTCAAAAAAAAAGAATACAAAAGCTGCAGATAGATGATTTTTGAGGAACGATTGAAAATTTTTTTACACCTTTGAACAACTGCCCTTCAAAAATTGAATAAATTCAACTTATAGGAAGCTGATGGATTATCGTTTGCATTTTCAGATTTGAAATTTAGATCCTAGATTCGTTCGGCACCTCAGTCGATCCAAGCCAGCTTGATCGTTATTCAAAAAGTAAGTGAAGGAATAGAGTTGAAATTGGAAGAATTTTTGGAGATATTTCCATCTCTACGCATGTAGATGAGGAATTCGACCAAATTCACCATCTTTTCCTCTTGTACAATCAGCGTCCTCACGGCGGATCTATCACGAAATATCGCCAAACAGATGACAGTTCTGTCCACCACATTCGGAAAATTATTTTGCAAAATTGTTAGGCCTACACGTCTCTTTCCAACCCAGACAATTTCCCTTTTTCCTGTTCTACATAGTCCACAAAAACATGATCAAATATGCACCTCATCGACAAAATGCAATAGAATTTACCTGGTATTCTTTTATTTTTCAGTATATTTCAGCAATCGCAAAACTTCAAACGGTACCAATAATGTAAACTTTTAAGTCTAATAGCTTCTATCGTGAAGCAATAGTTTTAATTTTCAATTGATTCTAAGATTATATTATACTTTACCTAAATAAATATCTTCGTTAATTATCCATTATGTACATTACGTATATCAAATTAAAGAAATCATAAAAAAAAAATTTTGACGAAGTGTTTCTCTGTATGTTTTAAAAAGCGCGCCATTGTTTACGATCGAGTATAATTATTCTTCGTTTGACATCAAATAATCGAGTAGGTATTTCCCTCGAAATATGGACCTAAGAGCATGCGTGCACGCCCAAGAAAGATCCACGATAAACCGTCAATTTATACTAAACCACTTATAAATTACAAGAATGAGAGGAGGTGGATTGAACTCACAAATTTCCGATTCAGGCTCAATGACGTCATAGTTGAACTCTAGTGCACGCTATAGTATTAGTTTCAATTGTAAACACTGCATCGAAGCAAAGCCGTGCAGAGAAAAAGCGGGCCCGGAGAAAAAATTGTTTGAAGTCTCATGCAGTGGAATTTTCAGGGAATGAGAAAAAATTATGAGTAAACATTTGGTATCAGGTATTTAAACCGAGCCCTTCTGAAAGTTCGAGTTCGCGGGGAAATCTCCCCTTTCCCCACCCTCTGATCGGACCTGAATAGAACTACGGGAATTCGAGGTGGAGGGACTGACTCGCGGGGGTGATATGAGTTCGCAAATTTTGGTATTAGCGGCTACGGCCCAGGAAAGTTCAAGAAAGACATGAAATATGTAAGAAAAAAAAAGTGCGTTCAATATACGTATTGACATGTTTCGTGTTTTTCTTAAAGTTTCCTGAACTTTAGCCGCTAATTCCAAGGTTTGCGAACTCACATTACCCCAGCGAGTATGTTGGAAGCGCATTTTTTCCTACAACCTTCTCCTAGCGGCAACGCGGAAGGTCTCCAAGGGTGGATTGACCAAGTGGAACAGCACACAGGCCAAAGCCTGAGTATGGGTATACGGATCGCCGAGGACCGGGACACGTGGAGGAGCATAGTTGCAGATGGGCCGCCAAACCTTGAGGCATGAGGGAGGGAGCCATGATTGTGATTTTTTTGTAGATGTTTCAGCCATGTTCACATAATTTTCTAGGTCCCCCTTCATTTCTGAAGTCAGACCTCAAAATTGCTAACTGATAAAATACAATTTTCGATGTACAATGAGTTTCATTAAATGGAAAAATTGGGAAATTATGAAAAAACGCCCAAATATCTGCTCCTTTCCTGTGGAATTTGAACCTGCGACCTCTACCTTGCAAAGAAGTAGCGCCATGAAACAAAAAATCATCACACTTGACCTATTTTCCCGTTGAACCATGTCGACCGTCGATTTAGGGTCGATTTCGAGTCATAGGCAATGTCGACTCCAAATCGACGGCAATTCGACGTTAAATCGACATCTTTACTGAAGGCCAGGACATTAAGGTCGATTTTGAAGGTAAATCGACTGCTTGACTACGTCGATTTGGAGTGGAAATATCGTCGACTTAGATAACATTTTGTTCAATATCATGTCGACTGTATTTCGACCTCGACTCTCAGGCTACCAAAAATGTGAACAATTTGTGCACCCGATGTCGACGGCAACAATTAGTCGATTTTCGGTCGACTACAATGTTCTCAATGTTGACTCGAAATCGACTTAGAATCGACGTCAATTTTTGGTCGACAAAAAATGTGAACTTTGCCAAATAACATAAACTTGACAGTTAATAAGGAGTCTATTCTCGGTCGATCACGGAACTGCGGAAGTTTACTCGTAATTGACCTAAAATCGACGTAAATTCTTAGTCTACAAAAAATTTGAGCTCCGTTTAATGATGTCGACTTGATTTCGACTCCATATCGACCTGTTTTTTTCTGGAACTTCACCACTCGCAGATAAGTTATGCATTCATAGTTACTTAAGGAGGAATCAACCTAACATATTTTTGAGAAGCAAGCTACCGGTTAAAACGGTCGAGCAACGAAATCGACTTCATATCGATGTCGATTGCGGGTCGATTTTTAGTCGTAGAAATAGACTCACCTCAAATCGAATTGATGACGACGTCGATAGTGAGTCGATTTCGGGTCGAAGGCCACCGTCCACCTCAAATCGACTCAATAACGACGTCGATTTTGAGCAGTGTAATAGACTATTCACCCAGAATCGACTTCATAACGACGTCGATAGTGAGTCAATTTCGGGTCGAAGGCCATCGTCCACCTCAAATCGACTCAATAACGACGTCGATTTTGAGTCCTAGAAAACCGCTCACCTTAAATCGACTAGACAACGACGTCGACTTCGAGTCATACATTGGAAAGCAACATGTCGATTTGCAATCGATTGCGGTCGATTTACCCCGGAAGTATTTTGACTGGAAATCGAAGTCGAATTTGTGTCGATTACTTATGAAAATAATGGGTCGATATGACGTCGATTAAGTGTCGACATAGTTCAACGGGTTTCTGGTGTTGCACACCACTGGGTAGTGTTTAACCGCGGATTATTTTTAGGACCGTTGTATCTCATTTCCCAGAGCATCTAAAGAACTGTTTTTTTGTTAAATTTTTCTTTGAACAAAGAGTAACAATGGCTGCTTTTTGATAAAATTTGAAGTAAATTTATTCGAGAAATTACCTAAATCCACGTGCATCACCTTTAATCAGACTCGACAGAGCAGTGGCGCGCTAGCGTCGCACTCCAATTTGGCTTTATTAGTGTTAGGATAAAAACTGAATCCGCTTTTTGTAAAATCGAATTTTACTATGATTGCCACAGAAAAGAAAACTTCAAATCCGTTTTTCTCTAAAAATATCGACTTTCATTGAAAAAAACCTTAGCATTAAGCCTTAGACCTTGAAATCTTTTTTCAAATGAGTCCTATTTTATTGGAATTCAAGGAATTGAGAAAAATAGCTGAGTCCACTGACTAACTCGTATTCCGTTGAGTCAGGCTACCTTTAAAAGAAAAAATTAGTCCCAAGGTCATCTGCTTTCACACGCGCGCTAATTTTCGAATCTGGATGGGGGAAAGGAGAGGTCAAAGCAAAGACATGATTTTTTTTTTGCTCCTGCTTACGACTAGCCTCTCATCTTTGCTTTTTAGAACGATTTTTAGAGTAAACATTTTCTACCTGAGCCAAATAAATGAAGATCATGTTTCATGTACTCAAAGTTTATCTCTGCGGACGCACTTTAGAACAATTTTATTTTATTTTATTTTTTGTACGCTTCTTGGTCTAGTACAAGTCTACTGTAGAATCTCCGCTCCTTTGTCCCGCTTCGTTGTCTAGTATAAGTCTACTTTAGTATATTTCAAGCTGATGAGATTAGGGGGCCTCACTCGCTCCGCTCGTTCCTCCCGCTTCTTTGTTTAGTACAAGTCTACTTTCGTATATTTCGGGCTGATAAGATTACGAGGCCTCACTCGCTCCGCTCTTTCGTCCCGCTTCTTGGTCTAGTACAAGTCTACTTTTGTATATTTCAGGCTGATGCGATTAAGGGGCCTCACTCGCTCCGCCCATTCGTCCCGCTTCTTGGTCTAGTATAAGTCTACTTTAGTATAATACTTCAGGCTGTTGAGATTACGGAGCCTCACTTGCTCCGCTCGTTCGTCCCGCTCCTTGTTCTAGTATAAGTCTAGTTTAGAATATTTTAGGCCAATGGCTTTTGGAGGACTCATTCGCTCCGTTAGGTCGCCCCCTTTCTTGGTCTATTGTAGGTCGGGTATCCATTAGAATTTAAGCCAATAGCTTTTAGAGGCTCACTTTGGCCTTCAAGAGTGTAGTTTACAATTTTTGGGGGTATGGCTTCCTAAAGCTCACTCTCCTAGGTTTAGTACTGTATATTGTATATTAAGTATATATGATGAAAGCTGAACTCACGTGGGCCCACTTCTTGGTCTGTTCTTAAGCTTTCATTTTACTGGACCTGATATACTGTATACTAGGTTTATAGTGGCTAAGCTGTAGCCTAGTATAAAGGACGCTTCAGAAAGGATACAGTATACAGGATTCCTAGACTTAGTATGAAGCTTGTGTGTTAGTTTACTGCATAGATAAAAGGGAGACCTAGTTAGTTTGTCCTTCTTCTCCCTCTAATATAAGTCTAACTAGTAAAATCGTAGGAAACCTGTCTTATGAGATATTATGGAAGTGCCTTATAAGTTATATGGTGTTTGAAGCGTTGCATATCTGGTCCATTGAAGGAACGGAGCCAACATACAGTATATTAGACGAACTAGGCTAGGAATCCTAGCTTTATACTAATAGTTGATAGGAGGGGGACTTGGAAGCTAGTTTTATACTAGCAAGAACTGTCTTACAAGTCAATGAAAGATTGGTCAACTCTCTTCTAGAGCCATTCCAGGTTCAGTATAATGAAGCTTAGCCTAGTATACTGTATATTATGGAACCTCGTATACTGTATATTAGCCCTAGTATAATGAAGGTCTGTATCCTATATATTACGGAGCATTGTATACCGTTTATTCAGCCTTGACGTATAATCCTAGTATACTGTAAATTAGTATACAGCAGAGGATTGTACGGACGGACGTACGGACGGACGTACGGACGCAAATTTCGGAATTAGGGTACGAGGTCTGGGGGGAGGTCTAGAGCAGAAATTCCTCCAAGTGTCAAGGTCATGGTTGTACGGACGGACGTACGGACGCAAATTTCGGAATTAGGGGGTAGGATCAGGCCAGAGCTAAGACATGAAACATGTCAATTAGGAATGAATCATGCAGACTTCTTATGTATGGCTGGAAAAATATATAGTGATAACATCCCTTCATAACACACCTCAAAAATCTTACTCAAGTTTTCTAGTTTGGGAAACGTCCACCAGATGTCGGCCACTCCGCTGTCAAGTCCTAATACGAAGAAAATACAGTATCAGTTTGCTGTTCTGCGCGCTGCCTCAAGACCTTCCCAACTCCTCCCACTTTGCATTTTTAACTATCTGATGCTGCGCTCTACAGTGCAATGTTACACGGCATACAATCTTACAAGACTGCGGGTTGTTATTTTTTTTGTTTTTATCAAGTAAGTAATACAAACGCCAATATCAATGTCAATGTCATATGATGTACATTTTTTGATTTCAAAAAAGATTGTAGTCAACTACTGTACTTGCTAAAATTTTTTTCTTCAAAAAAATTGTAAAACAATGATGGAACGACTGGAATTTGGAGAAGTTACAGAAATTGTTACTAGGGGATAGTTCAATAATGCGGTTCCTTTTTGTACCAACTTGAAAGTTTTTTTGTTTTTTTTTTAAGTCCAATTATGATAATTTATTGACAAAAAATGTTTAAGGGCACAATGTTTGCAGAAGATACATTTCAACTAGAAATAATTCAAATAGACTATTTTTGAGGAACGAAAGAAAATCCAGTGTTACTGACAAAGTTGATGGAACTGACATCATAACTGAACAAAAAAGAAAAAAATTAGAGGCCATTGAAGGTTTGCAATGGCAGCGGGGAACCCGCAACCTCCCGCGCTCGCGATGACGTTGGCGCGAAAATGCCCCCTCCGAATGCTAGGCCTGATATAATGAAGGCTGGAAATCGAAATTTGTCAAAGTCCCTAAAGTAGGTCAAGTTCATTGATGACGTCATAAAGAATCCCGGCTGGAAATTGAAACTTTTCAAGGTCCCTAAAGTAGGTCAAGGTCATTGATGACGTAATAAAGCATCCCGGCTGGAAGTTGAAAAAGTCCCTGAAGTAGGTCAAGGTTATTGATGACGTCATAGAACGCTACACGTCACGTCACGCAGTCCACAGAAACTCTCGGACGCGGACGTTTTCTGAGGATGTAATCCCCCTAACAAAATGGAAAGCAAGTTTCCGGCTAAAAAAAAGAGTTTGAATTGAAAAAACTCTAGTTACCAAACAAAATGCCATAAGGTCAATGTAAACTAAGGACCAGCACGATAAGAATCAGGCAAACAAACAAGCAATATGAAATCGGGGAAGAGCTCTACTCGTAGACAGACCCGCGATCATCATTGTAAAAAGTGTAAGTAGGGACGAGGTTGATAGCTCTCAGTGTAAAGTTGGTGCAATCTGCTGTCATTTTACAAGTGCTGGTAGATCTACGGATTTTTAGTCCTCGAAAAACATACAGGCCCTTCTAAGGATGTTGCGTAAAATACGGATTTCTTGCGCTCAGAGGGAAAATACCTCAGACATTCACAGGAGAGATACTTTCCTCCTGACCGTTATAAGCTGATACTGCGGTCTCCCGCAACAAAGAGTTGATAAAGAAAGAAGTACCTCAGTTAGTACTCCGAGAGCAGTGGCGTAACCAAGAATTTTTCTTAGGAGGGAGGGGGGGGGGGGTTAAAATATGAAGAAGCTTGAAAAAATATATATAATGAGTCTTGAAAATGACGAACATTCATAAACTTTGGAGGCTCGGGAGGGGGTCCGTAGTTACGCCACTGTATGAGAGGTACCTCTCTCCCGATTGTTATTGATGAATTGGTCAAAGTCCGAAGAAATGTGTTTTAGCGGATACGGATTCTTGAAAATATCATCTGCTAGCGCTCTTTTACAGATTGAAAACAATGCGACAGGTACGTATCGTCGCTAGGTAGTATAAATTCTTTGACAGATTTTGAACGGTGCACCATGCAAGAGAAATTATTCCTTTAAAACACAACAGCGCAGTGCGCTTCATCAATAAAAGTTCCTGAATAATGCAATTTTTCACCCATCCAACTCTAACTAGGTGCAGTGCACGCGAGACGTGATCAAGAATGGCTTTACTCACTTTATAAAAGTGTGATATTTCTTCTATTTATTCAGCTGACGTGAAGACTAAATTACAAAATGTAGGAGTAGGAAGAGAACGAAAGAGAAAAAAAAAAGTCGAAACGAACACGTCGCTCACCTAAAGTATCTAAATATTATTGAAAGTATCGTATAATGTTTACGACGGCTGGCTCAAACTTTTTGGATACACCTCTTAAGTGCCATAGGTTTTAGAATATTTGATTTAATAATCCTTAAGTAAATTTTCACTCTTCTTTATCGACGTCGTTTCCTTTACGGTTTCAAAGTAAATCGGATAAAAGCACGCGAGACGTGTTTTTTCTCCGAGAGATCGGGGGAAGAGGACCGACGGAGGAAACGCCAGAACAATAATAGTTCGAAATTCGTTTTTTTAAATTTACACTGCGTGGGTCAACGGAAATTTACATTTTTATTTCTGTGTTTACCTTCCGTTAGGATGTTTCGAAGTAACGACGATGTAAATTATAGTCGAAATGCTAATCAACGATTAGCTCACCGCTGAGCAAATGAATATAATATGTCTTAAAAACTTCGTACGTAGCTAGTAGGTTGAATAGAATCGCGCGAGCGGAGTGCGAATTACAATATTCGCGAGAAAAACCGAGAAGGAAAAGAAAGACAATAGAAAACAATTCTCGGAGTACTGCATTGTCATCCTATAGGGTTTTACTGGGTAGTCATAATGCCCAAGAAGAACATGATTAATGATCGGCTGAAAGAGCAATTGTTTTAGAACAACGTTCACTGTATTCTGACGGTTTGTCAGATTGTTTGTACTTTGGTTTCGTACCTGAAGTATTATGTAAGGAATGTTTATTTTATTGTCAACCGATATTCCTGATTGGTATAATGATAATAGATTATTAAATTAGACAAATTAGATGAATATTGCGCAAGGTTGCCGACAGTTTTCGAGCCCACTGTTTTCAGGGTGCACGTCGTACAAGGTTGTTACTAATTTCCTATCGCTGTACGAAATTCCTAAAGAAAATGTATTTGTATCTCGCCTGAGTTTTCACTTCCATTTTATTCGTTTTTTGCTTCGCAAAGAAAAGCGGAGGGCTAATGAGAGATTATCAAGTGCTTCGTCATCACTGAAAGTTCATGATCTTCTTTCCCCAGCAAACACATAAGAGAACACTACTGATTTTACCTTCGTCACAGTCAATAAAATCTTGATCTGAAATTCACGAAAATACTGACGACTCCTTCCTCCATACATTTTTTCCATTCTCTTCTCGACTAGTAAAGGGACCGTTGTAGCTGCTGGCTGGTCCACCTTGTGGACCTATGTTCTGCAGGCTCTTTGAGTATTAGCAAATACACCATCAGTTGATCTGCTTGCAGAAGAGCAAGTGTCGTGATGTTCGAAGCAAAGAAGAAGACAAGGATCATTCACTAATTCTTGAGGGTCCAGCAAGAAGCCAAGCACTCTTTGATTGCCAAGTGGAAAGAACGACTTGCCTATATAGGAACGGGCGAGTGGATCCGCGTTATCTTAACAAAAGGATAGACCGGGACCATGAGCAGCTGAATTTTCATCTCACACAAATGAAAAGTGGCCAAGGGTGCTTCAACGATTTCCCACTTTAATCAGGAGCGGGGTGTTGGACCACAGGTCATCTTCCTCTAGTGTGAGACTTGAAGACGTGAATAAGGTGAGTTACAAAGATCTCTTCATGAAATCAACAAGAGGAACACATCTCTTGTCCACTAAGGACAACAAAAAATTAGAGGCCATTGCAGGTTTGCAATGGCAGCGGGAAACCCGCAACCTCCCGCGCTTGCGATCACGTTGGCGCAAAAATGCCCCCTCAGAAAATGAGTTAGCTGGTCTCTTCTTAGAATACTGCATGCTACGCCTGATATAATGAAGGCTGGAAAGTGAAATTTTTCCAAGCCCCCAAAAGTAGGTCAAGGTCAAAGTCATTGATGACGTCATAAAGCATCCCGGCTGGAAGTTGAAATTTTTACAAGTATCCAAAGTAGGTCAAGGTCATTGATGACGTCGTAAAGCGTCACATGTCATGTCACGTCACGAATATCTCCATTTGCTGTCTACAGTGGATCATGGAGAAATAGGTGCGGCAACTTCATAGTCACGTGGCGGCCTCTCACATCTATGCGTCTGGGTCAGCGACATCATCGTTCACGACCATCATCAACACACAGAGCGCTTGGAAGGAAGTGAAAACTACAAAAAAGGAGGAGAAGGGAGAGGAGCCTTTTCCGGAGAAGCTAGAGTTGCAATGCACTGCAGGTGAGTTCCTAGTGAGCTGCCACTGTTGGCTTAAAGCTCTGGTCTGGTGGGGGAGCAGATACGCGCGTATTTCCGGTACAGGACTGCCCGAATTCCAGCTTGAGTATCAGACACTCCTTTGATTAGTAAGGCAGGCCTCTTTGGTGGCCTAATTGACGGGCACTGCACAACGCGCGAACCTTGATGAGAAATTGGAGTCAAGTTAGTCTCTTCAACTTTTTTTCTCAGGTTTTGTGAAGCAATGTGTTGGAACTATAATAATCAATAGTCAGTTTAGGCTTTTAAATACGGCTGTATGTTAGGCTTATGTTAAGCCTAGCTTCATAAATGCTAATAGTAGGCATAGTATACCGCTCGTAATTCAGGGGGAAGACTGATGCTTTGTTGCGGGATGGCGGAGAGACTCTGTGATGAGACCTATTGAGTATGCAAGCCGGTTTTGTTTTGATATTTAAAACCATCGGTGAAAGACAATTTAGAGTTGGGAAAGGCGTTAAAAATTTTGTTGAACTGTGACTGGTATTCTGCAGAAGAAGTTGATGGACGAGGGAGGCGTGTCAGGTCGCAATTATTTTGGGTAAAATAAAGAGCCATGAAGGGGTTGAGAAGGAACATCTGAGTAGGAGTTCGAGATTGGGACGTAGGTTAGTCACGGAATTGTGGTTGTGGTGAGGGTGGAATAAGTAATGGTGGGCGGGGATTTGAGGATATTACAGGGTAGTTGTGAGGAAGTTGCTTGTTAGTTTGAGGCGTCAATCGGAATGAACCAGTCGCTATTCTGAGTGCAGAATTTTGGACAGTGTTGAGTAGCTTTAAGTGAGAGGGCGGTGCGAGACGTGAGCCGTAATCAAGGATGGATTGGATTGAGTAACAAATAATGGAAATCGTATACATGTTTGTTCTGGACATAACCATTTGAGCGACAGCTGAGCTGACAGGAATATCTGTGACAACAGTCACATTTTGGTCCGAGATGTACCATGACATATATGCTCCAGTACATTGGCACGGATAACGGAGGTGCTTGGCTCTGAAGATGACCCCAGATAAATCGACGAAACCCTCTTTGGCGGCCGCGGCGAGTATAATGGTGTCGGTCGCACGCTGATTTCGGATGATGTGCCACCACTTTCCGAAGATGACACGGTAGATATTGAAAATGGACGCAATCACGGTGCTCTCATTAATGGCCCGTGGGTTATCGGACTTCACCAGGTACGAGACGGCCGATTTTGTTGTACAGAAACGCGATAAGAGGACCCTAATACCTCTGATAAAGAGGGATGCTATTCCCTTAGATGAGTGGCCGGCATACCAATCGCTGACGGCGGAAGGTTACCAGCATCAAACCGTAAATCACCAGCCGAATTACGTCGACCCGATGCCTGATGGTGCACAAACCCAAGCGATCGAACAAGCCAAATCGCTCTGGCCTAATCTATAAACGACATCAAAGCAACATCCACGTGCTTTTTTTCTTATTTGACAATTAATGACAAATTCCTTGAACGGGCTGTTTTTTGGAAGGCGTGTAAGCAGACCTCCTCTCGGTATCTTCTGGACAGGCAGGGTAGAAAACAATAATCTTGGTAGAGCGCGTGCTAGAACAGTGACAACGGAGGTAGAACGCGTACAATAACGGCACCCCATTTTGTGAACCCAAGCAATCTCGATTGACATTCCTATCAAAGTATGGAATTTCTCTCATTTATGGCAAATTCTGACATAACCTTTGCTCATACTTACATTTCGGCACCTTGCTCAGAACATTCAAGTTGCTTGAAGAGTATCTGGGATGGAGGTGCTCTTGATGATCTGCTGCTCACATGAACACCACTGCATCGTCTCCTCTACGTTTGTAGGGTATTTGTATATTGAATCTGCAGGTCTTCTACTCTTCTGAAGAAGATTATCTTATCTCCACTTGCTCTTTTACCATTGCTAATGGCACTATTTTCACTGGGACTTTTTGGCAGTTTTATTGGAAGCCGTGAAGGTGAATCTAGACACCTCTCAGCAGAATTCGTACGCGTTTGTGACAGTCTTGAATGGCTTTTGTGTCTCTCTTTCGCACTTGGAACATATCTTTTCTAGTAGTTGCATTTTTGGCGTAGAATGACGTGATCAACAAAAAATGATGCAAATGCAGCCATCAGCTTCAGACTTGATCTCATACAAGATGGAGTCCCATCAGACCTTTCGTCACAACGCCTGATCGCTTATGGGTCCTCGACTACAAAAGTAACTTAACGGCCATGTCAAGCTGTGAAAAATGAACTAAGTTCAACATCTTTGACAAGAGTGAAAGACCTGCAGTAACACCACGCTATCGCTTTCTATTCTGGTAACTTTCAACGGAAACGGTGCTCTTACTCGGTACGTTTCATCGTAACTGTAGTTAAAACCTTAATTTGCTCGAGAATTATTATTTTATTCTCACTTACGCCAATTTCACCGATCCTGCTAGTATCTCAATTACTGCTAACAACTGGAAAATGTTTACAACAATGTGTAAACGGAGACTTGTTTTACGTCTAGAACGTGCGTCCACGTTAAAACAATCGTATAAATGAGTCTGTAGTACACAAAAGAACATATGTACTAAGAAAAACAGTGAACAATATAATGCGGAGTCATACGTGCTAAACTCGTGGTTGCTTTCGTGATTCAAAATATCGTTTCTATATCATACCGGCGGATTCATTATATCGTATCCTTAAGTCGTAGCCGAGGGTATGAAACGCTTCGTACTCAATTAAATGAAACTATAATAGTGTAATGGTGTATGTATAATGTAGCCTGTAGTGTTTACACCGTTACGTGCATAGTATTCTGGCCTTAAGCTTTAATTCTATAGTATTCTTCGATATTTTATTATTTGGAGTAGCCGCGGCCGAGATAAGGAGACTAATTACACGAAGCTAGGAAATTTTTAATGGCTGAGCACGTGTATTTACTGTATGCTGCCCAAGACTTTTTACCTACACAATTATACCAACATTGGGTAAGGCAGTAAATTTTTGTAAAACTTCGGTAAAGTAAAAAGGACATACGTCCTTTAATAATTCCGCGTTTTAATCTATGCTCGTCATGCGAAAAGATTAATAGTCGAACAGTGGCAATATGTAAAGTCGAGACGTATGTCGACAGACACGAAAGTTTTTGTTTATAGACTAAACACGTTCAGATGCTGAAAAATAATAAAAATTTTGCAGCTCACTGCTTTCGCTGTGCTAGTAAGCCCGTGAAATTTGAGTAATCATCAACGAGATAGTTACAGCGGCAATTTTCGTGTAATAAAATTTATTTTACGCTTCCTCGAGCCGAAAAGACGCTGCCTTGCTTCTACACTTTATTATTACAGCCTTTTTTTCGGATTGCCTTCGCTTTATCGCACCCTCGTCGCCATAATTCGCATTCCGCACCTTGTACTCGCTGTTGCACTCCGAGCAATTACGTAACACGAAGAAAACGCATTTATCAATATTTTCACCGGTTGCAGAGTCCAACAGGCCATCAAGGGCGATCAAGAAGAGTGAGTCTTCTGGCGTAAACGGAAAACCGACGTATTAGAAAAGCTCAAACGTCCGCTACAAGCTGCGCCCATTGCTGTAAATCTTCGAATGTCGTTTTCATTTCGCTTATTTATAAACGTATGGACGTAATAATGAATTTAAAGACCCTTCTCGTAGTGGGGCACGTGCAAGCATTCTCATGTCGGTAGCCCTCTTTCCTCGATTCCTTCTTTTTTTTTTCGCTACTTTTTGCGGAAACTGCTTATGTGTTCGAAGAAAATTGCATAGGGTCGTAAAGGTCGTAACGCGATAGTCGATTGCTGTTACTTTTCGTGTAGTTCGGTAATGTAATTTGAGAGAAGGGGACACGCACGCACCCGCTTTTATAGCGACGGATAAAGTGCAATTTGATGAAGCCGCTCTATCGCCATGTTGAATGATTTCTGCGGCCGCGTATGGGAATGGCACATTTATTTCAACTGACATGTGTTCAAGGAGGAACGTTTTTAGGTTTATAAGATTCACGTTTCGCAATACCATCTGTAATTGGCTTTCGGAGGAATGTAGCGAAGGGCAGGTTGAAATATTTTAGGGCAACCCTGGCCGGATCTGAGCAATTGTACAAGGCAGTCAGTATGACTGAATGTCACGAAGAAGGAAAGCGCGAGCCTATACAATTTTACTGATAGAATTTTTTTCGATTTAATAAAAAAAAGAGACCATATCGCTTCCTAAGAATCTTTGACATTCGTTGTCGCAGCGTCTGTCAAATAAATTGTTAACCTAATCTTTTTTCTTTCCATTTTCAGAGATAATATGACACGAGAAAACCTATTATATGATATACATAGTTCCAGTTTACTGTCTGTGTACTTTTCTTTTCCGGAGTGTGAGACCTATACGTATATTGTGTAAAGTAGTTTATGTGTTTCGTATCCTTTCTTTCTGTTGTTGTTTCTTCTCCATAGTATCAGCATGTTGTGTACTTTAGATTTTGTTCAAGAAAAAAATAAGGAAAAAAAAAAGAAAGTAGGAAGAACGCTAAACGAAAATTGAGTACTGTTGATAAAAAAAAAAGAAGAAATGTTGATACGCTGCTCCTTTTATACAAAGAAGGAGTTTCATTTTCCTCTATTGTTGAATTCGTTTAATGATGTCTTTTGTTCCACAAAGGATGTCGCTAGTGAGAGAAAAATTTTCTTCACATATATTTATAGCCAACGTAAAATGTGCGAAAAATCCGCCCGTGGCTCTTAAAAAAGGATGATTTGTGTAAGACGATATTCGCTCGCACAGCGTGAAAAAAAGTTCACCGCTGGAATCAGGTTTAGTACGCAGTTGCGTTCGCCTCCAGTGAGTCTAATTAAGGATTATACTTTCGTGGCAGGGAGTTAAAATCGAAAATTCCACACTTCAGGAACGAAAAAAGAAATCAACGAAGGCTTCTCTTCATGCACGCATGAAATCGGGGTTAAAATTCAGGCTTAAGTAGAGACATGGGTTACAAAAGTAGGATTGTTCCACAAAATTATCTCGCGACTAAATGTCAGATGTAATTCTACGTCAGCCTTGTTCCTATCATTGGTAGCAAAACCAAGGCTTTCTGCTCGACTGATAATGTATAAGGTAGTTTTTTTACTCATCGTAGTGCTGTAATTCAACCCAATAATGAAGAAGGAGGTGTCGTCGACACGTTGGTGAAAATTATTCGGACGTCATAGCCTTTTGAAACTCGATTTTGTATTCGATCTGGAGACTTAATCCTGTACGAGTTGGAGTCCTATTATATCATGGTAACAAAAGGTATAAAGGGACTCCATCTTGTATAGATTAGTCGGTAGCTGATTGCTGACTTTGCATAATTTTAACAGGGAACCTGTTTTACTGATAAATTTAATAAATATTCTTACACAACAAAATCTGAACCTAAGAAGAAAAAAACTCACGGGTTCTTTAACGGAGTTAAATGAGGGGAGGCAAGGAACTAAACCTGTTTTATGAGTCTTCTGGTGTTCGAAACGTTGTATATCTGACTCATTGAAGGGGCTGGGTCAGTTGGTGAATGAAGTATTGCATATCTAGTTACTTGAAGGAGCTATTTTAATCGGGCTATCAGTGCTGCCAGATCTACGGATTTTCAATCCCCGAAAAAATTGTCATTTTTTCACGGATTTTGTGTAAAATGCGGGTTTCTTGGGCTTGAGGGAAAAGTACCGCAGTCGCTTGTGTGAGAAATACTTTTCTCCGGGACATTAAAGGCTAATACTGCTCTGAGAAATCATTCACCAACACCCAGTATACTGGACGATTGTACTCCTCCTTGTATTATACTAGCTTTATACTAGTATATATGATAGAAGGCCGAGCTATTGGCGAGGGATTTAGAAAAAGGATAGGGAAGTCGAAAAGAATTTGGATCTTCGAACTTGAGTAATAGGTGGGCGACTTCGAAGAATTTTGACCTTCGAACTATACGTGATAGTCCTAGCTATAGGTCATAAGAGAGGGACTTGGGATAAATTTCAGCCTCCAAGCTTTCAAAGATAGGACAAAAACAAATATTTTTCCAAGTCCCATGGTCATGGTTAATATATAAGTCCCACCAAGCAAGTTTGGAATGGGGAAACAAAAAAAACAGAAAAAAAAAAAATTAGGGGCCACTGCACTTTTGCAATGGCAGCGGGGAATTCGCAACCTCTCGCGATCACGTTGGCGCGAAAATGCCCCCTCAGAAAATGAATTGGCTGGGCTCTTCTCAGTATACTGCATGCTAGGCCTGATATAATGAAGGCTAAAAATTGAAATTATTCCAAGCCTCTAAAGTAGGTCAAGGTTAAATTCATTGATGACGTCATAAAGCATCCCGGCTGAAAGTTGAAAATTTTACGTGTCTAAAGTAGGTCAAGGTCATTGATGATGTCATAAGGCGTCACATATCACGTCACGTCACGGCACGTCACGTCACGTCATGTCACGAATATCTCCATTTGCCGTCTACAGTGTATCATGGAGAAATAGGCGCGGCAAAATAATCACGTGGCGGCCTCTTACATCTATGTGTCCGCTACAGCAACATCATCGTTCACGAGCATCATCACCACATCCAGAGCGCTTGGAAGGAAGTGAAAACTACAAAAGAGGAAGAGAAGGAGGAGGAACCTTTTCCTGAGAAGCTAGAGTTGCAATGCGCTGCAGTTGAGTTCCTAGTGAGCTGGTGAGGTAGCAGATACGCGCGTATCCCCGGTACAGGACTCGCACATTTGCAATGGCAGCAGGGAATCCGCAACCTCTCGCGATCACGTTGGCGCGAAAATGCCCCCTCAGAAAATGAGTTAGCTGGGCTCTTCTCAGTACACTGCATGCTAGGCCTGATATAATGAAGGCTGGAAATTGAAATTTTTCCAAGCTTCTAAAGTAGGTGAAGGTCATTGATGACGTCATAAAGTGCCACACGTCACGTTATGGCACGTCACGTCACGCACTTCATAGATACTCCCGGACGCGGACGTTTTCTGAGAATGTAATCCCCCAAACAAAATGGATAGCGGATTCCCCGCTAAGAATTTAGAGGCCATTGCAGGTTTGCAATGGCAAAGGGAAACCCGAAACCTCCTGCGCTCGTGATCACGTTCGCGCGAAAATATCCGCTCAGAAAATGAGTTGGCTGGGCTCTTCTCAGTATACTGTGATATAAAGAAGGCTGGAAGTTGAACATTTTCCAAGTCTCTTGAGTAGGTCAAGGTCATTGATGACGTCATAAGGCACCACACGTCACGTCACGTCACGCAGTTCACAGAAACTCCCGGATGCGGACGTTTTCTGAGGATGTAATCCCTTTAACAAAATGGATGGCGGGTTCCTTGCTCGCTAAAAGTTACGTTAGGTTAGTTAGGTTGCCTCCCAGACGGCGGACGTTTTTTCTGGAAAGACACCCCCCCCCCCCTCCGATAAACAGATTCCCTTTTAAAAGAGAGAAGATATGGAACAGATGAGAGGGAGATACGAAAAGAACCTCACCGGAATTTAGATGCGTAGGTTACCTCCCTTCTCGGTCGATATCAATTGTCTAAAGACATCTGCTAGTGATGGAAATTCGAAAACTTTACATCATCTGGACCCACTCCTCTTCTTACGTTTGAAGAAGAGCTACAATGGCAACCGAGTATCTCTCTTGTTTGTCGTACTTTTTTGTCGTATTTCCTCAGTTTCCGTCTCTGACAAAAGCCGTGGTCTCTAAAGTGCCGTGTACACAGTACATATTTTTAGATCAAATTGTGGTCAAGTAATACTGTTTTATTTCAACTACTAAAAATGGTATATTACTATACATGTGGGTAAAGTGAGCGTTTACCCAACGAGGCAAAAATTGCGATCCGAGCCGGAGGCGAGTAGAGCAATTTGCCGAGTTGGTGAACGTTCACGATACCCACATGTATTGTAAGATATTTTTTTCTATAAATGAGGTTAAAAGAAACAAACATGCAAAAGTTATTGGCTGATTCATTTTTCTTTCACACTTCTAATTTTTCTTTCACGCTAATCCTCGAACGTGATTGGCTAATTCGTTTTTCTTTCACACTTCTATTTTTTCTTTCACGCTAATCTCGGTGTGGGTAAAACTAGTACTTCGACCGCACCTATAGATGCAGTCAAAATGCTGTTTTAACATCATGTATAGAAAAAAGATATAAGAAAGAAATAAAATTTGCCATGATTTAAGAAAGAAATAAAAGATTCACTAGACGGAATTTATCATGTATTTTATGAAATTAATTGCACTGCCGTCTTTAAAATTTTAATTCGAAACAAAATGGCCCGACGTTTCGGAATACACATATTCCTTCGTCAAAGGAATATGTGTATTCCAAAGGAATATGTGTATTCCGAAACGTCGGGCCATTTTGTTTCGAATTAAAATTTTAAAGACGGCAGTGCAATTAATTTCATAAAATACAAGAAAAAAGATATGTTCCAAGTGCAAAAGAGAGACATAAAAGCCATAGGAGGCTGTCACAAACGCGTAGAAATGCCGCGGAGAAGTGTCCCGATTCACCTTCCACGGCACCCATTGAAACTGCCAAAAAGTCCCAGTGAAAAGAGTGCCACTAGCAATGGTACAAGAGCAGGTGAAGATAAGATGATCTGCCTTGGAAGACCCGCAGATTCAATATACAAATATTCTCCAAATGGAGAGGAGACGATGCAGTGTTCCTCATGAAAGCAGCAGGTCATCAAGAACACCTCCATCCCAGATTCTCTTCAAGCATCTTGAAATGTTCTGAGCAAGGTGCCGAAACGTAAGCATTAGCAAAGGCATGGTCCGAATTTGTCCATAAAGACGATAAATTCCCATACCTTGATAAGAATGTCAATCGAGGTTGCTTGGATATGCGAAATGGATTTTCAAGTTTGCCTACCTATATGAAGAGTATCAACTTCATACATACTTCTGATAGCCACACGGATATCATGAAGCCATCTCACAGCTGCTGTGATTGATGGTCCATTTATAGTTTGCAATCGGGATTCGAAGAGATTTTATACACCCTCGATGGAATTGTGATTCGTCGGGAAGAGGTAGATTGACCAATCTGATCAGTATTAAAGCTGAAGAAAGAAAGAACACACTAGTTACCAGAAAATTTTATCAAATTAGGCTGATTCATTGGTTTATAAATTCGACTCATCATTTGGTAAATTGAGCGAAAATTCTGCCACCCGATAAACTTGATCTCCTCCTACTCAACGAGCTTTGCAATACTACTGGGATAGGTATCGCTCATTGGCCTACTTTTGGAGATTTGGAAATCAAATGGCAATGTGGTTAGCCAAATTTAACTTCCGCCAAATCGTCCGCATCAAGTTGAGGGTGACGCTGAATCGTTCTCGTCAAATTCATCGGGTGCTGGAAAAACTTACACGTTGTACAAGAAATAATTCAAAATTCGTTATTATTGGTACCTTTTGGTTGATGGCCTTAATGATTTTGATCTATATAGGTTACTAACAGAAAAACATTGTCTCAATTTATCGCATTTAAAAACGCAAAAAGAATGATAATACATCTTTCTATACTTTCTTGTAGGTTACGCACATTGTAAAATTTTAAAAACGTGGGTTCGTCCAACGTCGCGGCGTACTTGCCTACAATATGCTTTTATTTGACCTCTAAACTTATCATAATAATGGCCCAACTCGTTCACATTTTATCTTCAGCAGCCATATCTGTCACGGGTTTTCATACAAAGCGAAGAAATGATGAAGTCCTGACTTTTCGACTGCAAAAAACGAAATACGTTATCATTAGTAGGCATCCTAAAATCGAAAGCGGACCCGTCGGCTTCGTTAGCAGGAGGAAATTTGCAGCTGTACATTTCGAAAAGCACTGATGAGGTTACGCAAATCCAACAAGTACTATGACCAGAATTATACGTCTCTAGAGATTGGATTGAAAGAGGAGGAATACAGTAACGGAAACATTTCATGTGAGTAAACTTACTTCTTTTTGATTGGATGTATTCTCCATGTGCTAATCCAAGGGAGTTCAGGCAGCTGTTATTTTAATAACTCGCTTCCATTTTTTCCAATCTCGCGGTGCTTGGAAGAGTGTTTTTCTGGTGACGTACTGATGCTTTGACCAGGAGAGATTTTTCGGACTTAACCATCGCTTTCTCTCTCATTGTCTGCAGTAGTTCGTATTTAGGTGCACGAAGTATGTGACCCAACTGCTCTCAATGGCTCTTAGGGGTTTGCGCTCTTTTCCTATATGCTGAAGGACCTTCGTTTCCATACCTTCTCCGTCCATACAATTTTCAACATGCATCGGTGATACCACATCTCGAAGTTCTTGATTTTATTCATCATCGCCATCTTTAGGGTCCAGATTTCGCAGCTATAAGACAATCTCAACGAGACATAGCATTTTAAGGATCTCAATCTTGAATGTAGGCAGAGATCCCTTGACGTTAGTATCTTCTACCAGCTGCTGGAAGTGTCCTTTACCACCAATCTCCTCATCTGGGTTCATGTCCTCATTAACTCTTTCGATGTATTTTCCCTCCAGTTCTGGAGGTAACTCCACAAAGAGTGATGTGAACACATGATCAACAGCGATCACTTGGCCTCTTTTTTTCTACCTCGCAATCCGCGTACACGTGGTGCCCCTGTTACGCTAAGTGACCTGGTGGAAGGTAGCCAATACCAGCGGGAAGCCAGGTCAATTATTCGAGAGAGCAGGGAGGGGGGATTCTGTTGGGGCAAGCACTGGCCTGACTGAATCGGATGAGGACAGAAACAGATCACCTATCCTAGAGACAGCGATGTAACGGCTCAGGCAGTCAAAACGGTGGTGAACCAAGCTCAAGTTACTGGAGCAACCGTCTATGTTGCTATTTGCATCTTGCAGTCACACTCTTCGCAATTTCTGTGCGACAAATGCAAATTCTTGCGCCTTCTTCTTCATTGCTCTACGACGCAGTCACCTCAACTTCTCATCTGTCAGTCATATCCTCACCCTTTTACAATCCGTATCGTCTATGAACCACAACTTCACGGATAGGGCTCATTGGTCATATGCTCGCACACACGAGAAGCTGAGATATGGATCGACCCACCCACTATAGGGAGGCCAGACGACGACCCTACAGCTCGAGATGTGCATTTTCGACTCCACCTCTGCTTACTATCGTCATCTCGGTCTCAGCGATATTCAGAGCAAGCCATATTTTTTGCTGGCTTCGCTGACTCGGACGTCGGCCATTGATTCTGCTATGAGGCCCGTGTCGTCCTCATACTAATGGTACTGATCATTTTGTCTCTCATCCACGCTCCCATTGGCTGATGTACTAGAGCCTCTAGAAATATTGCTATTGGCGAAAGTCCTTGCCACACTCTTTTTCTGAAGGGTATTTGCTGCAAGCCCATCCTGCCTGCTTCAACGAACGCTGTCTGCTTCCTTTAAAGACTGACTATCAGTCGTATGTCCCAATTTTCTTCAGACCTTCCACTAACTTGTCGTGCTGTACTTTACCAAAAACTTTCTCAAAGTTCAATATAAAGCATACAAATCTCTTCTTTTGAAACTCTCGGTATTTTTGGCTTCTGGATATTATATTAAATTCTGAGACAACACTCTTTAATTAAGTAAAAAGCAAGTGATTTTCAATACTTCTTCCTCCGCCAGATATTTGAGTCGATCGCTGCTACAACTCAAGCCAATAATTTCCGCGCCTGAGTAACTAAATTTATGTTTATGTTCTTTCAGATGTTTACTCCAAAATCAGGGCAAAGTTGTGTCAAACAACTTTCCTACTTACAATTATCGTTTTCCTGCTGATTCTGGAATACTACGAATATCCATTCATCAAAATCGTGATTCCTAGGTCTTCGGAACCGAATTACGGCAGAAAATTCCAACCGTACCCGAATCCGTCGAACAAATTTCTCAGTCAAGAACTGCGAATAGATCGATCTCAACATTCTGACGCAGATATTATTGAAGAAGCGCAAAAAGCTCTGCCTACCTTTCCTATAGCCTTCTGGGAGGAAATTTCAAAAAAACCTTTGTTCTACAAAAATGAATCGTGCGCCATCTTTCCAGATGTCTATAAATTGGAGGTCAACAACGTGTACTGGCAAATTTTTCGCGCGACAAACCGAAATTTCTATCTTTTTGGAGCCTACTACGACATTCGAAGAAGCCCCTCCATTCGTATTTTGGGGATGACTGATTCTGATAAAGCCAAGGTCAAGTCTTACTGTCAGATATGGTTCAAAGATTTTTCAGAGACCGTCATAGTAGAGACCGCGGAGTATCATAATCTTCTGAAGGCTTGGTGGACGACATGGTGGAATAAGACTGAGGGATACTATTACTCGTATCTGATAACCTGCCCCATACCTCAAGAGCATAGAGATCGAGTACCATCTTTCGTTTCTTTGGTCAATAATATGTGCGATACTGCGTCAAATAATTTTCGTGTCGTTTTCGATAAACCCGAGAAAAAAGGAGGTATCGGAATCTGCGTTAAAATGACCGAGTTCCAGTACACGGACCAGTCGACGCGACTCATTGAGTGGATGGAGCTTATGGGTTTGCTGGGAGCGGAGAAAATATTCTTCCACGTCCTACACGTTCATGAGAACATTACAAAAGTATTCAAACACTACGAACAGCAAGGAAAATTGGAGTACGCTCCGTTCACCCTACCAGTGGCGCAAGTTAATGAACCGGCTAGCTTTCAACGTCTCGCTCTCTACAAAGAAATGTATCAATACAATTTGGACGAGCAAATCTCATTGAACGATTGTTTTTACAAAAATATCTACAAATTTGATTACATAACAGCGATCGATATAGACGAAGTAATTTTGCCCACGAAGGAGAAAAATTGGCGAGATCTTTTGGCTAATGCCTCCAAGAACGCGCTCATAACAAACGGCACTCTACCAGCTGCGTTTGTGGCGAAAAATGTAATTTTTAACGATGTTTGTAACGACTTCCCATTAAGATACGAAGATGTGCCTCCTTATATGCACATTTTACAGCATGTGATGAGTCGCACGATCGATGCTCTACCTAATCCAAAGGTCTTCTGCGATACCGAACTAGTGGAAGCGATTGGCAATCACGGTCCAACAAAGTGTTTTGCGGGGCACTGCCCCTTATATAAGTTTAGTATCGAGGAGGCTAAATTGCAACACTATCGCTCTGGGGAGTACCTGCCGGGTAAATTTTCTTGTGATGAATTGTTGGAAGATGCGAAAAATGACACGACCGTGTGGAGATTCAAAGAGCAGCTCATTAATCGCACCTTGGCAACGTTACATGATTTGGGATTTTTTGCTCAGGATTGATGAGCAGAAAGGTCTGTCTAGATAATGCAGGAGTAGAGCGATGAAGAGGAGATAGAGGAAGTCTGCCTCCTTTATTTAGAAGCAATTTAAATTTTGAAAATTTGCTGGATTGATAGAAAAGAGAACAACGAAAAATGGGTTCAACCACCCAAGATGCTGCGCAAAATAGATTCACTGATGAGGAATAGTGCTCTTTGAAAAGTATATAAAGTCTAATAAGTCCTTTCTTCTAATTATGACTTTCGAAGGAAGGATGAAGAATTATTTGAGGTTGCAAAAATATTCCTAAAGTTATGAGAACAAGTGTGTCTCGTTTGTATCAACACTCTGTTTGTACACTTCATGTTTCGCAATACCAGAATTTTAAGCTCGAACTTCAGATTGATTTTCACGTCAAAGAAATTGACATTCTTTTCCACACCTGATTTCACCACAAATTCATGGTCAATTCGAGCTCCATATCATGTCTGTTGGAGAGAATATCACCCTCTTTTCTCTCTTTCTAATATGCGGTGGTCTCTGGCTCTATAAAAGTCTAAGCGAAAAATACCAGATGGAGTACGAAAAGAAATTCATGGAACAATATCAAAACATTATAAATCAGCAACAGGAAAACAATTCTCCGGGTAAGTCTTCTTCTGGTTCGGGTGCATTTAAGGTCTACAAATGCATCACACTAATTTGTTCTTCTTTAGTTACTGATTTTATCGCACTGACTTTTGAGCCCGAAGAAATCGAGGATTTATTAGCATTATGTAGACAATACATAAGCAAGTGGACGCCTCAGTATTACTTAAATCTACACTTTCTAAAAACTTATAAACCAAGCGTACAAATCCATCATATTGGTTTTCGAAGATTGGCACCGCAATACAGACCGCTTAAAATTCAGCTCATTCGATGCAGCGACAAATACGCCCTCATCGAGGCTGGAGATGGTTTCTCTGGTTACGTTTTGGAAAGAGCTTGGCCAGGCGAAAACGAACCTTACAACATTATCGGCCCGATATTCAATATGTACGGGAAATTCTTCTACAAACAAGCGATACAAAGAATTAACGTGGATGGGATAGAATTGTCTACCAGCGAACCGTCAACTTCTCACAATCTACCTCTTCCTAGAAACCTCTTTTCGAGTGTTCGTCCCTTCAGGTTTAGGGGTTCTGATCAACTTCCCTCGTACAAGCCTTTAGATGATCCAACGCGTTAAAGTGATATTTGCTTCCACCTAACATGAATGACTCTCTATATTTTGTACGATTTTCATTGATATAGTAGTAAATTTATTTCACCAATATCCGTCTTTATGATTATTTCAAGGTTAGAAATTTTCTGGCTCCTCCTCCGTGACAGTGACTGTCGGTATACCTGCATTGGTGTCCACTGCTTCATCCGGATGCAGATACTCGCAGTATTTCAGTCACCTTGGCATTGGTACAGGTTATTGTTCCATCAGCTCTTCGGACCTCGCTTACTCTTGGTTTGAATTCACCGGTCATTTGCCTTATTTTCTTGTAGAAGCACTTGGGCTCTTTTTAGCGGGGAACCCACTATCAATTTTGTTAGGGGGATTACATCCACAGAAAACGTCCGCGTCCGGGAGTTTCTGTGAACTGTGAGAGGTGACGTGACGTGCTGTGACGTGAAGTATAACGCTTTATGACGTCATCAATAACCTTGACATCCCTGCTATTCATTTTCTAAGGGGGATTACAACATCAGGAAACGTCCGCGTCGCTGTCCGCGTCCGGGAGTTTCTGTGAACTGCGTGACGTCAGCAATAACCTTGACCTACTTTCGGGACTTTGAAAATTTAAACTTCCAACCGGGATGCTTCATGACGTCATCAATGACATTGACCTTGACCTACTTTTGGGACTTGAAAAGTTTCAACTTCCAGCCGGGATGCTTTATGAGTTTATGACGTCATCAATGACATTGACCTTGCCCTACTTTAGGGACGGAAGAATTTCAACTTCTAACCAGGATGCTTTATGACGTCATCAATGACATTGACCTTGACCTACTTTAGGGACTTTGAAAGTTTCATCTTCCAGCCGGGATGCTTCATGACGTCATCAATGACATTGACCTTGACCTACTTTTGGGACTTTGAAAGTTTCAACTTCCAGCCGGGATGCTTTATGAGTTTATGACGTCATCAATGACATTGACCTTGCCCTACTTTAGGGACGGAAAAATTTCAACTTCCAACCAGGATGCTTTATGACGTCATCAATGACACTGACCTTGACCTACTTTAGGGACTTTGAAAGTTTCATCTTCCAGCCGGGATGCTTTATGACGTCATCAATGACATTGACCTTGCCCTACTTTAGGGACGGAAGAATTTCAACTTCTAACCGGGATGCTTTATGACGTCATCAATGACATTGACCTTGACCTACTTTAGGGACTTTGAAAGTTTCATCTTCCAGCCGGGATGCTTTATGACGTCATCAATGACATTGACCTTGACCTACTTTTGGGACTTTGAAAGTTTCAACTTCCAGCCGGGATGCTTTATGAGTTTATGACGTCATCAATGACATTGACCTTGCCCTACTTTAGGGACGGAAGAATTTCAACTTCTAACCAGGATGCTTTATGACGTCATCAATGACATTGACCTTGACCTACTTTAGGGACTTTGAAAGTTTCATCTTCCAGCCGGGATGCTTCATGACGTCATCAATGACATTGACCTTGACCTACTTTTGGGACTTTGAAAGTTTCAACTTCCAGCCGGGATGCTTTATGAGTTTATGACGTCATCAATGACATTGACCTTGCCCTACTTTAGGGACGGAAAAATTTCAACTTCCAACCAGGATGCTTTATGACGTCATCAATGACACTGACCTTGACCTACTTTAGGGACTTTGAAAGTTTCATCTTCCAGCCGGGATGCTTTATGACGTCATCAATGACATTGACCTTGCCCTACTTTAGGGACGGAAGAATTTCAACTTCTAACCGGGATGCTTTATGACGTCATCAATGACATTGACCTTGACCTACTTTAGGGACTTTGAAAGTTTCATCTTCCAGCCGGGATGCTTCATGACGTCATCAATGACATTGACCTTGACCTACTTTTGGGACTTTGAAAGTTTCAACTTCCAGCCGGGATGCTTTATGAGTTTATGACGTCATCAATGACATTGACCTTGCCCTACTTTAGGGACGGAAAAATTTCAACTTCCAACCAGGATGCTTTATGACGTCATCAATGACACTGACCTTGACCTACTTTAGGGACTTTGAAAGTTTCATCTTCCAGCCGGGATGCTTTATGACGTCATCAATGACATTGACCTTGACCTAGTTTAGGGACTTTGAAAGTTTCATCTTCCAGCCGGGATGCTTTATGACGTCATCAATGACATTGACCTTGACCTACTTTTGGGACTTTGAAAGTTTCAACTTCCAGCCGGGATGCTTTATGAGTTTATGACGTCATCAATGACATTGACCTTGCCCTACTTTAGGGACGGAAAAATTTCAACTTCCAACCAGGATGCTTTATGACGTCATCAATGACACTGACCTTGACCTACTTTAGGGACTTTGAAAGTTTCATCTTCCAGCCGGGATGCTTTATGACGTCATCAATGACATTGACCTTGACCTAGTTTAGGGACTTTGAAAGTTTCATCTTCCAGCCGGGATGCTTTATGACGTCATCAATGACATTGACCTTGACCTACTTTTGGGACTTTAAAAGTTTCAACTTCCAGCCGGGATGCTTTATGAGTTCACGACGTCACCAATGACATTGACGTTGACCTACTTCAGGGACTTCGAAAGTTTCAACTTCCAGTCGGGATGCTTTATGAGTTTATGACGTCATCAATGACATTGTTCTTGACCTACTTTAGGGACGAGAAAATTTCAACTTCCAGCCGGGATGCTTTATGAGTTTACGACGTCTCCAATGACATTGACCTTGACCTACTTCAGGGACGGAAAAATTTCAACTTCCAACCAGGATGCTTTATGACGTCATCAATGACACTGACCTTGACCTACTTTAGGGACTTTGAAAGTTTCATCTTCCAGCCGGGATGCTTTATGACGTCATCAATGACATTGACCTTGACCTAGTTTAGGGACTTTGAAAGTTTCATCTTCCAGCCGGGATGCTTTATGACGTCATCAATGACATTGACCTTGACCTACTTTTGGGACTTTAAAAGTTTCAACTTCCAGCCGGGATGCTTTATGAGTTCACGACGTCACCAATGACATTGACGTTGACCTACTTCAGGGACTTCGAAAGTTTCAACTTCCAGTCGGGATGCTTTATGAGTTTATGACGTCATCAATGACATTGTTCTTGACCTACTTTAGGGACGAGAAAATTTCAACTTCCAGCCGGGATGCTTTATGAGTTTACGACGTCTCCAATGACATTGACCTTGACCTACTTCAGGGACGGAAAAATTTCAACTTCCAACCAGGATGCTTTATGACGTCATCAATGACACTGACCTTGACCTACTTTAGGGACTTTGAAAGTTTCATCTTCCAGCCGGGATGCTTTATGACGTCATCAATGACATTGACCTTGACCTAGTTTAGGGACTTTGAAAGTTTCATCTTCCAGCCGGGATGCTTTATGACGTCATCAATGACATTGACCTTGACCTACTTTTGGGACTTTGAAAGTTTCAACTTCCAGCCGGGATGCTTTATGAGTTTATGACGTCATCAATGACATTGACCTTGCCCTACTTTAGGGACGGAAAAATTTCAACTTCCAACCAGGATGCTTTATGACGTCATCAATGACACTGACCTTGACCTACTTTAGGGACTTTGAAAGTTTCATCTTCCAGCCGGGATGCTTTATGACGTCATCAATGACATTGACCTTGACCTAGTTTAGGGACTTTGAAAGTTTCATCTTCCAGCCGGGATGCTTTATGACGTCATCAATGACATTGACCTTGACCTACTTTTGGGACTTTAAAAGTTTCAACTTCCAGCCGGGATGCTTTATGAGTTCACGACGTCACCAATGACATTGACGTTGACCTACTTCAGGGACTTCGAAAGTTTCAACTTCCAGTCGGGATGCTTTATGAGTTTATGACGTCATCAATGACATTGTTCTTGACCTACTTTAGGGACGAGAAAATTTCAACTTCCAGCCGGGATGCTTTATGAGTTTACGACGTCTCCAATGACATTGACCTTGACCTACTTCAGGGACGGAAAAATTTCAACTTCCAACCAGGATGCTTTATGACGTCATCAATGACACTGACCTTGACCTACTTTAGGGACTTTGAAAGTTTCATCTTCCAGCCGGGATGCTTTATGACGTCATCAATGACATTGACCTTGACCTAGTTTAGGGACTTTGAAAGTTTCATCTTCCAGCCGGGATGCTTTATGACGTCATCAATGACATTGACCTTGACCTACTTTTGGGACTTTGAAAGTTTCAACTTCCAGCCGGGATGCTTTATGAGTTTATGACGTCATCAATGACATTGACCTTGCCCTACTTTAGGGACGGAAAAATTTCAACTTCCAACCAGGATGCTTTATGACGTCATCAATGACACTGACCTTGACCTACTTTAGGGACTTTGAAAGTTTCATCTTCCAGCCGGGATGCTTTATGACGTCATCAATGACATTGACCTTGACCTAGTTTAGGGACTTTGAAAGTTTCATCTTCCAGCCGGGATGCTTTATGACGTCATCAATGACATTGACCTTGACCTACTTTTGGGACTTTAAAAGTTTCAACTTCCAGCCGGGATGCTTTATGAGTTCACGACGTCACCAATGACATTGACGTTGACCTACTTCAGGGACTTCGAAAGTTTCAACTTCCAGTCGGGATGCTTTATGAGTTTATGACGTCATCAATGACATTGTTCTTGACCTACTTTAGGGACGAGAAAATTTCAACTTCCAGCCGGGATGCTTTATGAGTTTACGACGTCTCCAATGACATTGACCTTGACCTACTTCAGGGACTTGGAAAATTTTCAACTTCCAGCCTTCATTATATCAGACCTAGTATACAGTAAGGCTCAGTATACAGTACGGTGAAGAGAGCCCAAACACTTCATTTGCTGAGAGTGAATTTTCGCGCCAACGTGATCGCGAGCGCGGGAGGTTGCGGGTTCCCTGTTGCCATTGCAAACCTGCAATGGCCTCTAAATTTTTTCCTACTGTGTTCCTCAATTTCTTCACACGCTTTTCACACAAATTGCGCTTGATCTTTCCGGCAGCTTCTCTGGACTCTACAGTTCAGCTCTTTGTATTTAGCCGAGTCACCCTTTGCCTTTTTTTTTCATCTTTGCTCTATTAGGTCTATACTCGCACCCATTACACTACACAACAAAAAAAAAAAAAATTGAAAAATGCAAGAACGAGATAATACGACTCTAGAAGTATTTTCGACGCTGATCACGATGCCGTTGTCCGTTTCTTGAAATTGGCTCCGGTTTTCGAGAAATGATCGAATCAAATTCCCGCGATTCGTTGCGACGCGCAGCGTATGTTACCCAGCTATTGAATTTCGCGAGTACGGGAACTTACACAGCGCGTCGCAACGAATCGCGGGAATTTGATTCGATCATTTCTCGAAAACCGGAGCCAATTTCAAGAAACGGACAACGGCATCGTGATCAGCGTCGAAAATACTTCTAGAATCGTATTATCTCGTTCTTGCATTTTTCAATTTTTTTTTTTTGTTGTTGTGTAGTGTTATCAGCAGTTATCGTTTCTTCCGAGGCTTCTTCTTGCGTTTTGCTACATCATTTTTGCTCTTTGTGATGGCATTTTGCATTCGGTGCCATAGTTGCACTGGCTCAACGTTTGTATTTGAAAATTCTTTCTTTTCTTCAGCATCAAGTTATATCCTCCTCTTCTTGCTATCCTTCAGTTTCCGCAGTCGCACTCTGAACCTTGTACACAATAGTTGATGGTCTGATCCGACATCTGCTCCTAGGAGAGTCTTTGTAGAGGTAATTGACGATTTTCAGTGTTTGGTAATTAGGATATAATCCATTTGATTCCGCAAAAGCAAAGAAAAAGGTTTAGTCCTTTTCTGATTACGTGCCGCTACCGATCCCAATTGACTCTGACGTCATAGGGACTCGCCGATTATGTCATAGGTTAAGCAAATAGGACTGATGATTCAACAACAAGTCAATCGACACTCTGTTGTCTTTGTAGCTCTAGGAGTGAGTCGAGATGATGTAAAGTTCTCAACTTTCCATCAGTGCCAGATGCTCGATGTCGGTGGGGAGGGGGGGGGGTGCACAGCTCTTCTAGTTTAGTTGAATTATTGCGATACTTTTTCAGCACCGATAGCCGAGGTCGCGCGACATAGGAAATTAAGCATCGGTATCAGATACGAGAACCATCTGAGAAATAAAATTACAAATATCATCAAGTACAATGGCTACGGAAATTTCAAAAAATTGCGATATTTTCATTCGACGAATAGCCATTGGCTACCGAACTTTTGGTACGGTTCACGAGACCTGATCAGATTTGAACTTCAGCGTAAGTACTTGATTTCATAATACTTGGGAGATTCAACTTGATCAAAAATTTATCTTCTCTTTCTTCTTCAATCTTCAGTTAACTTTCGTCAATGCGTTTCTGCAGAACCATAATTTCACTTTCGAGTTGTTAGCAACTGTTGCCCGGACAGCACTTTCTAGACGTCCGTAAGACGCAGACAAGTCTAGATAACGCCTTCTGGACAGGTCATTGCCTATTATAATTTGCAAAACTCGTGTAACTACTACACCTCAATTATAGACCGGACACACCTGCGTAACAAAGTTCTCAAATAGTCCTACCGCAAAACAACAAACACGTTTACTGTATTACGCGCGCTGTTAGTAAAACCGAAGCACTCGGGAGCTAAATAACACTCATCCGAGTCATGCACCGCACAGCTTGAGATGAATTCTCGGAAAATCAAATTAAATTAATATAATTTCTTCGACAAAACTTTCAACGTCGCGTCAGCAGCACGTAAACTCGCATCTCACGTAATTTTTTGGTGCCCAGCCACCTGCACATAAATCACTGCGCTCGGCTCTCGTGTTTCCGCTTCAATTACCGCGATTATCCTTTTTTCTATGGCAGTCCTCGGGCTAATATTCGACTTCGTGAACGCTGCTCTAAACGGTTAGGTACGCTATTGGCCCGTAGAAGAATTAACGCATAAATCATACACGCATTTTCTTTGAGGGAAAAGTTTTTTCACCAACCCTCTCTAAGTTTGTATCAACTATGTATCCGCGGCTAAAATTCAACTTTCATTCTCTGAGCTAGAGAAAACAAATACCGGTAATCAAAAACTCGAAAAATTTCGAACTAATTCCCGACTTTTCCGGTGTGCGCACGAAGAGAAACTTTTCGAACGACGTGACAAAAGACAAATCAATTATTAACGTTCGGCACGAGTTGTGCTTTTCGAGTCATACATCGTAGGACACGAACGGTATTCTCGTCGTCGAGGAGTTTTGAAATTATTGAACGGTAGTTAGTAAAATTAAAAGTATTCGACAGTAAAATGTTAGTTAGGAATGACCGTCCGGTTTTCCGAATTAAATTTGTTGCAGAACTTTATTTTCTATACATCAGTGCTGGCTCACGTCTGAAAACAATAAATGTAGTACCTAATTGAAGAGAAAATGACGTAAAAGTTTGGAAATAATTTCATCAATCATCATTCAATTAGAGGACGGAGACGTTAGTCCATTAGGCATTGGAGCTCACTACTTCTTATACTTGATTGGTAAGTACAAAATCTATAAGAACGTTTTTATTTATTTGTATAGTGAGGTACTACTCCCTTAGGCCACAGAAAGACTTCGGATCAATTGTGGTACAAATGGAGACACGCCAATGAAGATTGGAAAGAAAATTTCAAGGACGTGGAATAGTTTAACCACTTGAGGAATATAGTGACTCATGATGGATCGGTAGCCCTACTATCAAGGTGTGAATCCCGGGGGAGGGAGGTCGTAGAATCAACTTCCTTGCAAGTCTCTTACCGACCATAAGATCAATTTCCACCCTGATGAAGAAGATGAAGTACCTGGGCATCTTGTTTGACTCGACGCTGAGCTACAGGCACCATTTCCTGATGGTAGCGGAAAAGGCGGGCAAGGTAGTTGGGTACCTGAGCCGCCTGATGAGGAACCTAGGAGGACCGAGAGAAGCAAGAAGAAGGATCATGATGAGCACCGCCTTGTCGATCATCCTACATGGTGCGCCAGTGTGGGTCGACTCCATGAAGATACCATAGTGCCTACCGCACTGTCTCGACTGAGGCTCTTTGTGTATTAGCACGTTCACCAACAATCGAGCTCCTTGCTGATGAGAGAGCGGTGGTTTTCAGAGCAAAAAAGACGACAACGACCAACCGTGAGACTCTACGGGTTAAGCAGGAGGCCAGGTGCTCCATGCTTAAGAAATGGAAAGCAAGAATTGCCCAGAGTGAGCTGGGCACATGGACAGCTCTTGTGTTAATACGTGACCTCGACGAGTCGATGAACCGATACTATAGTCAGCTAAACTTTCACCTGACGCAGGTGTTTAGCGGCCATGGCTGCTTCAACAAGTACCTTTGCAAGAAGTTGAGGAAAGTCGAGCAGGCAACTTGTTCGCACTGCGACCAAGGGCGGAATGATGGACCACAGCACACCTTATTTGAGTGCGAGGCGTGGAGGCGTGAGCAGGACAAGCTTAGTCGGTCTCTTCAAGAGATCGGGGGTAGATGAAGCTATTGACCCGAGTAGCCTGGTATCCGCCATGCTAGGTTCCGAAGAAGCATGGGAGCAGGTGTCTGCATTTGCGGCCACCGTTATGAAGAGGAAGATTAACCCGGAAAGGACGAGGCAAATGCAGAACCACGTTATGGCCTACTCGACACCTGTGTACCATCAACACCCAGATTTGCAGGGAGAAGAGGACGACGATGATCTCTGACAGTAGAAGAAGATGAAGAAACTCCAACAGCAATTTACTATATCTTGAGGTGATGTTGTCGTTGTGTGTTGTTGTGTTTTCTGCATCAGGGGGGGCACTGCAGCTTGGCGGTTGCCAAGTTGAAGAGGGGGTCCGCCAAGGAGATTTTTCCAACATTGAAGTTATACCCGAAAGGGTCGATTCCGGTACTGGAAGAAACAAAATCAAATGCATACGCAACCCGCACCTACTTCACTGTGGAGGGCGGGCGGTGTTTGCAAATGCGACACAAACGCGACACCACCATACTTGCAATCCTGGTTCTCAGACGCAGATTTCTGAACCTCCAAACGCAGAGCCGGATTTAGGTCTGCTGCCACCCTGTTCAAAATTCTTTTTGCCGCCCCTCAAACAAAAACATTTTTGCTCGCCAAGCTCGCGATTTACCGTTCAAGGTGATGGGGGGGGGGAAGGAGGAGGAAGGAAGGAAGGGTGTTGGCAAAAAAAAAAAACGGTATTTGTAAATAATTGGAATAATTAATAAAACCGGTAAACCGGTTTTTTGAGTCTTTGAAAGAACCGGTAAAACCGGATTTTAACGGAAGTTTAAAAGTTTTATATTTTTGCCACCAGGAGCACTAAAAGCGTGGCTTTATAGCGGTTCCGGAGCGTAATGCACTTGTGTCTTGTCAACTTGTGGTCGTGCTCTCGACTTTTTCACTTCAAGTAACAAGATTACAAAAAAGAAAATTGAAGGCTATTGCAGGTTTGCAATGGCAGCGGGGGACCCGCAACCTCCCGCGCTCGCTATCACGTTGGCGCGAAAATGCCCCCTCAGAAAAAAAGTTGGCTGGGCTCTTCTCAGTATACTGCATGCTAACCTGATATAATGACGGCTGGAAATTGGAATTTTTCCAAGTCCCTAAAGTAGGTCAAGATCAAGGTCATTGATGACGTCATAAAGCATCCCGGCTGGAGGTTGAAATTTTGTCGTCCCTACAGTACGCCAAGTTCATTGATGACGTCATAAAGCGTCATATGTCACGTCACGTCATTGCGGACGTTGCCTGAGGATGTAAGTCCCCAAACAAAATGGATAACAGGTTTCCCGCTAAAAGACAAAAAACTATTAAAACAAAAGAACGTTATAAACGAACGCCAAAAGTCAAAACGCGCAAGTTGCAGGCTAGCAGCCTTGCAGTTTCGATGCTCCGAGTCTCTGACTGCCACTTTCTATCAAATCAGCAAAATAGGTTCTTAGATATAGGAAAGCACCTATTTTGCTGATCGGTTCATCACGGATGAGGTCTGTTTTCCAGTAACGGGTCAGACATTGTTGGGGCACCGGTTAACCGGTATTTCATCCGAATACTCGGTCAAATACTGTACTTGGTTCTTCAGTCCAAGAAATTTACAGGATATCCACGTTTTTCAGCGAGCAAATAACTGGTTAAACCGGTAACATGACCGGAGCTGCCAACATTGGTGGGGGGAGGGGGTGGCAAACACATTGAAAAATATGAATTTCTCACAACGATGAACTTTCTTTTCCTTGACAATTGAATTTTTGTATTTTTAGGGCTCCTACCAAATAATTTTTTTTTTTTTTGGCCAGTCGATTTTCTGTGCCACGCCCTTCCTCTTCATTCTCAATAATGATAATGAAAGAACATATTAATAGCAAAAAAATCATGCATGACAAAAAAAAAATGAAAAATTTGCCGCCCCAAAAAGCTGCCGCCCTGTGCAGCTGCACACTTTGCACACCCGGTAAACCCTCCGCTGTCTAAACCGTCAAAAAACTCGAATAATCGTTTTCTTCGAACATATTATTGTGCTTTATCTTCTCATCAAGTTTGGTTTTCTTCCGCACAATTAACGTCACAGTTTGAGCTTTCTTTCCTTTCAAAATTACCCTATCCTAAGGAAGTAATAATAGTTTTAGCGCTCCTCTTATCATTTCTCTAGACAGCATGTAGTTATGAAAATACTAACGTAGGATAAAGATTGTAACCCGATAGAATTAAAAGTGTGTAGTTGGTCTCAATTTTCAGCCTTAAAGTCTTTCATGTAAGTAGTCTCTTATCTAGTGGTACTTTTCTCACCTGTCGAGATTGTTTACGGTTTCCTTAGGTGGAATTTATCGCGCGAAAGTTTGTCCACTCGAATGCGTGAAGTGTTACAAAATAAAAGGTGTATATCTCATGAGTAAGGGATACAAGTATAGCAGTCGACGTCGAAGGAAAAGAAAAACGAAAACCGGAAATGGACATTCAATTCGACAACTGGCCGTTACCCATTACTAGAACATATTGGCAAATTTTTCATTCATACTTACGCTCTTCTTTTTCAGCCTTAGAGGTTCTACACGCTCTGCGGCGAAAAGATTTTCGTCTCTAAAGTACCAGTCTAACTTATCTTTGGAACGCGATAACAATAAATGTCAGATTCTTCATTGCTTGTTATGAGTTTTTTCATTGCTTCGAGTGCCATTAAGTTTGTTTTCTTATTCCTTTATTACGGCGGTACGCCTTCCATAATATATTTATTTCCTCGTTTTGGTTTTCTTCAAAAGTTTAGCAAGGGACGGTGATCTCCGTGAATATTGGCCGGATCAACTCAGGACTCGTTTCGACGCCTCGGATAGCGAGAGGCGCGCGCGTGAAATTCGAAAATTATTAACAAGAACGTGCAAGCTGTATGAAATGACCTCGTGAAATTCGTAGACGCGTTCGCGCGGAAAAAATGCGAGCCCAGAGAGATACGGAGTGTATGGGCTAATAATGAATGAAGATTACCGAAAAACATTACCGGTATTTTATCGACCTACAAATACGCGGCTAATTCGAAGTTTTCAAGCAATCGACGTCGGCGAAGAGGGAGGAAAAGGGGTGTTTTAAATCGCGCTAATTGAATTCACTCCCGGCGGGCTTATTTTCGAATTATGTACTCGATAACAACGGCAGTGAGTCGCACGCCAGATTTTTTGTCCATAACGATACCTAATTAATCCGAATTAACTGTTGTAACACTTTTTTCACTTCGCGGTCTGGGGTAAATAGGTGGATGGGCCTTTGTGCTAGCGTCGCGATTATCATAATCTCGGCATTCTTTCGTCGTGGTTTCCTGCAAAATTTCCTTTTGGAATTCAGCCAATATCATATTTATCGAGAAAGTTGTAATTTCATTCGATGGAATTTTTTTTTTTTTCTAGCCAAGTAATCTATTTTCTCTGCCGAATACAATACCGTGTGGAGCTGTGTAGATTATGAAAAAAAGGACGAGAACGACTATAATAAAAGTTTCTCGCGTCTACGCGCGCGTATACATCCTATAGCGAAAATTGAAACTCCGCGTACTAGGGGAGCTTCGGAGTAAGAAGGAGGAAGAGTCAGTTTGTAAATCGGTTAATTTGTTTCGAAAGGAAACCGAGAGACGTTTTCTTATCGACCGTTAAGATAACTACATGTAATCGTATCGTCGAAAGATAGAAAAATTATTGCAATCTCCCCAGCACAGGTGAAACTCGCTCGGCGTATTGTTTACCCGAGAGTACTTTTATTGTGTCAACTATATCGTTATAATTTGCTTGTACGAACGTTAAATTAATTGGCTCACAACTTTCAAGGTTATACGCTGCGATACTTTTGTCTTAAATTCAGCCAGTGGGCGATCCAGCATCGATATACTACAATTATTGTATTCTTTCGCGGCCCCTCCTTATATTATTTCGATTCTTCTCGAATTCACTTTTGACAGAATTAATATTTATGAATAGCTTCCTCGAGTCCGGCTCAATGCCATCGGCATGCAAATACCCGGTTCGCTGTTTGATTTACGAGCGAAGTTGGTCGATGTCGCTCGACTCGAGGATACTTATTTAGTTAAATAAGAACCGACAACGCTATTAAACTTATCTGGAGAAAAGTACAAAATATGCCGCGTGCTGCACGAGAAACCCCTTCTTCGAGTTCGAAAAATTCTTCGAAGTAAAAGTAGGTATACAGACCCGTGTTAAAAAGTCAAATATGAACGCGATTGTAAATTCGAAATAACTTGATTTTTCACTTAGCCTCATATACGTGTTTTTTTGCCAGTAGTTAATCAATGAATCTCTAAGTGCTGGAACGTGTTACCGCGCGTACAATTTATTATTAGATAATTTTACAGATTTTTAAGGTACTATACCGGGTCGGTAGCTTTCAGTAGTATTGGCATAAATCTCGATCGAGCCGATATTGATAATTCTTGGAATCGCTGCGGTGAATGAGCAGGTGGAGAGTTCTCGAAAACGTGAAACTCATTTTCATCGTGAATAATACTCTTATAGACCGAACACAGCGAGATTTCGAAAATAAGATTAATTATCATGAGAAAGAACAAACCGTATGGGTAGGTCCAGTTTTGGTGGACCTCAGTCAATTCAAATTGGTGACTGAAAAAAAAAACGGCTATCATGCATCTTCGATATAGTGACAGCAGAAAACGCGTGACCTTTGCTTCTCCCAATCGTGTGCTATAAATTAAGTCTCACTTTTCGAAAAATAAGCTCTAGCTCATTCTTCCTTTGTTCTTCAGTTCAGTTTTGAAATATATCTTTTTCCAAGCCTTGATACTCCTAATTTCGAAATTGGTGACTGTACGTGGTTAGAAGTACACATGTCAGCTTAATCACCAGGCCATTGCAAAAGGGGTCTTTATCTTCTGTCATCAGTCAATCCTGATCGTCGTCTGAATGAAGGGATATTCGCCATTTATACAAATACTACGCTGCCTCCAATGCCTGTGCCATGGTTCCGAACCTCGTTCTTACATGGTCCGTTTACCGAGTGAGTGATCTGCCTCTTGCTAATGGTTCCTATACTTCGGCCAAGCAGTATCGCCTTCTTCAGGTTGTGCCTGTAGCATCTTACTATGTGACCAAAGAACTCGGGCACGCGTCACTCGCTCTTTACCGCCATCATCGACTTCCTCCACCACTAACTCTCTGGTTCCCTATTCAGTTTTGAACTTGGGTTCTCTGGCTAACTAATTGAAAAACGTATGTTTTCCTTTGGAGTCAATTTTATGCTCCTTTGATGTCGTCAGGCTTTTTTCTAGCATCCCCAAGGCTACTACCATCATCAGACAGGGGACTTGCTTGTTAAATCTGGTGTCCTTCATAATTAAAGAATTGAGTGTATTTTTTGATCTTTCGAATATCTTCTGGTCGCTGAAAATTCTTTGAGTTGCCCGAGGAGGTCGGGATTCCTATTGGATTTCCCTTGGGTTATCTTATTTTAGAAGTCCCTATGTTCAGATTCGAGTTTGACCTATTCTCTTCAGGCTGGGTGTTTTTGAGTCACGTTTATTATTGGTACAGGTACGTGCGCGTGGACCGATCCTGCGGAGCTCCTTAGTGAGTTTCTTGCTTACTTGAACAGCCACCACCCATCCATAGAATTTACACTAGAAGTTGGTAGCTCCTCTATAAACTTTTTGGACTTGACCATCTCTATCATTGACGGCGTCCATGAATTCGATATTTACCGAAAAGATACGTCGACTGATATTGCCTTTGCCGGGTCATCCTTTGTTCCTATTGCCTCCCTAACATCCCTCTGAGTCAGCCCACTAAGGACTCTTGACGATATAGCACCTTGCTAGGGTGAATCAAGCAAGACCAGCACCCGGTGTGATTCCGTGTACAAAATGCACCACACAAACAGGGCTCGGGGTGGAGGGTTAACTGAAAGACAGCTCTAAATCACATGGGAAGAAAAAAAGATGCCCGTCGAATTTCTGAATTTCGAATTGGATCAAGAGAGGATACTTTTGTATATACTAAAATCACCTCAAAATATAGAAAATATCCGGGAAAATATTTTAAGGATTTTTGAAGAGGCTCTGAAGACTTCCACAAGAGCCCAAGAAAAACAATCTGTACAGACCCTGTACCTCATTTCTTAGCGCTGATATGGCTCGTAACCTCGAGGACTGTCTTCACCGCCAATCTTAGTAGTTTTAATAATTTAAAACATCGTCTTTTCCATGATCGGTTTATAAGATCCTGTGGTGGATTTTCTTGTGACAGGGGAACGTTCATGGTGAACCCAGAGAAAGATAACTTGATCAAATAAGTACGTTGGATGGTCTCCCAAGTTCGCAAACAACTTATTTCATTTTCTATCTCTCGTTCCAACTGTGTACATGTTTCACGAAGAACAATTTTCATCCGTATAACACAGCGCGATTATAATTTTCATCGAAATTGTATTTACTTGCTGTATTCCTCAGTATGAACAGATATTTGTACGTTTATCAGTCAGTCGTCAGTCTCTTCTTTCTTCCCTCTTGTATTTCTGTTATCAATGAAAAAACAGTTTTGTCTCACGTAACTAACTTTTCAGCTGTCATGGCTTTTGAAGATATGGGTACTTATTATTTAGGCCTAAGATGGCAAAGTAAGTCGTACATTTCAAGAGGAATCTTTATAGAATAAAGAAAGTGGCAATTCATTCTCTGCGAGATGTCTTCTCGTTTTAATTCAGGACTGGGTGCCCCACCTCGGGAATCTGGAAGCACAATGAGGAGAAAAATTATCAAGAATAGAATTTGTGAAAGCATTTTCAGCAGCCATTACTTTCAGGTGCTGCAGGAGGAATATGCCAGTGCGAACGATCGAGAGGTTCAAAAGGAATTACAAAGGGATCGACAAAACATTTTTGATATCCTTTACAGGAAATCTAGAAATTTCGGTTTATTTTCGACCGTAGGATATGAAAATGCATATACACTTCGGTCAGTTCAGGTTGAAGGTAATGACGTGGACGAGTACACCATCGTCTGCCTTACTAGAGGCGTTCAAACTAGACGGATTAAAGAATATTTCGTCACTCAACATTACAACGTCAATTTGGTTTCTGATGGATTTCCTATCTTGGGACGATTCATTTTTTCACCCACGCCAGATAATAGTTTAACCCTAGTAGCAATGGCGGAAGAATCAGCTTTTAGATCAAAATTCCTCCAGAAAACGAAATTATTTGAATTTTTTTATGCCCTTTTCGCTGAAAATCAATTTCCTAGTAAGTACTTAGTATTGGTTAGAAATACTTTCAGATACCTCCATATCTATGTATATCGTTAATATTATAAATTCAATGAGTGTTCGTATACAGCTGAAAGATCCGCTTCGGATCCCGTATGCAAGTTGTCCGACGTTAACAAACTCAGAATTTGTACAAGTCTGTTTGGGAGCTCCTCATTCAAGAATACCGATATCACATTTGTACCAATCCTGGATAGCGTCGATACCAACTGTGTTAAGAAGGAAATTTCATTCTTGACTCCAGAATCACCACAACATCGTATTGTGGGTTACTTTACCCGGAAAATGATGGTTCCCAATAGAGTGTACGCAGAATGGATGATTGGTTGCAAAACCTTAGACGACTCTCGGAATCAAGTGGTGTATTACGTATCGAGGACTCGCTGTAGAAACGGAATCTTTACATTTAGACCAGTAGATCCTGATACTAGCGAGCGTGTCTTTATGACGAATGTCTATACTAATGTGAGTGTAGTTGATATAGCGCGCAGGAACCGACGGCAAAGTTTTCTAGCCGAAACCATCGAAGATTAAAATTTGTATATTCATTTATTGATGAAAGCAAATAAAATTCAGAAGGGAATACAAATTCTCAGTTGGGCTGTGTATGATGAGTGGGACTCGTGAGAATTTCGATCTTGAAGTAGAAAACGACGGCTTCCTTGTAAAACGAGGAACGCTGGAAACCTGTTCTATGGATCGAATTGGTTTTGACATTGAGAATACGAAATCCCTCTGATGTCGTATGGCTTGAAAGTCGACATTTTTCAAAATCTCTTGTCATATGATGGGAAAGGGACTTTGAAAAATTTCGTTATATTTGATCCACCTTAAATACATGGGCGTGTTGAACACACGATATCAATAATACGGATTAGTGACCCTGGTATTTAGCGCACAACATTCAGTGCCACTAATTCGTATTATCATTGATACTGTGTGCTTAACAATTGCCCCGGGCAAATAGAGGCTCGATCTATCCAAGATGCAACGTAGCCCTATTCTACGCGTCTTATTGGGTTTTTCGGACTCCGAATTTCATACTTATTCCCCTTATTGTTATCAAGTTGGTAGTCTTTCTAAAATTGATCTAATGCGTGTTTCTGGATTGCATACTCATTTTCATTCTGGAGCAAATTGGCATAAGAGCCATGTTAGAAAGACCACCAACTTTATGACGCACAGGCGAATCAGTACAAATTTGGAATACTTAAAGAGCCCTATTATAACGAGCGAAGGTAATTGAATCCCTACATCTTTTGAGTCATATTCGTCGAATTAATGCGAACCTTTAAATCACGTTTATTCATTTGGACATGGATGCGGTGGTGCGTAGGAAGACCACCAGGAAATGCCTCGAATATACTACCCCCTTCCCCCGCTAGAGTCAGCCGCGAGAAATCGCAATGGGTTATGCTCCCGTTTTAGAGGAAGTTTTACCCTACCGGCCTTCCGCTTTCAGTCCGCGTTCTATGACCCTGTCTTTGTTAAAGGATTGTTCATTAGATTGAAAGATTGAATTCCTGATGATGAGAAGAGTAGGGTGTAAAGCAATTGAACTGACTACGGCTGGAAACAAGAACGTTCGAGGAAATCATGACTGAATGAGCGAGTCATCACAATGGGAATCAATCAACCCCGCATCAGGTATGTACCCGTTGAGCACATTCAGTTTCAATATGTTCCAGCGCAGTGCTTCCTTTATGGGGTTGCACCTCGGACCCCTCTTAAAAGCTATGGCCACTGGTAATTAGATAGTCCTCAAAGGTAGAATCACCTCCCACGCTTTTCTACGCTCATCTATTCTAACTTGAAGCTGACGGCCTTGCTCGCCGATATAAACTCCATCATGGTCGTTACACTCCGTTTTGTAAACACAGCTCCTTTCGACAAATGGGACAGGGCCCTTAAACCTGACGAATAGACTTTCCAAAGATTTTGAATCATAGTAAACAAATTGGAAACTCAAGGGGGGAGGACACGACCCAGTTGAGAAGAAAATTTCCCAAAAACGGAAGCGTCATCCAACGCTTTTCACCATCTAGGGTCGGATAACGGGGAGGAGGGGGGAGGTCATGGAGTCTAGGCATTCCCGAGTAATCTTCCTCTTGACCATAAGGTCAATATCTAAATTGACCTCATTCACTCTGGCCAAGTGCCAAGAGCTTTATAGTCAACAACTCCTTTTGGAAGGCGGGCTCACTCAGCGAAATGCCGGTCAGCCGATGGATAAAATTGTTGAAAGCAGCAATTTTTTTAGCAACAGGGAAGAAATATTTGCCGAGGGACAGTAATATTGGTCGAAGTATCTCTCCAGTAGACGGCAAATTCATGGACGCCGTCTCTATCAGAGATTTAATAGATGAACCGCCAACTTCCAAAGTGAATTTAATGGAAGAGTAATGATTATTTGAATACTTGAGAAATTCCAAAAGGAGATCTTGAGAACCAGTCCACGTATACGCAGCACATTGTCAACATACCCGTACCAATGTATGATTTGAAAACACCTGATCAGAGGAAAAAATTTAGAGACCATTGAAGGTTTGCAATGGCAGCGGAGAACCCGCAACCTCCCTGGCCCTCCTCCTATCAAATATAGGGTCCGGCAAAATGATGTGAACAGTTGATCAAAAAAGGATCCGGCAAAATGATGTGAACAGTTGAACAAAAAACTCCGGGAGGACTCCGCGACAACTTTGTGGAGTTCCCCGGTTGACCGTTCATATCATTTTGCTGGACCCTGTATAGCCTGGTTTCCGAGTCTTGAAAATGATGACGTAATAAGCTCGCGATCAAGTTGGCGCGAAAATGCCCCCTCAGCAAATGAGTCGGCAGGACTCTTCTCAATATACTCGTACTGTATACTAGGCCTGCTATAATGAAGGCTTAAAGTTGAAATTTTTTCCAGTCCCTAAAGTATGTCAAGGTCATTGAAGATGTCATAAAGCGTCACACGTCACGTCACGTCACGCAGTTTACAGCCGCGTCCTTTCTGACGATGCAACCCCCTAAAAAAAGCACAGTGGGTTCCCCGTTAAAAGATTGAGCTCAAATTTAGACACAAAAAGTCGTGCAGAATGTGATGAAAACCCAGGATTTCTTGGCGTAGCCAAAAAAATTAAGATCATGTTTCATGTCTTTTCAAAATTTTGCCCAATCAGATATGTTGTGGATAATACGAGACATAAATATTCGAGAGTTCTAGGTTAAGGCTTTAGAGCGGCACACTGGCTTGATCTAGTATAAGTCTACTTTGGAATATTTCAGGCTAATGAGCCTTATTGGTCTAGTGTAAGTCTACTTTAGCATAATTCAGGCTGATGAGATTACTGGGCCTCACTTCAGTATGTTTCAGATGTTGTAAGCGGACCAGGATTAACGACTTATGACGTCACCGACCTATGACGTCACCGCCTTACAACGTCATCAACTTATGACGGCACCTGACGTCACAAGCTAATAGCTTCATAATGGCTATCAACGTCTTCTTAGCCTAGTATAAATCTATTCATTATATTAGGATAAGCTAGAAACTGCTTCGGACTCGTGAACTGTGACTCGCAGATTTGGGAATCATTGCCACAGTGAAAATTCCCATAAGAATGAGACCAGAGCAAAGACATGAAACATGTCAAAACTTCCAAGATGAGGGAACCCAGAGGAAAGTTGATAGGGATGCTTACTTCCTCAGGAAACTCGGACAATTTGCCTCCAAATTTGCCTTCAAATTGGGAGACCAACAGGTATTGAGTAAATTGGAGAATTCTGCCAATTCTTTGGGACAGATATTTGAACAAACCAAAAGGTCACCCATATGTTGTATGGCAGTAGCTCTAGAGATACTGGGAAATAACCCGACTATGTTAAAAGAGCATATAGGGTTGACCCTGGCGGAAGAATATCATCTTCAAACCTATCGGCCAGGGAGACCAAATTCTTCACAGAGTAGGGGGACTCAAATTCTACTCTAGATTTGAACCATCGGTCCAAAAATTTTGCCAAAAAGTAGATGGGGGAAGACACAAAAGTAACGACTGGGCCTATCGGAGTATTCGTCTTATGAATTTTCGGTAGCCCGCACAAGTGGGAGGCACAGGATTGGGCTCAAGGAGCAGTCTTTTCAGCGAAGGGGTTTTAATAATATAAATTCACAGTTATTGATCTCACGTCTTACTTCTTTCACGTGATTAAGAGAATTGAAGAAAGCATTTCCCTTTCACCACACTGACTGAGAACGTCATAGACCTTGGAGACGTAAAAGGACTTCTACATGACAACAATGGCGTTACCTTTGGCAGCCTTTGTAATGGTTAAGCTCTCCTTCTTGACCTCCCTTTTAATTCCCTTTATCACCTCAAAGGCAAGACCATTTATGCGAGGGAATGGGGGGGGGGTTAACGGACAAGGGTAGCAAAATTTTTTGAGTACTAAGCCCAAATCCAATTTTCATATCAAGGTCAGCGACAATATTACCCAAAGCATCAACATTATCAAGAAGGGGAAATCCGAATTTTGAACCTTTCTCAATAGGATTTAACTCATCTCTATCAAACTCAACATGACTGAAGTTTATAATGCGCGGTCGAAACTTTTGGATATAACTGACGTCAGTACTCACTTCCTGGACAGCGGTGGCATTCAAATTTTTAAGGGAACGAATTTTCTTATTTTTCTAACGTTTTAATTTAGCCTCAAGAGAACGACATTCAAGATTGACAGACTGAACAAAATAGATCTAACTCACCCGGATGGAGTGAATTAGGAGGTCTAGAATGGACCAGCAAGTACAACCTCGTAGTAACATTCAACTTCCCGTACCACCTGCGCAACTCAGTACGGATCCATTCTCCAGTTTTTTGGTGGTAAGATCGCAGTCAGAGAATAGCCGAAATTTGATGAATTTGGATTTGAAACGCAATTTTAAGCATTAGCGGAGAAACCAGAGAAGGGATCAATATAGCCCTATATTATGGACACAGGTACTTGGACGCGTCTCGGATAGATCGAGCACTTATTTGCCCCGGGCAATTGTTAAGCACACGGTATCAATGATAATACAAATAAGTGGCATTGAATGTTGTGCTAAATACCAGGGCCACTAATCTGTTTTATTGATATCGTGTGTTCAACACGCCCATATATTTCAGGCGGATCAAATATAACAAAATTTTTCAAAGTCCCTTTATGACAAGGGACTTCGAAAAATGTCGACTTTCAAGCCATATTATACGACAACAGAGGGACTTCGTATTCTCAATATCAAAACCAATTCGGCAGCAGGTTTCCAGCGTTCCTCGTTTAACAAGGAAGCCTTCAAGATTAAAATTCTCACGAGTCCCACTTCTCATACGCAACTCATGTGTGAGAATTTGTTCATATTCCTCTTCACGTAATGTAGTTTCAAGTATTCCCAGTCACTCACTTGCCTGAGATAGAAAATAGAAAACCTTTTTCTAGCCGAACGCTAACGATTTCTGAGTATGTGCTCCCAACAAGAGGGCTAATGAATTTCCATCTGAAAAATTCCCTTCTGAACTTTATTTGCTTTCATCGATAAACGAGTATACATATTTCAATCTTCGATGGTTTCGGCTAGAAAACTTTGCCGTCGGTTCCTGCGCGCTATATCAACTACACTCACATTAGTATAGACATTCGTCATATAGACACGCTCGCTAGTATCAGGATCTACTGGTCTAAATGTAAAGATTCCGTTTTTACAGCGAGTCCTCGTTACGTAATACACCACTTGATTACGAGAGTCATCTAAGGCTTTGCAACCAATCATCCATTCTGCGTACACTCTATTGGGAACCACAATCATCCGGGTTAAGTAGCCCACAATACGATGTTGTGGGGATTCTGGAGTCAAGAATGAAATTTCCTTCTTAACACAGTTGGCATCGACGCTATCCAGGTCTGGTAAGAACGTGATATCGGCATTCTTGAATGAAGAGCTCCCAAACAGACTTGTACAAATTCTGAGTTTGTTAACGTCGGACAAATTGCATAGAGGATCCGAAGCGGGTTCTTCAGCTGTATACAAACACTCATTGAATTCATATATTAACAATATTCATATAGATATGCAGGTATCTGAAAGTATTTCTAACCAATACTTACGAGGAAAATGATTCATAGCGACGAAGGCATAAAATAATTCAAACATTTTCGTTTTTTGGACAAATTTCGATCTAACAGCTGATTCTTCCGCCATTGCTAGTAAGGTTAAGCTATTATCTGGCATAGGTGAAAAAATAAATCGTCCTAAGATAGGAAAGCTGTCAGAAACCAAATTGACGTTGTATTGTTGAGTAACAAAGTATTCTTTAATCCGTCTAGTTTGAACGCCTCTAGTAAGGCAGACGATGGTGTACTCGTCCACGTCATTACCTTCAACCTGAACTGACCGAAGTTTATACGAATTTTCATATCCTGTGGTCGAAAATGAACCGAAATTTCTAGATTTTCCGTAAAGGATATCGAAAATGTTTTTTCGATCCCTTTGCAATTCCTTTCGAACTTCCCGATCGTTCGCACTGGCATATTCCTCCTGCAGCATCTGGAAGTAATGGCTGCTGAAAATGCTTTCACAAATTCTATTCTTGATAATTTTTCTCCTCATTGCGCTTCTAGATTCCCGAGGTGGGGCACCCAGTCCTGAATTAAAACGAGAAGACATCTCGCAGAGAATGAATTGCTACTTTTTTTATTCTAATAAAATTCCTATTGAAATGTACAACTTACTTTGCCATCTTAGGCTTAAATAATAAGTACCCATATCTTCAAAAGCCATGACAGCTGAAAAGTTAGTTACGTGAGACAAAACTGTTTTTTCATTGATAACAGAAATACAAGAGGGAAGAAAGAAGAGACTGACAACTGACTGATAAACGTACAAAGATCTGTTCATACTGAGAAATACAGCAAGTAAATACGATTTCGATAGAAATTATAATCGCGCTGGGTTATGCGGATAAAAATTGTTCTGTGTGAAACATGTACACAATTGGAACGAGAAAGGGGAATAGATTGTTTGCGCACTTGAGAGACAATCCAACGCACTTATTTGATCAAGTTATCTTTCTTTGGGTTCACCATGAACATTCACCTATCACAAGAAAACCCTCCAAAGCATCTTATAAGCCGATCGTGGAAAAGAGAATGTTTTGAATCAGATTGTCTTTCTGGGGCTGTTAAAACGTGTAGGTTGAGTGGCCTCGCTGCTGTTGTATGATAGCCTCTTCTTCTGTGGATGCAAAATTTCCTTCTCGGTCTTCTTTTTGGGCGTTTTCCCAAACACTACCTATCTTTTGAAAATATCATCGTCATGCTTTCAATGCGAACAAGAATCGTCTCGCCAATGTAGAAGGCTGGAAGATACTGAAATTTGATCTTGTGGGCACCACTTCTTCCTCTCTTCGGAATTTAATCTTTTCAAACAGGAAGAAAGCCTAAATGGCGCGAAGATATTTCCTTTAAGTAGGGCAACTTGATTCATTCACCTCTACTTGTCCTTTGAAGTTCGCGAGAGAGTAAATTTATGAGGGAAAATATTTTTAGCGGGAAACCCGCTATCCATTTTGCTAAGGGAATTACATCCTCAGAAAACGTCTGCGTCCGAAAGTTTCTGTGAACTGCGTGACGTGACGTGTGGTGTTTTATGACGTCATCAATGACTTTGACCTACTTTGGGGACTTGAAGAAGTTTCAACTTCCAGCCGGAATACTTTATGACGTCATCAATGACCTTGATTTACTTTGGGGGCTTGAAAAATTTCAATTTTTAGCCTTCATTATATCAGGGGTATCATGCAGTATACTGAGAAGAGCCCAGCGAACTCATTTTCTGAGAGGGCATTTTCACGCCAACATGATCGCGAGCGCGGGCGGGTTCCCCGCTGCCATTGCAAACCTGCAATGGTCTGTAATTTTTTCATGGCCCTCTGATGGATCATTTCCTCGAAGTCGAGAGGAAGGTGGTTTAGATGAAGATTTGAGTATACAAAAGGGATATAATACATAGGAATGTGGACTAGTCTATGAATGAATGAATTGAAGGCCGTAAGTTTGTGGGTCATGGAGCGGAGCGTTTTTCTCAATAGGTTCAACCCTACGGAGAGGCTACGCCCGACGTCGTTGCAAGGATGAGTATTTTCTTTCCGTCTGTTCAGTGCGTTATTTTTAACTAGTCTCAATGATGACTTTATCATTGGAAGTGCTTCCTTATTTATGTAAGTCTATTACCCGAGTAAGACTGCAGTAAAATTTGCTAACAAATTGTGGTTTCTGGGGTGAAAGCTATAATCCAATTTAGAAACTGTTTCTGAGCTATTGGAATCTTCCTTCAAGGAAATTTCCTATTCGGTTAAATGGACAGACTTACATAGGAGAGGATCCATCGAGTAGCATACGAAAGGAACTGCAAGTTTTCCTAAGTTTCCTCTTTACATTAGGATCAAACATTCAAACGCGTATTACTCAAGTTGGAGCTGGTGTTGAAAAAAAGAAGCGCAAGAATTGAAGAAGTTTCTTCATCTGTTGCTACAGTCATGAATTTTAACAGGGAACCTGTTCTATGAGGGGCTTTTTTGAAAAACTTGCCGTGCGGCGCCGTGTGGTGTCCTGCGGGTTCAGAATTTCCAAAAGGGCGCCGTCTGGCAAAGAGACTCGGAAAAATGTTGATCTCGGAGCGATATATGATCGGAGGTCTATTCAAAGAGAACAAGTTCCCTTCGTTCCTCGTTTAACTTCGTTAAGGAAGCCGTAGCGTCGTTCTTTCTTAGAAGCACTAATGGTATTCCGCAGTTTTAAGTAGACTGATTTGGACTAGATGATTAGCTAAGACACTCCAAGCTACGAAAACTTACTGATAAAACCAAATGTGCCAACTCGAAGGAATTCTTTTTCCTAAACAAATTTTGAGCACTTGATCACTAGAACTCGAAGGTAGCTAATGCATGATTGTCGTTTGATCGTGCATTACATTCTTCTATCTTCAGTAGGATTATATACCATATATGGCTGCAGATACAGACGCGAAAAAAAACAATCCGTGAACAAGTCACCTCTACAAATGATCCGACACTTCATTCTGACGGCTGTTGAAAACTGCACGTTAAAAGTCGTCCACCGTCGCGTCAGACTGTCCCATTGTTTCATACCCTGTCGTCGACATACAACTTACAGCTTTGAAATATTTCAGCGTGATTTCTCTCGCATTCACGCCGATACGTCGCTTTGCGTCTTACATGCCAATAAGATTTCTATTCAATATACCAACGATTCTACGCCGAAATCGGCAGCCTTCATCTGGCGAACGAACGCGCGAATCAAGAATTAAACCCTTTGGTAAATACGCGTACCGACGGCATAATATTCTTCCGCCGTTTAATATCCGTCAGGAAACGAGAACTCTCTCATCTTTTGCTCCCGAGCTCAAATGTCTTGGTGAATATTTTATCATTCACACGACAATTTCATTCAACACTGTCGTATCGGCCGAGTTATTCCACTAACAGCGAACCCAATTGAAGAAATAAAAAAATTATTACGAGCACTTTGCACACATGCGGTCCCGTGTAACAGATGGATATACTATTACGAATCATCATGTGTACTATCAACTTAGTCTAATACGAAACACGACCTACAAGTAAAAGCAATGAGACCTTTAGTGAATATGGTCATGCACTCAGAGGTATTAAACGGGGTTAAAGGCAAAAAATATTAGCTTGATATAGTCTCTCCGTCTGCTTTCCCGCTCCGCCGCTTCCGTACCCCTTTTCAAACTATTGTTGTCCCATTGATTAATAACTGTATAAATGAATCCCATTCGACGATTCGCACTTTGATTTTTTTTTTCATTCATTCAATCTCGACTAGACGAGAAAGAGGGTTTTGTTACGCTTTGCGTGCGTACAGGGGGCGAAGGCGATATTCAATTATGTAGAATGTGCTTTGGGCTTCCCGGCCTACTTTAATGGTCGTATATGTTAGGTCACATTAAGATGATTTAGAGCGCAAAAATTTGTGTACGCTTTTTATCCAAAATTTACGACGCTACGAATTAATTGTGAAATGGCGTTTCGCTTTCTCTCTTCATCCCTCTTTTCTTTAACTCTTTCTTCCACTGATTCATCCGCTTCTATGCATGCCTAATTAAGTACGTTTTCTTTGAAAGCTTTGAACGATAATTTCAATCTTTTGGTAGTCGTACGTATAATAACGTTTAAGAAAATTCTCACAACGATTGATGACGGGTGGCAGCATCTTTAAATTGATGACACCCGGACGTAGTACCGAATATAAAGCGAGAGCGTTACCCGATATTGATAAAAATTGAACGCAATTAAAGCATCGTGTGACTCGCACACTCGGCTCGAATTTTTAATGAGGGTTTAAATAACATTCGACTCGATTTTTCGCTTCTTTCATAGGCTCGACAGTTTAACCCTGCATACGAAGATACGCCAGCGTAACGAATTGACCGCTGCAAATAAATCTTGTCGAAGCCCGAATGACGTGGGCTTGAAGAATCAATCATGCAAGAAGTTTTTTCCCAAAAAGGAATGCTTGTCAGCTAGCTGAATTATACTTTTTCAAACTCCTAAAGAAGAGCTAAGATTGTTTTCTAATACAGTAGATGTAGCCCGAACTCGTAATTCAAACTGTGGAATATGAAGGGAGACCAAAAGCCCTAATCAGAATTGAGTTCGGAGGAATATGAGTTGAACCAATGACAGAACGCAATTGATCAAAAATATACAAACGGAGACCTAGTGAAAAAGCCTGATTTTGACAGTCGTGGATGAAGGCAGCACCGTAATGGTAATAAAAAGTAAAGTAGTACATCGCACAGAATAGACTTTAAGAGCTAAAGAAAGAATCGACCCAGAAATACCAAAACAGGCTGAAGAATGTACTGCACTTGGCAACGAAAGGACGCATAAGATGAACCCGGTGGCACAAAAATTTGATAGCATCCAATCACCGTGTTACGAGATAGCAGAAATCTTGAAAGAGAACTTCCACTTTGCATCTAAACAAAGCATCAGAAACAACCAAGAGCTGATAGAATAACTGGGCGAGGTGGCGGAAACCGGGAATAATTACAAACTGGTATCCTTGGATGTAACAAACATGTTTTGGTACCTAACATACCAAAGGAGGACTTTTCTTCTGTTGCGGAATAAGAAATACTAAGAAAATCTTCCAAAATAGTGGGGTAAAAATTGTGAGTCAGAACTACTGCCACAGTTGGACCCCTTGCCTCGGTCGTGGGCCGCGGGACAACTCACCATCCCACGGATGTTTTGTGAGCAACAAGTCTGGGAAAGGAATCTCGCACTTTCCTTTAGCCCAAGCGGAAACAAGGTACTCGATCACCAGGGAATGCCAGTTTGGGGTTACGTACTGTTTGCAGCATTCACGTCCGCTGATGGCTCAAGTACTGCTCCGCACTTTGAGTCTCTCTTGGCGGAGCCTGGCCGACATTTTTACGACCCTCACTTCCGGAAGCGGGTTACGTACTGCTGTGGTCATTTGCGCAGCCGTCTGGAGTCTCTGCTGAGAGGCCCCTTGCTCCTGTAACTCTAGTGATTGGAGAGCAGAGACTGTACCTTAATGAACACTGACCCTCACCCAACGTCTTCACGTCAATCCTAGGGTACTTGGCCAAGGGATGCATAGCTGAGACGTATTCCAATCTACAGGGAACCTGCAGATACCTCCTGAGCTCTGCATTATATAGGGTCATCAAGGTACGACGCACTGCCTGGGCCGGGAGACTAATTCGTTCGTTCTTGTGGGAACTTTTGGCGGGGAACCCGCTATCCATTTTGTTAGGGGGATTACATCCTCAAAAAAGGTTCGCGTCCGGGAGTTTCTGTGAACTCCATGACGTGACGTGATATGACATATGGAGTACTATGACGTTATCAATGACCTTGACCTACTTCAGGGACTTGGAAAAATTTCAACTTCCAGCGTTCATTATATCAGGCCTGGTATTGTTAAGGGGATTACATCCTCAGAGAATGTCCGCGTCCGGGAGTTTCTGTGAACTGCGTGACGTGACGTGTGGCACTTTATGACTTCATCAATGACCTTGACCCACTTTAGGGACTTGGAAAAATTTAAACTTTACATTTTGTTAGGGGGATTACATCCTCAGAAAATTTCCGCGTCCGATAATTTCTGTTAACTACGTGACGTGGGGCGCTTTATGACGTCATCAATGATCTTGACCTACTTTAGGGACTTGGAAAGAACAATTGGATGGACAGCCAAACCCACTTCTGCCATACACAAGCCACAAGAGGATAAATTAAAAAACTTGAGAGTCAGTATCCCAAGCTGCATACTACCAGAAAAAAGCAGACAGAAGTCGAAGCTTAGACAACTGCGAACCTGGTAAACAGAAACGCCAATGCTTGGAACCCACAACTGGACTAGGAAACAACGACCCCGTCATAGAAAATCTTCGCAAAAAACTAAACCTCGAACACAAGGCAAGGAAAGAACTAGCAGAAAAAGTAACCCTCTTGCAACAAATTGCCACCCTGCACGATGCCATCCAAGGTTTTACAAAAGAACTAGCCACCAAATAACAAGTTACAGCGGCAAAAGACAGTAGCCTCACTGAACCCTCCAAACTTGCTCCAGAAGTAAAGAAGTTCGTTGAATCAATATTTAAACCAGTTCTGGACTCACTAACCACATCAGCCTCTGCAACCAAGAAAAAAGAAGCCCCTGGAAAAGCCACCAAAAGTAAGTCCTATGCCAGCGCTACAGGCTCCACAATTCCCTCAAGTAGCACCAATTGTGGGCAATGGCCCTGCTGAAATGCTCATAAGAAAAACTCTGAATAACCACAGGATTGCAACTAACCCGACAGAAACTGCCACCAACATTGCCACTACCAGCAACTTTCCCTCTTTACGGCTACAAAAACAGACTTTGTAGTAGTCACCAATAAGAAGAAGAAACCCAACAATGAACAAAAAACGGTTGCGCAACCTACCTCACAGAAGAAACGACTTCTAAAAAGTCATCTGAAGACTACAACTTTCTACAAACTTTATAAACCTCAAAGTTGATGAAGAGGTACATGTGGAAATTTGAAGATTTAATTTTGGGTTTTCATTTCCGTCCTAGGAGTGGGAATAAAGAAGTTAAACTTTCGTCCCAGACTAGATTGACACATCTCACACAAAAAATTGTCACGATCAAGAAATTCTTCGCAATCCTTATCTAGCTCATGTTACATCCATTGAGAAGACTCTAAGTAAAAATTAGCGTCAGACGATCTACCTAAGTCAAAAAATAAGCTATAATTAAGAGGAAATATTCCGGCATCGGCATTTACACTCATAAGAGCATCTTAAACAGATACGGAATTCTTCATTGAAGCGAACTCTCGACAAAATCTCCTGATATGAACCTGTAAAGCAATAAAGATATTCTCATTACGCGAAATTCTCCTATTTCTCGAAAATAACGCTACGCACAGCCGCAGACTGAAAAGTACAAAAGACCGAGCCGACGAAATCTGCATATCTGGTTAATTGATTTTAATGCGTTTTAATTACTAGAAGATGATGGCATTCACAGAGCAAAGTACCGAACAGTATTCATAGCGGTGCTCGACTACAAAGCGTGCGCTCACTCTTTTGTGCTCTTATTTCATCAGCGCACGGATGAAGACGAGACGAATTACAATAATTAAAATTTTCTCACTTTTGACAGGTGGTCGAATAACTGCTTCACGACTTCATTTATAAAAGGCCTATCTATTGTATCGCGTACAAAAGTAGCATCTATTCCATCAATTACGTCAGGTTGACCTATAATGGACGTTCGTCGGGCGGATGATATGAAGACATTAAGAGAAGGCTACACTTCATATGACAGGTGCGAGATCAGAGTACCGATTAAAATTCAGTAAACGCACGCTAATATACTGCAGTAGTCATTTTTGGCGAAGAAACTCGTTTACACTCGTTATAATCGTAGAGCTATAGACGCCTGCAAGTATAAAATACAATTTCTTCGCCCGAAGTCAGGAAGAAGGCTTGAGCGGGCATCTGTTTTTCAAAGAACCTCTGCTACCGTTTTTCACCTCATTAAGTCGAAAAATTGGTAAAATCCTTGCGCGTTCACTCTAATCAGCAGCTTTTAGGCACACACCGAACGAGGTTATGTAGATTCGAGCGTAAAAATTTATAATGTTATTGAATATTGACCACTATACGATTTGTAGTACGTTCGGTTGCCTAGACCCACTTAATCAAGGAAGCATGAGACACTAACAAGACGCACATATTGTCGAGTTATGCAGAAACGTCGACGTCATTCAAGAGGCAAGAAATTAATTAGAGTAGTTTTTTTTTTTGAAATATCATCGATCTGGTGAAAATCATGACCGAAAAGTGGAACTTTTTCTTGCTAGTCATTTTCCATTCAAACGTTTTGTATACGAAACAAAGGAAAGAAGTATTAATTCGTTAATTTTTCTCACATGAGGTCTTCATACTTGAAAATAATTTCCTAAATTCTTGCGAGCTTGTCAACAGGTCGGCTGCTTTCAGAGTTCTAAGAAATACTTGAGGACAGTGTTAGACTCTTTAGGTCTAAATAACAGTACATTACTTTGGAGTGTGTGAAGTGCCGAAGGGTGTAAGGTTTCTAGTGGTAAGAATCGATTCAGAACGACAACGTCATCATTATTTGAATGACGAACAACCTCGACGAGCTCTAGAGCCAACCCTCTACAGAAAGATTTTTCGGAATGGAGTCGTTTGAACTCAAAACTTTAGCCAGTTCCCTGATCTTGTTTAGAGAAGGGGACCAGAAAGGACTTCAACAAGGAGTTCCAAAATTCTAATACAAAGTTTCCAGCTTGTTTCTCCTGTGTACCCTGCAGCCGGGTAATCACGACCTCGAGTCTTATAGATACCATTTCTCGCAAATATAGGGATGGAATCTTTATTTTTGAAAAAAAGATTCCGAACAGTATTCGGATTATAAAAGGCGGGACGAAGGCCGAAAGGCTTGAGAAGGTGGGTCAGTGTAGAGGACAACTTCTCTAAAAACAAAACACAAACCCATTTTTCTTTCCTCTTCGAACCAGACATACATCAGACGTGAAAACGAGGTAAGGTCTAAAGCTTTAGAAATAAGTTTCTTCCAAATCATCGTACTAATATCAAGCTCAAACCCATTGAAGCGAGACGCTTGATGACGGAAACCGCCTCAAAAAATGCCCGAGGAGAAAGGTGGATGGAAAGGAGGTGGTGGATTCAACTATTGAAGGTTGATTTCCACGACCCGATAGGTTACTGCTCGACATAATTAAAGAATACCCAACAGAGTAAACGAAAAGAAGAAGTGCAGTGACCGCAGCGGGGGAGGGAATTAGTAGAATCAAGGCCGAGCTTTCTATGGACCACACGGTCAATGTGGTCGCAAGTTCCTTTCGGAAAGCAGACTGACTCAACGGGATACTGGTCAGCCGATGGACGTAGCTCTTAAAAGGAGCGATCTTAAGAGCAAACGGACAGAAGATCGAGCCGCGGATAACCAAATTGGTGGAAGTATCTTTTCTGAAAATGGCAAATTCATGGTCCCCATCTTTTTTGGAGATTATGAGATCCAATAAGTTGATGGAAGAACCTCCAATTCGCAACGTAAGAGAAGCTCACCAATGAGATCTTGAGGACCGGTCCACGTACACAATATATCGTCTACCAATCGGTGCGAGTAATGGATGTGATTGGAGAGCACTTGGTCCGAGGAAAACAAGTCAATTTCAAACTTAGACATAAAAAGCCCAAGAGAGACCCGATAAGGATGCCTACTTCCTCAGGGAACTTGAAAAATTTTCTATTAAACTTACAAAAGTTAGGAGACATACAAACCTGGAGAAGTTCGAAGAATTCTTGAAGCTCATTATGTGGAGTATAAGACTTCACAAGTAGGTCGTCTATATGCTGGATGGTGCGATTCTTAGGTATATTGGATAACAGACCGACCACATTGAAGGAGCAGAGGGTCGCACCTGGAGGAAGAGCATCATTTTTGAGCCTCTCGGCCAGGGAAAGCGAACTTTTGACGGGGAAAGAGGACTCACTCTCGATTCGAGATTTACACCAACGATCCAAACACTTAGCCAGGAAGTAGGTGGAAGAGGAGACGTGGGACACGACAGGCCGCATAGGAGTATCCCTCTTTTGCATCTTAGGCAGCCTGTAGAGGAAGAGAGGCATAGGGTTGGGTTCAAGTAGGGCTCTCTTAAACTCACTCCTATTGACACAACCCTTTTAACTCCTTTGACATAGTTAGGAAAGTTAAAAGAGCAGTAACGGACTTCTTGAACCTTGCATACGTAGGAGGATTTCTCAATGACTACAATAGCGTTTCCCTTGTCAGCTGTAGTATGGATTAACCCCTCTTCTATGACCTTCCTCCACAGATTCTTCAACACCTTGCCCGCACTTGCTACTTCTCTTTTGTTTATCTGCGGTCGCTAAAATTCTTCTTTTCGTTTACTCCTTTGAGTATTCTTTAACTATTGAAGGTGCCTAATTTATGGGAGGTGATGCAGAACAAAGAAGGATGAACCTTAATGTCGTGCAAATATGTTTACGGAAAATACCGAAACTATGAGCACCACCTTCAATGGAAATAGAAATGTCGAGTAAGTTGACAGAAGAACTCCTCCTCACCTCCAAGGTGAACTTGATGGTGGATTACATTCTGCTAAGGGAAGTAAAGGAAGCTTGTGGGTCAGAAATACTAGAATAACCTCCCCGAAGACAAAGAACATCGTCTGCATAACGGTGCCCATAAACCACGTGAGGGCGACGAGAACGTTCAGTCCGGCGGTGAAAATGGACGTAGAATTGTCAATCGGTGATTGATTATGATGCCTCGAATCCAGTTTTCAATCCAGAGTTGGGTCCGTCGGTAAAGCAGAGCTAGCGAGTCGGATATTTCTAATAAGGAGTTGTCTGTCTCATAGTGAGCTAGATCAAGTCAGATATCTGGGGGGGGGGGAGGTCAGACAAGGAAAAATGCATGATACGATAGGGGGAAAAGTTTCCATTTGAGATGTTTGAATGGTTGAGATTGGAAAGGACGAAGAGAGAATTATGTCAGAAGAGTGCGGGTGCGCAGATTGGAAGTTGAGTAAATTGGAATTTAGATGCAGGAAAGTAAGCGGTGAGCAGTACTATAAAAGAGGGCCTTAAACTTTGGCGCAAACGCTGAAAGTAGGACTATGCACTGAAAGCCGATCTCAATGCTGACTTTACAGAGAAAAATTTGACACAATTTTTATTATGTAATGCCACCAACGGTTATTCGCGAGGGAAGAAAATGGCATGATTTCAAATTAAAGGCCTTCAAAGAGAGAGATAAATTGTGCATGACTTCTTTGCCCTAACTACCAATGAATTACTCATCTGAGAGTCAAAAGAAGAAATATTTCGATTTTCGAATTGCCCTTCATAATACCGCCTTGATGAACTCACGATGTCCCTCCGAATCATATCATAAAACATGATCGTTTTTATTCCAGTTACAAGCGATATCGCAACTACTTATACGTCATAATGGGTTATCAGCGTGTCGAAAGGAAACCGAGAGAGGGTAGACTGGAGATGAAGAGGGAATCTAAGGAATGCTGATAACCGAAGTACGTAGCAAAATATGAACGAGCTTTTATCATCAGACCAACACATGAATGACGGTGAACAAACTGTGTGGTTGAGTAGAAGAACTAGCAAATTGGTAATCTGTCGTCGGTAGGTCGTTTAGCATGTTATGACCAGGAACTTTCGTTGCGTCGAAAAGGGTGAGTCAATTCTTCAAATCGTGACTGATAACCGCACGAAAATAAAAATATCATTCTCAAATCTGAACAAAGGAGAACCTTTTCGTGACTAGTTAGATTGCGGAAGTTCGGTCGACGGTAAACTTGCTCACAACTGATCTTAGTAGTAAATTTTTCCGTAACTACACGACAATCGATGAACGCCTTATCTTTCATCTTAACCATTTGCTTACGTTCTTTACGAGATCTGCATTCATTCAATTGATTACAGATTTTAGTTCCTAACAGTCAATTCAATTTATGAGAGAGAGAGATATATTGGATGGAAGTAACCAATAAAGGAACTGGGATAATGCTCTGTCACCCCAAAACGTGGATAAGGGTAGACTTAATGTACAACCTGGGTCGAATTTGCTTGTCTCCTGTCTGTTCATGAAGTTACCACTTGATAAGATGTTTCCATAATATTCTTGTTCGACGAACACTGTAATACTCCTGAGTCTAGTTCCGAGATAGTTGCCCGAAAGTAGGTGGTTCAAAATGGTTGTACAAATCCGTAAATTTTTATTTTTCATTCGAACGAAGGTAATATCGCAGAGATTTCCGAGGATAGGGATGACTAGAAATGTTTAGGACGAACCGTCTCATTCAACGTACCGTTATGTGGACGTTCCATGTTTGTAGACAGGTACTACTGAGCAAGTACATGATTTTCCCAATGAATTTACATCCGCAATAGGCGGTCTTTCTCTGAACTTTTCAGACCCCAATTTTAACCCCAAACAAGTCTCGTAGGTTTTCTGAAAACTTTTTCTCACCGATCTCGTCGTGTGCCCATCGCTTAAACGCGCTATGATTCACCGGTTAATCTTCCTCCCTCTTTGTTCTTCAAACACTGGGAAAATTTCAATGAAGTTTACTCACAAAATAGGTGGTATCAGATCGCCGTTTCTCCGCTTGAATTACGTATTCATCCAGAGTTATATTCTGTACCTGTGACAGTAATAATATATGACTCAAAAACACCTGGACAGAAGAGAAAAGATCAAGCTCAAATTTAGACATAAAGACCTTCGTGATTAGAGTACCCAAAGGAGCACCGATGGAGATTCCAATTTCCTCAGGGAACTTTAAACAAATTTCCAATCCCCACAGAAGTTGGGAGACCAACTAACATTAAGAAAATTGAAAACTTCTGCCAATTCTTCGTGACAAATACTCGACTGAACGAATAGATCGCCCATATATTGGATAGAAGTTGCTTCAGGGGTGTTGGGAAACAAACCGACCACGTCGAAAGAACATAGGACCCATCCCGACGGAAGAAAATTTCTCACGAAGTATATAGGGTGACTCAAAATCAACTCTAGATTTGAACCAGCGATCCTAGAATTTCGCTAGGGAGTAAGGGGAAGAAGACACAAAGGAAATAACAGGATGCATCGGAGTTTCTTTTTTATGGACCTTAGACAATCCGATCAAAAGGGGGGAGGTGCAGGGTTGGGCTCAAGGAGCAATCTTCTTAGCGAGGGAGTTCTGGTAACAAATTCGTAACTGTTAATCACACGTCTAACTTTTTTCACGTGGTTAGAAAAGTTAAAAATAGTATATTACTATACATGTGGGTAAAGTGAGCGTTTACCCAACGAGGCAAAAATTGCGATCCGAGCCGGAGGCGAGTAGAGCAATTTGCCGAGTTGGTGAACGTTCACGATACCCACATGTATTGTAAGATATTTTTTTCTATAAATGATGTTAAAAGTAACAAACATGCAAAAGTTATTCGCTGATTCATTTTTCTTTCACACTTCTAATTTTTCTTTCACGCTAATCCTCGAACGTGATTGGCTAATTCGTTTTTCTTTCACACTTCTATTTTTTCTTTCACGCTAATCTCGGTGTGGGTAAAACTAGTACTTTGACCGCACCTATAGATGCAGTCAAAACGCTGTTTTAACATCATGTATAGAAAAAAGACATTTTCCTTTGTACCACTTTGGCCGAGAATGTCGTTGCGCTTGGAGACGTAAGAGGACTTCTCCATTACGAAAAAGGCATTAACTTCGTCAGCCTACGTAAGGATTGAACCCTCCTCCCTGACCTTCCTCTTTATTTCTTTGATCACCTCAATCGCAAGATCATTTATACGAGGGAGGGAGGTATTGCGGCTAATGGCGTGCAGTCTTTTTGGGCATTAATCCCAGGCTTGATTTTCATAGCTAGGTCAGCAACATTATTAGACAAAGCATCAGCATCATTGAGAGGGATTTTCTTGGGGAGTCTTGGTCCTGCCATCCCTCTATATTGGCCGCCCAATGACTGATTTGACCTGCAGTTGTTCTCTAATGTAGGCACTTCGTTTTGGTCCAACTGTGTGTATCCCGCGGAACGTCGGTAAAATATCGTTTCGGTTGCCTCAATTCGCCTCACGTCTTCCTTATTTGGTGACCACGTTTCTGAGCCATAGATTGATACCGGGACCCCCGTTACGCTGAATACTCGAGTTCGCGTCCACTTTAAATGTGTGCTTTATGAGTCCTGTGGCTTTCTGGAACTTCACCAATTCATTCTCAACATTGGCTTCCAGTAGACGAATTCTTCAACCTGTTCCTGTATTTTCTCATTTACTGCTATCTTTGACCTTACCGGTTTTCGTTCCTCACAGGTCATCACTTTGTCTTTTTTCTTTCCGAAATTTCCATTCGCGGTGGTTCAGCTGTCTGCAGTTCATCCTCCCTTCGGGCAAAGACAGCCTCATCGTCCGCAAACAGTGAGGTTAGAAGGTTTGAGTTACTTCCAAACCAAATTCCACAAGAGTTCTTCGCCTGCCATTCCTCGATCATTTCATCCATGCACATGGAACACATTGAACAAAAATTTCCCTCGTCTTTGCTTTTTATGTATGTTGCATCGTCAAACTTTGGAGCAAGCTTCTTGGAGGTCAAAAAAAAATGCAACAAAGATAGGAACTGGACAAGTTTCCGAGTTCTCCCTCTAAATAATGGAAGAACTGCAAAGAATTTAATCAACTTATTTAAATCTCGAAATAGATTTGTTTTGCATGATGTTTTTGTAAATTTCATTGTAAATGATGAAATATTTATACAGCTGGATGTAAAACCGAATCTCACAAATAAATTCGTCCTATTCAGAAAAATACACACACGTACATACACTAGTACGGAAATTTCGTCAAAAAAGCGATCACCAGTATGTCTAGAACTATGAAATTCGTATTACTGTGCTTGGTTTACTCGACTCGCGTTTGTGAATCAACTATCCTGATAAAATTTGGAAGAGTTTCGTCTCATTACAGACAGAGCTTATTGAAAGGTAGAATATGGAGTGAATTTTTCTTCGAGTTTTCATAAAAACGGGATGGAGATGATACCTCCTCCGGAGCCAATGATTGGATTAATTCTAATTTTTGTTCGATTTTAATCTGCACTCGCAGGAGAACTAGCCTAGTGAGAAAAAGATGATATCATGTTTGTCTGTTCATAGAAGCGTTTTCGAGGAAGGAGGAGGTTCATCTCTGAGTTCTTTGGTCTGAAAAATTTCAAACTTTCCATACATTTAATATGGCTACAAAAAGCTTAAGCTGCAGCCTGATAGGGAAATTATGACCAAATCAATTTACACAAAAGAATGTCGTATTTTCTAGGTAATTTGAAAACCGATCCATTAGAGAAGTTTGAGTTGCCCAGCAGACAATTACTCTGCGATTCTATCATAAGAGCAAAGCAGTTCATGGGCGAGTACTACACCAAGAACTATAAGAAAAAAAATCACGAAGCTAGGGTAAGCCTAACTGACTTTGACCCTATGGAATACGCTCTAGCAGATATAAATATTCAAAGATATACCCCGACATCGCAATACTCCAATCCATCAACTTTGATGTACAAGCCACGCTCAACAAAAATCGGTCAAAATGAAGGGATAATAAAAAAGAGAAGTATACAATGCCTCAATACAATGGGCACCAAATGGTATATAATGTTGAGCGGAATAGGAAAATTCATGTACTTGCTCGAACCCGACAAATCTACCAATAAACAGCGAGCAAAACTTTTGATCACAGGATTACTCGAACCCAGCGCGGTTATAAAGAACCATCCAAGTTCCTCTTATTTCTACACACAGTTTCAAAGATCACTCGGTAAGTTCGGGCAGAAAATTGTTGTATTTTCATTTTAATCGTCTTCAATTTCTGTACAATCGTTCCAGACTCCATGCAGTCAGTCTGTGAATTGGGGATTGATGATCGTCTGCGATTGTGTAGTTCATTATCAGATACGATGAGCGATTCGAAGCTTTTGAAAAATGATATTCAACAAAGAAATCACCTAAGACCTGATCAGCGTTGCGTTAATAAAAAATTGAAGGTGAGAAACGACACTCGTAGTACAAAAATACTACCATGCAGAATTTCGGGTCACCAAAACAGTACGAGGATACTGTTTTACGTTTTGGCAGACCACAATAGATATGGCGCGGTGTTTGTATTTCCCGAGACCGAAAGTGGAGTATTGGAAGAATATACTCGAGTGATTCGAGTCGGAGTTCTCTTAGATCCTACCGGGAAAATAAACCGACAATATGTACCGAAAACGAAGAAGCGAAGGAGGATGACAGATTCAGACTTTGAAGACGAGAATCGCGTTGGATACGAAGGAGACCATGGAATGGTTGAGGAGCAACAATTTCTCAACGAGGAAAGGGAAACCAACATGAGTTCGTACTTGCATGACGTGTTTTTTGAAAAGGATACCGAACCAATAAGTTCTGAGAACAAAGCAAAGCCTAGAACAGTAAAGACCGGAGGAAAACAAATTAGAGGAATATCCTTGACAGAGGGAATGTGGGAGGACTCAGACTCAGGAGATATGTCCGAGGATGAGAGTCAGGAAATGGTAGCAAAACCGAGAACAAGGGAGCCTAGCTTCAAAACACATCAGGATGAGGAACCTTCACGAGGAAAACTGATCAACTCTAAAGATGGTCAAAGAACGGATATGGACATAGACTCAGAAGACATATCCGAGAATGAAGAACAAACAAATTTAAATACGGTGAGAACAAATAGTCTCCTTCCAAAGAGAAAAAATCCTTCGAGAGGAAAACAAATCAGAGAACTATTACTGAGCGAGGAAACTAATTCAACAAATAGTGAAAGAACGGAATCCGAAGCAGACTCGGAGGATATGACAGACAGTGAAGAAGAAGAAGGAGGCCCTACAAACATACAAAATCCTGCAACGCGTGAATCTGCATCAAGAAGCCCAAGACGATTATATGGGAATCGAGGACGAGGAAAACAAATAAGGAATATAACAAGGAGTTCTACACAGTTTTATGGGAATCAAGGACTAGGAAAACAAATAATGCCGAGAAAAGGAGAACCGAAAAGTAAACCCGTTCTAAGGCGCTCAACCACTAGAAATCGAGGACGAGGAAAACAAATAATATTGAGCAAGAACAGTGGAAACGATTCTTCGCGTAGCTCCGCGGATATTTCAGCCAATGAGGAACAAGAAAATCGTCTAAAAGATTTTCCAAGTTCCGCAACAATGGATCGACATCGATCGGGAGGAAAACAAATAAGAGTACTCACACCACAACAGAGAGTCAAAATTGCAAATGATCTAAAAAAGTCTATGGAGACAGACTCCGGAGACAGCTTAGAGAGTGAAGAGCTAGAAAATTTGCCACAAAATATAGAGAAAGAATCAATACCAGAAAACACATGTGGACAAATGCATGGAGACCTCTCAAGAGGAAAACAGGTAATAGTGGTCGAGGACAGTAATTCACCAAACAGTAAGAATATTATTTCAGATGACTCAGCAGATATGTCCGTCGATGAGGAACAAGAAAGTCGTCTCAAAAATATACCAAGTCACCGAATGTATGGAAGAGGAAAACAACTGAGAGTATTCTCGTTAGAAGAGAGTATCAAGCCTGAGGACAGTTTAGAGGGTGAAAACCGAGACGACTCATCCAAGGCGACTGAAACCTTGTTAGTGGAAGAACATTCAAAGAATACATCTGAAGCGCTGATTCTAACAGAGCTCCCAACCAATCGCAAAAGACTTGAAAACGATCAGCAGAGAGGAGAACAACGGATTATAAACAGCCAGGCAACAGGCCTAGTTGACGACCCAGGAGCATTATTATCACATAAAGATTCTACAAAATCGAGGATGGAGGATATTCACACAGGGCAGGATAGTAATCCAGACCTGAATGACTTCTCTCCTGAGAAACACAGAGGAGTAACATCACCTGAAATGAAACATCTCGACAATGAGCGAGAAAAACGCGAAAGTTTGAAAGAGATTTCCAGGCGCAATAGAGTTGTCTATTCGAGTGAATCAGACGAAAATATCGATGTAGAATCGACAAAGAATTTTTCAATGCTGGATGAAGACTCAGCTGGTGACGTCAAGAATGAGCGTACAGGACAGGAAACTAGCGGAAACCTGAATGAGCCTGGTTTCAAAAGAGATTTAAAAATTAAGAAACTCTCAGACATCAAATAAAGAAATATATTACGTAAGTGGTCTGTACACGGTCAACAGAATGGATCATTTTTGTGCGCTTTGTCAATTTTATTAAACTTGTACACGTGATGAATTTCATTTTGCTCATCGAATCATTTGGGACAGGTATATTGATTCATTTTATGAACGTTCATTTTATTGACCGTGTAAAGCCCGCTTAACAATTTGTAATATTTTGGGCTTTCTTTCAGCCTATGAGCGTCGATAGAAGTGATATACTATACAGGCTCAGTCAGAATCAATCATCTGAACTTGAGACTTGCCTCGCTCCATGTAGCAGCAAAACAAATTGCACAGGAATTTAGAAAAATATGAGTGTGTCTTTCTTTTCTGATCCGCTGAATAATAGGTGGTCCTCTTTGTCTTCTTTTTCTGACACCGCAGACCAAAGAGTTTAAAGAAGAGGTAGAAACAGCTTCATAGGATGGGGAGAACTAGTAGTACGTTGGACCCTCCGGGGAAAATACAATTTGTTAGCCGCAGGCCACCGCGAGCTCGAACGTATCTTCTGCCACTAGCTTGTGAAGAGTAACGATGAATCTATTCCTGCATTTTCTTGTGAGCTCGAACGTGCTCCATCAACTACGATTTTTTTGAGACGAGCAGCAAAACTCGAATCGCCTTACACTTTTATAATTTTTTGGACTTGGAAAAAATTAAAGAAAAAACTTTACAGAAACGCATAAAAGTTTATTGTTTATATGTGACCGCGGTTTCGCGATTAGAGGTGCAATCGCATCATCAGACAGAACAGGAATAATTCGAAATTGATGTAACAAACGGAAGAAGAATAAAACGACTCGTACTGACTATGAGTCAGACGAGTGCGTGTACATTCGTGTAAGAAGATTCGAAGTGGTGTATTGTACATCGTTTGTCGAAACGACATCGTTTACTAATTTGACATTACGATTATTATTAGGTAAAATTATTTCGATCTCCTCCAACATATCTAAAGTTCTGCTCTTATTACATTCGTGCAGTAATTCGACGTGTTTATCGCTATTATAAGTATGGCCTGAATCAATTAAGTGATCAGCGAAAGCACTATTTTTACCCGTATAATAACTGTCTTCGGTGGTATTGGGATTATTTAAGAATTTTAGACGAGCTTTCCAAGCGCTGTCATGCTCCTTGACTCTCGTGAGGAGAGACCTACCAGTCTGGCCTATATAGATAGTGTTGCACTCCCCACAATTAAGACGATAGACACCACTTTTCATCATTGTAGGGGTAGGGTCTTTTAATTGGGAGAGCCTACGGAGACTGTATAATGTATAAAACGCAGGGCGGTAGCCTATATGGCGAAGAACGCGAGATATTTTGTAAGAGGAGTTACCAATGAATGTTACTCTAAGCCACCGAGTATTATCGTGGATGTGATTGATAGCAATTAGTGAAGAAGTACGTTTTAGGCTATCGGTATGGAGTTTCTTTTTAATTACTTTATCAACGTCAATAAGTATGTTGTTAATTTTAGCTATATGTTTAATCGTGTTGATTTCTTTATTAAGGTTGTATTCACTGAGCGGGACAGTGAGCGCCCGGTGTATCATAGATAAGTAGGCTGCTCTCTTATGAGCATGAGGGTGGAAGGAGCGCTGGTTGATGGTAGAGTCTGTGGTGGTAGGTTTCCGAAAAATATCAAAATCAAAGTTATCGTTAAGGGTATGCCTGGAATTTTTGCTTTTAATGGTAATCTTGAGATCAAGGAAATTTATAGTCTGACCTCCAAGTTCTAAAGTAAATTTAATATTGGGGTGATAGGAGTTGAGGGTGCGGAGGAGAGAATCACGTGAGGATTCACACCCGTTGTAAACACAAAAGATGTCGTCGACGTAGCGACCCCAAAAAACTACGTCATACATGTACGGGGAGTTATTAAATAGATGGTTTTCAAGAGCATCTAAGTAAACATTAGATATAAGTGAGCTAAGGTGGAAATCTTTTATGCTATAAAAGATTTCCATACCCGACTAGCTTACAGATGCCACCTCCGTTTGACCGAGGAGCTCTTGTTTTCTCAGCTCAATAATATCATCCAAGATATAGACGAGTCCTGTACCAAATTACATCACCAACTGGCTATTTCGTCGAGCTAGAACACTCTCCAGTCAAAGTGTTGATAATAGTTCTAATGTTGTACCTACGTTCTATGATAGATTAACTAATCTTAGTAGTGTAAACATAAGTGATAGTGAAAAAACAATCTTAAGCTATGGCCTGAAACATGCCCTCCCTCCCCCCATCAAAAAAGAGAAACTAAAAACTATTATTGTGGCCGACATAGCTGCGGGTTTAAAACGGAGTGAGGAAGTTGATATTCCCAGTTTAAAATCTATTCTCGGTTCCTTTTTCCACCCTCCAGTTATTGATAATGAGACTAAAAATACTATTTCTTCCCTCCGTCGTAAAATAAAAGACAATAACCTTGTTATTGCTAAAGCCGATAAAGGCAATACCGTTGTACTCCTTGACAATTCAGATTATGTCAGAAAAGTGGAAGACTTCCTCAAATGTAATGGTGCCTCTATAGATGATAAATTCAAAATCGCTACCTATCGTTCCGATATAAAAGGTCTTATTGAAACTTCTAAAAATGTCATACCCGCTGGTTATACTCGTAAATATCTTATTGATAGTTCAATGAACCCCTCTGTACCACAGCTTTACGGGCAGATAAAATTACACAAACCCAATAAGCCTATCCGTCCTGTGATCTCATACTTTACTAGTCCTGCCTACAAACTAGGACAATATTTGGTTAATTGGTTCAAAAATAACGCTACAAATTACCAGCCTAAATATACTCTAGAAAACTCTGCTGACCTTATACAGCGCCTTCAGCCGCTTGAGGCCCTTCCTCCTAATTGCTACCTCATATCATTCGATGTTACTAGCATGTTTACCAATATACCTAGAAAACCTTCTTTAAAGCTCATTGAGAAAATTCTAACAGAATCCAACCTTGAATATGCTATTGTCACAGAATTTATGAAACTCCTCGAAATGTGTCTCGAACACAATGTTTGCAATTTCAGGGGCCATACCTACAGTTTCTCTGATGGGCTACAAATGGGAGCCCCCCTTAGCTCACTTATATCTAATGTTTACTTAGATGCTCTTGAAAACCATCTATTTAATAACTCCCCGTACATGTATGACGTAGTTTTTTGGGGTCGCTACGTCGACGACATCTTTTGTGTTTACAACGGGTGTGAATCCTCACGTGATTCTCTCCTCCGCACCCTTAACTCCTATCACCCCAATATTAAATTTACTTTAGAACTTGGAGGTCAGACTATAAATTTCCTTGATCTCAAGATTACCATTAAAAGCAAAAATTCCAGGCATACCCTTAACGATAACTTTGATTTTGATATTTTTCGGAAACCTACCACCACAGACTCTACCATCAACCAGCGCTCCTTCCACCCTCATGCTCATAAGAGAGCAGCCTACTTATCTATGATACACCGGGCGCTCACTGTCCCGCTCAGTGAATACAACCTTAATAAAGAAATCAACACGATTAAACATATAGCTAAAATTAACAACATACTTATTGACGTTGATAAAGTAATTAAAAAGAAACTCCATACCGATAGCCTAAAACGTACTTCTTCACTAATTGCTATCAATCACATCCACGATAATACTCGGTGGCTTAGAGTAACATTCATTGGTAACTCCTCTTACAAAATATCTCGCGTTCTTCGCCATATAGGCTACCGCCCTGCGTTTTATACATTATACAGTCTCCGTAGGCTCTCCCAATTAAAAGACCCTACCCCTACAATGATGAAAAGTGGTGTCTATCGTCTTAATTGTGGGGAGTGCAACACTATCTATATAGGCCAGACTGGTAGGTCTCTCCTCACGAGAGTCAAGGAGCATGACAGCGCTTGGAAAGCTCGTCTAAAATTCTTAAATAATCCCAATACCACCGAAGACAGTTATTATACGGGTAAAAATAGTGCTTTCGCTGATCACTTAATTGATTCAGGCCATACTTATAATAGCGATAAACACGTCGAATTACTGCACGAATGTAATAAGAGCAGAACTTTAGATATGTTGGAGGAGATCGAAATAATTTTACATAATAATAATCGTAATGTCAAATTAGTAAACGATGTACAATACACCACTTCGAATCTTCTTACACGAATGTACACGCACTCGTCTGACTCATAGTCAGTACGAGTCGTTTTATTCTTCTTCCGTTTGTTACATCAATTTCGAATTATTCCTGTTCTGTCTGATGATGCGATTGCACCTCTAATCGCGAAACCGCGGTCACATATAAACAATAAACTTTTATGCGTTTCTGTAAAGTTTTTTCTTTAATTTACAATGAATCGCAAAGATTTTCTAAACTTCATTGGAAAAAATTACTCCTGAGGTAAGGAAGTTTCGCTTGAGCTCACAGGGAAACAAAATATCAGATTCAAATTTTTTTTCTAGCAGGGAACCCGCCATCCATTTTGTTAGGGGGATTACATCCTCAGAAAACATTCGCGTCCGGGAGCTTCTGTGAACTATGTAACGTGACGTGACGTGTGGCACTTTATCACGTCAGCAATGACCTTGACTTATTTTAAGAACGTGGAAAAATTTCAACTTCCAGCCGGGATGTTATATGACGTCATCAATGACCTTGACCTACTTGAGGGACTTGGAAAATTCCAACTTCAAGCCTTCATTATATCACGCCTAATATTGTTAGGGGGATTATATCCTCAGAAAACGTCCGTGTACGCGTCCGGGAGTTTCTGTGTACTGCGTGACGTGAGGTGCACTTTATGACGTCATCAATGACCTTTACCTACTTTAGGGACTTGAAACAATTTCCACTTTCCATTTTGTTAGGAGGATTACATCTTCAGAAAACGTCCGCGTCCGGGATTTTCTGTGCACTGTGCACTGCGTGACGTGACGTGTGGCGCTTTATGACGTCATCAATGACCTTGACCTACTTTACGGACGTGAAAAATTCCAACTTTCAGCCTTCATTATATCAGGCCTAGTATTGTTAGGGGGATTACATCCTCAGAAAACGTCCGCGTACGCGTCCAAGAGTTTCTGTGAACTGCGTGACGTCACGTGAGGCGCGCTTTATGACGTCATCAATGATCTTGACCTACTTTAGGGACTTGAAACAATTTCCACTTTCCATTTTGTTAGGAGGATTACATCTTCAGAAAACGTCCGCGTCCGGGATTTTCTGTGCACTGTGCACTGCGTGACGTGACGTGTGGCGCTTTACGACGTCATCAATGACCTTGACCTACTTTACGGACGTGAAAAATTCCAACTTTCAGCCTTCATTATATCAGGCCTAGTATTGTTAGGGGGATTACATCCTCAGAAAACGTCCGCGTACGCGTCCGAGAGTTTCTGTGAACTGCGTGACGTCACGTGAGGCGCGCTTTATGACGTCATCAATGATCTTGACCTACTTTAGGGACTTGGAACAATTTCAACTTTCCATTTCGTTAGGAAAATTACATCTTCAGAAAACGTCCGCGTCCGGGATTTTCTGTGAACTGTGTGACGTGGGGCGCTTTATGACGTGATCAATGACCTTGACCTTCTTTAAAAACTTGAAGAAATTTCAACTTCCAGCCGAGATGCTTTATGACGTCGTCAATGACCTACTTCAGGGGTCTCTGAAGCTAATGTGAAGTCCGTTCGCCCGTACAATTGACCTTGGGTCCTAAAGCTTTCATTATACAAGACCTGGTTGATTGATCCATTAATAATAATCAGGAGAATAGTATCTCTCTTGAGAGTAACTCAGGTACTTTTTCCTTGATCGACTCAATATTACGGGAAACCGCAGTATCAGCCAATAACAATCAGGAGAAAAGTATCTCTCATTTGAATGTCTAAGCTACCTTTCCCTTGATCGCAAGAAATCCGCATTGTTTGTAAAATCTAGAGAAAAAAAAACTCGCAGCCCACACACTTAGCTGCTCGGAATCGCCTTCATTGACTGTGCCAATTGAGGCAAACAGGGAACCTGTTTTATGGGAGTAATCATGTGAGTGTCATTTTTTGCTATTTTGAACGTGCTTTTCCCATCATAATATTGTAGCTTGATATACAAATTTTTCAAAATTCCCCCTTTTATAGCTTAAAATTCTCCAATTATAATTTACTAAATGTTACAGCTTGCCCCCATGCAACAGGTTTCCTGCTATTTATTTTTACAGCCTGTGTGGTACCCCCGGTAGGCCTATCCTGTTATCAGTTCGGAGATCTGATGACGTCACGATTTGATGACGTCATAATCTGATGACGTCACACGACGTTACGATCTGGTGACGTCACGATGGGGATCTGTGACGTCACTATCATCGTGCCATCACTATCTGATGACGTCACAGAGCTAGTAAAACCACTAATACAGTAGTATAAAGGAAGCCTAAGACCTAGTACAGAGCTAGGACAAACTGCTACTATAAGCTATTATAAAGATCTTGTAAGCTTATGGTATGAAGGATGCCTAAACCTAGTATAAAGGAGGATTGGACGCCTAGTATAATACGTAGTATAAACCTAGTATAATATACTGCATGAAGCAGAGAGACCTAGTATAAAGGAGGCTTATACGCCTAGTATAATACGTAGTATAAACCTAGTATAATATACTGCATGAAGCAGAGAGGATAAGTCCCCCTCCTATCACTTCATCAAAATTTTTCCAAGTCCCTTTTTCTTGCCGGACGGCGCCCGGCGCCCGTCATTTTCCTTCAATTTACCCCCCCGATAAAACAGGTTCCCTGTTAAAAACCGTATCTTTTTGAAGACCAAATCTGGCATCCTAGTCTGGTATAGTTTTAATCCTTGAAATTCGCAACCAAGCACCAGATAGAAATCCTGTATAATGTATCCTTTCTTAAGCCTCCTTCATACTAGGCTACAGCTTAGCTACTATTTAAACCTAGTATACAATATATCAGTTCCAGTAACATGAAAGCTGAAGAACAGACCAAGAAGTAGGCCCACCCCACGCTGCTATAGTGGGTTCAGCATAGACTTAATACACAATATATAGTACTAAACCAAATAAGTTAGCTCTTGGAAGCCAGTACCCCAAAAAACTGTAAACTACACTCATAATAGACCACAAAGGCCGTAAGTGAGCCCCTAAAAGCTATTTGAATGGACACCCGACTTATGATAGACCAAGGAGGAGGGCGAACTAGCGGGGCGAGTGCGCCCTACAAAACCCATTAGCTTAACATATTCTAAAGTAGACTTACACTAGGCCAAGAAGCGGAGCAAAAGAGCCCCTCCAAAGTCATTAGCCGAAAATATTTCAAAGTAGACTTATACTAGACCAAGAAGGCAGGCAAACAAGCGAAGCATGCTATTCCACATGGAAGACATGAAACATGATCTTCATTCATTTGGCTACGCCAGAAAATATCATTTCTTGTCAGAGATACTTGGGTACCTAATCAGAGTTTTGGTCTTTTAAAGAACGATCTGAACTCCCACTTATCAAGCTGGAGGAGACTGAACACTCAAAAGTTAGCGTTTCTTTAAGCTGTGTTATTTGGACCATCAAAAATTGATGCTTCATATATGGTGCAGTTTCTTTTATTATCCCCTCCCTCTTTTCCTCTTCCCTCAGTCTTATTTTATATCTTATTGTTTTTGATATCAGATTTTATTCGAGTTTGTCGGGTACTGTTTTCTGTTTTATTTTGAGGGTGATCTTATTTCTGTGTTTAGTTTGTTTTGTGATTAGGTTTGGGAGGAAGGGGAGGGGAGAGTATGTTCGTTCGCGGTCTTTGAGACGCTTGCTATGCTGCACTGAGTTTGCTTTAGAGAAATGGGGCACTTGTGGTTGTACACTTTTCTTTAACGTCTTTCCTCAGGAAGTTCTCTAAGACGGGTTGTAGGTTGTTTTGGTACCGATCTGGACTTTGTAGATCAAGTATTGAAAGTGTCTTTTTTATGAACGAGGGGTGATATTTTGTTGTAACTGAGATAAGCTTGTGGTCAGTGTAGAATTGAAACTTTTCCATCTTATTAACCTTAAAGTTGGATATCCGTTTGTTTTGAGCTGGTGTTAGTATGTAGTCTATCAAAGTCTTGTATCTTTGGTTTGGAGCTAACACTGATACTTCATATTTGGTACAGTCAACAATCACAAAGTCTGAAGCACCATCTATCAACCTGGAGGAGACTGAACACTCAAAAGTTGGCGTTTCCTTAAGCTGAGACATTTTCATTTTAACAAAAATTGATACTTCATTTGCGGTACAGTCAAAAATCACAAAGGTTTTACCTGAAATTGAAAATATTGATTTTTGAGGATACAACATCAGAGAATATATTTAAGGTTGCAAAATTTTGCATAGATTGGCTTCAAATTGTCAGCTCTAGGCTCATAATTTTTTTCAAGTAATGACTTTTCCAATTTTGTAACCTGGGTTTCAAGATTAAGCTGAATTTTAACAACCTACTTCATTAGTTTGAGCGTTGGCATAATCTTTTAGTAATTAGGTAGAAATTATCATTTTTAGCGTTCTCTTCAGAAAATTTGGAAAAATGAAATCAGCTACCACATGAGTACCTATTTTGTTGAAATTATTCCAGTTGTTCACCTAAAAGAACCTTTTTTTTTTCAGTCAGTTTATTTGCACAATTCTTCTTCAAACGCAAATTTGTAAATCTGTATCCTCATAATCAAATATCAAATATGAGCTTGAAACGACAAGTTGTGACCTAAAAAGTGAAACCTCAGGGATAGATTTCAACACAGTAGAATGGCCATCTGAAACATGAATAAATGAAATAACACCCACAAGAAGATGCACATCATATACTTGTTGTTGGATTAATAAAACTCGAGGTAATTTTTGATGGTAATGGAATAATTGAACTAACAAAAACAAAGACATTAATTGGTTACTTAGGACAAAACGGGTTTTAAAATAATTCCATGCTGTTTAGAGCAACAGAACATGATCATTCTGCCTCACAGAGGCATTGTTTAAGGATTAAAAGACAAAGAAAAAATTTACATGCTACAGATAAATAGAATCACAAGAAAGAAGAATAAGGCTAAAATATTGAAAATTTCCAATCAATCTCCAGTTGGTGTAACGTTATTATACAGATACCAGTGCCTAGAATGATATCAAAACTAATAAAAAGTGCTAACTAATATGCCATAAAATTAGCCCAACTGTTATTGCTACCTACATATTTAATCACGATTAACACATTATTCACTTGATGATGGATCCCTCTCGTCATCTGCCAATGGTGATGAGCTTTCTCTTCTGGCCAATTTTTTAGCCAATGTTCTAGCCGACGATGATGATGGTCTTTTATTTGATTGTTTCATGTCCTGGTGATCTTCTGATGATGACGAGCCTTTGTCTGATTGTTCTATATCATCCTCTTCTGGAGGTGATGAGCCCAGCTCTTCTAATTCATCCACAAACACGTCCTCTTCTAATGGTGATGAGCCCTGTTCTTCTAATTCATCCGTAGACTCGTCCTCTCCTGACGTTGATGAGCTTTCTTCTTCTGATTCATCCGAACACTCTTCCTCTCCTGATCCTGAACTGGTGTCTACTTCTTCCTCTTCCTCCTCGACCTCTTCCATACAGTCTCCAATAGGGTCCTTTTCACATACTTTAAGGTGGGCATGAATTTTGATTGCCCCATCCAAACCGGTTCCTATGATTTTATCATCAATCGAGCAAAAAAACCCATTGCTCTTTGGAATGACCCCTCTGTGAAACTGAATCACATCACTAGCTACGCACAACTGCTTGACGGCCCATTTTAGATGACGTCGATCTGTGAGATGGATACCAAACTGTTTCTCATCACTAATTTGAAATTTACAACCAAAACATTCAAATTTTTTATTATCCGCAAGTCTGATTCCATTACCAATTATTCTTTTCATTAGGATATTTTCATCATCTTTCTGACTGACGCGGCAAGCCTGGTAAATTGCATCAAATTTGCTGGCTTCATAATTCATCTTGAATGCTTCTACTTGCTTCTTATGATTAGAATCGTTCAGATGGGTCTGCAAGTCATTGAAAACGTCGGTTAGAGGTGCATTGCAAAAAATACAAAAACCAGTTTTGGTTTTATCCATGAATACGATTCCAGGAGAAAACAAAGTGTCAATCAATCGAGCGGCAATGTCATTCAGGCTCCTACGATGTTTTCGACCAGTATTGTGCCCATCCTTCCATTTATTCCTAAATTTACGATCACAAACTCCACAACGCCCAGCTAAGTTATCACTATGTTTACTCCTGACAAATTTGTCATAATACGATATATTACATTTTTTGTAAAACCGTTTTAATAACTTGAAAGACATGTTTTACTTTGATGAGAAAATACAATTATGCAGGTAGATACACGCGCTAGATGACTTCAAACACCACTGTAATCGGAGGAACTGACAAGCGAAAGCGACCGTTAACAGGAAGCACAGTAAACAGTTTTATTCACTTCTGAGTCGATTTATTTATGTGTTTATCATACTTGCATTGATTTAGGCCATTAGATGAACCAAATTCTGTAAAAGCCGGTCAAGCAACAAGACAACAGATTGGAGGAAGGGATATCTTGTAGATGAGTGGTAGACCTTTTTCTGAGGATTGTTTGCTTGTCGCTTGACCAGCTTCTACAGAACTTGATTCAAATATTCTTCCGCATTGGTCAAGATTGTATCAACAATCAATAGCCAAGATAGACCATTGGTCGACGAGAATCAACAGGGGGGTTAAAGAGGAATTTGGACAGCAAAAGTTCCTGTAGAAAATTTGTTGTAGGTAACTGATGATTGTAGTAAACAAGTGAAGTAATATTCCTAAATTTGAGCAGCAAAAGTTCCGGTAGAAAATTTGTTGTAGGTAACTGATGATCGTAGCAAACGAGTGAGGTTTATTTCTGGAATAAAGACTCGACTAAAATAATGAGAAATTATCTTATGATTTTTGAAAAGACCTAAATACTCATTGTCTCTGTTCAAACAAAATCTCCTGGACTTTTTCAATTAATTCTAGAATATTGTTTGATTTTGTGATGACAAATATTCAGTGAAAATAGTTCAAAAATCTAGTAGGCCTATTATCTACAATCTCTTAAGACTTGCTTCTGAATCTGTATTAAAAAAAATTAACCATGATGGAACTCTCTGGAAAATCTTCATCATCATGCTTTTAAAATCATAGTCAGCATTCAAATTCTATCAGTTTTCTTTATGGTGGAAATGATATTTACTGACACCAACTTGGTTGAGAATCTTACTTGAGACATCTTTGCATCAAGTAGCTATGTCAAATGAATTGATTGGAAATGTGTGATAATTTACTGTTTCTCTCCTCTTTAAATCAAAATAATTCATGCATTGTAATTATGCAAAGTTGTTTGAATGATAGATTTCAGAAGTATACCTGTTTCATATGAATGAAATAGATTCAATTTTGATTTTAATCGACCAAAATCAAATTATTCAAGTAAAAATTTCATGCAGAGTTCTTCACAAATTATTCAACAAGTTACCAGTCTCAAATTTTCTTTTCATATAAACTTTTTTTTCTATTCAACTTCCTTTGGAAAAATTGGGCAACAAATATTAAGTATGTTTTTTTTTTTTTTTTGTTTCAAAGAAGGTATTGCAAGGAGAAATGAATTGTCCTGGATGAGGCAAGTAATAGAAATATCCTACTTTTTAATGCTTGATATAATACACAGAGTCTAAAAAAATATTCTTTTTTCAATGTCGCAGCACATTATCATGAATACAAACAAGAAAAAGAACGGAATACTTCAGTCATGAATATTTATTTTCAATTGTTTACCATTTCTGACATTTCATTGTCTTATAGTAAACTTGATCACATTTGTCAAAATGTTATGGAGAACTAAGATTCCAACAATTGAGATTATTGTTGAGTTTCAATCAACAAAAATTTTTTCCAAAATGAAAGTCATTCTTTAAACTAGATATGAGTTTTATTACCTACCGGTATACTAAAGATATTAATTGAATAACAATTAAACCATCAACAATTTATGCCCAATGTTCAGAAATTTGTGGAATTTAATTGTAGTTAGAATAAATCAATTATTTGGTATTATTTGAATAATTAAATTCATTTTAAAAAATTATTTATGTTTAATTGATTCAACTTTAATTGGTATGAAACTATGATAAATTCCACAAATTTCTGAACATCGACCATAAATTGTTGGAATTAGATACCTGTATTCAAAAGACAAAGTATTTAAGTATTTATTTCAACAAGTTTTCAAGCTGCTCTAGGACCATTAGCTCAAAATACAGGAATGGAAAATAACAAATAGTACTCACTGAACAGAAAAAAAAATGAAATTTAGCCTAGAATCATTGGAAGGAATTTACAAGAAATCAAGTAATTAGGTACATAATTAATTGTATGAGAAGGAAATAATAGAAAATTATAGTATTGTAATACCGTTGCAAAAAAAAAAAAATGAAAATTTGTAAGGTTGACGTGAAAAATGAGTGTAGCTGATCTAGATGTAAAAAGGTAGAGACGACAGAATGTTTGAGGGAGAGGAAAATAAAGGATTACATGGATGCTTTGAAACGGGTGAGAAAAAGGTATTGAAGTGTGAGAGAGACGGAATCTGAGTTGCTTTGCAGGGCTTGCGGGAGGGAGGGAGGAAAGAACGTTTAATAAAGAGGAACTTTTTGAGGATAGGACATGAGGTCGTGTCAGTGAGAGTAGGATGCGTGTGATTGGGAGTTTTGGTCTATCATAAATATGAGTGTGTGATTTGAGTACGGCCTATTCTCACTCCGGTGATGTCTTCACGTTTAGAATTTCTGAAGGAGATTGAGCTTGACCAGAGGGTGCGAGTGGAGCTTGTTCGATTGGTTTTTTCAGATATTGGTCCAGGAATTCGTAATATGGGAGCGGTAATGATTTTTGCTGTCTGTGACGGGGGCTTCTTTAGTTGCCTGGTAGATAAATTCATGTTTGGGTAGGCCAATGTGACAGGGTATCCAAATGAACAAGACGCGGGTGTTGATTAAGGTAAGAGTTTGGAGGATTCCTTGTGTGAGAGAGCTTCTAGGGTAGAGGTTAGGTCAGTAAGGAAGTGTAGCGAAGAAAGTGAGTATGTGAGGAGGAGAAATTTGCTATCTGCAGAAGAAGACAGGAAAATATTTCCAACAATTTGGAAGTAAATATGGAGGCTCTCTGTCACAGATGCGATGGGAGATGATGAAATCATGTATGGAATATGCACAGGCTTTTTTGTTCTCGGTTTTTAAGCCAACAGTGAGACAGAGTGTAATAAGAACTCTTTAGCGGGGAACCCGCTATCCATTTTGTTAGGGAGATACCACCTCAGTAAACGTTCGCGTCTGTGTCCGCGTCCGGGAGTTTCTGTGAACAGCGTGAAGTCACGTGACGTGACGTGACGTGTGACGCTTTACGACGTCATCAATGACCTTGACCTTGACCTACTTTAGGTACTTGGGGAAAATTTCAATTTCCACCGGGAGTTTGTGTGAACTGCGTTACGTGACGTGCCGTGTAACGCTTTATGACGTCATCGATGACCTTTGACCTACTTTGGAAACTTTGAAAAATTTTAACTCCCAGCTGGATTGCTTCATGACGTCATCAATTACCTTGACCTTGACCTACTTCAGGGACTTGAGAAAATTTCAATTCCCAGCTGGGATGCTTTAGAACGTCATCAATGACCTTGACCTTGACCTACTCTAAGGACTTGAAATTTCAATTTCCAGCCTTCATTATATTATCAGGTCTAGCATGCAGTATACTGAGAAGCGCCTAGCCAACTCATTAAAAATTCTTTATCATTTTGAAATGTATCGCAAACTAAAAACCACCCTTTTAAATAGCCAACTCATTATCTGACGGGGCATTTTCGCACCAACGTCATCGCGAGCGCGGGCGGTTGCGGGTTCCCGCTGCCATTGCAAACTTGCAATGGCCTCTAATTTTTGAATGAGGCTTCTGACGTAGGTAGTGAATGAGTAGTTAGATTTGCACATTTCTGTGAGATTTAAACGGATAGGAGGCTGAGAGAGGATGCAAGGTGGAGATGAAATATAAGTAGATTTCAAATTTTGTAGTTTTTGCTACCTGTATTATGCTTGCAGTGTTGTACATTTTGCTGCAATTCATACTTCAGATATGAGTGATCTCAATGGTGATCTAATGGGGATGGCTGTGTCAGTAGGAAGTTTGTTTACAAGGTCGTTAAACTGGCATACCTTAAGAGAGAGGCATATCTGAAGACAGGAGGGGAATTGGTGCCAAAGTCGACCACCAGTTCTGCTTCTCCACGCACATGAGAAAGTTCGTGCCACTGTTAACAAGAGTAAGGAGTAAGCACCTCATAGACAAAGAACCTCTAAGGAAGGCCTTTCTAGTGCCGAATACTATGGTCCCACTTCTCCAGAAAGCATTTTACTCTCATTTGATGTCAAAGGCCCATTTCTCTGTGTTTCGTTGAAAACTACTTGTAACATAGAAAACCTGCTTCATGGAATAGGTGTCCCTGATCTTTCATCTCGGAATTCCTCTCCCTTCTTCAGATATGCCTCTTTCCCAACGTATGTCAGTTTAAAAACCTTGTGTGCAATCTTCCTACTGACATAGAGATCCCTATTGGATCCCAATGAAGTGTTCATGGAAAGAATGGAATCAGAAATATTTCATTCCCCTCTCCCCTCCTCGCCCATGTTTTCCTATGGCGTCGCTAAGTTGACGATGTCAAATGCGTATGGAAAGGACTCCATGAACTCATACAAGAATTCCTCAGCTTCATCAAAAGCCTTTATTCGTCTATTGAATTCACTATCGAGGTAGGTGAGGCGATGCTCAACTTCCTTGATCTCGCGATCACCATTGTGCACAATATGTACAGCTTCAGCATTTATCGCAAATCTACAACCGGTCTCACTATCCGTGGTTCATCTTTCCGCCCACTATCCCACAAACTAGCCGCTTGCCATTATTTCATCCTAGGGACTAGCTTCCCACCCCCTAACCTCTGCAGCGTTTGACAGTGAAATCCGGGTCATAAAACACCTGGCCAAAGAGAACAAGATCAACGTTGACCTTGACGCGATGATCAGGAAGAAAAAATGGTTGAAGTTAGTCTCTAACGAATTACTACCTGGAATCTCCCGCTGGGTGTGAGGGAGGGAAGGGAAAGGAAGAAACTTATCCGCCTTCCTCACCTACCCTCCCATACTAACGCTCAAAAAATGCGAAGCCAGTCTATTACCCGGATCTCCAAATAGGTAGATTATTGTCCAAAGGGAAAACCACAATCCCCTTCTCCTTGTCCAAGTGCAGTGTTTACCCTCTTAAGTGTCGCGATTGCCTTGATCTACTCTGGCGAATGAGGAAGAGCCTTCAGAATGCGCATACAGGACCATGTCCTATACCTTTGAGGAAAACAATCCAGCAAAATTGGCGTTCGCAAAACTCCTAATTGAGGAGGACATGTAATGAAGTACTACTCCATTTTGAACGCGATTACTGGAAAAGACTGCTCCTCACAAACACGTCGATGATTTCACCGTCTTGAACAGGAATAAACAAGAGCAAAGCTTGGCGTCTCTTCTATATTTCTCGTTTGGTTCTGCTCTTGCTGTTCTCTTTGTTTCAAAACTCTTTATGATGGTCGTTTGACCAAAAAATCTCTCGTCTATATTTTTGTATTAAAATCTACAATTTGTAAAAGTATTTTCATCTAACTAAATAAATAAATAAACGACTTGAGCGCAGGCGTAACCCTCTTGTGATGCTATGGTGTATTGAAAAATCTGGAAAAATGAGGGCGATTTTTTTTTTAAAGCCATTTTTCCAATGTCCCTCCTCTCATTTTGCATCCTCTATTTTTATCAGATAATTAAAAATTAGTACATGGATATCAAAATAGTTCCTAGCTATACTCTCTGATGAAAATTTATTAGGTATCTAATCAAATACCACGAATTGATAAGTTGCTCTAAGGAAAAAGGTAGTATTTAGCTGAATTCGGAGAAATAGAGAAATCTTGTCATTTGAACAAAGTAGAATAGTGACCCACGAAATGGTGGCCATTTTAATTGTCATTAATTTAAAACTAGAAATCAATCATTTTTTCTGGTTATTGAATAATTAAACATACAAAACTGAAGACATATATTGGTTATTGAAGACAAAGAACTTTTAAAATAATTCCATCCAGTGAAGAGCAAAAGAAAATTATCAATCTGACACACACAGGCATTGTATTGTTTATAAAAACATACATGCTAAGAAAATACACAGAATCACCAAGAAAGAAGGATAGGTTAAAATATTAAAAAATTACACTGAAACACCAGTTGATGCTCCATAACACATATACCAACACCTATCATAATATCAAAATTAAAATAAGTTAGTCATTATAGCGATCATCCAACTTGATATCACTTCTATGAAATTTTCACTCACAACTGTTGTTCATAGATACCTGCTAGAGAGTCATAGCTATCACATTATTCACTTGTTGACGGGTCGTTCTCTGATGTTTCAGTATACTCGTCGTCAGCAAAATGTGATGAGCTTTCTTCTTCTGATGAGGGGAAGCCATCTCTTAATTGTTCCAAATAATCATGAAACAGTTTGACGTACCTGACTATTGATGTTGATGATCCACACTCTGATAGTTCCGAAGATACCTCCTCCTCTCCTGAAGATGATGAGCCTTTGTTGTCTGCTTGTTCCATGCTATTGTTATCTTCTTCCTGCGGTGGTGATACATTGTCTACAACAGGGCAACATATATCAAGATGGATGGAAATTTCGTTCGCTCCGGCCAAACCACATCCAAATGGGTGGCTGCAGTTTAGACAGAAAAATCCATTGTTCTTCATGGTAACCCCTCTGTGGAGCTCAATTGAGTCAGCAGCTGTGCACAACTGGTTGATGATCCATGTTATATGATTGGGATCTTTGATATGGGTGCGAAACTGTTCTTCATTAGTCATTCTAAATTTATGAAAGTGGCATGCAATTTCTCCATCCTTTGCAATTGTCATTCCAATACAAATCATTTTTTTCACAATACCATTTACTTCATCTTCAGTATCGGGAAAGCAAGCCTCATAAATGGCACTGAAGTTGCAGGCTTCAAATTTCATCTTGTATGCATTTAATTTCATTTGATGATAAGGATCGTTCAGATGGATATTCACGTTCAAGAAAAAGTTGGGTATAAGTATGTTGCAGAAAATACAATGACCATAAAGTTTGAAATTAGAGTACTTGGTTTCTTTCATCAATAAAATACCAGGAGGGAAAAATACGTCAACCAATTGTTCTGCAATAACATCCAGACTTTTGTAATGTGCTTCACTCACCTTGTGAACAAACCTGAAAAACTTATTTGCATTACAAAGTTTACAGAAAGAATAGTTGGTCTCAATAGAAAGTTGGGTATAATCCGGTCCAAACAAATATTGTGAATACAATTCATTAATTTTATCGTAAAAAGGTTTTAATATTCGCGAAGTTATGTAAGCCATATTTTACCACAATTAAGAATTAGGATCATACACACAGGTATAGGCACTGCAGACTAGCAATAACTCTCTTGTAACAATGACTCTAAACACGACTGTAGCTAGACAGCAACTGAATACAACGAGCAAAGGTGACTAATTTTACAAAAGTACACATGTTTGTTCATCTCAGTAACATGTATCATTTTGGTCAGTACCTCTATTGTATTAACATCCATTGGTTGAAGATGATCAAGGAATTTTTGCGGCGATTTTTATTCTTATGATAATAAAAACTTTAGGTACAATATGAAGAGCGCAAAAAGCTCTGTAAGGTACGTCTATCATAACAAGTGAAGTTTGTTTTGGGAACACATGTGAATAATTTTGAAATACCATCAGGAGATTGTTTTTGTTTACTAACAAACCATATGGACGTTGTCATTTTTAGCCCTAGGATATTGTTTCACTTTGGTGGTTCAAAAATCTATCACTAAAATTTTTTAATGAGGTCTGAATTTGTATTGCTGATGAATTGGAAAACATGAGAAATGTTGAACTGTGAGGTTGTCTGAATGCCAGTAAGTACATGACCGAGGAGCGTGAAGACCTATGAGGAGGAGGGAGATGAGTCGGGTAAGGCTAATCATAATAAAAGAGAGGATGACCGCTATCCATTTTGTTAGGGGGATTACATCCTCGGGAAACGTCCGCGTCCGGGAGTTTCTGTGAACTAAGTGATCCGTAACGTGATGTGACGTGTGGCACTTTAAGACGTCATCAATGACCTTGACCTACTTTAGGGACTTGGAAAAATTTAAACTTCCAGCCGGGATGCATTATGACGTCATTAATGACCTTGACCTACTTCAGGGATTTGGAGAAATTTCAACTTCCGGCCTTCATTATATCAGGCCTAGTATACAGTATACTGTGAAGAGCCCAGCCAACTCATTTTCTGAGGGGGCATTTACGCGTGAACGTGATCGCGAGCGCGGGAGGTTGTGGGTTCCCTGCTGCCACTGCAAACCTGCAATGGCCTCTTATTTTTCATTGCGTGAGTTTTTATTTGAAGAGGACCATCGAAAAGAGAGGATGCTGTTCTTTCCAAAAGGTTGTGCCAAGAAGTTAGAATTTTGAAACGGTAGTCAGTAATTCTCGGTAAAATGATGGAGTTCTCGGCCGCAAGATCAACGTGCTCACCTTGAGGATGACCGATGTGACATGGAATCCAGATGAAGGTGACTGATGATTTTGAAAGAGGTGAGAGTCTGGAGAAGAATGACGTGAATGCCTTGAGTGATGGGGTTATTTAAATGAGGAAAGGGAGTCAGAGTCAGATAGAGGGATATATTTGAGTCCGGGAGGACGTTGAGTAAGAGTTGAAAGACAAGAGCGAATAGCGCTCAACTTAGCTGTAAAAACGGAGGCAGAGTTCCTACGGAATAGACCGGAATTTTACCCTGGATGGAGTATGCATAGCCTGTTTTATTTTTTATTGATCCGTTGTAACATATTATATGACCGGTATAAGTTTACGGTCAGGCGGTGAATATTCGTGAGATCGAATCTGGTAGTCGGAGGAGCGAACAGCCATTAAGGAGTGGATGATTTAACAGGGAGGAGAGGGTTGAGCTTGGGAAGAGAGTCAAGATGCGGGTTAAGAAAATTGAGTAAGCTATTTTGAGGGAGGACTGTGGGTAAAGAGTTTCGGGAATTGAGCTGCGGATGCGAGGAAATTGGCAGTCAATACTAGTTTGCAAAAGTGGAGAGCAAGTCCGTCTGCTTCAGCGCAGAGGCTGAGATTTCGACTACTGCGGAAGGCCCCTAAGGACATCTTAAGAGCTGTTGATTGAACAGTGTTTAATAATTGGAAAGATGAATCGGAGATCAAGGAACCGTAGTCCAGTTGGGAGCGGATGAGACTTCTATGTAGTTGGAGAAATAATTTTCGGTTGCATCCTAGACGGGGATGAGATAGATATTTGAGTTTATTGGGGACAATCAGGGATTTAGCGTGAGAGATCCAAGAAAGATGGTGGTTAGAGGTAAACCCCAAGAATTGATCAGAGTTCAGAATTCAGATTGGAAAGCCTTGAAGGAATAGAGGAGGTAACGAGATTTGTGGACCGCGGATTTTTTAGAAGATAACGAGAACAATTTTGCCTGAGGAGAAGCAAAACCTAAGGTCTAAAATCCACGCAGATATTTTATCTGAAGTTTGTTGGAGGAGTCGTAATGTTCGATGAGTGTTTGAAGAAATGCTGTAGTCATCGGCAAAATAAAAGAAGGTAAATAAAGTGGGGCGCTCCAGACTTCCCCCAACGGAGAAAATTCTGGTGTTGTCCAGCGTCCTGAAGTATCCCCTTTTAGTAGCACCCTCTTCCTTATCGCCATCAACAACATTTCAAAAATCATACAATTGTGACCTGCTCCAAGATAAGGGCAACTAGCAGCAAAACGCAAGTCTCCCAGGAGGGCGAAAACGGAGTTCAATTGCTACCCTTCACTGCTGCCAAATCTATGGATTTTTGGTCCTCAGAAGTAATGATTTTGCAGACGGATTTCTTGCACTCGAGGGAAAAGTACCTTAGATAGTTACACGAGAGATACTTTTCTCCTGGTCGTTATAGGCTGATACTGCGGTCTTCCATAAACATCGAGTCGATCAAGAAAAAAGTACCACAGTTACAATTATTAGAGATACCTTTCTCCTGATCGGTATTGATAAATTGGTGAAATCGTCGAAATCTGTGACCTTGTTCCAAGGAAGGGACTTGAGCGTCCAAATATCAAGCTGGAAATGCGGGTCTTCTTGCGTCTTGTGGAAGACTAGCTTGATGGGACGCTCAAGTCCCTTTCTTGTAACCAGTTCACATCTGTTTTTAGGTCTTACAAAAAATGACGGATACGGATTTTTGAAAATATCTGGCAGCACTGCTACCCTTTCCCTGGAACAGGTATTTGATGCTAATAGCCCTTATTTTGGAACAAGTCTCAATTTCCCATCTAACAATCAATAAAATTCTCACTTGGCTTTCCCTCCAAAGATTCTGGATTTTCCATCCCAAGTAAAACTCATTGTCGTCCAGAAGCGGCGTCCACCTTTTATAATTGCTAAATACCCCACCTCACATGTTAACATCAGAAAAGTTCTTGGCCTGAATTTTCACAACCGTCACTCTTGGATCTCCCCCCCCCCCCACATCAAACTAACAAAATCAAAATTTATTCGAGTTCTCAACGTCCTGGAATTCCTTTCCCACTCTATAGAACAATCATTCTCTCCCTCTACCAGAGCTTAATCCAATCCATCCTCGATTCCGGCTCACCCATTTACGGTCTCGCGCCTCTTTTCCACTCAAAACTACTCGACACTGTCCAAAATTCTGCACTCACCATAGCTACAGGAGCATTCCGAACCGGTACCACTGAAAGTCTCTGTGCAGACACTAACTTCTCCCCACTCCATTATCGACGTCTCAAACTTACGAGCAACTTCCTCCCTCACACGCTTCCCTCGTCCATCAACCTCTTCCGCAGAAGATCAAACATAGTTCAACCTACATCATGTTTTACTGATGGTCCTAAATATCAAAACAAAACCAGCTTGGCATACTCATAGGTCACATCACAGTCTCTCACCGCCTACCCGCAACAACGCATTACAAGCAATCTTTAGCTATCTAAAACACATGCTCACCAACAGTTCTAGGATATTTTGTCAAACAATCTTCGTCCAGAGTAATATGTCCAAAAGATTTCATCCAACGAAATTTTGTACAAACTTTTTGTTCTACTACTTTATTGTCGATGTAAATTTTTGTCCAATAGACGTTTCGTCTATTTTGAATCAAAACACAATATATGAAAGACGTTATCGTATTGAATATGCACCAGTATGGGCCGACTCCATGAAGATACCATACAGAAGACGAGAGATGGTAAAGATCCAACGAAGAGCTGCGCTGAGGTGTGTTAGTGCCTACCGCCTTGTCTCGACGGAGGCTCTTTGTGAGTTAGCACGTTCACCACCAATCGAGCTCCTTGCCGAGGAGAGAGCTGTGGTGTTCAGAGCATACAAGACGACGACGTCCAACCGTGAGACTCTACGGGTTAAGCAGGAGGCCAGGCGCTCCTTGCTTGAGAATAGGAAAGTAAGAATTGCCCAAAGTGAGCTGAGCAAGTGGACAACCCGTGTGTTAATACACGACCTTGATGAGTGGATGAACCGACACCATGGCCAACTAAACTTTCACCTGACGCAGGTGTTAAGCGGCCATGGCTGCTTCAACAAGTATACCTTTGCGAGAAGTTAAGGAAAGTTTATGTTCGCACTGCGACCAAGGGCGGGATGATGGACCAGAGCACACCTTATTTGAGTGCGAGGCGTGGAGGCGTGAGCGAAACAAGCTTAGTCGGTCTCTTCAAGAGATCGGGGTAGATGAAACGCTTGACCCGAATAGCCTGGTATCCACCATGCTAGGTTCCAAAGAAGCATGGAACCAGGTGAACCTGCGTTTGCAGTCACCATCATGAAGAAGATGGACCGGGAATGGAATAGGCAAATGCAGAACCACGCTATGGCCTACTCGACACTTGTGAACTATCAACAACCAGATTTGCAGGAAGAAGAGGACGACGATCATCCCTGAAGGTAGAAGAAGTTGAAGAAACTCTAACAGCAATTTACTATATCTTAAGGTGATGTTTGTAGTTGTGTGTTCTTGTGTGTTCTTGTGTTTTCGGCGTGCCAGGGAGGCACTGCAGTTTAGCGGTTGCCAAGCAGAAGAGATGGCGCTGAGGAGATTCTTCCAACACTGAAGTTATATACCCGAAAGGGTCGATTCCGGTACTGGAAGAAACAAAATCAAATGCATAAGCAGCCCGCACCCACTCCACCATGGAGGATGGGGCGGCGCTGCACATGCGACATAAGTGATCGTATCGAACAAGTACTGAGTAGTACAAAAGCAAAATTTGCACCCGTTTCAACTTGTTGAAATTCCTTTGTATGACTCTGCTTGCAACAATGCATCACATCGCTTCATTCAGTTCATGTTGTACCAAAAGGAGGCATACTCAAAGAGAGTAAAGTATGCCTCCCTTTGGTGTGTCTGGCTGCCCGGCCATAATTTGGCAAGTTGTGTTAATTCTACGTCTTCACGTTTGATTTCATTAACGATCTTTGTATAAAATGGTGACAGTTCTGAAATCCACAAAGAATAAGGATATTTTAGAATTTGATGGATACGCTTACCATTTTCTTATTTCTGGTACCCATATTTTTTTTTTTAAATACACTCTCTCAATGATATATTCTCATTTTATATGTAGCAATTCTTATGAGTGACCAAAAGTCCTCTGGGGACCAAGTTGGGTCTAGACAAAAATTGCCATTGGACAAAATGTCTCGTGGACCAAGTGTCCACGAAACGAAAATTTTCTGGATCAAATTTCAGGGCACTTCCAATTCTCTTTCATCACTCGACGCCATCTCCAGCTGCTGCTGCTCCTCCCACCCCTCTCATAAATCGTATACACACTCTCATTTCCACCTTTCACACCATCCCCATTCCCTTATTCTTCATCTAGGTACCTGGTCACAAAGGTATCCCAGGAAATAAAAATGCAGACATAGCAGCCAAACTAGCTACCCAACATCCATCAGTCATGAAGAGAATTTCACTTTCAAAGGTACTCGTCATTGTAATCAATAGGAAGAACAGCACATCGAGATACACGTCTATGTGCTCTTCTTCCTATTGACTCATCAGTTAACCGCTCTTTCCTCCCCTCACGCTTCGACCTCTCCAAACATATCAACAAACTCGTCACTCAAGCATGGTTCACTCGCACTGGTCTGATCTCAAATCAAACTCACACAAACGAGCCCGAATTAAAGTAGGACTCATTCAAATCTGTCGACACGCAAGTGAGAATCAGCCTCACTAGACCTACCCACACCCATATCATCTCTCATCTTATGCCTCTTTCATGCCCTCATTGTGAATCTGATCCTTCTTTCCTAACCGTTCAACACATCTTCAGTTGCCCCAACTTATCCCAACTTCACAATCCTTGTACCATCCCTCACAATCACACAGATGCACTATCAGACAATTTCCCCTCCATCCGCAACATATTCAATTTTCTAAATCAAACTAACTTCCTCTCACACATCTAAACACAACTTTGCCGAGCTCATAGTCCTCAGGGCAGGCTACCAGAACCTTTAATTTAAAAAAAAATTGAACATTTTTCCGCACAGTTGTCTAAGCAAATTCCAGTAACTTTACTTCCATTATTTTTTCCCTGCAATTTCAGTTATACGCACAAATTTTATTTCTAGGTACTTGAATAAAGTTTTTCCTTTCATAAACAATCTGAACCTCCATGTAATAAACCTGAAGGTGACTACCTAATTGTTCAAAAGTTTGTGTTTTCCAAGTTGAGTCACATTTGATCGCAAGTAATTGAATTCATTTGCACAATAATGAATTGATCCCCATCTCATTTTTGGTATTCTTAGAAATTGCAATCGTTATAAAATTTGAAAATGAAAAGTCTGTCTGTACCTTATCAAATTAGTCATTTCACTGATAAGAATTAATCTTCGAGGAAGACCACAACGGAAAAAAATTGGGTCATTTGCCCTTAGTTGTTAGATCAAGGTTTTTTTATTTCAAGTTCCAGTACTTCAAGTGGGTCAAATTGTGAGTATTTCCATACATTTTAATGAACAACTTGAGCACAAGCGTAACCTTCTTGTGATGCTAAAATATATAGTCACAAATCATTATTTTCAGCTATTAAAAAAAGTGAAAAAATAAAAGTTGATTTTTTAAAATCATTTTTTTCAATGTCCCTGCTCTTATTTTGAAAATAATTTCTCTATTATGTACTTATCAGGAAATTAGAACATAAGTTATCAGAGTAGTTCATAACTGACTGCAGACGTTAATTTGTTAGGAACCTGATCAAATAAAAACTATAGGTAAATATCAGCTTGAAACAACAAGTGTTTGAAATTGCACCTGAAATCAGAGGAACAGTAAAATTTAGTCACTTGAACAAAGTAATTAGAACAAAACAACACCTACAAAATGATGGAAATTTTAATTGTCATTAATTGATTCATAACACTGAAAATAAGTATTTTTCGTTGGGATAACAAAACTTACAAAATAAAGACTCAAACTGGTTATTTGAGACAAACAGTTTCTAAAATAATAGGTATTCTTTCGGGTACAGAGCAATAAAAAATAGTCAATCTGCCTCACACAGGCATTGTACTGTTTAGCACATTAAAAACAAAAAACCATAATTATAATATGTTAAGAAAATACACAGAATCTCTAAAAAGAAGGATAAGATGAAGGATTGAAAATTTAGAATCAATCACCAGTATGCTACATATAGGCCTAATATCAAAACTAAAATAAGTTGATCGTTATTACTCCATAAAATTTTCGTTTTCACCTCAACTTTGTCATAGATCTATACTTGCAAGAGAATCACAGCTATCACATTATTCAGATGCTGGTGGGTCTTTGACTGATGTTTCTGTATGGTACTTGTTTTCTGCTAAAGGTGATGAGCTTTCTTTGTTCGATGAAGTTGAGTCCTTATCTGGTTGTTCCATACACTTGTCTTCTTCCAATAATGATGAACCTTTTTTGTCCAATGATGATGATGATACTCTCTTCAATTGTTCTTTGCATACGTTGTCTCCTGATGGTGTTGAGTCGTTGTCCTTTAGTGAAGATACCTCTGCAATCGGATGACATACTTCAAGGTGGAAAGAAATGTTGTTTGCACCTGTCAAACCACTTCCAAATGCGCTGCGGCAGATCAGGCAGAAAAATTCCTTGTCCTTTATTGTAACCCCTCTGTGGAACTCAATCTTGACAGCAGCTGTGCACAACTGCGTGATGACCCATGTCACATGGTCAGAATCTACAATATGGGTGAAAAACTGTTCTTCATCAGTAATATGGAAATTACAAGCACTGCATACAAGTTCTCCATCAGTTGCAACTCTCATTCCACTACAAATTATTTTTCTCACAATATCATTTCCACCATCATTGGCACTGATACAACAAACCTCATGAATGGCGCTGAAGTTGCAGGCGTCAAATTTCATCTTGTACGCATTTACTTGCACTTGATGATTAGGATCATTTAGATGAACATTCAAGTTGCAGAAAAAGTTTGGAAAAAGTTTCCTGCAGAAAATACAAGCACCACACTCTTTTTTTGTCTGCATTACAATACCAGGAGGAAAAAATACGTCAATCAATTGTTCTGCAATAACATTTAGACATTTGAGATGGGCTCGACTCCTTGCATGATTATTCCAGAGACCCTTAATTTCATCATCACAAAGATCACAATAAAAAGGTTTGGTACACGAATGCCGCCATGAGACATATTGTGAATACAGTTCATTAATTTTTTCATAAAAAGGCCTCAATAACTGCAAAGTTGTGTAAGACATGTTTCACCACAATTAAGAATTAGGATTATGCACACAGGTATAGCTGCCCTGCAAACTAGTAATAACTCTCTAGTAACAATGAGTTTAAACACCACTGTAGAGACAGCAACTGAATACACCGAGTGAAGGTGACTAATTTTACAAAAATACTTGCTCAAGTCATTTGTTTACATGTTTGTTTATGTTAGCATCAAGTTGTGCCTCTCTGTTTAGATCTGTTTTGCTCTTGCCATTAGAAGTATTGAATTAAGAGCTAATAAGATATACCTTTTGTTTAAGAGAGAAATTTTCAAAGGGAAAAGTTCTAGCGCAAATTTATGTTCTTAAAATAGTAAAAACTTCGAGAATAATTTGAAGAGCGCACAAAAATTTGTAAGGTACCCATCATATTTTGTTTCATTTTTCAACATTCTAGCAAACAAGTGATGTTTGTTTCTGGAACACATGTGAATAATTTCAAAATTACAACCAGGAAATTATTTTTGTTTAGTAACAAACCCCATGGATTTTGTCATTTGGTTCTGGCACATTGTTTGACCAACACCTAGCATAGGTGGTTCAAGAACTAGTATTACAATTTTTCAAGACTTAAGTGATGAAGGTTTTTTAACCTGAAGAAGAACGTGAGAAGGACATTTGAAACGCGTCGTTTTCTTTTCTTTGTTTGTATTGTGAAATTAAAGCCGTAAATTTATGTGTATTTATATGCTTTTATTATTTCACGGAAAAGCTTTTTCAGAATTGTAATATTGGTGACGCTGTCAATAAGAGTGAACATTTGTCAGCAAAGAGCCTTTACAAAAAACCATCCTTGTGTGAAATCTTGTCCCTCCTAGACTGCACTGTATGGCTTAGTAAAACTTCATAAACACAATTCCCCATTACACCCAGTTGTATGCTTCCTTTCAGCTTCCACCTACAATTTAGGAAAATTCTTAAGACAGCTGGGCAAAGTCATGTATTGACTTCAATGTAAGTTCTCCTGACATAATTCCCTCAATTTATCATCTAAAATTGTTAATGTTCCTCCTCCTCCTGGCTCTAATACTCGTATATTCTCTTTTGATGCGGTTAGTTTACTTCTTATCATCCGCCTCCTCCGTACTCTGGAACGTATCAAAAACTGCCTGAATGATGCTAACGTACCTTTTAGCTTGTTTCTGAATTTTTCAAATTCCTTGAGTTGTGTCTCTCCCCAATCTTTTGCAAGTTTGAAAGTAAGTAGTTCCAATTTTCTAGTAATAATTGTTTCCGAATAGGATCCCCATTACGTTCATTACTCCCTTGAAGTTTTCAAGGAGCGGTTGGAGGGTAAGATTTTTGACTCCCTATTCGACTTACTTCACCACATTGTGTACTGTTATATGTATGTCGAGGAATTCCTTTGTCTTTGTAATGCCCCCCCCCAATTTCTTGATAATTTCTTCTTCTTTCTGAATCGTGTTTGAAAAGAAATGAAAGCGTATATGAGCGTGCACGCACACCCAAAGTCGTCTCCATAAAACCGCACCTCCGGCACCGGTTTCTACCCTTTAGAGCATTACGTCGGTAGTCCAGAGGGCTCGAATTGAGAGAGGCCTGGCTCCATGTCAATGAGGCCACCACAGGGGTCTACCCTACTGACCGAGGGTAGGCTCAGCACTCAACCTGGAATTCAGGTAGTCCTGTACCATGGACACACGCATATCTACTCCTCCACCAGAATTCTCAGTCCCCATTGAGAGCTCACTAGGAATCCATCAGCAGTGCTGCGCGACTCCGGCTTCTCAGGCTGGGGTTGCCTCCTCCTCTTTTTCCTCTTCTATTACTGGGTTTTGTCTTGTGCTTGCCCTCTTTTTCTTGTTTGGTGCTCCCTCCAGAGCACCCTGTATCTGGTGGTATTTGTGCTGACGAGAAGAGACGTAGCAGCAGCAGCAGCATGGGGGATGTTACACGTCGATGTGAGAGGCCATAAAGTAGCTCTCCATCTGTCGCTCCTATTCCGCGGCCATTTTCTTCTTCATTACCTTCGCGGCAAATGTTCCATGACTCTGTTGTTCTCAGCATACATGGAACCAAATTACTGGATGATGAACCCGGTAAGGTTCGAAACTGCGGTCGTGTTCAATAAAATTCTTACATGTGCGTGTCTGTACCTTTCTCCTCCACCCTATGACAATGGCTCGCAACGTAGAGCACACTTTATCTCTTATTCTTCATCTTCCCCGATCTCAGAGAGAGACCGTTTTAGCTCACCCCGCTCACGTCTCCACGCCTCACACTCGAAGATGGTGTTTGTGATCCGTCATCCCGCTCCTGACAGTGTGAACACGACGGTTACTCAACTTTGCCCGTTTTGTGTAGGTACTTGTTGAAGCACCCATGGCCACTCATAATTTGTGTAAAATGAAAATTCAACTGGCTATGGTCTCGGTCCATCCACTGGTCACTGTAAAGCCACGCTTCAGGCTTTTCAACATCTGTTCACCACCCACACCAATGACACCCAGCCGGAATCACGTTTTAGCACGCAGGTCCACTCACCCTTTGCTGTTCGGGAGAGTTGCTCTTTCCATTTGGCGAGCAAGGAGCGCCTGGCCTTCTGCTTGACCCGCATGGCTTGATTGGTGATACTCGTCTTCTTCTTTGCCTCAATCACCGCTGCTCGCTCTTTTGTAAGCTGATCAATTGGCGGCGTTCGAGCTAATATGCACAGAGCATCCGTCGACACAGTGCGGTAAGCACTACCATACCTGAGCGCATTCTTTTTGTTGGATTTTAACGGGGAACCCGTTATCCATTTTGTTTAAGGGGTTATATCCTCAGAAAACGTCCGCGTCCAGGAGTTTCTGTGAACTGCGTGACGTTTGACGCTTTATGACGTCATCAATGACCTTGACCTTAACCTACTTTAGGGACGGAAAAATTTCAATTTCCAGCCAGAATGCATAATGGTTTTTGACCTTGACCTACTTTAGGTACTTTTGAAATTTTCAATTTCCAGCTGGGATGCTTTATGACGTCATCAATGTCATTGACCTTGACCTAATTTATTATAGGGACTTGGAAAATTTCAATTTCCAGCCAGGATGCCTTATGACGTCATCAATGTCATTGACCTTGACCTACTTTAGGGACGGAAAAATTTCAACTTCCTGCCGGGATACTTTATGACGTCATCAATGTCATTGACCTTGACCAATACCCCTTGACCTACTTCAGGGGCTTGAGAAAATTTCAATTTCTAGACGGGATGCTTTATGACGTCATCAATGTCATTGACCTTGACCTACTTTAGGGACTTTTGAAAATTTCAATTTCCAGTCGGGATGCTTTATGAGGTCATCAATGTCATTGACCTTGACCTACTTTAGGGACGGGAAAATTTCGATTTGATCAGGTCTAGCCTGCAGTATACTGAGAAGAGCCCAGCCAACTCACTCATTTTCTGAAAGGGGATTTTCGCGCCAACGTCATCGCGAGCGCGGGAGGTTCCGGGTTCCCCGCTGCCATTGCAAACCTGCAATGGCCTCGTAATTTTTTTCTATCCCTCTTCTTCTATAGGCGACCTCCATGGAGCCGGCCCAAACTGAGGCTCCATAAAGGAGGACTGATGTGACAGTGCTCACGAAGGAGTCCAGGTTTGTAAGCTGAAAACCCTCGCAGCCTCAAAATGGAGCTTGGGAATTGTAAAAATTTCTAACAAAAATCAGGGATGCCATCTTATCCTTTTAATTTCGTGCCTAAAAAGGGACTTTAATATTCTTTGTGCCTGGTAGGATAAGAAAAACCAGGATCTTACGATTCGAACCGTGTGTCTACGCATGCGTAGATTCTTACGAAAAATTTTTAATCAATTATATACCAAATTTAGAACCATCTTGAGGTCACAAACCGATTTAAACCCGAGACAGGCTCGGAACGACCTATAAATGCCTCGGGCCGAGACCTTGGGAGGGCAAGGTCTTCCCGTAGTAAGATTGTTAACTTTTAATTGCGAGTTTCGCGATAAATAAAATAATTTCGAATAATAACACCTTTTTAAAGGGATCAGAATCTATTGAACTTCAAAAACAAAATGACAAACAAAAATGCAACATAAATCAAATGCAAAATGAAATAATATCTTAAATGGGGTACGCATAAGTCATTGCTATTAATTAAAATAAAGCCATCCATTTGGCTCTCGAGCAACAGGAGGAACACTGAATTTATAATTTTGTAACACGGGACTAAATTGCCTGATGTGAGTCTCTCCTAACTATAATAAGACATTTTTGAAATAAAATCAAAATTAGGTCATGCAGAAAAACATGAAACTTCCTTTCTTAGACCGAAAATTCGTAATAAAAAATTGACATTAAAAACAATACGATGTTTTCAAATCGTGCGAAGTAATTTTATAAATTGAGTACCTCAAATAAATAAACCAAAAAAAAAAAAGGGGGGGTACTAATCGGCCCTTATTCCTTAATTGGTACACGAATTAGCCCGCCGAAGCTGTTTAACCTGTCGGTATAATATTCAATCAAATAACCTGAAGTGACGAACCTATTCGCTCACCCTTGCCCAGGGGGATGAGCGATCATCTCAAATAAAAAGAAAAAATGAACCAGGAGGCAAGGCCCGCGATCGTGCATCTCGCAATCGAACCGGTAACCCACCTTAAATCAACCAAAAATGGGTTGGGGCAGTGTAATCAAGGTATCGTACACCTCGGTAATATCAAGTGCGGTTAACGCCATAACAGTCTTCGGCGAAACTAACCGCGTACTTTTGGGGACATCAGGGCTTCCTAGCCTCCTCCTCTTCATCGACAGAAACAAACATAAAAGAAAATAGACGAATAAAAATTCGAATTAAGGGACGTTCCCATGACAATAGGGAAAAAATTAAATAATCGCAATTTCGAGAGGAAAAGACTGCACATTTGAAAAATCGAAAATATGTGACAAACATCACTGTTGCTCGCTGGTCACAGATGAAAAGCTTACTTATCAATGGCCATTGTGTAAATTAATAATAAGCAACATTAATTAAGCATAACAAAAATAATGACATAAAAAACGATACGTGATATCAAATGAGTACTGGTAGACGGATGGACGATGATTGGACGGACATTTTGGTCGAAATAGGGGTCGTGGGCGCCCACACTGATTGTGCGTCCCCACGACAAATTAGCCGGACATGATCGTATCACGACACATCACTTCGTAGATAAAAAAAACATCGAATAGTATAAAATATTTTAAATTTGGGTTTCAATTATTCATGACGAAAATTAGTTCGTATTCACTTGACGAGATAATTAACGAATTTTAAAATCAGCGAAAAATAAATCTTTAAAACTTTAATTCACGGAACATTGCCGGAGGCATAATATGTACGAGCGAGATCTCGTACATCACATGATGAAAAATATAAACGAGACCGAACTCGCATGCTATTCGGGAGCATTGTTGGATAGAGACTGATTTTTAGAAGTGTCGAGAGTATCGCCCTTACTTCTCAATTGCGTCTTTTAGTCGTGCAGGCAATGGTGGATCTGGATCATCCATCCATATCTTCCTCAAGATGTAACAACCAGTTGATTCAATCACCGAGGGTATCCGAAATAGGAATTTAGATGCCGCACGTGTTTGGGACAATTTTTTTTTCATACCATCTCGAGAACGGTCTACTTCGAACTATTTTACGACTTCCTCGAGAGGCGAGCGCAAGCTCATACATACATTCACCAGCCCTTAGCATAGATACTGCCTAACTCCCGCTGCGGAGTCATTGAAGTCTATTTTGTTGAAAAGAGGATCTTCTTTCGAAAGTAATAAAAACTATTGCAGTGTTAAGATTGCCAGGATGTGTGCCTATTATAACCCAAAACTAAGCGTTTTACTATTTTTTCTCCTTTTCATTATAAAAATTTTATTGATTCAGTCCAGCCTCGAGGACAAAACGTGCTGGTGCATGTATACATCAAAACGAACGAGGGTGAATTAATTTTAACTATCAGGAAAAGAATTTCGAGCGACAAGTGCGTACCGCAATAGTCATACGTGTTTGAATCCACCGGTTCGTCGCTTTCTTCTTTTCAATGAAATACACTATTTGAGAGGGTCGATACGGTACAGCGAGAGATACACGAACAGGTTCGATCTACGTTTCGTGTATCTACAGCGTAGGGAAAAAACGCCACGTTACACTGACATTGCTACGCTCATGAGCAATCCTCTTTTAGCTACTCTAGGCCCTCCTAAGTTCGACATTAGGTAGAACCTTGGAAGCTTACTCCGCCACCATCTTAAAGGGGCGACGAAAGCTGAGCTTACTGTCGAACCAGAGTCCCAGGCACTTTGGTCATCTCTTGGTCTCAATAACCACACCTTGTAGGCGACAGGTGAGGGGATTAAACTTCTGATGGGTCGTGAGTATAATGGCCTCCGTCTTCTCTACTGCGTAGCTGAATCCGGCCGACTCGATCCGACGGGCCACAGCCTCTAGCGCCTGGTTCACCTTGGTGTCCACCTCGGCAACAGTGTCGGTAAAGCTAACCACCAGGGTATCGTCGGCATAAGCAAATTGATCTTTAGTAGGCCGTTGAATGCGATGTTCCAGAATGTGGGCCCCAAAAAAGAGCCCTGCGGAACACCGCACTACGTAATATTACTACGTTATAATTCAACCGGATGAAGAAAATGGTGTCGTCGAAACGTTGGTAAAAAAATTTGGAAATTATTCGGACGTCAGTTCCCTGAAACTTGATTTCGTATTAGTCTTAACTTCTACCACCTCGTTGACTCGTTCCCCCCTCCTCCGCTCTGAAAGTACTTTCAAATGAATCCGGCTGCTCTATCTTGAGAAGCAATTCTCATTCTCCATCTTTCAGTGCATTAAGCTGAACTATCTTCCTGCTTTTCAATTTTCAATACCCTCAGAAGCATTTCCCAAAGAGTAAAAGGTCCTATTCCTCAAAATGAGCAGAGCCAAAGAGCATCTCCAGGGCCTCCAGAAAAATGAACCTAAAAAGTCTGCTTTCGCTAGTCATCTTTTAGAGAGCAATCATTCTTTTGAGAGGGGGAATAGGGTTTGGAAGCGTTTGACTCTTGAGGCTATTAAAATTCATCTGCGTAATTGTGATAGTATAGCTGAGCATTAGCCAATCATTACGTTTCGGTGTACGGTTTCACGGCGAAAATTTCTCTTACTCAAGCACCTCTTATGTGAACTCATGTTTTTTCCAAGAAAAAAGAGCCAAGTGCCGAACTTTGTCTCTTTTTCATCTCAGTCGATTTTTGTAGTAGGTATCTAGAAACATATCGTGTTTTATTTTGTTAATCAGAACAATGACTAACTGTCCGCACTAATCCACTAAACATTAACCTCTTCTCTCTTATCCTCAATCTATCTTTACTCACATCTGCGTAATAACTGAACCACCGAGTTAGTAATCATATAGTTTTAGAGCTCGTTAAAAAAATAAACAAAAATAAGCTCTCGAAATTGATTTATTTAATCGATATCATTATGGTGGTCACTACTATCATGACGCGCGTAAATTACGATAAAGAAAGAAGTGGGCTGATTTCACACGTCATGTTCAACTTCCGTGTGCTACCTGTCAACACATTGCCACTTCATTTCCATTCGAATGATTATTTCTTACTGCTAGCTGGAGAGAATGCACGAAGTTACGAGAAAGAAGATGAATAATGTTGCTCTACACGAGTTTGAACTGGCCATTTCACATAGCACAGAAATTGAAGGCTTCCATCATCCGTAATAGGCAAGTTTTTGCCACACAAATTCCGGCTTACGCATTTGTCCACCATGACATGTTCAAACTGACCTGTTGAACTCTGGAAGACAGTGACAGTGAACTCAGTTGAACTGTCACAGCCTGCACGATATTTCTACCAACCATATATTTACGAGTGTGCAAGAATACAAGTTCTGTTTCAAAACCTCCAGTAAAAGGGAGAGTAAAACTATAAGATTTTGTTACCAATCATCGAAAAACCTGACCACCTGTCTCGTAGAATTGTGCACGCGATCGCAAAATGTGACTGTAATTATGACATTACGATACTTTCGAACAAGTCAAATTACGCATCGCAGAGAAACAATTCTTCACGACGGTGGGAGGAATTCAATGATTGGTAAGGTGTAACTATACAAGTCGTTGACGATTCTCAAATAAACTTAGAAAGCAGAAAATCCAGTTATTTACGTACGTATTAGATTCGAATAAAATTGATTCACGGGGAAGGACAAGATGAAAAAAAAAAAAAAACTTAAGTATGACGTAGGTAGGTAGATCAGAATTGGCATGAAACAGAAATTCGATAACTGAAAATCTATTCAGTAGTACTTCTGTATAATAAATGAACACTCGATAACCTTCGAAGAAAACATAAAAAAATCGAGGCGCGTCTAATTAGAGGTACGAAAAAATATAGGTAGAAATTCGCGTTGAGGTGGTCTACGGGCGAGCGATTTCGAGGAAAAATACCGAGAGGAGAGGTACGTCCGAGCAAGTAGCTTTCTGACGCTCCATGAAAAACGAAAGAACAGAAAAACTTCGACCGCGACGACGTTAATAATGGACACTTTCTTATTTACCATCGGGTACCGTAAACTAGATTTCAGCAGTTGGTAGAGGTGGTGAAAGAAAGTGGAATCGAATAAAAAGTACAGAATTTTATTCGAAGAAGAATTCCTTGTATGAATTGTAGTATTCCTTCACATTTCGATAAAGTAACACGTTACTGCGCTAATCGTTTTCGAGTATAATTTGCGGTCATGAGTACCCTCGGTATCCATGAAATATTCCTCCTTTATTACGCACATCTTTGTATCTCGTTCGTTCTTTCTTATATGTTGGTGAGACTTGTGCAAATGATACTTCGCGAATACCAGTTCAGTGAACTTTCAATACAAAAAATCACAATCCGTATTGTGGGTTTTTTACAGTTCGCACTTTTGCTAATTCCTTGTTTTTTTGTCATCTTCTACTGTATATTCTGGTGCAAAGAATTCCGTCAGAGTCTTAAAGAAGTCACGAATCATGACTCGTTCAAGAAGAATGATAATTCGTTCTGGATGGATTCTCCTTCTACAGATGAGAAGGTCGACGTCAAAAGTCCAATTTCCATAAGCTCCTATTCTGTGGAAAATATCGTCAAGATGTTGACTGATTTTTCGAGATTGACGAAGAATATGAAACCGGACGATAAGTTGGCGACGGAGCACGTAGCTCAGGTAGTAATGCTCGAATTATTCACAGCCTCTTCCGGGAATCATTTTGTGTTGGTCGAAAACGATGATAGGAAAGTAGAACTCAGTTCCTATTTAAATGCACGCGCGATGGCTAAATCGTATTTCAATCTCTCCACCACTTTACACGTGAACGCTGCATTCCAGACTGGACTAGAAGAAATGGGACATATGTATAATCTTTGGGCCCAAGGTGAGACTCCATTATGGGAAGCCCAGTTTCGCACGCTTCGGGATATTGTTCAAGCGCACATCAGCGAAGTGCTATCAAATACGAGTGGATCACCGATGAGAAACGCAGACGATTACGATGTTAAGACCGTTAAAACGTACTTCCCTTTCAGCGAACTCGCGCGACATCCCATAAGTAAGATTGAAGTTGCCCAATGGTTGCTAGAACCAAACATTCGAAAGTTCATAGTTCACAACCGCTTTTTGGCTACGTTAAAAAAACCAGATGAGAATTCTACCGTTTTCTCAGAGGGTCTTGATTATCTCGAAGCGTTTGCAATTTTGAAAGCTGCCATCGAGGATCAACGAGTATCGTCTTTGTACTCTGACGTGTTGGAAAGTTATATCAAAACATTTGATCCCGCGGATGACGACCTGTTATATTGGTTTAAAGTACGATTGAAAAGTGCAATACTTTCTGATCCCGACATTCGGAATGAAGTCTATTCGGCGGCTTATCAGACAGAAGTTGATAAACTTTGGGGTAAGTTGATTTAATTCTAATAATAAAGCTGGGTATTAATAGATTGAAAAATAAAGAGAGAAAAGGATTATGAAAAAGCAGAGTGCTTGAGAGTAGGAGGAGGGGACATTAAGGAAGAGCGGAGAGATATGAGTAGAGAGCAGGAAAAGAAACATGCGACTTTTAATTTTGGAATTGTAAGTTTAGGGTTGGGGAGGTAGGGTATGACCAGGTCTTGGACGGGTAAAAGCAACTTCCGGGTTAAGGATTTCAAGGTACACCTGGGTTCATTTTCCAATTTTGGATAATGAGAAAATGGTAGTGGTTTTTATCATCAAAAACAGGTAAACTGGTACAGTAAGTTATTTGTGCAAAGGAGGAGGCGTTTCTGACAGCTCTGTTATCTTCAGCAGGGTTCCATTTGAATGTAATTTGGATGCTCAGTTAAGGATGAGTAATGTGAAATGAATGGGGTGAATGAGAGGGAGAGTGTTGTACGTGTTCAGAATGGCGTGCAGAGAGGAAAGTAAGTCAGTGAAGAAAAGGAATTGCCCATTTAAAGGAAGGCTATTTGCAACAACAATGCATGTTCGAAATGGCCGCGTATTCTTCGTATATTTGGTACGAAGAGCGTCCAAGGGAGTAGTTATTATAGATGCGTGTCCATTGTCCGAGGATCTGCTTGAAATTGGTCATTGAGAGAGTGGTCAAATTGGAGGATGTGTTTGTTGTACGCCCTAGGGAAATCGGACGATTGGAAAACAGAGGATACGGTCGACATTCTAAATTCTAGCCTCTTTCCAATGCTGTATATCCTGGTCTATTTTCGCCACGTCAAATTTTTCAAATATTAGGCCTTCGAAGAGGTGTCCGTAGTCGCATTCGCACAAATTGTCGTCCGCTTTGCCCCATTGTGGAAATTATTGCTCTTGCGCGCGGTTACGCTTCTTATTCGGTTCAAGACCCTCCGCAGAGGGTATCAGAGTCGGTGTCCGCTTGGGAGCTCTTCGCACAGTCGCTGCCTCCCATGGTCTTCCAAGCCATCAGTCTTTCAACGTCTTCCCGGTTTTCCAGAAATTTGACCATCTGAAGAAAACTGTTTCTTGACCTCAGACGAAATTCAGCAACGTTTTCATTGCCCCTACTCGGTTTTCTCTTTCCTGGCTAGGATTTCTCAACGTATTTTTGAGGGCGCAACACTCGGGAGTTCATGGAGCTTTTCTAATGGAGCTGATTTCAGGCAGCCAGTTGACCATCGTTGAAAGCTGCGTCTATTTTTGGTGCGTGTACTGAGCGACTCCACGCGTATTCCTCCACTGACTAGCAGAACGCTAAGGCAGAGGCTCGAAGCACATTGAGCTTCGCTCCCAATTTACTGTCGCTAAGCTTTCTGATAATATTTATTCTATTGAAGATCTTCATCTTGGTGTTTTTTCAGTGTTTTTTATATGTTAGGGATCTGTCTCATGTGGCTCCAAGCCAGTAAACTTTCACTTTTCGATTAGCTTTTTTGATTTGGAGATGGCAAGCAGCCACTTCTGTTTTTGGTGGGTTTTGCTTCAGATTGTTCTCTGCGTAGTACTCTCCTAATTTCTGCACCATCTGATTTAAGGCTCTTTCTACACCCTCAAAACTCTCGTGTTGGGTGGTCAATGCAAGATCATCTGTGGATAGAGGTGATCAGTATTTCTGCCGATGGCATGGACGAGAATACGCTGTCGTGCAGGAGTCCATTCTTTTCTTTCCTATATAAAATCGTATTTGTTGTAAGAACTTTCGTATAATGTTGATTAATTTATAGTCCTCAGTCAACCGGTAGATCTTTCGAGCAAACAGTTGATGAGCCACTGTGTCGAAGGCGGCTGTAAGGTCCTCGAATCCGTCCTCGATGTGCTACTTCCAGCGCAGTATTTGCCCCGTGCAGGACTTCTCAGGTCTGAATACGGCTTCTTGACCTATCATTTCTTTCTCGATTGAACTCTGCGTAGAATAACTCGCTCAAAGATTTTGAACATATGGTAGAGCAAAGATATGGGTCTGAAGTTTTTGGATGATAATAAGTCTACGAAAGAAGAGTGGGTGTTCGGCGGCTTTTGCGCATAAACTGAGTTTAGGGTGAGTGCGCTCCTGAGACTGTTCTCAGAGAGAAACTCCGAATGGTATTGAGTAATGAGTGGATGAATTTGTGAACCGAATTGCATATTGGTGCTCCATAATTTTAGTTTAGATTGAATAAGACTAATCGAGTTAAACCTAGTAGTAATTTTCTGGAGCATTCTTCAGAGGAACGTAAAATGAGTTCAGTAATGTTCAAACCACGGGTGCATTTTGCTTTTAAAAATTTGATGTGGGGATCTAAGAAGGTTTCTGGTCGAAGTGAAGGCCGAGAAGTTGGGCAGAATTGTGGAATGTAATTTTAAAATTTTGTGAGAACAGAAGTTGAAAGCCCTAACATGCCTTTCTTAATAAATAACTGAGTAAGTTTTGGAGAAAAAAAATTTGGAAGCTATTTTTTGCTATCCATGTGGAGATTGAGTCGATTGTCACAGGAGAAGTCTGTGGGCTCGTTGAGGGTTGGAAGTACAAATGGAAATGTTGTAGTCGTTAGCAAGAAGACGTTCGGTTTCACAAGTTTTGTGTTGGCTATGAGGAAAGGCACGACTCTAAATACATTTCTCTGGGGCTTACGGGAAATGTTGGATTTGTACCATTAATATTCTGTTATGAAGTAAACTTTGGAGAATATTAGAAATATTGCTTGGAAGGCCAATTTTGTGTAGTTCACTTACAATAAGGTATCTCTAAACCCAAAACAGGCTTCTTGAAGTTTGAGGGAGATGGAGTAAAGATAGGATTTAGGGTAAAAAAGAATAATAATTTGTGATGGGAGATCGAAATCAGATCGAGAAGTGTTTCGCATTTTTCTGAAGCCACACTGGAACATTAAGTGGATATTATTTTAAAATTGTTTACCGAAAACACTGGATAAAGCTATGGGTGGTATGAGGCCGGGAGCAGAGGGCCTGAGCTGAGTTTCAGGACTGGAAGAATGATGCCGGTTTTTCCGAAATGTGGGTGGGTGTGATGCAGTTGAAAAGGGAAAGAAGATAGACGAGATTTTTACCCCTCCCTCTCTCTCTTTGGATCCCCACTATCAATCTTCGTAAATTCTTCGTGTCGAAGTTCCCACTCTCCGTAAAATTTCTAAATCTTCTTGCCGCTAGCATAGAAAATCTCCCTCCTCCCATACCTCGAATTTCGATTTTAATACGTTTGCGCCTTCTCCTCATATTATTTTCACTTTCTTCTGATTTTCCTTTCTCTGATCTCTCGTTCTGACATGGATAAGTCTAGTTAGGGCTCATTTTGAAATCTGCGAGAAAAATTTGCCGAATGGAAATATTGTAATGACCCAATAACGCCTCTGACCTAACTCAAGGACTTCTAGAAGATTTCAAGCTTCTTTCTCTAGCACATATTTAAGCTAGATCACCCTGAAGCCACTTTTCCACCATTTTGAAAGCACTGTACTGAGTTATATGGGCGCACGACCGCACGTTGAACTGAGAAAGGGTACTGGACAGTATACAAGTTTGCTGGGCAAAACAGGTGGAGAAGCGCTCCTCTTCAAGCTTCTTTCAATGGATAGATATGGATATATTATGGCAAGTCAATATGATTGGTAAAATCAATTAGAAATGGTCGACAGGATCGACATGCTGAAAGTCTATTTATGATTAGTAGAATCGACTTGAAATGATCGACAGAATTGATGATACCGTGATTGATGTCATTGGGGCTCGTTTGTGCTGGCATAATAACTTAAGAAATCCTTTCTCAATTTCAACATTAAAAAGTTGTGAATTACTTGAAAGGAAGAGATATTCATGACTTGATAGTTTCTTCAGAGAGGGAAAATTTTCTGAAAGTTCATCAAGTTTCATGGTCAGAGTTCTTGCCTCTGACAGGGACAGCAATTTTTCTGTATGAGGGACGGCCTCCAGCATATGGAAGAAGTATTTACAAGGAACACAACCCTCCCCCCTTTCCTATCACATAGCTCCTGGTAGTTTATATAAATCAAATTTTATTTTGTTGGATTAGGACAAAGTAAATGTGAGAAATTACTCCGTAATATCACATTGGTAGTTGTATTAAGTGGTTTTCGAGTGTTTGTACTACTTATCTTAACACGAAAAGCAGCCATATAAACATCACTTTATAATTTAACTTTGTTTTATTGTTTGTTTGTTTTCAGAGAGACAAGACTCAAAATTTCAGGTCTATCAGACTAGATGATGCAGGTTGGATTCCTTGTTATAACTTTCTGTGTTGTTGCTATAGTTACCAATGCTATGTTTAAGATTATTTGTATTTTATTCATGGAAAAAAAATAAACTATCTAAGGTATTTTTAGAAGTATTTTGAATACTAAATACAATGCAATTCGCTATTTTATCAAGCTACAAAATTTCAATGTGCAGGAAGCACAGACTAAACTAAGGTCGTCTTTGCTATACTTATATAACATTAACAAATGCAGGCATCAACCAATTGTAGTTTAGGTTTGCCTAACGCGTTGAGTGAGCATCAAGATCTGCAAATAGCTGTACACTGCGTGAATTGTTGAGTGTTGTAGATTCACCGCTTGGTCGAGTGCGTTAGGCGAACCCTAATTTACAAATCTGGATAATGCCCGTGTCTCGAGCTCTCTTTGACAAACTCTGTCTACTGTGTAACAAGAACGTCACCTTCCTGTTGCAATAAGGGGCTACGCCAATAATAGTGATGAATTATTATTCAACTTCATTCATTTGTCATTAAATAATTAATTATTATAAGCTAGGTGTTATTATCATTAATTTCATTTATGATTTTGTTTTTTCAAATTAAGTTATTCATACAAGATTTTTTATTCTTATCATTTGTTTGTGATGTAACTGCCGCGCTAATTGTGATTACAAAACATTTTAAACAAGGATTATCTAAATTTTGTAGTTTATAGACGCTCGAACTTCAGTTGTTACTGATGAAAAAGGAAAGTCAGACCATACAGAGGTTGAAAACTAGAACCATTTTTGTAGGAGGTCTTGATACCACAAACTTAATTATTGACAAATATAAATTCAAAAATACCTCAAGTACTTCACTCTTTTCTTAATAGGATTTGCATATGCGTTGACTCATCTGTGCGTTCAGTCCGCCATCACTCGCTACTATTTCCCCCAAGTAGCAGAACTCATCAACATTTTCTATTTCTGATCCGTTGATATCGACTTTGCTATTCCTGGGAGTGCTCACTGTGATGAGTTTTGTTTTCTTCCTAGTAACATTCCAATAAGTTCATAGACCTTGACAAACGTTTCCGTGATCCTTTGCACTTCCTCTTCTGGGTGCGCTAGAAATACCAGGTCATCCACATACTGGAGTTCTGTGATAAAGCGACCGGTCACTTTTTGGCATTTCATCCTGCTGAGGTTGAATAGCCCTCCTTCATATCTGTAGTTAAGGCTGATGCCTCTGTCGCATAGCCTCCTGTCCACCGGGATCAACATCGCCATTATGAACACGTTGAAGAGCAGTGGGGCTGCAACGCATCCCTGCCGTACTCCACTGGTCACTGGGAGGCCATCCGTTAGTTCGCCGGCCACTATTACGCGTGCTTAATCTCCTTCATGCAAAAACTTACAAGGACATTGACAAGTTTAGCTGGACATCTGAGTCGACGAGGAGCTGTCCAAAGTGTCTTTTTGTGCACCATTGAATACCTATTTCTGATCTACATTGTTTTCTGGATCTGCAAACTATCATCACCTAACAACTCATTTTTTTCTGCTATTTCAATTAGGTCTTTGTTATTTCGGAGAATTCCTCTGATTCGTTATTCTTAGCTCTTTTCTATCCTTGTTCTGTTCAATTTTTTCAATTATTTTATAAAATTTTGGCCTTTTTATGATCATATTCTTCGTGATGTTCAGAGCAAGGTGGTCAGACTTTTTCTCTTTGTGTTCTGATTTTAGCTGTTTCATATTTGTATACTCTCCTCGCCTATTATGTGACCTTACTTTGCCTCCACAAACTTCCTTCTCCCATTTTTCCTTTCACTCTTCGTTTTCTACCATCATCTTTTTTTCTTTGTTTCATTTGTCTCCCTGCTCATCATTTATGACTGTACTTTGTATGTTTTATTTACAGTACTGCATTTAAACTGATTACACTGAAAAATTTGTTCATGCGGTTACTTGCAACCTCCAATAAAGTTTCAAACTTTTCAGTCAATATGAGCCGCAATTTCACCACGAATCATTATTTCCAGTTGAAAACGTGATCAAACACAACGCTATAATTACAGTGAAAAAAGGGTACTAATTAAATGCTCCGAGTCCCACTGCCCAAAGTATTAATTCTATAAAAGATCGATTTGACGAAGTAGAATTGCTATAAAATGTAAATCCAAATTTTAATGAAGTTATTATAACGCAGCTAGAACCGATTTCTCGCCAGCTGCAAATTTTTCCAGATCTCGAGGCAAATTTCGGATTAATTTGCCATCATAGAGGGTGAGCAGCTAGGATGAAATAGGTTAGTTGTACAGTATATTGAACGCATTAACGAGCCAAATTTTAGTCCGACGCCTGTACGTACACATAATTACTACAATATGTCTCTTCATTTTATTACACTCGTCAACTTAAGAATTCTTTTAACATTTAACGCAATCACGTTAGGCAGTAAAACCGATTACAGTAGGTTATAAGCGTTAATACAGGTCTTCATTAAGTTATATAGATATATTTAAAAATGCGTACGAAGCTATTAAGGACGGCGGTCTCCTATAATTTAGTCCGACATGTAGGTAATAACAAAAGAGCGACTCGATTCGAAGATTCACCTGCTCCGCGTCGTGTCATTTAACAAAGTCGAGAGAAAGAAAGACGTTATAAGCAAGAGAGAAGCAGAGGAAACTTTTTAGTACAGATTAGAGTCCTGACAGAAGACCTACGCTTCGCGGACGACTCGATGATACGACGCTAATACATACTCTCGAAATAATATTAAAGCGAGAAAATGGTTACGAGTCCCCGAGTTCCGAAGTAAGATGCTCGTATACCTACCATAATTGAAATAATGGGAAAGGAAGGATAAAAATGAGAAACAATACTGAGAAAGTTTGTTGCGAGGAAGTGGCGAGCATTCGAGCGTGCATGGCTGTATCCGTTTTTTTTTTCACGAATTAAAATGAGAAATACGTAATTGAAATCTTTGAACATTATTTACTACATAATGTAAGTGCGAAAGGGTTGACGAACGAGTATAAAAGAAAATTAATTTACGTACTCGATGACATCACAATTGAGCGTATTGGCATCGGGTTTTTAAAACTTTCGAACTATGTAGATACAATTTGCGCTTTTGGAAATTAGAATTCACGGCTGCCTAAGTCGCTCGGATGAAGGTTGAAGATACAAAATATTACGTCACAGTCGCAGGAGCGAAATGTCATTTCCAGCCAATTATCTGTCCACTTAATCTGTACGTACACGAAATGGTCGCCAAGTTACTATCGATTCGAATGTCGATTTGAGAAAACTTTTTCGGATAGGGAATAATATTATACGAAAAAGTTTTTCGTTCACTCCACTTTATCGTACATGATTTCGTTCGTCGTTCGTCATAATAACGTGGGGGAGCCGCAAACCATCAACTTCGAGTACCTACGCGCGTTGCATATACAATTAACTGAAAATAAAATGTCAACTCTCCGTACAGTATTATGCGAAAATTAAAATAGTTTTAATTGCGAAAGTTGGGCGAATATTAATTTTCCGGCGAAACGAAGGTTTGAAGAAGTCGGCGAATGTTCGCCTCTTTATGTGTAATACAGAGGAATAACGCGGTACGCTGATGTATTTGCTCCAGCTTTGTATAAGTTGTAGAATTTTATCCCTCTCTGTCCAATAAAATACGAAGTATTGCTCATTCCGAGTTTTAAGCCCCTAGAAACGACGCTCGCTCGTTGCATTTTATCAAGTGCAGCAAACGCCGAATAAACACAATATTCATTTCGAGTAGGACTGATACAGTTTCGTTTGACTGGATGGACAAATGCGCCGTCCACTCACGCCATCCGTACTTTCTAAACTTTCATTTTCTCGTAAGACGTCTTTCTGTTACCCTAAAGTGCTCTCGGAGACCCTGCAGTCTTGTATTTGTCACCCGACCACGAGTCAATAGATACATTACGGTTAGAAAGACGCAATTGTGAAAGATTTATGATTGAAATATGAAGGCTACCCGAAAACTATATTCAGAGAATTTTTAAAAACAAAAACAGTCAGTACCGTGACCAAAATAAGAACGTCTCGACTTTTCATTCATTTAAGAATCTATATTAGCCAAGTATAAATACCAATGTGAGATAAGAGCACACAATTCTTATTGAGTAAAAAACTACGATGCTTTTAGGTAAGTAGGTCGTGAAAAGTACTGACACGTACAAGAAAGATTAACAAGGACCCCGTTGCACGGAGTCCCAAGAGGGTCGACTAATTGTTTCACCTTTCAATATTTCCATCAAAAGGTACACGCCATGATCAAGTTATTTATAAGAGGAAAACACTAAACGCAAAGGTACATGACTAATTTCAACATTTATCTTCTACAAGCTGCAACATCAATGATTTGAAATCCTTGATCTCATTTTTGTAGGATCACTTTTTTTGCTAGATATGGAATCGCAGATAACAAAGCATTGGCAATCTGGGCTTTCTAATCAGCCTACATTTTTATCTGCAGATATTCATTTCATTTCTGCGTTGTAAGACTTTCTGTATCATTTGTACCTATTCATTAAAATTAAATAAATCTACTGTTTGAACATTCAATCAAATCTTTTAATACCCTGATCTTTACAAACGTTTATAATACAAACAACAAAGCAGAGAAGATGCATAACAATATTATGAAAGTAATACTAAAGCAACATGTAAAAGAATCTTGATACAGTTGAATGCTCAAGAAGTAGTATCATCATAAGAAATCAAATCTCACTTCTCAATCTATCCTCTGATGCAATCTTTTGCTCACCAATAGAATGAGTAATAATTTTGGTCAATTTTGAAACGCAATTTGCAATCACAATTGGTCGACTTTTACCGCGCGGGCCGACCCTAAAAAGTGATTACAATAGATAAATAATAAGACAACTTACTGCCCTGAGGTCTGCTATGCCGTGACGTAAGTGGCTGAAATCAGACAAAAAAGAAAACACTGATTACAATTGGTTGACCTTCTTGATGCGCGCCGACCCTAAAAATTGATCGCAATAACTAGATAAAAAAGAACCAACAACTTGCAGTCCTAAGATCTGCTATGCCGTGACGTGAGTGGCTGAAATCAGACAAAAAAGAAAAAACTGATTACAATTGGTTGACCTTTGCAACATGGACCGACCCTGAAATGTGATTACAATAGCTTCATAAAAAATACCAACAACTCACTGTGCTGAGGTCGGTTATGCTGTGACGTAAGTGGCTGAAATCAGACAAAAAAGAAAACACTGATTACAATTGGTTGACCTTCTTGGTGCGCACCGACCCTAAAAATTGATCGCAATAACTAGATAAAAAAGACCCACAACTTGCAGCCCTAAGATCTGCTATGCCGTGACGTAAGTGGCTGAAATCAGACAAAAAAGAAAACACTGATTACAATTGGTTGACCTTCTTGATGCGCGCCGACCCTAAAAATTGATCGCAATAACTAGATAAAAAAGAACCAAAAACTTGCAGTCCTAAGATCTGCTATGCCGGGACGTGAGTGGCTGAAATCAGACAAAAATGAAAAAACTGATTACAATTGGTTGACCTCTGCAACGTGGACCGACCCTGAAATGTGATTACAATAGCTTCATAAAAAATACCCACAACTTACTGCGCTGAGGTCTGCTGTGCTGTGACTTGAGCGACTAAAATCAGACAAAAAAGAAAAAACTGATTACAATTGGTTGACCTTTGCAACATGGACCGACCCTGAAATGTGATTACAATAGCTTCATAAAAAATACCAACAACTCACTGTGCTGAGGTCGGTTATGCCATGACGTAAGTGGCTGAAATCAGACAAAAAAGAAAACCTTGATTACAATGGGTTGACCTTCTTGGTGCGCGCCGACCCTAAAAATTGATCGCAATAACTAGATAAAAAAGACCCACAACTTGCAGCCCTAAGATCTGCTATGCTGTGACGTGAGTGGCTGAAATCAGACAAAAAAGAAAAAAACTGATTACAATTGGTTGACCTTTGCAACATGGACCAACCCGGACATGTGATTACAATAGCTTCATAAAAATACCCACAACTCACTGTGCTGAGGTCGGTTATGCCGTGACGTAAGTGGCTGAAATCAGACAAAAAAGAAAACACTGATTACAATTGGTTGACCTTTTTGGTGCGCGCCGACCCTAAAAATTGATCACAATAACTAGATAAAAAAGAACCAACAACTTGCAGCCCTAAGATCTGCTATGGCGTGACGTGAGTGGCTGAAATCAGACAAGAAAGAAAAAACTGATTACAATTGGTCAACCTTTGCAGCGCAGGCCGACCCTAAAAATGAAACCGAAGAAAGAACAATCAAAAGTATGAGTCATTAATGATGAACAGCCAATGGAGAAGAAGAGGTCGGTGAACGTTGATTTTGGTATAATTGCTTCAAGAGCGGTGAGCTTTGAGTTTGTAACCACAGAGTGTAGAAGAACGGCAGTATTTGGACCCGGCATATTGTAGATTCGCTAGCGTCGCCTGTGTAAAATACATAGAAAATACTGATAAGCGAACGGTGATCATGGCTCAAAACTAGAGGTGATTTTTTAGTTTTCCTGAATATCTCCGCAAATAATGAATTTTGACGTGTACTTGTAAGGAACAAAGTTGAAGAGCGGAAAATTTCCTTTCAGATGGTAATATTTTTGAAAGATTTTAAAAATTCGAAAATTTTTGTGCGACGTTAGCGCTGCCCGGTCCCAATCAATACAGAAAGTATGATTTTTACCAAATACAAAGTTGAAGTGCTCGGAGGTACAATTTTTGAGGGTTTTGTGCGCCGTGGGACAGTCTCAGCACACGAGTGTGTACAGAATGCTTTTTTCAAGTGGGGGAGGTAAAGTACCCTGAAAACTGGGATAGATCTCGTTTAAAAAGAAAAAGGGAGATCGACCGATGCGAAGGGAGCGATAGGAGCTTCCGAGGAGGACAATATTGGTGAGAGTATATTTCCAAAAAACTTCAAAGAAATGTTTGTGGTCGTAATATTGGGGAGAAGAGAGGAGACTTGAGAAAGTGATGACTTTCAATTTATTGAGGGACAGAGGTAGTGTCGAAAAATTCCTATCCTTGAGCTGAATTTTGAGCTCTCATCACCGAATGCCTCAAATACAACATCTGCCTTTTCAGAGAAGTTGAATACAAGTTTTCTGGCGGATTCATTCTTGCCTTTAGTGGCAGAAGTGTTCATGAGCAATCTGAAATCCCAACTGTTTCACCAAGATTCCCGATCCACGCAAATCCTCACAGAACCAGGTGAGGTTTTCCAACGGTTTCCTTCTTTCCCTCTCAGGGCTGAACAATACGTTTTCCTCTATCAAATTCACCTTAGAACTGGATCACAAGATCTCCGGATTCTTGGACCTCACTGTCTCCTTGTCTCCTTCCTCCTCAAAGATACAGCTCCACAATCAGATTTTCCTAAGACCACCTCCACTCATATATGAATCAGAAGTCGATATTTTTCCTACGGATTTGTAATTCCGTCCACACTTCCTTCAAATACACACCCATATAGCCCACCTTTTTTCCAAGTTGGTCGTCATTATTCCAAATTCTTTCCCTCCTCCATGTTATAAATTGGTCAAAGAATCGAGACTTCTTCAAATCCCATCTCCTTTCTCTATTTATTGCACAAAAGTAGAAATTTTTCGAAGTCCTCCCTCTCAAAAATATGCCGGACTTTGAATTTCTTGCAAACGCTCCCCCTCCCCTCTACATATTCATCTATGAACTGATAATTTTTCCAAATCTCCCTACTCCTCGTCATATACTTTCAAGTCTTCAAAATGAATCAAAATTTCACCCCATCTACAGAACCAAAACCAACCAGAACCAAGAAGATGACAATTTAACTTCCCTCTCCCTCCATAACGTTCAATTCCGGGTAATTTAGACTATTGTGAATTGATGCTACAGATTACAAAAGTAGTAAAGATTGAAAATGAAAAGCCTGTATCTCATCAAATTAGCCACTTGAGTAATGTGGGATTGATCTTTGAGCGAGATCATAATATCAGAGAAAGTAAAATATTTGAGGTTAGAAAACTCTCGATTCACTACTTTATTTTTCACAGTTTCAGTTTTTAAATATTGAATTTGGTACTTTCGCTAAGCTTGTTCCCCCATTTTTAATCAGGGAATCAGTAAACATCAAAAGAGTTCTCGACTACATCTTGATCTCATGTGAATTTGTTTGGTATGTAAGTAATCAAAAGTAAAGTATTTAAATATTAGTCAGAAACAGAAAGTTTTTGAATTTATCGCTCTTGAAAGACGAAAGAACCTCTCTGAAACCAAATGGATGCCGTATTTTTTCATTTCAACCAAGTGAATACCTCAGAAAAAAAAAATAAAAGAAATAAAAGAACACTTACAAGCTGGGCATTTGGATAGTTGTTTTGATTTATAAAACTAAAACTTGAGCATTTATTATCAATGGAATAAGTGAACACACAAATATACAAATAATCACATTAAGTAGTTGTATGTATAAGACAAACGGTCGCAGTCCTTGAAATACTTCTATGTAATGAAGAAAAAAAGAAAAATGATCTACCAGAATATTGATGTCTAGAAAATACACAGAAACACAAGAAAGAAGAACAGGATAAAATAGCCTATTTAAAATTTACAATCAATCTTCAGTTCATGCCACATTATAAAATATCACAATTATGGAAACAATTTGCAGCCGCGGAAGAATCACAATTGTATTCTTCTAAACGCAATGAGCCTTCTCTTTCATCTGATGATGAGCGCATAAGTTTTTCAAAATAGACATTTTCACAAGTTGAAATGTGATCAGAAACCTCCTTTGCTCCTGCCAAACCACTCCCTATTATATTCTTGCACAGCAAACAAAGGAATCCATCATTCTTCATGGTAACTCCTCTGTCAAGCTCAATCATATCAGCAGCTATGCACAACTGATTGACAGCCCAATCTAAATGAAATCTGTCCGTGATATGAATACAAAACTCTTTTCCATTAGGAATATCAAAATCACAACCAATGCATTTTAATTTACCGTTTTTGACAATTTTTATTCCATTAGCCATTACCTTTTTCATAAAATCATCACAATCTTTTATACAAGCTTCATAAATTTCATTAAACTTGCAGACTTCATATTTCATTGTGTATGCTTCCACTTGCTCTTGATGATTAGAATCGCGCAGATGTTCTATCAAATCTGAGAAAAAGTTGGGTAGAGGTGTATTGCAGAAAATACAAAAACCATCCTTGGTTTTGTTGTTTAATACAATACCAGGAGGAAAAAATACACCAATCAATTGTTCAGCAAGAGCATTTCCAGCTTTGTAATGATTTTGTATGTGACAGGACCAGCGACCTTTGAATATCCGACAACAAATTCCACAAAAATAAGGCGCACGATAAGATAGCGGACTTAGAATAAATTGTGAGTACAAATCATTAATTTTTCTGTAAAACGGCTGTAATAACTTTAAAGACATGTTTCACCTTGATTGAAAATTATGATTATACAAGTATAGGCACCCTAGGTAGCGGGTAGCGCGATAATGATTTGAAACACAAGTGTGAACGCAGGAACCAAACAGGACAAACTGAGGTAAACAGTTTTACTTGTACAAAACACTGATGAGCTCTCTTTGGTCACAGCTGACGTCATTTATTTACATGTTAATTCATCAGAGATATCGTGTGTTCCTTTCTTTGGTTTACAATGAGTCCTGTTTAGAATATTTCCGCTCGTTCATCCTCCTCCTTGGTCTAGTATAAGTACAGTTTAGAATACTTCAAGTTGATAGCTTTATGCAGTACATGTCTTAGGCTTCATCAAACTGGGCTCATACTACGTGTATTCGTGTATTTTTGGATCATATACGGAGTATAAAAGGGTGTACTCGCAGATATCTAAATCACTTACGGGATGTTTTATCCAGTGAATTCTAAGAAAGGTCATCCAGCAAATTCCAGTACCTTTGTTCAGTAATTTCTAGGAAGTTTTTTGTTAAGATTCCGAGAGGTTTGGAAATGGGCTCGCAAAGTAAAATGAAGGATAGAACGAGGCTAGATTTTCCGACCAGTGAGGGTGATTGAACTAGAGCTAATATAAAAAAGCAAGAAATTTTCTGACAGAGCCAAGTAAATAAAGATCTTGTTTCATGTCTTTCCTTTCTCAGTATACAACTAGTTTGTTGTTGAGTGTCAGTCTGACCGTGTAAATGGGAATATTAACATGGAACCTGTTTTATCGAGGGGAGGGGGGAGGGGGGGGGGAATCTCCCGAAAAAACGTCCGCCGTCCGGGATACAACCTAACCTAACTTAACCATGACCATGGGTCTTGAAAAAATTTTTGTTTTTGTCCAATCGAACGAGATATTCTCCTCATGACTACGAGTTTTTTCCATTATAGACAAGAAACTTTTTACACCCACGTAACGTTATAACTTTATTCTTAGCGACCACGGTTTCGATGCCGACGGCGGCTCATCATTATAATGTCCAATCGCTTATAGCTTGGAGGATGAAATTTTTTAAATGGGCTTGGAGGTTGAAATTTCTTCAAGTCCCTCTCCTATCACCTATGGCTTGGACTATCACCTATAGTTTGAAGGTCAAAATTTTTTCAAGTCGCCCATCCATCACCTGTAGTTTGGTCAAAATCCTATCATATATACTAGTTTGAAGGGGAGTCCTCACCTGGTTCAAGTCCAATATATTTTTTTCAGGTATTGAAAATCCGAAGATCTAGCAGCACTGATAGCCTGATTAAAATAGCTCCTTCAAGTAACTAGGTATGCAATACTCCATACACCAATTGGCCTAGCCCCTTCAATGAGCCAGATATACAACGTTTCAAACACCATATGATTCATAAAACAGGTTCCCTGCCTCCTTTCATTTAACTCCTTTAAAGAACCCGTGAGTTTTTCAAGCTACTAGCTTGTGGGTAGCACATTTGCTCCGCACGTTCACCCTCTCCTATGAGTCCACTTTGAACTATTCCTTGCTTATAGCTTTTAGAGAGCTCTCTTTGTTATACAAGTTCCAGTTAGGGTATATTGAGCTGATAGCTTTTGGGTAGTCCACTCACTCCGCTCGTTCGCCCCCTTCTCGGCTTGGTAAAAGCCTGCTTTAAAGAATTTCCAGCTAATGGCTTTGGAGGAGCTCAATCGCTCTGCTCGTTCGCCCCCTCCTTGGTCTAGTGTAAGTCTACTTTGAAATATTATTCAGCTAATAGCTTCTTGGAAGTAAACGAGCGGATCCTCGGTGTATAATTCCAGTTTAGAATATTTCAAACCAGAATAGCTTTCTAAGATGAAAGCTAAACCCAGTACAGCAGCCTGATGTGGGGCCACTTCTTGGTTTGCACCTAACCTAACTTAACCACTACCAAGGGACTTGGAAAAATTTTTGTTTTCGTCCTATCGCTTATAGCTTGGAGGATAACATTTTTCTAAGGGGCTTCAAGCTTGAACTTTTTCCAAGTCCCTCTCTTATCACCTATAGCTCGGATTATCAAGTATAGTTCGAAGGTCGAAATTCTTCCAAGCCGCCCACCTATTAACCAAGTTCGAAGGGCAAAATTCTTTGCGACTTCCCTCTCCTTTTTCTAAATCCCTCTTCAATAGCTCGGTCTCCTGTCATATAATACTAGTATAAAGTTGGTATAATAAAAGGAAAAGTCCAAGCGTAGTTCAGGTCCAGTATAGTGTATGTTGGTGAATGATTTCTCAATAACGATCATAAGAATGGTATCTCTCATAGTTCTAACTGAGGTACTTTTTTCTTGAACAACTCAATGTTACAGAAGAGCAGTATTAGCCCGTAATGACCCGGAGAAAAGTATTTCTCATATAAGCGACTGCAGTACTTTTCCCTCGAGCCCAAGAAATCCACATTTTACTCAAAATCCGCAGAAAAATTCCAATTTTTTGCGGGGATTGAAAATTCGTAGGTCTGGCAGTACTCTACTACCATCAAAAAAAAAATCAAAATTTTTCTGTCTTCCTTACATTGGTCAAAGCAGCGTTATCGTTGGCAAAATTCTTAAAGACTTGATAGCAAGATCTGTGTCTTGTTTAAAAACTATTTCTTCCTCGATAACATCCTCTTCTCCAAAACCATTTCTCGCCTCAAAAGATCTGAACTCATCTGCAAAATTCCTTGTTCTGGCTGCCCTCTTTCTTATGTTAATAATACTCTCTAATATCTCGGATCGAGAATATGCCAGCATAAGAGAGATGAGAGGGGCCATAGCCATAACGGTAACACGGCTTTGTCTCAACACTTTACTAACAATAAACTAATCATAGGTAGTTTCAATTTTGATAACACACAATATTTTAGCTCGCAGAAAAAATTCTTAAAAAAGAAAAATCTGTGAATGCATTGAAATTATGAAACATCACACTGAATACACAGAAATTAGGCTCTTTCTAGGTTAGTATTACTCATGATCTTGTTTATTCATGTTTTCTTCCCACCCTTGTCGTTTTTACAAAATTCAGTTGATTTTCTCTCACTTTATTTGTACCTATGTTTGTTTGTATTCTGAGGAAGACGCCTCAAATGCGTCGAAAAGTCATAAATTTTTCAAAGTTTATCTTTGTTTAATATATTATTATTTTACATGAAAACAGAGCCTCCATCTCTCAATACATACGATATCTGTGCACAAATAAAATCTCATATTACCTGATCTTTTTTTGCGTAGGTAATGTAGAAGATCTGAGTAAAATATGAATTACAGAAGAAAAATTCAAGAGATATCTAGAACTTGCAATAACCTTAGAAGATAATCTGCTTAATGATCTTGTACAAACACATTTTCTGACCAAGTGTCTGATATTTTTTCAAGGTATTCCTTGTCTTGGTGCTTGTAAAAGACAAATGAACCTCGCTGAAAGCGGAAGGATAGAGAAATTTTGTAATTTCAACTAGACACAATATGATAATAATAAGAAAAAAATGAATGAAACAACACACAAAAGATTGTTATTTTGATTGATAAAACTAGAAAGGAACTTATTTATTGTCAATAGGAAATCAATATTCACAAAAATGAGGATGAAGTAATTCATTGCTCACTAATATAAGACAAACAGCTCTTAAAATATCCTCGCTAAAACGCTAAAAGCAGAGGGATAGAGAAATTTTGTAACTTTAACTAGACAGAATAATGATAAGAAAAAAAAAAAAAATGAAACGAAACATAAAAGATTGTTATTTTGATTGATAAAACTACCGTATAGAAACTTATTTATTGTTAATAGGAAGTCAATTCACAAAAATGAGACGGAAGTAATTCATTGATCATTCATTTAAGACAAACAGTTCTTAAAATACTTCCATGCAAAAAAGAGAAAAAGAAATGAGGTAGTTTCTGAAGCGAATCGCTTAAAAAAAATACACAGAATCACAAGGGAGAATTAAACAGGCTTAAATTATATAAAATTCACAATCCCATCACCAATTGATGCAACTATATCATCTAAGTAACTTACCTACAATAATATATTAAAAACTAATAATAAATTGATTACCTATTTTAGTGATGTACTCCCAATTGTTATTTCTCGACAAAAATTTCAAATAAGATTCATTAGGAATGCTATGGCTACACATACAATAATAATGAAAACAATTGGTGCTTGCCAAAGAATCACAACCATCGCGTTGTCCTCTGCTCTTGATGAGTGTCCCTTGTCAGATGGAGAGCTTCTACCTGATGACAATGAGCCTCTGTCAGATACTTCCATGGAATTGTAGTCGTAGTTTCCGGATGATGATGATGAGCTTTTGTCTGATGGGTTAATATACTCCTCTTCTCCTGATGGCAATGGGTCTTCTTTGCCAGATGATGAGCCTTCATTTTCAGACAAAAAGCTCTTATCTGCTGATGAGGAACCTCCTTTGTTCGATGATGATGAATGTTTGTCTGATGTTGAGCTTTTGTCTGATTGGTTAATATACTCCTCTTCTCTAGATGGCGATGATTCTTCTGTGCCACGTGATGAATTATCAGATGAAAAGTTCTCATCTGCAGATGATGAACCTCCTTTGTTAGATGATGATGAGCTCTTGCCTGGTTTTGGGTCCACGTTGTCTTCAATAGAGAAATTTTCACAGTCTGAAATGTGAGTAGAAAGATCTACTCCTGACAACTCATCTCCTATTACTTTCTTGCAGATTAGGCAGAAAAATCCATTCTTCTCGTTAGCACTCCCTCTGCGGAAGTGAATCATGTCAGCAGCATCGCATAACTGATTGACAGCCCATTCTAGGTGATGTGGATTAGTGATATAAGCAAGAAATTTCTTTCTGTTGGTAGTTGAATAATTACAGTGAGCGCATTCAAATTTTTTATCTCCAGCAACTTTTAGTCCACCACCAATCACTTTTTTAAAAATATCATTTTCAAGAACATTGACACTAAAACGGCAAGTCTTAAATTTGGCACTGAACTTACACTCTTTGTATGCTTTCACTTGCTCTTGATGATGAGATTCGTTCAGATGATTGGTCAAATCAAAGAAAAAGTTTTTCAATTCTATCTTGCAGAAAATGCAGGAACCAACCTTGGCTTTGAACACGATACCGGGAGAGAAAACTTTGTCAATGAATTCATTGGCAATACAATTTAAAGCATTGCGGTGACTTTGAGAACCCTCATGCTTATCCCAGCTCTTCTCGTATTTCTGATCACAAAGTTTACAATAAAAAAATAATTCTTCAAATTGCACACGCAAAACGTATTGTAAATACAAGCAATTGATTTTTTTGTAAAATAACTGCAAAGACATGTTTTAGCACAACAAAAGATTAAGATTACAAGGCTATAGGTAGTCACTGTTTGTAGGACAGTAGTTGAAACTTTCACAACAATAAAAAGACTGAATAAAACAGATGAAGGTAAATCGTTCTACAAAATTACTCACAAGTGATCACAGCTGATCATCTTCATGATGTAGCATGTTAATATTCTGATAGTGTAGGCTAATATATTTTCCTCCACTTGGAGCGTTATTGTATTGGTCAATGGTATTGGCAGCTAGAATACAATTTTCGTTGAAGACAATATTACAAGTGAAACAGATTTGGCAAAAACAAAAATTTTGAAAGGAATATTTTCACAACACAGGATACTTTAGACCTAGAATATCGGGCGTACAAAAAATTTACATCAGAAGATAAATGAAATATTTAAGCTTGAGAAATTCTTAACTCATTTACCCTAGGGTGACAAATTGTTTTGTTTTGTTTTTCCACTTCATCATAGTTAAGATGCTGACGTCACGGTCAAGTCAGAAGTCGGCTCTTTGGATGTTACCACTGCGTTTTGCATTGAGATTGAGATATCAAGTTACTTCCTTTTGTAGACAGAGTAAATTCTTGTTTTTGTTTGTTTTTTTTTTTTTTCTCCTTATATTTCCCAACCAAACAATGACAAAATGAAAATAAATAATAAAAATAATAGTAACAAAATGTAAAAATAGAAGAAGAACAGAATAGAAATAATACTAAGTGTTAAGAAAAACAAAAACAAAGAACAAAGAAAAAAAAAGAAATAAGAACAAACAATTTTGTAAGTAATAATAAAAATAATAATGGTGATAATGAAAGTAACAAATCAAAAATAGAAAAGAAAAAAAAAAAAAAATGGTTGGATTAGGTTGGATTATAGTATTTGACTTATATTTTCTAATTGTTTGTTTTTTTAAAATGTGATTTCTTTTGTTATGAAGTCACTTTGTTTTAGAATTTAATTTGTTGTATGCATTTTGACAGGATAATTTGATCTATTTCATTTCTTTTTCTTATTTCCTTTCTTCAGTATTTGATTTGATGAATAATGTAAGTGTTTTTCTAAATCATTATAATATGTGTTCTTCTCATTCATTTTACGTAGATTATTTTTAATCAAGTTCTTATTGTTCTTTTCTTCTCTCCTCTTAATCTTTTTCTTCATAGACAGTGAAGAAGGAAGGTGGAATTTCGTAGTTTATTGTTTATAAACCCAAAAGTAATACTGTTCCTCCATAACTATAATACGTTTTTATAGTACACAAGAGGCAATTTTTTTTTTGATGTACCGATTGTCTCTTTTCAACTAAGATTGAGCTGTAAAGTTTTAAATTTTTCCTTGGGTCTAGAAGGGGGGGGGGGGGGAGATGTTTTCAAATATGTTCAAATTACAAGATTCATTTCAAGCTAAGTCAAATTTTGGGTATTTTCATTCAACTAAAACATACCCTTCTTATCAAGAATGATAGGATATTGTTTAAAATTGTTATTTTCAGGTGTTTGAAACCTGAAAAAGAAATATGCAGTCAGCTAAAATGAGTGTTTGAAAAATCATATCATTAGTGCACCTCCTCATATTGTGAAGCTAGTTTCTCAATTTTCACTAACAAAATCAGTGCATATTAAAATAGTCATCGACCAAATCTTGTTTTGATGTGAATGTGTTTGATACCTAAACAAATGTCAAGTACAAATATTTAATATTAGCAAGAAACAAATATGAGTGTTCAAGAATATTTGAATTTATTTCTCTTGAACAACAGAAGAACCTGTCTACAAGAAGGATAGAGAGACTTTGTAATATGAACTAAGTAAATAAAACAACTCTAAAAAGAAAGGTACTCCAATTCTTATTTTGATTGATAAAACTAGAAATTGATTTATTGTTCATAATATAATACAGTAATTGGTTACACATATAAGACCAACAGTTCTTAAATGATATTTCGATATAGTGAAGGGAAAAAGAAAATGATTAATCAGTCTCACAAAGGAATGTTTTTTTTTTTTTTTTTTTTTTTTTTGTTAGCAACTTATAATATAGAGTGTAGCTACAATGCTTAGTATAGGGCCCAAAAATAACAACAATCAAGGTTGAAAGATTGAAAAAATATGTTGAGAAAATACACAGAATTTCCAGGAAGAAAAGCAGGCTTAAAATTTTCAATCAATCACCTATTGATGCAAAACTATCACCTACCAAATAATTTGATCATTGTATCAATACTGCCTTTTGTATTTACTCAGTACCGGTAACTTACATTCATTAGAAATACTTTTGCTACACGTTCATTGATGGCCAAACAATCTTCTGGTAATGATGACCCTCCTTTTCCAGATGGTGAGCTCTCATCTCATGATGATGAGCTTGACAATCCTCCAAATGTAAATAAACTCCTCGATAATCGATATTTTCCAAAGACCACCTTCATATACGTCAATATTTATCCAAATCTTTTGACACAGTTTTTGAGTACATCTCCACGTCCAGCTCAAAAATTGGAAATTCTTCAAGTTCTTTTCTAATGTACAACTCGATGGTCGAAATTTTTTCAAAGCTTCCTCCTCCTCTTGGGCGTATGTGGCTCAAAATTCTTCAATTTTATGAAGCCCTCTTCTGATACTTATAGCCTGAAATTTGACAATTCTTACCTAAGTCTCTCCCAAGTTTGATAGTCAATATCGTTTCAAGTTCTCTCCTTCCTTCATATTACAAATTGGTTAAAGGTAAGAATTTCTTAGAGTCACATCCCATTCCATTATTTATAATTCAAAGGTTGCAATTTTTCGAAGTTCCCCTCTTCATAAATATTTCAAAGGCCGACCTTCCTCCAAGCATACACCCTCTTGATATTCATAGCTCAAAATAGATGTAAAAATATGTTCATAGTTCAATAGTCAGATATCTTCAAGTTTCTATTCATAGCTTCCACATCAACAGACGAATTTATGGACATAGTCACGTGCCTCTTCCACCTCTCTCAATTACCCCAAACAGTAAATTCTCTCTCCTTAACGACTCTCTCTCTTTACTGCTTTTCCATACCGATCCATATAACTCTTACCTAACCAATCATGCAACGTATTCTTCTCAGACTTCTCACTTTGGACTCAATGAAGTTTCATAAGGATTCCCGGGCACACTTACCTCTCAGCCACTAAACAAGCTACCTCCTCCATCCAAATAACTGATAATTCCCCGTTCCATCGCTAGATTGCAAAATTCACTATCTTTCACACATCGCCCAATCATGGAACACACTTTGGAAGTATCAATCTAACAACAAAATCCTTTGCTATGAAGAAATCCCCATTCGCTTGTCATCATTTAGTAGGAACATGGGACGAGAAGAAGTCATTTTTTCTTGTCCAAGAATAGGCCTTACAAAAATTACAAACTCTCTAACGGCCACATCCTAACCCTTTGATTATATATGATGCTACTACTGTGCACTCAAGTTTGAAGCGCTTGCGTTACAAATCTTGAGTAGTAAGAACTCCTACATACCATTCTCTAGACGTCTGTCTCTTGTCTCTGTCTCTACTACAGGTTCCTTATCAACCCCAACCCTCGGCACGTTTACTCTTCTCGCAGGCATGCTAATGCTCTTCTTTAACTGGTTGCCTGTCTAGACCACACCTAAATCTCCAAAAGATGAAAGTCAAATTCCGTTTTTATCTTCAGGCCCTTTGATTTGCTCAATAACGCTTGATGTGATAGGTGGAATAAAAAGCAGGACAATCAAGGCTGTGTACTTTTGAAATTTTATCTAACAAAGAACATGTTTTTCCAAGAAATGGCAATCCAATCCATCGTTTCTCTGAACGAGTGTTCTCCGTTTTGCCCGAGCCCTTCCTGTTAGACTTGGAGGCCAAATCTTTCAAGGGTGACGTTAAGGAGGCTAGCACAGCTCAAAAATTTCAGCCTTGTATCATAAATTGCAGTCGAGTAGAGTTCACTTGCAACGAGACTACTCTATTGGAGAAAAGTTTGAAGTTTAGCATTCCCCCCCCCCCATTAATGCTGATGCTCTTGCGAACGTCGTCGCCGATTTAGCTGTGACGATCGGTCCCGGTGTTAATACTCGAAAATGTGTGAAGATTAGTCCGCTTCCCTGCATGAATGGCACTGCGAGAGAGGTGATCAAGAGTTTGAGGAGAAATCTTAGGGAGGAGGGTTCATTACTCAGGAAAGCTAATAAAGGAAATTCCATAGTCGTTATGGAGAAGTCCACCTGTTACTAAGGTTGAAGAAATGCGTCGCCAATATAAGGTCATCGAAAATGTCGACTCCCATTTTCCTAAGTACGTCCAAAGAGGCTAGGAAGGTTATTAATGAGAGTACTGTTTTAATAAGCAAGCTCGCGACCAAAAAATGCCTGCTTGAACCAAATCCTGTGCCTCCTATCCTTTATGGGCTGCCAAAGATACATGAATAGGATACTCCGATGCGTCCGGTCGTGTCTTATGTCTCCTCCCCCGCTTACCCTCCAACTAAATACTTGGATAGATGGTTTAAATCTCGCATTGAGTATGAGTCTACTTACTCGGTTAAAATTTGTGTTTCCTTAGCTGATAAACTCAAAGACCAGTTACTTCCTTCTGTTCTCCCCAACATATTGAGAGCCTTTGCTATGCAACATATGGGAGACCTCCTTGTCCGGTCTAATACTCCTCACGAAGAGTTGCAGGAATTCTTCAATCTACTCAATGCATGCTGGTCCCCTAACTTTTGTAAGTTTGATGGAAGATTTTTCGAGTTCCTAAAGGAGGTTGGTATTCCTATTGGATCCCCATTGGGTTCCCTTGTGTCGGAGGTCTTCAAATCCAAATTTGAGGCTGACCTCTTCTCCTCGGGCCAAGTATTCCTGGGTCACGTCCACTATTGGCACAGGTATACCTACGTAGATGACGTTTTATGTGCGTGGACCGGTCCTCAAGATCTCCTTGGTGAGTTTCTTAAGAATCTAAATGCTCAATAAATTCACTTTAGAAATTGGAGGCTCCTCGGATCTCACTATCTCAGAAAGAGATCGAGTCCATGAGTCTTCTATACATAGAAAAGATACTTCTACCGATATTGTAGTCCACTGCTCGTCATTCTGCCCTGTTGCCCACAAGTTCGCGGCGTTCATTAGTATTATTCACCGGATAACCCGCATCCTGCTGAACCAGGCAGCTTTCCAAAGAGAACTTCAAATTATGAAATACTTGGCTAGAGTGAATGAGGTCAACGTGGACATTGACCTTATGGTCCGTAGGAAGATCACGCGAAATTGCCTTGATTCTAATACCTCCCTCCCCCGCAATTCTTGTGGAGATAGTAGAACTCGATTTATAAGACTCCCTGTCTTAGGAGAATTTTCTTCAAAATTAAGTCGCATTTTCCGGTTCTTTGGCTTCCGATCGGTCTTTTACAGCCCTACGACTGTCAAAGGGCTCGTCAAGTTAATGGACCCTGTCCCGCCAATAGAGAAAAACGGAGTTTATAGCATAGCTTTGAAGGACTGTAATGGTCGCTATTATAAGCAAGATCAGTCGTCAGATTAAAATCAGAGTGACCGAACATTCAAAGGATTGGAGAAAAAGGAATTTGGGCAAATCAGCTTTTGCTGACCACCTTATAACCATTGGTCATAGTTTGGAAGGATCGGAAACCCTCCTTCACGAAGAGAAGTCTTACTTCAAACGCCGTGTTTTAGAAAACATTGAAATTATTCGTCATCTTGATAGTGACAATATAACATTACTCAGCAGATATGTCATTCCAGATTGAGGGTTGGTTGAACTAGTTTATGAGTATGGCTCACAATCGCTAGTTCAATCATGATTTTTTCTCTGGTGTCATTGTGACTGTATTTCTTCTTCATCTCGTCGAATCGCTTCTTATCTTCGCTTGAAAATGATTATTTAACCGAAAGCGTGCTCCCGGCTCTTGTGTTTTTTTGCGGTTCTTGTAAATTGCCCTCCAGTTTACTCATTGAGTATTGTAGAGCTTCTTCTCAATTAGGCTAGAGCCTTAGCGAAAGGTTTTTGCTCACTGAAGCTATACCTACAAGCTGGGTTTCACCTAAAAACTAGCAAGATGCGATGAATGGTAAATACTTCTACATCTATTCTACTGAAGCGAGCGGAATAGGAATTAATTTGTGTATTAAACTGTAAAACGCAGCATTCTTATGACCAGACAATAATATGATCCACTGACTGTAACGTTCTTGCTTGTCTCTCTGTTCAATCACTCAGTGACGTTTTACTGTGTTCTATTCCGAGAAATGTGACGTCAATGTATTTTATTCCGCACGTAGTAATGATGAATATTAAAATACTTCTTCTTCGAGAATGTTAAAAACACTTTTATCAAAAAGAAAACAAAAATAGGTACTGAAAAGATAAACCTTATACCCTTTCGATTTGTTGATTACACTTTATTTCATAATATTTAAAAATTTCCCATACAACGATGTACATTCGTTCGAGTCAATGACGTCAATATTATTGCGAGTTGCATTACAATCGGGCAAACCTGTTCCAAAATCTAGTCGTCTTACTCTTTATTATAATTTTTTTATCTTCTAAATACTGAGAAATTGAAGTAGGAAAGCACAAAAATGTGAAAAAGTCGTAACTATTTTTAATTCGGTCATCTTCAATCGCCTTTTCATCGATGTTGGATCATTCTTCCAATTTATTTTTCTGCGTCCTGCAGTGCGGTGGTCGTCCTGGTTACTCCATACAAACCGTTCACCCGCATTAAATAATGATAATCTCGTAATGAATTTTTCTCATACAGTGAAAATGAGTTGATCTGAACATAAAATTTATTTCCTTCTTCTTGATCATATTTCTACGTTTGCAAATTCTTGTTTATTTCACTTTCTGCGAAAATATAGAATCATTAATTTTTCGTCTTATGCTCCTCTTTGCTCTCTCGATGACTCAAAATATCTAGGTAATTTCATATGTGACCTTCAACCTATTTACCCATATCGACCACATCACTAGAGAACTTAGTGATCTAAAAAATGATTTAAAATGGTGATTTGAATCTCGTACGAGGATAGTCGGCGAGCGCATCTTTAGACGATTTCCATAGAATTGCATTGGATCCGTGCCACGAGGAACAGCTTGAACTTCATTTTTCCGAAAAACGTACTCGTACTTGAGGACGTTCTCGATATTTACCTCTTCTGTAATGCTTATCTATGAACTACTTTTTCACCTGAATCTTCAATTTTCCGCTCTAATCTGAAGTCCAGGGAGGTTAGTTTTTACCGTACTACGGAGAATGGGTCGTCGAAATTTATACAAAAAAAGCCACCCCCTCTCCCCATTAAATGGGTTCTCTCAAGTTCCTAACTAGATTAGAGCGAGTCAGTTTTTGCTGTACGGCGAACGGTGGTACGACAAAATTTTAACAGGAAAGCTGTTCTATGCGGATGAGTCCTGCCTGGTCAAAATTGACCTACTCTAATAAAGCACATTGGGTTTGAAAAAATTTCAACCATCAAAAGGAGTTGGACTTGAAAAATATGATGAGAAGAGAACTAGGGAAAACTTCGACTTTTGAGCAACACATGATAGAAGAGGACTTAGAACAGTTTTCCCGCGTTCCTTCATTCGACTTCGTCAGGATCCGAAAATAACGTTCCTTCTCGAGGATAGATTTTCTGTCAGAATTTGGACCATTCAGCCATACTGTATGAGAGGAAAGGATGCGGGTATAGAAAATTCTGAGGAGCGACTCAGAGGAATTTTGACCTTCGAGCTATCTAATGTCGAACTGCATAATAAAGGAGGTTCGGAAACAGGACATGTTCGGATCCAAGAGAATCTCACCCAGGAGGAAGGGTCTGAAAAAATGATTAGCGGAGACAATGACGTCATCAAGAAATTGATATAAACTCTGGAAGTATTGAATCACGACCTAGACAGAAAAATTTAAAGCCCCGAGCTCTTCACTCTTGTTGAGAGCACATTTTCTCAGGAATACCTCCGCATACGTGTCTCAGGTAATGCTAACATTAATTACAGGTACATGAAGTCTATTTTGTGAACAGGTTCCTACTCGAATTGTATCTATTCAATATCGAAGAAAAATTTGCCATGTACAGAGATCGGGTTGATATGTACGTCTGTCATACGTTTGAAGGCACGTATGTCGCGACTCTTTCCTCCCAAACCGTGTGAGACGAGAATTCAAATAAAATTATAGCGGATGAAAGAAAAATTCGAGTAAAATTGTCGCAATTATACGACAGAATTGTATTGTACGATGTAAGGTTGTTCAGAAGCACGATCAACAAGCTAAACATTCGATGTTCCGTGACTAAAAGAAGAAAGACGCATGAGCACGTAATATCTGGTGTACGTACGCTAACGTTGAAAGCATTTCATCTTCATTTCACGTACTGTACATAAGCAAGCACAACATGTTAGACTTCTTTCGCCATAGAGTGGAACAATTTCCAAATTGGCAAACTTTATGGCAGCGATGAAGAAAACTTTGCATAACAAAATTAGAGGAACTAGTGCGTATGAGGAATGCCAATACTGCACTGTACGGATTGAATGAGAAAAGATTTTTCAACCTGATACACCGAGTTTTTAATACCTGAAAGAGGAAGATTCATTTATTTCGGAGTTGAAGTGATTTTTTTCTTATGTACTGTAGCTCCGTAGTCAGTTCCAGGAAAACAATGTTCATCCAGAATATCGAAACTCTTGACAATCACATTTCCCCTGTTTCCCACCTCATTCAAATCAATCCCTACGTACGTCAAGGTCAATCGGACGCATAGGGAAACTGAAGTCCGCAACGAAACAGAGACAAGTCCCTGAGGGAATATGCATTACTTGCTGGTACTCACAGCAAGTTTTGTAAGAAAAAAATGTATTGTGGTACTTGCATAAAGTACTATCAGGATCAAAATATTATGACAGACTTTCGGACACGTATAAAAGTGTAATAACGCAGAATATTTCATCCAGACTGGTGTCCTTCAAACTTTTCAGCCCCGTATTATTAATTGCAGTCGGGCATACTTCTCGCAAGATGAAACGTATTTGTTAGAGGAAAGTTTAAAATTTGGCTTTCCTCCTTTCCATAAAATGAGGTGTAGGAACTCCTCAACCTTCCTATTGTTTGTTGGTCTCCAAACTTTTCTTAAGTTCGATGGGAAATTTTACGGATTCCCTGAAGAGGCAGGCATCACTATCAGGTTTCCTTTGGGTCCTTTCATTTCGGAAATTTTTGATCCAAATTTGACATTGACTTGTTTTCTTCGACCAAGGGCTGTTGAGTCGCATCCATTTTTCTTTTTCGCTTTCACATAGACTCGCTTATGTCGCATGTGCAGCGCCGTCCCGTTCTCCATGATGGAGTGGGTGCGGGTTGCTTATGCATTTGATTTTGTTTCTTCTAGTACCGGAATCGACCCTTTCGGGTATAACTTCAGTGTTGGAAGAATCTACTCGGCGAACGCCCTCTTCTGTTCGGCAACCGCCAAGCTGCAGTGCCCCCCTGGTACGTAGGAAAACACAAAAACACACAACAACAACATCACCTTAAGATATAGTAAATTGCTGCTCAGGTTTCTTCATCTTCTTCTATCTTCGGAGAAGATCGTCGTTTTCTCCTTCCCGCAAATCTGGGTGTTGATGGTACACAGGTATCCAGTAAGCCATAGCGTGGTTCTGCATTTGCCTACTCTACTCTCGGCCCATCTTCATTTTCATGACGGTCGCTGCAAATTCAGACACTAGTTTCCATGCTTCTTTGGAACCTATCATGGTGGGTACCAGGCTACTGAGGTCAAGTGCTTCATCTACCCCGATCTCTTGAAGAGACCGACTAAGCTTGTCCCGCTCAAGCCTCCACGCCTCGCACTCGAATAAGGTGTGCTTTGGTCCATCATCCCGTCCTTGGTCGAAGTGTGAACACGTTGCCTGCTCAACTTTTCTTAACTTCTCATGAAGGTACTCGTTGAAGCAGCCATGGCCGCTTAACACCTGCGTCGGGTGAAACATGAGTTGGCCATGGTTTCGGTTCATCCACTCATCAAGGTCGCGTATTAAAACACGGGTTGTCCACTTGCCCAGCTCACTCTGGGCAATTCGTACTTTCCATTTCTCGAGCAAGGAGCGCTCGACCTCCCGTTTAACCCGTAGAGTCTCACGGTTGGTCGTTGTCATTTGCTTTGCTCTGAACACCATCGCTCTCTCTTCAGCAAGGAGCTCGATTGGTGGTGAACGTGCTAATACGCAAAGAGCCTCAATCGAGACAGTGCAGTAGGCACTAACACACCTCAGCGCAGCTCTTCGTTGGATCTTTACCATCTCTCGTCTTCTGTATAGTAGCTTCATGGAGTCGGCCCATACTGGTGCACCATATAGGAGGGTCGACAAAGCGGTGCTCATCGTGACCCTTCTTCTTGCTTCTCTCAGTCCTCCTAGGTTCCTCATCAGGCGGCTTAGGTATCCAACTACTCGGCCTGCCTTTTCCGCTGCCATCAGGAAATGGTGCTTGAAGCTCAGCGTCGAGTCAAACCAGATGTCCGGGTACTTCATCTTCTTCTTGGTCTCAATTTCAACACCTTGCAGGCGAAAGGTGGGTGGACTAAACTTCCGACGTGACGTGGATAACATGGCCTCCGTCTTATTAGCTGCAAGTTCGAGTGCAGCCGACTCAATCCAACGCGTAACTTCCTCTAGGGCCCGGTTTACCTTGCTCTCCACCGCTACAATCGTTCCGGCAGTGCAAACCACCAGCGTGTCATCCGTATTGCAGATAAGTCCAACACCGAGCGGCAGCTTCACCTTGAATATCCCGTTAAATGCGACGCACCACAACAACGACCCAAGGACCGACTCCTGTGGCACCCCGCAAGTAACTGGGTGCTTCATTTTAGATGTGTATGTATCGGTAAGTGAGTGGAGTGAAGAGAGTGAGTCGGGAAGAAGGAATTTTCCATTATGGGGAAGTTGAGCGAGATGGGGAAGACAGGAATGTATGGCCATGAGTTAGACTGTTAATATGGAGGCGATATTGCGGATTCGGTGTGAAGTGATTGTTCCATCGATGGAGTATGCATAAGCTGTTTTTCTGGTTGTTTTAGATATGTCACAGAGGCAGAGAGTGTGGTGGGGTTAGTCTTGAAGTGAATTTTTTGTTTGATGTACGTAAGTTGATTTATTGCTTTTGGGGATTTCTGTGAGATCGAGACGTATTTCCGGTTGGAGGGAGAGTCCACGAGGGGGGGAGGCTATGTGAATGCGTTTAAGAAGATTAGCTACCAATTGGAGGATTGATTAATATTTAACTGGAAAATGTGGTCGAAGATGGGAAAGTCCGGAAATTGTGAGACAGAAGATGAAAAGTTAGCGATTAGTGTGAGTCTACGAAAGTGGAGGGGGGGCAGAGGCTTCTGCACATAAGCTAAGTTTAGGGCTGGTACGAAAAGCTCCTAGGGCGATTCTGAGGGAAGAAGTTTGGATGGGGTCAAGTAGAGCGAGAACGGTTTTGTTAGCTGAGTTATAAACTGGGGAGCCATAGTCTAGTTTTGAGCGGATGAGGCATTTGTACAGTTGTAGGAGTAATTTTTTGTTGCAACCTTCAGATGGATGGGATATATATTTTAAAATTTTGAGTGCGCGTGTGCATTTGGCTTTAATGGATTCAATGGGGGGGGGGGAAGTAAGTTTTCGGTCACATTGTAAGCCAAGAGGTTTGCCATGGTTACAAGATGGAATTTTGAAGTTTTGTAAAATTAGCGGAGGGATGGAAGGGATAGGGTTTCTTTTTTTGAAGATGATTGAATAGGTTTTCAAGGGAGAAAATCTGAATCCGGGTTTTGAAGTCCATGTGGTGGTTGAAGATTTCCTGAAGGAGTCTGTGGGCTCTTTGAGGGGTAGCGGAGGAAATAGAGCGAACTGGTTTCTACCGAAAATCGTATTGTGATGACGTCTCACTGACCCGCTTGAACTTTCCTCGTCTTTGGCGGTCCTCATGATATCATGCCCTGCTTTCATGCTTGTAGTTTTAGTGGAGAACCCGCTATCCATTTTGTTAGGGGGATTACACCCTCAGAAAACGTCCGCATCCGGGAGTTTCTGTAAACTGCGTGCCGTTACGTTCCATGACGTGACGTGACGTGTGGCACTTTCCAAAGTCATCAATGACCATGGCCTACTTTCGGGACTTGGAAAATTTCAACTTCCAGCCGGGATGCTTCATGACGTCATCAATGACATTGACCTTGACCTGCTTTGGGGACTTGGAAAAATTTCAACTTCCAGCCTTCATTATATCAGGCCCAGTATACTGAGAAGAGCTTAGTCAACTCATTTCCCGAGGGGCGTGATCACAAGCGCGGGAGGTTGGGGGTTCCCCGCTGCCATTGCAAACCCGCAATAGTCTCTAGATTTTTTTCAAGCCCCTCCTGTATCACCTTCTAACCACGCAGGTACATCTGTGACATCACATTTCTTCAATTCGTATCCTTCCCCGACCATCAATTGATCAAGCTTCAATCTAGAACCTGAAGTCTTCCTCTAGGATCAGCTTGTGTTTTTAGTAGTCTAGGTTTTTTGCCCTAAGGAGCAGTTCAGTTCAAGATTCCATAATAATAGTTCACCTCCGATAAATTCAGGCTTTGAGTTCAATTCTCAACATCGAAACCAAGTCGCGTAACAGAACAGCATCCCTGAATTTGTGTTTCTATTTTGTAGAGACGATCCTCTTTTTTGGGGTTAGGTTAGGTTAACTTGCCATCTGACGACTCATCAGAACATTTTCGATACTTCGGTATCAACAATCCTACGTTATCAGATTTAGACATTTTTCCACGAGCGAATGCACCGATATTTTCAGCGTTGTATTAAAATTCATCGGGAATGCTTGCACGCAGGCACACTTTTCACATTATGTCTGTCTTGGGGTATTTGGTGTGTGGGTAGTCTGCTCAAACGCATTCACCAAGGGCAAAAAACTGCTTCAAATTAACCACGTACAAAGGATACATTTACGTTATCAGACAGCAATCCATTCACCCTCGAAGTAGATTCGAGTTATTTATAAGCAAGTATGATGGTAATATGTGCTCAAATAGCTTTTGCGGTCATTCTTTTCGAAAATTCGGCCTTCAGTGAGTTGAAAAAATTTTTGCACAATAAATTATTACAGTTGGTGACAAAATTCTTGCCAGTACGACCGTATATCACAGTGACGAAGCGTTGAAAGAATTTCCTTCAGACAAGAATCGGAACGCTCGCATTTTTTTTCGCCCGAATTAAAGGCTGAATTCTTTTTTAAGGCACTCGCCTCTGTCTATTAACCCCGACGAGATTTTACTGATGCGTTCATTTTGATCAAGAACACCGCCCGGATAATTTGAATATTTAGATTGTAACCTTAAGGGCGTCTGTTATCTGCTCCGAACTATATTTTCAAACTGAAATACGATAGAGTTGAAATCCTCTTGGTTTCCCGCTTTCGAAAGTTCGTTTTCGGTTATTAAAAACTACACAATCATCCATATAATGTCGCTCAGTAGAATACTTGTTAAGCAAGAAACACGGTATAATTAAGGAATCTTCGTTCGCAAAAAATAAATTTCTTTTGTTTTTTGGGACAGTTCGTATCGCGGTTCTCTATTTACAGTCTCTCCTTTTTTTTCTAAGGGTATTTATTAAAAAATCGTCCCCTATTAGTGTCTCCATTTTTTTCCCTCGTTTTCATTTAACCTCGAGCGATCCTAAATTATAGTCACGAAATTCATTGCAGACATTCGGACTGTACATTTTCTATTCTGCAACGATGAAAGTAATATTTCACTCGTTTGTACGTATTCGATAGAACTTCCCGCTGTTACAAACATTTCAATTATTCACAGAGTATATATTATACAGCTTTATAGAGTCGATTTCAGTTCCAAATTTTATTCAAGCCGCTTTTTCGTTTTTGATGAGGGAGCATTACTCGTGCACGCCGAAAAAAAAAAGCCCCCCTGAATATAGATTCGTAAGCTTATTAATTCCCTTCATCAAAGATTCTTTTTTACTTTTTTCCGAAAGAGAACACCACGACGACCACAATTCGACTGTAAGAAAATTGTAGGTAGGAAGAACGTTAATTTGCTTTCTTCAAAGGGAGTAACTTCGCTTATTACGATTGCGAACTTCGACTAAAAAGTCAAGGTCCCTCGCTTACTATATTTACTCGTAAAAATTCGAAGCTGTGGTCATTTTACCTAAGAAGTTGCCATGGCGGTATCGAAATTTCATGGGTTTAGGAATGCCAATGAAAAATATATTACAACTTCTAGTCTTTTAATTAAACGATTTTCTCGCTTTCATGCTATGCCGTTAGGACAACTGATTCTTCCATTTAAGGGCGAGTTAAAATTCTTTTTAATTCTTTTCTACCTTAGTTGATCTCATTAGATATCACGGGCATGTACATCGACATACCGGTGGAAAAGTCCGTCGAGTTAATGTGTAATCTAATATAGTAGGTACCAGCAATGGAAAAAAAAAAAAAAAAACGCACAAGCATGAAAATTTGTACACTCGTCATTTGGACAATTTTAAGCGATTTCACCCGAAGTACCTAAAATTTCAATCGATGAAACTCCGGTTTCCTTGCATTGGTTTTTATCATCGTAAAAATGGTAGCGAGTAATGTGTCATAAAACAAAAAAACTCCTCAATCCTGTAAGCTGTTGTTAAACACGAAAAATTTCTCCAAATTGGAGGCTGTAAACATCAAATTTTTGCAATCATCTGAAGAGTGACACTCTCGAAGGGAACTCATCTTATAATTCAAAAATTCTACGGAAAATTCCTCATTTATATGACCCCTTCTTGAGGGAGTTGCAAAAATTTTCTTTAATTATAAAGATGATGGTTTCATTTTTAAAACTGCGATATTCGATCATTGGAATAGGATCATAATGAAAACCAGTTTTTGCGTAATTGGAGGTCAATGAAGACCCTCGTTCTGACCCCAATTTTCAAGATGAAGAAAAAAAAAATGGAATGAGCCTTGAAAAAACTAGGAACACGACTACCTTTTGTGGGGAATCGTTTCCCGCAATTTTCATCCGCCTGATTCAATTTGGACATGAAAGCTATCAGAACACTTTTGAGTAAGAACTTTCTTCCAAGTAATGCCAGTACAAAGAGAATATTGTACTCTAAAAAATTAATAAATACGACAAATCTTTCATTGAGTCATATGCCAAATGAGGAGATCCACAGTCACTTTTCATCTGCTGATATCCATCATCATTTTTTTCCATTGGTCATCTTTGAGCTGAAATAAATGATGATTTTCTGGCCCTGTCAAACACAATATTAAAGATAATTATCATGTTAAAGGTTCTCTGTCTCAGGGGTCCGCTTTTGTAAAGTTGAATCAGGATTTCATGAAGTTGAAAAAAGTATTGCCATCATCAGTGAGAGAAGGTGAGGCAAAATCGAAAATTTTTCTGAGTCCGAAATTCGAGATCTCGCTTATGTCGCATGTGCAGCGCCGCCCCGTCTTCCATGGTGGAGTGGGTGCGGGTTGCTTATGCATTTGATTTTTTTTCTTCCAGTACCGAAATTGACCCTTTCGGGTATAACTTCAGTGTTGGTAGAATCTCCTCGGCGAACCCCCTCTTCTGTTCGGTAATCGCCAAGTTACTTCGGCAACTGCCAAGCTGCAGTGCCCCCCCCCCCTCCAGGCACACAGAAAACACAACAACACACAACAACAACATCACCTTATGATATAGTAAATTGCTGTTGGGGTTTCTTCATCTTCTTCTATCTTCAGAGAGGATCGTCGTCCTCTCCTTCCTGCAAATCTGGATGTCGATGGTACACAGGTATCGAGTAGGCCAGGCCTGACCAACCTACGGCCAGCGAAGCTCTGTCGTGCGGCCCGCGAAAGAATTTCATAAAACCCCAAAAAATAATAGAAAACTCATGCTTCCATAATCGAAGTTCTACAATGAAATCATTATTCAATATAGGTACAAGATTTTTGGCTCGCGGAAATTTCAGGAGAAACGGATGCGGCCCGCGAATTGTAAAAGTTTGGTCAGGTCTGGAGTAGGCCATAACGTGGTTCCATTCCCAATCCATCTTATTCTTCATGACGGTGGCTGCAAATGCAGATACCTGTTTCCATGCTTCTTCGGAACATAGCATGGTGGATATCAGGCTACTCGGGTCAAGCGCTTCATCAACCCCGATCTATTGAAGAGACCGACTAAGCTTGTCCCGCTCACGCCTTCCCGCTTCGGACTCAAATAAGGTGAGCTCTGGTCCATCATCCATCCCTTGGTCGCAGTGCGAACACGTTGCCTGCTCAACTTTCCTTAACTTCTCATGAAGGTACTTGTTGAAGCAACCATGGCCGCTCAACACTTGAACTCATCAAGGCCGCGTATTAACACACGGCTTGTCCACTATCCCTGCTCACTCTGGGCAATTCTCACTTTCCATTTCCCAAGTAAGGAGAATCTGGCCTTCTGCTTAACCCGTAGAGTCTCTCGTTTGGTCTTTGTCGTCTTTTTTGCTCTGAACACCACCGCTCTCTCCTCAGCAATGAGCCCGATTATTGGTGAACGTGCTAATACACAAAGAGCCTCCGTCGAGACAGTGCAGTAGGCACTAACACACCTCAGCGCAGCTCTTCGTTGGATCTTTACCGCATCTCTTGTCTTCTGTATGGTGTCATCATGCAGTCGGCCCATACTGCTGCACCGTATAGGAGGATCGACAAGGCGGTGCTCATCATGACCCTTCTTCTTGCTTCTCTCAGTCCTCTTAGGTTCCTCAGCAGGCGGCTAAGGTATCATCCAACTACCCGGCTTGCGTCTTCCACTGCCATCAGGAAATAGTGTCTGAAGCTCAGCGTCGAGTCAAGCCAGATGCCCAGGTACTTCATCGTCTTCTTGGTCTCAATTTCCACACCTTGCAGGCAAATGGTGGGTGGATTGAACTTCCGACGGGTCGTGAATAAAGTGGCGTCTGTCTTAATAGCTACAAGTTCGAGTCCAGCTGACTCGATCCAACGCGTCACTAGTTCTAGGGCCCGGTTTACCCTGCTCTCCACCGCTACAATCGTCTCGGCAGTGCATGCCACCAGTGTGTGATCCGCATAGTAGATAAGTTTAATACCAGGCGGCAGCTTCACCTTAAATATCCCGTTAAATGCGACGCACCACAACAGCGATCCAAGGACCGACCCCTGCGGCACCCAACAAGTAACTGGGCGCTTCATTGTACCAGCAGACGTCTCTGCTTGGATTTCTCGGGAGCTAAGATAGCTGCTGATCACTCGAGCAGGTATGCGGACACTTCTGCGTCCATGAGGGCTTCCAGTATCCTCTTCCATGGGCTCGAGTTGAACGCATTTCTTAAGTCGAGGCTTACAGCTGCGCAAAACTGACGCGTGGTTATCGCTAACTCGCCTATCCTCTTCAGTCGGATCCCAGCATCTGATGTGCAGCGTCCAGTTTGAATACCGTACTGGCCACTAGAGATTACATGTCTTTCCTTCAGATAGCTCTCCAGTTGATTGGCTATCACTCTTCCTAGGAGTTACCCAACATGGACGATAAGAGGATGGCAGGCCAGGTGGTTTATTCGTCTTATTGATCAGCGCTAGCCTGGCTTTTTTCCATCGCACAGGGAAAAGTCCCCCAAAAACTGCCGCATTGAATGTATCAACAAGCAGTTCCGGGTCAACTGAGTGTATGGCGCTCCAGACTGGATTTGGAATCTCATCCGGGCTTGGAGTCTTCCAATACTTACCCCATCCACCTCCGCGGTACCTAGGAGGGATATACCATCCTCTTCTACTATTGGTAGCGCTACCATTGGTGGTGGGTGCTGAGGGAACAAGCCGTCAATGATTTGGCCCACAACATCCGGCTCCATTCGGTTCATTGCTGAGAGTCCCTTCAGCTTCTTCAAAACTATCTTACAAGGCTTTCCAAACGGGTCGTCCTCGGCCATCTCAGACAGCTCTTGCCATGCGGCACTCTTGCTGTCTTTGATGGCCTTCTTCAGCCTTTTGCGAGCCAGCTGGTATTCAGATGCAACCGCCCGCGCTCCTTCGCGGCCTCTACTACGCTGGTATATCCGGCGCTGATGGTTGCACTCTTTTCTTAGTTCGGCAATCTGGTTGGTCCAACAGTAAACGGCTCTCCTCTTCTTTGGTGAACCTTGCCTGGGCATGGCTACATCGCATGCTTTGGTGACAAGTCTTAATCATTCTCTCTGCTGCCACCTCCACGTTACCTTCTTGCTCTTCTCCTTGGTCCCATGTGAGGGCAAGGTAAGTAGCTTTCAGGCTATCGCTATTTAACTTCTTAACCGCCCATTTTCTTACCAGCTTTTGTGGAGCATCGACCTCAACTTCCCGGCGAATGGAGAAGTTGATACACCGACGATCGCTCCCAGAAAGCACCTATACCAGTACCGCCCAGCCTTCTTTTCTTTGGGCTAGGCTCTCTGAAGCAAAGGTGACGTCACTAATGGATTTGTATCCTTGATGCACTTGAATAGGAGTGTTGCCCACGTGGTTCGCTGTTTCCAGCCAATTGTAGGCAATCCACTCCTCCAAGGCAGACCCACGGATGTCAGTTCGGCCAGAACGCCATTCCTCTGAATCGCCTGCCACAATGAACTTATCACCTCGCCTTCTCGACAAGCTTTCTTCCAGCTTGCTTAAGAAGTCCTCAAACTTCGGGAATAGGCGATTTGGAGAGAAGTAGCAACTGTAGACACCATGTCGGCCATATTCACAGCAAAATACCCCTCCCCTCTTTCGACCTCTCCCGGAGCAATTGGATACTCTGGGAAAACATCAATGGCCGCTAAGCCAGTACGGTCTGTGTACCATCATTGCACTTCCGCAACATTGTAAGTGTGTCCCCTTCTCGGAATATCTTAATATTACCATACGCTGATATAATGTCACTCTAGGTAGCCGTTCTGTAGCTTTGCATGATGTCGCTTATCGAACATTAGCCTATCTACCAAGAAAGCGACTTTTCTTTTCGAAAAAGGGAATCACTGGTTGTTGAAAATTTCGAAAGGAGAACACAGTTTTATTGCATTCAAGTTGTTGATCCAAGTCCTCCGTTTCCACGTTCAAAAACTTTTATAGTTTCGTTTTCTCTTTCATTATTCATGAATCTCGTTCAAATGACTTTTTCTCGTGGTGAGCTCATAAGTATTCCTCCGGGCCGATAAATGTCATCCGAAATTTTACGATGTAGATATTCGCCGAAAATTAGCTCATTACCTAATTTAAATTTCTGATTTGATCAGGGGCGTTGAACCTTGAGACCCGGGTGTATTGAAATTTTCTTCAACTACAGAACGAACAGCCCTAGACCTCTGCTATTGTATGCCTTATTGTAATTACTCATTTTGACGAGTTTTCGTGATACAGCGTCATATTTTTCCGTTTATTACATCGGGCAGTAATTTCGATGATTACTTTTACATAAAACGTAATGTATACCCAATATGCCAAAATTTGACGCTACCCCCTGCGGGACACGGCCGTAACGAGTTTAATGATTACCCGCGAACCGCGATTATATCGTCGATGCTCCGACGTATAAAGGTTTTTTAGGACTTGTCACTCGCTCGTTAACAAGATACGACATTGTTGCACGATTTGGTGGACGCGCACGAAAGACAAGGTATCTTAATCAGAAAAGTATCGTGCAATGAATCGAAGCTAAAGCTGAAATTTCGCGCACGAGAAAACATATTTTAACGGAGCCGCGGTCGGTCTTCTCAATTATTATCCTAAACAAATTCATTAACCTCGTATAATTTTCGTTTTTTTAATCTGTGTGAAAGAAAAAAACCTTCCAACTTGACTACGTGTTTACGTGTTCTACAGCAGTTAGTGGGGTAGAAAATTAACAAAACTAACACTAAATCTCAATAAATTCGAGTGAAAAATAGGTAGCTTTTCAACCAACTGAGTTTCCGTAGATAAAAAAAGAAGAAAAAATCGCACCAAATATAATAAATTAGCGACAACGAATTACGGCTAGTACTTTTTAATTTTTTCCTTTTTCGGTCTCGTGTTCGTTACATAATACGGGGATTGTCCTGTATAGAAGAAATACTTCAAAATAGAAGCTGTTAAATTATACGTTTTAGGTTGTTGTAAAAGAGGGGCTGAAATCCCCGAGTACAAGAATAAGAACATATGCTCACGCATTTTGGTAATTCGTATTACGACACCATTCAACAACAAGGGTGGTGTTCACTTTGTTTTGCTTTCTTTTTCCAGCAATGCGCTGAGTTGCTGCTCTCGTGCCCGTCAGCATGCAACACGACGAGGGCTTTTCGTTTATTAGTTTTGAGACTTGAAATGTCGCGCGTATACAATCTCCAGTACACGCAGTATAGTTCATTATTTATGGAACGTCGCTCTCGTGTCCGATATATTCAAACATCGACGGGGATTGCGTACAGGGAGTTGATTTTCATCGAGATCACTATACTCGAATTTACGAGACTTTTAAGCTGCGAAAAGTGGCTTTGTCGTGACCTTGCCCTCTTGCACCCGCGGGAGTAATTCGATTCTATATTCTGCGGTGCGAGAAGCTTTTTGATTTTCTTAGTGCTAATGTCCAAAAGAAACGAGCTGCGAGAACGGTTTCTTCTAAAGGGTACAAAAGATCCAGTTGTCCAGATCGTTTCATTTGTACACTCCCCTTTCTCTCCTGTACTATAAACGTCTACTTCAAAGTACACAACTTTTTTGAAAACGGCATTGAATGAATCATTAACTGCAACGGTTGTATTTCAGCATCCTGTAAAAATAATTCACGAGGTTTGAGTAATTAAAAATGTGGGTATCTGAGTTCGTATTTTTCATCATAATCGATGAATCTTTCACCTTCGCCTATACTTAGCAAGTCCTAAATATTCTTGATAAATCTGATTCATACACGATAAGAACTAAGCAATGAAAAAGTGAACAGGAATATTTGATTTTTAAACAATCTCCTAGAGGAACACATTTCAAATAACATTGAAAACATTTTGATCAAATAATAAATACTCCCAGAGTAAATCTAAGACGACGCTTCAAATTTTTTAAAAATTTTTTGCTTCCACTCTTCATCATTCAGTCTGTGTCTTCTAAAAATCTTCGGTCTATCATCTGGTTGAGTGAAGATGAATAGGCTACTCTTTGTTCTTCTTCCCAGGCAGCTGGTTCTCACAAGTTGCGTAAGAACTGTTTATCTCAATTGATATTATTTACCAAGTGTAACATTGATATTTTTCAGCTGTTTGAACTCCTCTCTCTGCAAACTTGAAAGAAAAACGCGTAGAAAACCATCACCCACAGCGCAACAGAATCGATACTGAAGGGAGACAAATTCATCCAAATGGATATTGCGATTCTTATTTTCATGATCCAAATTATGCTCATCAATCTCATAGATCCGACTGACGCTTTCAAGTTCGAATTTCTCCACGAAAAACTTGATTTCGTTCCCTCTATACCAAAAAGTGAGTTGATAATTAGTAGAGTTCGATATTGTAGATACTAGCTGGAGAAAGCTTAGTAGTTAGTTCGTCTACTCCTCTTGCTCGCTATCGTAGAAATTATTTTTTATGGGCTGCATAGCTTGTGCGGAACCCACAATGCAAACATCTTTCACAAGGCTTTCATCATCGACTTTCTCTCCGGGGTCACCCTTGCCACGACAATGGAGATAGGGTTATCCATCTATTCAACATATTTTTGAGTTAGTTAACAAAATTATCGTACCCGCATGTTCAAAAACATGGGCTAATTAGCCTGCCTTATTTACCTCAATTATAGATTGTTTTTTCCAGCATAACAGGTTTGGACTCGTTTTGTTTTTTTTTTTGAAATCGAGAAGAAAAATAAAGGTTGCAGAAAAATACGTATTTTACCAAAAAAATCGTCATTGAAACGGAGATGGACTCATCAAAAACTATTATGCTTCTCATTTTTCTGATTCCAACTATGCTCATTGCATTCATCAATCATATCGACGCTTTCGTATTCAAGTTCACCCACGGCGAACTTCCATCCGTTCCATCCATGGAGCCTAGAGGTACGTATTCGCACCTGATGTAAACATTTACAGGAGATAAGCGAGGTTCTTCTCTATTCTTAGTTGTCTAGATAAATTATGATCGAGATTCTTCCTCGAGTTTAATGATTGGATCCAACCAAAAACATTCGAAAGTTCAAATTTCAATCCCTCTATCGAAACAACAAATCAGCGAAATACCCGCAAAGAATTGCTTTCAAATTTCATCCAACGCTAACTCCGATCCACCTTTCACTTAACTCAAAGAACAAGCTCCAAGTACCCCATAGACTTCTCCCATAATCTCTCACAAAGTCTTTCACTCCCCTACAACGAAGAAATCACCAAACACGAAGCACCTACACCATTTCTCACTGCTCTAAAAAATCAGCTCCCGGTATCGACGAACTCCCTATCATCACTTGCCGCCATCTTCAGCCTCTCCTCCTTCCACCCACTTATAAATCGTATACATTCTGTGATTGCTCCCTTTCACACCATCCCCATTCCATCATTCTTCATCTGGATACCTGGTCACAAGACAATCCCAGAAAACGAAAATGCAGACAAAACAGTCAAGCTGGCTACCCAACTCCCATCTTTCCTCTCCTCACGCTCTCCAAGTATATCAACAACTTCTTCACCACATGGTTCACTCATTGCTCTAATCTCAAAACACACTCAAACAAGCTAGCCCAAATAAAAAATATTCGTACCGCGTGGGACTCTTTAAATATGTTAATGAGTAGAATTAAGTTCATTCTTGCGCAATAAATATTTTCTGTCTAATTTAGAAAATCCAAGTGAAATTAAGGGCTACCCGTTCGAATTGGACGAGCAAATACAACAATTGTGTCATTACGCTAAGATGGAAGATGACCTCCTCTACATGGACTACGATTACCTCCCTACATGGATAGATCATGATGAGTCTCTTTGGTATATCACCTACTGCCCCACTTTACCGACAGTATATTTATTGAAACGAGATTACAAGAGGCTTGTTCACATTACTTACGTTTTTTCTCCGGTCAAGAATTATAAATTCGATACTGAAACTATTGGAAAAGCGGAAACCGTGTCTTTGGGTGAGTTTAATCCCACAATTCATAGTTAGTTATGACGCAGATTGATTTTCATTTTGGAATACTTTCAAATAGCTAAGGAAGAAAGAAAGGAAACCTGTTTAACCAATCTGAGTCTTGAAGACCGTAGGAATTTGTGCGTAAACGCCGTGAGAAAATTCGAAAAAAATGAGCCAATTTTTCTGAGTACCGACGTACCCGAAGGACAAATGTACAGATTTATAATATCTAAGCAAGAAGAAGAACATTTCTCCATACCTTGTCCCACTTCACCAAAGCTGTATTTGTATGATGAAAATTCGGAGAAAACCTTGAAATTGATGCTTGTTCATAGCTGGATTGATGACTATGAATTCCAAATTGAGGAAGTTCGACCGGATTCAGTCTCTTCTTGTAAGTTACTTTCAAACACTTACTATAATATTGACTTATAAATTGGTACCTATTTTATCGCCTGTTCGTACGTTTGGTAGCAATTCGATAGGTTTCTCGACTCTAACAATGTACTCGCACCCTGCCAATCTGGCTTAGGAAAGGCCGAAACACCTTACAAGTATTATCTAACTTACAGCAACAAATCAATGACACAGAACTTACCAAATCTTCTCTCTACACCAAATAGGCCTCACGTGGAATTCGCCAAAATTACTTCAATGTTTCCTCTACAACAGAACTATTACCTTCAGGATAGAAGACCAACTCTCTGTTTACGAAATCATCCAGAATGGCGTTCCTAAAGGAGAAATTTGGAGCGTCCAATAGCAATCAATGATATCAGTCAGTGTGTTTCTTTTCCACTCACCCAGCGCCTCTTTGCGGATGACTACAGCATCTTCCTCCTATCTTCAAACGCTTACAGAGCAGCACGCTTCCTCCCAAATACGCTTGATAATATCGGTTTCTGGACTTCCGACCGTGGATTTCGTTTCCCTTCAGATTCGCTTATGTCGCATGTGCAGCGCCGCCCCGTCCTCCATGGTGGAGTGGGTGCGGGTTGCTTATGCATTTGATTTTGTTTCGTCCAGTACAGGAATCGACCCTTTCGGATAACTTCATTGTTGGAAGAATCTCCTTGGCTAACCCCCTCTTCTGCTTGGCGACCGCCAAGTTACTGAACTTTCGACGGATTGTGAATAAAATGGCCTCCGTCTTATTAGCTGCAAGTTCGAGTCCAGCCGACTCGATCCAACGCGCCACTACCTCGAAAGCCCGGTTTATCCTGCTCTCCACCGCCGCTGCAGTTGTATCAGAGGTACATACCACCAGGGTGTTATCCGCATACCAGAAAAGCCTAATCCCCGGTGGCAGTTTCACCTTAAATATCCCGTTAATGCAACGCACCACAAAAGTGGCCCAAGGACCGACCCATGCGGCACACCACAAGTAACCGGACGCTTTACTGTACCAGTAGATGTCTCTGCTTGGATTTCACGACAGCTAAGATAGCTGCTGATCAGCCTAAGCAGGTATGCGGGCATTTTTGCGTCCTTGAGGGCTTCCAAGATCCTCTCCCAAGGAATTCAATTGAACGCATTTCTTATGTCGATGCTGACAGCTGCGCAAAACTGACGCGTAGCTATCGCTGTCTCGGCTATCCTCTTCAGCTGGATCCGTGCATCTGATGTGCAGCGTCCAGTTTGAAAACCGTACTGGCTACTAGAGATTATATCTCTTTCCTTCAGATAGTTCTCCAGTCGATTGGCTATCACTTTTCCCAGGAGTTTCCCAACATTGTCCAGCAGACAAAGTGGACGGTAAGATGATGGTAGACCGTTTCTCTTCACAAGTCTTGTCGTCTTTCGAAAACACTGACGCCTTATAACCCCACTTCATCCGCTAATTCTTCAAGGCTTAACAATCAACATTCTCTCCTCTGCAAAATTCCTGAGTTTAATCTTTGATCAAGAACTCTCCTAGATGTCTCAAATAAAGTCACTCAAAGCTAAATGCCTAAACGCTATCAATATCATCAAGTACCTCTTTCACACCCGGACACGATGAAACCGCATAATCCTGCTCCAACTATACAAAAGTCTTACTCGCTCCCAACTCGATTACGGTGCTACAATCTACAGCTTATGCAGGAGGTCCGAAATCAAACTCCTCGATACTATTCAAGCATCCTCCCTACGCTTGGCTCTCGGAGATTTCCGAACTTCTCCCCATCCAAGCCTTTGTGCAGAAGCAGCAGAACCACCACTACATTTCCGCACTTCCATACTGACTGCGAACATTCTGGCTTCGTCTTATCAAACTCCTAACCTTCCAATCTATACATCTATCCTTTCTCCTAGTAATTTCCTCCTCTCCTATTTAAAATCCGATCTTCAATACCTCCCTAAACTTTCGCCTCTCCTTCCTATCAAACCATCTACGCCTCCGTGGCTATTACCCCCCCCCCCCTCTCATCCATCAGACTCGACCTCGCAAATACCCCGAAATCGGACAATTATTCCTATCGAAGACTAATGTCAGAAATTATCGCAGAATACCCAAATCATGAAATCTGCTACACTGAAATCTAAAACAGCGTATGCATTCTCTAGCTTCAGTATTTACAGCTGAACTCAGTACCATACATTCCTACCTTTCGCAACTAACGCAACGTCCCCCACGATACAATTACATCTTACTAACTGATTCTCTTTCTTCAGTCTTAACAATACAAGACATCCATTCAACAAACCCTATAACGTTATCTGGATCCCGGGCTACATCGGTCTCCCTGGACATGACGAGGTTGACCGTGCAGCCAAGGAAGCCACCCACTTACACCCTCTACCCCCTCTCCTATTCCGTCACCCATGCCTTCCACCACACCTGTATGGAAGGCATTATTTTCTACAATCTGCTTTACTATCTCAATTTCTTTCCTCTTCTCTTCGTTGTTCTCGAGGACAGAAATTGCTCAATAGCAGTAGTTCTGGATTGCCGCTAATTTGTGCCTGGAGTGGTGGTAGGAGTCTTTTGGGATGATTATGTCTGTGTGCGTCAGCTTCCTGTGTTTTTATTCTATCCTGCTGTTCTCCAGTATGAAAGTAAAGTTCGAATAGTTGATACTCTCATTGTCTTGTTCCTCTGTGAATTTGATGCGATCGCATTCATTTTGAAAAGTAATAGATCCACCTGTCTATTAGTGCCTGACCACACGATTAGGATATCATCTACATATCTAGATCACAGTGTTATACTACAAACCACATGTTCACGCCCTTGTTCTCCACTTACGACACAACTGATGATGGGGTAACACCCGAAACAACTCTTGTAAAAGTGACTGATAAAGTAAGGTTGAAAGGGATTCACCAGGAAAACTTCTTCAATATTAGTGCTCTACTTACGCCTCTCTCACTCAATATGAATTCCAATAACTTTTTAACTAGTTTGACTTCTTTTTGCTTCTCTACCCAGTGTCCCAAACAAATACCGAAAATGGTCTGATGAATTTGGATTCTGAAGAACGTTCTGCTTTTTGCGCTCGGGCAAGAAAATTCACTTCTCTTCCAGTCAGTGATTCGAATGTACCGGAGGCACAAATGTACTCTTTTCAATACTCGGAAAAAAGAAAAAATTTCTGGAATAAAGATATAGAAAATACAGAAAACGAAGATGAGACAAGGGATATTGCTCTATTATGTCCGAACGTACCAAAGATGTATTTACGTCTAGAAGAACGTTTGGAAAATATTGTTACAATAACGTTAATGAAAAATCCATTTAAACATCAGCAATTTGAAATAGAAACTCATGAACTGAGTTATATAATAAGATATACAGGTAAGAATATCTCAATTTCAAATGCATTCTGGGCTTAGGCATTCTTGTCTTTGAAGGAGTACTGCTTCAGTTATTCTTTCGGCGATCCAAACTTCCTTTAAATTAAGATGATGGGATATTTTACTCTTGGAATGTCGTTGAACTGATGAAATTTTTCTGAATATAAATCTAATTTGGGTGCCTCTAAATAATTCCACATACTCCAATTTCATATCACACAGAATGAATATCGATTAGTATCTTTACACACATGTCAGATATAGGGGCATTCTGATGAAGAAGATAGAGGGTGTGACACCCATCCAAGACTTTGGGTCAGCCGGCAAATTCATTGCCAGTCTACAAAATGTTGATATTCAAACTTCACCAGTTCTCTAGAGCGCAGACTGAAGCTCTAAGTCACTCGGCAAAATATTGTTTTCACTCCCCCCCCCCACCCCGCGAAGGAGCAAGATATAACATCGCATGAAGTAAAATTTCTTTTACGAAGGTCACAATCTATTGAATTTTTGATTTTTCTAGAGGGAGATGACGAAGAAAAGATGCTCAGAACAGTCAAGGAGCATCCATTTTCGTCGCTAAATGAAGAAGATCGATGGCACCTCTGTTCTGCCGCGGAAGAACATATACCTTCTGGAGCATACGGCAGGTTAACAATAATACCAAACCAGATTGAGGGTCCGCAAATGAGGGGACTAATCCGTTTCAAGGCTTCTGATCGTGAAGTTCTTGCCATCAAGTGTTCAGCTGAACCGTCGATGTATTTATTCGGGGACACAGAATTAGTGACAATATCAATACAGGAAGAACAAACTGCTCCTTCAGATATCTACTCATATGATTAGGTATTCCATTACCTATGTCTGAGAGATATGTTCTGCACATCATTCAAAATGAAGCAACTTAATCCAATATATTATTACAAAATGTAAGACTTGATGTAAGAGATCTGTTCAGTCCACTGCATATTGGACTGAGTGGCTCATAATCTCAACTCTGCTCGACACATTCATGGAAATTAATATGAGTGAACTATACTGTACATTTGGGTCGGTAGCTTGGAAATGGCGTCAAGTCATGCTGGGTATTCGGAAATAACCAAGAATGGAACGAGGGGAAGGGAGAAGGCTAGGCTAGTGAGAATGTGTGCAGCTGAAGATTGCTATTCAGTGTTTAAGACTGATACGGTGTTGCGGGGTACGATGGTGGACGGGGTTTGAGGATATTACAGGATAATTGTGAGGTAGTTGGTAGTTAGTTTGAGGTGTCGATAATGGAAGTGGGAAGCCAGTGTCTGTACAGAGACTTTCAGCGGGAATGGTTCGGGATGCTCAAGTAGTTAATCTGAGTGCATAATTTTGGACTATTTCGGGTAGTTTTAGACGAGGAAAACGAAAAAAATTGAGTTGGAAAAGAGGGGGGTTGTTGGTAAATGAAAAACTGAAGCGTAAATTTGATCACCTCGTCGGGATCCAAACCCAAGCCTTTTCTAGTATTATCCCCGCATGTACCTGAAAGGTCCTTTGTTGGAAACGAGGGCTTCATCTATTTGTAACTCAAAGACTGGTAAGGCTGGGAGAGTATTCCGGCTTTTCCAAAAGCCAGATCGACATTGAAAGTGAAAACTGAGTTTCGACGATGCAATCCGATGAGTCGATAAAACAAAATGGCGGTCAGTTTTTGGTCGATTTGCGATGCAGTTTTGGCGGAGCAGAAATCTACCTCGATTTCAGTAAATCGACGTCACCCTAGTTCAACGGGTGTTTAGAGAGTTCTGCCTCGATTTGTATCAAGGACAAGAACTTTGCGGAAATCTGAAAAAAACCCTTTGCTTTCTACCCTCCGCTCTTTCGACCGTTATCACGTTACGCGAAACCGTACCTGTGAAATACAAAACGTTAGATTTTTTTATCCCGCATAATGAAAGAGGCAAACGAACATGATAGCGATGAGTAAACATTTGCTTTAAGAGAAAAAAAAATTAATAATAAAAACTAAGCAAATACAGTTCATCATTCTCGAAACTCTAAAATTCATGATCAATCACCCAAAACAAATTTCCGGTGCACAATCAACGTTCTTAATTTCAATCCAACTTTGGTTTTGTGAGAAGAAAACGACGACGATTCAGCTGATTCGCGAGAAACAGCGTCGATCTATCAAAACGCGTGCGGAAAAAAGAATACAATAGCAACCCATAACTACGAAAATGGACAGACAATAATAACGCGGTATCGAAAAATAAAGCGTTTTTCATTTGGCGAGCTGCGTGTGCAAAGTAAATAAAAACTAAAACGAGAGTGGTCGCGAAAGATTATTTATATTGTGTGATATGTACTCTGGAAGAAGGAACGGATAAATCTACATACAAAGAGTATCGCACGCTGTCGATAAAATGGCCACGATGGGTGCTTTTTAAATTACGAATTCGTTAACTTCGAAAAAAGGCGCACACAGCACAAGTTTGCAACAGAATGAGGATTGAACTTATCCTAGGCTTGTACCACTCGTGGGACCTTAACGAGATACTCGTGTGCATGTCTTGATGATCGTGTAATCTCCCAAAGAATTACTTTTTTTGCAGGTACGCACAAATAAGACGCGAGTAATATTTCCTTCGACACAATGTCTCATTGAAGAGAGCGTGTTAATTATTAACAAGGTGAAGTACCTATACCGTAAGCCGACTTAGCTCCACTAATCCGACTTCAACAAATAAAGGAGATTTGCGAGGCTAACATGTGGTCGGCGTAGACGATTCCTTAAATCAGTATATTCGAGCACTTTTTTCCTTAACTACCAGCCGGTTTCATTTTCCCCTAAAAATGGTGCAGATTAGCGAGCCCGCATCACGAAAATCCTGAAGAGAGAAAAAAAAGTATCGATGTTAAATACAAAATGTACCCGACGGGTTGATCGCGCGGTCGATCCTATTCATTATTCCGTATTATTTGCGGTTATTTTACGGATTTTTATCGGTACTCGATCGCGAACAGTGAGTGTAACGAACTTTTAGGAGAGTGTGTAAAAATTAGATTTTACAAAGAGGGCGACTGTATTCTGTTCCACAACCGCAGTAATCTGAACTGTATAAAAATATCTTTGTATTCATTGGGCGTAAAGAATCGCTCTCGTAAAACCGCAATAATTAAAAGATATTAAAAAACTGAAAAAAGTTGACTCGACTAAGTTTTTTATCCCTTAATTTTTGGTCGGGGACGGTTGCAGACTCTTAGGAAATGACAGCTTTTCTCTGGAAAAAAAAAAAAGTATAGTGACTAGTGGTGAGGGTGCATATATTTAAAAAGAAATTTTTGAATTACGTTTTCATTAAAATTAATGTTATTCATTCGATAAGTTTTACTGAAGCGAATACTGTTGACGAAAATGACGTTGCACAATGAGCGATCACTCGAACGTTCAAAGAATACCCGAAAAGTACAGATAATTTTATAATTATCAAATAATACTTTTTGTGCAGGCGGTTTTTCTTGGATTATACAATCGCCCTTCCTAATTGTATCAACGTTCATCGATGTAGAAATAAGATGAAAATGATGACAATAAAAGATAGCAAAGATTTTTTTGGAGAACTTTGATGATACCAGGAAAAAAAAACAAGAATAAAAGAGACAATGCGAGAGAAAAATTAATTAATCTCTTTCCCTTAGTATGAACAAACGATTTTTTTGCAATTTATTTGAGAAATGTAGGGAAAATGCCCCTAAACTACTCAATGTCATTGATGAAGTCATGAAGCGTCACACGTCACATCACATCACATCACCTGCGAGAATATAGTGCGACTATAATAGTTTTCGAAGCAGAATAAAATGGGTAAAGAAGACCACAGTAGAAATGTTAGCAGCGAAAACCAAGCCCTTTTCGACGAGATGAAGAAAATGCACAACGACCTGAAAGCTGGCATGCAAACCATGATGGCAGAAAACATCACATCACATCACATCACATCACATCACATCACATCACATCACATCACATCACATCACATCACATCACATCACATCACATCACATCACATCACATCACATCACATCACATCACATCACATCACATCACATCACATCACATCACATCACATCACATCACATCACATCACGTCACGTCACGTCACGTCACGTCACGTCACGCAGTTCTCAGAAACTCCCTGACGCCGACGTTTCCTGAGGATGTAATCCCCCTAAGAAAATGGATAACAAGTTCCCACTAAAAAATCCATCATTGACCTCTGGTCAATCACTTGCTTAGCATGATCTCATAGTCTCATTCTTAGTCAAGTTGTTGAGAGGAGCGGCCAGTATACTGAAATCTTTGAAGAACTTGCAGCAATAACTGGCTAAGCCTATAAATTGTCCAACTTTTTGGGCGTTCTTAAAATGAGGAAAAAATTCTACTGCCTTGATCTTTTCCACAACAAGCCGTATTTGACCGTTTTCAATTTCATGTTCCCAAGTACAGTACTTTATCATACAAGAACTTTTTGCTTCATTTACGTCTTTAAACATTCATATAAAGACCAGCTACTAGCTGTCCAGCAGTCTATTGAAGATCAGAGAAAGGATGTCATCAGGGTTTGTGACATCAAGATCACTAAACTCACAGAGAGAATTAAGGCCCTCTTTCATACCCTGGGTCAAGTTCTATTGTGGTTTCCAGCGTATTTGAGATTATTTGGGGCTTTGGAGGTGTAACATCTGGGTTTGAAGGTAAAGATTTATGTGTCTAGTCTGTTCTCCCTTCCCTCAATATTCTGGTCAAATTCCAAGGTAGTTCCTCCTTTACTCAGCACTGTGACATCATCGTCTTGAGTAAAAATCATGAGGAAAGGTCTCTCAGGAAATCTTCTCGAGTTTATGCCCAAAAAGCAGATTCAAACATCATGGGAGTCTCAAAGATTTTTTGGAATTCCCTAGTTCAAAAACGGATGGGAGGGAAGGGGGGAGTATTTTAAGGAAAGTATCTGCACTCCACTCAAGGCTGAGGGCCATCCATCCAACAAATGTGGTTTCAATAGAGTTGCGGGCTCAGAACCAGTTGAAGGAATTGACAAAATTCTCTTAGTTTGACCTCGGCTATCTGAGATAAAAGGGAGGAAGAAGGAGGAGGTATTTTTTATAAAATCGTTCACAGTTCACTGAAGACCAAGTTTCATTCAGCTGAAGAACTGTGATCCCAATAAAGGGTGGTGGTTCCAACCCACGTTAGAGAATTAAAAGAGAAAATGAATTCCTCAAAAAGAGTAATTATCAGAAATCAGAGGAGAAGAAGAAAGAAAGAGAAAGGAAGAGATAGAAAGGAAGAGATAGAAAGGACAGGGGCCTAGATAAAATTAGGGTCGACTTCCAAGCTTCGTAGAAGGCTAGGCTAGACGAGGGTGATTTAGAAGATTTTAACGGGCGCGAGAGCTCCGACCTACTCTAAGATTTTTGACATGTTTCATAGATTCTCAAATCTGCGAGTCCGAGGGGGCCTCCCTCTCTTGAAAGGGGCTTGAAAAAATGTCGCGAAAATTTTCTCAGGAGTGATTCTGAAATCTGCGAGTTCGAGTCCGAGAGCCCCCCCCCCCTGTAGTTTCTAGCTCATCCTAATAATTATAATGAAACGGCTTAGGCTAGATTTATACTAGGCTAAGAAAACTCCGAGAGCCATTATGAAGCTATTAGCTTGTGACGTCATAAGTTGATAAAGTCATAAGTCAATAACGTCATAATTAGATGCCATCATAAATTAATGACGTCATAAGTCGGTGATGTCATAAGTCCATGACGTCATAAGTCCGTGACGTCATAGGTTGGTGACATCATAAGTCGCTGATGTCAAAAGTTGACGACGTCATAAGTTGATGGCATCATAGGTCGGTGGTGTCATATGTTGGTGACGTCATAGGTCCTTGACGTCATAGATTGGTGATGTCATAGGTTGGTGACATTATTAGTCGGTGATGTCACAGGTCGGGGACATTATTAGCCGGTGATGTCAAAAGTTGATGATCTCAATCAATCGTTATAGGTTGATGACGTCATAAGTTGATGGCATAATAGGTCGGTGGTGTCATACGTTGGTGACGAAATAGGTTGGTGATGTCATAGGTCGGTGACGTCATAGATTGGTGATGTCATAAGTTGGTGACATCATTAGTCGGTGATGTCAAAAGTTGATGACGTCAATCAATCATAATAAGTTGATGATGTCAATCAATCGTCATAGGCTGATGACGTCATAAGATGATGGCGTCGTAAGTTGATGATGTCATAGGTCGAGAACATCATAGGTCGATGACAACAAAGTTGGTGACGTCATAATTGGATGACGTCATAGGTCGGTAATGTCATAAGTTGGTAATCTCAAGAGTTGAAGACGTCACAGGTCGAGGACATCATAAATCGATGACGTCATAATTTAATAACGTCATAATTGGATAAGGTTATAATGACGTCATAGGTTGGTGACGTCACAGGTCGGTGACATCATAAGTTGGTGTTGTCAAAAGTCGGTGACGTCATAAGTCGGCAATCCTGGTCTGCTTACAACATCTGAAATATACTAAAGTAGACTTGTACTAGACCAAGAAGCGGTACAACGAGCGGAGCGAGTGAGACCTCCTAATCTCATCAGCCTGAAATATACTAAAGAAGATTTACAGTAGACCAAGAAGGCTCATTAGCCTGAAATATTCCAAAGTAGGCTTATGTCATAAAAGACACATGATCTTTTGAACGGGTACTCTCAAATATTTTTGTCTCGCATTATCCACATCATATCTGATTGGGCAAAATTTTGAGAAGACATGAAACATTATCCTTATCTTTTTGGCTGCGCCAAGAAATCCAGTACCGCCCAAAATCATTGTCTTTCTTCTTCTCCCTGAGATGTGCATTATTCAAAATAAAATCATAGTAAATTAACAACCAGAAATTAGAATAGACGCTATTTCATTGAAATTCGCTAGCATTAACCACCGCTTAGAAATCAAAAAACAAAAATTTCTGCAATTTGGAATGGGACTTGAAGAAATTCTTTGTAAGTCAGGAGAAGGATTAGGTCACATTGCAATCACATAATCAATCCTGATCGGTTATCAAAATCGAAACGGAAGAAAGGCTATTTTGGATACGCGATAAGCGACCCTGAGGACGAATAAAATTGATGTCCAAAGAGGGCGGGGAATGGATGAAGAATATTCGTCAAGGGAGTGGAGACTTGGTTTCGGCAGCCAAACGACGTAGGCTACATGTCTAATGCCGACAGGGAACCAGAAGAAGAAGGGGCCGACTCCATGAAGATATTCTATAGAAAGAGAGAGAAGGGAAATATCCAACAAAGAGCTGCGCTAATGCCTCCCTCTCTGTCTCGGCAAAGGCTCTTGGCGTATTAGCACGCTCGCCGGCTCTCCTTGATGAGGAGAGAGCGCTGGTGTTCTAAACAAAGGAGAAGATAATGAGCGATCAAGAGGCTCTACGGATCAACTCCCTGCTTGAGAAATGGAAAGCACGAAGGAGCTGGGTAAGTGTACGACCCATTTATTGATTGATACGTCACTTTGATGAGTGGATGAACCAAGACCATGGTCAGCTGAGCTTTAACCGCAGTTGATGAATGGCCATGACTGCTTCAACAAGTACCTTCACGAGAAGAAGTTAGGGGAAGTTGAGTAGGCAATGAATGGAAGGGTGATGGACCACAGGCGTGAGCGGGGCAAGCTTAGTCGGTCTCCTCAAAAAATTGGAGTGGGTAAAGCGCTTGCTTTGAATAGACTGGTACCCACCATGCTAGGTTCCGAAGAAGTATGGAATCAGGTGTATGCATTTGTAGCCACAGTCATGAAGCCACTCCTTGGACCACTCGACATCTTTACATACAAACGTGCTGGAAGAAGAATAAAATTAATTGAGCCAGAGGAAGGAGACACTCCAACGGCGGCCTACTATATCCAAGATGGTGTTGTTGTTGTGTCTCACAGATTTGCTTGCCTTTGAGCTTCGCAGCTTGGTAGTTATCAAGAAGAAAAGAGGATTTTCTGAGGAAGTTCTTCCAACACGAGGTCGTTTCCAGTGTTGGAGGAAAAAATATCAATACTTACGCAACCCGAACCCACTGAGGACGGGCGGCGCTGCACATGTGAGAAAAACGAATGGCAAAGATGTAATCCTCCCTCCTTTCTAAGAATGGTGTTTCTCTCCTTCAGTGTAGGGACTGTCCAAGCTTCTACATTATAAAATGCGGGAGAGGAGGGCTCAGTTCTTTTCGGCGCTTTCTCTAACAACAACCTCTTGAAGTCAGTCTTCGCTAAGCACTTCCTAGATGAGAACCACTAACAGAAGATGGACGAAGTTTTATACTTCCAGAATAGGCTAAGAACCACAGCACTGTGGAGGAACATTACTTTGACGTCATAATGCTCGAGATGACTACGGTAAAATCGACATCAACGTGATGGATTGTATTCATTGATAAGATTGGAGAATTGATCGGGCTAGCAGGCAAACGAGCAGGTCGACTATGCTTGTCAATGTAGCCTCAACATAGAATAGTAGGCTCAAATTAGACTAAGCAATTCTATTTTGTCCTCGAGAGTACGAGCCATCGTGTTCCTCATCATCCTTATCTAGACTAAGCTATACCACGGAAAGGAGAGGGGGACAACTTCGGAGCTAGCTTTCGAGATGAATGCAAACATGTGAAGGAGACATGCCAGCTACTGTTTCTTCAATACTATTCATCGACTATACAATTTTTTGAAAAGAATTATTCTTCCACCTTTGTCACTCGAAACCCTTGGCCAACACAGTATTTCATCATGCCACTTTCACAATTTTTTACAATAATTTGACTGAAAAGAAATTTGTAGGGAGTCTATTTACCAATTGGCTACCAAAAGGGTGAAGGTTGTACTCGAATAAAACAAATATTGTCATCTAATTACTTACAAATTTGGTACATAAAAAGTAGTAGCTCCGCGAATTGCAGGAAGTTGACTTCCAAAATACCTGCTAGCTACTTGGCAAATGTAATATCGACATTCTTCACGTAGGGTCTATTTCTCACTACTGGCATTTTCCACTTTCGATAATAATCTATCACGAACTCCGTCGTAGGCTTTAGCTACCCTTATTCGAGCCAATTAAACGAATGTTTTTTTCCCCGACTGAAAAATATAAGTGCCTTCTTAAAATTCCGGAATCGAATTCGTAATCGTATTGTAATGGTTCGCACGAGTGTGGAAATTACAACGCCGATATCGAAGCGTAAAGCATTCGTAGATAGTTTTTTTCAGAAAACAAAAAAGTACACGCGTTTGAATTAGTATACAGTCGTAGTCGCGCTCGTTTGTAGATTCGCACGTGTATAACTTGGGTATCGAGTTGAATAGCCTGGTCAGCGCCCAAAAATGGTCATTTAATTTGAACATTGCATGACAAAATCGAAAGTACGCAGCTTATAGACTCCAGAAAGTTCGTACGCGGTGCGACCCGACGCCGACGAGGGCAAGGACGTCTTCTCTGCACGCATTTGGGAAAATTCTTTACTCCCTCGGGAGATCAACGGAGGCAAGTAGGTTCTGTAGGTGAGAACGAGATTACGTACATGATTTGTTCGTTTTCGTATAGATAATATGGCTTTCAACGTTTTGTTACAATATAATGAGGTATAAGTAGCCTATATTTTATGCGCGCTTCCTTCGTGTTCGAAGCGCTTCGTCTCGTAGACGCCTTTATGAATATTATATTACCTTTCGTTCGAATGATAATAAAAATATTAATAAACATTTATCAAGACATAAAGCGAGGGTAGACTTATTAAGTCATCTAACGGGCTGTTGACTACTCCGTTCTGTTTAATAATCTGATGGAAAATATCGTATTTCTTCGGTCTCGTGGACGAGGGTGAATACTTCGCGTGAGCGGACACGACATCGTTGGCCGAACGATGCGAGCAAGAGTACACACATTCGTACATTGTTTATTATATACTTAGCGGATTCGTTAAAGCGGACAAGAAAATCACGCGATTCGTGTTTTTGACGTTGTTGACGCAACACACCGGGGGGGAGGGAAATTTTTCTCCTCTAATTCCACCCACAGCGTACGTAAGGTTTTCGTAAATAATGAGGGGCTACCGAAAGAGAAGCGGCTATACGATTCTGACAGAAATATTGATTACGATTTTTCAAGCCAAATGAAATGACCTTTGCGGAAACGGGTACAATTACTTCGTATGGTGAATGAGGTCTAATTTTTCGAATTAGATTATCGAAAACGTCAAAACCAGATCTCCTTATTTCATTCGAGAGTTATGGATGTCGTGATAAGGGGACACAGTTTCTTGGAAATCGAAAGGAAATAAAGAATGAAAAAAGGGTTGATACTCAAAGAGTAACTAAATACAAGATTACAACGAGATTACAACGAAGCGCTTTCGACTAAAGACTCATTTTCAGCGAAGACATGAACACAGCTGACCTAACAAACCAAAAATGGGAGCCTAATGCATGGCAGTTTCTCACAGCTGATAGTACGGGAGAGGGAGGTAGTAGCGTCGAGGCATTTCCTAGTAAGCTTCCTACGCACCATCGCATCTACGTCCAAATGAATTTCATTCACTCTGGCCAGATGTTTCATGTTCAATAACTCCTTTCTGAAGGCAGTTCGACTCAAAGGAATACCTGTAAGTCTATGCACTAAGCTGTTGAACGCAGTACATTCGTGAGAAACAGAGCAGAATGACGACCCGTGGACTAAAACATCGGTCGCCATAGACCCCGTCTTTATGGGAGACAGTGAGATCCAAGAAGTCAATCTAGGAGCCTCAAAATTACAAAGTAAACTGGATAGGTACAGCTCAGAGACGTGAGAAACTCCATGCAAAGATCTCGAGGACCAGTCCACGTTCATAACACGTCACCTCAGAGATGAAGGAACCTATACTGTATATATTCACCGTGAATAATATGATCCAGAGCCTAAGAGAACTAAACTCTAGAAAGTTCTAAATTTATTCCGAAAATAGCATAACACGTTTCTGAAAAGCTGTGCATATAATTCCTCTCGCTTTGCTGATTCTAAAAAGTTGTCCTCTCACAAATTTCGTCGTTTGAACATTAATGTGGCTTATTCTCTTAATGCCAGAGCGACATACGTAATCCTTCGACCTCTGACCCTTCCTAACAATAATCTTTAAAATCAGCACAAAATCTTTAATTTAGAAGCCTCCGTTTCACGGCTTCCCACAAGCACAAAATTCAACAGCAAGAAAACGTATGCACTAGTGATATATAATAAATTATTTATACTAAAACAAATAAACATCATTGCTTCCTCCAATTCCCGCACAGACCCCTGTTTCGTTTGAAAGGCAATTTTTCGTTCGCGTGTAAGAAGCACGGCCGGTATTCACTTCAATTTTATCCTTCGACCTAGACGTATTATAAATTTTTACAATTTTGTATAAATATAAAATAAAATCGAAGAAATACATATGCACTGTGTATGCCTTACCCCAGGATTTCACCAAATATGCCCAATTCCGAGACCACATCCTGTTTAACAGGTTTCTTATTGTCAACCTCCGGTACAACGATGTAATTTTGAGTCAATGGCGGCATAATTCGTCTCATTAATATGTAGGCGCTTCTTTCTTTAGAATCCTTGATTGGCAATAAAACCTGTATGGTTTGTTTGAAAAATATTAAGTTGTAAAATACAAAATTTGGATCTCACCCATCCTCATTCTCAGAAATCGTGACCTGATGCCTCAGACTAGAGTGCGAGGGCAATTGAATTTTCAACGTACTCTCCAAACTAGATCCAACGAACAAACTAATTGTTTCCAACCAATTGTTGATTTACAAATTCCCAAGTGCACATATTATTTACTTTCCTCTCCCTCCAACCAAAATCAACCGAGCGGACATTGTTTGTATACATTTTTAGACAAGGTGTCATACTTTTTGGAGATCATTTGTTTATGAAGAATTCTTGCCGGAGGCTGTAGCATCAATGGCCTTTGCATTTGGGATTAGAATTCCAGGTCGATGTTACGTCAATCGTACGGTCGCACTCTCAGACCAAAGTTACAAATTCAATACCCTAATCATTCATAATTTTGCTCGCATAAATAGTACTGTATGAATGCTTGCTTACTTAGTCGGTAGCCAAGGATGCCTTGGTGATGTCTCGAAACCCTCCCGAAGGAGTCGACCTAGCGGGAGAACCCCTAATGGCAGGGACACTCGAGTTCCTGCAGGTCAACCTTGAGCACTGCAAACTTGCACAGAATCTTCTCTGGCATTTTGTAGCTGAGGGGGGAACGCACGTTGTAATTGCGAGTGAGTACTACGACGTAGCGGGAGTACAAGGATGGTACAAAGACCGTACTCACTTAGCGACCATTGGTGTTTGCTCCGGCAGAGGTTGAAAGCGCAGAGGGGTATGTTGCTGTGAAGATGGCCGACATGGTTCTCTACAGTTGCTACTTCTCGCCAAATCGCCCCTTCCCGGAGTTTGAGGACTTTCTAAGCAAGCTGGATGAAAGCTTGTCCAGACGGCGAGGTGAGAAGTTCATTGTGGCAGGCGATTTCAATGCCTCGTCAGACGAGAGGCGTTCTGGCCGAACTGACATCTGTGGGTATGCCTTGGGGGAGTGGATTGCCTACAATCGACTGGAAACGGTCAACTTGGGCAACACTCCTACCCGAGTGCATCAAGGATACGGGTCCATCATTGATGTCACCTTCGCGTCAGAGAGCCTAGTTCGAAGAATAGAAGACTGGGTGGTTCTGGATAAGGTGATTTCTGGGAGCGACCATCGGTATATCAACTTTCCCATCCACCGGGAAGTTGAGGTCACTGCTCCACTAAAGCTGGTAAGAAACTGGGCAGTTAGGAAGCTGAATAGCGACCGTTTGAAGGCTAGCTACCTTGCTCTGACATGGAATCAAGGAGAAGAGCAAGAAGAGAACGCGGAGGTGGCAGCAAAGAGAATGATAAAGACTGTCACCAAAGCATGCAATACAGCCATGCCCAGGCAAGGTCCACCAAAGAAGAGGAGAGCCATTTACTGGTGGACCAACCAGATTGCCGAGCTAAGAAAAGAGTGCAACCGTCAGCGCCGCCGGATATACCAGCGTAGTAAGGCCGCGAAGATGCGCGGGCGGTGGCACCTGAATACCAGCTGGCTCGCAAAAGGCTGAAAAAGGCCATCAAAGACAGCAAGAGTGTGTGAGATGACAGAGGACGACTCGTTTGAAAAGCCTTATAAGGTAGTGCTGCTGAAGAAGCTAAAGAATCTCTCAGCTAAGAGCCGAATGGAGGCGGATGTTGCAGGTTGAATCATTGACGGTTTATTTCCGCAGCACCCACCACCAATGGTAGCGCTGCAAATAGGAGAAGAGGATGGTATACCCCTCCTAGGTACCAAGCAGGTGGATGCAGCAGTCAATAGACTGCGGGGTAAGTATTGGGAGGCTCCAGGCCCGGATGAGATTCCAAATCCAATCTGGAGCGCCATACACTCAGTTGACCCAGCACTGTTTGTTGATACATTCAATGTGGCAGTTGTTGGGGGCCGGTTCCCTCTGCGATGGAAAAAAGCCAGGCTAACGCTGATCGATAAGAAGGATGAACCACTTGGTCTGTCATCTTCTTATCGGCCACTTTGTCTGCTGGACAATGTTGGGAAACTTCTAGAAAGAGTGATAGCCAATCGACTAGAGAGCTATCTGAAGGAAAGAGATATAATCTCTAGTAGCCAGTACGGTTTTCAAACTGGACGCTGCACATCAGATGCTGGGATCCGGCTGAAGAGGATAGCCTAGTCAGCGATAGCTACGCGCCAGTTCTGCGCAGCCGTCAGCCTCGATATAAGAAATGAGTTCAACTCGATCCCATGGGAGAGGATACTGGAAGCCCTCATGGACGCAGAAGTACCCGCATATCTGCTCAGGATGATCAGCAGCTATCTTAGCTTTCTTGAAATCCAAGCAGAGATATCTGCTGGTACAGGAAAGCACCGGGTTACTTGTGGGGTGCCACAGGGGTCGGTCCTTGGGCCGCTTTTGAGGTGCAGTGCATTTAATGAGATATTTAGGAAGAGGGTGCCATCGGGGGTTAGCTATGCGGATGACACCCTAGTGGTATGTACCTCCGATTCAACTGCAGCGGTAGAGAGCAGGGTAAATCGGGCTCTAGAGGTAGTGACGCGTTGGATCGAGTCGGCTGGACTCGAACTTGCAGCTAATAAGACGGAGACCATTTTATTCAAGACCCGTCGGAAGTTCAGTCCACCCACCTTTCGCCTGTGAGACCAAGAAGAAGATGAAGTACCTGGGCATCTGGTTTGAATCGACGCTGAGCTTCAGGCACCTGAAGACAGCGGGAAAAGTGGGCAAGGTAGTTGGATACTTAAGCCGCCTGATGAGGAACCTAGGAGGACCAAGAGAAGCAAGAAGAAGGATCATGATGAGCACCGCCTTGTCGATCCTCCTATATGGTGCGCCAGTATGGGCCGACTCCATAAAGATACCATACAGAAGACGAGAGATGGTAAAGATCCAAAGAAGGGCTGCGCTGAGGTGTGTTAGTGCCTACCGCACTGTCTCGACGAAGGCTCTTAGGCGAGGTCACCGATGACGTTATCAACCGTCACCAAAGCTGTGACGATTTTTCATGACTTTTTACTTGACGGTTTTTCATGACTTTTTACTTGACGGTTTTTCATCACGATTTTTGCGAGAGTGGAAAACGTCAACAAATTGTAACGGTTTTTTCGAGAGTAGTCCTAATCTAGAAGAATACCGTCCTTCTTTCTTGCTTCCAATGTACGTGTAAGTTACCTTGGGAATATCTTCACCATAGATATTATTTCCGCCTCCTTCTCTTTGAGGTTTTAGAACATATAGTTCCGGATTCTTGAGCGCCATTTCAACGGCCTTATCTCCTTCAGGATTCTGGAAAAAATCACAGCTACTGATTAAAAATGATCTGAAAGGTGGAATTCAATAGAGCTGATTACTTTACCATATCCAACGAATATAATCCCGTGAACACTTCGTTTATTGCTTTAGCGTCATCATCCGGCAAAAACCTTGACACCGCATTTTTCAGTGCTAAAGCTTGCTGTACCTAGAATACAAGATGAAAAAGTTGATATTATCAAAGGTATATTCGTCAACTCTAACAGTAAGCCGAAAAACATCGTCTTTCTCATTTTTGTGATACGTTCCACTGATTGTCTTGTGCACTCACTCTTAAGCGAACTTGAACTTATTCTAACTCTTACCGCTCACTTAATCGCAAACAAACCTTTTTGGTTCCGGCAAGCTGGAGACCAATTGAAGGACATTTGATGGCTTTTGAACGTTCAATGTCGAGTCTGACTTGCCAATGCTTTTCCGCTGTGTAATGTTTAGGCATGTAACCAGTTCGATAATAAGCCACCGCTACTTCCATGTCATCACTGTGAAGGAACCATGAAATCAAAAAGGATGTACTCGTAAGAGTAGGCCTATTTTTAGGACATGAATTTTACTCATTTCATTTGAGTAAATTATTGCTAATTAACAGTAGAATTGTGCACTGGAATTCTTTCTTATTTACTTGAGATAGGTCAAGGGCTCTGTCCTTCTTCAAGCCATGATTTACCAGCAAGGGGTGGATACAGGGCCGTTCCTACCATATGGCCACATGAGCAAGTTGCCGGGGCCCCAAGTCTCTGGGGCGCCAGAAACGTACCGAAAAATGAAAATTTGGTTTATATTTTATAGCTTAATTGATGATTCACAGCACCTAAATTTCATATGATATGCATCAGTGGGTCCTTCTGAAGGTTTCTGTCTTTAGGGGCGCTCATCTTGAGTTTTGCACAAGGCGCCAGAATAGCTTGGCACAGCCCTGGGTGGATATAAGCAATGGAGATCTTTCTGATTCTCTTAAGGTAGGTCAGAAGCTCGCCCTCTTTGGAGCCATGATTTGCCAGGAAAAGGGCGGATATTCTTCCTAAAAGAACGTCCTTACAATAAGTACCTTACTAAAAACGATTCAAATTCTAACATACACAAAGAATTCTTTTTTCTCGTTGAGTCGACCTCTAGCCGCGATTTCGTCAAAGGTCCGTCTAAGTACAGTTACTTCGGGATTTCTTCTGAATATTGCGAATTCGTCGTTCCTCTGATCGCATATGTTCTTCACGACATCTTCGGTTATCATCAAAACTATAGCTCTACAAATCATTATAAACAATGAGATGAAAGTTTTGAAACAGAAAGAAAGTTGTCAAAATATTTTTACTTCGGATTCTTGTAGTGCTCCCACGCTTTTACCACGGCCGCGGAGTATGTATCAAGCGACACATTTTCAGGTATCTACCATAAGACAAGCAGTCGTATTAGTGTACTAGAAAAGAGTTGTCCAATGTATTGAAGTATTGTGACCAAAAAGTTGGTGGTATTGAAGAGATGTGAAAGCATCTGGTGAGTTCTTCGCGTTCTTTACACTTTTTCACGGAAGAAAAAGAATGGTTTGAGAATAATTTTGTACTTACTTTATCTACTTCAGAATGGAGTTTAAGACGTCGGAGCGCATACCTGGACACAAAATATGAAGTCATTTGAATGGAAAGTCACTCGAAAGATCAGAACGCGTGTATAATAATTTACAATGTTTTTCTCGCAATGCTACCTTCACATAAACTTGCTCGTCTAGGCTGTGCTTTGGTGGGAATATAAAAGAAAAGTTTATCTGAGTAAGATAGACAGATGTTGACCATTCTGCCTCAAATATTTGGCCGGAATCAGCCTCGGATGAATTTTTTTCAAGACTTCAGCATTCACATTCAATTCAACAGCGGCCCGCGGGCCAAATATGAACCACGAAAGCTCGTAAAGATGAAATTCATTTCAATTTTAAGCTGTAACTTTTCTAGCTGAGAACAAAGTTTTCTCTCTTTGACATCGAAGCGGTCCGCTTCAAAAAACTTGAAAAGGTCTGTTCTAAGTCGAGGTAAGGATGGAAGAGCTGGTGAACTGCCAGAACTTAGTTCCCCGACTATCCATTGTGTTCCTGTATGAGAGAAAAAACATCTCAGTGAAGGGTATAGGCCTAGTGATTTTCAACTGTTAACCTTGGATAAGGCGGCCTAGTCATTCTGAGACGAATATCTAATCCACAACTGACATATACATACACTTCGAGGAAGCGGGCTCGAGTTGAATTGACTGTTTAGACATTCTCGTGAAACCCCAGCGAAGTAAGCAACCCTCAGCTATTTGCTTCTTTAAATACTAAATAATTGTATGATTTCTTTTGGCAAGCGAGGAAATTTTTCTTCTGTTGCAGGGAGTCGTTTTCATTTGTACGAAAAGTTGATGTTACATCAGAACGGGCTGACCTGTTCCTGCTTACTTGTGTAAAAGATGTATGTTGGCAGAACCGTATCCACCAACAGATACCGTGTTCATTTCCACTTGTTTAATATTTAATTTTCCATCTCCACTCTCGAGTAGATAATCCGAACGGAAGAGGCCCAGAGAGTACTCCTGTCTCGACATAATATCAAGAGTAATAATATTAAAATCAGATACAACACTCAACTCTGGGATTCAGCAGACAGGTCTTCAGAAATATACATACCTGAGCCGAGCCTTCTTTACGAACGGTTTCATAAATATCGAATAACTTTTTAGTGAATTCGTCCACCGCGATAGTGCTGTGAAGCATTATTTGAAAAATTAATGTAAACGTAAGTTCTCCAATCATACTCCTTGTATGACTTCTGATGCCGACTTATAGCGACAAGAAAACAAAGTAAGCAATATCTGAACGAGCGCCGCGCCGTGGCAAGGGCCACTATGCAGCGCAAGTCCATTGCTAGCTTTGTTCTTGTGTAAAAGAGTTTGTCCAAGAGGGCTCGAGACACGGGTATCATCCATTTATGGCTTAAAGTTCGCCTAACGTAGTTAAGCGAGCAGTGAATCAGCAACACTCAACAATCACGTTGTGTACAGCTATTTGCAGAGCTTGACGCGCACTCAACGCGTTAGGGGAACCTAACCACAAATTTGAGTGATGCTTGTATTTATCAACCTGTAGGGCTCTTCCTCCATTTCATTATATTGATTCTTATTGTCATGGTACTTGTTTTACATTGGTCTTATGGCCGAGGAATTCTGGACAATGTTGAGCGATAGCTACGCGTCAGTTTTGCGCAGTCGTCAGCCTCGACATAAGAAATGCGTTCAATTCGATTCCTCGGGAGAGGATCTACAATGCAATGTTTACTCATCTTTGTCCCCTTCAACTCTACTTTTCTCTGCGTACGTTTCTCCGATTTTAACAATGCGACCCACGTTTGAAAGATGATTTTCTTGTTGTCAAATTTTATAGGAAGTAAAATTTTGATCAAACGATTTTTAGAGGAGCTATCATCAAAAATATGTGATGAAAAAAATTTGGAAAAAGAAAACTGCTGATCTGCCCCTTCAGATTGGAAGATAGGCAAAATTTACAAGGGACCTAAATGTTAGGAAATTTGATGAAAATTTGATGAGCTATAATTTGGAAAAAAACAGTTTTGAAATTTGATGAAAATTGACCGAGATAGAAGAGAAATCCGCCATTTTGGAAAGCTACCAATTTGAGGTGACTATCATGGTTTTTTAGCATTAGTACAACACCAAGAAACACCTCCAAAAGTAGCGCTTTGTCCCGCCAAATTGAACGAAAAACTGCCTTTCTCTTGTATGGCCCATGGACTATTTAGATAAAGTTAGTGTGTAATTCTTTTAGAATACTAAAATTAATTATTTTGAAAATTATAAGAAAAGACTTTCTGTCCAACTAATTTTTCATAATTTTCGAGCAATTGAAGTTCATTTTGAGAAGAAGAAAAGACAAAATCTGATTGGTTACTCTAGCGGACTAAGAATCTGAGGAAAATTTACAGTCCAACATACTTACTTTTCCAAACTACTCTTCAGAAATTCATAGTCATGGGCTATCTTATGGTACAGCAAGTTCATTGTTGGTTGGATTTTCATCGCTTTTTCAAATTCTGATTTTGGAAAAGGTGACGGGAAAATTGTAAAAGAACCAAACTCAACTGTATTTGGAGAGAAATGTTCGCGAGACCGATAGCATGTTCCTAAAAAAAAATACACACGAGTGTAAAGTGTTGAACATAATTATGTTACACTAAACGTGATAGAAACGGTAATAATGCATAATTAGAAATTCTTTATTAGTTTCTGTTTTTTCGACACGCAACAGACATTTTTTTTTGTTTTTTGTCAAAGCTGAACGTGCACTAGGTCAGCAAGTGAGCTTCCCAAAAGTCACTAGCTACTGAGTATAAGTCTACTTTAGAGCATTTCAAGTTGACTGCTTTTGGGGACGAACGAGCGGTGGTCTAGTATAAGTCTACTTCAGAGTATTTTAGGCTAATTTAGTATATTTCAGGCTGTTGAAACAGGGGGTCTCATTCGCTTAGGCTAGGCTAAAACTACTGCGGAGGGGAGACTCGAACTTTGGAGAAGTTTGCTCTTAATATTGTAAGCGGACCAGGATCGACGACTTATGATGTTACTGTTGAAGAAACTAAATCTCACTGATAAGAATACCGTGATAAACTATGTTACCAGCTATTGATATAAGACATAGAACATAAGTATGAGTTAGATAGTATCCTAAGCGATAATGTAAAGATTTAGAATAGTGTAGAAAACATCTGTACAGCATATTGATAAGAGAAATTTCTAGATAGTTCTAGAGAAAAGGTATTTTGATATATAAGCCGGTCAGCCGTCAAATAATTAGTTAGTTGAGTTCAGTAATCAGTTGAGTCAAGAGTTAAGTGTTAACTCGAGTCCTATAATAAGCATGTCTAAAATCTTGTCAAGAAGAAGGTAAAATAGGTAGGAAAAAATTGAGAAGGATTTCTTGGCGTTGCCAAAAATATAAAGATCATGTTTCATGTCTTTTCGCCAGTCATCTTAAGCTCTTCATCGTTCAAAAATATCCAAAATTTCCAACTTCTTGTTCTAGTATAATTCAACTTTGGAGTATTTTAGGCTGACTGCTTCCTGGGACGAGCGAGCCGACTGGGCCTTACTCGCCCCGCTCGTTTGTCCCGCTTCATGGTCCAGTACATGTCCACTTTAAATACATTTCAAGCTGATGAGCTTAATGGGACTCACTCGCTCCGCTCGTTCGTCCCGCTTCCTGGTCCAGTACATGCCTATTTTAGTATATTTCAAGCTGATGAGGTTACGACTCACTCGCTCCGCTCGTTATTTTATTTTATTTTATTTTTACCCATGGGATGGTACTCGCAGATTTCTGGATGACCTCCTAGGTGATTCGAGGTTTATTTTATTTTATTTTATTTCAATTTAATTTAATTTAATTTTAATTTAATTTTATTTAATTTTATTTTTACCCAGGGGGTGGTACTCGCAGATTTCTGGATAACCTCCCAGGTAATTCACAAAAAAGGTACTCGCAAATTTTCGGAAGTGTATAGGGTGTCAAAAAAGACATAATGACCTCCCAGGTATTTAATTTAATTTAATTTAATTTAATTTTCATTTGATTTAATTTAATTTAATTTTTATTCTATTTTTACCCGGAGGGTGGTACTCGCAGATTTCTGGATGACCTCCCAGGTGATTCGAGGTTGATTTTATTCTATTTTATTTTAATTTTATAATTTTATTTTATTTTATTTTATTTTATTTCAATTCAATTTAATTTAATTTAAATTTAATTCAATTTTATTTTATTTTCATTTCACTTTAATTTAATTTAATTTAATTTTATTTTATTTTAATTTAAATAAATTTTATTTATTTTTATTTTATTTTGATTCAATTTAATTTAATTTTATTTTATTTTATTTCAATTTAAATAAATTTTATTTTTTTTTATTTTATTTTGATTCAATTTAATTAAATTTAATTTAATTTAATTTTATTTTATTTAATTTTATTTTATTTTATTTTGATTCAATTCAATTTTATGTTATTTTCATTTCATTTTAATTTAATTTAATTTTATTTTATTTCAATTAAATTAAATTAAATTTTATTTTATTTTGATTCAATTTAATTCAATTTAATTCAATTTAATTTGATTTAATTTGATTTTAATTTAATTTAATTTTAATATAATAATTTTATTTTATTTTATTTTATTTCAATTTAATTTAATTTAATTTTAATTTAAATTTAATTTAATTTAATTTTATTTTATTTTATTTTTACCTAGGGGGTGGTACTCGCAGATTTCTGGATTACCTCCAAGGTAATTCACAAAAAATTTTCCAAGTCTATTAATAGAGGGAGGGGAGAGGAGGGGGTTGGTACTCGCAAATTTTCAGATTTCTGGATGACCTTCCAGGTGATTCGAGGTTTATTGTATTTTATTTTAATTTAATTTAATTTAATTCAATTTAATTTAATTTAATTTTAATTTAATTTTAATTTTAATTTAATTTAATTTTAATTTTAATTCAATTTAATTTTTATTTTATTTTATTTTATTTCATTTTAACTTATTTTATTTTATTTCAATTGAATTTAATTTTATTTAATTTTAATTTTATTTAATTTTATTCTTATTTAATTTTATTCTTATTTTATTTTTACCCAGGGGGTGGTACTCGCAGATTTCTGGATAACCTCCCAGGTAATTCACAAAAAATTGTCCAAGTCCATTAATAGGGGGACGGAAGGGGGACGGAGGGGGGAGGGGTGTTACTCGCAAATTTTTGGAAGTGCATAGGGTGTCAAAAAAGACATGAAACATGTCAAAATAAATACTATATCCCCCCTCCAGCCCACCACGATCTCACTTTTATGCACCCCAATCCTACTCAAGGGTGGGCCGCTTCTGTAAGAACGAAACGCTCCATTCTAGTCCAATTGAAAGAATCCCTCCACAAATGACCCTCCACAGACACGACAAGAATCCTGTCATATTAATCAAAGCCTGGACTTGATTGACACACTTCCCTGACAAACCAAAGTGTGGTGCTGCAGAAATTGAAGACCAGTCTCAGTACATGAATTTGGAAAGCATTGGCTTCAGCAATGCAGTGTCACACACAAATCCCTAGATCGAGGAAACAGATGATTAATTCTCAGATTTCATACAATCGCCCATAAACCCTGTCATGGTTATCTGTTCTAGCGCTCGAGCTGTGCAGAACTACAGAGCGAGTCTTAGAATCATTAAATTGTGTTGGTAAAACACAGTCAGGATCTGCATGAGGAGAGCTTCAGCGCAGAACACCACAACAAACAGCAAGAGAACAAGACAATGACGTCCCAAAGACAGTACCTCAGCATATGAAACAGTAATTGACGGTGGCTGGTAGAGTACTCCACTTCCAATGTACTGGTAGATTGTGCTGGTGCTGCTGAAACCAATGCATCTCTACACAGTGCGCCAAAAGTACTACAAGACGCACCAACACTACACTGAGATGCATTGAAGGCCCCTGCCCAACAAATGACCACCTTCATTTGTTTGAACAATAGCATGGATCGGTCGTCTGGTTGAACAAACCTGCGGGGCATCAATAAGGCGACCCTGAAGTGCAACCAAGGTTGAAAATCGGTGTCCACATCTCGACCTGACAACAACCAAACTTAGAGATCTCCCTGGTGTCTCCCATCTTTGATTCCTTCCATTCCTCAAAGAAAAGAAAAGAGAAGCTCTTAAATTGTACAGGTTGCTAGGCAACCGCACCCCGCATTTCTCTCTTTACATTTGCCGGACTGGTTTCTACGTACATGGGCGAAGCAAAACTGTTCTTTCTGAATCCATTCTTATACCTTGAGATACTAGGCACCGTGATATTAGGGTATACTACGCACGGTATCCAAAAGGATGCTCGCATCTAGGAAAAGAAAGCATTATTTGGCATATGGCGTGAACATGCACTAAATATGCAAACTTCAGCGCGCGCTAACGACGTTATTTTCAACTCTACAAAAATTTGACAAGAGACCTTTTTTTATGTAAAATTTAATAAGAAACAACTTTTGTTTCGAACATTTTCCCCTATAACGTTTTTTTGTACGATATTTTTGCAAAAAACTGAATTTTGGGGTCTTTGAAGTCCCCTGGGGGATGAAGCTCCACCGGAATCACTGTGGACTTTCAGTATGTTTATTAGGGAGCCATTTTAGAGCTATTCATGAAAAAAGAAGCTTTGATTAGATTTACGTCCAGAATAAAGTCTAATTTTCCTGGACTATGAGTCGATAGTAAAGATGAGCGATTGATTTTGAGTCAACTTCCCGTCGATTTGGAGCTGAATCGACATAACGAGTCGATTTGGAGTCGACGTGGTTCATCGAGAGTCCAAAACAGAGGGTATGTATTTTGGGGAAAGAATAGGGAAAAAAATTCCAACCCTATTGACAAAAATCGAAGAATTTAGGAATCCGCGTTCAGTCTTATGGTCGTATTTGATCCAACTATCGGAAAACGAGCTTCCCGCACGCATCTTCCACTTACCTATCTTTTCATATAAGTACGTCATTTGGAATTGATACATGAATGATTAAGAAACAAAATCCAATAAGATCGGAAGAATGGCGGGTGGTGTATTAACCCACTAAAAATGAACAGTAAGTTACATCTCAGACTTTCGAGAAACTTGATACTGCGATTTCAGTAAAATTAGTACGCAATGATTCAATAGTCGTAGAGTTTTTCTTTACTTCAGGCTCCCTGAAGACCTTAACAAATATTCACAAATTTTTCTTTCAAATTTTTTTTAATATTAAAAAAAAAAAAACTCGCTCTATTCAAGAGTTTTCTGATACGTTACCGTGGATCAACGCCCAATCCTTCAAGGCGGATACTAAATCTTCAAAAGCGTGGCCTTCAATGTGAATATTGAGAGATGGAAATTGATTTTTATCTTTAATAGTAAACAATGGTTCTTGTACCTAGTACAATAAATTAGAATGTATCCAAATTAATTGCTTCACCGTGATTATCAAAAGTGCCGTACTTATAAAAACATACCGTAAGAATAACGTTTAGGGAGAATTATAAAAAAAATACAAGAACTCACAAATTGTAAATTGGAGGGAAAAATTGAAACAGGTATTTAGAGAGAAGAATTGTTCAAAGAAGTATACACACCTCTGAATTTGGTGAGCCTTTGACGACGCTTTGTCTAAATAAAAATGCATACCAGGTTAAAGAAATAATACAGAAAATGAAGATTTTTTGGTTGGAGAAAAGTGTAAAATTCTTAGGTCTATCCATATTTTAATACACGTTGACTCATTGTACTCGAAGACTTACATCGTAATTATCATCCCAAACGTGCACAGTAAATGTGCAAGAAAATCTTCATGTCCCATATTATCAATCAAACTTCGCAATTGTTTTTTACAGTATAAGTAAGTGGACTAGAGACGACGTTCAAACTATGAAGACGAGAATCTAGTCTGACATAAAATCTGTTACAAAGTAGATGAAGACAGAAAATTTGAAAACGTAGAAACAGATCTTGAGAATGGTATCAATCATCACTGTATTGATAATACAGGGTTGACAGATATATGAACGAAGAAAGTAAGAGAAAAATGAAATAGAAATTTTTCCATCTTCGTGTTTTTTTGTTTTTTTTTATAAGTATGCAAACATCTAGGACCAGCTGTTTGTAGGCACCGCAACCAGGACCGGAAAATTAAACAATTCAGAAGCGTACTACGTACGATGAAGAATTTTATAAACAATCTTCAGCTGACACAAGAGAAGCACAGAAATACTTCATTATTGAAGCAAAAAAAAAAGGAGTGAAGATATTTCAAAAACAAATGAGATATTCCATGAAGAGGGAAGTTACAGAAAAAAATTGAATTTTCAGAATAATTATTTCAATACAACGTGTCTAATGAAACATGAGCGAACCACAACAGGTTATTACATCTATCAAAGAATCGCGGAGCTGGATACGAATCAAAATATCTTTACCTATCGATTGATATCAACAAAAGAAATTAGATTCGATTTATTACTAACCCCATTTCTGCTCCTAATCAGAATTTGTACGAAGGTCAAACATATTTTTTTTACAAAAAAATTATGAAGAGGTTTATAGTATGAACCTGTTATATGAACTTTAAACAGTAAGAAGAGTAGTTCCTTCCCAACATACTCCAAAGCTTTCTTCACGATAGGTCATTAATGGTCCGTATCCAAAACACTAGGTCTCCTCTCCTCTCCCAGTCCAGAACTGTGTCCCCCAAGGAGAAGTCTTCAGCGTTCCACTCTTCATTTTAACTATTAACGACATAACTAAACCAGTCAAATTCCCCTCAAGCCAACGCTGGTTCATACGAAAATAAAGCTCGTACAAACGAAATAAAAACGTCAATACATCCCCTATAAACAAAATAAACGATTGAGCCAGTTCCCAGACTCTAATTCCGGAAAAGGGGAGGGGGCTGGCGACATTGATCTCAACTCTTGAGTTAGTTACCGATCTGAAGAGTCACTATTTCGCAGCCCTTTTCCTATGTGAAAATAGATCTAAGTGATCCATTTCTCATCCGAAATAACATCTCGAACTCTTGTTCATTCGTTAAATGTTATTTCTGTTGCCAAACCAATGCCATTCACCTGATATTACCCACCCCTTTTAGTACAGATTTCTTTCTTATGGCTCTATCAAACGAAGAGATCGTCCTGCCTCTGCGTATAGCGATAATGAGACGAATCTAGCTGGATTCAATCGTTAATTATGATAGTATCGAGTCTGCATGCGCCTGAAAAAGCATCCGATGATTTTTTATACCCTCCGGCACACCTCATATCGGTGGTGTTTGGAAAGCCAACGTTAAACTCGTGAAACAGCATCTTTTTTCAACAATAAAATCCATCCTTGCGCTGACGTACGAAGAGTTGCATCCGATTTTAATTCGCATTGAGGCGTCAATAAAGGCCGAAAATAGAATTGGAGTAGCTCAACGCTAAGTGAATTTGAAAATAAATAAAATTAGAATACAATGATACAATTTTTGATGATTTTACGACTTCAGACTTACATTCTGACAAAGGCTCCTCTGCATCACAAGACTGCGGCCGGCAGAGATCGAAAATGTTCTGAGTCACCCTCCTTCCACCTATGGCGTGAGGTCGAATTTTTCCACGTCCCTTTCGTATCACCTATAGCTTGAAGGTCGAAATTTTCCCAAGTCCTCATCCCATAATCTATAGCTCAAAGGTTAAAAGTTTTTCAAGTCTCTTTCCGATCACCTATTCTCAGTCCCCTCTAGTATAATGCTAGGATTCCTAGCCTAGTCTAAGTCCAAAATACTGTATGTTGGCTCCACCTCTTCAGACCCTTCTGAGCAATTAAACCGCGTGATAATCATTAAAATTAGCAAAAAAATCTTTAATTTAGAAGCCTCCGTTTCACGGCTTCCCTCAGGCACAAAATTCAATAGCAAGGACTAATGATGTATACTAAAACAAATAAACATCGTTGCTCCCTCCAAGTCCCGCACAAACCCCTGTTTCGTTTGAAAGACAACTTTTCGTTCGCGTATAAGAACCACGGCTGGTGTTTATTTCAATCTTATCCTTTGACCTGGAAAGTTTATAAATTTTCATAATTTTGTACTAGTATATAAAATGAAATTGAAGAAGTATACACTGCTGTGTATGCCTTACCCCAGTATTTCACCAAATATACCCAGCTCCGAAACTACGTCCTGTTTAACAGGTTTCACATCAACCTCAGCTACAACGATATAATTTTGAGTTATTGGCGGCATAATTCGTCTCATTAATATGTAGGCGGATCTTTCTTTGGAGTTCTTAATCGGCAATAAAACCTGCATGGTTTATTTTGAAAAAATCAAGGTGTAGAATATCCGTATCAAAAAGACGTAGCTCTTGACAAAACTTGGATCTCACGCCGCTGTAACCAAATGCCTGCGGTCAGAGGGCGGGGGTAATCAAAATCTTAACAGTCATGTAGGCTAGGCGCAGTTAGTTCGTACTCTGCCAACTAGATCCAATGAATAAAATAATTGCTTTTCGATCATTTACACTAACTTTTCAAAAGTGCATATCCTCTTCCTCTCCTTCCAACCAAAATCAACCGTTTGTACATTGCTTCCAAAAATTTTTGGGTCAGGAGTCATCTTTTGTATGGAATGTATGATACTTTAAAGAGTAACGAAAGAAAGATTACAAAAACCGCAGATATGAACAAGAAGATGCGAGATCTTTGTGAAGTTCCGTTTGTATGCCGATTGCAAACACACCACCAAAAAATTGGAGGAATCAATCACCAACAAGTGGATTCGCTCCGAGCTGAGGAGGTGGTACGGCAAGTTGAATATTACCACTAGTCTTAATCTCTTGGTCCACTCCAGACTCTCTAGTCTGCTCCCGCCGGGTGAGTTTGATCTCTTTATTCGGGACGTTAATGAAGATTGTCAGGATTTTGAGGCTAAGCTTAGAGCAAAAAAAGAAAAGAAAAGGCCATTGCCCATAAAAAACTTTGCACTGACAATAATGCTGTAGTTCAAACTTTTCAACCTCGCATTATCAATTGTTCTCAAGCGCAATTCTCGCAAGCTGAGTCGTACTTAATGGAAAAGGGTTTAAAATTTTGACTTCCTCCCCTCCCTAAGAGTGACACTCTCGCAAACGTTGTTGCTGACGTTACTATAAAAATTGGTCCTGGTAATAATACCCAGTCTGCTTGCGCTGCACTCGTCCGCAACACCCCCCTCCCTCGCATAAATAATTACACATGTGAGGTGATTAATAACTTGAGGAGGAGGATCAGGGAGCAGGGGTTAATCCTTACTAAGGCGATCGTAATCTTGGAGAAATCCTCTTACATATCCAAGATTCAAGAAGTCCTTACTCAATGTGGGGCTATTGAAAATAAATCTTTCAACTTCTCTACGTACGTCAAGGAGGTCAGAGAAGTGATCAGTAATTGCGAATTTATTATAAAAAGTTATCCACTCAAGAAATTTCTACTCGAGCCAAACCCTGTTCCCCCTCCTTTACGGGTTGCCTAAAGTACACAAGACAGGAACCCCCATGCGTCCAGTTGTGTCTTACGTCTCTTCCCCAGCCTACTCTCTGGCCAAGTTTCTGGATCGCTGGTTCAAATCTCGTATCGAGTATGAGTCACCATTCTCTATAAAAAATTCAGTTTCTCTAGCTCATAGGCTCAAAGAAGATACCCTACCTCCGGGTACTATCCTCTGCTCTTTTGATGTGGTAGGCCTTTTCCCTAATATTCCAAAGGCCCCAACTATACAGCACATGGGTGACTTGCTTGTAAAGTTTAATACTCCACATGATCAGCTTCAGGAGTTTTTCACCCTCCTTAATATCTGTTGGTTCCCAAACTTCTGTAAGTTTAACGGTAAATTTTATGAATTCTCGGAGATTCCTATTGGCTCGCCTTTGGGCTCTCTCGTTTCTGAGATTTTTATGTCAAAATTTGAGGGTGACTTGTTTTCCTCGGGCCAAGTGCTATTGAGTCACATCCATTACTGGCATCGATATTTGAACGATATATTATGTGCATGGGCCGGTCCTCAAGAACTCCTTAGCGAGTTTCTTGAACATCTGAATCAAATGTATCCCTCCATAAAATTTACTCTAGAAATTGGAGGTTCCTCTATAAATTTTCTGGATCTCAATATCTCTAATAGAGATGGGAACCATGATTTTACTATAATATTCAGAAAAGATACAGCGACCGATACTCTTATCCATGGTTCGTCCTTTTGTCCATTCTCGCATAAGATGGCTGCTTTCAACAGCTACATTCATCGATTGACCAGCATTCCGTTGACCCTTGTGAATGGTGTCAACTTGGACATCGACCGTATGGTCCAGAAAAAGCTTACAAGGAGGAGCCTCGATTCTACCTCCTCTCTCCCTTGCGATGCGAGTAGTCACAATAATAAAAAATTGCGCTAGATCAGGCTCCCGTATTTGGGTGAATTTTCATCTAAGCTGACTCGTATCCTTCGCCTCTTCGGATTTAGGCCTGCATTTTATAATCTTACTACGATAAAGGGGCTGTTTGTCAGGCCTAAAGACACCATCCCGCTGAGGGAGAGGAGTGGAGTGTACAGACTGACGTGTGGGGACTGTAACAGTGTTTACATAGGCGAAACGAGTCGCCAGCTCAAAATTCAAGTGGAGGAGCACCTCAAACCCTTGGAGGAAGGAAAATTGGGTGAGTCTGCCTTTGCGGACCATCTTATCTCCAATGGTCATAGTTTCAAGGAGGAGTCAGCCACCCTCCTCCATAGGGAAAACTCGTACTTTGAACGCTTTGCATTGGAAAATATCGAAATAGTGCGGCATCTGAACAGTGATGATGTTACTGTCCTCAACAGGTATATTCCTGACGAAGGTTTCATTGATTTGATTTACGAGACTGAGTCCCTTTCCGAGGGCTAGCTCGTTCTTTCTTGAACTTCGTCATCGTCGGTATCCTGTTTACATCTCACATTCTGGGTCAGTGGCTTTCTATCTTTGCCCGATGATGGTTGTTAAACCGAAAGATCTCGCATCTTCTTGTTCATATCTGCGGTTTTTGTAATCTTCCTTTCGTTACTCCTTTGAGTATCATACAATATGTCGAGCCGTAACGTTTCGGACCGTATTAATTCTATTAATTTTGTATGGATCATTTGTTTATTAAGAATTTTTCCAGGAAACCGTGGCTTCGGCGTCCTTTCAATTAGCAATTTTAATTGGAAGTCGATGTTACGTCATTCGTGGACATGCTCTTAGACTTAGACCAAAGTTACGAACAATTCAATCATAATTTCGTTGATGACGTCATCGAACGTGACAAAAACGGTAACGATTTTATGTGATTTTTTGGGTCAATTTTCGCAAAAGTAGCACAAGTCGAAGAACTTTGCGAACCCGTCAAAAAACTGAGACGGTTTTTCGTGACGGTTTTAATCTTGAAAGCATATAAAATCCTTACTTCTTTCTTACTTAAAAGGAAGTGTAAGTTACCTTGGGAATATCTTCACCATAGAAATTATTTCCGCCTCCTTCTCTTTGAGGTTTCAAAACATACAGTTCCGGATTCTTGAGGGCCATTTCAACGGCCTTATCTCCTTCAGGATTCTGAGAGAAATTACAGCTATTTATTTAAGATGGTCTCAAGCTAAAGTTCAACAAAGCTGACTACTTTACCAAATCTAAGGAATATAATCCTGTGAACACTTCATTTATTGCTTTAGCGTCATCATCCGGCAGAAACCTGGACACCGCATTTTGTAATGCCAAAGCTTGCTGTACCTAGAATAAAAAATGAAAAAATAGCCTAGTTGGTATCATCAGAGGTATATTTCAACTCCAACAGTGAGCCTAAAAACATTATCTTACTCCTTTTTTCGATACATTCCACTATTTATCGTGGTTAACCTCCTACTCACTTTATGGCGAACAAACCTTTTTGGTTCCGGCCAGCTGGAGACCAATTGAAGGACATTTGATGGCTTTTGAACGTTCAATATCGAGTCTGACTTGCCAATGCTTTTCCGCTGTGTAATGTTTAGGCATGTAACCAGTGCGATAATAAGCCACCGCTACTTCCATGTCATCTCTGAGTAAGAACCATGAAATTCAGAAAGGATGTATGCCTGAGATATTTTTAGGACATGAATTTTCGCTCATTTCATTTGATAAAATCATTCACGAGTAGAACGCAGAAATGTTGATTCGTACAAATTTAATCCTAATAGGCAACCATTCCTTTCTTGGATATTGCGATAGAATAGACTGAATTAATGTTTACCATGTTTTTTTGTTTAGTAAATCCTAATTTGTTTGCTGCCCGCAGGCTGTCTCCTGTTAATTAGATCAATTGAAGTGAGCAGGGAATCTGCCTTCTGAGGAATGATTTCAATTTTGGTCTTGATATTCGATTGTGACTGATTATTTCAGACGTTTCAGCGGTGGAAAGACTCTACAAAGTTTATATGGCTCCAATTCTCCCTCCCTCCTCGTTATTTCACACCTCCAATACGGTAATGTGCAGTAAGATCCTAGCTCCGGGATGGCGAGCGAGCAGATTTCAACATTAGTGTCGTCATAACCATCCAAGATGGCTGCCTGTGACGTCATCACTGTTGCCAGGTGATATTTTCAAAAATCCTTACCCGCCATTTTTTCTAAGACTTGAAAACGGTTTTAAACGGACTTCCAGTGATCTAACAATAACGATCAGGAGAAATGTATCTCTCATACCCGTGACCGAGCTACCTTTCCTTTGATCGACTCAATATTGTGGGGGACCGCGATATTAGCCTACAACGACCAAGAGAAAAGTATCTCTCATGAAAATCCGTATTTCACGCAAAATCCGTAGAAAAATCTGTATTATTTTTCCGAGGAACAAAATCCGTAGATCTGGCAGCGCTGGACGTCATCAGCTTGGGTTTTCCTCTTCCTTTTTCTCTTCTGTTCTCGGAATCACTCATTCCGTTTGTGAGCCTCCTAACAGTTTCCGTTAAACTAGGCTCCCGGGTCATGGCTGATTATGTATCAGAATTGGGTACTACTCCTTAGCCTCCATTATACTAAGTTATCCAGTTTACACAACTATACGAGGCCCACTATTAGCCTCCATGACGCCAGACCTAACTTAAGCCTGAAATACAGCAGTATAAATACTTATATAGATTAAGGGGATGACTGAAGGTGGATTAAACTCGCAGATGTCGAACAGCTGATAACGTAACCAGATGATGATGTCTTAGTTTATTATAAAAGAGGAGAAGGGATACAGCATATAGGATTCTTGGAGACGGGGGGGGTGTGATGTGAACTCACAAATTCGAGACTCGCGGAACTCGCATATTTTTAGGACCAGGTCCAGGGTTTAGCCCTTGGGGGTGGAGAAGCAACTCGCGGAGATGGTGTGAATTCACAAATTTTGAATTTGGGGCTAGGATTCGAGAAATTGCAAGAGAGACATAGAAAATGTCAATGATTCAGCTTTGGAGCTTATTTTGAAACTGGAGAAAAGCATAGATCTCTCGAGCCACGACCTCCTCATTTTCACCTATCTTCCAAGTTCTAAATGTAGGCAGATGAATCAATCATCGTTCAGTTCGGTACTGGAGATCTTAATAATTCTCTTCAGGTAGATCAGGGGCTCTGACTTTTTCGGAATCAGGATTTGCTAGAAGGATGGCGGGTAGTTCTCCCAAGCGAAAACTTCTTGAAGAAATTCTTTGCTAAAAAATGATTAAAATTCCAACTTACACAAAGAATTCCTTTTTCTCATTGAAACGGCCTCTAGCCGCAATTTCGTCAAAGGTCCGTCTAAGTACACTTATTTCAGGATTATCTGTGAAGATCTGAAATTCGCAGTTTCGTTGATCGCAAATGTTCGTCTCGCCCTCTTCAACTATCATTAAAACTATAGCCCTGTAAATCATGAATACACGATAAGATACGAGTAAAATTTTTGAGGCAGAGCGAGAAATTGTCAAAATATTTTACTTTGGATTGTTGTAGTGCTCCCACGCTTTGATCACGGCAGCGGATAATCCATGCAGCGCCTTATTTTCAGGTACCTACCATGAAGAAAAAAGGAAGACAATTACGTGATTGTACTAACTAGAAAAGATTTTTTTCAAATATTTTATTTTTGAGCTATTTCACTACTCTTTGGGTCATCAGCTCGCGTAGGAGTATTGTGGGTTGTTAGAGGAGTGGATAGTAGTAGGTAGAGCGTAAGTATTGGAGAGAGTTGGTAACTGTTTCTGAGTTGTTGCATAAGGAGGAGGATAAGAAGGAAGAGACGATGAAAGTTAGTCGTTGGTTTTGTATAGGACTGGACATGAGACTAGGTGTTGTACAGTACTTGCAAGATGGAGGGAAGAGATTTAGTAGGAGGTGAGAATGATTTAGTCGGGTGTGGTCAACTCTCAGGCGGGAGGGAACGTTTTCTTCATGACGGGAATTTCTGTTTGAGGAGGACCAAGAGGTAGATGAGGTTCTCATAGATCGGAACTTATTGTGTGGTAAGTGAGCCCAAAGATGATTCCAAGCATTCAAAATCAGGGAACGGTAATAATTTTTTAGATCGTAGGATGGGGAAGAAGATGAATCTGTGATCTTTGGTAGGCGCGTGGCTTCCTTGGCAACCTCGTCACGTCCAGGGAGACCGATGTGGCCAGGGATCCCGATGAAAGTTATTGTTGTTTTGATGGAAGCAAGAGCTTCAAGAATACCGTGGATGCGTCGAGTTATAGGGTTTGTGGAATGGATGTCTTGTATTGTTAAGACTGAGGAAAGAGAATCAGTTAGTAAGATGTAATTGTGTAGTGGGGGACGTTGCGTTCAGGAGTGTATAGCACCAAGTTCAGCAATAAATACTGAAGCTGAGTTACGAGGTCGTTTAGCGGTAATAGAGCCGTAGATAGTGAATGCATAAGCTGTTTTAGATTGAGATATAGAGCCATCAGTGTAGCAGATTTCATGATTTGGGTATTCTGCGATAATTTCTGAGATTAGTCTTTGATAGGAATAATTGTCCAATTTCGAAGTATTTGCGAGGTCGAGTCAGATAGGGGGGGGGGGGGATAATAGCCAGGGAAGCGACGATGGTTCGATACGAAGGAGAGGCGAGAGTTTAGGGAGGTATTGAATACAGGATTTTAAAAAGGAAATGAGGAAGTTACTAGGAGAAAGGATGGATGTAGAGATTGGAAGGTCGAAAGTTTGAGAAGACGAAGCGAGGACGTTCGTAGTCAGTATGAGAGTAGTGGTGGTTCTGTCGCTTCTGCAGAGAGGCTTAGAGGGGGGGGGGAAGTTCGAAAAGCTCCCAGAGCCATGCGTAGGGTGGATGCTTGAATAGTATCCAGGAGTTTGATTTTAGACTAACTGCATTGGCTGTAGATCGTAGCATCGTAATCGAGTTGGGAGCGAATAAGACTTTTGTACAGTTGGAGCAGGAGTTTGCGGTTACATCCTGTCCGGGTGGGCGATAGGTACTTGATGATATTGATAGCGTTTAGGCATTTAGCTTTGAGAGACTTTATGTGAGGCGTCCAGGAGAGTTTTTGATCGAAGATCAAACCCAGGAATTTATAAGAGGAGAGAATGTTGATTGTGAAGCCTTGAAGAATTAGCGGATGAAGTGGGGTTATAGGGCTTCGATGTTTTCGAAAGACGATAAGACCTGTTTTACCTGAAGAGAAACAAAATCCACAGTCAGAGGCCCATCAAGAACCGATATTATCAAGCGTTTGTTGGAGGAGGCGTACTCCTCGGTGGTTCAAAGATAGAAGGGAGATACTGAGGTCATCCGCAAAAAGGCGCTGGGTGAGTGGAAAAGAAACACATTGACTGATATCATTGATTGCTATTAGAAAGAGGGGAACGATTGTCCAATCTAGATCCTACTCGAATTGGTAGAACAAATCAAATAAAGGGACGGAATTTATAGCGGTACTTATAATTGATTTGTTCTTTTCTTTTGAGTACATCTATTATGGAGAACCATAGATTGTAAAAACGAATTCTTTCTAGTTGTTTAATGAATTGAAGTACTGCGACCAGAAAGTTAGATGAATATTTGATTTGAAGTGGGTGGTATTGAAGGAATGTCAGAGAATATCTTTCACTAAGGCAGACATTGTTCTTCGCGTCCTCTACACTTTCTTTATGTTCCCGAGTTGAGAATGACTATGTACTTACTTTATCTACTTCAGAATGGAGTTTGAGATGCCGGAGTGCATACCTGGACACGAAATATGAAGTTAAAACAATGGAGAGCCATTCGATAGATTATGCTACAATCAAAAGACCTGTATAGTAATTTATAATATTTTTCTCAAACTTCACCTTCACACAAACTTGCTCATCTGAACTGTGCTTTTGTGGGAATATAAGAAACAAGTTTATCTGGGTGAGATAGACAGCCGTGGACGATTAACTGCGAGTCCATTTTGCCTCAAGCTGGCCAAAATTAGCCATGGAAATGTTTTTTAAAGTCTTCAGCATTTTCATTCTTCTTTTCCAACTTAGGGCTATTTAACAGCGGCCCGCGGGCCAAATATGAACCACAAAAGCTCGTCCTATGGCCGGGAAATGGTAAAATTTATTCTAATTTTGACCTGTAATGTTTTTTTGCTGAGGAAAAAGTTTTTTCTAGCCTGCGTTGAATTCTTTGACATCGAAGCGGCTTGTTTAGAAAAAAATAGAAGCCATTGCAAGTTTGCATGGCAGCGGAAAACCCGCAACCTCCCGCGCTCCCGAGTAAGTTGGCGCGAAAATGCCCCCTCAGAAAATGAGTTGGCTGGGCTCTTCTCAGTATACTGCATGCTGGACCTGATATAATGAAGGCAGGAAATTGAAATTTTCCCAAGCCCCTAAATTAGGTCAGGGTCAAGGTCATTGATGACGTCATAAAGCGTCACACGTCACGTCACGCAGCTCACAGAAACTCCCGGACGCGGACGTTCTGAGGACGTTTTCCCCCTAACAAAATGGATAGGCCTAGTGAATACTCCGCTAAAAAATTTGAAAAGGACCATTTTAAGTCGAAATGAAGTTTGGAAAGTTTGTGAACTGCCAGAACATATAGTTTACCGGCTTTCCATTTTGTTCTTAAGAAACTTCTGAATGAAGAAGTGTTGATTTTGAACTCTAAGCCTTAAATAAGGCAGCCTAGCCACTCTTGGATGAATATTTAACCCACAACAGAAGAGCGGTTCTTGAATTGACTCTTTAGTCATTTTAGGAAGAATTCCACTGAAGCATCCAACCCCAAGGATTACTCGCTTGTCACTCATACTTGTATGATTTCTTTTAGCAAGCCAGAAAATGTATCAACTACTTTCATTTTTCTTCTGTTGCAAAAACTCGATTTCACAGCAAAACGTCCTGATCTATTCCTGCTTACTTGTGTAAAAGATGAAGGTTAGCACAACCCTGTCCACCAACAGATATTGTGTTCATTTCCACTTGTTTAATATTTAATTTCCCATCTCCACTTTCGAGTAGATAATCCGAACGGAAGAGGCCCAGCGAGTACTCCTGTCTCCACAGAATGTCAAGTAATGATATCAAAATCAGGAACAACATTCAAATTCAGGATGTGGCTGTCATGAAGTTGCCGTTCAGGCAGATCTTCAGAATTATACATACCTGGGCTGAGCCTTCTTTATAAACTGTTTCATAAATATCAAATAACTTTTTTGTGAATTCGTCCACCTTTATAGTGCTGAAAAAAATTGATTAAAAGATTAATAATTCGGAAGAATTGAAGGCACTGCTATCACGGTGGGTGGGGGGGGGATGTAATTGGTTACCCCAGCGGACTAAGAATCTGAGAAAAATTCACAATCCAACATACTTTTCTAAACTACTCTTCAGGAATTCATGATCATGGGCTATCTTGTGGTAGAGCAAGCTCATTGCTGGTTGAATTTTCATTGCTCTTTCATATTCTGATCTTGGAAAAGGTGACGGGAAAATTGTGAAAGATTCAAACCCAACTAAATCCGGAGAATAATGTTTGCGAGAACGATAGCATGTTCCTAAAAAAAAGACGTACGAGAGTAAAGTGTTATACGTAGATGTTACAGCAAAGTGATTATGAATAATGATAACAAGTAATTCGTAATTCATCAAATTTTGTAGTAATGAATAATTGCCTACGCTACTTGGTAGATTTGGTCAATCTCTCGTTCTGGCGCTTTAATAAATCCTTTACTAATTCTTATAGAAAATGTACGACAAATTTTATCCTTTCTCATTCAAAATTGTCACATTGTTATTCATAAACAATCCCGATGTCGCGTTGTTAAATTGATTAGGTAATTTCATTTTCCATCGCAAAAATTTGATACTTGGAATCTTCTATAATTCCAAATCATCGTGATAATCTTCATTAGGTAGGTAGTTTCTTTACCGTTCTCTTTTACCGACTTTTAGCAGAAGAGCGGGTACTACACCCGTCACAATTGTGGCAGAAGGAGGGGGAAATGAATTTTCCCGATGTTTCATAGGTTGTAGATCATCATTACGTCATTAAAGAAATTTCAGGTTTCCGCGGGAAATATTGTCTTGCAGATAGGAGGTATGCGAATCGAGAAACCGAGGCCAAGAAGCCAAGAAATTAGAGGTTAGGATGACCACCTCGTCACCTAATTACTACTGACGAGTACCAAGAGTTCTTCACCCACCCGAGCAGCAAATGGATTGCTGGAGGAGACCATAATGCCAAACACCACTTATGGGGATCTCGTGTCATTACTATAAGAAAGGCAAGGAACTCTACAATTGCATCAACAAAATGACCATCCAATCTTACTCAAATGGTCTACCTACCTACTGGCCGTCTGATCCAGCTAAGAAGCCTGACTGCATTGACCTCTTCCTCTCACAAGGTACATCAGAAACCTAGATGATCTCACCTCTGACCACTCGCCTATACTACTTATACTAAGCAGCAACATACTTCAGAAACACCCAAATACCCAACTGACATTGGGACAAATTTCGCAATATTGTCAACTCACAGATCAACCTTAGAACCAAAATTAAAACCCAGGAAGAAATTGGCAGCGCGGTTCAACTCCTCCAATCATCAATCATTGAAGCTGCTAAGGAAGCAACGCCAGACAAAAAACCCTCGCCAGTTACAGCCTTCTACCCTCAGGAGGTCAGGAAACTAATCAAGGAAAGAAAAGCAGCTAGACACCGGTGGCAGACAACTCGTGACCCATCCGATAAAAGCAAATTTAACCTCCTCTGCAAACAGACTAAAAATCTGATTGCCAAAATCAACAACAAAACCTTTGAAGATTTCCTGTATTCTTTGAATCCAAATAAAGATACCAACTACTCGCTCTGGAGAGTGGCAAAAGCGAAAAATAAACCTCCGAGCTACACTCCACCCATCAAGAGGAATATTGGATCATATGCCCAGCGATATAGAAAAGGCGGCTGTATTTGCTGATCACCTTGTACGCACCTTCCAACCCAACGACATCAACTCTGACATAGAACCACAGGTTAACTACATAGAAGGACCAGTACTCATGTTTGTTGAGCCCAAAGAAATTCAAAACACGTAAAGCTCCTGACTTGGACCTCATCACCACACAAAAAATTTCTGAGTGGCCAAGCAAAGTTGCGGTCTTCCTAACATATATCTTGAACGCCTTTCCATAAGAATCGGCTACTTTCCTAAACTTTGGAAGACTGCAAGAATAATAATGGTGCCTAAACCAGGCAAACCTCTAGACGATCCAGCCTCGTACAGACTTATATCACTACTGCTCATATTCTCCAAGATCTACGAAAAGCTCATCTACAGTCGACTTCTTGCAGTAATAACTGATCTCAACATCATCCCTGAACATCAGTTTGGATTCCGACCAGAAAACGCCACCATTGAACAGATCCATAGAGTTTCAACTGCAATACTTAATGCGCTAGAAGCCACGGAACACTGCCCAGTGGTCTCCTTGGACGTCAAACAAGCGTTCGACCGGGTCTGGTTACAGGGATTGATACATAAAATCAGTGAATACATGTCTATCCGTTACGTCCAGCTCCTCGAGCCATATGTCTACAACCGTAAATTTCAAGTTCATTATGGCGATGCAGTTTCCAGTACAAAGTCAACAGCCGCTGGAGTCCTGCAGGGTAGCGTGCTTGGACCGCTATTATACGTGCTATACACGGCTGATATTCCCTGCTCAACACTCACCTCTGTAGCAACATTTGTCGACGACACCGCGATCATTGCCCCGCACGTCGCGCCGTCAACGAAGTAGTGATTTTGCTAACCGTTGGAAAACCCAAATAAACGCCCAAAAGTCAGTCAAGGTCAATTTTGGATTAAGGCCTTATACAACAGATCCCACATTCATCAATGAGGAAGAAGTACCTACTCGACAAGAGGCCAGATACCTCGTGGTACATTTAGACGCACGGCTCACATGGAAACCTCAAATCATGAAAAAGAGGAAGGAAGTAGAAGCTCGACTACGCTCTCTCTTGCTGAGAGCAAGGAACAAACTTTCATTAAGTAATAAAAGACTGATCTATGATTCATTAAACAGCTGCGATTTCACTAAAATTAGTTCGAGAAATAATTTTTTGATGATTCAACAAATGTACAATCCCTTTACTTTAGGCTCTCAAAAAACCTAAACGTGTACTCACAATTGTTTCTTTCGAATTTTTTAAACCTCAGAAGAAAACTTGAAAGAAACACTCACGCGGTCGCGCGAGTAATTTACGTCTTTTCCTTTGACTAATCAAAACTCATTGAAAGAATCACTGCTACTAACAACTCGTAAATTTTATTTCTTCTCTCGTCACCTTCAGCGGCAGATATCTGTAAATTCTGACAGTCAACAAACAAACTGCCATGAAGCATGTTGAAGGTGAACATTTTCAATTTTTGTACGTGGAAAACATACTGTTTACCCGGTTATAAACAGAAAGACATGGGTAGATGAATTAAGCTCATCCGATCCTCGAAAAAGTTGTAGGCTGAGACTATAACTTGCTTGAGTCTCGAAATGATACGTCTAAGAGTTGGAGGGATTCCGCATCACTACGAGAAATTTTAATTTTGATTTGTTATGTGATTGTAATTTTTTTTTACTAATTATTAAAAAATGATACATCTGAGTAGTTTTAGGGAGATCCGAAGACAAAAAAAAAACTTGTAAGTCTAAATATAAGCCTATAATATTATAAATAAGAAAAGCTCAAATTATTGCAATTTGAAAGTGATCTACGACCTCTGAAATGTCGAGAAAATTTACCATTTCCTCCCTCTGTCAACCTTACCATGGATATAATACCTCACCTTTCGAGCTAAAAAAGTCAATAAAAATAAATAAGAGCTTCACAATTACTCTTTCGTATACGTTTTTCCTAGCCTAGCAAGGCATCGATTTCGATAAAATTACAAAACTTCGAGAAATCGTACTCAAGTCGTCTGAAAGTCATTAGTGAAACAGTTGAAAATTTATATGAATTTGAAGAGGATTTCGATGTTCTGATGAACCCATTTGAAAATTTGAGATCCATCAGGTAGTTTCGGAGGAGTTCCGCGGACGAAAAAAATCTCATAAATAATGAATAAAAAATTAATGTATAAGGAAACCTGAACAAACGTGGGTAATACCTCACTTTTCCGCTAGGAAAAGTCGATAAAAGTCCGATAAGATTAGAAGTGATGATCAGCACGTGAAAAATTTGTTTTTCGGTAGTCCAAAACAGCTGCGATTTCACCAAAATTAGTTCGAGAAATAATTTGTTTACGATTTGTTATAATTCAACAGTCGTACAATTCCTTTACTTCAGGCTCTTCGAAATTTTTAAACCTCAGATGAAAACTTGAAAAATATGTGCACTATTTCAGAGTTTTCTGATACATTACCGTGGGTCAACGACCAATCCTTCACGGCGGATAATAAATCATCAAAAGTGTGGCCTTCAAGTTGAATATTAAGGGATGGAAATTGATTTTTATCTTTAACAGTGAACAATGGTTCCTGTACCTAGTACAATAAATTAAAAAGTATCCAGATCAATTGCTTCACCGTAATTACCAAAAATGCCGTACTCATAAAAACATATCGTAATAACAATTTTTAGAGAAAATAATGAAAAAATACACGAACTCAGAATTGTGAAGGAAAAACAAATTAAAATAAGTAATGATATTGTTCAAGGAAGTACAAACCTCTGAATTTGGTGCACCGTTGACGCTGCTTTGTCGAAATAAAAATACATACAGGTTAGTGAGAAGAAATAATATGCTATTCTTTTTCGATAATGAAGATTTTTTTCTACCAAAATGGAGGGGAAAAAATTGTAAAATTTTCGGCCTATATTTCAATACTCGTCGACTGATTGTATAACAAACGAAAAGACTTACATGGTAATTATCAACCCAAACGTGCACAGTAAATGTGCAAGAAAATCTTTATGTCCCATACTATCAATCGAACTTTGCAATTGTTTCCTACAGTACTATACGTGAATAGACTAAAGACGACGTTGAAACTAGGAAGATGAGAATCTAATAAGACGGAAAATCAACTACAAAGAAAATGAATACAGAAAATATTGTGTAGAACAGACCTTGAGGAAAATATCAATCATCACAAATCAACTAACAAATGTATTGATAATACAGGGTTGATAGATTTATAACCAGAACGAAGTAGAAATTTTTCTATCTTCAGATATATATTTTTTTTTTTACTTCTCTTATTTAAACATTTAAAATCATAAGACCAGCTGTTTGCAAGAAACGTATTTAGGAAATGGAAAATCAAATATTGGGAAGCTAGATTAAATCCGTCAAAGCCAAATCCACACGCGCACTCAACATTATAAAATACAAGCTGGAAAACCCGCGACTTTGTCGCTCATTCAATATTCTATGACGTCGAGGACAAAAAATCAATTTTTATTTCAATAATCACACATTGAACATACTTATAACTACCCATTTTTTAAACTTTGAATTTCGAAAATCAGTCGGTATTTCTTTTCTTCTAATTTCCCAATCTCCTCATCTATATCCAACAACTCCTTCTCGATGTGTTGGTGAATGTTCGGATATTTTCTTTTCATGTAAAGGGGGAGATATGGCAAGCGTTTCTTTGAGGTCTGTCATTCTAGCTTCCCACGTCCTTGCAAAATTATTTGATTTTCCTTCTCACTCATCACTGACCTTGAAAAATTCTAATATTTATATGAATGATACCCAAAGTAAAATAATACGCCCCATGATCGATAAACTTGAACCACTCCTCCTAACTATTTCGTCTCTGAATTTGTCACCTGCAATTCTTAACGCCACAGACCATCACCCTAATTTGTATAGAGCTCGGTTTTAACCGCCTAACTTACTCTCCTGATTGTACTCTATGACCTTTGTACCCTCATTACTCGCATCGAAACATCCGTCGACCCTAATTAATATCTATGAAAACTTCAAATTACTCCAAAAACGCCATGATAATACTCAACTCAGAAGGAATTTTGTTTCCTAATTTTATTTCTTCATGAGTGGTCATCTTCCATTCACGATCGACACCGTGAAGAACAAATCTAACCCTTATAGTGCTTAGCCCGAGCCCGTAATTTCCAAAAGTTTCACAACGCCCCTCTACTTGTACAACTACTCTTTCTCAATTATTATCCCATCTATTCTCTGATCTCTGGGCTCCTTCCTCTCCAGCACGTCAAAACTTTTTTCCATCCTCAACGATTAGTCTGTATGTTTTCTGATTGATACCACGTCATGAAAAACTTTCCCAACTCACTGGATCTACAAAAATCAAGCACTTCCACACTCACCCACATATACCGTCGCTCACTTGTAACCTTACTGTCCGTATTGTAACACGGAACAATATTGAGCAAGGAATTGTTCACTGTAAACTTATTCACAATCGTCATTGTCCGACTTGCCCTTGTAACACCTCACTCACCAAGGAAGGAAACTACCCGCAGAAGATTACATGCCGTTATTGATCATATTCCTACTCGATATTAATCCTTAACGACCCACTCAATACTCTTGTACCCATACGACTCTTCTCGCTCACATCCACTATTCATAATACAAATCAAAAGTTCAACAAAATCATCTGTTCTTCTTTAATAATAAAGCAGACAACTCTTTTTTGCTGGTCAATAAATCAAGGTCTTGGCCACAACGATCTAGACCCACTCTCAGCCTCTGCGCTGGAATAAACCTTCCTCCCTCAAACGCCGCTTACTATTGATTTTTTTGCATCCATGCAGCTCAATTCACGCATCTTCCAATCTACGCACCCGCAATCTGCTGACTCAATTCTTTCCTCCTCCCTATTGAATCTGAACTATTTAAACACCTCGAATTGAACCATCTACCCCTTATCTTATCATCCACTTCTCCATAGCCTCCCCCATGTGTCCGACTTGATCTAGCTAATAATCTCCAGGATCACAACACTGTATACCGACAACTCATTATAAACATTGTCTCTATGCAAATTTTATGACCCACCAGCCCTACTTTACCGACGGATCTAGTCTGGACTCGAAACAGGCAACGTTTACTTGATTCAAGAAATGATAATCAGTCATTGATTGAAAAAATTGTAGGATAAGCCTTACACTCTTGTCTTTCTTATCTCCATCTCTACCTTTAGCTCAAATTTCGACACGACTTTTATTCAACTAATTTCCCAAATCGAGGCATTCATTTATTCCTGCAATCTCTATCATCCGTTAATTATACATCTGTCTACGTCCTGTGGATACGGATCATTCCCTGAACATAAAGCCCGGAAAAATAAACATTCAAACAAACTAAGAGGAATCGTAAGTGAAGCAGTCCCTTCGACTTGTGTAAGCGTCATAAAGAAATCGTTCTCTCCCACCACACAACTGGTCATACGCGTTCCACCCATTCCAGCCTTTACAAAAATTTTATCTATTGCCCATCTCTTCACCTGCTCAACTGATTATCCTCAACCCCCGCTATAAATACACTCTGATCATTCCTCAATCAACCACCAACAACGATTGACTTGTCTTCATAATTAAGAATAATTCATATGTGTATTTGTGGAACTTCATAATCCTTCCAGCACTTACTCACCTTTTTTTTGTACACGCGACTCTCTTCCCTTCACTTTGCAGTATAAAATAACAAAAACTTCTCAAGTCGTCATCTGCTAAGTCGTATGTACTCTGAAATTGTAATAGCGCGTCTCACAAAAAGCCTGAACTATTTCACCAAACCGAAACTTTTCTGGATCTCTGACCCACAATTCCACAAACCATCACTTCAATTTGAATGAATATTGATATTAACCAACAAATAATTCACTCGTACATACTCTATAACTCTTGCGCTCTTGCTGCCGGCATTAAGGCACACCAATTTCATCCAGCAACTCGCTCGGCACTCGTAGAAATACTCAACGCCAGCTTGTCTATACTCTAGAAATGAAATAACATATCTCACAAAAAGCTTAAACTATTTTGCCAAACCCAATCTTTTCCATATCTCTCACCCTTAACTCTCAACTTTACCGACCATGACTTCAATGTGAATGGAACCAACTAACTCACTCTGTAACTCTACCCACATTATAAAACGAAAATTTACTCCGTAGACCCTCTCATCTCTTCAACTATAAGTTTATTTTTGGCTCGGTCAAAAAATTGTAAAAGTAGCTCCGTACAAAAGTCGTGATATTTTTCCACGGAAATTAGTGAACACAACTCAAAGTGTTCCCTGTCAGAATTACTCGGCCGGTTTTTAAAATTTCTCCTCTTGCTTAGCATTGTGAACGTTGAAATAAAACTTTATGTTCGCATCAATAAACACATGTACAGGAATAGGGATGAGATAGCAGCCAATATACGCTTAACTTTAAAGCTTTATTACAACTTTCCCAACAATGATTTTCTAAATTTTTTCTAAAAAGGTTGATTTTGGGGGTCATACAATGTTATATACAAAATTTCAACGAAATCGATACATTAGGGGAGGAGGTTACTCCTACGAAAATTTTGAAGATGTACTTTATACATATATATATATATATATAGACAGACAAACCATGCTTTAGGTGCACCAATTATATGTGGAATAGACGTTTAGTGCACCGAAATCGGTGCACTAGACGTCAAAGCGGTGCACTAAACGTTTTCTCATGTTATTTGGAGTATATGTAGTGGTATATGATTTTTATTAGTATGAGTGTGTTTGTCAGACTTTCAGCTGTTGGCCTATCACGGTTTTTTCTATTTTCCTCATTCAGTGGTGCCAGGTTGAGGATTTAAAACAGAAATATTCGGTGTACCTAACGATGGTTTCATATCCCCAGAGTGACGTGTAAGTGCTCTTGTATTTACACTCGCAGCGCTGTAGTCAATGTGTATATATTATAGGTGAAGTTTGTATATCTCAATTCCTGCGCTATATGAGACGGGCGCTTAGTACACCAGGGTGTGGCAGATGAGTAGCCGATGAAATAGGTATGTAGCAAGGACCTTGGGTATGAAGAGGTACTACGATTTTTTTTTTTGAAATCGAACACAGCGCAATTCCGAATAGCGCGAGTTATACAAAATGAGAAGTTTGAGGTACATTTTTGGTCAATTACAGTGAAAAGTGTATGTTATTATTAGAGCCCGGATTTCTGGCGCTAAAAAAAAATTGTTTTCGGCATCAAAATTGAAGGATTTGGCAATATTTGGAATTAAAAAAAAAAAAAAACGTGAAAAACTGCTCAATTTTTAATTTTTCAACAATTTTTTGTCGCTCACCGAATCGATAGCTGTGAGAGGAGCGTTCGTAAGCGAGCTGAGCACAACTGGAATATTAGAAATACTAGACACAAAAGAATGACCGTCATCAAATGATCGGGCAAGTTCTTGTAATTGCAGAAAACCGCAATTCTTATTGAAAATGTAAGCCTTCCAATTAAGAGGAATGGACTGTATTCCAAGCTATTTTAAGGTACATTTTTATCGAAACGTACTTAAAATAAGAATAATCCCTGCATTCTGACTTCTACTGCCTTTCTTGCTTAAGAGGAAGAGAGTCCTTGTAAACCCTTGGCATGGATTTCACATTTGCTGAAGTCACTGGGAGATAGTCCGAGACTTGAACGCAATGAATTTACGAGCAGATAAAAGTTGGTAGAAGCCTACGAGTGCGAGGAGTACCACTCGTAGAAAGAAGTGTGATAGAAAGGATTCTGTTACGAATAATCGTAAAAGGGAATAACTGTTGGCTGTCAAAAATATTATTTTGTATTTTTCATGTTGCTTGACATTATCGGTATGGTATAAAAATGCGGGCACCATCACGGATGGGCACTTCTACTGTGAACAAGAACTGAATTAAACGGCTTAACTGAGACTCATGAATTATTGACTTCTAACTTGCTGATTTTGCCCTAGACGTAACTATTCAATGTCAGGGTCGGGAGGAAGAAACACTGTCTCCCCCCCCCCCCAAATAAAAATTCTTCGTCTCCTCCCCTCTGCTGTGTTGAGGACCCAGGAACATAATCCTGAGTTGCCTATCATCTTTCATTCTGTGCATTATTGAAAGACCAAAGAATCCTTGTACTAAAATTTCCTCCCGGGCGGTAAGCAAAACGTCTATGCTGGACTTAAAAGTATTATTTCTTGCCACCAGTCTTCCGACAACTGATGAAGTCGTTTATGTACTGTTTCGGCGGTCCATGTTACTATATAGTCCAAGGTTACTTCCAATTGAATATCCTTGTAGGCCGCTTAAAAATTTATCTTATTGCAGTGGTGTGCGAGTCTTCAATTGTCCAGGAATATTAGCATGTAGAACTGAAATAATAGGTGCAGAGATGAAAATTTGTACGATTGATGGTTAGTACTCCCTAAAGAACAAACAAAAACCCGCCATCCCCTCTGGTGTGAGTGTGGCCTCTTAAAGCCAAAAAAACACCACAAAAAACACTTTTTTCGCTCTATCTCTCTTAAAATAGTTTTTTTGAAAGAAATACTTCATATAAAAGTTGTAGAACGTACCATTACCTACACAAATGATATTCTTCTTTTTAAGGCTTGAATCAATACTTTTTGAGGGAAGTATACCAGAATATGAATTACATTATGGTACAGGTGATGAAAGACAAATAGAACTATTTTGGGTGCCAAAAGCCGATTATCATGAAAAATGTCAGGCCAAGTGTCCTGAATTACCGCCCCTAGAAACTGCGCCGAACTTTCAGCGGCACGTTCTAGCCCCCCCCCCCGAAAAAGAAAAAAAAAATTGAGAATATCTCGAAAAGTTGGAGGTTGAGAAGAAATTGTTTCAAACAAAAAAAGATTTCTTGTAGAATTTCCTTTCAAATGGTGTACTTGAAGTTGTTAACAGGCCATATAGTTCACCCACAATCGCCCTTGAAAGTGGCTCAATAACAAAATCTAATAACAAACAGAATTTTGCAATTATTGTGAAAATTTGAAGTAGGTTTCTTATGCAAATGTTCCACTTTTTTAAAAATAATTTCAACCCTCAGAACGAGGGTTGATTCAAAAGAAGTGTGACCCCTCCCCCAAAAAATTACAATTTTTTCATGAGCCATGCGACTCTTCTAAACGAATTTCAGGAGGAAAATTACCAGAACGTAACGAAAAATTTAATTGAAATTGAAGTTGTAACTCAAATTTTCTTTGAGTTATAACTTTAATTTCAATTAAATTTTTCGTTACGTTCTGCTATTTTTCCTCCTGAAATTCATAGCTATGGAACGTACCTTGGAAGAGCAAATTGAGTATATTTTCTAAACGAGTCACGAGCTCGCGTCAATTTGTTTGTGCAATTGTTAATAATACTTAATATTGTTACAAGTAAGAAGTTTTATAATCAAAGAAATTGGGAAAAGTAGATAGAACAAAGGTAGTTGAAGGAATTAGAGGGGGTTTGGGGTTGATCCATGGTGCGGAAATTATGGATGAAAAATCATTGCAGATGGAACGGGTAGGTTTTGGAGCACAGGATATGATGTTGAGATTATCAGAATGGCAGTAGTTATATATGACAAAGATGCGTGACGACCTAGGAGAGAGTGAGAGTGGTTGCGTCGGGTATGGTCAATCCTGAGACAGGAGAGGATGACTTTTTTGAGACAGGAGATTCTATTTCAAAAGAAACAAGGAATAGGGTTTTTTTCGATTGATCTTGTAGTGGTGCTGACTGTTCCAAAGGTTATTCCAAGAAGTAAGAACTTTGGAACTGTTGTATTTTTGAAGACTGAGTTTTGGTGAAGAAATGAGTGGCTACTCTATGGGTGAGTGGGTGGAGTTTTTGCCACACGATCAAATTTTTTATGTTGGGAGTGACCGTCCTGATCTAGAATTCACATGGAGATAACTGATGATTTGATAAAGGTTGGATTATGGAGATTGACGTAAATACGTTGGGCGATGTGGTTATTCAAAAGAGGATCTTGTAAAGATATAGTTGAGTGCAGGAGAGCAATATCTTTTGCTTTGCCACCCAATAGCTGGCGCTGACTTCTTCAAGGTGCTTACCGATGATTTTGAAACGAACGAGGATGAAGCTTTATTCAACAGATGATCTTTCAACAATTTCTATCTGAGTGTAAAACCTTAATGAGTCGGTAGGCTATTGCTAAATGATCACGGGCAGTCGCCTCTACCAACGCAAAGGACTGATAGTTAGGGCAAGGCAAAGGAAAAGGAATATGTGAACTAATTCTACGTCTGAATACCTTTTTTAAAAATAGTAAGTCACCATAGTTATAATTTTGCGACAATTTGTTAGACAGAAAAAACATGGATTGAGATGAAGTTGTGTTATACTGCAAGCAGTACACATGACAGAACCCACTAAACACAGGGCGTAGTTGAAACGCCTGTTACTTTTTTGAGAGGATGAATTTGAAGAATTTTCCGAAAAGAACGAAACTTTTTTTCCATGCAGCTCAGCTTCAAACTTTTCACTAATTTTTCTCCCTTCAATTGTAATTTTTTGGGGGAGGGAGCACATTCCTTTTGGGAGGATTGAAATTATTTCAAAAAATATAAATGAAGATCATGTTTCATGTATGTACTTGACGTTTATCTCTGCGGAAGCACTTTAGAACAATTTTATATCATTTTATTTTATTTTGTCGCTTCTTGGTCTAGTACAAGTCTACTTTAGAATATTTTAGGCGAATGACTTTAGAGGGGCTTACTCGCTTCTTGGTCTGGGGGACTTGGAAACAAGTTTCATACTAGTAAGAATTGTTTTACAAGTCAAAGTACGATCATACGCCCACCTTCCAGAGCCAATTCAGGTCTAATATCATGAAATAATAAAAAGCCAGAGGTACGGACACGTAACGTTTATGGTTCTCAAACGTTAAAAATTAAAAGTTGACACACAAAACAGAAATTTTGGTACGAGGAGCAAAATAAACGGAAAAAGTATAAATTGGTTAAAATTGAAAAAATAAAGAGGTTGAAATGAATAAAATTGCTTAAAATGACAAAATTTGATAATGGTAACGTCTGGAAACTGAATCAAACACAACCGGTTTCAATCGGGTGTACCGATCATCATCAGGTGAGATACTGAATACTGAAGACAACGAACCAAATAGGTGGATAAGAAAACCAGAGGCCAAGAAGCCGGTAAATACATGAATTATGAGTAGTTGTGGAAGAATCGGATGAATGGATTTAAAAGTATAGCTTCCACATCATTCAGGAGTGACGTGCGGTTAGAAACAGCGGCTGCGATCATCTCGGTTTCCTCCAATCTGTTCATCAATCGTCCTTCATTGCACACATGCAGAAGTTTGGCGGAAGATTTTTCTATATCATGGTTTTCTGCTATACAATGAGCGGCGAAAGCAGAGTCATTGGGATTATTAGCCCTAAAAGCCACGTGGTATTTTTTTAGCCGCTTCCGGAGTTTCCGACCAGTCTGCCCGATATAAAAGCTGTAGCAAATTCCGCACGATATCTTATAAATTCCCGATTTTTAAAGAGGAGGGACTGGATCTTTAAGAGGGATCAGGCGGCTAAGAGTGGTCACAGGATAAAAGTTCATTTTATAATTAAAGCATCGAAGTTCGTTAGCCAGTTTCTGCAAAGGGCGGCCCAGGAAAGGTAGTCGAATCCATCAGTGCGTTCTTCTTCCCTCTTTTTCACCATACGAAAATTAGCAGCAGCAGCAAGAAGGCGAGTTTGAGCGAGTAAATAACAAAGGGTTTTCCGTCGAATGAGAAGATCCGTTTTAATTTTGAGACCGTTAAGTTGGGCAATGTGCTTAATAGTTTCAGCCTCTGCTTTTGAGGATTTAAAGGTCAGAGAAAGATTGAGAAGACAATGGATAGCGGAGTTAACAGCCGCCTCTTTTAAGCCGGAGGATGATAAGAAGAGCCATGAATTGATACTCCTGAGAAGGTCCTCTTCCGATAAATTGCGAACATAGGAATTGAAACGTTTTGCATCTCCAAAAGATTGTTGGTGACGTCCAAGTAATTTATAGAATCTCCACCACGACCAACCTCCATAGTACGAGATCGAATTTCAGGATTGAAATTACTGAGGGTGAAAAGAAAACTATAGATCACATTTGATGCCAACAGCAAGATCAGCCATTGGAGGTCGGAGATCTGGTCTAATGGAGGCAAGAAGAATTTCTTCCCTCGTTCGAGAAGCTGAAGTTCCGACACTGAGAAAGGTGAATTTGAGAGGTTGATGACGGAGCAAATTTGGTAGGATTCGAAGAGGCTGTAGAAGCTGTAGATGGAGGTGACTTACCAGTCAGTTTAGCTAATTTACTTAGTTTCATCTCTTTGATGCTGTCATGGACTATGGGCTGTCGACGAGAAGCAGTTTGTTGTAGTCTTGCAAGATCTTCAGGGCAGGTTATCGGCGAAAGTCGATCCGCCTTTCGGATAAGTAAATCCTGAAGTTTGGCCTTCTTACAAAACCACATTATACGCTCGGAGTCAAGTTATTTCTTGACAATCCATTTTTCCATCCTCTCTTTGAACAGCTGCGAAGAAGATTCAAGACGAAATGTGACAAATGAAGGGCGAAGTTCAAATTTCAGGCATGTGTAGATGAAAGATTTGCGGGAGAGTACACAAACAACGTGTCCGAACAACGTGTCTGTACCTCTGACTATTTATTATTATTATGGCTCGTACTCAAGAGGAACTGATCCAATTTACTAAAATGAAGCATAGCCTAGTATACTGTGTATCGATACCGTAGAACGAATACGTACCTCGTAAGCCACAAAAAAAAAATTGAGATAACTGCTATTTTACCTGTTTCTCATACTCCACAATCCGAAAATCACAGGAAAAGAATGTCAATTTTTTGTGGCTTACGAGGTATTCGTTCTACGGTATCGATATTAGTCCTAGTATAATGGGGGGCTAGAACGTGCCGCTGAAAGTTTGGCGCAGCTTCTAGGGGCGTTAATTCAGGACACTTAGCCTGACATTTTTCATGATAATTGGCTTTTGGCACTCACAATATTTCTATTTGTCTTTCATCACCTGTACCATAATGTAATTCATATTCTGGTATACTTCCCTCAAAAAGTATTGATTCAAGCCTTAAAAAGAAGAATATCATTTTTGTAGGTAATGGTACGTTCTACAACTTTTATATGAAGTATTTCTTTCAAAAAAACTATTTTAAGAGAGATAGAACGAAAAAAGTGTTTTTTGTGGTGGTTTTTCGGCTATAAGGGGCTACACTCACACCAGAGGGGGTGGCGGGTTTTTGTATGTTCATTAGGGAGTACTAACCATCAATTGTACAATATTTCATCTCTGCACCTACCGGTATTCCCTTTATATGCGGTATTCATGTCCAATATTCCTGGACTAAATTAATATTTCGAAATATTGATGTACCATTTGTGAACGTGAACCTTTGTAGAAATATATACACGTTATCAAGAACCCAAGCTCAAACTCAAAGAAGAATGACAACTTGCACGAGCAATCTCATACAAGAGACTTACTCGCCAGAGAACAGTGAAGTAAAGGAGACTTGGACGCATGTGTGAATGGACAATTTGTAGTTTTGGCTTACAAACTACCTACATGAATTATATAACCAGCGTACTTAATGTACTGCTCAGCAAAGAGGTAATATTTGGCAACACAGCTGGTGCACCAAACGTCCACTGTATATATACATGTGTACTCAACGACGACCAAACTTATACAGTGCACTAAACGCCTACTGTATATCTATTTAATTTTTTTTAAAGAAATCCTTACCCCTCTCACAGTGCCTTCACTAAGTCAAATATGGAGAATTTGAATCTAATAAATATACTCCTATGTACACGTTACTTATGCCGGTGCACCTAACGCCTGTGCGAATGTCGGTGTACTTAACGATAGCCGTGCATGTATATATATATATATATATATATATAATAAAAAAAAATTTAAAAAAAAGTCGGTAAAAAAAAAAAAAAAAAATACTCCTTCGAAAATTTTGAAGATGTACTTTATATAATAGGATAGGATAGAATAGGATATATACCATCCCTCGATTCCATGGGAGAGGATCTTGAAAGCCCTCAAAGACGTAGGAGTGCCCGCATACCTGCTCAGGATGATCCCAAGCAGAGACTTCTGCTGGTACAATGAAGCGGCCAGTTACTTGTGGGGTGTCGCAGGGGTCGGTCCTTGGGCCGCTGTTGTGGTGCGTCGCATTTAACGGAATTTTCAAGGAGAAATTGCCACCAGATGTTAAGCTTATCTGCTATGCGAATGACACAATAGTGGTATGCCCTGCCGAGAGGATTGCTGCGGTGGAGGGCTGGGTAAACCGGGCTCTAAAGGTAGTAACGCGTTGGATTGAGACGGCTGGACTCGAACTTGCAGCTAGCAAGACGGAGGCCATTCTGACTACAACCAAGAGAATGACAGCTTCAGTTTCCTGAGCCATGTCAATGACGTTCAAAGAGTAGTTATCATTAAGAGTGATTGAATAAAGAGAGCTCTTCCAACTCCTAACTTCACGCCCCACGCCCGTCTTTTCTACGGTTTACATAAGGTCCATGAAGAGAATATGCCGATGCGGCCTGTCGTTTCCTCAATCTCTTCCCCAACGTATTCCCTCGCTAAATATTTGGATCGATGGTTCAAATTTCGCGTCGAATTTGAGTCTTCCTACACTATTAGGAATTCTTCTTCTCTGAATAATAGCCTAAGAAATGAGCTTTTCCCTACGAGTTCGATCCTCTGTTCTCTTGATGTCGTAGACCTCTTCCCTAACATCCCTAAGAGTTTTACTCTGCAGTGGATGGGTACGAAAAGTTGAGCAAAGTTTTCGATTTATTGAATGCGTGTTGGTCACCGAATTTTTGGTCAGAAATTCTTCGAACTAGGAATACAAGTCACAGACTCAACAAAAAAATAAAACCATCTATAACAATTTTAGAATATGGGACTATCGAAACTCATAGATTCAATTCGTATCAAACGTTTATCAGGAAAATTTTCGCGTCGCAGTTTGTTGATTCACATTGTATCATACTCGAAAAAACACAGTTCGGCGTATCTTGTTTTCTAAAATAAAAATTTCTGTCGAAACCTTATTCCTTGAGGATTGTAAAATAGTATATTCGAAAGCTATGAGTACGACTGTATTCCACTCTTCATATCCACCTCCTCATTTTCATCGACTTTACTTAATTGCCGGTCCCCTGACTTCTGTCTTACAACTTCCTCAACCTCAAGTTCACAACATTTCCTTCAATTTCGCCTCAAATCGTTTTACTTATCGCGATACTTTCAACAATATGCTCTATTTTCTCACCCATTACCTTCGCGAACAAATTCACCTCCCTCGCCTAGTTCCCGCATTGCCGACATTACCCCCTTAGGTTTGTCCAGTAAATTCCAGGAAATTTTGTTCAGATTTCAGGAGGTTTTAAGATGTACTCGCAAACTCTTGAATCACTTACGGAGTATAAGGTTTCCTGGAAGAAGGTAGACAAGTTTTTTCCCCCAAGTGTACTTCCAGAAGTTTCGATCAGGTGATTTAATCACCTATTTGTGACGTAAAGTAATCGGTCAAATTCGAATAACTTCTACCGAGTTTTCTGTATGAAAGATTCATAACAGTTAGGATTGAAAACCATCTCTCGTCTCACCAAACTAGAGCTTAACCAAACCCTCCAGAACAGCGTGGCGTTTCCTAAGGAGAAGTTTGGAGTGTCCTTTTTTTTTTGTTAGCCATAAGCTACATCACAAATTTTACCTTCTTTCCCATCACACAACGCCTTCTCGCCGATGACTACAGCATTTCTCTTCAATCTTCAAACCCTCAACGAGCATCACAACTCCTCCAACAAACTTCAGATAAAATATCTACGTGGGCTTCAGACCGTCTTCTTGAGCAAAACTGGTCTCGTTATCTTCTGAAAAATTCGGCATTCACAAATTTCGCTACCTCCTCTATTCCTTGAAGGCTTTTTGATTCAAATTCTTAACTCTTATAAATTCTTAAGCTGCTTTTAGTTTTTACCTTTATTATTCTTGGATCCCTCATATGAAACTTTCGAAAGCTACATAGCTGAATGCCACCAATATGCTGGAATATCTATCTCACCAACATCTATAGGATGCAACCGGAAATTACTTCTCCAACTATACCGAAGTCTCATCCGCTTTCAACTGGACTACGGCTCCTGGAACTACCTTCTGTCCAACAAGTCATCTCTTCATTTATTAAACAGTGTTCAATCATTAGCTCTCAGGATGTCCCTAAAGGTATTCCGTACGGTTTTCAAACTGGACGCTGTACGTCAGATGCTGGGATCAGGCTAAAGATGATAGCCGAGTCAGCGATAGCTACGCGTCAGTTTTGCGCAGCTGTCAACTTCGACATAAGAAACGCGTTCAATTCGATACCTTGGGGGAGGATTTCGGAAGCCCTCAAGGACGCAGAAGTGCCCGTATACCTGCTTAGGATGATCAGCAGCAATCTTAGCTGTCGAAAAATTCAAGCAGAGACGTCTGCTGGTACAGTGAATGCCGCGGGGGTCGATCCATAGGCCGCTGCAATGGTGCGTCGCATTTGACAGAATTTTCAAGGTGAAACTGCCACCAGGTGTTAAGCTCATCTGCTATGCGGATGACACACTGGTGGTATGCACTGCCGAGAGAATTGTAGCGGTGGAGTGCAGGGTGAACCGGGCCCTAAAGGTAGTCACGCGTTGGATTGAGTCGGCTGGAATTGAACTTGCAGCTAGTAACAAGGAGGTCATTTTATTCACGACCCGTCGGAAGTTCAGTCCAACCACCTTTTGCCTACAAGGAGTGGAAATTAAGACCAAGAAGAAGATGAAGTACCTGAGAATCTGGTTTGACTCGACACTGAGCTTCAGGCACCATTTCCTGATGGCAACGGAAAAGGCAGGCCGGGTAGTGGGATACCTAAGCCGCCTGATGAGGAACCTGGGAGGACCGAGAGAAGCAAGAAGAAGGATTATGATGGTCACCGCCTTGTTGATACTCCTATATGGTGCACCAGTATGGGCCGACTCCATGAAGATACCATACAGAAGAAGAGAGATGGTTATCAGTTTCTAATATATAAAAATTAAAATTATTATTCAATATTAAATATGAATTAAAATTTTTATTAAAAATTGGATACTCATAATTTCAGAATCATTGATTACCTAAAGTTTTAATATTTAAAATATTATTTTTTATTTCATTATTTAGATCCAACAAAGAGCGGCGCTGAAGTGTATTAGTACCTACCGCACTGTCTCGACGGAGGATCTATGTGTATTAGCACGTTCACCACCAATTGAGCTCTTTACTGAGGAGAGAGCGGTGGTGCTCAGAGCAAAAATTTAGAGGCCATTGCAGGTTTGCAATGGCAGGGGGAACCCGCAACCTCCCTGGTCCTCCTATCAAGTATAGCCCAGTTCCGGAGTCTTGAAAATGATGACGTAATAAGTTGAACGCGTTCGCGATCAAGTTGGCGCGGAAATGCCCCCTCAGTAAATGAAAGAGCTGGGCTCTTCTCAGTATACTGTAGAGTAGGCCTGATATAATGAAGGCTGGAAGTTGATATTTTTTCAAGTTTCTAAAGTAGGTCAAGGTCATTGATGACGTCATAAAGAGTTACAGCTGCAAGTCTCTAAAGTAAGTCAAGGTCATTGATGACGTCATGGAGCGTTAAACGGCACGTCACGTCATGTCACGTAACGCAGTTTACTGAAACTCCGGGACGCGGACGTTTTCTTAGGATGTAATCCCCCTAACAAAATGGATAGCGGGTTCCACTTTGATTAGTTTTTTGATCTCAAACTGGCAAGATATAAATAAATAATCATATGTACTTTGAAGAAAATAAAGATTTTAATTCTAGCTAACAAAATGCTCGTGGAATAAGCATTTTATACACCAATATAGTAGCATGAGTGTTCCGACAGGGGATAGAGGGGTGTCACCTTCTTGGTTGTACGGCCAAATCAGCAACTGGCCAAATTTGTTCAAATAGCGCTCAATTTAACATTCAAACCCAACTTCCTAGAGTGCCTGGACTACAGCTTACTTTCAAAATTCCTGTAATTCTTTCCTTACGTGCCTGTTTTGGTAGTCAAAATAGTATACAAATAGCGAGGAATCGTTCAGGTACGACTCAAGATGTGAACGTTATCAACCAGAGCTAATAGCCTAAGAGATTGCTCATATCGTCGTAGAACGAATACAGATGTCGGAAGTGACGGGTCACGAAGAAGATAAAACTGAGGTCTCGACCATTCTGTATTTACTGCACATGGAAGAACCGTAGCGTGTGCAAAGATTTCATTTTCAATATTTCTTACAGCCATCAGCAAACACTGCGAATGACCATCAATTTTTCGAATATAGTTTGTCTTCCGAATATCCAGCTGTAAATCGTCGTATTCGCCGTTTTTACCCAATAAATCAGCTATGAGGCTGCACAAGATTAAGTATTTGTGTACTCGAAACGAGGTAGAGAATTCAGATGCATGATCGCTGGTGTTTGATAGGGACGCCAATGAGAAACATTCCTTTGACCTAAAACTAGAAATCGGACAGAAATTAACGATCTAGTCAGAAAAGAAGAAAAAAAAAAAATTATCATGGAGCGCAGAAAGGCATAAAAGTAAGACATTAAAGGACTAACTCCACCTTGTTACTGTTGGAATCTAACCAGACGTCTTCTTTCACCCACAGCGGAGGAATGAAGATTCCTTGCCGTGTGTACTAGCGACGTCAGGTGGGTTCAACTAGCCTCCAATGCAAATGATGTTTCTTTTCTATTTTGTATCGAACAAAAATGTCTGGGCAGCGCTGCCTGTGGCAGCGAAGAACCCTTGTGGCTCTTTGAAGTAGGCCTATTCAAGAATTACGTGAAAAGGAAACTGCCAAAAATATGTCTCCAATCTTTCTTGGTCGCGCGATAGCTCGTTCAAACTTGGATTCGGTAGAATCATGGTCTTGAATTTTAGATCATCGGCACCTTTTAATTGAGTCAGCATGAAAAAATTACCCGAACGGAATCCAAATGCTATGTACAATTCTATATTAAATATTATTAATTTCCGTGCATAGAAAGATTTTTACGTCAACCACACTCGAATCGATTGTGACGCTTCATCCTTTATATTTTAATCTATGGGATTCGATTGGTGAGGCAAGATCTCGCAATTGAAGATTGTGAAAATTTGCTACTTGCTGTGTATCTGGCCCTTCAGGTCTCGCAAGTTGAACTTCCGGATAGAAGAAGTTGCAGGTTTTCAAAACTTCATCGTAGAAGACGACCTTGTAAGCTCGGTCGTAAACTTCTAATGGGACTGGGCTCGAATATTCTGCGGAAAATATTGAGATATATGGCGAGAAGTAATTATTTACAAGCGCATCGGTTAGGTTAGGTCTTCAAAATGTCCTCTTGCAAATTTCTTCGTTTGAACAATAATGTAGCTTATTCTCCTAACGCCAGGACAAAATAAGTACGAGTTAACCCTCCGACCTCTAATCCTTTCGCACAATTACACTACGTGATAATGTCAGAGTGTGTAGGGTCTCCAGCTGTGGCCGCTGCCACTGCTTGCTGAGCTGTCCCCGATGACTCATGGTGACTCGTCGTACTCGTACGTACTCGTACGACGCGTCCCTCAGTGTATGCGCTGTGCTTGCTCGAGACACATCTCTCGTGCTGGTGACGCTCGCCTCTGTAGATTCCCGCGTTGGTACGCACCTGGGTTAACCCGGTCCCGGTCTCCACCGGGGACCACCCTGAGGGCTCATAACCCTCTAACAGATAATCTTTGGCTTCCCACAAGCATAAAATTCAATAGCAAGGAAACATGTACTAGTGATACATCATAAATTATTTATACTAAAACAAATAAACATCGTTGCTCCCTCCAAATCCCGCACAAACCCCTGTCTCGTTTGATAGACAACTTTTCGTTCGCGTATAGGTACCACGGTTGGTGTTTATTTCAATCTTATCCTTTGACCTGGAAATTTTATAAATTTTCATAATTTTGTACTAGTATATAAAATGAAATTGAAGAACACTGCTGTGAATGCCTTACCCCAGTATTTCACCAAATATACCCAGCTCCGAAACTACGTCCTGTTTAACAGGTTTCACATCAACCTCAGCTACAACGATATAATTTTGAGTTATTGGCGGCATAATTCGTCTCATTAATATGTAGGCGGATCTTTCTTTGGAGTTCTTAATCGGCAATAAAACCTGCAAGGTTCATTTTAAAAAAATCAAGGTGTAGAATATCCGTATCAAAAAGACGCAGTTTTTGACAAACGTTGGATCTCATGCCACTATTAATATGACCTGATAATTTCGTCAGTACGTGAGTACGTTCGAATACAAGTAACACAATGAAACGATAACCAACGCTGGCGCTGGCGCTGTACAATATTGAACTGAACTGCTGATTATAGCAGAATACGCTTTTATACGAAAAGACTCGTAATTAATAGACCAATAACGAGGCTGATAGAGGCTACTTTTAGAGAAACGATTCGGATTGGTCGATAGACGGTTGTTAATTTTTGCTGATCATAATAGTTTTACGAGGTATAGGAGAATTCGTCGAATTTAGCACGATACGGCACTACTTCACTCGATATAAGTAGAACTGATTGCGAGCGAAATCAACTGTCTTGGTCTCCAGCAGTTTTCTAGTCCGGTTTCCGACTAGCGCGTTCAAATATTTTTTATAGCGTAAAGCCGTATTTGTCAGTTCTCGTCTTGGTCTCTCAGACGAAGTTCGAGTGAATATCGATAGCGTAAAGCTTTATTTGTTAGTCCTCGTCTTGGTCTCTCAGACGACGTCCGAGCAAATACCGTTCCGAGTGTTTGGAATCGCCGGAACCTTTGATTGTAGACGTCAGAATAGCCGAGCGATATCATCGGTTATGTTTTCCCGGTTCAATAGTTCATCAAAAGTGAACCGTCGAATAAGGAGGTGAAAGGTGGTTGGTGGTGGGACTTTCAGGGGTTATTTAAGCCCCGCTCCTAGGCGCTGTCAATCGCGCCTCAACTAAAGTATCATCGAAGAATATCCGAAGAACAACCGTTGGAAATATACGGTCGTAACATTTCAGAAGTGGGATTAGTAACTTGTTCTCACTGATTGAAATTGAAAATCATGTTGACGCGACAAAAATTGAGAGCCACTAGAAATCGGCTCATTAGAGAATTGTCGCCGAGCTCAATGGATGAGCAAGAATATGAGATTCGAGAAATACGAGCTGATGTCCATGAAGAAGCAGCAGCTTCAGTAGAGGAAATGGCGGATAGCCTGGCGCCCTTTGCTCGTGAGAAAGAAAAGGATTTGAAAAGGGGCAAGAGAGTATTGACGACTACTGCGAAATCTATAGCTTGTCAACCAAAATGCCCAAAGCAAACAAATTCTCAGGGCAGAGGTGTAGAACACCCACAATCAATTAGGGATTCTCGTGGAGGCGGGAATCGCCTAGCAACTCCTCGGGTGACTGGGAAGTCGCGGTTGATTGTGAGTGGAGCACAGACCGGAGGAAAGCCTCAAGGTCGCGGCTCAAAACAAAGAGAAGTAGATTTGGACAAGATAGATGTTATTGATGAATTCGGACCTATGGATAATGAAGGTCGAGAACAAATTGAAACACCTGGAGATGGATGTGAAGGGTATGAAAACCAAGACCATACAGGTGATCCTACTGAAATGGGCGGAGACAATGTGACAGGGCCCAACGTAGGAAGAGTACTGGGAAGAGCCGGCCGGACTTCTCAGTACACGAATAAGACCAGGCAAACCGAAGACTCCCGAGAAGATGACGCTGCGCAAAGAGGAAATGAATATCGAGAAAATGTATCTGGTGGAGCAGAAACGAGCTCTATTGAAGATTTGCAGGCCAGAATGAAACGCCAAGAGGCGTTAATTGATTTATTTCTAGCAGAGCGAAGAACCGCATCCGTACCGGTGCCGCCACCAGTTCATCAGTCGATGAAATTGGAAAGTATCCCTGAATACGATCCGAGCCAAAGAAAATGGACCACCGAGCAATGGTTACATACATTAGAACAATTTCGTGAAATGTTCAAATGGACGGAAGTAACCACAATATACCATATGCAGGCGCGTCTTTGTGGCACAGGGCGCGAATGGTATGATAATCTTACGGACTATCAATATTCATGGGAACAATGGAAGGAGGTGTTATTAGCTACTTTCCCTGAACCAAGAAATCATGCTATAGACATGGACCGTATGAAAGTACGGGTGAAGCAGCATGGGGAAAGCTATGAAAAGTATTATTTTGCAAAGTTGGCCTTATTGCGACCTTGCCAGTTGACACCCTGGCAACAGGTAGACCATATCCTGGAGGGTATTACCGACAAAATCGTGAAAGCTAGTGGTAGAGCGGGTTGCTATGAGACCCCAGAAGCACTCTACCAACACTGTATAATTCCGTTCTCGCAGGAAGGTATGATGCAGGAAAGCACAATGCTTAAGAAAAAGTGCTATGTATGTGACAAATTTGGGCATTTGGCCAAGCAATGTAACCAAAAGTCCAAAGTGAACTTCAGGAATAAGCCAAATGAGATGACTTATAGTAAATTTGGTGATACTGGCAAAAGGTTTTGGAATAGACCTGAAAAAGAATCAAATGGGCAAAATGGCAACAAAAACTTTGTCACAAAACATGAACCAAAAGAGGACAATAACCATTCAAAAGACCAGAAATATAAAAAGCCACACAAATCTGAAGGAAAGATTACTTGTTTCAACTGTAAAGGTGAAGGGCACCGGGCTGTGGACTGCCCAAAGGACAAAGTCCAATGTACAAAGTGCCATTGGTATGGGCAGCTTGCCGAGAAATGCCCTAAAATATCCGCTAGGAAAGTTCAACTTGAAGGAGGAACTCAGGAATCAGGGTATACTGAGTGCCGGTTGTACAATCTAAAAACGTGACATCACGTGATCGTTGAACCGCGGATCCTTGAACCTGACTGGCCGACATCGGGCGATCAACGAGTTGAACTGCAGTTCAACGAGCTGAACGTCGATTGTACAACCGGCCCTGAATGTAAAGTAAATGATGTACTGATGATTGGATTTATCGACTGCGGAAGTGATGCCACTACCGTTCGAAAAGATACCGCAGAGGAACTGCAGTTGAATATTGTTCCACAGAAAACTGAAATAATAGGTTATGGTAAAGTACATGGTGGTTATACAGAAGGTACCGCCGAAATTGACCTAGTATTGGGGACCTATAAAACCAGTAACAACGTGAACATAGTGCCCAATGAGCTTCAAGATGAAGATATTGTCATTGGTAAAGATATCTTGTACAAAGCAGATCTTGGAGCCTACCTAAAAGCTGGAAAGTGGTGGTTCTTTAAAGAGAATGCTGAAGGGGTAGATGAAAATAGAAGCAAAATACCTCTAACACCATATGAAGATACAGTTTTGCCGCCTCAAACAATCCAATAACGAGGCTGATAGAGGCTACTTTTAGAGAAACGATTCGGATTGGTCGATAGACGGTTGTTAATTTTTGCTGATCATAATAGTTTTACGAGGTATAGGAGAATTCGTCGAATTTAGCACGATACGGCACTACTTCACTCGATATAAGTAGAACTGATTGCGAGCGAAATCAACTGTCTTGGTCTCCAGCAGTTTTCTAGTCCGGTTTCCGACTAGCGCGTTCAAATATCTTTTATAGCGTAAAGCCGTATTCGTCAGTTCTCGTCTTGGTCTCTCAGACGAAGTTCGAGTGAATATCGATAGCGTAAAGCTTTATTTGTTAGTCCTCGTCTTGGTCTCTCAGACGACGTCCGAGCAAATACCGTTCCGAGTGTTTGGAATCGCCGGAACCTTTGATTGTAGACGTCAGAATAGCCGAGCGATATCATCGGTTATGTTTTCCCGGTTCAATAGTTCGTCAAAAGTGAACCGTCGAATAAGGAGGTGAAAGGGTGTTGGTGGTGGGACTTTCAGGGGTTATTTAAACCCCGCTCCTAGGCGCTGTCAATCGCGCCTCAACTAAAGTATCATCGAAGAATATCCGAAGAACAACCGTTGGAAATATACGGTCGTAACACTATAACCAAATGTCTGAGGTCAGAGGTAATCAAATTCTTAACAGTCATGAAGGCTAGGCACAGTTGGTTCGTACTCTGCCAACTAGATCCAATAAATAATTCCTATTAACGATTTTTTTACAATAAGATAAATTTTATTCGTGCAGAGATATATGCTTTACTCGCACAATATAGATACAATAATGTACGAAAATGTACAGAGATCGCGTTGACGTTTCGACGTGCTGAGACGTCTTCTTCGGAACGAGATGAGTAAAACTGAACAAAATAATATAAGATCGATAGAGAGAAAAAAACATGAAAAGTCAGGAAATATGAGTCATAAAAATTGTAGAGTAGGTCGATTTAAGCTTCTGTGTATCCTTTTTAAAATTTACCGTATTATTTTTGATAATTTCGATGCACTCACGAATTTTTCTCTTACGAATATTAGATTCATAGGCTAATATACAAGTTTTTTTAAGGTCAAATTTGTGATTTTTATTAGAAGCATGGCAAGCTAGAGCAGTATTATCCCTATTTTTGTTTTCATCATTTTTGTGTTGTGATATTCTCCGGTCGAGGTACTGGAGAGTCTCGCCAACGTATGAAAGGGGGCAATTGGAACAAGGGATTTTATAGATGAGCTCGGATTTTTTGGAGATTAGAGTAGGATCTTTAGTTCTGGAGAAGACAAGATTATCCAGGGACAGATTATTATCGTCAAGTTTTTTGAGGATCCATTCGTGGACATGCTCTCAGACCAAAGTTACGAGTAAATCATTCATAATTTCGTTCGCAGGGAAGGTCGAAATTTTTTTCAAGTCCGTAAAGTAGGTCAAGGTCACTGATAACGTCATCAAGCATGACTAAAACGGTACCTAACGATTTTACGTGATTTTTTTGGTCGATTTTCAGTTTGGGAAACCGTCAAAAAACTGAGACGGTTTTTCGTGACGGTTTTAATCTTAAAAGCATATAAAATCCTTACTTCTTTCCTACTTAAAAGGAAGTGTAAGTTACCTTGGGAATATCTTCACCATAGAAATTATTTCCGCCTCCTTCTCTTTGGGGTTTCAAAACATACAGTTCCGGATTCTTGAGGGCCATTTCAACGGCCTTATCTCCTTCAGGATTCTGAGAGAAATTACAGCTATTTATTTAAAATGATCTCAAGCTAAAGTTCAACAAAGCTGACTACTTTACCAAATCTAAGGAATATAATCCTGTGAACACTTCATTTATTGCTTTAGCGTCATCATGCGGCAGAAACCTTGACACCGCATTTTGTAATGCCAAAGCTTGCTGTACCTGGAATAAAACATGAAAACATAGCCTAGTTGATATCATCAGAGGTATACATCAACTCCAACAGTGAGCCTAAAAACATTATCTTACTCCTTTTTTTGATATATTCCACTATTTATCGTAGTTAACCTCCTACTCACTTTATTGCGAACTAACCTTTTTGGTTCCGGCAAGTTGGAGACCAATTGTCGGACATTTGATGGCTTTCGAACGTTCAATATCGAGTCTGACTTGCCAATGCTTTTCCGCTGTGTAATCCTTAGGCATGTAACCAGTGCGATAATAAGCCACCGCTACTTCCATATCATCTCTGATAGGGAACCATGAAATTCAGAGAAGATGTATGCGTGAGAGTATTTTTAGGACATGAATTTTCGCTCATTTCATTTGCATAAATCATTCAAGAGTTATATTGATCGCTATCTTCTTTATTATATAAACCTGTGAGCGCGCGAGTGACGCTAAAAAATCGCGTGCCCGAAAATTCAAGTGTCGCTACCTATTTAAACCTCAAGCCTATGGCGTTGTCTGGGTGGGGCGGAGGGATGACCTATAGGCTTGCCACGGATGCGACCGGTTACGCTGACTGTTCCAGTAGTTCCACGAACTATCTCACTTCCTCTCTTTTTTTTCTCAACAGTTCTCAAAATTTCTTCAAATAATCCAACAGTTGCAGACATCAGTAGAAGTAGGAGCGCGTAGCGTTGGCGTAGCGCGGCGCTGCTTCAGTTTACATTTGACTTATTCATGTGTGCAAACAGTTATTTTATCTGTTCTTCAGTATTACTCTAATTAGTAGAATTTTATCTCATTTTTTTTCTTAACAGTATGATGGACAGTAACATCGAGAATGATATTGTCAGGAGATTGCAATAATGCGTTCTTCGAAATGGTGCGTAAAAATACAAATTTCTGCCCAGTCAATGTGTACTCCATGGGACTGTGGGACAACATCAAACCGGCACAGCTCTTTAATGGAAGGCACATTCAAATTTTGCTGGCCAGACCCAATAGACGTCTGAATGAAATTTTAAATTGGGTGATATTTTATTACAATAGTGGTATCTTGTATGTCTACGACAGCTGCAATCATATTTTTACTTCGGTTGTTTCCCCGTGATTTTGAGGTAGAATATTGTACTGTGGACAAGCAGAACTGGAGAGAAGCTTAGACCTCTCAAGTCACGACCTTCTCATTTTCACCAATCTTCCATGTTCTAAATGTAGGCAGATGAATCAATCACGACGGCCGCTTTGTTTGTTAGGTTCGGTACTGGAGATCTTTCTAATTCTCTTCAGGTAGGTCAGGGGCTCTGACTTCTTTGTAACCACGATTTGCCAGAAGGACGCCGGGTAGCTCTCCCATGCGAAAACTTCTTAAAGTAATTCTTTGCTGAAAAATTATTAAAATTCCAACTTACACAAAGAATTCTTTTTTCTCATTGAAACGGCCTCTAGCCGCAATTTCGTTAAACGTCCGTCTGAGTACACTTATTTCAGGATTATCTGTGAAGATCTGAAATTCGCAGTTTCGTTGATCGCAAATGCTCGACTCGTGCTCTTCAACTATCATTAAAACTATAGCCCTGGAAATCATGAATAAACAATGAGATACGAGTAAAATTTTTGAGGCATAGAAGGAAGTTGTCCAAATATTTTACTTTGGATTGTTGTAGTGCTCCCACGCTTTGATCACGGCAGCGGATAATCCATGCAGCGCCTTATTATCAGGTACCTACAATAAAGAAGAAAGAAAGACAAATAAGTAATTGTACTAAATAGAAAAGAATTTTCTTTTTATATTTTCTTTTTGAGCTATTCAACTACTCTCTGCGTCATCAGCTCGCGAAGGAGTATTGTAGGTTGTTAGAGGAGTGGAAAGTAGTAGGTAGAGCATAAGTATTGGAGAGAGATGGTAAGTGTTTCTGAGTTTTTGCCTAAGGAGGAGGACACGAAGGAAGAAACGTGGAAGGTTAGTCGGTTTTGTAGGGCTGGACATGAGAATAGGTGTTGTACTGTTAGGTTATCCGTCCAATAGTAGTAGCACAATGGAGGGAAGAGATTTAGTAGGAGGTGAGAATGAGTGAGTCGAGTGTGGCCAATTCTGAGACGGGAGGCAATGATTTCTTCATGACGGGAATTTCTGTTTGAGGAGTACCAATAAGTAGGTGAGGTTTTTATATATTGGAGCATATTGTGTGGTATGTGAGCCCAAAGATGATTCCAAGCATTCAGAATCAGGGAACGGTAATAGTCTTTAATTTTAGATGAGCGGAAACTATCTTTTCAACACGCATGCGGCGTAAGTAGGTCTTTACAAAACAAATTTCTGTGGTGTAGGTGGCGCTTTTCAGCGACACTACAAACCGTTGCGAAAAAGCAAAGCGAGGGTCTTCACACAATGGTTTTTGGTCTTTACAACACGGTTTGAACTCACGCATGCCCAAGAACTTATACTTTGTTTTTTTTTTGTTCTTTTTTTCATTTGTGTTGAAAAGTATTGTACAGTACTGGTTTTGTAGTGGTCTTTACACAACTCGTACATACATTACTTCACTCGCTGCGCTCCTTTCGCAAACGTATGTACTTGTTGTGTAAAGACTCACCTACAAAACATGTACTGTAAATAGCCATTTTACCACCCTCGGTTGGTAAGTGACCTTTTATTGTAGATTTCTGCGGCTGGTAGGTAAGAGAATTACCGCTCCTACCCGGGCGGTAAATGGCCGCTTATCGCCTCAGTGCGATCCCTTCATAGAAGTATTCGCTCCACTAGAGATAGACCAACTGAGAACGGGTACTCGCGCAAGAACTGCGCCGAGCTCCCAAACGAGCAGCCTGAAAAATGCGGCTGCTCGCGCCACACAGGAATGTTGTTTCAGGAAACTTATATAGCCTCAACTGCAAAACTTGGCTGCGAGTAGAACGGTACGCCAGCAGTGCGCTCGACTTCGTCGTTGATCAACTTGTAAACGTATACTTCCCGCTCCTGTCGCGTAATATACTATTTAGATCGTATGATATCGAGGAAGATGGATCTATAATCTTTGGTAGGCGGGTGGCTTCCTTGGCAACCTCGTTACATCCAGGGAGACAGATGTGGCCAGGAATCCAGATGAGACTTATTGTTGTTTTGATTGAAGCAAGAGTTCCGAGAATAACGTGGATGCCTTGAGGTATAGGGTTTGTTAAATGGATGTCTTGTATTGTTAAGACTGAAGAAAGAGAATCAGTTTGTAAGTTGTAATTGTGTCGTGGGGGACATTGCATTAGTTGCAAAAGGCAGGAGTATATAGCGCTAAGTTCAGCAATAAATACTGAAGCTGAATTACGGAGTCGTGGATAAAGAATGCATGAGCTGTTTTAGATTAAGATTTAGAGCCGTCAGTGTAGTAGATTTCATGATTTTGGGGAAGTGGATGGTATTGAAGGAATGTTAGAAAACATATTTTACAAAAGCAGACATTGTCCTTCGCGTTCTCTACACTGATGAGTTGAGAATGACTATGTACTTACTTTATCTACTTCAGAATGGAGTTTGAGACGCCGAAGCGCATACCTAGACACAAAATATGAAGTCAAAACAATGGAGAGCCATTCAATAGATTTTGCTACAATCAAAAGACGTGCATGATAATTTACGATATTTTTCTCGAACTAATGCTACCTTCACACAAACTTGCTAGTCTGGGCTGTGCTTTAGTGGGAATATAAGAAACAAGGTTTATCTGGGTAAGATAGACAGCCGTGGATAATTCACTGCAAGTCCATCCTGCCTCAAGCTGGCCAAAATTAGCTACGGAAGCATGCTCGTCATATGACCGGGTAAAGGTAAAATTCATTCCAATTTGAACTTGTAATGTGTTTTTGCAGAGGAGAAAGTTTTTTCTGGCCCGCGTTAAATTCTTCAACATTTAAGCGGCTCGCTTTGAAAAACAAAAAAAAAAAAAAAAAAAATGAAAATGTCTAGGTTTTGTGAATTGCCAGAACATATAGTTTACCGGCTTTACATTTTGTTCTTAAAAAACTTCTGAATGAAGGAGGGTTGATTCTGAACTTTCAGCCTTCAATAAGGCAGACGAATATTTAACCCACAACAGAAAAGTGGTTCTTGAATTGACTGTTTAGTCATTTTAGGAAGAACCCCACTGGAGCATCTAACCCATGGATATTTACTCGCTTGTCACTCATACTTGTATGATTTCTTCTAGCAAGCCAGAAAATGTATCAACTACTTTCATTTCTCCTCTGTTGCGAAAACTCTATTTTCACAGCAGCTTACTTGTGTAAAAGATGTAAGTCAGCACAACCATGTCCACCAACAGATATTGTGTTCATTTCCACTTGTTTAATGTTGAATTTTCCATCACCGCTCTCGAGTAGATAATCCGAACGGAAGAGGCCCAGAGAGTACTCCTGTCTCGACAGAATGTTAAGTAATAATATTAAAATCAGGAATAACATGATTTTGCTGCCATGAAGTTGCCGTTCAGGCAGATCTTCAAAATTATACATACCTGAGCTGAGCCTTCTTTATGAACGGTTTCATAAATATCAAATAACTTTTTTGTGAATTCGTCCACCTTAATAGTGCTGCAAGGCATTGATTGAAAAATTAATGTACCCAGAAGTTCCTCTATCATTTACTCCCTGTTTTTCACTCCATATTTTACTTACTTGTAGTGTTGAATTCAATACACCCAGTACATTGTGCGACAACAGAACAAAATACACTATAGGTGTGTTCGCGCGTTAACAGTCTCAGCAGATTCTGTTAAAAGTTGTCTGTATTAGTGCGTGATTACACACCACTACCAGCAACTTTGAACAGAACCTGTTGAAACTGTCAACGCGCGAACACAGCTAATATGTATAAGTGCCGCGGCGAGGGGCGCCATGCAGCCCAAGTTTATTGCTAACTTTGTTCTTGTGTAGCGTACGCTATTTTTGGTTCACACAATGTTCCTATGCGCATGCGCAACGCGGTCTATTTATTCTCTAAACTCTAAAGAAAACCCTGCGCGGTCTTTTTATCCAAAAAACAAAACGCATGGAGCTGATGACCCGTTTGCCTAGTCACATAGCTCTTAAAAAAAACGTAAAGAATGCGTTTTCATTTTCATAAACCATTTGATAAAGTCTGTGTGTAATCCTTCATAAATACCTACTTCCACACATAAAATTGATTTAGGTTTTCTAAAAATATTTATTTTTGATGCGCTCCATGAAAAGGGACCACATTTCGGCATGGTCAAAGCTCTCCATGTGAAGCTGGCTCTTATATTAGGTTTATTTTACACGGAAAAAGTTGTTCATAATGTTTGATTGAAGGATTATAGAAATCAATCTCAAACATTAAATTAAACATTTATTTTTTTGGGAGCTTTCATCATGGTTGAGGTGTGGTCTCTTTCTGTGGAGCGCATCATATTTATACTTATAAGGGAAGATTTAAAATTTTTTATGCTGAATGACAAATTATTAAAATGAATCAAAAGAGAGAGGGTGTGAGAGGAGAGGAGGAATTCGGCTAACTTCAATCATCTTTTAGCATTTGAAGTTTACTTTCAAGGGAGGAAGGGGGGTTGGGGCGATAAAATTTAATTGGTTACCCCAGCGGATTTAGAATCTGAGAAAAATTTACAATCCAACATACTTTTCTAAACTGCTCCTCAGGAATTCATGGTCATGGGCTATCTTGTGGTAGAGCAAGCTCATTGCTGGTTGAATTTTCATTGCTTTTTCATATTCCGATCTCGGAAAAGGTGACGGAAAAATTGTAAAAGATTCAAACCCAACTAAATCCGGTGAAAAATGTTTGCGAGAACGAAAGCATGTTCCTAAAAAAAAGACATACGAGAGTAAAGTGTAATACTTAGATGTTACAGCAAAGTGATTATGAATAATCCCCCAGAATGTTTGGCAAAAATGATAACAAGTAATTTGTAATTCATCAAATCTGAATAATTGCCTATGCCACTCGGTAAATTTTGTTAATCTCTCGTTCTGGCGCTTAAATCCATCCTTCATCAGTGTGTTTGAAGGATTATCAATTCTTATAGTGAATGTACGATAAATATCATCCTTTCTCATTCAAAATTATCACATTAATCGTTATTCATAAACAATCCCCGATGTCGGGTTGTCAAATTGATTAATTTCGCTTTCCATCGCCAAAATTTAATACTTGGAATCTTTGATAATTCCCAACTATTGTGATAATTTTCATTAGTTTCTTTACTGTTCTCTTTTACCAACTTTTTGCAGGAAAGCGAGTACTACACCCGTTACAATTGTGGCCGAAGGAGGGGGAAATGATTTTTCTCGACGTTCCATAGGTTGTAGATCATCACTACGTTATTATAAAAACTAGAGGTTTCCGCGGGAAAAATTGTCTCGTAGATAGAAGGGATGCGAATCGAGAAACCGAGGCCAAGAAGCCAAAAAATTGGAGGAGGTAAGGATGAGCTGAGGATTCAAAAGAGACGAGCGATTCGGCAGCTCCTCTGCATGGGCCAAGTTTGGGATTTGAGTTTAGTAAAAATAATATTATTGCGGTGGGATCGCGGTTTCTCTATTCAAATAAGACGAAGTAGGTTTGAGATAATGAGAATTGAGGGCCATTTAGAGGATGATGGATTTGAACATTTCTTGTAGGAACCTGTGCGCTTTGTTCATACCTGTACGGAAGAAAAGCACACAAAATACTTCTATTCCTACGAAAGACACTGTTCTGAGCTATGCGTGGAGGGAGGAGGATAGCTTTTACGTTTGAACTCTTAGTATTTGATCGTTGGAAAAACTTGATAATATGTATGGAAGGTTACCGCTGACACCGCAAGTTTGCGAATTCTTCGCAGACCCCAGGCTTCCTGAAGAGTGAATGGAAAATTTCTAGCGTATGGCTTCTTCCCTCTGAGAAAGAAGGTTAATAAGAGGTCCTCTGCTGTTAACTTACGCGCTTTCTCAAACTCATAATGGAAAAACGAGGTTATTGATTTCAAGTACCATAACAGACGTTTGCTGAGAATTTTTTGGAAAAACATTCTAAAAACTCTGAATAGGCCCACAGAAGCCCGGTAGGAGGTGATCAACGTTTGGTTTTGAAATGTGGAGAATGATGACAGCCCGATGAACGTCGATGTCAACCGTCGATTTGACGTCACCTTCGTTCTATAACGTAAATCGACTCGAAGTCTACGTCCAAGCCCTCAACCCAATGATGTTGCACCGTCATCAATGTCGAGAAATGAGCAGTTCTTTGAAAAAATGTACGGACAGATTGAAATGATGATGAATCAAAACTTGAGGATCTTTGATCCGCTTACCAAACTAGTCAACAAAATTATCTAATGGGTAGTTTCAGCCAGCTCATAGCGAGTCAAATCACGCGGAATGCCAATGGTATTCTTTCCCGAAAATCTGAGCTCGAAATTTTTCTCAAGACCTGACACTCATCTTACTTCTCCCAATTATGCAGACATAAAAGGGTATAAGTGGTACACTTGTCACCGTCCAAGTGGTTCGTCTCATGGAGGTTCTGCCGTCTATATCAAGAGAGGCTTGAACCACCACAAAACCCAAGCCTACTGCGCAACGTCTATACAGGCAGCAGTAATAACAATTCAACTTCACTGCGGAACCAGTGTCAAAATTGCCTCTGTCTACTGTCCACCTCATCACCGGATTACCACTGACGAGTACCAAGAGTTCTTTACACACCTGGGCAGCTAATGGATTGCTGGAGGAGACTATAATGCTAAACACCACCTACGAAGATCTCGTGTGATTACTAAAAAAGGTAAGGAACTCTACAATTGCATCAACAAATTGACCATCTCATCTTACTCAAATGGTCTACCTACCTACTGGCCTTCTGATTCAGCTAAGAAGCCTGACTGCATTGACTTCTTCCCCTCACGAGGCATTCTGCGCCTTATATAAACAACAGAAACCTAGATGATCTCACCTCTGACCAATCGAAAACGGATGATCATACGTGGGAAATTTATTTTTCTGCAGTCCAAAACTAAACAGCTGCGATTTCATTAAAATTAGTTCGAGAAATAATTTTTTGACGATTCGTTGTGATTCAACAGTTGCACAATTCCTTTACTTCAGGCTCTCAGAAAACCTGAACGTGTACTCACAAATTTTTCCTTCGAATTAAGCTCATCCGATCCTCGAACAATTTGTGGGCGCACATCTTCAATTATGAGACTATAACTTGCTTGAGTCACGAAATGATACATCTAAGAGTTGGAGGGATTCCTCATAATTACGAGACATTTTAATTTTGATTTTTTACGTGATTGTAATTTTTTTTACTAATTAAAAAATGATACATCTCAGTAGTTTTAGGGAGATCTGCAGACAAAAAAAACTTGTAAGTCCAAGAAAAGCTCAAATTATTGCATATTGAAAGTGATCTGGAACCTCTGAAATGTCGAGAAAATTTACCATCCCCTCCCTCTTGTAAAATACTCAAAGAGTAACGAAAGCAAAAAAAAATTGCAACGACCGCAGGTATACAGAAGAAGACGCGAGATCTTTCGGTTAATAAACCATCATCGGGCAAAGATAGAAAGCCACTATTACCCAGATGTGAGATGCAAACAGGATATCAACGAAAACGAAGTTCAAGATAGAACGAGCTAGCCTTCGGAAGGTGACTCAGTCTCGTAAATCAAATCAATGAAACCTTCGTCAGGAATATACCTGTTGAGGACGGTAACATCATCACTGTTCAGATGCCGCACTATTTCGATATTTTCCAATGCAATGCGTTTAAAGTAAGAATTTTCCCTATGGAGAAGGGTGGCTGACTCCTCCTTGAAACTATGACCATTGGAGATGAGATGGCCCGCAAAGGCTTTCTCCAAGGGCTTGAGGTGTTCCTCCACTCGGATTTTTACCTGGTGACTCGTCTCGCCTATGTAAACGCTGTTACAATCCCTACACGTCAGTCTGTACACCCCACTCCTCTCCCTCCGCGGGATGGGGTCCTTAAGGCTGACAAACAATCCCTTTACCGTAGTGAGATTATAAAATGCAGGTCTGAAGCCGAAGGAGCGATGAAAATTCACCCAAATACGGGAGCCTGATCCAGCGCAATTTTCATTATTGTAACTACTCCCATCGCGAGGGAGACTGGAGGTAGAATCAAGGCTCCTCCTTGTAAGCTTTTTCTGGACCATACGGTCGATGTCCAAGTTGACACCATTCACAAAGGCCAAGTGCTTAATGATCGCAAGTTCCTTATTGAAAGCTGGCTGACTCAAGGGAATGCTGGTCAATCGATGAATGTAGCTGTTGAATGCAGCCATCTTATGAGAGAATGGACAAAAGAACGAACCATGGACAAGAGTATCGGTCGCCGTATCTTTTCTGAATATTGTAAAATCATGGTTCCCATCTCTATTAGAGATATTGAAGTCCAGAAAATTTATAGAGGAACCTCCAATTTCTGGAGTAAACTTTTTGGAGGGATATATTTTATTCAGATATTCAAGAAACTCACCAAGGAGTTCTTGTGGACCGGTCCATGCACATAATATATCGTCCACTTATCGATGCCAGTAATGGATGTGACTCAGTAACACTTGGCCCGAGGAAAACAGGTCACCCTCAAATTTGAACATAAATATCTCAGAAACGAGAGAGCCCAAGGGCGAGTGTTTAAAGTTGCGCTTGAGACCAAAATTTGTGAAGTTCCGTTTGTACGCCGATTGCAAACACACCACCAAAAAATTGGAGGAATCGATCACCATCAAGTGGATTCGCTCCGAGCTGAGGAGGTGGTATGGCAGGTTGAATATTACCACTCGTCTCAATCCCCTGGTCCACTCCAGACTCTCTAGTCTGCTCCCGCCGGGTGAGTTTGATCTTTCTATTCGGGACGTTAATGAAGATTGTCAGGATATTGAGGCTGAGCTTAGAGCAAAAAACGAAAAGAAAATCTCATCCCTGCTTAACTCCAAGGCCTATAAAAAACTTTGTACTGACAATGCTGTTGTTCAAACTTTTCAACCTCGCTTTATCAATTGCTCTCAAGCGCACTTCTCGCAAGCTGAGTCGTACTTGCTGGAAAAGGGTTTCAAATTAGGGCTCCACCCTTCCCTAATAGTGACACTCTCGCTAACGTTGTTGCCGACCTTACTATAAAAATTGATCCTGGTATGAATATCCAGTGTGCTTGCGCTGAACTCGTCCGCAGCTACCCCCCTTCCATAAATAATTACACTTTTGAGGTGATTAATAACTTGAGGAGGAGGATCAGGGAGCAGGGGTTAATCCTTACTAAGGCTGATAAGAGTAACGCGATCGTAATCTTGGAGAAATCCTCTTACGTATCCAAGATTCAAGAAGTCCTTACTCAATGTGGGGCTATTGAAAATAGCTCCTCTCTACGTATGTCAACGAGGTCAGAGAAGTTGTCAATAATTGCGAATTTATTATAAAAAGTTATCCGCTCAAGAAAATTCTGCTGGAACCAAACCTCGTTCCCCCTCCTCTACGGGCTGCCTAAAGTACACAAGCCGGGAACCCCTATGCGTCCGGTGGTGTCTTATGTCTCCTCCCCAGCTCACTCTATAGCTAAGTTTCTGGATCGCTGGTTCAAATCTCGAATCGAGTATGAGTCGCCTTTCTCTGTTAAAAATTCAGTTTCTCTTGCTCATAGGCTCAAACAAGATACCCTTCCTCCGGGCACTATTCTCTGTTCTTTTGACGTGGTGGGCCTTTTTCCTAATATTCCAAAGGCCCCAACTATACAGCACATGGGGGACTTGCTTTTAAAGTTTAATACTCTTCATGATGGTCTTCAAGAGTTTTTCACCCTCCTCAACATCTGTTGGTCCCCTAACTTCAGTAAGTTTCACGGTAAATTTTATAAATTCTCGGAGCAGGTAGGTATTTCTATTGGCTCGCCCTTGGGCTCTCTCGTTTCTGAGATATTCATGTCCAAATTTGAGGGTGATTTGTTTTCCTCAGGCCAAGTGCTACTGAGTCACATCCATTACTGGTATCGATATGTGGACGATATATTATGTGCATGGACCGGTCCACAAGAACTCCTTGGTGAGTTTCTTGAATATCTGAATAAAATATATCCCTCCATAAAGTTTACTCCAGAAATTGGAGGTTCCTCTATAAATTTTCTGGACCTCAATATCTCTAATAGAGATGGGAACCATGATTTTACAATATTCAGAAAAGATACGGCGACCGATACTCTTGTCCATGGTTCGTCCTTTTGCCCATTCTCGCATAAGATAGCTGCTTTTAACAGCTACATTCATCGATTGAGCAGCATTCCGTTCAGTCAGCCAGCTTTCAATAAGGAACTTGCGATCATTAAGCACGTGGCCTTTGTGAATGGTGTCAACTTGGACATCGACCGTATGGTCCAGAAAAAGCTTACAAGGAGGAGCCTTGATTCTACCTCCTGTCTCCCTCGTGATGGGAGTAGTTACAATAATGAAAATTGCGCTGGATCAGGCTCCTGTATTTGGGTGAATTTTCATCGCCCCTTCGGCTTCAGACCTGCATTTTATAATCTCACTACGGTAAAGGGATTGTTTGTCAGCCTTAAGGACCCCATCCCGAGGAGGGAGAGGAGTGGGGTGTACAGACTGACGTGTAGGGATTGTAACAGCGTTTACATAGGCGAGACGAGTCACCAGGTAAAAATCCGAGTGGAGGAACACCTCAAGCCCTTGGAGAAAGCCTTTGCGGGCCATCTCATCTCCAATGGTCATAGTTTCAGGGAGGAGTCAGCCACCCTTCTCCATAGGGAAAATTCTTACTTTAAACGCATTGCATTGGAAAATATCGAAATAGTGCGGCATCTGAACAGTGATGATGTTACCGTCCTCAACAGGTATATTCCTGACGAAGGTTTCATTGATTTGATTTACGAGACTGAGTCACCTTCCGAAGGCTAGCTCGTTCTATCTTGAACTTCGTCTTCGTTGATATCCTGTTTGCATCTCACATCTGGGTAATAGTGGCTTTCTATCTTTGCCCGATGATGGTTTATCAACCGAAAGATCTCGCGTCTTCTTCTGTATACCTGCGGTCGTTGCAATTTTTTTTTTGCTTTCGTTACTCTTTGAGTATCTTACAATAAGTCGAGCCGTAACATTTCGGACCGTATTAATCTCCTCCCTGTGTCAACCTTGCCATGGATATAATACCTCACCTTTCGAGCTAAAAAAAGTCAATAAACATAAATAAGAACTTCACAATGACTCTTTCTTATACGTTTTTCCTAGCCTAGCAAGGCGTCGGTTTCGATAAAATTACAAAACTTCTAGAAATCGTACTCAAGTCGTCTGAAAGTCATTGGTAAAACAGTTGAAAATTTATGTGAATTTGAAGAGGATTTTGATGTTCTGATGAACCCATTTGAACATTTGAGATCCATCGGGTAGTTTCGGAGGAGTTCCGCGGACGAAAAAATCTCATAAATAATGAATAAATAAGACATACACAAGGAAACCTGAACAAACGGGGGCAATGCCTCACTTTTCCGCAAGGAAAAGTCTATAAAAATCCGATAAAATTAGAAGGGATGATCGGCACGTGAAAAATTTGTTTTTTGGTAGTCCAAAACAGCTGCGATTTTACCAAAAGTAGTTCGAGAAATAATTTTTTTACGATTTGTTAAGAATGATTAAACAGTCGTACTATTCCTTTACTTCAGGCTCTTCGAATTTGTTAAATCTCAGATGAAAACTTGAAAAAAATGCGCACTATTTCAGAGTTTTCTGATACATTACCGTGGGTCAACGACCAATCCTTCAAGGCGGATAATAAATCATCAAAAGTGTGGCCTTCAAGTTGAATATTAAGGGATGGAAATTGATTTTTATCTTTAACAGTGAACAATGGTTCCTGTACCTAGTACAATAAATTAAAAAGTATCCAGATTAATTGCTTCACCGTAATTACCAAAATTAAATTCAATATTTTCCTCATGGACGTGCCATAATGTTATGAGTAGGAGAGGGTACACGCACGTAACAAATTTAACTTTAAGTGGAGTGAAGAAAATGTAATTTAAAACTGAAACATAGAATTATACAAGTAAAACCAAAAGTCAAAAATGAAGTTAAAAATTTTGAACAAAATAAAAAAATAAATAAGGAAAAAATATTAAGTAAACAATCAAACCACTTAAAGGGAAACACAACCGCGGTTTCGAAAGGATGAATCTTTCATCATCAGGTGACTGCGTTGTTCAAAATTTTCAACTTCATTTTTGACTTTTGGTTTTACTAGTATAATTTTATGTTTCAGTTTTAAATTACATTTTTTTCACTCCGCTTCAAGTTAAATTTCTTACGTGCGTGTACCCTCTCCTCCTCATGAAATTACGAAAATTGCCGTACTCATAAAAAACAGTATTTCGATCCTGATGAAGAACGTACGAACGTTCGAAACGTCGATCTTAATGTGTACTCGGTAATAAAAGACGAAAGTACATTGAAATTAAATCTGTGTTTTTTCTGTTTAAATACGTCTAGACAAGGTCTATTTTATTTCGTACTCATAAGAACATATCGTAATAACAATTTTCAGAGAGAATAATGAAAAAATACACGAACTCAGAATTGTGAAGGAAAAACAAATTAAAATAAGTAATGATATTGTTCAAGGAAGTACAAACCTCTGAATTTGGTGCACCGTTGACGTTGCTTTGTCGAAATAAAAATACATACAGGTTAGTGAGAAGAAATAATATGCTATTCTTTTTCGATAATGAAGATTTTTTTCTACCAAAATGGAGGGGAAAAAATTGTAAAATTTTCGGCCTATATTTCAATACTCGTCGACTGATTGTATAACAAACGAAAAGACTTACATGGTAATTATCAACCCAAAAATGCACAGTAAATGTGCAAGAAAATCTTCATGTCCCATACTATCAATCGAACTTTGCAATTGTTTCCTACAGTACTCGACGTGAATAGACTAAAGACGACGTTAAAACTAGGAAGATGAGAATCTTATAAGACGGAAAATCAACTACAAAGAAAATGAATACAGAAAATATTGTGTAGAACAGACTCTGAGGAAAATATCAATCATCACAAATCAACTAACAAATGTATTGATAATACAGGGTTGATAGATTTATGACCAGAACGAAATAGCAATTTTTCTATCTTCAGATGGATTTATATTTTTTTTTCACTTCTCTTATTTGAACATTCAAGAGCATAAGACCCGCTGTCTTTAAGAAACACAAACGATAAAGAATTTTGTAAATAAACCGCACCTGACTTGAGAGAAGCATGGAAATTTTTCTTCATCAATTCTTTTTTAATGAAAGATAAAAAAGAAAGAAAATAGCGCAGATATTACAAAAACAAGTCTCCTCAACACTCCTGAATCCCCTACTCACCTTAACTCTACTTCTAGCTCTCTGTCAGTAATCGACTTCTCCTTCTCCTCCTCCCTCTCACTCAAACTCACTTGGTCTACTCACCCTGACCTTTCCGACAGCGACCACTACCTAATCATAATCCCATCACAGACTTTATCTCATTATAATTTCTCAACTCCCCCTCGCGTGGCTCATTAACAAAGTTAACTGGGACTTTTTTTATGAACTCCCTTCCGAAACCTCATCCCTTCCACACCCCTCCAACTCCCCCACAACCCTTCGGACTAGGAATAAAAGTCACAGACTCAACCGAGAAATAAAACCATCTATAATAATTTTAAAATATGGGACTATATCGAAAGTCATTACAAGTGGAGTAGATTCAATTTATATCGAACGTATTTTCTCTTGAAAAGCTTATCAGAAAAATTTTCGCGTCACAGTTTGTTGATTCATATTGTATCTACTCGAAAAAACGCAGTTTACCATGTTTACTTAAACCTGAAGAAGAACGAAGACGTTCGAAACGCGTTGTTTTCTCTGTGAAAATAAATGTATATAGTGAAATTCAGCCGAAAATTTGTGTTTCTTAAGATATCTTGTTTTCTCAACTGAAAATTTCTGTCGAATCCTTATTTCTTGAAGTTTGTAAAATATATTCGAAAGCTACAACAACTGTATTACGCTCTTCATATCCACTTCCTCATTTTCATCGACTTTATTTGTCAGTCCCCTGACTTCTGTCTTGCAACTTCCTCAACCCCAAGTTCACAACATTTTCTTCAATTTTGCCTCAAATCGTTCTACTTATTGCGATACTTTCAACACTACTTTCTCACCCATTACCTGTGCGAACAAATTCAACTCCCTTGCCTAGTTCTCGCATTGCCGACATTACCCCCTAAAGTTTGCACAGTAAATTCCAGGAAATTTTGTTCAGATTTCAGGGGGTTTTAAGGTGCACTCGCAAACTCCTGAATCACTTACGGAGTATAAGGTTTCCTGGAAGAAGGTAGACAAGTTTTCCTTTTCCAAAGGTAATTCCAGAAGTTTCAATCAGATGATTCAATCACCTACTTGTGACGTAAAGTAATCTGTCCAATTCGAATAACGTCTACCGAGTTTTCTGTATGACAGATTCATAACAGTTAGGATTAAAAACCATCTCTCGTCTCACCAAACTAGAGCTTAACCAAACCCTCCAGAACAGCGTGGCGTTTCCTAAGGAGAAGTTTGGAGTGTCCTTTTTTTTTTTGTTAGCCATAAACTACATCACAAATTTTACCTTCTTTCCCATCACACAACGCCGTCTTGCCGATGACTACAGCATTCCTCTTCAATCTTCAAACCCTCAACGAGCATCACGACTCCTCCAGCAAACTTCAGATAAAATATCTACGTGGGCTTCAGACCGTGGTTTTCACTTCTTCTTGGGCAAAACTGGTCTCGTTATCTTCTGAAAAATTCGGCATCCACAAATTTCGCTACCTCCTCTATTCCTTGAAGGCTTTTTGATCGGAATTCTTAACTCTTATAAATTCTTGAGGCTTTTAATTTTTACCTCTATTATTCTTGGATCTCTCACATAAAATTTTCGAAAGCTATATGGATGGCTGAATGCCACCAATATACCGAAATATCTATCTCACCCCCATCTATAGGATGCAACCGGAAATTACTTCTCCACCTACACCGAAGTCTCATCCGCTCTCAACTGGACTACGGCTCCTCGAACTACCCTCTGTCCAACAAGTCATCTCTTCAATTATTAAACACTGTTCAATCATTAGCTCTCAGGATGTTCCTAAAGGCATTCCGTACGGTTTTCACACTGGACGCTGCGGTAGGTCAGATGCTGGGATCAGGCTACAGAGGATAGTCGAGTCAGCGATAGCTACGCGTCAGTTTTGCGCAGCCATCAACCTCGACATAAGAAATGCGTTCAATTCGATACCTTGGGGGAGGATCTTGAATGTTCTCAAGGACGCAGAAGTGCCCGCATACCTGTTTAGGATGATCAGAAGCTATCTTAGCTGTCGAAAAATCCAAGCAGTGATGTCTGCTGGTACAGTGAAGCGCCCTGTTACGTGTGGGGTGCTGCAGGGGTCGATCCATGGGCCGCTTCTGTGGTGCGTCGCATTTAACGGAATTTTCAAAGTGAAATTGCCACCAGGTGCTAAGCTTATCTGCTATGCGGATGACACAGTGGTGGTATGCACTGCCGAGAGAGTTTTAGCGGTGGAGAGCAGGGTAAACCGGGCCCTAGAGGGAGTGACGCGTTGGATTGAGTCGGCTGGAATTGAATTTGCAGCTAGTAAGACGGCGTCGGAAGTTCAGTCCACCCACCTCTCGCCTGCAAGGTGTGGAAATTAAGACCAAGAAGAAGATGAGATACTCGGGCATCTGGTTTGACTCGACGCTGAGCTTCAGGCATCATTTCCTGATGGCAGCGGAAAAGGCAGGCCAGGTAGTTGGATACCTAAGCTGCCTGATGAGGAACCTAGGAGGACCGAAAGAAGCCAGAAGAAGGATCATGATGACCACCGCTACATCGATCCTTCTATTTGGTGCACCCGTATGGGCCGACTCCATTAAGATACCATACAGAAGAAGAGAGATGTAAAGATCCAACAAAAGAAGTGCGCTGACGTGTGTTAGTGCCTACCGCTTTGCATCGACAGAGCCTCTTGGTGTATTAGCACGTTCACCACCAATTGAACTCCTTCCTGAGGAGAGAGTGGCGGTGTTCAGAGCACAAATTTAGAGGCCCTTGCAGGTTTTCAATGGCAGCGGGAACCCGCAACCTCCCTGGTCATGTATAGCGTAGTTTCGGAGTCTTGAAAGTAATAAGTTGAACGCGCTAACGATCAAGTTGGCGCGAAAATGCCCCCTCAGCAAATGAAAGGGTGGGGCACATCTCAGTATACTGTGTACTAGGCCTGATATAATGAAGACTGGAAGTTGAGACTTCTTCAAGTTCATAAAGTAGGTCAAGGTTATTGATGACGTCATAAAGCGTCACAACTAGATGTCTCTAAAGTAAGTCAAGGTCATTGATGACGTCATGAAGCATCACAACTAGAAGTCTCCAAAGTAGGTCAAGGTCATTGATGACGTGATGAAGCGTTAAACGGCACGGCACGTCACGTCATGCCACGTAACGCAGTTGACAGAAACTCCCGGACGCGGACGTTATTGGGGATGTAATCCTCCTAACGAAATGGACAGCGGGGTTCACTTTGATTAGTTTTTCAATCTCAGAATAACAAGATACAAATAAATAATCATACGTGCTTTGAAGAAAATAAAGATTTTAATTCTAGCTAACAAAATGCTCGTGGATTAAACATTTCATACACCAATATAATAGCATGAGTGTGCCGACAGAGGGTGGAGGGGTGTCACCTTCTTGATTGCACGGCCAAATTTGTTCAAATAGTGCTCAATTTAACATTCAAACCCAACTTCCTAGAGTGCCTGGGCTACAGCTCACTTTCAAAATTCCAGTAATTCTTTCCTCATGTGCCTGTTCTGGTAGTCAAAATAGTATACAATAGCGAGAAATCGTTCATGTACGACTCAAAATGTGAACGTTATCAACCAGAGCAAATAGCCTAAGGGATTGCTCATATTGTCGTAGAACGAATACAGATGTCTCAAGCGACGGATCACGAAGAAGATAAAACTGTGGTCTCGACCATTCTGTATTTACTGCACATGGAAGAACCGTCGCGTGTGCAAAGATTTCATTTTCAATATTTCTTACAGCCATCAGCAAACACTGCGAATGACCATCAATTTTTCGAATATAGTTCGTCTTCCGAATATCCAGTTGTAAATCGTCGTATTCGCCGTTTTTACCCAATAAATCAGCTATGAGGCTGCACAAGGTCAAGTATTTGTACTCGAAACGAGGTAGAGAAGTCAGATGCATGATTGCTGGTGTTTGATAGGGACGCTGATAACGAGAATTTCTTCGACCTGAAACTAGACATCGAACAGAAATTAACGATTCATTCAGAAATGAAAAAAAAATGATCATGGAGCGCAGAAAGGCATAAGTAAGACATTAAAGGACTAACCCCACCTTGCTACTATTGGAATCTCACCAGACGTCTTCTTTCACCCATAGAAGAACGATGAAGATTCCTAGTCGCGTGTACTAGGGACGTCAGGTTGATTCAATTAGCCTCCAGTGCTGATTAGGTTTCTTTTCACTTTTGTATCCTTCTACCTTTATCATCAAACAAAAATGTCTGGGCAGCGCTAAGCTTTGTGGCTCACTGAAGTATTCAAGAATTACCTGAAAAAAGAAACTGCCAAAAATATGTCTCCAATCTTTCTTGGTCGCGCGATAGCTCGTTCAGATGAGGACTCGGCAGAATCATGGCCTTAAATTTCAGATCATCGGCATCTTTTGATTTGGTCAGCAAGAAAAAATTACCTGCACGGAATCCAAATGCTACGTACAATTCTATATTATTAATTTCCGTGCATAGAAACATTTTTACGTCAACCACACTCGAATCGATTGTGACGCTTCTTCCTTTATATTTCAATCTATCGGATTCGGTTATTGGTGAGGCAAGATCTCGCAATGGAAGATTGTGAAAGTTAGATATTTGCTGTGTAACTGGTCCTTCAGGTCTTGAAAGTTGAACTTCCGGATAAATATAGAAGAAGGTGCTGGCTTTCAAAACTTCATCGCAGAGGATGATCTTGTAAGCTCGATCGTCAATTTCTAAAAGGTCTGGGCTCGAGTATTCTGCGGAAAATATTGCGATATATAGCGAAAATTAATTGTTTACAAACGCATCAGGTATTACCATGCAAAGTACTAAACCCATCCTGACTCACACACACTTCATACACCACACTACAGAAACTCAAACTTGTCACCTCTTCAATAGAGAGTCTTTGATTGTTTGTGGTTAAAGAATCACACTTCAAAGGTCATCTTTCTTCAAGCAGACTTCCGAAAGTTCTGAAAAGATTCATAAACAACTTCATTCACCAAGTCTTTTGAGACCTCAATCAGCATTGTGGAATGATTAGGGCCAGAAATATGGGCAGCTGCTCAACTTCATAGAACTTCATTTTTCAAGTTCATGTTAAAAATACAGACTTTTTCTTTTTCGGCTGAATGACTGCTCACTTGGTACTCAAAACACTACCAGAAAGGTAATTTATGAATAAAAATAGAGGAATGCTTCGAAAATGTAACCCAGCTAGTGATCAGCAATACCTATAGGTACTATGAAATTTACCTTCTCTCATTCCTAAATACTCATACCTATAGGTATTATGAAACTTACCTTCTCTCATTCCTAAATACTCATATATTATGTGTGCATGGCGGATGGCAACCATGGACGTGGTGAAAGAACAAAACGAAAGTGACAGTATTACATATTCGTAAAACAAATTTTTCATTCTCACTGAGATCAGAATGAGTGAAACTCAAATTTTGAACATTTCAGATTTCGAAAATTGATATTTATCTATAATAAATTTTACTGGTTTTCCCATTTCTCTAAATGTAATTTTGTACCAAATGGATAATGTTCTTCTCTACCACAGACAGGAAAATAGGTACCTCAATATTCCGAGAAGTACGAATGTATTTCTCTTTGTTTGACCAGATTTATTGACAGTCAAATTTTTTCAACGTTTAGCAAAATTTCGATGATTGGAATAATAATTGATATCATGAGATTGGAATTTCCACTCAGAACGTAGACGTAATAATACTATGTGTTCCGAGAGGAAAAAAATCTTCTTGTCAAAATACATTTTGTATTTTATGATTAACCGTTCTTTCACAAAACTTCTGTATGTGACTTCTGACAAAGGGAGGAGGGATACCGCAGGAAGAAGTATAACAATTTTCTTTCGTGAACACTAAATTTCTAGACAGTTTTCAAACAATCCCGATTGTTAACGAAAGAGCCCAAAGTTTGAATTAGGCGGACGGTGAGAAAAATTTCGCCTGTTATTCAGGAAGACTTATAAGAATTCCCTTTGCGAAGGCCCGACACCCAGACCCGGGTCTCGCGGATAAATCGCGGGCAAAGAGAGGAAAAATTCGCGTTATTGTTTTTTTTTTTTGGGGGGGGGGGGGGAGGACGTAGGCTGAAAAGGATAGCCCAGTCAGTCAATTTTGCGCAGCTATCAGCCTTGACATAAGAAAAGCTCAACGAGAGGCTATTTTAAGCCTTCGTGGACGCAGAAATGCCCGCATACCTTTTAGGATCATTAGCATCAATCTTAGCAGCCGAGAAATTCAGGCAGAGACGTCTGCTAGTACAGTAAAGGACCCAGATACATCTGGGATGTCGCAGGGGTCGGTCCTTGAGTTCTTCTTGTGGTGTGTCCCATTTATTGAGATTTTCAAGGTGAAGCTCCCACCAGGTGTTGAGCTCATCAGTCATGCGGATGAGACAACGGTGGTATCCACCGATGAAACAAATGCAGGCTGAATCGGGCCCTAGAGGTAGTGAAAATTCGGATCGAGTTGGCTGAACAAGAACTTGCGGTAGATAAGACGGAGGTCATATTATTCACGACCCGTCGAAAGTTCAGTACAAACACCGTTTGCTTGCAAGATGTTGAAATTGAGAACGAGAAGTGGATGAAGTACCTAAAAATCTGGTTTGACTCGACGATGAGCTTCAGGTACCATTTCTTGATGGCAGCGAAAAAGGCGAGCACTAAGCCGCCTGATGAGAATCTAGGAAGGCCAAGAGAAGCAAGAAGAAGGATTATAATGAGCACCGTCTTGTCGATCCTCCTGTATGGTGCACTAGTATGGGTCGACTCAATCAAGAATCCGTGCAGAAGGGTAGTGATGGTAAAGTGCCATTAAAGTGCTGAACTGGGGTGTGTTAGTGTTGCCTCACTGTCTCGACGGAGGTTCTTTGCGTATTAGCACCTTCAAAACCATTGGAGCTCCTTGCGGAGGAGACAGCGTTGGTGTCCAAAACATAAAAGATAACGACCGATCGAGAGGCTTTACGGGTCTAGCAAGAGGGCAGACGTTTCTCGCTTAGGAAATGGAAAGCATTGTTGTTGTTTGTGCTCTACAGTTTTGTGTGCCTGGGGACACCGCAACTTGGCAGTTGGCGTTGCTGGGGAGATTCTTTCAAAACTGAAGTTATACTTGTAGAAGTCGATTCCAAGGAAATGAAATTAAATGTGTACGCAAGCCGCACCCACTTCATCACGAAGGAAGGAAAGCAAACCTCCTACGCAGCAGTAAATGAACCAGATATCTGTTGAGCATTTCCATCTCCACTCGCTTCCCGACCCAGGCGCGGAGATGTCTAGACTAGCACTGTGAAGCTCAGCGAAACCATCAATAGTCATACAGATTTAGAAGGTCATTGGCCTCAATCAAGCTGAAGGAAGTCTTAAGGCTTAGTCCCATTAACTATATTTTTCCGAGAACTGGATTAAAATGTGTCGAATCCGTCGAAGTTGGAATGCTGAATCCAAGAGGTCCCTCCTTTCCTCAAAAAGGTAGCTTCATAATCATCAGAGTAGGTTCAATATTTTCAAGTTTTAATTCTCCTTCTTCATCGACTGTCAAGAAAATACCATGGAAATCCGCCTTTGAAAATCGGGTAGGTCTAACCACAAATACGCGAGGCTTTATTCGGTTGTATATAAGGGAAGTAAATTTTTTCTTTGTTTTTCCCCATAGATCCACGCGAACTACCCCAACATTTAGTGGACTGAGATATGATCATCTCACGTACTATTGCTAGCCATTTTCTACCTTTTTCTATTTTTCTGCAGGGAGGGCATTTTTAGGAATGTTACAATTATGGCGCACGTACCAGCGACGCTCGTCAGTACAGATCGCCGATTGAGGCAGTACTAATAATTTTGAATACAGATCGCTGACTGAGGCAGTATTCGAATACAGATCGCCGATTGAGGCAGTACTAATGATTTTGAATACAGATCGCCGGCTGAGGCAGTATTTGAGTACAGATCGCCGATAGAGGCAGTACGTAACCTTTTCTTCCTTGTGCTTACAGCCTTGGCTGAAGCAACACATATGAGCTCTCCCACCAAATTTTCGTCCCCAGTCCTGTCCTCAACCGAGGCCGGTTGAATCGTCGGATGGCCGAATGTTACAATTATGGCGCACGTACCAGCGACGCTCGTCACGATCATAGCCGACGCCAGCCGACGATGTAGAAGGTGTCACCTCAATGCCCTATGATGCGCGCGCAGCGCGAGGAGTACATCCGGGGATGACGGTGGTGCGCACCGGATCCGCGAGATGGCCTTTTCGCGCTGCGTGACCGCCTATAAATATAAGTACGCTAGCTTAGTTTATTCATTACGTTTACTGCTCGCTCTCGTTTATGTTTAATCTTACGGCTATCGTTATTACTCTCTCTCGTTCGGTGGTGATGAACTGATTGCTTATTCGGATTATTCCGTCAGCATTCGTCTCTGAGCCGAGTCATAACAGGAAATTTCGGCGACCGTGAGTGCGTTCGACTTCAATGACGTCATCAACCGAAGTTAGGTCAAGTACGGTACTTAGAAAAATGTTGACCTCAGATTTATATATTATGATAGAAGGGGTGGGGGGACTTGGAAAAATTTCGACTTTTGTGCTATTGAGGGGGATTTGTAAAAACATCGCCCGCAATCGACTCTGATGACGTCATCATCCTAAAGTCGGGCAGGAATTTGTTTTTGGCTGGAAACTTGGGTTTACCAAAAGATATGACTATCTCACCTTGTAGAACATTTATGCAGGCTCAGCCTACGTTTCCAAATGATAGAACCAAAGAATAGATGAAGAGCTTGAAGAGCTTTATTCAAAAGAAGGTGTCACATTGTGTCTTTATATTATTATAGTGTTGGGTAGTTCGGGATTTTGAAAACGTGCATAATTTCAGACTAGCTGTTTTTCAGAGGATAGCTAAGATTGCGGGTTTCTCTCATTGCCATTGCAAAGTTTGCGATAGCTTTTGCAATGGCTTCTAAATTTTCATTTCATTTTATATTACTTATAAGAATAGAACTACTTTTGGAAAAACCATCACAATTTTTGACTGGAACTACTCTTGAAGAAACCGTCGCACCATGATATCTTCAATGACGTCATCAAAGCTCTTGACCTAAGAACTTTACCGAATCGCATTCGTTAGAGATTGAAGCACACTCAGAATACGGGTAAAGGAACATCCGTGACTGCTCGGAGTCGACCGCCTCTGCTTTTGCTTCAGTCCATTTTTTAATACACAATGGAGATTGAACGAGTGGTACGAGTGAGTTAGTCAGCTAAAGATGCAGAAAACTAAACTTACTAAGAATATGAGTGAAGAAATTTCTCGGAGTGTTTCCCCTCTGCTAAATTTCCTTTATTTATCTCCTAATAGTACAGAGCGGAGGCAAATGAGTAAGGCGAGTGAACTAGTGAATTCAATATACAGTATACTAAATTTGTACTATGCTAAAATTGGAGGTGAACAAGCAGAGTGATTTCTCAAAGACATTCATTCACCTTTGCTAAATTTGCTTTAGTTTATTTCCTAATGCTTCTTTTCGGTCCGAATGTACAAAGCTCAAACATCATAGTTGTATTTTATCAATTTTTTAGACCAAATTCTCTGAACATATACCCCCCAATATTGCTGTACCTCATTCCGATATTCAATCATTAATTCGGATTTTACAGAATTCAATTCGCATGAATTGTAAATCGAATTCCCTCACATGAATAAACACTGCAATCAAACATCTATTTCATTGCCAGATCCGACTTCAAGAGTAGCGTCGATCCAGAGAAACATTATTCAATTTCACGAAATGTGACGATACAAACTTCGTTTTTTGCTTATGGTAGGGAAAGAAATACTCAGGAAGAAGTATGAGATTATTTACATTCATAACCATTATAGGGGCTGTCGTTCATTCACCTTGCATGAGTTACCGAAGATTTAGTTCTGTCTCAATCTACGATCCTCCGCGTGTGGCCGAGTACTTCTCCAAAGTCATGGAATATCCCGGTGAGTGAATAAAATAGGTAGCAACTTACATTCGAATGATAGGAGTAAGGCCAAGGAAGACGACCAAAACATCCCGAGATGATATTTTTCGAAATTGAAAATGCGAGCAGCGAGCCTAGTTTCCGAGTCTTGAAAATGATGACGTAATAAGTTGAACGCGCTCGCGGTCACGTTGGTGCGAAAATGCCCCCTCAGCCAATGAGTTGGCGGGGCTCTTTTCAATATACTGTATACTGGGCCTGACATAATGAAAAGTGGAGGTTGAAATTTTTACAAGTCCCTGAAGTAGGTCAAGGTTATTGATGATGCCATGAAGCGTCTCACATCACGTCGCGTCACGCAGTTCACAAAAACTCCTGGACGCGGACGTTTTCCGAGGATGTAATCCCCCTAACAAGATGGATAGCGGGTTCCCCGCTAAAAGTCCAACCACGGAGGGACTAACCACCAGAAACTTTGTTCTTTGTCTGTCCTCTCTCCTCTAACGGCAAAATTGTCTCTAGCGGTCATCGAAGATTCTACCCAGCGTGTTACGCACGTTCTTCCATCTGTATTCTCTCCTCGCTCAAGCCGTTCATAATAAGCGTACCGGCTTCTTTTGAAAATTTAAAAAAATCTCGTCTCATGTGTTATTTTGTTTACATCCTACAGAAAACAATGTGAGAAAAGAATTTAAAAGCTGGACCAAAAATCAAAGAGAAGAAGCATGTTTGCATGCCTTAACCGATAGCGTATCATTTCTTATTCAAAACAACGAACCCTCAAACAAAGTCCCCGAATGGCAAAGTAATGATAAGGCGGATATTTTTGCCAAAATTGTGGATTCATTCCGTGTTATCGACGACGAAGAAAATAAAGTAGCATCTTCGGTGAATGTAGACATCGAGCAGAAAATCGTTTCTAATGTGCCGGCGCATTATTGCATTCGAGCGAACCCGAACATCGGAGACATTGTAATCGTCAGTGGACACCACCACAATATTCTGTTTCTGTTGATTAGACAACCGAACAAAACGAATTTCCAGATTATTGCGATCGTGGAACCCACTCCTTCTTTCAAGTACCACGATTTTGGCCAAAAATATGCACAGCTATCTTATATAGTCGGTTTATCTCCGAAAGAACAGTCCTCTGAAGAGAGCGGTCTAAATTTGACTGAAGAGGATCCTGAACATGGTATTTCAATTATTGACTCTAACGAGTCTTATGGTAATTTTGAGCTCGTGTTTCATATACTGGTGCATTTATGTAAGAATGTCATTGACTAATATCACTTTTTTCAATGTTAATTTCTCATGCAGAAGATACATTGTTGTTAGACGTCCCAGTCAAAATCTGCGATTTGGACGAATTTCAAAAGTACAGAATATGCGCTACGGTGTACACGGCATCGATGCAGTTCAGAAATGAGATGTACACGGAGGAAGAGTATCTTAAAAGTCCACACGAATGTATAAGAAAAGGGAAAATCATCATCGAGATTAAAGATAGGTCGAAAATAATAGAAGTTGATTTGTTACCATGTACGGTTCACAAATATTCTTCGAAGCCTAAACGAATATTTGTGGCGGTTGACATTCACAAAGTAGACTCAGCTTTCGTTTTGGAGGCGATGCCGTTTTATAAAAATTGGAAAAGCGAGGAAAATGGTGATGATGAGAAAGTAATGGGATATAGTTTAGTTCTACATTTTAATGATGTGTCGGCGATGAAGATTTTGGACGACGGTGACGTCGACGAAGAGGATATTACGATAGAGTCCGAGTAAATTGTATTATTATTATTTTGCATTACTGTTGAAAATTGCTCACCATTATATCTGCTTTCCTCCAGTTTTCTCCACGTTTAACGATTCTGACTTTCACAGTATATCTCAACGACTTCATGCTCGCTAAGATAGGGAATTGCTTTGTGAGGTTCAATTTGAGATACCGCCATCCACTGTACTGCTTGAAATTGTGATTCTGAGCGAGGGCAACAAAAGCTCCAACCCGTCATCGTCATTTATTAAAAATTGTTTCCTCGCTGCTATTATCACTTGAACGGAAGGTATTTCTTGCCGCGAAGGAAGGCAAAGAGCAAAGAGAAAGAATCATCTGAAACAAAATGTCTACTTCGCGAAATCGAGAGCGCAGTATGGAATCGCCTGTTGTGCTTTCTTTGTCATCTCGAGTATTCTCATTGCATTAAGTCAAACAATGAAGAACAAAATGTTTGGAAGTTCTGTTTCTCTTTTTATTTCGGTTCAAACTTAGAAGCGAAGGGTAAAATTATGACATTTATTTTACAGAACGAACCGGTAGAGTTCTTGATCTCATCAAGCTTTGACTATTTGTGAATTGTAAAATATGGAATGGAAGGGAATTAGCAAAAAACTGAATTCAATGATTTCATGAGAATGTCTATACAAAACAAACGCATTTACGAGCTCTCAAGGCGAGTGCAAGCACAACCATAGGTGCCTTAAGCTGTCCTCCTTGAACAAGCAACATTTTGAGACGTGATCTCTCCAAACCCGAGCCTGTGTCAGCGCCGCAGCGGCTAGTAGATAAATACTTTTCCAGTGTATGACGTCATCAGGGTCAGTCAGGGTCAATGAAGATCAGAATGGGGAAAGCCTCTGCTCCTCCCCACCGCTATTTCAATGCTACTCTAGGTTGTATATTGGCTACCATCACGTACGGACACATTTGTACACCATATTCAGATCAACCCTTTGCGAATGCCAACTCTGCATATGCTGATGCTTGCCCAGTATATGGCGTCGTTACAAGAGTTCCTACTCAGGTCATTGTCATTTGGGATTAGGGCTCAGAAACAACGTTACTGTGGGTCAAGATCGTTGAGCTCATTCGTGAGTAGCCTCTCTCCTCTAGACTACTAAATTTCATATTGGATCAGAAGTCAGCGATTTTTTTAGCGGGAAACCCGCTATCCATCTTGTTAGGGGGATTACATCCTCAGAAAACGTCCGCGTCCACGTTCAGGAGTTTCTGTGAACTGCGTGTCGTGAGGCGCTTTATGACGTCATCAATGACCTTGACTTACTTTAGGGGCTCGGGATGATTTCAACTTCCAGTTGTGACGCTTTATGACGGCATCAATGACCTTGACCTACTTTAGGAACTTGGAACAATTTCAGCTTTCCACTTTATTAGGGAGATTACATCCTCAGGAAACGTCCGCATCCGGGAGTTTCTGTGAGCTAGGTGACGTGACGTGACGTGAGGCGCTTAATGAAGTCATCAATGACCTTGACCTACTTTAGGGACTTGAATCAATTTCAGCTTTACATTTTGTTAGGGAAATTACATCCTCAAAAAACGTCCGCGTCCGGGAGTTTCACGTGACGTGAGGCGCTTTATGACGTCATCAATGACTTTGACCTACTTTAGAGACTTGGAACAATTTCAACGTTCCATTTTGTTAGGGAGATTACATCCTCAAAAAACGTCCGCGTCCGGGAGTTTCTATGAGCTGCGTGACGTGACGTGAGGCGCTTCATGACTTCATCAATGACCTTGACCTACTTTAGGGACTTGAAACAATTTCAACGTTCCATTTTGTTAGGGAGATTACATCCTCAGAAAACGTCCGCATCCGGGAGTTTCTGTGAGCTGCGTGACGTGACGTGAGGCGCTTCATGACTTCATCAATGACCTTGACCTACTTTAGGGACTTGAAACAATTTCAACGTTCCATTTTGTTAGGGAGATTACATCCTCAGAAAACGTCCGCATCCGGGAGTTTCTGTGAGCTGCGTGACGTGAGGTGAGGCGCTTTATGACGTCATCAATGACCTTGACTTACTTTAGGGACTTGAAACGATTTCAACTTTCAGCCGGGATGCTTTATGAAAGCAACATCTGATGCACCTCGGGATACCTTCACCTGTGATGAATGCGGAAAAATAGTGCTGTCGAAAATCGGACTTATTAGTCACCTTCGAGCCCACATGAGAAGACGGACTCAGACCGATTAAGAAAATAGGATCCTCAGACACTCTGAGCTTGAGGATTACATACGTAGACGTCTTCTACTAATATTTAAACATAGAAACGCCGAGCCATAATCTTCAGCATGGAGTTTGTTATCTGCATGGAAATATTTTATGATTTTATTCTTCGTATTTTTCTCCTTAATTTTTGCACCCTACTTGCACAATCTTCGGCACCCTAACTTCGTCTCTTTTTTTATTTTGTTGTCCCTACGAATTAGATGAAGGGTTCAATCACGGAATCGACAGGCCCGCTAAAGGACCAGACATTCGTTTAGAGCGTGAATCGATTGTAAAAATTGCGATTATGCCAGGGTGTTTAGTACTCGTTCATAGTTGTACGAACAAATTCATTTTAAAAAAATGTAGAAAACTTACATCATCCCCATTCTCAGATTCTTGCTTAAACTCTCTAATAAAAAAATAATAATAACATACTCGTAAGAACAGGAGCACATCTTTAGTTCACTTCGTAATATGGGAAAATAATTTACGGTGTACGATCCACTCTATGTAAATTATTGTTGGCATGTTGTTCTCCGTCTCCTATATATCTTTCTAATATTACATCGTTTCGTGTGCACTTTAACCGAGAGCGCTGTCGCTTCGCATATTTTCACCCCTTACTCGAAAGCAGCGCGCGTATTCATTTGGGTAATATTTTCCCCAAAAAGTTCTTCATTCGCGAAAATAATATTCCGCCAGCCAGCCAAACTAAATGAACTCGTATTAATCAGTAAAAGAATTGACGTGTGCGAGTCGACTTCTCATTTTTATTAGACAAAAACTACTCGTAAACCTACCACCTATTCTATTATGATGTACGGATAGCGTCTGATGTTGGCAATTTATATGAAAAAAGAAGAGCTATAGCGGTTTTTCAGCGCTGAAAGAGGAATAGCATCATTCGTTGCACCTTCTCAAATATCTTGAAAAGGAAATTTGCATAATATATTTCATTTGGAAAAGAAAATGACAAATGATGCGAACGGATGTAGCGCGAGCAGGATTATTACGCAATTTACGACTTCGGTTAATTCGAAAGAGTGGATGACGGCGCGATTATTCATTGTTCTTTTTCTCTTCTCAGGTGATACCTTGAAAAATCCGAGTTTGATTAACTTCGAAAAGCCAGATTAAAATGGCAGAAGGCGGAGGAGATTACTTCTGTATTATGAAATTGTGGTGGTTTTTCGGCGAAAGTGAAGCCACCGGCCTGAGAATGCCAAAAAGGAAGAAAACAGTAAGAAGGATCTGAAAAGAAGCTTATATAATATATTTTTCTTGATGACAAGCAATACGATAGCTCATGAGGGTCATCAGTTTGAGTAATGCTCGCAGATACACCTCCAAAAAAATTCTGACTTCGGAGATGCTTGAACTACCCGTATTTTCAAGTATCAATGTATGCCACCTTATAAGGAACCCCGAGCGGTTATTAGCGATATCAGTTTCTGCTGTCCAATTCTAAAAAGAAAAGAAGGTATCATTCTCCAGTGTTCCAGAGGATTGACCAATTCCGGGACCACTTCGAAGGGTCCATGAATTAGGAATCCCAAACTCTAGAGTCTAGACCTTAGATGACAACATTCATGTATTAGGGCAAAATTCCACTATTGGTCGCGATATAGACATATGTGTAGATTCAGCAGCTGGGAAATCAGTTATCAAAACCAGTTGAATTGAAATTATTTCAAGCTTGTCCATAGGTAGACGAAAAAAATACCGGGGAGTAGTGATTTAGAGTGAAAGTACGATTCATTTTTCAATTAGATTGGCTCCCATCGCATTGGAAGGAACATGTGTCGTAGTTGATATTGAAGATGACTGCATATTTGAATTAGATCAACTCTTGAAAGATAATCAAAGTATTTTCGCTCAAAGTGATGGAGATTTGGAAAGAATGTCAGTTGTCCAGCATTGCGTACGTACTGGTAGTAGTCTTCCAATAGAGTAACGGCCCGACGGCCGAGAGAAATACGGTTTCACCAGCAACAGAAAGTAGAGAAAATCCTGGATGAAATGCTCAAACCTGGAATAATTGAATAATCCGAGAGTCTTTGGGCATATTAGCACGCAAGAAAATTGTTCTTAGAGATTTTATGTCGATTACCAGAAATCTCGGATGAAGTTACTTCAAAAGACAGTCATCCTGTGAGAAGAGCGGATGACTTCTTTGACATCCTACGCCAAGCTGAATAATTCTCGGAGATTGACACAAAGAGTGGCTTTTGGCAAGTTTAAGTGCATCCAGAAGATAAAGAGGAGACTGCGTTCACTACACCTGGAGGTTTATGGCAATTCAATGCTGTGGCATTTGGGTTACATAATGCACCAGCCTCACCTGAACGTTTGAAGAAGATGGTCCGCAAAGCTTCATTGGGAAGTTATGCCTTGTTTATGTGGACAACATAATTCTTTTCAATAAGACTTCATATGGACCCTTTTTAGCCAAACTCAACCAAGCGACATGATAACGATCTGGGGAATAGGATAATCTCCACTTATAGTAAATAAACATTTCTCCTGTTCTCCAGATCGTTAACATGTCGCTTGGTTGGGTTTGGCTAAAAAGGGTCCATATGAAACATTGATAAATACTCAAGGGAGTAAAAGCAGAAGAAAAGTTGTGAACTGTTCTATGTATTTGTTTCATCTAATTAATTCTCCTGTATTTGTTGTACCGCAAACATCATGTCCACTGACTGTCTCTAGACCTGGGCGAAACCCTGCCTGCGACCCTGGAATGAGCGCTTCTAGTATGGCCTGCAGGCGGGTCGTGATGTTTCTGGTCAGGATTTTCCGAGCGGCATTCAGCAGTGGTATACCTCGGTAGTTTGTGCAGTCTGCCCTGCGGCTTGGACAGTCATCCATCTTTGGACTGCGGGCGACACCGTAGGTGCTGCCAGATGCACAGATTTTTGTTCCTCGAAATTATTCTTTGGATTTTGCGTGAAATGAGGATTTCTTGTGCTCAAGGAAAAAGTACCTTAGTCGCTTGTACAAGAGATACTTTTCTCCTTGTCGTTATGGGTTGATAACAATGTCCTCTGCAACATTGAGTCGATCAAGGGAAAAGTACCCGAGTTACTAGTGTGAGAGGTACCTTTCTCCTGATCGTTGTTAATGGAACGGGAAAAATCTGATTTAAGGTTTTGAAAAATCATCTGGAAGCACAGGCCACCGTACTATGACTGCTTGAGTCTTCCACTGCTCAACCTTAGGATAGGTCCTGTCCCTGTCGCTATCTGGTGTAGTCCGACCGTTTCCTAGACTGGACCCCCGGAAACTCTTTGGTTAACTGTCCTAGTTTCCTGCCGGGATTGGCTACCACGAACTTCCACCGGGTACTCAGCGTAACAGGGGCACCACGTGTAGGCGAGTGCGGGGTAGAAGAGGAGAGGCTACGTGATATCTGACGATCATACGTTCGCATCACACTTCATGGGGTTGCGCCCAATTCTACGTAGGTAGTGGTTATGGAGCTAAGCCATTGGATGATATACGAGAAAGTGTGACCGCTGTTACAAACTCTTTCCCACAAGAAAAATTGTATTGTCACAATATGCGGTTTGATCATTATAATTATTCGAAGGAAGAGGAGGAGGCATAAGGCACGTAACTTGGTTCCGTGCCTTGTGCCTCTTTCTCTCCCCTCGAATCAATATGGCTCGTACATTTGAGGATACAGTTATTCTCATTATAATTATTATTCTTAGTTTGTGCGCTTTTGGCGTGGCGAGAAGAGAGTTCGGTGGCGCTCTTGGCAAGAGCTAGAAATGAGTAGTCAAGTGAATACGATTTCCTCTCGCGGGAATCTCATACGGGAAGAGTGATCCAAGGTCTACATAGAAAGATCATGGAAAGAGATTAACTTTCCTAATCAAGTTGAAGAAGTTAAGGGAGTCATGAAGAAGAGTGAGGCTATTATTAAAACTCCAGCGATGAAGAAGCCCTCGTTGTTCCTAATTCCCCCCCCCCCTCCGTCACAAGCCCAAAGTGCATAAGAATAACACCACGATGCGACCTGTGGTCTCATTCATTTCTTCACCTACCTACCTCCTCCCTAAATTCCTGGGCCGTTGGTTCAAGTCTTGCGTTGATTTTGAATCTCCTCATTCGGTCACTCGGCCTCTTTGACGGATGATCTCTTTTCCTCGAACCAGGTGCTACTGAGTCACAGTTACTATTGGCACAGGTACGTGGATGACTTTCTTTGCTTGTTGACTAGTCCTTCAGATCTCCTTGGTGAGTTTTTGAAATATTTCAATTTCTGCTGCTCTTCTATAAAATTTAATTTCGAAATAGGGGAATCATCCATCAACTTTTTGGATTCATCGATCTCTGTAGGATCGGCATGATTTTGGAATATACAGGAAAGATACTGGGACCGATATCTTAGTTCACGGAGCGTCATTCTGTCCTGTTCTTCATGAGACAGCAGCTTTCAATAGCTTAGTTCATAGACTGACTCGTATTCCCTTGAGTCTGTCTGCCTTTCAACAATAATTGTTCCCAATAAAACACCTGGCCAGAGTGAATGGGGTCAATTTCGACGTCCATGTGATGGTTCGGAGGGAAAATACGAGGAAAATTCTCAATTCTACCACCTCCTTCCCCGTGACACGATACGTGATCATCGTATGCGTTGAATGAGTCGACCTTTCCTGAGAAAGTTCTCCCATCAACTGGGCCTGGCCCTCCACCCGTTCGATTTCAGAGCAGCTGTTCACAACCCTACTAATGTAGAAGGGTTATTTATGATGTTGAAGGATCCTATACCACGTGATGAGAGAGTGGTCTTGATAAATTGGAATATAAGGATTACAAAGGCTTTTATATTGGTGAGACCGGCCGCCAGATGAATATGAGAGTAGCTGAGCACGTGAAGTCTTGGGAAAAGAAACACCTGGGAGAATCAGCCTTCACCGATCATTGGATCTATAATGGCCACAGTTTCCGTGAGGGCTCAGAAAGGCTCCTCCATAAGAAGAATTCCTACCCTAAACGTACCGCCCTCGAACACTCAGAAATAATTCGTGTACTGCACACGTACATTCCAGAAGATGGCCCGATTGAACTTGTACGATTTACACAGCAATTTCTCGTTCGACTAATCTTATGATGATTTCATCCCCCCCCCCCGTCTTGTCAGTTGCTTTCGTTTCGTTCCCGATGATGGTTTATAAACCGAGAGCGCTCGACCTTCTGTTTTTGTTACGAATAACTTCCGCCTTCCGGTCCTCAATAATGGTCTTGATTGATTATGGTGGCATGCATCATTGCAAGCACACGACCGAAGTTTACTGACGGAAGAAACACGCGTTCTAGAAAACTCCCATCAAGCGAGATCGTGATTCTCTAAGAAACGTTTATCCTTTCCTCCTAGTCGAAACCTACACAGTTGCTGCATTTTACGTGTCAATAAAAAGCTGAAATTCTGTCTAATTTTCCTTATACGACCTGTAGCGACCCATCAAGCCTTGATCCGAATTCGCTTTAATAAGTATTCTTAGCGAAAAATTGCTGGTCGGAGCTGCTGGCGATTCAGTTTCTGCCATCTCGTAAAATTGATGGCCATTCTCGTTTACAACCTTAACAGCAAATTGAATGTACACATACTATCTTTTAGACTGAAATAACGTTCAAGTTATTACGGTTTTCTTCTTCTCATAGACTCGAAGGTGAAATACAATGTGTTCAGCGAGAAATAAATTTTGCAGATTAGGAACAAGCAAATGGAGTATCGCGACACAGAGTAGGTCGGAATAGAAAATAAGTACTTTTTTCTCCGCTTCCGTTTTTGTCGTACAAATGTAGATGCATAGAGATATTTCATCCTAACAGTTTCATTTATTTCGAATTTCAACTTTCGAAGGTAGGTCAGTGAAAAATGATTCCATTTCAGATCGTTTATAGCTGGCTAACGCGATTCCGATTATTCACATCTTCGCGAGAAAATTTATTATTTTACCTTTCAAAACATAATGTAAGTAGCAATCGTTGGTTCAGCGCAAAAAAATATACGAACTTGTTGCAAAAAAGCGTAACTTATGCGAAGCGATACTAATGAAAATTCTATTATCGTTCGCTGTCAGGTGAAACAATTTATCGGTCTTTATAATCCCTAAATTAAGTATTGAACCCTAGTTGTATTTTGTCGTTGTTCGTAAGTCATTTTATACAGAGATGAGAGTACATCGTTAAATAAACTCGGTTTTACTGTAAACCTCAAATAAACTCACGAAAGTCACGTAAGTCCGAAGTTCATGCACTCCTTCCAATTATTACAAATTAATTGGTTGCTCGAACACCGTCAAATTTAAGGCCGGAGAGAAAAGAATAGTGGACCAAAATTCGTTTTCATATCGTTAGAAAGATACCCATGTTGAAAGCTCTACAGCGTTGACCGATAGACTATTGTGTAAATTAAAATATCACAAGTTTGGAGAAAATCTAAACAGCACCTGCTGTGGCGCGTGCATGTAGCATATATGCTTATCTACATTTTCATAACCCGAAGATAAGCGCTACGATTACAGAAGAACAAAACAAATCGATAACATACGTGTACGAGTACCTATACAAGATTTTCAAGTTTTATTTTTTTCATCGCTATGTCTTCGTATAATATTTTGTTCACGGTCAGCGTCATTCCTGTGCCAAGAACTGATATTCAAATGAGTTTAAACGAAGAAAGCTCTAGTAAAATCCATATTGATACTCGCTGGATGGTGGTCCTCACGAGCTTACTTTCTCTTGTCACAAAGTCATCTGTAAAAGCGTTCAATGGTATGGAGGACAATCTTTCAACTTCTTTCCTTTCTATTGAGATTCTGGCATTTCTGCCTCCACGAAATTGTACCTAAATACTTTTCAACATATCTGTTTCAAGTCAACCACACTGTTGATATCTTCTTAAACGCGAAAATTGAAGATCCAAAGCCTCGTACATACAGCCATCAGAACCCCGAATTTGATAGATCCTCCGTTTCTGATGAAGTCGAAGGATACACTTTTTTAGATCGAGCGAAAAGAACACACGAGGCTATCAAACGAGTAGAGTGGTACGTTGCAAATTCTTACAAAGTTTTTATCTTCTTACGAGGTTGCCCAGGTAGTGGCAAGAGTTCACTGGCTAAAACAATCTTGAAAATATGTAACATTACTGATAATCCATACATGTACATCCATTCGGCAGATAATTTCTTCTATTTAAATAGTCAAGGGCAGTACATCATGGAAAGAGATAAACTCGTAAAAGCTCATGAGTGGAATGGAAGAAACATTCTAAGTGTTGTCCATCGAGGCCTAACGCCTATCATGGTAGACAATACAAACACCAGAATGTGGAACATGGAAGAATATGCGTCGATAGCCGTGCTTGCTGGATATGCGATAGAAGTTATAGAACCTGATACACCTTGGGCATTTGATATAGATCAGTTGATGTTGAAGAGTAAGCATGATATTCCTAGAGATATCTTATACTACATGCTCAAAAACTACGAACATGATGTGACTGCTAAGACTCTAATGGAGGAATATAATTTGAAGTACCCTTTTGAACGATTACCACCTCAAAAAGGTGAGCGAACTCTCAGCGATCCTGGACTGATACACCTGTTTGATGATATTTATCGAAGCATACATGGAAAAAGTTATATTGCTTGATATAGCCAAAACAAAAACGGAAATGTATTGACTAAATGAGAGACACATTGGGCCAAGAGAACATAGTAGATGGAGAAGCTTTGAAACATATCCCAAACGGTACACAGATTTAAACTCTTTGTAAGAACTTAGTTTATTACCTTGAGAGTAATTTCTTGATTGACTCGAGAATGGTACCGTCCTCCTAGTCCATGACACTTCTTCACTTCAGATGGGTCGGCATAGTTCATTTTAATAAGACAGTTTCATAATCGCCAGATAAAAAACAAACGGAATAGAAAAAAAAAGCTCACGATAGCCTGAACTGCGACTGTAGACCTCCTGCCGAAGGATGATGACCTTGAGATTCATTTTTCATTGGACTCAGAATTCAATTTCAAAGAACACGAAATTTCCAAGGTCATATTCTTCAAGTGGAGAATCCAGGAAATACCCAGTCAGAAATTGAAAGGCACTTTTTTGCGAGTAAAAGAATTCAAGGCTCGACTAAAAATAATTCAAGCGCAGCCTGGACGGGACCGGTCAGTGCTAGTATCGCGCACAACGAGAACAAGATAGCGGGCGATGGATGGAAGCTCCCCTTGAATCGATAAAAATCATCAAGACTTCGTTCGTTTCTTAATTGAGTTTTGAATAGAGGAAATAATTGTAATCTCGTTTTCAATTTTGTCGATTGTAGCGCTCCTAGCGGTTAACCAGGTGGAATTGAGGTAGTTTAATGGGAAGACTTCGCGCCTTTCTAGTGAACTTAGGCTTACAAGAGATCAGTCGGAAACTTGCTAGACGCTATGAACGTTGTTGATGACGTCATCAATGACCTTGAGCTAGTTAAAAGACTTGATAAAATTTCATCGGAGGAGGCGTCGCAAGATTGATCCACTTTAGTAAGAGCTACTTGGGCTGCCTTGGAGCAGTGCTGCCAATTGATAGCATCAAAAATCCGTATCCGCCATTTTTAGCAGAGTTGGAAAGCCGGAAGATAAAACTTTTGCTTTTGGCTTTAGCTGTCAACCTTTGAACATAAAACTTTTGGCTTTTGGCTTTCACCTTATTTTTTTTTCGGCTTCTGTCTTTTGACTTTTTGGGTCAAAACTCCTCCGGCTTTCAGCTTTTAGCTTTCAGCTTTCAACTTTTTCCGTCTTTGTGCCTAAACAAGAGTCAAGGGACCGTGAAAATGTAAAGAAGCTGAATAAAAAAACTTTTGGCTTTTGGCTTTCAACTCAAAAAATTTTTTCGGCTTTTGGCTTTCGGCTTTTTGGGCTCAAAATTCTTCGGCTTTCGGCTTTAAACTTTCAGCTTTCAGCTAGCTTTCCAACTCTGATTTTTACAAGACCTAAAAACAGATTTCTTCGGATTTTGATTGATCCATTAATAACAATCAGGAGAAAGATATCTCTCACAAATGTAGCTCAGGTACTTTTCCCTTGATCGGCTCAATATTACGGAAAATTGAAGTATCAGCCTATAACGAGCAGGAGAAGAGTATCACTCGTACTAGTGTTGAAGGTACCTTTCCCTTGATCGCAAGAAATCCATAATATTGTATGTAAACTCCATAAAAGAAGAAAAACCCGTTTCGTTTTTGAGGACCAAAATCCGTAGATCTGGCATCCTAGCCTTGGAGCGTCGAACCGGGTATCCACCAGGAGCGCTGCAATCGATAAAATTCTTAGCGGACGTATGAGGTATCAAGGAGGTTTCTTGGTAAAATGATGTGTAATGACATTTCGATTTTTCAGAAAAACGTATGCAAATATTGATCGTTTTCTATTCGTATATGTGGTTATTTCCGTCAAATGAAACGCCCACAGATGCACACTCTTTTGGAGTGTTCTCTTATGGCTATTCTCTATAGGTACACTCTTTCTTACTTTCATGGCTGCCGACTTGAAGCATGTTTACTGCAACTTGTTCGCAAACTTCATTATCTCTCTTTCCCTCTAACTTCGAGCCTATCGACTTGAAGAAGCGTGAAGATGCATTCACTGCAGGGAGTCCTTTTACTCCTGACTCCGAGTTAAATGACCCCCAATAGAATAACTAAAGGCTCGTAATAGAACAAAAAATACCATAGGTTGTGAATTTAATCAGGTTTTGAAATGTTCCACGAAGTTGAAAAAAATCAATAAGAACCAGATTTTTCTTATCAAAAAGCTTCGACTGTTTTTGCCACACTCTGGTCCGACGCAATCCTTCGTGAATCCAAGTCTAAGAAATTAATCTTTATTACCATATTATATTTTCCACTTTGTTCTCAACTCACTTCGCCAACAGATAGCGCCCGTTTTGCGGAAAAAGCATCACCTCTCACGATATTTCCAACTCCCAAAAAAGAAAGTTTAGCCTACTCCCGCTGTTATCACACGAAAATAAGTTTTAAAAGTAGAACAATTCCCGTGTTGAAAGTTTTCGAATTAGAAGCTCCGCACTACCTCGAACTTGATTTAAATTCGATACTCTCAGCATCGTCTACTGCGGCTTTAAATTCGACGTAAGTCGACGCTAAGGCCTCCAAAATAAAGTAATTAATTTTTAATTTCGCGGCACACGACGAGCTCAATTTCACCGAGAGTGGATAATTTTTACGCCAATCTCTTTTTAGTTCGACACTCGATCAATTTTGCAGCTTAACGTACGCACACTTACACCGTCAGTCACGACCAGAAATTGTTTCACATATTCGATTAATATTCAAACTGTACAACGCGTTATCTAACGTTATACAACTCGCTTCGGCCTCGTCTCTCTGAAATCTGTTTCACCCTCTGGAAAACTAATCAGCGTCTATGGATCCATTCACGTGCGCTTATGTGTATTATTTACTTCGCTGTCCACTTTTTTTTATTTCATATCCAACTTGTTTTATACCTCTTTGGTCACTGCACAATCATTTTTTATCACGCTCGAGCCAGGTGTTCTACGAAGTAACGCGGTACGATTTTTAATTCCGTTCCCTCTCCTCCGCCCTCTACTTTAATACGAGTGGTACTTTGCAGCTCGAGGCTTTTCACGACACAATAACAATACTCTACTCTCGATTTTGACAAGCTATTACACGACTATCAAGATTAGACGTCTGGAGTCAAACTGTCGAGAGTTCCTTAGTACAGGCGAAATACGGTAGTTATTCTTTATGGAAGATGAGGTGGGGGTGGGCATTGCTCGCAAGTCGGCAGATCGCTCAAATCGCTCTCAATGAAAAATAACAACTAAGTTTTCTCGCTTCCTATTAAATTCGGTCGGATATTTTTTTCTCCCTTTGAAAATTACGTATATTATTAGGATCGGACTGCGCGCCATTTGCACGGAGACAAATGGGCTGTTCGTTCCAGCACGACGCCGGACCCAGTGACAAAGAGCTAAAAGAGTCTACAGCGTTAACTGGACCGCCTGGTTGCATACATGATTGATGACGGAGTCGTTATCCGTGCGCTCTTTTTCTTTCGCCTTCCAACTATAAAGGTAATACCGGAGAACGTAAGAACGAGGATAATTACCGGACAGGTAATTTCTCTTTAGACGTAATTTGCATTAATAATACCGCGTCAAGCTGTCCGTACGATCATTTCGATATTCCACCACCGTGAGATGCATCTCTTTATGTACCCCGGTGATGCCGTTACAGAAACCCGAAGTATACGTCCTTAGTGAAGAAATTCAATGAAGCGGTACTCGAAAATTGAATGTTTTAATTTCTACGATTAAAACCGCTAAAGATGATGCGCGTAGGCGAGGTATAATGTTCGAATGTTCGCATCAAGTGTGTGCGCTAAAGCGGAAACAAATTCATACAACGGGCGTCATATAGGAATTTATAAACGAAAAAGCGACGACAGAAATTATCCAAACTTCGATCTTCCCGAATTCGGTTTCGGTGCACGTTCCACTTGTCGAGGTCGTGGAGGATGTCAGATTCATTTCAACTCTACGGAGGAGGAATGTGATATACTGGCGCTTGTCTCCAGTAGTAACACGTGCTACAGGAAGGCTGAAAACCTTTTCGAAACACAAGTATGGAAATTAATTTATTACCCCCTGCCGTATATGGATGAGGCGGCGACGACACAAAACCATCTGTGTATCGAGATTGCGAGTGTATGAGAGAATTACGCGGATGTTTGGAAGCGATCAGATTACTAAAACTATAACGGTGACATAATTTAGCTGCAATGCAATGACAATAATGGCGAAGAGAATGTTATCGATTCAGTTGAATGATCGTTCTAAATAAGGGCCTAGGCTTCCATAGTGTCTGTGGACTCAAAGTTCTGGTTGAAGAAGAAAAAAAATATTTCTGTAACTTGGTTCATGGATTTTTAATATGAGAGTAGTCAGTAATCCTGAAAATCTGATGACCTTTGTTCATAAGATCTAGGTTATAGTTACAAATGATCTTGAAAGAGAAAGGTGACCAATATCCTGCATTCTCTTCCAGAGACCTAAAACCTCCAGGAGTAGATTGGTTTAAACACCATTTTTCAAGAAGGTGTCCTTCATAATTGGTTACTCGACAGTGAAGCCAGTCCTAAGTGAAGCAGAAAGCAGATGGACATTGTTACGCAATCAATATTAACGTGAATAAATAATGAATTTTATCGAGTATTTTCAGCGGTCTTTGCTCTTTTAACTACATGGCAGCATTCCTACCGGTTTCTGCGATGCAGGAGTGACAACAACATCGAATTTCAGGACGCAGAACTTTTGCATTTTTAAACTGACAGATTCGCTTTTGTCGCATGAGCAGCACCACGCGTCCGCCATAGTAGAGTGGATGCGGATTGCACATGCAATAATTTTGTTTCCTCCAACGCCAGAATCGACCCTTTTGGGTGTAGTTTCAGTGCTGGAAAAATCTCTTCGATGAACCACTCTTCATCTTAGCAACCGCCGAGCTGCAGAACCCCCAGGCAGACCAAACTTTAGAACACACAACAATAACACCACCTTAGGTATAGTAGATCGCTGTTGGAGTCTCATATTTTTTCTTCTGGCACAATTGATCTTCCTCTTCATCCTCCACATCTCTGGATGGTCCCCAGGTGTTGGGTAGACCATAGTGTGGTTCTGCATCTGCCTATTATATCCGAAGTTCATCATCTACTTCATGACTCCGACTGCAAATGCAGACGACTGGATCCATGCCTCTTTGGAACCTAGCATGGTGGCTACCGGGCGAAGCTCGCCCCGCTCAAGGTGTGCTGTGGTTCATCATACCGCCCACGGTTGCAGTGCGAACACGTTGCCTGTTCATTTTCATAAAGGTACTTCATGAAGCGGCCACCCTAACACTCGCGGCGGGTAAAAGTTGAGCTGACCATGATCTCGGTTCATCCACTCATCAAGGTCACGTATCAACACAAGGGTCACCCATTTACCCAGCTTACTCCAAGCAATTCTTGCTTTCAATTTCCCAATCAAGGAGCGCCTGTCCTCCTCTCTTGATTGGTCGATGTCTTCTGTTTTGCTTTGAGCACCACCGCTTCCTCTTCAGCACGGATCTAGAGTGGTGTTGTAGTGCTAATATACAAAGAGCTTCCATCACGATCTTTCTCCTTCTCCACGGAGTCGGCTCATACTAGGGCACCATGCAGGAGGATCGACAAGACGGGGCTCATCACGATCTCTCTTTTTAACAGGGAACCTGTTTTATTGGGCCGGGGGTCTCCTAGAATGCCCGCCGTCCGGTAGGCAATATGACCTTGAGATTTAGAAAATTTTCAGTCCCTCTCCTATTATAAATGTATCCTAGTATGAAGGTAGGATAATGCAAGGAGGGGTTCTAGACTAGTTCAAGTCCAGTATACTGTATTTCAAGTCCTCTTAATATCATATGCATAGCTTGGAAGTCGATGAGTACAGTCTGATCAGAACAGCTCCTCCAAGTAACCAGATATGCAATGCTGTATACAACAATTGGCCTGGCCCCTTTCATGAGCCAGATATGCAATGCTTCAAACACCACCCTTACAATAAATTCTAGGTCCCCTTTGTATCACTTCACAGCACTGATAGCCTGATTAAAATAGCTCCTTCGAGTAACTAGATATGCAATACTCCATACTCCAATTGGCCTAGCCCCTTCAATGAACCAGATATACAACGTTTCAAACACCATAAGACTCATAAAACATGTTTCCTGCCTCCCCTCATTCAATTCCGTTAAAGAACCCGTGAGGTTAGCTTTGATTGGCTTTCCTAGATTTCTCATCAGGCACCTTAGATATGTATGAGGAAATGGTGCCTGAAGTTCAACTTCAAGTCAAACGAGATGCCTGGGTACTCCATTACCTTCTTGTTATTGATTTCCAAACCTTACAGGCGAAAGGTGGGTAGAATGAATTGTCAACGGTTTGTGAATAATATGGCTTTTGTCTTACCTACTGGGATTTCTTGTGCGTCACTGCCTCCAGAGCTCGCTTCACTTCGCTCTCCACCATTATGCTTGTTTCAGCAGTACATACCGCCAGTGTGTCATTTACGCAGTAGATAAGCTGAACACCCAATCGCAGCTTCAACTTGAAAATCTCGGTAAATCCGACGCACTACAAGAGCGGCTCAAGGAAAAAACCCTGCCACGCCCCACAAGTGACTCGGCGTTTTACTGCACCGACCGATGTCTCTGCTTGGATTTCTCGACAGCTAAGATAGATGCTGATCATCCTGAGCAGGTATCGCTTCTGTCGCCTGTGCAGGGACGCCCTTCTGTCATGGTGGAGTGGGTGTGGGTTGTGTAAGCATTTGATTTTGTTTCCTCCAACAACGGGATCGACCCTTTCGGGTATAGCTTCTGTGTTGGAAGAATCTTCTTGGCGAACCCTCTCTTCTACTCAGCAACTCCCAAACTTCTGTTGGCTTCTCTTCATCTTCTTCCTTCTTCAGGAGTGATCTTCCTCTTCTTCCTGAATGTCTGGGTGTTGATGGTACACAGGTGTCGAGTAGGCCATAGCGTGGTTCCGCCTTTGCCATTCCATTCCCAGTCCTTCGTCTTCTTCATGATGGTGGTTGCAAGATTATTAAATTGTTCTTGTAGATTACGGTACATTGTAGTAGAAACTAAATAAATTAATTACACTTTCCGTGTACGGAAAGTGTTAATTTATTTAGTTTCTACTGGTGGTTGCAAGGGCAGACATCTGGTTCCATGCTTCTTTGGAATCTAGTATGGTGGATGCCAGGCTACTCGGAACAAGCGCTTCATCTATCTCGATCTTCTAGAGAGACCGATTAAGCTTGTCCCGCTCACGCCTCGCACTCAAATAAGGTGTGCTCTGTTTCATCATCTCGCCCTTGGTCGCAGTGCGAACATGTTGCCTACTCAACTTTCCTTAACTTCTTACAAAGGTACTTGTTGAAGCAGCCATGGCCGTTAAACACCTGCGTCAGGTGAAATTTTAGCTGACCATGGTGTCGGTTCGTCCACTCATCAAGGTCGCATATTAACACACGTGCTGTGCCTAGCTCACTCTGGGCGATCCTTGCTTTCCAGTTCTGAAGCAAGGAGCGCCTGGCCTCCTGCTTCAACCCGTAAGTCTCGTCGTTGTCTTCTTTGCTCTGAACACTACCGCTCTCTCCTCAGCAAGGAGCTCGATTGGTGGTTAACGTGCTTATACATAATTAAAGAGCCTCCGTCGAGACAGTGTGGTAGGCACTAACACACATCAGCGCAGCTCTTCGCTGGATCTTAATTCTCTCTCTTCTTTGATAAGGTATTTTCATTAAGTCGTCCCATACTGGGGCACCATATAGAAGGATCGACGTAGCGGTTCTCATCAAGATCCATTTTCTGGCTTCTTTCGGCCCTCCTAGGTTCCTCATCAGGTGGCTTAGGTATGCAACCACCCCGCCCGACTTTCCCACTATCATCAGGAAATGGTGCCTGAAGCTCAGCCAGAATCCCAGGTACTTCATTTTCTACACCTCGCAGGCAAAAGGTAGGTCGACTGAAATTTCGATGGGTCGTGAATAATATGGTCTCCGTCTCTCCTATTGCTAGTTCTAGTCTGGCCGACTCAATCCAGCGCATCACCGCCTCTAGGGCTTGATTTACCCTGCTCTCCACCGCTATAATCGTCTCGGTGGTGCATACCACCAAAGTGTCATCCATATAGCAGAGATAAGATTAACACCAGGTGGCCGCTACACCTTGAAAATCCCGTTAAATGCGACGCACCTCAACAGCGGCCCAAGGACCGACCCCTGCGGCCCCCCACGAGTAACTTGGCATTTCAATGGACCAGAAGACGTCTCTGCTTGAATTTCTCGGCAGCTTAGATAGCTGCTAATCATCTTGAGCAGGTATTCGGGTACTTCTGCGTCCATGACAGCTTCCAGTATTCTCTCCCACGGGATAGAGTTGAACGCATTTCTCATGTTGAGGCTGACGGCTGCGCAAGACTGACGCGTAGCTATCGCTGACTCGGCTACCCTCTTCAGCCTGATTCCAGTATCTAATACGTACAGCGTTTACTTTGAGAACGTCCTGACTACTTTAGATAATATTTCTTACTTTCAGATAACTCTCGAGTCGACTAACTAATCAATCTCTCCAATAGTTTGCCAACGTTGTCTAGCAGACAAAAGGGTCGATAAGAGGATGGCAGGCCAGGTGTTTTATCCTTCTTATCGATCAACGATCAGCCTGGCATTCTTCCACTGCATGGGGAACAGTCTCTCAGCAACTGCAGCATTTAATGGATTAATAAGCATTGCACTGCCGGATCAACTGAGAGTATTGCTTTCCAGACTAGATTTGGAATCTCGTCCGGATCCACCCATCTATTGACTGCTTCCTCTTCAGTACCTAGTAAGATAATACCATCTTCTCCTACTATTGGTAGCATCAACTCTAGTAGTGGTTGCTGTCGGAACAAGCTGTTTATGATTCACACCAGAACATCCACTCCTGTCAACTCAAGGCTCTTCAACTTTTGTACAAATCATTTTCAAGTAACTACACTGAAACAATCATTTTGTTTTATGTCAGTTTGCAGTCAACCTCAAAAACTAAATCTCTGTAAATCATTCCAAGAAAAAAGAAAAAACTTTGACGCGCAGTAATAATTAATCTAAACCGTCAAAATGTTTGTACACCGTCTCCGCCATAAATTTTTTACTCGACGATTCTCGCTGATTTTCTTTTAAAAAAAAAAACTCAAGAAGTACCTTTTAAAGTACATTATTTTTCAAAATCCCTTCCTCCTTACACTCGCGCACTCATAATAGCGCTTCGGTTTGTATAACGATTAAAAATTTCATGCGGAAGCTCGCCAGAAGTTTTCCTTTTGTTGTCTTCCGATGTACTTTTACTTTCGCTAAAATTTTTAATGAACTTTTTCATATCTCGCTAATCTTTCTTACTATTTTCATATTTCTTTTGCACGCGCGCGGAGAAAAGATTGCGGACGCAACAGCAACAATTTATGAAAATGAGAGATTAGTGAGCCCGGAGAATAATCTCGTATTTCAGACTTGGACTCGCGCTACAATATACGGTAATACTTGACCCTGGGGGGAAGAGAGGAACGTACTCTTAAACGAGTAAATTGAGTCACTCGCGATGTAATTATCATCGCGGTACCGAGACCAATTACCACACGACTTAGTGCTTCACGTCGCTTCACAAGATCTTCTTCAAATCGATTTCGTCTTTTTCGCTTAAAACGATTTATATTCGTTATTAAGGGCAAAGTACCTCAGCCCTTCTTCGCTCCGCATTATTTATATTCATTAAACGGATTTCGAATAATGAACATTAGTTAGCTACCACAGAGGCAACCCAACCGTCGTCTTATTATATTCTGAACGCTGTATGAGTACACGCTTTTCAATGGTGATGATATATTCGGCTACATTCGAACACGATATATCAATTTCATCAAATGAAATATGATTTTCCTGTTTCGAACATCGTGTCGCGCGCACCTCGCTCCACCGTAGTGACAGTTTTTCTCCTCGTTCACACCGCGAATAAGATCTCTTCATTAGAATTCGAGACAGTTAACTCGATCTTTCTTCAAAGGGTTGATAAACCATGTTCTGGCAGAGGTTTTTCCAAGACTTACCATACAGTCCACCTGAACCAGAAGATTATTTTTTACGTCCATTCGCGCTAAATTAATTATCTTCACGTCTGTGAATGTTCTTCCATAAATCGAAATCCGTACACTCTTTCGACCTCTGGTATTTTGTTCGTTAAAACAAGTTATGGATCCAGACTGACTGTCGAGTAGACCAGAGGGCACGTGAACGTGAGGAATATTTAAATGACAGCTATTAAAACAAGAGACAGCAAGCGCCTCCTCAACGTGAATATATCACCCACAACCCAGTTACGACCTGTATTTTAGAATTTCGGACATAGAGGCGATAAAAAGACGAGTGATTCGACGTCGCTTAACTAAGTTCAGGTTTATGAAGGTATAAATTATCATTATATTCTATAGCTTGGCGAAATTACTTTCCTTATTGGAATCTGCTTTTAACGATATATCGAATTTCCGACTTTGGTACATCAATCTTTCATAAAAGGACTAGACGATTTGACCAAAAACAATCGAGTATTTTACGACAAAAGAGTCCAAAGAACTGAGGAAATGTAATTTTCTAGCTGTATAGTTCTGCAATATAATAATAAGAAACGCGTACATTTATTCAGTTGTTCGGCTCTGAAGGCTTTAGGTTTCTTTCTCATGTCAGCTCGTGTAAAAATTTACTTCAACAGAAATATTGAGGTGTGCATTACAAGCTATATCCATATAAATTACATAGTACTGGTTTGTAATTTCCCAATTTTTATATCAGTCCGCAACTCTAATCCACTCTCCCATACGCAGTTTCGGCAAACGCGAGACCACGAAATTAAGAAGAAGCTTCTAAAAGATTGAAATTTTTCAAGTCTCACGGCTTGCAAGTCAAATTTCAGGTCCTCGTCTCCCCATGCCTAAATTACAGATCAGTATATTTATCGATGTATCCTCTAAAAATGTTCGGTTGACCACACCACTATCTTCCCTTGTTACTCATGTTCTCGTAGACAGGCTCAAAACCAATCTCCTCAATTGCACTCAATCACCTTAATCGCACACCGTCACCTGGCTGAGATATGTCGACGAAATTCTATGCATATGGAATGGCTCTCTTAACTCACCTCAACTCCATCCATCACAACATCAATTTCACCCACGAAACTGGAGGCCAGTCTATCAATTATCCCAACCTCACCTAATCTTTTCATTTGGAGGACAACCAGCTCGTTCCTCATTTCGTCATCTATCGTAAACCTTCCAACAATGGCATTCTCATCGACGGCGCCTCCTTTCATTACCACACTCACAAATCTTCTGCTCTTCTGCCACTCATACACCGCCTCCTTACCTTTCCTCTGTCTCAAGAAAATGTCGACATCGAGAAAGCTCACATCATTCAACTCGCCCTTCTCAATAATCTTCCTCGCGACAATGATAAAATCATTCCTCGCAAATATTTTCGGCGCCCAATGCACTCCGTATCACATTTTCCTTAAGAGCGGCAAACGGTCTCCTTTTCTTTGACCATCCCAGTTGAAGAATCGCCCGAATTCTCGAATCAAATGGCTATAATTGTGCCTTCTACTCCCTCCTAGCGCTAGGTGATTTATCCTCCCTCAAAGATAGAAAACCCCCTGAAGAGTCTTGAGGAGTTTATCGAGCCACGTGCAGTGCTCCCGGTCAGTGGCGGGAGGGGGGCCCAGAACTTCCAAAATTTATGAGTTTTTTGTAATTTTCAAGATTCATTATATTTTTTTTTCATTTGTAGCTTCTTTTTTTTTCACCCCCCCCCCCCCCAAGAAACTTTCTAGTTACGCCACTGCTCCCGGTTGTTCTGCCTTCTCTGTAGGCCAAACGGGTACTTTTTTCGCGATGGAGTGTTGGAAAACGAGTTTTCAGGCTGAGTCCATTTTCAACAGAAAACCTGTTTAATCGAGGAGAGGTGGTGGATAATCACAGGAACCTGTTTTTGGGAGGGGAGGGGGTGTTTACCGGAGGCCGGAAACTTTCCAAGCCCCTGATCGGAGATCAGTGTAGCCCCTTCAGTCAACTAGATATGCAATGCTTCATACACCGATTGGCTCAGTCCCTTCAATAAGCCAGATAGGCAGCGCTTCAAACACCATAAGACTCAGAACTTTCTTCTAAGGTACCAGGTTTCATGCCTCCCCTCGTTCGACTCCATTGAAGAATCCGTTAATTTTTGGAAAAAACACCCACCGTCCGCCGGACGGCAAAACTCGAAGATTGAAAATCCCCCCCTCCCCCCACCCCCTCCCATCGTACGACGCTTGGAGGTTAGGTAGCCTCTAGATATGTAACGTATCATACAACAATTCAATGCGCCAGGTGTGCACCGCTTTTGTTGTATATGATATAGCCTGAAAATTAAAATATACCCTTCAAATGATTAGATATGCAATGCATTATACACAAATTGGCCTAGCTCCTACAATGAACCAGATATGCGATGCTCCAAACACCATAAGATTCAGAACGCTTTTCCACCATATGTAGCTGGGAGATTTTAGCAGGGAACCCGCTATCCATTTTGTTAGGGGGATTACATTCTCAGAAAACGTCCGCGTCCGCGTCCGGGAGTGTCTGTGAACTGCGTGACGTGACGTGACCTGACGTGTGGCACTTTATGACTTCATCAATGACCTTGACCTACTTTAGGGACTTGGAACAATTTCAATTTCCAGCCGGGATTCTTTATGGCGTCATCAATGACCTAGACCTAGACTTACTTTGGGGATTTGGAAAAATTCTAATTTCCAGCCGGGATGCTTTGTGACGTCATCAATGACCTTGACCTTGACCTACTTTAGGGACTTGAAAAAATTTTAACTTCCAGCCGAGTTGTTCTATGACGTCATCAATAATCCTGACCTTGACCTACTTCAAGGACTTGAAACAATTTCAATTTCCAGCCGGGATGCTTTGTGACGTCATCAATGACCTTGAACTTGACCTACTTTGGGGACTTGAGACAATTTCAATTTCCAGCCGAGATGCTTTCTGACGTCATTAATGACATTAACCTTGACCTACTTTAGAGACTCGGGACAATTTCAATTTCCAGCCGGGATGCTTTGTGACGTCATCAATGACCTTGACCTTGACCTACTTTAGGGACTTGAAAAAATTTTAACTTCCAGCCGAGTTGTTCTATGACGTCATCAATAATCCTGACCTTGACCTACTTCAAGGACTTGAAACAATTTCAATTTCCAGCCGGGATGCTTTGTGACGTCATCAATGACCTTGAACTTGACCTACTTTGGGGACTTGAGACAATTTCAATTTCCAGCCGAGATGCTTTCTGACGTCATCAATGACATTAACCTTGACCTACTTTAGAGACTCGGGACAATTTCAATTTCCAGCCGGGATGCTTTGTGACGTCATCAATGACCTTGACCTTGACCTACTTTAGGGACTTGAGACAATTTCAATTTCCAGCCGAGATGCTTTGTGACGTCATCAATGACCTTGAACTTGACCTACTTTGGGGACTTGAGACAATTTCAATTTCCAGCCGAGATGCTTTGTGACGTCATCAATGACCTTGAACTTGACCTACTTTGGGGACTTGAGACAATTTCAATTTCCAGCCGAGATGCTTTCTGACGTCATCAATGACATTAACCTTGACCTACTTTAGAGACTCGAGAAAATTCCAATTTCCAGCCTTCATTATATCAGGTCTAGCATGCAGTATACTAAGAAGAGCCCAGCCGACTCATTTTCTGAGGGGGTATTTTCGCGCCAACGTCATCGCGGGTGCGGGAGGTTGCGGGTTCTCCGCTGCCATTGCAAAACCTGCAAAGACCTTTAATTTTTTTCAAGTCTTCCTCCTGTCATATATAGCTTAGAGGTACCCACATAACAGGTTCCCTGCCTCCTCTCGTCCGCTAAAGAACCCATGAGTTTTGTGATGATGTATGGGTTGAGCAAGTATCGGTATAAGCTACCCCACACGATCTAGAGGGGAAATCAGCAAGAGCTGGACTTTGCAAAATATTGATTTCCGAGACAACAATTATATTGATCAGGCTAGCACCCCCCCCGCCCTTCCACGTTGATTCAATGATCTCAACGTGACGTCATTTCCCTGATTCCGCTTGCGTTTACCCACATAGAGACCACCCCGATGACGAAATCTATAGGAATCTAGAATGGGAATTGGCAAAAGGATGAGCTAGATATAATAGAAGATTGAACCCGGAAAAACGTTTGACTTTCAAACCAACATACAAGTTAATACACTTTGAAAAGAATCAGTTACCTCAACCTCTTCTAAATTGAGATCTACATACGGTCTACTGTGAAGACGCCATAGGCTGGGCAAGTATGCTACCAAAAGTTTGAGCACCAGCGATAGGAAAGAATGTGTTCAAGTATCTGGTTGGGACTTGGAAAACGTATTTCTGATCCCATTCACAATTTAGTACACCGTGATTTTATGGTTTAAACTAGTTAAAGGAAAGAGGGAGGGGGGCTTCAGGGCTTCACGTTCCTGATCCTGATAGACCCAGACCTAAAACAGCACTTCCCTGATGACGTCATAGACTGAAAAAGTATTAGTTTATACTACTAGGAATCTAGAGCGGGTATTATTAGCATGAAGGTTGACCTAGACTTACAGATGGTGACTACCTAGAGTAGCGCAATCAGAAATGAGGAGGAAAAACTCGAGCATAAATCAAGCAGCACCATGAAGAAACGATCAAGTCTTAATTTGTTGAAAATCAGCTACAGAGACTAAGGTCTAGGGACAGATACGTCTATAAATAGAAATCAGTCTTCCACAGTCTCTTGAAGAAATCTCGGTCCTTGAGTACCATCGTGATCGATGGTAGCAGTTCGAGGAAGAGCATTGTTCACAGTAGGCTCAGCACTTATCAACTTCTCAACTCCAGTCACATTCGTACAAATTTTGTAGACCATTAGCATCTTCGAATTGATTTCACGAAACAGATAAATTAAGTTCGCTTTTTCTCCTCGCGACACGTAGTAGGTGACCTGATCATTCGTCCTCGTAAACGCGTTGCATCCGATCACCCATTCTTCCGAAAATTTTGATGGAAAGTAACTGGTTCTAATAATTTTTTTCTGGCAATTGATGACAACATTTTCGACGGTTGGTAGAAACGTGATCTGATTTTCGAACATTGGCATGCCGAGCAAACTGCAACAAATCCTGAGCTTGTGAGCGGGTTGTAAGGAGCACACTGGATCTAATTCAGGTTCATCAACTGTGAAAGAATACAAGTAATGAGATCAGGTCCTTGTTCTCAGGCCAATTTCCAGTTCTCCGATGACTTACCGAGACTTCCTTTCCATAGTTCGTAGTATATTCCAGGAAGCATCTCATCCAATTCAATCGCAGTTTCTTCAGCCATCGCTACCAGAATTAATGTTTCATCTTTCTCGACGGAAAAAATGAATCTTCCCGCAATGGGGTACGAATAACCGACAGAATTTACGTTGTACGCTTGAGATACAAAATATTCTTTCACCAAGTTTGAGGCACGATCTATGGCGACGCACTTGAAAACGTACTCATCTGTTTCCTCGTCGTCACTAATTCGAACTCGACGTATTTTACTTGCATTCCGATAATCGTAACCGTATCCGAAACTAGGCAAGCAACAAATTGATTCGTATTCGTATTCGTCAAAAATGGAATAGAATAGGGCCTCATTACTTTCTCTTAGTATTTCCCGGACGTCGTTACGATTTGTATCGAGCCAGTCGATTTTGTACATTTTGAAGTAATGGCTGGTGAGTATTTTCTTACAAATTTCTTGCTTCAATTTTTCTTTTTGTTTAGGATCCTGTGGCTCATCTGGCGGATCTATCAATCCTATGTTGAGAAGGAAAATATGTATCAATAATCACTTTGCCGAAAATAGGCGTGAATATACAGGTAGGAAGAGCGGGGAAATTTATAGTGCGTTAGAAACGAACCTCACTCGAGGCCATTCTCGATTTTAGTAAACTGCTGATGAGTACAAGGTTACTTTCGTGTTGAATCGATATGTTTTTCCAGTTTACGGCCAACCTATCCTTAATTTAGGAGAATACTCACAGGATTAAAAAGCAAAATTGTCGAGACGACATCGAAATAATGTTGTCTCAACCGCCATTCTGAGCATAAGTGACATCGAACGAGATCGTCACAGAACCACCAAGTCATTGAAATGTTAATCATTCTCACTGATTAATTCGATCAATCCATCTTCAGGAATCTACCTGCTGATGTCGAATAATTTCAATTTCCTTCAGATCCAATCGTTCCCCGTGGAGAACTTCCGACCCCTCCCTGCAGCTATAACCTCCTTCGATTATATGATCAGTAAGAGCTGGCTCACCAATTTTACTCTACGATTTTTTGTACTCATCCAAAGTGAACCTGTTCTATGGTTCCGAGTCCTATGAAGAGTCTTCAGCTAGAAATGCAATTTGCAGCTAACGGCTAGTCATAACTATGGGTATAATCCCTACAAGCAGCGCATGTTTGGCCAAAAGCGCTCGACGTCGTCTTGTTTCTTGCGGTCTTTGCAATTTCGCTTTTTACTCCTTTCAGTATTTTTCTAAGTAACGTATCCCCTTGAAAGAAGAATTTTCCTCTACATTAACTAAGATCGATTCAATGTTCTGCGAACCTACCGTATAGGTAGTTTTAGCAAATAGAAACAACTGTTACGATTTTCCTAGAAAAATAGTATCTATTCTCTCACCGTGACCTCCTCGTTGTAAAGAATAATAATATTTATCGATGCCTTCAAAATTTGAAACTGCGTTCAAGTTGGTAGCCTCCCATATATTTTGATAATGGGAAGAACAGAAAACCGCACAAGTCACGAGACCAATTAGAATATGAAGATTAGTCGAAATGAAAAAACATTGTGGAAACATGATCGGAATCCGCAACGCTACAAATTCAATGTTTCGACAGCGAAATGCATATTATATATTTGAACAAGCGAAATCGTAGTAAAAATTTGCACTTCTATTTGAATTTGTAGAACTTTTCATGCATCTGTAGATGAGAGGAACCGCAAATGTAGGTCGTAAGAAATGAAACCAAGTGTTGAAGAACCAACTGTTAAGAAAGCCGGTACGTTCTAAACTATAGATCAATAATAAAACCAAGGGGGGGAAACTGCGACTGTATTTCAACAAAGTTGACATGACTCCTCCAAAATCATATGGCGTAGCATTTCATATGCTTGCTCAATCTTAAAGGTTAATTAGTTGACAGGTCATCCGCTAGGAGCTTGTTCGCCTCTTCTTCTCCCAGAATTGCTCGGCCTGATTTCTACCGAGTAAACCGGTCTTAATCTAGTATACTGTGTGTTACGCTACAATGACAAGTTTTATTCAGAGTCCGCTCGCCGAGGACCTCGTAAATTTTAGAATTGAGGGTGAGGTTTGGAGGTGAGGCAAAGACATGAAACAGATCCACAGGGAGAGCAATTGAAACATCATACTAGAACCGGGAATCCAACGTTTTGATAGAATAATTCAGGCCGGTCATCCGCTGGGTGCCTCGATTGGCAATTTTTTTCTCTTTTCTTTTGACATGTTTCACGTCTTTTCTCTACCCCCTAATTCTTGAAAATTGTCCGGGCGTCCGGCAGTGACCTTGGGATTTGAAAGAATTTTGGTCCAAAAAAAGAAATAATAAAATAAAATAAAATAAAATAAAATAAAATAAAATAAAAATAAAAAATAAATAAAACAAATGAAAAATAGATAGAAAAATCGAATAAAGAATCGAATAAAAAAAATAATAAATAAAATAGATAAAATAAATAAAAAATAGATTAAAAAAATCGAATAAAAAAATGAATAATGAATAAAAAATAAATAAAATAAAAATAAAAATAAAAAATAAAAAATAAAATGAAAAATAAATAAAATAAATAAAAAATAAATAGAAAAAAATCGAATAAAAAAATTGAATAAAATGGAATAAAAATAAAATTAAAAAATAAAATTAAATAAAATTAAATTGAAAATAAAAATAAATGTCTGGGCGGTCAAGGAGAAATTTGCGAGTATCATCCTCTCTCAAAAAAAATAATAGAAAAAGATTAAATCAAAAAATAAAATAAAATAAAATATAAATAAAATCAAAAATAATTATGAAAAATTTCATCAGCCTGAAATATACTAAAGTAGGCTTATACTGGACCAAGAAGCGGGACGAACGAGCGGAGCGAGTGAGGCTCAGTAATCTCATCAGCCTGAAATGTACTGAAGTAGACTTACACTAGACCACGTACCAGACAGATACTCGCATTGTTAAAAAAATTGTCACTTTGAAGGATACTGACACCAGAGTGTGCTGCGTGTTAACCAGCAGAGTGAAAGAGACAGAACATCTTTCCCTCTCTCTTACACCAACGTATTAACACGCAGCACATTCTGGTGTCAGTATCCTTCAAAGTGACAACTTTTTTAACAATGCGAGTATCTGTCTGGTACGTGTATAGTCAATGACTAGAACAAGAAGCTGGAAATCTCGGAAATTTTTGAACTATGAAGAGCTTAAGACGACTGGCGAAAAGACACGAAACATGATCTTTATATTTTTGGCAACGCCAGGAAATCCTTTATCTTTTTTACAAGCTCTTACCCGCACTAGGGTCATGAGCTTGATGATGTATTGAATTCAGATGTGTTGGATTTGCTGCTTTTAGATAAGAGATGATGTATAGAAGTAGAGGTCATTGGCGAGAGTTATTTCTATGGATAGTGAAATTTAGTGGGAGTGGCAGCGAGAAGCCAAGAATGAGCATGCAAAAATATTGGTGACAGGTCTTTCCTCAACCAAGACCAGTGGAATTGACGGGTGGCCGAATGTTGTTCTCTTCCTGAAACCCGGAAAGAGTACCTGTCCGCAAGAAGATGTATTTTATTCCAGTCAAATGATCCAGCAACAGCTGCAGCATCCCCCGCAACTACTTTTGGTGGCACGTACCTTCACTGAATGCGACTCTTCCTCCGGTGTGTACAATAAAGGGAAATCGTCTGTACGCAAATTGCTTCAGAGTAGGGCGCTACAGAACCCAGTCAACGTTTTCCTGCAGAGGAATAAATCGCGGGAGCACGTGGAGCTCGCCCCTATACACCATTCCAACCAACACCACGCTGAATGAGTTCCGCTACATTCAATTCGACCTTTTGGGGCCGTCAGTGAAGATTGACATGTCACTTTTTCAAAGATGAACTTCACATCGCTCTGCCCTACCATTGGAGCGGCCGCCCAACAAATTCGGAGAGTGTATGCCCAGATCTGATTTCGGTTGGGAAGAGAAGAGGAAATGCGCTATACAGACTGGAGATGGGAACGGGACACACAAAATAATTTGTCCCCGGTTCTCGCGGAGTCTCTAATACCAAAAGCATTTCTGAAGAAATTATTCTGTGGATGCAAGAAAGATTGAGTCACCTCACAGTGCACTGGTCGAAGAAATTGTAATTATATTATTATGAGATAATATATCATCTGATTAGAGTAACACTTTTCATAAATGAGTAGGCCTACCTGTTGTATTTCTGTCTTAGGTTTGGATTATTTATCAGCCTGCAAGAGTTGTGCAGGGTAGTCATGCTCAAATTCAAATCGAGTTGTCGTCGCTGAAAAGGACAATGATTCAGACATCGACTCTGACGTCGACTCGGATGAAGAGGCGTGGGAAAAATGATTTATTTCTTGTCCTTGTGTTACGTCCCTATTTTGATCCTCTCTGAATAGACACCTAAGAGAGCTCCGGCCCAGTAAAGTCGCCTAAAAGTCTCTCACGGCTTCTCAATCTACCGGCTTCCAGGAGATTCCCGTACTATGCTCATCAGTACTTGCCACTGCCAGGGTGGCGTTTCCTCCCTTTTCAGCTGCACTCGACTGTCAACCGGTTTCTCGATCACTGTCCTAAAGGGTACGTACGGCTGTGCGTGATGCACAGTCCCTCCGATCCACCCCGTACGTAGTACGACAACTTGAACTTCGTTAGAGGCAACGGCCCGTAAGATCTTGTAGAGCAATAGCAGGCAAGAGCCACTTCAATCGTTGGAAGAGAGTTCCCGGCAATGGCCAAAGAGAACTGATTAGAACGAGTTAATAGAGCTGTTTTCGTAACAATAGTTAGTACCGTATTGTAAAGTCATGCGTTCTCTTTCTTCAAGTCCTTGTCTAACTACTAGCGTTAATGGCGAAACCATCTCGTGTTCATCTTTTTGCATCCTTTCTCATCAATATCTCACGATTGCGAATAAAGTTACACATCATCTTTTAATGCTGAGTTCTTAACCCTTTGGACTAAAGGTCTACCTAAAAATATTCTCTACTTATCAAAGAGAAGACTCAATTTCAGCCTTTTATCTCAAAACTTTTTATGTACGAGTAGTACATATGCATCGAATACGAATTCGCGAGTCAGCTGAGGTCGTAAAATTCCTACTTCCCCTCGTTTTGGCGTAGCAACTGGTTAAAGATCGCCGCGTTTTTTTCATACACGCACGTGCGTTCATTTTCATGCGAATATTTTCGAGTATTCGTCTTCATTACTTTTCGTTCGTAACACTTGTAAAAATATCTACTTGCATACGCAGATGTGAAAATGTAGGTATACAGATCATGAGGTCAGGTTCAAGATGTTTTTTTTTTTTTCATCCCGAATGGTGGCTAGAATAGTTCTTCCATCGTTCTTCACCGTATTAGCGTGTATTCATTAACGAAAATGGGAAACAGAATCAATTTGTATAGTTGGTCGCATTTTGGAAACTTCCTGAATGGGCTCCGTTCGCGTGAATATTATGATCATGTTTGGTACCATTTGATAAGAAATTTCAAGGAGAACAATTTTGGTTTCTTAAAATTTTTCTGTGGGAGGTTTCCGAGAAAAACTGAAAAAAAAAAACGATAAGGAGATTGATATTTTAAAAATGACCAGAAGTCGAAATTTTTCGAAGTGCCGAAAGTAGATCAGGTCCTTTGCCCTCCCTCAGAACTACGGCAGTGGACGTTCTTCCCAAATAATCCTCAAATAAATTTGATCTTTTGATCGACTCTCAAGACAGAAGAAGAAATTTCTACTTCTTCTCTCATCATTACCGAGAATTTGTAATCAGCATCGCATAAAAGCAGTTTCGATGAGAGGGAAAATTATCTTAAAGCATGCATAAGGAATTAGTTCAGCGGACTTTTCTTACTGACCGATCTCAAAGACAGTTAATAACATCTATTACTTCCCTATAATTTGAGAGATCGACACACGGCACAATATGGCCAAAGAACTCAAAGGAAACCCGGAAACTAAAATACCTTAGAGAAAAATTTTTTATCATCGTTTCACGGGCTGCTGAAACAATATAAATAATTTGTCCGGTGCAGACGCTCGTCATAAGATGAAACCCTGAACTGATTGCGACTCTCCACGTGCCCGGAGATAAGATTCTTGTCTACTTCAAAACGTGGAGACGATTTTTCCGGGAACAAAATACAGTCGGACGTCGTTTATCAGCATGTCAGTTATCCGCAAACGTCAAAAAAAAAAAAATAATAATAACCACAGTAGAGTATCAGAAACAGTTTTAAACTTTTAGTGCAGTAATTCTGGCCTCAAAGAGTGGTTTTAAAGTTAAACGCAATCAAAAAAGTGTTCATCCTTAAACAGTAATCAAAATTGTCTATCTATAATGATAAATTAATCTTAGTAACGTTTTTTTGTATTGAATACGAGTGTATATATAATTTCAGTTGATCGCGAAATTTTTTAACCGCACAACCCTCGGTCCCAATTAGCGCGGATGAACGACATCTGGCTGTATAACGATTGAATCGCACAATATCCCGGGTAGATAGAAACGCTCTTCACATGATACAGTCATCATTTGAATTCGCTCTCCGTTCGTGATCGCTTCACTTTCTAGATTTTTTTACTTCGGAACGTTTTTCCTTCGTTCGTTAAGAATGAACACTTTTCGGGCTATCATTTTGGTGTTCGTGTGCTGCGCGTCCATTCCGGAATCGAAATGCGAACCAGAGGTGCTACTTCTAACGCCTTTGATAAAGGCGGGCAAACTTGAAGAAGCTAGAAATTTGTCCGTAGTCGAACCCTTCCTAGATGACATCAAGAGCTATGCCGGATACTTCACCATGAACAACGAGACCGAATCTCATCTATACGTCTGGTTCATTCCGTGCACCAATGCGAGTCTTAAGTCCGCACCGTTGATAATTTGGCTTTCCGGAGGTCCCGGCATCACTGCGATGTATGGCTTATTCGAAGAAACTGGTCCGTTCGAAGTCGACGAGGATGGGAAAACCGTAAGAAAACGCCAGCACGCTTGGACGGATAAGTATCATATGCTTTATTTTGACCAGCCAATCGGAACTGGTTTCAGTTTCACGCGAAATGAAACCCACGGGTACATCAAAACGTACCAACAAGCAGCCGAACATCTGTACGAAGCACTTCTACAATTTTATACACTCTTTCCCGAGTTTAAGAGCAATGATCTGTACATTGGGGGAGAATCGTACGCCGGTAAATACGTACCGGCTCTGGCGGCGAAAATCCATGTACTAAATCACCGCGCGAATGCTACTCGGATTCCGATAGCGGGCTTGATAATTGCGAGTGGACTCACGGACCCCGCGAATATGATCGATTACGCAGAAGCCCTACACTCATTCGGGATGATTGATAAGAGTGATAGGAAGACTTTGGAGGAGAAGCAGAACTACGTGAAGGCTCTGATAAAGAATCGAAAATGGTGTTTGGCAACTTCCGAACTACAGATGTTGTTCACCGACGTTATCGAAATTATCGATCCCATGAGTTTGTACGACAGCACCATCGCCGGTAGGACTCATTATCCGTTTCTTGAGTTCTTGTCGAAGAATGAGACACGTGAACGTATACACGCTTGGGTCGGAAGTGAGATCGAATACATGGATATGAGTGTGCATAACATGTTCGAAGAGGATCTTCTAAAATCAGTTCGTCCAGTACTAGAAGAATTGTTGAAGCACTACCGCATACTTTTCTTCAATGGTAATCAAGATATTATAGTTTCGCACTTCGCTACGCAAAAAGTTCTAGAAAGTCTTCATTGGCACGGAGCTGTTGAGTATGGTAACGCGACGAGAACACCATGGCGCGATGAAGATGGCTCTCTGATTGGCCATTACAAAGTTGCAAAAAACATGATCTTTGCAGTCATTCTCAACGCCGGACATTCAGTTCATATAAGGCAACCGAAAGCCACACTTCAGCTGATAGATAAATTCGTGACCAAACAATTCAACGAAACCAAGTCCGACAGTCTGACATGGGCCGATAACCAATGCATTCTAGCATCGAAAGAAGATATTATGCATGTATAGCGACTGCTGCAGAAGACGTTTCGATTCGAAAACGACGTTCGTTTTAGATTGGATGGCCGTCGGAAACTTTTATTTTTCATACTTTTTTAGTGGATTATGTTTTAATAATAGCGTAGACGTTCACGTCGCCCTGAATATTTAATACCTCTTTGTTATTTTACTTCTAATGATGATTATAATAAATTTTATTCTTGCATTCTAATCACAAGTTTTTACAATGGATCCGCGAGAGAATGGCAGGTGTAGCTTTGTTATAACCTTCGTTTCATCAGCAAGTCACAATCATTCAAGCCAAATTACTTATGATTCAGAGGATGAAAACGAAAACAAAACAAAACCAAAACGTTCAAATTGCGTTAAGAAAGTTGGATTACTTAAAACGAGTACACATTTTCGCTCTTTTTCAATCCTCAAAAAAGGATGTAAGCCGAATTAACCAGGTTCCCAAAGAAAATGAATGGAAAAAACTTTCTTCATGTATCATACTGACTCTCGCCCCCTTTTAATATCTCAACAGCTCCGAAAAGGGAGGAGGGGAAGCTGAAAGGTGTCACGAGAAAAGAGAAGCATCTAGTTGAGCGCAATTCTCGTTCATAGAACTCTATGAATTCAAATTCTACCCACTTAAGCAAAATTTGACGTCCGTCTCGATTTTTCACCTCATTTGCTCCTTAAAACCATCCTTTCAACGTAGAGTTGTTGAAATTAGATTGAATTTCTAAGAGGAGCCGAACAAAGAAAGGAATCCAGTTGTTGGCTCCACCAACATCTAAGAAAAAGGAACGACGCGACGCGACGGTTTCCTCAGCGAGTCGAAATTAAACGGGGAATGCACGGAACTTTTTGCTCCACGGACGAATCGGTTTTAATAATTAGAAACGAGTTTAGAGCTTTCTTTCTGTGATTTATAGCTCGATACCCAGAATTCTTCCAAATCTTTCTCCAGTCATAATGGCACGAAAGTCGAAATTTTTTCAGGTTCGTTGGAATTCCGTTGATGATGGTTGGAAACGAGAAGTAAAATTTTCTGTCAGAGCCAAATTAATAAAGATCATGTTTCTTGTCTACTAGTAAATTACTTGATTCATATTTTCAGGGCAAGTCTCGTTTGCAATAAAATAATGGCCTAACTAGAGAATTTTTCTCACAGAAGGAAGTTCTTCTCACAAACACATGGCACAGCAATGGGAAGCCCACTTTCTCCAATTTTGGCTAAATTGGTGTTGGACAAGCTTTTTGAAGCAGTGGCAAACGAATTCGGCAATGACATTAAATACATGAAGAAATATGTGGACGACAGTCTTTTCTTTTGACGATATCAAGTTCACTTTTGAAAAAGAAGAAAATGACCGTTTGAATATTTTAGATTTAACCCTAATGAGGACTAACAACAGAATTATATTTAAGCATTTTCATAAAACTACTTGTACAGGTCGGATTTGAGAATTATAAGTCTAATCAACCCTTGCAAATCAAATTCAACACTATCAAAAACCTGAGACGTACTTATCTTTCTTCCTCTCATCATACTTTCCTCAGTGAAATCCTCCTCAAATTTTGTAACTTACTCCGCATGAACGATTATCCTGACTCTATTATCAACACTGTTTGCCATCCTCCTCCTTCCTCCTCTCCCTCTTCTTTCTCCCAGAGTAGGAATCCTAATCAAAAATTTTTCTCCCTTCCGGACCTCGAAGAGAAAATGGAGCCAGGCCACTCTTAATTCGAGCCCTTCGGACTACCGACGCAGTGTCCTAGAGCATGGATACCAGCAGTGCTGCCAGATCTACGTATTTTTGTTCCTCGAAATAATTCTTTGGATTTTGCATAAAATGCGGATTTCTTGTAGACAAGGGAAAGGTACCTAAATCTCTTGTTCGAGAGATACTTTTCTCCTGGTCGTCATGGTATGATGCAGCAGTCCTCCGCAACATTGAATCAATCAAGGGAAAAATAACTGAGTTACGAGTGAGAGATACCTCTCTCCTGATCGTTATTGATGGATCGGGAGAAATCTATAGCTAGGTATAGAAAAAATGGCGGATACGGATTTTTGAAAAAAATCATCTGGCAACACTGGAAGTCTACTGGAAGAAACTCCATTCCGTTGCCTAGTTTATATACTTGACCCCCTCCCCCTAGGATTTTACTAGTCTTATTTTAGACTTATACTGGACCAAGTAGGGAGGGGGGGGGAGAGTAGAGCTAGTAAACCGAAAGATTATTAGCTTGGAATACTTCAAAGTAGACTTATATTAGACCAAGGAGGTGGCGAAAGAGCGGAGCAGTGCTGCCAGATTGATATTTTCAAAAATCCGTATAACGATCAGGAGAAAGATATCTCTCAAACGAATAACTGAGATACTCAATGTGAAGAAGGACAGCGATATCATCCCATAACGATCAGGAGAAAAGTATCTCTTACATGAGTGTACAAGGTACTTTTCCCTTGAGCACAAAAAATCTGTAATCTTTTTCGAGGACCGAAAATCCGTAGATCTGGCAGGATTGGAGCGGGGCGAGTGAGCCACCCAAAAGCCATTGGCTTGAAATACCCTAACTGGAACTATAATGCTGGTAAAACTGGCCCTCAGGGCCTCAGACCTAACACGTGAGCCGCTCAACCAATTATAAAACAAACCAGGTTATCAATGAAGACGAACGAGTGAAAACCTCACGAAATGACAGCAGGCATTAAACATAAATCATGATCTTCTTCTATTTGGCTCCGCCAGAAGATCTTTCTTTACGTATTTATTTTTTAGCTATATGAGAAGTTGAAGTTTGACCGCACCTCTGGCGATTGGATAGACGCCCGAAAAAGTTTGACCCAAAAGCAATAAAAGTTCGAGTCTCTCGGACAGCCCGAATAACCTAAAAATGAGAAATAAAATGTCTGAAAAACTGAATACCGCTTCTACTTCGACCAAATTCGACTCTATGGAATGCAAACAAGTGATTGAGAAAAAACATGAAACGGCTGCAGAAAGAAGTCAGTACAACTTTTTAGGAGAATTCCAGTCCCGCTCGCCGACGAAGATCACTATATCCTCCCAGTTCTATCATTAAGGATGGTGGTAAGTATTTTCAGCAGTAATTTCATGCGCAAACAGTAGACGAATGAATAAATTTCAACGATACCATTGAATATAATATAGCAATCTCTACAGGATCAAGAATATTTCATACTACAATCTTAAGATACCCAACTAGTGATAATTGCTGATTCCCAATAATTCATATAAGCTACTAATTATACGGAGTAGATGTTTACTGATTCTTCTTTAAAATAGTAACCATTTCTCCGACGTAAATTTTCAATCCAACAAGTTTTCCTTTTCCATCACGAGTGAACGAATAGTACACGCGAGTACGACGTAGACGAAATTTATCAACTTTATGCGGCGTCAATTCTCCAGAGTATTCCAACGATCCGCTCGCAACCAGTAGATTTTGATTTCCGGTTCCAATGTAGCGAATTTGTATGGTCGAAGTTGGATTTTCATAAACACCGACGAACGATTGGCGATAATCCCGTAAGTTCAGTGTCTCGTCAATCTCTTTCTCGAATTGAATTGGGTCGACGTTAGGCTCCAAGGAAAAGCAAAATATGTACACCTCGCCAAAAGAGTCTCGGTCAAAATGACCTTGGAATTGGTATTCGTACGGGAATTCCGAACGACCACTGAAGAAGTCCTGATATCTTTTCGGTCTCAAGTGGTAATTCATCAAATTGTGCGCCGCATACAACTTCTTATCCTTGACAGTGATCTCAATTTTTCCATAGCCAGCATTGTAGAAAGACCCAGTATACTGCTCGGGATTCTCTACCGTTTCACCGATCACGTGACTTTGATCCCATTCGACCTGAGTTATCTTCAATCCGGCCGCTTGCTCGTCCAACCATTGATCGTCGGTTTTATCCTTGAGTGACGGGTGATCGATTAAAATGTCCGAAATGCGGAAGGCGAGACTCGCTATAAAACCACTCAACGAATCCAAATTAGCGAGCACGACAATACCCTGTTTAGATTGTGGATACAGATCGACTTGAGCGACAGCTCCATTAATTCCACCGCTGTGGTTCACCACACGTCGACCGTGATAGAACGCCAACATCCATCCAAATCCATAGCCCAGAGTTTGACCATCGGTTGGTTCGGCTGGAATGGCCACTTGGGCCAGATGCATTTCCTTCGCTCTTCCGCGCAGGGCTACTTGCCGCTGAACCCATTTGGTCATGTCTTCGATAGACGAAATGATGGACCCTGCAGGCCCTTCATTTGTTATATCCAACCATTCTACACGTTCTGGTGGCGCTCCCGGCTTACGAACTTTGTGTGGCGATGCAATATTTGTAGCCTTCTTTTGAATCACCTCTTGCAAGGAAGCAAATGAACGGTTCATACCCATGATTTCGAAAACTTGTTTGTGTATATTTTCTTCCCACGTGAGACCACTGATCTTCTCCATCAACACGCCAGCTGCGACAACCATCAAGTTGTTGTACTGCCACTTCTCCCGGAGGTCGAAATTCGGTTGTAAGTGCGGAAGTCTCTGGAGCAACTCGGTTCTAGGAACGGTTGAGTTCAACATCACCATATCGTGTCGAGGTAGGCCGGTGGTATGCGTAAGCATGTCCTGAACGCGTAGAAGGCTCGTTGTTTGACCGTCCTTAAGTTTGAGTGAGGGATCGTGATCGCTCACTTTATCGGTCCAGTGAAGTTTGCCCTCGTGATTTACCAGACGGTTGTAGGCGAACGAGGTAAATGCTTTAGAACAAGAGCCGATAGCAAATGCCGTTTGCGAATCGACAGTGGAAGCGCTATCGTTCACATCTCTCTTACCGTATCCCTTGGCAAAAACAATTTCATTATCCGCCACGATTCCGACGGCCAATCCAACTATATCGATTTTGGTCAAGGCTTTGTTGATCAACGATTCTACTGCTGCCAGTTTACGATCTACGTCCGATAAAGCAGGTGTAGTCGGATCTTCGAAGTCGAGACCACTCCATAAATGCAAATATTTCTCCATTGTTGGTCTTCCAAATGAGTGAACGAACAATTGACAGACAAGTGTAGCGGTATAAGAAACGCGAGAAAAGCACAATACCGTGTAACACAACTTTCACATTAGACTACTGCTGAAACAATGAAATTGAATGTGAACTGCAGTTCGTAGTTAAGACTTTGATCGCTCTTCCACAAGCAAGAAGCATTCACAACAACTGAGATTCTCACTTTATCGTCGCTTATTTTTTCACGCCGATAAGCGAGTCCTAGTAAACAGGAAGATAACGAGTAAAATATATTGATTTCTACGAAGCTGCCGCAGCACGAGTAAGTAGGAGTGCGATAAAAACAAATATGATCAGCTACATAAAGTCAAACTGATATTCAAAACAATTTTTTCGAGAGAAATTATCTTAAACAATGTGAGTTTAAGAACAGACGATTCAATAGAAAAAGTACTTTCAGACTAAAAGTAAATCAGAAAGAAATGCGCATTGGCTGATACAAGCTGCATTCTGCCGCAGACCAAAAACACACTTTTCCTTTCCTTTGTCTACTAGTAAACAATACGGCGGTTCGTATCGTTGTACGGTCTTGATAAACATCGAACCTTGTAATCATTGCAAACATTTTGGTAACCCCGACGTTACATAACTTTCTTTTATTACAATTACATCATGGACAATATTGACGATATTTTGAACGAGCTCAATCGCCATATCGTTGTTTTTGACGTGCCTGAGGAAGAGCGTCTCAATTTCGGCAACGAGCAAGCCAAACATTGTCATCCGGTAGAAGCCCTCACAATAAAGTGCAGAACCATCGCCGCCGGCAGCGGACGCACAAATTTCTGGCGAAGTAATTGAGGCAGGGATAAGGGACAGCGATTTATCAGTCGTAGAAAGCGAGATAGAGGATCTGAGACGGTGCGAAAATGACTACAACAAAACGTATTTACAGATTGTGACGAAATTTCCAGGTGATGTTCATAGCCACGAACTTGAGGACGATCGCAAGAAAATTCTCTTGTTCGTAAAGCGATATAAAGCCAAAGCTATCGTCACCGCCCGACCTTCCACTAATCCCGGTACATCCGAAGGACCAGCCTCTAACCACTGAAGTTCCAAAAGATTGAAACACTCTCATTCAGTGGGAAAAGAAAGAAAGAGTGGATCCAGTTTAAACGACTGTTTGAAACTTACATTCACTCGTATCGAACTCTTCAACCTATCGACTAGCATCAATTTCTCGCTACTTAAGAGTAAATGACGAGGCAGCAACGCTTATAGAAGGGCTCCCACTCGATGGCAAAATCTTGGTAGATCATTACGATGAGCCTTTGAAGAGAATTAGCAGGCATTTAGATGCTCTGTTCGTGGTTCCTTCCTCGCCTCCATTCAAGCAGAGTCAGAATCTTCGGAAATTGGTAACGTATTACAGAGCGCAAGTAACGGCGTTGCAAATTGCGTTTGAGCAAAACCCAACCGTCGATATTTTCAGTAAGATCTGCAAAGGAGACTGGCGAATGTGACTCTTACTACTAATGACGTCATGGTATTGTTTGACGCGGTCTCATCTTTCTTTAATATACCGCTAGAGTTAGCCTCCGATATTATTGAGAGAAGTTGGAGTGAATGAGAACGGATTTATATAATCGCATTGATGAAGATTTATTTTTTAAGACCTAACATTCTGTCTAGGAAAGGAATATTGTCGATTCCCGGAGGGGGGGGGGGGTAGGCTCAAATTAAAGGGGTATCGATGGTTAGTCCCCTATATCCCGTTATTATCTGCGCCTTCTCTATTTTTTATTATAATTTTCTTAGATGTAGGTACAGCGCTTCACATTCGGATGAGCTGCGCAACTCTTTAAGACGCGATGGACTGTTGTGGCTGTGCACAGTCTTTTTTTGACATGTTTCATGTCTTTACTCTGCCCTGACCCCTAATTTGACTCTTGACCCTACTCTGCGCGTGCCCCCAATCCCTTCACCCTCTTTACTCCGTGTGTGATTTAGAAATTGTTCACCTCACGAGTTCGCCTTGCCCAGTTCATACCTGGAATTCAGGCAGTCCTGTACCATGGACACGCGCGTATCTACTCCTCCATCAGAGCTTTCAGCGGCCTTTGAGAGCCCACAAAGGGCTCACCAGCAGCGCATCGCGATCCTGGCTTCTCAGGCGAGGGGTTCTTCTTCCTCTTCCTCTTCTTCTTCTTGTTTTATTTGATTTTTCTTTTTAGCGGAGAACCCGTAATCCATTTTGTTAGGGGGATTACATCCTCAGAAAGCGTCCGTCTCCGGGAGTTACTGTGAACTGCGTGACGTGACGTGACGTCTGGCACTTTATGACGCCATCAATGACCTTGACCTACTTCAGGGACTTGGGAAAATTTCAATTTCCAGCCTTCTTTATATCAGGGTTAGCATGCAGTATACTGAGAAGAGCCTAGCCAACTCATTTTCTGAGGGGGCATTTTCGCACCAACGTGATCGCGAGCGCAGGAGGTTGCGGATTCCCCGCTACCATTGCAAACCTGCAATGGCCTCTAATTTTGATTCTTCTGCTTATCCAGGGCACTCCCTCCTGAGCGCCCTATTTTCGGTGGTAGTGGTGCTGATGTTGAAGTAGCAGCAGCAGCAGCAGCAGCAGCAGCAACGACAGCAGCAACGACAGCAGCAGCATGCGGGATGGTACACCTTGGTGTGAGAGGCCACAACTCGACTCTACCTCTACCGCTCCCATTCCGCGTTCATTTTCTTCTTCATTACCTTAGCGGCAAATGTAGATATGTGGTTCCATGCCTCTGTTGAGCGGAGCATGCATTGGAACCAAGTTGCTAGGGTGAGTTCTTCATCTTCCCCGATCTCCTGGAGAGATTGTTTAAGCTCATTCCGCTCACGTCTCCATGCCTCACACTCAGAGATGGTGAGTTGTGGTCCATCATTGTGACAGTGTGAACACGACGGATGCTCCACTTTCCCCATTTTGTGTACTTGTTGAAGCGCCCATAACCACTCATCTTTTGTGTGAGACGGAAATTTAGCTGGCCATGGTCTCGGCTCATCCACTGGTCAAGATCACGTATTAGCACGCGGGTCCACTCGCCCTTTCCTGTCTGGGCGAGTCGCTCTTTTCACCTGGTAAGTAAGGAGCGCCTGGCCTCCTGCTCGACCCGCAAGGCTTGTCGGATGGCCCTTGTCTTCTTCGCCTCGAACACTTGTGCTTGCTTTTCTGTCAGCAAGTCAATTGGCGGTGTCCGCACTAATACGCAAAGAACGTCCGTCGAGTGCGGTAGGCACTATCCCACCTAAGCGCAGCTCTTCGTTGGATTCTTCCAATTTCTTTTCTTCTGTACTCAATATTTGTGGAGTCGGCCCACACACGGGGTCCATAAAGGAGGACTGACATCGCTACGCTTATGTAGAGTCTTCTTATGGCTTCTCTTGGTCCTTCTTGGTTCGACATGAGGTAGGACAAACGTGTCACCACCCTGGAAGCTTTCCCCGCTGCCATCTTGAAGTGGAGACGGAAGCTGAGCTTGCTGTCGAGCCAGAGCCCAAGTATTTCAAGGTCTTCTTAACCTCATTTTCCGCACCTTGCAGGCGAAAGGTGGGTGGATTAAACTTTCAACAGGTCGTGAATATAATGGCCTCCGTCTTCTCTACTGCCAAGATTAATCCGTCCGACTCGATCCATCGGGTCACAGCCTCTAGCGCCTGGTTCACCTTGGTCAGTTTATACACTAGGTTTATAGGCTTGAATTTTACCAGTCCTAAATTAGACTTTTAGTAGAGCAAAGGAGAAAGTGAACGAGTGGAGCAAGTGAGCTCTTCTAAAGCTATACTAGCTTGAAATTCTTTAAAGTAGGTTTCTACCAACCCAAGGAGGGGTCGAACGAGCGGAGCGAGTGAGCCACCCAAAAGCCATTTGCTTGAAATACCCTAACTGGAACTATAAACCAAGCGCTGGTAAAATTGGCCCTCAGACCTAATACATGAGCCGCTCAACTAATTATAAAGCAAACCAAGGAACGAGTGAAAACCTCACAAAAGGACAGCAGACATGAAACATGATCTTTTTCTATTCGGCTCGGTCAGATTTTTTTTTAACGGGGAACCTGCTATCCATTTTACGTCCGCCTCTGGGAGTTTCAGTGAAGTTCGTGACGTGACGTGCCATTCCGTGCCATGACGTGACGCTTTATGACATCATCAATGCACTTGACCTACTTTAGGGACTTGAAAATATTTCAACTTCCAGCCTCCATTATATCAGACCTAGTATACAGTATACTGAGAAGAGCCCCACCAACTCATTCGCTGAGGAGGCATTTTCGCGACAACGTGATCGCGAGCGCGTTTAACTTATTACGTCATCATTTTCAATACTCGGAAACAAGGCTATATATGATAAGAGGCGGACTTAGACAAATTTCAGCCTCCAAGCTACAGTATATATGATACAAGAGGGACTTACAAAAATTTCACTCTCGAGTTATATATTATATCAGAAGAGAAAAAAAAGGAAGCCTAGAGCTAGGTTTCGACATTGTTTGGATCTATATTAGATTTCGTAGGGTAGGAGGAGAGGGGGGGAGCTTAGAAACATACGTAAATCAAGGAGGTTGCGGGTTCTCCGCTGCCATTGCAGACCTGGAATGACCTCCAAATTTCTCTTATTCAGATCTACGTTGACTGGGCTAGTATGTTTCAATCTTACGACTGTCATTATTCCTCTCTCTCGTTCGTTGGTAATGAATTGAATGCCCAATCGGATGACTCCGTCAGCATTTGTCTTTGAGCAGAGTCATTAATATATATAGGAAGTAGAGGGTTTGCTCAGAATGTTTTTCCACTTTAAAAAATGTAAATTTCACCAATAAATTTCTCTAGTTCATCAGTGAACCAAGAATTTTATTCAACACAGCGGGTTTTTTATTAAGAAGAAAGCATACCCGCCTCTAGTTTGTTTGACTCTTTATATCTAACATTCCCACAATATAAGTGAGCTGATATCCAATTTTTGAAAAACGTTTCTAAATTACTCAAAATTCAAGTCCGTCTGTTTTGTTCTCAATCAATGTACACCAAGATTTACCTGTGTCAGAATAAATGTTAATGCTCGTCAAGCATGATGAAGAAAGATCTCCCGAGGCGTACGACAAATTCGAATGAAATCTGTAATTAGCATGAAGTGGCAAAGGAATGTCACGAGTATTTTCGTTAGACTTGCTGCGTAGTCTCGTCACAAATTTTCAAAAAATTAAGATAATTTTGGAATGAAAAATATTATTTCAAACAGCAAAATAACAAGGACGTAAAAATGCGTTCGAGCTGAACTTTCGCGCCAAATACGCAACAGAACAATGATGTTTTTAATGAATAAAAGATGGTCTTATCTGGAGGTAAAAAACTTTCTGGTTCCTTTTCTCTTTTTGCCGAACGAAAAAAATGAAATATGCAGCGAAATAAAGGGGAGAAAACGCGCGAGGCCAGATGTAATCGCAGATTACGCAAGACCAATGGTGAAAAATTTTCCGCGATATTTTCCCTTCCAAAAACTTGGTGTACAAAAGATTCCAATCGAATAACAACAATAAGTAATGTGTTTTAGCGGGCCGAGTCGGAAAATCCGATGACTTTTCCGGTGGACCAATAGGTCTGGATTTTGTTTTGCTAAAAGTTGCGAGCGTGTGCCCCAATATCTGTGTATGGCATTCCAATCACCGATAGCACTAGGCTAGGGCAAAATGCGCCTGTGCATATTATGCGAATGGTGGAGACAACTCCCTAAATGGATGCATATTATATACTTTCTGAAAAAAAGATAAAATTCACAAAACAACTGAAGTACTGTTTTTGCACACATGAATAATTCTTCTTCGGCTGTTCAAATATTCACCGTTTGACTCAGGATTCAATATTAATTACTACATATAATGTATTTTACCACTTGTGAATCCAACAATATGAAGTCAGCAACATTAGTAGTCATGGTGTGTTTCACCTGGAGCGCTGCACAAGACATTGAAATTTGGGAAGCGACAAATTTAAGAGCGGTCTCTCACTTCGAGGGCATCGAGGAGTACTACAATACTCTGCGACGGAGTCAGAGTGAGTTTCTATACCAAACAGAAAACCATTTAGCACCAGCTCACTTTGGATTCATATATTGTTGCCTTACTTTCTCACGCTACAGAAAGAGAAGAAGCCCCAACCGAACCCGTAAGAATCAAAAAGAGAGCTTCTATTAAGAAAAAAATTTGCAAACGCATACTTGGCAGTCACTTTTTCCGAATGCTTCAAATAGATTGGGTGGATATTGATAGACCGGAGATTCGCGAAGAATTAAGGATTCATCATAGGACAATTTTTTACGGTATTTTTGACGAATACGAATACGAGCAACGCTTCGTCTCTGGTACCGGTCACGGCGCTGATTATGTAAATCGTTACAAGGTGCGCCGAGTTCGAATTGTAGACGACCAAGTAGGGGACGAATATCTTTTTACATGCGTTGCAAGAGATCGAGCCTCGCGGACAATCAGAGAATACTTTATTTCGCAACCGTATAACGTGAATTTAGTTGACTGGTCATATCCATTCACTGGACGTTTCATTTTTTCGTTCAGTGAACCTGATGAAGTATTGATGATGGAGGCGATGGCTGAAGATGCTGCAATAGAATCATCCTTTGTTCGCAAGAGTAAAATAGCCACTATAGCTTACAAGCTCAGCAGAGCGGATACATTACCGAGTGAGTATCGCATCATCCTCTCTCTTCCATTGATCCTCACATACCTGAGGTTTCTTTCCCGACCAAGCAGTGGGGAAATCAAAGAATCTCTTCATTAGACATAATACAAATTCACATTTCATCTGCACACAGGTGAATCACCGGATCTAGATCCGATATGTTCTTTATCACCAGCTGAGAAGCTAAGACTTTGCACTAGTTTATACGGCATATCTGCATTCGATAAGAAAGTAGAATTCTTACCCGTCATCGACAGCGTCCTGCTGGATTGCAAGAAGAGAATAATTTCGGTAAAGTTTTCCGAACAAGGACGTTTCAAAGAATGGGTGATCGGCTGTAAAGCTCTAAATAAAATTAAGAAAGAGATCATTCTTTACGTATCTCATGGAGGGCAAGCAAATTCAATTTACGTTTATCGAAAAGCCAGAGGCCGGACACTCAATGTATACAATTTCTGCAATAATGTGAGTGTGGTGAATACGTCGGCGTCAACTGGAATGTTCGATGTGGAAGAAGATGAAAATTGGGTCGAAATAACGGATGAAACTCCAGCGATTCCCGAAATACGTTTCTTCGCAGAAGATATTGAAGAGTAAAAGCTGTACGGATATTCATCATGACAAATTTTTGAGGAACTTGGAAGCCATTAAAATGTGTAGAATGATCATCCTTTTATTTCATTGATGCAGCATGGTCTACAACAACTTAGCCCAGCCCTGCGGCTCCGCCAGGTGGAAGATTTTCAGGTTTGATATGTCAGGCTGAATCTAAATAACCTCCATTTTTGTACAATTTCAAAACTTTTTTACACAAATTTGTAGGCAGAGTGAGTAATAATTTCTCTGTTCGTGACAACCGCCAAGCTGAAGTTATCAGACAAGCAAGCATTAGTACATACACCAGAAACGGCTCGAGACTAAGTTGTTGTTGAAGTCTCTTCTTCTCCTTTCTTCATGACCTCAGCTTTATCTTCATCTTCTTTCTGCTGAATAGACCAGTGCGTGTATCTGCATGTGCCTATGCCAGTCTTCTTCTTCATGACTGTAGCTGTAAATGCAGACGTCTGGTTCCATGCTTCTTTGGAACTTGGTATTGTGGTTACCAGGCTACTTGAAGTAAGGCCTTGCCCGACCCCATTCTCTTGTAGTGACCGACTAAACTTGAACGCTCAGCTAGGCCGGTCCATCATGTCACCCTTTATTGCAGTGCGAACACGTCGGCAGCTCAACTTCCCATTACTTCTCATGGAGGTACTTGAAAATGGATCCTCTAACGAGTAACACTAAAAAGTTGCAAGAAACCACAGAAAGAAAATTGACTTGTTGAAGCAACCGTAGCCGCTTGAGACCTGCGTCAGATGAAAGTTCGGCTGACCATCGTCCGGGTCAACCACACGGGTCGTTAACTTACTTGACTGACTGCGAGCGATTTCTGCTTTCCATTTACAAGCGAAAAAGAGTTACAAATAAATAAAGGTCAAGTTTCATTTCTCATGCCCTACCTGGTGAATTTTTCTCACAGCCTAACTTACAAGGGCCAATATTAGTAACGTCGTTATCTTGTGACATCATAACCTTCCACGATAGTCATTTGTAACGTCATCAGCATTCATAACGTCATCACTTTGGCTCGCTCTCTTCCTTACCCTCTTCTATTATTCCCAGCATCACTCACTCAGTTTGTAAGCGACGTCATGACTGCTATGAAGTCACAGTCAACCATCTTAGATGGTTATGACGTCACAAGTTAATAACGGCATCAGGATCTATAACGTCAATAGCTTGGACTCTCTCTTCCTCAGTTCATCCTATTCTCGGGATCACTCACTACACTTGTAAGCAACATTATGAATGCTGATGACGCCACAGACAGCCATTGTGAATAGTTCTGACGTCACAAGCTAATGCCGTCATCAGCAATCATAACGTCAAAAGCTTGGACTCTCTCTTCCTTACTTCCTTCTATTCTCGGGGTCACTCACTCTCCTTGTAAGCAACATTATGAATGCTGATGACGTCATAGACAGCCATTGTAAATGGTTATGACGTCACAAGCTGATGACGTCATCAGCAATTGTAACGTCAACAGCTTGACTCTCTCTTCCTTACTTCCTTCTATTCTCGGGATCACTCACTCCACTTGTAAGCAACATTATGAATGCTGATGACGCCACAGACAGCCATTGTGAATAGTTCTGACGTCTTAAGCTAATGACGTCATCAGCAATCATAACGTCAAAAGCTTGGACTCTCTCTTCCTTACTTCCTTCTATTCTCGGGGTCACTCACTCTCCTTGTAAGCAACATTATGAATGCTGATGACGTCATACACAGCATGGTTTTAATGTCACAAGCTAATGACGTCATCAGCAATTATAACGTCAACAGCTTGGACTCTCCCTTCCTTAGTTCCTTCTATTCTCGGGATCACTCACTCCCGCTTGTAAGCAACATTATAAATGCTGATGACGTCATACACAGCATGGTTTTAATGTCACAAGCTAATGACGTCATCAGCAATTATAACGTCAACAGCTTGGACTCTCCCTTCCTTAGTTCCTTCTACTCTCGGGGTCACTCACTCTCCTTGTAAGCGACATTATGAATGCTGATGACGTCATAGACAGCTATTGTGAATAGTTATGACGTCACAAGCTGATGACGGCATCAGCAATTATAACATCAACGCATTGGACTCTCTCTTCCTTACTTCCTTCTATTCTCAGAGTCATTCACTCCGCTTGTGAGCAAAATTATGAATGCTGATGACGTCATAGGCCGCCTTTGTGAATGAGGTTAATGACGTCATCAGCAATTATAACGTCGACAGCTTGGACTCTCTCATCCTTACTTCCTTCTATTCTCGGGATCTCTCACTCCGCTTGGAAGCAACATAATGAATGCTGATGACGTCATAACTGATGACGTCATCAGCATTTATATCGTCAACAGCTTGGACTCTCACTTCCTTACTTCCTTCTATTCTCGGGATCATTCACTCCCGCTTGTGAGCAACATTATAAATGCTGATGACGTCATACAAAACATGGTTTCAACGCCACAAGCTAATAACGTCATCAGTTTGGGCTCTCTTTCTTCCTTACTTTCTTCTATTCTTGGGAACTCTCACTCCACTCGTGAGCCTCCCACCAAATCTCCCTAGTACGATACCTAATAGTATAACTGCTCGAGTTTCCCTTACACTAACCCTATTGATCAAGGCTGACGTCATACTTTCTGATTTCAGAGTTGGTAAACTCATCATTAGCCTTCATTATGCTGGGCTATATGTACTAAAGTATACTAGGTCTGCTATTGGCCTTCATGAAGCCAGGCCTAACATACAGCACTTTGAAAGCCTAGGCTAAGCCACTGATAGATTACACGAATGAGGGAAGGTGAGTGTACTCACAAATTTTAGAATCAGATTCGTGATCACGGTTGATTATGCCATAGTTGGAGAGGGCAACTCGCAAGGGTAGAGGCAAGGGTGGTGTGATCTCGCGAATTCTGGAATGAGGAGCTAGAGTTCAGAAAACTTTACAAAAGACATTAAACATGTCAAAAACGCCTTGCCTTCTTCTTGAGCAGTGAAACCCTCTTTTCTGCTTTGACCACCGCACCGCTTTCTCCTCAGCAAGGAGCTGGATTGGAGGTGACCGTGATAACCCGCAAAGAGCCTCATTCGAGGTAGTGCGGTAGGCAAGGCACTAATACAGCTAAGGGCAACTCCTCGTTGGATCTTTTTCGGCTCTTTTCTCCTGTAGGCTATTGAGTTGGTTCATACTGGAGCGCGAAGCGATGCTCATCAATATCCTTCTTCTTACAACATAGTGGTCCTAAGGTAGAACACTACCCTGCCGGCCTTTTAAGCTCTCATCAGGGAATGGTGCCTAGAGCTCAACGTTGAGCCAAACTAAATGTCTAGGTACTCCATCACCCTCTTGACTTGAATTTCTCCACCTTACAGCGGAAGGAAGATCCTAGCATCAACGCTGGTTACAACAGTCTCAAGGTAATACTAGCCGGACATCGTGTGATAGCCCGGGAAATCTCGAAGCATTCCATCGAACATCTTATTGAGAAAAGATCCCCGCAATTTTACTCGTGCAAGTTCTTCCTTCCTCTTGTCATTTCGATTTTTTATAATTTGAAACGCGAATTCCTTTGGATATAGAATGATTGAAAAATGGTCTAATTGAGTCCCTCATGTTTCAACCCCTCCCTCCCTTTCCTAGTCTCTTGAAGCACTTTCTTAAACTACAGGAATGGTTCGAAAATGATCTGAAATCATAACAGAGGCAGAGTCTGTATTGACAGCTGCGTGAGAATATTTATCGAAATGAAAATTGTTTATCGAACGCGGTTTCATTTTTCCAACTCCGCACTTGTGAAAAACTGGCACAGTCAGCTATCTTCAACCGCTATAAATTCTTTATTATGTACGCATTGATCATCGCCGCCACGGTCTGTAAGATTTCTTGCGCCGCTAAAAATGTAGAAATTTGGGAAGCGACCAATCTCACGGCGGTAACTTATTTTGAAGATATCGAACATTTTTACAGCATTCGAAGAGACCAGAGTAAGTTCAATTTTCCATATTCGAGAAATTGGGTAGTATTTTAGGGCCTTCCTAGATTCTCGACTCCCAAGACTTCTTTTCGAAAACTAGACTTCGACTATAAGTTGATTAAAAAGTGAGATGATTCTCCTCAGTTACACGCTCTTATATCGAAAAAATCATTCTCTTCGGTTGCTCCCTCTCATCTTCTCTCAGACTTCCATACCCTCTATTTCTCATCAGGCCTGTGATTGAGAACAATTTTTTGCACTAGTCCGCATTTAGACGTCACCCTGGCCTCAGCAAGGCTTCAAATTCTTCTACACTAGCCCGGCAGGACTGAACCAACCTCAATCTCAGGCCTGTTTTTCATATCACTACTGCCGATAATTTATCAGTTCGACAATTTTCCTCATATCCTTCATCTTGATTGATTTTTTAAAAGACGAGAAACGCTACCTCATAATAAATACCGCGATAAGATTTCCACTTTTAATATAACAATATTTTTCTTTCACAAGACTTCAATTTCTCAATCAATATTTTCTCGCTTGTCAAACAGAGTTTGGCATGGACATTCCTCCAGATGAGCCAATAAATCCTAAGAAAGCGATAAAAGTAAAAATGAAAATCTGCGAAAGTATTTTCAAAAGTCATTTTTTCAAAATGCGCCAAATAGACTGGGTCGACATCATGTCAAGAAATATACGCGAAGAACTCGAATACAAGCTCAGAAACGTATTTTACAAAATTTTCGACGAATATGAATTCAATAACCTGTGTTGTTTACCATTAAGTGCGCCAGGGTACGGTCACAATTATGAAAATAGATACGAGATGCGTCGAGTTCGAATTACTGACCAGACGGAGGGCTATGAGCAGGTTTATAGCTGCATCGCTCGGGATCGTCAGTCCAAGGAACTCAAAGAGTATTTTATATCACAACCTTACGACGTGAACGATATTGAATGGTCGCACCCTTTGACCGGACGATTTGTTTTCTCCTTCGATGAAAAAGCTCAGAAACTGATTTTGGTAGCGATGGCGGAGGATGCCGCTATATGCTTGAATTTTCTTGGATTTACGAATAAAATAGCCGGGCTGCATTATGTACTGTCTTCGCGAAATTTCACACCGAGTGAGTAAATGTCACAATACATCGTCGGAAAAAATTTAGCTCATTTACCTACACGAGTTTTCGTATTTCTGCCCACGGTCATAAATGGTAGGCGCGACCCCTGAGCAGGACCCGGTCTGCTCCTTGTCGCCAAGAGATAAGCTCAGACTTTGCGCCACTTTAATCGGAGGCTCGAATCTTGGAAAGGATGCAGAATTTCTCCCGATTAGCAACAGTGTTCAGCCCGAATGTGAGAAGAGGACAATATCGGCGGCCTTCTTTCAACAAGGGCGGTTCCAAGAATGGGTAATCGGTTGTAAAGTTTTGAACAGAACGAGAAGCGAGATCACGTTTTACGTATCTCGTGGAAATGATAAGAACGCAATTTTTGTGTACACCGAAACAGACCATCGACATCTGTCTGTTCAAAATAAATGCACTAACGTCAGTGTCGTTGATAACAATGAAGTTGTGAGAAATATGGAAATGTTCTTGGATGCTTTACAACAAGAGATTGATGCAATCAATGAAGAAGATCGAGAATATGGAGAAAATCGAGGGATAATTCACGATGATGTTGAGAAATAAAATGAAGTATTGATACCAAAGTTTTTTTTTTTGTTATTTCACCAATTTGTGCAACAATCGTCAATGAATAGAAACTTGTTTGTTCTCTCATCCATCAAATGAGTTCCTAACTAAAAATCTTATAATTTTTCAAGACGATACATCGAGCGTACATCTCTTTTATCACATGTGCAGCGCCACCCGTCCTCCGTGGTGGCGTGGGTGCGGTCCGACTGCGGAATCGACCCTTTCGAGTATAACTTTGACGACCTTGTGAACACTCGACCTGAATAACCTGAGGCGACCCGCGAGAAAAGGTAAATAGGTCTCTTAGACATAGGTGAAAGAGACCCATTTCCTCAGATCGTCAAAAGTCACTCAAGTCAAGGGTGCACGAGGTCGACTTCAAAGTTGGGAGAAGCTTCTTGGCGCACCCCCTTCTTCTTCTTGGTAATTGCTGAACTACCTTGGCAACCGCTAAGCTGCAGTTCTCTCAGGCAAGCAAAACTTTAGAACATACAACAACAACAACAACAACAACAACAACAACACCACCACCACCTTAGACATAGCTTCTTCTTCTTCTTTTTTCAGGCTCATTAATCTTCCTCTTCTTCTTGCACATCTGTACGTGGATGAAACACAGATGTCAAGTAGGCCATAAAAGGATTCTGCATTTGGCTATTCTACTCCAGATACACCTTCTTCTTCATAACAGTGACCGCAAATGGAAACACCTAGTTTCATGTTCCTTCGAGACCTAACACGGTGAATACAAGGCTACCCAAAGCAAGCGCTTCATCTACCTCAACATTTTGAAGAGACCGACTATGCTTGCCCCGCTCACGCCTCCGCGCCCCTCGCTCAAATAGTCAAATAAAGAGTGCTGTGATTCATCATCGTGTCCTTGGTTTCAAAGCGGACATCTTGCCTGCTCCACTTTCCCTAATTCTTCGGAGCCATGACCGCGCCAGACTTACGTCAGGTGCAACTTCAGCTGACCATGGCCTCGGTCCATCCGTTCATCAAGGTTGCATATTGAACCAAGGGTCGTCCATTTACCCAGCTCACTCCAAGAAATTCTCCTTCTCCATTTCTCAAACAAAGAGTGGCCGGCCTTCTGCTGGACCCATGAAGCCTTTTGATCGGTCGTTGTTTATTTTTTCGCTTAAGGCATCACCGCTCGTCAGGCACTATCGTACCTTAGCGCGGCTCTTTGTTGGATATTTTCCATCTGTCTCCTTCTATGGGGTACTTTCATTGATTCGGCCCATACTGGTGCACCATATTGGAGGATCGACAAGGCAGTGCTCATCATGATCCTTGTTCTTGCTTCTCTTGGTCCTCCTAGGTTCCTCACCTAGCGGCTTGGGTATCCAACTACCCGGCCTGCCTTTTCCGCCGCCACTAAGAAATAGTGCCTGAGGCTCATCGGGTCGGACTAGATGCCCAGCTACTTTATCACCTTCTTGGTCTTGATTTCTACACTTCGCAGGCAAAAGGTGGGTGGTCTCATTTAGGGCCTCCGTCTTACCCACTGCAAACACTGGTCTGGCCGACTTGATCCAACGCGTCACTGTCTTTAGGACTCGGTTTGTCCTTCTCTCCACCGTTGCAGTTATTTTGGCCAGTGCTGCCAGATCTATGTATTTTTCGTCCTCGAAAAAAATATGGATTTTTCTACAGATTTGGCGTAAAATACGGATTTCTTGTGTTCAAGGGAAAAGTACCTTAGATACTCATATGAGAGGTACTTTTCTCCTGGTCGTCACCGCTATCTCTTGTTACATCAAGCCGATCAAGAAAAATGTACCTCAGTTACTTGTATGAGAGATACTTTTTTCCTGATCGCTATCGATGAATTGGTTGAAGTCCTTGGACATCTGTTTTAGGTCTTGGAAAAAATGACGGATAATGATTTTTGAAAATATCATTTGGCAACACTGGTTTTGGCAGTGCATACAACCAATTAGTGATCCACATAGCAAATGAGCTTAACACCTGGTAGCAGCTGCAATTCAAACATTCCGTTAAATCGGACGCACGCCAAGAGCGGCCCGAGCACCGACCCATGGGGCACCCCAAGTAACTGTTCGCTTTACTGTACCAGCAGACGTCTCTGCTTGGATTTCTCGACAGCTAAGATGAGTGGTGATCATCCCGAGCTGGTATGGAGACACTTCTGCGTCCGAGGGCTTTCAAGATCTTCTCCCATAGGATCGTGTTGAACGTATTTCTCAGGTCGAGGCTGATAGCTGCGCAGAACTGACGCTGATTTATTGCTGACTCGGCTATCCTTTTCAGCCTACGGGGCGTACAGAATAAGACGGAGAGCAAAGCGTATCCTTACTAAAAACTTAATCTCTATAAGCGACTTGGTCCATCTAAGATAAGGGCTGAGGCCTAACCAAACCTTCATAATGAAGCCTATATGATCGTAACCTACACTAAGGAGTTGTTCCATGCTTTTACCCCATACCTAAATCCTACTAGAACTTGATCACCAGAAATACGTCCCAGCTCCCCCCCCCCTCCTGAATACGACTCCTAATTCTAGATTTTGGGATGTCTTCTCGCAGAATGTAACACCGCTTGGGATCTCTTTCGACTAAGACCTACATCAGGGAAAAAATTTTTGACCTTGAACCACTTCCAAGATACTTCGTCATACAAGGAGGAAGTAAGAACTGGGGCAGCTAGAAGCCTTCCAGACGGAGGATAGTATGACACCTGAAATGAAACCATCATTCTTTGTATTCTGCAAAAAGTCATCTCAAATATCTGCGATGCGCAAATCTTCATGAAGCTTTCAGCTGTCGAAACGAAGGTGGTCAATTCCAACTTGTATTCTGTTCCATTTCATCAGGCTAGGTCCACTGCTTGATTGGTTTTGAAAAGCCACCCTATTTCCCCCGATTCGCATTCGACGGCCGATTTCTCATTTTCCCCCCTCCCTCTAAAATTCGATGCTTGCAAAATTCCTTTACGAGCCATGTTATTACTCTTTCCCGAGAAACACCCATTTACATTCTAACTTATCATAGATTACGTACATTCATCGTTTGAACTACTCGCTGACGATCATTATCGCTCTATTCGACATTCAACCAAACAGTATTTACCTTTACATAATTTTCCCTAAATTAATGATCTCCATCATTCCGCAATAATTACGTGCGCAAAATACGTCTAAATACCCTCGTCGTAGGTTTTAAGCATAACAATATCGTGTACTCTGAACGAGTTATTTTAAGAATGTTTCCCAGAAAAATTTGCTCTTTACGATTAATAAAAACCCACGACAGAAATACCGTAATTTTTACAGGTACATCTAGATGGGACACAATAATATCAATAGGCTAACTATTTTCGGATGAAAGGCAGGTAAAATTAACGCGTCGAAAGAACATCTCGTAAATAATTAAACCTACGAATGTGATTAGTACAAGTTCACCTCGTGAAGGTGAATAAAAAAGTAATAGAACAAATTACACCAATTAACATTTTTTACGAATTACTACAGTACAAGAACTGAAGAAATATAGTCAAGTAGGCATAGACGTCGAATACTCATACATTTTGGAAACCAGTAAAGTACCGCAACGGTGAAACCAGAAAGAAGATGAAAAGAAGACGACTTCTTGAAAAACCCTGCAGCTGTATTGAAGTTTATACCTAGTTTCGAGTGGGTGACGCGAATATTACGGCAATACTCTCTAATGCTTCCATGTATTATGTAAAATTTATTGAACTTTCGAGGCGTAAAATCCAGTCAAGAAAAACACGCCTACGTTTTTAAGGCAATATTACCATTAAGAACCAAAATCTCAAGAAAGAATCTGCATGGAATTACTCGTATCATTGTTTTTGCATTATAAATCTCAGTTAGCTCCAATTATGCCCATCATTACAAATACTTTGAAATCTTTGTTGCAATCTTTCGCCGAAAATATTTCCTTCCAACTTGAAACTACACGAGTACCTACATAATTTTCTGAATTCCAACCTTACACAAATTCATCACCCTTTCATACGAAAAACAAATAAAATTATCGAATATTTTCCAACTTTTTTTCCGCACGCTTTTTTCCGAGTCTGATTTATAGGGCATTCGGTACATGCGCGTGTTTACTTTTCATATTTGACTGCTTGTCAAAAATCATTTCTCGAACAACTCGGCGGATAACGAATATACATACAAAATGTGTACCTATAGGCTTTTGAACATCATTATATAAATTATTTGTCATGGAATCGTCACTTAGAGTTGCCTTTTCTCTTCGAAATATATTTTGAACAAACAGAAACAAAAATAGGTACCTAATGCACAGAAGTTTAGAGCAATAAGCGTACACGTGGATTTCGTTTCAATTTAATATTCACGAGCTGACAGATCGCTCGCGAAATTATCAGTAAATTTAGAAGCAACCTGATGGTGAACACCCTTATAACTTCTATAGGACATTTTATCCAATGTACTCGCCAAAATAAAGACTCGATGTCGTATGTTTCGACGCGATATAGAGGAGCAAATTCGGTACGGTAAGAAGAATTTTTAAGAAGAACTTGGCTACTTGGTAGATTAGAGAAGGTGTGGGTTGTTTTTCTCTCTCAAGAGAGAGTAGCAAAATTGCGAATTGTATATTTTGTAGCTTACATGTACACTTAAAATAAGAAGTCGTAGGCATTAAGCAAAAAGAATTTATAGCTTTCATCAACATTAAAATTAACGCACCTAATTTAATCGATTAGTTTATAACGGACCCTAAGACGATCTTTGTTCGAGATAGGTAATTTGCGATTAATGTAGATAAGTTGAAATCAGAATTCAAATCGATTCAAATAGATTTGAGTAGTTGCATCCTTAATGAGTAACTCACAAAACGAGCCATTGGCATATTTCAAAAATAAATTATTTGAAGCGTCGAAAATTGGTCTGTTGATTTCGCCCTCGAATGCCGCTTGGACATTATCTGCCATTTCTGAAATATTAATAAAATCGTAATTAATACCTAAGTAGTTATTCACACCTAAAGATATTCGAAATTGATTTTGCAGCATCAAAGACATTCAGTATCAGGATCGTAAAGCGTAGCTCACAGCTCTGTACACAATGAAAACATTTGCATTTCTCCAACCGTATTTAGAAAATAATTAATAATAGGTATTCTAAATTTTTAAAAAAATAAAATATAATATAGGTATTATTCTCAAAAGAGCTCAGCAGCTGCTGCTGGAATGAATCAGGGAATCGTTCGGCGTTCGCGAATTGATTCAGCAGCAGTATTGCAGCATTGCAGACGAACAGAGCGATCTTATTATCATAAAAATTCACACTGGCGGGCAATTTCGTGATAACACTGGATGAAATGGTAAAAATTTCGATAATTTAAAGAATTGTTACTCCAGGAAATCTTTGGTTGACCAAAGTTTTCGAAAAGAAATTCTTTATTCTGTTTATATCGACAAACTAACCTGATAATTCTCAAAATACGAATTCCTAAGTCATGAGATACGGCCAACTGGTTGTAGGTCCAGCCGGTAGCGGCAAAGTAAGGCATCATTTCGATTTCGATTCATTATTATCGTGTGTCATTTATTCTAACAAATGCTATTTTGAACGCAGTCGACCTATTGTTCAACTATCGTCCAGCACGCTAATACAGAAGGCAGAACAGTTCATGTTGTCAATTTAGACCCTGCAGCCGAGCATTTCGATTACAGCCCCTTAGCCGATATCCGAGAACTTATTCACGTTGAAGATGCTATGGAAGACGAAGATATGCGATTCGGTCCCAATGGAGGATTGATTTTCTGCATGGAGTGAGTTATTTTCGTACAGTCTCATTATCACTAAACCACAAAACCATTAGATACAAATATGCTTTCGTAGATACTTGCTGGAGAATGTGGACTGGTTGCTGGATAAGTTAGGGGAAGATGAAGACGATTACATTCTATTCGATTGTCCTGGTCAGATCGAATTGTACACACATATGGATACGATGAAGAAATTGGCCGCTCAACTGCAAAATTGGAATTTTACGATTTGTTCAGTTTTTGTCGTTGATTCACAGTTCATGGTCGATGGTGCAAAGTTCCTATCGGGAACTATGGCTGCTTTATCGGTCATGGTTAATCTCGAGTTACCTCACGTTAATATTCTCAGCAAAATCGATCTGATAAGTAAATCGATGAAAACTCAGTTAGATAGGTAAGCGTCCTGTCCCTTGTGAATTTCAATCTGGTCGCACTAGCCATATCGATGGATTAGTTGAGTATTCCAAATAACGTTCGTCAATCTTTTCTTCTAGTTTTCTGGAACCAGATCCGCATGTGTTGTTATCAAGCGTCAATACTGGTGCCAGATGGAGCGAAAAATACACCGCGTTAACGGAAGCGCTCGGTAAACTCATCGAAGACTTCAGTTTGGTTCGGTTTTATCCGTTCAACGTCAAAAACGAAGAAAATATAGCCGATATATTCTTCACAATAAATACTATCATTCAGTACGGAGAAAACTTAGACGTCAAAGACAAAGACTTCGATTTATTTGACGAAGCTGATGATCGAGAAGATAGTTTTGGGTAAAACCGTTCTCGATGTTATTTTGTTTTAATTGTTCCTTGTTCGAATGTTCACAATAATTGTTTTTCTTTCATTTATAATTAAACGTTTTCAATTAATTCCAACTTCCTGCAGAAATAAGAAAACAAACTATTTCAGAACTTCTACGCTTCTCATACGAGTCAAGTGATTTACAGAATCTAGTCGGAATATCAAGATGACTTTATTGTTCGTAGAACATTAAGAGAGGAATCATCAGCCAGTACGATACATACATTATTCAAACACTGCACTATCCTCCGCTAGGTTTTTTCAATTGATATTATAATATTGTAGAAACAGATCGAGCGCTATTCGATTACATCGCTGGCGCATATTTTAAATCTACTTGCTCGACGATGCTTTGTAAAGAATATTTTAAAAAGTAACAAAATCGAGAGATGGACAGCCAACCAGGGAGTGGAAACACGTGTAGTTTCTTTCTACGCAGCACTCAAAGAACGCTACCATACGAAATCAAATCTTCACTGGTCACCCCCACCAATTTAAAATCGGTAAAATGATTACCCACTGTCATTTCCTCGATTTCGTCCGATATTTGAAATCCGCTCTCGTTATTACAAACTACGATAGAAAAATTTTTATTCGATTTAAATGAATATTCACAGTATCATTGATTCGTCACGAAGCAATGTATCCCAGAGTAAATAAGAAAATCATTATCTGTTTCCTGCTCGTTATCGCAGGATATTTTGTAGTGCGACTTGAAACTCATAAATACGTATTTTCAGCCCGAATAAACAACGCATCGCCGGTCGAAATATTGGAATACGTTTCGGATTTTAATAATATGAAAATTCTCATTCCAAACATGTAAGTTTGTTTAACATAAATACTAAAGCATTGAAAACAGAATCTTTAGAGATAATTCACGCATCAATTACAGAAAATTCTTCAAAATCATATCAGAAAGCGGTAATAACGATAACTGGAAGTACGGAGTCTATTACGAGGAGAATCTTTCCCATTTACCGTTCTTCACCAATTTTGCGTGGGCAGACTACGAAACGAAAAAAATATCTGAAAATGAATACGTAATTTATTCGAAGCACAAAACTTGCTTTTTGTTGTCATTATTTTGCAGTAAGTGATTCATTTCTTCGACGAGACTTACCTTGCCGAATCATGACAATATTTTCGTCTGGTTTTTTCAGTTCGCACGAATGCGGTGTTTGAAATTGAAAGAATTGAGAATTCGTCAGACAGCACCTATACAGAAACGATAAAATATGAATGCCCATCCATACTCAAGAGTCTTTGCGAAGATGAGATTATGGTACAGAGAGTACGAATGAAGGAAGTATTAATAAAAGAATTTGAGAAACGCGCGAGAAATGAATAATGCTAGATACTTGTTGAAGTTTTATCGAAAACTATTCGCTTTTGTTAACATCATAAATAAACTGGTACTTACCAACATTTCTATCATCCTACTTGTTCGCACGTGGTTGCTGAATCCGATGAGGATAACTTCTGTTTCTTCGTCGATTTCCCACCTCCTTTTCTCAGATGTCTGTTGGACTCATTTGGGGGTAAGATCAGACCTTCGGTCAATTTATAACGAACAGAACTAGAATCTGCATCACGGATGATTAAAACAACGCTGAAAATTTGTGATGAAAAGGAATGAAATTCGTCGGTCACAACTCTACGAGGATATTGATAGATAGCCACCTCACCTCTTTTGATCACCATGACACAGTCTGTCGCGCACAGTTCGAATCCACGTCAGTGACATGATGAAAGAACTGTGAATTGGTAGAAATATAGATTGAACGTTACCCTTCAAGCCTTCCAAGTAGAGGATATCCAACTCGTTATCGTAAAGGCAGGTTACGTTTACATATTGTTCCACTAGAATTGTGAAAGAAGAAAATTGGTGGTCTTGAATGGAACACACAAGAAAAGGTGGGAGTACAAACGTACGTACTTCGAGTGAGTTCTAAGAAAGTTTGATAGGCCATCATAATATTTGCTTCATTAGAACAACCCAGAGCCCTGATCTTGTTTAGCTGAAACCATGAGAGACGGTCAAGTTTATCGTATTATTAGCGCAGAATATTTGAAGATGATTGTTTCAATTACCATGTCCATGATAGTATTGTCCAAGTTTCAAGACGATAACGATGAAGGCTCCAGCAATAATTCCGCGATAGAAAGAGGAGAATTGTGATTAAAATAGTCAAAACTTGTTGTAAAAATAAAATACTCGGATGAGAAGCTAAAAACCGGCATTCTCAGATATTCTCATGGAAAATAAGATCGCGAAAAGATTCACGATGTTCACCCAGTTCTCTTCGGATTAGCCCTACTTACCGTACAAATTGTTTACATTTTTTTTCAGTGATAATAAGGTGATTTTTTATCATTCTTCAGATTAAGGATAAAGTAGACAATTAGGAGAAAAGGGCTTTTTCCACACGTCACAACACTCCTTTTCTCTTGATTCTTCTAACTTCAACTCTTCCTTTGAATGGGTAAAGCAAGAATTTTCAGTTTGGTTTCCAGTTCTCCTTTTCTACCGGAGGTTTTCCCCCACCGGATCGGCGGATCCTAAATTTCGAAATGCTTTCAAGTCCCCGAATGACCTATGTCAAAGTTGCGAATATGAAAGTTTTGATGAACTGATGAAGACAAAATGTATAGGAATAATAACGTAGTTCAAATTTTGAATAGCAATCAGTCCGAAGAATAAATTCTAATAAGTTCAATTTGGTTACCTACTCAGTAATACTCAAAATTCATCGAACTCAACAGTAAATATTGAACGCAAAATATTTATCTTCATGCTCTGATGAAATTTTTTCGTAAAATCATACGAGGTTTGAATTAGTTCCAACAAAACTAATTGTTTTCACTATTTCATACGCTTTAGTCTTGAAATTATATCGCGCGAAAAAATAGGAAAATAAGTTGATTTTCCTCAAATAAAAACTATTGTTTTCGGAATCCCTCCGAATATCTGCCAAGTTTTACGCTCTAATCTCAAAATATTTCACCATCAATGTTTCTGCACAATTGAAGAATAACGATTCCATCCAGAAACTCGATTTTACCTTCAAATTGAAAAAAACGAAAAATTCAGACATCATTAATCAGATCGAGAATTTTACTGTAAATTGAATAACGAATAAAAACAATAATAAAACAACAACTTAAAATTATTTTTTAACTGCAATAGAACAATTTCGTCTATCAATGCTTTAATTTGTGCTTACGTATCCACAAATAGAAACAATATTTTCATTTCACGACGCATTTCTCACGAAACGTCGCCTCGTTCAATCTTTCTTCTTCATGTCATTTTTGTCTCCTTCTTTAACGACATTACCACTGAATACTTTCGAAAGCGAATCCCATACTCCGCCAAACAGGAAAGCGCAAACGAGATTTTCAAGCGGTAGGAGCGGATCGTGAATGCCCAATAACGACGATGATATTATCTACGAAAAAGAAAAAAATTATCATAAACACTTATTTTTGTTGACCGTGGCCGGTCATTTGAAGTTTACTGGGCACGTAACTCAGCGGAAAATCGAATTTGGCACACATCTTGAGAAAATTTTTAATAAGCATTATATCATTACGATAGTATCGAGAAGTTGGCGCAGATTTTCACACAGTAAATCTTGTCAAGCTGGGTGCCTAATTTTATTTTCTTTTTCTGACCTACCTTGAAGTACAGGAAGGAAATAACGATACCGAAATAAACAAACGCATGTGGCCAGGAGAATAAGTCCGTTTTCAAGTCAAGAACGAAAACTATCGATGCTAGGACACAAGCTTTGGTTGGACTGAAAAATTGAGTAAGAGAATGACACGTAAATTGAACTTACCATAACTCTCTAGAATATAGAAGAATTTTACTCACAAACTTGGTTGCATGAATTCCATCGCAGTCGGTGTCCACACTCCCCTAATAAGTCGTTCAGCGAGTTTGGTAAAACCAGCTCCATTACCTAATCCACGACAGACAGTTTTAAACCGAAAATTTATTACAATAATCGATCTACTTTCATAATATAATACTAACCTTTCACCGTTCCAACAATGATCATTATCAAGTACGCAGATGGATATAATTTAGCAGCGTGGGATACACCATCGTAAACCTTCTTACATCTAAAAAAATAAAAACAGAAATTTCAAGTATATGAACCTGATTCAAACACCAGTATTAGTACAAACTACAATAGCTGAAATACCGAAAACAAATATTATAGAAAAAGAAGAAACAGCGTTAGGCATACTTGGCAGATTCGTGTAATTAGGACTAAAAGAACGGAACATTTTCATGAAACTGTTTTGGAATAATGCGTGATAGTGTTTTCGAGGCAAACAGAAAACCAAGTAAGGGTAAGAAAACAATGTTTACCTGTATATTTCTTTCATCGCCGAAAATAACAATTTTAAAGGTAAAAACTTGCTAATTTTGTAACCAATGTCAAATGGTGTATAGAATACAATATACCTACAAGAAAATCACCGACACAGTTTCCTCAGCTGACAGAAATCATTTGACGCGAGATTACCCTCAAACTAAGACACATGCAATGCATAGTAACGTACCACGCAGCAGTTGCCACGACGATCATCTCGTTATTCTTTAACGGAGCCAGTATTGGTTCACCTAAGAGTAAGTTGGCCACCATACCACCAGCAAATACGACCAACATCGTCGATAGCCAACAAGACAACGGATGTTTCCTCGAAAATGCTTGCCCACCTAAACAATTCCGAACGATGAGGAAATGAGAATCAAGTTGCAGGGAGTACCACCTCGTGAAAAAGTAGTTTATCTATCAACCTGGACCAAGATCTTCTCTTACAGCTACAGCACATAATATAGTGTTGGCTATGTCGAAGTAAGGAAACATATGGAGCTTCGTCACTTGACTGGCAAAGTCCAAGAGCGCCTCGGGATCCATCTCGAGAAACAGCTCGAAATACAAACTGGAAGCAAATGAAAAGTTGAACGAAATTTTCTTCGTCTTCTTTCGGAGAGAGTGCAAACTTATACGTACCAACCAGATAATACTTTTCAGCGGTAACCCCAGACGAGAACTCACGTCGAGAGAGAAAATGTAGAAATAAATTTGGGTGCGAGAATACGAACTTTCATGACGTATGTTGCCAGATTAAGAATAATACAAAGTTGCAGCTCATGGTTGGAGGATGTCGATTGGGAAGCAAGAAGAACGTTGAGATTAATCCTGAATAAACACACAACTTTCGAACTTAGGTAGCACAGACACCCACATAGTGAGAGCCAGCGTGTATTACATGTTGCAGATTCACAAAAACTAGAGGAAATGAACAGAATACGAAAATGATGAAAATTTTGAAGTTCGACGATTATAGTAATTCGATTCTTCCAAATCTCTGAAGTCAGCTCAAATCCAAAAATATCACACTGATACAGGGATATCAGTAACCAGTGCTACGACCTAATAGAATATTCATGATGTTGGGTCAATTCTCATCATATGGCAGCACTGATGAGATTTGTTGCTCTTCTCGGTTTGTTTTTACTTTTTAGTTTAGCCATTGAGACAATTTCTACTTTCGGAGCCGATAAAATTGGAAATTTATTGTAATATTTGTTTCGTCATAAGGGGATGAAGATATTTCAAGTAACCCATCAAGGTTGCTCACATCGAATAAGAAACCATTCACGAGATACCATGAACTTAGGAGTCGAGCATAAACTTTGTTTCGAAAGTGAAGTACTGTAATCAGTAATTAATCGGAAACCAGATGAAGTTTCCTAAAATTTCAAATGATTAATAACTAGGAACTAGTGTACCCCTGTAAGTAATGAACAATCGATTTTTAATCACAATTACTTGATGAATCATTTTTTCAATCCAAGCAATGGAGAAAAAATCGATTGTCACAAATTCTCAAATAAGTCATGATTCAAGAAAAAATAGTATTATTTTGATACAAGAAAATTTCGAAATTTCACGAACCGAGTCAACGACGAGGGGAGTAAATACAGATTACTGATTGCGGGTAAAGTTAGATCGCACTTCACCATTGTATGTTTAAAGAAATTGATTTCTCCTCGTCAAATCAAGTTTGAACTACGATTCTCAAACCAGTCACTAATTATTTGATAGTCTCCTGGAACTATCACTTGCAACAACTTCTAAAGATGACGAGAAAAAGAACGAAGCCAGTAGTTGAGCAACTGAGGAAGTTTCAATTTGTAAACTTTTTGCCAAACCCCACGCCCATATCTTAAGCATACAAAAAAATCGAACGTAAAATACACGTAATCCTGGCAAGCCGAGATCCAGAAAGATGGGTTACCTTCATATACTCGACAAAGACTTTTTTCTTTCGATATCGATCTTCGTACTGAGACTCGAGGGTACTGCTCAAATTATCAAATTCGAATTGACGATATCACAAATAGAAATCATCATTATTAGTGAATATTTTCTCCTCGCACAGTCGAAAAATACAACGAAAGATATGTTTGGATGTTGCTCATCAACGATAACGATCACTTTATTCGTACAAATGAATAAAATGTAAACAGAAACCCCGAAAACATTTCTCGAAGAATGTGCGACACCGAAAAAGAAATTACAATCTACGACCACGTCGACCACCTTTCCTTCGAGTGGCATCTGACGGAATGGGTGTTACGTCTTCAATACGACCGATCTGCATTCCTGATCGAGCCAAAGCTCTCAACGCTGATTGAGCTCCTGGTCCGGGCGTTTTCGTTTTGTTACCTCCAGTCGCGCGTAATTTAATGTGTAAGGCGGTGATACCCAAAGTTTTACATTTCTCTGCAACATCCTGGGAAAGAATATCAAAAATTAGCGTCTCGAGCGAAATTATCATACTTCGTGATTATATACACTTACTTGCGCTGCCAACATCGCTGCATACGGTGAAGCTTCATCACGATCAGCCTTCACTTTCATACCTCCAGTGACGCGCGCGATAGTTTCTCTAAGAGTGAAAATTATACAATTCAGTCAAAAATTGAGAATCACCGGAGGAGGGTGATCATACGAACACAGGCACAGAAGTACAATGAACTTTACCTGCCAGATAAATCCGTTACGTGGACGAAGGTGTCATTAAATGAGGCAAATATGTGAGCGACACCGAAAACTCTTTCTCCTTCTTTAACCTGTGGTCCTAAGGAAACTTGTACTTGTTCTTGCTGCTGTTTACCTTTTCGCGGCGCCATGTTTCCTGAAAATGATGAGCAATAAAGGTTATCAGTATTGAGAACGAAATTGCAAGAGGATACAGACAGACGCTGAGCAGTAAACTCGGAATTCTACTCATACTGAGATGCCGTACCATCGCAGATTGATGACGAATTCCTCACATATGAAATGAATGAAAGGATACGAGTGAATTCCGAAGACTTACCCTGTTATGAGTCAAACAGAAACTGCAACGATACAGGAGTGTAATTCAGCTTGCCGAAACACGAAAGAAGAGTAGAATCTATTTTCCTGTCGTCGAAAATAATGGAAAATCGTAAATCGTAATCATGGCAAACCGCATGGAAATTTTCTTGGCTTTTCTTCAAGAACTGATCGATCAGCAGAATTTTATGATTGGTTCTCCACGTCGTAACACGACACGAAAAAATGGTAATTCTCGAAGATGATCAGCAAAGCTGTTTCTTCGGATCGTTATTTTAGAACGAGCAGGAGAATGTTTCATTCAGGGGATTGGAATGGTGAATGAAAATCTTGATCAGGATAAAAGGTATTCTATTTCCAGAAATTGAGCGCAATAATCGTTATTTTCTCCTGATCGACTTGTTCATCCTCAAATGCGATTTACTGGTTAGTAATATCTAGTAGTGATGGGAAAGGAAAGGAGTTCAATCCTTTGAAACGTGAATTCCAATCGAGATTCGAGTCATCTCGCTCCATCTCCGAACGATTTTGGTTGAAAGGAGGAAATCTTTTTAGAAAAGAGATTGTTCTGGTAAGTCCATGCTCAGAATTTGGGTAGGCAGCCCTTATTTAGTTGTCGATGGCACGCTTACCGCGATTATGATCTAGAGCCCATAAATCGGACAAACTAGCGGTCGTGTCAGTTAACAGACACCCCCTCTTTTTATCAGTAAAACCACTAAATCAGCAATAAATTATTCAATCGACGAAATCTCAGTTTCAGCCTTTGTACAGCAGGTCACGAGAGTCAAAATCCGAAATTCGTGCTTCATCTCTACCAAAGTGGCGAGTACATTTTCTCCGCAAATTACAGTACGCTCTCACCCTTCGAAAATCGTGGATATTTTCAATTCGGAGAGAAACTGAAATCCTGCGATTTGAGGTCACAGATATTTGGAAATAAAACTGGTAAATTGAAAGTTATCAAAGTAGTTGTCATCGTTCTCTGACGTATCTTGTTTCTAATTTGTTTAACGTGTGCGTTTTCTGTAGATAAACTGCGTTATAGGTAAACGAAGAAAGCTGATGTTTACAACGCCGTAACTAGCTGATAAGGGTGACGCACTTCTGAGAACCTGCTGAGAATTCTAATCATCATAATAGAACTAGTTTGAATGATGATCAATTGCTACAGTTTCTTCGCGTTGAATAGACTCACATCGACAGCGTTTCCATCATGGAAGTACCTAAACTCCCACCGAGTTCGCCTTTGAATCAAGTAAAAATTACTCATTTTCTTTGTACATAAATTTCTTTATGTGGTGTTTATGACGATGAAAATGCCTGGGCTAGGTTGTTACGAAAGTTTTAGTACCATGTTCGAGTGTATCGATGACTGCGAATCGTTAACGATCTCTTTTTATTGATATGCTTCATGAACATGTGTGCATTTTCAATTATCGTCTTTTACTTAATCCCACGAACATCATATTAATGTATCCATATTTTGAAACTTGGGCGACCTCAGACGCTGCAATGTTACTCATTCTCTCATTATTTAGGCACACGGTTATGCCCGGGTGGCCGAATCTTACGAAAAATCAGCCAGATTCGATGAAGCTCGCAAGTATCATCAGAAGGCTGTCGAGTGCTTGAAAAGAAGTCTTAAGGACGCTACATTTGAGTCGACTAAAGAATCGATTCTTCTACAAATAGAATTTCACGAACGTCAAGGAGAAGTCGTTGAGTAAGTATCCTAGTTTAGCACATTCTCTCGTCCAAGAAGATTGTATTCAGAAGAAGCTGTAGGTAATGCGCTTTTGTTTTCGTATAGATTGAAAAAGTTGCAAAATATTGTACAGCAGAAGCTTATCTTAAACAAGCAGAAAGTGTTGATGATGATGGAGCAGCAGAACGCACTTAATCAGAAAGGCCGAGATGGAACTCTACAATGGGCAATTTACAAGTTCGTATCAACTTCAGAAAAATAATGTTTTCTTGTACCCTACGTTTCAAGCACGGTACATTATAGAGGTATTGACACGAACCACGGTTTCAAGTGTAAGCTTATAGAGATCTACGGAAGAAGTTTGGCCATGTTCTTTTGTACTTTGAGAAAGAATCATCGTACCATCCGAAATTCAAATTTTCAAATCTTATTGTCTTAGGCATTCAGAGAAAATTTCTTAATTTCAACTACTCAACAGTAGAAATTTTACATATTATTAGTTTGAACTGATTAGTCTCGTTTTACGGTGGTGAACAGAGGAAAGTCAATTTTCAATTGTGAGGAGCATAATTATCCGGTCTGAGAATTCAAAAATTCCTGTTCGGTATCCTAAAGTACATTGAGAGAAAATGTTTTCTACTAAGTCTCAATTTTTATCTAATAATCAGAAAATAAAATCCTATTCTTGTTACTATTTTCGAGAATATTTTGGCTAATCGATCGTTGTTTTATCTAGAAATATCGAGGCCGCGGACTCTCTCATCGATACGCTTGCAGAACGAGAATTTTCGAAGTCTGTCGACGAATCTAAGGAAGCAGGTACTGGTGCCGTTTACAATAACGCGGTCAAGCATCCAAAGAGCGAAAGCACTGTAATCGAAGAATTACATACGCTCAATAGCAAGCTACGAGAATTGATCTCGCAGCTTCTGGTTCAGCTCGAAGCGAGTAAAAAAGAAGCAGACGCACTACGAGAAAAGGTCAAGCATTACGAGTCATTGGAAGAGAAAAAGACTGAAGTGAAAGGAACCGGTGAACAAAATCTAATCGATTTCAACAGTATGTCGTCGTCAGGAGAATCGGTTGGTGTTATACCATGACCATGGTATCCTTAATTCAGATCAAAAACGAGCTGATAATTATATTGAAACGCACGAAATCGTGCTCGTCGTTTTCCCTTCCAAGAAATGTACGTGAACGATGAAAATCGCAAATTTTGTTTGAACTTTGATGGTTCATTCATGTAGGTTGTGTGTAGTTGACTGATTCTTGTGACATTTCCGAACAAAGGAAAGCTCAAGAAGAGTAATTAATTCAACATTCCTACGCCACGCGTAAATTTTGTCAGGGACGTATGTCGTAGAGTTACTTTGTATTTTTGTGTAAATCTAAGTGTTGTGTAATTTTTCTGTACTATTGTCTCTGATTAGGATCTGAGTATCGTTTTCTTCCTCTGAACAATAATATTTTACTCATTATCGTCGTAAGGGAATTATATTGCAATGAACGAACTTTTACTTAAATTAATTGAAATCTTGTGCTAACTACTTTAATCGTTGTACTAAAATGATGTTACCCGCGCCGCGTGCTCTTTAACTTATGTTTACTAATCGAAATAATGGAAAACGCGCAAATTTCTACACCTTCCCAGTGAGATTTTTTGTGTGCAACAGATTTTGAGTTCAAACTCTATTGGAATAAACAGAAATTTACTCTCGTTTTTTTTTTTTTTTTTTTTTTTTTTTCTGGTTTTGTAACCCTTTTTTCTTCTTGTTAAATCATGAAGTGTCGATTACAGTATTTATGCCAGAGAATGTACAATTACAAAGTATTATACTTAGGTATAATAACCTAGCAACTAGAGTAAGATGATTAATAAGGATTAAATTTGTGAATTGTTCAATTAACGTTGTAGAACTGTAAGAATACCATGTCGGTGTTGTTGGTTCTCTTGAGTGATTTTGTCAGTGGTTAACCAACCGGATACTGTTACAAATACATTAAAATCGAATCTGTACGAAAGAGAAAGACTTAATCGAAGTAAACTCTCTTCAGAATTAATAGGCAGCCAAAATTCATCAAAAACGACTGTCTTAATTTATACAACAAAAATCATGCTGCTCGCTTCGAACTAAATTCTCTTAAAAGTTGAATCATATAGAGAAGAGGAAGGGAGGTTGTAATAAAACCAATTTGTTTTCTCGCGAATAAAATGTAATTTAATTACGCTTCAATATCAAAAAATGTCACAGGCCTACATTAATATCAGTTTTGTTTCGCTACAACTAAAATACTGCTGGTAACAAGGATTATCTTAATCTAGTTTGAAGAATAAATTTACCGCACTACATAATCATTAGAGTAGAAGGAAGGAACTCTTCGAGAAAAAGAGATCATAATTACTATTAACTTATCTGAAAAAGTTGAATTATGTATAAGACTTAACAACATATTCTGTTTTACAAAATTGGAGAAGAGATTTTCCAGAACGGTCTCAGATGAATCTATTTTGTTCATAACCCAGATTTAATCTCGACTTCATGTGCCCAATATGAGTTTCATTCACCAAGCTGAAAATTTCACAAAGTAAAGTTCTTAAGAAGTGACTGAAAATAGCGAACAAATGTGCCATGACCAAACAGCCTAGATAAAATTTGAATATTTTTCTGCGTAAATTCAAAAAATGAATACCGGTAGACTAAATAAGAAAAGGCTTTCGGAATCCTTTCCTTTATACCGATGTAATTTTCTTTTTTATTTTTGGTCTTTAGATTTAACTTCGAAGTTTTCAAAAATTCTGTAGACTTCTTACTACATATTCAAACAAACTTACTTATTTTCCTGATAACCAGGAACTCCGATCTATGAAGCCTTATTTTTTTTGAATGATATCCTGTATTTCTTGAAACGTTTTTCCTTGAGTTTCGGGCAATTGGAATCGAACGAAAAACCAAGATACAAATGTAATACACCCAAATATCGAGAAACCGATAGCTGGATCGACGAACGGGAATATAGAAGTCAACAAGAAGGTCGTGAACCACATGTAAGACGCGCACATACCGCAGGCTATAGCTTTCAAGTTTGCTGGGAATATTACGGACGTTATGCACCAGATAATTGGTCCCCAACCTGCAAAATACGATACATACCTAATAAATGCAGAATAATTAGGCCCTGTACAATTATATTGCTACAGCACTATTCAAGAAATTTAGTTCATAACTTATAGGAATGACCGAAACTTTGAAGCAACCGATAATATCTCCATGCGATGTAAATTTTCGCTCAATATCCTGGAATTGGAATAAAGACTGCTGCTCGTGAGGTCTTTTTCATCAAGTAGGCCTAGTCACGGACCGTATTTTTTAAAGTAGGCTCACCTGATTTCACCATTTCAGTTCAAAACAATTTACCTACAGGAGTGCTTTTACTCACGGTAACTCAGTTAAAAGCGGGACAAATTTGCGACCCGAGAACGACGCCAGGTGACCTTGACCTACTTTTGGGACGCACAAATTTCACCTTCCCCACTTTCATTATATTAGGCATACCCCTCAGTACATTACGTTTTGCTAGACCTATACAAAGCTATCGGTTTGGCCTTTGCTTCTTTCATTTTATTGCGCGTATACCAGCCTTCATTATGCAAGGCCTAAAGTACATCATACTAGCTTTAGTCTCCATTATACAAGGCTAAGAAGTGCTGGACATATAACTAATATCGATCAGGGGTAGCTTTCCGGATCCGAATTTTACAGAAAAAGAATGAGGATCTTTTTGTATCCATACCTTATTTTGGATCCACATCTCATTGTAGGTCAGCAGCCGCATTAACCGATGGTAAACGGATGTTTTTCAAAAGGGAACCTCTTTCATGGAGAGAGAGAGAGAGGGGGGGGGGGGTGTAGAATTGAAGAAAATTGATGGGTGCCGTACGGCGGACTTGGGACTCAGAAGAAGGCATTGTCTGGCAGAAAGTGGGGCTAGGAAGAACTTTCACGCTGTATATGATGGGAAAGGAACTTAGAAAAATGTTCTAGCGGAGCCAAATAAAAAGTCATGGGTTCTTTAACGGAGTTGAATGAGGGGAGGCAGGAAACCTGTTTTATGGGTCTTATGATGTTTGAAACGTTGTATATCTGGCTTATTGAAGGATCTAGGTCAATTGATGTATGAAGAATTGTATATCTAGTAATTTGAAGGAGCTATTTTAATTATCAGTGCTGCAAGATAATACGAAAGGGACTTGGATTTTATTGAGGGGTGATGTTTGAAGCGTTGCATATTCGGCTCATTGAAGGGGCTAAGCAAGTTGTTGTATGAAGAATTGCATATCTAGTTACTTGGAGGAGCTGCTTTGATCAAGCTACACTCACCGACTACCAAGCTATACATATGATAGGAAGGGGACTTGAAATAATAATCTAATGGACTCGAAGTAAGAACCCCTCCTTGCATTATCCTAGCTTCATACTTGTATTTATAAATATGATAGGAGAGGTGTTTGGAGAAAATTTTTGACCTCGGCCGGATATGTGTATGGGAGGAGGGGACTTGGAAAATTTTCGAGCTCTCTCGTATATATATGATAGGAGGTTTCCAAGTCCCAAAGTCATGTTGCCTCCCGGACAGCGCGGATGGCGAGCGTTTTTTCAAGAAAAACCCCCCTCCTCCCCCCTAAAAAACAGGTTCCCTGTAGGAAGGGACTTGGAAAATTTTCGTTGGTAAATTTTCAGCCTTCGAACTATAGGTGATAAGAGGGGGACTTGGAAAAATTTCGACCTAAGAGCTATTGGTGATAGGAAGGGACTTGGAAAATGTCGGATATACATGATAGGAAGGCCGCGAGAAAGAGATCTCTATTTTAACAGGGAACCTGTTTTATCGGGGGGTCTCCCGGAAAAAACATCCGCTGTCCGGGAGACAACCTAACCTAACCAGACTTAACCATCACCATGGGACTTGGACAAATTTTTGTTTACGTTCTATCATTTATAGCTTGTAGGATGAAATTTTTCTAAGGGGTTCCTCTCTTATCACTTATAGCTCGGACTATCACGTATAGTTCGAAGGTCAAAATTCTTCTAAGTCACCCACCTATTACCTAAAGTCAAAATTCTTTCCGACTTCCCCTCCTTTTTCTAAATCCCTCTTCAATAGCTCGGCCTCCTATCATATATATATTGGTATAAAGCTAGTATAATACAAGGAGGAGTCCAAGCCTAGTTGAAGTTCAGTATACTGTATGTTGGCGAATGATTTCTCAATAACGATCATAGGAATGGTATCTCTCATACTTTAAACCGAGGTACTTTTCCCTCGAACGACTCAATGTTACAGAAGCTAGATATACAATACTCCATTCACCAATTGGCCTAGCCCCTTTAATGAGCCAGATATACTACCTCTCAAACACCATAAGACTCATAAAACAGGTTTCCCTGCCTCCCCTCCTTCAACTCCGTTAAAAAATCCGTGAGTTTTGAAACACTTGGCCTATATTAACAGGATCAATATTGATGTCGATAGTCCTGTCCGCAAGAGACGAATTAAAATTGCTTTGCGGAAGACTACCGCGTACCTCCCTCCCCGGATAAATTAGGAGAAAGGTTTGTTTTCCTTCCTCCTCCCCTTACTTCATTTCCAAAATCGATGACACTTTGTGGATAGCTAATAGAACCCCTGTGTTTTACTCTTCTCGGCTTCTCCTAAACTTGGAAGGCTTCTTCCCAGTGGCAAAGATTCGACCCCCTCCTAAAGAATGGAGTGTACTTGTTTCGTTGCCGTGAATTGTACAATCGGAAAAATTTTTCAATAATGTAGTAACTATAGTAAAAACTAGATCAAACGATTTGGTACCGTCATAAATTGAGTATTGCAAAAAGCCCGGTCCTAGGCCAGGCCGGGCACAGTTCCAGAAACTGAGAAACGTTCCGAAACAAAATACATGATTCAATTCCTTTCCATGAAGTCGAGGAGAAATCACTTTCTTCGGGAGGGCGACGTACCACAAACTACTGAGCCCATTTTCAGACCAAAAATCATAATGAGGAGAGGGTTGCGGAGAGAACTCATATTGTTTCTCATATTAGCGGGGGATCCGCTACCCATTTTGTTTGGGGGTTTATGTCCTCAGAAAACGTCCGCGTCTGGGAGTTTCTGTGAACTGCGTGACGTCACGTGTGACGCTTTATGACGTCATCAATGACCTCGACCTTTTTCAGGGACTTGGACAAATTTCAACTTCCAGTCAGGATGCTTCATGACGTCACCAATGACATTGACCTTGACCTACTGTAGGGACTTGGAAAAATTTCAACTTCCAGCTTTCATTATATCAGGCCTAGTATACTGAGAAGAACCCAGCCAACTCTTTTTCTGAGGAGGCATTTTCGCGCCAACGTCATCGCGAGCGCGGGAAGTTGCGGGTTCTTCGCTGCCATTGCAAACCTGCAATGGCCTCTAATTTTTGTTTACTCGAATTCCACTTACTTATAAATATACTCACCTAATATGTAAAAAACTATGAATACTGACAGAGAAAATAGAGGAACCCAAGCAAGTGAACCAGTGATATCGGAGTGAGTTTCTTGCAGGTAGAAGAAACCTCCAATGAAAAACTGTAAAGATAAAAAAATTAAACGAAGGTATGTTCCAAGCGTACACGACTTCAAGCAATCAAACTACGCGACTTGAAAGCTGAACTGCCGCAGTAATGAATAGAAAGTGGAGTATTGCCCCATCCTCTCTCCCTCATTTATTCAAAAAGTCTGCATTTGTATGGTCGTGTGACTTCATCAATTTTATTTTGAGTACGGTCTTTGATCACGTTGCCTGTATGTCGGACTAAGAAACAACTAGGTATTGATAATGATAACGCTACTTGTTTTGATGTAGATAAACACCCCGACCACGATTCATCAGCTCTAGCAAAGGAAATCTTGAATGTCGCTGCTAACGTTCGATAAAAACTCGAATTGGTTCATAAAATATATCATATTAACCTAATTCTGAAGATTGAAGCCCAAAATGTAGGAGCAGCCATTTTTCAAAAAGAACGAAAATGAAGTTTGCGCAGAGCTTAAATTCCCATACCCTGACAAAAATTTGGGTAACTGTCTTTTCACCGAGTGAAGGACCTTATATCGCAATTAGCAACCAATTAAAGTTGACTCAAATGTAAATCAATGATATTACCATACTGATGGTGATGCCGATCGACGAGAAGAAAAGTAGAGAACGTAATTTGAAGAATCCACTGGCCGGTACGATCACTACCGAAGCCACTAACATCACCATGTTGAATATTAATGCAGATGTGTCCGGGGGCAAAAATCGCCCGGCTTCGATGAACACACTTTTACTATAGAATGTCATAACATTAATCCCGGTGCACTGTTGAAAAGTAAGAAGCGCTGCAGCATAATAAACGCATTTCAAGTTGCTTTCGGTTTCGAACAACGACCAAATTGAACCACCAGCTTCTTTCAAAGTTTTAGCGGATAACTGAAAAAGCAAAGAAACTCGATCCCGATCTGTTTGTAGGCTCAGTAAGAAAATAAATAGCACCTCACTTTCATCTCTTGGATTTCTTTCTTCAGATCTGCAGTTTCTGCGCTATTTCGGAAAAATTGTAGAGCTTTCAAAGATTCCTTTTCCTTTCCGCAATTCTGTAGATGATAGGGGGACTCCGGAATCCACATGAAGAGCATGAAGCATAACAGCGGTACGCACGCGGAAAGTAGTGATAGATTCTCGTACGAGAGGCAACTGCCGCCAAGAATTTCGACGAGATATCCGATGCAGTCGAAGAACTGAAGTAACGACCCTAGTGGTCCTCTTAAATGCACCTGCAATGCACATCTTGTAATAGCTCTAGATTCTATATTATTGAATATTTATACAGAAAATCACAACCAACCGGTGAAATTTCCGAGATATACATGGGTAGAGTACCGTAAACGCAGCCGGCGCACATCCCTGCCACAAATCGAACGCATAATAAGATCACAAGGACATCGCAGACGTAAAAGAAACCCCACGTTATTATCAGCACTAACATCCCTCCGAGAAGCGTTGTTTTTCTGCCGAATTTATCCGCCAACCTTCCGGTTACAAACGGTCCGAAAAAAGCTCCTAGAGCGGCGATCGAGCTGAGAAGGGTTCCCTCTTTTTTGGTGACGAAGATTTTCGCTCCTGGTCGGGTGATCATGGGCAGGGCCGTGGAGCTCCATGACATAACACAAGTCGCAGCTGTCGCAGTCAAATTTGCTGAAAAATTTCAAAACACCTCTCTATTTCATACGATGACCGAAAATGTGGGCTATCGATTAATTATTGAAGGACTAGGAATAAAAACTAGATATGTATACAAATTACCTATGAGTGCAGCAAAAATGACGTTGGAATTGGCAAAGTATTTGACTTCTTTCGAGGCGACCATGATAACACAACCGAGGGAAACGACTCAAAAATAAACACTGAGAACTTTTTTATCGCGAACGACTTAGAAGAAATGATAAGAGAAAACTTGTACAGAGAAATGTTGCAGACTTGGCTAGTTTACATTATCGCTTCCACACTAATGGTGATAAGTCTGCAATTATAAGCTTGTAATCCACACGAGTTGGGTAAATTCACACGATAGTGAGAAAAATACACACATAGTCATGTTTTTTTTCGGAAGAAATGAAACAAATTCTTTTAAAATAATATTGTCGGAGCGTTGAAACATAATAATAATGATTATTATTATTGTTATTATATTGGAGGTAAATCTTTGCATAGCTTAGTAAATATAGGTACAAGTTTTTGGATACAACGATTTTTTAGGCCAATTACACAAAGTATGGAGAAAAACTTGATAAGCAAAGACATCTGTGGTAAGAAGAAATAGGCACTGCGCAAAAACTAAGAAACTCGAGTGAATCAATTTTCCTTTTTTTTTTTTTTTTTTTTTTTCGATTTTAAGGAAGAAAAAATTTTTTAGATAAATTATTTCAATGAATATCCACCAGTGATTCACTTGAAAATGGTACGCTCGTAGGTACGACTTTTATATTACGAGTCTACAAAGTCGCAAGGGAACTAGGAGGCAATTGGAATACTGTACATTATGGGAATTGTGGAAGGAGAAAGATCAAGAAAAATTCTCTATCGTAAATACCGGCAAAGTATCTCTGACGAAAATTTGTTCCAATACATTGCGACACGCTTCGAAAGACAATAAAATTGAATAATTTTACTGTACACCGCAAAAATTAAAACAAAAATAGTACCTACGCAAGCGCTTTCGGTTAAACAGCCATTAACGAAAGAGTAGATAGTAAAAAGAAAGAAAATAACATGAAATGAAACTAGTGAAAATGATAAAATTGAGAGCGCTTGTGGTATTTCTATTTTAATTTCTGCGGTGTACAGTCAAAGTATTCAACTTTCATAATCACGTTGTTCAACCTACGAAGTAAGAGTTTTGTCAGTAGGTTTGGAGGCATTTTAAACGCAGAAAACTTCATTCATTCAGTCTCCGAGAAAACCTTTCGAAAATACTTCAAAATTTTTTCCAAGGTAGATTCATTTCTGTCGGATTACAAAACAATTCTTTCCTCGAGGAATCTTCCTCCGAACCCTTGCACTTTTTTCACATGACTATACAATCTCTTGCTTCCCTCTTCCAACCCTGAAAGAGCTTACGAAATACTACAAAACCTTTGAACAACACCTCCAACCATAGTCTTCTAATACCGGCTTTCAAATCTCCTGAAACGAAACAGCCTTAATTATCTTTTACGAAGATAAGAAGGCACCTTTATTAATCCTCCTTCTCTATCCTCCAAATTACCAAGTCAAATCCAAGGATTCAAACGTTTGCGTTGTATGAATACCTTGAAGTATTTTCCCCATCCACAATTGTTGAAACCAGAAATTACTCCCAAATCTGTATCCGATTCTCAAGGTGACAGTCATACGTAATTGAGAATGGGAAACTTGCCTCCCTTTTGAACTCAAAGGCCACGGCTGGGAAAAAAGATTGTGCTGATGGTGTTATTGTCCAGCTATTCTAGCCGCGCGTCATAATAATATACAGTTTGACTGTGCCCTCGTGGGTACTATCCGTACTAATTGAAACATAAGGATACAGGAATGTAACATTTTGATTATTGGACATGGAATAAAATAATGAGTAGACAAATGGCACTGTTAACCATCGATAAAATTTTTTGAATTATTCGACGACGACGTTTCGGTAGCTTCGGTACCATCATCAGGTACAACCTTTCAGAGGCTAATTTCGTTACATATAAAAAAACCCGCGCTAAAGCAAGAATTCTTGTTTGTTCTGCAAAGAAATAATTCTGGAGTTCGTTTATGGCAGGTTTGAATCAGCCCGTTTCTATCTCCACCATGTGGAAGGATATTAAGAAACTCACGGGTAATGGTTCCTTATACCAAATTCACCAATTGATTTCAAACGACTCGCTCACCTCCGATTCCTCACTCACAGCAGAAACCTTGGCCAAACACCATCAGCTCTGTCTCTTCCAACGACAGTTCCTTCATAGCCTACAAACTACAAACTGAAAACTTCCATACTATAACTTTCGAACTTTCAACTGGTAGTTCCCTCTCATACAATCTCCTCATAACTGATGAAGAACTTGAATCCACCATAAAAAAACCTAAAAAAAGCTTCCCCCGCCATGCCATTAGATAACATTCAAGCCGCCATACTCAAGAACCTTCACCCTAATTCACTCACCTACCTCCTCGTCCTGTTCAACTTTATCTTCTCTCAAAATATACACCTTCTCTCACACAAAGCAGTCATCATCTTCCCCATGTTGGAACCCAATTCAAACCCTCTTCCTCGTGAATCATACCGCCCTATCGCCTTATTTAGTGTGCTTGGTAAATTATTTCAAAAGTCCTGAATAAAAGACTCCTCTGTTTCTTAGAATGAAACAACCTTCTCTCTCCCTTCCAATATGGCTTCAGAAAGAAACTCAGCTCTACTCAGGCCCTTTTTGACCTCCAATCCGAAATAAACGAATCTTTACTCACTAAATCATCACTGTACTCATTTTTCGACCTCCACAAAGCCTTTCCTCGAGTATGGAGTTACTACATCGCAAAAAAACTTTGCGAATACGGTCTCCTTGGTTCCTCCATTCTATCTTACAAAGTTATCTCAATAATCGAACCCAAAATGTCACTTCCCTCTTCCTTCCTGACGAAAACGGTGTCTCTCAAGGAAAACTTTTCAGTGTCTTCCTCTTCTTAATAGTTTTCAACGATATCACTAAATGCGTTCATTTCCCTCTCACCCAACGTATCTTCGTATAACATTTCCATCCTCTCAACTAATCCTCTTAGGGCTCACAGACTCTTCCAAGAAACTCTTGACGCCATTACCACATAGACAAGCACGAACGGTTTCCGTCTCTCATCAGCTAAAACTTACTTCGTCATATTCAAAGAAAAAAATCCCATTTCTACCCTCCCACCACTGACTTTGAAAAATTTTCAAATCCCCTCCCGCAACTCCGTCAAACTCCTTGGTTTACATTTTGATCAAAAACTCACCTGGACTCATCACATCAAAATTCTCAAAGCTAAATGAACTTGTGCGTCAAATATATCGGAATTTATCTCTCCTCCTTCCAAAGGCTATAACAAGGAACTCCTTCTCCATCTCTACAAAAGTCTTCATCGCTCGCGGATAGATTATGGAGCATCGGTCTATAACCTAGCCCATAAATCGGTCCTCTCCTTGCTAGATACTTCAGGATGGTCTCGGGAGCCTTTCGAAGAAGTCCTAAATGCCAAACCTCCTCTTCACTTTCGCCGACTCATTCTAACCTCTGACTTCGTGTCACCTGTCTCCCAATTCCCTCACCTCCCAATTTTTTATTCCATCTTCAAACCAAACAACAACCTCCCTCCAGCCTCCAGACACAAACATATCCCACTTCAATTCGAACATCCCTCCTACCTATTCACATGTCATCTGCACCATTGACACTCACCCAGCCGACCAACCGATCAAATCTCACAGAAATCTCCAAATCTAACAGCACCTTCACCACCTCATGAGAAACCTGATTCAACAATATCCTGACCACACTCTCTGTCTCACTGATGGCTCAAAACTAAAATCAAAACGGCTCACGCCTATTCCATACACGGATCCATTACTGCCGAATTAATGGCAATATTCGCCTGTCTTTCCCTTCTTTCTGAAGTCCCTCCTTGTGGAAAATTTCTCTTCACAAATTCATTTTCTTCACTACTTCCTCTCACTGACCCCTATACTACAAATCTTCTCACGCTCCAGACTCTAACCTCAATTAACACCCAAGTCATATTCAATTCGATACCTGTTCTTATTGGCCCATGAAGTGGTAGACCAGGCAGGTAAACTCGCCACCACCTGTGATACTATCACTGATCACACTCCCCTTCCAAACCATTGCCGCTCACTCATCTTAAATTCTTGAACCGAACTCTGGAAAACCCAACCTTCGAACAAACCCCACCAAATCAAAAAGACTCCCACCCGGTGATCAACCACCCTCAGAAAGTCTAAGCGTGAATACACCGTTATCTATATGTAGATTAAGAATAGGCCATACTCGAATCACACACTCACATCTCATTGACCGAAACTCCCAATCACCCGCTTCCTGCCCCCACTGTAACGAACCCGATCTAAACGTCGATCACTCCTTCTCATGTCCTGTACTCCTGAACCTCCGCTCTATGAAATATGAACGATCAAAAATACGGACTCAAAGTGGATATAGATCTGCTAATCCGGAAGAAATCTTCACGCACCCTTTTCGTCGAAACTGCCCCCTCCCCCCTTCACAGATCCGGCTTCTGTATCTGGGAAGAACTTCCGATAAGTTTGAAGTACAATACAGGTTTCTACCCTCTATCCACCCCGTCTAACTTGATAGCGCTGAAGGATGCACTCTCACCTATGAACGAGTTGGGCGTATATCGTCTGATATAAAGGCTGAGAATTGAAATTTTTCCAAGCCCCTAAAGTAGGCCAAGGTCAAGGTCATTGATGACGTCATAAAGCGCTACAGGTCACGTCACGTCAGGCAGTTCACAGAAACTTCCGGACGCGGACACGAACGCGGCCGTTTTCTGAGGATGTAATCCCCCTAACAAAAAAAAGGACAAGTCCCTAAAGTAGGTCAAGGTCATTGATGACGTTATAAAGCGCCACGTGTCACGTCACGTCACGCAGTTCACAGAAACTTCCGGACGCGGACACGAACACGGCCGTTTTCTGAGGATGTAATCCCCCTAACAAAAAAAAGGACAAGTCCCTAAAGTAGGTCAAGGTCATTGATGACGTTATAAAGCGCCACGTGTCACGTCACGTCACGCAGTTCACAGAAACACACGGACACGGACGCGAACGTTTTCTGAGGATGTAATCCCCCTAACAAAATGGATAGCGGGTTCCCCGCTGAACCAAAAAATCGTCTGGCGGAGCCTAATAGAAAAAGATCATGTTTCATGTCTTCTGTCCTTTTGTGAGGTTTTCATTCGTTCGTTTCCATTGTTGACCTGGTTTGGTTCATAATTGGTTGAGCGACTCACGTGTAGGTCAGAGGGCCAGTTCTACCAGCGCCTGCCGTATAGTTCCAGTTAGGTTATCTCAAGCCAATTGCTTTTTGGTAGTTCACTCACTCCGCTCGTTCGCTCTCTTCCTTCCTCTACGGTCTGTCTAGTTCAGACTATTTTCAAACAATTGCTGTTGGGTGGCTCATTCGCTGCGCTCTTTTGCCTTCATCTTGAGTCTACTTTGAAATAATATTCCAAGAAAGTGTACTTTGAAATATTCCAAGCTAATAAGCTTTTAAGGGGATAAACTGGGCAAGGTGAACTCGCGGGGTGAACTCGTAAAGGGGGAGGGGTCACTCAGAAAATTTCAAATTATGGGTCAGGCCAGAGTAAAGACATAAACATGTTATAGACTCACTTGCTCCGCCCTTTCGCACGCTCCTCTCAGTCTCATATAGGTCTAGTTGAGGATTAGTAAAATCCTGGGAGGGAGGGGGCCTTCTACACCTATTATAATTCTACATTAAGACTGCTAGAATCCTAGTAAGCCTACTCCTCGTTTGAAGCCAGGTCTAGAAAAAGCTTAGTGCTCAGACTTACCCTCTTCTTGGTCCACTTTACTGTATATTTAGGCCTATATAAAGAAGGCTAAACCTGCTATAGTAGCTAGTAAACGTCCAGTTCGATAGGGAACCTGGTTCAAGAGTAGTAAAATCCTGAGGGGGGTTGTTCTCCGTTCTATTATGGCTCTAGTTTAGAAGTGGTAAAATCCTAGCATAAAGCTAGTATAATGCTATACAGTCTAGTATGAAGCTAGTATAAAGCTAGTCAAGGTGAACTCGCTAATTTTTGAATCACCCACGGAGTACCGAGGGTGAAGGGGAGGCACTAGAAAAATTTCAAATTAGGGGTCAGGGCAGAGTGAAGACATGAAACATGTCAATAAGAAAAAAGACCCAAGTTACATTTTTAAATGATGAATTTTTCATAGTTTTCTTCACATTAATGAATGAGATTAAGTAATGTACAAATATCAGGAGCGAGTAGCAGACGTTGTGGTCCGCGTCGGACATTGCGTCGTCGTACGCGTCGGACATTGCGTCGTCGTCCGCGCTGGACATTGCGTTGTTGAGGGAGAAGGCGTAGAGTTGTTGTATCCGGTCGGGCAGCCAAGAAGTGGATTAACTGCACAAGGTGCCGAGCAAGATGTACATGGACATGCCGTCTGGTTGGAAGACATGGGAAGTGTTAAACTGAACGTACCCGGTCCAAGGGTAATATTTGTACTCGAAGCTGAAAATGTGTAATTTTTTACATTGAAATTCAAGAGGGCGTATTTTGTAAAATAAGAGAGAAAATATTGTCACCATTACCGTCAAAACAAACCGGGAGCAAATCCACCAGTCGCGTAGTTATCTATAAAGTGAAAAGCACACAACTGTGTCAGAAGATTGTAGTACACACTATTTTACCTGTAGATATCAAGAGTCTTACCCCCAAAATGTTGAAGACAAAGTCACAAAAAACAATTGCCACACATCTGTTTTCAGGGGCAACAGAAATGCATACACCACCTTTGGATATTTGAAAATATTTGAATTACAGAAAGTAGGACCTTATTTAGAGTTCACTTCAATATCGCGATAATTTCTAATGTGATACCTGTTCCAGAAGAAGTTGGTATTATAGAATCAAGATATGACATGGTATCTGATATCGACATTCGATCACTTCGTTTTTGCGAACAGCTCCGGCTGCATCTGGTATCACTTGTGAATAAATTTCCGCATTGTTGTGAACACACAGAACAATTACAAAATCCAGCGCTATCTACCGGGGTTGCTTGCAATTTAGTAAGATCAAAGTTTAGCACCACAAAAGGTGGCGTGTTCACAATTGAAAGCGCACCATTACCCGACGCTGTCAAAATCATTAAAAAAATGGTGAAATATTTAACATAAATGTGAAATTTTGAATGATGAAATGTCTAATATTCTAGATTTCTCATCAGCGATAGAAGATGAGAATTCTTCTCTTTTGGTACAAATTTCTAGTCAGTTGTTTAATGTTTCGACTAAAAAACTGTTTAAAAAATACATTTGGAAATATACTCTACTTCTTCCAATTTATAATGACAAAAAGATGAATGCTTCTTCATGCTATCGGGCCTTGCAAATTCAAATCTGCAGAGACCGTGGAATATTGACTTAAATTTTTTTTTGAGTGCGTAAAATCTGACTAAGAGTAAGTAATGGAAATTTTTTTTTTCTTGTTCTAGTTTTTATTTATTGACGAGCAGTTAGCTACTCTGAGGGCTATATGTTGACGGAATAGTGCAGTTTGGTATTAATTAAAATTTGGTGAACATCTTAGAATTAGAAATAGAAATAAGGATTGACTTGGTAAGCAGAGTATAAAGAGTTTAGATATGTCGGTAGAAATGAGGTGTCGTAAATATTGAAGGGATAAGGATGTGTTTTCATGGTTGTTTTTTATTAGGCCCTGGTTGTAGGAAGAGGGTATATTAACCCTTTGACGGCCACGCTTTTTCACAAATGTTCTTCAAAACAGTGCCCGGATATATCCGTTAAGTAAAAATGACCAAAAAAATACAAAAACGGATGTATCCGTTCCAACGCTGTAGACCAAACAGGTGCAATAACGGATATATCCGTTCATGCGTCATCGACTAGTTCACTACATAAAACGGATATATCCGTCTGATGCTGTAGCACACATATGCATTTATGCAAAATGGAGAAGTTTGCTAAATGAATTGTAGAATTCTATTCCCAAGTATCCTGACCTTCATTCTTCATAGTTTCATAAGTTTTACAACTTTTACAATGAAAATATAAGCAATTGAGTGACAAGATTCAATCATCTGTCAGCAGGCCAGACAAAAATAATGCTAAGAATATTGTTATTGATCAGGAAATTTTGGAAAAAAATTTTTTGGTAGCACTGGAGTGCACTTGGTGTACAAAAAATAAACTAGAAGCGCTATAGTTGACTGTTTTTGAATGTAAATTCATTTTCTAACGAGATGTATCAAAACGGATATATCCGTTCAATGTTCACACTGGTCTTCATATGAAAACACGGATACATCCGTTGGTGGCCGTCAAAGGGTTAAAGGAAGAATGGAGAGATGAATGTTGGGGGCATGGAAAGAAATGTTAAACTGTTAAGAGATCGTTGCAGTGAGGGCAGGAGTGGGTGATCCGCGTTTGACCAATTCTTAGTCAGGTAAGAATGACTTCTTACCGTCTCAGGAATCTGTGTTTTATGGAGAAAAATTCATTGAGAAATTGGAGTTTCCTGTGAAATTTCCATTTGTCAAGAATGAGGGAGCGAAAGTGAATTTTGTAATCCAAAGTAGGTATAGGGGATTTATCGGCAATTCTTTGAAGGGAACAGGCTTGTTTTGTAGCTAGGTCAACTTTATTGTGATCAGGATAATTGATGTGACCGGGAATCCAGATGAAAGTGGTGTGAGAGTTAATGGAGCGGAGGGTAAAACGCGTGAGTTGGATGCGTTCTATGAGAGGGGTGTGAGTTGTGAAAGCCGGAGATGAAGTGAAGTGAAGCAAGAGAGTCTGTCAGGAGAAGAAAGTTGTTATTTGGGGGAAGTTGTGAGAGCTGGGATAGACAAGAAAATACACCCATGAGTTCGGCAGTGAATATCGAAGCGATGTGAATACGAGGGGAAGTCACGGAACCATTTATGGAGAATACATAAGATGCTCGGTTGTTAAATTTAGACCCGTCGGAAAAGCAAATGGAAGAATTGGGGTGTTCCCTGATTCAGAGATTGATATTTTGGATGGTGATAGAGTTGTTGGTTTTGTGCAATTCAGTGAGATCGAGTTGTATAGTAGGTGGTGGCAAGATCCAAGGAGGAGTGGTGATGTTTATGGGAAGTTAGGGGTTTGCATTGAAAGGGATGCCGAGGAAATTATTGAATTGGAGGAGGATATGTTTATTGGAAGCCGAGGATAGGTATTGATGTGAGATAGAGTTAAAAATTGGTATAAATAATGAACAGCTTTGCCATCACAGGTTTTTATTTTTTCAAAACGCGACAGGTACAGTAGCAAGAGTACCTACGTGACGTTTCGCTACCGTCGGTAGCATCTTCAGACTGAATTTTTAAAAATACAATATACAGTACAAAGAAAAATTAGAGCAGGATATGATCAAGGATTAAAATTCAGTCTGAAGATGCTACCGACGGTAGCGAAACGTCACGTAGGTACTCTTGCTACTGTACCTATCGCGTTTTGAAAAAATAAAAACCTGTGATGGCAAAGCTGTTCATTATTTATATCTAGATGATGGTCTATCACGAAAAAACCTTTCCAAAGATTGGTGGGGCAGGGTTTTGGGATACGGATGATAAAAAATTGGAGGTTAGGATGAGTCTGCGATAGGAAAGGGGAGGTTCACGGATTCTGCGCATGGACTCAATTTTAAGCTTGTGCGGTAGTCCCCCAGGGCCATCCTGAGGCCGGAACTTTTGTATAGTGTCAAGTTTACCGATAAATCCCCCCTATACCTGCTTTACGATCAAAAAGGCTCCTTCAAGTAACTAAACAGGCAATGCTTCATGTACAAATTGACTTGCCTTTCGATGAGCCAGAGAGGCAAATCTTCAAACACAATAAGACTCAGAAAGTCCTGCAGTCCATTCAAAGTTAGATAGGTACATTTTCTTGGAAGGGTTAGGTTTGTCGCTGATGTGTGTTGCGGGTTGCCGGCTCGCTATCTAACTTTAAGCGGACTGTAAATACCCCATGAAACAAGTTCCCTGCCTCCCCTCGTCAACTCTGTTTTTCTGGTTAAAAATGGACCGTGTTCTATGGGGACGGGTTGAGACCGCGGACAGTCTTGTTTGATGTGGCTATTTTTCCGACCTATCTGATCAAGGTTTGACTTTATGTACATAGAAAGTAATATGAAATCTATTTTAGAAAATCTACATACCTTCGAAACAAGGTACATCGCCGACCACCTTCCAAAAAAATGAAACGAATATATAAATAAATTACATTCAATAAAATTGATCAAAACTAAATAATAAATAATACGTACATCCAATAATGATGAGTTCACATCAACATTGCACTGTTTGATATATGCACAGTTGCTTTGAGGAACCCGTGCAAAGCAAGTATTAGCTGCAAGAAGTGAATGAATTCATTCAAGCTATTTGTCCTCTTTTACAAATAATATAAACTTATTGTTACCTTCTGGTAATGAACCACTGAGCTTTATGCAAATTAATATAATGAAAACTGTAACATACATCATTGTATGGTCTATAAGAAAACAAGTAGAATTGAACCTTCTGAAATGACTTTCTGTTTCTGGGTGACACGTATTGCAGACTATCCTATTTAAGTAATACTTTTTATCTTTACTAATTCAGAACTAGTCGAAATAGCTCATGAAAGAATACCTAAAATTGGTGTGGTAAGGTTTGAAATTCTGACTTTGCGACGTTACATGCATGAAACACAATAAATTTTTTATTACATCCCTCCCAACCAGGTATATTTTTTTGAAGATTGTAAAATTTTGTGTATGGGTATGCAAACATAAAACTTTATGTGCCGAACACCTTCTACAGTCACAGTGTAAGGAATTGCTCGCAAGTATCATTTCGAATGTGAGCGTAGGACATAATTTTACGGATAGTTATTGTATTGTATCTTTTACCGGCACTCTCTCCAACTTTCTGAAAGCAAGAACTGTTCCATCAATAAACCACTCTAATCAAAAAATTTTCAGAACTAGTTTTGGGCGGGACCAACGTATTCAAAAGTAAGACAAGAACTAGCATTGTTTGCTTTTCTATTTTTTCTATCTTTACTGCCATACTCGAAGCCATCTTGCTTCATCTTGAAATCACGAGACTCCAAATCCATAATCTCAACGTACATTTCTCATTCTTACCAACTCGCTCTCATTAATCGTAGACATTTATTTTACGTACATCATATCGACAACTATACACTCTCGTCGTAGAAGTTCCTTATCATGTGGGGATTCGGGGAAACAAATCAGCCGATCACGCAATCTCCCAAGCCTTGACCTTCTCACCCGTTTGAAAACATCTCTCACCTAACACAATCCGACCAACTATATGCGTTGCTGGAACAAATTCTGGCGGAATCAAAAAACTTTCAGTAATAAATTCAATTCTTTCGCAAAATGCCTTCGTAGTTATAGCAAATTCCTTCAACGACTCCAGAGGTTATGACACGCTTAATAAGCGCGGAGCCAGTGAAAACGACCAAGAGGCTGGAAATAGTAATTATCAAGAGACCTCGGGCAAAGAAAGCCCTTTTGGCATCGAGTCCTGCGCTTCACTTCCTTCATGGGTTGCCTAAAGTGCCTAAAAAAGATACCCCAATGTAGCCGGTTGTACCTTTTGTATTTTTGTCGACATACTCCCTCACTAAATTTTTGGATCCCTGGTTATGTCATGAATTAAGTTCGACACTCCCAACTCCGCGAAGCACTCAGGCGCCTTGGCAGATAAGCCAAAGGATATGAGTCCTCCTCCGGGTTCAACTATTCATGTTCATTTGACGTTGTTGGGTTATTGATAAACATCTCCCCGAACACCGCTATATGACGTACAGATGATTTCTCTAAAAGAAGCCTGAAATATGAGTAACCATTCACTTCGTTTTTGTTTGAATGTTTTCTGAAGAATTATGCGCTCTATAAAATACAAGTTAGATAAGATATTATTTGTTTTTGACGTCAAGTGAAACATTTCTGGATAAAGAGGGGCTGGTAAGTATACTGAATATGGTCGAAGACCCGGTGTATTTACTTGTATGATATCACACAAAAAGTGTTTTTCTTCTCAAGAACTGAAAACTCTAATAAAGGGCGATTTCGTCAGCAATACGAGTATATCTAATTTGTACACAATTTTCTCTTATCCTCCAGCCAATCTCAACATTTCCATCGCTGTGCTCAATGAATAAAAATTAGAGGCGATTGCAGGTTTGCAATGGCAGCGGGGAACCCGCAACCTCCCGCACTTGCGATGACGTTGGCGCGAAAATGTCCCCTCAGAAAATGAGTTGGCTGGGCTCTTCTCAGTATACTGCATGCTAGACCTGATATGATGAAGGCTGGAAATTGAAATTTTTCCAAGCCCCTAAAGTAGGTCAAGGTCATTGATGACGTCATAAAGCATCCCAACTGGAAGTTGACATTTTTCCAAGACCTTAAAGTAGGTCAAGGTCAAGGTCATTGATGACGTCATAAAGCGCCACATGTCACGTCACGTCACGTCACGCAGTTCACAGAAACACACGGACACGGACGCGAACGTTTTCTGAGGATGTAATCCCCCTAACAAAATGGATAGTGGGTTCTCCGCTAAAACAAAAAATCTTCTGGCAGAGCCAAATAGAAAAAGATCATGTTTCATGTCTGCTGTCCTTTTGTGAGGTTTTCATTCGTTCGTTTTCATTGGTAACTGGATTTGCTTTAAACAAATCTCATAATATGTATTACCTAATTCCTTGCACGAATAAATTTCAAAATTATCATAATTGGTTGAGCGACTCACGTGTAGGTCTCAGGGCCAGTTCTACCAACGCTTGGCTTATAGTTCCAGTTAGGTTATTTCAAGCCAATAGCTTTTGGGTGGCTCACTCGCTCCGCTCTTTTGTCTCCATTCTTGGTCTAGTATAAGTCTACTTTGAAATAATATTCCAAATAAGTGTACTTTGAAATATTCCAAGCTAATACGAGCTTTCAGGAAATGAACTGGACAAGGTGAACTCGTGAAGGGGGGGGGGACATCCAGAAAATTTCAAATTAAGGGTCAGGGCAGAGTAAAGACTAAACATGTTAGGCTCACTCGCTCCGCCCTTTCGCCCGCCCCTTTCAGTCTCATATAAGTCTAGTTGAGGATTAGTAAAAACCTGGGGGTGGGGGGCTCCTACATCTATCATAATTCTACATTAAGACTGCTAGAATCCTAGTAAGCCTAGTCCTGGTTTGAAGCCAGGTCTAAAAGAAGCTAGGTAAGTGCTCAGGCGTACCACCTTCTTGGTCCAGTTTACTGTATATTTAGGCCTATATAAAGAAGGCTAACCTACTTTAGTAGCTAGTAAAGGTCCAGTTCCATAGGGAGCCTAGTTCAAGAGTAGTAAAATCCTGAGGGGGGTTCTTCTCCGTTCTATTATGGCTCTAGTTTAGAAGTGGTAAAATCCTAGCATAAAACTAGTATAAGGCTATGCATTCTAGTGTAAAGCTAGTATATAAACTGGGCAAGGTGAACTCGCGGGGTGAACTCGCAAATTTTTGAATCACCCACGGAGTACCGAGGGTGAAGGGGAAGCACTCAAAAATTTCAAATTAAGGGTCAGGGCAGAGTAAAGACATGAAACATGTCAATAAGAAAAAAGACATAAGTTACAGTTTTAAATATTTAATTTTTCAAAGTTTTCTTCACATTAATGAATGATGATTAGGTAATGTATAAATATCAGGCGCATGTGGCAGACGTTGTCGTCTGCGACGGACACTTCTTGGTTGAGGGACAGGGCGTAGTGGTAGACGTTGTCGGCCGCGACGGACATTTCGTTGTTGAGGGAGAAGGCGTAGAGTTGTTGTATCCGGTCGGGCAGCCAAGAAGTGGATTAACTGCACAAGGTGCCGAGCAAGATGTACATGGACATGCCGTCTGGTTGGAAGACATAGGAAGGGATAAACTCAACGTGCCTGGTCCAAGAGTAACATTTGTCGTTGAAACTGAAAATGTGTAATTTTTTACATTGAAATTCAAGAGGACGCATTTATAAAATAAGAGAGAAAATATTTTCACCATTACCGTCAAAACAAACCGGGAGCAAATCCACCAGTCGCGTAGTTATCTATCAAGTGAAAAGCACACAACTGTGTCAGAGGATTGTGTACACACTATTTTACCTGTAGATATCAAGAGTCTTACCCCCAAAATGTTGAAGACAAAGTCACAAAAAACAATCGCCACACATCTGGTTTCAGTGGCGAGAGAAATGCATACACCACCTTTGAATATTTGAAAATATGTGAATTACAGAAAGTGGGACCATAATTACAGTTCACTTCAGTACCGTTAATTTCTAATGTGATACCTGTTCCAGAAGAAGTTGGTAGTAGAGAATCGAGAGATGACATGGTATCTGATAACGACATTTGATCACTTTGTTTTTGCGAGCAGCTCCGGTTGCATCTGGTATCACTTGTGAATAGATTTCCACATTGTTGCGAACACACAGAACATTCACAAAATCCCGCGCTATTTTCTTGGGTTGCCCGCAATCTAGTAAGATCAAAGGTTAGCACCACAAAAGGTGGCATGTTCACAATTGAAAGCGCACCATTACCCGACGCTGTCAAAATCATAAAAAAAAAATGGTGAAACACTTAACATAAATGTGAAATTTTGAATGATGAAATGTTCAATATTCTAGATTTCTCAGCAACAATAGAAGATGAGAATTCTTCAATTTTCTAGTCAATTGTTGAATGTTTCGACTACAAAAGTGTTTAGAAAATACATTTGGGAACATACTTTAGTTCTTTCAATTAAGGATGAAAAAAAGATGAATGCCAGTCGGCCTTTGCAAATTCAAATCTGCAGAGACCGAGAAATATTTTTAGCGGGGAACCCGCTATCTAATTTGTTAGGGGGATTACATCCTCAGAAAACGTCCACGTCTGGAAGTTTCTGGTGTGACGCTTAATGACGTCATCAATGACCTTGACCTACTTTAGGGACGTGGAAAAATTTCAACTTCCAGCTGGGATGCTTTACAACGTCATCAATGACATTGACCTTGACTTACTTTAGGGACTGGGAAAATTTCAATTTCGAGCCTCCATTATATCAGGGGTAGCATGCAGTCCATTTTGTTAGGCACTTAGGGGTATTACATCCTCAGAAAACGTCCGCGCTCGGGAGTTTCTGGTGTGAAGTTTTATGACAGTCATCAATGACCTTGACCTTGACCTACTTTAGGGACTTCAGTATTGAAAAATTATCAATATTATTATATCTTTAAAAATTAGCTTGGAGGTTAATGTATACAGCCTGATCAAAACTGCTCTATCAAGTAACTAGACAGGCAATGCTTCATACACCAATTGCCTTGGCCTCTTTGATGAGCCAGAGAGGCAAATCTTTAAACACCATAAGACTCTACAGTCCTTTCAAAGTTAGGTAGGTACATTTTCTTAGAAGGGCTACGTGTGCCGCTGATGTGTATTGCGGGTTGCCGGCTTGCCATCTGACTTTAAACGGACTGTTAGTATCCCTTAAAACAGGTTCCCTTCCTCCCCTTGTCAACTCTGTTGAACAATCTTTGAATTTTGGTTAAAAATGGACCATGTTCCATGGGGACGGATTGGGACCGCGGCAAGTCTTGTTCAACGTGGCTATTTTCGGTTTGACTGCATACATACGGAGTAATATTGAATATTGCAATTAATTTCAGAAAATTTACATACCTTCAAGACACGGCACATCGCCTAACAACTTCCAAAAAAAGGAAACGAGTATATGAATAAATTACCTTAAATAAAATTGATCCAACAATAAACAAATAAATATACGTACAGCCAATAATGAGCTCGCAGTAACATTGCACTGTTTGATATATGCACAGTTGCTTTGAGGAACTCGTGCAAAGCAAGTACCACCTGCATAAAGTGAATGAATTAATTCAAACTATTATAATCCTTCATTAATAATACAAACTTATTGTTACCTGCTGATATTGGACCAATGAGCTGCAACAAAGTGGGCTTCATGCAGATAAATATAATAAAAACTGTAACATACATCATTGTTTGGACTATGAGAAAACAAGTACAATTTTGTGGGCGAGGTTTAGCGCGTAGAAGTGAACCTTCTAGTATGACTTTCTGTTTTTGGGGGACACGTATTGCAGACTATCCTATTTAAGTAATACTTTTTATCTCGAACAATGAAACTTTAGTAATTTAGAACTAGTGGAAATAGCTCATGAAAGAATACTTAAAATTGGTGTGGTAAGGTTTGAAATTCTGACTTTGCGACGTTACACGCATGAAACAATAAATTTGTTATTACATACCTCTAAACCCGGTACATTTTTTGAAAGATTGTAAAATTTTGTGTACGAGTATGCAAACATAAAACTTTATGGGCATGAAATTCTCCAACACCTTCTACAGTCAAAGTGTAAAGAATTGCTCGCAAAAATATCATTTGGAATGTAAGCGTAAGATAGTTATTGTATCGTATCTTCTACCGGCACTTTCTCCAACTTTCATTTCACCAACTTTCTGAGAGCAACATCAACAACTGCTCCATCAATAAACCACTCTAATCGAAAAATTTTCAGAACCTGTTCATGGTTGCATCAACGTTTTCAGAATTAAGACTAGAACTGACTTTGTTTGCTTTTTTTTCCATCTTTACTGCCGTACTTGAAGCCATCTTGCTTCATCTTGAAATCACAACACTCCAAATCCATAATCTTAATGTACATTTCTAATTCTTATCAACTCGCTCTCATCTCTGCACACAATCGTAGACTTTTATTTACGTCATATCGACAACTATACTGTACACTCTCACCGATTCCTTATTGTAGAATTCCTGAATCATATGGGCCGGGGATTAAGGGAAACAAATCAGCCAATCACGCAATCTCCCAAGCTTTGGACCTTTCCACCCGTTTGAAAACATCTCTCACCGAACACAGTACCAACAGCCCAACTAACTGGAACAGACTCTGGCGGAATCAATAAACTTTCAGCGATACATTCATTCTGTCGCGAAACTATGACCATCGATTTGTAAATTAGGGATTGGACATGCCGGCATCATCCACGACCACTACTGTATGTTTTGGTAGCTCGATATATGGTCGAAATAGTGTTCAATAATGAAAATGGTGCGGGAAAAGCCTCTGTTTCATTCTTTTAAAATTTATACCTCCTTGAACGCAAAAAATAGTTTTTCAAATACAACCTTACATCTGTCGCTTTCTGAATACAGGAAACATCAACTATCACACTTATGTTCAACTGGTAAAACCTCTCAGCTCCTCATCGCATTTACCATATTCCTCATTCACTCTTTATAAATCCTCATCACATCCAGACACCGTTTCTCAATACTTGTCCGATGCTGAAATTCCCCCTACATTCAACTATCCCCTACTTCCAACGTCTAGTTCTAAGTGGTCCATCACAGACTAATGAAAGAGAAAACAAAATTCGGGAATAACACTCAATAAATTTTCAAATTCCTCCATCCAAACTATGTGTATTCTGAAATTTAGTCCCTCACTATGCTTCATCATTGGAGATTAGCGTAACCGATCTTTGCATATGAAACTTTGTTAACTACCCCCCCCCCCTCAAAATTTCTTTCTAAGTAAAAAAAAAAATTGAAAAAATTTAGAGGCCATTGCAGGTTTGCAATGGCAGCGGGGAACCCTCAACCTCCCGCGATCGCGATCAAGTTGGCGCGAAAGTGCCCCCTCAGAAAATGAGTTGGCTGGGCTCTTCTCAGTATACTTTATACTATAGGCCTGATATAATGAAGGCTGGAAGTTGAAATTTTTCCAAGTCTCTAAAGTAGGTCAAGGTCATTGATGACGTCATGAAGCGTCCCGCGTCATGTCACGCAGTTCACAGAAACTCCTGGACGCGGACGTTTTCTGAGGATGTAATCCCCCCCCCCCACAATACTAGGCCTGATATAATGAAGGCTGGAAGTTAAAATAGTCCCTAAAGTAGGTCAAGGTCATTGATGACGTCATAAAAGATCCCGGCTGGAAGTTGAAATTTTTCCATGTCCCTAAAATAAGTCAAGATCATTTCTGATGTCATAAAAAGCCACACGTCACGTCATGGCATGTCACGTCACGCATTCCATAGAAACTCCCAGACGCAGACGTTTTCTGAGGATGTATTTCCTTTAACAAAATGGAAATGGATCGCGGGTAACCCGCTAAAGAAAAAAAACTCGCAGCCCACATACTTAGCTGCTCGGAATTGCCTTCATTAACTGTGTTAATTGAGGCAAGCAGGGAACCTGTTTTACAAGGGATTTTTCATCAGATACAGGTCAATTTTCGAATTTTTTACAAGTCCTTTTCCCATCATATATAGCTTAGAAGTGCCATCACTATCTGATGACGTCACAGAGCTAGTAAAACCACTAATACAGTAGTATAAAGGAAGCCTAAGACCTAGTACAGAGCTAGGACAAACTGCTACTATAAGCTATTATAAAGATCTTGTAAGCTTATGGTATGAAGGATGCCTAAACCTAGTATAAAGGAGGATTGGACCTAGTATACGCCTAGTATAATACGTAGTATAAACCTAGTATAATATACTGCATGAAGCAGAGAGACCTAGTATAAAGGAGGCTTGGACCTAGTATACGCCTAGTATAATACGTAGTATAAACCTAGTATAATATACTGCATGAAGCAGAGAGGATAAGTCCCCCTCCTATCACTTCATCAAAATTTTTTCTAAGTCCCTTTTTCTTGCCGGACGGCGCCCGGCGGCCGGCGCCCGTCATTTTCCTTCAGTTTACCCCCGATAAAACAGGTTCCCTGTTAAAATTATCATTTCTTTTCAACCTTAACCCCCCCCCGAAATTTTGAACTCTCCCCCAAAATTTTGGTGTAACTACGCCACTGATCGAGCTCAAAGGTGCACACAAACGCTTCTGAAATGGAAGAACCCGAAGGAGATCCTACAAGTATCCCTTTTTGTCAGGGAACTCGGAGAATTTTCCAACAAATTTACAAAAACATTTGGAAGGTCAAAAATTTCCATCAATTCCTCATAAGGAGCACCAGATCTGACGAACAAATTTATGATTTCAAAACATAGAAATAAGGAGGGGATGCTTCGAGGAAATTGTAGTTCGGACGGGTGATTTTTTCCCGCGAGACATACATCCGTGTACACCCCCCTCCTCTTCATAAAACAGGTTCCCGATCGCCTTAAACAATGTAGTTGATGGAAGATGAATATAGATGAGCTACGAGGGGTATTTTTCTGTAGTAGCTTTGCGTTAAAATTTTCCGATGACATCAATTCCTCCTTCAGCTTGTAACTTTTGCAAGTCTTTGAGCCAACAATGTATTCAAATCCAAGGTCATCCAGACTGTCGTGGAATTTTCTGTAGATGCACTATCAGCAAAAGTAAACTGACATAAACAATTGTTTTAACGTTTAGAAGTAATTCGTAAAAAAACTGTCAAGATCTTACAGAAGGATAATATAAGAAAATAAATTATTAGGACGTCATTGTAATGAAAACTCAAAATTCTTAAAATCGAATCCAGGAACACAAATATTGCCTACTCTCTCTCTACTAAGAAGAATGATGCTCTCCCACTCCCTTATATTTCGAAGTTTTGATGTTTCTTGATCTCCAAAGAATTTTGTATCGGTATTGGATGCTCTTTAGACATTTCACATACTAATTTTCGTTTTTCTATTACTAAAAGTCAAATTTTTATAGTTGGCAACTGTACTAAACTGCATTTACAGAATGTATGTAGAATGTGTGGTCAGAAATTGATATTTATGACCGAAGCCCTAAATATTCCGCAACATTTAGCTATTTCTTATCATATTATATGACAGGTACTGAAAAAGTTCACGGTAAAAATTTCACGATTTTCCACGTAGTGAAAGATTTGTAATTATGATTGTACGAGTAAAGAGAAGTAGCAGCGACCTCGTGAGAATGGAACATTTACGTTGAGATTATGGATTCCGAAGGTCGTAGCTGATTTTAAGACAGAGTAAGATGGCTACAAGTTGGACATGGTTTGTTGAGCTGAAATAGTTTGGTTCCCTATAGAGCAAGCAAAGCTAGTTCTGGTCTGACGTTTTGATCCGTTTGCGTAGCACTATGTTGCTTCTGAAAATTTGTTGATCATTTTATTCCAGACTGATGAGAGATGGAGCAGTTGTTGCTTTCAGAAAGTTAGTGAGATGAAAGTTGCAGTCAGGAGTGCATTGGCCAGAATAGAGTGTAGGTAAAAAATACAATGTTTTGAAGTACCGGTACCGTAGCTATGTAATAATCCTTCAAGCAGCCACTGCACAGTAAGCACAGAAAGTGTGTGAGTATTCCACGCGCATGAACTTTTATGAGGGTACTTTAATTGCGTTCATTTCTGTTGAACTTGAATGTATCACACCTTTGAGTACACGTACACAAAATTTTTCAATCCCTCTGTGACGTGAAAGAGACTGATACCGATATTTAAGAAAATATTGAAAAATGAAAAGAAAGTTCAATTCTTCAAAAAACCGCGTTCCCGGTTGTACTAGCCTAGGGAATGTAATAACAAATTTATATTTTCATGTATGTTGCACGGTCAGAATTTCAAAACTTGCCTTTCCAACTTTACGAGCTATCTCGACAGGTTCTACATTTTTATTGTTTGAGATAAAGAGTTTTTAAGTAGGATAGTTCAAAATATGTGTTCACCAAACACAAAAGGTTACTTTTGAAGGTTCAATTCTACACGCCAAAGCTCACCCACAAAATTTTATTCGTTTTCCTATCATCAAAACGATGATGTATGTTCTGATCTTTATCATTATTTATCTGTGTAAAGCCAATTTTCTTGCAGGTTACATTACCAACAGGTAAATTTATGTCATTGCTAAGGGAATTGTCCAACGAAGGCAAATAGCTTGAATTAATTCATTCACTTTGTACAGCTAATACGTGTTTTGCAAAAGTTCCTCAAAGCAACTGTGCATATATCAAACAGTGCAATACTAGTTTGGGTCCATACCTAAGTGTGCGTATTCATTCAAGTTATTTATTAATTTTTGTCATCAATTAGATTGAACATAATTTATTTATCTATTTGTCTCATTATTCTAGACTGTGTATCATAGTGTGCCTTGTTTGGAAGGTAAGTAGATTGATGCAAAGATTAGAAGACGTTAATAAAATTTCAAGTCATTGGCCAAAGAAGGGGTGCGATCAGTGATTGAGAAGGAGAGTAACGCTTGCTTGGCAGCTAGAACCATTAAACTGCGTTCCGGGAGACAGATCTGACTGGGAATCCAGAGGATGGCGGTTGAAGATGAAGTGTATAGGAGGATGAGAATGTCCCGAACGATGGGTTGTGAATGTTAGAATACGAGTATTACACCTGTAAATATGTACCTATCTTTCTTCTCTACCCTCTCTCTTCTTTATTCTTGTCTTGTCTATTCATGCTTCGATCTCTATCTGTATCTAGATTAGAACGACGTTGTACATATTGTATTTTAGTGCATGAATAAAATATCCGAGCTCAGATGTGATTTGCTGCACTCCCTTTTTTAGCAAAGGGGTAGGGGTCTTTTATTGTAAGGTGAGAGGTGGGTGAGAGACCTCATCAATGATGGAGAAGGCATATAGCCAAATCTGGAACGCAATTTGAATCTCATAAGTTGTGGGAGGGAAAACCATTATCCATGATGTCTTCGATGAGTTTTTGAGTACGTATATGCGTTGAGCTCAAGGAGAAATAATGTCAGAATTTTAATCAGAGAGAAGAAAACTGCGGGGCATTTGAAATATTTGAAGATAATGATATTTCAGTTGCCCGTACAAGCAACTGCAAGTTCTGAGTTAGTTTGATTTATTGAAAATATCCCGTAAAATCACTCGTCTTTTACTTCGAATCATATTTTTATCTCTAGTTTAGAATTTCATATCATTCTACGTTCATTATTTCAATTTTTTTAATGATTTTGGCAGCGTCGGGTAATAGTGCACTTTCAGTTGTTCTTGCAATTCACTTTCGACCTTACTAAATTGCAACCAACCCAAGTAAATGAGACGACTGGATTTTGTGAATGTTCTGTGTGTTCACAACAATGCGGCAATTTGTTTGCAACTGATACCAGATGTAACCGGGGCTGTTCGCAAAAACAAAGTGATCAAATGTCACTAACAGATACCATGTCATCTCTTGATTCCATAATACCAACTTCTTCTGGAACAGGTATCACAATAGATATTAATGGTATTGGAGTGAACTCTAATTCGGTCCCAATTTCTGTAATTCACATATTTTCATCTATTCAAAGGTGGTGTATGCTTTTCCATTGCAAGAACCAAATGTGTGGCAATCGTTTTTTGTGACTTCATCATCAACCTTTTAGGAGTAAGGCTCTCAATATCTAGAGATAGATTAATTTGTACTGCGATCTTCTGTCATTGTCGAGTGCTTTTCACTTTGCAGGTGCCAGTGCGACTAGTGGATTTGCTCCCGGTTTGTTTCGATGGTAATAATAAAAATATTTTTCTCTTATTTTATGTACGAGTATACGTCCTCTTTAATAAAAAATTGCATACTTCCAGCTTCGAGTACCAATATGACCCTCGGACCGGGCACGTTCAGTTTGAGCCTTCCTATATCTTCCAACCAAACGTCATGCCCATGTACAGCTTGCTCGGGTGCTTGTGCACAGGATGCACTTCTTGGCTGCCCTACCGGATACAACCAATCTAAGCCTTGTCATCCAACGACGCATTGTCCGCCGCGCACGACGACGTCAGCTACTTGCGGTTGATCAGTTCGTTAATCGGAAGAAAATTTTGAAAAATTCAACACTTAAAAATGTACCTTTAGGTCGTCTTTCTTATTTTGTTTCGTCTATTCAGCATAGTGCGATAGAAATAATGAGATGAACCGAGGGGCAAGAAAAAATCATGTGCAAATAAAATATGATGATAGAAAAGTCTTCTTTTATTAGAGCTTTCAGTCCTTGAGAGGGATGAACACTTGCTTGTAATGTCATACAAATTGAATTTTATCTACGCATTAGATTGTTTTTGTATGGTACAATGAATGAACAAAAATTGTCAGAAATGCCGGACTTCTCGACTCCTACCTCTACCTGTTCCCTCCTTATCAAAGTATAATGCATTTGATTCTTGATTATGGCTTACTCATTTGCGGGCAAGCCCTTCCCTTTCATCGACACAACCATAAACTCAGCGCATCAGAATAGCTTTAGAAACACTTCAAATCGGTGCCACCGACAGCTCCTGAGCTGATTCCTTCGCTGATGATGTAGCGTTAATTAGTAAAAATGAAAAAGAATTACAAAAAATGTTCATAGGCATAAAAATAAGGGATAAGAAAATAGAAAAAGTTGAGGAGTTCAAGTACTTAGGTAAAACAATATCATTTAAAGACGAGATGGAGAATAAAATTAAAATAAGAAAGGAGGCAGCATGGAGATCTTTTTGGGCACTAAGACACATATATGTAAATCAAAGATCAGAAGAGAGGCTTTAAGAGATGTTTACTGGTCCGCATCATACAAGATAATGACCATATCGTACCGTACGTACTGAGGTATCTTAGGTATAGAACAGATTGCTAAGCACATCAATATTCTAGTTACACGGCCATACTGACATTCAACGGCGTCCCGACGTTGCATTCTAAAATTTCCTTCTAACTTGAAAACATTTGTGCGGCATTGTTGGATTATTCAAATCAAGTCGATTCTATTATCCTTTATCGGATAAAGTTTATCCGGTCATCTTGACTCACAATGACGTCCTCGTCATTGAGAAAGACCATCCGGTCATTCTGACTACAAATTCACCTTCTTATCTGATTCTGTTGAAATATTTGCTAGTAATTTTCCAATTTCTATGGAAGGGTTGTCACCATTTCCAGTATTTATCAATCCAGAATCAGTAGTGGTCGTCGACGTAGATGAATCATCTCGATTTTCATTATTGTATTCATCACCATTTGGGCGAGATGCTCACCTCAGATATGGATCTTGATGTAATCCTTTGTACGTTTAGCAACACTAGGATATGTTTATACAATTCATCGGCGTTAGATTAGAGATTTTCCAATGAATTCTTTTCCAGTTGAATTAAGCTCCTTGATTCTAGAGTTTACCGACATTGTAATCACGTGTGGTCGCAGGCCTAGGCTGTGGACATTCTTCGCATGCAAGCTGAAACGGGAGAAGAACCCCGTTGTATCATAATTAGACTCTGACGTTACCTGAAACTAACACTAGATCGTAGTAACCTACTGAAAAATTCAAGTACCTATTTCTCGCTCCTATTCCGTATAGTGAGTTCCCAGTCACATAGACTTATTACTCAAATCAATTCCAGAACTTTTCCCTTTGTGGACTCAGTCTCATATACTTGTCCAATGTATTTGACTCAGTTTCACGTTACTTGTCGAAATACATTCCATTTTGGACTCAGTCTCATATACTTACTTGTCCTCCATTTGACATTGCCACTTGTCAAGTTAAACACCGGTATTGCACTTGTGGACTCAGTCTCATATACTTGTCCAGTGTGAATGACTCAGAGTACACAATTACTTGTCAGACACACTTCCCATTAACGACGTCGTCTCTTTCACTTTTCCACAATAACTTGTCAGACACACTCTCATAATTCATCACATGACTTAAAATAATACAATTTTCATCGAAATGCGGGGATAAAAATCAACTGTAGAGGCTGCAATATCGATGCTCCTTTAAAAAAATTGGTCGTTGAGCCGCCGTTAAGACTTCCAATTGTTGCGGATACTGTAATCAGACTCGGTAACTTAGCACAATAGTGCGCCAAGCGCTGCCCGTAAGAATTTGTCAAATAAGTACCATAGCTGTATCTTCGGTGCTCTCAACAATTGTAGGTTTCAATCAGTACTTAGTAACCTTCTCGGACACCATGTTCATCCCGTTAGCGATTTCCAGTGTAGTACCAAATGACTTGGCGAAAAGTTGAGCGCCATCTTCTTGAGTATTCAAACGCGTTCATTTGTTGCATCCTTGGGACTTTGGCGTCTGAAGCTTGGTCGACAACACTATTGGAGTACCATCTTGATTTAGATATCGCACTGTATAATTATCGACGTTGAATTGGTTTACAAGTTGCCATGCCCGGAATTGCATTATTTCAAATTGCGACAGATATAGGTTGACCTTTAGGTGACGTTGTCTGATTTTTCTTGGTTTCTTGTTTGACGTTGCACCAATGATAGATACTCTTGTTTCAGCCATAGATTTGCGCTGATCTTTCGTTTGCGTAGGTATTACGCCGGTGGTATCGTTGATAACACTAGTGAGTCCAACTTGAATTTGAGTCTCTGCGACTATGGGCGGCGCTGCGGACTTGTTATATCTTGGCTAGCATTTGGAAGTATTGCGTTAGCTCCGGTACGGTCTTGATGGGGACTTAAATGTTGTCCTGGAAGCCGTCACAGATCATTTCGATGAGTGGACTATCCGTGAAATTGATTAAACGGACCATGAGCGTTGCAAGTTTTCTTGTACACGTTGTATTGTAATGAGGACTGACTTTATTTTCAAACGTTGCCTCGAGTAGGTTCGAGCATTCGGCCCAGGTATCTCGTACATCGGTTAGGTTATGGTACCAGTTTCTTACCTCGCCTGAAAGCCGACTCAGTGTAAAATGACCGCTTGTTCGGGGTCTATGAGCAGATGATGACCCTTCAAATCCATTCCTTGACTTTTGACCTTTCTGGATTAAACTGCGAAGTTGGTTCACAAACCAACAAAATTTGGTAGGTTTCACAGGAACGACAGTTTGCAACGTACATGAAATTGGTGCAATGATCGTCAGACAAAGTAAGGATAACAGATTGTGCGTTCTGGTTGAATTGACGCAATTGGTAGGTCCTGTGACGTCTCTTGTCTTCCTGCCGTACTTATTTGATTACGTCGCGTTGGTGGTTCTTCATCATTGGTTGATATTTCTTGATTAGCGTTCGAAAAGGTTCTTCTTCTTCGCGGCACCTCGTCCTCTGCTTCTAGTATTGGCGCGTTTTAGAGGTTATCCTACATCTAATGTAAATCAAAGATCAGAAGAGAGGCTTTAAGAGATGTTTACTGGTCCGCATCATACAACATAATGACCATATGGTACCGTACGTACTGAGATATCTTAGATATAGAACAGATTGCTAAGCACATCAATATTCTAGTTACATACATAAGAACAAACAAATCGGAGTAGAAACAAAAATTAAAGTATTAGAATCGTGTACACCAGGTACCAGTGCTGTCTTAAGGGGCGCAGACTTGGGCTCTAACAAACACACAACTGAATAAATTGAGAGTTACACAGAGATCAATGGAGAGGAGTATACTGAATATAAAAAAAAAAGAAAAAGTCAGCAATAAAATAGTGAGAGCAAAATCGGGAGTTAAAGATATAGGCTACATAATAAAGAAAGCAAAGATTGGATATGCTGGACACATGATAGGAAAAAACGAGGAAAGGTGGAATAAAAGAATTTACGAGTGGTCACTGTGGGATATAAAAGAAGGAAGGGGAAACCAACAACCAGATGGAGAAAAGAAATTAGTGACAAATTAGGTATCTTATGAACAACAAGTGCGCAAAATCGAAGTACCTGGAGGAAAATACGGGAGGCCTATGCCCGAGAGTGAGCGGGATGACGGCGTATCGAAATTAAACATCCGAGGCTGTAATAATAATAATAATAATAATAATAATTGGTCAGATATTACGTATACCTACTAAATTACGCGGAATATACATTTTCATCCATTTTTGGTCGTTTAATAACAAATATTTCTAGTCGATTACTGGGCATACATTGTGGGAGATACCTTGGTCCATCTTCAGTCGATTTTTCCTCAACATTTTTGTACTCCCTTTTTCATTTAGAATGAGTACTATCGGGTGAGCCGCACAGTCATTTGATTCTGACCCAAATTTCCAGTCGATTTTTAGGCAGGTATCCCTAGGTCCTATCTTGGTCCATTTTCAGTTGATTTGTCCTCAACATCAGCCAATATTTTTTCTCTCTTTTGACATACCTCATGTCTTTAGTCTGCCCTGACCCCTAATTTGCAATTTTCCGAGTGCCCCCTTCACCCTCGTTACTCCGTGAGAGATTCAAAAATAACACTAGTCAACAGCCAAAAAATTGCTGGAACGAGAATAGGTGATTCTTGAAGTATTTTTCACGCTAAATTCAATGCCGTTTTCCGTTTTTCGCTAGCAGGTTTAGATTTCCTGTAATCGTTGCAACAACGTGTTGATTTTTGCAACAAACTGCCGCGCATCGTCGCGGAACGCATCGAGGATAGCAGTATCATACTCTGCGAACCTGCGTTACGTTCGCAACGATGCGCGGCAGTTTGTTGCAAAAATCGGCACGTTGTTGCAACGATTACAGGAAATCTAGACCTGCTAGCGAAAAACGGAAAACGGCATTGAATTTAGCGTGAAAAATACTTCAAGAATCACCTATTCTCGTTCCAGCAATTTTTTGGCTGTTGACTAGTGTAATAAGTAACATATTGAGTTCTTCTATTAGTAGAAAGGAACTAACGGAATTCCTTATAGCGTTGGAAAATGTCATACCGAATTTCCGTATTACCCGCCTGTTAAATTGATACGTAAGTATTTTTAATATCTATACATTGGAATGTTGAAAGAAGTCTTTTTATGATCAATTCATTGCAAAAGAAAGAAGAAGAAAAAAATTGGAAAGACAAGAAGTTCCAAACTTTAGGGGGTATTGAATTTCTTGGTGCAGCCAAAAAGATAAAGATCGTGTTTCATGTCTTTTCAAAATTTTGCCCAATCAAATATGTTGTGAATAATGCGAGACAAAAACATTTCAAGAGTTCTAGGTTAAGGCTTTAGAGCGGCACACTCGCTTGATCTAGTATAAGTCTACTTTGGAATATTTTAGGCTGATGAGCCTTCTTGGTCTAGTGTGAGTCTACTTTAGTATAATATTTCAGGCTGATGAGATTAGGAGGCCTCACTCGCTCCGCTCCTTGACCTAGTGTAAGTCTACTTTAGTTAGAGCCCTATAATGACGAGTGAGGACATGGGCCGCCATATTTAGTCATTACAGCAATTTCCCATTCCTGTTATTGATAACAATTTATCACACTTTGAAAATTGTAAAAGAACAATTTGACTAATATGCCAAACTAAAAATCAAAACTTTACACCATTGAGGAATGCAAAATCACTATATTAATGGCACAGAATCCTCACCTATTATAGGGAACTGTAAGGATTAATAATGGCGTAACGACTAAATATGGCGACCCATGTCCTCACTCGTTATTATAGGGCTCTACTTTAGTATGTTTCAGATGTTGTAAGCGGACCAAGATTAACGATTTATGACGTCACCGAACTTATGACGTCACAAGCTAATAGCTCCATAATGGGTCTCAGCGTTTTTTTAGCCTAGTATAAATCTAACCTACACCTTTTCATTATATTAGGATAAGTTAGAAACTACAGAGGGGGGGGGGGTGGCTCGGGCTCGGACTTGCAGATTTCAGAATCCCTCCTGAGAAAATCTTCTCGAAATTTTTCCAAGTCCCTTTCGGGTCGGGGGGGGAGGCCCCCTCGGACTCGCAAACTCGGACTTCTGGGGTTTCTTAATCTCCAAAGAATTTTCTATCGGTATTGATGCTCTCTAGACATTACACATAGGTACCAATTCTCATTTTTCTTTCACAATACAGCATAGTCACATTTTTACAGTTGGCAACTGTACTAAACTACATTTTACAGAATGTGTGTAAAGTGATGAGGTGAGAAATTGATTTTTATGACCGAAGCTCTAAATATTTCGCAACATTTTGCTATTTCTTATCATACGCACTAAAAGTGCATGAACAAAATTTTACGGTTTTTTACAGAGTGAAAGCTGACAATGTCATGTATTGAATTTATGAATATGATTGTACAGAGAAGTGACAGTGAGTTTGTGAGAATACGTTGAGAATGTGGATTTCAAATATTGCAGCTTATTTTAAGACAAAGCAAAATGCTTCAAGTTTGGCAGTAATATGGAAAAGTAGACTTTTGGTTTGTAGAGCTGAAATAAGTAGTTTGATTCCCTACAGAGCAACCAGAGCTAATTCTGGTTTTAGGTTCTGAAAATTTGTTGCTTATTTCATTCAGACCGATGAGGGATGGAGCAGTTGTTGATTTTAGAAAGTTGGTAAGATCAGAGTTGCAGTTAGGAATGGATTGGCCAGAATAGAATGTCGGTAAAAAGTACAATAAGTAACCGTGAAAAATTATGACTTACGTTTCAAAGTAGGTAATACTCTTGCGAGCAATCACTAGGTATTTCATGTACATAAACTTTTATGTGAGTACTTTGCGTTCATTTCTGTGGCATTTTATCATATGTTTGAGCACCCGTACACCAAATTTTGCAATTTCTTTATCACGTGAAAGAAACTGATACTGATATGTAAAAATTTCTCCATTTTTAAAAAAACCGCGTTCCCGGCTCTACAGGGTATGTAATAACAAATTTATGTATTGTTGCAAGGTCAGCATTTCCCAACTTGCCTTCCTTTATGAGCTATTTTAACTGATTCAACACTATTATTCCAGATAAAGAGTAGTATTTAAGCCGGATAGTTTGTAATATGTGCCCACTAAAAACAGAAAGCTGCTTTTGAAGGTTCAATTCTACGCGCCAAAGCTCACTCACAAAATTTCACTCGCTTTTCTCTCATCAAAACAATGATGTATGTTCTGATCTTCATCATATTTATCTGTGTAAAGCCAATTTTCTTGCAGGTTACATTACCAACAGGTAAATTTAGGTCATTGTAAGCGAATTTTCCAACAAAGGCGAATAGCTTGAATTAATTCATTCACTTTCTGCAGCTAATACGTGTTTTGCAAAAGTTCCTCAAAGCAACTGTGCATATATTAAACAGTGCAACACTAGTTTGGGTGCGTACCTGGCTGTAGGTATTCATTCATATATTATTTTCTTTTTCGATCTATTTGATTGAACATAATCTATCTATCTATTTGTCTCATTGTTCTAGACTGTGTATCGGAATGCACCTTGTTTGCAAGGTAAGTAGAATGATGCAGTGATTAGAAAACGCCAATGAAATTTCAAGTCGTTGGCCAAAGAAGGGGTAGGATCAGTGATTGAGAAGGAGAGCAGTGCTTGCTTAGTAGCTAGAACCACTAAGTTGCGTTCCCGGATACAGATTCGACTGCGGGAATCCAGAGGAAGGTGGTTGAAGATAGAGGAGATGTTGAATGGTGTAGGACAGTGGTGGGCAAACTTTTTCGAGGACGGGCCAAATGCAAAAAAACGGAAAGTGCGCGGGCCGTATGAAAAAAAATGAAAGTAGGAACATTTTTTCAGTTACTAAAATGATTATAAATAATATGAACTTTTTATACCAAACTTTAAATCAAACAAACTTCTATTCCAAAAAACACATGAGTACATGACAAATGAATACAAAATGGTGAAAAGGGAGTGTGCGACAAGTGAAACTGCGACTGTGCTCCTAAAAGTTTTTGATGATCGGGTTCGAACTCAACTGGGATGAGCTGATTCTCAGTAGCGCAGCTAAATCAGTCTATTTCTGACGCTGTTTTTGCGGAGCTTCATTGTGGAAAACACCTGCTTGCAAAATATGTTGCTGACCTGACATTTGTCTTTGTAAACCACTGGCTTTGCGCTTTCTGTCTTCTTCAGTCATGGCTTCATAAGTGGCGCTGTTATGTTTTGTCAGAAAGTGTCGCGAAATGTTGAACTTCTTGTTCACAGCTACAGCTTCATTGCAAATGAGGCGTACAGGTTTATCTTTAAGAGGCGTGAAAAAGTATTTCCAGGTCCACTCATCTTTAAAAGTACGGCGCTCAGAATCAATTTTACGCTTCTTGCTCATCATTGTGCAGATCAAAATTTAACAAAGATTACAAAATCAAAAACTTGAGATAGCGAAACGAGCATAAGATACAGAATATCTACTGTTGAAGTTAACTGCAAACTGACTCTAGCTATGCTAGCAATATGACATGACCTGATATTATACAAAGCGCGATTTAGGACTCCTTCATACACAGAACAGAAGATATGACTATCTACTCAACCTTGACAAGCTACTTTACATCAGTAATTCAAAATTTCAGAATCGTGTCACGGGCCGGATTGGACTCGTTTGCGTGCCGTAGTTTGCCCATGACTGGTGTAGGAGAATGATAATGAGCCGAACGGTGGGTTGTGAAGTGTTGAGGTATTGTATGGCAAGAAGAGAAGAATGAAACACGGGAATGAAGAGGACTTTACTGAAAGAGGAAAAAGGAGAGAGGTGGGTTAGTGCGAGACCTCATCAACAATGGAGAATGCGTAAACGATGGCTTTGATGAGTTTTTGAGTATGTAAACTAATCTCAAGGAGGAAAAATGTTTATACTTTAATCAGAGAGGAAAACTGCGATGCAATTGAAATATTTAAAGATAATGATATTTTTATCACTAGTTTGTAATTTCATACCATTCTACGTTGTTTCCCCTTCTTTAATGATTTTGGCAGCGTCGGGTAATGGTGCGCTTTCAGTTGTAAACCAGCCACCTTTCTTGCAATTCACCTTCGATCTTACTAAATTGCAATCATCCCCACTAAATGAAACGACTGGATTTTGTGAATGTTCTGTGTGTTCACAACAATGCGGCAATTTGTTCGCAACTGATACCAGATGCAACCGGAGCTGTTCGCAAAAACAAAGTGATCAAATGTCACTAACAGATACCATGTCATCTCTTGATTCTATAATACCAACTTCTTCTGGAACAGGTATGAAAATAGATATTAATGGTATTAAAGTGAGTTTTAATTTGGTCCCATTTTCTGTAATTCACATATTTTCATGTATTCAAAGGTGGTGTATGCTTTTCCATTGCCAGAACCAACTGTGTGGCAATCGTTTTTTGTGACTTCATCATCGACCTTTTAGGAGTAAGGCTCTCAATATTGGAAAGGTAAAATAATTTGTACCGCGATCTTCTGACACAGTCGTGTGCTTTCCACTTTGCAGATACCAGTACGACTAGTGGATTTGCTCCCAGTGTGTTTTGACGGTAATGGTGTCAATATTTTCTCTTTTATTTTATGTATACGTCCTCTTGCATTTTTATGTAAAAAAATTGCACACTTCCAGCTTCGAATACCAATATGACCCTGGGACCGGGCACGTTCAGTTTGAGCCTTCCCATATCTTCCAACCAAACGTCATGCCCATGTACAGCTTGCTCGGGTGCTTGTGCACAGGATCCACTACTCGGCTGCCCGACCGGATACAACAACTCTACGCCTTCTCCCTCAACAACGCAATGTCCGGTGCGGACGACAACAACGCCATGTCCGGCGCGCACGACGACGTCAGCTACTTGCGGTTGATCAGTTCGTTAATCGGAAGAAAATTTTGAAAAACTGAACATTTAAAACTTTACCTTTGGGTCGTCTTTCTTATTTCGTTTTGTCTATTCAGTATAGTGATGTAAATGATGAGATGATCTGGGGGACAAGAAAAAATCATGTGCAAATAAAATATGATGATAGAAAAGTCTTCTTTTATTAGAACTTTCAGTCCTTGAGAGGGATGAACACTTGTTTGTAATGTCATACAAATTGAATTTTATCTACGCATTAGATTGTTTTTGTATGGTACAATGAATGAACAAAAATTGTCAGAAATGCCGGACTTCTCGACTCCTACCTCTACCTGTTCCCTCCTTATCAAAGTATAATGCATTTGATTCTTGATTATGGCTTACTCATTTGCGGGCAAGCCCTTCCCTTTCATCGACACAACCATAAACTCAGCGCATCAGAATAGCTTTAGAAACACTTCAAATCGGTGCCACCGACAGCTCCTGTGCTGATTCCTTCATTACATTATCAGCGCCTCAAAATAACCGCCAAAGTTTTTCGACCATTCTGGAATACCTATACAAATCTTTGTCTATGAACGTATACTCCATCCACCCTTCAATACAGGCCCCTCTAAGTTCAATCCAATCGAGATCTCAATTTCGCATTCTCGTCAGCTTGGCATAGCATGACCCTCGTAAAGTTGTCGGTTGTTAGTAAATGTCTCTACCAAATTTTTACTATTTATTTCATTTCATTGTTGGTCAGATATTATTTCTACTAAATTACGCGGAATATACATTTTCATCCATTTTTGGTCAATTAAGTATTCATCACTCTATTTTGACTAATATTTCTAGTCGATTACTGAGCTTACATTCTGGAAGATACCCTTGGTCCATCTTCAGTCGATTTTTCCTCAACATTTTTGTACTCCCTTTTTCATTCAGAATGAGTACTATCGGGTGAGCCGCACAATCACTTGATTCTGACCAAAATTTCCAGTCGACTTTTGGGCAGGTATCCCTAGGACCAATTTTCACAAAGGAGATTTGCAGGACCTATCTCCGCATATGAAACGTCGTCAACGTACCTGTGCCAATGAAATACGTAACTCACAAACCCACGGCCTGAGAACAAAATTTTAGAAGTCCCAAGGTTGGACGCATTTTCGAGGTTTAGGGGGTAGAAAAAAAAGAGAGAGGGAGAGAGAATGGTTAAGGGGTATTGGATTTCTTGGCGTAGCCAAAAAGATAAAGATCCTGTTTCATGTCTTTTCAAAATTTTGCCCAATCAGATATGTTGTGGATAATGCGAGACAAAAATATTTTAGAATTCTAGGCTAAGGCTTCAGAGCGGCACACTCGCTCGATCTGTTTCGCTTCTCGGTCGAGTATAAGTCTACTTTAGTATATTTCAGGCTGGCGAGATTAGGGGGCTCGTTCGTCCCGCTTTAGTATGTTTCAGATGTTGTAAGCGGACCAGGATTAACGACTTATGACGTCACAACCTAATAGCTTCATAATGGCACTCAGCGTTCTCTTAGCCTAGTATAAATCTAGCCTTCGCCTTTCCCTTATATTAGGATAAGTTAGAAACAACAAAGTTGGGGGGGGGGAGGGGCTCAGACTCGGACTCGCAGATTTCAGAATCACTCCTGAGAAAATCTCGAAACTTTTCCAAGTTCCTTTAGGGGGGGGGAGGGAAGGGGCTCGAACTCGCAAATTTGAGAATTACTGCCACAGTGAAAATTCCCATAAGGATGAGCCCAGAGCAAAGACATGAAACAAGTCAATAGATCGTGGACACGATCACTTCTGAAATATGAGAACTCAAAGGGGATCCTACAGGGACTCCTTTCGACATGTTTCATGTCCTTGCTCTGGGCTCATCCTTAAGGGAATTTTCACTGTGGCAGTGATTCTCAAATCTGCGAGTTCCAGCCCCCGCCCGCCCTTGAAAGGGACTTGAAAAAATTTTGAGAATATATTCTCAGGAGTGGTTCTGAAAACTGCGAGTCCGAGTCCAAGGGGGGCCCCCTCTGTAGTTTCTACCTTATCCTAATATAATGAGGAGGCATAGGCTTCATTTATACTAGGCCAAGAAAACTCCGAGAGCCAATATGAAGCTATTAGCTTGTGACGTCATAAGTTTGGTTCCATCCTAAGTTGGTGACATCATAAGTTGGTGACGTCATAGGTCGAAGACGTCATAAGTCGTCAAATCTGGTCCGCTTACATCATCTGAAATATATCAGCCCGAAATATACTAAAGTAGACTCACACTAGACCAAGTAGGCTCATTAGCCTGAAATATTACAAAGTAGACTTATACTAGACCAAGCGAGTGTGCTGTTCTAAAGCCTTAGCATAAAATATTCTAAAGTAGGCTTATGTTATAAAAAAGACACTTTAATGATCTCTTAAAAGGGAACTTTCAAATATTTTTGTTTCGCGTTATCCATAACATAACTGATTGAGCAAAGTTTTGAAAAGACATGAAACATGATCTTCATCTTTTTGGCTGCGTCAAGAAATCCAATACCTCCTAAAGTCATCGCCTTTTTAACATGTTCATGTCTTTGCTCTGGTCTCATCCTTATGGAAATTTTCATTGTGACAGTGATTCTCAAATCTGCGAGTCCGAGTTCGCGAATCCGATACCCCCCCCCCCGAAAGGCACAGAAAAATGGAGTGATTCTGAAATCTGCGAGTCCGGGTTCGCGAGTCCAAAGCAGTAGTTTATATAAGTAGGAGTTTATCCTAATAATATAGTGAATAGATTTATACTAGGCTAAGAAGACGCTGAGAGCGATTATGAAGCAATCAGCTTGTGACGTCATAGGTTCGGTGACGTCATAAGGCGGTGATGTCATTGGTCGGTGACGTCATAAGTCGTGAGTTCTGGTCCGCTTACAACATCTGAAACATACTGAAGCGGGACAAACGAGCGGAGCGAATGAGGCCCAGTAATCTCATCAGCCTGAAATATACTAAAGTAGACTTACACTAGACCAAGAAGGCTCATTAGTCGAATTGATGCGAGAGTGCAAGTTACGGCGATCCATAATACGAAAAAAGGCGATACTTCTAAAAAAGAAGTAACTCAATACAAAAACCGCAGTCTGCGGTTTTTGTGTTGAGTTACTTCTTTTTTAGAAGTATCGCCTTTTTTCGTAAGGCTCATTAGCCTAAAATATTACAAAGTAGACTTATACTAGATCAAGCGAGTGTGCCGCTCTAATAGGTTGATGACGTCATAGGTCGTGAGTTTTGGTCCGCTTACAACATCTGAAACATACTGAAGCGGGACAAACGAGCGGAGTGAGTGAGGCCCAGTAATCTCATCACCCTGAAATATACTAAAGTAGACTTATACTAGACCAAGAAGCGAGACAAATCAAGCGAGTGTGCTGCTCTAAAGCCTTAGCCTAGAATTCTGAAATATTCTTGTTTCGCATTATCCACAACATGTCTGATTGGGTAAAATTTTGAAAAAACAATATGGAACATGATCTTTATATTTTTGGCTGCGCCAAGAAATCCAATACCCCTTAATCATTCTCTCTCCCTCTCCTCCTTCTTTCTTTTCTTTATTTCATTTTGGATGGACTGCAGAATAATCAGTATGGCCGTTATTTATACGAGCAACTGTGATGAAAACTACAAGGTGCCATCATAGACAGGGGTACAATTCTTTCCTTCGGAAAAGAAGCCTCCCATCATCCTGAAGAAAGTCCTACTACACTTGGGGGAGAGGAATTTAAAATTACAACCAATAAAACGATGCTTCGAACTCTCCCATCCTATTGGGAACAAGACTCAGCTCGAGTGTGACCTTTAAACATAGCTGGCTCCAAGGTGGGACAAAAAGCGTCTCAATAGATGAGCATAGAAACGGGTTCTCTTGGTTTCGACTATTGTAGACTTACGATGGAATTTTAAATGACTGAACGGACACCATGACTCTTCAAAGAGAGGTAGAAACATATTCACAACTTGTACTTAAATATTTCTTTACGAGTTTTTTTGACTAGTTCTACACTAAATTTTTATGTGTTCGAGATAAAAAAAAAAAAAAGATTCAAGTTGATAGGTATAGTATGCAATAGGTGTCCACCAAAAACGAAAAGTTACTCACAGTCGTTCAGTTTCTCTATCACATAATATTATGTAATTCCGCCGAGCAACTAGCCCATCGTGTTGCTCTACTGCTCGCTAAAAAAAAATTCTTCACACCAAAACTCAGCCAAATAATTTTCTTTGCTTTTCCATCATTGCAACCATGATGTATTCAATAATTTTTATTGTACTCATGTACGTAAAGTCAATTTCGTTGCAGGTTACCGTACCAACAGGTGAATAAGCTTATAATTATTGTATTGAACTTGTCAAATGGGTGCAATGAGGTTGAATTCCAAAATTTTTCTCTTCACTTTGTGCAGTTAATTTGTGTTTTGCACGCGTTCCCGATAGCAACTGTGCATATATCAAACAGTGCAATTCTAGTACGGGGGATCTTGCCCATGTACGTATTTTTATGTGTTTCCTGTCCCGATTAATTTGATGGAAAATAACTGGTTGAATTATCTATTTGTCAAATTTATCTAGCCCGTGACTGGATTATTGCCTTGCTTGGAAGGTAGGTACCTACATAGTTTTTTGTAATTAATGTGCAAGTGAATGATATGATGATATTTCGTTCAATGGATCAATGCTGATAATTTAATTCTAGTTCAGAATCTTCTTGTGTCAATTATTGTATCAATAATATTTTTGGCAGCGTCGGGTGATGGTTTGATTACAATTGTAAACACGCCACCTTTTCTGGTGTTAAACTTCGATCTTACTAAATTGCGAGCTTTCCCAGAAAATAGTGCGGGATATTGTGAATGTTCTGTATGTTCACAACAATGCGGAAATGTGTTCACAACTGATACCAGATGCAATCAAAATTCTTCGCGGAAACAAAATAATTTGCCCTCACTATCAGATTCTATGTCATTACTTGAATCTACGATACCTCTATCTTCTTCTGGATCAGGTATTACATTGCATTAAATCAGAAAAGGCATTGAAATGCTGATGGGATGTAGCTACATATCAACATTTCTGTATTCCAAGGTGGTTTATGCGTATCAACTTCCAATACACCTAGTTGTTTGGTAATTGTTTTTTGTAACGTCATCGTTGACGTTGGAGGAGTAAGTCTCTCAATATTCAAAAACAAAATACTGTGCATTACGATCAGTTTTATGCTCTTCTTTTTGCAGATGCCAATGCGACTGGTGGATTTGCTACCGGTTTGTTTTGACGGTAATGGTGACAATATTTTTCTCTATTTTACGTATACGTCTTCTTGAATTTCAATGTAAAAAATTGCACACTTTCAGTTAGGAGTGCCGATCTTCTTGGACCAGGCACGCTTAGTATAACACTTCCCATGTCTTCCAACCAAACGGAATGTCCATGCAGAGCTTGCGCTGCAGCTTGTGCAGTTAATCCACTTCTTGGCTGCCCGAACGGATACAACAACTCTACGCCCTGTCCCTCAACAACGCAATGTCCGCGGCGGACCACAACGTCTGCTACTTGCGTCTGATAATTGTATGTTACCTACCAGATGGATACATACTCAAACTTGTAACACAAAGGAGTACCTTGAACGGTAGCCACAGAAACGAAAAATTTTGCCGGAGCGCTTTCGCCATCGGTGGTTCATTGTTTCTAGCCGTTAGATTGTTTAGTTGCTTTCATGTCGTCGTTGACAATGGTTTTTTAATCGAAAGCGCTCCGGCAAAATTTTTCGTTTCTGTGGCTACCGTTCAAGGTACTCCTTTGTGTTACAAGTTTGAGTATGTATCCATCTGGTGTCTTTGGTCATAATTTAGAGAACCGCATTAATTGTATGTTACCTAGTTAGTCATCATTCATTAATGTGAAGAAAACATTGAAACAGTGACTTGAATCTTCTTTCTTATATCGTTTTCTCTATACAGCATAGTAATAATGGGTACGGGGACAAGTGAAAATCATGTGCAAATAAAATATAATGATGAAAAGTCCTTCCTTTATGAGAGCTTTCAGTTCTCGAAGGAATGGGCATTTTTTGTCCAAAGTCATACGTACTTATGAATGAATTGAATTATATCTATTATCTACGTTCACAGTGCTGCAGTGCAAGGAATGAACAGAAATAGTCAGAATCCTACATTTGAAAATCAGTAATATTGTTGAGGCGGGTGCGGTGATGTCTACTACTTGCATGTGGTATTCGCCTTTTTATTCTTCAAATTGAAACTTGGGTCTTCTTCTCTTTTGACATAAAATATCTCGTTTCTTTGCGCATGATGGATTCGAGGATGAAAATCAGAGGTAGGAATTTGTGGCTGAAATCGCGTGACGTTGCGTCCCTCTGATGTTGAGTTTTGAGAAAATTTCAGTCGATGTGGTTACTTCAAATGGGTTTTAGAGTTTGTTTAAAATTGCATGCCATGGCGATTGGTTCTAATGGGTTTAAGGGTAGGGTTTTTGTTTAAAATTCATCTGAGGGACAAAGCAAATACATGGATTGAATTTGATCATATTCGTCATAACATGTTCATAAAATGTATCGTGCAATGAGTGCACAGAAATGTCGCTCAGTCCATTCCCGCTCCCTTCCCTCTGTTTTTGAGTTCGAAGTGCCTTTAAATAAGGAACTTGTTTTATGGAGCTAAACGGGTATTGATGTCCCCCGTCACGGTCCATGGAAGATCCATATTTCAATCTTGGCGCAGTCACAGATTTCTCGAATTTTCATTTATTTTCATATCTTTCGAAAATCTTGAAAAATTCCCTCAATTTTCCCGCCAAGAAAATAGCCCATTCTGATTGGAGAAATATATTGCGTCATTCTCCAACAATCTTCGTCAGGTCAAGTCTTTGAAGTTTTCAATTTTTTCCATTAAGTTTTAGCGGGAAACCAGCTATCCATTCTGTTAGGGGGATTACATCCTCAGAAAATGTCCGCGTCCGGGAGTTTCTGTGAACTGCGTGACGTCACGTGACGTGACGTGTGACGCTTTATGACGTCATCAATGACCTTGACCTACTCTAGAGACGTGAAAATATTTCAACTTCCAGCCAGGATACTTTATGACGTCATCAATGACCTTCACCTTGACCTACTTTAATGACTTTGAAAAATATCAATTTCCACCGGGAGTTTCTGTGAACTGCGTGACGTGTCGTGTGACACTTTATGACGTCATCAATGACATTGACCTTGACCTACTTTAGGGACTCAGGAAAATTTCAATTTCCAGCCTTCATTATATCAGGTCTAGCATGCAGTATACTGAGTAGAGCCCAGAAAACTCATTTTCTGAGGGGGTACTTTCGCGCCAACGTCATTGCGAGCGTGGGAGGTTGCGGGTTCCCCGCTAATGGCCTCTAATTTTTTTATAAATTTTCTACTGTTCCCAGGAAACCAGACTGTCTTCGCCTAAAAAGAAGAAGAACTACGTTTACGTATAGAATTGATCTGATTCACTAGATTATGACCGAAAACATCTGACGACAACATACTCAAGAGAGTAAAACGGAGTACGAGTAATTTAAATAAAGCCACAGAAACGAAAAATACACCGGAGCGCTTTCGATTTAAAAACCATTGTCAGGGGATGTGAAAGCAACTAAACCATCAACTCCGGCTGGAAACGAGAAATACCGAGAAAATCAGGACTGAAATAGCGAGTCAATACAATGTAGGTAAATCATACTCATAAACTAGTTCAATCAACCCCTCATCAGGTATGTACCTGTTGAGCACATTTAGGTTGTTGTTATTCAGATGACGAACAATTTCAATAAGTTCTAGCGTAGTACGTTTGAAATATGAGGACTCTCTGTAGAATAGGGACTCAGAACCCTCTTTAAAACTATGACCAGTGGTAATGTGCTCATCTATTCTAATTTTGAGCTGACGGCCAGTCTCGCCTATATAAACTCCATTACAGTCATAATACACTGGGCGAAACCCGAGACGGCGGAGGACACGACCCAGCTGGGAAGATCGGAAGTTTACAGCTTCAACGCATTGAAGACAGTATCATGCTTGGAAGAACCGACATTTATTTTGCGCTAAATATTCCATAAAATACCCGCATACTCCTCTCTGAGTTGTCCTGAATAATGAATATTAGATATACGTCAGCATTTGGACTTAAATCTGATACCTTACACAAAAACGCCGAAATTGAAAGAAGGAAATGCCAATTTCAAGAACGTGGTACCCATGACAATTGAATTCTTCATTGAAATATCATTTTGAAGAAACGACTATTTACATCTGAGCTAGCCGGATTACCTCTTTAAACAGAGAAGAATATGTCTTCGAAAATCGAAATCTTGATTTGTACATACGTCAATTTTATCAGTTATTCGGCAAGTCTAGAGTTGACAAAAAGAAAGCTACAGCCGCCATACATCGTTACTTTGAAGAGGTTCTCCGCCTGATTTTCAGAATTTCAAAAACCATGTTTTCAACTACCAATACTTAAATATTTCTTTATGAGCTTTTTCGACTACTTCTACACTATATTTTTATGTGTTCGAGATAAAAAGAAGATTCAAGTGGTTATATATAGTCTGCAATATGTGTCAACCAAAATCTAAAAGTTACTCATAGTGGTTCAATCTATTCATACCAAAACTCACTCAAAAAATTTTCTCATTGAAACGATGATGTATGCAATAATTTTCATTATATTTATCTGTGTGAAGTCAATTTCGTTGCAGGTTACAGTACCAACAGGTGAGTAAGTTTATATTGTATAGAAACTGTCAAATGAGTGCAACTAGAATGAATTTCAACATTTTTATTTTCACTTGGTGCAGCTAATGTGTGTTTTGCACGCGTTCCCGATAGCAACTGTGCATATTTCAAACAATGCAATACTAGTACAGGGACTCTTGTGAATGTACGTATTTTTATGTGTTTTCTGTCTCGATTAATTTGATAGAAAATAACTGGTTGAATCATCTATTTGTCGCATTTGTCTAGCCTGTGACTGGAAGAGTGCCTTGTTTGGAAGGTAGGTGCCTACATAGTTTTTTTAAAATTAATGTGGAAGTAAATGATATTGCATGGTACGTACAGCATAAAAGATTATGAAGTTGAATCTCTCCTTAAAACATTGAAGTACACCAATTTTATGGTTACTGACCCTCTTGGACTATCTTCAGCCGGCCCAATATGTAAGGGATTGGAAATTTCAAATGATAGTCCAAAATAGGGCGCTCAGGAGGGAGTGCCCGGGGTAAGAAGAAGAAAAAGGGAAACAAAATTCAAACAAGAAGAAGTAGAGGAAGAGAAAGAAGAGTCTCTCGCCTGAGAAGCCAGGGTCGCCATGCGATGCTGGTGAGCCCTTAGTGGGCTCCCAGTGGAGGCTGAAAGCTCTGGTGGAGGAGTAGATACGCGCGTGTCCATGGTACAGGACTGCCTGAATTTCAGATTGGGTGCAGCACTCCCTCGGTCAGTAGGGCAGACCCCTGTTGTGGCCTCATTGAGGGACATTGCGCAGCGCGCGTAACACAAGGAGAAAATGGAGCAAGGTCACTCTCAATACGAGCCCTCCGGGCTATCGACGCAATGCCCAAAAAGGTGGATACCGGTCCGGAGGTGCGGTTTTTCGGGGACCACTTTGGGCGTGCGTGCACGCTCATACGCCCCTTTTCATTATGAAAAAAAAAATAAATGAATGAATAAAACACAGTCAATTCAAGTATACAAAACGATTTAAAAATTAAAAAAGAAAAGATATTCGAGTAAGGAAAAGATTAAGTTATTTGAATGATAAAAGAATTAAAGAAGAGGCACGTGTATATTTACAGTCGTCGCCTACATCACTGATATCCAATTTTCTAAAGATGACATAAGAAAGTTTACTTCGTATCCTGTAAGCAAAAGATCCCAGATAAAATCCATTGTAACCAACGATATAGCTACCACCATGCAAAACGAGTCTCGTTTCCGTCCTCGAAAAGGCTGACGGAGGCGAAGCCCTTGTTAGCTTATATTCCACCCTCACTACAACCAAAACCCCGTGACCATACGACGTTCCAATCTCGAACTCCAATTAACACGCTTCTCCAAGCTCTACTGTCTCAACCACATGGTTCCTTCAACCCCTCCGTACCTTTTCAATCCAACCAAGCTTATTCGCGACCTTACACGCCTCCCTTGTCTATCAACTTCTTCCGGAGAATACTAGATACAATACAACAACATTTCTAACACCTTTCACAAACTTACATCATGTTTCAGCGATGGTTCTGAACATCAAAACAGAACCGGCCTTACACTCACCAACCTACCTTCCCCTCAATCCATTGTTGGTTATTTTCGACTCCCTCTCATCACTCGATGCCATCTCCAGCTGCATCTCCTTCCACCCGATCATAAATCACATACACACTCCCATTGCCACCTTTCACACCACCCCCATCCCATTATCCTCCATTTCGGTACCTGGTCACAAGGGTATCCAAGAAAACAAAAATGCAGACAAAGTGGCCAAACTAACTATCCAACACCCATCAGTCAACGGCTTTTTTCTCCCCTCCCACTCTGATCTCTCCAAACATATCAACAAATTCATCTTTCAAGCATGGTTCACTCATTAATCTAATCTCAAATCACACTCGAATAAGCTAGCTAAAATTTAAAATATTCTTACTATTTAAATCTGTCGACACGCAGTAAAGAAATAGTCATCACCCGTCTCAGAATCATCCACACCAGACTCACACACCCCCATCTCGTCTCTCATCTTATGCCTCTCTCCCTCTCCAGCGTTGTAGATTCTACAAATTAGTTTGCAATTGCGACGCCTTCAACATCAGCCAATAACAGTCGTTCTACAGGAGAGCTTCTCAAGGAGCATCGAAACGCTTACAGACTCACCCATGTTTTAGGGGGTACCTTAGAAGAGCGGTCTCAGTCGCTTGGTGTTTGACGCGTTGCATATCTGGAAAGCACTGCATATCTAGGTAACTGAAGGAGCTACACCAACCTCCGCGCGATATATGACAGGAAGAAGACTTGGAAAATTTTCGATCTCCGGGTGTTGTCGGCCAGTCGGCGGACGTTTTTTCTGAAGCCCACTCCCCTCATTCGATGAAAAAGATTCCCTATGATATACCGTAAAATTATACCTGACTGTATCTCATTTCTTTTAGCATTATAATGACTTTTATCAAAGGGGATTGGGGGATTTCTTTCCTTGATCAAGGAGACAATAATTGAAGGCCTCATTGAATCAGAATTATGTGATTTATTGTTTAGCTATTCTGCGGCTTTACACATTTTCCAGGCTAGATTTCAAAAAATCCTTCCACGTCCTCTGAATTTTGTTCTTGATTAATGCTGACAATTTAATTCTAGTACAGAATCTTATTGTGTTATTTTACCTCATACTTTTAAGATTATACACATATCAATAATATTCTTGGCAGCGTCGGGTGATGGTTTGATTTCAATTGAGAGTGTGCCACCTTTCTTGGTGGTAAACTTCGATCTTACTAAATTACAAGCAACACCAGAAAATAGCGCGGGATTTTGTGAATGTTCTGTGTGTTCACAACAATGCGGAAATTTATTTACAAGTGATACCAGATGCAATCGGAGCTGTTCGCAGAAACAACATAATTTGCTGTCACTATCAGATTCTATGTCGTCTCTTGAATCTACGCTACCTCTATCTTCTGGAAAAGGTACTACATTAGAAAAGACAATAAAATGCTGATGCGATGTAGCTAAATACGAATATTAATACCTCTGTACTCTAAGGTGGTTTATGCGTATCGATTTCCAGCACAACTAAATGTGCGGCATTTGTTTTTTGTGACGTCGTCCTTAGCATTGGAGGAGTAAGGCTCGACTCAATGTTCAGAAACAAAATAATGTGTACAACGATCTCGTAATACAGTTATGTGTCTTTCACTTTGCAGGTGCCAATACGACTAGTGGATTTGTTTCCGTTTTGTTTTGACGGTAATGTTGACAATGTTTTCCTCTTAAGCGGGCTGTACAAAGTTAATAAAAATGATCATTATTCCAGTACGTGGTCAATGATATGAAGAACTCACAGAAAAGTGACAATGCGTCATCAATAATTCAAATCGTTTTGACTTTTGGTCCTTCCTTTTTATTGACCGTGTACAGCCCACTTTATTCTATGTATACGTCCTCTAGAATTTTCAAGTGAAAAATTACACATTTCTAGCTTCGAGTTCCAACATTACCGTTGGACCGGACACGTTCAGTTTTACCATTCCTGACTTTCGCAACCAAACGTCATCAGAAAGCTGTCCGTGTACCGCTTGCTCGGGACCCTGTATAGATAATCCACTTCTTGGTTGCCCGATCGGATACAACAACTCTACGCCCTGTCCCTCAACAACGCAATGTCCGGCGCGCACGACGAAGTCTGCTACTTGCAGTACGACGAAGTCTCCTATTTGCGTCTAATATTTGTTCATCATATTCATTGATGGGAAGAAAACTCTTAAAAATTGAATTTTCAAATTAGTGACTTGGGTCTTCTTCCTTAATACTTTGTTCTCTCTATTATGAGATGGGCAGGGAGACAAGAGAAATTTATGTGCAAATAAAATAATGATAAAAAAAGTCTTGTTTCATTAAAGCTTTCAGTCCTTGAGAGGGATGAACACTTTTTTCCATCGTCATACAAACTGAATTTTATTTACATAGCATCTTTTCTTCATGAATGTGTGGTGCAATGACTGAACAGAAATGGTAGGAACGTCACATTTTGAGACCAGAAATTGTGTTAAAGGTCTCCAAGTCGTCTGGACTTATTAACGCTCTCTCTCCACCCGTTCCCTCTTCATAGAGGCTCAATGCATTCGACTCTTGATCATGGCTTACTCATTTTTAGAAATGCACCTCCTTTCCATCGACACAATGAAAAACTCAGCGCATCAGAATAGCTTCAGAAGCATTTAAAATCAGTGCCACCGACAGCTTCTATGCTGATTCCTCCACTACATTATCGGCGCCTCAAAATAATTGCCAAATGATTGATGACTCAGCCTACTGGAATACCCACAGATCTTTGTCTATGAACGTATGCTCAATGTTCACTACAATTTAGGCCCTCCTAAGTTAAATCCAATCTAGATCTCAACTTTGCGTTGCGTGGCGTTTGAGGTACGCCTGCTAGATAGTATACTAGGCGATATTAGCGTTGCATACAGATTTTAAAACTGGGAAAAAAGGACGTACGAGAGGAGCAAAATAGCCCGCGCGTTACCCGTTACTTAGATTGTATGCAGTATACTACCATTTAATTATTCTGCATAAAATTAGGAATTTTCGCAATGGTGAGAGGGCCAACCGCTAGAATGACGTAGTAAAAGTCAGTTCCCCTTCGTTAGGGCTTTTAGCTTTTTGGCGAGGTGAGACATTTGTAGGGTGGCGTGACAGGTATAAATGGATTGAACTGAATTAATGTAGGTACATTCGTCTGACATTACATTGATGTTCATGAAATGTATGGCGCAACAAATGAGCAGAAAATCGCGCAGTGCATTCCTTCTTTCTTCCCTCTGCTTTAGAGTTTGAAGTTTTTGATATTATTTTGAGAGAAGAGACTTGAGAGGGAAGCCAAAATGATTTACTCAAATTTAGTAGGTACGAGGAAGGGGGAAATGGGAGAAGGATGATTTTTCAGCTTGGCAGTATAGATATGAGGGTGAAGCTGAGAACCCAGGAGAAGAACGTTGTGTGTTGCACAACTATTTGTTTCATTTGTTTCCCAAAGTTTCTTGAATTTCAACTCCCCACATTATTTTGCAAATATTATCCTTTCACGGAAAAAACATTTCAATTGAAGTATCAATGATTGACTCAGGTCTAAACATAGCTAGCTCTGGGGTGGAGCAAGGAGCGTCTTAAAAGATAGGCGTAGAAACGGGTTCTCCAATGTCACCGGATTAAATCGACTGTTGTGAATTTAAGATGGTACATTGAATAAGTGCATGGACACCATGACTATTCGAAGGGGGGGGGGGGAGACATTTCTCGTCTGCTTTGAACTCCCTATGTTTAAATATTCTTTCTGATCGTTGATTTGGATTTACGTCAGTTTTATCAGTATTTGAGAAGTCTAGCGCTGACAAAAAGAAATTAAGCTACTGCCGTCACACGTCCAGAATTTCAAACTATGTTGTTAACTACCAATACTTAAATATTTCTTTATGAGCTTTTTCAACTACTTCTACACTAAATCTTTATATATTCGAGATAAAGAAAAGATTCAAGTGGATATGTATAGGTATAGTCTGCAATATGTGTCCACCAGAAACCAGAATTTACTCATAGTTGTTCTTTCTTCACACCAAAACTCACCCGAAAAATTTTCTTCGCTTCCATATTATTGAAACTATGATGTATGCAAAAATTTTTATTTTATTTACCTGCGTAAAGTCAATTTTGTTGCAGGTTACATTACCAACAGGTGAGTAAGTTTATATTGTATGGAAACTGTCAAATGAGTGCAAAAAGATTGAATTCTAACATTTTTCTTTGCATTTTGTGCAGCTAATGTGTGTTTTGCACGCGTTCCCGATAGCAACTGTGCATATTTCAAACAGTGCAATACTAGTACTGGGACTCTTGTGAATGTACGTATTTTTATGTGTTCTCTGTCCCGATTAATTTGATGGAAAATAACTGGTTGAATTATCTATTTGTTACATTTGTCTAGCCTGTGACTGGAGAAGTGCCTTGTTTGGAAGGTAGATACCTACATAAATTTTTTAAAATTAGTGTGCAAGTAAATGATATTGCGAGGTACGTTCAGCATAAAATATCTCTCCAACGTGAAGAAATACAATCCTCCCCCACCAGCGTTGTAGAGTCTACAAATTAATCTGCAAATGCGACGCATTTAACATTGTCCAAACCGGTCGTTATACAGGAGGGCTTTGCGGAAAGAGCATCGTAACGCTTACAGACTCAATTATCGCCGAAAATCTGCGATGGCACGGTACAAACCTAGTCACAGAAAACCTGTCTTAGTGAGTAACTTAGAAGAGCGTTCTGAGTCTCTCGGTATTTGACGCGTTGCATATCTGGCTTAGTGAAGAGGCCAAGCCAATTGATGTACACAGTATTGCAAAGGAGTTGCACCGACCTTTGAGCTATACAATATGATAGAAGGGGAACTTGAGAAATTTTGGTTCTCTGAGTTTGGCCAGTCAGCCAGCGGACGTTTTTAGCGGGGAACCCTCTATTCATTTTGTTAGAGGGATTACATCCTCAGAAAACGTCCGCGTCCAGGAGTTTCTGTGAACTGCCTGACGTGATGTGTGGCGCTTTATAACGTCATCAATGACCTTGACCTAGTTTAAGGACTTGAAACAATTTCAACTTTCCATTTGGTTAGGGGGATAACATCCTCAGAAACCGTCCGCGTTTGCGAGTTTCTGTGAACTGCGTGACGTGAAGTGAGGCGCTTCATGACGTCATCAATGACCTCGACCTACTTTAGGGACTTGGGAAATTTCACCAGCCGGGATCTTTATAACGTCATCAATGACCTTAACCTTGACCTACTTTAGGGACGGAAAAATTTCAACTTCCAGCCATCATTATATCACGTCTAGTAGACAGTATACTGAGAAGAGCCCAGCCGAATCATTTTCCAAGGGAGGCACTTTCGCGTCAATGTGATCGCGAGCGCGGAAGGTTGCGGGTTCTGGGGCAATGGCCTCTCAAGTTTTTTTCCGACAGCTTCCATATGATAAACTGTAAATTTATGAGTGCCTAGCTGTATCCCATTTCTTTTAGCATTATAATGACTTGCATCATAGAGGATTGTCTTCCTTTGATCAAGTCTTTTGACATAATGTCTGGAGACAGTGATTGAAGACTTTATTGAATCAGAATTATGTGATTTATTGTTTTTAGATATTCCGCAGCTTCAGGGCGAAATTTCCATAGAATCCTCACACATCTTCAGAGAAATGAAAGAAAATGATCAATGCTGATAATTTAATTCTAGTACAGAATCTTATTGCGTTATTTTGCTTCATACTTTTAAAATCATATCAATAATATTCTTGGCAGCAATGGGTGCTGGTTTGATTTCAATTGAGAATGTGCCACCTTTCTTAGTGGTAAACTTCGATCTTACTAGATTGCGAGCAACCCCAGAAAATAGTGCAGGATATTGTGAATGTTCTGTGTGTTCACAAAAATGCGGAAATTTGTTTACAAGTGATACCAGATGCAATCGGAGCTGCTCGCAGAAACAAGATAATTTGCTGTCACTATCAGATTCTATATTATCATCTCTTGAATCTACGATACCTCTATCTTCTGGATCAGGTATATTGCATTAAATCAGAAAAGACATTGAAATGCTGATGCGATGTAGTGAATATTAATATTTCTTTCTTTTAAGGTGGTTTATGCGTATCAATTTCCAATACACCTAGATGTGCGGCAATTGTTTTTTGTGACGTCGTCCTTAGCGTTGGAGGAGTAAGGCTCTCAATATTCAGAAATTTACAACGATCTTGTACTACAGTTATGTGCTTTTCACTTTGCAGGTACCAATACGACTGGTGGATTTGTTTCCGTTTTGTTTTGACGGTAATGGTGATAATATTATCTTTTATTTTATGTATACGTCTTCTAGAATTACCAAGGAAAAAATTACACATTTCCAGCTTCAAGTTCCAATATTACTTTTGGACCGGGCACGTTCAGTTTTACCATTCCTGACTTTCGCAACCAAACGTCATCAGAAAGTTGTCCGTGTACTGCTTGCGCGGGAGCCTGTCTAGATGATCCACTTCTTGGTTGTCCGACCGGATACAACCACTCTACGCCCTGTTATTCAACAACACAATGTCCGGCGCGCACGACGAAGTCTGCTACTTGCAGTACGACGAAGTCTCCTATTTGCGTCTAATATTTGTTCATCATATTTATTGATGGAAAGAAAACTCTGAAAAATTGAATGTTCAAATTAGTGACTTGGGTCTTATTTGTTTTTATCTATTTAGCGTAGTGATAGAAATGGCGACATTGGCACGGGTACAAACGAAAATCATGTGCAAACAAAATATGATGAAAAAGTCTTCCTTCATTAGTTTTGTCGCCAAGATACTACCCCGGAAATCACACTCCAACAACTTCATTAGTTCAAGTCATGAAGTTTTTTAATTTTGTCCATTAGATTTTTATAAAGTTCCGGTGTTTAACCCGTCTTCATACCTTCTAGTGTAAGTTATTATTTCCTTTCTGGTGCGCTCATGATTTTTGCAAATTTTTGCCCAGACTTTCCGTAATCCATGAAATTAAAGATGAAAGTAGACTCACCTCGCAGTAATATCAAAATCATACATTTCTCCCACAATAACGCATCATTACGTCGGTGGATCAGCACCATCTCATGGATGATAATGGACTCATTAAAATTGCTATAGAATGAAGCAGAAGTCGGACGTTGAGTCTAAGAGACGAGAAGTTTCAAATATACGTCAATTTCTTTCCTAAGGCGGGGAGGGAGGTAGAAAAACGTAGCACATTTAGCATAAGTAATTTTACCAACTTTTAATGAGCGCATTTATATTTGAACTTCTGCATACAACTTTCGCGGATTCTGTTGTAAATCACTTTCGACCCTCTATAACGGAGATTCTCGTACGAGTATTCACATAGGCTTCTTAAATTTGCTTGCATTTTCCTATTCAGAACCATGAAAAGAAAACAAGTTTCGATAGGATGATCTTGAAATCAATAAAATCAGCTTCAGTGTTGAACAAACTTCACAGCCACTTGAATTTCATACCTTCTTGTATTCTTCCACATCCTCATCGTCGTCCTCGGTAGAACAACTGCAAGGTACTGTACCTGCCACTAAATGGTGTAATCTAGGAAACAAGAAATGATTATAATTCAAATTAAATGAGAAAAATATACCAAGAGATGATAGAATTCAGTATTTTACTCTGTGAATTACAGCAGAAACCTAATAATCAACAATTTATTGCGGGATTTAGGGCCTACTTTTTCTTTCCTCAAAATCGTAAAATAAATTACAATACATTCAAATCACAATAAAGAGCTTACCTACGTAGATTATGAGTGAAATAGATTGACTCCCTCATCACATCTCTTACCACTGGACGTAATTCAGAATTCAGCCATTCGCATTTGCACGGATGCTTTTTGCACTAGACCTGCTTCAAGTCTAGCCGCCGAATCAGGTGAAGTAAAGCCAGAGGGCGCAGAGTGGAGGATGTTCTCAAAGAGTAGGTAGAGAGAGCCAATCTCGACTTGACCAAAGCCATCTTCTGAAAAGACAAAAGTTGTCTGAGTCGTATTTGAAGGGTGTAAATTAAGCGAGACACGAAGAGCGAGCTTGTAAAAGTCTTCTGGAGTTGGTAGATCAAAACAAGAACTCAGTACTTACTGAAGCGAACGCCTCTTCAAGGCAGACGATTATTTATTCTTTGCGTTGCATTGTCAATGCAATTGAAATCTAGGCTACTTTTCGAGTATAATTTGATGAAATCTAGTTTTTGGTTATAAATCGGTGGCGTTGGATGCTCAGGAATTCTCCGTGTTGAGATGCCAGGCATTTCCGAAGAGAAAAGAAGTAGTGGTTTAGCCTATTAGGCTAAGTCGAATAATCGAGGATTTCGACAGCTGGCTTACTTCAATAGCCTGGTTAGTATTAGCCCAGTTCAATGAAAGTCTCAGGTCAAGATTTTTCCAAGTCCCTCAAGTAGGTCAAGGTCATTGATGACGTCACAAAGCATGGCGTTATGCAGATTTCTAACTGACTCTCAACCCAAAGACATATACGTGCCAAAATTCAACCATCAAAGGTCCTCGACTAGAAATTTTGAATAGGTACTGTTTTTTTATCAAATCAATTCTGCGAAGACTTTACATTGAATACGTAGTGTCTTGCGTGCTACAGAGGAAGTATAAAATTTTGTATTACGGTTCTCAAACGTACGATAAGGTGCGGTAGAAATAAAAGTTAAGTACCTTTTTTATATTACTTAAAATACTCAATACTTACTTTCTGTGTTCCTCGTGACTGTTTATATTTTATTTCAAATATTTATGTACATAGGACATGCATCACGAACACTTGCATTTTTCATTGGAAAATTCTATCGCTAGAACAAAATTTAGAACATTTTTCCTTGTTCAGCTTTATCACCAGTTTTTTGATAAAATAAAAAACCATTCTTGGCCCTATTCACAGCGATCATTCTCAAAAAAAGACAACCCGTACCCTGTTTATAGATCAAAAGGATGAGGGGAGGTGAATTGACCTCGCAAATTTCAGAATCAGGCTCGGGTTCACGATTGATGACGTCATCGTCGTTGGAAAGGCCTCATGGACACGGCTTATGACATCATCAGCTAATGAAATTTGGGTCTTCGGTGATGAAATTTTAGCACGTTATAAAGGAAGAGAAGGGATACAGAGTACAGGATTATGAAAACCTGGACCTAGGATAAAGCTAGTACAACGGAGGCTTAGACCCAGTGTGAGCCTAGTATAAAACGGGAGGCACTTGCAAATGGAGAGGGGGAAAATTAGTCCCGAGGTCATATGCCCGTAAGCAAATTTTTGGACTTGATGCAGAAACGAAAACATGAATGAATGGAAATGATGCTGCAAAAATTCTTTGGGAAGATGATGTAGAAAAAACTCCTGAACGGAAGGGTGCGTAACTGATGGTGAGTACATCCATGAAACAACAATTTAATGTAGATACTATGATTCAATTCCTTTATTTGTTTATGATATAACGTTACACCAAATTGTTCCCCTCCCAGGAACGCTTGAAGACTTAACGATGAAGAATTTATCATCGTATTATATCCCCCCCCCCTCCATTCTAACATTTCTATCAATATGCTGGATGGAAATAATTGAATTGGAGCAAAGTACCAAGTTACAAATTGACATGTTCAATTTTTCAAAGTTTTTTTTCGCATTGACAATGATGAAGAAGCAATGTACAAATACCAGATACAAGTAGCTGACGTTGTCGCACCCCCTCCCCAAAATCACGTTCTTGAATCAGTGCTTAGAATGCTTGTTTCATTAGACGCAAATTGCAGACTTTGTCGTTGCAGACTTCGTTGTGCGCGCCGGACATTGCGTTGTTGAGGGACAAGGCGTAGAATGCTTGTTTCCGTCCGGGCAGCCAACAAGTCGATTATCTGCACAAGCTCCCGAGCAAGCTGTACAAAGGCAACTGTTCGATGACGTTTGGCCGAGGGAGTTGGGAATGTTCAAACTGAATGTGCCTGGTCCAACGTTCATGCTGACACTCGAAGCTGAAGCGTGTAATTCATTAAATTAAAATTTAGGCGTCGGATACGTAAAATAAGAAATAGAATTTTCACCATTACCGTCAAGACAAAACGGGAACAAATCCACCAGTGGAATCTGTATCTGCCAAAGTTAGAAGCACGCGATTGTATCAGAGTATTTTCAAACATGTTATTCTACCTCTAGAAATCGACAGACTTACTCCTAAAACGGTAATGACGAAGTCACAAATAACGAACCCCAAACATTTGGTCGTATTAGAAATTGATACGCACAAACCACCTGTGAATACAAATACACGCGGTAATACAAAATTAATGTTTCAATACCATCTCTCTAGGGTAATGCAATGTAATACCTGTTCCATTGGCTATAGGTGTTACAGAATCAAGAGATGACATAGTATCCGATATTGACAGAACATCACCTTGTGTCGGCGAACAGCTTTGTTTACATCTGGTATTGGTGAAAAAATTTCCGCATTGTTGGGAACACACAGAGCATTCACAAAATCCAGTTTCATTATTTATTTGGGTTGGTTGCAATTTAGTAAGATCAAACGTCAGCACCACAAAAGGTGGCGTGTTTTGAATTGAAAGCGCACTGTTACCCGACGCTGCCAAAATTATTGAAACAGAATATGGATATAATCTTGAGTATGAGGTAAAATAATGAAGATATAATGAGAATGTGAACAAGAATGTCCAGCGATAGAAGATGAAAATTCAAGATTTCCTAATAAATTGTACAACACAAGGGATTCTTCAGAAATTTCCAATAAAGGCGTTCAAATCATCAGCACAGAATCAAATTTTGTTTCACTTCCTTTTGATGAATAAAATGTGAAGAATGTGAATGAATCAGGAAATGTATAAAGCCACAGAAGGCCCAGTAACCAATAACTCTCATACTTTTCCCTCAATGAGGCTTTGAAGAGGAGAATATTATTGTCTCAAGTATTTCAAATACCTCACGTTTGTAATTCACACTAATATTTAAGTATCAATACTGAATACGTATTGTATTTAAATTCTCGTTGTGCAAAACGCTGGCACAGTTGCAGATTAGCGCCAGGAAACTTTTGCCGTGTGGGTCAGTAATTTGTGACGCAGTGGTGCCGCTCATTGGCCTATCAAAGCTCAACAAATGGGCGACAAAATATCTTGATAAGGAACATAAATAAGCGATTATGTGCCGCGCATCTCAACTGCTGCTCCAGGTTTGAAAGAGTAGCAGTTGTGACGGTTGGATTCTAAGGCAGTGACAGTGATGTGGCAACAGGATGACGCTAAAGAAAACGCCTCATGATCTAAGACCCAAGTTGTCCAAACGAGGGTCTACCAAAAAAACTTTCGCCTAGTGCAATGACTCCCCAAACATTGTCTGCGAGTAGTGTGATTTCTAAGACTGGCACATCAGCGTCACAGTTGAAAAGCCCATTGTTCAGCTGATGTGACTCTCTTGTAAACCAGCACACACCTCAAATTAAGTGGGTTTGCTCAACAGCTGTTCCGCCAATGTTTCTCAAAGAGAAGTGCTCGTGAACCGGCAAAACTGAACTTATTGCACAATGGGATTGGCTTTTGTTTGAGCTATGATTAGTAATTCCTTTTTCTAAGCTCCAATACTTATGATTTTCTGGAGAATGTCTGGGAGGGTTTATTGATGTTCTGAGGAGAGATATAAAAACTATGTACCCACCTTCAAAACAAGGCGCAGAGCTAAACACAGGCTAGAAACATGAAACAAATAGATAATTCAATTAGGTATTTTCCATCAAAATTATCGGAAGAAAATAGAATGAATGAAAAATACGCACAGTCACAGTACCACCCGTACTGGTATTGCACTGTTTGAAATAAAAACAGTTACTCCCCGGAACTTGCGCAAAACAAACATTAGCTGCACAAAAGGAAGATGTTTTAGTTCACCTTATTCTCACTTACTCGACCTCAGTTTCCAAGCGATGTTAATTTATCCACCTGTTGGTAATGTGTTCTGCAGCGATGTCGACTTTATGCAGATAAATACAACAAGAATTATTGCATACATCATCGTTTCACTGACATGAAAGCAGAGAAAATTCTTCGAGTGAGTTTTGGCATGAACAGATTGAACCACTATGAGTAACTTTTAGTTTTCGGTCGACTGCCACTTATTACATAACCACTTGAATCTTTTTTTTTTATCTCGAACACATAAAAATTTAGTGTAGAACTAGTCAAAAAAGCTCATAAAGAAATATTTAAGTGTAGGTAATTGAAAACAAGGTCTGAAATTATGAAAATGAGGTGGAGAACCTCTTTAGAGTTACGACATATGACGGCTGTAGCTTTCTTATAGTCAATGCTAACTGATAAAACTGACATACATGCAAATCAACAATCAGGAAGAAATATTCTACTCCTTCTACATGAGGTGAGGTAATCCGGCTAGCTCAGATGTAAAACGTCGTTTCTTCAAGGTGATATTTTAATGAACGAATCAATCCTTCTATCAATTTCGGCATTTTTGTGTCACATGCATTTCAAATATAAATTTCAACGTAGAGGAGTATTCAGATATTTTTTGGATTTTTCAGCGCAAAATATATGTTGGTGTTTCAAAGTATATCTTAATAACGTCTGCAATGCGTGAAAGTTGCAAACTTGCGATTCAAACTCTGTACCCAACTGACAACCTTGCACCAAAAATATTCAACTGGAAGAGTATGTTGATGAATCCTCAATTGAAAGCAGCGCTGCCAGATGATGTAATTAAAGAACCGTAACCGCCATTCTTTCCATGATTTCCCCGAACTTTTACCTCAACGATCAGGAGAAAGGTATCTCTCATACGAGTACCTGAGGTACCTTTCCCTTGATCGACTCTATATAACGACAGACTGCGATATCAGCCATAACGACCGGGGGAAAAGTATCTCTCACATGCGTGACTAAGGTACTTTTACCTTGAGCACAAGAAATCCAAACTTAATGCAAAATCCGTACATTTTTCAAGGGACAAAAATCCGTAGATCTGGCAGCACTGATTGATACCTGTGTTGGCTCCGGTGGAAGCTAAGTGATGTTAACGGATCGGATCTTCGATTTTTCGGTGCTCCGGATCGTCTCAGAGCGGATCCTCTGTGCTCCGGATTTTTCCCTCAAGATCCGGATAAGCTCCGGAGCTCCGGTAAAATTCTTTTCCGATCCAGAGCTCCGGATAAAAGGTCCGGAGCTCCGGCAATGTTTTCTTTACATCAAGCATCTCAAATGGATAAACAGAAATTTTTAATATTATTCAAATTTTCCAATTAATATCAATGGAGGAAAGAATCTCTTGAGTCTCGCCTCAGTCGCCTCGCTGTCATCTTGCAGCGACGCAGCGGTCCAGCAGTATCACAGCAGTGTAACAAAAATTTAAAAAAAAACCGAGTCACGAAGCGGGCGGAATTTTTGGGCAAAAGATCCGGATATTATCCGAGGCATAGTGTCCGTTAACATCAGTAAAGCTAATTACAATGGACGTCGCCGAGCAGAGTGGTGAAATGTTTACAAGAAGACAGCAACTGGTGATGCCAGAATAAACAACGCCGTGGAGAACAGCCAGCCAGCATCAATTTCATAGGGAATTGTGATATTCGCACCGCCAACAATGAGGAGTGATAGACAACTTGAAACAACCCTCCAAAAATCAAAAACACGGAGTCATAGAATATTATTGTCTGTTGCTTCAAATTAGGACGAAGTTTCACCGGATCTGCTGAAGACTAGTAAAGTCGACCGCCTCGAAGTGTAAACTTACAAAATGTTTGCCCCTTTGTGCCGAAATGTCCGTAAGCCGAGTCTTACTGTGGTGAGGAATTCTTTGAGAAATTTTTTCTTCAACAACCCATGCCAATTTACTCCGTGGGCAAATTATATAGATAGTGTTGTGGAAGTGGGTGGATTGAAGGAAGTTCTTCTCCCAAATCTTGCGAATCATTTTTTCATTATTCTTTGAGAGGAAGTTTGTGATGCAGGGAAAAATAGAATGGTGAGGCCAGATGCTCTCGAGAGTAGGCAAGAGAAGAAGTGTTGGAAGTATTGCAGTATAAGAATAAAGGGGACGATAGGCGTAAGCTGACAAAAGAGGAGACAGATCTGACCTCTTTTGAGACGGATTAGCATGACGTCTCCTCAACGGGAAGGGCTTTTTGAAGTGATTGTAGCTTGATGGAGGATCAAGAGGACGGCAAATCACGCCTGGAGGAATGATTAAGGAAACAGTAATAAGGTTTGGGATAGTGTGAGTACGGCATTTCATTTTGAACTAAATTTTCTGGCGGAGCCAAATAAATATAAAGATGTTTTACGTCTTTCCTTTCTCAGTATATAAGCATTCTTCTGTTGAATGTCAGGATGACCGGTTAAATGAGAATATTTCAAGCCAATAGTTTTAAGAAAGCTCATGTGCTCTCCCACCTCTTTGGTTCCCAGTTAGGGTATTTTGAGCTAATAGCTTTTGGGTAGCTCTTTCGCGGTTCTGTATACTAAATTGACAGATTCAACAGCAGCGTACCTTGGGCACGTTCACCCCCCCTCCCCTCATCAGTGTAGTATGGGTCTCCTTTAGAATTCAAGCCAATAGCTTCTAGGGGCTCACTCATGGCCTTCATGGTTTAGTATAAGTCTAGTTTACAATATTTTAGGCTTCTAGCCTCCAAGAGCTCACTCACTTCGCTCTTTCTCCTCTTCCTTGGTTTATTATAGTATTAAGTCTACACGATGAAAGCTAAAATCACTGTAGCAGCCTGAGGTGGGGCCACTTCTTAGTCTGCTCTTAAGCTTTCATTTTACTAGACCTGACAATTAACCTGCAGGAGCTTCTTGAATGCATCTTGGACAGGTTAATCAGACTTAGAATCTGCCTGCAACGTAACAAAAGCTCACCTTGTTAGAGTCTACGCCCCCGCAGTGCAGGTGACCGAGGAAACCGAAGAACATTTCTACTCTGCACTGGACAAAGTTGCCGCGGCTGTTCCCCGGGCAGATCGTTCGACCATAGCAAAAGCTCTCAACGCTTGAGTCGGTAGTGACAAAGAAATCTCTTCAGTGGACAGGGATAGCGGACCGATGGGAGCAGTTGGCGGGAGACAGAGCCGCCCGGCGGAAGAGGATCCATGAGTATTAGGGGTCCGATGCTCTAAAACCAAGAGGAAAAGCGCCAGATCTCGTCACTTTCATCTGCAACGACTGTCAGAGGCTGATCACTTTCAGAATCGGATTGATTGCACACGGCCGGACCCACAATAAGTGATTAGTGGGGTGAGGAGAGCTATGCTCGTAAGCCGATATAATACCATATTAGAGAACTGTACAGAGGCCCGGACACCCGGATGCAAATTTTGGAATCAAGGGTAGGACTGAGATTCAACGTTAAAAATTTATCGAGTCTCAAGATCATGGTCTTACAGACGCTTGGACGCATTTTGGAGATTGGGGTAGAGGTAGAAAAAAGACATGAAACACGTTAAAAATGAAAATTTCACATTCATTACAATTTTTTGACTGTGTTACTTTGTGGGTAAAACTTTCTTCGTCACATCTTCTAGTGCCTATCTAAATTTCATAAATATGACTACAAGTAATTTGGAACGTACAATTTAAATCATACGTTTCATCTCACCGAGGACTGTGATATTTTAAAGCATGGATCAACGAATATCTTCTGGTGTCAACCCCTGGATGAGTTCGAAGTTTTGTTACAGCTAGTGAGTGGATGATTTTTCTTTTAGAAAGAAGAAAGAAAAAAATTTAGAGGCCATTTTAGGTTTGCAATGGCAGCGAGGAACCCACAACCTCCCTGGTCCTCCTCCTATCATGTATAGCCTAGTTTCCGAGTCGCAAAAATGATGACGTAATAAGTTGAACGCGCTCGCGATCACCTTGGCGTGAAAATTCCCCCTCAGCAAATGAGTTCGCGGGGCTCTTCTCAATATACTGTGTACTAGGCCTGATACAATGAAGGCTGGAAGTTGAAATTTGTCCAAGTCCCTAAAGTAGGTCAAGGTCATTGATGATGTCATGAAGCGTCACACGTCACACAGTTCACAGAATCTTCCCGACACGGGCGTTTTCTGAGGAAGTAATCCCCTAAACAAAGTAAATAGCGGGTTCCCCGCTAAAACAGTATGGATGCACGTCCACATCTTCTGAAATGTCAACTTTCATCGCTCTGTGATAATTATTGTTTGAAAGACCTAGGTAGAACCATTCAGATTTTAGGCCTGAAAATGTTTCCGCAGTCGATGGGTCAAACTCTCAACGCACATTTGTAACATTCTGCAATTAAGGCCGTTTTCCTCTCTTACCCGGCGAGAGCTTTTTCGGTTGAGGCTCGGTTGCAGCAGTTCTGCGAGGTTCCTTTTCTAGACTGAAATTCAAATGCAAAATCTCATCATTCCTAAAGAATGAATGGATCAATTTTGCTAGTATGACTCGGTTGCACAAAATTGTAAAGTTCTTTTCTTCACACAAGAAGCTTTGAAGGAATCTTGCCAATGTAAATCCATTCCTAGTTTCCCTGATTCAAGCTCTCCGTTGCTCGCCATATTCGAAACGTGATCAGACTCATTAAAAGAACGTTATCTATTTTATCAGATTCAATAGTTCCTTCACTGGATTGAAGCTCTCTCTATGTTGCGAGTCGTTGTTAGAACGTAACTATTCATTCAACAGTTCCTGTCAATAAAGAGTTAGACAACACAAATTACAGTAATACATAGAGAATCACCAGCTTCGATTCTACTGTCAGGGGATATGTCAAAACTTCAGATTAATTTTTCAAGCATAGGAATATCTCGCGGGTGATCTCAAACCGTAAGCTTATTACATAGCAAAAAAAAAAACTATAGCAAGCTGTGTTACGAATTTCTCACTTCGTGTTTTTGATTTGTGGACCATTTTACCGCGTAAAATTTGACAGTAAGATCGTAAAGCGTACTTTACACCTTTTTTGTCCGGCGAAAGAATTTCGATACCTCGTCTAGAGCATATCCCACTATTTCGCACGGGGATAAGAAGAATTCGACCGCGGAGGCGAACAGCAACCTCAAATTACTTAGCACGCGACAAAGTTGACACGACTTACGATCGTTGCATAATATTTCCAAAAAAGTAAATCAACCGCATCGACCATAATGCCCGCAATTACGAAAATGTGTGCGCGTCAGGTGTTACTTGATCCCTGATGGTCTCTCCCGGTACCAAAGGTCCTCGACCACCGCGAGACAATCGAGACACCGAGACGCCCGACTTCTCGCTGCTGCACGAATGTAAAGAATTTATTTTGACCATCTGGTCGCTCGTCATAATTATTGTTCGCATAAATTAATGCGCCAGCATCGTTACACGTTTAACTGGTAAGTATAAAAATGTCCACGAAATGAACAGACCGCTTCCTATTATATACGAGAAAAAGAAAATCCTTTTAATTTCTCTATCTTTAGTGAGCCTCTTACCACGACACGACACGTCTGACTCGGACTTAATGATTTTAAATATGTACCCAGCACACGCCACCGGCCATCCGCACGGTGCTGACTGATCGCCGGTAGCCGGATTGTTAATTGATAGCGTGGAGCAATGTTCGTAAGCGCGTTTAGGTCCCATTCCGAGAGAGTAATACGAAAGGAAGAATGGGAGAAAAAACTCAACTTCTTGAACTAATTCCGATTAATAACAGTCAAGTCAGCAATAATTATCTCACGCTTATTCGAGTTTACTGGTTCTCTCTAATAGACGTTTATGCCAGTACAAAAAGTCGATGTGAGAATAGTATAAGAGAACTCGAAAGAACCAGTTCTCAAATTGGATACGCACTCGCGAGAGGTGCAGTATCTGTCGCTACTGTGTCCGGTGTCCGCCTATGCAGTCAGTCCTCACAGTATATTAGATGTATGGTACAAGTAACTCTGGATATAATATGGGAGAGGATTAACTTATACATTTAATTGTACTGTTGTAAAACTAGCTCGGTGGTATTGTGTATGGTATAATACTGTATACAGTTTTATCGTGATAACCTTTCAGAGGGGTACGTGTGTGCATTTTTCTGGTTCTCTTAGCGCGTACTTTACGTACGTGTGCAGGCACATACAGTACGCGCTTTCCGGTTTGCACATAAACTGTAAGTGGAATTTTACATAAAAAATTACGTGGCCTAGCAGGGTTCCCAAAGATGAAGACGTGAATGTACGAAAATGAGTCATATATCTTATTAGAAAAGAGGTACACTCATTTTCCGAACCTAAGTAGTTTCCGAAAATTTCTCAATCCTTGAAAACTCATTCTCACTCATCGCTTTCGAGTTTTATTGACACAATTCTTCGGGAGAGCGCTGAACATTATATACGTCTTCTGTCAATAAGAAATCCTCCACGAAAGATAAATGGAACACGAAAATACTTAACGCACGAATTCCAAGGTCAAGCTTTTTTTATTGTTACACTTTGCACTGGGATGAGATTCGAACAATAGATAATAGTCTTCTCGTTTTCTCTGTAATGTTTACAGATCTACGCAACGATCATCAGAATACGATCTTCACTTTGCAGGGAATAACTTGTCATTGAAGGCGAACGGTCGTCATAATATCCTCGAGTACAATGATGTATTCTCGCGCGATAAATCGTGTTTTCAGAACGGAAGCATGAATTTAGATTACCTTGATACGATTATACCGCGTCTGTCTTGTGGATATTATTGGGAAATTGAATACGCATTAAGTTACCCTTGTTATGATTTATCGTAAATCTGTCACCGCGAGGACTTTTTGGTAGTGCGTAGATCGCTTACGATACGCAAATTTGGTAAACCGAACAACGAATGATTATGGAAGAAAAATAAGATTGCTTATTGGGCTGTTTTATTCTCGACAAGGATTCTTCTAAAATTCTGCGGTCTGAGAAGAGTCCACGTTATTGAGTCTCTTTTTTCATTTTCATGATTTTCCATGGATATGAGACTTGACTTGACAAAGTGAGACCATCGCACTCCATGAGTGTCAGTTCCACCGCGAGAACAGAGAAGAAAGAGCGCTGGAACAATAATCCTTAATCAGTCGCTCCAAATAACTTACTGGAAAAATATCTGAAGAAAATCTGGCAAAACTGCGGCGATTTCTGCCAGTAGATCACGCGGGTATCACAGGGGTAAGGACAACTCTAACATAGTTCAAGGACCTGGAAAAATATCAACTTTTCCACATAAGAGAAAGTGGGAGAGCCGATTACCAAAGTTGAAATCAAAAACAGGTTCCATTTACGAAACTAACGTAGTTCATGAATGAAATTCCAAGAGCTGCGAGTATGTTTGTGATCTAGTGCCAAGAAAGATTGCAAAAATTTGATTATCAATCTGGAGATATGGGTCCTCCTGCGTCATAGGAAAGACCTTTTCCTCCAGATTGATATATGAACCTTAGATTCCTTTCTTGGAATCAGGTCACATTTGATTTTCAAACTAGGAAAAAATTCACGGGTTTATTAATAGAGTTGAATGGAAAATTCAAGACTTTGTTAATTTAGCCAAGTCCATATTTTAAGGACATGATGGATAGTCCAGGTCTCCCTCCACATATTCGCATATCTATAGTTCTAGAATAGAAATTCTTCTATGTCGCTTCCTCAAAATGATTACTTTCTTCAATGTTAAGAGCCATCTTCCTACCGTTCAAGACTTTTAGATTTTCTTCCTCAAATCTACAGTCCAGTGGTCAAAATTCCGAATTTCAACGTCTAAAGGTTAAATGACGTCGAATTTTAGTAGATAGTTTTCCCTAATATAGGTCCCGTATAATATGGTATGTTATGCTAGCTGGTCACATCGAAAATTTTCAAGACCCTAAAATAGGTCAAGGTCATTGATGACGTCATAAAACTTGAAGTTTTCTAACTGACCTCCAGCCTTAGGTAGTTTTTCCAAGAATAGTCTCAATCTTATAAGCATAATATGAGATGCTAAAAACTAATTTCCCTGTTGAAATTTTAATTTTAGAGCGCTATGATGAAACCTACTACTCAAAGAAACCGAATACATTCTCAACCGAATCAAGCAAGAAATTCAGGAAAGCTGGTCTACGTGACGAACTTGGTTCCGATACTCATATTTGAAATTGAAGTCCCTGAAACTTGAAATTTTTCCGAGTCATTCATTTGTCACACATAGATTGATATTTGAAATTCAAAAAAAATCAACTCCTTTGACGGCGGCAATTTTTCTCCTTCCTCCTCTCATCTTCATACATAGTTCAAAATTGAGATTTTTGAAGGAAGAAAGTTTCCAAAATCCTGCTCTTCAATTTTTTTCTCAGATTGTTTTTTAGGTACAGTACCATATGACTAGCGCCTGATAGAAATTGCTCATTTCTGCAGGGCCTGCAGGAATTAGCATGTTCTACTAACCGCAAGTCCTGCACTCCTACATAGGTCGACGGTCCAACATTTGTAAGTGACACTTGCGATACCAAAAAGGCAGGAAAATAAAGAACCGGCCAAAAGGCCTAATTAGATAATTGTAAGTTGGTTTTTGCGGGACGCCGCGCCTGATCTTTCAGGAAGAAAAAACCATGAAATAAGTTCCTTGTTACAACTTCCTACAACAAGAAGAAATTCCAATTCTTATAGTTGTTGATTTGTTTTGATGTCTACCTCATGACGTCATCAGCGGGTTGGAATTACAGGTTTAAATCTTGACCTAGCTCGTGTGCTTATAATCGATCCTCAACTTAGTATTCATTTTCATACTAGTAAGGTTTAAAGTAATATTGGCTCTGCAAATTGTTATATTTTTAGACTTTTTCACACAGGAAAACTGATAAGCACCAAGGCTGAGCTACTCCTTTACTAACAACTCAAAATTTTATCTGCGAGCTTAGAGCAACGCCACTGATGCGACTGTGAGAAGGTGCGCGTTCATAGATTTGTATCTCGGGTTAAAAACTCAGAATTTCAACAGGGAACCCATTCTAACAAAGGTTCTTTTCAAACGTCCCGCTATCAGTTGTCCAACAAAACCCATGACGTCATCAGATCGTGCCGTCGCGGAAGAGGCCTGACATCATTAGATTGTAACGTCACTGGGAGGTGGCAACAAGCATCAAAAGATGCTTGTTTTTAAAAGTGAAGCAAACCCCTTGGCAAAGCAATAGGTGTATTTGGTTCATGTATACATTTGGTACATGTATACGTTTGGTTCATGTATACATTTGGTTCATATGTATACAATTGGTTCATGTATACATTTGGTTCATGTATACGTTTGGTTCATGTATACATTTGGTTCATGTATACAATTGGTTCATGTATACATTTGGTTCATATGTATACAATTGGTTCATGTATACATTTGGTTCATGTATACGTTTGGTTCATGTATACATTTAGTTTATGTATACATTTGGTTCATGCATAGGCCTACAATTGGTTCATGTATACAATTGATTTATGTATACAATTGGTTCATGTATATGTTACACCAGATTCACGCAATCGAGGAATGCGCGCAGTAAGTACAAATTTTGAAGAAAGCGCGCACGCAGCAACCTCTTTGCTGAATGCGCGCAATCAAGAAGTAGTATATCATTTTTGACACATATTTGGCAACCTTTTTTTGCTGAGTGCGCGCCTTCAGAGACGGCATAACAGGCAAATATTTGTACCTTGATTGACTCACCGCTATTTGGAAGGGTTGATTTTATCATTTATGGATTTATGGTCGACTTGACCACCGCCTCAATAGAAACGCCCTGGGCGCGACAAAATGTACAGAATTGTCACTCACTGACGTGCCTGATAGCATACACTCTGCACAAAAACAGTGTATCACCAAAACTGTTCATGTGCCGAATGCACGCAATCGCCTTCCGCTGATTGTGCGCATTTGGCAATTTTGTGTACGGATTCCGCGACTTTTGCACAGACTGCGCGCATTCATCAAAATTTCTACTTACTGTGCGCATTCCTCAATTGCGTGAATTTGGTGTAACATATATGTTTGGTTCATGTATACATTTAGTTCAGTATACATTTGGTTCATGTATACAATTGGTACATGTTACGCAATACTCCATAGACCAATTGGCCTAGCATTTTCAATAAACAAGATATACAACATTTCAAACACCATGAGACTCATGAAACAGGTTCCGGGCCTCCCCTCATTTTCTTTTAAAGAACCCATGAGTTTTTTTGTAAGCTAAAACAAAAGTGTCAGTGTCTCTTCTGTAGCGTATGTATCTTGTATGCTCTATAAATTTTTTGTTATCTGTGCAATATATTTCATAGGCGCGTAAATTTTGTTTCCTTGGGGAGTTATCAATAGGCGGGCAATTCCATTTTTTGAGGCTTTGATTTTACCAGAGTGCCATCAATTTGTCTGTAATTTTGAAGTTGGTGGTGCGGGTGAGATCGTTTTTAGGGCAAAACAGATGTGAGTTCATTGGTGGAAGTTCAGTAACAATTTTGGTAGCTAAATTGAATTTTCCCTTACCCCGGATCCTCGTATGGCTGAGGACTCAGATGAAAGTAATGTTGCAATGAATTGAGGAGGAGAGAATGGATTTGCGACACAAGTTGGTGCGTGGAGAGCGGAGTGTACGATGTAAATTGCTTTCAGGACTGATAAGAAGTCAGTGACGATCAGAAAAAGGCATTTGGTGGAAAATGGAGGGTTAGTATTGTTTCTAAGAATTGAAAGATGGCTTGGATTCCAGCCGTTGAAAGTGATACGCAGTTGTGGTATCGATGAGGAGAGATTTTGTTTTTTTCGGTTTCTGATCCATCTGTGAAACAAGTGGTAATGTTGGGTATTTCTAGCAAGAAGAGAGCGGTAAATTGTGGGGTTTGTAGATTCTTTGGGTCGATGACATAGATTGCATATTATTAGGTTTAGGTAAGGCCCAAGGGGATAAAGTGGGAAATGCGGGGGCTAGGTTACGGGAATGAATTTTTTTGGGAAAGAAATCAGTGAGAAAGTAGTGATTGTGGGTAAACAAGGGTTCGAGGATAACACAGAGATGAGGAGACTGACAGTTGAGGTAGGAAGGGGTAACTTAATTCGTCGGTTAAACTTACAGCAAGGCTAGTGCAAAAAGCACCAGTGCAAATGAGAATGGTGGAATTTTGAACTGTGTCTAGAAGTCGAGTTCACCTATTGGTGAACCATAATCTAGGGTAGTTCGGACCTTGGTATGGTAGAGGAGAAATACAATTTTACGTACGCAATCGGTGTGAGATAGCGTTTTGCGCTAGAACAAATTAAGCTCAAACTCCCATCTGACTGTAAATAACATTAGGACACATGGGGGCTAATTTTCTCTACATTGTATCAGGTTACATGAATAATGACTCAGAACTCTAAATTCGTTCAAGTTTTTACAGCAGTTGGGGCCACTCTTACCTTGTAACGACCTCAAAGGGTAGAACATGTTAGCCAAGAGAATCCCCACTCCGCCCCTCCCTAATGAGCATTTTCATCCAAAGAATTTAGAAAGTTGCGAAAAGATCTCCAAGACCAGGGAGACTACGAACGCACCCGAGTCTATTTTTCCCCGGGGTAATATCGAGAAACTAGAAAATGTTTTCAATTATCGAGCTATATTTATGAGGTGAGGGATTTGAAGGGATTCCCGAGCTACATCAATAAAAGGGAGACTTGGAGAAATTCAATGGGTTATTTTTCCTTCAATGTAAGTTCAAAAAAATTACAGATTGTTGAGGACAGTTCATCGCTTTGAAAGTGACCCTACAATTGCATTTGACTTTTTGCCGCGTCGACGTGAAATTTTCCAAGGTATCTTTTAGGTACCACCTATGCAAATGTATGAACGTTATGCAGAACTAGCTCAGAAAATATGTTCTAAAGTACCCGTCCAGGCGTGTGAACTGGTTTGTAAAATGGGAAAGATGAAAAATTAGCCGATCGTATTATATGGAACGGGTTCGATGTACCGCTTTCTCGATATTAAACCTTAGGTGATCGACCATGGCTTAAAAGCTTGCAAATAATGACTCGATTGCGTAAATCAGCCGTAAGCTAGGCTGGATTAAGTCCAAAAATTTTCTTTCCGAATCTCGAATTCTCAGAAATTATCGCTATCGAATCATTCCATTGATAAATTTTGATTCCGAGCGGGAATGAGCCACGGCGAGTGTTGAGTAATTTCCTGAAAACATAGCTGTATAACCTCGATTATTAATCCGACGGTGTCGACACTCGAGCACACTCACTCGTGTCAAAACAATATGTGTTATCGTACGTACACATTACGTTCCCTCGTGAGCTTAGCGCCGCAAACGCGTACAAACAGGAAATATCGCGCGAATCGGAAAAAAAAATTTCAAAACGCTTATTCGGAAGACACGCGTTTGAGAGGGCGGCGAGAGGATGCGAGAGATACATGTACGAGTATGAAAAATCATCGTACGATATAGAGACCAGTTATTATCATCAGAACTGGATGTTACGGACACGGTATATAATGTGTACATACTGTACCGTATATTTTAATGGTTGCGGGCTAAAGTTGTTTTCGTTTCGTATTATTATTATAATATACGCGCATCTAATGAAATGATTCGAGTTTAGCATACAGCACGCGGAAGAAGGGACGCGCGGGAGGCGAAACGTTTGTTCGCTTGGCAGCGCGAGCCGATCAGCACGACGAGACGACGAGGAGGTTCAGGGGCACGCGACCGACCTGGACTCGGGCGCACCTACGGCCCACACCTTATGACATCATATCCGGCCAGCTGCTAAGTTGACCCTTTCGCGTTCTCGTCGGTAAACCGGCCACCAGGTACGAAAATTCGCGAATTCGCCGTTTTACGAGCGCCGAATCGGCCGCTAAATTGGTCTATCCGTCGCCGTGCAATTAAAACTGAAATTTGACGTTTTCGGAAGCTACCAAATACGCGCGGATACGACAAATGAAGCATTTTTCTCTGACGTTGCGCAAGAAATGAAAATCACTACGTAGCGCCGTATCGCCGAATATAATACAGTATACATGAATGAACGCATCAAAACAACTATTAACGCTTGGCGAGAGAACTGTGCTCATTCTTTGAACGTAGTCGGGCGACGCGACGTCGTTATAGTGAACGTCATCGAGAGAACTACCGCTATGCAGTTCATTGTACATTTGCATTGCTTTTTTTGATGTTCGAGACTATAGTAATTACTGTCTCCGTTGATGTAATGTCATCATAATTTCGCTCGAATGTAACGAATGAGGTTCGGAGAAATTCAGAGGTTGAGGTATAAGGAACCGTAAGTTCATTCTTAGTAAATTTGTCCAGGCATTACCAGTCCAGACGGTGCTGGCCATGAACGTCGTAGTGGATTTTGTTCCGCGACCAAACCTTTTCGTCTTGTAAGCTGTAAATTGAGTCGACAGTGACACCAGAAATGCGCGTTGAGAAGCCCCTAGGCCTGTATAATATGAGTGGATAAACTCGATAACGTTTGTCGCCTTGAAACCCTATCTTCTCAAAGTTTTTCATGACTCATGAGGTACCGAAAAGAAAGTGATACAACTGTTAGGTAGATCTTCTCGATCAAGAAAATCCCATTGAACATCTTTGTCAAATTTATCAAATGGAATGGCATGAAGGAAAGCGGTCGAATCATACGCATCGAAATGAATAGGGAACAGTTTTCTCCTGGTGGTCTACAGTGAATTTCAGCATCCACAATCAATGAGAGGAAAAATCATCATCGTTTTCTCCACGATTGTAAAATTTTCTAGAAAGTTGAACGTTACTGCTTTTGCAACTGCCTCAAAACCTAAGCTTCTTCATAGAATCTTCAGATATCTTCTGAATTACGGTTATAAAACTGCTCCAAATCCAATTGATGGCTCCTCCGCATTTTTGTATCTCAATTTCACTTCAGTCTTCTTCACCTTGTATAAATGTAAAACTCAAGAGGTCTGATAAGCGGACTGGTTTGTAAGCCGTTAATCTATGACTCAGGAGTAATGAGATCTCAGTCAGCTATTCCATCACAGGTGGCGTAACACTAAAAAGAACCGAAAGTTTGAGTGAACCGAAGTGACTGAAAAAGCAAACACACCAACACTGGAAACTCCATAAGAAATAAATTGAGCGCTACTACTCGACGTTGTTTCCATTATACCGCAATATCAATGCTAAAGTATTAATAATCCCAACTGCAGCGCCACAAGCGATTGAAATAACATTGTGAGCTAGAGACAATCCCTAGACTGCTAGAGTATGAAAATCTAGCTGAGTTTCCGATATTGGTCGTTTAGTGTACTTCCCGAAAATGGCTCAAACTTCACCGCACCTTTTGTTTCATTGCCCCATTGTCGACATCAAAATCAAGTTAACTCTTGAGAATCAATGTCGGTAGGAAATCGACGTCGATTCTACGTAATTTTTGCGGCAAGAGACTTGTAATTGATGTCAAGAAAGCGTAGATTCTCAGTACCCAAATCTGGTACGATTTCAGAATCGACGTCAAAAATAAATCCTGGAATTTAAATGTCGCATGGAAACTGACGTCGAAATGGCGTCGATTCGACCATGAGAATTTTCACAGTCGATCTCTCACTGCGGACAAATAACAGAAAACAAGCTTCTTAGTTACATTTCCTCCATTGCCAATGAACGAAACAAAAAGAAGTTCCTCTCCTCAAACATGACTTCATCGTACATTTTGTTCCATTGACTCATTGTCGACTTCCAAATCGAGTTGACTCTTGGAAATAAATGTCGATTGGAAAACGACGTCGATTTTGAGTCAATTCTGGAGCGGTCGTTGTCGGTTTCATCTCATTTTTTTGGCAAAAGACTTGCAATCAATGCCATAAAGATGGAAGCTATAATAAGTGAAACGAGCAACGAGCAATCACTAATCAAAATCAACAATGTTATCAACCAAGCAATAGAAATGAACGATTTTGATTTGGTGGCCCATCACTTTTTGCCTGTTTTGTTTGACGTAGCTACAACCATGAACATAGATTCTCATCAGTACGCGTGAGATGTTCGATGACCAATATTTCAATATTATCATAACTACTCATTCTGCCTGCAAGTAGCAAAGCCACTAAACAGATCAAATGCTACAAAACCACGCAACAGAGCAGTCAATTGTAGGTTGATGGAAAATTTAAAAAGATCAGTTTGATATCGACTCAACATTGATGTAACTAATCAGTTTTAATGAGGCCGACGTTTGGCAACCTCAAATCAACGGTCAACCTGACCGGCATCAGTGTACATTCAATTGCAGATTCAACTAATTATATAGACCAAAGTTAGAAAACTCGTTGAAAGCCTGCAGTTTGAAGCTGAAAGGTGTAAGTTGAGGAATTCCAAATCTGAAAGCTCGATGGCAAAAGAATGTGAGTAAATTTCTCCACTTTGATTGGAACATATCAAACCATGTAGCCGACCAAACGATGGACGTGTTTCGAAAACCCCTCACCCTTCATAAAAAACGTTCCCTGTTGAACACCAGTGGCCTGACCTTGACCTATTTTAGGGCTTGAGAAGCTAGACCTAGTATAAACTATGAAGCAGGTGTAGATCTAGTATAATCCTACCTTGATCCATTTTAGGTGGAACTAGTACAAAAGAGGCGTTGACTCAGTATCAGCTAAACTTAGTATAAAATTAGTGTACTGCAGGAATAAGAGGGGTGGGAATGCCAGATGACGGCATCAGTGACCTTGACCTATTTGAAGGTCTTGAAAATTTTTCTAGAATTGACTCTGTGAAGTCACGATCTGAAGACGTCCGGATCTTCTTTACTGGGAGTTCAGTCTGGCAGACTTTGCCTTTAGTATCTGGTTTACCCTGCTCTTCTCCGCTTCACTTGTTTCGTTCACACCTCCAATGTATCATTCGCGCGCAGCAGATAAGCCTAACGCGTGATAACAACTTCACCTTAAAAATTTAGTTGAGTGCTACACAACGCACCACAAGAGCGGCCTAAAATGGTGATCTTCAATATCTTCTTCAAGATTTCGCCACTCGAAATCGATTAGGCTGGCAGCGTTTTCTGTGGAATCGCCAGCAGATTGTGAGTCATTTGGTTCGTCGTCGTTAAGAATTTGCTCTTCTTCTTCGTTGTTTAGAGGTTCAATCTGGATTTCTTGTTCGTTGCATAGTGGATCTTGATCTCTGGGTGGCTCCATTTTTCTTCAAAGTAAGGCTGATGTCTTATATATCCGGCCCGGAGGACCAAAAAATGGTGATAGTATTTCGAAGTTACGTGCTCGAGTACAAGTAATTAGGCGATTTTCGGCTCCAACAGACATCTCCGCCTAGATTCCTCAGCCTCAGCAAATATGCTGGCACGTCTGCTGCGTCTATAAGGGCTTCCAATATCCTCTCGTGGTATCGAGTTGAACGCATTTCTCATGTCGAGGTTGACGGATGCGCAGATGCTGTCCTCAGCTTTACCGACTGTTTAAAATTATACCTCTTCGCTCCAGATAGCTCTCTAGTTTCTCTAGAAATTTGCCCACACTGTCTAGCAGGTAAAGTGATGGCAGGCTAGGTGATTTATTCTTCTTAATCAACGCTAGCCTGGCTTTCTTTCCCAGCAATTGCGAAAATTGCCGACTCAATTGAATGTATTGCATTTCAGACTAGATTCGAGATCTCATTTTGACCCAGAGCCTTCCAATACTTACCCCAGTGTCTATTCTTTTCCACTGCCATAGTATTACCATTAGTGGTAGCTCCTGTGGAAGCCATCAATTACTCGTCCCACAGCACTCAGCTCCATTACGCTCATTGCTGAGAAGCTCTTCAGCTTCTTTAGCTCTGTATTGTCCCCATTTATATCCTCGTTAACGATATTCGGAAGGCACTCAACGTTCTCAAGGCTGTAAAGATGTAGTACGGAGACAAAGGGTAATAAGTATTGTGGATAACGAAAAGAGAGGACGGAAGAAACATGAAATAAACTTGCTTACGGACAATACTTTGAAATATTCTCGGATGAGATGAAAAAGAAATAATATCTTGTTTGAAGATGGTAGGATTGTACACCGTTTAGAGCGGCGGATGAAGTGATTCACCCCGTTTTGTGGAAATTCAAGGATTGAGTTCGATTAAAACACACGAAAAGAAAGCTTTCAAGTGCATACGACAGAGCATATTGAATAAGGAAACAGTAATCAGGCGATCCCAGAAACCGAAAGAGTGGACTCTTCCGAACTCAAATCTATAAATTACATATTCGAAATATTTCTCTCTTCTTTTTCGTAATTTATTCACCTGTCCAAACGAAACAGAAGAATCCGCTTTCATAATTCTTCGCGAGCGGCGCCACGTCCACGACACGACGCTTTACAATAATAGGCCGTGTGAAAACACTAAATAAAAATCTCCAAAAAAAAAAAAAAAAACAAGACGAAGAATATTCGACACGCGTTCTCCGAGTCGACAAGACATAAAACACACGCCAAAAGAAAAAAACACCGAAACGATTTTAATCGCGCGGCCTTTCGTAATCGCGTTCAAACTGGAGCCGATCAGATGTTCATCGCGTAGGGGCTAAATACAGCCCTCTAATTTTCGTATCGTTGGATGCCCGGGGGTTTTGCAAATTTTACCCTCAAAGAGGTAACCCGCACTTTTTCCACTGCTCGACGTCCTCCTCAGGCGTCGATAGTACCCGTTTGAAAAACCATATGCCATCGGATGGACGTCTTTGTCATCGCCGTCACTCGCGGACTCATCTCCGCATTCTTACAACGATACAAATATAACCAACAAAAACTGGTTGTAGGAACGTTTAATTATCACGAAATCACCTCCAGCGTATAATATTCAGGAGAAAAAAAAAAGAATAGATATTCATCGCGTGCCTATCAGATCAGTTAATTTATCAATCAGGAGAGGAGAAGGGAGAAACGCGTTTATTTCTTTGTCCGACCTTTCGGCCGATGAAATAAGAAATTTCTTCCGGTCATTTAGATTTTCGTGAAATTAACATACATTGCCTGGTTGTAAACGTATATGGTACGAAACAACAGTCAACAACATACCAATAATGTCTATGTGTCCGTATATTGTGATTATATTCGGTATCCCCTTCGCCTGTAACATTAATTACTATCCGACATTCTTTTCTACGCGAATGCTATTCGATAAATGTACTTGAATTGACAGGCTGTATCCACATTAGGTGAATGATTATGTAGTTAATAAAGTTTTTTTTTTTTTTTTTTTTTCAAAAATGCAATTTCCTTTTGGAAAAGTGAATTATTGCACCGAATCAGTTCCATTCAATGAACTTTAGCCTTAGCCCAGAAGGAAAGAGTGTATTTTTGGTCAACTCAACTCAATTAGATAACAGAATGAGTATTTTAGAGAATGGCACGATGACGTCACATCCTCTTGTTTTTAAATTTTTGAAGTGAAGACCCTCAACTAAACGAATTCAAGCTATGAACCATCCTCCAAAGACGTCAAAAACTGTTATTGTTCTTATATCAACCGTCAGTTTGAGTCCATTCTGAGCTATGTACAGCGCCGATCAAAAACAAATTCCAAATACCAAGACAGGCCGTTAGAGTCACTCGACTCATTCCTTCTTTCTTGCTCCCACGGTACTTGTATTGCAAACTGATAAAAACGATTGTAAACATTGTGAAAGCCATATTCTCCAAAATCACGTCATCATCAAAGTTGGAAGCTGAAAGATAAAACTCTAACTTTCAGACGTAGCTGTCGATCATGAAAAATACTACTTTTAGCCTTTGATTCCCGTTTCCAATTCTTTTCTGGGGCTTTTGACATGAAAGTTTTCAAGTTTAAAATTCTTCGGCCTTGATTTTTTTCATTTATGTTCAAAACGAGCGATCATCAGAAAGTGTTGCAATAAATTTGGGAGCCAACCCGGAAAAAAGAATCAAGCTGTTCTGTAAATTTTTCCGGCTTCTGAAATGTATATGTCTTCCGGCCAGCGGTGGATTAAGGCACAATCATCACATGCAACTGCTTGTGTCCGCGCGCCAAAATGTCTGCGCGCCTCAGAAAATGAGTAGGCTGGGCTCTTCTCAGCGAAAATACCCCCTCAGAAAATGAGTAGGCTGGGCTCTTCTCAGTATACTGCATGCTAGGCCTGATATTATGAAGGCTGGAAATTGAAATTTTTTCAAGTTCCTAAAGTAGGTCAAGGTCATTGATGATGTCATACAGCGCCATCGTCACGTCACGTCACGCAGTTCACAAAAACTCGCGGACACGGACGCGGACGTTTTCTGAGGATGTAATCCCCCCCCCCTCCCCAACAAAATGGATAAAGAGTTTCTTACTAAAAAACAAAAAACGATTAAAACAAAAGAACGTTAAAAACAAACGTTAAAAGTCAAAACGCGCAAGTTGCAGGCTAGCAGCCTTGCAGTTTCAACGCTCCGAAAACCAGATCACGACCCTAGCGCGCCACGGGTATGCTATAGGTCCGAATATAACAATAACAAAAACATAGGAAGAAACCCAAGAGAAGAAGTGTTACACCTCCTCCTCCTCCGCAGGATTCTTTAGCTGGTAATGTAGAGAAAGAAGTAGCGATCGCAATGAATGGGTTCGAACGCTTTGCAGAGCTTGATAGAAAAGCTATAGCAATAGCGTTAACGAGGTGAGATTCGGCAAAAACTTCAATACAAATATAGCGGTGAGCACTACAAAGGCACGGCTGAAGAATCGCGATTTGAAATGGAAAAAATTTTCGGTGAAAAAGCTGAACTGGAATACAACCTCAAAATTCGTACGACGATTGACCTATTCACCAATATCTTTAGAATTGAAAAACGTCGAGTCAAGTTCCGATATGATAAATTACAGATGTGCTGTCATTCATCAAGTTGCTCCGTCCTCTCCCTCTAGCAGCCTTTCCCAGTACTTTTCAATGAACAGCTTTCGCAAATAGTTCGTCATTCTTCATTCTTTCCCGCAAATAGTTTTCCTTGTTGCTGACGAGAAATTTAACAAGTACTGTTTCTTCCATACCCAGCCTACGTAATCAAACCTTCTCCTGGAGGATTGAGAGACTATGTCAGAAAGAATTGAGTGAGAAAATTTAAAAGTTTAGATGCAGGTACGAAATACCTTGGCGTTCTCGAACTTAAGACTCAAAAACAATTCTATTCTCAGATTCCCGAATATCCACAACTCGTGACCCAAAGACGAATTCGTGATTGGGTCAAAAAAATACTATAATGCTAGAGAAGAAGTTATGAAACCTGTCACGTTAGTGGTGAACGCTCCCATACACCATCCGCAATAGGAAGAACTAGAGATAGGTATTTGCTTTGGACCGTGAGGTTATATGTGGCTATTTTAATTGTTCTTTAATATAATCCTCATAAATTTCGTCTGTAGTTAATACTTCATCTAGATAGGTAATGATGTATGCCACCGGCGCTGTCAGTGTGTACGAATAATTCGTCCCTATTCAAACAGACACTAACAATTTTAGGTTCCTAAACTCACCAGCAAACGAAGACTACTCGAATTCGAAGGCGACGTGAGAAGAACTCGAGAAGTCCCTCATACCCGGACGTCCTTTTCAGTCATCCACTTCATTACGCCAGAGGACAACTCTGTAACCAATCACGTCGGCGCGGAAATACCCCCTCAGAAAATGAGTTGGCTGGGCTCTTTTCAGTGTACTGCATGCTAGGCCTGATATAATGAAAGTTGGAAATTGAAATTTTCCAAGCCCCTAAAGTAGGTCAAGGTCAAGGTCATTGATGACGTCATAGGCCGCCACACTTCACGTCACGTCACGTAGTTCACAGAAACTCCCGGACACGGACGTTTTCTGAGGATGTAATCTCCCTAACAAAATGGATAGCGGGTTCTCCGCTAGAAAAAGGTCAGCGCGGGAGCTCAGTCCGTCGCTGCTTCCGGCTGGGGGTCAATTGGGAATGTGCCTAACCGAACGCCACTCCACGTTTTATGACGTCATCAATGACCTTGACCTACTTTCAGTACTTGAAAAAATTTTAACCTCGTCTAGCCTCTAGTCTTGATCATACTAGGCCTAATGGGATGAACAAACAGAGCGAGTGAGCCCCCAAAAGCTAATTTGTTCAACATTTTCTATACTAAATTTGTACTATACCAAGATGGGTGGGGGAGCAAGCAGGAGGCTTAATTTACTATAACAGCCGAATATAGAATCGATATTTTGATACAACAATATTAGTAATCGAGATCGATGTATTGGTATAATCGAAATTGATGTAAGACTGTAGCGTCATACGTACGTCGTACAGCTCACGAAATACAACAATACTTCTGAGATTGCAGTGAGAACACTGAATCAACAAAAAGTTCACAGTTCCGATTGTGTGCTATCGACATGTCGTAGCTCGGATGATGATAACATCAACCGGTCTTCTATACCTTTTATGATAACGGTTGCTAACTTTCCCTGCGAGTAGCACAGAAACGACTTGACGGAGTTACATTGATACATCGATATTATTGAGATTTATATATAGAAGATATATCTTTACATTGTATTTCCTAGCACGACCAAAATCTTGTCGACAAAGCGTCACCAAAATAACACTTGTGTTCCTACCCCTCTTCTTAAAAGCTCCATGCAGCACACTAATTGTATACCAGGCTCATACTATTCCTCTTTGTGAAATACAAACAGCAAACATTCTTCTCAAATTTGGTTTATCAAACGATGCCCACAAGAAAAACGTTCGCCGTAATAAATTGTGACTGGTCACAAGAAAAAACCCTTAGTCGTCAAGGAACGGATCAGCAGGAACGGTTTAACGTGTAGTTGCAGGCTTGCATGTATACAAACGCTAAACTGCTGATCCGTTCCTTGACGACTAAGGGTTTTTTCTCGTGACAAGTCACAATTGGATGGCGTCTCCAAGAGGCTTAGACTAGCTCTAGTCTTTCCCTTATTGTAAATACTGATACCAATCTGACTCATGGAACAAGTTCCGTGCGTTCCTCGTTCAACTTTCTTAAGGAGGTCGTTGGTTTTCTTCAAGTCCTACTCTCATCATCGTAAAGGACATCTTTTTGAAAATGATGATGTCCGCTTCCTGAGGATGCCCCCCTCCACAAAACAGATAGAGGCTTCCACGCTAGAAAATGGATCATAATGAGCCCCGTTTTGTCGATTCTATAGTGCTTCAGTATGGACCGACTCCATGAAAAAAATGCACAGAGGGAAAGTTTCAACGAAGAACTGCTCCGACGTGCGTTAGTGCCTACCACATTATCTTGACAAAGGCTCTTTTCGTAATAGCACGTTGTCCACCAATGGAGCTCCTTTCTGAAGAGAACGCCGGGAAATGGAAAGCCAAGAAGGGGACAACGATCACGACACCAACATCAATATAAAGTTGACATGAGGTCAGATTTGTTTACCTGATTTGCCAATCTGTAATTGATTTTGAATCAAACTTTCCAAACGATCAATTAAAGATCGACGTCAAATGAACGCCGAGCCAGAGTCGAATGCTTCATTGGAATAAACCAAACAGTTATAATTACTTCGCACCATCAAAGACAATAACGATACTCTCCCTCGATACAGCTCTTCTCCTTTTCTTCGGTATAAGTTGAAATTTATAGACCTTTCGATGATGTTGAACATTCGGGCTCATACTTTGTGGTCCTACCACCATTAGAACTCAGTTTGGAATTTTTCTGTCTCTCCTTTTTAGAGGTTCAGAGCTTGAATTTTCTTTAAGCCGCTCTTTATAGAACTTTAAGGATTGAAATTCAAACTTTCCTAGCCTCCTTCAATTATTCAGCTCAAGAGTCGAAATTTTCCCAAACCCCTAATAGAGGTTAAAAGTTAAAATCTTGCGATTTACGACGGTGTATAGTGGGTTTGCCTCTAAAAAGCTTGATAATTGACAAACTCCGCCCTACGCCACTGGCGAAATAATTCATAATAATGATAGAATTTTTCATTCGTTCAATCATTCCCCCCAGAGAAGAAAGTTGATACGAACGTTGAGAGCCAGTGAGAGGAAGTGAAACGTCACTTAAAAATTTCTCGACGCGTACTCCAGGTACGACGAAGAAAGACATATTGTACTGAAGTAGTCATTGTCATCCTTTCACGAGCACACAAAACAGCACATCAAGTAGGCTGCAACATTTGTGGCATTGCGGTATCGTATCATTATAACGGTGCTGCTCGTACTCCTTTGTAAACAGTCACTCTGTGACGGTATTGTTTTCCCGCGATCGAATGGGAACAAAAACGCATTATTATCGCGAGCCACGAATCTCCTCCCATTTCCCTGAACTCATCGCCGTCTTCGATACACAAGAACAGAGAGGATACGGTGCGTAATTATACATGCCGTTCCGTATTGGGGACTTTTTCTTCTTCTTCTTCTTCCTTTTCCCATTCATGAATAAAATAATATTCTACACGCTTTCGAGCAATTGTATCGCGCTCTATACTTTCACTTCATTGGGTAACCTCTCGCAAATTGTGCGCTCGGTCTAGAGTGTACGCGAGTACGATGCTTATGAATGGCGTCGTCGAATCATTCATAAAAACGGCGTTACGACGTCGCTCACAGTTTCTGGTCGTTTCGCACAGGTATACGACGAATACTCGTAATCCGCGAACTGGTCCGCCGCGAATATCGCGAACCGGTTCGGACCGGTTGTCCGCTCGATCGTGTTAACGACACGTGCGAAGTCGAACCGAAACATGCGATTGCGCTTCTAAATCTTCGGATTTGAGAGCAATCGAAGAAAAAAAGGCGAAGAGCGAGAAAATAATGAAAGAATAAATAATCAGGGGTTGGTAATGTACCAACGTGTGTAATGATGCGCACGTACATTTTATGGCCAATTAACGGAGTCGTTTCAGCGGGTGATATCCGAAGCCAGAGCTCGTTAGATTGTTGCATTTGCGAGTGAATTTACTTTCAAGTCGGTATATTATTTCAAATGGGTGCATAATATGCATATTTTTATTCCGCCATCGTTTCTTCGGTGTACGGTACAGAATTTCTCATTCTAAATGGATCTTCTTCTCTCAATTCGTTCTCATTTCCTCTATGTAAATAAGGGGTTTGACCAAATAAGTGTAGCGAAAAATATGTAAAAGAAGATTATAATAGTCGCAAAAAATATGATATTTCCTAAAACGGAATTCTACCGAACCTACGAACGCGATTATAAATGAATTTCATTTCTTGGCAGGACTCCATTTTTCTCCTTCATTCTTTTTCACCGATGCTGTAGTAGACGAACTAGGTAATAAAAATTTCAGAGTATAGACTATCGAACGCCGGATGATTCATATTGAAGATGCGACTCGGCGTTTTAGGTGATTCAAAACCGTTAGTAGACTTACGCTCCACCGCCGGAGTGAGAATGATTAAATACCCAAAAACATACACACTCACACATTATATTCGTGAAATAATGAATATTGCTAACGAATTATTCAAGGTGCCTACCTCACGGGTGAAAACATCATCGTTTCCCGTCAAGCGCGATTTTGTAAAGTTAATTATGAGGATGGTTAACAGCTGGAGATTAGTTGCTAATCCGCGAAAACTGAATAATAATAGGCGTAAAATCGGTCAAACAGTCGAAAAGCGAAAGAGTGAAATAGGATTAATGGGAGTCGCCGAATCGAATAAATTTCATAGACTGTCGCTTTTTTTCTTTCTTCACCATAATCGTGTATTTTGTCGGAGTGGATTTGCGTGGCTGCGGGCTTTCTCTAAATGGATTTCGCTCGTGCTGCTAAAATTTACAAAACGCGCTTATATGTATTTGCCTCTGCGCGAGCGAAGGTCTCCAAACAATGTTGCATCAACGCTGGTCGTTAAGGGATTTATTCTCTCCTGCGGTGGAATGTTCTTCAAGTTAGATAACCATCCGAAGAAAGATCTCTTGTATGGAGTCCGTAGGCAGTAAATATGGAATCTCTGTTTTCTTGGGTGAACTCTAACCTTGAATTTATAGATCTTCAATTTTTTGCTGTGGATGAATGAAGTTTATAGAACACACAAGTTTTAGGTATGAGAGGACTGAAGAAAGGACCAGTCAATTTGAGTGATGAGTTTGGCGACCACTGTTTTCAGTCCTCGAAATTCGATCGCATCGATTCTAGGAAGATTTTAGGCAGTAAAATAGGCGAAGTAAATCACCAAACTATCTAGAGAAGAGCCGATGGGCAAGCCAAACAGCTCCGAGGGAGCTGGAGGGCACTGAGGGAATGAGATGGAGCTAACTAAGACGTTATATAAAGTAAGTTAGTACAACCGATTGAGATACCAAAATTAAAAGCAGCCCATTTTGGGGGAATGGTAGGAGATTTTGTTGAAGATTACGAGGTCGAGAGCCAGGCACAGCACATCAAGAATTGCTCACCCTACACTCGCAAAATAAAGGAAACAGCTTATTAGGGTGCCTGTGCTCTTACTTTGCACTCGCTCAAAGCGCAGTCGGAAACCCGCAAATGTTCGCAAATTCCACTCCTTTTAAAAGTTTAAAAGTCACAAAAAACCAAAACTCGATGAGATCAAGAATTCTATTGGTTTGTTTTGTGAAATAAATCGAATCATCATTTTGCACTTTTACTCCTGAGTCCAATCCAATAGAGAGAGGGCCAGATTATGAAACATCTTATAGTTTTCAAACGTTTTGTACTTCATTGTTTTGCTCATACCGTGCGTCCATTAGAGCGCGCCACTATCGAGTGGTAGTGATAAAGCTGAGAACGAGAATGTATACATTTTCCCCATCAGTCTACATACTCATTTGAATTGAAAAATCTCAAAAAGTAGAAAATTTCTGGAGTAAATAAAGAAGAACAAATTTTTTGAACAAAGGATTTTCGTTCAATTAGAACTATTCTTCCATTTTATTCCGAATTTTGGCTCAGTCTCCATCTTTGTGTCACTGACAGGAGTAGTAAACACTAGCGCTGCACGGCCCCAATAGGACAAAAACAACAACAAAAGAAAAAAATAGACGACTCACATTGTAGCGCATGCGCAGGACAAAATAACTTTGAACGCCTTTACTTCAGATAATTCTTTGTTCTGTTCTTCTTTGCTCTGTGCCTACTTTTGCGTACAGCTTGGGTAAGATTTTTAATAAGTAGGTAAGGGAGTTCGTTTCATTTATGGCTTGAGAGATATTCCCAAATAACACAAATTTGGGTTGAGATATAAGAGGGTCAACAGATAGACAAACTTCCAGCTACATAATATGCATTATTACTGATAGGACCATGCCGCTGATTTCTAACGCTGATGAATGTCAAGAATCTTAAGTGTCACACATTATTGAAGAAGACAGGGATGAAAACGGGACCTCACAAGCGTAACAAGATTTAGGCAGCAGAACCACTCAAATCAAAACAAACTAAATCATCAAGTTCTGTATAACCCAGAAACAAGGATCACGAAGTGAAATAATAAATGCCCTTACTCTTTAAATTGGAATATGCTCCGAGGAAAGAGTGCCAACCAGTTGCCACAGATGTGTCCAATTAAGGCACATACGGAAAAAACCGGACTAGGTTACAAAATAGATGCCAACCCATGCAGTGCTCATTGAACGAAACAAAACCTGTCAATACCAACGACTGCTATAGAAATTACAATTACTGTACAACGTCATGAAGGTGACGTCACTACTATCAAGGACCGAATTTTTCCTAGCTCACTTTAGCTACGTCAAAGCGCCTCTCCTGCTGAAGTACCTATAACCCGCAACCTCCCGCGCTCGCGATGACAAAAATGAGTTGGCTGGGCTCTTCTCAGTATAGTGCATGCTAGACTAGATATAATGAAGGCTGGAAATTGAAATTTTCCCGTCCTCAAAGTAGGTCAAGGTCAAGGTCATTAAAAGAAGTCATAAAGCGTCACACGTCACGTTACGCAGTTCACAAAAACTCCCGATGGAAATTGAAATTTTTCCAAGTCCCTAAATTAGGTCAAGGTCAATGTCATTGAGATGACGTCATAAAGCATCCCGGCTGGAAATTGAAAATTTTTCAAGCCCCTAAGGTAGGTCAAGGTCATTGATGACGTCATGAAACGTCACAAGTCACGTCACGTCACGCAGATCGCAGAAACTCCTGGCTGGAAATTGAAATTTTTTCAAGTCCCTAAATTAGGTCAAGGTCATTGATGATGTCATAAAGCATCCCGGCTGGAAATTGAAATTTTTCAAGCCCCTAAAGTAGGTCAAGGTCATTGATGACGTCATAAAGCGTCACAAGTCACGTCACGTCACGCAGTTCGCAGAAACTCCTGGACGCAGACACGGGCGCGGACGTTTTTCTGAGGATGTAATCCCCCTAACAAAGTGGACACTGTCAAAAATAAATAATTGTTAGGAGGTACCGCTGCCATCCTTTCAATCACTATGAGACAAAATAAAACCTCGACCATTTACACATTGATTGTTAGTACCTTTTTCTTTGTTCTTTTCATGCCATACTTGCACAGCGTAGGCTTTGTTTCAACAGTTCATTTGATGAATCGAAGAGAGCGCGATTCCGCCGCCTTAGGTAGTCCTCTAACTATAGTAATTCCAGTCCAGCTACAAATATTCCGAAGCCAAGACAAGTTTCATACGGCCAATTTCTCATCTCCCTCCTTGTCTTTTTCCTTCCATAATCCGTCTCAGCAAAACGTACTTTTTGCCACTCAAAATGTGATCAATGTATCCAGTTTTTTGCTCCTTCATAAGATAGAATACTAATTGTCTCTCCACTCTATCTCCCCGTTGAGTTTCTTATTTTGCGAGTCCACGATATCTTCATCATTCTTCAGATCACCTACAATTCGGATGCCTTTAGCCGGTTGATGGAATGCGTTTTTAGCGTCCACCTCTCCGTTCCTTTTGAAAGGGCAAACTATACAAGACAGTGCACCATTCTGTATTTGATTGAGAAGACTATGAACGTTGGTTGTACAGCATCTGTTTACATTTTTTATGAGTGCCTGTCTAACCAGGTATCTGGACCCCACTTCTCACATACCAAGGTGCCGAGGTATTTAAACGATGAAATTCTCTCCATAATCTCATATATTGCGGAGGATTTTGGTTCTTCTTTACTGACAATGGGTAGCTTAGTTTTGCTGCATTTTTGTGTCAGCTTCTCGGCCTCGCGCGTTTACCGCATCTAAGATTGTCTGCAGGTCACCCGTGTAGCCGGCGATTCGCATCGCGGATATCATTCACTACTCGGACATTGACTTTAATGCCGACCTGATTATTGTAATGACTGATGAGCCTTCTACATAGATGAAAGAGCATCGGGGAAAGAATATATCCTTGGTGAGCTCCTTTCCTGATTTCTAATTTGCCTGCCAGCTCATTATCTCTTAGCCTAACATTTTTGCCGATTAATACCAGTAAGGGTTGTTGATGACTCGAACGTCTTCTCCGCATCGATATCTTATAGAAATTTCAACAGAAGATTGTGTTAACGCCTTTACACAGTCGATGAAGCACAATCATAATATACCCCGGCGTTAATGGACTTTATTCCAATCAGTTTCGAAAGTTCTGTCAACAGACTCGCCAATGAGGACATACAAGGTCAGTAAAAAGTAGTACACTTGAGATATCAATTGGAACAGAAGTACGTTCAGTTCCCGCAGTTGAGGACTTATTATTTGTGGGCTAAATTAATTCAGGAGGTGATAATATCACGATCAAGGAAGGCACAGCTAATGAAATGAGATACTTTTCTCTTAACTTCCAACAAACGCATCTGTAGTTTTAGATTCATAATGACCTTGACGTTTTGACAGGAAAACTTTTTCATAGAATGATGCGTACCTAATAACAGTCACAGCTAGCGAAGATCGTTTCACTATAGGGAATAAAAACTGCTCTTGTTTCGAGTGATTTGTGAAGAAATCTCAAGATTAGGTACACACTTCGTATAAATCTCAACCTGTCAACTAGAAATAACGAATTTTTCTCAACTCTCAACTGTCTTCATCATAGATGACTTAGCCCAAAGACAAAATCAGTCCTTTAAACAAGGAGAAGATGAATCCCAATTAAAAATTCAAGTGAGTTCGAAACCATAAAATTGCATTGGTCCCCAAACCAAAAAATACAAATTCAATTTTGTATGTCACCATCCTAGTCGAGTAGATGCTACACTAGACTAGGAAAGTAAACGATGTCACCTAACCGCCCAACTAAAATTCGTGCAAATACGTTTTTGGGCATAATTTCAATTCATTCCAAAGTGCTGCGACGCATCTTTATTAAATCTTCTGAAACACACAAAAAACTAATCATCTGCCATATAATTATTTACCACTTAAGAAAACAAAGTCAATCACTAGGTACTTATACGGCGCCGTTGCATAAGACCTTCAACGTGTTGCCTTATGTCATCGTTAGATTTTGTTACCTGTCCCTGCTTCGATATACGTCTAATACAGTAATATGAAAATTAAATGACTCTCTCGTAGAACCGAAAATTATAGTTAATTAACCGTAAAAATTTTAAATTGCCAACAGGAAAAAGGTCTCAGCTTGTTAATACAAAAGTGGTACACGAATTCTCAATATAAACACCTACGAACACCTACGAAAGTCGTGAATTTTTTCCCCCTTCATTCTTTTGGTTTCATAAGCATCACGTCGTATTCGAGTCACTCCAGTAATCCCACGAGAATAATACGCGTATTTATTCATTCTACTAGAAATTCGAAAATACGAGTATTTTGCGCGTCTTTTTTTTTATCGAAGTTATAAAAATTACAACTAATTAGAAAGGGTAATCGTAAAATTGTCTTCGTCTCGATTATGAACGTGCCAAAAAATCGGCGTCGCTGTCGTTTTATTTGTTTCTAAGATGGATTCATTGGTGACATTTTGATCATCATTTTTCCAAATTTGGTTAATCAAGGTTAATAAAAACACAGTGCATCGGCAATTGTAACGGCTGAGACAGGCTGTCAGGAATGGAATGCAATGCCATCAAATCGTATGTATATAGTTGACAATGAACAGCGTAAAAGATGCTTCGTAATATATTTCATTACTCAACGAGAAGTTAAGATCGGGCAATTCATCCCTAGACGTATGCTCTATTGAGACAGTCTTAGTACATTCTGGCTAGACCAATAATACCGCGATGAAATTTCGTTTCAAGAAGTGAAACTGACAGAAAATGGCACAGATGTAACCAGAAATATTAGTGAATGAAGGTGAGGGTCAAGGACATAGGTTTGAGTCGAGTGATATCAAAAAATATTTTTGGACTCTTAATTCTCACTTTTTCTGATTGATAAAACATAGCAATGAGAATAAGTTGGGACTCTCAAGGGGGAAAAAAGCTCGCCAATACTAACAGCTAAGACAACCGAAACTTATGGTAGGGTATGATGAAAAAAAAATCCATATTTTTCATTGGAGCCCAACGAGGACGGCAAACGAAAATTGGTAGAACAAATGAAAGAAATCGAGAAGTGTAAATTTGCCTATCCATGAAGATTTCAAAAGTGGAGAATGTTCGAATTCTGATATCATCGTGGATCAGGCATTCTTAGCGGGAACCCGCTATCCATTTTTATTAGGGGGATTACATTCTCAGAAAACGTCCGCGTCCGGGAGTTTCTGTTAACTGTGTAACGTGACGTGTGGCGCTTTATGACGTCATCAGCGGTGGATTAAGGCACAATCATCACATGCAATTGCTTGTGTCCGCGCGCAAAAAATTTGTTGAATAAATAAGAAGAAAAGGAGAGAGAGAAAAAAAAATAGAGGCCATTGTAGGTTTGCAATAGCAGCAGGGGACCCGCAACCTCTCCCTATCGCGATCATGTTGGCGCAAAAATTCCCCCTCAGAAAATGAGTTGGCTGGGCTCTTCTCAGGGTACGATATAATGAAAGCTAGAAACTGGAATATTTTCAAACCCCTAAAGTAGGTCAAGGTCAAGGTCATTGATGACGTCTTGAAGCGCCACACGTCACGTCACGTCACGCAGTTCACAGAAACTCCCGGACGCCGACGTTTTCTGAGGATGTAACCCCCTAACAATACTAGGCCTGATATAATGAAGGCTGAAAGTTGAAATTCAAGTCCTTAAAGTAGGTCAAGGTCATTGATGACCTCATAAAGCGCCAGACGTCACGTCACGTAGTTCACAGAAACCCCCGGATGCGGACGTTTTCCGAGGATGTAACCCCCTAACGATACTAGGCCTGATAAAGTTGAAATTTTTTCAAGTCCCCAAAGTAGGTCAATTTCATTGATGACGTCATAAAGCATCCCAGCTGGAAGTTGAAATTTTTTCAAGTCCCTAAAATAAGTTAAGGTCATTGCTAACGTCATAAAGCGCCACACGTCACGTCACGTCACACAGTTCACAGAAACTCCCGGACGTTTTCTGGGGATCTAATCCCCCTAACAAAAGGTCAGCGCGTGAGGTGCTTGTGTCCGCGCGGAAGCTAAGTCCGTCGCTGGACGCCATCAATGACCTTGACCTACTTTAGGGACTTGGAAAAATTTCAACTTCCGGCTTTCATTATATAAGTCCTAGTATACAGTATACTGAGATAAGCCCAGCGAACTCATTTTCTGAGAGACTGAGGGGGTATTTTCACGCCAACGTGATCGCGAGCGCGGGAGGTTGCGGGTTCCTCGCTGCTATTGCAGACCTGTGATGGCCTCTATTTTTTTCTTAGAGGCGAGTACAGAGTGCCTCACAATGATAATGTAATGTGATCAATGAGTCTAATTCTTTCAACATTTCCGTTTTGTCTATATTATGCATCCAATACTTCCGTAAACTAGCTTGGTAACTACATGTCTCATCAGTGAACTGGGTGTGAGCAGAAAAATTACCAACAATACATCGGCAGGATATCGAACTTCCCAAAAGCAGAGCCCTCATGAAAATGAAGGGTACACAGGATGAAAGGGGAACGTCGAGAAGAAACGCAAGATGGAGGAGGAGATTCTTTCAAGAGGTGCAAAAGATGCAATTGTCTAGGTTGTTTCTATCCCCCCCCCTTGTACACTTCAAATGTGTAATACTCGTACGTATAAGGAAGTATGGTAAGTATTGCCTCAGTATCTGTCTGAACGAGTGGAAACAGACTTCCAAATGACCCAGGATGCAGAGATCATTGACGGCTCTTTCATCAACAGTACCAATTTTGGAAAATAATTGGGAGGAGGGGCGAGCAAGATTGAAAATAGACAAATTCTTTATTCACAGTTGAAAGATTGTAGAAAGATTATTGAGGGCGGGGTGAGAAGTGTCATTTCCTTCCTCAAAGACGGCACCTATGTCGTTTATTGAAAGGCAATCATTGCTAGAGAACGCCAAGGCAGATTGGTTGGTGCAGAGTGGCACATACCACTCAATTGCTCATCAAGCTTGACTAATTCTTCTCATGAGGTTAGGAGTGTTGAAATTGACTCCATCTTCTGCCTCCACACCACATCTCCTAAAACAGGTACAAAGATATCAGGTATAGGCTATGCAATGATACCATTACTGTAATGTATAATACATGAAACTGTTTATCCACAGTAAGATGGTGGTTTTACTCACGGACAGTTACAATTTCATTTCTGGCTCCAAAATTTGAATCTGCCTGAAAACAAAGTCATGATTAATGCAACTGTTTTCTATCTTTGAATCAATTACCTGCGTAGTTGTTAGAATATGAAGACTTAATGCTACAGTAGGGTTTTTGGCTCCAAAATTTGAATCCGTCTGAAAAAAAAAAAATCAAAAAAGTCATGATCAGTACAATTGTTTTTTTATATCCTGCATAATTATCAGAATGTGAACAATTGATGCTCATCAATTTCATATCTTTGGTGCGTGATAATTAAGGTACCCAATCTACTGTACATTACAAAGGTGCAAATTCTGTTTGTTGAACACGAGCGGAATACTTTGGATCATGAACCATCTGCACGCTGAGTTGCTTTGTTTCTCTAAGCTCCAAGCCTGAGGTCATTCACCTGGAAGTTGAGAAGTTCCTAATTACTGTGAACTCAAATTCTACAGCTATAAAGGTAACCAGAGTGATGAATTCAAAGATAAAACTTTTTTCTGTGCTCACCCTCTGCTTCTATAACACATCTCCTGGAACTTGGAGATATTACTGGCTATGAATCAATGATACCACAAATATGAGGTATACTAGTCTATTTATCTATCAATATAATAAAGGTGGCTATACTCTTGACTACAACTGTGTACCTAATATACTTACTGAATTTCTTGCTATACTAAAGCATCTAGAACACCCGAGTATTGACACGCGCCATTTTGACTCCTAGAAAGAACGTACTCCCATAAGAGCCCATGTTAAATTCGTGATTTTCAAGAGAGGATTGCTCGAGAATGGCTCGATGGATTTTTTCGAAATTACCCTCTTCATAAAGGAAATTTTATGTAGAATAAATCATGTCCTCTTCGTTTTTACTCGCCGAAGCTCATTTTCCGAGTTATCGATTGATGATTCGAACTCTTATTTTTGTACAAGCGCACGCGACCGCGCGTAGTAAAACAGGGCGTGAAGCGAAACGAAAGTGAAAGGTACAAAAAACAGAGTTCGAATCTTCAATCGATAACTCGGGAAATGAGCTTCGGCGAGTAAAAACGAAGAGGACATGATTTATTCTACATAAAATTTCCTTTTTAAAGAGGGTGACTTCGAAAAAATCCATCGAGCCGTTCTCGAGCAATCCTCTCTTGAAAATCACAAATTTAACATGGGCTCTTATGGGAGTACGTTCTTTCTAGGAGTCAAAATGGCGCGTGTCAATACTTGGGCTATACTACAAACGGTGATGGCTAATCCAATAGTAAAAAAGATTCGTCTTTGTCATCAGTAACATCAAGCACTTGATGAAGGTACTATGAGCTCAAACTCTTCCTTTGAGGATGACCAAGATCATGATTTATGAAATGGGCTATAGAACCTTGTGATGTGTTCATCTTCTGCTTCTATGAGACGACTCCTGGAACATAAATGATGACTGGCTTTCAATCAATAACAGAAGACAGGGTAAAGCAGTCCAGCTCCTCCGATACTTTCAGAAACCTGGAATAAAACTTCGGAAATCGCCTTGCAAAATAGACAGTTTTTGAAATTTGATTTTGTTAGACACCTTAGTATTCTTCTTCCCCCGACAGATTATGGAATTTGACCCGCATTCTCCATGCTACTCTTCGTGAGTGGAGAGAAGGGCTGGAATTGAGTTTAATGACTTTGTTTAGACTGTAGAGACTTGTTAAGAGAGGGGTTGGGCTCATGGACGTATGACCTACTTTCAAAGCTCGAATGAATTTTGAAGTCCACCACCAAAGCATGAACCCCTCTCCTTCTTCCCGTCCCGTGATATCTCGCGCACAATGAACGAAAAGGGTCACAAGTTTTCTCTTTGCCTTGTAACTTAGCCCTACTGTAGACCGAGCAGCAATAGTATTGATGAAACAAACTTCAATAGCAATATCGAACTGAAAAAAAGAAAATTATTTTTGTTTCAGCTTCCATAGGGATGTTGGATATGGGACCGTCGATGACTTTTGATACAGACGTGGGAAATTCATCAACCTTGTACTCCGACTGCATACGACGGTTGTCCCGTTGACCTTGGTGAGTCATCCATAGTTCTAGTAAGAAGTCTTCAGTATGCTGTGAAAAGGCTTTGAAAAAACGGGATGAGCTACGATCCAGGAAAATACAGAATGGGCGTATAAATTTGTACATCATCCTCTGTGAGATCGAGAAGAATTAGGATCTCTCAGATCCAACAACACACAATGGAAATAAGACGAGCATTTATTATTTATTCATTTACAAGAAAGACGCGAACCAGTTCATCGGTGCATTCGCAGCCTTTTCACTATTCATTGACGACAAACTAATAATATGACCAGTATTTCACGGTGAATAGGCGAATGTTCTCGCTTGCTAAAGAACAACAAGTGCGAAGGAGGTAATCGTTTTCTTGTCGTATATCCTCATTCGGAGAACAAAAAAAAAAAAGCTTAAATCTCTTACAGCTCTCGAGACAGTGTATAGAGTATTGTTACGAGAGTTTGGAAACCGCATCATTGTATATTGTCTTCGAATGAGAACGCTGAATTTGAAGGAAGAAAAAAAAATCGAGTTACGTCAGTATTTATAATAGGTATAACTCAGCGACTGTCCTAATTATCCTGTTGCAAAAATGAGAAAAAAAAACAATGAACACTCTCTCCAGAGCATTGACGAGAAGTTTTACTTCAACCCACGATAGACGAAAACGTACAAAAAGGTCATCCAGTTATGAATGAAATTAAAGATTTCTTACCTAGTAAGCGTCGTGTGCGTGTACACGATGCTACTATCGTATATCCATTAATAGCTTTCGAGAGAGCTTACATATTGTGCCCTTCGAATGTATAATTTTTTTTGCCAATTATGACGGATATAGGCGTGTCGCGCAATTTGCCTATACTCTCGCTATCCGGTGATTTAATTCGTCAATTTCATTCGTCGATGGCCTGATGAAGGTATTAACGAGTTGAACGCGCGTGTACATACAATATAATATACCGATGTCTTTTAAACTTTACAACTCCCACGAACGTTTATACGATACATTTTTATTGTACTGTACGGTCTACCTCGATCTGTGGCGCACGCTATTTAAATAGGTATAAGCTATCGTGTAACGAGAATGTCAAGGTGTATTATTCCGGCGACGTTGACTATTATAGCTTCTCTTATAGTTTGAAAACCTCCACTCGAGCATGATCTAATAAAAAAAATTACCCGGCGATTCGAAAATAATCAGGTCACAAGTTTGAAAATGCTCCACTTGAATTTACCCGCAACTAGGTAAACCGGGACAAGTACTGTAAGATTCCGTGACTGACAAATCACATACATGCAATGCATGTAAGTAACCGCTTTCTAATTCCTCTAAAATACACAAATGTAAAAGTTTTGCATAGAAACTATTAATAGGTAGTAGACTATCGACGAATGGACGTTAACATTACCCGAAGTGACATCTTTGAAGCTACCTAATTTACTGCGATCCACATAAAAATTACGTTTCTACAAATGGCGAAAAAAGTACATTGGTCGCAATTGTCCTCGTACTGCATTAGAACCAGCTCTGGTGGATCCTCGCGTATCTACAAAATATTAAAATACCGCTAGAAAACTGGGACTATTACGAACACGTGGCCAAGATTCTTTTGTACAAGTTTTGACTCAGGAGTCTCGTCAAGTAAACTTTTAACAGGAAACCTGTGGAAACGGTCCAGCAAATGGTGATTGGGAGAAAGGCGGGAACTTGGAACTACTTACGTATGACTTTATGACAGGTGATATACTTGGATTCAATTTTGTATTTGTATGAGGATGAAAAATGGGCAAAGCGAGTGACGAATTTCAGAGCTGCTGCTAAAAAGATCATGAGAGCGCCTGGTAGCAGAAATCTTTCACAAACTTCCAGCAGCTAGTTTTCATAAAAACTCCTCTTTTTATTATAGAAAGTACGAGACAATAGTTGAAAACAGAAATTTTTCATAAATCCTCCAAAATGTACGAGTCTCCATAAATTGCAGAAGCGCTCCAAACACAAGAGCACGTTAACTGTAAAATACACCGTTAATCACTATAGACAATCGCGTCAAAGAACACGAGAGCAAGTTAACTTTATCGCTTTAGTATTCCAACTGAACCGTCCTTGCAGGTTACTGGTCTTTCTCCCATTTCCGGATTCTTTGAGATATCTTCTAGAACGGCAAATGAGTTATGCAACATTGATCGCTTGTGCTCTGGACATTTCAGGAATGTTCGGCAGTTACAGGTGCGCTTTCTAGCAGCGTCCGTCATTACTAAAAGTTTTGTGGTACATGCAAGCTTGCTGCTTGTGGCTTTGCCGCAGAACGTTACACTACCCCCTCCTCATTCTTGAAAGTCCCGTTCAAGCGCCAGACTCCATAGGGCTCATCTAATCCGAACCATTAACCACATTTCTTCATCAGCTTTTTATCTCCATCAAGTCTCCAGTCTCCATTTGCTTGCATATGGTGGAAAACAACCTTCACTGAACTTAATTCCAGTCCATGGATATCCGCCAATTGCACAAAAGTTGCTTCCTCACAGAACACATCAACTCATGTCCACTTTCCAACCAGTTGTGACGTTCTACCAGTCACCAACTTTCCAACCAGGCAAGCAAAGATGTACCACTGACAGAACCATGAATTTGGCATCACCAATTCCTGTAATTAGTGAGATCGGTTCAAATTATCTTCACCATCCATCAGGAAAACCACATCCCGGAAACTCAAACCGTCATGTTTGAAAACCCTTTTTGAACACTAGTATGGAGTCAGGTCCGACATCCTCAGCCACAGAAAGGTTACTGGTTTGCATGTAGTTGACTGATTACTTCTTCCAGCAAGTGAACACATCTTCTCTTCTTTGGACAATGCGCTCTGAAGCAATTTTCTTGACCACTATGGCTGTCTAAAAGTCCTTTATCTGGCTTCACTGCTGAGTCAAGCTTGTCAAGATGATCTTTATACCAGACCCGTTTGATGGCTGTCTCCATCTTGCGATACTTCTTACTTTTTCTCCTTTGGTCCAATCAGAACTTTCTTCCTTCTGTTCCACTTTACAGACGTCATCAAGCAACTATTTTCAAGCTTGTCCACACTCCCACAATCAATGACAAGACCATTCTGCACATCATCTTCATTTTTCTCTATTACTTTGATCCTCTTGGTTGGAGATTCTTCAATGACGGAACCATGCTGCACGGCATCCCCATTTTCCGCCATTATTTCCATCTCCTTGGCTAGAGACTTCTCAATGACAGAACCATTCTGCACGTCGTCTTCATTTTCTTCCATCTTCTTAGATGGAGATTCTTCAATGATGGAACCATTGTGCGCAACATCTTAATTTTCTTCCGTCACTCTTACCATCGTGGTTGGAGGCTCTACGCTCTCTTTTGATTGACTGCCAAAGCACTTCCCTTTCAAATTGTAGCTCCTGGGATCCTCTTCAGATCTAGTTGAAGGCAGACCCACTGTTGTTGACTTCAGCTTCCCATGATCAATGACGGAACCATTTTGCCCAAAATCTTCATTTTCTTCTGCTACTTTTATTTTCTTGGTTGGAGGTTCTATAACTGGTACATTTCCTTCATTAGATCCAGAACTGAAGAAGGCGACGCTTGGTGTATCCACAAGCAAGCTTACTGTTGGATTCCCCTCCAGTTTCTGAAGACGTTCCTCCATAATTTTCCATCGTTGTTCAAGTTCTTCAGCTATTGGTTTAATCTGATGTTTGACTTCGACGCTCACGGTTTCTCTCAATTCATAAAAAATATCTGCTTTGAGATCTGCCTTGGTCTGTTCAAGTTTCTGGTCTCAGTCTTCAAGTCTTCCAAATTTTTAGCCATTGCATCGATCAATATTTGTAGCATTGCAGTCACATTGATAGCCGTATCATGCTTAGATGAAGACCGCCAATTGTCAAATTCTTCTTCCACATAAAAATCAACTTCATTGATATCTGCTCCTTCTGCTAGTAGAGCGCTCTCCAGATAATCTTCAAGTTCATCTTTGGTTCCAATGTGCGGTAACGATCTCTTCTTTAGTTCTTTCTGAAGTTCGACCTTTGTCAGCTACCACATCTTCTTTTGGATCACCATGGACAATTTGTTGATTCACCAACACTCAATACCGGTAACCAATCAAATTCAATTCCAAAATCAATCTCGACTTCACGTGCGAATATTACAATTCACAAACACTGCAAATCCACAATTGACGCTGAGTGTGAATCCACAATCAATCTCTACTTCACGTCAGGATATCCAATTCACTCTGAAGCGCGATGTCTTTGAATCCAATCAAAATCACTCTGAAGCGCGATGTCTTCAAATCCCACTTCTGACACCAATTAGTGTAACGTTCTGCGGCAAAGCCACAACCAGCAAGCTTGCATGTACCACAAAACTTTTAGTAATGACGGACGCCTTGCTGCTTGTGGCTTTGCCGCAGAACGTTTCAATATGTTTGCAATGGTGCTACAATACTCGCAGAGAGTATAAAGCGCTTGGTCAGTTATAAGCCAGTATTTGCCACTGAGCGAGTCTTAACTCTGGTTGATTCATTATTGTCGTACAAGTTGGGGCATTTTATTTACTAGATAAGCTGGACTGGGATAGACATACTCTAGTCTTATGACTTCAAAAAGTTCTTATCATCAAGCTATAATGTATAAAAATACGTGTTTTTACGCAGGAACTGTATTGACGGCTACAACGTTTATTTGTAGGTACCATGGAAAAATGTGGATCTTGTATGAATATGATTATCATTGTTTCATGTTCGGTATCACAAGAGTACATCCAACAAAAGCTGTTCGCTCCTCGAGGAGGAAGATTTTACATCAGAAGAAGTTTCTCAGGAGGTCCAGTGCTCGGAGAAAGTTTTGGACACTCGAGAAAAGTAGGTACAACCTCATTTTAGCTATGTGCTCCATTGCCCGGTACACCTCAGAAAGTTGGATTATCACAAGCACAGTGGAGAAGAAGATTGACGCGTTTAAAATGTGGGAGTATTGTAGAATGGTGAAGATCAAATGGACGGAAAAAGTACGTAATGAAGAAGTACTGCGTAGGTTGAAATTGCCAAATAGAATGCTGCTCGATTGCAGAAAGAAGTTCCTGGAATCAAAAGCACATCATAACAGTCCTTTCAAAGCAGCCACCCAAGGGAAAATAGCAGGGAGAGCCGGGAAAGGACGTAGACGGTCCACAACAATGTCTACCAATACCTACGTGTCTATTCTTTAAAGTGTTCCATGACTCCTTTCCGTTCCTGATACCTAACTAGATCTTACGAAAGTCCCAAAAACTAATAATTGGAGAGCATGTTGAAGAAATATTAAACCAATATGCAGATCGTACCCTATGTATAACAAACGGGTCAAAACTCGATAACAAGACGGCACGGCGAACTCTTTTTTCTCATTAGCTTGGATTTGGAGCTATGAGGACCTCCTCCTCATGATGCAGTGAATAACTATCCAAGCGAGCAACTTCATCATCAAGAATAGCAGATCGCATATTGATCTCGGCTACTACGGCACCATGTCCTCCAATCCTTGGAAATCTTCCTGGCAAAAAACAGTCTAACAACAAACAAAGAGAAATCTGGTCATCACCTCACCGCCGTTTTAGACGAGAAGAAGTCATCTTGGTTAATCTCGCTCCTTCATTGTATCCTCATTGCCAGGACGAAAGTCAAATTGTGGATTATTTTTCTATGTGCCTTGTTTTACAATCTTCAGGGGACCATCTAAAACCAGATTTGCAATAGAAAATAACTCCGACGTAATCGACTCAACCTCAACTTATCTTCGCCCTACTCAATTTTAGAACTAGAAAAGGGAATGATGAGAGCCCAGGCAAAAAGCGTGGAAACTGATCGAAAAAGCATCTTATGTGATTGTCTTTGGTAAATTATTGCAGAAATATCGTCAATACCCCTAGGCTCATTGTAGAATAAACTCGTTAACGCTTTTTCTTCTTTTTCCATTTTATTTTAATTGCGCGTCATCGAAGTTAGGATCGTCACAATGATAGTCGGCTGCTGCGGCATCGAGTTCTATAGTCCTCTCATCTCGATGAACGGTAGACTATACATAAATTCTTTTGCCGCTTCGAATTTTCTAACGAGAAATTCGCGATCCAGATCCTAGGCTGTGATCTGGATTAGCCTCTTATATTCTGTACAATCGTGTAGAAAATAGCCTTACTATATTATGTACATAATATACTGGTAGCGTCGATTCTGGAAGAATATAGGTACGTATATATTCAAATAGAATGTATATCCAGCGTACATACAGTGTACTCATTGATAAAATACCGTCTTTTCTCGTGTAATTCCTCTTCTATAGCTGAATTGATAATGACAATTTATCTTTCTGCATTCATTGTTTACATTATTACTGTACAAAACGTGATAATATGCGTTGGCCGGCGATGAATTTCGTACTTATACAATCAGAGGACATATACATGTAACGCGAATGAAGCAATTATTACATGTACACTGCTTGTGCTAGTTGATACGAATCTCTCGTTGATTAATTGGAATATCGTAATATCATCAGGGAGTGACAAATTTTTCGAACGCTTTTACTACCACAAGTCCTGTCTGGTGTCAGTAATGTTGGGGAATCGCTATACTAGCGCCCTTTGGGAACACTGCACTCACCTATCCCCACAACAAAACAGCTGGTGCAGATTAGTCCGGGAGCGAAACAATACTTTCGTATATCACATTCTGTCAGACGAAGCTAACGGACTAACACCCTCCCGTTGAACATTTGATGGTAAGCTCCCCCATTATATCCCCAAAATTTCCCCATGGGAACATTTTCGTTATTTTGGGGATATTTTACATTCCTGATAGGGAATTATTAAGGGTCTTTTTGCCATGGGGACATCATAATGTTCAACGGGCTGAGTTAGGTCAGCTCAACTCTTGTCCCATTTTCTGTGTAATGCGTTCATACATCCAAGTGACATTTGGAAAAACGGTAACTACATAACCTCTAGTTCACCAATTGTCTTCCTCTCCTCTTTCTTTTGCCAGGGTACCTGTAACACCATGAACTTGAGAATGACTACAACAAAGCCATCCTCTCCTCTCCTTCAGCCAATGGACAACTTGATACACAATCTGCGGTCACAGCAATTTTTCTTTCGTTTAATTTATTAGTATTCTTCAATTATGTATTGGACCGTGTTGATTCAATTAGTATAGCATTTCGATCCATGGCTTTCGCGGTTTTGTTCTGGTCGTCTTCAAGCCCTTACAGAGCAAGGTAAGAACAAGTTTGCATGAGTGCATGACAAGCCTTTGAGTCTCACAAATTGATAGACTGTCACACCAATTTGGAGTTTGGTATACAAGGAAAACGGAATGCTGGAAAGACATTTCAGATCGACGTTCTTTTCTGGTTTGTGGACTTTCCCGAGGAGAAATGTAAAGAAACCACGCTTTCTCACAACCATCTCGTCTTGGTGATGTTGGATTCAAACTCGCGGGTAAAATTAATAGTGACGAGTGTCACAAGTAGCTAAGCGTCATAGCGGCAATCGATTAAGCGTTTTTGTTCTCAAATATACAAGGGACAGTTGCTGTTGTCCTAGTCGTCTCTGTGTTAACTTTCAAGTGCTCTCAGGTTTTTGATGGTCGGTCTGTGACTTCAGAAACCAAAGTTCGTTCCAGTTCTCTCACCTTATTCGTAGATACTTTTATATCTTGAAATATGGTTAGACTTCTTGCCAAAAAAAAATAAGAAATTTAAAACCTTTTGTATTGATTGTGTAATTAGAATGTACAGAAATTTAATTTTCCATGAGTGTATTTCACCATACCATCTTTTAATATGTAAATGTAAATTGAACACAACCTCTCGGGTACTAAGCGGAATTCAATGCTTCATAATTTTAAGACTGACGTCTGATATTGACCTAGGCCAAACTGTTCAAATATGAATTCTCAATTTGAATAACATCTGCTTTAGGCTTCAAGCCAAGGTGAACAATGAAATTTTGAAAATTCTTCAAATATGTTTTATCCAAAGCATCATAACTGCTTGAGAATCTTGGTTTATTTTTTTCCTACAGCGCTGACAGATTTCTCGCGCAAGATCCATGGGACGTTACCGAGTTGAGGTCAGTGACCAGCTTTTCTGCCGAACAAATTGTGGAGCATTACATTAATTTCAACGAGCTGAGTGAGTCATCATGATGATCGACCTTTGACTCTAAAAGGTACCCAGGAGAAATATCTCACGTATCTTATATTCCAGAATTGCCCATAAATCCTAAAAATGAAAATATCAAGAAAATGATTTGTAAAGAAATATTCGATAGTCATTACTTCAGAATAAATGAAGAAGGTTGGGGCTACGTGGACCCGGAGGACATTCTCTCAAAGTTGAGAGACGACTTCCCAGTTATTTTTCAGCGAATGTTCATCAGAAAAAGTCCTAGCTCAGATAATTACAAATACGAAAACAGCTACAAGGAAATGACGACAGCCATTATGGAAGGAATCGGTATTACCTTTGAGGAACAGGTGTTCGTTTGTCTCGCCAGAAATCGCGACACTGATCACATTAGGGAATTTTTTATAACGCAGGAGTATAATATGAACCTAGTGAAAGATGCTCCTCCTATTGCTGCACGTTTTCTAATATCCCACGCAACTACGGGCGATGCCTTGTTCATGGAAGCTATAGCTGAAGAAGCCGCCAAAACCTATCAATTCTTGCGAAGATTCTACTCACTCGAAGGATTTTACATGATGGTCAGAAGGAGGTATATTCCAAGTGAGTTCACTCCGCAATAATTTCTCTAATTAGCATTCGACGATATAGATTATAAGATCCACCCTAATTTACAGCTCCGATGACACAGATGGATCCTGTATGCAGTCTCTCAGACGCTAATAAGCTAAGATTATGCGCCAGTTTGTTCGCTGCCCACGAATTCAACCATGCGGTCAAATTTACACCAAGCATAGAAAACGTACAACTCAACTGCGAAAAAAAAGAAATTCTTACCACATCCTGGAGTGGTCGACTAGTGCGAAGTTTCTTCGAGGACAGAATATTCGAGGAGTGGATGATAGGTTGCACTGCTTTGAACAGTAATGACGAAGAGATTACCTATTTTGTCTCTCGAGGAACGCGCGTGAATTCAATTTTTGTGTATCGCCCCGACAGAACCGATGAAGTGAATCGAGTGTCGGTGTATAGCATGGCTGACAATGTTAGCGTAGTGGACGACAAATTGACAGCATTTGATGGAGAAGGCTGGTTGTTAGTTCCTGACGTCGAGGATTAATGAAATCTTCAAAGCCTGACGAATTCAAGCCTTGCTTATCTTCTCAACTCCAATGATACATATATGCATAAAGTATGAGCCACATGTCAAGTATCTTGAATATAATGTCACAGAGATACTCGCATATATGGAAGCACGCCAAAGAGAATAAATGAATGATATTCTAAGTATCGTACACTGACCTGCATTTCTATGGGACACATGACTTCTAACATGGAATTTAGACCCTCTGAGAGTTATTGTGTTTGGAGCGTTGCATATCTGGCCCATTGAAGGGGCAGCGTTTGAATGCGAGCTATATGTGATAGGAGGGGACTTCAAAGTTCTCGACCTCTGAGGTTTGCAAAGTTTTCTTTCGGGAAGACCTCCCCGAAGTTTCTTAACGGAGTCAAATGATGGGAGGCAGGGAACCTGTTTTACGATACGGGGTATTTTAGAAGGGCCTTCTGAGTCTTATGGTGTCAGAAGCATGGGTTATCTGTCTCCTAGAAGAGGCGGTGTTTAAGGCATTGCATATCTGGCTCATTGAAGGGGTCAAGCCAATCGCATACCTAGTTTCTTGAAGGGGCACTTCTAATCCGGCTATTAATACCATCCTCCAAGCTGTATAGTATGATGGGACGAATAAGGCTAGAACCCCTCCTTGTATTATACGAGTATTATAATACGGTAGGAGGGCACTTGGAAAATTTTTGACCTGGGAAGTTTGCCGGACGACGGAAGTTTTTTCCGGGAAAAACCCCCGATAAAGCGGGTTCCCTGTACAATAAAAGGTGTGCCCCTAATCAAGGTCAGTTTCTTTTCTTTAGGGCTATGAGCCGGAACCAAAAATAACCGCTTCCCTTGATTTGATTTGACGACCGGAGCAAATGGAACGATAGTAGGGGTTCTCGGCCCTGATCACCACAATCAAGGAAGGTATAGTTAAAGATTTGGAGTTGACTATCAACAGAAAACCACAGATATCTCCTAAAGGTTAGGAAAATGTGGAATATAGACTAACAATTTGGGCTATATACAGAAGTCAGATTACAACTTTTCAACTACAGTACTACAACGCAATCACAAGCTGTGCCAGACAATCTACAAGAAGATTTCCTAATTGGGCAAGATTTTCTTGGAAGATTCAACCTTATTGATACAATTGTCAGAGTGTGTAAAGTCTCTAGCTAAGGGCCGCTACCACTGCTTACTGAGCTGTCCCCACTGACCCATGGTGACTCGTCGTACTCGTACAACTTGTCCCTCAGTGAATGCACTGTGCTTGCTCGAGATACATCTCTCGCGCTGGTGACGCTCGCCTCTGTTGATTCCCGCGTTGGTATGCGCCTGGGTTAACCCGGTCCCGGTCTCCACCGGGGACCACCCTGAGGGCTCATAACCCTCTAACAGCAATACGTTGTGGACAGGGTGGTTCTCAACCATGACAGAAACACAAAGTTGATTATCCTATTGAAACCCCCTAAAAGTAGCACGATTTTTCTGTTCAACTCCCAGCTCTTTGTAGCTCTTGAGGACAGAAAGTGCTCCTTTGCAGTAGTTCTGGATTGCCGTTAACTTGTGCCTGGGGTGGTGGTAGGAATCATTTGGGATGATGGTGTCTGTGTGCATCTATTCTTATGTGAATAAACCTAGAGAACAATGTATGGAAGGTCCACGGTCAAAACACACTATCACTGGTGAGAGAAACAAGCAGAAATAGCACTAGTTACAGACAAATATGTCGACTTTGAGTGATATTTAGGGTTAATACACGGGGCTAGGCTAGTAATTAAATAATTACTTCGGTAGTAAATTATACGAGAAGTATTCCTTATCTCTTGATTTGAGTTTCGTTCCTCGAGGTATATCCAAAAAACCGAATTTGAGCACAGAGGTTGGAGGTGGGATATCAATTATTATGTTGTTCCTGGGATCTAACCGTGCAATTTTCGACGAAATCTCACAGGTACCCTCGAAATGTCTGAACTCGTAGCTGTACCATAGGTTCCCTGTTGAAGTTTACACAAGATAACTCGAAATAGATTACTTTCTCGCTCGTAAGTCATGTACTTCATTCAGTTTTTTTTTTGTATTTGACACTCATTTCCTCATCTTCATCTCTCCTCTATCGTATAATCATCTGATACGAACTAATTTCATTCGAAGAAAGCTCATGATAACACGAAGTAGATGACTTTTTCTACGAACTTATTCTAGCCCACCTCAGAGAACTACAACTCCACTTCCCGATTTCACATGTTATAAATGTACCGTGTAATACATATCTGTAACTCATATACCTCGTAGAAGCGTTAGACTACATCGAAACAATATTCTGGCTCGCTCGTGTGGTATGGAATTTCATTTTGTCCTATAATTTATGGAAATATTATTCGTGTTTTTCTCTTCGGATTAGAAAGAAACGTCACGATAATGGGAGCGCACAGTTCTTGAATATTCTGCGGGTCAGTTATAGATACACGAATGCGGCGCGGTTCATTCATATTTTTATATTATTTTTCACAAAATCGTTACCGTTCGCTATTCGACTCTTGACTGTTCGCGTCTCATTATCCGGTCGCACTATTAAAGACCAGAAGCGTTTTAAGAGAACTATCCAATCTACATCAACGTAATAATAATAATCGTATAAATATAAATACCGGTAGTAATATTCCGACGGATAGTAAAATTTTATATCGCCACGAATAAGTCTAGGTCTGTGTGAGCCGCGCGATTCTATAATCCATCCGAATGTCTTTTCTCTCTTCGTGACACCGTTGTCCATTTTTCTTACGAATTTTGGGCTAGTTTTCGATCTACTCGTGCGGTTCGTTTAGAAGCACTCAGGAACTTTCATATTTTTCCTTTGAGCTACAAATATAAATACTTGGCGCCAGCAAAACCTTTGTTCGTTGGCTAGTACGATATTTGTGAACGAACTTATTATTTTTACGGCTTTTTGATGGATGTAAAATAACTTGCAAAGAAAATTAAAATAGAGAAAACTCGAAAAATAGAAAACAAACTAATCGCTTATTGTTACTAAATAGATAGTGTAGAAAATTGATTCGAATGCGGTCAGACATTTTTTCGAGTATGACCAGACAGATGAAATTATAGTTGGTTGAAATAAATTATAATCAACGAATATTTTGCATGTCAAAAAAGTACTAAAAAAGTTTTACGAAAAAAAAAGTCTATAGATCCAAAACTGCATCAAGATCTTTACGATGAGTACGCCTGAGAATTTCTAGTCAGTTTTACATATCATTATCGAGATGGACTTTCAACGTACACGTTGATTTGATACTGAAGTAATACAAAACCGAACAGGCGGATTTATTCTTGAAAGAAGCGCATTTACACGATAAAGTCTCACAGCCTCATTCCCTCCCTCGCGGTTCTCATAATCACATTAAAAATCGTCCCTCTGAACCACAATTCATGACGTCATCATGATGATGTCACCAATTTCAAGACAGAATTCTCGTAAGTATCACCAGATTTAGGTCACACTGCCTCCTCCTCCCCCCCCCCCAAAAAAAAAAAAAACATAAATGTGAAGAAAGTCTATCGGTCCTCGGAAGAGATTAAAGCTTGAAGCTCTTTTCTCTTCAGGACAACCATTACTTTATGACGTTATCAAAATAAAGTCATCAGAATCAAACCAGGTCATAGTCCCACGTCCCCAAGGTTCTCATCGCTGCGGCCAATTTTGTACATTTTCCTGTCCATCAATCAGGGGAACGCCTCCGCTCGTCTCAGAGGCTCAATTGCTTCATAGAGTCACCGCAGTGACGTTAGTGGTGCGGTAGAAATTCTAGAAAAATAAAAACAGGTTAAAAATTGAATTTTCAAACTATAGGCTCTCCAGCAACGTTAAATATGGATATGACGCTAAAAGATAGTCCCTAAAACAGAATCATCAGTTCAACAATGTCCTCATGGGTACGAACCATATTATTATCAAATATGCCTCCCCAATTCATGGCCAATGACTTCATCCGCACGCGCACAAAATGGCAATAGTCAATTCAGCCATCCATCGTATGCTGATGCTTCCTTTATCCCAATCAGCTCGGGAAGATGAAATACAAACAATCAAAGATATCGCACAAACCAATGATCTCAATGTGGATAGATCTGCTGGTCCGGAGGAAATCTCGACGTACCCTTCTGGCTTATACTACTCCTCCCTCCTTTGGACAACCTCGGAAAAAAATGGATCCGGCTTCCGTATCTAGGGAAAACTTCCGACAAGCTTGCTGCCATTAAGGTTTCTATCCCCTGTCTACCTTGTCCAGCTTGATAGCACTTGAAGATCCTCTCTCACCTATGGACAAATCGGGGGTATATCGTCTCTTTGTGGCGAATGTCCTTCCTTCTACATAGTTCAAACTGGCAGGAAATTGTGTTTGAGATTACACGACCACGTCTCCGCCATCCAGCCGAATAGTCAAAAGAAATCGGCATTTGCAGAGGGCATAACATATGGGCAGCCAAATGTGAGCTTGGCGACTTCTGAACAGACTAGAGGAGAATGAAACGATAAAAGCAGCAGCTGCAGCGAGCTCCAACCTGTTGATCGATCTACATGCCACATTCCTCTATCCACTCTTAAGATTCTATCATCTTTCTATTTCCTTCTCGACGTCAGTACCTGATGATGACCTCACGTTATAGGTCGAAACCGGTTGTGTGAATAGTGATATGGACAAATCTTATCAACTTCATCACAATTACGCTCTTTTATCGTATTGTACTCAAAACTCCTCTTCTGAATTTCAGTGTTTTCAGTGTTTTTGTAATCTATAATAGTGTATCTTGACAAATTTTGTATTCGTATTGTCCCATATCCCACTATTGAAACGTTACGTTCCTGTGAATTCTCATATCTGACTAGAACAGAACTCGAGCCAGTTAGACTTGGAGAAGAGAACTGGCTTGAGAAATTCAAAGTTGACAAATAGGCCATTAACAAAGTTTGTAGTTAGGGTCTACGTAAACTTAGGAGTTGGTCCAGAGAGTGGTGGATTTCTGTATAGAAGGAGGAACATGATGGAAAATGAAGACTAAGACAGTGAGGTATTGGTAAAGATTCTCTCCTCGGATCCTCTACATACATGATACTCAAGTAAAGAGGGAGCTCGAGTCTTGAACAACGGATTCAGGTCAAGAAAAGGAAAAGAAATAGGTTCTTAATCAAACCACGCAGGTGCCAATGCGCTACTATATCGCGCTCTTGTTTCGTTATGCAAACAACGAACCAACACAAGAAAATTCGTATTGCCTCACTCAAGTGCTTCAGTTTACCAGGAAACGATAGTAGCGCTCCAGTGGCCTTCAGGTACGAAATCCCGCTAGAAAGATAATAACCGTAATTACAACTCAGATTTGATCAAGCATAAACTGTGGTTAACAAAAGAGTCAATCAAAAAATCTTCTCAGAGAGATAACACTTGGCCAGCGTAAATAACAAAAAAAGTCACCCTAAAATTCTATTCTCCGAGTTCGGTACAATCTAAATCTCCTGAAAGAATTCTTGTGAACTTGCCAGTTTACCAATTTCCTGCATAGGTGCACGGTCAAGACAAATCTTTTTGACGTCTCTCAAGGAGTAACCAGGCACGCTTAAAGTGGGTCTCAGTCATTTCTTCAATTTTGTCCATTATTTGACGGAAGGCCAACAGTAAAATAGGTACACCACAAGCTCGTACAAGTGTTTTGGTACGGTAGTCTTCTTATCGGTAGCCACATCATACATTTAAATGCTTGCACTCGGTTACCTTAATACGCATTTGTGGTTTCTAACCTATACCTTACAATCGTGAAGAATGAGTCCATTAAATACGAGTTATATGGTACGAAAAATAACTTGCGCTGTCACTGCCGCGTATAATTACCGGCCAACTCATTTTTTATAATCGTAACGACAATTCTACACAGTTTAGAGCAGAGCTCACGCTATTCAAGAACGTACCCTGCGATGTCAATTGTTTTTGTTTCTTCTTTTTTGAACAGATGTTCTTTCTATCGATATCTTATAGAGAGTGCATACCTTACAGTGCTCTATCTATTATATTCCGTCTTGGCTGAAAGGTATCATCAATTTTTCTCGTCTTCCTATTTTTTTTTTGCATCCGTGGACCTCGAGTACCGTATTTGTGGCCGAGAGCATAAACGTCCCCCGCGCTCGTGAAAGTAATGACTGTACTGCTCACTCTTCAAATTAGTACGGTATTGTAAACGCGAAGAGACCCAATGGTCAGATAAGAAGAGCGATATGGTAAACGGCTCACAATTTCTAAAACTTGGCTGCCATAAATATCAAGATGAAAACCGGCAGAGAGACGAGTCCGTATCTATCTATATAGAGAGAATACTCTGCATATTATAATACATGCATGTGTACGCATCTAGTCTCATTCCGAAACCGACTTCATCAACGAAACTCGATTTGAATCTGATATTCATTGATTACGACGCGGTAATTTAATGTCTTCGTCGTTTCCGTTTGTTTTCCTCGTTCGCGCATTCGCCTTGGCTGCATACATATGATAATGCATAGCAGGATCAGAGAGACTATTCTCCTGCTTGTAAAAAAAAAAGCGACATACAGTAACTCGCACGAGAGTTCATTAAACGAGAAGTATTGGATACAGAAACAATTTTTTTTTCTCGAGTATTCGTATCAGTATGGCATTCTCCTGTTAGTGTGTTGTTAGACTACTTTATTGACAAGTTTCCTTCTCGCTTTCGTTGTTGGTGGCCGAAAGAAAATCTCATTCAACTTTATTACACCTGTTGTACGAGTATTTTACTCGTTCGATAAATTGACCTTTGGATATTTTTTTATGAATCACGGAATGATATCTAGTTTCCGGTTTCGTTTCCTGTGGCGCAAAGTATACAGGGTGTGAATCATTGTGCACGATTGGCAAATGGAAGAAAATTTTTTTTTTTATCAAATGACTCGACTGCTGATGATGAAGATATAATTAACAACATTTAACTCGAGATTTATCGTGAACTTCTCTCGCATTCGAATATCCGGTCATCGTTGACACTATCTTCGCGAGAATATTTTACGATCGAGTAACACTAGAATAGAGGCAATCTGTCTTTGAGGAAGATGAAGCGATACATTGAATAATTATTACAAATCAGAAATGAAGAAAGAAACTAAAATTCTGATTTAATTGGGTAGAAAGTCGATCCATCCGTACGATGCTGATACTCAGCCAATTCCAGCTTCATTGTGATTTCATCAGGCTGGAAGTCGATTTGTTCCGGGCTTAGAAACTAGTCGTTACGATGGAACTCTGCTATTCTCAGCCTCAGGGGTGAGCCTGTGTGCTGAATCTCAACTTATTGCAGCCTTACAGTGATGTGATGAGGATAAAACTTTTCAACTTTATGGGTACGTTAGGCTCATGAGTTCGTCAGCTGGCAATCAATTCATTTTAGTTTTTGGCGAGTAATCAAAAGCCCTGGGGTGATATCAATAGGGTAGAACTTTCCGAACCTATGGGTATGTGGTTAGGGAGAAATTGGGTTTTTTCCAGCTTTAGGCAAAAATCGGTTCATTCTAGCCTCATCTTAGCCTCATGTTACGTCGATAGGTGGATACTAAATCCATTCTGACCTCATACTAATATTTGTAGCGCCGCCCTTCCTCCAAGATGAAGTGAGAGCGGGTTGCGATTGCCTTCAACGTTGGAATCGACCCTTTTGGGTGTAACTTTGCGATTGCCAACTGCAGCACCTCAAGGCACGAAAAACTTCAGAACACACAACAAACCACCTCAATTATACGTATCAGACTGCAGTTGGAGGTTCTGCTTCTTCTTCTTTCAGCGGGAAACCAGCTATTCATTTTCTTGGGGGATTACATCCTCAGAAAACGTCCGCGTTCCTGTCCGGGGGTTTCTGTGAACTGCGTGACGTGACGTGTGGCGCTTTATGACGTCATCAATGACCTTGACCTACTTTAAGGACTTGAAAAAATTCTAACTTCCAGCCGGAATGCTTTATCACGTCATCAAAGACCTTGACCTTGACCTACTGTAGGGATTTGGAAAAATTTCAGCTTTCAGCCTTCATTATATCAGGCCTAGTACACAGTATACTGAGTAGAGCCCAGCCAACTAATTTTCTGAGGAGGCATTTTCGCGCCAACGTGATCGCGAGCGCGGGAGGTTGCGGGTTCCCCGCTACCATTGCAAACCTGCAATGGCCTCCAATTTTCTTGAAGATTAATCTTCCCCTTCTTCGTGCACGTCTGTATGTGGATGATACACAGGAGTTAGGTAGGCCATAACGTGGTTCTGCTTTGGCCAATCTCATTATACGCCCATCTTCTTCCTGAACGCGGCTGCAAATACAGACACCTGGCTCCATGCTTCTTCGGAGTCCAGCATGGTGAGCAACAGGCTACTTGGAGCAGTAAGGTGTGCTGTGGTCCATCATCCCGACCTTGATCGCAATGCAAGCACGTCTGCTCAACTTTCTTCAACTTCACATAAAGGTCCTTGTTCAAGCAACCATGGCCGCTGGACACCTGCGCCAAGTGGAAATTTAGCTAACCACCATCTCGGTTCATATCCACTCATCAAGGTTGCGTATCAACACACGGGTTACCTCGTTCACTCTGAGAAATTCTGTTTACTATGAAATTAATACGGTTCTCTAAATTATGACCAAAGACACCAGATGGATACATACTCAAACATGTAACACAAAGGAGTACCTTGAAAGCCGGCAAAAAAAAAAAAATTTCGTTTCTGTGGCTACCTTTCAAGGTACTTCTTTGTGTTACATGTTTCAGTATGTATCCATCTGGTGGTCTGTTTACTATGTTTCAAGTAAGGAGCGCCTGGCCAACAGCCTAACCAGTAAAGCCTCTTGATCGGTCGGTGTCTTCTTTTTCACTTTGAACATCCCTTTTCTCTTCAGCAAGGAGCTCAATTGGCAGTGAACGTGCTAATATGCAAGAAGCCGCTGTCGAGACAGTGCGATAGGCACAAACACACCTCAGCGCAGCTCTTTGTTGAATCTTCATCATCTCTCTTCTTCTGTATGGTATCTTCATGGAGTCGGCCCATACTGGCGCACCATATAGGAGGATCGACAAGGAAGTGCTCATGATGACCATGCTTCTTGCTTCGCCCGGCCCTTCTAGGTTTCTCATCAGGTAGCTTAGGTATGTAACTACCCTGCCCACCTTCTCTACTGTCATAAGGAAATGGTACCTGTCGCTCGGCTTTGAGTCAAAGCAGATGCCGAGGCACTTCATTTCCTTCTTAGTCCTAATTTCTACACCTTGCAGGGCAAGAGGTGGTTGCACTGAACTTTTGACGAGTCGTGAATAATATGGCTTCCGTCTTTTACCTACTGCGAGTTGTAGTCCGACTCGATCGAACGAGTCACCAACTGCCTCCAGAGACCGGTTTACCCTCTTCTCCACCACTGCAGTTTTTTCGGCAGTGCATACTTTCACTGTGTCATCAGCGTAGCAGATAAGCTAAACACCCGGCGGCGGCTTCACCTAGAATATCCCGTTAAATGCGACGCTTTAGAAGAGCGACAGCGATTTAAAGCCTTATGATGATGACATTAGAATGGAACCTCCAACCTTATAGGTGGTCTTCATGTCCAAATTTGAGGTTTACCCCTTTTCCTCGGGCCAAGTATTCCTGGATTACATCCACTATCGGCACACGTATACGTAGATAACGTCTTATGCGCGTGAAAGGGTCCTCAAGATCTCCTTAGTGAGTTTCTTAAGTATCTTAATGGTCAATATTCCTCCATCAAATTCATTTTAGAAATTGGAAGCTCCAACATTAACTTCTTGGATCTTACTATCTCAGTTAGAGATGGAGTCCATGAGTTTTCAAAATATAGACAAAATACTTCGACCGATATTGTCGTCCATGGCTCGTCATTCTGCCCTTTGGCCCACAAGTAAGTGGCGTTCAATAGTTTTATTCATCGGCTAACCCGCATCCCGCTGAACCAGGCAAGGTTTCCAAAAAGAACTTCAAATTATAAAATATTTGGCCAGAGTGAATGAGGTCACCGTGGACACTGATCTTATGGTCCGTAGGAAGATCACGCGGATTGCTATGATTCAACTACCTCTCTCCGCCGCGATTCTTGCGGAGATAGTAGAACTCGATTTATAAGACTCCCCTTCTTGGAAGGATTTCCTCAAAATTAAGTCGTACTTTTGGCCCTTTTGGCTTCCGGTCGATTTTTTACAACCCTATGACTGTAAAAGGGTTACTTGTCAAGCTAAAGGACCCCATACCGCCTCTTGAGAAGAGCGGAGTTTACAGCGTAGCTTGTGAGGACTGTAATGGTATCTATGTAGGCGAGACCAGTCGTCAGGTTAAAATCATAGTGACTGAGCATCTGAAAGATTGGGAAAAAAGAAATTTGGTCGAATGAGCTTTTGCTGACCACCTTATAATCACTGGTCATAGTTTTAGGGAGGGATTCGAAACCCTCCTCCACAGAGAGAAGGTTTACTTCAAACACCGTGCTTCAGACGACATTGAAATTATTCGCCACCTCAATGGCGACAATATAACATTACTCAACAGGTACATTCCAGATGAAGGGTTGGTTGAGCTAGTCTATCAGTATGACTCACAATCTCATACTTCGCTAGTTCAATCATGATTCCTTCTCTGGTGTCATGACTGTACTTCTTTTCCACCTCGTCGAGTCGCTTTTGATCTTCGCTTGATAGTGGTTGTTTAACCGGAAGCGCGCTCGCGGCTCTTTGTGGTTTTTTTTTGTGGTTCCAGTAAATTGCCCTCCAGTTTACTCATTGAGTATTGTGGAGCTTATCCTAATTAGGACTGAACGGGATTAATTCTTATGGGTGGGTCGTTATTATGGAATTTGTTCCATCCCAGACTCATCAATGAGTCACTAGGCTAAATTTCGGCTACCTTCAGATTCATGAGTAGTTCGGTTAGACTGGAACAGAATTAGTCAAAGGTCCTATGATGATATCATTAGGGTTGAACTCTCCAATCTTGAGGATACGTCTTTGGGTTGGAATTTGATATGAGTAAATTTGTTGGCTAAAACTTGGCCATTTCCAGGCTCATTAAAGGCATTATTCTGGAACTTAATTCATGTTAACCTCAGTTATCGGTATTTTGTACGACTGGAATTTGATTAGTTCAGTCGTTAGGCTAGAACACGGGAAATTTCAACCTTATGAGTAAGCCATTAACCTGAAACTTGGCTAATTCTAGCCTCATTGGTACAGGCCAGATCAAGACTCATAGGATGTTGTTGACTAGCTCTTCCACCGTTCCAGCGCTATCGGGACGTCGTTCGACAAGAATCCAACTTAGCGTAAAGATGGTCCATGTAGACCTGCCCTCTTCATTCATCCTTCAATTTCTCAGATTCTTATCTACCATGTCGGACACTCCTCTCGAAGAAGTAGAGCCGAGGTTGAAGATGCTTTCGCGATTTTCCGTCAATTATGACCGCGAAAAATGCTGCCCACATTTCGCAACAAAGTCCAACGATATTATTGTCACGCGTTCGTACCGTGTACCTTCGATGTGGTCTAAGTAAAGCGATACCTGTACCTACCTGGTGGAAAGAAATTCTCCTACCGAGTATAATACGTGAAATACAGTATACGTGTACGTATATAACATAAACATCGTGAAGACGGTCGAGAAATAAGAGGTTAATAAAGCTTAATTTGTAACAATACACCACGAAGTAATATAATCCGATGTTAAATAATGAAGGGACAGGAAATAATCATTTGTGTGCCCATTTGGCCAGCTCGATCAACGGCAGCGTGGAGTACACGGCGCTTCTGGCCATGTACTCTCTGGTACGCTTAATTAGCGCTGTACGACGGACGTGATTAATTTAACGCGAGATAAAATATTGCCATGTAAAGTGTCTCCGTACAATATACTAGAGTGTGAGTTACAGGAACGAGAGACTTTTCTTTTTTATCGTATTCGAAAAAGAAGAGAAAAAAAAATCGAATAATAAAAATTGATTAAAAATACAGAACACGCAGGATGTCGTCGCCGTGAAAATTATTGGCTAATAATGCGTTATTTGATAATAGTTCTCACTTCGCGAAGTAAATGGCGTCTTCCTGTCTATGTCCTATCTTCGTTCATCCTTTCATTCAATGACGCGAAATTCGTCCTCAGTCATACTCGCACTACGATCAGACGGATTCAGCCAAGTTCAATTTTGCTAGCACTAATTCCAGTTGAGCATGTAATGAACGAGTACAGGTGATTCGGGGGAGCTTAATGCAGGTTTGTCTTTCCAAGTCCGCAGCCCTCTGGAAATTTTAGATCATATGTAACATGGATTAATTGCCGGAGAAACATAAAATATTTGAACAATGATAGGCCGATATGTTTTTGATTTCCAAAAGCCACCTACAGATGTATGATACTAAAAGAAAATATGAAATACAAAAAAACTTGGAACCTTATTAAAGGGTGGAAAAGTACAGGTTTGAATATAAAATATAATTTTGATGACTTCGAGTCTTTCTAAATGCTTGGTGGTAAAATGTGATATTATTTGGGAGTTCTGCGTTCCTTACATCTCACAAGAAAATATCTCACTTACGATTTTCAGCATCCTGGGAACGCAATCCTCGCCACTGTGCATTGGGGAGGTGGTTCTGGTAAGCCCTTTTGGCATACTTGCATCGCCATCAGCTTATGAGCAGGCATATAGGCTTTTTTCAGTCTACCTTATTTGAGACTGTCACTCGCTACTGTTTCCATAATGTCTTTCGTCTGTTGTACCATTTCTTAAGCCGCATGTCGCTTGCTGTTTATGAGTGGCGCCGTAACGACTTCGAGAGCTTACTGGGGACGATAAAGAAAGAATGAGATTATTTCTCAAGAACTGAATCAATAAAGTATAAAATCATGCCTCCTGAAATCAGCGCGGCGCCACTGTTTTTTATTCGGATCGTTTTTTAGTCATTTTTATGAAGTCCACGTTGTTCTGGAATTTATCTTTACATCACCATAATATTTAAAACTTGAATATTGTCCACGAATGAACATTCTTGATTCCCTTCGGAAAAAAATGCCCAACGGTCTCATCCGTGTGAAAAGAACTTCAAACATCACATACTCTCCGGGAAATAATACATCTACAGAATATAGAATCCAGGTCTATGTACCCTCTCGACCTTCAATCGAATTTTATCGTATATACTCCGAGGCACTAAATGACGACGGTTCCACCCTCCCAAATACTGTGTGTAATAAAGTTTTCTCTCGATAAATAGTTTCCTCAGCTCTCACTAATGCGGTTCGAAAGGCACACCGAAATTTTTGAAAACTTAATTCGTGCACACGTACTTTTTATTGTTTTGCTCGAACGGCGATCGTCGTCATCCCCCCGAAAATGCAATTAAAACGTTCGTACTCGATAGTAATTAATTATCGACAATTAGACGGTTACTCAAAAAAATCACTTTTATTCTTTCGCTTATTGTTCGAGATGTTTATCTACGACGGACACTATGCCCAGATGGACAGGGAAAACAGAACGAGAGAGAGAGCGCATTAAGGTAGAAGTGAGAGACACGTATACGAGTATGCGTTGACCGAGTGGGAGGCTCTCGCTGTTCACAGCTAGACAGCTTCGAGGCTGATAATTATCAAGCCTGTTAGCTTTAACTCTCCGAAGATGGTGGTCTCATTCATGGCAACACAGTTCACCTTTTAAACCTTTTATCTTCTCTCTTTCTTTCTCCTTTTACGTTCCGTTCTGTCGTTTATCTCGCGGTAAACCATCTTCTTAAACAATATTTAAAGTCGTCAAGTTTGTCATAATAGAGTAATTAGCCCTCAGCTTCCCATTAATCTCGGATCAGCGTACATAAGGCACCACCACGGCGCAGCTAGATTATGTAACGTGTTTCATTTCTATTTTTCCACGCTCATTCTATCGCCGGCCATAAGGTTATACGTCCGGTGATTGAGATCGAATTTTACTAATTGTTAGAATTTTCATCCAATAGGGGCATACAGGTATACGTAGGGTGACGAATCTTGCGATATAATCCGCAATTTGGCGATCTTATCTTTAATTATGAAGGATCGTTCATACCCGAAGCGTTGATCAAGGCATCCAAGAAGATTTTTGCAGAATTAGGATCAACGCAAATACAAAATGACAGGAAACCTTGGATTAATGAAACTTATTGTAGGATGTTTTGTGAATCTACATACGATACTATACTGAAATCCAATTCTTAGATTTATCATTATTGCCTAGGTACCAATTATGCAGCCCGATCGGTCCAATTACGGATATTGGGAGCGCTTTGAGATTACATCAACTTCTATGAATGGTTCACAGTTCCATATTGAGAACAAAACTTGAACTCGACGGTCAGATCATGCAATTAATGTAGAAGAATGAAAAAAAATACAAAAAGTTGAAATATGACAAGATTTTCTGCCCCGATTCAACACAATCATAAGCTCACGACTATTTGAACTATTCCGACACTAATGCTGCGTGGTCTGAAGGACCTTCGTTTAGGTTTTCTGATCGATATAGATTTTGATTCTTTCTTTATTTACTTTCTGCGAACGTTTTTGCAAAAACTATGCAGAGTATCACTCATCGATCAGGATAGTAACGTCGAACGAGGATTGATGAAGCTCAAAGACGATATTTACCCCGAGACTAAACTTCATACCACTTCAACTGAAGAGACCAGCCAAAAAGATACATAATTCCTGATCTATCAAAATCATAAAAAAAGAACGCAATGCTTGTACTTACCAAAAACCAATTACTATAGTACAAACGAGTCTATGCATCACTTTCGAAAACTTCTCCACTTCCATGCTGTAAAATTGTCAGGTACGGAACTTCACTGAATTCTACAACTCCCCGGTCGAGCTTGACGCCCACGGGAGAATAATTGTCATTTATCTAAGAGAATATTGATTTTGTGCCACTATAGTATGCGCTCCAAATGTTCATCACGACTGCGATATGCACTAGGACAGATTTGTAGCTTCTGCCGTAAATGTGTGATCACTATTTACATCTTACTCGCACAGGAAGTAGAGCTCAGCGACCTAAATGAGTAGCTCGCTTAACTCTGTTCAAACGTTCAAGGCTTTGTAAACCACCAGAGATCTCATAACCCCCCCCCCCCCACTGTTGAATATTTTTGGCTGGATGCCAAATTTAAAATATTGAAGAAAGTAACAGGTTTTCCAATCTCAACAAATCTCATCTAGTTTACTTTTGCTGACGGATATACAAAGGCAATACACCAGACTTGTTTCAAGCCTTTGTGGAAGATAACTGTACAAATGACCTACACACCCAACTGATCACTGATGTAGAACAAACATCACAAAGATCTTTTATTCAGAACAAGACTGTCATGTGGCGTTTTTTTCAAGGCAATGTGAACTGGCTTCCTTATGAAATCTTCTGGGTGATGCCAACAGTCCAAAACACCTTTTATCCATAAATTGATACAGCACACTGCATTCACAGAGCGCATACTGTAAAGGTTAGTACCCACAATGCTAATTTGCAAGCGTGCTACAATGTGTTGACCCTTGCGTTAACCATGTTAGTATCATCTCCATCATTATCATGTTAGTATCTTTTGATTGGTCAACGTATTGTGGCATGCTTGCATATTAGCATCGTGTGTACCAGCCTTGACAGTTTCATATTTGCGGCAAAATCTACCAGTCACTCATAGCGCACATTAAACAGTAGGGGTACCACTGATTTCTATACAAACTCCAAATACAAGAAGATGCAATGAAAAGATTGTTACATATGTACTTAGTCCATTGCTTCAACCAGTTTGCACAAAATCTAGGAAGAACTTTAGATGGTGAGAGATATGTGACTTGTCACGAGGAAAAACCCTAAGTCGTCAAAGAACAGATCAGCCATTTAGCGTTTGTATAGTGCAAGCCTGCAACTACGTTAAGCGTTCCTTGACGACTAAGGATTTTTTCTCGTGACAAGTCACATATAATGAAACTCCATTTTGAATAAACTTACAATTACATCTTCGACTGTAAACAGCGTTGTATCTTGATGACGTCAGTAAATATTGACATCATTCTAACACAGAACATTGAATACAAGCGTAGCCATCAGATGAATACTTCAATCTGTAAAAGATGGAAGTATAACAAGGCATTCAGTTCCACATGACGCGCCTCCACCGCTGGGCCCATTTCAAATGCTCGTGGCATAGGGAGGACAGGAGAAGCAAGCTGGTAAGTTGAAATCCAGTACTTATTTGAATCTGAAAATCGTAATAGAATGATTATTGAGGCAAAACTCTGTTACACCGAAACGTTATCACAGCAACAAACAGAAATAATATTATCAATAATGTTGATACTTAATAGTGGAAATTTCTTCCAAGAGCGAGATTTGTTGCCCATTTGATCTAATAATGAACCCAGAATGAGCGCTATCTAATATTTGCATATGGTGCTGCAGATAGCAATTTACAGAATACCTAACTGGATGAGAAATTGGTAGCATAATTTTTGTCATAAGAAGATATACTTTTAAAATCAGCTCCATCTCTTCTAATATGAATTTTTATTAAAAAGTACAGAGGACAAATATTATATAGCTGTCAAAATCTTCTGTCAAGTTAACCCAATTTGAAATTTTTTGCATATTTTTTTCCATCCTTCTTGTCTCACCGCCGGCAGCTAGCGTATCACTCGATGTATTTTGCGAATAAAAATAAAGAATTTTGCTCTGATATTTCTGAATGACGATCGCCAAACAAGGCGCTTTCAACTTCTCCGTTCATCTCAAATCTGAAACAAAAAAAAAACTTGTTAAAGATGATTTAAAAGCAAATCATTCCTTCGAACTTTGCTCGTCACTCATCAGTATCAAAACCTACCTTGTTCTCTCAAAAATTGATAACATATTTTTCTTCTAAGAGCTCTCGTTATTCCAATAAAGATTTAATTGTGTGCACTCACCTGTAGTCCGAAATGACCACTAATTCTGGAAGAAGAGAAGAGAGTCAGGGTAATATAATTATTTGCCCCATTTGTGATATCTGATTCTACAATCAAATTCTCAAAAACGTTTACATACTCGTACCATAATATTTAGAATGATTGAAGTTTGATAGGCCGGAGCCAGAGCCGTAGTTTCTATTTCATATATAGTTTTAAAAAAACTCCATTCTCTGCTCCCCTTCCTCCTTTTCCGGGAACTCAGGAGCTGCTCTTATGGAATTTCACAATTTCGAAATCCTGAAAGGCAAAAGTCCAAAACTAAAAGACGGAAGGAAGTTGAAAGAAAAATTTTTACACGGAAAATACAGAAAAAATGAAGTGAGAAATGAGATGCTGTGCAAGCCCAAACCAAGTGAGAGGAAAACTTCTTTGGCAGAGAGCTACACTCCGAATCCGCTTTCAAGATCGAGCTCATCAGTTCCGGCTCCACACTCAAGGTCTGGCTCTTTCGCTCGGCTTCGTTCTTCAATTTCTGGAAGCTGGAGAAATCTCTGGAGAAGAGTAATAATTATTCGTTTCTAATTTACTTCATCTTTTTCAGATAGAGGACTGAAATACATTATATGACAAGATTTAAAGCGTAAAATATGCTGAGTCTATACCTACCCGTTTTATTTACAGCAGCAAAACATAGCAGAGGTCTTTTTCAACAAACGTTTCGAACGCTCGACATTCTTCGTGAGTTTTTAGGTTTCATAGCCAGCTTGATGAGATGTCCGGAGATTCTTGAAATACTGTTTTGAAGAATCATTACTTTGCGAGCTAGCTGCATACTACCATCGCTAAATTTTTTCGACAAATATCATATCAATCCTTCAACCGCTTAACCAAGGAATAATTGTACCGCAAAAATCAAAAACTATTCCTTAGGGCCAATAATGCAGTTATAAGAATGCTAGTTGTTGTCATAATGAGAGAAAATATTCTTCAACCGCTCCTGGTTTCAACTACATCATGTCCTTTTTACAGATGACGATGACGCATATGAATATAATTTAGATACAGAACTTACTTTTCTTGTTGAAGTTCTTTACAATGATTTCACAACAAAAGTATACAAAGTTTGGGTCTCCATGGTAATGATGTTCATAGACCTTCAATTCTGAATGAAAAAGGAATGCCAATTAGAAGTCAGGAAGCCCTGGAGGCTTCAAAATATATAGATACGCACTTGCTACGATCCAAAATCACTTCCGTCTGCAAAACAATTAGAAGATGATTTACTCTAAGAATGGAAAGTGGAACACGACCAAGACATTCACCAAGCAACTCTACTTGACAATTTCCACCGTAATTAAGATTCACTAGAGTACAGCCTAGATATGTCATTATGATGTACCTACCGGAATACAATCGAATTGATCCGAGACTCTAAGTTACGGCCATTCATTATAAACGAAAAGATCGATACTTTTAAAATGAGTAACTAATTACAAAAAGCCGCAGAATAAGTACTAAACATCGAAGCGCTATCGACTAAACAGTCATCCTCAGCGAAAGACAAGAACACAACTGACCTGAAAGACCGAAACCAACCACGAGAATAAGGAGAAATAAAGAGGACAGTAATCATTGAGTTGTGACTCATAAACAAGCTCGATCAGATCTTCGTCAGGTATGTACCCGTTCAACAGAATGAGACCGCCAGTGTTCTTATGAAGAATGATTTCGATATGCTCCAAGGCGGTACGCTTGAAATAAGAACTTTCTTTGTGAAGAAGCACCTCGCATCCTTCTCGGAAGCTGTGCCCAGCAGCAATAAGATGGTCAGCGAATGCCGAATCCCCCACTTTACTCTTCTCCCAGGCTGTCTTGTGCTCAACGACCCTAATCTTGAGCTGGCGACTAGTCTCTCCGATATAAATACTCATACAATCATTACATTCTAACCTACACTCCACTCTTCTCATCTTCAGGAATTCGATCTTTCAACCTAACAAATAACATTTTAACAGTGACTGGGTTGTGAAACGCAGGTCGAAATCCGAAAGGGCGAAGGACCCGGCCTAGTTGAAGAGAGAACTTCCCCAAAAATGGGAGCCTAATCCAATGAAATCTTTCGCGGCTGATAGTACAGGGGAGGGAGATAGTAGCGTCAAGGCATTTCCTAGTAACTTTCTTATGCACCAATGCAACAATATCCAAGTGAATCTCATTAACTCTAGCCAAATTTTTCAAGGTGAGGAACTCCTTACTGAAGGCAGTACGACTCAATGGAATATCAGTAAGTTTATGGACTAAACTGTTAGAAGCAGCATATTTATGGGCAACAGAGCAGAATGGCGACCCGTGGACTGAAACATCGGTCGACGTATCTTTTCTATGCCCTCCAAACTCGTGGACCAAGTCCTTTTTCAGAGACAGTAAGATCCAAAAAGTTGATGAAGGCGCCTCCCACTTCCACAGTAAACTTCATGAACGGGTACAGCTTATTAAGATACGCGAGAAACTCCAAGCAGAGCTCTCGGGGACCAGTCCACGTACATAGCACGCCATCTACATGCCTGCGCCAGTAAAAGATGTTATTCAAAAGAGGATGGTCAGAAGAAAAGAGGTCGGATTCGAACTTAGACATAAACACCTCAGAAATGAGGGAACCTAAAGGCGAACCTATAGGAATACCCACCTCCTCTGGAAACTCATAAAATTTACCATTAAACTTGCAGAAATTAGGAGTCCAACACAACCTCAAAAGATCAAAAAATTCACTCAACTCTTCATGAGGAGTATTAAGATTCACTAGGAGTTCACCCATCCGCTGCATAGTGACATCTTTAGGGATGTTAGGAAAGAGGCCTACAACGTCGAAAGAACAAAAGATCGTGTCTGCAGGGAGAAACACATTTTTTAGGCTATTGGCCAAGGTAGACGAATTCCTGACAGCGTAGGGAGACTGGAATTCGACGCGGGATTTGAACTATCGATATAGATATTTGGCAAGAGAGTAGGTAGGAGAGGAGATGAACGACACCACAGGTCTCATAGGCATATTTACTATATGGGCCTTGGTAATCCGTAGAGAGGGGGGGGGGGTAGGGGTAGGATTGAGAATGGCTTTCTTCATTCGCTCACTCTTAATGATGAGAGTACACCCATTAACAACATTTCGAACTTCTTGGGCGTGTTTTGGAAAAGTGAAGCTGCCATTCACTTTTTCCCCACATTGCTGAAGTACATCATACATCTTAGAATCATAAGAAGACTTCTCCATCACAACTATAGAATTACCTTTATCGGCCTTGGTGATAAAATGTCCCTCCTGCTTTACCTTCTTCTGCAATCCCTTGATCACTCCACTCACCTAGCTCTTCATATGGGGAAGGGGAGTCTTGCGGACTATCTCAGCGCACTTCTGTTGAATATTGCACCCGGGTCCTATCTTTATAGCCAAGTCCGCAACCACATTAGCAAGGGCCTCACTATTCTTAGGAGGAGGAGGAGGAGCAAATTTCAGACCTTTCTCAAGGAGGTAAGATTCCTCCTCGCTGAATTCAACCTGAGAGTAATTAAGAGCCCTAGGTTGTAAATTCTGAACAATATTCTCACTACTGACCTCTTCCTCAAGGATTCCGTTCTTCAACCTCATTAGAGAAGAGAGCTTACCATTCTTCTTAAGCTTCAGGTCTACCTCAAGTTTTCGACATTTCCCATTAACCTTATTCAAAAACTGATCGAATTCAAGAGGGTGGAGCATACCGGAAAATTTAGAATCAACCCAGGATGACTGTTTAGTCGATAGCGCTTCGAAGTTTAGTACTTATTCTGCGGTTTTTTGTTATTAATTACTCATTTTAAGAGTATCGATCTTTTCGTTTACCGGAATACAAATTTCATAAATTTTGGTACTCCACCGACTCAAAAAACTCCCTCTCTTCAATAACCGCATTTCACCCCACCGAAAGAACCCTCTCAAGAAATACCACATGTCTACAGTCTAGAATAGGCAACAATTTTTCCATTCGTGCCTCCTAGGCGACCCTAAGAATTCTTTCTTCCATCTCACTATCATCAGAATCAACAGGAGTTCGATAACCGATAAATAAATTACACGTAAACGAGAAAATTTAATATTTACCATTCGCATCTTTTCTGATAGCCATAAAAATTGAATATTTCATAAAATCCCAACGACTGTTTTACAGCGTTAAAAATTGTTCTCGTGTATCGCGCGTAGACGACAACATCGTAATAAAAATTAGAAGAAAAAAAAAAAGGAGAAAAAAATGCCATAATTTATAAAAAGGTGTGTACGTCGTATGCTAGTGGGATATTATATATATCTTCTGACGTTTTTATAACCATCTCTATCTTCGTGGAGGGGCTCCAATAAGAAATAAGGGTTAAATTAGCAAACCCTCGTCGCTCATTTTTATGGGCAGATCGTAATATCGAAAGAAGAAAAAAATAAAGAGAGAGTAAGGAAATTTAATTATTATGTAGCTGTAGAATATGGTCTTGTAGTCATGACATGAAACTCGGTAACCAAACACTCATTTCAACCTCAATAATGATAAATAATTACTGCATGTTTTTCTGTATTCAAACATAAAAATTTATTCGAGTGGATAAAAATTGTGTAAACTTTTTGAAGGATCCAACTTGCGCAGATATATTACGTTAATTTTTTAAATACACTGTTATACATTTTTCATTCTTTCTTAATCATACGCGATTGTTGATTACGATCTGAATACCTTACTGAGAACGTGAAAAAAATATATATACAGACGAATAGTAATTGAACCTCCTACTCGTGTACTGAATTCTCATTCGTAATTACGACCGATAAGTTTACTTTAATAATAAATTCGATACTTATCGAGTAATCGCGTTATCTTTTTTTATATTTTTACCGTTTGTGCCCACGTTGACGCATTTTATTTCGCAAATTTGGCGATGGAAAAGTACACGAGCTACTTCTATACAGATTTACAAACACGGCGCGGATTATTCTAACTCGAACGACAATCACGACATTCTTCCATCAGCTGTTCAACAATTTTTTCGTTAGCTTAAAGCGCTTTTTAAGCACGTCTCGGCCTTAAAAATGTGAAGAAGGCGAAGGTCTCGCAAATTGACTTGTTTTCGCGCGTATACGTTATAGCCGAGTTTTGATTGTTATTACAAAATGAACGATGATAACTGAGAATCCGTCATCCTGTCGACATGAGTCTGCAGTATGCGTGGCTCGCATCTTCCCACGCCACCAACCCCGTCAGAAAACGTGAGCACAAGCGTGCATCAGGAATCCTTCGTATTAGACGTGAAAGCACGCGCGAAACAGAATTAACTATATGAGATTGCCTTTTATCGGTTCTATTTTCTTAGTGAAAATCTTCTCGAGCTTTATAGACACGGGTAGTTTGTATGGCAAACGCCCTCGTCGTCAAAACTTTTCCTTTTTACAGCGAGTATAAAATGTATTTGATCGGGTATTCCCGGCAAATTAGCTATGCTCAAATAACAAGGAGTATAGTGATAATAATCCGCGCAGTAAAATACGATTAGAACTGTACAGCTCGTCAATTTTCGAGAGATTATAGAAGTTTTTGTTGATTGCAAACCGAGTTCTTCCGTTAAACCTACAGTGAAAAGTTGAAATTTAATTAATTTACGGAAGATCACGTTTCAGATGCTTCTGTTTCGTTTTACAGGTAAACGTATTTTTGAAGATAAATAATTTTCATTGTATACACATTTTTTTCCCCTAACAGGAACCTGTTTTAAGAGGGAGGGTCAATTCTAAAAAAATGAACGAACGTCGTCCGGCAAAACGTGGGGACTTGGAAAAATACCTACCTCCTCCTTCCGAACAAAAGGCGAGGGACTTGGAGGAAATAACAAAGTTGAACGAAGAACGGAGGGAACAGTCTAATTGGTTTTGTTGTTGAGGAATCATCTGAGTTCCTTCCATAGCTTGAAAGTCACAAATTTTCATAGGCCGACTCCAACCATATTATGGTTTGAAAGTTGAAATTTTTCCCAGTGTCTCAACTGTCATATTACAATATGGCTCAAACGTCAACATTGAGATGAATTTCACCGACTTATGACGTCATCAGATTGTGACGTCACAGGGTCCGAAGTAAAAATTTTCCCAAATCCCCTCCTATCATATTATATTATGACAGAAAACTTGGAAAAATGTTGACTTTCAACGCTGTGACTTCACGATCTAATAACGTCATACATCAGTTTTCGTCGGACGTCATGCGGGATACATCAAATTTTTCAAAATAACCTTTCATACAGCAGACCCCTAGTTAAAATTTCGATCGTCGAACTATAGGTTCGCTTTTGTGTCGCATTTGCAACACCGCCCGTCCTCCACATTGGAGTAGGTGCGGCGTGTTTTCAGGCGTGATGGTTGGGGATGTTGGGTCTTAGTGGCAACCTGTACGCCGCTACTACCGGCTGACAAGGGCAGTAAACCACTGCCACTCTGTGATGCAAATGGTGGTGGTGATAATACCAGGCCATGCTGCTACAGATTTGCAAGCCTTTACAACTTTTTGTGCATGCCAGCCATTTTCTCTCTGAGCTGAATATTCTCGGCCTTGATCTTCTTCAGCTCTTTTATATTCATCGTCTCCTACTCTTCTGTCTTTTTTTTTTTGATAAGCCAGAAACTTCTTCACCTGCTCTTCCAGCTGCGCGTTAGCCGCCTTCAGAGTCCTTATTTCTTGTAGGAGCTGTATTGCCTCTTGCTGGTCCATCAGCCTTATCCTGAAATTGAATCTTGCTCTTCCACTCTGTCTGGGCCTCAGCTTCGCGTGCTATATTTCTCTGCATTAGCACTTTACAATGGTCTTGCAGTTTCTTCATTGCCGATTTCATCTTTTCATTAGATAGGTTTGGTATCTTGCCCAGAAACAAACCTCCATCTTCCGTCTACTCATCATCCGAGTTGGTTTTGGTAGGAGAGTTGAAGGAGTTGGTCCGCAGTCTCTTCCTTTTGTGGCTGGTCTTCTCCAGTGCCAAAAGGGTGACAAACACATCTTCGTTGATCCCATCCGGAGTTTCCAGTGGAAGCGATGTGGATGCCTTATCGGGCTTCTTCTTAGTCGCCTCTTTCTTCTTTGTGGTTGTTGCCTCATAATGGGATTCGAGGACAACACCCCCCGACCCCTCGCCACCTGGGCGCATCAGCGTGGGGAGCCGGTTTGCCGCTTCTGAATCGGCACTAATATTATCATCTTCGGTCGACTTTTCCATCTGTAACAAAGTTGCAGTGTGAGGCGTTATCTGAGAAGCTGCTTCCGCCTCCCCAGATCATCTTGCAGAACTATACTTTCCCCGTGAGCTGTTTGGTCCTCACAGGGAAAGGCACACTACCCAGTCACTGGCGGAAACTCCACCAGGGCCAGAGACAGAGTGGTATAGGACGTGAATGCATGGATGACCATACGTAACCCCATGCAAATAGGACGTGAATGGTATAAAATCAGTACGTAACCCCATACATGAAGATGACCCTGATGCAGGTGTGCCTGCCCACACCAGTTGATGGTCTTCTGTCGGGGTTGTACTTCCCTTATCCTCTGAGCACACGTTCTAAACTGCAAATGTATAGGGTGTCCTTCCCTATGGTTTAATTAGCCTCGGAGTTACCTTCTCCTAGTACTCTTTCTTACAACGCACCACCCGCACCCCAGCAGCAACCCACCAAAAAACCGGGACCCCGGCCAGGTGCAGACAGAAAGTGAAACAGTCGCCGCCAGCACCTCACTATCCTCACATTCGACACTCAAATCCACTACCCCAGCAGGTACAAGACAGCTCAGCTCAGTCAAGCACCATTGAGATCACCTACCAGAGCAGACCCGATATGCACCCCAATCTGCACCCACCCGGCACAAGACGCCACCCTAGTTTGTAGGTCCAGCAGGGCATCACAGGTGGTTAGCCCAGTCAGCACACCTAGACCGCAACTACTCGTGCGAGACAGGGTTCAGGTGACAGCCCAGGTGTTCAGCCTGGTCAATTAATCCGAGCCCCTCGGAACGGGTCGCACTTAGCTCAGGGGACTAGCCTAGTCCTGGGTCCCAGAACCGTCTCTCTTCATTCATACACCATTCCACTCATTCAATCTGTGCCACACACTCGCCTGTCACCCCATCCACAAATTCACCAGCGCCCAGCCAAGTCGCAGCCCAAGGCACGCCACCACAAGAAAACAGGCAATACACCGCGTAGCCCACCCCCACCACCGCGTCGAGGTGGTACCTTACGGGGGAGCGAACTATAGGTTACAAAAGAGGGACTTGGAGAAGTTTTGACTACCGAACTGTAGGTGATAGGAAGGAAACTTGAAAAAATTTCTACCTTCCATCTATAAATGATGGGAGAAGGACTCAGTCAACAGAAAACCGATGGGAAAAAGATTGGGTAAAATTTCGATCTCCTAGCTATCATACAAGAGGGGCTCGAAAAAATTTCGACTTTCAAGCTGTAAGTGATGAGAGAAGGACTTAAGTATGGGGAACCAATGGGAACAGGATTCGGAAAATTTTCTACCGCTGGAGCTATAGTTGCGTAAGGAGGGACTCAAAAACTTTGGACTTTGAAGCTATGCAGAAACGGGACTTGAAATCTCTACCTCGGAGCTATGGTCAATGGAAGAGGGACTTGAAAACTTGGACTCTGAGGATAGATATGATGGGAACGGGACTTGGAAAGATTTCGACCTCCGAGTGTGACACTATTTTCAAATAGGAAGAGAAAGCATAATCTTTTTCCCAACTAAAATAAGTAAAGTAGCAAAAAATAGAAATTTTCATAAAAATATAGGTGGGTGATCAGTAAGTCCCTAATATTTAGTCCCGCATGAGGTATTGGTGGTTACCAGCCATAACCCGTAAAATTATAACTCAACACATCGCCTTTGAAAAGAAATGAGGGCGTATGAGCATGCACACATGCCCAAAGTGGTCCCCGAAAAACCGCATCTCAGGCACCGGTATCCACCCTCTTGGGCATTGCGTCGGTAGTCCGGAGGGTTCGAATTGAGAGTGGCCTGGCTCCATTTTCTCCTTGCGTTCCGCACGCTGTGCAAGGTTCGTCAATGAGGCCACTACAGGGTTCTACCAAACTGACCGAGGGAGTGGTCGGCACTCAACCTGGAATTCAGGCAATTCTGTACCATAGACACATGCATAACTACTCCTTCACCAGAGCTTTCAGCCGCCACTGGGAGCCCACTAGAGGCTAACCAGCAGCGCATCGCGACCCTGACTTCTCAGTCGAGGGATTTATCTTCCCATTGTTTGATTTTTTCTTTCTTTTCCGGGCGCTCCTTCCCGAGCGCCCTATTTTTGGTGGTAGTGCTGATGTTGAGGTAGCAGCAGCACGGGGATGGTATATACACGTAGATGTGATGGATGTGAGAGGCCACAACGCCAATCTACATCTGCCGCCCCCATTCCGCGTTCATTTTCTTCTTCATTGCCTTAGCGGCAAACTCGTCCATAATTTATTTTTATGAGGCAATTGTGCGGGAAGAGCCGAAAAATTTTTCTATCGATCGTAGCTATGTGGTTTTGAGATTTAGCGCAAGCTCCCATTTAATTGGTAACATCTTTCTGCCCCACCCGGTATAATGATAAGAGGAGGACTTCGAAGAGTTTTGACTCTTCTATAGAGTCATGATGATGAGCCATGTATCATAGGAGTTTCTAACTCTCGATCAAACCTATTGCGTCTTCTAAGAAAACTGCCGTTTCTCATCGAGCTGCGAAGCTCGTTTTCAACCTCTTCCTTCACAGGTTTCGCAGCTCGGAACTTTTCCAAGTTCTTCGTCATTGGGGTATTAAGGCTCAAAATCTTTGTAAGTCGCTTTTCAATTGCGAAACTTTGTTCAGTCTCGAGGTCAGAGCCAGTGATTCCGGGACTGGCTTGATATTGAAAACAGGTTCGTTAAGATTACTATCGCAGTTTTATTCACTCTCTTAATGCTGCTACAAAGTAAGAGAAATTTGGACGCGCCGTTTCTCGATAATTGAGTCAGCAATGACACTGTCATAATTTTCACACTTTCCGTCCAACCAATGATAATAAAACTATCAATACGAGTATTTAGCGCACTCCTACTCCGGGAACGCGGATTAAAACAGCGATAATCTTTACGCTTTCAGATCTTCTATATTACCTTCCTGCATACTAATTACAAATAAATAAACATTACCTTTTCGCAGCACCCACAGCATCCACCATAACGAAGACATTTGAACTAGATAATGAAGAGTAACTTCTGTAAAAATACATAAATTTTTCGCACCACCACCCCGTCGCCACCATCGCTGACGACAACGCGGTAATTAATATGTCAAGCAAGCTTCTCGAAACCAATGGTTAATTGATTGGGAACACGAACTATTCGCCGAGACCTAACGTGACCCCTGTGACTTCAATAACTGCATGTTTGGTCGCGTGATTCCTCCTTCCTTTTACTAAGAGAAAAAAATCTCCTCTTAATTGGCACGCAGCATCTACGTATTGTAGGTAATAGCGTACCGTATAATGCGCTGCATATAGGAAATCGTGTGGTCTGACGATTTAAGCACACACGCTTCTGCGGTCGCTCACTATGAGCCACAATGGTGATACCGAATTCGGAAGCGGTAGTCAGCACGTTAACTTAATGTAAATTGCCCTTTAGAGCGCATGATTGATTTCAAAAGAGCTCAGCCGTCGAAAGCATATACCTATACTCAGCCATTTGTACGACACGTATTTTTAGTTCGAGCTATCATACAGTAGCGCTTGCGTGTCCTATTCACCTTTTTTTTACCATTCTATTCTCTACGAAAGTAGAAACACGCCACATTTTCCCTCGAGGCAAAACGTTTTCCTTTGCGAAAAGAAAAACTAACCCTTCTCTACGAAATTCATGACGCGTTTCGGACTTTCTTCTTTTTTTGGCAAATCGTTTTCGCTAGTACTTTTTTCTCGTACCCGCGTCATCCTTTAAACTGTTATCGGGGGAGGAAACCGTATATTGAAGCTTTCTTTTGCTCTTGAACTACGCAACTATTTAGGTCAAGTTCAGTGTCCCGGTTACGCGTTGATCAATATGAGGAAAAACACCTACCGTACCGCGCGCGTTCACTCGTCGTCGCGAGCCACCCACCGTACGTCGTATTTATTATTCTTTCAGACTACATCAACAATCTTTCTCATCGCATAACCTAATGGGCATTCTCTTCGGGGTGAAAAGTGATTTCGTGGGCGTTTGTTAACTTTATTTTAGGAAGATTCGTTCGCACCTACACGTACGTCTTTTAATACATCACCGGGAACATAACAGGTAGGCAATAACTATCCACGTTCGAATCGTGCGAATGGCTTCGACACTCGGATTAAGACAGCGTAGCAATCTGCGAAAAATTTTAATTCGATACCATCGCGGGTATAGCGGAAAAATCGAGGTGGCTCGCCGTTACGCACCCGACAAAATTAGCGTAATTTGTCGTGGAAAATACGACCTCGGCCGATGACGTAATAATTTAATGGAGTACTCGAGTCGTCTCCTCACAGTCAAGAGCAAGGCGAGCGGGGAAAAACAACGTTTAAATATGTACGAGCCTACATACCCTAAATAGCGTTTAAGAAATTACAAATGTCCAAATTTACGTCACAGGAGCTATTTTGGGAAGCGTTTATGACGGGCACGTGTTCCCGGATGCGATATTTGATGAATGAGGATACGATGGTGAGACATTTGACGGCGTTGTGATGCGGTAACGCGAATAGACGAGACAGTTGACGGCGTTGTGACGAGGAAAACTTTTTGAGCACGTGCTCACTGTGAAAAACAGTATACGGATTTGCTTTCTTACGGTTTCCAATGTCTGGTACACAAGAGTCTCAAGCTAGAGAACTATGAATTTCAACGAAAAACTTACAGTGAAAAGTCTGCTTTTAATTGTAGAGAAAGACTGACAGAGGTGCTGGAGTCTGCAATTTTTAGTATGGCGCTTAAATTTTACGTTTAGAACTCCAACTTATTCTATAAATCTTTCCCACAATAATACTCACATATTATTCTCACCATCACTCGCGCCTCTAATTCATTCTTTATCACCACTGATTCTCTAGCATCATTTAAAGTTATTTTCTGCAGCTCTTCTCTTCATCCACTCATAGGCTGTTGAATTCATGTTCTAATTGCTTTCTTCTCTGTAAACTCTATTTTATTATTCTTCATCAACATACCTGGCCACAAGAGCCTCCCAAGAAACAAAATAAAAAGTTCCAAACTTTAGGGGGTTTCGGATTTCTTGGCGCAGCCAAAAAGATAAAGAAGAGTTCTAGGCTAAGGCTTTAGAGCGGCACACTCGCTTGATAGTCTCGCTTCTTGGTTTAGTATAAGTCTACTTTAGTATATTTCAGGCTGATGAAATTAGGAGGCCTCACTCGTTTGGTGGTCCAGTACAAGTCTACTTTAGTATATTTCAGGCTGATGAGATTAGAGGGCCTCACTCGCTCCGCTCGTTCGTCCCGCTTCTTGGTCTAGTATAAGTCTACTTCAGTATGTTTCAGATGTTGTAAGCGGACCAGGATTAACGACTAATAAGTCATCGACTTATGACGTCACAAGCCAATAGCTTCATAATGGCTGTCCAGCGTTTTTTTAGCCTAGTATAAATCTAGCCAACGTCTTTTCATTATATTAGGATAAGCTAGAAACTACAGAGGGGAGGGGGGAGGGGCTCGGACTCACGGACTCGGACTCGCAGATTTGAGAATAGTCTAGCCTCAAATCCTTTCCAAACAAACTATTTTAAATTAAAAATATTCCCATCCCTTAAGACTCCCTGAATCAACTTACTCGCAGAGCAAAAATGATCATCGCTAGCCTCAGAATCAGTCATTCTAGACTCCCATGCCTCATGATATTCTCATTGCGATTCTGATACTCGCCCAATCATTCAACATACCTTTTCTTAGCGCAAATTAGCCTCACTCCGCAACTTCTTACAATCACATAAAACACTATCAGACGACTCTCCATCTGCCCTCAGCATAATATTTCAATTTCTCCAACCTCAACGACCGTGGAAACACAAAGACGGAAATGAGAGGACAAATTGAGCAGGCAAGCGGAGCCCTCCTTGGCATGGAAAACCTGTTCACAGAACGGGACCTGAGCATAAACTTGCGAATGAGAATACTCCAGTGTTATCTCTTCTCAACTCTTATGTATGGCTGTGAAAACTGGACTATGGATGTGAGCATGGAGAAAAAGATACAAGCGCTAGAGCTATATTGACAGGGAATCTGTTTTATCGGGAGGTCTTTCCGGAAAAAACGTCCGCCGTCGGGAGGTATTCAATCCTAACGTAACTTAACCATGACCATGGGACTTGGAAAATTTTTGTTTTCGTCCTATCGCTTATAGCTTGGAGGATGAAATTTTTCTAAGGGGCTTGGTGGTTTAAATTTTTCCAAGTTCCCCTCTTATCACCTCTAGCTCAATGCAAACAAACATTGCGGGATATTCCCGTCCGAAAAATGAACGTGTAGTTCGAAGCTCAAAATTCCTTTAAGTCACCCACCTATTACCCAAGTTCGACAGTCAAAATTCTTTTCGACTTCTCCCTCCTTTTTCTTAATCCCTCTCCAATAGCTCGACCTCCTATCATATATACTAATATAACACAAGGAGGAGTCCAAGCCTAGTTCAAGTCCAGTATACAGTACCTACGTTAGTGAATGATTTCTCAATAAGGATCATGAGAATGGTATTTATCATGCTTTTAACTGAGATACTTTTTCCTCGAACGACTTTTAATGTTACAGAAGAGCAGTATTAGCCTGTAATGACCCGGAGAAGAGTCTTTCTCATACAAGCTACTGTTGTACTTTCTTCTCGAGCCCAAGAAATCTGCATTTTACGCAAAATCCGTAGAAAAATCCCAATTTTTTCGGGAATTGAAAATCCGTAAATCTGGCAGCACTGATAGCCCGATTAAAATAGCTCCTTCAAGAAACTAGATATGCAATATCAAATTCACCAATTGGCCTAGCCCCTTCAATGAGCCAGATATACAACGTTTCAAACACCATAAGACTCATAACACAGGTTCCCTGCCTTCCCTCATTGGCCTCCGTTCAAGAAACCGTGACTTTTTCCACCGCAGAATGCTGGAGATTCCGTGGATACAAAAAATTAGAAACGTCGAAGTGCTAAACATAGTGCAGGAGGAAACTGAATTGCTAAGCACTACTAAAAGAAGGAAACTGCTATACTTGGGCCACGCGTCGAGGGGGAAAAGTACGAAGTATTGCGCTTGATCTTGGAAGGGTAGGATCAACGGAGAGAGATCAGTTGACACGCGGCAAAATTCTTGGTTGAAAGATCTACGTCGCTGGTTGGGCTGTACATCGCTATACCTCTTCAGAAAGGCGACATCAAAAATACAGATAGCTATTTGGTTAGTCAACCTCCAATAAGAGATGGCGGAACAAAGAAGAAGAAAATTACTATTTTCTCCAAGACTCATGACCTCACGATGAATCAACTATCACCACCATCTGCTTCAGACTCTCAAATGTTATTTATGCCATCTTCTAAAAGATTTTCAACAACCATGGACGACTTTTTCAAGCAGGGCCCTCCCGTCATTCAAATACAGTAATTCTTTGTACAGTCACAAAATTTATCTAATTTTCTACCCACATTAGAAGCAATTTTGCAAGCAAAGTATGTGTAAATCAAATCCTAGGGTGTCAGGGACGTCGCGTCGTCCGCGGTCCTGGATAATTGGCTTTCAAAGCAACATTCATGTAAAACGCAGCATCGCACCTACGGGTCATTGAGAGCTCACGTTTTTTCCACGTTCTTGTCACAGTGAACGAAAATTCACTTGGAACTTACAAGAGGACACAACTTCTGATACAATCAGGCCCGTCGAGAGCTCCAGTCGGGTCCGGGGCAAGGAACACAGCGGGCTCCCTAAGAAAATTTTTCACCCCCTCCCATTGTGAACCGGGCCCGGGGACAAACTCCCCAGTTGCCCCTCCTCTCGTCAGGCGTGACTTTGTGGATCAAGCACAACTAGGATTGACGTGACATGAGATGCTTTGTAGTTCAGAATTTGAAATTCCTCGCTGAATCACAAGTAGCAGATGTCCAAGAATGTTACTTAAGCATTTAATATTTTTCTGAGAGTCAGTGTTTGGATTCTCAACATTCTACCGAGCTGTGAATCCTTGAGAAACTGGAAATAATTTAATTTCTTCAAACCACAAGGGTAAAGGCAGTCTGCGCTTGAACTTTGGAGCTTTCTCTAGAGATTTTGTCTGACAAGGGCATTTTTGTATTGTTTTGAACCAATAACGAATTTGTCTTTGGGTCTTGAGCTACGACTAAGAATACTGGAAAAACTGGAAATGGATCAATTTTCGAGACTCAACTTTAAACCACAAGAGTAAAGGGAGTCTGCGTCCGAACTTTTGAGCTTTCTCTAGAAATTTTGCCTGGCAATGGCATTTTTGTATTGTTTTGACCCAATGACGAATTCGTCTTTTGGATCTCGAACTATGAATCCTTAGGAACCTGAAAATAAAATTATTTTTGAGTCTCAACTTCAAGAACTCAAGGGTATTTCATGCCTGCGTTTAATTTCCTTTAGCACTTTGGTCTGACAAAAAGATTCTTGTCTCTCAGTTATCGAGGAAAAGGTTTGAATACTGCAGGCTATCCTCAGATGTGTAGACTTTGTGCAAGCCCGTCGATGGCTCCAGTCGGGTCTGGGGCAAAGAACACAGTGGCCCCCTCAAAAAATTTTTCCACCCCTCCCCTTGTAAACCGGGCCCGTAAGGCCTGGATACAATTCTTTCAAAATAAAGTCAACAGTAAACAGAATTCCATTGCAATTTACTCTTAGCGCATTGCGTTTAGAGAATTATAATTCGGAGCATCTAATTACAATGGTGCTTTGATTGATTGTTCCAAGTGGGGCAGCCAACAAGCGAATTATTTGAACAAGGTCCCGAGCAAGCTGTACACGGGCAATCTGCTTGAGGTGATGTTTGATTGAATAAGGAATTGGGAATATATATAGTGAATATACCCGGTCCAAGACTAACGGTGGAGGTCAAGGTTGAAACTAAAATTATGTAATTTTCATTAGAATCTGATGAAAGTTCTCTTGGAATAAAAGAAAAAAATCATAAACTTTACCATCAAAACAGATTGGCAGAAGGTCCACTAGTGAAATTGGTATCTGGAAAGGGAAAAAACTTGTTGGATGTAAGAAGGTTCCAAACTTAAGTAAATAAATTACGAGTACTTACTCCCAAAATATCGACTTCCACATCACAAAAAACAATCCCTAAACATTTGGTAGCATTGGATTGTGACACACAAAAACCACCTACAGAGATTTGAATAAGAGGTTGTTAAATTTGACATAAAATATATCATTCAATAATTATCATATCTGGTAACCTTTTCCTGAAGAAATGGGAATTATAGAATCGGACGCCGACAGCAATGAATTTTCTTTCGCAGGCGAACCGCATCCCTTCTTGCATCTGGTATTCGTGAAGAAATTTCCACACGATTTTGAACACACGTCACATTCACAAAATCCTGTATCGGTATTCTCTGGGGTTGGCTGTAATCTTGTAAGGTTGAAATTTACCACTAGAAAAGGTGGCTCGCTTTGAACTGCGATCAAACCATCACCAGATGCTGCAAAATGATAGTAGGTAAGTCATTCTGAGGAATTTAGAGTCGATCAATACTTCGACAACGAAGAATTTGAAAAAAATTCAAGCTTCAAGATCGGTAGTTTGAGACAGTGAATCATAAGTAATTGTTGTGTGAAGGTGACAGTAAATGAATTGAACACAAAAATTTTCAATTTAATCATTTAAGCAACATCAATTCTATTAGACGTCAGGCTATATATTGAAATCAGTTCATGTTTCAGCCCAGGCACGCTTCAACATATCTAGGGCCCAATAGCTCAAGGAGATCACAGTACGCCAGTTTCAGTCTACTTCTCCTCGAGATTCATTAAAAGTGTAATTCACATTCAAAAGCTTGAACAGAAACAAAATTCTATAAATCTTTTGAATTCATGATGAGTGATACTATTCACTTACCTTCGAAACACGGCGCAGGACCAAGAATTGGCTAAATTCAAGAATACAAAACACGATGAGACACGTCATCACAACGTCATCAAAACCCACTGAAGAACTTACTTACAGCAAAAAGGTTTGAGGTAGTGTTGCACATTTTCCAATAGGCACAATTATTGTTGGCATCACGGACGAAACAGACATCGACTGGACATAAACACGGGAAAAAGAATGTATAGAAAAAAGGACACAAATCTCACTTGTGCTCTAGTTTTCAAGTAGATACGCACGTACGACCATTCCAGGATTGAAACTTGAAATACATTCCACGCAAAGAATTGCTATGAAAATCTTGCAGAAAATCATTGTACCGATCATTTTCTAATGAACTTTTGCAATACCTAGCTAGTACCTAATTTTTAGTACTTTTCCCAACAAAAGGCACTATACAAATAAGTGGTTAGTCGTAGCTCGAATATGATAATTACATGAGAAGTCGAGTAAAGCTCCCGAGGAATACGGTAAAAATGAATTTTTATGAGTCCTCGAGATAAGGTTTATAGTTTTTAGTCGTATAAATACACACTTGAAAATGCAGAAATAGCTGATGTGCCCTTGAAGTAATTTGAAAAGGTGCCTTTGGCATTAAAATTACGTGTTGTACAGCTGGCAATGTTGGTTGTATTGCAACTTAAAATAAAACTACTACGCATCAATAAATTGTTCTTGATTCCCGTGTGGCACAGATATGGAGTATCCCTACGCCTATTTTGGTGTTTGATCTCTTCTCCCAAGTTTCAGGAAGATTTTCTGCTTCATGGTTAGAGCAATGCGGTTTCTGATTTCCTTCCACTTCCTCTGGGTTGTATTTTTCCAAGCCCGATAATGCTCATAGCTAGCAGCTATTTTGAGTAGAGATGGTGGTGTGGATATGTTGAGACGTGGCTGGTCCCATTCCTCAATGCAAACGTTGGTCTAAATAGTTGAGGGTAACCTCTCCCAATACCATTGCGAATATTTCAGTTCCACTCATTGCAATCGTTTTAGTACCTGAGAAAATAAGCAATCAGTCTATCAGGATCTATACACGCAATTAGGATATGTTATACCTGCTCCAATACTCGGTCTTGCGGTAAAATGTGCTCCTCTCCAGTATCTGGTTCTGCATATCGTTCAAGAAATTGTAAGATTCTTGAGCCCAGTTCAAGCCTCTAGAACCTGGCAAATGGACTCCTTATACACACAAGTACATTAAATTTATTGAACATACAGGTCATCATTCATTTATTATTAGGTCGTACAATCAAAATTACAAGAATGATGCTTGTTTCGATTTGGGCATCTAACAAATGGATTATTTACACAAGGTTCAGAGGAAGCTGTACAAGAGCAGCCTCCTGACGGCGGTGGTTGGTTGGAAAAATTAGAAATATTTATAGAGAATATGACAGGTCCAACGGTCACAAAATACACTGCAGGCGCCATTCAAGCAATAAAAAACAATATAGCAGTGTAATAATTTTACTCCAAGAACGTCAATCACAATATCACAAGCAATAATACCTAAACATTTGGTAGCATTGGAATTCGATACGCATAAACCACCTACAGGAAGCATAAATACTGAGCTTTTCAATAGTTATAGACCAAGTTCTGATTCTATTAACCAGTAGAAAAAATTAAGAGGCCATTGCAAGTTGCAATGGCAGCGGGGAACCCACAACCTCCCGCGCTCGCGATCACGTTGGCGCGAAAATAAGTTGGCTGGGCTCTTCTCAGTATACTGCATCCTAGGCCTAATATAATTAAGGCTGGAAATTGACATTTTTCCAAGTCGCTCAAGTAGGTTAAGGTCATTGATGACGTCATAAAGCATCCCCGCTGGAAGTTGAAATTTCTTCAAGTCCCTAAAGTAGGTCAAGGTCAATATCATTGATGACGTCATAAAGCGCCACACGTCACGTCACGTCACGCAGTTCACAGAAACTTCCGGACGCGGACGTTTTCTGAGGATGTAATCCCCTCAACAAAATGGATATCGGGCTCCCCGCTAGTAATTGCTCTTCCTCCAATATTAGATGGCAGAATTGTCTATTGAACTAGACAAGGAATCCGATACATAAATGAGCATTGACATGAAACTATCTTTGCTTTTGTGAACAGCTTTTGTTACATCTTGTATCACTAAAATGATTTCCGCATGTTTCTGAGCACGCGTCATGTACATAATCCTCACTTTGTATTTTCTGGCGTCAGTTTTAGCCTGCCCACTTTTCATGATTTACCAGACTAATGAGAGACTGCCAGGGGTGTTACAGATGAGCCAATATGGATGGGTCACATTGCGTGTGAAGAGAGCTTAAAATACTCCAAGTTGTCACCCCTCACTGCATAGGTAGCTTCTTTTTTGATTAGAAAAGACAGCTTTGTACAACTATTATAGTATGAAATTTTTTACAGGCCGCAAATCAGAATTTCCTTCTGGACTCATTACTTCACGTTAAATCGACTATTCCCTTCATTCTGACCAATTCATTTACTTCTCTTCCTAACTGAAAATATTTGTATAGGACCATTTCTTTCAGACTCTCAATGTTATTCATGGTATCTTTGAAAAAGTTTCCAAGAGCCAGTCATTCAAACACAATAATTCATTGTACAGTCACAAAGTTTACTTACTTATGCCCACATTACATATAGAAGCAATTTTGAAAGCCAGTATAATATAAGAACGTTTCAGCACCCAGGATGTTGAGGACGTTGTCTGTGGTCCTGGATAACTGCCTTTTAGAGCAACATTCATATAAAACGCGACATCAAGTCTACAGGTTTTCAAGAACTCATGTTCTTTCCAAATTGTCCCATAGTGAGAAAAAATTCACTCGCAACTTATGAGAGGTCATAACTTCTGATACAATTCTTTCTTGATGAAATCAACAGTAAACAGAATTTCATTACAATTTATTCTTTGCACATTGCATTCAGATATAATTCAAAGCATCTAATTACAATGGTGCTCTGATTGATTGTTTCGATTGGGGCAACCAACCAGCGGATTATCCGCGCAAGGTCCCGAGCAAGCTGTACATGGGCAATCTCCTTGTGGTGACGTTTGATTGAAGGAATTGGGAATATTTAGAGTGAATATACCTGGTCCAAGACTAACGCTAGAGGTGAATGTTGACACTAAAATTACATAATTCCTATAAGAATCTCATGAAAGTCCACTTGGAATAAAATAGAAAAATCATAAATCTTACCATCAAAACAGATTGGCAGAAGGTCCACAAGTGGAACTGGTATCTGAAAAGAGAAAAAACTCGTTAGCTGTATGAAGGTTCCAAACATAAGTAAATAAATTACAATGGTACTTACTCCCAAAAAGTCGACTACTATATCACAAAGAACAATCCCTAAACATTTGGTAGCATTGGCATTTGATACGCATAAGCCACCTACAGAAATTTGAATTAGAGGTTGCTAAATTTCACACAAAATAGGCTATGTATCATTCAAATAATTTAACCTTTTCCTGAAGAAATGGGAAGTATAGAATCGTATGACAGCAATGAATTTTCTTCCTCAGTACTACATCCCTTCTTGCATCTGGTATTTGTGAAGTAATTTCCACACGATTTTGAACACACGGTACATTCACAAAGTCCTGTATCGTTATTCTCTGGGACTGGTTGTAATCTTGTAAGGTTGAAGTTGATCACCAGAAAAGGTGGCTTGTTTTGAACTGCGATCAAACCATCACCAGATGCTGCAAGATGATTTGAGGTAGGTAAGTCATTTTGGAGAATTTAGAATCACAAATTAATACTTCGATAACAAGGAGAATTTAGGCTTCAAGATCGGTATAGTTAGAGACAATAAATCATGAGTGTTTTTTCAGGGTGGTTGTTAAAAAACTGAACACAAAATTTGCTAATCAATTAAGCAACGTCCATCCAATTAAACATCAGGCTACACATTGAAACAAGTTCATGTTTCAGGCCAGGCACAGTACAACAATTCTGCATTGAGGAATGATTCTCAACAGACATTTTGAGGGCCCAATATCTCAGGAAGATCTGAAGTATTATAGTTTCAGTTGACTTTTCAAAATTCTTCGGAATCCAAAGGTACAATTCACATCTCAAAGCTTGAACAGAAACAAAATTCAATAAATCTTTTAAACTCATAATACATGGTACCATACATACCTTCGAGACACGGCGCAGAACCAACAAACGGCTAAATTCAAGAATACAGAACACAATAAAAGACACGTTTTTGTAACGTTATCAAAACGCATTGAGGAACTTACAGTAATGATATTTTGGGTGGAGTTGCACTGTTTGAAATAGGCACAATTATTTTCGTCATCGCGCGCAAAACAGACATTAACTGGACATAAGCACGGGTGAAAAATGTATAGAAAGAAGGACAAAAATCTTACACAATCATGCTCAATTTTTCAAGTAGATACGCACCTGCAATATTTCCAGGATTGAGACTTGAACTAAATTCCACGCAAATAAATGCTGCAAGAATCTTAAAGAAGAGCGTCGTACCGATCATTTTCTAATGAAATTTTTTTATTCCTAGTGAGAAATTTTTCAGTTCTTTTCCAAACAGAAGGCACTATACAAGTTCTAAGTGGTTAATTGTAGCTAGAACAAGAGAATTCATGTGAAACAAGTCCACAAGATAAGGTTTATAGTTCTTTATAGATAGACACTTGATAAGGCAGAAATAGCTAAAGTGTTACTGAAGAAACATAAAAAGGTGCCTGTGGCATTACAATGTGCTGTACAGCTGACAATGTTGGTTGTATTCCTACTTTGAATAAAACTACTATGTACGAGTATCAATAAATTGTTCTTGATTCCCACAATGCCTATTTGTCATGTGCTTATTTGTTCGTTTATCCACGTGTGGCACAGATCTGGAGTAGTCCCATGACTATTTTGGTATTTGATCTCTTTTCCCAATAGTTGTAGGAGGATTTACTGTACTGGTTCAGGATAAAGCACAACGGTCTCTGATTATTTCCTTCTTCTTCCTCTTGGCTGCATTTTTCCAAGAGTAATAAGCTCAGACGTAGTCGTTATCTTGAGAGGAGATGGTGGCATTAATCTGTTGAGATGTGACTGGTCCCATTCCAAAATGCGAACTTTGGTCTAAGTAGTTGAGATTAAGTTCTCCCAATACAATCATTGAAATCGTTTCAGTACCCGAGAAAATAAAAAATCAGTCTATCAGAACCTATACACGCATTCAGAATGTTGTATAGGTACCTGTTCTAATGTTTAGTCTCGCGGTAGAACATGCTTTTCCCCAGTATCTGTTTGAGAACTAGTGAGATTCTTGAGTCTATTTTAAGCCTTTAGAACCTGGCGGTTCTTACCAACCCGAAGAAATAAATTTCAACAACAGCAAGAATTCCAATAATAAATATTTCGATGTAATTATGTATTCATCTCATTGAAAATCCGACAATCACGAAAAATTAGACTCTCTATACACAAGTACATTCAATTTATTGAACCATCACATAAAAACAAAGTTGATCATTCATTTGCTATCAAGTCGTACAATCAATTCTAAGAATGATGCTTGCTTCGATTCGGGCAACCAATGAGTGGATTATCTGCACAAGGTCCAGAGCAAGCTGTACAAGAGCAGCCTCCTGACGGCGGTGGTTGGTCGGCGAAATTGGGAATATTTATAGAGAATATACCAGGTCCAACGTTCACAATAGTGGTAAGATTGTAGGCTAAACATAGATACATTACAATGAAATGCGGCACCATTCAAGTTGTAAAAAAGATAACAAAGTATCAATTTTTACCATCCACACAAAACGGTAAAAGATTCACAAGTGGGATAGGTACCTGAAAATTAAACGCATCGGACTCAGAAGAAGTACAAAAAGTGTTTAAGAATTGTATGGCAAACTTACTCCAAGAATGTCAATCACAATATCACAAGCAATGATACCTAAACATTTGGTAGCATTCGAATTTGATACGCATAAACCACCTACAAAAAGGATAAATACTCAGCGTTTCATTTCTTATTAATCAAGTTTCTATTTTGTTAACCAATGGAGCAATTACCCCTTCCCCCAATAATAGATGACATAGAATCGTCTACAGAATTGGACATGGAATCAGATACAGCAATGGGCATTGACATAGAACCATCTTGCGTCTGCGAACAGCTTTCGTTACATCTTGTATTTGTAAAATAATTTCCGCATGGTTTTGAGCACGCATCACACGTACAAAATCCTGTTGTTGTATTTTCCGGTGTTTGTTGCAGCCTGGTAAGATTGAAGTTTATCACTACAAAGGGTGGCGTATTTTGGATGGATAGTAGACCATTGCCCGATGCTGCAAAATGATGTATGAAACAATTTGTCAATATATAATAGGAGGGGTGAGAGCAGAGCTCTAATGAGAATGGTGAACGAGAAGGGGGAGTAGGGGCAGCCTAGATTTTCCCCACGTGTAGCAGAAACCCAATTGGAGGACGTCATACAACCCAAATTTTTCAAAAATGAAGAATAGCAAGCTTTTCCCACGTGTAGCGGCTTGCTACACCTGCCACATGAGGTCTGCCACCACAGGCAAAGGGATAGAAATGCTGGATTGTGATTGGAAAGAATTTTGACATGAAAATACCCCGGAAAGCGATACAAACTTCAAGGTTAGATGGTCTATTGCTCATCAACCAAGCAGATACACGCGTCATGAGATTTCATGTTCACTAAAGCTGCCGGTATTTACCTTCCAAACAAGGCGTGGAACCAATTAAAGGCTAGAAAAATGAAGCAAAAAGTTGACGAGAAACACTTGCGATATGAACTGAGTTCATGAATAAATTACATAATAAATATTTTGTAAAAAGAGAATGCACATACAGGCAGGATGAAACTGGTGTTGCAAAGTTTGAAGAAGGCACAGTTACCATTATTGAAATCGCGCGCAAAACAGAGGTTTACTAGATAATATGAGAGAAGAACTCAGCAAAAGACAAACAACAACGAATTCGTACTCACATAAAATTTTAAGATCAAAACATACCTGTAGCAAGATTGGACATATCTTGACTCAAAACTGGCGCGCAAGTGATCACAAAAATGAGTAGTTTTCTCAACATTTTTTTTCGGTACCGGTACAACTATTTCGCACCTAAACTTTTCGTGCCAGCATAGGAAAGATAGTCGGGTCGAATACGTGAGAAATTTCCAACTATACCATTCAACATTACGTCATATCTCGAGCGAAAAATTTTATGAAAACTTTCAGAGTGTACCGACATAATATTTTTCTCGCCTGACACTCTGTTGTAGTGAATGGAATAGCCTATCCACAGATAAGATATTTTCTCTTTCAGTTATTTGACTCGCCTTAATGAAGGATAAACTGTAATTTTTATACAAAGCTTCGTCAGTTGTACCTAGTTAACCTTGAAATTCAGAACTTGAACTTTTGGTATAACGTTTTCTATTTACGATCAGATATTGTAAGACGTATAGAATTTTCAAGTTCGTGGGCCATAAAATAAAACTTCTGTATCTTCAATCTTTACGTTCCGCCGGAAACGTTCTACAAATTTCCACGTTGTGTACATTTGAATGAAATTTCTATTGAAAAAATGAAACATATTTGCGCTAGGTGATCGTTTACTTTCTCCCCCTTCTCCCACTTTTATTCATTTGACTCAAGCTATGAATCAATGATATCAGCTTATAATACAAAGGAAAATGTCAATAAAATTGACATAAGGTAGAGAGCGTTTTTATATGTATTATTTTGATGATAAAAATTTGCACATTGGAGCCCAAATCAAGCCACGGAAACTATACAATTCCTCCATTTAGAATTCAGCCAACAGACCTGTCCTCGCCTCACTCGACCCCATCAAAACCTCTTTTCTCAGGCGTACTAGCCACAAACTTGACCTATGCGAAGAGACCTGAAAATCTCCTCTCCACTTTCGTAGACTCAACCTGACCTGCCAAGGTCTAGAACACAAAATCGGAATCTGTTTCCATCGTGATTTTTTCATCAATACAGGAATGTTAAGACACAGAGACCATGCGTGCATGGGTATTGGATACTTACATAAATGAACGAGTTATCGTTCCTAATTTTGAAAAATTTACAATGACTGTTGAGGCACAGATTAACTAGAGAAGGGACAACATCGACTACGCAACAACGTATCAATCTTCACCACTGATTTACAAGCAATCTTTAGCTGTCTAGAGCACATCCTCGCCAACTTACGTTCCTCTTATTCCTTCGATCCATCCTTGGTCATTTCCGACTCCCTTTCAGCACTCGCCGACATCTCCAGCTGCACTTCCTCCCACCCATTCATGAATCGTATACACACTCAAATTGCCACCTTTCACACCATCCCCATACCATTATTCTTCAACTGGGTACCTGGTCACGAGGGTATCCTAGGAAACGGAAATGCGGATAAAGCAGCCAAACTAGCTACCGAACAACCATCAGTCAACCGCTCTTTCCTCCTCTCACGCTTCGATCTCTTCAAACATATCAACAAATTCATCACTGGTTCACTCTTTGGTCTAATTTCAAATCACACTCAAACAAGCTAGCCCAAATTAAAAGTATTTCCATGCCATGAGACTCTTCAAATCTGTCGACACACGCAGAGAAGAAATAGTCATCACCTGTCTCGGAATCGGCTACACCAGACTCACGCACACCCATCTCACTGCCTCATTGCGAATCTGATATTTCTCTCCTATACGTTCAACCCATCTTCTGCCGCCCCAACTTAACCCAACTCCGCGCAATTCCTTAGCTATCCCTCACAATCAAACATAGGCACTATCAGACGAATTCCCCTCCATCCACAACACATTACTTTCAACATCAAGCCAACTTTTTCTCACACATCTGAACACAATTTTGCCGAGCTCAGAGCCCTGAAGGCAGACTGCTAGCAGCTCGTTAATAAAAAATTGGAGAGGCCATTGCAGGTTTGCAATGGCATCGGGGAACCCGCAACCTCCTGCGCTCGCAATGACGTTGGCGCGAAAATGCCCCCTCAGAAAATGAGTTCGCTGGGCTCTTCTCAGTATGCTGCATACTAGACCTGACATAATGAAGGCTGAAAATTGAAATATTCCCAAGTCCCTTAAGTAGGTCAAGGTGAGTGTCATTGATGACGTCATAAAACATCGCAGCTGGAAATTGAAATTTTTCCAAGTCTTCGAAGCAGGTCAAGGTCATTGATGACGTTATCAAGCGTCACACGTGACGTGACGCATTTACAGAAACTCCCGGACGCGGACGTTTTCTGAGGATGTAATTCCTCTAACGAAGAAATGGACAAGTCCCTAAACTAGGTCAAGGTAATTGATGACGTCATAAAGCGCCACACGTCACGTCTCGTCACGCAGTTCACAGAAACTCCTGGACGCGAACACGGACGTTTTCTCAGGTTGTAATACCCCCAACAAAATGGATAGCAGCTTTCCCGCGATGCAGCGCAGAATTTCATCAACCTAGTGATCTCACACACACGATTATTGCAAGGAATATCTGCGCAGGTCTTTTATTTTTCGGAGTCACGGAGTATGGGTAACTCCTTACTGTTTGTCTCTTTCTGGCGAGCATAAAATACGAAAATTCATACTGACATGAATTCATATTTTGAGCCAAAGAAACTACACAGACGCATCGTTTGATAATAAAATTTGTACATCGTACTCGATATTCTATCCTCGGTGATTCGGTTCCCTACAAAAAATTTCAAAAAGTTACAATCCATTTTTTTTTTTTTTTTTTTTTTTTTTTATTTATTTGAATTTACGAGACAGTTATCGCCTTATATATATAAAACATACATAACATAGGCCATTGCCTCGGCTGAAGAGGGATTTACATGGCGTTGGTCAGGTTATTATTTACAATAAACGTAATTAATTCGCGAACATTTTCAATATCTATATAATTGACGTTTGCATTTCGTTTGTATCGGATGCATTCGTGGAGAATGTGATGGACAGTTAACTTGATGTCCTGGCAATCTGAACAGCTTGGCGGAGGTTCGCGTTGGAGAAGGTGGCGATGAGTGACAATCCATTTCTCATACCTTTGCAATCTATCTACAATCCGAAAACGTTAGCAATCTGCAAGACAATGACTGTTGGTGACAGAACGACGAAAATACTTGTCAGCTTTTACTTTTCAAAAAAGATGTAAAATTTTAAACTTGACCTTTTTTTAGTAACTGTCGTAAATGATAAGAAATTGCGCAACTTGCAAAATGTAGAGAGTTTTAACCATAAAATCAAGTTCTTATACCTCTGCAATCACGCTAGCAATCTGCAAGAAAATGACTGTTGATGACAGAAAGACGAAAATACTTGTCAGCTTTCACTTTTCAAAAATGTGTAAAATTTTAAACTTGGCTTTTTTAGTGCCTGTCGTAAATGATAAGAAATTGCGCCAAGTTGAAAAATGTTGAGAAAATCAACTTCTTATACCTCTGCAATCACGTTAGCAATCTGCAAGAAAATGACTGTTGATGACAGAAAGACAAAAATTGGAATATGAAGCACCGATGCAAATACAAAGTTTTAAATACGGGTAGGCTCAAATAAGGGAGCAGGAGGAGCGCCATCTTCCTTAGAGAAGATTGTCCCTATAAAAATTTTCATGAGTCTCTTTTGTACGTCAGAGAAATTTCTTCCTTCAATACTACATCCTTCCAAAGTTCCGCGTTTGTCCACAAGACCTTGGCTTGGTTAGGTATTTGCTCAAATCCGTATCTATTGGGAGGAAAGACTTGCAAAAATCCACAATTAAAGGAGATTAGGAAGATAATATGGAAGTTTTGAAGTCACAAGCAGCCATAAGAGAAGAATAAAACTTAGAACTCGAAAGCAGAAAAGGGAAGGGAGCTGTCAAGACGACCCCGGAACCTTTCAATTTGATGCTGATTTTCAAAATGGGGACTTCTGACCATTTCCGTTCATTCGTTGCACAACAATTGAATGTATGTATTTCCATTATCAAAGTATTTAAGATTTGATTAGTGTGAAAAACCACACAGCCATGAACGCATGATTTTATACAACATATTATTTGCAACCCTCTCGAGAGCCAAAAGCTCCAATGAACCCCGACTAATAACTATTTCATTATAGTCGTAAAATATTTCCTTCTAATCCTCCACTCATTCCAACATTTCTAAATGAAAACGAAATGAAGGCCCAGCTTCACAAGCTGAAATGTTTAATTTTTCGAAGTTTACTTTCTATTAACAAATGACGAATAAGTAACTGATGTACAAATATTAGTCACAAGTAGCAGACGTCGTCACAACAATGTCGGACATTTAGTCGTTGCCGGACATTTCGTCGTTGATGAGTAACAGTGCTTATTAGGATGCGGGTATCCTTTTGGGCAGCCAATAAGTGGATCATCTACACAAGGTCCCGAGCAAGATGTACATGGACAACTAGTCGATGACGATTGGTTGGAAAAGTCAGGAAAGGACAAGCTGAAGTTACCCGGTCCAAAACTCATACCAACACTTGAAACTGAAGGAACGCAATTTTTTACATTAGAATTTTAAGCGCGGATAAGATAAAAGAGAAAATACTATTACTATTACCGTCGAAACAGAACGGGAACAAATCCACGAGTGGAATCGGTATCTGAAAAAAAGTGAGAAGCATTCAGTAATATTAGAAAGAATGAAGATTTTGCCCACATATCAAGAATCTTACTCCGAGAACTTCAACGACGATGCCACAAAAAACAATCGACACACATTTGGTTGCATTGGCATTCGATATGCAGAGACCACCTATACGAGTATTAGAAGATAGGTACAAGCAGTTTACACTGAATTGAAGTTTTTCAAAACCATTTACAATAATCCAAACCAATACCTTGTCCAGAAAGAATAGGTATCGTAGAATCAAGAGAAGACATAGTATCTGATACTGACATCGAATCATCTTGCGTCTTCGAACAGCTCTGATTGCATCTGGTATTATTTGTGAACAAATTTCCGCATTGTTGTGAACACACGGAACACTCACAAAATCCAGAGTTGGTATTTACCGGAACTACTTTTAGTTGAGTGATATCGAAGGTTAACACGAGAAATGGTGCCACGTTTTCAACCGAAATCATACCATTACCCGATGCTGTCAAAATTATTGAAATATTATTTTATGGATAGCCTATGAGGTGATAATAATAAATAAATTACAAAATTCTGTACGAGTGTACATCGAATATTTTAGGGTACCTATCATGATTTATCGCCGACAGACATTTTGTCCAGAAAAACTTGTCTATTGAAACTTTGTCCGAATTTTTTCATCCAAACAATTTTTGTCCACGGGACATTTCGTCCAGAGGATAGCTCAACCCGAATAAAGTTTTCATCTACAACCCTACGTTTGGAAATAAGCTCATGTTAAGAATTTTGATACAGGAAATTCATTGCTCGTACCACTCACCTGTACCGAAGTGAGAATATGTATTTTTAATGGCACTTCTATCTTTCCCTGAGTGATGTGAGTGATTGAGCGAGATGCCTGCACACTTGACCTAGGTATTATTCACAAAATAGAAAAGAAAATACAGTCCGTAAAGCAGTGTTTACCTAATCAAAAGTTGGTGCTACCTATTCTGAGGTTATATGATAGTTACGAGTACGGTATGATGGCACAAAGCTAACGAAAGTTGGAGACTTGTAATATGATGATTCACCTACTTTACCCGATGTATGAAATAAATCTGGAGAACATGAGAACATTTTTTTAGAAAAAGATTTCGGACGAAATTCGGACCCACATAATTTCCCTGGACAAAACGCGTCATGGACTAAAAATCTCATCGGACAAAAAGAAAGGGAGACTGACTGGTGACTAAGGATGAAAGTTTCCTTCAATAAAAGTCTTTAAATTGTCAGCTACAAAATGATAAAAGGGGTGAATGTATCAAAAAAAGCAATACTAGGAAGATACACTGAGAAAACGATTTGCAACAGCCAAGTAATAACAAACCCAATTATAGACGATGGAAAAGAATTTTTGTCTTCAAATATTCTGAAGACCTTTTGATTTCGTTCCATTTTTTTCTGGCCTTCGAGGATCTTCATAGTGAATGTTCAGCATTTCATATGTTTGTAAGACAAAACCCCGTCACAGACTGACATTACAGTTTATTAAGTATTTACTGACTAAGAAACAGCGATTGTACCATGAATTGGAGAGACAAGTCATCAATAACTTCGACCTCCTTCAGGGACTAGAAAAAATTTCACCCAATGTCCACCTAGGTATACTGATAGAACCCATACAAATAGAGAGAAAGGAGGGCGGTAAGCTAGTTAGTCTAACATCGCAGTTTATTGGGTATTCACTGGCTGAGGAACAGAGGTTGGAACAGAGCGTGAGATAGTTAGTCCAACGTACATAATACCAGGCTTGGAAAAATATTGGTGGAGGGCGCTACTATGACGTCATCATGACCGAGTTGATGATAGGTAAAACCGATTCAACACGATCAATAGAATGGACTGTTTGTAAGTAGGTTTGAATCTGGCTAAGCAATACTATGAGGAGAAGGGGCAAACGAGCTCAGAGCTCGTGAGCTCTTGAGAGGAGGCAGGAATATAAAATGCTAAGACTGCGTGTCTCTGGGAAAGACTTATCCTCTTTTTCTTACTGTTTGAGATATTCAACTAAAATTGTCTATTTCTTAATTTTTCCATTTCAAACCTGTTCTCTTGAGTATCGTCTTGACTAGACAGTTTTTGAGAGGGTTAAAATGACATTACTTGATGTTCTGAGAGGGATCTTCACTTCTTCCGAATTCATGATGGTAAAAAATCCATCTCTCAGACTGTAAAACACTGCCTACAGATACCAATCATCTCACGTAAAAATAAAACTACCTACCTTCAAAACAACCCACAGGACCAACCACAGGCTAGAAAAATAAGACAAATAGATAGGTGATCCAATTATTCTCCATCGAGTTAATCACGAACCAAAAACAAAAATAAAATATGAATACGTACACTCAATAAAGAACTACTATTGCACTGTTTGATATAGGCGCAGTTGCTGTTGGGAATTCGTACAAAACACGCATCGGCTGTAAGAAGCAAAAGAAAAAGTTATCGATTCAATATTTTTGTACTCATTTTACAGTTTCTTTTCACCTTGTGGTGTTGTATTCTGTAAGTCAATAGACTTTACACAGATAAGTACGATAAAAATTACGGCATACATCATCGTTCCAATGGTATGAAAACAGTAAATTTAGTGGGTGAGTTTGGCGAGAATAAATTGTATACTGAGCACAATGAGTGACTTTTCGTCTTTGGTAGAAACATATTTTAGACAAGTCACTTAAATACTTTTTTATCTTGATCATAAAAATTCAAAGTAGAACTAGTCAAAAAGCTCATAAAGAAATATCTAAAGGTTTAATCTGTGGTTTGAAACTCCGACCTTCAAACGTTCACCTCTTACAACAGTTCTTGAAAAATGAAAATCTTCAACTAATTATTCGATACTTCGAAAATAGACTATGATTATACGAGTAATATAGAATTACTCAAACGCACAATGAGATGGAAATTCCTCAGAAGTTTTTAATGCATAAAATACTCAACAGTTGACTACTCACTATATTCATGAAACATTGTATTTTTTGTTGGAAAATACTGCCACGAAAACACAAAGTGGAAAATTTCTCGTCGTTCACTCTCGTGAAATTCTCAACTGTAAGGGCAATTAAAAGTCCACTCGGCCAATTATCCTCCTTTGCAAACTAATGAAGAAAAAATTTTCTGGCGTAGCCAAATGAATAAAGATCATGTTTCATGTCTTCTATAAGGTAGCATACTCCACTCGTTTGCCCTCTTCTTGGTCTACTATAAGTCTACTTTAGAGTATTTTAGGCTGACTGCTTCTTGGGACTCACTCGCGCACGAACGCACGCACATTTCCAACAAAATTAAGGTAGGGCTCGGAGAGAAAAAAATCCTAAGTCCCAAGGTCACCTACACGCACGCAAATTTTCAAATGAGTGCAGGGTCAGAGCAAAGACATGAAACATGTCAAAAAAATAAAAAGTTGTATAATATAAGTATTTTGAAGTTTAAGTTTCCACTAGCGCATAGGTATAGCAGGATAGGGAGAGAGAGGATGAACTCCTTAATTCCCTAGGGGTAGGGCTGAGGTACGACGTTAAAAATTTTCCAAGTCCCAAGGTCATGGCCGGACGCCCGAACGCATTTCAGGTTTTGAATAATGAAGGCTTAGCCTAGTATACTGTATATCATGACTTATTATACTGTATACTAAGCCCTACTTTTTGAAGATATGAAAATCTCGTTCAAGACTAGTATAATCCTAGTATAAAGCTAGTACATATAATACCATTTACAAAATGTATAATACTATTTATTATACTGAAGAATTATACAGACGCGTTACTATCAACCAAGTTTCATAAAGCTAGCATAAAGATAGGATAAAGCTAGTATAAAGCTACTATCAACCAATTTCTGAGGATTTTATTCTAAATTAGACTTGTACTAGACCAAGAAAGAACCTAATTGCTTTGATACAGTATACAGGATTCCTAAACCTAGTATGAAGCATGACTTTGAAGCTAGTATAAAACTAGTACAATACAAGGGGTCCTCATCTAGTTCACCTCCAGTATACTGTATGTATCTTTATAATAGTATAATACCATTCACGAACTGTATAATACTATTTATTATACTAGACAATTGTACAGACGCCCGGACGCCCGGACGCAAATTCCGGAATCAGGGGTAGGGCTGAGGTTCGACGTTGAAAATTTTCCAAGTCCCAAGGTCATGGCCGGACGCCCGTACGCCCGGACGCATTTTCGAGATTTAGGGGGTAGAGAAAAGACATGAAACATGTCAAAATTTTCGAACATTTATCAAAGGCCAAGAGACAAACTATCACTATGCTTTTTCGATTTTTTCGTGAAATTCTAGAAAAAGGCATCACTCTGTTTATTTTGACCAGGAAAACTGTGAACTTGATTCATTGTGAAATGTTCAAATATTCGACATCTAATACCCCCCACGAATTTCATGGGTGCTATAGAGGAAAGTTGAGCGAAAAAAAAAAAATCGAACAAACGTGTTTCTTTTACGCAGACAACGTTTTAATCGACCATCTTACGATTCTGGAAGGCAAAAAACAAGCAAAGAGTGACGAAATCTTGTGACCTTAAAAAGTTGACGGAAAATTCGATTCACAACCTTCCACAAAAGTGGAAATGGCGTGCAACAGTGCCCAAAGCGTCTCTCTTTTTCTGATCACGATCCTCACTCACACAATGACTATTTTTTGACGTTCCAGAATCGAAATTGAAAGAAATGAGAAACTAGTGTCCTTGGAAATTTATGGTACGACACCGAATGAGGGACTACTCGATACTAAAGTACGTCAAAATAGTGAAAAGGTTCGTGGCTAAAACTACTGCCGATTCGATAACAAGTTCTACAGCCATGAAAAGAAGAATTGAAAGGCAAAAGTTCAGAAACTTGGTCAAACACTGGGCTAGATACGTACATGATGTCCTAATTGAGCGATCAGACTTCAATTGACAAATGGCCGGGACCAATTTCTTCTGGGAATGAGTGCGATTTATGAAAGCATCAAATTCAAAGGCAATGAAAATATCAACTATTTGGACCTACATTCAAACGGGAGGGGAAAAAAATAGAAAATAAAATCTCCAGGAAGTCAACTCACACTGACACCATCATCCTCAACCCCAGATTTGTGTGAGCGGTGATGCAAAACTACGGCTACCGAGCGATTTCTTTACTCCAGAACCATTCAGAGAAAAGATAGGAAATCGAGATTGTAAAATTGATTGCAGCCGCCGACGGCTACGCTATAGAGGCGTGGTTGAGGGTCCAAGAAAAAATGGATTATAAAGAACGAACCCATGACAGCACAACGAGGAAATACTTCGGATCAGTACCTTACATAAAGTACACAAACAAGTTGATAGAGGCGTCCATGTGGATGTGGGCATTCTCGACAACCCACTGTTTCGCAAACACTGCAAAGTAGAGATCCATGGTGAAGAAATCACCCGGTGTAGCTCAAGGATACGAATGAGTCGACATCATTGATGACATCACGGAAACACAATTGTAGCAGATAATCGTGCCGCAAGAGTGGACACAGTCCTATGAGCATATTATAAAATGCTGGAAAATTAGGGGTCCTCTCCTGTTTTTAGACCAGCTGAACAAAGACTTGTGCACTTCTGAAAATTTTTCCTTCCAGCAGTTCAACATAAACACTGAGAAAAGGAAGCGATTTTCTGGCAGAGCCAAATAAATAAAGATTAAGTAAATGAACTTGATTACATGCTAAAGCTACGTCTACTTTGTCATTAAATTCTTCTCACAAAGACGTACGCAATACAAGCGTGGTGTACTGTTAAATGAGCGCCGTCCATGATCGATGCCTTTGACAGCATCAGCTTGCAGAGTGTTGCAGCCAGCCAAAGTTCAAAAGCCGTATTCAGCCAAAAGCCATAAGCCAGCTTCATGCTTACTCCCAGATGCCAAAAGCTAAAAAAGCCATATTTTTTCAGCTGGGTGGCTGATTTCTTCCGTTCCCCTCACCCCTCACCTTCATGATAGCATGGATAGCCGAAAGCCAAAAGCCGTATTCAGCCGTATTTTTGAACCACTAAGCCAAAGTCAAAAGCCAGCATTATCTATGAAATCGAGCAGCCGAAAGCCAAAGCCACAGTTTTCAAGGTCATCAGCAAGCTTAAGCCGTGTCATTCGGCTGCAACACTTCGTCAGCTTGTGCTTTCTCTCTTCATCACTCTCTTCTATTTACGGATTATTGACTCCACTCGTAAGCGACGTCATGAATGCTCATGACGTCAGAGGTAGCCATCATTAAAGGGTATGTCGTCACAAGCTAATGGACGTCATCAGCTTGGACTCTCTCTTTCTCTTCCTTACTCTCTTCTAATCACAGGATCCTTGTAAGTAACACGAGCTGGACTTTCTCACTTCTTTGCTCTCTTCTATTTTCAAGGTCACTCTTTATGCTCGTAAGCCGACGAATTTAGCGCAGGCAAATTTTCCTGTCACGGAAATTGACGCAATATCGTCTTCCTTTGCAAGTCTTTTACCGATCAATCAAGAAATCATTCGATTTTTGGTTGACATCAGTCTATAATATCAGGAGCCGACTTTATTTTGACGTCGACCATGTATCTGGGGAACGGAATGTGCGGTCGATTTCCAATCATTTTGGGAGATCCGCGGGCGACATCGACATTGGATAGACAATTTTGACCCACTTGTGGTCGAAATATCGTATCGATGTATGAGGTCGACATAGTTCATCGTGTATGTCCTCCCCCCCCCCCCGCATATACACCCACCAGGAGGATCTTGCGAGAAGATTGTTGTTCAAAGCTTTTAGCAGGGAGCAGGAGTGAATCGATTTCATCTTTTGTGAACTAGTCAGTTTCTCTAGGATGAATAACCAACGAGCGATTGTTGTTCCTTAAAATCATAAGTTCGAGGAAAGCAATGCAATAACATTCTGTTTCGCCCGTGAAATCTTTCCCACATTTTCTTCCTTCGAGCTGTATTCTTAGTCTAAGTTAATTGACAGACTATACTTGATTTTGATGTAGGCGTTCGTTTGATGGGAAGGGTACACCTTAATTTCCCTCATCGAAAATACAACGTATACAAGATAATTCAATCGGAGATTACGCCGCGAATACGCGTCAGCTGTGACTGCGTAGTTTATTTAGATTGCAAAATAAGATGTTTTCCACAACGAGACCGGTAAACTACAGCAACGTCGTGCTGCGTCTCTCATTCGACTCGCACCTCACCGATGAACACAAGTAATAATAATTTTCGTGTAATTTCCAACTACTGTAAATTCGCTGCCTCCTTATTTATCACGATTCTCGTTACCGTATACTGTATACACCCGATACACGAAAGTTCACCTCTCTTGTACACCGACACCTCTCGCGAGCGATCGGAGACACGACAAGGGGTAACACACCTCGCCTTATACTCGAGCGTCCTTCGTTTGCGATATTTTCTGATATTTATCTTAATTTTACGACCACTATTCTCGGCTCTTATTTACGTTTTGAATTGCCGACGATGAACGTTACAAATGCGATAGCGTCGAGGAAGAAGCGTTCAGATCTATCAGAACGATTAAGAACTACCGAGATACATGGCACGGCATATTATGTGTACAATAACGTAATAAGACGGACCGAATCGTCTGTCTGGTCTTCCGCGATTAGACATCCGCCGAATTTTTTTTTTTTCGGATTTTACATACTTAATAAAAATCCGCTCGAGTACGCCGCCGCGAACAGTGCAGTCGAGATAAGGCGCGCGGACCGGGGCAGCGTCATTTTTATTATTGGGTATTATCTGGCGCCACATCTCTGAACGCACCGCGTACTACCCGCCATAAGGAGGAAACCGCGCCAAGATACACCGGTTTCGAGAAAGTAGTTAAATCTTCGCGGTCAGATGACACTTAACCGATGGTCATATTTGGTCAAAGCGCTATATTAAACATACACGGTTTCAGTCGTCGCACTCATCGATAGCAAATGTTCCGCAATTAAGCATTAATATGCATATGTATAATAGGGTAAAGAAATAGAGTCGACGATATTAATACTTATTTATCTGGCAGGATGTAGACCACGTTTGGAAAAAACCTGTCAACGAGCGACATGAGAGCGCGAACACAGTTTCGCTTTAATCGTTAATAGGAAGAGGAAAGAAGAAAAAGAGTTGTTAGTTTCGGAAATGGAAAATTCAATCGAGAAAAAAATGGTGTAAACCAACCCATTTTTATTGCTGTCCTGTATTATATAGTACGTAAGTTACGTACCTTTGGATGTAGCTATTTCTACGTCCGTACTTTTCTTCCTTTTGTTTAGATGATTTGTGTAAAAACCTGTTAAAAACGTCGTTTTACTACGGGATATTTTTATTTACGTCTGAAACGAAGGTGGCATCGCCGTTTGTAGGTTTCTTCTATTTTCTCGGTACGATGAACTTTCTAAAGAAAATATAGGATATAAGGTGTATTCTGGTTAATATTCACGATTGTGCTGCCAAAAAAAAATATAAAAGATGAAAAACTCATTTCGAGTATTGTGTTGTGAATCTGCCGCCGGGACGAGCACCTACTAGAAAACTGTCTTCTGGATGAGACAAACGACGATCATTTATTAACGCGTCCAATATCCAATATACGTTATTACGTGCATTCAAATAACATCTCAATTCAATTTCCGTGGATCGAAAAGCGGTTAGATTGAAAAAATATCGATTCGAGTAAGTCACCTGTAGAGGTTCGGATTTAGAAAGTTCGCTTCATTCGAATAGATGGATGAAGAAGTTTCCTGTCACCAGGCGGTCCGTTTGAGTGAAATTGTGGGCTGCAATAGATGACTAGTATTTGTACTTTTTCGTCAAATTCCAAGTGGTTCACCTTCGAGGTTATTTGGGTTGCATTGTCCGAGATTCCATCGTCTATGACTATTAGAAATTGGCCTTCGCATAGAATCCAAATATTATTGATATCGAAGCAAAAATTTAGTGTCCTCTAAATTATCCAACTCTTAGGAATCTTTCGAGTTTGGTCTTCTGAACTTTTGGGCGTTCAAACTAGCTTTCTTTTTGAAAGTCTCTACTTTAAGAAATTCTACAAGTCCCACGTCGGTGTAGTTAAGTAAGTTTTAGAATTCAGGAATCTTAAAGAATTCATTCGACATTTACTCGACGCTCCACTGTTTCAAAACTTGATTGTAGCTCCATATCACTGGGAAATTGATATACTGAGCTGAATCGTTCCGTAACACTTTCTCATGCGATCTACATAACACGAAGGGTACTACGTTAGTAAGAGACATTAACTTGTTAAAAATTATTACAACAATACTGCTAATTCTAACTTAGCCCCTAATTCCAGAATATGCGAGTTGACCCCCTTTCTCCCTTCCCAGCTAACCTGTTGAATCGTTTGAATAACAGAATAAAAAGAACGAGCTTAATAAAACTCAATACAAAATACAAAAAGCAAAATATTGTAAAACACGTTGCTCGACCCGCCTTCCAGCCCTCAGAAAGGAACCTTTGACAGGATTGAAAAAGTCTTTTCAAATATACATATCTACTTTAATAGTTGCTTTTACAAAAGTACTTTCGGGTGTTATCCCATCATCAGTTGTGTCGCAACTGAAGAAAAGGCCTTAAACCTTAAACAAGAGTTTTTATAGTATAACACTGTGATCTTATTGGCTGTAACAATGCTGTGCTGTGATTGGTTCACTCAGAGACTTGTTCTTACACTATTTAGACAATGCGTTCTTATTGGCTAAAACATACTGCTTAGTGCTTAGTGATTGGTTCTCATTCTAAAGCTAAATACGGTGTTCCTAATGGCTAACTGGTTTCCTGCCATCTTATTGGTCAACTCTGTTCTTCTTCTCTCGTCCAATCACCAGGCCGAATAATTTTTCGCTGTCGAATGTGACTACATTGTTCAAGAGGAAGGCTTTCTGTCAGAACGCAAGTAATGCAGAGGAAGGTCACAGATCTCCAAAAGAAGATCCGACAGAACAACCTGATTTTGACGAAGGCGGACAAAGGCAGCACGGTAGTGTTGATGGATAAGGATGACTACATTCAAAAAGTGGAGTCGTACATTGCAGCCGATGGATACAAAGAGCTGACAAAGGACCCAACACAGAAATACCAAGAGGACCTGAAAGCTGTGTTGAAACGGAACAATTTATCTGATAATGGCAGGACGCTTGAAATGAACCCAGTAGCACCAAGACTCAAGGGGCTTGTAAAACTCCACAAAGCAAACCGTCCAATGAGACCCCTGGTCAACAGCATCCAATCACCCTGCTACAAGATAGCAAAGATTGTAGCCACATTCTTTAAAAAAAACTATCAGTTTGCTACAAGAAATAGCATCAGAAACAATGGAGAACTGATGGAGCAACTGGACAAGTTGGAAATCAAGAGTAACGACAAGCTAATATTCTTTGATGTGACTAACATGTTTGGAACCATAACGAAGGAGGAACTTCTCACTTCGCTCAAAAAGAATAAATATCATGGGAATCCTGATGGACTAAAGTACGCCAATATAGTGGAAGAGATCTTGAGCCAGAACTACTGCCGCTTCAATAACACATTCTACAACCAGGAGAGGGGACTTGCGATGGGATCACCGTTGTCACCAATCCTGGCAGAGATATTCATGAACGACATGGAAAACAAGATATTGAAGGGCAGCAAGTTGAGAAACTCAATCAAGCACTGGGCCAGATATGTAGATGATATCCTGATTGTGTGGACAGGCACTAACAGACAGGTGGACTTGTTGCTTTTGGAAATGAATGCAGTGGAAAAAGGCAATGAGACCATCAACTATTTGGACCTTACACTCACACTGGATAATGATAGGATAGAGTACAAAATCTACAGGAAGCCAACGCACACGGACATCATCATCCCAAATGACTCCTACCACAACCCTAAGCACAAGCTAGCGGCAATTCAGAACTACTGCCATCGAGCTATTCCTGTACTAAAGAACAATGAAGAGAAGAGGAAAGAAATAGAGGTAGTAAAGCAGGTCGCAAAAACCAATGGCTACCATAGTGGTGTGGTGGAGGCAATCTTTAGGAAAATGGAAAATAAAAAGGGAACCCGCATGAGAGCACGGTGAGAAAGTACTCCGGATCAATACCATACACAGGAAAGTATACAAATAAAGTGATAAAGGCGTTCAATGGCTATGAAGTAAATGTGGGTATCCAGAATAACTTACCCATGGTGAAAAGAATTAGCAACGAGCAGACGGAAGCCAAGGACGAGGGGAGCTTGAGTGGAGTTTACAAGCTCAGTTGTGACCAGTGCGAGGGCATATACATTGGTGAGACTGGGAGAGAGTTTGAGATCAGGAAGAAGGAGCACGAAAAGTCAAAGGAGAAAGAAGATGGCAAATCACTGTTTGGCAAACACTGTAATGAGGAACACCACAATGGAGATGGGATATTTGAAATCATACGTGTAGAGAATCGCTTGAAAAGAAGAAAACTCTGGGAGCAAATGGAGATTGCAAAAGCCAAGAGGAAGAAAGCCTTCCTCTTGAACAATGTAGTCACATTCGACAGCGAAAAATTATTCGGCCTGGTGATTGGACGAGAGAAGAAGAACAGAGTTGACCAATAAGATGGCAGGAAACCAGTTAGCCATTAGGAACACCGTATTTAGCTTTAGAATGAGAACCAATCACTAAGCACTAAGCAGTATGTTTTAGCCAATAAGAACGCATTGTCTAAATAGTGTAAGAACAAGTCTCTGAGTGAACCAATCACAGCACAGCATTGTTACAGCCAATAAGATCACAGTGTTATACTATAAAAACTCTTGTTTAAGGTTTAAGGCCTTTTCTTCAGTTGCGACACAACTGATGATGGGATAACACCCGAAAGTACTTTTGTAAAAGCAACTATTAAAGTAGATATGTACATTTGAAAAGACTTTTTCAATTTTAAACGCTCTACTTACACCTTTTTCCACTCAATATGATTTTCAATAATTTGACAGGATTCCAAAAATTTGCAAGTTCCACGAGTTTTAAATCCTAGACTCTAATTACAAGATTTGCGAGTCCTCCCCTTAATAACATACGGATGTTGTACGATAGGAACCAGTCAGTATCTCCTGAAAGCTCTCGCCGAACTTGATCTACCTTAGAAAAATTTTAATAATCCAACTTGGACATATCCTTTTTTTTTTTTTCTGTTGCCCAACCGAGACTTCCTCCGTGGGGCTATTTTATTGAACACGTAATATCACGCGTATTAGAACTTAGCCATTGCAAGAAGATCGCTTCCTGCAGAGAGTTTTTACGAGTGGCTCTCATCCTGGGAACTCGCCCAACAATTCACTCTCACAGGATGAGGACGTGTAGAAATTATTAGGATTGTAAATATAAAGTGGGTGTTCGGTGTTGGTGTTGTCCATGTAAAGGTAGGCTTTGCAGAATGTCCGGGTCAACATTGGAGTTTCTTCCCACTGATTATTTGTAACGTCTTGAGCTTAAAGTAGGAATTCTTCAAGACCCATATCGGGTCGGTAAAATGATAGTCTTCAATTTTCTTCCAATCAAGCGGGCGCCTATTGATGAAGCACAGACATTCTGTTGAGCAGTGTTCTGCGCTTTCAAACCCAAAGCCGCGGGGGCAGTCATCATTGGTGGCGCAGCTGACATGTTCTGAAGGCTCCATGACCCTTCATTGCCTAGGTCAGCTAGAAGTTAGGCTCAACGTCGAGATATAGTCTTGACTCTACCGTTGGCAGGAGTTTGTGTGTCCATTTGTTGAACTTATGATCTTGCCACTCCTTTTCCCATTTTATTCTTGTATCCTTTCTCCATTGTTTCTTTGCTTCTGGCGGGGTAAGGAGGGGAGGTGTTGGCCTTTGCTAGTGCGAGGCCGTTGTCTGTGATATTGACTGGGGACAAAAGTCTTCAGCGTTGCACAGGTCAGTGAGTGCGGGTCATCCACGGACCATAGTCTGCAAATTAGCTCATGGTCACTGAAGTAAAGGATCTGCTTGGGAACAAGAGTAATGAAGAAGGAACTTTTCCATTCAAATGAGTCATAGGAAATTCAGGAGAGTACCAAGAAAGATTACATCTTCTTTGTGTCTGCTCAGCATAGATATATTAAGGAGTAACGCAGAATTTCATAAGTAGATATGAATCGCGTTGTCTGGTTGATACATCTATAACACGTTATGCGTGAAAAGCGTGTGCGTGCGGTAGCTAGGACAATACCGGATCCACTAAAACCTCAAAAATCTCTTGAAATTTCCTTTTGGGTACATTTCACCTCCACTTGATCGGTCGACAATTAAAAAGTATCAAAAGGGCCAAGGTACACATCAGAATCTTACAGCCGATACGCACTTCTTCCAACAACTTCGAAGTCTAAAAAAGTTCCAGCAACGTAATAAATATTACGATTATACCGTCACGAGTCGGAGTATTTCAAACGCACAAAAAATACATCATACCGGTCGGTAGCGCCTTGTACCGCAACGTACTTCGGCACGTTGTACAACCATTTCTCTTCTGCGGCTTTTTATCTTCGCCCGTCTCATATATGTATTATATATGTAGTATACCCAGATAACGAAACGTTGAATCGATGTATCGAAACATATAGGTCAATTTCGATGTATTTATTGTAAACAAAGGATAAAATATCACGTTTAGTGTAGAACCTATTAGCGAAGTTGAAGCGTGTGCCGTAAGAATATTTCCTCGCATACAAATTAGTCCGAGCCCGATATCAAAACAGCAACCAGAGAAAGAGAGAAGAGCGAGCTCTCTTGTGCATCTACGAGTACCTATACCCCATGTGCAGTCGAGCGCGTGTCCCAATAAGGCATGATCTTTTCTTTTTTTTCTTTCACCCATTGTCTTACACTGGCGAATATTATTATTTAGAAATATTGAAAAAATTATACACACATAATCTCGCAAGTAATCAGAGATTTAAGTACAACGGTAGCGACTTTTTGGAAATTCGAGTTCACCTATGTACCTGTGATTATATACGCCACAATAAAGTGCGGTATAATGTATTAAAAAGATGGTCGCCGCAGATTAGCAATGTACAGAATTGCTCTCGTATACTTTTACGTAATCGATATTAATATTGAGATTCGATTATGTACGACTTGTTCGGACAAACACGTGACTTTTGTAATTCAGTCAAACGCCGTGTAAATCGGATTACGAACACCGGGATCGCGGGACTACTGTTTCATCTTTTTAAAATGCTGTGCCACCGCGACCACAATAATATGTACGGTGTACATTATAGGTTCGCTTACGCCGTTTGATAATTATGCGAGTGTTTATTATTCAAGTTTTTTTTTTAACCCTGCGTTAGCGGTACCAGTTTACAGTTATGTATAGAATTCTGCTTAGGCTGATTTCTTCATTCACAATTCAGCATCTCTACACGACTAATATTATACTGTATCGATATAATATAAGTAGTTCGCGATTATTCGCGCGTCAAGCCATAAGGCACGATCTCAAGAAATATTGAAGTCGTGGTCTCAATTAATGAGCATATATTCCTGTTCCACTATTACACTACACTCATACGGTAGCTAAGTACTAGAGTCGGAGTAAAAGAAATAAAGTGCGTAAAAACAGGAAGAGAATTTACAACTTACGCAACCTTTTTTCCATTGCTAATTGCGAGAAAGGGGACAGTCTTATCAATCGTAAGGTGTGCCCTAAGGAGAAAGAGGTACCAAATTATGCGAGCCAAAAATTGAGACTAACTATACAAACATTTTCTGAATCGAAAGTGGTGCCTTCGCATCTGCCCATTGATGTTTTTACGCCTCAACTTCCGCCGAGGTGCACTAGAGATCAAAACTTTATGGAATCAATAGTTGAATCGTATTTTATAATTTGAATATAATGGTCCTTGCCAGGAGAATTCAATTATCGTTCAGCCCTTATCAGATTAAGAATAATGGAATTTTGACTGTACGACATTTCTCCGAAACAAAATTTTCCGACAAACTATTGTAACGACACGACAAATGTCCGACACATTTATTTAGCCGATGCATAGCAATTTGAAAAGAGTTCAAACCCCTTGTAATGCACGCTCCGTCTTCTCGTCAATAAGTTGAGAAAATGCCAGCCGAAATCATCAACAATAAACTTCATATCGATGGATATATCTATCTCAAATCGCGGAAGCGGAATGGAAAAACCTCCTGGGAATGTCGCCGGACAAGAATGAAGCAATGTTCCGCAACAGCTGTTACAATTATCCGCAGCAGTGACAACCAACTTGAAGTAACGCGGGGCCCGCAGGAGTCGAAACACTCTCGTCCTTCTAACACAGAAGAAAGTGCGGCGGTCAAATTCGTGGACGGACTGAAGAGAAAAGCAGCGGACTACCCCAACCAGCGCCTTGCCCAGATGCTCCGTGATGAATTGCAGGGTACCTCTGCAGGAGTACTTAGTCAGTTACCGGAGCAATTAGCTATGGTCCGAACTATCCAGCGAGTACGTTGGAAAGATATGCCTGCCGCCCCAAATTCAATGAATGATCTTCTCGCCATACCTGATACGTACCTACCAGAAGACGCTCGTAGGAGAACAATTCCTCTTACATGATTCCAAGGTAGATGGTCCCGATCAGTCGTCTTAAGAAGAAGAAGAAGAAGAAGAAGACTTGAGGGCAGAAAAATACTAAAACGACAATTCATAGTATTTGCAACGCGCAAGAATATCGAGTTGTTATGCCTGAGTTCTACCTAGTTCGTAGACGGAACGTTTAAAACATGCCCCTCGATCTTCGCTCAAATTTTATTTTTGTTGGAAAATTGTCGTGTCGGGAAAAAAAAAACTGTCGGTAAAATTTCGTGTCGGAAAAATGTCGCAGTACCGGAATTTTAGATGGTGAAGGATTGAGTCGCCGGCTAAAAGCGTTTTGACCTAAAATGACGTCATCGATCTACAGTGACATCATCAGGAAATGCAGCCATCAGCTGCATATCCTGATCCATGCAGAATGAAGTCCCATTATATCCCCAGTTATGATCAATAAGAAGATATGATCAGCCATTTGTAAGATTTTGTGGTCTCGGTGGAACTCCATACAGTTAAAGGAGGGATTCGTTGCAGAATCTGAGAATATGTTGATGGTCTTAGAACTCGACAACAACAACTCAGTATAAGAATTATTAGAGGCTGTTCATAACAACTCACCTGAAGGACACCTTGGTGTAACATGAACGCTATCCAATGTACGGGAGCAATATTACTGGCCCTCTCGTCGGTTGGATGTGGAAGACTAGTGCCCATGTTGTGCGTCATTTTCAACGAGTAAAGGTCCATCCACGCGAGGTTGGGCAAGGATGCATGTTCAAAATGTTGGGTATCTTTGTAAACGAATAGCGATGGATATTGCTGGACTGTTTTCTGAAACAGATAGAGGAAACTCATTTAATATATTGGTTATTGGAAGTTATTTCACCCAGTGGATTGAAGTAATTGCACTACCAAACCAAGAGGCCAAAACTGTAGCAAATACATTGATGGAAAATTGGATAACGCGCTTTAGAATATTTTTGGAACTACACACAGACCGAGGTCAAAATTTTGAATCAAGAGTATCGATTCTAAAAAGACATCTTACGAAACCAATCCATCTACAGTCAGATGTGATGGTTATTAAATGATTTAACCACACTGTCGATGAGGTTTCAGACGAAGTCATTGATGAAGGCAAAAAGGACTGGGGATACGTAGATTCACCTCTTTCTTACGACATACTGGTCATCAGTACATAGGCCTATGGAAAAGACTCCAGCGAAGATTATGTTCAGATACAAACTACAGTTACCATGTGATCCGGAGTTTGGAGCGCTTCCTCACAAACCACAGGATGTTCAAGTGTATTCACAGCGACTCGGGGAGCAACTCCAGAAGGTCCACGATCTAGTCCGAGACGACTTGGAAATTTACAGCAAAAGGATAAAGGCTCGATCTGACATTGACGCATTAGTACTTTTTGAAACCTGCAGATAAAATCTGGTTATACAACCCACAGAGAAAAAAAAGGAAGAAATGCAACACTCTGAAGCAAATGGGAAGGCCCATATACAAGGGTGAAGCAGGCGCGTAGATAGAAGAAGATTCTGGAAGGAATTTCGCTGAAAATTTTTTCTACTCACTCCCTTTGAAAGCTTGACGGTTTTTTTTTGCTCGAGAGGGGGATAACACTGACCCCCCCTTCCCCGTACCTACGCGCTTGTAGTGAAGAATATGAACAACGAGTATATCAAAGAAGATGACGGAAATAAGTTCTAGGGTACTACAAATCCTACAAGGCACAATTTGAAAATCAGCGAAGTCACAGCCGTCGGTTAGATGAGCTTCGGGTATTTGACCTACACTCAGGTAATTCCGGGTCGATCAGCGAGACAAAGAAATACTTTTCTAATTGATCATCTATCATGAATGCGCCCCTGAAACTGTCATCCACGCGGCGCACAAAGGTGTGTTTCACTTCTCCAAGATTCGAGCAAGACACTGTGAGCCATAGCAAAGTAGATCCAGAAAGTGAACGTCGAAGGTTCATGGTTGGATTAGTAGGTAGGCGTCTTCGTTGGCCACTTTCAATCCCATTGGACAAGGTTTGTAGGATGCCAATGAGGTAAGTTCACGATCTACTCGACATACGAGCTCTGTACAGACTATGATTTTCATTATATTCATAAATGGTTTTACAACAATCAAGATAAGCTCAGAGGAGTTTCATTATTCTAAAACTCCACTTTTGAGGTCGACAATCAGCTGTATCAGTTACACAAAAAGTAGGTCGCACGTCCCCTGCTTTTTCAATGTCCACATGACAGAGACGTATGTACGTTTGTCGACTGTCACACATATTTATAGAATCATTTTTTCGTCAACTTTACCGCTACCATTCATCCCTCTACATGTCAGTGAAATCCTATTTTCCTTCCGACTATTCTCAAGTCTATTTTCCTCCTTTGTGTGTACCACAGAGTGGCTCACTCAAATCTCGATATTATAAAATCTTTAGACTTTCCAAAGGTTTGTACATTCCTGCGGAATCCATCAACAAATTCAAAACCGAAATCTTAAACATGAGTTACTTCATCTCTAGGCTGGAGCTGACGACAGTGGGGGGAGGGTACTTCTCACCGAGCCCGAGGTTTCAAGAAAGCTCAGATTCATAATCGGATCAGGAGAAACAAGCAGATTATGAAAAATTTAAAGGCCGTTGCAGGTTTGCAATGGCAGCGGTGAACCCGTAACCTCCCGCGCTTGCGATCACGTTGGCGAAAAAAGCCCCCCCCCACTACCCCCGGCAAATGAGTTGGCTGGGCTCTTCTCAGTATACTAAGCTTGATATAATGAAAGCTGGAAGTTGGAATTTCTCCAAGTTCCTAAAGTAGGTCATTTCATTGATGACGTCATGAGGCATCTCGGCTGGAAGTTGAATTTTTTCGAAGTCCCTAAAGTAGGTCAAGGTCATTGATGACGACATAAAGCGACACACGTCACGCCACGGAGTTCACATAAACTCCCGGACGTTTTCTGAGTATGTAATCCCCCTAACAAAATGGATAGCGGGTTCCCCGCTAAAAAAACAATTCCAAGGTAAGCTCACTGATATCTGATTCTTTCTCGCGCTCCATCTGGCTCTCAGTGGTCCTGCTCTAGTCTGACAATGTACGATATCAAGCTAGAAATACCTGCATTTTCTACGAGTAGTGTAGACCCGTCTGGCTATGGAGAGGATCCTTTGCCAGAGAAGAATTTCAAAGTGATCTTTTATGAATCATTGTCTTCTTGGCTTCTGTTTTAGCCAACTCCAAGATCTGCTTGGTGTGATGGTCAGTTGATTTGTGAGGTCCCAAAGTTCGTTCACCATATCAGGCATTCCGTCTTGCCGATTCATGGTATATCAAGCTTACACACTACTCGCATTACCTGCGAGCGGCGGAGATGAGCCTTGCATCTTACATGTTGTGTTCAAAGAATCTAATAGCTCATCTCGACTTTTCCAAAGTCCACCTGAAAACGTTCATTTCAATTGTTTAATTTTCAAATCTCTTGGTACCTTTCAAGAAGTTTTCAAACTCTCTGCATATTGCGTTTTTGATCGTTGAGCATTGTAACAGAAGGAACCAAGAAATAATCGAAATATTCACGATGAAACTTCTAACTCGCGGAGAGACTTACCTAGGTCAATTCAAATAACGCAGTACAGCTCCTCAAAATTTGAATTTGAGGCCCTCCATGGGTACCGGAACAACAAGGGGACCATAACTGCTCCATGAAACAACTAAGACGGGATCTGAAGATATTCAATAGAAAAAAAAGGAAGGAAAAAATTGCAACCTTAGCTCTAGCAAAAAAGTGAGGTCGAACATTCTAAGCATCCCTTCTGTATGGGTGAAGGTACAATTTCAAGCATCCCAGCGACGTTCTCACCTTCACCAGTAGTTGACGTGATGGGTGAGCGGAACAATTCAAAATAAAAAAGAAACTTGCAAATTCCCAGAGATCCTCTTAGATTGATTTCGAGGGGAGAGGGCAGTTTACTAGATAGTTAGATTCTTCCTCTTTTATTCGCGCGCCTGCATTTCAACAGTATCAACCCCATCTTCAAGAAAGAGCCTCAGCATAATCTAACATCAAAGTACCCAGTAGATTGATGTATTTTTTCCCGTCTTTTCCGTCTACCTTCGTTTCTTCTTCATGACTCTTCCTCTATCTCAATTTCTAGTTACACAGACAACTCATCTCTCTCTAATGGTGACTCATAATCGAGACGAGCGAGACATCGTAAATGAATTGAAGACTCGCTCGTATACATGTACTTCCTCAATAATTACGTGTATCATAACGATATCATCATCACAGCCGTGTCGCGTCCATTTGTCTCCTCTCCACATACGATACTTCTCAGCTGAATAATCAACGAATTAAGAAAATAATAATCATTACAGTTGTAAAAAGAAGAAGAAGAGGGAAGAGGAAAGTGAGTGAAAAGAGAGGAAAAAAAAATTCGGAGACGTAATTACTATCAAAGCACGTGCGTGCGATGCTTTGTTACGCCGAGATGATAATAACAAAACGTGCGAGATAGTAATACGAGTAAGAGATGGAGCGGTGTCGCGGTCAGTGTATTTATCGTGTACCGTGTACTTACTATGTGTTTAGAACCACAGTCGGGCTCGACTAATTGATAGTAATTGCCGGTTACAATAACCACTTCTCGAATAATATATCATTGCCAAAATGTATTTCTTTCAAAGCGATCATTCGTTCGCACCCTTCCTCCTTTCCCTTTCGTAAGGCGCTGCGATGACGTTTAAAAACTTCACAGTCGTGGCCCCTCTAAATGAGTCCATCGTCGTCGAGCGTCAGATGACGCTGACACCTGTACGCACTGTCAATGGCACGCGAATTTTGACGTCATGTGTATGCAGTTTAATAATTTATACGATCTCGGTGAAAAATAAAATAATCGAGTATTGTCGTATTTTGTAGGACAATACACCATATACGATGGAATAATGAATGAACTTCTATGGGAATGTCACCCGCATGCTGCTCTCTCGCTTACGGCCACACACACACACAACTAACGTAGAACAATTTAACGTTTATTGGAACAGGTGATCAATTCTGATGCTTCTAAGTTATTTCGTCTATTGTCTATAATTGTTATTACGAGTTTTTTCCCCTCGTTTTCATTCACTAATAGCAGTAATTACGTAGCCCCATTGTTTTATAGATGTTAGAACGTGTGAGCGCGTTTAGTACGGAATGACGAAAATGCAGCGGGTAAACGTAAGCGAATAATGTCAAATTATTTCTAAAATATCACAATATTGGGTTATGACGCGGTAAAAAGTTTGGTGTTTGTCTGAATAATAATCGTTTTGGTCGGAATGAACGTAGCTCAACCTCATGTTGTGACGAACTCAACAGCTTTCACAATAAAGTATAATTTCAGGTGTGTACCAAAAGAAATAAATTTTTGCAATGATTTAGCGAAAAGAAATACTCAAAAGGGAGAGTAAAAGATACAAAAACCGCAGAGAAAATTAGACGTTAATCACTTTGGGTTAGTGAACCATCATCGGGAACGAAATGAAAGCAACTGACAAGACGGAGGAGGGGATGAGATTGGTCAAACGAGAAGTCGCTATGTGAATCATATAGAAGTTCAATCAGACTATCTTCCGGGTCATCGGTGTTGAGATGATGCATTATTTCTATATGTTCAAGGGCGGTACGTTTAAGGTACAAATTCTCCTTATGGATAAGCCTTTCCGAGCCCACACGGAAGCTGTGGCCACTGTTGATCAAATGATGAGCGAAAACTGACTTCCAGGAGCCCCTTATTCCAAAACTTCAAAACATCATCTGGCGGCCGGTCTTACCGATATAAAAACCACTACATGTACAATGTAGTACACTTGGCCTCTGATGATGATGTGAGGAAAGGAATAATGTTTGTCCACGCATTCATAAGGTTTTGAACTACAATCCGTACATTCCATCTTATAAACACCACTTTTTTCATCAACAGGTATAGGATCTTTCAAGCTCACAAACAACCCTTTCACAGTATTAGGGTTGTAAGATGCTGGGAGGCTAAACTTCTCCAGGAAAAGGAGGCTTATCCAACGCAAACGCCGATCACGGATCGTGATTCGGGAGAGGGAGGTGGTTGAATCAAGACTTTTCCTAGTAGTTTTCCTCCGGACCATCCGGTCGACGACGACATTAAACCTATTCACTTCGGCCAAGTGTTTTATTGTCAACAATTCTTTTCTGAGGGTAGCCTGACTCAAGGGAATACGCGTCAGCCCATGAATTAAGCTATCAAAAGCTGCCATCTTGTGAGCAATAAGACAAAATGACGCTCCGTTGACTAAAATATCGGTCGTCGGATCTTTCCTGTATACTCCAAACTCATGGATACCCTACAGAGATCGATAAATCCAAAAATTAAATAGAAGATTCCCCTATTTTCAAGGTGAATTTTATAGAAGGATGGCAAGAATTGAGACACCTCGGGAGAACGTCATCCACGTACCTGTGCCGATAGTAAACATGACTCAGTAACACCTGGTCTGAGGAAAAGAGATGAAGTTTAATTCTAGACATGAAAAAATCCGGAAGTGAGAGAGTCTAAAGGTGATGCAATGGGGATCCCCACTTCATCAAGGAACTCAACAAAACTTTCCTTCGAATTTACAATAGTTAGGGCACCAACAGATATTTGAAAGATCGAAGAATTCTCGAAGTTAATTGTGAGGAATATTAACCTTGTCAAGCAGCTCACCCAGACGCAGCATAGTAGTAGCTCTAGCAACATTCGGAAACAGACCAACGACATCAAACGAAGGGATGGTCGTGCCCCAGGGAAGACTTGCACTCTTCAGAACATCCGTCAAAAAGGCCGAGTTTGAAACCAAGTTAGGAGATTCAAAATCAACGCAAGACTTGCACCAATTTGGCGAGGAGGTAGGTGGGAGAGGAAATGAATAATGTGACCACAGGTCGCATCGAGGTATTATTCGTATACACTTTAAGCAACCCGTAATGGGGGAGGGAGGGGGGATTGGAACAAGGGGGGTGTCGAAAATCTGCGATAATTTGCGATTTTCGACTTCAACTCCCTCCGGGGTTGAAGATCCACCGATGCATTAACAAAAAAGAGAAATCCATAGCAATGAAAAATCAACCCACTTCTAATATCTCTCGAATCTTACTCGAAATTATATTTTTCGTTACGAACGTCATTCTCATGTGAATTAAGAGTAAGATGTCGAATTTTAACCAGAGACTCCGCAGCCACAGTATTTCATGATCCCAATCAAAGTATGTACTTAGTTATAACCAAATTATGATCCTCTTATTATTCTGGTTCGACCCACTAAGGAATTGCACGATCCTCGACCTCTTTTTTATCTTCGTATTTATTTTGAATTAACTTCGAGACTGACGGATAGATGTTTTATTCTCTGTCCGTTAGGCTCCCGTTGATAGCCGCGAAATAACGTCGAAACAATTCAGAAACCGAAATTGATGTAGGTATATTTGCTCTTATAATATTAATCGAATAAAATTTACATTTCTCTTGTACATGTTGATATTTTCCTCGGATGGAGTTTTTCAGCACGTCTTCCACTGCAACAAAGCCACTGCTATTTCCCCCGTTTCTATTTCCCACACAAAAATGGCAGCAGAGCTTTAATAAGTACCTAAGGGAAGAACCAGATCAATCTTCATTATTAACTTATAGTTTGTGGGTGAAAACCAGACTTTCATCTCACGTATCTTAAAACTTATTTTCTCAACGGACATTCGATGCGATTGAGCAAGACGAAGACGGTCAAATTAGACGAGCTTCTAAGTAGAAATTTGTTCAAGTCTTTCTTCTTTTTACTGCTTGTAACTCAAAACTTCAGCAAGTCCCCCAAATAAATGAGCCTATTTTGTTTTCTGTTTCCCAACGGCAACCCTACAGACAGAAATAATTTTTCCAAGCCATTCCTCTTTAGAGGATATTCAAGTTTACCGACTGACGAGTGACAACATTATGATCTTTTTGATAAAAAGAGAAAAGGCGGAGAGAGGAAGAGGAAAGAGAGATTCCTGAAGGTTACGGTCAGGACGCAGACGTTGATGGCAACTGAGGAATTCTTAGATATCGAGCCCATTTTCTTTCTTGCAAACCGAGGTACATCCCTGAGATTGAAAGACCAGCATCAACATTGAAGCTAGGCTTTTACCACCGGCGTCTTTTACGAGATCGTTCGAAGGACATCATTTTCATCTTGATGAAGCAACAATTTTCATGCGAGAAGAAGTACATCAAGGGCGCTTTTTTCCGACTGTTCAGCAACTATCCGAGACACCAAGACTTCGATCATAAACTTAAGGACTACAAAAAACTGAATCGCAATAACTGAGAATCATCACTTCCACATTTTTCTGCATATCCGTGAATCGTAAATCTACTCGCTAAAGCCAGCAGTCATACTTACAATCAAAGGTATCATTTCCAAACGATTTACTTTTATAAAAAGAATCTCACTGATCGGTACATCATCCACAACTGACATCAATGAAGAAAATCGTCGATAACAAATTACGGTCCACAGTGGGATGAATCGATAAGTTATGTACAGAGTATCTAATCTCTTTCCAACGTGTGGAAATTTCTCGGTTGCGTGCTATCATCGTGATTCGAATTTGAAGAAAAAAAAAACTGTGAATGAATAAGGCGAAAGTTATCGGTTCATGACCATCAATGGCAAGTTGGTAAATTCTCTCTCCCTCGCCAAAATTCAGAACAATTTACAAAGTATACGTAGCAATCAAGACGACCATGACCTTTCTCTTCCTGTCTCAGCGAAGCTGTTCGAATACGATGATGCACAGCATTGAACAGCAATGAAAAATTACTCTCCATTGAAACAGACAATATGTTATTCGATCTCCATCGAATGCACATGCTGCAGTAGAAATTGAATTAATTTTTCACCTACATTCTAACTATAATACTGTATTATAATTCACACACGAAACTAAATCTGATACGTCATTTAAAGATAATTTTAAAATCAGAAAATCAATGAACTAAGCAATTTTATGCTATACGACTTATATTTAAGACTGATGCAAATTAGCTGTCGCACGGATAAATTCATTTTTGAAACGGTGCATCTCGATCAGCGTCATCAAATTTTACGATACAGGAAATGAGTCGTGAATATGAAATATATTTTTACGAAACCGAAGGGACATAAACTAACGAGAATAATGATTTCTTAAAAGGCGAAACCTCTATCAAATAGAGACTATTTTGATTCATTTTTATTTGTCATTATCTTTTTCTGATGTGAGTGGGACTTAAGAACTCCAGTTACAAAGCGTGTGATTTTATGAAATTATTAGTAAAAGAAATAAAAGAGATCCAAAGTAGTGACCCTGACAAATCTCGACAGTTCCAATCAAGATACATGAGTATGAAACGACCAAGATTTAGAGCGGTAAAGAAAGCAGATTTTAGAAGAGTGGATCCAAACACAGAATACCAGAAGTTGCCAAATCTTGAGAAATTTCACTTTTTAAAGAATAAATTTAAATAAGAGATGCTGTGTATTCTTGAAATACTAACTAGGAATTGTGGACTTTCATAAGATTTGGTTCAAGAGCGGAGGTCACCGGAGAAGATCAGACCAAGCCAAATGGATACACTCTCACATACACTTGCAGACTTCAGAACTTCGAATTAAGAATAAATGGGACGAAAAAATTTGAATATTCAGGATCAGAGTCATTATTTGATGAGAAATGTGCTTTCAAATTCTCGTTGCCGAACTTTTTCAACAGGTATAGGACTTAGGGCTGAACGACAATCGGAAATCAACGTCACGCGAGACTCTTTATGACTTCAATAATAACCTTGACCTACTCTACAGACTTGAGGAAATTGCGAACTTTATCCTACATCATACTGGGCCTAAGATACAGTATACTAGACTCCTAGAGTTGGCTTAGCCTCCATTTACTTAATTTGAAATACAGTACGAGCATACTAGGCGTATACTAGGCCAAGAATGTGGGCAAACGACGGAGTGAGTGACTTCTAGAACCACTCAGCCGGCGTACATTATACTTGTGGGAAGTATTTTTGAACGCTTCTTTAAATTTTGTAATATCTGAGTAAATATTTTCGTACCCTTATCTTTTCCTTGTCTATTCAGAATGTGAAGCTTGTACCCCTTGAGGTGAGTAATTGGATGCTAGTCATCAAATGCCCACTGAGTACGACCGTTGAGTTTCTACATAACATTTTTATAGCTTAATTGCATGAGATACTCGTCGATAAATTACGACGAATATCCAATGAAAGGTGGCCCATCTCATCCTACTTTGATTTCGCTTTACTTTTTTGAAGAACCTGTCATTTATGGGTTGATGCGGCCTCCGAGCTTCAGGGTGTTTTATGGCCTCGGAGAAACGCCCTATCTGTGAAAACTCGCTGTGATCTCTGAATGTTCATTCCGTTTGGAGGGACACGTGCGTCATTTGTGGATTCATACAGGAGTCTTCTGAGCTTCGGGTTATTAAATGACCTCCGAGACATGCTTCGTCTGTGACTTCTTGCTATGGCCTCTGAGTCTTCCTCTAGCTTCCAGGAACAAGTTATTTGTTGTTTGGTACCGGAGGCCCCTGAGCTTCGGGGTATTTTGTGACCTCGGCTGCGACTTCTTGCTGCGACCTCTGACTCTAGTGAGCCTCTCTCCTCCCTCGCTCGCTCGTTGTGTCATACTTGTCAATAATGCCGATTGGATTAGGTCAATTTAGGAAGGAATTCTCACACGTGATTTTTCTTACTTTACACGTCGTTCGAGAATATTAACGGCTGAAGAAATATCGTCCGTTACCTTCACTCATTGTGCTCATAAAATCGCTCGCTTTACTCTGACATGCGTTCATTTTAATGACTTGATTATCTATTACGATAAAATATTATTTACAGCCCTTTGAAGCTCGTTTATTCGAACACTTTTTTTCTATATTCGTACTCTACACGAAAGGTGTTAATACTTCGCACGCATTGTGCTACATACTAGACTCACACTATGTAGCTATGACTAGTCTACATAGGTACCTTTACCTAGCTTCCGAAAAAATACACCTGATTCAATGGTTTTTCATGGAAAGAAATTTCTTTCAACTCGATTAAAACAATTATTATGTACTCTGTTAGTGTGAGATTATTCTCGGAACAAAATTGCAACAAATAACAGCTTTTAGCTATACAGGAAAACGTTGAAACCCAAGCTATATAATCTCCAATTATATCTTTGAGGTGCGATTTCAGAGGTACGTTCCTCTTCATTAAGACAAAATACACGATTTTGCCATCTATTTCATCTCAAGACTCGTAAAACCGAACTATCAATTCTCCACTCTCGATGAATCTGGTAAAATCTGCATGCTCTTTACCACCCTTTTTCAGAGTGAGGGATCTTCCACCAACTTTTTGAACCTATCAATCTCCGCTAGGGAAGGTAGCCGTGAGTTTGGAATACATAGGAAAGATACTACGACCAATATTTCAGTCCACGGAGCGTCAATCTGTCCTGTTGCTTATAAGGTAGCAGCTTTCAATAGCTTACCTTGAGTCAGGCTACTTTCCAAAAAGAAGTGTCGACAATAAAACACCTGGTCAGAGTGACTAGGGTCAATGTCGACGGTGCGGTGATGGTTCGGAGGAAAATTACTAGGAAATGTCTTGATTCAACCATCTCCCTCCCCCGAGATACGACCCGCGATCGTCGCAGGCGTTGGATAAGTTTCCCTTCCCTAGGAATGTTTTCCCTCCAACATTCGGTTTTAGATCAGTTTTTGTGACCTGTTCCAAGATAAGGGCTATTTGCATCAAAAACCTGTTCCAGGGAAAGGGTAGTTTTGCTGCCAGATATTTTCAAAACTCTGTATCTGTCATTTTTTGTAAGACCTCCACTTCGACCAATGTGTCGATATCAATCAGGAGAAAGGTATCTCTCATAATAGCGACTGAGGTATTTTTCTCTTGATCGACTCGATGTTTACAAAAGACTGCGTTATCAGGCTAGAACAACCAGGAGAAAAGTATCTCTCATGTAAGTGTGTCTAAGGTACTTTTCCTTCGAGCGCAAGAAATTTGTAATTTACCCAAAATTCTCACTTTTGAGGACCAAAAATCCATAGATCTAGCAACACTGAAGGGTAGCAATTGAACTCCGTTCTTGCTCTCCTGGGAGATTCGTGGTTTGCTGCAGTGGCGTATTCAGGGGGGGATTAGGGGGATGAATCCCCCCCCCCCTTGGGATTCTATGTTTCTTGCCTTGTATACGTATAACGTACGTGCCGAGAGAAAACGAGAGAATTTTTTTTTTCTCTTATTTCATTCTTTTTCTTTGGACCTCCTATTTTGGAAATCCCCCCCCCCCCCAAGGAAATCCTGGATACGCCACTGGTTTGCTGCTAGTCGCCGTTATCCTGGAACACGTCACATTTTACAACCCTATCTTGTTAAAAGATTGTTTGTGAAATTGAAGGATCGTATACCCGTTGTTGACAAGAGCGGTGTTTATAAGATAGAATACTAGGACTATATTATCGAGACCAGCCGCCAGATGACTGTGAGAGTAGCTGAGCACTCAAAGTCTTGGGATAAGGGACATTTGGAGGAATCAGCATTCGCTGATCAGTTAATCAACAGCGGTCACAGTTTCCGCGAGGGATCGCAAAGGCTCCTCCATGAGGAGAATTCCTACTCCAAACGTATTGCCCTCGAGCGCATACAGATAATTCATCATCTCAACTTTAATGTAGTACACTCTGGAAGATGGCTTGATCTAACTTATTCATGGTTCACACCACGACTTCTCGTTTGACCAATCTCAATGAGCTGATTCTCTGCTCTGTGTTCTCAGTTACTTTCATTTCGATCCTGACGATGCTTTATTTGCCAAAAGCGCTCGACGTCTCTCATTCTGCGGTTTTTGAAATTTTACTCTCCTTTTTGAGTATTCCCTTTTTCGCATACATGGGTAACCGTATAAATTAGAAGAACAAATTCGTTTCATTCTTCTCTAGCCCTCAAACATTTATCCTGGAACTCATACTCCACATATTTTGAAATAAGCACTTACAGATTCAGAAAGAGGAGAATAAGATAAATCTCTCCTCCATCAAAATTCAAGGCCAAGAAAGATTGCGAGAAAACTGAAAAAGTGCCCTTTCCCTCCCCCCCCTCCTACCCCAGAGTAACGAAAATCACAGTATATACAGATTCCTAAAACTAGCAAATTAAGAATAACGACAGAAAATCCACAACTCAGCGATGGTAAACCGGAGTCTCTCAATGGTAGTAGGTCCTGGAACAAAAATGTCTCTTTCACACATCGATCCACTGGTGACTAAGTCGATTTCATTGCAATGAGCGTGTGAGCAACTGCAGACTCACTTTTCCCACACTTCCGGTCTAGCTGATCCATCCTTAGTAGCTTCTTGACGAGTGGACTACTACCCATACGATTTCTCAGTATTCTATGTCTCATCTTAGTAACTCATTTCAAACATGAGCTCTCGTTCTCTTTTTCTATCTCGCATAGAGTACTGCTCGAAGTGAAGTTCGTACATTCCTAGACGAGCGTATACGTGATACAGATTGCATCAATTTTTTTCAGAAGAGATTAAAGAGATTTGCGAGCGACATAGTTTGACAGACAGTTCTGGTTTTTTCTTTACGGCGATGGCGTGCTGTGAATGAAGACGATCTTCATCTTCATTTAGTCGTCCATTTCCGGCACGCCAATGTCGCGCGACGAAATTTAACGATTAAAATCCGAATTGATCGCGTGATTATGCAAATAAGATTATACCTTTATGAGAATGCACTATACGTTTTGAAAAAAATTAAAATTACGAAAAACCTCAAGACATCGAAAATAGTTTACACAACAAGCAGTATCCGTCGCGAATTCATAGATTTTGCATAATCGTTGCCAGCTTGTCTGGAATTTAGGATTTCGATAAATTTTAAAGTGGAACGGGGTCCACACCAGCGATGCTGCGGATCCACCGGACAGCCGGAGGATGCTTTTAAGGCCCTCGTTCAATCATTAGCACATGTCGGATGGCTAATTATTAAAATAAATTCGGCTTCACGTTCCGCAGCTGTATAAAAAAAAAAAAAAAAGGAAGAAAAAAGTCGCAATTTTAACAAGTCGGTATAGTATACACAATGTAGAAACGGCGGCACGATTGAATTATATAAAACCTAATAATGTTAACATGAAGTGCAGATCACGTTCCAGAGCAGTGTCTCATTATATACCTTAATGTTTCTATCTTACATTTCTATCGAATATGCGTTTAACGCGCACGGACATACACGGAATGTTCAATTTGTTGCTCTTATAGGCGGCTGGCGCTTTCCCCGTTTCCTCTGCAGCAATCTGGTCGAGTATATCTACAGCATATAATATACGAGTACAACTCCAGCATCTCCCGTTTTCTACTGAACATGTACGTACCGAAAAAACATTTTTCTTATTCGCGTAATTGCCGTCAACCAGGCGATGAATGAACGGATGAATGAACAATTTTTTTTTACTTCTTCTTCTTCACGAAGATTATTTTAATTCATAAAAAAGAACGAAGGTATACGAGCGGTTAACTGTATGTGTACACATATACACACACGTCCCATTCTCTCGTGAGCGAGCTTATAAAATTGCGTGCGATGAACGATAACGAAGTCAGAAGTCGCCAACGAACGAGACTCTCAAAAAAAAGTGCTGAGCCTAGGGTACTACATATAGCCTATTAGGTATCTTCGTTCTCATACGTCGATGTCGGTTTTCGATGAATTAGTATGATGATTATCAATTTTGATTTTCAGTAGATACCCACCGGGTGAGCAACAGCGGTACTCGCGGAGCCGTTCGACATGCGATCCTTTGCGTGCTGTCATAAGCGCCTATGTCATCGTACGACTGCTCAATGCGCCTCAAAAGATGCTTCCTACACGACTGGCAATCGGTAGCTCGCTTTTCAGCGCAATCTCTCGATCGCAAGGGTTACAGCAATTCGATACCCGACGTGAACTTGCGATACGTAAATTATAGACCTACTCATTCTTCCTTATAGTACCTATACAAGGTGAAAGCGATAAATGACTTACAACAGTCGTTGGGTTAATAGACTTGCCACTGGTTTCGTAAAAACAAAATGAAAAACGCTCCTAGAGCCACGTTTTTGTAAGTGTGTCACATATCGATAAGGAGAAGATCGTAAAGAAGTGTTTCGTGTACTCCACCGTAGATCCGATTAAGCACAGGAGATAAAGTAAAGTTGGTAGTGAACTTGTCAGTGTATGAAAATTATAGGTGGGAGCCGACTTTTCTTCAGCTTCGGAGCACGAAATGGGTTCTGATGGAGCCAGTAGTGAGGACTATTCAGGCAGTAGAGCCACCAGTGGCACAGGTACCATCCACGGCCTCCATGTAGCGACCCTCTCAAGCCAAGCGACATAGTCAGGTGACTAATAGAGGAAACATACGAAAGAACGCACATCGTAGTAAAACTCGGTGGGAATATTTCCAATTGGAATAGACAACGGAGTACGGCAAGGTTGCCCCTTATCGTGCACACTATTCAACATTTAGATGGATAAAATAGTCCGAGAATGATTGGAGACGGAACCTGAAGACGTGGAAATTGGAGAAGAGTCTCTGAAAACGGTCCTTTTCACTGACGACCAAGAGATTATCGCGGAAAACGAGGAAAGTGTACATAAGCTGGAAAAAACGACCCAGAACTATGATCAAAAACAAAAACAATAGCTATAAGAGGAAAAGATCCGTGGAAATCGGAAATCGTCATAAACGGGAAGACGACAGAGTAGGTCAACACCCTCAGATATGTAGGCGTTGACACATCGTATCAAGGGGAGGAGGACATGCAGAACAAATTAGATCGATTTCTACGAGAATCTGGGTCAATAAATAGGACGCTGAAAGCAAATGAAGTTCCACGAGAGACTCGCCTGAGAGTATAATTACAACGTTTTAAGCAATCCCTGGGCTGATTTACGGGTGCAACGGATGAAAGAAGAATAGCAGCAGCTGAAATGAAGTTTATGCGACGTACAGCAGGAATAACGCTGAGTGGCAGAATACGATCTGGGTTCATTGTACCTAGGAGTGAAACAAGTGATAAACAGAGTAAAGAACTGCCGGAAGAGCTGGCGCACACACGTCGAAAGGATGGACGAGGACGGGTCATCAAAATTGATAGTGAAGTATACGCCGACAGATGATTGACCGAGGGGACCGAAGGGAAGACCATGAAAGAAACTCACGGATACGAGCGGATCTTCCGAATATTCGGCTTTTTCTACACCGCAGACAGGCCACCAGACCTACTGCAGAAAAGGAAACGACGACGACGTCGAATCTAAAAACGCAGGGAGTGGGACTCAGCAAGAAAGCAGAGGGTTGGAGCCGAAGAAAGGAGCGAATTACTGTAGTTCGATTCATTGGGAATGGAGTGGCACTGGCGGCTCCTTTACTTTTCTGGTTTCTATAATTAACCTAATGAGCTTGGATACTCACTCGACCACGAAAAGATAAAAATGATAAAAATAGTCAAATAAGTCTTGAATTTTCACGTTAGGAATTGGCTCGAGAAAGAGTATGCAAGGACCTAGATGTACTCTCGCGAATGTAAACGAACATGGGGAGTGAAGGGGTTCTTATAGCCGCTGAATCTGTTCCTTTTGGACCGAAGCGGAAAATCACTTCACCCGCCATGTTTGATTCCATTGGCAAGAATACCTCCAAGTCCTTACGTATACAGAGGCACATATCTCTCTCTCTGTGGTCTGACAGCAAACTGGGAGCCAAAAGAGCAGGTCCCCTTAGAAAGACTTAAGAGCTTTCCGAAAAAAACAAGGATTCGCGTCTCAGGGAGGCAGGGAAGCGGAGCTGCTCTCCTGGTAGCCGACTCCTCGCCGTTAACGACAATTTACGGCCCTAACTTCGAAACGAGCCAAGTCTCAGCTCAAAGTGAGCAATTCACAGCGTCTAACGGCTATTCTACATCTAGCTCAAAAGTTAGAGGTCATTTAATGCTATACTGTAATCCATTCGTTTGTAATTTTGAGTTGAAGTGATGGCAGCTAAGTCGACTTTCTCTTTACCTCGGAACCTCGTACGGCTGAGGACCTAGATGACAGTTATGTCCTAATGAATGGATGACAGGATCAGGGACTAATGCACAGTATACCAGGTTTATACTTATAAGGCTCAATATACAGTAGACTAGAGTCAGCCTTGACCATTCTAGACCTGAACATGCTCTGGAAGGAGGGCGAGTGCTCTTTGTATACTATCCTCACACTAGACCTGAATTGGCTACATCTCTTTTGACTTCTACAATAAGCAGATAGTTTGTTGAACCTTCAATATACTAGACCTGAAGTTGCTCTTACCCCTCCCCCCTCTATTAACTTGAAATAATCTGAATTAGAATTATACTACACCGAGGAGTTGAAAAATTTCAAAGTAGACTTATACTAACCCAAGGAGGGGGCGAACGAGTGAAGCGAATGTGCTCCCTAGAAGCTGCGAAACTAGATCAAGGAGTGAGCTCCTCTAGAGCTATTAGCTTGAAATATTCTACAGTAGGCTCATACTAACCCACGGAGCTACCCAAAAGCTATTGGCTCAAAATACCCTAACCGGAATTATACCACACCAAGGAGAGCTCTCTAAGAGCTACTAGCTTGAAATAGTTCAAAGTAGACTCTTAATAGACTGAGGAGGGGGGGGGGATGTGCGGAGAAAATGAGCTCCCCAAAAGCTAATAGCTTGAAATATTCCCATTCATACGGTTATAATACACTCAACGACAAAATACTTAGATACTGAGAAAGAGATTTGCTTTCAGCGTCCTATTTATTGATCCCGGTATTCGTAGAAATCGATCTTCAAATGTCCGAAGAATTTTTTTGGTGGAGGGAATGAGTGAGAAAGTAGAGGCTCAGGTTGAAACTATTGCGACAAGTAGAACAATTGGTGGTGGAAATAAAGAGAATGTTGTGAACTAGGGTTTGAGGAAGTTTCAAGACAGAGAGTGAGGAGACTGGCAGTTAGGTAAAGTCGACGAAAACGTAGAGGATAGCCTACTTCAGCGGTTAGACTTGGAGCAGGGCTAGTGCAGAATCACCCGTGCAGAATTTCAAATAACTGTGTCCAGAAGTGGAGATGTGATGAGGATGTGAGTCCCTAGACAGGCGATCCAAAATCTAGGATAGATCGGACTAAAGTGTGGGAGAGGGGAAGTAGAATTTCACGGTCGCAATTGTTGGAAAGACGGGATAAGTATCGTAAGACGTTGAAAGCTCTGAGGCTGTGGGCTTTTATTTCTTTAATAAGCGGAAGAGTGTTTGAGAAGAAAGTTGAGGTCGAAGGCGATAGGGACAGAGTTGAGGATGAGGGGTAGAAATGGGGTTCTAGCTCGTTTTTTTTTCTCGAAAATCACGACAGAGGACTTTTCGGAATTCGATTATTACAACTTTAAGCATACTTAAGCACCCATCCTCTTCAGTAGTACGACAACAAGTTATCAACACGGTTAGGTTCAAATGATCCAAAAGGAAACTTTGACCAAGATCTGTAACTACAATTTCAATAATTTTGTACAGTTTCCCTGTTTTGTTAAGGTCAATCTCAATGATAGAGCCGGGGACCCCTCATCACTCTGGGCTAATAACGCTTCAACCTATTTTCTCTCCGAAGGCTACGCTTTTGGCGCATTATTCTCGAACTTTCTCCAAGGCAATAAATCAAGAACTTACAAGTTCCTAGAATCCACGCAAAAGACTTTTGATAGGCCCTTGGCGTCATCAGCAAAATATACCAGACCTACCACAGAATGGATATACGACGAGAACATGAAACGCGTGAACTCTTGATTGCATCTGAGAATCATTTAAATCTATCACCAACCAATTAAAGATTCGATCGACAAAATGCTATTTATCGCCACCTAAAATCGAGCGATCTATGATAAGAAGTTGTGACATCTTTAAGGCTGTACCTATACGGAAAGAAGCGCAGCCAAAACTAGTTCGTATCGTAAACCTTCGAAATTTGCGACAGATGCATCAATGCATAATAAACACGTAAATTCATTCAAAAATAATGCACAAAAATACCATCTTATCTTAATCCATCTTCGCGTATAATTGTATGCAGTGCCAAGAATTAGTGTTGACACCGCAAGATCCTGAAAGGTTATCACAGTCAACGAACTTCGGAAAAAGCGTTTGAAAAGTCGATCCGTTTTATTTTCAAAGTTTTTGCGCGTCTACAGGAGCACATTGCATCCCATAAAGATGGTATTTTGCGGACGAAATTTACGCTGCATTAATATTGATGCGACGATGAAAAATCTTCATCGTTGCTCAACATGTGCACACGCCAGTTGGAAACTAATTTACCGACTCGATTGAAATGTTATTACCCTATTATTGGCCGTTTTGTTTTCAAGTTTTTCGAAAATACCACCTTCTGGCTCGTGGCCGAGCTATTCAACATCGCGAGATGAGAACGTAAACATCAGGACCAGTGATTACGTACATTGTCGTCGTAGTTTTGTCCTAAACTCGGCTCTGCGCAGCGTCCATCGTTTTTCATTCAATAAACTATGACGTTTGACAAATTATTAACAATAACAAAAATGTACAAGAAAAAAAATAAAGGGTCGAAACAAAAAAATGAGAAGATTAGAGCGCTTTGAATAATGATAGTTGTAAATTTCATGCATATTTATAAACGGCACGCTGATGATGACATACCGCATGCTTTTTCAAGTGACAGGTCACTTCCGGATGGGAGTTTGATTTTTTCTTTTTTCAAATCCATAAATGGAGTAAGGAGAAACCTTGGCAACAGATGCCGGTTGACCAATAAGAACTAGTTTTCACTCCGTAAACATTTAAATGCATCGAACAAAAGAAAACACTAAAGTCCTCTTTTTAACTGTCACTGATTATTTTTTAATAAATGACGCAAGGTTAAACTCTGTTTCGTAACGGGAACTTATGGAGATCGAATGAAGAAGAGAAGAAAAATAAGAATAAGAAGAAAAAAAAAGAGGAAAGAAAGAGAGCTCAGGAAGAATAACGAGAAATTATCGGATGTTGATTTGGAATTTACACCGCGTTACGAGGAGCATAAATCAAAAAGTATTAAACGTAGAGATATTATACGTCCATACATATGGACCGAAGACTGCAGAGCTAGTGCAGCAGTACGAAAATAATAATAATAAAACGTCATTCATTCTCATTAACAGTTTTGAACAGCTGAGGTGGATAGCGTGCGGACACATATCTCCACATGAGTATTATTATAGAAAAAAACGAAGAGAGGATACAAGGAGATAAATTTCGATTTATTTACATAATACAAGTGCTTTAATACTCTTGTAAATAATAATTATCGGTCCATTATTACGTACTATAATCGTCCATACGATTCAAAATATTAGCTGAAAATGATAGTAAAGGAAGCTTAGAAAAGGAAAAAAAAAAAACTACCTAATTGATGAAATTCTTTTCACATATACGTAAGTTACGTAGAGACTTTTCAACAGGGGAAGTTTGTTGCCTGCATAAATAAATCTGAATTAATTGTTTTTATTTAATTCAGCAAAATGAAGAACGAGAGGAGCGCGAGAAGGGAAAAAAAGCAGCGAAGAAAAAGGTCTCTGAACTTGAAATGTGCTAGCGTAGGTTTCTGTATCACCTACACGCATCGGTACACCATCCATTTTTGGATATGCATAAGGCGGAACTTCGCTGTGTGATGGTTTGTACCATTCAGGTAATAACCACTTGAGCACTCTGTAGAAGGTAACTACGTTTTCGGTCCAGATTTAACGATTCCGTCATCGAAAATAATAGTATAAGATATACGTATTCTTTATTATTATTAGTGAAATTTTCCTGGTTTGATGTTGAAAACGAGAACGTCGCGAGAATAATGGGACAGAAAACAATCGGAAAGGAAAAATGAATTATCATAAAAGTGGATTAACATTTTCTCTTCCTTTACGTCGTGTTGTAGTTTACCAATCGCCGAAAAAGGGATATGTACCAATAGATGGTATGGAATCTTCCGATTTCCTCATTCATGATAATTCGAAAACACGCGAGGAAGCCAAATCAAGATTTCACTATGTCCAGGCTGGTGTATCACAAGGAAATGTTATAGGGCCTTTTATACACCAGAGACTTACCAACAGACAACGACACAGTAACCGCCACATTTGCGGACGATACACCAATATTTGCGGTTGATAAGAGCCAAGAAGAGGCTACCCTGAAGACCCAGCGAAGGTTACTCGCGATTGGAAAATGAAGCCGAATGGGCAGAGGTCGCTGCATGTCCTATACGCGCTGCGACACGCCAACAGCCAGCACCCAGTGGACCTCGGAAATTAGCTCATAGTCCGGGAAGACTCAGCAAAGTACCCCGGACTACACCGAGACGCAAGAATGAATTGGAAAACGCACGTAAAAATGAAAGCAAAGCAAATAAAATACAGAACGCGTGAGCTCAACAAAGAGAGTCGTACATCGCAGAGAATGGATATCAAGAGCTGACGAAGAACCCAACATACAGACCTGAAAGCTGTGTTGAAACGGAACGATGTACCTGGCAATGGAAAGACGCTTGAGATGAACCCCGTAGCACCAGAACTCAAGAGACTTGTAACACTCGACAAAGCAAACCGTCCGATGAGACTCCAGGTCAACAGAATTCAATTACAATGCAACAAGATAGCGACGATTGTAGCCACATTTTTGAAAGAAAACTACCAGTTTGCACCGAGAAAAAGCATCAGAAACAACGGTGAGCTGATGGAGCAACTGGACAAGTTAGAAATCAAGAGTAACGAAAAGCTGGTATCCTTTGCTGTGATAAACATGTATGGTACCATACCTAAGGAGGAACTTCTCAACCTGCTCAAAAAAATTAGATATCATGAATACCTTGATGGGCCAAAGTACGCCAACTTGGCGGCAGAGTTCTTGAGCCAGAACTACTGTCGCTTCAATAACAAAATCTATGGCCAGGAAAGAGGACTTGCAATGGGATCACCGCTATCACCAATATTCATGAATGATATGGGGAACAAGATATTGAAGGGCAGCAATTTCAGAAACTCGATCATACACTGGGCCAGATATGCAGATGATATTCTGATCGTGCAGACAGGCACTAATAGACTGGTGGACCTATTGCTTTTGGAAATGTATGCGATGAATGAGGGAAGAAAGGCAATGAGACCATCAACTATTTGGGCCTTGCACTCATACGGGATAGCAACAGGATAGAACACAAAATCTACAAGAAGCTGATACACATAGACACCATTATCTCGAATGACTCCTACCACCACCCCCGGCACCAGTTAGCGGCAATTTAGAACTGCTGCTATCGAACTTATTTGTGCTCAAGAACAATGAACAGAAGAGGAAATAAATCGAGAAAGTAAAGCACATGGCAGAAGCTTATGGCTATCATAAAGAAGGAGGGGAGGGAGTCTTTGGATGAACAAAAAATAAAAAGGGAACTTATGATAGCTCGTTAAGAAAGTATTCCGGATTGATACCATACATAGGAAAGTACACAAAGTGATAAAGGCATTGAAGATATCCGTTTTTGTATGTTACGGTTTTGTTAGCCGAAAGCGCTCGTGAATTTTTAAATACATTGCGGCTTTAGTAATCGGTTTTTACCTTACTCTTTTGAGTATAAAATTTAATTTAATGATAAAGGCATTCAATGGCTAAGATGTAAATGTGGGTATCCAGAATAATCCACCCATGGTGAAGAGAATTAGCATTGACCAGACGGAAGCAAAGGACAAGGAAAGTTTGAGCGGAGTTCACAAGTTCAGTTGTGAGCAGTGCGAAAGCATCTACATTGGTGCGACTGAGAGAAAGTTTGAGACCAGGAAGAAGGAGCACGAGAAGTCAAGGGAAAAATATGGCATTTGAAGTCATGTATATAGAGAATCGCACAAAAAGAAGAAAACTCTGGGAACAAATAGAGATTGCAAAAGCAAAGAGGAAGAAAAACTTGAGATTTTTCTCACAGGAAAACCACAAAGACATGGGTACGCTTTTCTTTCAACTCTAGATAAAAATTATAGAATTGAAAAAGATAGGCAACGTTTAACTCGTGGCATTGATTCTTTCCTTCTCTTTATCCAATTATTCATGTTGCTTACTGACAAAGGTATGTCTCATGACTTGGTGTACTATAAATGGGACTCCTGCAGTAGGTCTCTAGATTTTTCCGATTTTCAGAAACGAATTAGATCCAGGAAGAGTACGACCACTAGCTCTTCCATCGATGCCCCCCCTCTTTGGAGCCTCTCTCATAAAAGCGCCGGACTCAGTCATTTTGTCCAAAGACAAGGTTTCTGTATCCATAAGCCCTTTGGCTTTCAAGGCAGAACTGGCCACTATTAATCATCTGGCTAGAGAAAAAAGCATTGATTTAAACATTGAGAGCAAAGGCGTATTTACGGGGGGGGATCAACCCCCCCCCAGAGGACCTCCAAAAGCCTAAAAAATCATTAATATTTTTTTTTTTGCTCAATTGAAATTTTGTGTTCTCGAAAGTTTTCGACCCCCCCCCCTTCGAGAGAGTTTCTAAATACGCCACTGATTGAGAGGCTGATGCAGAGCCACGCGGTCTTGCACTGGTAAACGCAGAGGATACAGTAAAGTTCCATACCTTGGTAAACTTTCATTTGAATTAAATCACGCCCTCCACTCATTCGTCCAATATCACAAACATTTTTGTTCAGTTGAAAGATTGCATTCCTACTGATGAGTGGCGATGCGGTGTACATGAATTGGAATGCAAAAATTGCAATACTTCTCACACAGGTGAGACAAGCAGGCAGTTCAAGATCAGTGCTTCGAAGCACATCACTTTTTGATGGAAGTTGGGGCGTCCGCTTTTGCCAATCATCTCCTTCATTCACTGGTCATAGCTTCGATGGCAGTTTCGAAAATTTATAGCACAATGAGTTTTCTTAGTCTAGGCGGCTAGCTTAGAAACGTAGGTATGGAAATTGGGTTTCTGCAATTCACTTGCAATTCTCATTTCAATTAATACTCCATCAATCAGAAGGGTTGCTTTTCCAGCTCGAAACTTGCACTCAGTCACGCTCAATTATAAAGAAAAGCAAGAAGAGTTATGTATTTTTCAGAGCCCAATTTCGCGATCCTCGGAACTCCAGGATTTCTACCTTACTTTCTGGTCCATTAATGTTCATCCATGCTTCTCTTTGGTATGTAGAATCACAAAAATTTCCCACGATTTTCGCTTTAGAAGAAATTTCTAGCCAATGTATAAAACGCTCGTGAGAAGTGGAAAACGACTAATAGAATAATTCGATAACTATTTGTCACTTTTGAAGTTTTGGAAGTTGATTCTATATTTTCTTGGCCTTCTTGTATTTGTCCACGCGCACGACTTACAGAGTAAAATAATTGAAAATTTAACATTTTCACGTTATCCAACATCACCTCTTTGCTATCTCATGGAAAAGGAATGATTATAATAAAACTTTAGATAGCACTCTACCATTGATCAATATTTAAATCTTTAATGCATACAAAATAATAATTAATCAACTTTATTGAAAAAATACAAACCGTTAGCTCTACGCCAGCAGTTTTAAACCTTCGACAAAAATATGGACATAAATTCATTTCAATTATTTTATATCTTTCTTTCTATCTAGATTTGCACACATTTTTCAAATTTACGAGCTCGAGTGTTGTAAACTAATTTGCGCAAAAACGATGGTGGTCAATTTACGTATTTTCCTGGACCTAGCAATATTGTATAGGTATTTCTCAAAAAAACGCGAGTTCACATACGTGATGAGCCGAGATCTACAGGTTGGAAGAATATCCAGATTGAGAAGTGCTTCAATCCTCTGGTGAGGCGCAACAAAAGCACCAGAATGAGTAGCCGAACCTTTCCAATGCTACGAGATTCCTTTCTCTTGGTACCATTGAGAATATTTTTCGAACTAACGCATTCTCCTTTTAACTCGAGCGAATTATCAGATATTTGATAATTGCGAGAAGTTCGAAGATAAGAAAGACGTATGATAGCTACTGCATTAGATACCTACACAGCGAGACTATTGGGCTATCAAAATATTAGCAGTACGATTCAACTAATAAGAACGCGGTAGAGATGATCGGTACCGGCAGTTTTGAAACAAATCTTTCACAGGAGAGCTCTGTAGGAGACCCATATCTTGTATATTCTTCGAGAATATTATTCTGGAATGAAGTGGAACCAATTTATAGTTTTTGCAAACGCGATCTCCATCTTCACTGGTAAGTTTCTCACTATACCGTAATTAATAATCATTGCTTTGAGAGTGGCTCGTACTCAAAGTCGCATTTCAGAGGAAATTATGAAGTTTGTATCCGATCCTGCACCATTGTCCCGATTAAGTGAAAGCTCATATTAGCTTGAGGATCACTTATATGATACATACTAGATATCTTTGGCTTCATATCTTCGTTTTTGTTCTCATTGTTCCTGCCTTAATCTTCTTCCAGAACCATCATCACACATTACTCGTAGGTCATCTTGTAATCCTTTCTGAGCAAATAAAATTTTTCGAGACATTCCTCAGTATCATCATGAATAACTCATAAACAAGTTCCTCAAAAGCATTACTTTTTTTTTTGTTTCCTTTCTTTCTCGGGCCAAATGGCTTCACTCCCCTTAACAGTTCCGCCTGCACTCATTCCATAGTCGACCTTCAACCGACCCATCAAGCTCACAATATTATAGCCTCTCTATTCACCAGTGGAGTTATGGTCATCCTCGCCTGTCTTTTTCATTGCACTCAGTTTTCTATACCTTTGAGACGATGATAAATATCACACTTTATTCCACCCTCTCGGCAGACCAAAAAGTTACCTCAGGCTAGTCCATAATCTGATTAAAGCAGAATTCTGAATCCGAGGATTCAACAGACGACAAGTTCGCCAACATTCACCCAGCTATCGACAGACTTCATATTCCAATAGAAAGGAGGGAATGTTTACAAACGCTAAACTAATCCACTTTTGTCCTCAGTTTCATTTCCAGGCTCAACACAGTGTGATGGATTGCAAGGTCTACCGAGTGAAGAGGATAATTTTGAAGACCTTCGGATCAATGGCAAAGTATACGTCGATAAAAGTACCTACATAGAGAAGCTACTAAACATCGGAAACAATATTGTACGCATTTGTCGACCTTCAAGTTTCGGCAAATCAACTTTCCTACAAATGTTGAACGCATTTTTCAACGGTAAAAAAGAACTATTCGAAGGGCTGAAAATCTACTCCAATCATGATTGGCGCTCGTACCCTGTGATTTATCTCGACTTCAACGTTATGAACATTACCTCTATGCAATCCCTTGAAATGGATCTAAGGTGCGCGTTAACGCGCATCGGGAAATCGTACGGCGTTGATGTAAACCAGTTGTACGAAGCCAAAAGTCAACTAGATCAGTTGATCGACGCTCTTACAAAAAGAGGCGAGGTTGTTATTCTATTAAATGATTACGATCGACCAGCGCGCGAGCGAGGTGAAAGCGGTGATTTTGGTGAAATGAATGAAGTAAAATACCATTTGCAACATTTTCTCAGCTCTTTCAATTACGAAGATCGAAAAATCAAATTACTATTCATGACGTGCACGATGCCTTTAGACTTGAACTTGCACGGAAGAAATTTGCTCCTAGATATCACTTACGATTCAGAATTCAACGGAATGATTGGTTTAGAAGAAGAAGAGTTGATCGAAAATTTCAAGCCCTACCTTCACGCTATGACCAATAGTACGGGAAATAGAACTTTCGACTCGGTGATCCAAGTACTGAAACAGCGCTACAACGGTTATTGTTTATCGCGAAATACCAGCCAAGCGTGTCGTCTTTACAGTTTTTCATCCGTAATCGCTCGTTTACGAAACCGTGCGCCCAATAATCTCTGGCCAAGTCCTACAGCGATGGAACGGTTCACCGGTAGGGATTATTACCATAGCAAACTCGTCACTGGATACAGACGACTTGTACTGAATTTTTTCAAAAATATCACAATCCCCTTGGATTCTCTTTATAGAATGCCAGATTTTGAAAAGTCCGACACCTCTTACGAAATTGAGTGTCCAGATGTAGAATCTGCAATAATCATGATGGTGCTCTATGGTTATCTGACGTTTCGCGAGTACGATGAAACGACAGACGAGGTTTCAGTAGATTTTCCTAACGATGAAGCACGCGAAAAATTCATTCAACAATTATTGAATTCCGCACCCGCAGCGAAAATGACGACCGGAGTAATTTCCGAGAAATGCGAAAGGATACGAGAGAGTTTATTTGGCGAAGATAGCCAAGAATTTTTTGATCTTATCAGCGAATTGATATTCGATCCTCGAGAAAATGTGACGAGAGACGGCGAATACGTGTACACTGATCGATTCGTACGGGTTCTTCAAACATGCGACATCAAAAGCTCGTTCGAATCTTCGCGCTTCAATAGAGAGCCTCGCAAGGATATCGATTTGATAATAGCGGGTCCCTCCACCGGCATGTGGAATGGCCGTCTATCTGCAAAATTTCAATCGATAATCGAATTCGACTGGAATAAGACAGCGGACTGTGGTATGGATAAAGTGCTCAAGTTCTTGAACTCTAGCCGTATGGACGATTTTTACTGGGATAGTCCGATCCAAGCGATGGCGGTCAATTTCAATAACCAGGGCGAAGGAATCAATGATTGGATACGAGTATCGTATCACGGAAACGAAAATTTCACACATCTAATAACATCGTTACCACAATACATAGGGAAATATTCACGTCTTTACTTGAATCAGGATCCCAAGTAAACGACACCGAAGTTGATAGAAATTAAAATTGCTCAATTTTATAGAATTCCGACTCTATATGTCAGTATCACTAGCAACCAAAAGCACTTCCGCATTCGAGCTGCGACTCTTATAAGAGATAAAAACCTTACAGGCCATCGGAGTTTGAATCGTGACGTCATCGAGGTTCGCCCCATTTCACAGAGAAAGGTCTTAAAAACAATGATTAGAAGCACTAGACCATAGAAGCTTCTGTACCTCGATGCTAAGCCCTCTTTATGGAACTCTGACAAAAATCCTCACCCCTCCGCACCAAGAAGCTTCGTTTCTTTGTCTCAAATCCTACTCCGCAGACACTGCAGACTATAATTTTACTTGCTTTCAAAGCTTCAATTCTTTCTGTCCAACAAATATACAACCGGATAACTCCATATCAGGTTGGTACACGGATATGAGAGGGAGGCCACTAATCTATGAGCAACGTCGGTTCCTTAATATGTGACAAAGTCTCCCGCCAGTTATTGAGAGAAAAATATCAGAAGTTTTATCCAACGATATTCAATGAAATTTTTTTGACGCCTTCTTTAATGCCTTCACGTAGTTTTACAGAATAAAATGAATCTGGTTGAAAGTATTCTTCATTTTCTTGTACAATTCAGAATTACCTCCGGTTATTGGAGAAAGAACTTGTCTCGAGATTGTTTAGTTATTTGATACAAGCAGAAATGTCCGTCCTTTGGACGAAACCCAACAACTCGTTCTCAACTGTTACTCAATCTATTCTCTGATCTCTGCCCCTCATTGAGAGGCCCTTTATCCTGTATGTTCTCTGATTGTTACCACGCCAGCGCCATAAGAAACTTTCTCAACTCACTGGATCTATAAAAATCAAACTTTCCCTCACCCGCATACATAATTTCTCTTTAGCAACGAAATATCAAAGGTATTCTCTTCCAAATATCAGCGAAAACTTCATTTTGACGTTCTGGTGCGTTCATGGCACCATCGCCAGTTTCGAAAAGACATTTCGATTTCGTTACATAAAGTTGAAGTTTCCATGGCAGAAAAATTCTGGCATATGTTCTCTCTTAAGTCGTGGCCCTCGTGCCCGACAACATTTTTATCCAGCAATCTGTACAGTTATTCGTAATTGTCAAGACCGGTCTTGTCCCGGTGACACCTCACTCAACAAAACAGAGATTCATCTGCAGAAGATCACTACCTGATATTATAAGCAGTGACCACCCACTCAATACTTTACAACCCATCCGACTCTCCTCTCTTCTTCCGTCTACTATTCAGTATGCGATGCAATTCTCCTTTAATAATGAATCAAACAACTCTTTTCTGTCAATATAATTATTCCGTCTTGAAGTAAATCAATCCGCGCCTTTGCGTTGAAGCTGGTGGCCTCCCTCCTCAAATGCCGCTTCTCAACTCTCAGAGCTAATTTTATTGCACCTGCAGTTCAATTCAATCACCTTCCAATCTAGCACCCGTACTCTGCCGACATAAGTTTCTCCTCCTATCTCTTGAATCTGAACCGTTCGAACACCATCTACACCCTCAATCATATCATCCACTTCTCCAAAGCTAACCCCTCCTCCATAACCCCTCCACCAGGTATGCGACTCAATCTAGGTGATAATTTCCAAACTCACAACACGATGTACCGACAACTCATTAGGAATATGGTTTCTCTACCAGTTTACCGACCCACCAGCCCTACTTAACCGACGGGTCTAAATCTACACCCAAAACTTTATACGCGTACACAATCCAAGGAGTCATAATCAGTCGTAGATTTGAAAATTATGTCTCCGTTTTCACAACCTCGCAAAACGCCATATACTCTTGTCTTTCTCATCTCCATCCTAGCTTAAATGTCTATACTGTTGGAGGACGCGCTTCCTTCTTTCCTGACTACGCAGAACTTTTAGTCAACTGATTCCCCGAATTTACTTCTGCAATCACTACCATTCACTTCTACATCGATCTCCTTCCTGTGGATTCCGGGTCACATCAACTTCCCGGAATATAAAGCGATTGTCTTTGCCAACAAAGAATCCTTTCTATCTTTTAAATTTCTGACCCAGTACTTACTTCTGCTTCCGACCTCAGAAACTGTGTATTACTGATCCCTGATACTTGACTCCTGGTATGACTTTCGGAGAAATCAGCAGTCAAAGAACCTTCGGACAATCAAAATCGAAGCAATTTCCTGTGGACTCTCTCCAATCGAAGTAACCGACATAAAGAAATCCACCTCTTTTGCCTCAGAATCGGTCACACACGTCCCCCATTCTAAACCTTCTTTAGGTCTATTCTCTCCTCCTCTCCTCAATACGACCAATATAATAAGTCTGTTCGTCACCTCTTTTCGCTTCTCGCTCTCAAAAATACCGCCTCTGTCACTCTGTGTCTACTATTTGAAAAAATTGTATTACGGTCACAAACTCTATGCTCTCTACTGTGGTCTTTGATCCTATCCCAATTCCCACCTAAATTTCCTCAAACTCTCCACAGTTACTTTTCTCTAGCTGATATCCCCTTTGTGACGGTGTATAGCTCGTAAACATAGTCGCTTCTGTCACTTGTGCAGCGCCGTCTTTCATCTATGCTGGAGTGGGTGCAGGTTGCGTAAGCTTTTGATTCTGTTTCCTCAAAAACCGGAATCGACCCTCCTAAGTATAGCTTCAGTGTTGGAAGAATCTCCTCCGCGAACCCACTCTTCTACTCGGCTACTGCCAATTAGCTACTTTGGCAACCGCTAAGTTGCACCCCCCCCTCCCCCGCATGCAGAAAACACTAGAACACACACGAGCAACATCACTATCTTAGATAAACAGAATTGCTGTTGGAGTCTCTTTATCTTGTTCTTTCTTCAGGGATGATCTTCCTCTTCCTTGCGCACATTTGGATGTGGATAGTACATAGGTGTCGAGTTGCTCAAGCGTGGTCCTGCATTTGCCTATTCCATTCCTGGTCCATCTTCTTCTTCATAATGGTGGCTGCAAATGCAGACACCTGGTTCTATATGCTTCTTCGGAACTCGGAAAAGCGCTTCATCTACCCTAATCTCTTGAAGAGGCGGACTAAGCTTGTCTTGCTCACGCCTCCACGCCTCGCACTCAAATAAGATAAGCTCTGGTCCATCATCGTTGCAATGCTCAACTTTACTTAACGTCTCGCAGAGGTACTTGTTAAAGCAGCCATGGCCGCTAACAGGTGAAAGTTCAGCTGGCCAATGGCCATGGTATCGGTTCATCCGCTCATTGAGGTTGCGTATCAACACACGAGGTGTCCATGTGGCATGTGCCTATCTCACTCTGGGCAATTCAGCGCCTGGCTTCCTGCTTAACCTGTAGAGTCTCAGGGTTGGTCGTCGTCGTCTTTTTTGCTCTGAAAACCACCGCTCTCGCCTCAGCAAGGAGCTTGATTGGTAGTGAACGAGCTTCCGTCGAGACAGGGTGGACCCCTCAGCGCAGCTCTTTGCTTGATCTTATCCATCTTTCTTCTTCGGTAATGTATTTCCATAGAGTCGGCCTATACTGGGGCGCCATAGGAGGATCGACATAGCGGTGCTCATCTTGATCCTTCTTCTGGCTTCTTTTGGCCCTCCTAGTTCCACCGCCATCAGGAAATGGTACCTGAAGCTCAGCGATGAGTCACACCGCAGATGTCCAGGAACTTCATTTTCTTCTTGGAGGGAGCGTTTGTTCCTTTACCAGCATCTATAGAAATTACAGATAGCTCTCGCCTAAAAATATGAGCAGAAATACCCAAGCTTCGGATAAAACTCTGATAGGTATTCAACCAAAGCCAGTCAACGATCCCCAAATCTATTGCCTGATCCTTGCCCCTCTTTGAGAGGCCCTCACAGCGGCAAATGAAAAGTTCACTGTCAAATACTCAAAATTATACACGATTATTCATCGATACACAACCCGTATTTTTAAGCAATTTTGTCTAATCTCGTCAAAAGAAAAAACAACTTTACTTCATTCTATGATGAAAAGATGCAGCCAACGACATCTAACTTTTATCCTCTTGCCACGGCTTCAAAAGGAAAAGTTTTTACAATCGTGCACTAATAGGAAACGATATTCAAAATCTAAAATTGGTACCATACCGCAAAAACAGTTCTCCACAATAATATTATAGAGAGATAAGACAGTAAGGAGGGGGGAGGAAATAAGACTGTCTTTATAATCACACAGAAGCGCGTCTTGTCGAAAACTCAATCTGATTCAATAATAGCTCCATTGGTGTTACGGTTTTAATGTCGAACGAAAACGTAAGAAGAGATGACTAATTAATGAGCCCACCGTCCTGTTTGCAGATTGTCTGGTTACTAACCCCTCGTAAATCATCAAGAAATAAATTCAACGCCGACATTGCTCTTTGATTACAAAACTACCCTCCAGGAACGGCGATCGTAGGAGTGATTATGCGAAATAAGATTTGAAAAAACACGACGGATACGTCATTCTACCTCCGTTTAGCAAGGAACGAAAATACCCTAATTTTAACTCTTTTGTGTCAGCTTATCCACGCTTAAATGTTCTCCGATTAATAAATTAAAATTTCCTCCAGTTTTCACCCAGATCTTTCCCAAGTATCGTCCTACTTACTCGTACAGACGAGATCGTTTACGAATTGTTTACTCATAATCCTGCTGATTAATGGAAACAAAAATCTCGAATAAACAGAAGTATTGAAAACTAATTTTCACCTTTCTAAAATTTTTCCAAAGGTGGTATACGTTCCGGAACATAATATTGTACAAAAACACCTTTTCACACATGACACAATTTTGACATAAACAAACAAAAGCGCACGAGCTTCCACATATTAATTGGGTCCGGTCGTTCATTCGCAGATTTTCACTGAAATTAATTCTTTCTCTCTCTCTCACGCGTGTGAAAATGAAAAACGACTGACCTGAAATTCGCCTACACCATGAGTACAGAGAGAGAGAAAAAAAAACAAAGATAGGTACATCGGGAGAACAAATATTTTATTTGCCACCCTAACGTAAACTACATACATTCAACCACGCATTTATACTTTACCAGCACTTTTGTTTTATCCATTCATAAAATACGGTTACTTCCTCAAATCGCAGCGTTCAATATCCCCATGTGCCGTTACCCGCCTCCCACGAGCAACAGGTCCGTCAACACACGCACCGTACGCTATAAAATTAATCTTCTTATTGCGGTACCGATTTTGAAAAATTTTCCCGTCAAAACGGAGCATCGACAGCATGGCACGTGGCGGCGACGTTTCCTTGCCACCCCCTTAGAACTCCCGCGAACTTCGTGTGGTATACGCCGCGCCGCGTCCTTGTCAAAACGAGCCCCGCATTGACTGATAACGTGCCGAAATTCCACCCACCAAACTTAAAATACGATACCGTAACATCATTATTCGATACTCGGTAAAAGTTCTAACATATTTTCGACAGAAACAGCACAATTATAAAATTCAAACGCCGCGCCGCGTTTCTCAAGACAAAATCGCAACGTTCTTCTCTACGAACTCGTTACTCGTACAAGCAAGAGTCAGATTCGTTTAGTATATTCCAAAATGACGTTCAAGCCCAAAATCCATTAATCGAATTGAATTTATTTACGGCGATTCGATACTTCGAGAGGACAGTGTTGGATCGACTAATCGCAAACTAAAGATTGGACAGTAATTTTCAATGGTTATGAGACGGAAAAATTGCTCGAATTATTCTCAAGCTAGATAAGAAGACTTGCGTGACGTTTGACCTTGACCTACTTTAGGAGTTTTAAAAAAGTTCCGACAATCGGCTCAGCAAAGTCAAAGGTATAATATTAAATCAGGCAACCTGCGGAATTTCACAAATTTCTACCGTACTTCTTCTCTTCTATATTCATTTACTTGTCGATAGATTGACCTGAGATACCTAGTCAAATTTCCTTTTCCTTGACCCGTTGTCACACATGAGTCAATTCCAGCGGGGGTGAGCTAATCAGAAATCTTTCAAGCACGAAAAACTTTGAAAGTCTATTTTTTGGGCAATTATTAGCTTGAATAAGGTGTCAAATGAAATCAATTAACATTGGAACTCATATTGAGTGTAATGATGTGTAAGTAGCGCACTGAAAAGTAAAATTTTACTGAGATCTTTTAAACTCGATTCATCTGAAATTGAAGTCCATGATGTGAACGGATAAGAAGTATACATAGCAGAAATTTCAATTTGATCGGGGCTTCAGAGACGTAACTAACTGTGAGAAAGTACAAAGAAATTTTCAGAATTTCACTGTATGCTGATAATATGTACGTTGTCATACAATGAGAGGGACTTCAAAACATGTTTTCTGTTTCACGCCCTCTTCAGCTGGCACAACAATACTAAGCTAACTAATCCCTAATCTATCTATCTATCGATGGGTTCATAGCAAATGTCGCCTTCCGATGACCATCCTCCGTTTTCCTCGATTTATCTATAGACCCTCGGGTATTCCGACACTGCATTTATAATTCCTTCGCTATTCCGGCTGTCCAGCTCCTCCTGGGTCCACCTCTCTTCCTTCGTCCAATGAGAAACCAATTCGTCATCCTTTTCGGTAGCCTCAGAGTTTGTATGAGGAGACTCAAGAAGATTCGGCGGTGTTTTAATGTCTGTTCTACCATCATTTCACTTCATTAGGGTACATTTTACCGGCGTACTCGACTGAAGACTACTTATCTCAGCATTTATTCTTTTATCCTATCTCACACTTTGTGATTTGGCGCAACATGATGCAAAATGTTGTAGTGAAACTCACGGATAAAGTTTCAAGATTGCTGTAGTTGGTGAAGCACTAGAAGAACAGTCCTCGGCCCTCTGTGAGAAGCGTGCACGTTGGGTACAGTTTAGAGGATTGAGCGACAATGTCGAATCATTCTGATATTAACGCTTAAACGCTCACACCGTGTTCATTGTTTGTTGTGCTGTGTTCACCATATTGCTGAAAGATTTTTACAAAAATGTTGTCAGTTCGGAAGCGGCTTGAGTTAGTTTGAATAAATGTAAAAAGAAGAATATGATACAAACTAGCAAACAGAATTAAGGATATTGTATTGGTTCCCTGTAAGAGCCTTTCAGTGGTGCCGAGGATCACAGAAACGACTCAGATGTCAACAATACTTTGTCGTCACGAGAAAAGGTGCAGGAGAATATGGCGTACGAAAGCCACACTCAAGGTGGATTTTCTGAAGGTCTGCAATCATGAAGTAACGCTAGCAGGCTTGCTCGACGTATGATAGAACACACATCACTTTCATGCGATAGAAAACGTGAATATGAAGGTATACAAAACACTGGTAGAACGAACTCTAAAACAGCACCGAAAGTTCTCATTATGACTTCTGAGTCCTTTTCATCTTCCGGAATGGGCTAGAATTCCGGCTTATCAGCAAAATCTCATCTTCTATATCTTCAGTCTAGCAATGGACCTTGGAATTTGTGTCTTTGGCCTATCACAGATTAGCCTAACATACAGCATGCTAGGCAGAACTAGGTCAAGAAATGGTTAGTAGACAGCAATTACATATTCTCAGTTCCTCCGCGAGCATGTTTCTCTATCATTCAACTGGAAATTTGTTTCACGCGGAGGGGAAAGGGGAGAGGAGGAGGAGGAGGAGTGAAACATGTCCGCGGTCTCTCCGGTGAAACTTGAAAAAATGTCGAAGTTGAGAAAAAGGATTCAGGAGTTTGGGTCGACTTCAGAGTCATGGAGGAGGATGTCCAAGGAAAAGTCCAAGCAAGGCGAGAGACACTTTGGAAAATTGCGTGGGAGTATGGATTGTGACCTATTTTAGAAATTTAAAAGTCCGTCATAGACGCCTGTACACTCAGGATAGAATGAAGTGGAAACAAAAAACAACAAGAAAAAACTGTAGGAAAGATTAGAATGCCATTCTGACAACAATCTTGTGTAGGTAGCGTTGCATCGAAACTCGCAGATAAAAATACGAGTCTCAAGTACATAGGCAACAGGGCGTCATAGCGCCGTGTCGGTATCTCTTGATCTAGCCAGACAGTTGTCGTATACACGAGTGATTCAGTGTCATCTCAAAGGAACAATTTCAGCGGCGTGAGAACAAGTTCGCATGACAAACCTCGACAAGATACACAAGGAGAAAAGGAGAGATAGGAAAATTCAACTCAATCGCAATGCCCAAACAAAAGGAGTAAAATAAGAAGGAGAGAAGAGTATCTTTACGAATTTCCAAAGAAGGCAAGTTGCCCACAACAATGTTAACAACAGTGGCACAATTGTGCATCGCAGGCCCAAAGTCAAAGCTTCGGATCTCTACTTTAGCAAATTTTACAGGATGCGTAAAAATTGGTACACATCCGAGGTTCTGATTCTAGACCCGCGATATATGATTTTTACAAAAAGAAAATGTGCCACAAATTAGGAAAAAATGCGCCATCATTGCGCCATTTTTTCTCAAGGATTAATATCTTTCGAGATTTTTGGCTGGTAACACAGAGAAATTTAATAGAATTAATACGGTCCGAAATGTTACGGCTCGACATATTGTAGGATCTTTGCAACCTTTCGTTTCGTTACTCTATTGAGTATCCTACAACAGAGAAAGTTCCTAATTTTTTTCACCTCAGCGAATATGAGATGGTGCAAGAAATGAAAATTAATTTGAACAATATTACACACATAAACTTACAAACTTTCAGACAATGAACGTACTTCAAGAAGTATTTTGGACGCAGAATGCAACGCCATTTGCCGTTCTTTGATCATTATTAGGTACCTCTCAATATTGTGCTGATTTTCTGTGACGTCATCGCACTGATAACTGTTGGCAAAAGTACCCAAAAAGCAGTCCTTCAGCTTCAAGTAACTTCACAATCCTCTTTTTGAGGTACTGATGAATGATCGTCAAGTTACTGCAGTATACTTATGGAAGTCGATATTCCGTTTGCTGAATCATGAACGTTATTGATAGATATGACGTCATAAAAAAATCGGTCTATACTCTTATTTAGTTACCGCGGCTTGTTGCGACGCGTAACGTACCTTAACGAGCGACAGGATTTTGATGCACGAGATGATACACTTGCCTATCGCAATGAAGCGCGGGAACTAAACATGATTATTACACAATAATGAAAGATCTTGTAGTTGTCTTTTGCGTCGAAAATACATCTAAAAATATCCAAAAGTTCAAAGTTTTTTTTATGTGTCTTAGTAACAATTGCCTGCGCATAGAATAATATAAATTACAAAGCTAGAGAGCATTTACAGCTTAAGAGGCAACATTTTTTTACATTGATTCAATTTCTTTTCTTTTTCACAATACGTTGCAGTAAGGCCCCATCCCTGAAAACATGTCCACGCTTCACTGGAGACGGGGTCCCGCTTCGGAAAAATTTGTTCTTCGGCCAGTCTAGTGCCACTGTGTCACGCGAAAACCATAGATGAGTCAACACTGTATTCAAATGTATGCTACTTGAAGTCGCCTTCCACTAATGGTAGCTTTGCTAGAACCGGTTGTACTTTTCATTGAAAATACTGTTTATAAACTCGTAATCGATAGTTTTTCATGTATTTCTTAAACCGTTCGTAACGTTCAATTACGCATTCAGAAAACTGTGTTAAAAACAAAAAAAAAGTAGGTGGGATAGTGACGCCCTTAATTGAATTTCTTCTGTCAAATAAGACAACGGTGCGAAAAATCAAACGTTCCGCATCGAAGCTATCGCCTACCTTCTAGGCATTTACGTATTTCAAAATTTTACGAGATTTTTCATTTAGCACAGAAACAATTACGAAAGTTGTGACATTTTACGTAAGGCTCGCCAGAACTGAGAAACACCGAAATTTCCAAATAAGAGTCTCTGCAGAAGATACCGATAATTCTGTCCGTTGTTGCCCTGCGGGTTTTTCAGTTTCTTTCCCGATAAACGTGACTTATGTTGGGTATATCGAGCCTTGTGGGTAGGATCTGTCGTAGGAAGCAAATGGATAGAAGGCTAGACCTAAACCGTACGCGAAAAGAATACTAAACATCGTTTCCGTCTCGAAGGGCTACTATTCCGCAGATTAATCGCGAGTTACCCGCAGCAAAGAAAATTACAAATCGTTACCGGTACATACGCTATTTACACAGGTTGGTTCGCGCGTCCAACACTCGAGTCTATCGCGTGCCTCGAGCGCCCACACCTTCTCGCGCAGAACCAATCGAATATCGCACTCTTCGACAATGGCAACAGAAAATCAAATTAATACCATCGAATACAAGGTGTACGTGCGGTGTATGAACTATTCATCATCCGAATTAGTTACGCACAATCGAGCGCAGGGAATTCGTCAATAATAAAGGTGAGTTGTGAGGCGAATCGATTCGTCAAAAAAGCTAGTCAGAACTTTCTCGAATAAGAGTGCGCATTATAAAAATATCAAATCTAGATCGCTTCTTTTCCCAGGAGAATGGGAATTGAGAACTTTTTGATAGAATTGCTGAATTCTTGGCGCAGAAAACACACAATACAATTGCGTCGGCAGATGACGATTATAGAAAAGTTATACTTATTTTCGGGACTATATTACACTCGTTCTTCACACGACGGCCAATTGCTAGAAAGAGAGTGGAAATTTAATAATAATCCGATACAACTTTTAAATCTATAAAAAATATTCTTTCTTCTATCAATTAGCTTTAGTAAAGTATCTTGAAAATTTTACTGAAAATACTCGAAAAATATAGGAAAAACTTTTTTCGGACCAGCCCAACGGGAGAAAAAATTGAACTCTTATACTTGATAACACACATCTTGACGATTATTTACGACTTCTTTTTTGTCGCACCAAGTCCGTTCTCTCTTTCTTATGTAGAACTGACACAACTTCTACATTTTTCTATAATACTTTGAGTATCTCTTGCTCTTCGCACAAACTAGTATTACCAAAATTACCCTAAGAAAAAACGTAGCCATACCGGGTGCGTCGCCTCTGGAAAGCGATCCTATAATTATAGGGTGCGCCAAAAAGATGTTAACAGTCAACCGGGGATTTCCACGAAATTGTCGCGGAGTCCTCCCGGAGGTTTTCGTTCAACTGTCAACACCTTTTTGGCGCTACGCGTAGAAATGTGACGTCATACGGTAAGTTAAGATAATTTTCAAACCCCTCATAAGTAAATTGGATCCATAGAAGACGGCGATCTACCCTTGTCGAAAATCACAAACAAACGCTCTGGGAAGCAAAGTCGTGAACCTAACCAAAGGTAGTAGTAAGAAAGAGCAGATTATTTTCAGTGACGGGTCTGAGGAAAAGTGCCTCGAAGGAATATCTGAAGTCTAGCTTTATAAGCAGGAAGTAGGATTCAGCAGTCATCAAGACGCAGGTGAGCAAAGAAGTCTAATTTCTTTCCAACCTGATGAACCATATCAACCGGAAATTTGGTTCTTTGAAAGTAAATATTGAACTTTTCCAAGCAAGGAGACACAATACTTATCATGAAATTCGGCACTGCTTGCACAGTTCGCTCTGCTAAGCAGTTGAAAAGTATCGATCTCACGTTGACGTCGATCGAGGTCAATGTCAGGTCGACAAATATCGACTCCGTTTTGATTCATTAGTCACGTTAATTTCAGGACGGTTTGTAATAGTAAGATACGCTGGTTGACTTCCCCAATTGTTTTTGTCGAACTGAAGTCGACCGCCCTGCTGGTCGATCTCAAGTCGATTTATAACACTTTGGTAAAGTACAATGGTTGATCTCAAAATGATATTAATCTGGAGTCAATTTTAAATCCTCTTCCCAAGTTTCTGCATTGACTTGAAATCTACTGTTCTGATGATTCGAGTTCAGGCCCTGAGTAAAAAGGGAGGAGGGGGGTCAATTTAGAGTCAACACTAGTAATTCTGGGTCAATTCGCGGTCGACAATGGGCGGAATTGAATCGTCTCAGAATCGATGTCGATTTCAGTCGACTCGGTCCACCTCTAAAAATGATCATCTTGGCAGTAATCCCTATAGTCCGTAATTACGTTATCGCCTGCGCTGGCTCCTCATATACTCAATGTCTCCCTCTGACTAATTAGAGAATTCTTTTCCCTCTCAAAATATCAACAAAACTGAGTTCTCTAAACAACCTTTGGACAGGTCCAATAGTGATTATTTGAGGAGGTATCCGTAAAAAGAGCCTCCGTTCCACAAGAAATACATTGAACAACGGAGGCCCTTACTAAGAACTCACGTTCAACAGAAAAGCCACGAGATACACCTTTAAATTAGCGAAACTAATTCCTGAATTCCATGCATTTGTTGAGAATTTGAAACTAAAAATCTGATCCCACCAATACCATACGGATGGTAGATGAAAATGTTTCGGCAAGGCTTCATAAACGAAGATCATTTCTAAGGCCTTCTCACGGTTGCTTGATCCAGCTACCAGTTAAGACAGAATAATTTTTAACAAGGGCACGAGGCACAGTGAAGACATACTCCAGCTTAAACCTCTTTGTGACCTTATCAACATCTGTGACGTCTAGTACACATATTTTAAATCAACTAATTTTCAGAGGCTCGCTCTTGATCTGGTATAATGAGCCAATCATTCCTGATCAAGTCAAGGATTCCTTGTGAATTTTCTGAAGGCAAGATCAACTTATACTTGGACCTGCTGAATTCCAATAGACGGCTAGGATACCGATGCCGGTGAAGATATGAAAAAGGAGAACCCCAGTCCCAAACTCGATAGCGGATAAAGGCACAGCAAAAGAAATCAACCCGTTCAAACCTCCTTGAGACGTCACCACCAATCACAACGTGATCACTTCATGACATCATCAACATTCCCTTGCAACTATATTGACATTTTTAATGTCTTTACCGGTACCCTATTAAGGAAATTTGTAAGGCCGAGCTCTCTTCCCTCTCTCCCTCCATTGATGAACTTGTAATCTGAAACCTTCTACACAGAAATCTGTCAATTTGAAAGAGAAAAAGAAAAGAATGTTGAAAATTCAAGCTAATAATGTCACGAACTAACGACGTCACGGATGGTGATGACGTCACAGGCAGATCTAGACTGGTTGATGACTTTACTGTGCTTTCATCCGCTATCGCAAATTCGCATATTTGGGATTGAGTTTCCTCTTTTTAATGTTCTCTTTGGCACCCAGCCGTCCATTGAAAATCCGCGAGTTCAAATTCGAGTCCCCCCCCCCCCCGTTCCCTGCAGAAAATATGCGAGAAATCCTTGAGTTGATTCAGAATAGTTAGATTACTATACAAGACTGAGAGCGAAGGAGCGAAGCGAGTGAGTCCTTGAAACCTAATTAGCTTATGTATACAACTTGTCACGAAGAGGTTTGAACTGGTTGGTGTCTTGAATATGCAATCGAAAATTTATTTGTCTTAACTGGTAGCTGGATTGAGCAACGATGAAAAGACATTAAAAATGATCTTTCTTTATACGACTCCGCCGTTACATGCGTCTACTTCTTCCAGACGAGGAAGCTCAGACTTGGACTCGCACATTTCTGAATCAAGTCACAGGGACAAAGCCTACCTGGGAATTTAGTAGTTTGTATGCTAAGCTAAGAATAGTCTAGTGTTAATACAGCATAACTCTAGTTTGAAGCTAGTATAGCCCAATGTACTGTGTGTTAGAACTGGACAGCCCAACACCAGTACAGCGTAGCATGAATCTAGTATACCGCTAGTATACTGTGTGGTAGGTATAGTTCAAGCAATGTATGTTATAATTTGTTCGGCCAACACGCGACCCTCTAGAACAGAACAAATGAGCCACAGGACGTAAAGGACTTCACCAGACAGCCCTATAGTGAACTCATCATAACACAAAAGTACGTTTTTCTGATACTATATCAAAAATACCAGGTTAATTTTCTACCACTCTCTCTAAAGTAGAACTCACTGAGGTAAAATCTCAAAAGAAAAGAATGACTTTGAAATAATCATCAATATCGACAATAGTTAACAATATGCAACACAAATAACATTCTCAAATTCGCCATAAGATCAATACCAAAGAACTACCAATTCCAATAGCAGCGAGAAACCGACAACACAAGACTGGGTTTTCGCAAGCTAAAACGTCTATAACCGACAAAATGAGAGTAAGACCGAGACTGCAAGATATAAAATTATACCTAAAAATCAATGTAAAGGAAGAGAGCCGTAAGTAAGACGTTACCAACTTCTTTTGGTGCTACTGTAGTATGCGGTCTACTCGATGTATGAGAACTATGTTATCTATAACGGTAACAAATACGCGGTCTACCGTATAATGTGGCAGAGGGACGCTGCCACACAATTAGAAGAGATCGAAGTAGAGGTCTCCAATCAAGGAACCACAAGTCGGCGCATCGACGAACCCTGGGTCTTTGGACTTCGGCAAGGAAAGGACAGGAGATACTTCTGGGTGGAAGGTCGTGACCGAGCCACCCTTCTGCCCATAATCGAACGCGAGTGCGCACCGGGGTCTGTGATTCACTCAGATGAATGGGTTGCTTACAGTTGTCTCAATGTTCGTGAATCATCAGGAGAGTTTCATCAACTCGGACTCCGATGTCCACACCCAAGCCATTGAGCGATTGTGGTTCGACGCTATGCGGTATTTGTGGTCAAATCTTGACCATGAGTGTTGGCACGCGATAAGTATAAATATGACTACGACATCTTCTTAGCGTTTCTACGTGATATCCATAAAGTTTACCGCTGACGACATTTAATGTGCATTTTTGACAATATCTTCGTGATGGCCTGTATTTGTACTGTACAAGTATTCACAAAGATAAATTTGTATTTGTACTGTACTCACGAATATACCATTATTGGTGGACCGCACACTGAAACGAAACTTTTAGGTTGACCGTGCTGCAGTAGTACCCTTTCTTTGACGGAGGGATATCGTCGTACAAATCGATCTCGCCATTACCATCTAATAAATGTTCACCCGGATCCTATTTCAAAGACTGAGCACAAGCCACCTGATGGAAAATTTCTTTGTAGCAGAAATTAAATCCTATCACCGGATCGCTAGATAAATCGACTAATGAAAATTGCAACAAAAATAATAAAAAAATAAATAAATCATAATTTCGATAAAAAATCTGGAAATGCAATACGTAAAATATCATTTATACGGATAGGTACCGGTAGTCTTTAAATCTGCACCCTAAAGTCAGACGTGAAAAGAAATTTTTGTTTGAAGATCAGAAACGTCTAATATTTCATGTTTGTATTTCGAAAAATGACAGCAAACGTGGTAGAGCTTTTCAATTTCACTATAATTTATCGAGAGCTACGCTTCTTGTACGTCGAGATTTTTACTAAATATCATTTACAAATTCGATATATTTTTGATTTACTAAACTTCTCTTTGCTTTGAAAAGTTATACAAAAGGAAAAAGAGTATAACGAATTCCAAACCTCTTCAAAAGATATTTTAATAAATTTAGAAATTATTACGTAGGTATTTAACGTCTGTAGGTATGTATTTATTCTGGGAAGCACAAAAAGATGTAAAGATTATCTACAACGCGCGTCTCCGTCAACAAAATCGTCGAAAAGAGTTGGTTGGATAACTTTTAATAACCCGTCCGCGTAATTTGATTTAGTAATAGGTGAAAATATTTCTGTTCTAGAAATTGGCACGTGCAGAATGCAGTACAAATTTCATCGAGCAAGGAAGACCGGCGTCTATTCAAAAGCGAGAAGTGTCGTGGGCTGGGTGTGTTCGCGTTGACACTTTGGATTTGGCTGGCAGAAGTCGTCTGCGACATTATTTTGCGCAATGAATCCAAAACCAGCGACTGACTGTCAGAGGAAGCGAAAACAAATCCACATTTTGGCGAGTGACTGGTCATTCATTCACGCTAAGCTGATGTCTCAAGAGTTCCGAGCAAGGGTTAAACTTTTTGAGGGTGAAAATTCTGGAATTGAGGAATGAGTCGTCACGGAGGTGATTCCAATTACCGATATTCCACCATCCATAATTATACAGCTAGTTTTAGGTGAGGGAAGTAGTAGGAGATGACTGAGCGCAAAATGCCAGCTGATTATAAAGGTAATCGGTAAATGTCCCATCAAGTTTACATTAGGTGGGAAAAATGCTTGCTACGGTTCCATTCTCAGATTAAGTTTCAAAGGACATACAATAGTCAGCGTTCAAAATCCTCCCATTACAGGAAAGTCGACAAGAACAATTACCGATTGGTTTAACACGTGTTGGGAAATCTGTAGGAAGGGGACATCCAATTAGGAGCCGCAAAAGAAAGGAAGACGAGTGTTGACTAGGTATCGATAATCGCTTGTCACATTTGCAGAACGCCGCCTCTTCCTCCATAGTGGAGTGGGTACAGGTTGCGTATGCATTTAATTTTGTTTCCTCCAACCTGGAATCGACCCTTTCGGGTATAACTTCAGTGTTGGAAGAATCTCCTACGCGAATCAGGTTCTACTTGACAACCGCCAAGTTGCTTTGGCAATTGCCAAGCTGCAGTGCCTTCTTGGCACGCAAAATACACTAGGGACACTCACATAACCACCACAGACACTATCATAATCATCAAGCTGAATGGTGTCCTTCTTCGTCGTCTTCCTGCAGATCCGGATGTTGATGGTACACAGGTGTCGAGTAGGCCACAGCATGGTTCTGCATTTGCCTATTCCATTCCTGGTCCATCTTCTTCTTTATAACGGTGGCTGCAAATGCAGACACCTGGTTCCATGATTCTTCGGAGCCTAGCATGGTGGGTACCAGGCTACTCGAAACAAGCGCTTCTTCTACCCCGATCTTTCGAAGAGACCGACTAAGCTTGTCCCGCTCACGCTTCCACGCATCGCACTCAAATAAGGTGTGCTGCGGTCCATCATCCCGCCCTTGATCGCAGTGCGAACACGTTGTGTGCTCAACTTTCTTTAGTTTCTCATGAAGGTACTTGTTGAAGCAGCCATGGCTGCTTAACACCTGCGTCAGGTAAAAGTTTAGTTGGCCATGGTTTTGGTCCATCCACCCATCAAGGTCACGTATTAGCACACGGGTTTTCCACTTACCTATTTCGCTTTGGGCAATTCTTGCTTTCCACTTTACAAGCAAGGAGCGCCTGGCCTCCTGCTTGACCCGTAAAGCTTCTTGGTTGGTTGTTGTCGTCTTTTTTGCTCTGAACACCTACGCTCTCTCCTCAGCAAGGAACTCAATTGGTCGTGAACGTGCTAATACGCAAAGAGCCTCCGTCGAGACAGTGCGGTAGGCACTGTCTCGACGGAGGGCAGCTCTTCGTTGGATTTTAACCATTTTTCTCTACGTCGGTATGGTATCTTCATGCAGTCGGCCCATAGTGGGGCACCATATAGGAGGACCGACATGGCGGTCCTCATGATGATCCTTCTTCTTGCCTCCTTTGGCCCCGCCAGGTTCCTCATCAGGCGGGACAGGTATCCAACTACCCTACCCGCCTTTTTCGCTGTCATCAGGAAAAGGTGCCTGAAGCTCAGCTTCGAGTCAAACCAGATGCCCAGATATTTCATCGTCTTCTTGGTCGCAATTTCCGCACCTTGTAGGCGAAGGGTGGGTGACTTGAACTTTCGACGGGTCGTGAATAATATGGCCTCCGTTTTATCCACGGCGAGTTCAAGTCTGGCCGACTCGATCCAACGCGTCACTACCTCTAAGACCCGGTTTACCCTGCTCTCCACCGCTACAATTGTTTCGGCGGTGCATACCACCAGTGTGTCATCCGCATAGCAGATAAGCTTAACACCTGGCGGCAGCCTAACCTTGAAAATCCCGTTTAATGCGACGCACCACAACAGCGGCCCGAGGACCGACCTCTGCGGCACCCCACAAGTAACAGGGCGTGTTGTTGACCAGGAAAATGAAGGATGCGAATATACGAGCATGATTTTCGGGGAGAGTTTGTTCCTTAGAGCAACAGACCGACCCAAAATTGATTGTGAAATTCTCAAAGCACACCTCGATGGTGATGTCAATTTCGCCCTTCACAAGCTACAGTCTCAAGTTCGTTAGCGCAAACTCCGTATTTCAGTTCCATGCCTAATTTGTACAGCGTCATATCGTGGTAAATAGAAGTTTCACATTTTTTTCCGTCATCCTGCAAGGTAATACTGTCATACGACTGCTTTACAACAATTGCATGTACATTACTATTCTTTTTACGTCAATGTTTACGATTTTAATAAATATTGACAGTTGTATTCCGCGTATATCATGTTACGCAGAAGATGGAAATGTCGTATAACTCTAATTATAATTACCCGTTTCTCACGCCAAGAGAAGAGAGTAAACCGTCACATTTAAATCAATAATCGATAGACGAGAGGCGATTCCGCATCTTATTACAGCTTCCAGCATTCAAAATAGCCGCGACCGCATGTCGTTACAATATTGATAATACCAGAAACGCGGTATGGATGTATAGATGAGAGATTGATAAGATCGTGGGAAAACGATGAAAATTTCCGGAATCCATATCCACGTGTCACAATCGCGTAAACGTAAACCGTAAGCCGCGGCGACTGTGTACTTTTTCAATTTGTATGCAGGTCGGCGTCGAGAAAAAGTTGGAAATTATTATTATAGATAATATACACAATAGTGCATCCCAACCAGCTGTGCTTGCGTAGCTCGCGGTATGACGCCACGGTAACTTTAAATTTATCGTTTTTTTTTTCTACTTCTTTATTTTATACTCGGCCAGAGCTTCGTGATTACGCGGCGCGATGATCGCGAAAAGCGAGCTGTGTGTTCCTGCACGGTGATCTACAGGTTAAAAAGAACAGCAGCGTACTTTTTTTTATTCAATTTCATCGTCGTGAAATGTGGAATCCCATAATTCGATTAGGGATTGGTTTTCACTCGAGTTCCTGACGTTAATTAACGTCTAGAAGCCAGAAATTCGAATAATACACCTTTTCTTTTTTTTTTTTTTTGGTATGCTTTTCTCTCTGTGGTTACCCAGCAGCCTTGGAGATATTCACTGCGTGTATTACTACACACGAGTAAGTGTCACCCGTAAGCACCTTCCAAGTAGATCTTCCTAATTAATTAGCACGGGATCTACGAATGGGTGCTTGAAGTTGGTTTTTCTCTCCTTATTGCTAAGAAGTTAATGACTGCACGACTCATCATCAACCACAATTGTCAATAAGGTGAGGACAATAGGAATCACTGCGATATATTAATATATACGAGTAACATTCAAATGGCAAAGCTATCTTTTCCCCTATGTATTCACTCGATAGCCTTCGATGTGACCGTTAAGATAGACATATATACATTCATGATGGTTTATTATATCTGCTTTTTTTCTTCTCGCGCACTCTCTCGCTTTGTCTAGCATATATTATTTTGTATCGCCTTCGATTTTACGTAATCTGAGCAACGTTCATTAATCGAGGTATAAAAAGTAATAAAAAATTGGTTCTACGAGAAAATAAATCTCGACTATTTGTCGTGAATTGTTTACGGCGAATTCGTAATTAAATGGACGCAAATTTCTAAAAATGGTAATTTATCTCGTACGTAACAAATTACCCTGTGCTACCGTATTTAAAATTTCTAGAATTATATAATTTAAATGAAAAAGAAAGAAAAAAACTATCGTCTTGGGCTATAATTATACACACCTAAGTTTGATAATTAGAAAAGGAATCGACAGAAAAGATACAAAAATAGCAAATACTACGTTGCGTAGGATTGAAAGAAGTCCACCCTCGCTCATATCCTTACAGGATAGCACTACTTGGGAAAAATTAACTTTTCCGAAAGTGCGGGTGTAGGGGCGTTTTAATCAACTGTCAGTAAAATCTTATTCCTTCGCGTTTTAACGTCTTAATCAGCAAAATGAGAGACTTTTCGTCTCACCCTCGGACCAAATTCGCAAGTTCAAGGTCTTCGATTTTTTTTTACTAAAGAATGCAGGAATTCTTTCGGGCCGGATATACAAATGATAAAACATCTTCGAAAAACTTTGTAACTTATAAAAGTTTTGCAAGCTGGTAACAAGCCTACTGTTTCTTTCAAACGGAAATGCTATCCGTATAATGATAGGATTTATATCCCTGAGTGTTATCGGTCGATCGCACAAGAAGATGAAAAAACTCGAATTTAATAGAGCCTGGAAATACACACAAATGACAAGACAAAATATGAAGAATAAAGAGAGAGATAAACTTTAATTTTCTACTCTCAGCAATCACTCATGAGAGTGCTGTTTACTCGCAAAAACAACAAATTATTGTCATCACATCAGATTCAAATTCAGCAAGATTACAGTAAGTAAGCATTAATGGACCAGAACAATATCGCGACAGAATATCTATTCATACTGCAAAAGCAGCAACCTGATAATCCAAAATTTTACTTCTCCCAATATTCGTTGCATATGCGTTAGCAGTCAATATACATTTTCATGAAGAATTCATTTCAATTTTTGACCCATATCATCATGACAGTTCTCATTTTTTTCATTTCATTTGACCTAGATAATATTTCTTCCATCTTTACAGCCAAACTTCAGGTAATTTTCCTTTGTCTTGGAATTATCTACAACTATCCAAATCATCTTCCAGTGTATTTTTCATTCTCATCGGCTTGCTATCAGTTCTATATGCAATCATCGAGATTCCCTCACATCACCCTCTAGTTAGACGAATCTATTCGCTTCTTTACTCTCTCAATACACAATTTTACAATCACAAGGGCCAGTTGTATCAACACATGACGTGACGCAAGTGCGTAGCCAGGAACAAGAGCTTTTTCTGAAAAGTACGCTGGCCTAGTCTAGCAACATCAATCCGTGACCGAAATTTTCATTTTTACTCGAAAATTACTTTGTCCAACATTTTACTTGCCTTGTACAAATGATGTGTTGGCTACACAGTACACATTTTAGCGTAACGGGCGCCACAAATTTTAAATCAAATTCAACTTTCTTTGAATGTCTTTAAGGACTAATAATCGAACTATTTAGACAAAATTTTCACAAAAGTTAAGACAAGAGAATAGAATTCAAATATTGAGAAAAATACTCCACAGTACACAAAGACCAAACTGGAGAGCAATTGCTTTCTATCTCTGCTTGAAAATGGTTGTTTAACCGAAAGCGCGCTCGCGGCTCCTGTGAGTTTTTTTTTCTGCGGTTCATGTAAATTGCCCTCCAGTCTACTTACTGAGTACTGTGGAGTGTTTTCCTAAATATGTCCGACCGTAACTTAGTGGTCGAAGAATTCAAATAGTTTTACTGTAGTTGAAAACAAGAGTAAAAAATATCGAATAAAGGTTACGCCGCAATCTGCGGGTCTGGGTAGACAAGTTCAGCAGCTGATGGCCGCTGTATTACAATGATTAAGGAGACACTTGATGCACTGCTTGAGATAACAACGATAAGTTAACTCTACACAGTCCATCGCGAGGTCATCATGAAGTTTGACTGGGTTAAAAAAAGTACAGTTAACTCCGTTTCAAGTCAAAACAGAGTTCAAAACATTGATACCCACAATTAGCCCTAAGTTGGAAAAACCAAAGTTAGCAACTAATTTGCTAGACGACACGCACGGGTGCGGTGACAGGGTTTTTGTGAGGATGATTCCTCATATCAATTTTAGGGGGGGGGGGGGGTGAGTTATTTTCATCATGAAAATTTATGATGATAGATGAGAATTTTGTACCTTGGACAATATCATGTTGAAAGACCGAAAGTTGAATTTCAATTTTTTGGCGGAGGGGGGGGGAGAGATTAGTGTTGCCAGATGACTGTTTCAAAAATCCGTATCCGCCATTTTTTGTAAGACCGATCTACCGCTAACAATCAGGAGAAAGGTATCTCTCATACTCGGAACTGAAGTACTTTCCCCTTGGTCGGATCGACGTTACGGGAGCAGTATCAGCCTATAACGAGCAGGAGAAAAGTATCTTTCACGGTACTGTCTAAGATACCTTTCCCGTACTCGAAAGAAATACATAGAAAAAGAAAAGCCCATATCTTTTTCGAGGACCAAAAACCCGTAGATCTGGCAGCACTGGAGGAGATATACATGATCTTTGGGGGGGGGGGGCTCAGAAGCTCAAGGGGGTCACCACATCCCTGACGACACCGACACATACACTCACAAAATACTACTTCTCCAAACACGCTAAAAATAGACTTCAATACGGTCTGTGATGAAGCAATTTGCAATAGATTATGGAATGTATCAAAAAAGGACCTTGCTACTCGCATGTGAAATTACTAGGCCTAAGCCTTATATACTGCAAAGAAGCTTATATGAGTAAGAAATCAATATTCGCCATCATGGTATATTAAAGAGGTATGGACACAACATGGAAATTGTGTCTCTTGAAACGTGATAGTTGATACAGAATTCCGCTATAGGGTTGCAACAATCTCAAGATGCTTCAGCATATTGATTCACACCTTGCTAGTAGCACCACGTTATTGTAGGTACCCTAGTATCGCTGAATTTTTAAAAGATTATGAAAAATTGACTTTAAAATATGATTCTTTCTGAACATGATGGATATAAATAAACTGAATTTTTGTGCCAAACCATGACCGTCACAAAGGAAGGCCGGAACATGCACAGAACGGCAACGCTGTGAGAGTAGGCCGACATTGACATGTGCTCTTATGGAAAAAGTGGTTTTTTGAGAATCAGTGAGTAGGTACATGTTGAATTTTGTGAAAAATTGAAGAGAACAAAAATTGTAAGCCATTAAATTCTCTATCAGAAAATGTGCACAATTTTGCATTAATTTATAGGTAAATGGTTGGCCTACTTAGCTGTTGCCAGATCTGCATGTTCCGGCCTTCCTATGAGACGGCCATAGCCAAACAGTCTCAACTCTTTGCATCGACTCCTGGTCAATTTTTAGAAAAACAGTGTGTTCCCATACAACTCTGTGCATTGCAGAAGAGGAAAGCTGAAAATTGGAAGTCAAAAGCCAAAGAATTTCAGGGAAAAAAGCCAAAATCAATCTCGATATTGAAAGTCAGAAGACAAAATTATCAGTGGAAAAGTTGAACGCCAAAAGCTAAAAGCCAAAAGTCAAAGAAATTTCAGTGAGAAAATTTGAGAAGGTGAAAGCCAAAAGTTTCATACTGCAGAGAGATAATTGAAAGCCAGAAGCCAAAGTTTTACCCTTTGGCTTTTCAACCCTGGAACATTTTCTATCTATAACTTGCAATGCTCTCAATCTCTTTGTGTTAATTTCTTCTTCAAAGTTGACTAGCAAATGCGCGCCGACCCTAAACACAAGTTGATGATGAAACAATCGAACAACCCAGCTGAAATTCTTGAATCAACTGTGTGAGTTGCAACCAGAATTTAGAGATGACATTGCGAATACATTAGAGAAGCTACAAAAAGTATTCATCTTTGTCAACAATACTTTCTTTTAATGTTAAGCAAAAACCATACATCAGGGAGATTCACAGCCGTATTCCCAAACAAACGGAGTAATTCTGAGTTTGCCTAACAAACCGGAAAACACACTTAAGTAAACTTGCGAGGTTACTTAAGATTTCTTCTTGGGACTTTCACAACTAGAATCCATCAATTTGAAAATTAAATCTTCTCTCAAATTTTATACATCTTCAGAAAGACTAGCTGTTGATCAAATTTCATAGCTTGGTCTCATCCAAACAGTATTTGTGCATGAAAGTGAAAGACTGTTTTGTCAGAGGGTCCACACATGTATGAATACAAGTAATCTCACGCAATTGGTAGTGTCTTTGATGTTACCAGACATTTTACATAACAGAGGATGTTGAAACTGGCAGAAGCTCTGCAAAGTTCTAGTATTCAGCCATATAAAAAACTAAGGTATAATGGAAACGGCATGAAGCTGCTTCTTAACAGAATACCGCAACCATGCAAGTTAGTGCAGATTCTATGCACAAAATGGCAAGTTAGCAAATATATAATTTAACCAGGCAGAAACTGCCCCCAGTGTGCAAAAGACAGACTCACTGAGACGCACTTTTGACGACAGAAAACTGACGGGTTTTGTCTCTTTTGTAAAGATGTCACAAAATGACAGAAATCATAGGCGCCATCTATAAATTCACATTAGTTTACCTTTGGAACTAAAAACAGGAAATATGACGTAAAAATCCTCAGGGGGTCACAATCCCATTTCTTGAACATTGGATTGCGCTCCTATTGCGTCCAAGTTCCTTCACATACATAATCAATCTACAACAGTCTACAACCCGCAGACTCGACAATAAGGGTGTACTTGGGTTAGTTTGTTGCTCATGTGACATAACTAGGAGGCATGATGCACCAGTGGCTGATTGTGAGCATCCACGATGTTATATTTTTCAGGTTTGTGCTTGTTTTATAAGTCACAAACCACTTGCGAATGTTCCCCTTTCTGTTTTCTCTTCAACCTTGTAATTGTTGCACATCAACTTTTTGATTTTGATTTTCAATGTGGTACCAAGTAATAAACTGTCGATTGTTCTACCAATCGAGTTTTTGTATAAGAAAGTTAACAAGTTGAAAGTTGTTTCTGCTGTTTTGGTTAGGAATGTGATATACCAGTATTGAGTAATGCGTGGATTATTCCACTTCTTTGTTCATCATTCATCAACAATGGATGGGCGCAACTGTTTGGAAAGAGCCGTTGTTTGTGTTGAGGATGAAAGAACGAACATTGGTTGTTCAAGTATGCGATCAGTTTGTGATATTGTATGGTCGTAGTTTGTAAATAACATATCTGTCAAATATTCATTCTAGAGAAAAGTGGTTTTTGAATAAGAAAGTGAGCAAATTGTAGGTCGTCAACTCTGAACAGAAAATTGAGGCACAAATCTCAATCAGAAATAATATTTTGAAAATTTTCGCGTCCTCATTTTATGTTCCCTTGTCGTTTTCCTCAAGTCTTCACAAAGCAAAAGAGATACATTTTTGGGTACCAGGCGGATAAAGCATGCAATAGATCCAGAACACTCTCTCGAACTATTCTTGAACTCATTTCCAGCTTTCAAATAAATCGGATTTCATTTTCAATCATATTCATAATATGCACGCAATAAAAATACAGTACGGAACTCCGAGAGAGATTCTCCAGATTAGAGAAAAAATTTGACTTACCTGCTCCGTTCAACCAATGGGTGTATCTTGTTCCACTTTTTTCCGCTAATTTTGAGTCTCTTCTTTGCGCAAATCTGAAACCATGCATCAATTACTATGTGTGTTGTCAAGTGAAAAATATTTGTAAATATAATAGTATAGTTCTGGTAATAATACTAAATTTTCTGTGCTTATAAATGGAAACAAGATAAATTTTACAATACAATAGTAGCAGGGTGTATGCAAAGAAGGCCACCTAAACTTTTTTTTTGACTTAGACTAATTGCCCACAAAATTCAAAGCGATGGAGTTGTAAACATCTTTGAAACATTCATTTTTGAAACATTGTAATCTCCTGTCTCCAGCAGACTTAAAACCCACACAATTTGAAGCAAAAGCGTCTATCCAATACGAGTATAAATAACAGAATTCGTTCTCAAGAGCAGTCGTTCTATGTTTTAATCGAACGAATAGTTTCATGACGGAGAAAAGATGTTAGATTCGTCTCATTCACCATTCATACCACAGAGACATAGAGTTTCAGAAAATCGCTCTCATTTCTTGTGTGTAACTCGCTTCACAGAAATCTATCATGGAATATCATCCAAATTCTAAAACATCTTGCGGGTGGAAAACTCTCCCGAGGGTATCGAGCTTTTGTAGGCAAAAATAATATCAACATACAGAGATACCCAAAACACACGTGCGACGCGACGCCTCGTCACAATTATTCCGACATCAACGGAAGGAAAATTGTACCGGTACTCTTCAAGTCCTATAAGCTGCGCGGCGAGATCTTTTGCTTTCCCCAAAGAAGACTCTTCCCCCACGCTTCAAAATCTAATGTATGCCTACAACGCGAGGAACGAAATTTAATTTTCCACATTTCGATAAATGGTGCCTTAATTTCACACAGATACAATATAAAGCGTACGTGTAGGAGACTCGAGTACTTTTTTGTGTTACGATTTCAAAATTATACAATATACCGTACGAATATTGGAAACATTCTTAATGAAATGTAAAGTACCTGCTGTACGGTGTGGGACGTTCTGCTTCTTCTTTTAAGACTATATGTGCTGCTGAGAACTGCGATATATCTGCTCGAATGCTATACGGCTTCGCTATTTATTCATCCGGAGTATACTGTAAATTGTTGAAAAGATATCATTAAGAAATTAGTAGTCCATGTATTAGTTCTTTCGGCCTCTACTATGTACGTATATTAGATGTATTATAGGGACAACTGCACCACGAGGATGTTTGAAAACAACTTTTTATACTCAGCGCACCGCCACCACGGCTGACTGTAACGATGATCAATGCTTTCTAACTTATAGATCCATTTTCATAAAGTCTCTCTCTCATCCCGAACGATATAAATTTCTCATCAACGCTGAATACGCGCGTATATATTTTACGTATATATATACACACTCACAACCTTCAGTATATTCCACAAAACTGTAACGACTGTACTGCACTGTACAGATATAAAGCACGCCAGAAAGAAGAATAACGATATTCAACAGGTCGTAACCTTTGTAAATTGAAAACAACCTGTATGATGCAATCGTAAGTTTGCGGTAAATAGTGGAGCTCGGAAAGATAATATTCTTTCGCTAATGTAAATGTATAAGATCAAGGGGCAACGGGAAGTTCTCATAAATATAATGTAGTTCAGAAAGGTTTCTACTGTACGCGGTGGTATCTCCTATAAACGACTGCAGCGAACCTCTATTGCAGCTATATCTTAAGAGTATACATGTACACACTTGTAGCGCAGAAATGATAAGTTTCTGTACGCAGATTGTAATATACCGATGCTCTCTCAACGAACTCGCTTCTAATGTACGGAAAGAAGAAAGCAAGGCCAAATCATTTGGGTTAGCTCGCCAGCATTGTGCAGGTCAATTTTATATAAACTCTTCATGCGATGATGAACAATATGATTCATTAATTAGGCCTCGCGTGTCTTCGGAATGCAGATGGTAATCAAAGGCTACAGTGATTCACGTCATTTCCATTCGGTGGTACTGCTTTCGAAGCTAGGACGATTTTCACGCGCGAGATTGGAGAGATATCTTACAAGAAACAGATCGCAGTTGAAGAATTAAATCAGCTGCGCTGAGGATGAAATTTATGATCAAGGTTGCAGACACATTATCCAAAACAATTGAAAAACTCAGTTCGAAGAACTGTTTTTTGAAGGGAATATGAACTTTGGAAACAGAGAGGTGGAAGGGGAGAAAACGGGAAAATTTTTCTCTTGAACCTAATTACATTAAAGTAGGTCAGTTTTTGCTAACCGCCGGAAGGCCAAATTCTTCACAAATGCTACAAATAGCACTGTCTGCTGTAAGAAAATGATTAATCTTTAGCCTTCAGCATAAGTATTTCCACTAGCCTTCAGCAAACGCCTCAGCCCATACTATAGTCACTCACCTTACCCAACAATAACCATTACTCAATTTCTTAAGCATTAAAGATCCCAGCCACCTGCTTTGATAATCCTGGGTTGCTGGTTTTTGCAATGGTCAAGTCTCTTTGTCCGTCACTAAACACTGCCGTTGTTATCTCAGAGGCGGAAAATAGGGAATAAACTTACTCCACCCAATTGGAAAGGAAAAAACATAGGCTAGGCTCAGAGAAGGATTTCAGGTTAGGTTAGTTGAGACTATTTTTCTCACTATAATTATAAATCTCGTTCAAGCTTGGTTAATTTATCGTCAAGAAAAACTACAACTCGAAGAAGGGCACGAGGTCATCAATGTACGTGGTTGGAAGGAGAGAGGGGTGGGAGTTGAAAAAATCACGAGCGAGAGGGCATGATACCATTACGGCCAAATATCACGTAAAACCTCTAAGCAGGAGAGTAAGACGTCATTAAGAGACGACTTTGAGTTCAAATCTTCATAAAGGCAAGAGGTACAAGAATCAGGACAATTACTAGAGTTACATGTTGGAAAAGAAGTTTCAGTCCAACTTCGAGCTTATCTAAAAAATGGATCATTTAGAGTACACGTAAGCGATCAGTACTCCTCAACCCACCCCCAAGAAAATGGTATCCCCTACGGATCTCCATTTAGAGGCACCACCGCCCTCCTTATCGCCATCAACAACATGAAAACCCTTATTTTCTCTAACGACCTAAGCATCCACTCAAGTTTCAGAAGCACAACACGCGCCTGCCGCGCCGTCTACTTCAAGAAACAATTAATAAAATACACACTTGACTTTACCTCCGAGGATTCCGCATTTCCTATTCCAAGAAACAAAAATTAGATGCCATTGCAGGTTTGCAATGGCAGCGGGGAACCAGCAACCTCCCCCACTCGCGATCATGTTGGCGTGAAAATGCCCCCTCAGAAAATGAGTTGGCTGAGCTCTTCTCAGTATACTGCATGCTAGGTCTGATAATTATAATGAAGGCTAGGAATTGAAATTTTTTCCAAGTCTTTAAAGTAAGTCAAGGTCAATGGCATTGATGACGTCATAAAGCATCCCAGCAGGAAGTTGAAATTTTCCAGGTCAAGGTCATTGATGACGTCATAAAGCGCCAAATGTCACGTCACGTCACGCAAATCACAGTAACTCCCGGACGCGGACGTTTTCTGAGGATGTAATCCCCCTAACAAAATGGACAGCAGGTTCCCCGCTAAACACGTCACAAAACTTTCAAATATCCCCCTCTCACGATTGCTAACCACCACATCCCGCAAGTCAACACCACAAAAGTTCTTGGCCTGAATTTCCAGAACCGTCCTTCTTGGATCCACCCCATCAATATGACAAAATGAAAATATGTGTACATTCGAGCACACAGTGTTCTGAAATTCCTTTCTTACCCTCAAGAAGGTTGTAACGAAAGAATCCTCCTCCGCCTCTACCAGAGCTTAATCCGATCCATCCTCGATTACGGCTCACCCATTTACGGTTTCTTTCTCACTTAAAACCACTCGACACTAACTGCCCAAAATTCTGCACTCAGAATAGCTAGTGCCGCTGAAAGTTTCAGTGCAGACGTTAGCTCCCCCCCCCCCACTCCATTATCGACGTCTGAACTAACAATCAACTTCCTCACAACTATCCTGCAATATCCTCAAATCCCCGTCTACCATTGCGTATTGCACCCGAGCCACAACCAAAACTCCGTGGCCAACTCACGCTCCAATCTCGAACTCCAATTATCACGCTCCTTCGAATTCCACTGTCTCAACCACGTCGCGTCGCTCCCTCAACCCTTCCGTGGCTCTTTACTTCACCCAAAATAATTCGCGACCTCACACATTTTTCTCGTGTATCAACTTCTTCCGCCGAATACCAGAAACAGTTCAACAAAATACTCACACCTTTCACAACTCTACATTGTTTTACCGATGGTTCTGAATATCAAAACCGGCTTCGCTCAATAAGTCACAGCACAGTCTCCCAACGACACCTCATCAAGCTCTAACACTGAATTACAACCAGGTCTTAGATGTCTAGAACACATCTTCACCAGCCTACCCTCCTCTCTTCCTCTCGATCAATTCTGGTCATCTCCGACTCCCTTTCATCAATTTACGCCATTTTCAGCAGTACCTCCTCACAACCACAGATAAATCGTATTGCTCCCTTTCACACCATCCCTGGTCACAACAGTATCCCAGGAAACGAAAATGCAGATAAAGCAGCCAAACTAGCTACCCAACACCCACCAGTCAACCGCTCTTTCCTCCCCTCACACTCCGATCTCTCCAAACATATCAACGAATTTATCTTTCAAGCATAGTTCACACATTGGTCTGATCTCAAATCACACTCAAACAAGCTAGTCTAAATTAAAAATATTCTCTCCCATAGGATTTTTCAGATTTGTCGACACGCAGAGAAGAAATAGGTCATCAACCTTTTCAGAATCGGCCACACCAAACTCACGCACCCTCATCTCATCTCCCCTCTTATGCCTCTCTCAAGCCCTCATTGCGAATCTGACCTCTCTCTACACATCTTCTGTTGCCCCAACTAGACCCAATTCCGGTATTCCTTGACCATCCCTCACAATCACACAGAGGCACTATCAGACAAATTCCCCTTCCTCCATAACATATTCAACTTTCTACTTCAAGCTAACTTCCTCTCATACATCTGAACACAATTTTGCCGAGCCCCAAGCCCCGAAGGCAGGCGTCTAACAGTTCATAAATGAAAACAAAAACCGATTGCGTAGAAAGAGAAAAGAGAAGTAATAATTAATGGCAGATTATTGGAAATAGCGGAGATTTTGCGGCCACAGTAGAGGGTGCCCCAGAGTCGCTAATTTTTATCAAGAATGACAATTTTTGCTTTCGATTTTCAGTGTTCGCACCGCTCAGCCCATTCATTTAGTAGAAGATTTTATAAGTAAGCCGACAGTCCTGAGGCGAACTAATTTCCCCGGTGAGTTTCATGGAAAAGTTTGAAAAATTCACTTCATCTCCTCTTTCCTATTAAGAGGCTTCTAATCTCCCACCACCTAACAAGAGTCCAACGAACTTTTTGAGCGGTTTTATGGTCTCAATGATATTAATTAATAGGAAACCATACAAATTACTTCTTTGCTTACGTCCTGAACATTACATGCATTGGAAATATAGGAAGAATTTCCTCTCGTACAATCTTTTGGCGGCAATTTAGACGTTAAAAGCCCATTCGTGAATTGAAATAAAAATCTTCCATCAAATTTCTCTCTCGATTCCTTCCTCTTTTTTATGCGTAAATCGTTCCAACTTTGAAACCCTCTCTGCAGTACTAAAAAAGCTTAAGTAAGTCACTAAGAATATTACCGTAACGAAACTAGAAAAAGCAGAACGTTCACCTCGTATTTTTTTCTTATATCCTGACATCATTAAAACAAAATCGATGAAAGTGAATTATTTGAGGTGGGTGTAGAATTGGGTAAAGTTTGCGTACAAGGTCGCAATTTGGAGCAAGAAGAATGAGAGAGAAGGAAAAATTTTATTTAGTATTTACAAATCATCAGCACTTCACCTTTATATGATGTTGTCAAAAAAATAATCACATGAGACAAGAAAGAGAGAGAGTATAAGAGAAAGAAGAAAAAAACATTAAAAATTTATGTTATCAACTACTCAGTAAACTGTATGCATGAAATATCCACCTTTGGGGCTGCCTGAATTCCTACCTCGTACATAAAAGTAGAAAAAATGTGGAAAACAGCCTACACAGGTAGTTCCAACTGAGGGAGTTCGGCCTCTCTCGAAGTAAACTAAAATATTCCCTTCCCACGTAGATTCACGAATAAGTTCGTACGCTCGGGCCGGCCGTAAAACTATGGTAGTCATTGTGAGACTGTTGTCGATCATCTTGCAATCTTTTTTTTTTTGTATTTTCTGTGTATACGACCAATTACAAATACATACTGACACGAAAATATTGGCGCTAATTACTATACTCATCCACTAGACTATGTTGACGAACTTTAGATAAAGATGGCAAGATGTACGACTGGGTGACGCGCTTTCGCTATTTTCAGTGCGTAAAATTTTTTCTTTTTTTTCATTTTCTTCGTTTTAATATTGTAAATAAAGCACAAAAATAACGATACTATAAGTAACATATTAGTAAAGCCGATGGTATGTTAACGGAAGGTCATTTCGCGTTGATGTTTTATTTTTATAATGTACGCGGAGCGCGTCTGTGCGACGATTTCTCAAATTAACGACTTTTTTTTTTCTATCCCTTCGTTCTTTTCCTAATAGATACAAGAAAGTTTTTGAACGCGAAAAGTTTTCGACATTTCCTGCGGATCTCAAAAACGCGTCAACAACAATTTCCTGCGTTAACTCTCAATTATAGCGCGCGTCCTGTAGAAAAAAAAAAACGCACGCAATCGAAAGGCCAAACTTTTTGAAAGGATGAACGTTCTTTGCGAAAGAAAGGAGATTACTGCCATTTTCTTGTAGAAAAATCATATGTCTTTAATAACGAGTCTTCAAAGTAGGACTAAAATTTTATCGGTTCGTGAACTAAACATCCTTTCAAACTGGTGACTCTTTCCGTTCAAGAATTTTTGCGATAAAATACGATGGTGTTTCAGAAGTGTGAATTTATTTCATCTTGAATTCAGTATAGACATTTACTGCTTATTCCAACATTTTAAGACGAAGAAAAAACGCATCGTGTGCGACAATTTGACGACCAGAGATCACCATTTTTCAAATCTTCATAACTAGAAAGATAGTGAGACTCGAATACAAGATAACTCATTAATATTTGGATGAATTTGATCGAAATCCTGAAGCAGCTTTTGGGCAACAGAGCAGAGATTCTTGAGAAATGGAATTTGGAAAAGGTAAAATTTCGAACTTTATACATTGCGGCAAAGAGTATAAAAATATGGAAAAATGTAGGAGCCAGGGGGAGGTTGTGAAGATAGAAACGAGAAGGAGTTGAAAAAGAAAACAAGTTTTCACACAAAACGATTTTAGTGTCATCAAGATACCGTGATCTGCTTTTGGTCTACAACACTAGCGCCACTACACCAACGTTCACGCACCAATGTTAATCCATGAACGCGCGCACTACTTATGTGCAAGGTACACCGTCTATTTTGTAAACGAAGTATTTGTCCGTGAAAAAAACAATAAATAAGAGTTTAGAAATGTAGGAGCCGTGTATGAGCGACGGGGAAAGTAGGCAGGAGACTTGGAAAGAACAAAGGATGGATAATAGTGGCACTTTGAAAAATTTTGTTCTCCAAGCTAGAAAAATTACTCGCAAATAATCTAGGTACCGTGAACTTTGATGGACTTACAGAGAGATTATTTTTAAAATCAGGCATTCCGCTTTGCCAATTTCAATTTCAAAATAGAGAAATCGAGGCTGGCGCTGTGAAGAAATTATCTTTGCTCGTATATTAAGATTGGCCTTACCCGACTCACCACTTTTACCTACTCCTACGTCTTCACGCCCCTCCATCTTGTAACTACCGCCATTCAAACAACTTCACCCTTCAACATCTCTTCTCATATCTCGTCATCAAGAATCAACATTTGGCCTGTAACGTTTCCTCTTTTATAACCAGACACGATCCAACAACTCCAAAACCATCGCGAATTCCCTCAACTACTTTCGCTCTACTTACTTTTTCCAATTTCTCTAATGGTAACTCGAAGTCATGTAAAATTTCTGTATTATCAAATTAATGCGAGCGAACCTTTTGCGTACTTTTATAGCTTCTAAATAGAACAGAGTCTCAACATTTGACATATTTTAAAAATTGGATACACGTTTGCAAAACCCTCCAAAATATTCCGCTATACGCTCCCTTGTTACGATTTGTCAATGACCTTGATCTGCAAGAAGACAACGGGCGGAGTTTTTCCTTCTGTAGTCCAACTTGATGAATTATCGACCGCTGGGTTCGTCAATATGTAGCTCAAATAGGATGTACATGTAAACTAGGCAAAGAAGAGAATGGAGCCAGGCAAAGTTTCCTTAACTCTGACTTATTTCAAAGACTCGAACAACTTCTTACCCTCGTGCTAACTGTAAGCAACAGACGCAACCAAGCGCCTCGCGAGCTCGGATGCCAGATCTACGGATTTTTGGTCTTCAGAAAGATACGAGGTTTTCTTTTCTCTAGATTCTACATACAATGCGGATTTCTCGCGATCAAGGGAAAGATACCTTAGACACATCTACGAGAGATACTTTTTTCCTGATCGCATTGACTATACACGTACCAGACAAATACTCGCATTGTTAAAAAAGTTGTCACTTTGAAGGATACTGACACCAGAGTGTGCTGCGTGTTGACCAGCAGAGTGAAAGAGACAGAACATCATTCCCTCTCCCTTACACCAATGTATTAACACGCAGCACACTCTGGTGTCAGTATCCTTCAAAGTGAAAACTTTTGTAACAATGCGAGTATTTGTCTGGTACATGTATAGTCAATGCTGATCGTTATCGGCTGATACTGCGGTTTCCCGTAATATTGAGTCGATCAAGGGAAAAGTATCTCAGTTACTCTTGAGAGAGATACCTTTCGCCTGATTGTTATTAATGGATCAATCAAAGTCCGTAGAAATCTGTTTTTAGGTCTTACAAAAAATGGAGGATACGGATTTTTGAAACTATCATCTGGCAGCACTGCTCACGAGTGCAATCTTCTCATCTTCTCGGTTTTCTTGCTGCATTAATTGTGTCAGCGTTATGAGGTGTCATTCAACACGATTGCAAACAATAGCAGATTTTCTCTTTCTCTTTTAACCAATTGCAGAATTTAGTCTTTGTAGTTTCATTTCTATAAAAATAGGTAATCCATACTTCCACACAATATAAAAGCATTATTAAGGGCCTGTTTTACCAAACACAAGTTAGCTGCTAACCTTAGGTTAACATAACTCTAACCATCTGAAATCGGGGGTTCAGTTAACCCGAGGTCAGCAGTGAATGAACGACTAGTATCTGCAACAACTCTTTGTAGATCATTTGCAAGCCACAAGAGAATGTAAACATAGGGGCTGCCTTGTAGCTAAAATTCAATCAAAAATCAAGTGATCAGCCACATTTGAAATTTGAGCAAATGAATTTACTAGTTGTTGAATGATACAGTTCAATTTTTATTCATATCATTTTTGGTAGCTGCAGAAATGGTTGAAACAACAATATAGCACACTGTGAGCAAATAATCTTGTGAAACTAAAACAGTTCAAGCCTGCCTAACTTTGAAGATGCCTACTTGTCTTCACTCTCAGACTCTTGTTAATTTAAGCAGTATCCGTAAATTCTTGAACTACCTCAAGGTTGTACAATGTTGTCAACAGTGAGATGGTGTTATTATTATTATTATTATTATTATTTTTTTTTTTTTATCGCATTTAGGCTAGTAGCTCAATACACAATCAATTACAATAGAATTTGTATCAATCTTCATTATGGAATTAGCAAAGGATATTGTAACGTTTCTACCAACCACCAAGTTTCCGCCAATGCCAATAACAAAGGACAATTATGAAAACCGAACTTTATTACTGGTACCGCAAATATACTAAACAGTCTAAACACTGCAAACACACAGTTAATCACAAGGTGTTCGCGTTAAAAAACACAAGAGCACATTAACTTCATTGCTTCAGTATTCTAACTGAACCATCCTTGCAGGTTACTGCCGGCTATTTATAGTCTTCCTCCTATTTTCGGATTCTTCGAGGTATCTTCAAGAACGGCAAATGAGTTATGCAAAATTGATCGCTTGTGCTTTGGACATTTGAGGAATGTTGTGGGAATGTTCGGCAAGTTTGACAGTTACAGGTGCGCTTTCTAGTAGCGTCCGTCATTACTAAAAGTTTTGTGACACGTGCAAGCTTGCTGCTTGTGACTTTGCCGCATAATTGCACCAGAAAACAATAACTGAGGAGGACTTCAAGTGGAAGATCAATATTAAAGTATGTAAAATATGATCACAGAAGAGACCTAATTGTAATTCTTCAGGTATAAATCACAGACTGTGAAGCAAACAGACTGTTCAAAATGAAGATATGATGCCATGAAACGCAAAGACTTGAGACTGACTTGGACAAAGTTTTCCAATATTGGGGGACCAATTTTTCGAATCAGGAAGACAGGAGGTACAGAGGCACGTAACTTTTGAGGAAAATATCGACCAATTTTCGAAGTCCAGCAATCGGTTGATAGAAGTCGAGAATATACTCTTATTACACTGTCTGCCCGGCGTCCTTCAGACCTCATTTTCTGTCTCTTCGTGTACAGTCGTGCCCTACATTCTTACAAATACTTTCTTCTATCATTCTGACCTACGTACGTCGTCCGCCGGGATAATTTATTAAACTTCATAAATGAGAAATTTCTTCAAAATTTTTTTCAGATGACAATATCATCATTCATATCGCGTACATCTATTTTAAAAACACCGACCTAAATTTTCACACACGCGATTATCCGGAAAAAGCTAATTTTCGAATCAAAGATATACAGTTATTATGGACAATGTGCGCTACAGTCATCATAACGATATCACAGTGACGTTAAACGCGCCGCTAAAAATTCGTCAAAAGCTAATAATATTTTACTCGAATACGACGTACACGTACAACTAACGTAAAAATATAAATGTATACCGAGAATTGTACACCAGAATAATATGTTAGCCGCGTATATTAAATTGTAGCAGTAATAATTAAAGTCGCATATATGCGCGTTCTACAATGAAGATGGCTTTAAAAACGGAAGAGGACGCGATTATTCGAGTACGTTTAACTCCGAACCCATTTTACGTCACATAATAATAATACACAGCACTCGGACGTAATACGAAATTTTCGCACGCAGTCAGTCAAAATTCACCAAAAAAGGACACGCGAGAAAAAGGGACGAATACTAAAGGTCGTGTAGAGATCAGCAAATCGTCAGACAATTGCGTGAAATGTTATAATGGTTAGCAAAAAGACCATATAGAAGAACCGAAGACCTTTCGAACGTGGATGTATTTCTTCAAGATAATATACAAATGCCAGCCAATGATGTAAAGAACTCAAAATAGGAAGAACGAAGAAAAAAGAAGTAGCTTTGCGAGCGTAAACAAATTCTGGTAGATATTTTTTTAAATGAAGAAACTCATTTTCCCGTTTTAGAGAGAGATCCACTATCCGCTTGGGCGGAGGATGGGGATGATTCGCCTCGGAGCTAAAGGTGTTTGAGGAACATCTTACGCTGCAGTACCGACTTGATTTCAATCACATTCGTCCGCTCTTCGTTTTGTTGGAAACGGAACCGAGTACGAGTTCGATATCTTCGTTCGTTCAATAGTAGTCTTTTGTCGATTAGTTCAGTATTCGTATGAACCATGAGTGCAGAAAATTACCTTCAGCTGGGTAGCGCTTACTACAAATCAGGACATGTTCAAGATGCGGTGGAGCGTACAAAAAGGGTTTGAAATTCGACCCGAAAAATAGGAAAATGAAAGAAGCTCTCAAGGTTGCCAAAGATCGATTGTCATCGAAAAAGAATGAAAGTAGGTTGAACTCATCCAACGGTTCACCTGGTTCTGAGTATTCTCCAATTAAAGATACAGATTCAATGAGACGTGAACTTAGAAAAGTATTAAAATATGAACTGTCATTGACAAGAGATGTTTCAAAAGTTTGTGAAGCGGCTATAAATGATTTACAGCGCAACGAGCAAAAAATTCTTCTACTCGAGCACGACGTTTCAAAGTTAGAAACCGAAAAACAGAAATCAATACATAGATGATTTGAAATTAGAGGCTCAAAAGACTCAACAGGAGAAAGATGCTAAGGAAAATTTCAAAGAGCAGTACGGAAGCGCATGATGTGGACAGTCCTCATCCGGACTCTGATTTTTAAAGTGGAAGCTTTATTTAGTCTTGACAAATTACATATTATGGTTCAACAATGCGGAGTTGCAACTGCATGGGATGAAAATCAGCCAACATGCGTTTACGATTCAACAACGTGGCTCTTCACAATTGATCCAGAAGCGAAGCGGGTATTTATAAGGGAACGCCGATGAAGTTATTTTTTGTGCACAGAGGAAAACAAAATTGTAAACGACTTCAGAGTTAAGAGATTAAAAGTAATGTAAGCCTCTTACTGTAGTAAAATCAAGACTGAAGCAGAGATAAAACCGCCACCGAGGGATTCCTGAGCAATATTCCTGATTAAAATGACTTCGTTGAGAAGTTCTGCTATTTTATAGCTGACACATGTGAATTCTGCACCGATCGTGTCAAAAACGTTCACTTTTTCATCCACGTCCGACATTATCAATGATCTGGACCTCCTTTAGTGACTTAAAGAAATTTCAAGCTTCGAATTCTGATGGAGGAAACTTGAAAAAAGTCTGAGCTCTAAACCTGTTTCAAGATGAAAAAATTGAAAGCTATAAACCTATACATAGGAGTGACAAACTAAGCATAAGCTAAACCCAGAGGAGCATTTTAGACTACGTTTCCTTGAGTTCTAACTGATATTCGAGATGCAGAATGCGTTTACGTTCGACCTCCATGACGTCACCAATGGCCTTGATCTAATCTAGGGGCTTTTCCAAGTTCTACCCCTTTGTACAGAGGAGATTTACGGAGCTATGAACCTCTGCACAAGTGACCACAGAGGAGGCACCCAAGTTTTCTTTCTGGACATGAATGAGGGCACAATTAACCTATGCTAGCTTCAGATTAGGATCTCATGCTGAGTTTTCAAATTGATACTTCCCTTCTCAGCGCAAACTAGGTTCGTGCTCGGTTAATTGATGGTCCTAAAACAAATACAAGTTAAAGAAGGGTACGACATCATCAATGTACTTTCAAGTTAGAAGGAGATAAAGGAGGAATTACAAACCAGAGGAAACGACATCATGAGGACCATCATTACTTACAGTCCCTGAAGACGAGAAAAGTTTAAACAGAAGAGTGCGATTATAACGGGAAAAATTACAAAAATCGGAGCGTGATGTCAAGAAAAATTACGATGGTCACAGGCTTTCAGGACTTTCAAAAATTTCAACTAGATAACAAAGAAAAGAGAAGTAATTCATGATGGATGACTGAAAATAGCAAAGATTGATTGTGGGTATGCCGTCACCAATGCAGAAAATGCAATGGTCGCTAATTTTGCTTAGATGAGACGGAGGACTCGAGTAAATTTCTACTGAGAAAAAATCGTCAGGTTGTTGACGGGAATGAGGTCCCAACAAGAACTGAAAACGTCTTCGGTGTTAGAAGGAGATAGAGGAGGTACTTGAAAAAATTTAAAATATGAAGAAATGACATTATGAGGGCCGGAAACCACTCAAAATCCCAGGGATGGAAAGCAAATCGTCATTGGCTTTAACTTAGCTTTGGGCTGACATGTTTTTCAAAATTTTTGATTAGCTTGGCTTGAGCTTTTTCAAGGTGGAAGCAATCAGCTATAAGCTGCGAAGCGATTAGCTATGAGCTTCTTTTGCGGCCCAAAATGTGTCAGCATTTTTTGATAACAAAAAAAACCAAAATCAAAATTGACAAAAGCAAGAAAAAAAAAAAAAAAAATAAAAATAAAGAAGGAAAAAAGCTTGTCAAACCTTATATCTAAACAATCCAATCAAAATTTCAGAATATCAAAAAAAGCTTATCAGCAATGGCTTTGAGCTGGCTGCGAGCTTATGCTTAATAGAAACCCATTGACTGGCTGATGAACTGGCTTAACAGCCAAATAAAATGCCGCTTTCGCTGCTACTTCAGCTCGAATTGACTAAAACTTACCATCCCTGCAAAATCCCTGAAAACGATAAAAAGTGCAAGCGGGAGGGGGTGACGTCATCGGGGTATGATTTTCAGTTCAAATCTTCAAGTCAAAACGATGTCAAGAAAAATTATGGTTGTCACAGATTATCAGGACTTTCAAAAATTTCAACTAGGCACAAAAAAAGAGGAGTAGTTCATAACTGATGAATGCAAACAGCGAAGATCGAGGGTTCACCGAGGCAAATGCAATGGCCGCTAATTTTCATTATCAACTTCGTCTAGAGGGATCGATACCGAAGACTCGCGAGAATTTCTACCTACAGTAGATACAATTATACGGACGTTGATGGGGATGAGGATCTTGAAAGAACTGAAAACCTTCAAATATCTTGCCTTTTCCCGATGGGATATCTATTGCGAGAAAAGAGGATGCAGACTCCAATTTGACCACACTTGGTCTATGGACAGGGTGTCTCTTGCCTTTTCCTGATGGAACACCTATTGCAAGAAATGAGGATACAGGCTCTAACTTGACTAGAGTTGGTCCATGGACAGGGTGTCCACTCAAAAAGGAAACTTGAATTTCTTGCCACTTTCTTTTCCCATGTCTCACAAATTCCTCGCTACGTCAAGTGCAAGTGTCGATTACTTCCCTCTTCGTTCTAGAAAAAATGAATGAGGAAGATTCCAACATGAAGAAATATTGAATCCTTCGTTTTCTTTTAGATATTTTGAAGAGTAATTGGCCAGTGGCTCACTTCGATAAATTTTTCACAATAGTAACAAAAAATTTCTCGTTCCATCTGACAAGAACTAACTGATTTCTTACTATTTTCAACTTTCTTACCCTCACGCAACATTTCTCACCGTTTTCTTGCTTTTTTTTCCCCCCGGAGAGGAAAAAATATCAAAGCTTTCTTTATTGTTTCACATGATACCCTCAATCTCTACGACTTAACTCAGTGCGTTACGCATAAGGAGGCAATTCCATTATTTGTTTTGAGGCTACGTTTAAATTCATCGTCCATTATTAGGCATTTTTTTGCCTGAAACGTCCTCCAATGAACCTACAAAAAAAATTAAATAAATTGCGTCTCAGTTCCAAGTGCGTTTTACAACAGAGGAAAAAAAATTGGGATGACCAAGTGTTTTGAACTTCGAAAATTTTTCAAACAAAGATATACGAAATATTCTTCGAAAAGGAAATCGAAAGAGAAACGAATGATCGTGTCAAAGAAACAGAAATTTCTATCCAAGTATAATATGGTATAAATATCTAGCAACTTTTCTTCGGAAAATTTTTGCGACAATCTTTCGTCTTTTGCGAGAGTTTAAACCCGCGCATTCAACTGGACCTTGAACCCGAGAATATTCTTTTTCACTCATACACAAGGAGAGAGTGAAATACGAATGGTTACACGAGATACGTACTTCTTTCCAGCCCCCAAGGACAAATAACCCACTGATACAGTAGCGCGGAGAATAACTCTCTTCATTCAATTTTCAAAAAAGTACGGCAGCTATTTCGGATTACGAAAAGAGAGAACGAGTAGACCAAGAGGAAAGATGAGACGGCGCACAATTCGTATCTTTCTTCCTCACTCCTCCGCTATGTAAATTTTCTTCTTCTCATCCTTTCTTCAACAAGGAATAAGAAAAAAAAAAAAAAAAATCGTGGGAGATATTCAAAGGTAAAATTTTACAACCGACTTCATCTTTTTTTTCTTTTTTCCAAATTTTATTCATAAAATTCATACAGTGTACACGGCTATGAAATTTTACGCCACTCGTTTGACGTCACCACCATACGCTCCATGCCGGAAGATAAAGATAGGACTAAGACAACAAAAGCGAAATTTCGTTATAAAATACATAATGGAAAACGAAAAAGCGAAGGAGGAAATAAAATTGCTCAGAATGGGAGGGGGGAGAAGAGAAAAAAATTGGCGGGTATTCGCACGTGCAACAGGCGACAGGTATTCGATACACGCCGCCTGTCGCTTTTCTGACGGATAAAACGCGCACGTGACGTCATGGATTCTCTCTGGCGGAGTTGTGCGCTGAGGCCGGTCGTGAAAACGGAGACCCATTCGAAAATGATAATCGACGATGAGGCGAATTCGCCACCTACCTAAGCGGCGCGCGAGTTGCTGAACCCACTATCGCCCAACGATTTCATTCATAGGTAGACTTCATTCATACGATTGTAAAGCGGTAGTTTTTGAATGTACGCACGTTCGAACGAACCCAGAGCAAGGAAAGAGAGCTTGTTTGGTACCCGCGGTATTTGAATATTGTTCTTTTTGATACAGTAATCGTAGATTTTTTTCGTTTTTCTTTTTAATCTTTTTTAAATTCGTCTAGTTTCGTGACTGGTATACTACAAGCATTCTAATTTTTTTTTTCCTCTCAATTTTAAATTAATACAACGAAAATAATTATTTTATGGTTTCAATTATTCTCATCGTGATTGTGTTCGTATATTAATTATTTTTTTCTCGATCAATTTCTTCCGTTAACGTAGCATAAGAAAAGTGAAAAATAGTGCGGGTGCATAACGTCTTGTTCTCTTTCTCTCTCCTTCTTATTCTACAAATCTTTCGGCAACGGGTATTTTCGCGATTCCGAATGCAAAAATTGTTCGCGTCGCGTGTCCGTCTGGAAACCGGTTAACAGTGGATGGTCATGGATTCACGTTGCCGTGCCGAAAGACCTATGCAAAATGCTGCTTTTAGAAATGCAAAGAGAAGACAATTCTTCCGCTGAAGACAGACGAAGGCCGACCTATGGCCCGGGTGACGACGAATTCGTGGACATACTGCAAGTACAGCACCGCATTTTTGGCACCAGAAGGCACCAGAATCAACCAGCGCATCATCAGACGTTCCAATCGTCGACCGGTTATCTGTATAATGTGCAGCCGACTGCATCGACCAGCACCGCTAATATTTCCGCAAACGAATCCGATTGGTTTACTAGATGGTTTAACAATGCGGCCAGCGTGCCCGCCACACCTTTACTACCGGGTAAGTTTTTCCCTCGTTTTGTTCCTTTCGACTTTTTGGCCAAGTACATACTGCGATACTACTCCAATTTATCGCCTAAAGTACCATCGACGAGAAAGGTCACCAACAACACATGTTTGAAAAACTACGAGTTTGATAAACAATTGATATTCCTTGTTCGAGCACCCTCCACCACGAGAGAGAGGGCGAAGAAATACGACCGCTCAGCCCAAATTTCGTGTCAATCACCAAAATGACGATCGAGATCTCGACTAAAATAATGAATATGGTTTCGACAAAGTGTATCTTTTTTTATGATACGCAACACCCGGTATGATACTTGTATGATTTTCTGTAGGAGGTTAGGACACGTTCGTTGCATCGCGAGTAAAAATTATTCTGTATAGAATATGAATACGTATGGTGAGTGGTCTACACCATCGAAGCGCACCTCGAATACCACATCGATTCTTATCTTCATTGTTGATGAGAACAAGTGAACGAATGGAGAAAGGTCGCTTTCTTCGACACAATTCTATTCTCGAAAGATAACGTCCACTCTCGTTAATTATCTTTCCAATTGTTTTTCGTCCGCGTCAACATCGCTTTCCGACGTCTAAAACACAGGCTGATGAGTGCAAAGTCAAATCTAAGAAGATCAACATTAGAATGTGTCACAACACTCTCGTGAAGTAATATCTCAGGAGCGAGAAAGAGAAGAACACCAGGAAGGAGCAGTGAGAATTTCCTCAGAGAGGGATTTGTTAAAGAAAGTTCTCAATACATGCCTACATAGACTTGACTACTTATAATTTTTATTACGAATCCGAATGTGCCAATTTCTGTGAAAGTTTTGATTTCAATATCAGATTAGGAGCTCGATGATACTTTATAACATCATCGAGTGTTGTGGTGACCCTATTAATACTGTAGATTTTTGAAAGTAAGTTCTTGAGCAGTTTCAAGGGCTGATAAATCTGCCGAAAGTAACGCTATCTAACAGCTATCCAATGATATGAGAAATTCAAAATAATTCGATGGGTATTTTTGTTTGTCGTTCCTCGTCATCACATCCAGTTTTTCAAAAACGGAAAATACGGAAATTTGGAAAAAATCGCATCTGAAACCGTTTTAATAATTCGTATCAGGCTCAGTCAGCATAACAAGCACTTTTTCGAAGTAATACGATAGTGGGACCATATCGATATCACGGAATCGCATTCCGTTTAGCTTATGGAAAACTGCAGAAAATCGCTCTCATAATTGGGTGAATGAAATGATCATGAATTGTTGCAATATTTCATCGGTACAATGAAATTTCAGCTTTAAAATCCCCTCAGCTGGAAAAAAATTGCACCCATTCGCTACAACAATTTTCTCTCGTTATTTGAGTGATAAGAGCAAGCAAAGACTGGCAATGAGGAAAACGACAAAATTCAACCAGCGGCTACGGCTGCGTTCGGAAGAGGGCTACGGAGGTTCTTCTTGTCTTTGAAAATCTAATTAACTGCTTCTATTTTTTATCAAAAAGAAAGAGAAATTAGAGTGTGAAAGGAACTTTCAACCACACACAATTTCTTGGAATTTCCACTGAGCACAAGCATGAAAAGCACAACATGAGGGCCACCATGGGCCGACTGAAGAAAAAAGGCACTCGAGTTGTTTTCTGTCGACCAAAATAAAAATATTTCATGATTATAATCATAAATTTGGACTCCGAAAAACGCTCGAGTCGTCTGGTCTTGGCGGTTCAACACTGAAGTATTTCAATCAAACAAGCGTCTGGAGAGCTATCGCCTCACAATTATCAAGTGATAATAATCTGGAGTTCAATATTGGAATACTCTGCGCTCAATATCAACGATATTGAAGAGCATCGTTATACAATATTGACTATCATTATTTTTATTTGTAGTCAAATTAGAGATTTTGAGTGAAGAAATGGTGATCTGATAATTCGGTTTCCATGTATACTCAACTGATTTCCCTGCTTAATAGACCGATCTTCCTGCAACGTCATCTCTATCGATAAAATGCATATCTCAGCAAACGGCATACCGACTGCCACGGGAACGTTTTAATCATTCATCAGTACTTCAAAAAGAAGGAATAAGTCGAGAATAAAAAGTTGATATTCACAATTTTTGCTTTTCTGTACACCGGGTGGACTAGAAAGATGTTACCAGTTGAATGGGAGTTTGCGCTAAATCCACTCTGGTGCCAAAACACTAGACGTGTACTTCAAATCTATAAAATTTGTATTTCAATCTTATCTTCAATTTGCGCCCCAACTCAACTTTCTACGACTTTTTTGAGCCAAGTTAGGGACCAAAATAAGCCAAAAGATGACAAATTTGTGAAAATTCTCAGAAATTAAAAATTGTTTCAACTTTCTGATTTTACTTGATTTGATAGTGAAATTCAACGCTGATTCCCAAAAAAATACCAGAATGACCTTAGAAAGCTTGAAAGGGTAAGATTATTTAATTTCTTATTGTGGAAATCTAGGCACATTTTGTTCCATAACTTGGCTCAGAAAAGTTGTAGAAACTTTGAATACGGCTCGAACTAAAGATAAAATTGGAATAGGTACAAATTCCGTACTTTTAGACCATACGTTTAAGGTTTTGCGTTTCCCGGCTACAACAGATTTAGCGCGAACTCCCATTCAACAGGTAATATTCTCCTGGTCCACCCGGTATATGAAAAGGTATTTTTTATTTTTGGGTCCATTTCTTTTTCGGAGGATGAATGAATTACCAAAATGTTCCTATGTCAATCATATGCCATTAGGGAAGCTGTTTGAAGCCGATGGACTGCTTTTTGATACTTTTGCTGACAGTTATCATTACTGCGATGTCACAAGAAATCTGTCTATACTGCTCAGCTGTCAGATACTTTTCCGTACCAAGGCAAGACTATGGGTCAGGCGCGCACCGAAGGGGGGGGGGGGCTAGGGGGCTGAAGCCCCCCCCCCCCCTTAGGCTCGAAAAATGAATTTATTTTCACAGCACTAGAACGTGAGTTGAGGACATCTTTTTAAAACAGTCTTATTGCTAAGCGTAAAAAGTCTCTTTTATTTGAAAAAAGTGAGAAATGGATATTTGAAATTTTTTTCCGGCTATGAGAGTGAATCTGAAACTACTGAACTTTCTGATCAGAAAGACGATTTTTCCACTTCGAACACAAATACATCAGGTAGGCTCAAATTTTACAGGGTTGCCAGTTTTTTTCAAGAAACATTTTCCATGACTTTTTCGACTTTTCCAGGATTTCCAGGTCAATTTTTCAATTTTTCCATAACTTTTTCTTCATCTAAACCAGAAATTTTACTACATAATTCCCAAAATTTTCAATTCAACAAGCAAAAAAAAAAAAAAATGTAAAAAATAGTTTCTTGCTTAAGAAATCAAAATTCCATGATTTGATGATTTGGACGGAAATTCCATGACTTTTCCAGGTTTTCCAAATTTTCCAGAAACTGGCAACCCTGTTTTATCATCCCAACACGGAAGTTGAAGCTATTGAAGGGGGGGCATCACCTACTTCAATTTTTTGGACGTCGCATTGTTCAAAAAGTTGGTGAAGAATACCGAAGAAAAATTGATTGCTCTGAAAAATGTAACCTAACCTAACCTAACCTAAGAATAGCCCCCCCCCCCAAAAGAAATTTCTGTGTGCGCGCCTGCTATGGGTCGTTACGAATCGATGACAGGCTGGCGGCCACGAAGAATTTTCAGCCTGTTCCTAGCCTTGCTTCGATACTTTTCTACAAAATGTCTCATAGGAACAAGGAAGATTGCTGAGTTTACTTTTTTACAAAAGTTCCTCTTCACTGATGAAGATTACAGTGCAGTGTGAGTTCTGAATGGTAGGATATGGAATAATGATGAGCCCTGAGAAACCCAAAAAGGGAAAAGAGGACAGCGATCAAAGAATCATGATACAGCCTACGCGTGAAACGTAGAGTGAGTCGGATTCCGGAGAACTTTCATTGAAGGAGATAGTTAGCGCACATTCTCATGGTATTGAATCGAGGCACAGAAGAGTGCTGATATTGATAACGAAGAGACACAAAAATATTATGAAGGTATTCAAGAGTTCATAGAGGTATGGGAAGGGGGATGAAAACTGTCAAAATCTGGAATCAATATAGTAGAATTTTTCATAGTTTGCGAATGAATGGGAACTTTTAGCAGGGTGGACACCTGAAAAGGAAGGAGGAGAAAGAAATTGAATACGGGCATGTCAAGAATTTCTTGAAACACAGCGACGACCGGTTTCGATGAGAACCACACCATCATCAGGTTGAGATCTGATGCTCTGGTGTTGTTCACATCGAAACTGGTCGTCGTCGTGTTTTTAAAAATTTCCACATTGTGGGTTATCCATCTTTTCAGAGGAAAATTTCTTTGATTTTAGAAGGACACCTCACTCCCAACATCCTCCGTATTCCGAAGTGCTCTTTTAGCAAACAATAATAAGAAATTGGTTCAACACGACGTGTGTGAATTAATGAAGGAAAAATTGTGAACCAGAGAACAAAAAGATGCTTCAGTCCAGAAGGCGTAAAAATCATTTGATTGCGCCATCTTAATTTTGCACTTCTACCTTTCGCATCACCCCAGACACAAATTACTATAACCATCTTGTAGAAGTCTTCTAAGTCGTTTAAATGGATTCTACACAATTATAAAGCATTTAATGCGTCCAAAACAAGCAGGTCACTACATCTTTCGTGTAGTAACGTAAATGGAAACAGACTACCATACGGAAGTGCAACACATTTCTGCGTGACAAAGTTCTCTTTCTCTCTCAAAATACAGCAACGCCTTCCGTAAGTCGAACAACATGAAGCGTATTGAATTATAACGACTCGTTATTTTCTATACAGATGCCAAATTCTCTATACTCACGGACTTTCTCGTAAACTAGTGTCGATTTAAACGATATATAATTGTTTTCGAGCCAATTGCAATTAATTGATTTACGGCATCGAAAAAGGGTAATGTCGCCTTATTGAAAAGAAATTTTTCAAAAATTTTGAAAAGGAATTCGAACGATTCCTTCTAGAATGTATAACAAAACATCATCAGTATTTTCTTTCGAGAAGTGGCGACCCCAGTCGAACTTTTCGTAAGTAAGGCAAGTAGAGGCGAGACATTTTAGTTGATTGCAGAGTATTTTTAGTTCGATCTTTCTGTCAGATCTTGACTAATATTTCTACTTCATCTTGCCCGAGGAATTGTGTGATCCATCTGATTCTCTAACAACTTTTCGGTGCTCTTGCAGAGCCTAACGCGTCAAAATCGTTTTACGGAAATTAATGCCGAGAGAACGAATTTGAGGTAAGGCAGTGGAAAAGTGGAGCAGCCCAAGAAGGCGGAAAAGTCAGAACCTCTTTTTCCAAGACCTGAGAGACCAAATCTTCACGTAGTAAAGATAAAACGAAAATAAATAGTACATCAAAATGTTCATATTCAATACTTCCTCTCGTTGCTCTTTACTGAACTGAGAGTGCACAATCTACAAATAGGCTCACAAATCTTACCTGAAATCGCTGGATGAAATATTGCAATACAATCTGCTACCCTACGTTTAGCCTCAGGTGACCTTCGCACCAAGCTTTATCCTTTCTCTCTCAAAACTCATCACTTCCATCATCAGAATCCTGTCAAGATTTTATCTCAAATTCAAGTCCTCTATTCTGATTCGTGGTGCAAAATGCCGTCACGTGACGGGATTGTGACGGCGCACATTTGAGTCACAGTTGGGTCACAAAGAGGGATCACTGTGCTTTTTAAATGGGTGATTGGCGTCACAAATACCGTCACAGGTTATCCACTCCTACCTGAGAATTCACGACGCCTTATATTCGCCTCGACTTAGCTAACTTACCGAAATCGCCTAAAATAGTCTACAGCAGGTAAATCAAAGCCATTATTGTAAATTTACCCCCCCCCCCCCCTCCCTTCACCTGTGTTTCACAAATGGATTTGAATCAACTTCCAAAAGCTTTTTCCATCGATGGAGAAATCTTGTTCCTCCGTGTGAAAAACTCGGTCTCCATGTATTCTGCCAAACTACCTGCCGTCTATTCCCTTCTTACTCTCACTCTACGAGTGTCTTCAACTCTTTCCTCTTTTTTCCTCTCTCCAAGCCATGCAAGACCTCAACTCTTCCAAACTTGTCGTTCGGCAGATTCTCATCCTTCTACACTTAATAACTTCTCTCTTCGGTCCTCTGGATTCCTGGTACACGACGAAAAGACTTAGCAGCAAAGCAAGCCTAGCTTTCCTTAATCACTCTGGTCAAGGACTTGGAATCTTATTATCGTTCTCTGATCATCTCATCATGAACTTCGGGCTTCCAAACTTCACAATAAACTTCGTCCGATTCCCTCATTCTCTTCAATTTGTTCTTCATGTTATGACAAAATAATCATAGAACGACTAAAAATAGGCCATATCCACCCAGCTACTTCTTTCCTCTTCCTCTGGCTCTTCGCTTCACCCTCATACCACTCTACAATGCCGAGGAATTATCCATCTCCCCTTTCTTCTTCTCTCCATCACCTTCTAAACCTTGAAAAATCATTTTTTGTTCATTCTCAAGCATCCTCTGCTCTTTTCAATAACCCGGAATGAAAAAGATCAGAATTTTTTCTGCAAGGAAAACACTATTCAGAAACATTTAATTTATGTGTGGGCAGAGCCAAAATAAATTGATGTTTTTTAATAACTCGGAATCCATGCTCCTCCATTCCACATACCATCACAGATCCAATCAACTTCGCTAAGAAACCCTTAGTGACGTTAGACGTTAAATAGCTCGTAAAAAGATGAAAATTTTTTTACATCATCTTGCGTTTCTCCATTGAAATATTTCCTTCATTGGCTTATAAAGTTACGAAGAGTCCTCTTCCCCGTGATAACTTTTCCAGCTGGGTTTTTGCATCAGAAAAATACTGAGATACAATTATCAGAGCCACTTCAAAAAACCCTAAACAAGAGGAAAAACTTCCCGTCTTATGATGTCACATTTACACTCCCAGTCGAGGTAAAGTACGTAACAAACCTGAGTCAAACTCAGTGTCCTCGCTATTCCAACACTACCACAATATTCTCACACAAATGATAGGAATTACGACAATCGAAAAACCTACGTAATTAATTTTCATTCGATAAAAAGTACGTAGAAATCCCTTTTTTTTTTCCTTTCCTCTTTTTAACCTTCGCGGATAAACACGTTCCAACTTCCTTATACAATTATACCCTTGCTTAATATTCACGATAAATTAAAGTCAAACAAAGTGGGTTTTTTAAAGGAAACTTACAATCATATCAGACGGTAAATGAAATATTATCGACAATTTTTTTTTCACATACCTACTCTCATTTCTAAAATTAGAAATCAATGCCAACGAAGTACAAATAATACGTCACGTCATATTTCGTGAAGCACATAAGCATTAGCATTATAGTATCCTGTAATGAATTGTGCAATATGTAGAAACATCTTGTTCAAAAGCTAACTGAGCTGTATTAGCCTACTTTTTCAACCACATTCGATAATTCTCTCGAACTAAGTGCACGAAGAAAAAGATAACTTCCAAAAAATGACAATCATGTATATTCCGTCAATCATGAAAAAAGAAACGAAATTTTTTCCCTGGTCAACGGGGATCAATGATGCGAATCTCAACGCTTGTTTAGTCGAAACATTGAGCATTGAAATGAATGCGCAAACATTTTTTCTTGTTTTAATTCAAATAAATAATTTGGAAGATGCAGTAGGCTCTTGAGAAGGCATCATTTCCTGATGATACAGAAGTCAGCAGTTTGAAGCTGGTAGTTCTTTAGAAAGAAGACTAAGATACGATGAAAATGTACGTTTCAACAAAATGGACAAAAATTCTCGATGATTGTTCGATTTGAATGAAATTTATTATACAAGCTGTGGAACTCATAATCCATCCGAATCTATAAACATATAGATTTAAGAGACACTCAAATACTGTGCGCTACAGCATTTGTATTTTGGTACCTTGTACAGTTCGGAAAATATCTCGTAAGAACGTACTTACAGGGCAGTTGCTGGTTCTCCCAGCTTTCCCCTCGACAAATATTAGTTCAAAGCACCCCACCGTACTAGAGAAAGGGGAGTAACTGGAGCAAACGTTAAAAACGGACCCACCCTGCCAAATGGGTTGAACCTTTTACAAGAGTACTTTCGGGTGTTGTGCCATCATCAGTTGTGTCGCAACTGGAGAACTAGGCCTTAAACATGCGTATTTATAGTATGATACTGTGATCTTATTGGCTATAACATGCTGCTTAGTGGTTGATTCATTCTTAAGGCTAAAGACTGCGTTTGATTACGATGACGGGTACATTCGAAAGCAAAATCCTCTTCATTACTATTGGCTACCTGCTTTCCTGTCATCTTAGTACTCTGTTCTGTTCTTCTTCTCTCGTCCAATCACTAGGCCGAATAATTTTTCGCTGTCAAACGTGATTATATTGTTCGAGAGGTTTCTCTCTATGCTTTTGCAATCTCCATTTGTTCCCAGAGTTCTCTTCTTTTTGTGTGATTCTTTACATGTACAACTTCAAATATTCCCTCTCCATTGACGTGTTCTTCGTAGCAGTGTTTGCCAAACAGTGACTCGCCATCTTCTTTCTCCTTTTCGTACTCCTTCTCCCTGATCTCGAACTTTCACCCAGTCTCACCAACGTAGATGCCGTCGCACTGCTCACGACTGAGCTTGTAAACTCCGCCTAAGCTTTCCTTGTCCTTGGCTTCCGTCTGGTCATTGCTGATTCTTTTCACCATGGGTGGGTTATTCTAAGACCCACATTTACATCATAGGCATCAAACGCCTTTACCACTTTCACTTTCCTTTGAAGGGTACCGATCTAGAGTGCCTTCTCATCGAGCTATCGTGGGTTCCGTTTTTAGTTTCCATTTTCCTAACGAATCCTTCCTCCTCTTCTTTATGGTAGCCATTGGCTTCTGCCATCTGCTTTACTATCTCGATTTCTTTCCTCTTCTCTTCATTGTTCTTGAGAACAGAAATAGTTCGATGGCAGTAGTTCTGAATAGCCGCTAACTTGGGTAAGAGTCATTCGGGATGATGGTGTCTGTGAGCGTTGACTTCCGGTAGATTTTGTATTCTGTCCTGTAGTTATCCAGTGTGAGTGTAAGGTCCAACTAGTTGATGATCTCATTGCCTTTTTCATTGTGAATTTCATACTCTCATTGATCGCATTCATTTCCAAAAGCAATAGGTCCACCTGTCTATTAGTGCCTGTCCACATAATCAGGATATCATCTACATATCTGCAGGGCCGCCGAGAGGCTGCGCGAAGCCCGGGGCAATTTTTGAAACAAATTATGTACACAGGCACCAAGTAAAGAACGTAAATTTTCGATGAATCATAAATTTTTTCCCCCCAAAGCGCGATGCCCGGGGCAAACTGCCCCGATTGCCCCCCCCCCTCGGTGGCCCTGCATATCGGACCCAATGTTTGATCGAGTTTCTGAACTTTCTGCCCTTCAATATCTTGTTTTCCACATCATACATGAATATCTCCCCCAGGATTGGTGACAGCGTTGATCCCATCGCAAGTCTTTTTTCCTGGCTATAGAACTTGTTATTGAAGCGGCAGTAGTTCTGGCACAAGATCTCTCCCACTATGTTGGCGTACTTTGGCCCATCAGGGTTCCCATGATATCTATTCTTTTTGAGCAGGTTGAGAAGTTCTCGTCTTTGGTATGGTATCAAACATGTTCGTCACATCCAAGGATATCAGCTAGTCGTTAGTCGTGAATTCCAACTTGTCCAGTTTGCTCCAACCAACTCACCGCGATATTTCTGATAAAGTCAAAACTAAAAAAGTCACCATGCTCGCGAAGGAAGCTTCGGATTCATTTCTCCAACAGGTTACCTCGAACTAATGTACTCGGTAAAGACCACCGAGGTCAAATTGCTCCGAAGGAAGGCAAACTGCGGCTACAGCAATTTACTTCTCCTTTTTCTCTTAAGATTATATTTTCCTATGGTGTGTCTGGCCATAACTTGGCATTCGCATTAATTTTGTCAAATTTCTCACTGAAAATGAGTTATTTGCAACACTTATTCATTCTATTGGAGGGAAAGTCGACTGACACACAAAAGTGGGCAACAAAATTCGGAAAAAGTTGGGAACTACTAATCTACGATAAAATAGGCGCCTTTGAAAACTGCATTTCTCTCACAAGAACGAACTCGAGTATCGGGATCGCTCGCAATCGTCTCGATGATTTACGACCTTCCTCTCAAAAAATTTTCCTATCATATCTTTGATGATGGAAACGCAGCACACATTCGACCAAAATACCTACGTACATAGCTCCAAAAAAAGAAAACAGACTCTGCAAGCAATAAACCTTTCATTCCCATAAGAAAAAGTCCGGCTCAACTTTACATACATAACATAGGAAAAATACGAGTGCCGGATCTTATACTACCAGTCCGCTAAAATGTCACCAGTACGAGCACCGACAGAAAAGGATTTCTTTCAACAAAGGATGGCCTATAACTATACTAATTAGGCCTCAACCTCCTCACATGAATCGATCAATAACTTCACACATTCCTACAAGACTAACAAGGGACGTAGGTAGAACACGGACAGTTTCGTAAGTTCTTGGGTCTGCGTTTTGTTAATGGGAAATTTGTATTAAAAAATATTATCTCCATTGAAACGTATAGAGTTCGTACCTATCTCTGACTGGTTCCTCATTTTCGGGGACAATCGTATAATTATGCATAATCGAGGAATTTCTCATTAATTTCGGAAGTTAAACCTCCACGCAATACAAACTTGTGTAGGCTCCCTTTGCATAACGTGTCACAACACAAACAAACGAAGAACGAAGAAAACGAAAAAAATTGAAAATAGATACTCTCAAAATGTTAAATTAATTTTCATAGTGTCTTCTCGCATAAGTAAACTGAGTAGGTCTACATTAGATTGAGAGTAGAGTTCAATGTATAGGTCTAGATCTCTAGTCTACGTGTCGATTTTAATATTTCATTCATAATACAGTCGCGCTCCGAAGATGACATTCGTACATTGTATTCGTAGGCTTAAACTACCAATCAAGTCAATAAATTAGGATTCGTATATCCTTAAACGTGCGCGTAGATGATAAAATGTTGTGAACGTTGGGCCTATATTCGTGAACTGTACGGCGGTGAGTGGTGAAATTCAAGAACGAAAACTCTGATGGGAGAAAATTTAAAATTATCTGCATCGTCATCCGAGAACGATGATGGTTGCCGTATGTTTTTCCAGGCATGAGTTTGACGTCTCATTACAATAAAGTGAACCTGTCGGAAGTGCTGGTGTGTGTTAGTCTCAATATAAATCGTTTTTAAACGGTCTTCGATTGAGGTAAGTGAGTAGAGAGCGTTTGCTGGTTCTTTTCTCATTCGATACAGCAATAACTGGTTGAAAATTTGAGATAGTCTTTCAGTTCCCCATTTTTACGCACGACAAAGCTTTGAAAAGGGAAAGATAAAAGCAGTTCTGAGAAAAATATTCCTTCCTAATATTTTTCAGATCAGTCATGAATAAAAAAACACATCAAGTTGTTTGCAACTTTACTCAAGGAAATACGATACATAAAAACACACGAGCTTTCAAACTTCTGAAATAAACAAGCACAAGTGTTTTTAAAGGTATTCTTCACGCTGAATACGATGGCGTTTGCCGTTTTTCGCTATCTCTTCTCGGTGCTTGAAAATTGCTCGAAACTGACACTTTTGGAATATTGTATCATATCATTAAAAACCCCAAGATATAGAAAAAAGAATACAGAAACCCTTTAAAACATATCAAAGGTTTCACTTAATTAGTTCTCACGTTATCAGTAATCAGTGTTCCCATTTCAGAAAACGTGTGAGGGTTAAATAGAGTGAATTTTGAAGTGGGAAAACCTCGTCGGGATCCAAATTCGAGACCTTTTGCTTTCCCGGCGACTGCTCTAACCGCTGAGCTACAAGGGCGGATCCCGACGAGATGATCTGAATTTTTCACTAGAGTTTTTCATTTACCAACAACCCTCCTTCTCTGATGGACAAAATATTTCCGGTACTATTCACTTCCACTGGCATAACAACGAGAATTTTTGTATACTCCCCACACTTCGATCAAACGCGGGGCGACCACCATTCTTTCACCGCGAGCTCACGACAAAAAAAATATTTTTGGTACCTCTCCCTTCCATCGGCATACCACAATGAGAGTTTTCACGTTTGCTCCCAGCCTCGATCCAAGTTGGTTCCGATCACTGTTTTTTTAACGCCGCGAGCTGACGACAGAAGACAATATTCTTTTTGTATTGCCGTGCCCATGAATGCCAGTTTTTGAAGTATTGTCCCCTTATCTAAGGAGGGGGGGGGAATTCTTCCAATTCATACAGGTGCACAGCTTCCAGTACCACAATACGTACTGCTGCAAATCAAGGAATACAAATTTCAGACTGAAGAACGTGAACGTCAGGAAAGTGTATTATTCAGACGGAACATTGACTATATATTTCACGCGGTCTACTGCGGTAGCAGTCATAGCTTACCCCGCTATTAATGAACAAAACACACGAAATTCACAAAATATCAATTTTTTGGGAATGTTTCACCACACCGATGACTGAGATAATAAAGTAGGTATGTTGTACTTGTAGGGTCGAGGTCGTTTAGCGCAAGTTAGGATGGAGAATAAAGGATATCAATTAGTGCGGATGTCCACAAAGTATCATCTAGACAAGAGAAGCGGAAATATGACCAAGGAATCTTCTGGATCGAGCGAGGAAGGAACCCAGGACCTCTTGCTTTCATGAAAACTGCGATAACCACTATGCTACCAGGCTGGAGCCAGGAGATTTTTTCGTCATCCCCTTCTTTCCTTATCCTTAGGAACTTATTTTTGTAGCGATTAGTTCGGTTCCCTCAATGTGATCCCTGAGGTTACTTGTTTAGAAAAGTTGGAGTAACGAGTTCGCAGCCAGTGATAGAAGACGGGGTGTGTAATAAGCCGAGCGATCTTCACACATGAGATGCGGGCAACTCCTGCAGCATCCATAGTTGGAACGTCGTCCTTGAATGAGATCAGATAGGGAACGGTGAAGAAGAGGTAGAACCAGACTTTGTAAATGAATTGACAAAACTCGGCAACGAAAGCGTCCGAAGGTTTCTCTAAGAAAGGTAAGCGGAGCCATAGATGCATTAGTGCTGGTATTGAATTTGGTGACAGTCGTAGTGGCGACGGTCATAGTGACATCATTTTACATTTATTATTACTGTTTGTTACAATCAATGCGCGAAAGAGACATTAACGTAGGCAGCACGTCTTCGAGATTGCTGAAGCTGCCGAGAAAAGCAAAGCAACAAGAAACGCCATAGCAGGAACGATCGTTGAAACCAACTACGCACACGAATTCCGACAGGCAACTTTTGAGAGAGAATATTCGGCCGAATCACCCAAATTTCCTTTCTCTTCTGATTTCAAGTTGGCGATCGGTTTCGCTCACATAGACTTCATTACAGTCCCTACAAACTACACTGTAAGCCCTCTCTTCTCCATAAGCGGGACAAGGTCCTTCAACTTTACAAAGAGCTCGTTCACTGTAGTGGGGTTGTGAGAAGCCGGCCGGAAGCCAAAGGGACGGAGAGCAGGGTCCAACTACGAAGAACATTTCCCCAGCAAGGAGAGTCTTATCCAAAGCGTTCTACTATCTCGGTTAGAATCAAGGCACACCCGCGTGATCGTCCTACGGACCATAAGGTCGATGTCCAATTGACCTCATTCACTCCGACCAAGTATTTCATAGTTTGACGTTCTTTTTGGAAAGCTGGCTGGCTGAGCGGGATGCGGGTCAGCCGATGAATGAAGCTGTTGAACGTAGCGATCTGGCAGAATGTTTTTGCTCGAATGTTTCTTGTGTACATCAAACATTCGATCAGTAATGCTAACAAACATATACTTGCGCTAGCTGTCGTCCATAGCGAACTTTCAGACATCGTCTATTTCTTACCGGCATTCATTCGAGACAAGATTGTGAAATCAACCAAAGTTTCACTTGCAGTTAGGTTAGAGTATTCTAAGAGCCCCATTTTGCTGGTCGTGTGCGGTACGCTCTCGGCCATCGAAAGTCAGTACGGAAAACTTTTTTGAGGGTGCTGCGATTTAGAAGAGTCGGAAAGGTCCTCACTTTAATGAAGCATGGCCACAGCAAGCAGGTCAGTCATTGTCCTTCTAGAGCATTCTGTTGCTCTCAGTTACCTGCAGATAACGTCCATAACGTCGCACATAGGACGCAAAAACTCCCTTTTGGACCTTTGAACTGAGGGTACATACTTATTATGATGGGTCGTCCGACTGTTCAAGAATATAGCACCCGATAGACTGAGTTTTGAAACCTCAATCTATGTGATAATAATATGAAACACGTATGTTCATAAATCAATACTCTTCCTTGCCATTTTTGAAATCAGAGTTTACCGGCGAAAAAGGACAGGCAATGCACTGGTTGAAGCCAACAGACTTTTACTCCAAGCAACATCTGCCAGTGCCTTTGAACTTCGTTGATTGTCATGAGAAAGGCAGACTGAATCAGAAGCTTCTTCTTTTGAACCATGATTCAAAATTTTGACACCAAATAATCGCATAGGAAAACAGGGAAAAACTGCAAATTGAGATTACTCAAAAATTTTTCAAGATAGGAATGTCATCTTCAAAACCAGAAACAAGCTTGAAATAAAGGATAAAAGCAATCAGTTTAGTAGAAACTAATACCCCGATGTCCAAGAATTTTCACTCAATTTTTCAATACATTAGAAATTGCAGAGCTTCGGGAAGTTGTACAACAAATAGTGCAAACCTCCTTCACTTATGCTGAGCCACCAAAAACGATACCATAACTCTTGTCCCCAAAAGTCGGTGAAACAGTGCTTCGAACCTCAAGTATAAATACGTCGTAAATCGCACGCAGTTTACGATCCATCTTATTCCAACAACATCCATACTGTTAAATTTTCTGGCAAATACTACCATTCACGAGTCAATAAATTATTAATGGTTTGGATGACATTCCTACCGCACGGACGTTTTATACATCGAAAATAACGATAAAAAACTTATGCTCGCAATACCTATAGGTTGAAATTCCTTTGGACGCGTACACACGAAAATAATATTCTTTTCGGACTAACCGACATAGCCGACCGGCCGTGAATGAGAAAACACACGTGATTCCCGCAATGAAATGGGGGACGCGCGACAAGCGACGCGGTATACGCGCTGGGTATTCAATCTTTTTCCGACTATAAGGTCTTAAGTTAAATACGGGGAAAAGTCAAGATAATGAAAAACATCAAGAGAACACGATGCTGCGGAGGTGGAAATGAATGAATGAAACCTGAAAAATGCGTGACGAGGCGTGAGATGATGGGGGTGGCGTAAGGCTCGGTCACATGTATACGAGTTTAACGCACGGCAATTTGCGTACCGATATGAGATATGTGTATTTGGCGAGCCGGCAGCGTATACACAGAATCTAACAGGTGGATTCCTTCGTTTTCGTCCTCTCACCACATCTGCCCATCTCTTTGCCTACATCATGTTTTCCAAGGAAAATTCTCACTCGTGCAATACGCGTGGGAGAGTATCGACTGGGGATAATTTTTTTTTCATACACGATCACACGCACATATTTTCTCAGCTGGAGAAAGCCCACCGTATTTTTCCAAACAAATCGTTTGTATAAGTAGTGATATTCTGAGGGTTGAATTACTTAATAATCATTGAAAAAGCCTACGAGTCAAATTGTTCACGAGTAAACCGTGACTTGGTGTTATTGTGTTTCAAGAGTATTCAGTTTCGCCAAATAATAAGCTTCCATAAAATGGTTCAGATATTGCTTCATCTGACACCCGATGGTAAATCGAAAGAAAGTGACAGATAAGTCATGAAGCACTAGGAAAACTCGGTTTCGAAGAGGTAGCTAAGAGTTGTAGGCAGGTGAATGTACAATTCTGCCGAGGCGATTGAGTGCGACCTCGAATGAATGAAAATCGAGATAATTATAGGTAGATTCTTCGCGGCCAAAACTCATTCGTATTGATAGGATTTGCTTTCTTCTTCCCCTTTCGAACATCTCTCTTCAATTAAAATGAGATATCTTTGTTTGTTATTAGATAAAAGGCGACTACAAAATTATCCTAAAATTTTAGAAATCATAAAGGGGTGAATTTTTTCGGCGGGTAGAATGTGGGAAGGTTGAGTTAGGTGGATACAAATTTCGAATTTGAAAGATTTCGATAACATAATAGAGTATTGTCGTATGGTCAGTTTCTGCTCAAGAAAAAAATACATAAATCGGGGTGCAGGATTATTTTTAATTTTGCGCGGGATTTCGGGAATCAGCGAAAAACCGCGCTCGGTCATCTCGCCTCTTTTTCCAATTCATTTGATGAACGTAGATTACACTGTTCGGTTCATTTTTCCTAAATAATTGTGAAGAAACTCGTAGAACAAATCAAAGAAAAAAGAAAGGTCTGTTTGTTCCACAGTCTGCAGAATACTGCTGCTTCTAAGTAAGTAAAAGTGTTAACAAGTATTCGCTTGAATCTTCATAGATGTGAATTTGCTTATAAGAACCGCGATTATTGAGCTTTACCGGAACTTAGTGCAATGTTCTCTCTTAGCTATTCAACCAATCTTGAAGTGACGTACTTCTGCTCTATACTTCTGATCAAGAGCAGAGCATTCTTGCTTCTCCTTATTCGACTGTTTGTGATGACCTAGAAGGTACAATTATTGTACTTGATTGAATATTGTAAGGGAACACATGAGCCCTGCCATTGAAAAGTTGGGCAGATCTTCAATAGTTAAATCGTACAAAAGCGGGTCCAAACTTCCTCCTTCAGCTTAATTCATTCGTTCACAGGTTTTCATTGCCGTAGTGCCAGTTTACTCGATTTCGACTATGTTCATCCATTCCAGAGAGCTATTTAGCGTCTCTTTGGGATTTTTTTTTCGGACTTCGTCCCAGATTTTACTAGAAAATGGAGCAAAATTTCAAAAATTTTGTGATTCCTAATTTTGAGGACATTTTTACCTTTACTAAGCCCATTGACTCTTGGCGGAAAACTATTTTAGCGTTATTTTTGCACTCAGCGTTGCGTTGAATTTCACATGAGAATCGAGTAAATTCAAAAATGAAAAATATTGGACTTTCATTGGACCTTCAATGACCTTTCTTTTTCGTTTACTTCTTTCATTAGTGCATAGCAGTAGTATTTCGGAGATATAGAAAATATCCACAAAATGAGCTGGGATTTCTCATTTCAAGGACTGATTCAATAAATTCTTCAGCCTGTTAATTTGGAAATCAAAAAAAAATTCAACTTAGGTACAGGCCTGAGATTGGCTTTGAGTTTTTAGGTATGCCCTCAATATTTTGACATGTTTCATGTCTTCACTCTGACTCGATCCTGATGTGGAATTTTCCGAGTGCCACCCCTTCACCCTACCTCGCGAGTGCCCCGCCCCCTCACCCTCGTCTCTTCGTGGGTAATTCGAAAATTTGCGAGTTTTGCTCCCGAAAAATGAATTCAAAACTTTCATCGTCACACGCAGTCGTCAATAATGAGCTCGAATTTCAAGATCTCTTAATATTCTGCTTGCATCGATTTTTGAGCAGTCAAATTCAATTTCTGACATGAGATGATGACCAATTTCTAGGAGACCTCGGCCCAGTTTGCAAAACAAACTACTCACACCGCTTTGTCGCCCTGAACTCAATCTCCTCCTTTCAATCAAACCATGCGTTCTTTCAAGACAATCCATTCTCCGTAGTGTCATGCTAGACCTCATAAATTCATCCAAACAGGATGAAACCTTCTACTGAAGACTAATTGCTGAGTTTATCGTCGAATTCCCTAACCATATCATAACATGTCACATACGAGTATATGACTCCAAATTAAAAAAAAGTTTCAATTACGGTTATTCGCTCAAGAATATCAGCTTCGGTGTTCATAGCTGGACTGAGGGTTATTCACTCATGTCTCTCATCACCTCACTACATACGCAGCGACCTCTCGGAATCAACTAAATTTTACTACCTGACTCTTATTCCTCCCTTTTATCTGCACAAGATCTCTAGTCAAGCAACCTCATTGCGAATCATCAATAACAAGAAAAAATTGATTGCACAGCTGAAAAAACTGACCCCACGCCTTAACCAGCATCCTGCTATCCATGTGCTACGTCCAAAGAATTTCAGAACTTGTCATTTCGATCTTCCGCTTTCATTTTTTCCGAATACATGCTGGGAGGAAGAATTCTTCAGGAGACATATTGGTCTATTGCCACATAATATTCCTTAACCATGTAAGATTTTTCCATCTTATCTATCAATTTCTCTTTATTCGACCGTACATGATTGTCTGCAGTAAGTTGTACTCAGATCGTCAAAGTATGTGACCCAAGTACTACATTTTCCCTTTCTTAATGATAGTCAGGAGTTTGGGTTCTTTTCCCATACGTTCAAGAACCTCCGTGTTCACACCGCATCTCAAATGCCTTCATTTTATTCATCATCGTCGTCTTCAGGATCCAAGTTATGCAGCTATAAAGCAATCTCGACCAGACATTAGATTTTAGGATTCTCAATCTTGAATGCATGCAGAGATTCCTCCGCTGGAGACGTCCTCTGCCATCGCTATTCAAATTCCTAATCTCCATATTATCTGGGTCCTTGTCCTCGTTTATTCAGGCTCCCAGGTATATGAAGTGTAGTTTTAATGTGTTCTCCCTCTACTTCCAGATGAGCATTTTCGACTCCACCTATATGCTCACTATCATCATTTTGGTCTTAGTGATATTGATGAGCAAGCCACATTTTTCGCTAGCTCCACTGACTCGGTTCAGTATTGTCTGGTAGTCGCCATTGATTCTGCTACTAGGGCCAACATCCGCATACTTGATGTCATTTTATTATTTCGCCACCAATCAGTGTTGCCAGATGCTATTTTCAAAAATTCGTACCCGCCATTTTTTCTAAGCCTAAAAATAGATTTCTACGGAGTTTTACCGATTCAACAATAACGATCAGGAGAAAAATATCTCTCACACTAGTGACTGAGGTACTTTTCTTTTGATCGACTCAGAGTGAAGAGAGTGCTGTCAGCACATAATGATCAAGAGAAAAATATCTCTTACTGATGTCACTAAGGTACTTTACCCTGGAGCACAACAAATCCGTAGAAAAATCCGCATTTTTTTCAAGCACCACAAATCCGTAGATCTGACAGCACTGCCGCCATTCCCACTCTCATTGGCTGATCTTCTAGAGCCTCTACAAATATTTCCTCGCAGTAGATGTTAAAAAGCGTTCACGAAAGGACGCTCTACTCCTTTTCTGAGATTTTCTGCGAACCTATGTTGCCCACTTCTGAGAACGCTGTCTGCTTCCAGTTGAGATTGACTATCAGTTGTATGTCCAAGTCGTCAACGCCAATTTCCTTCAGACTTTCCTCTAACTTGCGTTCTGTACTTCATCAAAAGCTTTCTCAGAGATACGACCTCAAAAATTATTATTGTTCTTTAATTCTCGATTCTTGGCCTTGCCTAAAGAAATGAATCAACTTACCAGCAACCTTAGAACAACTGGCTACTAAAACAGAAACCTTGTGCCTGAGAATTGACCACAACCGACGCATCCACCCTCATCTCCTTCTTGATCTCCCAGCCTCTCCGTCATGTATCTCTACATGCAGATAATTCAACTGTCTGTCATCTTCTCTCATGTCCTGCCCTCCGAGACCAACGTACTTTCTCTTACGTAATTTCCCTTGTATCCTTCGCCTTACGTAGGAAATTCGAAATAGTATTCAACTCCTTCAACTTCCTTCACTTTTCCAATTACATACTTCCATTCTGTAATCCCACGATTAACTTTGTAATACTTGATACTTCATTTGAACTGACGACCCTTATGAGCAGTCGCATAAGAAAAAGTTCGCCCCTCTCTTAATACAGAAAAAACCATCAGAAAATCTGGAACGTTTTCCGTCCGGCAATTTGATGCATTAAACCCCAAGTTTGAAAGCACACGTTCGGTGTACTGTAATTGACACACGCAACCAGCAAATTACATACCAAGTTTATTTCGCGCGCTCCGCGCGTCTATGACGAAACTGAACGCAGTCGAACAGCTTGTTATTATACCTTCCAGATAACTTTGTATGCCTCTCAACATTTTTTTAGACAGCAGTTCTAAAAAGGTTATCGAGACCTGAAGGGGTCTTACATAATTGATATAATGGACGGCAAATACCACTTCACTTAACGATTTCAGAATATAGCGTGTCCTCTGTGGTGCCTTCCAAGGGACTCCAATAATCTTTGATTAATGAAGAAGAAAAAAAAAGACAATTACAAATGAGTCTCGTGTGTTGGAAAACGAACATCTTGCACGGTTTTTTTTCTTCTTTTTTCAGATAAAAGCGAACATCTTGGCCAGGTTCAAAGAGTAGGTGTACAGTATGGCGTCTATTTTATGTTAATTCAATGTGCTTTCACCGCGTAAATAAGCGCCTAAATACAAAACATAATAAAAAAGAAGAGAAAAAAAATGGTACCGGTACTTTTTCTTCTCTTCTTCAACATCATCGTTCCTTCTTTGTTAAAAGTGTAGTTTGAAGATTTTTTTTTTTTTCGCAATTCATTCGTAATTTACATTTTAATTTTAGATTTAAATCTGGTTTCTCGTCGTTTACCATATTTAGCAAAGTTAACGTGTTCATACCGTGTACCATTCTAATTATACGTTCAGGGGGAAAAAGCAAAGAGAAAAAAGGGTCACAACTAGAGAAATATGATATATCGAAGAACAAGTTAGCTAACAAACGTATACAAAAATATCAATTATCAATTTTCCACACTTTCATATTACACAGTCAATACTTAACTCATATACCTATAGCGTGAAGACAACAATAATGGTAAAGAACTTTCGAGTACGTAACATAATACGTATCTATCAAAATGCGAACGTTAAAAACGTAAATGGTATTTTGCAAAATGATTCCACTTGGTACACAATATGCAGTCAATTATTTCAATTTAGCGGGTTAAAAAAATTGCCGCGCGAAAAATTTAACCAATAAGTCAGCATCTCGATGTTACTTCGTTTCTCGAGGTGAATTCAATTTAAAGGTAAAGACAGAGAGAGAGAGAGAAAAAAAAAGCGCTAAAGTACATCGCGACTTCGTTCCTATTGTAGGGAAGTAAAGATGCCATAAATAGACCTCCAAGAGCGTCAAAATTATAGACTCGAGCAAGAAAAAGTATATTGAACTAGTTACGAGCTGTACAATACTTTTCTTTAATGATACCTTTGTAACTATTCTATACGGCACTATTGAGGGAAGGAGAGAGAGAGAAAGGGGAAAAAAAAGCTTAAATGTGGAGTGCGTACTGGACTACAGGCGAGCCGATAGAACAGAAAATATCTTGAAATTATGCGCATATTAACGTACGAGTCCTGTGTATTTTATTACCGTTCCTACTCCGTCGTTAATGGCCCCTATGTCACCTGTGAATAGCGTTACTATAAAACAACGACTGTGTGGGGCAGTGTCGCGTACATATCTCTGACCGTATGTCCGTCCGCACCGCGATGAACAACAACAACGTCTCTGGGCGAATTTTCAAATTACGACCGTACGTAAGACGTATACGTACCGTACATGATTCATTACGATCGTACTTCGTTTTCATTTACACAAGGTTTATAACCATAGAAGAAACAAACGTACAATACTCTTGACGCTCATTCAAATTGAACGAACAGAAAGAAACAAAATACCGTACATTAAACTGGGTAAGTATCCCAGTAATTAACCGAGTACAAATAGTGCTCTATTAATTAGGCCAACGGGTCGCGGTTAAAAAGGCACTTCCTCTCATTAAGATGCGCAGCAGCTCAAGGTGCGTCCACTCATTAATGCTGTGCGGTCGGAAGGATCGCGAAGGGAGCGAAAGTCCTGATACACAAGCAATCTTGATAAAGTTCGATTCGTTGTATGAGCTGAACTTCGTTACGATACAACGTTGCTGAGTTCCAAAATAAAGGCACTTCTCAAAAGTTGGCAATCTTTCAAGATTTTCAGAACATAACTCGGTACACGCGGGTGTTCAGTAGACCATCCTATTCCTTGTCCATTTTCTTCTTCATAACTGTGGCAGAGAATGCAGACACCTGGTTCCATACTTCTTCGGACACCACGCTACTCGATGCATACCTTTTCATAGACCCCAATCTCTCGAATAGACAGACAAAGCTTGCTTTGCTCACACTCTAATGAGATGTGCTGTGGTTTATCATCCCGTCTTCTATTGTAGTGCAAATATATTGCCAATTCAACGTTCCTTAACTTCCCACGAATGTACTTGTTGAATTTTGAGGAGTTTGGTTCCAAGGTTGCGGTGCATAGTTACTGACATTTTATAAACTATCAGTTTCAGGTACTTGTTAATGTATCTGTAGCTGCTCAGCAAAGTTCAGCTGACTATGGTTTCCATTAATCCACTCATCAGAAGGGTCGTCCATTTACCTAGCTTACTCTGGGCAATTCTCGCTTTCGATGTCCCAAAGAAGGAGCTCCTGATCCCTTAAAGCCTCTTCATCAATCGTTGTCCTCTTCTCTGCTTTGGAGACCACCGCTCTCTCATCAAAAAGGAGCTCAGTTGGTCGTGAACGCGCTACCTCAGCGCAACTCTTCGTAAGATCTCTTCCGTGTCATTCCATTGACTCAGCCCATGCTCTAACATATATGGAAGGATCGACAATGCGGCGCTCCTAATTATACTTCTTCTGCTTTCTCTCGACCCTCCTACGGTTGTCATCAGGCGCGGGCTAAGATAATACACCACCCTACCCGCATTTTTCGCTGTCATCAGGTGCTCATCTTCAAACATCGAACCAACAGCACAGATACTTCATCAGGGATATTTTACTACTAGGAAACCTGGAAATGCGCTACTCGTCATGGAGGTACAGGTTGTAAAGACTATAGAATCCAAAGGAACAGCTGAGACAATGGGCATTTCCTGGTTTGAGCTACGTAGTACTGTTTGTTAGGACGTTCTGATGGCAGGCGAAGTTCGTATAAGAGCCCCCTACCATCTTCTAGAAGGTGATGGGTCGGTTACTGTCGAAAATTATGATGCTGATGTTCGCACAGGGTAGAATCAGAGCGCGAGAGTAGATGTATCCTGGGTACAGATTACCGTGTGCGCGGAGGGTCACTTATTCATTTCGACGAGTAGGTGTAGTATACAGACTTTGGTTGGATGAAAGACTTATAAGCCGTCCTCGTTACAAGCTTAGGAGCAGATCACACTTCAACTTGTGGTAGAGCGCGTACGCTAGCAACATTCAGAATTCCATGAGCCTCTTTGATTTTCGCGGTTACCCTGTCAACACACTTCCTATCGATCGTCAGAACATACTTTCCAAAATATAACGTACTGCCACAACCAGAGAAGTATTGGTGACTCCACCTCTTCTTCCCCCAATCTCGTAAATTAGCAAAAGGTATAAAACTGCATCAACTTTGAGACCACAAATGCGAATCACCAGCATTACGAACAACCCACCTATCTAATGATCCTTCTCTCTTTCTTCGAAATCGGCAACAATTACAATATTCAACAAGTGAGACTCCGACCTATCCCAGCGTGAAACGTAAAATTTTCCCTAAACAGCGTAAAGTTTACGGTTAGTACAAGAGCTCTCAAAGATACACGGCTCACGTCATCGCTTCAATGGTTTTAATAAAGAATAAACTTGCACCTAGCATCCCTGTTTCAAGAATTAACGCCTACGAGGAAAAACTAAAGAAAAAATGGGGGGAAAAAAGCGTCGCAAATATACAATTTGTTCTGCAATATTACGAAACGATCAAGTCGTAAGCGCAGACAGCCGGTCTCTTATACGGAATGGGTACCCAGTTGTTAATAAAGTTGAACCTCACCTACTCGACGAAATAAAAAAGTGAAATAAATTATTTACGTTACGTGAGTTACGATTTCATAAAACGAAAATCTCAATACTGAAAAAAAAAAGAAACACCTCGTCTTCGACGTAATTTCATTCTCATAGCGGGATAGTGAGTTTTCGTAGGTACGCCCGAAGGAGTATTTTTCCCTTTCTTTGAATTTCATTCCACGGTTGCGGGCAGAAGTTGAGGATGGATTTAAAAATAGGCCTAGCTCAATATAAAAATTCGCGTCGACAGAAAATGTCGCGCTGAAGCGATCGAAGGAAAACGTTTACGTCGCGATTTTCAAAGGGCGTTTTCGCAAAATTGAAGTCATCTTCCTCATTTATTTTCATTACCTTGTACAACCCACATTCGAAATTATGAAAAAAATCATTCTGCTTAGCGAGAGATACAACTTTTATGATAGTTGTACGTCAATTTTTCGCCGCTATTAACGAATGCAAACGCACCTTTCAAGGTATTCAGTCGTGCCAACTCCAATCACATTGCTCGATCTAGCGATCGGATATGATAATTTTTGACTACGGGGCGGAGCTATAGAAACAATCGCGGACGCTTACAATTCAGTTTCGAGAGGGATTATAATTTTCGATACGCGTGAAAACTTTCAAGAATTCGTTTGGCATTACCTCATCATAAATTATAGAATTTTAGTTCCATCAAATCACGTAAGCCAGGTATTTTGATAACAATCCGACTATAGTTCTACATGTTTGACGAGGGCAAAGAGACTGAAAGAGTCGAATTGAAAATAAAATTATGGGTCACAAAATTGTGCGAGAAAGAATCAAGTAAAACTTGTAAGTACATACGGTGGGAAAGAGCCAAAGTTCATCACGATAGAAATGCGTCGAATTTCTACATTCTTTATCGAGAGGAAGACTTTGGGTCAAATTTAAAAAAAAAAGAACTGTCTGAACTTTCATTAGTCGACAGACCAGAAAGATGGTCATTGAGAAAATACCAATCTCAAGACGATTGTAGAATTTTTTTCAGCCGATGGATCAGGAGAGATGCACTTTTTAACGAAAGGTGTAGAGGGATAAGAACGGTCAATGTGCTCCCAAGAGGTGCATCTACCAAACTCGGTGAGTCTTTTTTGTGACGTCCAAGAACATCACATTTACTTTTTTCAAAATTTTTCCAGTGGTGAGCCATGTCAGAATGAGGCTTTCACATCCAGTTTTCTCTCGCGGACTGTAACGAAACAACGCGAACGTAAAAGGGTTCGACAGTGTAGCACCCGCGTCGTTCCGCTACAATGCGCGGGAGAAAACTTGACACAAAACCCTCATTCTAGCCATGCCGCACCAATCGACGTCGCAAAGAAGATGCACAAAATTTGGTAAAATACACTTCTCGGGAGCACATTGACCATTCTTATTCTCCTAAATCTTTTGTTCATCAATTATTACGAAAATATCATTTTTTAAAAAAGAATTTTCAGCATTGCTATACAGCTCTGGTTGAAAGCAAATAAACTTCTAGAAAAATATGGGCATGATGAGCTTTTGTTACCTTTCTTGTAAGTTAGTCCCTACCGTATCTACTGTTGCTGCAATCCTGTTTACCAACAGAATTATTGAGCTTTTCATTACTATAGTCCACCCTCTTTTATGATCAATACCTGCTCAGCTAATGAAGTCGTTAAAGTAATCCTAATCAGGTCAAGATCACTCGCTATCAGCCCAGTGACGTCATGTCGATATCATTTAGCTTAGGAGTACGCCCGACCTTTTCCAGGGAACATCACTCTTTGACTCGGTTCATCAATGGTCTTCTTATTTCACGTGCGTCTTTACAGCCATGTAGATACATATTCAAGTTCAGGGGATATAGCATTTATCTTTTTTTTTTTTATTTACATGAGCTTCACGATCACTCTGAGGATTATCAGCTCCAGAAATGTAACTATGAATAGTTTTTGAAAATCGGGGTAGGACATACGAGAGGATCTCCGATGTAAATTGCGGAGTTTTTTCTCAATTACAGTAGACGCAAATGTAAAGTCAGAATTGTCCTAAAAAGCACATGGAAAACACGATGAAGCAGAGTACCAAAGGGGGGGGGGGGTGTGACATTGTATACGCTGTGTTTGCAAGATGGGAAAGAGAATAAACCTAGAAAAAGATTGGATTAAGCGTCGTCTTCCATTGACGGCCGTCCTCTGCAATATTAACCCCTCTACAAGCCCTGCATTCCGATTCAGAATTACCACTCCGCTCATCCACGGGTATACGGATCTTCAACCGAACAAACCACGCTTTAACGGTGGTAGGATTGTAACTCGTAGGTCGGAAACCAAACGAGCGAAGAGCACAACCCGATTGGAGGAAGAACTTTTCTAGAGAAGGAAAACTAATCCAACGCGTCCTACGATCACTGATCGAAACTTCGACGAATCGTCGTCGCGGATCTCACGGTAAAAATCGGTCCTGGTATTAATAGGGCGGAACTAGTTCGGAGCACCTTCAAAGGGTGAACGAGGAAGATTAAGGAGGAAGAGGCAATCGTCACCACGGCTGTCAAGGGTAACGCTGTTGTGGTGATGGTAGAGTCTTCCTACATCATTAAGGTTCATGAAGTGCTTCAGCAATGTGGTGCTAGAGAACACGAATTTCAGCTTCTCTAATTACATTAAGGAAGAATCCCAGCAATGAAAAAAAGCTTCCTCGCACCTAATCCTACACCCCCCTCTTTCATGAGTTGCCGAAAAGACATTACCACGATGCTACCCGTGGTTTCTTTCGACGTCTGTCGCCGATTCTGATGAGGCGGACGAGAATGATTTTATCATGATGGGCAGTTCAATCAGAGGAGTTCGTCAATTGTCCTCAGTTTGTTTGAATACGAAATTTTCCAGAAGTTATGCTGAGAGCCGAGAATTAGGGCTGGTAATAGTTACTGAGATCATGGCGGCAAGATCAACCGCGTCTTGTTTCCGGAAGTTGATGTGGTATGGAATCTAGAGGAAGGAAACTGATGCTGAAATGGATCACAGTGGATTAAAAGATTGGTTGAGTGAGGGTCCTGCAGAGCTAGGAGAGATGAGAGTGAATCAGTTGATATCAGAGTTTTTGAGATGAGTGGTGAGGAGAGAAAAATAGGTGCACATAGTATTCAGTCTAATGATGAAAACGGAAGCGGGATTTCTCAATAGTTGGGTCGAGTAAAAGTAGGCAGAGTTGAATTCAGATTTAGATCCGTCGGTTAAACAAAGCTTGTGGCTCGGAAATTCGGTCGAGATATTATCTTCAATGAGTTGTCTCTTTAAATAGTGTTAGGAAGTTTGGACGGGCGTAGATTGGGAGCTGGGTGACCTGAGCTATGGATGCAATAAAACTAACAGTGAGGGTCATAAGGCAGCATTTGTGAGCGTGTGAGAGGGAGTTGACCCACTTCAGCGCAGACTGAGAGATCAAGCCAATCTCAAGGCTTGTATTTCAACTGAAGATAATTCTCCAGGGCATGACTGGGTCTCCATCTTCTTTTTTCTTTTTCAGAGATACTTTTCTCCTGATCGTTGAAGGCTGATACAGTCTTCCTTGAAATTCAGCCGATCAACAGAAAAATACCTCAGTTACTACTGTAAGAAATACCTTTCTCCCGATCAATATCGAAGAAATTTGTACAATTCCGTTTTCAGGTCTTAGAAAAAATGCCAGATACGGATTTTTAAAATATCATCTGGCAGTACTGCAGTAGAGTTATCTATGACGATATAGAGGCGCAGGGCGTACCTCCTAGATCAGCCCAGTCTGTCAAAAACATGGAGAAGCCGACAAATCGAAAAAACAGCTTCTTTAATTGACTGCTTGCAGGTTCTCCTTCATTGACCACGTTAATTGATGCGAGCCGAGAACCTGTTTGATGGGGATGCACAGATTTCACTTTGGCATTTCTTTAAATACGCATTCTATTCAAGAAGTCTCAGTTTTGTTATTTTGAGAATGAAGCAGTTGTTGACCTTCGTTCCACGCCATCTATAGCAGATCAATCCTCTTATCATAATAACAACTCAAAATACAGTCATATACAGAGATTGAAAGTCGAGATTTTGCCGAGTCCTACGGTCGTATACATCTAGAGGTCAAAAGGTCGAATTTGAATCAAGTCCTCGAAGTAGGTCAGAACCTCTGCCCGACCTTCTCGGGAAGCACAATTGGCCTGAAAGAGAACGAACGGCACCCGAGGAGTATTTTCACCAAAAAACATCCCCCCTAAAACGGGTGACCTGTCGGAATTTGCATTCTAGTATATTTTTGAAGACAGCAATTTTTCCGTAGCGCTGAGGCCGAACGTTCGATTCACGATTATCTGATTTAGAGGTGTTTGGTTGAAACTCATCGTTGCCAGATTACTAACGTCCCCACATCCAGTACAACACATTATCAAAGTTGGAGTTTTCATTCATTCAACCCCATTCGAGAAACCCCCGCTGGAAAATCTATGACCTTTTTCTCATAGAAGCACTGAAGATCATGAATAATTTGCAATTCGATCATCCTCCATGAAGAGGAAGATAGCAAGTTCGCAATTGCCGGATCGATGAGAAAATTCAATGAACTGAAAGGCTGTGCAACTAATAACTTAGTCACCTCTCGAGATGTCGAAGGACTTTCAGAAGCTTTTTCTTCCATTTTCAACGATTTGGCTCCACGTCTTGAACAGCTGCGAATACGTTCTTCGACTCAGACTCATTTATTCCATTTTTCAAAACATTCTGCGCTCCTCAAAAGCGTCTCCGCGAGCCATATCCACATCCATGAACCGCCATATGGTATACTCGATACCTAGGTGTATTAATATACGTGCACATATTCGCACCGTACTCTTCGAGGACTGAATGAACAATCGAAGAAGAAATACACAATATTTCTCGTACACCTTTTTATAATATTCTTAACGACAGCTATCTCCTGTCTCTTCTTCAGTCTACGTATACGCTGCTGTCTGGGGGCAGGTAATAATGCGACCTATTAAAATCAGCAGACATTTAAAAATTCCAGTCGATTCGATTTATTACTAAAATAGTCTGCGCCCGTTGTTGCTCTCGTAAATACACGCGGTGTTATGTTTTTTCTCTCCTTTTTTTTCTTCTTTTTTCATCTTCAGAAAGAGTGATCATACTGCGAACATGTTCACAATACCTTCTTCGACGCTACATCCTCTTTCGAGATTGAGAGCGATGAAAAATGCGTCTCTCTTTTCGTCCAGAAAATGTGTATGACAAACGGCAGTTTTCCATAAATTTAGCGCCACTCCTCAGCATTAATACTAAGCACTTGGTCGCCAGCATCCATACCTGTTATTCGCCCTCTAGAGCTGTGACCACTTCGAGGGGAGAGAAAGACACGAACCCGCGCGCAAGAAGAAAGCAAGTTCAACAAAACGCATTTCCGAATTCTATAATAGAATACACAATATCGTACGACCGCGCTGGTTAGCATCTGGTACAACTTGGCAGGTATCGCATTCTATTCGAGTTTAAAGAAAAAAACGCCGAACCGAGTTTTGCCGTGCTGTACTGAAGGAGAAATGCGTAACGAATTTTCTACACATCCCATTCGACGCTGATCTTGCGCGTAAGCTGTACTTTGCGCAAAAGCTTCACGCCGGAAAACATAGATCGAGCAGCACCCTTAAAAAGCGACGCCGAAGGCATTCGAGGGACAGTATCGAACTCGAAAGTACGTCTTTTTAGTACGAACCTCCACCACCAGTCGGAGTTCGGTACTCGCGACGAAGAATTTTATCGTAGGTTACGTGGGCGAAGGAAAATTCTCTTCTATACGCACTCGAAACAATTTTCCTCTCTAGAGGATTCATCTTCCCTTCCTCCTCTCCTTCGCGCTTATTTTTCCCATTCTTCTACGATATACTCGTTCTCGTTAACTGGGTACTGACTATATTAAAATCTAAGAGATATTCGTTCACTAAGACGACGGTCTTGAAACATCGGATCGAAAGTACACTCGAGAAAGAGAACTACAAACCAATCAAAAATTTTTCTTTCAATTCAAAACGCAAATTACGTTGTCTCATCTCATTCACCAGCAAAGACCATAGCATACCAATGATCTCCTTTGCTAGAAGAATTCACTTGCGTTCGAAAGTTTTTATACGTTGATAAAAACGTGATTCCTTTATTCGACCTACACTTCTTCGGTTACGTACGCGTCTTTCTGAAGTTTCATACGGATATACATTTTAATTAACTTTGAGCTTCCTCTCACAATGATCGAGTTGATAATAGAACGCTGATTTGAGATAGATTTTTAGTGATGAGATAAACTGAGCATCCACGCAAAAACCGACTATTTCTGTGCGACATTTTAGGGCTTCGTGTTTTATTTTTGAAACGATTTTGGTATACTGTAATATTTAGTAAAGGACCGATGATAATGAGGATGGTAATGATAATAATAACTTGACGAATTTTTTCGTACCATTAACCTTGAACCTTCCGAGATGAAGTGAACTTTTGTCTAACGAAAGGGCGACGTAAAAATGTAATTTTATCGTTCAAATGAAGTGTAGGTGCGATGCATATTTGGCGCTCATAAGATCGAAGATGGGGGAAAAGAAAGTGTCGGTGAGGTAAAAACTTAAAACATAGAAAATACAGAGAAGTATAATAATGTCGAGATCTATCAGTAAATAATATTTCTAGGTTTGTCATTGCTAAAGAAACAGAATTATAGCCTGAGTTTCCAACTTTAAATCGAAGCCCTCTCGATGACTTCCAACTTCCTCCAGTTGCTTTCCTTATTACCTCACTAGTGTATTTGTTCTCTCACGATCCTATATATTACAGCACATGTCGAGTTATAATCGATTCCAATTTAGCTCAGCAACAATTTTTATTTAGAAGGTTCAATGCAATTTGAAAAGAGTATTCACTTATCTCGATTATATGTTCGCTCGTAGCCACCAAGACAATATAAAAGTTATTCACTTATTTTGTTCCTTCGGCCAGATACCACAAACAGACGCATGGTCCCAATACTTATGGCACCCCTTACATCTTCAAATTCAAATTTACGACTCATATCTATCAATAACAGGTCGATATTTTCATAATTCTTTCTTCTCGAAAACATACATGAAACCAAAATTTTGAGAAATCATCATTTTTCAAGGGTCGGTAGCCTCATTACTCGCAAATGAAGAACATTCTCGGACCCGATCATGACTTGTCCAGTCCATGACGTCATCCAATGGACTAGCTTCCTCATCTAGTATACACAAAAAGAAACCGCCACGTCACCACATGTACGGATGTACGAGGGATTTAGGAATCTAGATATTTTGGGTATTGGATTTCTTCGCGCAGCCAAAAAGGATAAAGATCATGTCCATGTCTTTTCAAAATTTTGCCCAATCTGATATGTAGTGGATAATGCGAGACAAAAATATTTGAGAGTTCTAGGCTAAGGCTTTAGAGCGGCACACTCGCTTAATCTAGTATAAGTCTACTTTGTAATATTTTAGGCTAATGAGCCTCCTTGGTCTAGTGTAAGTCTACTTTAGTATATTTCAGGCTAATGAGATCACTGGGCCTCACTCGCTCCGCTTCAGTATGTTTCAGATGTTGTAAGCGGACCAGAATTCACGACTTATGACGTCACCGAACCTATGACTTCACGAGCTAATAGCTTCATAATGGCTCTCAGCGTCTTCTTAGCCTAGTATAAATCTATTAATTATATTAGGATAAAACTACTGCTTCGGACTCGCGAACTCGGACTCGCAGATTTGAGAATTACTGCCACAATGAAAATTTTCATAAGGATAAGACCAGAGCAAAGACATGTACATGTAAATACTAGAATCAGGCGTTATCCGCCCAATGACGTCATTGCATGGACTACCCTCCTCGCAACGTAGTGAAGGCACAAACAAACCTTTGAAATCTTAGCCAAGCTTGTGCGCTCGTTGAAGCTTCTTAGCCTATCTTGTTTACCTAAGTATCTATTGAGTCTCGTATACCTAGGTAGCTTCTATTTTCCATGTCTATAAAGGAGGTCAACGCTACACCAACCCTATGACGTCATCACAGGGTTAATTTTGACTCCAACATTTCATCATAGGATCGTTGATGTGTTAAAAATTTGAGGCTTGCTGTACCATGTTGCAAGTTGACCACAGAAAGTCATTGGCGACTGTGATAACTAAAATCGGCAATCCTAGATTCGACTATAGCACGCTGTAGCACTCTTCATTCTTATGATGACTGCATTTTTGGTAGCTTTAATATCCGTCTGCACACTTCCATCCTGTAAGATCTTCTTTAGCAACAACAGTTATTTCCTCTGTAATTCTTTATCACGATTCTCAGAGCCGCCGAGGAGGAGGACTCCTGAGCCCGGGATTCACGAGGGATTCAAGTTATGTCAAGTTCAGAATTACAATCTTGACTATGGATTACAAAAATGAAAATAATTGAATAAAAACGCTATCTTCTTCAGACCAGATTGACTTTCGGTGGCCCTCATGATTTCTGATAACGTCCGAGGCCAACCAATTTGGAAGCGTCCCTCAATCAGTACACTTTATAACAAGTTTTACCAAATTTGGGCGTAAATAAAGAAACTTAAAAACTTTACCAGAATAATGCTCTTATACACAAGCACAGCAAATTCAACTTAGAATATGAAATTCATTTTATGAGAACGCAATTACGATCATAGTCCACTTGTCAGTGTTCTAAAATCCAAATCGTCAGCCCTATTCCAAGTCTTGAATTACACAATTCCTCGCTGTAATTCTCTCTTCTCGGAGGTTGTACATTAGGAAATCACATATTCAAAATTCTGACGATACATGAAGTGAAAGTGATAGAAAAACTTCAATTGGGCAGAAGCCCCGTTCTATACTAATAGTCGACTTTGTGACCAATAATCTACTTTTTCAGGATGTTGTCACTCAGAAGTTCAAAATCCAAAAATTAAGAATCAAAACAAATTGGAATTTATTCAAGTTCCATTTCCGATACATAATGAAAATTAGGTCAAAATTTTCAAGGCAGCTTCCATTCATCTCATATCTTAATAATTATGAAGTATTTGCTAGCCAAACCTTACTTAGGTTGTTACGTTGCGGTACAACCTGCAGATATCAAAGCGCACGCTGATATCTAATAAGAGTTTAGAATAAAAATAACAGAAAAATGATGCAAATGAAGCCTTCAGCTGCAGACAGCCCTATTATATCTCCAGGTTCCATGTAAGAACGCACATTGTTCTCACGACCATTTTGTGTAGATAGCGTCGCACTCAAACTCGCAGATAAAATACGAGTCACGAATGCATAAGCAGCCAAGCATCATAGCGCCGGTCTACCAATTCAACATTTTTGTAGCTGAGCACCAAAGTATCGAAATGGAACTTCTCGGATACTATGAAACGGCGCTTATCAGAAAAACCTCGAGGCTCGAAGTCATACAATCTTACACCCAAATTCCAGAGTTGGTAAAACCTACAATTAAAGCTAATGAATGACCTTGAAGTGAAACATTAAAACTAAAACCTATCTCAATGGGAAACCTAGCTAACAGCTGAGAAGCCGCTAATTCAATAAAAAAAAGGTCCACATTTCGGAAAAATGGATGTAGCTTATGAAAATTTCAAAAACCAAACGAACTTCAATTAAACTATACAGTAGGTCTTAATTAATCCTGAGAAGTGGAGGAGTGCATGGCAATTTCTCAACAGCGAGTCTTGCTTTCATCGGTAGAGGGTGGAGTTTCTCCAAAAAAAAAATTGAGTGGCCAATCAAATAGGTAATAGATAAAAGCTAACACCTTATACCACTCGTACTCAAACTCGTCATGAGAGAGGTAGGGATAAACCCGAGGTAAAACTCACCCAACTCTTATGATTGAAATGAGGTAAATCGTCATCGATGAACAATTGAAAAAATAAAATGGATAAAATAAAAGCTAAAGGCCAACTTCATCTAAAAAGCTGGACGACAGCAAAAATCGTACGGTACGGCAAACGGCTAGAGGCTGAAAGCTAAACCTCTGATAAACTTTCTTCAAATTAAATAATATAAAAATTGACGTCACAAAATACGAAGTACTCGTAGTGCTCTTGCGTTGGTGCTTCGTGAACACAGACATTCACCCTCCCTCTTCCTCTTTAGGGTCTCATTCTTAATGTGAACAAATCAAGTGTCTTACCAAAGGTTGCTTTCGATCGTTAACGACCCAAGTTCCTGAATGTTTTCCTCACCTCTATAATTTGAATTCAGAAAGAATCGTTCAACTCCTAAATCGACCAAGACCGTTTTTTGTGATATAATTGATCGCAGAGAAGGATAACAGAAATCGAAAGGTCGGCATTTTGAGCAAAATTATTTTTAAAAAGCGAAACAGGTGCATGGTCTAGAAATTAGAAACTGGAGAGAGAATGATATTTTATGGCCGCGGTTATCAGCAATGTGGAATATGAGAACTTTGAACCACGGAAGTATTTCAGCCTGCATGAAAAATGACAGAACTTCGCGAGAAGACGCGGTGGTATTTGAAGGAAACGGAAGTGATTGATAGTCAAGTAGATATGAGGCTAAAAAGAGTAGACCAAAGATGAGATCAAAGTTATAAGGCGAGGATAGCGGACGATAAATTTCCTACAGGAGTATCACCGAAGAACAGATTCATCATTTACTGTTTTGAAAGGTAGTAGCTACTCATTATTTATGGCCGAGATCGTACAGAAATAGGATACTGTGGTATAATCCAGATTTAGGAGAAAAAAGAGGAGTTCTTTGCAATAGTTGAAATTACTGGAGCCAGAAACTATACAGGGTGAGAAAGCGAGGAGTTGGGTAAGCGAATTATGAGAGTATGGGCTCAAGATATATTGGACAAAGATGAGAGGTTCGTGATGACAACAAACTTAGATTCTCATAGAGTGATTGGAATGTGGCAAGAGATACAGAAGACTGTCCAAATTTCACAAAAGAATAAGGCTTCTTCAGACAAAAAGAGCTACGTTTTATTCCGCGCAAGATTAAATCAGCCCATTCTAAATATACATTTGGAAGTACAGCATGAGGTAAGGTCCGAAAATCATCATCAATTGCGTTCATGAGACAACTGTGTTATAGATAGCGCTTTCAATTTTCAGGATTTCAGAGAGAACGGAATCCATTTCACGGACAAGGCAATTTAAAAAACACTTAGGACTGCAAGATATTCGGCCATTTCATCGAATAAAGTACTTATCCATCTCGATGGCAATACCGACAAAAACCAACGAAAAAGTTCTCCGCATCAAGGTTTCATGATCTTTTAAAAACTAGGTCCAGCTACACAACTTCAGCCCTGAACACGTGGATTCTGAGTACGGAGACCCTGACCTGACTTTTGGTTCAGCATCATCGACCACAGCACATCAGACTTTTTGTCACCGATTTCTCAGCTCGTTTTACACCGAAAAACTCGGCCTTCCTTTCTCGCGAAACCTTGACCTTGATCATTTTCACAGCGTATAAACACGTCCTTCATTCGCGCGAATCACCCTCTGAACATTTCGAGCCGAAAAAGATGAACAGTATACTTTTATGAGCAGAACTATACATACATATAGCTTATATAATACAGCCTATAAAATACACAACGACTTCACGAATGAAACGTTGGCGTTCAAATCTTAAAAAAAAACTTACATATAAAGTTTTTAATAACTTTCGCTCGACATTTAACACGAATATCTGCGCGCGAGATTGAATTTTATGAATTTCCTTGAAAATGATACGAGTCGGAGAGTTTTTCAAATGAGAGAAGAAAACGAGGCCGAGTCGACTAAATTTAGTGTCACGTCTGTACATACTCGTAATCAGCACTAGCACGCGAGATGTGATATAAATTTTCACGTTTATTTATATTTCTTATTTTGAAATAAATCTGTTAGCGCGGGGAAGGAAAAATAGAAAAAAAAAAAGTCTAAACCAATATAGACTTTAAATCCTCTCAAAATGCAAGCCAATTTACGAGTATATACTTGAAATATATGAAGCGCGTTCGTGCGACTTGCGAGTGCGAAAATGGTTTATTTTCTACATTAATTTAATATACGAGTTCACTTTTCAGGACAAAATTTTTCCTACGACTTGGCGCGTAGATTTTTCTTCCGAAAATTGCGAATATAAATCAAATAAAAACGTTAATTATGTAAATACGACGGTGAAGTTTAAATTTAGAAAATTATTATTCCATAAATCTGGAATACAGAAATACTGTATGTAGGTAATATCGGCACTCGAGCGCGAGGAAGATACAATTTTTCAATTTTAGCCTATTCAAGGTCGAGATAAGATTTCGTGGTATAGTAACGTAATTTTCTTCTTTCATTTATTTTTCATTCTTCGATATTTACAGTACATTCGGATAAAAATATGATATACGACGAGAAAAGCTCAAGTAAATTAGAAAAGGAAATAAAGATTTGAGACAACTCTCACTGTCAAGGAGAGGGAGAGAAAGAAATACAAAGGAGAGCGAAGGAAAACGAGAGGCTGAGCAAACATTATATTTTTGGCAATCCAGTAGTGACGTAACGGTTCATTCATACATTATTAGTATCGATTTTTCCGTTTCGACTAAAAACCACGGCCAAGGTTAGCACTCATTTTTCCTTCCTGCACCCTTTTTATCACTTCTGGCACGTGCTTTCAATGTCACATCAACGAGCCGAGGATAAAGTCGCGGCAGTCCTCTTTTTCCAAAACGAATGCGCGCGAGAGAGAAAGAGGAAAACATCCTTCTGACACCGCGTCGTCTAATTTTCACTGCTTGAAGTTTTAACATTGCTGGGTATGAGCATGTAATACCGAATACCTCAACGCCGACAAAGGCGAGTAAGCGGAGACGCCGCGAGAGGAAAATATCGATTACTCGCGCAGAGAAAACAAGCCCTTCGCGTAATACTTTTGGCCGAGAAAATACGAAATACTGAAAGATGAACGAAAATTTTCGCAGAAAACAAAATGAAGGCCAAGAACGTTTCGGTACACGGGTCCGCGCGAGAAAATTCCCTTAGTTTTTCCAAGCCTTTGAGAAAAAAGAAAAAGTGTTCACAATATCCGTAAAGTCCATTCGGTGGGATTAGTAGCGATAAAAAATGCTCGTACGGCTTATCCAAAATCTTTACTGACTTCCGAAGAGATTTATAATTTTGCGAGCCAAAGAATAAATCAATTTTATGGAGTTCTTTTTTTTTTTCGAAGTCATTTCTGTACTAGCTCTCAATCACTATGGAAGACCTTGATATTTTTTTCTGACTTTCATGATTCGATACGGTCAAATTAGAAGATGAATTAATCTCGATCAGTATGTTCGCCTAGCTGTGACAGCTGTTCCCAGTTTCTCCTTCCTAGGTCTTATATTTTTGTCAGACAAGTCTCAAGTACAAGTATCAGAATTTGAATGAGAGCGCTCATAAATTAGAAGAGGAATTTTAACGATTTCGTCGACGTCTCTCACTTTTCTGGCTCTCTTTCTTTGGTAAAATCTGTTCTAGCGTGAATAAATAAGGGCACAGGAGAAAAGGGTACGAAACGGTCAGGAGAAACAGTTTTCTCTGAGTAGTGCAAGAAGTCCAATATTCCAGATCGTTTCTTTTGGAAATTCATTCTTTTTCCTCTATACCCTTCAGATACGTTGATCAGTGTTTTGATTGCCTTGAATTTATTGTAAAGGTATAATTTGCTTCAGTAATTTCATTCAAGATCAGGACTGAAATTCAAGACCACTGAAATTATTCCTGCAAACCAACATTCTTATTCAAAATTGAACAGTCAAGTTATTTTAGTCTGTATTCTCGTGAGAAAAAAATTCAACTCTCACGAGATTTTGATGGTCTTTGGCTACTCCCTCCTCCTCTAAATGTTTCAAGTAAATTATAAATGCCTCTGAAATGGACGAAATTAAAAAAACAAAAAATCATGATAATACATATATTTTTCCTGAATCGGAGGAAACCTCCTCCGAAGTCTAACGTAAATAATAGATGCCTCCAAAAATAGGCAATATTTTCCAAAAACAAAATCATATTTTCCCAAAATTGGTGGGAAACTCCATTCAAATGTCTCGCGTAAATTATAGAAGCCTCCAAAGTAGACAAAACTTCGAAAAAAAAATCATGAAAATATCTTTCCTGAAACTTGATAAGATGAAGGAGAGTCACAAATCACCCTCAAATGAGCTAGCCCAAATTAAAAATATTCCCATCCCATAGAACTCTTCAAATTTGTTGACACGCAGAGAAGAAATCGTCATCATCCGTCTCAGAATCAGCCACACCAGGACTCACACACACCCATCTCATCTCTCATCTTATGCCTCTCTCAAGCTCTCATTGCGAATCTGGACTTCTTTCCACTATCCGTTCAACACATCTTCTGCTGCCCCAACTTGACCCAACTCTGCAATGCCCCAACCATCCCTCACAATTACACGGGGGCACTTTCAGATGACTTCTCCTCCATCCTCAACAAATTCAACTTTCTACATCAAGCCAACTTCTTCTCACGCATCCGAATACAAATTTGCCGAGCTCTTAGCCCTGAGAGCAGGCTGCTAGCAGTTCGAAAATTGAAATAAATTAATATTTAGGTAATTTTCTTTTAGGACCAACAAATTTTGACAGATGTAATTTCCTCCAGTTCACCTTCGTCGGAAACGTAAATATTCGCCTGAGTGATACCTCAGAAGAAAAGATTTTGGTCCAAGTTACACATAAGAGCACCTGTAATAAGTTGTCCTTCTAACGTTCAGCCATTCGAAAAACTTTTCCAGTGCAGCAGGGTCACAACCTTCAACTATCGAGTAAATAACTATTAAAAATTGAGTAGTCAATTGCTAGTTCATATCCAAAATGTTACGGCGATGGCATAGCGGGGAACGCGCAATGTCCAGTCATATTAAGTCGAAAAGCTCTGTAAAACTTCCCAAGTCTTTCACTCTTGAAGGTGAGCCATCTTCTTCCTATAACTTTCGGTCGGCATTTTCTCATCTCTTTGATGACCTCATTTCTTCCTCCAAGTCAGCTTCTCTTCTTCTGTTATTTTGTCTTTCCGATGACGCCAAGCTCTCTTTCACATCAGTCTTCTTTGGCTTCAGTCAATCTTGTTTCAAGTCTCTTCCACGCCGTCAAATACTGACAACATCACAACCTCCTTCATGTCAGCTGTCTCCTCCTTTAGCTCTTCAGTCAAGGTTCATTAAAGTCTCTCTGATGACGTCACGTCTTCCGAGTCAGCTCCTCTTTTTTTGTTATTTTGTCCTTCCGATGACATCACGCTCTCTATTAAATCAGTTCTCTTTAGCTTCAGTCAATATTGTTTCAAGTCTCTCCCTATGCCGTCAAGCACCCTCCTTCATGTCAGCTTTCTTCTCCTTTAGCTCCTCAGTCAAGGTTCATTCGAGTCCCTCCCATGACGTCACTCTTTTCTTCTACTAAGATTTAGGCCAAAATTTGTTCTAAGTGGTTAAACTTGACTAGTTTGGGTATTTGCGGATATGAACGAGGGAATGTTTCGAAGATTAACCCTCAAGGAAGTAATGGTGGGTTCTCCGTAAAAAGAATATTATAATTGTTCGACCAAATTGTCAAACACTTCATTTCTGTTATCTTTCATCCAAAATGATGAGGCGAACAGTAGCTTTATCTCATAGAGCCACACATTGTATTTCGCTATTGTAAACCAGAAGTACCTCCTTCTCTGCTTACGTTGCATTACTCAAACTCTTCAAGATTCATTTTATTCTCTACAGTTTACTCGAGCTTTACAACCACTCTAAAGGTTATCACCTCAAGAAACGTAAGCGTGGAGAGTTCGTCAGAAATGGAGGATTAGAGATCGCAGCAAACAGTAAGAGCAAGTGGAAAGCAAAATGATAAAAGCAGTTGGTGACCGTGTCGAAGTTGTTACTAAGGACAGATGGAAGGTGGATATTTTCAAGATCAGGGCGCGAAAATAGGCGCTGAACAGTGACAGTTGTGGTAAGATGAATGAGACGATAAATCTAAAATAAGATGAGAAGGGTGAGGAAGAATGAGAATAATTTTTTCATAACAGGTAGAGGAAGTCCATTGCACCAGCTAGTTTTCGATGGTTTGTTTGAATACCAAGTTTCTAGAAATTATGCCAAAAATCGAAAATAAGCCCTTCGTGATAGTTATTGAGGTAGTGGGCACGAGTGAGTAGAGGATCAGAAATTTTGAGGGAGAGAATGGAATCTGGTGACGAGTAGAAGTGAGTGAAAGCGTTGGACTAAGATATTAGGTGACTGAGAGTCCTGCAGTGAATCATAATTTTATGCGAGGAGAGAGGGATGAGAAAGACAAGAGTACATGGCGCTCAGTTTGAGGCGGAATTTCTCGATCAACGATCGATTATGACGCACTGTATTGAGTAAGCACAGCCAGTTTTGGGTCTGGATTGAGATCCGTCACCAAACCAGGACTGATGGTCCGAAAAGATTTTTGTAGACTACATGATTAATTATCCTTATACGTCCTTAATACAAGGCAGTCACGTCGTAATGTAGAACCATGATTAAGTGATAGGTAGACTGGCGACGTTAATTCTAGTTCGCAAAATTGAGAAATATTGCGATATAGTCAAGGAAACAGTGCTTCATGAATGCTCAGACGAGAATCCCAACATTTATGGTGAATAGAAACAATACGAGATAGGTTTACTATGCAATAGAATATCTTCTGCTCCAAGCCTCGGTATTTTGTCTCTGCATCTTTCATCATTATCGAAGAAAGAAGCGAATATTGAATCCAATTCCAAGATGAAACTTGCAGCGATCGTAAATCTTGCCTATCCAAAACAATTGATCCAATTTCCCTCCCGACCCACGACACAGCAGTTCTGTAAATTTTTCAATGATTCAATGCTCTTTTAAAGCGTTTAGAATATTGAAATTTTCATCGAGAGTGACTTTATTCTGATCACCGTAATAAATTTTTCATCAGCCACAAATGACTTTTATATCTGAAGAGAATCTAAGCACGTTTTTCCAACGAGCGCGCGTCAGGTGACGAGAAAATTTTCAAGGAAATAATGGCGTCCGTAAACAACAAGAAAAAATAAAAAGGTTGGTCCCAAGTAAAACGAGTACATATACGTACATTGAGTACCCTGTAATGTGGTACCATTTAATTAAGCGAAAAAATAATAACGAATGAAATTACACGTCTCCACCTCGAAACTGGTTTCCACGCCAATTTCCCCTTGTGCCAACGAGCGACGCTGATATATATTTACCTACGGAGCTGCAACACCGAAACTGATCATGCCAAAAAGAGAGAAAAAAAAAAGAATACTGACGAGTTTTCCATTGATTAATTATACTCATCTGAATAATGTTTCGGCTACCGTATTACGAAAATACGTATTGAAGAATGAAAATAAAATTCGTTCGGGTTGACCTTTATACTAATCGCCATCCAGGTAACAGCGCAGGAAATATAACGAAAAATCTTTTACTTATTCGAACGGAAAGAAGTCAATATTATGTAGTACACTATCACACACACCTATACATATGCAAAATATAGATAAGTACATGACAAATAAATTAAACGTTATAGCTGTAGATATCGTTATAATTAAATTCTCTAACGCTTTTTTCGAATCGCTAAATTATCTATTCGCGAAAGAATGTGATATGCAAATAATACAATTTATTCTAGCCAGCTGGACAGGCAGCTTAAAATTGGCTTAGTACCTATTAAGAACATCATGCAGCAGATTTAAGAGCTAGAGGGATAAGTCAAAGCAGATAGATGGAAACGCGACGAGGAAGAAGAAGGAAAAAAAAAGCACACAAGTTACATCAGATAAATAGCTTCACTTGTACAATCTTTGATAAATTTTACACTCGTGCGCGTGTATTTTCAATTAATTATTCGCGTCAGGAATCTCATTTGAGTTAACTTAATTATCACGCATATATATAGCTGTGTGCCTTTTCTTATAAAAAGACAACATAATATTAAGAAACGGAGGAATTTCATCCGTTCAATTTGTACAGATTTCCAGGGCAGATAAACGCAGAAAAATTCCCAGTTTAACGTCGACGATCATTTAGATCTTTGGTAAATGAGCATGTTTTTAAATCATTTATGGTGGTTTCTGAAGCGGGTCAAGGTAGAGATTGTCCGGCCGCGCTGTAACGAGGTATAAATGAGCTCTCTCGGACTACCATAATATGCGGACCTACAACGCAGTCGCTTCATCGATGCATATCCTAGATAGAAAATCTTCATTTCATACAAATTATCATCATTTAAACATCAAGCTGTCTGTCAGCAAAAAAGTTGCCTTTTCTTTTGGTCAATGTGGATAATCAAAGTTTATGTCCTGGGCTTTCCAATATTTGTGGTGATGTATAATTTCCTACTCATTAGAGAAAGGTAGTATTATAAACTTTTGTTAACATCTTCTAAATTGCGTCTGACAAAACACATATACGACGCACGACTGCAAAAACAAAACAAGCAAGATGAAAGACGCGGAATCAGGGATGAATTTTGCGGAGATTTGGACTTCCGTCGTTCAAAGAATTTTCTCCTCGTCCACCTTCGAAAATAATTCAAGTTTTCTTCCACTGTAAAGCTTAAATCTGCGACCTCTCATGTGCGAGGCGGTCACCACAAGTGTTCCATGATACTCTCCTCCGTGAATTTATTCTTTTCCTTAGACGGTTTTAATTCCTTTGCTCTGCCTATCTCCAACATTTTTATGGAACTTCTGAATTCTAACAGGAAACCTCTTCCATGGGGTTTATGTTGACAAATTTGCTGTTCACCGTGTGATATCCGACAAAAATTGACCTACCTAAGAATTTTCGCAGTTCAACACTCCTGCTTAGCTCAAAGCTGAATCTAGAAAATTCTATTTCCTTGTACATACTTCCGAATTTCCTTCCTGTAGTTAGGTTAGGTTTTGCCCTCCTATCAAGTTAGGTTAGGTTACTGGCGGCCATCGGCAGACACATGAGAATTAAGACTTTTGAGCTATATAATTATGATAGGAGGGGACACAAGATTCCAATTCTCAATATCAAAACCGATTCGACCTACAGAACAGATTCCCTGCGTTCCTCGTCGTCTGTTTTTCCGTTCACTTATTCCCCTCATCACCTCTCCTCTCAAACACGGCTGCCATTATGTACAAAGCCATATTTTTTGTTACAAGGGTGTAATACTGGAATTGATGAAATATACTTATTATGAAAAGAAGCTGATTAAAGAAAGAAGTTTGATATTCTATTCATCAAGTTCCACAATAAGTAAGCGTTAAAATGAATTGGGGTAATGTGCCGGGCAGCTAAAAATATTACAATGTACAGAATGCCGGTCAATTGAATCTGTTATATTTAGTGCCTTAAGACGATCTATCAATCGATCGACCAATCTGTTCAGCTTAGGTTACAAATAATTTCGCTCACTCTTTTCTGCATCAAAATGTCGCCCTTTTGCATTCTCTAATCTTGATTCCAATTTCTCTCCTCCTGGAGTATTTCGCTGACTCGTTCTATCGATAACTCTCACTTACTCTCCAATTTTCATTTATTTGTGCGCTCCATTATTAAACTCATTTTGTAGTCCTCTCATTCTCTTGGCTTCCGTTTTTTCCTAATTCATTTCCACCCCTCTTTCCTTCGGAGTCAAATTTCTGACGCAAAATGCAAAGGTCTTTACTCATTTTTGTTTCGTTTCATTCCTTTAAAAACCACTCTCCAAGTTCATATTTCAACAGAGAGCCAGGACTTTTTCAAAAAACATGGTCCCTGCTAAAAATTGAAGTTCCCGAGGAACGAGAGTCGGAGGTCAAAGAAATCTTTGAAGGTCGACTAGAGGTATCCGAGAATCTAAAAAAGTAGTAAAGGACAGTTTTACAGGTGGTCATAGATATTGGAGGACTTGAAGCAGCAGAAGAAGAAGAATATGATGAGGAAAGGAATCAGAAAAATTTGGAGTCGACTTCCGAGCTATGAAAGGGATAACTAGGGAAGTCCAAGGTAGGTGAGGAATCCGAAAACTATGTGAAGGAACCGACGTTTGATACAAGAAGAAGAAAAAGAAGAAGGAGTGGAATGAGGGGGGGGGGGAAGACTTGAGAATATTCACCCTCCAGAACTGTGTTTTTCAACCTTTCTTACACATGGCGGCACACCATTCCATTTTTCGATACTTTGACATTTCAAATCTTCACTGATTTTCGCCTGATTTGACGACTTGTGGCCGTACAAGATCCTTTTTTCCCTATAATGCCGTTCCGGGAAACGGGTGCTTTGACCTTCAGCCAGGACTCGAGAAAATTTGGAGTTCTGCCACCGATGTACGCTAAGAAGGGTTTGAATAAGTCCCAGGGGCTCTCCTAATTCCAAAATTTACGACGAAATATGCAAAAAAATAATTGTACATTTCGTCACGTAGTAGAAAGATTTTGATTTGTATGACATTCAGTACAGGTTTACACTCAAATTCGAAAAATTATAACTGGCATTGACATTATTCGAAAGCTAGTCGATCAGATAGTGCTTATTATTTACTTTTTTGGATGAATGGGAAAACTTGACAAGTATTTTTTTAGTTCATGTTAATTTGATCGAAACCTCGCGGCACACTTGCGATGTGCCGCGGCACACCGAACGAGAAACACTGCTTCAAAAGAACCGGAATCCGAACAAAAAAATAAGTAAGAAAATCGAAAGTTACGTCAAGTTGATCGTCAATTTAAGACAAATTGGGACATCTCCCTAAATATTCCACCTAAATCCATCCTCGGAACAGGAAAATAAAATGAGAAGTCGTAAAATGTTCCTTAATTTGTGAAGCGAGTGTGACATATCTAAATGAGTTTCAAGAAAAACATGGAAAATCGGTCTGGAAGAAGAAGAAGTTCCAGGAAAAAGCTGTAAAATCCACCAAGATCCTGAAATTATTATAATAAGAAATCGCTTTTCGACTCGACGGTGATGGACGAATACTGATCATCAATTGGGTATAAAGAACTGGAGAGAAAGGCCGTCTACTCAACGATGATTTTTGGTCGACGCTAGTCAAAATTGCGTCCATATATTTTTCAAATCAACTTTTCATGAATTCTATTTCGGCTCATTTGCCACGTTGATTTCAGGTCGATTTCAAGTTGACTTATTCAAACTTCTTATCGGCCTAAAATCAACTTCTCTGTTTGGTCAATCTCAAGTCAATTTGTAGTTCGCTGGTCGACTTCAAATCGACGTCGATCTGGAGTCGATTTCAAGTCGACTTCTTTTAAATTCTTGTGTTGACCTAAAATCGACTGCTCTGTAGTTGATTTCGAGTCGATTTTCTGTTTTCAAGGTATACAGACAGGCACCCCTTTAAAATATCTGCGTGCATTTGCAGATTATCGCTACTCGCAACCAGAATGCGCAGTCATAATTATACGAAGAGGACTATTGAGAACCTAAATTATACTACACCAAACGAAAATTGGTCAAATTAACGAAACGTTGAGGTCATCTAGATCTACTACCACGTGTCGACTCACTTTTGACCTAATTCTGAAATCCTATCGAAATGTACTTTTTAAATCTACAAAATTTCTACAATACTAGGGTCGACCTCGACGATAAGGCGACTGTCTAATTATTTTGGATCAATTTCTGGTCGAAATTGGGTGAAACTGCTCCTTTATCTGCTTCACACAGCAGACATTCCCATGCCAAGTCAGACAACGGTAGCTATATAAGCCGATGACACGGCCATACTGGCCTCACACAAAGAGTCCTGTATCGCAACCACTCTACTGCAATCTGCTCTGGACAAAGTCATGGCCTGGTCCAGCTCAACGAGTGAAAATCAACGCATGTCGACTTGCCCACAAACCAGCCACACTGTATGGTCAAGTTATCGCACCTGCTTTTACAGCTCACTACCTTGGTATGCACCACTGGAGAGCACGCAATCATATTAACGAGCTTACCCAAAAGTTATATTGGCACTCGACCCTCACGCTTGAAAACAAACGCCGCATCTACAACGATGTAATCAAGCCCGCCTGGAGCTACGGAATCCAGCCCTGGGGACTGCTGCGAAGTCAAATCGTCTAATTATCCAACGAGCACAAAACCCAGCCCCAAGACTGATAACCAGAGCGCCCTGGCACGTCACCAACACGACTCTTCACCGTGACCGATTAATTGACTCTTTGGACGACATGATCAAACAGCACGTGGAGGAGCATATTCAACGCAAATATTGAGGCGCTTCAGCTCTTAGACGACACCAACTCAATCAGAAGGCTTCAACGACGCAAACCTCTCAATCTACCGTTTACGGATCAGAAATAGTACAACTAACACTTCAGTGTAATGTAAAACCTACTTATATACAAATTGGGCTCCACTCGCTGGAGTGTGGCTCATTCTGTTAAATATCCCATGTACGATATCGGTGTTTGCTTATTATGTAGTAGACAGTTCTGACAATACGTGTACGTAGGTATTGTCGACCTCTGATTGAAATTGCGAGTCGATTTGGAGTCAACATGAATCATCGGGCTCGCAATTTTGTAGTCCAAGATGAAATAGAAGTCCGATACCAATCAAAATTTGTTTCAAGGACTTCGATTCCTACAATCTATTGGCGATAAAACGATGATCACAATAAAAGCTAAAAAGCAGAATAATTCCAATTGTCACAGCAAAATGAAACCTTACGAACTTCACCAGCTAAACCCTATCCACTGCCAGCGTTGAGCCAACCGCGTGAAATAGATAATCCTCTTTCTGGAACAACGCACTTCATTCATACACGAAACGCTTATCAAAACAATTCACGCTTTATAGTACTTTTCTTGACGGGGATTTAGAAATCCCTCAATTTTTCTAGATTATCTTTCATTAAAAGAAACACTCTTTTGTCTCTACCGCGCGTTCTCTGAGGCCGACTTATTACACATATACCTCCTATAAAACGTGCTCAGAACGAAAATGGTAAATAAGTGGATGAACGTAGCGCGCGTGAATATTGTCAACTATCCAAAATTATAATAAGCTACTTTTTAAATTCGCTTTCGGTTGGATATCAAGGAGCGACGTTATCACTGCATGAAAAATGATGTACCATCGAGAGAAATTTGAAATAGAGAAAAAGCGCGCGTATAACATACGAGAGCTGAAAGTGAAATAAAACATTAGTCAGACCGTAAAAATACCGAAATTATTTTCGAGAACGCCGTACAACAGACGAATAGTCTATTCGAACATTGAAAGAGAGGAGAGGGTAAATCCTCATTCGTCCTAAATACGAGAACATTCTTGAAACTGTTATAATTTTTTTCAAATATTATTAAAATTCGGAAATTCTACTCAACATCTTCATCAACAACGAAAATTACATTTTCGAAAAGAATTTTGCTGAATGTATTAGAGATGATTATTCATACGCTGACAGAGATAGTACCGCGTACAATTATCAACGAGTATGACATTTCATTTAGATAAATCCACGATGATACGTGAATGACAGCTCGATCAGATTGCGAAAAAAAGAAGAAAATTCTACGAATTTTTCGAAGAACCGAACGAGAAAGAAAAGCGGGAAAAAAGTTTCCAAAACCTCTTTTGATGTTGAAAACTGCCGCGTATAAGTTAACTACCGAGATACGATAATGACATTATTTATGATTCATTATTTAGTTTATGGTTTCGAAATTAAAAAGGTTCGGACCTCTTCTTTCGGTTGAAATATATGAATACAACCTTATAGCGAGAAAGTCGACAAGTAGATTTGTGTGGTGCATGTGTTTAAGGTAAAGAAAGCGCATTGTGAACTATTATACAGCAAAACCACCAGCTACACTTTATTATCATAAATTTTAATAAACTGCCAACTATACAATCCGCTCATAATAGGTCGTATAACGATATTTGTCGAATCCACTTATCAAATTCTTCAGCGAAATTCATCCGATATAGAATGAATTTCGCGAGGTATATAAAATAGACCTAGTCTGCGGTACAATTTTACGAATGGAATACCACGAGGAAAAGAAATTATAATAAAAAACGTACGAGAGATCAGATACGCCTGTAAAATTTTAATGGTGTTTTTTTTATACTCGAACGCAAAGTATTTGATAAGGATATGACGTTTTTTTCTTTCCCCATCTGCTATCTAAAAAGGATCGGCAATTCTGAGCATCTGCGCATAGCTCTCGTAAAAATTCTCTTCGTGGCTCGCAATTTAAATCTACAAGTAGATGAAAAGTATCTTCCTCTTTCAATTCACAATACGCAAATCAATAAATTGATTTACATAGTGTTGGATAATGGCGTAGAAAAATGAATAATCGCTACTTGAACGGAACGATGAAACTTAGGGCAAAGTGCGAACAATTTTTACTACACGAACAGAATTTACAATAAGAATGGAAAACAAGAAATGAAATTCACCTAGAACTCGAAGGAGTCAAGTTTTTTTAACGAATAAATCGCAAATTCGTTGGGTGTGTTCATTTCCTTTTGGTCGAGATTATAAATTATTACATAAAATATCATCATTAGCGAAGTAATTGGATGAGATGGAACCTAGGTGTCCGGCAATACAATATAAATTCGCAGAAAGAAACACTACCCGTAAACGTAGGGAGAACCATAAATTAATATTCTGTCGACCACCTTGCGTTATTTACTGAAAATGAACAATAGAGGATAGGAACTGTTGCGCGTTGGGCCACCGGTGAACAAGTTTCGCGAACAAAAAAAAATGTTGAGCTTGCTTGACCAAATATACACGATATATTATGCGGAAAAAAAAAACGAACAACAAACATCGAAATTCCACACAAACCAATTCAGAAATATTGCTCGGGGAAAATTTTGATGAACCACGTACCTTTAATTGTCCCTCCGCTGAATATCGCATAGCGTTGTATCTACAATACGCATGACGTCATATTTCAATATAGTACATCATTATCAGAAATAGCAAGGATTAATAAAAACAGCTCACGATCAGACGAGAAAGAAAAAGTTCTAAGGCTTCAGTATTACATCTAAATATGGAAATATCGTTCACCCTTAATGAAATCACAAATATCACAAAATCTGTTCTAGCGTAAAGGATGTATACTTCAAACCTACAAACTTTGTATCTCAGTTTTATTTTTAATTTGCGTCCCTACTCGATTTCTTACGACTTCTTTGCACCAAGTTATGGACCAAAATGTGCGGAAGTTGCCGAAATAAACCTCTTTTCAAGCTTCATAGGGTTATTTTAGGTTTTTTTTTTTTTCTTCGGAATCAGCGTTAAATTTAACTTTCAAATCTAGTAGAATTTGGAAGTTTGAACAATTTTTAATTTTTGAGAATTTTGACAAATCGGTCATTTTTTGGCTCATTTTGGTTCCATAACTCGGCTCAAAAAGGTCGTAGAAAGTTGAGTATAGGGGCGCAAATTGAAGAAGATTTTTTTTTAAAAATACCGTACATTAACGAGCAGTGTAATTTGCCAGGATTATTAGCTCGGCGAAAACAAATAATAGTGTTAGAGTATTTATATTATAGAAAAAAAAAATTAATATAAAAAAATAGATAAGTATTAAATAAATAAATGGAAAAATGATAAATAAACAAATAAATAAAATAATTACAAAAAAAAAGGCAAAAAAATAAATGAAAAATTGAAAAATGGAAAAAAAAATAATAATAAATAATAATAAAAATTAATAAATAATGATAATATTTTAATGTGTAGGCCTAATTAAAATCGTAGATTTGAAGCATACGTACAACGTTTTGCGTTTTTGCGCCGGAAAAAATTTAGCACGAACTCATATTTCTGGTCCACCCGGTATCAGCGGCGTATTCACCCCCCCCCCAGCAACAAAAATTAACAAAAATAATTATGGAAATGAAGGAAAAGAGAAAGAAATTGTATTTCTTAGAATCACGACATACGTTTTCCCCATCCCCCCCTCCTCCCAAAAGCAATTTCTCAAATACGTCACTGCCCGGTGTACTTCAAAAGTCGAAAACCGATAGTATACATATTGACCCAGTACAATTATACTGATATTACTCACGAGGTCAACAAACTCTGAAATCATCAAGATCTCAAGGCTACCACCATTCGAAAAATTGTTGTCAGGCAAATCCTTGATCAGCTGGAAAATTTAGCGCAAGCTTCTGGTTCAAACGGAAATTAGAACAAGCCTGGTACCTCGCGGCTCCAGGGGTGTGAACCGTTATTATTTTTGTTTTGGATTCCGCTTCCATTTGTTCTTCAACTGAATCGCCGGATCCGCTTCCAAAAAGCAATCGCCGGATCCGCTTCCTTTTGGTTCCGCTTCCAAGTAGCAATCACCGGATCCGCTTCCTTTCGGTTCCGCTTCCAGGCGGTAATCATCGGATCCGCTTCCTTTCAGTTCCGCTTCCAAGCGGCAATCATCGGATCCGCTTCCTTTCGGTTCCCGCTTCCAAGCAGCAAGCACCGGATCCACTTCCTTTCGGTTTTGTATCTTGATAAAAGAATCTTTCAGGATTGCACAAAAAATTACGGTTATCCTTTAAAAAAAGGCAAAGAATATCGGTTATCCTCTATTTTTTAGGGGATATCCGCTATTTTTCACAGATGAAATATTGGTTACAGTTCTGTGGCCAGGTTTCAAGATCCGCTTCCTTTCGGTTCCACTTCCAAAGAGCAATCGCAGGATCCGCTTCCTTTTGGTTCCGCTTCCGAGGAGCAATCACCGGATCCGCTTCCTTTCGGTTCCGCTTCCAGGCGGCAATCATCGGATCCGCTTCCTTTCGGCTCAGCTTCCAGAACCCAAAAATTCAGGTCCGGATTCCGGATACCATTTGGGATAGCGATTCCGGTTCACACCCCTGCGCGGCTCACGGAGAACAAGAAGTATTCAAAGACGCTAGCGCCACTACCGTGTAAAATTATCATCAACTGGACTGGTGAGGTTTGGTTTTAATCTTTTCGGAGCCAGTTTTACAATAGTGCCGACTTAACGTCATGTGACGGAATAAACTCTCGTGTTAACCAATAGTCCCTCGAGATTTGAGGAAAGAACCCGGGGTTATACAATACCTCGGTGTCATAATGTCTCCTTTTGAATTTTGTTCATTTTTGAAGAATTGTCCCCTCTTGGATACATCGCTGTTTCATGTATTCCAATTGTAATAAATCATCGAATCTCAGGAATCCAATTTCTCATGAAAAAAAGTAGAGTGTCATCGGTATCGAGCTTCTTGCTGCAGTGCAGCGTACTTCATTATCATTTTCTGTCACGCTTGTAACTTCTTCTAAATTGAAATCAATTACTGTTTTAGATTTAGGTAATTCCTTAAAATGAAACACAGAAGGATTTTTGAAGGTGAAATATGTACTTGAGTAGGCTAAATTAGGATTAATCATTCACATGTTGATGGTATTTGGAAGGGAGACCTAAGAAGAGAAAAGCATCTAAAATATATGCTTTTTGAGGGATAACAATTGGTTCTAGCTTTAGGTTTTACATCAAAAAAAGTACTAGTTTTTGAAGTTTGCTTTTGGCTGGCTTAAAAACCCTCATTTTCACTCCTTTTACCATCTTTTTACCCCTTCCATCCGGCTCCAAAAAACTTTCTTACGTAAAAATTGTAAAAAAAAAAAAAAAAAATGTTATTAGCTTGTCCCTAGTTTTCTTTCTCCAGTTCCACAAAGAAACAATAAAGCTTAGTAAACAGCTTCTATGGTGTTGAAGTATTTCCCTAAAGATGTGCTAAGAGTCAAAAAATTGGGACGGGTCTGAACCAGCGCCGGATTAATGACATTGGCGTCCCAAGCACTGTAGGAGATGGCGCGCCTCTAGCAGGCAATACTCAAAAATGACCAATTTCTCTATAGCCGACATGATTTTTGCTCAAAATTTGATACCCTTGAAGCCTGCCGCTCCAAGCACGTGCTTGTTGTGCTTGTACCTTAATTCGGCCCTGGTCTGATCAGTAATATTTGAAAAGATGGTAGTCGGGGTATTCCTGAAAATATAAGTGGATTCAAACAAGGACTAGAAAAGGTAGAAATCCGAGGTGAATAATCGCTGGTGTCCCGAAGGAAATCTTTGGGAGTATACGCCCATGCCTCCTCATATTTCCGATAGTTCTTAATGGTACACTAATTCGTCCCTTTCCTCCCACCATAGTGAGAATTTCAGGTTCTTGATAGTATACTCTGTATTCCCCATCGGGACACTACTGTGAATGATAGAACATTTGGATATAGGAGTCTTAAAATGAGAACACTGTATGAGGAGTGAAGAATTGCATAGTAATGTGTAATGCGAACCAGGAGGTCGTTGGATGGGTCCAAAAAAAACGAAAATACATGGTGCTTAGTTCAATATCAAAGACGAAAGCGTGCGAGTCTTTTTCCATCCGGTTTCCAACAAAATCAAAAGACCTTTCGGACCCGCCATAACTTTTATCGAGGTTACATCTTCAGAAGAGTCCACTTTCTGTCCATTCGTCTGTCCGCCGTCCGGGAACTACAATTTATAGAAGAATCAAGAGAAAATTATGCTCAAATCTACAGAGGAAAAGAGTATCTATGACGTCGTCAAGGGATTTGAAAAAACGTAGACTGAAAGACGGAGGGAGAAGATAGCATTGAAAAGGAGGAGAAAGTTGTGCAAGAAAACGTGACGTCATCGGAATATGATTCAGAGATGACGTTATCAGAGCGTGTCTTCCTTTCAGGAGACTAAGAAAAATTGCAATGATTCAAGATCAGAAAAGGAGATAGCTGACCTTTGTGAGGGATCTAGAAAAATGTTTCAAGCCCTCACTGTATAAGTGTATATGATAGTAGTGTATATGAAAGAACAAATAAGGAGCAAATATCCAATATAATATTTCAAAGCACGTCAGCGTCGCGTTGTAAGGCCTAACGATTTCCGATTTCCGATACATTGTTGACTATGAAGCTGATTTTGCTAGAACATTATTCTGATAAAAGTGACTTTGAATGACTTGAATGACTTGAATGACCTCTTGAATATTGTCTCCCAAATAAAATACTTCAACACACATCCTTACAAGCCTGAATTTTTGGCATTTGCGAGTTATGCAGGGCGCCATTAAAGATTAGATGAAACAAATACTTGCACTTCCCGCGAATTTTCTATAGGTAAGCGTTATTTGTAGATACGGTACCTACGGATAAAACGTTATATGTAGGTACGGTATGTTCTTGTCTTAAATATCTACTTCATCCGTCTCCAAAGTCATCACAGCGAGGGCAGCCGTCTTCTTGTAGGCATGCGGTGTGAACTTACATAGAACAGCACTTAGTAAAAATAAAAGTCGACCCATTCTTCCCTGCAATCCTCGCGTAACAGACAAGGCAAGTGGCCTTTCCATCACTATCATCATCATCGTCCTTACTGTCATCTGCAGGTACAGATTTCCTCCTTCTGGTTCTGTTAAATGACAACTGCTTCGATGAAAGTTTTGAGCGACCTCTGGCCTTCACTCTCTTCTTGGAAACCAACTGGCGTGGTTTCTCAGTTGCACCCTCGCTGTGATTTCAGGGAAGAAATAATGTTCCATCGTTGCGTTGGTGTCTCTGCTTTGGGAGGTAGCCTGCGCACTTGGCAGGCCTTCATTGGGCGGTACAAATGAGCTAGCTCTTGCATTCAAAAAGGTACCATCATATACACTAGTTTCAACATTATTAGACGTGAAACATTCAACCCTGCACCATTTGTATCTTCCTATATGAAAGAATGCTATTTTGTTCATGAATCATCACCGCATCAGCATTTTTCCCTTTGAACATCCTTCATTCAGTTAATCCGACCTCTGTCTTGTCAGAGTACTCTCGTCGACCACCAAATATTTTTGAAACATACCGTACCTACAAATAACGTTTTATCCGTAAATACCGTACCTACATATAACCACTTCGTTTTTTATAAACGTTCTTAGCTTTCGCCATCTACAAAAGTGGCGGAACAAATATAAACTGAAACAAAAACGAAATGCGTTCGATCGAAATCGCTAAAAATTGTCCGAAAATTTACACATCTGAAGTTGTATAACACGGTGACCTCATAAAAACTTGAGTGATTATTCGGTTTTTACTCAATTTGACACTTCGTATCAATGACATGTATCGTGCTTTGTTATTTTGATTGGTTCGAGGGCCAACCTTCGTTCGTATTTCTTTTCAAAATGCAGCAGCCTCTCTCTTTTAGCGAAATGTTTTTCCCCTCTAACAGTTGCCGGGCAAGAGTCGACTTCAAGGGACTCTCGTTCCCAAAGGCTTCGACGTGGTCAATGATTCGGGTTCGAAAGGACCTAGCGCGCATTCCCCAATGTAGACTGCCGGGCAATCTCTACATTCTAAACGGTAGACACCTCTTTTCGATGGGAGGGGGGGGGGGTGTGTCTTTGCCATTAGACAACAACCTACCAATTTGGAGATGAGAGTAGAAGACTGTTTTCAGACTGTTTGCCCTAAGGAGGTTAGCCAAAACATCGGTAAGGAGAGGGAGGAAAGGGAGAGGGACTATTCTAGTCTTTTTAATACGAGTGGTGGGGTCGTGCAAGGTCGAATCGCGACCAAGGATATTCTTAATAAACTTTTTCCTTATCATACCGCCGATGTCGACATTAACATTATTCTTTTCGGTTAAAATTTGATGACTTCAACCTCGTTTTTAGAGGTTTGAGGCGTTAGAGGAATTGAAACCAGTCTATTGATGAAGTAATGATATAGGTAACGGTAGCCTCCACTTTCCTAATAATGAAGTAATGATAAGCGGCCAACTTATGGGGGAGAGGGCAGAAGGATGTTCCATGAATTGTAATGTCAGTGGTGGTGGGCTTTCGGTAAATCCCATAAGAGCAAACACCACTGGTGTGTTCGATATGAAGGTCAAGGAAATTAATCCGATTCCCGTCCACCTCCACAGTGACTTTGATGGTGGGATAAAGGCTATTGGAGAAGGTAAGGATCTCACCTTCGGGACATGTCTCACGATCAAACCTGGTCAGTGACAGAGAGATTAAGAAGCTTTTAATCGCTTATCACCCCCACTGAAACGCAAACTCTAATAGACTCATTCTGAACCACTACCTCACGTTAGAGATCGCATATTTCGTTAGATAATTTTGATAAAATGGCAACATCAATGACAAAAGATCACAAGAGAAACATATCTGCTTTAAACTGTATTTTGTCTCGCAGGTGCAAAGTTTTGCTTCGGCCGTTTTATCAACTTCTGCTCCCACACATATTCATTTTTAGTCCATATTCCTTTTCAGACTAAACAAGAAAGATGATTCTCGCCTCTCGAGTAATAGTTTAATGTACTTCAGCATCGACCCGCTGGGAAAATTTACATCCAATGAACTCCTTTCTCATTCTCGCAAGACAGAAATAAACAAATTTAAAAAGTTCACGAGTACCTATACGATCACAGAATAAAGAGCAGCAGCTCGAAATTCCCTGCACTATCTCGCGCGCGAGTTAAAAAACAACGCGACGAGACTTATTTTCAACATTTTTATGTACTTAGTTCACGGGGCACGTGGCATTCCGAATCCTCGAGATCTTATAGTGCATCACCGGTTAAGAGTAATTTTCTCAACGTATACTTCGGACAATGTACTTCAAGTTACAGGTCAAACTGATTGCACCAGTAGCTCGAGCACTCGATTCGATGCAATTTCGCTCTTCGTTGTAGGCATAATGTTGAACTGTTTATACTTCAGACACATAACCCATTACCATAGATCAACTATGTATAATTACTGCCACAGATCGAGCGTAATTATATTTTAATGTGTCTTAATACGCCGAGCATCAGTCTTTCTGTATATATCTTCGAGAAAAAAAAAAAAAACACAACTCATCGACGTACTATATACCCCTCTAATCCAGTTTCGTTTTTTCTTTTTCCAGTGAACACTTCTCGCGCCCGCATCGTCAACACCATTCAATTAGAAGGTACAAATTTTAAACGTATTAAACAATCCATTAAAGTTAGCGCTTGAAAATTCGATGATAAAAATCGTTTACGCGTATATATATTTTTTCTTTCTCACCTTCATTTCGGTCTTGAATGCACACGTAGACGTACCTTTACTGCGATTTCGTCAGTTACATGTATTTAAATTTACGTTGAAAGACTGATGGTCGTGTATACAACATTTGGTGGCTCTCTTGTATTTTATCAATAACTACACCAGCTTTTTAATTTATGACGACGCATTGATTAAGTTGACTCGCTTCCTTACTCGTTCGCTTAAAACGCACGCGTATCGTAGTTCTAAACTGGTTCGAGGTGTCGAATCTTCGTCGTTTTGACGATCTGATTTATGTGAACGATTTTTCGGATCTACTTATATTCGAAAGAGACCACGGACTGTATCGCAGCCGCAAAAAATATGCGCTCAACGGCCGCGAGAGATCTTTTTCAACCGCCGTGAAACTAGTTTTCTGCCGCGCGTACCTCACCTATACAGATGGCGTACTTCTTAAGCCTATTTGCGAACGAGTAATTCATCATTTTGGTCAACTCGAGTAATTATACTACGGCCAGCTAGTATCGATATAAAATAGACTATAAGCATCGGCTGGCGTCTTTAAAATTCCACTAGTAGATATACTTTTTGTTTACAATTCTAATGGTAAATTGCTTACCGGTATACACGGACTGTATAGTACTACATAACCTGCATTTATCGGGCCACGGTCTAGATGCAATTTATGGTACAGCACACGGCTGACGACGCCTTTTCTACACCTTATATTCTAGTTTTAATATTTCGCGAGTTCAAGGCCAGTTGCAGGATACAAAACATGTGCAAGAGTACTAGGTAGGTGGTTACAGAAACTGTACAGTATATGAAATCATGCTCATCTAATAGACATGCTAATACAATACATACACAAACGCACATATAGTACGAAACAATCTAATATAAATCATTGGCGAACCTTGAACTTGAAAAAAGAATCGAATGTAGGGTGCCTATAAGTTTGCACAATACAGCTATAATGTTCGGCAACGATAATTTAGCCTAGTCGAAATATTAAATAATTCGCCCAATAAGAAAATTTCAACCTAGATATACATACATATCGTCGAGGAAATTCAGAAAAAGCAACCTTACACCCACGCGTTCAGCGAGACGGTACGAAGAATTTTCGGATGTAATTTTCTTTTCGAACGAGGAAAAACTTTTTTCTCCCCTTAAAGACATAGTCACAGAAGTATTATTATTCACACACACACGACGAAGAATTTTTAACGTATAGTTACGTCGTGCATGCGTTAGCTAAATTGGTTATAAAATGAACTAAATCTCACAGCATTTTACTCCGCGTATATCTACGACAACGAAAATAGACTTGTCTATTAATAGCGCATTCGTTTCGTTTTCGTGGGTTGTAACCATAGGAGGTAAGAGCGCACATAACCAGCTAAATATTTGGCAATGTACGGCAGTACAACGAGCTTTTAAGTATGAGTTATACATATGACTATATTTTCAAAATATCGTCAAATGTCTCAGTATATGTACCATAAAAACGTTTGTAATATTTGAGAAAGTTTCGTAACGGTTGCATCATTGTTGAGAAACAAAAAAAAAGTTAGGTATCATACAAAATAGTTTTGTAGAATGGTCAGCTGTAGATTGTCGAGCGAGCATTAGAAGCGCCCACAGTTCTTCGAAATGAAAACAAAAACATTCGATGTAGGTAACGAACGAAGCGAAGTGTGTTGATAAATTCATAATTATTTGTCTAAGATATTTCATTCATAAGAGACGAGATATAGGTGGGTATAAAGTTACAATAACGTATTACACAATTGTACGGTTCGAAAAATTAACATACCTGACAAATATTTTTCGTAGAATAGGTTTGTGATGCTGCGGCCGTTTTGAGCTGTTTCGAAGAAGCAAATTGAGATGACTTCTTAGGACTCTTGATACATACAACACTACAACAAAAAAAGGAAAAATATTCTAAAATTTTACTATAAGAAAAAAATCTATATTAGGCTCATGACGAAATTCGATCATATTTTTGCTTTTGTATCAAAAATATTTACGACGATGACATTCACGATACTAAAATCGACAACTTCTGCCCATATTCCATCTTCTTCAACTTCCAGGAAGCCTTTCCTCGGGATTGGAGACACCTCATCTCTACCGAATTCCACAAAATTGGTCTCCAAAGAAGACCACTTTCAGAATATCCTTGAAACTTTTCTCACTATTGGGACCCTCTTAGTAAAAGTCCATAGGAAAACTTCTTTTTTTCTCCCCCCCCCCCGCCAGACAAAGTTTTTAGTTCTACTTTCATTGTCCTCTCATCCAACGTTCTTCGCTGACAATTATAACATCTCTATTTGCTCAGCTGACCCTCAAAGATCCCACCGACTCCTCCAGGAAACCCTAAACTCAATCATTAAACGGATATCAAAAACGGGTTCAGATTGTCATCCTCAAAATGACTATTCGGTTATTTTCAGAATTTACCCCAAATAGGCATCAGGAGGAACTTCCCGACATTGCTTCAAAGCTTCCTCTACAACAGAGCTATTACCGTCAGGATAAAAGACCAACTCTCTGTTCACCAAACCATCCACAATGGCGTTCCTCAAGGAGAAAATTGCAGTGTCCCCCTCTTTCTAATAGCGATCAATGATATCAGTCAACGTGTTTCTTTTTTACGCACCTAGCGCCTCTTTGCGGATGATTATGGCATCTCTCTTCCATCTTCAAACCCTTACAGAGCAGCACGCCTCTTCCAAAAAACGCTGAATAATATCGGTTCCTGGGCTTCTGACTGCGGACTTTGTTTCTCTTCACGTAAAACAGGTCTTGTCACCTTTCGAAAACACCAACGCCCTCGCTAATTCTTCAAGCCTTCACAATCAACATTCTCTTCTCATATAAATTCCTAAGTTTAATCTTCGATCAAAAACTCTCTCGGATGCCTCACATAAAGTCTTTCAAAGCTAAATGACTAAACGCTGTCAATATAATCAAGTACCTCTCCCACACCCGGACAGGAAGTAACCGCAAACTCCTGCTTCAACTATACAAAAGTCTTATTCGCTCCCAACTCGATTGTGGCGCTACAATCTACAGCCAATGCAGTAAGTCCAAAATCAAACTCCTCGATACTATTCAAGCATCCACCCAACGCATGGTTCTCGAAGCTTTTCAAACTTCTTCCCATCTAAGCCTTTGTGCTGAAGCAGCAGAACCACCTCTACACTTTCGCTTTCTCATACTGACTGCGAACTTCCTCGCTTTGTCTTCTCAAATTCCTGACCTTCCAATCAATACATCTATCCTTTCTCCTAGTAACTTGCTCCTCTACTCTTTGAAATCCTATCTCAATACTTTCCTAAACTCTCGCCACTCCTTCCTATCAAATCATCGACGCCTCCACGGCTATTATCCCCCCCCCCTCCTCCTCATCTATAAGACTCGACCTTGCAATACCTCGAAATTGCTTAATAATTCCTGTCGAAGAATAATCTTAGAAATTATCGCAGGATACCCAAATCATGAAATCTGCTACACTGATGGCTCTAAATCCCAATCTAAAACGGCTTAGGCATTCTCTATCCACGGCTCCATTACCGCTAAACGACTCCGTAACTAAGCTTCAGTATTTACTGTTGAACTTGGTGCCATACACTCCTGCCTTTTGCAACTAACGCAATGTCCCTACGACACAATTACATCTTACCAACTGATTCTCTTTCTTCTCTCTGAACAATACGAGATATCCATTCAACAAACCCTACAACTCAACGCATCCACGTTATTCTTGAAACTCTTGCTTCCATCAAACCAACAATAGCTTCAATTTGGATCCCTGGCCACATCGGCCTTTCGGGATATGACGATGTTGACCGTGCAGCCAAGGAAGCAACCCGCCTACCAAAGATTACAGATCCATCTTCTTCTCCATCATACGCGATCTACAAAAATTATTGTTGTTCCCTAAATTTGAATGCCTGGCACCATCTTTGGACTCTCCTCCCGCACAACAAGCTCCGATCTATGAAAACTTTACCTACCTCTTGGTCTCCTCCTCAAACTGAAATTCCCGTCATGAAGAAATAATTTTCTGCCGCCTCAGAATTGGCCACACCCGACTATCTCATTCTCACCTCCTACTGAATCTCTTCCCTCCATCTTGCAACTGCTGTCAAACGGATAAACTAACAGTGTCCAGTTCTACAAAACCAACGACTAACTTTCAACGTCTCTTCCTCCTTATCCTCGGCCTTATGCAACAACTCAGAAACAGTTACCAACTCTCTCCAATACTTGCGCTCTACCTACTACTTCCGACTCCTCTGACAACCTATAATACTTCCTCGGATATTTACCTCCCTCCCCCCTCCCCTCAAATAACCCCCAAACTGAGAGTCTTCCTCTTCACCACACACCCTTAAAGGCCCATAAAACTGTAACCCAATCATACCTCGTACTTCACACTCTAGACTCGACTACCAAATAATTTCCATATGGATCCCCGAACACACAGACTTTTCCAAACATGACACAATAGATCAAGTCGCCAAACAAGCTCCTCCTTTACCCGAATGATCCCACTAACTTTCACACGTCACCCAATCATGAAACACACTTTGGAAAAATCAATCCAACAAAAAACTCCTTCGCGTATTGAAGAAATCCCCGTCCCCTAGTCATCATCCGTCAGGAGCACTAGACGAGCAGAAGTCATTCTTTCTCGTCTAAGAATACGCCACACAAAAATTACACACTTCCACATAATTTTTCCTACATCCTAACCCTTCCATCTTGCCCCTTCTGCCAACAAACCATTCACCAGTTGACCATCTTTTCTCCTGTCCTCGACTCCTCTCCTCCCTCACCCAAAGCACCCAAACACGACCACGAAACCATTCGGGGTACGCTACAATACCTACAACTCACTTTTACTCCAACTTCTAAAGAAACCATTAAGGGTTCATTAAAATGTCAATTGAGAGCGAGAGGGGACCTGTTTCATAGGGTTTATGTTCAGAAGAGGACCTGACCTCACCATGGGACTTCGACTAGGAAGCAGAAGGGGAGCTACATGACTTGATAATGGAAATTCATTCGTGCCCTTCCTCGCAACAAAGTCAACTCCCCATAAATTTCAAGTCAAAAACTAATTCCCTTACTTCAAGGAAAAATATTGGATCATGTACACGTCTTTCGGACTGAGCCTGGCCATGGTCGATCGCTGGATCATAAAAAATGCTTACTTTATCGCGTCATCAGACTCAAAGCGTTTTGTAGACTCCCAGTTCTAAGATGTATACACCTTGAAAAACCGAACAAAAGGAAAAAACATCAAACTATGGAGCATTCAAAATTCCCCTCCCCTCCTTCTCAGCTTAGCATACGCGTACTTGACCTAGTATAGCTTGGTGCCCCGTAGAATACAAATAGCTCGATGGTAGAGAATACTTAAGTACCCTTCGTATCAAAATAGCTTAGAAATTGAAAATTTCTCCTAATTTTTGAAATAATTAAGTCAAGATCCCTCAAAACATTATTCTCCTCTAGTAATCCCGGGACGCAAATTCCAGAATGACCCTAACTCTGGGAGACAGTCACATCATAAAGGGAGGATGTACACGAGACGGCCAATTTTTAAAATAAACCTCCACAAAACCGGTTCCTCGTTAACGACTGAAAGGACAATTCGGTCAGTGAATTGAATTGATACGAAAACATTCCTTCGAAAAATACATCGCACTCTCAACTACAATAATACTGAAACCAAAGTTTATGAACTGGAAAGAGATTGACGGATGAGACAGAGGAAAATATCCGCCATCAATGTCGACTGATAAATCCTTATTTATAGAATTAGATCAGAGATTTTAGTGAACTGAACGCATGAGAGAAAAATAAGTCTAAAACGCACTCATACGAATACGTAGAAAAACAAAAATTTTGAAGGATTGTCTGATGTTTCCGCGTACACTACTTCGGATAAATTTTCCAGAAAATTATTAGAACAGCGTCCTCTCTCCTTCGTTTGCTCGAGCGGAATAAATTTTCGAAATGTGTAACCTTTCCAGGAAAGTTACAGTAGGAAGTGAAAAATTACATACAAAAGGGAAAAATTCCACAGCCAGAAACTTTTACAGTCTTCTGCACGGCATTTATTCGATTTTGAAGAATCAATTGAGCGAAAACTGTCAATCTCTTCTGCTACGAGTTTACATTTCAAGCTAAAATATGTATATTAGGCCTTTATAATGTAGGCTATTCCTACTACAGCATACTGATTCAGTATAATGAAAGCTACAGAGACCCAAGGTCATTTGCATACGGCGAGGTGGTACTCGCAAACGCGGTGAGTTCACTGCACACATGAAAGAGAGACCTAGCCTAGCTAGTAGAGACTAATACAAACTTCCCCTTTGTATGAGCCTATGGTATAAAGGAGCTTAGTTTGGAATGAGCCTGTGCGGTATTCCTAGTATAAAGCTCGTTTAAACTAGCATGTAAACTAGGCAAGGCGAACTATGAAGCTTCTCTAGGAGTCAGAAGATTTAAGCCTTCATAAAGTGTATATGTATTAGGTTTAGTATAATCAGGGTTTCGCTAAGAGTCAGACGACTTGAGAAATCATAGTATAAAGCTAGTATAAAGGCACCATAAAGCTAGTATAATGAGGCGAACTATGAAGTTTGTCTAGGGGTCAGAAGACTTACGCCTTCATAAAGTGTATATTAGGTCTAGTATAATGAGGGTTTCAGCCTTCATAAAGTGTATATTAGGTTTAGTATAATCAGGGTTTCGCTAAGAGTCAGACGACTTGAGAAATCTTAGTATAAAGCTAGTATAAAGCCACCATAAAGCTAGCATAAAGCCACCATAAAGCTAGTATAAAGGCACCATAAAACTAGTATAATGAGGCGAACTATGAAGTTTCTCTAGGAGTCTGAAGACTTAAGCCTTCATAAAGTGTATATTAGGTCTAGTATAATGAGGGTTTAAGCCTTCATAAAGTGTATATTAGGTTTAGTATAATGAGGGTTTCGCTAAAAGTCAAACGACTTGAGAAATCTTAGTATAAAGCTAGTATAAAGCCATCATAAAGCTAGTATAATGCTCGAATATAAACTAAGCATGGTGAACTCGCGTTAAAAAACTCGCAAATTTTCGAATCACCCCCGGGGTAATGGGAGGTGGAGGTGGCCACTCACGTCAAAATAAAATCCTAAAAGAGGATGGGGACGTTAGTTTACAACTAGTTAAACTTTAGTATAAAGCCACCATAAACCTAGTATAAAGCTAGTATATAAACCAGGCAAGGCGAACTCGCGGGGTGAACAAGCGAGATGAACTCCAAATTTTTGAAGAGTCAGGCTAGTATACAGCTATCATAAAACTAGGCCGGACACCTTCTTTAAGACTAGTAAAATGCTAGGGAGGGGATTATAAGTCTAGTTTAGGACTAGTAAAATACTATCATAAAGATAGTGTTCTGCTTTTATAATAAAACTAGGAGAGGGAGAGGGGGGGCTCCAATATAATTATCTAGTTTACAACTAGTTAAATCCTAGTATAAAGCTAGTATGAAGCCACTATAAAACTAGTATGAAGCTAGTATATAAACCAGGCAAGGTGAACTCGCGGGGTGAACTCGCAAATTTTTGAATCACCCACGAAGTAACCAGGGGGGGTGAAGGGGGGGTACTCGCGAACTCGCAAAATTTCAAATTGGGGGTGAGGGGTCAGGTCAGCGTGAAGACATGAAACATGTCAAAAAGCTAGATACGGGCTCCTCAATCTAAGACCACACTCTTCTAAATTTTGCAAACGACGACTCAATTCTTTCACAATCATGGAGTTTTCGCACGACTTCCTACTTTTCTTCTGACCAGCTGTTGAACATCCAACGTCTCATCCTCTTTATTGCTACTGATAAATACGAGATAGACGAGAACAGTTCGATTACTCATGAAACGATAGTTTTCCCATCACAAGATGAACATTAATATACTAAACGTACATTTTCGAAAGAAAATTTTACAAAAGACAACTGAATTGAATCAGCTGGGCTAATAACGAAATTACCGGTACACGTTTCGACCCTCTCTTCATAATTAGTAACACTAGAAGTTGAAAAAAAAAAGGAATGTACGTTATAAATCAATATATAACGTCAGTCATTGACCTCTCACGAATACGAGTAACTGTCCTAACATTGGCCAGACTTCACAGTAGCCCACATTAAAAATTATTACACTCGAGTATCAATCACTTGATTAATTTCAAAAAGGTTATTAAAAAGCTTAACGAAAAATTGTCAAAATCGAAAAACACCGTGCGTACGAATCTAATTCCATCACACGTTCTCTCGTATACGTAGGCGAAACGATAAAAGGTATACATCGACGATCCTAATATTTTGGAAATATACTCCTACACGATACGCGATCGAGTTCCCTGGTCTAGAGTACTCAGCGAGAGCGTAACTCTTATTGATACTTATCAACGAAATTACTACATCATTATTGTACACTATGTATTTTTGGAATACTCTTAATTTACTAGAGCACACGACTAGGAAGAGCGTCGCGATCAACCAGCACGTACTACCGTACTTTCGGCATGAAGTCAAGCTGACGAATCTGACAAAGCGGGAAGAAGAAAAAGAAGATAAAACGAACGTAATTGAGCGACTAACATGGTCACGTTATTTCGTTAACGAGGGAAAATAAGAAGTCGACATCAATGAAAGTTTCGTCGAAAACAACATTACTAAATGACGAAAACGACTACGCCGCTGATGCTCTATCTCGTAATGCGTTTATTTTCGTAACTTCGACTCGAATCATGGTTCGTCGATACCGCGAATTTTTCTATCTGAGTCACAGATGAATTTCATTTTCATAATACGTCGATTGATACGAAATTAATAATAATTACTTCGTTATCGGTCCCTCTCGCAGAACTCCGAAAAGGTAAATTGCCTTTGACGAATTTCTTTTTACGTCTCGAAGAACGGCCTGTAATAATACAAGAAATTTTTAGCAACAGTCTACAGAGAATAATATTTTAAGTTACTCTATCGGTCTGTGTGCGCGAGACTTTGAGCAATAATTACACCCGTCGTACCCCGCCACGTACAAGTATCTAGATTTAATGGCATTCGATTACGTCATTTTGACGTCATACGCGTTTCATACAGAACGGCGTTACCATTGAGGGGAAGCACGTTGCACGCGCGCCATCATTGGCTGAGCGCGCTTCTACATATCCCTGCTTCCATACGATACAGCAGCGCCTCTTTTCATTCATAAAACTCTCGCGAGATCGAAGACTTCAGTGTGGTACGTTCCGCGATCTCCTACAGTATCTTGCGGCTAGGAAGTATTATTCATCTCGAATATACCTACGTTAATTTTTTTCTTAACGCTGTTATTTCCACGCGGCAATTTGTTTCTTTCCGATGTGACTAGTGCCGTACATAACGTGAATTCGATTTTACAACGTGTAGTGGTTTTCGCTATACCGCGAATTTTTCCTATTTTTTTACTTTCTTTCAATTTTCATACAAAGTGGATATTTTAGAGCAGCATCCTGGCATCCGAGTGCGTTATACTCTTTCCCTACCCGTCCGCGTCACGATTGGGCTCGATTCGGTCGCATCATCAGTCCAATACTAATAAAGTTCGAATCGACGATTTGGATACCGCGACGTTCGTATTTGAAGATCGCGACGCCCTAGATAGTAATTTCTGTTTTCTGGATTTTCTGTCCTCAGGAGGCAACACCGCGAGGTGTCCCACTGAGACGAACACCTCACCGACCATGATCATGGAGGGATTGGAAACCCTATCTACGGCACATCCGCATCAGCAATTTTTACTCTCGGAAGCGGCCGCCGCAGCGGCTGCTCGCCATTTCGGTGTACTTAGCTTTGATTCTGTATTGTATCGTGGTGTTGAATCCTCAGGCAGTGCAAAAAGCGGCACCAGCCCCATACCCGCTTCTGGAGTGCCGGAGACCATTACTCAACAAGACATCGATAATTCTGATACGATTCCGAGCGATCTCAATACACCGGTTACCACATCTGCCGTTTCCTCGTTTTTTGGGCCCTCTACCGTAGTCGAGCCACCACCAATTACCGGTAAGTCCTGTAGTAGGACAACCCTAACCCTTTTCGCGCGTTGTAGTTTGTAGTTTTAACGCACCTACTTACGGAATGAATTAACGGTTGATAACCTACCTCCTACTTCACTTTCGGTGCGGGGGTCAATCGACCGTATTCCCATTAGCTTTTTCGTTGCGCTTACGTTTGCCTTCGCAAAATTTTGTTCGTCTTCGTACACTTCCGGTTATTGGTATCAAAATTACGTTCACTAATCGAAGTCGAATAAATCGTTCCGGCCTGTAAAAGAGATACCCATTTTATACCACTTAATGTTGAATACTACAAAAATAAACTAAAATTTACTCGAGCTTTCGAAAGTTACGTATTTTAAAATCAATTTCAACGAATTGTTTTATCGTCGCCCTAAGCTACACACTTTAACCGGCGTAAAATATGATCAACACGGGTAGTGTTTATTTGAAAAAACGAATAATAATTCATCTCTATTGAATGAGAATAATTATAAGGCGTACACGGAAACCCGCATTGAACATTCTTGAACAGTATGGTGTTTTAAGACTACCTACAACTTCACCCTTCATCATCGTTTAAATCAAAAACCACCTTTCCGATAAATTATTTCGTCTCCGAATAGACGTTTGACTAGATAACAGAAAAATAACAAAAATAAATGTGATAAATAAGACAGTTTGTCGTCCACAAAATGCACACACACACACACGTCAATACGAGAACGTTGGCAATAGTTAAAAATAACTTAGGTATATCGATCCGCATCACACAGCTTCTGCTTCAACCGGCATCAACTTCTACTGAATGAAAACGCAAATCATGAACTATAAGCTGTAAAATATTGTTTTCTAGTTTTCCTTCCGTCAAGCTACGCGATCCTGGTGATATCATAGTTATATTTACGCACTACCTACTAATCCTAAAGCCCAGATGGTACACTTTTACCTGATCCACCGCCCAATTCTAATCTCTTTTTCGAAATTTGTCAATCATCGCTGGTTTACAATCCACGCTGATGTACATTCGTCAATATTCAAACACAAAATAAAATATGCTACTCGTATTTATATACATACTCTATTAACTCGTTTACTCAAACTCACCTATCGTAATCCGTAGTGAGTGATCAATGCTTCGGATTTTTTTAATTATCGTGTAGTGCGATTATACTGTGCACAGAACCAAATGACTCGCCGCAACCAGTAGGTCCACGTTCGTTATTGCCGCCAGCTATCGAATTAATAATGAGGATAGGTACAGTTAATTTATGCGACTATATGATTTGTGGGTAGCTGTCGAGACTCCAATGATAGGGGGAAAAAAAGAAGGAAGGAAAAATACGATATTTGCTTAACGAACGAGCATTACGTAGATACGGTCAGATCTTTTCCTCTAGATAGTTAAGATAGTTGCGAACATGTATACGTACCCGCAAACGTTAATGTGGCCATTAGTCCCGATAAATGATTAATCAAAGGAGTTCAAGTTGAGAATACCGAAATCGAGCTATTAGTTCGACAATCCCCATTACCGTAGTTTATTGGTTCAGGTGCGCAGCGTTGTACTCCCATTGAATTCATTATTGCACTTCTAATTACGTGGGACCGAAGCGATCGAAGATGGTTCAAAATAATTGCAGTCTAGAACAAACTGTGCTATTGAAACAAATAGCTAAATCACAAAGTTCAAGGGTGCGAATAACAAAATTACGAATCTGTAAATGAAGGTACTCATATACGTATCTACCTGGCGCGTCATTCGATACTGTCCTCTCCATCAACTTATCGAGTGAAACACGATCACAATTATGAGGAAGAAGAAAAATCGAGATTCGAGTCAATCCCAAATCCATGAATGTCGATGAACTTGAATTTCACTTTCACTCTTCTCTACAACTAAACATTGACCTCAGTCTTCAACCTTGACTCTCTACATTACAAAGCAGTTTTGCAAAAACAAAATGGTGATGCCTGATGATGAGAGTGATGATGAGTAACAACAGCTGTTCATTGTTTCTGGATGTTTGAGGGGGATAGAGTGACTAGGAGAAGTGCAACCTCATACATTGAATCAGCAGAATGTACACAAAATTACATATCAAGCCGCAGCTGGTTGTACTTGTTCTGCTCATTTGTCTGTAGCCCAAATATGCTCTTTTTCTGTTTCCTGTCACAATAATTGATCGCGCACTCCAGCTCCCATCTGATCATCCAACAACAACCTACAACATACGCATTGTGGCTTGCGATCGGTTGAGTTTGACGTTTCTCATTATTATCAATATCAAGATTAATTTTGGAGAAACTAGAAATTTTTTCTGTCAAATTGCTGTGATATTGTACTTGACCTGTGTGGTAAGACTATGTTTGTGAGAAAATGCCTATCACCAACTAAATTGCCCTTCAAACTTCAAAGTTCAAACTAAGGAACTCGAGACTGGTCGATAGCTCTATCAAAACGTTCATATAATTATGTTAAATAGAAGAACTTGAAAAACCTTTAGGCCTATGGTTGTAGGCTAATTTCAAGAGTTAGGTAATGACTACAAGTCGATGAATTTTGAGGAAATATTGCAGAAAAAATGCAAATGTTGCGTTGGTGGTGCCTATAGTATCTCATGTTTCAACCAATTTTTCTGAGTACTTAGTATATTTTACTGACAGCAGGAGCTATACCAATTGCTGGGGAACTACTCAGGTAACAATTTGGACGCTTTTAATAAGCAAAACCCAACCAAGCGACATGATAACGATCTGGAGAACAGGAGAAATGTTTATTTACTTCAAGTCGAGATTCTCCTATTCCCCGGCCCAGATCGTTATCATGTCGCTTGGTTGGGTTTTGCTTAAAAGCGTCCATTTTCAGATTACCTTCTTTCCTACAACGTTCTACTTCATTGATTAGGCTAAGAGTACAACATTGTAAAGCGTGTTCATTTGGATTGATGGAAGCTCAAGATAGAGTTTTTCCAAAGTTTAATAAGAATGATGAGTCCTCTCACACCTAGATTGCATGAACTCAAGAGCACAAATTGACAGTTGTATTCAGAGATATAGGGCTGTATGAAAAACTTACAAAGCGGATAGTTCGAATTTTTGGAAAGTACATTTGTAGATTGAAGCCTTCATTTGATGATTCCCTCAATGTTGGTTTATTCAGTATTGCCAGGTGGATACGTACCCACGTCGTATCTCGTTAAGTTCCAATAATAAACATTTTCTTGGTCTAAATTATGAAAAAAAAACAAAAAAAAAACAAAAAAAAGACTCTCCGATCAGAATTGAATAAGTATGGGTACCTACCAATACAATATTTGAACCTGAAAATCACCCCTGTAAAATTGCTGTTAGGCTGTCGATTGTCAACATATACTATAAAGTTAGGCATTCGTATATACTTTACCGTAAATACAGTGAAAAAGAAAAAGAATCTGCGCTAAATTCACAAAGAATCAACCCCGCTAAAAATTGGTTCTCGTGTGAACGAGAATTTGAAATTTATACGACGTAAAATTTTCTCCCGCTACCGTATATCAAATTACATCGGAGAGAAACGATCTTTCATACTATATTCGGTTACCGATTTATTTGATGCCACCACGGCAATACATTTTATTGAGAGAAAAACGTCCGCGGCGCAAATCGCCTGAATTTTCCCAATTCGAGTCACGTCATGTGCAAAAGAAGAAAGGATTCTCTCTAAATTCGCTATATTCTGCCTATATTGCGATTTTCGTGCTTCAGGTTCACGTCAGTTTTGATTTTCCATCTGAAGAACAGTCTTTATCTTTCGGAGCTCAATCATTACAAATTTCTTCGTAAAATAAGCATAAATTTACGTTTTTATGTATGCATGAATTTGAATTTTGTAAAATACTGTGAGTTAATTTGTTTTCCTCCCATGGATGTATCTTGCTATGAACTAATTCGCTTGATATTTCTGAGAAGCAAGTGAGAGTTTCGTTGGTGAAAAGTTCACATGATTTTCCATACTCGCAAGAGTGGTATTATCAAGATCATATTTTATAATTCCAGTCAGAAAGATTCTTATACTTTCTGATTTTTTTTTCTTGACTTTTTTGGCTGGATAGCAGTGAGAGAACTTTTTCATTCTTCGTGAGGTTTTAGTCTAGACCATCATAATTTAATTTATCGAAAAAAGGAGTCTGGAAGTATTACTCGTATTTTGTGATGTTCAAGTTCGAAAAAGTTGCCCAGAGAGAAACATACGACACCCAACTTGTGACGTCGATTCTGGTGCCCGAAAAATTACTTCGATGGCACCTTTCTTCTTCAAGTTCTCAATTATGTTTTCTGGATTTACATTCACTGGAGATTTAAGCTAGCTTAAAAGATTAATCTATAGTTCAAAAATGTGATCTTCATATAAAAAAAAAAAAAAGAAAAAAAAGACTGTTTCGCAGGAACGAATAAAGTATATTTTCCGCAGATGATGTTGCTCAAATTTCTGCCTAAATTCAAAATATTTGCATTCTTTATCTACACCATTTAAACAACTTCACCCATTCGAACAGACCTTAAGGGTTCTGCTAATACTTTGGCCGAGAAACTCGATCCGTAGATATTTCGTTTACGTGTTTCAAAATTATCTTCACATACTTAAAAATATATCCTATACAATAACTTTTTATGCAAGATCTTCGGAGAATTTTTCTGAAACCTTCCTTTACGTAAGAAAAAAAAAAAAACCTTCATCTATGAGGACAGCCACGAGCAGTTCTTCATCTGACAACTATACGCGGCATAACGTGTGTCGTAATTTTTGTATTCTTGTAAACTCATCGCACAATCCGCTTTTATGAAATTAATACGAATGCACGTCGAAATCCTAAATGTACACATTCTTCTATCTCCATCTATTCGCCCGTAAATAGGTATAGGTATTTGAAAATCGCCGAAAAATTTTAATGAATACGTCATTTAATTTCATAGGGCCTAATATAATATATACGATGAAAAGCTGTCCGTGATGTATACACACTCTAAAAAATTATTCGTGACTGCCTCAATCTGTACGTAAATTAATTTTTTTCTATGCGCTGAAATCGTTCTCATATAGGTCTGGTCCTTTGTACGTTTGTATACGCGTGTGTCACGGTGTGCAATTGACTAAAAAATGAGAGTTATCTTTGATAGACCATAAATTGTCGATATTAGTTCGAAGGTTTTTATTTATGAATATTTCCGCAGGCTTCTTTTACCGTATAACGCGCCGACAATTAACTCATTCTCTCAGTCAACGAGCGCCTAGACCCCCTCCCCCAAGATGACCATCAATTGTAATTAGAAATCGTATTACGACAATATAAGCGTGCGACGAAATGTACAGCATCGAAAGTGCTGCTATATTGACGAATATGACTGTGTTGAGCTTGCTCGTAAAGTTTCAATTGCCTTTACTGTACCTCCCGACGTGCCTAATTGTATTTTAGCACATATATGAGCAACGGTGTGTGCCGCGTGCCTTCCAAATTTCTTATTCCGAAATATTTATTCAATTAATAATTCTTCTGCACTAATGTATATTCGTGATCTGGATTTCGCATTAGCACGCTAATATCTGTACGAGTACTCTATAAGGACGGCATGTCGATGTCGTATACAAAGTTAATTTCGACATTCACACTCGGCTACCCGATAAAAAGACACACACACCGTCGGAAGAAGTTGAAAAGATTATTTGCTGATGTGGTTAACTCATCGACGATATTTTATGGTGTGGTCGGAAAACGATTTTCGAGCTATCAAGCGAGAGATTTGTCGAATATATTCACGCATTGCTTGTGAACTACACTAATGTTCGTACCCTGTCCTCTGCTCTCGCGCGTATCAGCTAGCGAGCCGTTTGAATTTAGACATAATTTACAAATTGTTTATCTCCGAAGATATCACACTTCCGCCAGCTATTCAGAAGCTATTTACAACTGTATTATGTACAGGATTTTCTCGCACGCCACGTATTAGATTCGAGGATACATGCAAAGCTTAGACGAGGGAGGGAGGGAGGGGGACACGAAGTGATAGAAATTATTGAGGATGTTCACGCGGGTATGAATACTTCGGTCAAGTTGTGCTCGCTTCGTAAACAGCCTTAATTAATGGAAACATTTGAAGTCAAGTTAGCTAGAGAGTAGTTAGTATTTATTTTCTTGAACGGTGAGAAAGTGTCGCATCAGGAGGACGCCGAGATTATTTTTTATGCACTTTCTGTATTCATTAAGAGCCTCGAATGGACGAGAGGAGAGGTTGTGAATACTCGTAGTCCTTGAGGTACTTTTTTCCAGATGCTAGTCATGTTGAGGGGTTTCCATCATAGAAGGATGGCAGTAAAATGGATACTTCTCTCGTGAAAAGAATGCTGAAAACTTATGGCTTCAAAGCCCTCAGCAAGTTTTCTTTGTCCTCCTCTCCTGGACGCCTAAATCACCCAACGTGACTCGAATTGAAAGAATGACCCATTTGAAGAAACGAAATCACAGTTTGTCGAGTCCATTTGGAAATCTTTCAAGAGATGCGAAAGATTTGATTCTCTAAACAACATCGTCACTCAAAGCTTGAGGGTCAAAATCTCCCCCTCTCTCTCTCTCTTCTCTGATATTTAGCTCGATAGTCAAAATTTTTCTGAATCCTCCACCTGATCAGAGTAGCTTTGTAGGTGGTATCTTCCCCTCCCTTTCATAAGAAACTCAATGACCCATTTTTTTGAAAAGCTTCCTTTCGATTTGTAAGGCTCATTCCTTTCCCTTCCTTGAAGGTCGGAATTCAAGTCGGTTCAAGAGTTTCCGTACATATCTTCGAAAATATTTTCCCAAGGAACGTTTTCACACACAGCCCTGCCCTAACCGTGTGACAATTCTCTTAACCTCAACGAGATATGAGTGTATAAAGCTCACCGGTCAGTATATTTTGAAGCCCGGAAATCCCATCATATTTAGAGAGCCACAAAACTCTTCGAGATAAATAAGAAGGAAGTTCATATCTTTTATAGTTTCTTCCCTTATCGTTCTCCTTTTCTGACAGTAATCCGAATTCGAAATTTTTTGCGATCCTTTTTCCTCTTACAGAAGTCAACGATGTTAATTTTATTTAGTTATACTACCTTTTTCTTTTTTTGTTTTACAGAAGCCTTGAGCTTCGCTTTTTAAGCTTGAATTCTGAATAATCATCAAAATCAATCTATAAATTCCCCCCTCCCCGCACCCCAATCGAGAAGCAATCCAGGTGCTACTGTAAGAAAAGATACTCTTTCTCCTCTTCCTCAAACCAGTTGAACCTGGTCTTTTGACTGCAGAAATTGATGTATTTTCAAGGGGAAAGAGGAAATCAGAACTTGAGAAAATTTAAAATTACACGAAAACCGAAAAGCAATATACCATGGCCAGACTGACGAGCATTATTTGAGAAGTCAACCTTTGAACATGATTGCCCGAGAATTCTTTCTCTCCTCATATCTTCTCTTGTGGAGCGATTTTACAGTTGGATAAAGGATTTTCTGGATCACATGGAGAGATTTGATGTCTACGAAAGAGCCACCTGAAAAGCAGTCATCCTATGAAGATTAATACAAATTGGAGAATAGAGTATTTTTTGTCAATAAGATGAAGTCCCAATTCTCCTGATCGTTTCATTCAGACTCACTTTCTTTGTAACACTGACCAGCCGAAAATCAGCTGAATTCTGCTGAAAGTCGACAACAGCCGAAGCTGAAATTTTCGGTCGCAATACTCCGATGTTCGTAATTTTCACAAGATTCTGTTGCACCCTGAGTAGGATCTGTTCTGCCTCGGAGTCAACTTCTCATTCAGTCTTGAGCATATTATAGTACTTGTTGGTCTGCGAAGGGGTCTTTTTCAATTCCTCTCCTATACTCGTTATCGAGAAAGCTTTCATTAAATTTCAAAACTATGCTCGGTATTTTCGTCGTATTTCAACTTCTAACCTTTCGAATGATTTCGAACGACAATTTAAGAACGATCAAGAGAGGCTATAGGTACGGCCCGAGACGAGATATCGAGTGTGAAAATTTAGCGACGGACGTATCGACAGCATTAAATTCCATCGTAGACGCCGCACCGCGTGCATACGACCTGTTAATAAATTTTATTTCACACGTTACAACAATATTAGCACGCGTCGCCGCGCGTGTATAAATTAAAATCATGATTGGATGGGCGCCGAATATTTCTCTCTTTCTTTTCAGATAACTCTTCCTAGAAGTGAACGACTATACGTACCATACCGGGCACCTAAATGTAAGAAGAGAAAAAAAAAAGTGAAAGATTCAAGAGTACGCATTAAAGTGAAACAGCTTACGTTGACGAACAATTGAATAAACTCATATTCTTAACGACCAATAAAAAATAAAGTCATCATCGTCACGTCTGCGTAGAACAGATACAGCTTGGTGTTCCTCTTGTCCACGTCTGTCGTCGTGAAAATATTCTCGTATACAAATAATCTCGTGCACGACGACAAACGTTCATTTTATATCATACGTGGAGATCTATCTGGTCTCACTCTTTCAATCCTTGATGGAAATACGAGAGTAAAATACACACATAAAAAAGTTTCCGTTAACGCATCTGCGATATCAATTAAAACGTATATCACTTTATCTGAAGTAGAGGATTTCTATATCGTGACCGGTTGCAATTATCGTAAATTGTTTAAATAGCGCTCGGATTTCCATCCTCTTTGCGTGTAGCCTAGTTTACGAATTCGAAAACCGATACAGCGATGTTGTCAATGACTTTGTGACTACTGATGTTTGAGAGAAAAATTTCTGTAGGCAAACATAGGCTAGAACGAAAAGAGGGCGGTTGACACTTCTGAAGATCAGTCGACAGACTTAATGAAAGTATCGGTAAGCGTGACTGAGGGAGAGGAGGGGAGGGGTTACTAAAAAGCTTCTCTTTACAGTCGAATGCTCTGTCCCGAATTTCATTCTACTCAAAAATTCATGAAAAGAATATTATACCTACCATGTCGGAAAAAAGTTACTAATGAAGAGTTCATTCATGAGTATACTTTCGGCTGGAAAAATAGAGTAGTGAGCCTAAGGTATTTTGGATATTCTATGACACATACTGATGAACAAGGTCAGAGAAAGCATTTCAAAAAAAGTTGATGAAGGATGACCAAAAAATATTTTTAATAAGTAAAGAGTAATATAACAAGTTTCCAAATTTCACACCCTGCTTGATTGAGGAGTTGATGGACTCTCCAAAGGAATTTATGGGCGGCGGGGTTATACATACTCGCTGAACGCATACAGCGGCGTAGCCAGAGGGTGACCAAGGAGGCCTCACCCTCCCAAGAAAGAGTTTGGCCCCCTCATTGGTTTCCAGATGCTATTTTTTAATCAATGTAATCATAATTATATAATATGAAGAACCGCGTTCTCGTGACGTCACTCACAGATAAGTATGAAGGGTCATAAGTCATACGAGGCAAAAATACCCAATTTTTTGCTGTCATCATTTAAAAGGCACTGCCAAGTTCTCTGTAAGGCTGTTTGAACTCATTTTCTCTCAAATTAACTTACTTTTCTATGTATCAAGTATTTTCGGCTTGAGACTTATGAAGAGCTTACCGAAGTCATTCAAAAGCACGCCCTCGTATTCTGTCGCCCCATCCCACGGGATATCATGAAGCCTTCGAAGTCCATGGAGAAAAGAACTTGAAGACACAACCCACCCTCTCACTTAATCCAAATTGTTGTCAAATCGGGATTTTTCGAGGACGGCTGAAGCCTTTCACACGTACTAACGATCATTTAAACATTATTCTCCTGCCCCATCCCACGGGATATCATGAAGCCTTCGAAGTCCATGGAGAAGAGAACTTGAAAACACAACCCACCTTAATTTGCCAAGTCTTTCTAAAGAGTGCAAGCCTTCCTACGTTGTTCTTTTGTTTGATAAGCTTGACTGGGTCTATCACTGGAATGTTGGAAAATTCAGCAATATAATTGATTCAGTGTCATATTGAGCCGCGTTTTGTTCTTCAAAACTCTTTCTACTGTGCTCTATTTTAGGGTCTTTTTTCATAAGAAGAAACTGTGATATCACTCCAGCTTATAGAAATTTGATCGTTGGTTAATATTTGAGAAGAGGAATAGAACAAGAAACCAAAATGCATTTTCAAATTACTTTTAAAAATTTTCGAAAGATAATGACAGGGACAAGTGAAATGTGTGCTGATAAGAGGTAACTATGGAGTTTTTACACGTTTCCCGGCTGCATCTTAGTTTGCATGATGGACAAGGTTTGAATGAGAAAGAAAGTTAGAGAAGTGAATTTCAAATGGTGCGCGTGAAAAAATATCATACATTGTCCTGCAAATCGATAAGAATTGTGATAGCTTTACATTATGCAGAGCGAAAGCGGGGATATCCAGCCAATCATCATCGACTTAATTTAATCTTAGCTCATGCTCTTCCTTTGCATTGGCTTAAGCTGAAAACCAATGATTGTCGATTTGACTTACTATCAGCTAATAGCTTATTTATTTATCGTCCCAGAGTCGGTCGATAATCAATTTTCTGATGACTGGCTGACTGTTGGCAACATTTGGCTACATTTCATTAGCTGACTTTTGGCTTACGTTTAGCTGGCAAAATAGATTTTATACTCCTTGAATCGAGTGCAAAATGAGATCATACACATCACAGATTATCAAAATTTAACTTCGACAAATTGTCAATCGAAACAGCAATCCTTTCGAATCAACGAAATAATCATCGCTGGTTCCTCATTTTACTCTCCCTTAGGCTCAATGAAAAAAGTACGTTAAAATTGCGTATCTGAGGCAGAAGAAATTCATACGAATTTTTCCACGAGAATATTATCCATACACTTGTGAGTAGATATACGGAAGCTGGGGTGCTTATACCACCACGACCACCCCCTTCTCCCTTCGAAGTATGCTGCTCGATAAAATTTTTACTGCCGTATTTTGATTACGTCTTCTTTGTAGTCGTTTTTCTCATCGAATCGAGCGAAAGCATATCAAAATTTATTATCATTTTCAATCTCGTCCAGTGGTGAAAGTTGAAACGAAATAAATTTACATAAAATTTCCAACGAGGGGAATTTTTTACTTCTTTGAAGAAACGAAGCATTGAAGGTTATCGTTCTGAATATAGGGCTACCAGTCCCTTTCTTTCGTTTTTAAATCGTTCACCAGAGAAAAAAAAAACTCATGGAATGAAGTTTTTGATCTCAATTTTTCAATTTTAGGAATTCTCTGGCATTGTGAACTCCGGCGATCACTACGCAGTCCTTCATTCTCGTAGAATTCTCTCGCAATCTTTTTTGTTTTTTTTTTCATCTCCTTCAATTTTCAACCATTAAAAACTACAGTCTACAAAGAAGTTGTCAACTACCAGATAGCATGAGTGTCATATTTCATATATACATTCATAATTCCTGTACGCGATTAAATCGAAATCATAGAAAAAAGATTCTGCATTATCTCGACCGTCAAATGCTTATCGCTAATAAAAACTAGACGCACTCGCGGATATACTCATTTCCTGCTATCCGGGAATTCTGTCAAAATAATTGCTCAATACTGCGTATACACGGAGCGTTCTCGTCATAATCATTCTTTTATTTTATCTGTTCACAGGTGCTCTCGAGGCCGGAGGCGTTCCCAACCCAAGCGCCAGTTCGGATATCGAACTAAAACTCGAAGATACCGACGCAAAAATCGAAGTCGAGTCATTGAATGATAACACGTCCAAAGCTTCGCACGAAGACGAGGATATTACGTGTACAAGTTCGATCACCATGTATCCGACCAACCCGCCGCATACCTCGGCCACGAACAGTAATGGAAAGGTCAGCTACAGAGGTATCTTCACCACGTCCAGCTCAAATGCCGTACAAGTTGGCAGCGCTAGTCTGCCGTCACCCAACTCTACCGCCTCTTCAAATCAAAGTCGGTGGTTATTACCAAGTCCGGACAAAACTATTTTCCAGCCAATATTTAGCCTGCTACAGCAGTCTCAGCAGACTCCTTCCCAACCTCATCAGTCCTATTCGTCCACTAGTTCTAGTCCGCCAACCGTCGGCCAGCCACAGCAGCAGTACGATGATCGATCTCAACAACAACAAGTCGAATTATTGGGTCTCAGTATCGAGTGCAGCAACAACAATCTAGCCATCAAACAACCCCCCTCGTATTCGAGTTGCGCATCCGATCAAGACCTTAGCATGTATAGAGTGAATCAAAGTCTAGTTCAAAGTTCGCCGGTTCATAAATACCAGTGGATGGATTCGCCTTCGGAATATCCGGCAGCAAGTCCTCTCAATTTACCCGGCCCATCTGGAATTGTGGTGCCTAAACAAGAGCCAAATTACGGTCCCTCAGTACCCGGTTGTAGCAATCTAAACGTGGTTGACATTCAGCCGCCGACCAGCAGCAACCAAAGTTATGTACAGTTGGCCGAATACGATACGTCTACTAGTAAGGGCCACGAAATACTGCAGCAGGCGTACCAGCAATCGTCATTGCCGATACAACTAGTGCCGGTAAAACCGCGAAAGTATCCTAACCGACCAAGTAAAACTCCGGTACACGAGCGACCTTACCGATGTCCGGTGGAGAATTGCGACCGTCGATTCTCGCGCTCGGACGAGCTGACTAGACACATTCGAATTCATACCGGACAGAAACCATTCCAATGTCGCATTTGTATGAGATCGTTTTCGCGTTCCGATCACCTAACTACTCATATACGTACGCATACGGGCGAGAAACCCTTTTCGTGCGATATTTGTGGTCGCAAGTTCGCACGTAGCGATGAAAAGAAACGTCATGCCAAAGTTCACCTTAAACAGAAGTCAAAGAAGGAGACAAAGATGGCTGCTGTGTTAGCCCAACAGCAACAGTCCAGCTCGACTTCGCAGAGTCAACAGGCGATGGGCCAGTGTTCCCCAAGTACGGGGGCGTCTACCAGCCATGGGATTCCACATCACCCACACCATCATCAGCAAGCCCACCACGGCGTTCATAGTCACAGCGTCGCTGGTAGTATGCACCACGATGACGCGTTGACTATGCCTGTAGTTACTACTTCTATCTAAATGTTTGTTTTCTTTCTCTGTTTTTTAGATTTTTGTACATCATTCTTCTCTACTTTTTTTTTCTTATCGTCTGTGATTGTTTTTTTTTTTTTCTTTTCTTTGTTACATTGACCGCTTTCTTTTCTTTCTATCTTCTTGTGTTTAGTCAATATGGTGTTGATACAAATACTGTGCCATAAGGTGTCAAGAATTGATTGAAAATATTTTCTCACATTTGCGAAGTTCTTGCGTCTCATATGAAAAACTCCAAAAGTCGATGGCATACATTTTTTCTCGCTTTTCTGTTCCATTCTAACACTATCACGCATTAACCCCTTCCCATCGTTTTTATTTCTTCTTTCGTTTCTCATTGATAAGTGTTATATTCTAATATTGGTTCTTATAATGTTCCTTCTCTTTTTACATTTTTTTGATACTGAATAACTTTGCCAATAACTTTCCAAAAAAAGAAAAAGAAAAATGGCAAATATAGCTGACCATGTATATAAAATCTAGTAGATCACTCTTGTTTTTCATCTAAAATTTTTTGTGTTTTTCTCAATCAGTTCCAAAGTATAAATGTCCTGGTACATTCCTTTTCGTTTCTTTTTTTCGTTTGTTTTTGAAACTTTTGACTTTTTTTTTCTTTGTTCATGTATATATTTTAAGAAACAAAAATCGTATATATAAATGTACAGGAAGAATGGAAATCTCTCTACTAATTTTCTCACTGTAGTTTGTGACGATAGGGAAAAGGGATGAAAAATTGTTCGCCTAGTGAATTTTACGCTTGTTGTTTTTGCGTTGAAACTTTTTTCTCTTGTTTTTTTCCCCTCATTTTAAATGTGTTAAAATAATGTTTCGTAGCTCGGATGGAAGCGCACAAGTGCAATGTAAGGTGTGTAAATAAGTTTTTAAAACTTTGGTTAAAAAAAAGAAATCTAATTTCGATTGTTGATAGCTCAATTTTATTACTGTATAAAATTTGTTAGGAAATGTTTGTGTTCTCTTTTTTCTCCACGTGAGGGAAATTAAAATTTCCCCGCTCGTTGGTCTTTTTTTTTTTTTTTTTTTTTTCTTCGTTCTAATTATTAGTCAATAAATCTGGCAACCATCTTGTACGTTCTTATAATATCAGAAATTTAATTTCGATTACTCGACGATTTTTCGTCGAGCTATGGATCACACAACATACGTGTTGTACACATAATAATTCGCTCTTTTGGGCGATGCAGAACTGGGTTATACTTTCGTCTATTATTACTGCATGTTGGCGCGAAAAAATGGGCTCTTTGCCCATTCAATACTACCCAAAATTTTATGGATTTCGAAAATATTTTAAGAATGTAAAATTAGTTACCATTTTTATAAGAACGCTTGTATTTACAGAAATAAAAGAAAAAAACGAAAACGAAAAATCAAGCGAATAAACATACTCTCCCATAAAATATTTCAGTAAAAATATCGTCTAGCAGAAGAAAATAGATAAATTTTATTTATTCATTTGTTATAATATGCATGATAATGATTATGATCTCATTTTTATATGTTTCAGTCTAATGATACAATGTTTTTTTTTTCTCGTAATTCTACTGTAAAATTCGTATTTCCTTTTTTCTCTTTCAAAAACTAAAATACTCCAAAAATTTTCATTTATTCGGGAAAATAGGTAGTCGATAGAGAAACAATTTTGCGAAAGAGAGAAAAAAGTACAAACTTAATTCGTACGTAACAAAAATTAATAATAATTTTTAGTGGAAAAAAAAAATGTATTAACTCTGGTTAATTTTGGATTATTGTACAGAATGTTTTTATTCTTCTCCCCCCATTTCTTTTTTTTTTTTTTCTTACATTTTGAAGACTACTACCATTATCTTTCTAATACGAATTCATCTTTTTGTACTATCCTGTGTATTTAATTTATTTGTTTTGTGTATTTTGTGTTAATTAAAAAATGATTAACGTTACAAATAAATGTGCAAGAAAATATCGCTTTTTTCTTTTCTATTTCGCCGTTTTCTCTGGTGCGCACGAAACTTTCTCGTATGCACGCGAACTAAAAACTGGAAGGACTTTCATTTGGCAGCGGCTCGTCCGCGTCGTATGGAAGATCGCCGAGTATCCGAAGGCACAGAGACGATGCAACTTTTAATGCGCCAAAGACGACCGACAAGCTACATTTTACATTGCGACGAATTTTTGTATTCTTTTTATTTTCGTACAGTGTACCGGCTAGTAGAAGCGAAAAAAAAAAGAGCAAAATAATGAATCATACGCGTAGTAAGCGCGTACCATAACACAATCTATGAGAAATTCTTGGTAGGTACAGAAATATTGCATCAATCTTGTTTTCGTTTTACGAGATGCCGAAAATTTTTGCAGGTGTACAAATCTTTTGCCTTCACGATAAACGTCAAATAAAGCAAATCGAGTAATTATTTCTTGACGCGAAAAAATTTACCGGTTCACGTGACTCCCGCGGTGAAAACCTAGCGGCGGGCTCTTGAACATCTCGCATCACTTAAGAAAACACGTTTCCATCGCCTCGAATTCTGACTTTAAAGTCTGCACTCAAAATTACTTGGTGGATTTTCGTGACTCGCACGCGGAAACTCGGTATCGCACGCCTATATTACGATTCAGAATGGTCTTAGACCGTTTGTAAAAATCTGGTATCTGTCATATCAATTATGTGAACAGTCTCCGTTCATGTAGCCTTTTTAATTATCGATTTTCCATCGTTCGTACAGCATAAGGGCCAAATTATGCAATGAATCATGATATTTCCTAAATGGTTATCTAGATATGACTCGAATAAATATTGCAACATGTGCGGCGCATTCCAAGCTACTTAGTTGATCGACGAGGTCCCCGGAAAGAGCAAATAGTGCAAAACCGCTCTTATCTTCTCATATGTTCTTTTTTATCGTTTATTTTCTGCTTTCTCAGGCTTCTGCGTAGCGTACACAATAAGTGAAGTACGCAACCGATGACCGAGTACATATAAGTAAAGGATATCGCTATTACCCTTGTCAAAAATCTTGTAATCGAGGCATCATTATCCGCACGGTTGCAACGAAGAATTCTTTCCATACCTACCGTATATTAGAAAAGGTTCGGATGGGTGGTGCTTTCACATAATGAGAGTTATACCTATACCCCAGTGAACGCAGGTCTATTTATTTTATTCTTTCCGGAGACTTTACGTACACAAATGGAACGCAGAGTACAGACATAATACCGATTCAAAAATAGGAGTCTAAACGTTGAAAATCCTCGAATATTTGGGTAGGTACCGATTGTATTAAAGAATTTTGCTAATTATAAAATCTTATTGAAATAACACACAATTTTCCACTTGATGACAACTAGATGGCGAGACTGGCTTTGCTTGCAGTAGGACATTGCTGGTTACCAATAGTCGGAAGCTGAAGCCAAAAATATTTTAAGCCGGAGAGAGTTAGTATCGCGTAAGAAGAAAACGGGAAAATTGATGGACGGTGCGGGTCCGCCTGGATGAGCGAGTGACGGGTGTAAGGATCTGAATCAATTTTTATAAAAGATATTGTGTTAAAAATTTTCGTTCATACATTTTTTTCCTCCCAACTCTTTTTGTTTTGAAATTATCTCCAGATTACACATTGAAAAATTAAATGAGAAGCTTCCGGTTTCAATTTGGCCGATTGTAACACTCCTAGTGGATGGACGCGACTGGTCCGAATTATTTTTCAGTTCTTCGAATTTCTGGCGAGCTAGCTATTTTTCAAAGTCGTGGTCGTAAGTTTGAGCCAAAAGCTGAAGCTGAATATTTTAGCTGCAATGCCACGCTTTCCAGACTGGTTCAGGAAAGATTGCTTGAGGGTGCAGTCTCGAGAGTCGCTCCACCAATAGACTTGGAATTTCCACTGCGTATTTGTATTATTCCGGAAAACCTTTCAAGTCAAAATTGCAAATTTTAGCTCCCATAGAACTTACTGCAAATTTTACCCTCGGTACTAGGATTGCAAAAAAATTTAGAGGCCATTGCAGGTTTGCAGTGGCAGCGGGGAACCCGCGATTTTCTTCCCACGCTTGCAATCTCGATGGCGCAAAAATGCCCTCAGTATACTGTGTACTAGGCCTAATATAATGAAGGCCGAAGTTGAAATTTTTTCAAGTCTCTAAAGTAGGTCAAGGTCATTGATGACGTCATAAAGCGTCATCCGTCACGTCACGTCACGTCACGTCACGTCACGTCACGCAGTTCATAGAAGCTCCCGGACGCTGACAAGGACGCGGACGTTCGAAATGGATGGTTGGTTCCCCACTGTTCGAAACACAGATTTTATGTTCAAAACATGTTTTGGAACATGGTTTTTGATTTCTCGTTTAAAACGTGTTTTAAATGTTTTAAACATTGGTTATATTATGGTTTGAGACATATGTTTTGAGTTTTGTTTTGAACATGTTTCAAATGAATTCAATATTAGTTTTGTGCATTGTTTTAAAGAACATTCTGATTTTTTTTCTACTTTTTCAACCCTAGAAAAATTATAGTACATTCATTTTTTAGCGAAACATAATAATTAAAATAAGGAAGAAAAAATAAGGTTTTCATTCAATGATTTTTATTGTACTAAGAAAAATAAGTTTGGAAAAAAAACGTTTTCAACATATTTCCATTTGAAACACAATCTTGACTCTTTGTATGTTTTCAACATGTTTTAAACCATGGCCATCTTGAAGAAAGGCCGGACCTTGCACGCACATTGCTGCTTAAAATCGGCCTACTAGTGCTTGTATTTGAACCGGTCATCCGCCAGGAGCGTTACAGTCGGCAAAATTGTAACCGGGAGCATGACGATTTTCCCATTCAAAGGTACAGTGAGTAACATCAAAATAACTTGGGAACGAAACGATTTAGGAGAAAGATGAAGAGGACAAAATTTGTAAAGCGTAAAATTTACTACAAATCATCTTCCTTCATAAAAAGTGATTTAGAACAATTCTTGAAAATCTTCCACCTGTCACCCGCAACGCCCATCAATTTTAGTTCGCAATACTAACGCTGTCCGACTCGAATTAATGCCCACAGACAAGCTTACTTGGTCTGTTTACAAGGTCAATTCCGCTTACAAGAAACCGATAACTGCGCAAGTTAAATTAATTGTGTAGCTGTATTGACTTAGCCAATTAATTGACAATGAGACCTCTTTGCTGATTTTGCATGCGCAATATTATCAATTTTTGCGAGCCGTCGCTCCAAGCCATTGAGCAAGTAAAATTGATTGTGTAAACAGGCCTATAGCTGTTGCCAGATCTGCATATTCCGACCTTCCTTTGAGACGGCCGTGTTTAAACACGTTTCAAACGTTGTTTGCTTAAAACATTACAACCCTTCTCGCTGCACGCGTCACTTGAAACTTGACGCAAAAAAAAAGGTGAAGAACAAAGAATATGATGCAATCCGGACCTAGCAGGGCGATGGTGCGCTGGCATCGCACTTGATCAAAACCAGTAGCTGTAGAGAATATTTTATTTTTATCTAAAACAGCTTTTGGTTGCATCCAGCATTGGCTTTTTGTGATGCGTTTGAAGTACAAAACCTCCTTGTAGAGCAAAACTTCCGAGCCCTCCCAGAAACTGTGATTGAATTTCTGCAAAGGCCGATTCTCTTGTGTTTTCTTTTTCAAAACTTTCTCATATGTACTCGATTATTCTTATTTTAAAGTGACGCCCCGACAATTCATAAATTCCACTCCACTGAACCAGGGTCCTTCAACGAAAAACAATCCCTTTATACTGCCCCAGGGTTATAAAACGCTGGACAAGAAAGAGGCGAAGGACACGGCCCCTCTGTAACAAATACTTCTCCAGAAATGGAAGCCTAATCCAACTTTTCTTACTACATACCACGGTTTGATAGAGTTTCAGGTAGTAGAATTGAGACATTTCTAGCAGGGAACCCGCTATCCATTTTGTTAGGATGATTACATCCTCAGAAAATGTCCGCGAATCACTATAAGTCGATATTATAAAATTTGCACAGATATTGTCAGCTTTACTCTTACGCTCACAAGAAAAGCCTCCAAACCTTCTAAGTATTTTTCATTTCAAGAACTTCTTTCTTCCTTTGATTCGAGCCTGTGCTATTCTTCATAATATGCCGGCGAAATTCTGATTCTCTTCAAACGTATTCCAGTAATCCAAGAACCTCAAGAAAGAGAAAGCAACATTAGGAAAAAGACAGTCTTACTCATCACCGAGACCTTGTTCGAATTATTTAGGAGACCTTTCTTTTTTTCTCTCTCTGTCTGTGACTTCGCATTGCATTTATATTTTGGTTATCAAAACGGTTTTGGACTTTGGAGGGCCGTTTCGATCCAAACACGCAGGGAATATCAATTGAATAGGTATCTTTAAAAGAAAAAAAGTATTCCGTATATTCAAAGAAATAGTTCGGTACGGATAAAGGTGCGTGAGCAATTAGGTTGAAATGCTATTCTCAACCATGACTACATTCCGGTATGCGGTACTCGTACTTATTCGCCAGGACCGAAACTAAAAGAATAATACGAGTGGTATATTCAGTCACACGTATCCTGATAGATAACTCTGAATCATTTATCCAATGTTTTCCTAGAACGTAACCTTATTCTCCTTCATTCCCGGTTGGAAGCAGAAAAGATGTACCTAAATTGGTATTTTTGAAGAAATCTGATTAATTCCGGTATTTGATTTCGCCATGTTTTTCCGTCTCGATTCTTCATTCCTTTGGGCTATTGTAGAGGACGAATAGGTTTATTTCTCAATCCACCTTGACCGGTGATAGTGTGACTATTTCTTGGTTTCTCGAGAGTTCTCTCATGAAGTATGATTGTACCTACCGTGCAGAGCAATAAAGATATTAAGGTAAGAAAGCAAATTACGCTAGTTAGAAACATCCGATTGCAAATTTTTCTTAACTACAAACCAGAAGTTCACCCAACCAAAAAGGAAATTTTCGGAAATTGAAGTTTCTTCGAACATATTTTAGGTGGACGATTCGCGTCTTCTCGTCGACCGGTCTCGATTGGAGGAGGAAGAGTCAATACCCATCATTGCTACTTCATAGGTCATGCTTACAATTCCAATTTTTGATTTTCTGAAACAATCACATTTAGGTTAGGCTATCTACGACTCCGTATGTCTCTGGTTTTGCTCGAACAGTTGTCGTTATTTCGATAAGCTGAAACTCTCTATTCGGCATAATCTTCGCTCAGCTGCTCCCAGTTCCTGTGAATTTCGACACTTTTTAGGGTTATGTACAGAATATCTTCATTGCGTTTCATTCTGCAGCTTGACGCGAATTAAGACCTCCAACCCTACCTCCAATATAAATAGGAAAATTTATTTTCGTTATTATTTATCACCAACTTAATTAATATTTTTTCCAAAATGGTTTAAAACTTGGAAAAGAATGTATATTAGTTTTTGCTTTTTCTCCTTCTTCTTCCTTTCGTTCAGAGCTATGGTTACTAGCATCGTTGGGAATTATGATCTCGCTGGTAACTCTTGAATTTCATTTTTTTTATCTGAGGGGCTTGGAGCTTTTGCGAAATTAGGGCCTTCTTAAGCACTTGAAATTCTCTTAGTCAACCATGATTTATCTAAAACTTCTTCTACGTCCCAAGGTCATAGTGATACGGTGTCACGTATGGACGCACGGACTTACGAACACAAATTTTGGAACTAGGCAGGGAGGTACAACAAAGATAGGAAACATGTTAACATGTTTTGACGGAACGTGAAGTTATTAGTTTGTGACGTAATCAGCTCGAATTTGCCTGTGACGTCAGTCACAATCTTCTCTTTTGACAAAAGCCGAGTATAGTCTGGTCACTATCATCTGTGACTTTATTCGTTCGACATAATAGCTTGAATTTGCTTGTGACGTCATTAAAACTCCTCTCTTTTGACAGAAGATTATCATAGTCTGGTATTTGTAAATGCACATTCATGGTGGAGAGAAGCATCACATAGCGGAGAAGAGCAGCGCTTTCTTGCGGGAGTGGAGGGGGGATATTTTCTCTGCTCTGCTCTGCTATGTGATGCTTCGCTCCACTATAAATGCGCATTAACGTAATCAGCTCGAATTTGCCAATAACGTCATCAACATTTCTCTCTCTTCACAGAAGCTTAGTATAGTCCAGTATTAGTACAGCGTTGCCGAGGCGTAGGCTCGGCCTAATTCAAAGCTAGTACAGCCTCATATGTACTCTAGGACAGGGAATTTGAATAGATGAGTCCCACGCCGCTAAAAACATTAAAAATATTTCCTCAATCGAAATATGAATCAAAATCGAACTAATTATCAACACTCGTTTTCGTGATTAATTACAGTCAATTTGCAAGTCATTTACCCTTTTTCTTTAAGGAGGGTTCTGGTTCATAAAATCCACGATGTACAATATGATGCTTTTAAGCTTTATCACTTTCAAGTATGGCTATTCTTTCCACAAATATGGTATAAAACCTTGCACCGCATAAAGACTTGAGTTTATGTACGTCCGACCTTCGGCAATTTACCATTGTTCTAATAGGTCACACTCGAATTTTTAACCCCCTCCGAGCCGGATCAGGTTGAAAGTCAGTCATGATTCCGAGGAAGAGTTCAATAAGACAAACGTGTGAATTTGAACTATAAAAAGTATTCGTTTCAAACGAGCGGGGGAAAAATATATGACCCTGTTCTCCACTAACTCACTTTCGCATGCACGTGACAAGCTGAGAATCCTATATCTAAAAACCTAATATTGTAATGGAAACATTCATCGAACGCGACGTTTGTAGAAGGTCTGAATTTACGATTATTTTCTAGTACGGTTGTAAAGAGAAATTCGCATACAGTCGGTGCAATAATTTACTCCTCCAGCGGTATAAAAATTTGTCAACCGCTCGTGACGAGAGAGATAATGGACTAACGACGTAGACTTTTTTATTTGGTATCCCTTTTCTTTTCGTCGCAACATTTAAATTCGATTTTCCCTTTCGTTTCCTCCCTCTCGATGATTTTAATTCTGTAAAAATTTCGTCAAGTCTTGAAAGTTCGCGTGATTTTTCGATAACTTTTGCATAACTTTTGACTCGTAAAACGGAATAATCAATGCCGCGCTCGTTCATTCTTTCGCTAGACGAAAAGTTATGCCATTCAAGCGAATCTCCATTCACGACGAAACCATTATCGCGAATCTCTCGAATGATGAAATCTCCTCGTTCATAAATTTTTCACGAACGAAGCTCATTGCGTTAAATGGAAATTCGACTTTGCTTCGCTTCCTCAGGGGCAGAGGGTATGCGCAGCTAGCTGGAGTAGGCAGGGCGAAAAGCCCCATTCACCGACAATTGTCGAACGTTACTTCAAATTGTTACCTCGGATGCTCTCTCCTCTCTTCTCGACAACCATCCTAAAGATTATTGTCGACTCGTTAAACTATTGTAGATCTTTACATAATACAGTAGTTGACATTACTCCGCTCGAGTGAGAGGACTCCTTTAACGCGGAAAAATTTTTTCGTGAGATCTACTCATCCTTTTAAAGAAATTCATGCGCTCAATTTTTTCACCCTACCCTTTGTAATGCCTTTCTTCTTAAATACGACGTATTTGAGAGAAGTCAACTTCGAAAGGCAAAAATTTATAGGTTGTTTTCTTTCGCTTCGGCTAATTTATTTTCAAATGTTTCCTTTTTAAAAGACTTTTATACGGCTTCTTATTCGGAAATTTATTCTCTCGCTACGTTAAACTTTATTTTTTTTCTCTTTGCTTTAAAATAATCGTTGAGAAATCTAGCGACATTCGAATGTTTCGACCTAGAATCTACTGTATTTTCTACAAAACGCGAATAACGCTACGGCGTATCGCGTGAAGCTCGATAACTATCCGGGAAAGAATGCTTTTCGGGTTGGGGAGGGCAACGAGTGGCGTTATACTGGAGAACGAAAAAGAAAAAAAATTTCGAACGAAAATTTTCGGAAGAGGTAGTATAGGAACAAGGTACTCTATAGAACCATAAGAATAGATTAACTGAGCGCACTCCCTCCCGCCCTCGCTTCATTACCTCGTTTCGCAAGAAGGTCAATAAACTCTTTCCGTATCCTCAACCCGGGAAATGTAGAAGCGTTTCCTCGAACAAAAATTTTCATTCTTCTCTTGTACGATACTCGAAGTTACTATTTTTTGGAGTTTCTTTTTATTTTCTTAACATTACTTCGATTCGCCTATTTTTTTGTATCGATTCTATAAATTTATATGGCGCCGGAGTATTTTTTTTTCCCGTAATGCCTGCATATGACAAAATAATGTTCGAACTTCGAGCGGTGGATCGAAAAGCAGAAAACTATCCGAATGAGAAAAAAATATGATGAATTGGAAGGTCCACCCACTTTGAAACCATTGTTTTGACACATGATAAGAAACTTGACGTATACGAGTCATTGGAGCGTTGAAAAAGGATTTATTACTACGATTTGAAAAATTTTTCCTTGAACTCATCGTTTTATCTTTATTTCCGTGCAGCCAAAATTTCACCTCGTCTCGTGATGAATGACGCGTAAAATTCGCAGCAATTTTTCCATTGTGGAACTGTACCTATGCGTGTCCAGGACGTGTGTGACTTTCTTGGGAAATGCTGATGAGTCTCGTCATTTTTCTATAGAATACCAACAGACGGGTTCAAAACGCGCGGGCTCCTCAAATCACAAACTCTTACAAATAAAGCACTAATCCTCAACAAAAAACTTCTTGGGTTCTTAGAACCAAACAATCTTCTCTTTCATTTTCAATATGGCTTCAGAGAGGGCCACAGTGCTACTCAGATCCTTGTTTACCTCCAATCCAAAATAAACGAATCTCCACCGATGAAATCATATTATTTTACTCCATATCTTTCAACCTTCAAGAAGCCTTTCTTCGAGTATGAAGATACTACGTCGCTAAAACGAATCCAGAATATCACCTCCCCTCCCTTCAGAACGAAAACAGCTTTATGGAGAGATGCCATTACGACATGGACAACCACAAACGGTTTTCTCGTCATCTAAGACTTACCTCGTCATTTTCCTGAAAGAAACCCAATCCCCCTCTCTTTACAAAATTTCCAAATTTCCAAATTCCCAAACTCCACCAAACTCCTTGGTGTGGATTTTAATCAACAAGTCACTAGGACCCACCAGATCAAATTTCTCATACCTGAATGTACTCTTACCTTTGATACTCTCACCTCAATCAACTTCCACATCATATTCATTTGGATATCCGGCCATATAGCATTCAGCATTGGAAAATACACTGTATACAACACGGGTGCTGTGTCTTTATCATGGCTTTGAGCAAAAAGTTGATTTAGGTTCAAACTTGAAGGGCTATAAAAATGTTTAGCTGAAGGCTAATTTCGGCTTAAGACATGAATAAATTTTAAGCTCTCTATCCTTGTGAGGAGCTGCAATCTGTAAATCTAGTAACAGGAGTCCATGAATTTATCAAAATTGATAGGCCAACGCAATGAACAAATGTTTATAAAAACACACAAAAAAAATGCAATTTTGAAAAGGGAAACATTAAAGTGCACGCGACTAAAATAATATTGAACGGGAAGGACGAGGGCGGGAAAATAATTGAAGGGGGCGGGCGGGCGTGATGTTAATTGAAATTCCCGCCATTACTCAGCACGACTTTTTAACTGGTCAGAACAATAAAATAAATAATTTTCATTTCATGCACTTAAATTTAAAATATTTTTAAAATTATTTTATTAAATTCTTAAAATTTTTAATATTTTAACTATCAACTTAACTTTAAATAAATTATTATAATTATAATTTAATTATAAAATTTAATTTAAAAATATGTATAATTAAATGAATAAATTTTCGTAATTATAAATAAAAAATTAAATTCATCTAAATAAATTAATATTTATTAAAATATAAATAATCGAATATATAAATATTTAAATTAAATATCAATTTAATTTTAATTATTAAAATTATTATAATAAAAAAAGATATTATTAAAATTTCAAGTCTTAAAGTTTATAATAAATGAATCATTCAAAATTATAATTATTAAAAAATTTATTGAAAGAATTATTTGTAAAATGAAAAATTTAATTGAATCAATTAATATTTTAATTAATATTAAAGAAATAATAAATATAAATATTTCTATAAAAATTTAAATTAATAATCAATTATTTGAATTAATTAATAAATAAAGTATAATCCTCTAATTATAAATGAAAAATAATGATCTAAACCTATTAAAAAAATTTATAAAAATGAATATATTATTTTCTTAAAATTTTATTTATTATCAACATTAATAAAGGAAAATTTAATATTATACCGCTGGTTTTTTATTTTTCCGTTTGATTTTAATTACAAGTCGTGCATCTTATATTTTTCTTGTGTCCTCATTTTTTTTGGCGTCTTACATTAATGAAGTCTTGCAAAAATTTTTCTTCCCTGGAAATCCATACAATTTTCCCGTGATTTTCTTTTATTTTCGCGGGCCGATAAATGCATCCCTTTTGAAAATATTTGAAAAATATTGTACATTGGAGAAGTTATTGAACATTAAAGAAGATTTCTCTTTGTTCCATAAATTGAAGAAAAAAAAGTCGATAGCTTTCATTTTTATGAAACAGGCTGACTATCATCATTAGATACTTTCAATAATTTTCAATCCTTCTTGACGAATCTGATTTTTCGTTTTTTTCTTCTTTTTTTAAAAACAGAATCGGGAAAGTGAAAATCATAAGAAAATGTCTTTTTGTCATCCACCATAGAATTCTGCACCAGCTGCATTCACGAGATAAAATTAAAATTGCTAGAAGGCTTTTCAAATTTAGATATTATACAAACTCCATATACCTAATGGTTAATTAGTGTCTCTCGAACAGGAAACTGCAAGGTTCAAGGGTCGAGCTACACAATTCCGTTGAATCGGAAGAAAGACAAATGTACTCTATTAAGAGTTCAACGTCAGGACACCTATGATTGGGTTCATCAATTTTAATTCTCTAGGTTAATGAAGCTATCGATCTAAATAACTGGTCTTTCGCTCGATGCTTGCCAAGTAGTGCATTATATTCCGATAGCTTCGTTGTATAAAACGTGCTATCCTCATCTCGGAGGACATATATTTCGTCCAACTTTTTCCTGTTTTTAGACACTTGTGGTCACTAATGTTCAATTTGTATCGCCATTTTCTCGAGTCGATGTATTCCTGTATTGACTGACGTCAAACCTGTATACGACAGTATCGAATCAATGTTTTCTGAGTTAATTTGCCATTTACAAATTAATTACTTCATTAAATATGCACGACGAACTCGGAATTCGAGAGAAAGAAAACAATGCTGATCGAAATTCAAGAGAAGGTGAGTGCTTTAACGACTCGTTTTCGCACGCTCTGACGTATTTTTTCTCTTTCATGATAGGGTGCGGCGGATTTAGAGATAAAATTAGAAAACTGATGGAAAAATTCGTACATTACCGGGGTTGGACGCGTCATTAAGTAATCCGAAAAATTGCGTAAGTATAAGACGCAGGGGCTACAAAATTTGAACAGTGAAGGAAACATTTTTCCACTTCTGAGTCGTTTACTCACAAGTGAGGAAAGTTTTTCATTTTCAAAATAAATCTGCGTTGTAAACCAATCCATTTGTATTCTGAAGAGTATTGACGAGATTATGAAAGTTTAAAAATGGTGTAAAAAATTTTCCATTTTCCAAAAAGCTGCACGTCATAGACACATAAATAGAGTTGTATTTTGAAAAGTTGCGTGAATTTCACTCTTCATTTATCATGAGACGGAGGTGAATTTCAGGTGTACACAAAGAAAATTAGCTTGACGGCTTCAAGGGAAAGTTTTCGTATCGTATAGAATTACGCTCCAGTGACTCGCGTCAGTGACGTAGATACGATTTCCTCATCGGAAGACTTTTCCAAAAATTTTCCTAATTTACGCAAAAAGTAGACAAAATCACCGCATTGAACAGAAAAAAGACACTAAGGAAATTGCGATGCCCCCCCCCCCTATCTACGCCACTGACTCGCGTATGTCAAGTTCTTTATCATGTATCAAAACAATGTTTTTGAAGTACTTGAACCTATTTTATTCTCTCCAGATGATAATCGCAGGCACGTATGTACTTCAAAAGATGGTGTAAATTGTATTGTTTACTCATGCTGAGACGCATTATAGGACTACGAAGTTATCGAAGTGGGAGGGAGATTGTGTCTGAGCTGAAGAAAAGAGGGGACATTCAATGAAGAGTGGAGATTTTGTATGATCGACGTTTAGATTGAGTTCAAGAAAGTGAGGACAGAATGCGGGTTTTTGGGAGTTTTTGTCAATCAGATTTGCGTGAGTGATTCGAATATGGCCTAATCTTCAACTGGTGACGATGGTGTCTTCAAGAATAGATTTTCTGAAGGACGTTGACCGAAAGGTGAGTCTTTTTCACTGGAAGGTGTTTGTTTGAAGGTTGCCTTCTCAAAGTTCGTTCCAAGAATTTGAGATGAGCGAGCGGTAATGATTTTTTTAGTCTGTGACGGTAAGTGCGATTACTGATAGTATCGAAGGCGATGGCTCGGCTAGCTGCCTGCCTGATCTACGCCAATAGATGTTTGCCTCAAACAGCCAATACAACAAAATCTTTGAAAACTTGAGAGAAAAGGTTTTTCTCAGGCCTTATCTCATCATCCTTGTTAGCCTTGAGGAACACGACATTAGCGCTCCACTGAAGTATTATGGAATTCCAATATCACCTTAAGCTAATTCAAGATGAATACTGTACATTCAAAACGTCGGCCCATTTTGAAATTGAAAATTTTTTTCTGATGGCAAGTAAAGCCGAAAATGATAAAAAATTTTCGATTGACTGAAACGTTCCAATGTCATTCTTATACTAATCGTGAAGCTGCTTGAAGCTGATGGACTGCTTTTTAGGTACTTTTTCCGAGGGCTGCTCAGTGCCAACCCTTTACAATACACTGATTGGCTTTGGCTATCAGCTAACGGCTAATTCAGAATCATTAGCAAAAGCTCGTTTATTTTATGCAAAATTGAATAGCTAACAGCTAATAGCTAAAAGCTAACGGTGTAAAGCAGGGAGAGGTTACTCTAACGCGTAGGCCACCTACCGGTGGGGCCCCTTTTACGCTAAGTAACTTGGTGGAAGGCCGTGGTAGCCAATCCCGGGGGAAGCCAGGTCAGTTAACTGAAGTGTGTATGGAGAAGTTCACTTGGAGCAGGTACACGATCTAATCTTGAAAATGGTCAAACTGAACCGAATAGAGGCAGGTCTCCTGTCCTAGGGACGGCGGCGTAACATCTCCGGCAGTCAGAACGGCGGCGAACCAAACTCAAGTTAGTGGAGCTACTACCCATGTTGCTATATCTATCTTGCAGTTACATTCGACGCAGTCCCCGTGCCACTTATTAGTTCAAGGTGGAAGCGACAAATGGTCGAAGTCTTGCTCACACTTCCTCACTGCTCTACGGCGCAGTCACCTCAAGTTCTCACCTCTCTCCAATCCGTATCGTCTATGACGGTTCTAATGCAATTCCTGCGAACGAATCACAAAATCACGGATTGGGTTCATTAGTCACTCGCGCGCCCCTACGAGAAGTTGAGATACGGATCCATCCACTGCAGGGAGGTCAGACGACGCACCATATGCAGGTTCCATCAAATCAAGGTCAAAGATGGCGTCATCCTACGTCCTGGGAGAAATTTTTCAGGTTCCTTAGTAGACCGACAAGTTATATTTAGGTTATAAACTAAGGAATAGAAATTTCTTAGCGATTGAAGTTGTAGTTTCTTAACTAAGAGGGTCCTTAGGAATTACGAATACATTTTTTTTTTCTTAATACAAAAATTAGCAGCCTACGGCGCTAGAGGTATTCTCACTAGTATAAACTAAGAAGTGTTTTCACGGTTTGACGCGAAAAAGTAGGGTCTTAGTAAGAAAAAACGTGACAGTTTTTTGCGACGATCTTCCTAAGAGTAGTTCCAGTCTTATAAGCATAATAAAAAACGTTAAAAAAGAATGTTTAAACGAGATTATCGGAATTAGTCGTATCTGGACATTTCTGTCGTCAACTTGAATGTATTTGTAATTTGGAAGAGTCGCCTCTGACGAAACTCTCTGAACCTAAAAATTTTTCTCACACTCGTGATGCATGATATACTCGTCTAGAATCCTTCTTGCATCTGTTCAATGTCCGCAACAAGTGCGCTTTCGAAATACTGCATGCTACCCGAAGCTGCGTAGTTGACCGATTTCTCAGACAACGAATATTATATTCGTAAGTACTGGACGAATAATATAGTTTCTTGGTTGACTGCATTCGCCCGCCAGTAAAATTAGACAAACTTGTTGACGCGGATTCTGGTACATATACACGATTCTTTTTAAAAAGCATGTCAAATATAATTTTCATTTTTCCTCTTTTTTTTTTCAATATACCGACCGCATTAAAAATTTCCATTCACGCTGCATCTAACGAATCGCGTCGGAGGAAATACGAATTTTACACGCGAAAATTATAAAACCTGTATACGCCTGTGTCCGCGGACATTATGCAAACACGTGCTCATCTTCGAGTGTGTGTCGGGCCTTCGCGGAAAGATGGAATAAATCACCGATTACAATACGATTTTCTCGACTCATCTGCGATACCAAGCCTCTCTTTCTTGAAATCGTCGTCTTTTACTCGTTGTCGACCGTGCGATATAATTTAAAATTTAATGCTATAAAATGCTTACAGTTAGTTACGGATGAAACGTTCTGAGCAAGCGCTTGCACAGAGTGAGGCGAACACTCCAAGACGAATATAAGCGTAAGTACTGTACATAAAAAATAAAAATATTAAACTAGACTAAATGGATCGGTTGCGAGCGTCTTCAGTGAATTATGAGAATGCTGGAAGGCCGTTCTGGCGCGGTCACGATACCGGATGTGTCCACATCGGAGAATTTCCACGATGTTTTGAAGAATTATCACGGCCCATTACTCTTTACACAATATCCAAATATGAAAAGCTTAACGATTTACATAAAATAATTATCATCATCCTGGACGGCACGCACAATTTTTTTTCTCTTTTTCGACATTCCCTCTCATTATTGAGAGGGTGATGCTCGGTACGTATACAATATTTGATAATAATCGAGCAGAAGGCATTAGAAAACGCGGACACATTTCCAAAGCCAATTAAAATAAATAATGGTCTTGAAATTCGCATTAGGTTCTTTATTTATTTATTTTTTATTTCGAATTATCGCCGCGTGTTAGGTAAACAAACCGGTCTGTTGGCGCCCAGCGACAAGATTGTATATAGCGAAATATACAGTACACAACCGGAGTGTAGGGTAATCTAAAAAAACTGAATACATAACGTTAGATACGAGTACGTACGGACAAATAGTTTTTTTTTTCCACCTAGTCATCTCGGTACATAATTATGAAGCTTTTACAGACTCGAGGAAGCCTGAAGTGAAAAGTGATACATATTGAGCACTAACCGTCTTACAACGACCGCTAGTAATGTAACAATTTGCTCTCCGTAACGTGATTAATGCATCGCGAACGTTAAATATACAAAGTCTTTTAGTCGTTCTGTACCTAGTTTTCTTAAATTCTTCAGCTGTACCACTCGTGTACGACAGTTGACCACTTTTGTCTTGTCGTTGACAGCTTCAACACGGTGCGCGTCTCTCTCTATTCATTAGACCAACGACCGAAGAAGAGGGAAGGCGACGAAGACACTCGAAACTCGGTGAATGAAGATCAAACCTGAAGAGGTGCTTCGGTCACGAGCTAGAGATGACAGACTAGGGACTACCGTATATACTTAACAAACGAAAGATGAAGGAAGGAGAAAAAAAAACGTAGATTATAGTAGTTAAGAAACAGCAGAACAAGCCCAGCCATCGAGTGTGCAGACAGGAAAACAACAGAGTTGCCATCCCGTAAGATTGTAAAAATGTTGTTAATTGCTCGTAAAGGTACTTAAAATGTGCGGATTAATGTTTTTTTTCCCCTCTTTTCTCATCTTGTCAGCTCAGCTAATTTATTGGTGATCTATCACAGCTACTGGGTATACCCAACGCTTCGCAATAAATAATGTGCAATAGTAGGTACATATTGAGATTGGATACCTTGAAGTATTGCTATGCGCGCTGTCAATTATTCGACGTATAAATAAAAATAAATAATATCGAGAAATTCGAAGAAGCATGAAGTGTAAGTCATCTTTGAAGCGAGGAAGGGAAAAAAATATATTACAAGGTATATCGAGAAGGTAAATGTTTTTGCAGTTGAACAAATGATTGAAGAACTGGTTTTGCTCTTAGTACATACTTTACGTACACATATTTGAACACGTTTTTAAGATCACCGATGTGAAGACGGTCAAGTCGAAGACCAAAATTTGTGAATTTACGGTACGGTATTCTATAAGGCGCTATTACTGAAACAAGCATAATTACACGCATATTAATCAGCTCACCGAGTGATTCGAAATGGGAGATAATTTTCGACGACGGTGTACTGCAACGAAAATGATTGAGTTATAAATTTTATAATAATTTCTTCATTTTTTAGATCCACTTAGAAGATAAAGAAATTTGGCTTATGCGCGTCATCCATTAGACGACGACGAGCAAGGTACATAAAAACGGTACTCTTATACCGGAGTAACAAAAATACCGTAAGCGGTGTATTATATATTTAAGAGCCACTGATATCGATGGGTTATATCGAAAAAATATCTAATCCTGTGAAAAAAAAATATCATCTAGGGTTCTGTATATATACACACGACGACACTGAACAGACAATTCCGCTGTCAGACGTCAACGTCGCGAACTGTAATGCGAGAACTTTTTTTTTCTCCCAAGAACAATCTCTAAATATGAAAGACTTTCAGAAAAAAACGTTCTATTTTAACATTGAGAATATCGTAATACTCTTTTCTAGAGTGACCTTGTGTATGGGGAAAATTTGACGTTTAACCTTTTACAACTCATTTAGATGAGTGCTATTTTTAAGAACACGCCTTAATATAAAATTTATTTTTTGAATTTTTATCCATTTACGGACGGGCGTCTTACGGAAGCCTTTGATTGCAAGCTATTAAAATCGTCTCGTAAACCTATCATCTATTTTTATCATTAACTGCAAAAATAACTTTTAAAGCAGAAATAGCATTGACTAAAGGCTAAAAATTTCTTCTTTTTTTATTAGAAAATAAACATGAAAAGATTCAATTATAGATATAAATATGGGTGAAGAAAATTGATAAAATGCTACAAACATCGATTTCAACATTTTATTGAGCTAATTTAATGAATAGATGAGAATGTCCAAATTTTATGCTCTTCGAGAGCATTCTAACGTGTGACGTGAAATTGATGAGAATGCATTTGGGGACACATTCTCTATAATGTTTTCAAAAGTGAGAACTGATATGCAAACACATTCAAGGTAGATTTCAACATCTCACACGCAACACCGACATTCACACCAACAATAGAGCTTTTAAAACTCTCAATGCATCATCCTCAAAATGGAAATTAACATAGCAGAGACAAGTGTCCAACCATCTGTTATGATCTTGTGGCCCGGAAAATCTCAAAGGAACGACTCATGGCTGGTACATGAAGGTCCACGAACGCGTCAACCGCCCCCGTCACCGGAGAAAGTTCGAATACATTTCTCCATTTCATAGAAAAACATCAATTCATGTACGTATGGTAAGTGATGCGATCTAACAAACCCTACCACAAGTTAGAAAAATCATTTGTGGATTTTTGCCTATTTTTCATTCTCTATACTCTGATTACAATGTCACAAACCGCGTCACGATAGCTGCTCTCGATCGCAGAGTCTTGCAGCCAAATGATACGGCTTAGACTTTTGGCTTAAACTGATGATCTTGAAAAATATGGTTCTAACTTTTGGTTGCTCCAATATTTTTAGCAGGGAACCCCCTGTCCATTTTGTCCAGGAGATTACATCCTCAAAAAACGTCCACGTCCGTGTCCGGGAGTTTCTGTGAACTGTGTGACGTGACGTGACGTGTGACGCTTTATGACATCTTCAATGGCCTTGACCTACTTTAGGGACTTGGAAAAATTTCAACTTCCAGCCTTCATTATATCAAGCCTAATATACTGTACACTGAGAAGAGCCCCGCCAACTCATTCGCCGAGGGGGCATTTTCGCGCCAACGTGATCGCGAGCGCGTTCAACTTATTACGTCATCATTGGGAGGTTGCGGGTTCCCCGCCATTGCAGGTAAGGCTGGCTTTTGGCTGTCAGCAATCTATGCTATCATGATGGGCAGGGCTGCCGTACAAAGTTAAATTGGCGTATATCCAAACACAACAATCATGGAAAAGTATCAAAACAAGTCGAAGAATTAGTTTGAAAGAAAATCATCAGATTTCCTTAGTTGTTCTCTAATAGAATCCAATAATTATAATAATTACCTTCAACAAGTTTTCGATTCTCAGATACCGCACATCACATTGCACATACCTCAGAAAAATTGACCTATATGCCTTTGATTGTGATAGTAGTGGTGCGTGACTAGGGAGCTTTGTTAATAACACACTTACAACAAATTGCGCGGAAGATTTCTTCTTGATGATCGTTGTTATTCAATTCTGTACGGTACGAGGGGTGAGGGGAATTGAAGAAATTAGCCAGCTGAAAAAATATGTTTTTTTTTTAGCTTTCGGCTTCTGAGAGTGAACACGAAGCTGGCTTATGGCTTTCGACTGAATGGTAAAAAAAATGGCTGAATACGGCTTTTGGCCTTTGGCTTCCGGCTGGCTGCAACACTCTGCTTGATCCTCATGACGCAGTTTGCGGCAGACATTCCTACCAATTCCCATTATTGTAAAGAAAAGTTCCTAAAGTAGGTCAAGGTTATTGATGACGTCATGAAGCGTCGTGTTACATTGCACAGATTTCTGACTGATCCCCAGCCTAAAGACATATACTTATCAATACCTATCAACCAGAGATGGCTATGAGAAAGTCCAATTATTGCCCAAATTCTGTTTCAGCGACTCCAAGACTCCTCTCCCCTGACTTTGAAAAAGCCCTTTGATCGTTCGAAACCTTGGTCCACCTCCTAGTTAACAGGGAGTTTCTTTCATGGAATGGGGGGGGGGGGAGAGGTTGGAAAAACATTTGTTATCCGGTCGGCAAAGCTCAGAGGTCGAAAATTTTCCAAGCCCCTCCTACCATACATAGCTCAGAGGTCTGTGTACGGTTTGAAAGTTGAAACTCCCTCAAGTAACTAGATATGCAATGCTTCATACACCAATTGGCCGAGCCCTTTAATGAACAACGCTTCAAACACCATAAGACTCAGAACGCCGTTGTATCATGTAAAGCTTAGGGATAAAACAAAGTTCCCTGCCTCCCCTTCTCCTCGTTCAACTCCGTTAAAGAACTCGTCAGAAGAGTTTTTTGTAACATTTCACTTTTTTAGTTTCTTCGTTTTTTTTCTTTTTAGAAATCCTTGGCTATAAGCTTGATGATGAATCGATTTTAGGTGCGTTAATTACTGTTTTTAGATAAGAGATGATGTTTGGATGGATTGGAGGTCACCGCCAAAGTTGTTTCAATAGATGGTGGAATTTGGTGGGTGTGGCAAAAAGAAGCTAAAGTTGGGTACGCAAACATGTGGGTCACTTTAAGGAGAGAGTAAAGGCTACAACGTTTGTATGAGAGCGGGAAAAGCTTGGAAAGAAGGTGAGTGTGTAGACGTGTAAGCTAAATTTTTTGATGACTAAATTTTTTTGTAGGTAGTTTTCTAAAAGAGGAAGATATTCGGATGTAGATAATTTTTAGATAACGTGAAGCATGGGCAATTTTAGCGCCGAATGAGGGAGTATTTAGGATGACCAAAAATCACCTCCATTTCATACCAATTTGACATTTTCCAATAGACCACGAATTATGCCACTGCAAAACTTGTTTTATGAAGATAAGATGTCCCATACTCTTCTGAACAAGATCACCTCTTTTTCCTCTCCGCAGAAAAATGTGCTGCTTACCCATCAGACGAATATGTAAAAGAACATTCTGCTCCAATCCTTAAGCATCATAAAAAGTAATTCGTGAGATTTAAAAGGAGAACTATATAGCGAAAAGATAAAAATCCTCGCGTAATCGTTCAATTTCACGGATACTAGAAGGGCCTCACACCGATGAATACTGTTGCGCTGCTGTTGAACGTAACGCACCATTACCCGCGTCAAGACGTTTATTCTACTACGCGTGCATTAATTGACCACATGGAAACGTTTGTACTGTTTTACGTCTCATCTCGCACGTATTTGACCTTCACTTTCAGTAAAGCTTTGATACTTTTAGCACAGCATTGGTTTTACGGCTAAAGATTTGAAAGAAAATGATTGTCTGCTCGACACCTTGCCACCAAAAAAATCTCGCTTTTGGGAAGGGTACGGAAACTACTGGAGAACTTGGGAAGTTCTAGCACAAGAATGGGAAGTCGGAGGTAACTAGAGCCAGAATGACTATGCTTTCATAGCTCGTTTGAGTTAAAAGAGAGAGAAGTATCGCTGCGAACAGCCTTGAATTGAAATAAGCGGTAGGACGTCAACATTTTCATAAGAACTCATCTCCCCATAGAACAGGTTTCCTGCTAACTCATCAAACAAAGAATCTAGACGGGAAGAGTGATCCCTTCGAGTGAGACTATTTGCACTTACTCGTTTTCTTGTTGAACCTCGCAGCCTCTTCCTGTTCACATTGGCTAATTGCAAATGATCTACCAAAATAACATTCTATCACCTGTTTCGTAGTACGATCCGATAGATCCTCCCTCAATACTCCCCTCATCCACTCGATTTATAGTAAAAATTTTCTTATATTATTCTAGGAATACTTGTGACTAGACTACTTGACTTAACTCGTATTACCCAGGTAGTCAACATCATTAAATACGTTTTTCTTTTCGATTTTAATTTCTTCTCCCTACTGTGCACCTAATGTAACACAGTGTTGTCGCATAGCTCGTTAAAAAAAATAATTTTCCGTTTCATTGTTTTAAAGTATTTATAAAAATGTCGAGCTCTTCTTTGTGGGACGACAGAGGACCACTACAAGTGGTCTTCACTCGCATCTTCTCATCGTAGGTGCTCCAATTCTTTCATTATTTTGTACAATAATCCTTCTTTAGATACAGTTTTATACAAGATATACGCAAAACTCAAAATAATTTCTACTTGAACGAGGACATTGGCTGTCGAAGAATTGAAACTCTCGATGCCCGCCCATGTAAAAAAGTTCAATAAAGTATATATGATTTCCCGTTACGAAGAAGTATACTGTTGCGATCTGATTATAAATCTTCAATTTTATCATTTTAAAGCTTTTTTGGTCTTTCGCCAAAAAACAACCTCAAATTCGAGCCCTTATACGTATTTCGTCGACAAAATGCTTCGAAACTAATTCGCCTTCTATACCTAATTTAATCGTGTGACAATTTTATTTTTCCACTTTTTTTAACGACGATTCCAACAATGGTTGTAAAAAAATACGACTAAGTTCGTTTCTTTTCCTGAAAATATGAAATTTATAATACATACTAGATTTTTCTATCGCTCGTAAAATCTAACGTAGACTACGGGCTGTCTTTTAGAATGCCCTTCACGTCCTAGCTCTGTTCCCTTCTTTCGCACGAGTTTCCCTAACTACTTTTATTTTCATGGCTAGCGATACTATGCGATGCGGTATGTCCTTGACTATACGTCGTGCACAGGCGTATTTTGAAATTATTTTTCGTAACTTTTATTTCTCATTGTGGAATTTTTCGGCATCCTTTTGCCGTTCAATAATATATTTTTATAAGAAAAAGAAAAAAATGTTTTCATTATTTTCTTTTTTTCTTGTCCTCGGCCAGTATACACGTTCGTAGATTTCAGATTTCAACTTTTTAAAAGAAAAAGGAGGAAAATTTTTTTCTCCTTGGTTTTTTTTGCGTTTCCGATTCCGGAATTTTCAATATTCAGGCCGCTGTCGTACATTCGAATACGAATATAGGGGATGAGTTACGTACGTGACACTGAAATTCAATTGTAGGAGGACAGGGTTTGAAAAAATGAAAATTAACAAGAGAAAGTTGAATTAAAAAGAGGGCAGTGACCTCCTTTTACATTTATTCTAAAAGTTTGAAATTAGTTTCCAAAAGTAAATATCATGTATCACATAAGAATCTGATACTTCTATTTCAGTATTCGTGGAAAAATTTTCACAAGCAGTTTGTGAGCTTCCTCCTACATTTCGTAATTTGTTTTAAAATTATTTTTAGACTTTTCAACTTCCACAATCACCCTTTTTTCATGCGATAATGAGATTAATGAGTTTTAATAAGTGAGTCATGGTTTACCAGGACAAAAAACCTGAAACCAAAAATCTTACAAATTAAAATTCGCAAGACTCAACAGTCATTCACGGACTAATTATGAATCGGAAAATTAGATGGAGGTAGAGTTGAAATTCGGCTCCTCTACTTCGGTATCCCCTCTAAAATCACCCGTTTACTAAGACCCCCTAATTCGTTAAACAGTCTATTCTGTGAGCACCACTAAGAAAATACAATCGAGGTTCAAGTATCTCCTCACAACGGTGAATAAGAGTGGTGTTTATACTGTAGACTCCAGTACAAGAATTGTCCTACTATTTGAAATGGACGAAGTGGTCGGAAGCCGAATAAAGGACTCATTTATCACTTGAATCAACTCTCTCTTCCAAATTATCGACGTATAGAGAATTTCCAAGTGAAACTTTATCACAAATTACGACACAGTGAAAAAATTAAATTATGAAGTATTTTGTACAATACATCATTATCGATGACATTATTAAGGAGGTTTTCTTTGGGCATTTCCATACCTTACATTCAAGATAACATTCTACTAATTGGATCGCGCTGATCCTTTTATAGATAAACGCTCCTCATGTACTTGAAGATGAGCTATCAGTCATGAGAAATATTAAAACGCGATTTTGATCTGCCCAATTTTTATGGAGATATTCTCAAAACAAAATTGTAAATTTTATTCCAGTTCGTAGACTATGGAAGCTTCTTACTGACACAGGAACCATCGCTCATTGACTAACCCACATTTGGCCACAGATATACATTGGATGTCTATGCGTAACCAAATTATTTTGGAAAACGTCATAAGCAAATTTTTACTCACAGGGTGGACAGTTTTTTCTCAAGATGAAATTTCTTGACTTTTCCAGGTTTTTCCAGACTATAATCGTCACTAAATAACGAAAAAGAAGAAGCCAAGAAAAGAGAAAGAGGAAAAACTTGGAACTTTTTTTGACGTATCTTGAAAAATTCCCTGACCTTGGGCAAAATTCCCTGACTTTTCCATAATTACTCGAATTCTCTGTTTTTCCCCCTGAATTTCCTGGTTTACTAAAAACTGGCCCATACTGTTTACTCTTGGTGTCTTATGGTCACACGTCAATTGCTTTACACTTTCGAAAGTTTTTCCAGTCTTCGAAATCAAAAGCCATCACATTTTGGAGTTTTTTTTTTTTTTTTTAACGGAGAACCCGCTTCCGTTTTATTGAAAAGGCATTCTCAGAAAACGGGCGCGCCCGCGTCCAACTCTTGTGAGGTCATTATTTTCGAAAAAATGTCTTCGATGATGATGATGATGATGATGATGATGATGATGATGATGATGATGATGATAGGAAAAAGATTTGGAAGAATTTCGACCTTTCTTGGACTTTGATTATTTTCACCACGCGGGTCTCCCGCAACTCTTGCTCCCTGAGCAAGAGCCTGTACTCACTCTCTCCTGGGTCCCTCTCGATTTTTTCTCCCTTAACTCCAACTTTTGGTTTTCCGTTTTATTTCATCAATGGGCTGGCGATGTTGTTTGCTGAGACATTTTCAATTCCGACCTTGTTTACCCTCTCGCCACACAGGTTTTTCAGTAGCCTCCACGCCTTGATGCTGCTCTGTTTCGTGTCCAGAGATTCCATTGGCCCTATCCACTCCTCCTGTTTTGGTCTTCGATCTTTTGAGTTACTTAATTCGCGAGCTCTACCGTTTCATTGCGAAATTGGGATGTTTAAGGTACTCTTGGAGCTCGGCGTTTGTGTTTTGTCAAGCCCAGGGATGACTTGCATCCTATGTGGTCTTGGTACGAAATTTTTTTTGTGGAGGATGCGTCGTGGTTCTTCACTGTTGGTCTCATTCTTCTCAAGGTTTCATTTGTGAGGTTCCTGAAATTTCTCCAAGAGCCATAATAAAGTACTTATTTAAAGGAACACATAATAGACCTGTGATATTCGCCAATAACATCAAAATACCAATATAATATTTCAATCTCAAAATACAAAATTCATTCTTCGAGTCATTTTCTGTGATTTCAATAAGAGAAAAATTATTCTTTCCGCAAGCTAGTTTTTTGTTACTCGAAATATGAAATCCCATCAGCAAAAATATTGAAAATCCAAAGATTTATGTAATCGAAAATCATTATGCAAATTTAATTGTGAAACTGAAAAAAAAATTGCAACTTTGTAAACCCAAATTCTAAAATATGATCGACTTCTTTTGCTACGCGTAAAAATTTCTAATGAAAATTATTTTGAAAAAATATAATTAATCTTCTCGAAATCAACTCATAAATATCAGTCAACTTACTTATTCGAAGATTACATTTCGCGAAGTAATTGAGTTTCGAAAATTAATGTTCGTAAGTATTATCTAATTTAAATTTGACTCGCTGCGTTCAAACTTCTCTTTAAAACGTTCGGTACGTACGCGAGCCGAAGAAACAGGAATTTATTGAGCACCTTGTTGAATGCAGATAACTCGGGCATCTCCCAACTCGAACCATATGGTGCGAAGAAGCGAGCAATTATATTATATCGTACGTATATTTCTTCATTCCTTTTTCTCGTGTACTATCTCGGTCTATCTGTCTCTCTTTTTCTTTCAATAATATTAATAAAATTAAACTCTACTCTTTAGTGAAGATGTGGTATAAGCCGAAACAAAAGATCTTGTCCTCCAGTATGCTGTAGCGATAATAGTGAATGAAACAACTTGAACGGTACACTAGTAGAGAGAGAAAGGAACGAGAAAGAGAGAGAGAGAAAACGAAATGTAAGTTTATACAGTATTATAATAGCGCGAGTGTGTATATTATACCGAACGAACACTTCTAAGGAGGGGCTGGTCGCCGCGGAACTAAATGCAAGGAGTGGTCTTCCCTGGTCCAGCATTCGATGCATCTCATTATCCGGCTCGCTGCTAGGTGTGATCGCCATCTGGTCGCAAAACGATCGTTTAATCGGCCTGCGGTAAAGTGTCCTGACCTTTGACCAGTACCAAAACGTCGAGCAAAGTCTACCGCGACATCAGCCGCAAAAATCTGCCTTCAATATTTCTAATTTCGCGCTCTAATTCGAAAAATTTCGTACAATATTTTTGGTACGCACGCAGAAGGAGACACGACCAGCCGAGAGAGGTTACATATATACGTATGATAATAAAATTGAAGGTCAATCAAGGTCCAGCAGCGTACGCTAAAGACAAAGATTAATACCGGTCTAAAAAATATCATGTACAGCCACATGCTTGCACGGTGAGCATACTGTATATAATAATGTTCACCCATACCAAATATAAGTTACAGGTATCATATACATGTACACATGTCAAGAGCTTATAATACGGGTATACGGACGCATGGATGATTTTTCTCTTCTGAATATAATTAAAGTCAATTTTCCATTCGAAATTCCCGAAGTGCCGCGCCAAACGTTAGAAGAAAATTTCAAGGGCGCACTTTTCCCTTGAAAGAAGTATCTCGCTGTGGTCGAGTCAAGTCCTTCTCCACTTTCTCGCTAAGTAATTTTCTGTACTCTTTCCAGTCTCTGGCGAACGTCAGCGAAAGGTTTTTTGTTCTACTCGTTAATGAGAAACCGTGAGAGGGCGAGAGGGCACGGTTAATTTCGAGAATACGTTGTGAATGAAAACGGCGAGCAGGAGCATGTACTTTTTCTACCCTTTCTCTCTCTCTCTCTCGCCTTTTTGACCTTTCTCCGTTTTACGCGAGTCTTTCATTCATGACGATGAAGGTGAACCGAAGAAGACCGGCGCACGTTCGCCGCGTGGCAGTGGAGAGTAAAGGAGGAAATGCGATAGCGTGCTACCCCTCGCGATTTCATTCATAAATGCTCGTAAAGGGATGAAAATCGATAACACGAAACGAGAAACGTTATATAGCAAAAGAATTTGTGTCTAGCCCGCCGCTGAACGTACAGTTGCCATGGTTACTTGTTGCGTATTTTCGTGACGTCAATAATCCTGTGAGTGCGTCACGTTTATAATACGGTTTTGTACTACGAGCGCACGAAAAACCTTCCTCTACCTTAATACTTTTCATTCACTCCCCGCTGGACTATACGCTTTCACGAGAAAACGAGCCCCCCTTCCGCAGACGAGACTCCCCGTGCGACTCGGATACATTTCGGGTGACGTCATCGTGAAAACCGAAATAAATTTTTTCATCTAATTTCGAAACGAATTTTTAATCCTGCCTAAAATTAGTCTCACTTTGGAAACTTTTCGTCTCAATTTAAATCGACCCTGCGGAATTTTTAATTCAAGGGCAAATAGGAAAAAACAATTGACGGCGATTTACGAATTATGCGGGAAAAATATAAACGAGAAGAGATGAAGGCGCATTTGTGAAAGGTCCTCGAAGAAAGCAAAACTATTCGAGGGCCATAAAACTCCTGCTTTCTAAAAATATGGATAATATTTGGCAATTTGACTAGCTCTAAAAGTTTTCTTAGACGCTATTACCTTATCCACAGGGACTCTAAAAATGGCGAAGGTACTTGAGGAGTAACTGTGCACGGATGGATTCATTATTCTACAATCGAGACGCGGAAAAGGAAAATTTTCAAGGATTTTCGAAAGTGTAGTGATCGAGCGATTGTTATATCATAAAAGGCCCAGGAGTAGAAAGCATCATGCACAAACTCTCCACAGGAAGGTTCGGCAGTAGCGACCCACACAGACACCAAGTCCGACTTTGGAATTGTATTCTGAAAGATTGCGTTGAAGCGTGCATTTCACGAGGATTCGAGCGATTTATTGTAAATAGGCACGTCAGTAACTCTGAAAGTGAAATTTTTAGTTTTTGTTTACAGTCAATTACTCGAAGAAAAAAAAAAACTTGGGAAATGAGAGAGGAAAAATTGAATAAGAAGATAGAACTTTAGTGTTTGGTACACCTCATGATTTCAAATTCCATTGTAACACATTAACGCGATTGTTAAAGTTTACATGCTCTTGGATAGATTCTGTAAAAGAAAATTATAATAACATAATGCAATTTTGATAATTAAGGATATAGTCGATAAGGTTTGTATCCATGAGAGCATTCCTGAATTGAGTGAATATTTTTGACCCCTTTACGCGATTGCACAGTTGGTATAAGAAGATAGGAAAAGGTACAGAAGAAAAACACAAATTTGGCTTCTTTCACCTACAAGCAGGCTGAATTTGTGTTTCTCTCCATTACAAACTCTCGCTAGTAAATTTTATTTAATCTATAGTTAGTGAAGAAAGCTGAATTTGTGTTTTTCTTCATTACAGATTCTCATCGATAAATCTTATTTAATCAGGACGAAGATAACTACAGGCCCTGGATAACTATCTGTGAAACACGTAATGTCTATGTTAGGCTCAATTGCCGAAATCGCCCATTGGGCGAAAAAATTGACCACAACGCGTTTTGGTGACGGCAAAACAACCAGTACGCGAAATTCGGCAATTGTGCATTTCATGAAACAACCAGAACACGTTGTATAATGCAACAGTATCAGTTCGCGTTGTGGTCAGTCACAATTTGCATAAAGAGAACCCCACAATGCGTTCTCAAATAATCCGGGCAACGATCCGGGCTGCAATATCGATCCGGGCAACGATCCAGACCCCGGTCTGGGCACCGATCCGGGCAGCGATCCAGATCACGGTCTGGGCATCAATCCGGGACCGATCCGGGCAACGATCCGTGACAGAAAATTTCATAAATGTTTGAAAAATTATTCAAGATTACAAATGTTTAGTAATTGTCGTCGAAATTCACAATTTATTTTGTATTCTTTGACTTATAGAACATTTCTGGTGAACCACTTTGAAACGCGTGGTGGCTCTTTTTTCAAACAATAAACGTAAGCCACAACGCGATCTGGTAATTCAACATTTCAGAACGCGTTCTGGTCATACTAAAATGGACCATTTCGCGTACTGGTTGTTTCGCGGTCACCAAAACGCGTTGTGGTCAATTTTTTCGCCCAATAGGCGATTTCGGCAATTGAGCCTAACATCTACATTTTGAAGGCTGACAAACTCAATCTGTGCTCGCTCGCCTCTCTTTCCACCAGTATTTCTTGACCAAGTCTAGTACACTGTGTGTTGAGCTAGCTAGCTGATAGGCTCTTTCACTCCGCTTGTTTCCCCAAACAAAAATTCATTAGTTACCGAAATTGACCAAAAAGTAATGAGAATTGACCACAAAACAATGAATACAGCATAAAACAATCAGAATACGATCAAAATAGACAACAAGCGGCCAAAATCGACTAAAAATTACAGAAAGTTACCAAAATCAAGAGAAAACAACCTGTAAATGACCTAAATTATTCTGAAACTAGGAGAACCGAACAGGATAAAATGAAAAACAACCACACAAGATCAGAAATTAACTATCAAATCATCAAAAAACAATCAGGAGACGAGCGCAATTGACCAAAATCACTCTAAAATTTTCAAAATTGACCAAGAAAAGACAAAGATGGTGAGAACACAACAAAAATTGTCCAAGGAGCTCAAAATTGACCAACAATTGACCAAAATTGACTCAAAAAAATTAGAGGCCATTGCAAAATTGCAATGGCAGCAGGGAACCCACAACCTCCCGCGCTCGCGATCACGTTGGCGCGAAAATGCCCCCTCAGAGAATGAGTTAGCTGGGCTCTTCTCAGGCCTGATATAATGAAGGCTGGAAATTGAAATTTTTCAAAGCCCCTACAGTAGGTCAAGGTCATTGATGACGTCATAAAGCATCCCGGCTGGAAGTTGAAATTTTTCCAAGTCCCTAAAGTAGGTCAAGGTCATTGATGACGTCATAAAGCGCCACACGTCATGTCACGCAGTTCACAGAAACTCCCAGAGACGGACGCGGACGTTTTCTGAGGACGTAATCCCCCTAACAAAATGGATAGCGGGTTCCCCGCTAGCAAGAAACAGCAACTAAAATCTACCATAAATGTTCAAAATCAACCACAAACGGCTGAAATTGACCTTGAAAAGAACAAAGATGATCATTAAAGTGATTATAGGAACATTAATGACTAATAATAGAAATATGTTTTAAAAATAATAATTTATTTATTAAAGTAATATTTTCTTTGTTGATAGATTTAGGTAATAAAAATGGTTCAAATAATTCAATATTACGATTTTGTAAAATAATTTACAATTAAATTTATTTTCCAAGATGAATTTCAATATTATCAATCATTTTAATATTTATAAATTTATTTATAATAAAATGAATTTTTATTCATGAATAATAGGAGTTATTTATTATTCTATATTAATTTCTTTAGTTCTAGATCTGAAATAAAAAATGTTTAATTGAAACAAAAGAAAAAAACTTCACTTGACAGATATTAATACTTGAGAAGAAAAATTCAAGGCTCTATCGTCATTAATTTATTGGTACAATAAAACAAACAAAAAAAAAAAATGGCAAATGACGGCCGAGCCTTTAATTGTTCTCCAAAAGTATTTCAATTAGCATAAATCTATGATGAATTCCTCAAATTTCTGTGCATTGGCAACAAATAACCTAAAAATCATTTTTAAATATTCTATTATAAATAAAATTATAAGTAATTTATTATAATAAATAAAAATAATGAAGAAATAGAACCCAAATATAATATTGTACGTATTATTGAAGATGAAATTTATCTCCAAAATGATATTAAAAATATAAAAAAAGATATAATTTTTTGTTCAAAAAGGTATACCATTTTAATTAATAAAAAAAATTGAAATTTAATCCTAAAAAATGCTGAGAGAAAAATATTAAATAGGTTGATATCATATTATTTAATAAAGTTAATTTTATTATTTTCATTCAGAAGAACACGAAGGAAGAATTTTATTACCTTGCGCTCTTAAGGCTATCCTAAATTTGACCCGATTCTAAGACAGGCGGAGGGTTAACATCCAAATGTTAGTCTGGAGTTGAAGGTTTTTCCCAAGAAGCAGGAAGACCCATTGGACGTCGACACTCCTCTCTTAGAACCAACAATGATCACTCGTTTCGCTCACTTCGCATTCCCATGCAAATAGACACGGAAGAAGTCGATCAAGTCAGTTATGACGTCATGCTACACCCCTCCCCCTCCGCATTCTAGATCTAATATATCCTATGCATGTTCTAATCCTTACTTTCCAATTAAGTATACAGAGTGAGGCCAAAAACTTGTACCTGTTGAATGTGATGTGAATTTTACGATGTTTGCAGCGCGTGTGCATTTAGTTTTGAGGTGAGGAGAAGACTGGATGATGTACGCTGAGGAAGGAATACAGTGCGAATGCTATACTGTCTTGATACACGAAACATAATATTCGTACTTGTTCAATAACGTCTTTCTTGAGTCAAACAATTTCTAACCTAGATAAAACTTTTAATAACATGTATCGTTTTATAAGAGTTTTCTTCGTCTCTATAATAGAAATTTCTCTTTCTCCCAAGCGATTTCAACTCAGATTCGGACGAAAACAAACTGATTTATTCGGCCAAACAAATACACAAACTTTGAAGAGAGCGGATGCAGTACGAATTACGAAACCATTCCTTGAAAAAATTGATTGCCACTCTTCCGTGAGACCGGATATCTATCATAAATCATAAAGATTTTTGAATTGTCAAGTTGTGAATTATCAAACGTACATAATGCGTGGACTGCAAGAAATGAAACTCAGATACGGCGGGTCAGATTTATACGATGTTCGATGCACGAGATGGGCTTGCCTGTGAGTCAGAAGTCAGACAGATGAGAGTGCCACTGTCCTTGTGCAAAAATTCGAAACGACACGATATTATATGGTGTTAAAATAGCTACCAGCCCCATGGAGTTCTAGTGCATATGAAATGCAGTCTCGTACGAGTTTTCGAGAGAGTATTTTACGACAATTATAATTTTCTTACGGCAGCGTTGATAGGGCAACGATATAATTTTACACTGCGGCATGTCCGTATCCGATTAAGACATTAATATTTTTGAAAATTATCTTCCCATAGGATCGGGGCCATCAGCTCGCACTTCGATAAATTCACCTTACCTTCGCAAGAGTGTCCGATGGTCGTTCATAATCCGCATATTGGAAACTATAAAAGCTAACGCCGTCCCATTACGTAAAAGGAAACAGGATAATTACTTCTCGTAGATGTCATTGTCAAATTTTTAGGAAATTACCATTAACTCGGGATCGTTGCTGGTATGTACAGTATTTTTATATATATACGCGCGTAATGTTTTTATGCGCTTTTAAAAATCTTTTCTCGATCATTTAATGTGGAGACCGGGAGAGACACACGTACAGTATTAACCGCTACATTAACCAGTCAGGTTACTAACCATCTGAAATCGGTTTCATTCAGCGAAATTCACCTTCAAATCATTCTCTCTCCTGACTAGTACACCTTTATCTCTTTACACGCCGGACGCCGTCGTCGTCGTGAAACCAGCAACGCCTTAATACAAGCTCATTCATAAAACATGGTACTGTAATATAACGTGTATACACACAAGCATCGTCGTGTTATTCTCGTAGATTACTCAATAAGAAGATTGACTAAATTCTAACCCATCTATCGAGCTGAATGGAATCATCGAAACGCGTAAAATACAGTATTTTCAAGTTCGAATGAATGAACAACTATTCTCCTTGAGTAGTGGAAGAAAGAAAAAAAAAACTCGAATCCAAATATAATCTAATTCATCCCGAAAAAAAAATCCAATGATTAAAATCTCAGTATTTTTAATAGGTCCGAGAAACTGCATCTGTACTATATTATAGGACCAGAGATCATTTTGATGTCGTATTATAAAATGCTTTTATTCGTATCTGTAGGTGGATATGTAGAAAAGAGGAGACAGGATGAGTGAATTTTTTATAGTATTTCGGCCTCACAAATCAGATAATTTTGGGCATCACATATGGTCAGACTTCGTCGCATGTGAACGAATATTTTTTCGAAATTTTCTTAACGGTCATATTTTCGGAAGTGTCGCACGCTAACCGTATCAAGATGGGAAGAATAACTTACGACACACGTCGAGGGTCATCGGAAATGAATCGAATCATCGTCCGTAATAAATCTTTGCCGCTAACAAGCCTTAAAACTTGTTATAAACTTCGGGTTACCCAAACACGTGTTTTGACTTATTTGGGCAAGAAAATTAAGAAGCTGAATTTGAAGTCGATTTGAGTATATGTGAATTGTCATATATCTAACCGGGATTGGAATCGAATGATTACATCTATACGTATAAATTCAGTGAATCGATAGTTAAATTACCCAGAGAGGGAAGTATCAAGTTACCAACTTAGCATATCGGTCTTGTAATATGGTTACAGTATATTTTTCTTTTTTAATCATCATATGAAAATAATTTGGTTTTATTGCAAGCCAGCGTTTCACTTTTTGATGGTGTGCATTTGACAAAAATTAGGAAAAAGCGGAAAGAAAAATATTTGCGTACATGTAGCGTACATCTACTGTTCCTGGCTCACTCCGATCTCCGCGCTGAACCAGCGGGAGACACTCCTTGGCTTCCTTCTTTCACTCTTATAACCGGCTTACTCCGATCTCCACGCTAAACTAGCGGAGGACTCTTCTTCACTTTCCTGCTTCTCTCATTCCGGCTCATTCAATCTCCCCGCCAAATCAGAGAGAGACGCATCTTCTCGGCCTCTAGCTTCCCGGCTTTCTCTCTTCTAACCCTCTCCTTTCCAGCTCAATCCTTCTCGTCTTATAAGTGGCTATCTTCCTTCTCCCCTCGACTGGAAGTCTATAGAACGTTAGGCTTAGGCACTGGTTTGTATACCAATTTCATTACTAACGACTTTACTTCCGTAGTCGTCAAAATCAGCGAGTGCCGTTGCCGAGCCCGCAGCGGACTCGCCAACAAGGCACGTAAATTAAAGGTTTTTCATTATTACCGCAACTATAGTTTCGAACAGACGATATTGAACATCTGTAGGCGGAGAAAAGAGATGAACAGAGAATGATAAGCTAAACGATTCACGGCGTCGTAGTAGCTCAAAAGAACGACTTTTTACAGGTTGAGTGAGAGAATAGAATTGATAAAAGTATTCGTAAGCGTGTGACTCATACCAAGGAGGTTATTACGATGAGGGATACTGTTTCGTATTCTTCTAGGCGATCTAAAATCCTGAGCGCAGGATATTCACTTCTATGGTGTCAAAATTGTAGTTTGAGATCAAACATTGTTCTGTGACTGCGGATTCTTGGGAATTATTGGTAGCGAAAGCTTTACGGTGTTCATCTTGGCGTTCCTCTGCAAAGCGGCCAGATTGCCCGATGGATGAGGCTGTACTAGTGCACTGCAGTCTGTAGACCCCGCATCTTTGGAAGGGGAGTACAATATCCCGAATATTTGAGAGGTGGTTTATTGACACCACTAGTTGGTAGTTGGTAGTTGTATCGGTTCAAGATATGAGTGATTCTGTAAAAGGTGTTTTTCAAAAAGGGGAGACGGACGCAAAACGTGCGAGAGATTTGCCGGAGGGTCGACATTGGGATTGGATGGAGGGTCGTTGATTGGATATTTCTCACGGCTGATAATCTTCTTGATGTCCATAAATATGGAGTTGGAGTGAGCGAAAACTTTTTCGAATTCTGCAGGTGGGAGGGGAAGCAAGATAAAGAGATGAATTAAGAATAAAAGAGCAGGTGAAAAGAAAAGCTATGAATCATGACACCCATGTAAGTGGGTTTGCGGAAGAGGGACGGTATTGTTGGGTAAGAGATTGTGAGATCAAGAAAATTAAGAGCGGGAGTGCCTCCCTTAATAATGAAGATTAATGAAGGATAGAAGGAATTTAATCTATTAAGAAAGAAAGCTAGTTCGGTTTCAGAACTATCCCACACGCAGAAGATGTTGTCTTCATACCGGTGCCATTCTAGGCGTAGGATGTGAGGGCAACTAGGAGATTTTGAGGTGGACCATGAAGACTTTCATGGGTAGGCTTTCTAGGAAGATGTAAGGGGATCCCGAAGTTGCGATCGATGAAGAGCGAAATAAGTTTGCGAAATTCTGATATCGCGACTGAAGAGAGGTTGTTCTTCTGGAGTAAGTCGCGCATGTTATCAATTGAAAGGGCGACTGGTGTGTCGATGAACATGTTACGAGTGTCAGAAGAGGTGAGGATCGTGGTTTGTGGGTATTTTGACATGTTTCATGTCTTTGCTCTGGTCTCATCCTTATGGGAATTTTCACTGTGGCAGTGATTCTGAAATCTGCGAGTCTTAGTTCGCGAGTCCGAGCCTCCCTCCCCCCCTTTCGAACGGGACTTGGAAAAATTTCGAGATTTTCTCAGGAGTGATTCTGAAATCTAGTCCGAGTTCGCAAGTCCCTCCCCCCCCCCCTCGGTAGTTTAGCTTAACCTAATATAATGAAAAAAAAAAATAATGAGATAATATACAAGGCGTATGCTAGATTTATACTAGGCTTTCTCAGGAGTGATTCTTAAATCTGCGAGTCCGAGCCCGAGTCCGAGCCCCCCCCCTCTCTGTAGCTTCTAGCTTATCCTAATATAATGAAAAGGCGTAGGCTAGATTTATACTTGACTAAGAAAACGCTGAGAGCCATTATGAAGCTATTAGCTTTTGACGTCATAAGTCGATGACGTCCTAGGTCGGTGACGTCATAAGTCGTTAATCCTGGTCCACTTACAACATCTGAAACATACTAAAGTAGACGTATACTAGGCCAAGGAGCGCGGCGAACGATCGGAGTGAGTGAGGCCCCGTTAATCTCATCAGCCTGAAATATACTAAAGTAGACTTGTACTGGACCAAGAAGCGGGACAGATCAATCGAGTGTGCCGCTCTACAGTCTATGCCTAGAACTCTAAAATATTCTTGTCTCGCATTATTCACAACATATCTGATTAGACAAAATTTTGAAAAGATATGAAACATGATCTTTATCTTTTTGACTGCGCCAAGAAATGCAATACCCCTTAATCATTCTCTCTCCCTCTCTCTATTTCTTTCCTTATTTTGTTAGCAAATTCCGCAGAGTGGCGAACTGATCTAGGAGATGGGAAGTTGGAGCATATTCTGAATCAGTTTGTCAGGATTTCAGATGAGGAAAGGCTGGATGTTGTTATAGGCCAAACAGGCGCGGGGTGGCTGTATACATCATCTGGGCAGAATCTCGGTCACGTTGAGATTGAAGAATATGGGTAGAATTTTGGATAGCAGCGCACACCTTGCGATTGTAGCTATCGTAGCTGAAATTGATGGAGGCAGCGTTGTGATCGAGTCGGTAGGTGTCATCTTTTTCCTTGTAGATGGATGAAGGGACGGCTACAAGGCTTCCACCGATGACAGCTTCCACGAGACGGAATTATTGTTGGGTAATTTATTCCTGATGTCGTAGAAAAGGTTTATGTGTTTCAGACCAATATTGTTAATGAGTGTTCTTAGCAGGGGTATATTCAAGGGAGAGCCGTTATGAACAATAGTAGCTATTTCACACGTATCTATGTGTGAACAAGAACTTGATATCACGACTGTATCTACTCGTTGTCCTCTTCCATCGACAAATCAGAAATTATTTGATATCCTTTGGGTTTCATCGCACCAACCACCGAGCTACCAAATTCATAGACCTAAGAGTCGGGAGGGTCTTCCAATTGGAATGACCTTTCGTCGAGAAAGTTAATGGCTAGTTTAACGTGCAACCAGGAATAATTCCCCTAATAATTTCATCATTCAAATATTTTCCTTCCTAGCAAAAAAAAATCATCCTTATCATCGAGAATTACCCTTTATAGTTCTCAAGATTCCCATTAGGCAATGAACAAATTGAGAATATTTAAAGGTCTTTAGGTCCCTCTTTCCCCGGACGGCGGTTCTACAACTCTGCCACCGAGGAGACACGAAAATATGAATACGCGTACTGTATCGAGTTTCAATCCATTTTTTCCATCAACCTTCCACCAAGGCACTAACCCCCCGCATCTCCCTTGGAATCCTTTCCCCATAAATTCAGGTTTTACCGGTAATGTGATCGAAAAAATTCTGCAATATACTTTCATCATCAACGTTCAACCATAGACTTTCTGACAAATTTTGTAAAATAGCGATCATCTAGTGTACTACATGACCCATTATAGCACTGAATTTTGAGCTCATGACATCCGTCGACCCAGAAACTCTCGTGTTTATTATTCTACAATTTTACAAAATGATATTCTGAATAGAATGAGAGAAATTTCATCTAAACATGACGTGTAATATCATCATAACGACTGCAAACGACACGAAAATAAGATAGGAAACGTACCACAAGGATACTTTTTGATTACCGTCTCGTAATACATTCCAATTTTTTCGCACAACCGTCTGCGAAAAATCAGTATCTGCGACAGCGGAATTTTCCACCTCTTCAATATACAATCGTAAATCCCCTGTGTTTTTCGAACTTTCGCATCGTTCTCGGATGTATTGCAATGTTTCTTCAGAAATGAAAACAACATTTTCATATTTCTGCTCTCTGATATCTTCGACCTTCCTCGCATATCCACGAGTTCTTTGTGAATGCGTATTTTTTTCATATCCGGATTGTTTATCCATTCGACCAGATGACTTCACTGCCACTGCAGATCGGCGGAATATGTACTGTTTCTCTATTGTACCGGTGCTCGTCGAAAACATCTGTATCTAAAACAGTCAATCAATCTTGAGTTCCTCTTCTAAAAATCTACGTAATTATTCTCTCTGGCTATCCACCCAACCAAACCAAGAATTCCCAAAACCAACAACACGCAAAAAATTGGGTCTGCCTCATCTCGAGCCTCACACATGGTCTTAATTTTGAAATTAAAACAACCACTACCCATCTAATAAATATAAGCTCATCGTACATATGAGAAGGTCAGACTCCTTTTCTCTCCCTTGCCTAAGAAGAAGATTCCTAATTTATAAGTACTTTCTATATACCATCTCGCTATCCGCCTTGAAAAGAGTTCTAGAGTATGACCGATTACGAAGGCTCGAAAATACTTACAAACGTCATACCGATACTTGTTGAAATTTCGTACAAATTTCGTATTACGTCAGTGTGTATGTTGCTGAAAAAACTGAAAATCTAAAGGAATGGCTAACAAAGTCACGAGAAAGAATAAGATCAATACGGTAAGTCATATGCTAATAGGCGAAAGATATTTGATATTACTACCTACAACTGCTTCCTACACCGGTTCTTTGTCTTTTGCTGCAGCTTGTTTTTAATACGAAATTTTCTAATTAACCCGACCATGAAACCGTATCCCTTTCAATAGTCATCCTTTCCCTTTATGTACATATGAAACACAGATAGCCCGAAATTTCTTTTTGATATTATTTGTACAGTACACGAGTCTTTCAACGACTTTCCACCTTCTCAGTGGTGTAGGTTTAGCGTGGCATCGGATTTGCGAATTGAGAAGATCAAATGAATACCTTTCGTAAAGTTTCGTAATTTCTGCGATGAATTCTTTCTCCTTTGTATTCTTGCGGTAATCTTTGAATATTTTTTGCGTTGCCTCCATTGTCTCAAAAGCTGAATACGAGTATCTTAATTAATTTCGGAAAATTAATAAAAAAAAATAAATTCAGAGTTGACTGACCGTTGAATTTGCGTATGGCATTTCAAAGACGTATTCAAGAAAAATACCTTGATTTATCGAGTTTCACCATTAATTATTTTCCATGTTTCCATTGTGATTGGACTTTGAGAAGAAAAAAACTCTATTATGGCCGTTTCATTTCAACTTGAATGGCGGATCAAAGAGCTGACTTTCGTTAGGAAGAAACATCTCGTAACAAAAAAATTAATGTAGGCATTACAACAAAAGAGATAATTTTTGTTAATATAATTTGGATGAAGAAAATATGAATCAAGTACTTGCTCCGGTTTAGATTGACGAGCAAAATTTTTCAGAAATGTAAATGAGCGAATCTGGTGGAAAAATTTATTCAATTTTTAACATCATAATCTGTCGATCTAACGCAGAAATGTTGATGGACGATTGACAAGTTCTACTAAATCGAACGAGATTCTTATCCGTGTTCTCGTGTATAAGATCGAGGTCAAAATATATAAGCAAGTAGAATAAACGTCCATGAGCAAGCTTCGAGTTTAGGTTGTACTGAAATCTACAAGAATAATGGTTATATTGACAGCCCATTTTGTACTTTAAAAATAACATTAATCGATCAATATGAATTCAAGACAATACAGAGGAAGCAAAGTCTTATTTTCTTAATAAGTATTTATTGGAACGGAAATTTCTCGCATTTCAACCTTGGTTGACCACGTCGTCAAAAATTTTCCCTTCCTCCTAAAAATTTCCAAAACTTCACTTGCAGCTTTCGCATTATTTTTGTCTTTCGGCACATGGTATTATTTTTGGAAAAACATGCGGATTTCCTGCCTGTGTTCTTTGATCCTAGCCTCTTGGCGCAAAATCTAGAGAGATACAAGCTCTAGCAAATTCCCTCAATTGGTCTACTGACTGTTGGCGGCACCACTATAATATAAAGAAAGGGGATCCCTCGAAATAAATGAATAAATAAACTCATATCGTTCACACGAACTCTCCCAGAGGTGAAGATACCACTTCTGCCCAAGTTCTCTGACAATTTACTAGCGAGGAAGCCGCTATCTCTTCTTCTGTGGAGGCATCTACAGAGTATTCAACTTGTGACGTAATTTTCGAACTTGAAAAAATATCAGCCCCTAAGCTTCATATGATAGTAGGGGGACTTGGAAAATTTTCAATTTCCGAGCTATATTATGATAGGCAGGTGACTTGGAAAAATTTCAGCGCCTTTAACTTTTGACGTCATCATTTTCGGGATGTAGAAAAATTTTAGCTCCCTAGCTGTATATGATAGGAAAGGGATTGAGAAGAATTTTGACTCTAATCGTCAGAGCTCAGTATCTGAGGATCCCATTTTCTTCTTCATCGGTCTGAGTTTCGTCTTCTCATGTGGGATCGGAGGTGAATAATAAGTCCGATTTTCGACAGCACGATTATTCCGCCTTCATCACAGGTAGATGTATCCAGGGGTGCATCAGATCCTGTTGTCCTTTGTGGCCTATCAAAAATACCGCTGATTGTACGACACATTTGCCTCCATTACGCTCTTTCCGCACTGGTCCCTTCCTAGGGTTTCTCACTGTTCAGCTTTTTGAGTAGTATGTGACAGACATCTTCGAATCTCGTTCTCTATCCGCCACTGGTGCGGCGGCCTGTGGTCAATTCCCTGAAGAGTAGCGGTTTGGGTATTCTTTGATCCCGCATCCGGTACAGGTGCCCTGGCAAGCTAGGAGTCGCTCTAAAGAGTCGCAAGAGGACATTTTCAGCACACCTACGTTAGATACATCATCCGACCACTTAATGTTCAGAATTGAATGTAGTTGCAGCTAATGATCTCTCTCGAGCGCCCTGACCTGCGCTCTGTACGGTGTCCAACTCTCGCTACCATTTTAGAGTGTGGGTATAACTACAGCGCGGTATACTCCAATTTTTGTACGCCTCTTGAGGTCTCTGTTGTCGAACACTCTTTTTTTGAGTTTATATACGGGGCTAGAGGCTTTGCATAGGCGTTGGTTTATCTTTGCGTTTAGTCCGCCATCACTCACTACAAGTCCCCCTACGTACCAGAACTCATGATCTCGACTGGTTCCTGGGTGCGCTTACCGTGAGGAGTTTTTTTCTTCGTGCTAACCTCCATTCCAATGAGTTCATAGACCTGAACAAACGTATCCGTGATCCTTTGCACTTCCTCTTTTGTGTGCGGTAGCAATGCCAGACCTTCCGCACACAGGAGTTCTGTGATAAAGCGACAGGCACGCCTTTTGGCTTTTCATTTTGCTGAGGTTGAACAGATCTCCTTCTTATCTGGAGTTGATGCTGATGCTTCTGTCGAGTAGCCTCCTGTCCACATCGCCGTCATGAACACTTGAAGAGCAGTGTGGCTGCAACGTATCCCTGCCGCACTCCGCTGGTCACTGAGAAGCCGTCCGTTTATTCGCCGTCCACTGTGACGCGAGCTTCATTTCCCTCATGCAGACTTACAAGGCACATTTACAAGTTTAGCTGGGCATGTGCACCATTCAGATCTATGAAGACGGCGTATAGCTGCGAGTTTTGTTCCCTCACCTTCTCCTGTATCTGTCGTACCGCAAACATCATGTCCACTATCCCTCGACCTGGGCGAAATCCTGCCTGCGACTCTGAAAAAAGCGCTTCTAGTGTATGACTTGCAGGTGAGTTGTGATGATTCTGGCCAGGATTTTCCCTGCTGCATTCAGCAGTGATATGCCTCGGTAGTTTGTGCAGTCTGCGTCCCAAAAATCCTTTGCTACTGTTTCTTTTTCCCATATTTTCAAGAAGAGAATGTGTAGCTTTTATGTAGCTATACCTTCCTCCATGTTTGAATATTTCAGCCGGAAGTGCGTCGGAGCCTGGTGCTTTACCGTTCTTACGGAACTTGATTGCGTTCTCAATCTTTTCGAGTTCTGGAGGTGCGCGAAGTTCCAAGAATTCCGGGAATCGAGTAAACGACGCTACTGCTTCTTAAACGTCTGCCACTGCAGCCGGGATGGAATTCAATAGGTTTTCATAATATTCCTTCCATCGGTTCCGTATATCCCCTGACTGTTTTAGTAGCTTCCCATATTCGTCCTTTATTGGGCACTCTGGAGCTGTATGGAGCTTCAACTGCTTGGAAGGGGGTTTTACTGTCGTGCTTGTCCGCGAATTTCTGTATTTGCGCCGTTTTATTGGTGAACCATTTGTTTTTGCGTACCTAGTTACCCGCAACATCATGCCTTTATCATAACTACCTTGTATTCCTTTTGAAGATTTGTATCACGCGTTTGTTATTTAGAAGTTTCTGATCACAGTTAATTTGTTAAGACTGCCTCGTTTTCTTCACTCTTCTCGTTGAATCAATCGGGATTCTTCTTTTTTGGAGATTTTCCGAGCACTTCTGAGCTTACCCGGCCTGCAGTTTCCTTAAAGGTCATCCACATGTCTTCCGCTGTATCTGCGCTGTTGCCCACCAGTGTGCTCATCTGTTGTGCTATCTCGCGTGTGAATTTTCCCTTCGTTTATGGGTCATGTAGGCAATCTATATCAAATCTGGTGGGCCTATTTGATTTCTTTATCCTGCTTCTGTGCTCTAGGGTATGGGTTCTTACTTTAGATAACAGCATTCGATGGTCTGAACTACATTCGGCACTGCAATTGACGCGCGTGCCCAGGACATCGTTGAAGTATTCCTTTCTCGTGATCACGTCGCGTCGTCAAGTTAGTGCCAGTGCTTGGATCCGGGATGCATCCATGTGCCTTTGTATATGTTTCTCAGTTGGAACATGGCATTTGTGAGAATCAGTCCATGGGATGCACAGAAAGACAGCAGAAATTCATCGTTCCCATTCATTTTGCCCAGACCGTGTCGGTCCATGACTCCCTTCCAGGCTAAGTCGTCATTGTACACACGGGCATTAAAGTTGCCAGCTAGTATGATATTTTCATGATTCGGTACCGTTTCGATTGTTCCGGCAAGAGTGTTATTTATAAAAGTCCTCTTTTTCCTCATCCGTTGCCCGCAGTGTTGGGGCATAGGCCTTGATTATATAGACCGGGCATTTTCCTCTGTTTCAAACCCGAGAGTAGCAATCCGCGCATTGACCCCCGCTGGTGTGACTTCATTTGTGTGGCTAGTTCTTTTTGGATTGCGAAGCCCACTCCATGTTGCCGCACTTTCTTTTACTCCTGGCCGATCCAGTATAAGATGTAACTAGCTTCTTGCAGAGAGCCCTCACCTTGTATGCGTGTTTCACTGAGCGCTGCTATGTCGATGTTACATCTTCTCAGCTCCCTGTCCACTATTGCTGTTCGGCGCTCGGGCCTCCCAGCTCTGTCATTGTTGAGCGGCTGTGTGTTTTACCTCCGGAATAAATTTCTACATCTATCGAGTCCATAAAGTATATTGACGAAAAGACCATGATAGGAAAGGAACTTGGAAAAATGTCGACTCTCGGGCTATACGTATTATGATGGAAGAGGGATTTGGAAAATTTTCGACTCCCGAGCTACGTACGATAGGAGGGGGAGAGAAAGATTAGAATTTAGACTCTCGATGTACATATGATAGGAGGTGGACGTACATATGATAGGAGTGAGACTTAGAATGCTGACCTTCAAGCTTTATACTATGATGGAAGAAAACTCAGAGAAATCTTCATCGGCAATATATGATAGGGGGAGACTTGGAAAAAGGTCAACTCTAGAGCCATATATGATAAGAGAAGGACTTCGAAAGGATTTGACTTCTGAGGCGATGGGAAAACAACTTGGGAAGGGGTCCTGCTGCGTCCAGAAGTTGTGACATAAGATCACTACATTTCAGAAAATGTTGACCCGCAAGCCACATGTATGATAGAAATTCATATTTCCCGCGGGACATATTGGGAGTTGTGGGTTCCCCGCTGCCAAGGCGACATTTGCAAAGGCTTCTGAATTTCTCCTCAACGCACCGTCTTGTACCTTGCTATCCAAAATCCCTGCCTTTCTTTGTTCTTTGCAAACCTGCGAGCCACATCCGGTGAATGTAGGGCAATGAACAGCTGGTGAACATCAAGCCCGAAGTAGAAATTTGAATTTTCGCTGCAGTTACGTGAATCAATTTTCTGATATCAGTTACGTTAATCTGCGTACGATCTATTGTGTTGCAAAACAATTTTTCAAAAGGCTTATGAAGTTCTGTTTCACGTGCCCAATGATTCGATATGATCACTGAAAAATCTCAACAGCGAACGCGCTTCATGGCCTACTTTACAATCACCAGCTATATTATTATGAATTAGAATATGCAAAAATCGTATGACTCATGTCATACGATCGTGTACGAGACTTCATAAAATAATGTGTCGAACGGAAAGGAAATGGTTTAATTACCTGGCTCCACGAAATTTTCCTATTTTGATTCTGGTGTATATTTTTTCGATATCTTACGTAACCTGCAATCATGATGTGATTTTACGTAACGTAAAATATCAACCATTGAAAAAAATCCAACTCATATCTTCATTGAAACGTTCGCTAACAATTTAGTATTATAGTATTTTACCTCGACATCTACTTTGTGTAGGAAGACAGGTTTAGATTACTGCCCCCACTGATTGTCGATGCTGATGCTGTATTTGCTGGTCTCTATTGCGACTTTTTTTCTCTTTGTTTCCTTATGGTTTCATAACGTTTATTATTATATTTTCTTTAATAAGCTGCGCTACAAACTTTTTAATTTATACGAAGTAATCTCAGAAATGATTAACAAACGATGAAAATTTTTAATTCAGTTCAAGTACACGCGTGTTATAGGCCTCTATTTCGTCATTGGGCGCCGCGTGCTCGTATAAATTGTCTCGAAAATTTTGGTATTTAGGAAATCTTTGCGCTATTTTCGTGCCAAAAGAGTAACACATCAGGCACGTGCCATCCAGATAATCGGACGTGAACAAAATAAATAGAAAGTTAGTGTTAGTTTTTTGAAAATTCGTCTGATGCATGTACGTATACTGGATGCACGATTAGGAAAAAAAAAGAGAAAAAACACTTAATGAGCTTTAAGGCTATCTAAATATACCATACCCGTGCTTCCAATAAATTTGTTGGAAATTTTCCTTTTCTACAAAATGGGCGACAGACACTCTTTATATCCTTTCAAAATTAATTTTTTTTTTCAAGTAAACTACGTCCTCACATCAGACGTAAACGTATTTTTACGTGCGTCGCATCATCGACATGCGTTCGTATTCTTATATTTTGACGAAAAATGTGCGTCTTTTTTTCGCACTTACGATGTAAAATTTTCAGAAAACGATCCAAAAAATAATGCGCGATCTCACGGCAAAACAAAGAGGAATATAATGAAAATTTTTTAATCTAATTTTAGAGACAAAAAATCCTTTTCATTTTATCAATTAAAAATAAATCTTTCGTACTGAAATGAACCACAGATGGAGCCTGATAATTCAATGGAGTAGGCAACTTCAATAACACTTCGTCGTACCGCGCCAAGTGTCAAGAAATAAGCCTTCATCTTCGTTATATCTGCAACAACTATGACCTTAGAGTCGAAACTATCAAATAAGAAAACTTTACCATGATGAAATCAAACAATTTTCATAAACCGAAAAATCGCTTGACAACCATAAAATGGTTAAATTATTTAGAAATCTCGTTATGTACATTTGCCGAAGTTTCTTCATAGACGTAGGCCTACTATTTTAATTCGTTTTCTCTCAATGCAGGAGACTTTTAATTAAAAAATTTTATAATTTTTGCTCGAGGTTGCAAAATCTCTACAAATTTAATCTAGTTGCAAACAGTATTAAATTTTATCAAAGTATTTCATGGCCCCATCCCCGATCATTATAACGCGTCTCTCGTTTCTCTGATTCTTAGACATTGGCATACATAAGATTTAAGAGAGGACTATCGACCATGAATTGCAAAATCGCCAACAGTCCTCAGAAACTTCTTTGCGCCATTTCCAAAAATACGGTAGGTACTGCTTAGTTATCATCCGCAAGACAGAATCTCTTATCTGAAATATGTTCAAATAGAGCGTCTCATGAAACATCTCTGTTAAGAGCCTCCATTTTAACTTGAATCCTTGTTTTGAAGATACCGATACCGCTCCCCGTTGTGCAAAATACTGTCACAGTTGGGAAGAGAGGAGAATTGTGACGCCTGTGACGGTAGTTTGTGACGACAATCGCTCATTTAAAAAGCACAGTGATCCCTCTTTGTGACCCAACTGTGACGCAAATGTGCGCCGTCACAATCGCGTCACGTGACAGTATTTCGCACAACGGGATGATTCAATTAGAACTACCTACCTCAAAGTTTCCAGGTGCGGATGTCCATAAAACTTTTCGGGAAATCTACGAGTGTTTCATCCTTGCCAATGATGAGTAGGTAATTGAAGCAGATCGTTTTCCATTAGAGCTGATTGCAGACGAGGATATTTACCGGTGCTAGGCAGCGCTAGAAATCCCTTCTCTCTTACTGCACTCAACGGAAGGGCGGGCGCTGCTACTTGAATGTAGAAGTCCTAATTTTCGAAGGGTTGTGAATAATTGAGAAATTCATTCATAAGACTAATTTTTTCAGAAAACATGTCCTCAAATGTATCATAATGACTTGTACAACATACTTTTTCCACAAGCTAAGATTCCACTAATTAAAACCCTTTTCTTCAAGCCGAAAATCAGCTGAATCGCAAGCCAACTGAGTTGAGCTGAAAGTCAACTAATGGCAAAAACCAAATTTTTCAAGGTTGTGAATTTAAACCAAAAGACAAAGCTGAAATTTTGGCTGCAATAGGGCTTTGAATGTTGTGCGGTCAGCATATTTTATTCAAGCCAGCTGGAGGACAAACAACGACTTCAAATTAATTCCTCTTTGAGGATTTTGTTGTGTTCTCGCCAAAATTTGTTAGTATTCACAAGCTTTTTTCCGAATTTTTCACCTTCAATATTGAAAATTTCATCAATGTCTCATGAAATTCCCATTTTGCAACAAAGATGAGAAGCGAAGGGTGAACTCTATCGCTGTATTGTATTTCACTAAGTACTCATTCAGAGATAAATATCTCATAATATAGGCCTAAGGCGTTTGCAAAGAAACTGAAGAAAATGAAACTAGTATAATTTTCAACTATCTTTGTATACTTGAATTACAGAATTTGGACCGCTTTGTCAAAATGTTCGTCCCTCGCTCGTCCATATAAGTACTCGACGCTAGCGCTGGCTGTGCGTCCCAAATATTATTGAGATAAAAAAATTAATTCAAGTTATTGTTTGTCTTGCACCAAGTACCTATTGCAGCCAGCTGAAAGCTAAAAGCCAAATTCAGCTGAATTTTTTTGATAAGAGCTAAGCTAAAAGCCAGCTTTATTTAAACTTCACTAAGCCAAAAGCTTATAAGCTAAATTTTTTAGTTGTTTTTTAGTTTTTCCAGTTTTTTGGAAATAGGAAAATGCAATAATGAGAATGATAAGTATCACCGATTTTCAGTAATATCTCTCATTTCTACCTGAGCAGGACTGAGATCCGGAACGGCGAACCCGTATCCATAACAGGATCCGGATCCGATCCTTTATTTTTGGGGTCTGAGATCCGGATCCGGAAAGATTCCGTATTGTTTTTTTTTCCTGTAAGATCCGGATCCGAAAAGATCCTGTATTTTTTTTGTGAGATCCGGATCCAAAAAGATCGTGTATTTCAAAATCCAACTGAGAAACCACTATTCGAATCTTCTACTATAGATCATATCCTTCAAATTGCCCAAAAGTAGAGGATCTTTTGAAAATTAAAACAGGTTTTTTCTAAAAAAAAACTCCAAAAACAACGGATATTCTCTAAAAAACTATAAAAATAGCGGATATCCTCTATTTTCTTAAAAGATACCCGTTATTTTTTCATGCAGATCCTAAAAAATCCCGAATTGGTTTTCTATCAAGATCCGGATACAAAAAGATGACGTATTTTTTTTTCTGTGAGATCCGGATCTGAACAGATCTTGTATTTTTCACCCCGGCAAGATCCGAATCCCAAAAAATCCTGTACTTTTTTCTGTAAGATCCGGATCCAAAAAGATTCCGTATTTTTTACCTCGGCAAGATCTGGATCCACAGTATTGCAGCCAGCCGAAAGCCAAAAGCCGAAAGCCGAATTTAGCCAAATGTAGCAGAATTTTCGGCCATTAAGCCAAAAACCACAAGCCAGCATCATTTTTACTCTTGGAAGTCGAAAGCCGCATTCAGCCAAATTTTTTCAGTTGATTTTTGGCTTATTTCTCATATTATATTAATTTACGTGCGAAATGACGTGTGACACGCTTCTCGTAGCAGCTGTCTGGCTTTTGCCACGTTTTCGGCTTTCTGCCTCGTTTGTCAGTTTTTCACTTAATCCACAGAACACAAATTCAGATTTTCGTTACGTTTTTCAATCCCTGGCTGCAACAAAATGACAAGAAAATCATCAGCCAGCCAAAAGTGAGCCAAAAATCAGCTGAAATTCCGCCAAAAAATCAGCGATAAGTCAGCCATTAGTCAGCCAAAAGCCAGCCGAATTTTTCTGATCAGCCATACCTAAGCCATCCAAATTTTTCAAGGTCGATAGCTTCAGCTGTAAGCCGAAGTCGATTTTTTCGGCTGCAATACTCTCTGTCTGGATCCGAAAAAATCCTTTTTTTTTTTTTGGTGAGATCTGAATTCGAAAAGATCCCGTATTTTTTTTGTTTGGGATCTCACCCCTGCGCCTGCGTCAAAGACAGAGATGAAGCGATGCAGCACTGAAGTTTGCAATGTCATCAAGTCCATGTGAACACAAACTGGAGAATAGGTATCTTTCACAAGTGTAGCAAAGCCCCAATTCTCCTGACCATTTCTTCTATATATACTCAATCATTCAAAAATCAGATACATTAAGCCAGACATATGAATCCAAAATAGTATTGGGAACCACGGTATTGGGAACTATCAATAAACTGTCGATACTATCGATAGACTAGTAAAAAATCAGCGGCAATAGTATCGTCTATAGTTTGAGAAACTATCAATAGTTCAAGAATTCTTCTTCTTCTTATCAAAATCACAAAATTGGTGAGAATTTACTGATAACACATTTAAAACGATGGAAGAAGAAAAATTAGTTATAATCAGCGCCGTTTTAGCTTTTGGAAGTCGGAAGTGAAAATTGAAAATGTGCACCAGTTCAATGAATTTGCGTCCATCATCGGTAACGCTGAAATACATTCCTTGACGAGCTTCTTGAAAGAATAACGGTCAGGAGAAAGGTATCTATCCTCTGAGTAGTATAGGTACTTTTCTCCTGATCGACGTTTCGACAGGTTTAGGAAAAACTATCGGGCCAATCGATAGCATTGAACTAATGACTATCGCCCATATCACTAATCCAAAAGCCAGCCGAGTTTTTCAGAAAGCCAGTAGCCATATTTTTCAAGGTTTTAAGTTTGAGCCAAAAGCCAAAGCTGAAACTTTCGGCAGCAATATACTCTGGTCCTGCATCGAAATTTGATCAGGGATGCAAAACCAATCATTTTAAGTTTAAACTTTGGCTTTGGCTTACAATTTTTTCCTCTTCATGATAAAAAATTTTTATTGACTTTCCTCTCTCCTCCCCCCCTATTATATTGGCCTCTTGAGCAATGACATTTAGTTTTTCTGATAAGCTTCTTAAAATAGCTTTTTGCTTTTCACGTACTTTTAATCACGTACATGGTATGGCAGATTGGCAGGTAGTTGTACTCCCTAGTCCACGATTTCAGCAATCAGCATTGAGCAAGGGAAGAAAAAAAAAATAGAGGCCATTGCAAATTTGCAATGGCATTCACGTTGGCGCGAAAATGGCCCCTCAGAAAATGAGTTGGCTGGGCTCTTCTCGGTATACTGCAGGCTAACCCTGATACATATATAGTGAAGGCTGGAAATTGAAAATTTTTCAAGTTCCTATAGTAGGTCAAGATCAAGGTCATTGATGACGTCATACAGCGCCACACGTCACGTCAGCTAGTTCACAGAAACTGCCGGACGCGGACGATTTCTGAGGATGTAATCCTCTTAACAAAATGGACATTCATGTAAAACGACTTTGTGCCCATGAAAATTAGTTTTAATCAAGAGCTGCAGCTAAGTTTCTGATAGGCTGGCAACCCACCGATCAAAAGCTGAATCAACTGCTCTCATAAGAAGTGATGCCCTATTGACTGGCTTTTGGATTTTGTCACACTCTCGTGATTAACTTCGTGGCTGACTTGAAAGCCAATGAAAACATGACTTAAACTTTGATTTCAGCTTTGACTGACTAGGACTTTGCAACCCTGGATTTGATAAAATATGCAACCCGCAGAACATTAGAATCCTTATTTTTAGCTGCATTCTGATTGAACTCGCGATCAAAATTGAGAAGGAAAAAGGTCGATTGTTCAATAAGACAAACTTCACAATTGTGAAACAAAAAAGATTTGTTTAGCAACAGAAATAAGCGATGAAATTCGAAGGTCCAAGTATTGGCAGCCCAGTATGGTGATCGCGTACAATTTAGCATTAGACTGCAAGAAAATTCAATTTTGCGTTGCTTTGAAAGTTTATGGCTCTAAGAAATTGACGTCAATCAATTCGGACTCAATAATAAACTCATCACTACTGAAGGGTACAGGTTTCTACATCAGATGTGTTTCTATGATGTGATAGGAAAATTTTGTACTCATGAAAACCTAAAAGAACGCCCTCCTCCTCTAGAGAAATTTCCAAGTGGATCTGCCCTCGCTGATGTGCGCAGCGTGTAAAGCAAATCAAACGAGTGCGATTCTCATGAATTTTCAAGAGTTCATTGCACTGAAAGATTGCTGTGCCTTTATTCGTTTAATCTCCAAAAGTTTATAAATAGGCTTACTGTGGTATTATCAATTTATTCATTCACTGGGTGCGTATTTTGATCAATGAAAACTTCGGGATAGAGAAGATTTGCGCCAGTATAAACCTATATTATGAATAGCAAGGAAGACATTATTTTACTGTTCCTCTTCTTTATGTCATCAGTTTCATGAGACCGTGAATTAGGCAATTTTATTATCCCACAAAATAGGAAGATATTCATGGATTTTCGATTGTCACAAACACGTGTATTTTGTTTCAGAGACGGAAACAGGGATTTTCTTCCAAAACAGAATGCAATGTCTTCTATCTGAATAAGTCCCAGGAAATGATTTCCTAATCTTGTTTTTGGATTTTGATCAAAAGATGAGTTAATTCCGATAATAAGAGACGTCGTAAATGATGAAAAATCAAAAAACCATTTATACTGAAAAAAATCATATCGATTATTTTACTCTAAGGAATATTTTGTAATTGTTCCTAAAAATGCGAAAATTTCTCATCAGATTCCTCTCATTGTATCTAAACGTACATGATTAGCATCATACCACACATCATATTGCAATGAAGAAAGGATTTTGCTCGAAGACAAATATTCCAAACTTCTTACAAAAGATGGAAAACTTTTTCTCCGGAATCACATACACCTCTCGTTCCCAAAGTTAAATAAGAAGGTAGGTACTTCAATTTCAGACTAGATCGGCGTTTATTTAAACACACGCTGTAGTTATCATTCTAATCACGTAATAATACACAGCACTAAACGCACGAACAACTTGGAAAAATAAAAACCTTACATCGAAAGTTACTGACTCACTTCTAACTCTAAATCAATCTACATTAGAAACGTAACGTACTCGTAAAAAAATTAATCATTTTCATCGTTCACAACATCAGTAAAAAACAAGCGCGCCTGAAATAAAGCGTAAAATATTTTTTACCAAAATATCAGTCTTTCGAAGGAGCGAGAAATAAATCTGGCACGCCCCCCCAACGCTTATCTAACCAAGTTTGGTAACCGAATGATGTATGACAGGTTCGGAGTCAGCCCGTTTGCAAGCCAAATCTTCATCCGACAAGCTAAGCTGGCTCAGCGATTCGCCCAGCGTGTCCAATTCTTCGTTACGAATTTCGCTTTGGATATTCGGTTCGCTGCGACTCAAATATTCGTCTTCGTTCTCGCCGATGCTTTCTAATTTTTGAGCTTCCAAACTATCGCTAGGAATCGGCTTCAATACTTCTTCGTTGAGCGATATTTCGTTTATATTCACCTGTACGGGAGACGAAGTAAAAGAAAACCCTGAGATTACACGCTATAAAAATTCCAGAAGTCCAGTCACGTATTATCGCGATAATTAATTCAGTTTATGATTCTACACGCGGCCGTGTAACGTAAATATTCTCAGAATCTATTTGAGCGAAGCGCATCGGATTATCAATTTATAACTCACATTGCTGTTCGAAAATATAGCGGGAGATCTCAATTGGGGGCACGCTTCTTTCTTCGTTTTCGGTGTCTCTGTACTCATTGTTAGGTCGATGGAAACCGCACGTTTCTTAAGCGAGGTAGCAGCGTGCGGATGTGTAGGCGTAGTCGCCGTATCCGTACTGACCACTCGTCGCATGAAGCTGTTACTCGACTCGGTAGCGCTACTAGCTTGCTGTTTTTCCTAAAATGAGGAGAAAAAAAAATCGTTCGAAAAATGATTAATAATAAGAATCGAGCTAATCTATAATCACGAACTAGTTGATGACAAGTTCTCTTTTTTTTACTTTCTTCTTCCTTCTTCGGAACGTTTAAAATAATTTCATCGCGTGTTTACGTGCGACCGGTTCGGCGATGGCAATTAATCAAACGGCCAGGCGAACACGGTTATGATTTATCGAAAATTAAACTTTAAAAACGTTCTTCCGAAGAGGAAGGAGGAAGAACATTCGTAATTTATCTGTGTTTATATGTTTATGGTATTCGTATCATAATTTCATAACCAGATTTATCTTTTGTCGAACGAGCGTTATTCTACAGGAAAAGTCGTCTTCGCACACGTACCTTGTGATGTTGATGGATTAAAGTGCACGCGTTCCCCAGTATGTAGATATTATTCGCGATTCTCGACGTTACCAAGCACAGATATCCGAGAACCAACAAGATATACGAGGGAACGCCTTGTATTGGCACGACCAAACGTAGAACGTGTAACATGACGACACCTAAAGGTAACGGAATGAAACCCATACGACGGGCGACCAAATCAGAATGGTCGGTAAAAGCCTGAGAAATATAAACAGGAAGAAATCAATCATAGTCGAATATGATACAAAAACGAAGTTAGATGTAGTCTCGAGCCTCGTGTCAGGGAAGTAAATTATGGGAGATGATCAGAAATCGTGCGAATTGTTACTCTCCAATAACTAGTGATACCTGTCACTATTCAACTTCGTCGAAAGCAGCAAAAGAAATACATTCTTTCATCTATCTCGTTAATTCAGTTTGTTGATATGAAAAATCTCTTCTCAATCAAGTATTTTTTGATTTTTTTTTTTCAATATCAAGAATTAGGCCCCTCTCCTTCTACTTAATTATCATCATCTACGACAATTGTTTCCTCACAATTAATCATCATACCCTTATCCTCAGTGACGAGCTTCATTCCTACTTCCCACTAGTCTTCAATAAACCTTAAATAAGCTACCCTCGAGCTCCTCGATTAGGCACGTTCACATTAACACTGAATAAAAAGAGGAAAAACAACGAAAAAACACGAGAATTTCTGCTGCCTTTCAGTCGATGAAAAAATTGAATTGGGGGGGGGGGGGGTATCCGGGGAAACGTTTTTTCCACATAAAAAGTATTCAACGCTGGTGATGACGTCACGGAAGGTTATATTATGCCTTAAAGTTGGGAGTGAGGGCGATGATACAAAAGTGAATATTATATTCTCGAAGTTCGGAGTGATGAAGTCACGAAAACATAGACATCTAATGTCACGGATTGATGACGTCACAAAAGAAAATATTTCATAAGGGTAATAGTGATGACGTTACTAGGTTAACCATATAACACTGAGGCGAAATGTAATGAGGTCGCGAAAGTGCAAGGTTTCGACTCTCGAGTACAACAATGTTACGGATTAATGACGTCACCAAGGTTGAGGATTCAGCTTTGACTGTAGTATATATATAGTCAAAGGGATTCAGACGTCACGGATTGATGACGTCAAAAAAAGGTCTACGTCCCAAAGTTAGGGTTTATAAAGTTCATCACCGGTGACGTCGTCATGCGATATTTGAAAACGATATCACGCTAATTTCTTCCTGTGAGAATAATCGATTCCCGCTTAAGAATAGCATTGGTAACATTCAATCATACATCAGTATTTCAAACTAAAGAATATTTGGAATGAAAAGTTGATTCTCAAGTACTGGATAACTTCTGGAGTACAAATGTGAACTTTTTATCGCTTATTTATTCTTCATTTTGGAATACTGATGTATGATCGAATGTTACCAATGCTATGGGGCGCGAATTTTTTATCGATACAATCGAGCGATATTTTGATATCGATACTTCCTAGAAAAAAGTAAACAATTTTTTTTACATAGAGTTTTCCATGAGGAAAAAACAGTACTCGGTTCCAAGATGATTATCTTCGAAATAACGAATAAATAAGAACATTGATATGCGTAAATATCAAGATAAGACTTCAAGCTCTCTTTCAAGCCATTAACCAGCTGCCTATGTTTTGTACTTTTGTTTTCGTTTTCGTCGAGAAAATTCAAAATCAAACTGACAATAATGATGAAACATTAACAGTTGCGGATGTATCTGGAGGAAGAGCGTCCGTTCATCATACATCATATGAAACGAATGTCTTTTTTCCAGATACGTCCGCAACTGATAACATTTTGTCATCATTCTCAGTTACATTTTGAATTTTCTCGACAAATACAAAACATAGGCAGCTGGTTAATGGCTTGAAAGAGAGCTCGAAGTCTTATCTTGATATTTACGCAAATCAATGTTCTTATTTATTCGTTATTTCGAAGATAACCATCTTGGAACCGAGCACTGTTTTTTCCTTATGGAAAACCCTATGTAAAAATAATTGTTTACTTTTTTCTAGGAAGTATCGATGTCAAAATATCGCTCGATTGTATCGATAGAAAACTTGCCCCATCCTCATGGGAATCAACGTCTGCTGAAAGCTGCTGTACTGCATTTTTACTCTGTTATCACTAATGTGACGACGTCGGGGTGATGAACTTCATGGCATCACAAAGGAGTACAATGTTTTGAATGAGAACACATTTAGAATGGATATTGAACTTAATAAGCATAACATTACTCAGATAATAAAAATTGAAAGATCACAATACGTGTCCTTGATCTTATGTTCTTTTCAAAGGAAGAAATTCAGAACAAGATTCACTAATTCAAGTTTTTGTTTTCTGTTCCCTAGATATCAGAAATAGAGATTTGCCACCGGAAAGCCTTTCTATTGTACACCAACTCTAACTTCGTTCCGTGAGAAATATTGGAAAAAAACAAAAATTTGTGGATTTTGTTTCGTTGTTTCATGATCCTCCGCCCCTTTGTCGGCTAATAATAGTGAAAAAGTGTCGTTAAATTAATTACATGTTTCTGATGAGTTTGAGCAATGTCGTAAGCTAAGCTATACGTGTAGTCTTTATAAACTTCTATCGGAAGCTCGTTGAATTTAGTTATAAAAGCGTGTTTTATCCAATCGACCGCCATTTCAGACACGACTACGATTAGACAGTCAAACAGAAGAACCCAGAAAGTATCTGAAACGAGAAATATTCTGATGAATAATAACACCACCATACAGATCAACACGTAAATTACAAAATTACCATCAGCCCAAGCGTATTCTTTCATGGTAAGCAGCATAACAATCGAAAGTAAAACTAGGAGATGGAATCTTTCACGCACATCGCTGCAAGTTACTTGGAATAAATTATTCTTATCGAATTTTTTGAACACACTTCCTTTAATTTCGACGAACTGAAACGAGAAAAATATAATATGAATCCATATTTGAGGTATTCAGAGAGAAAGCGAAGAAGAAAACGAAATATTGTACTCACATTATTAGATAACATAATAACTAGAAGAGATCGGTTACTAGAATTGATAGCGACATTTAAAATTGTGGCTTGTCCAAGTACTAATAAACTGTGAAGAACTGAGATTGGGTTAAGGATAACGTCCGTAAAAAATAACTCATTTTTTGAATACAGTACTAGAAACTTTTTATTCTTCCAGTCCTGAATAGCTGACTTTGAAACAACATAGAAGTTCTCACATCGATTTTTGAGGAGAAAATTTGGATTATAAGGTGGCGTAACTGTACAGATTTGAAAAAGAAAAACAAAAATGATACAGTCGAACCTCGATAGGTCGTACGTAAATAAGTTGATTAAATAGCCAAGTCGAACAGACTTATCCAGCTCCAACACACTTTCATATGTGGGCAATTTTTGTTGCGACATTCCAAACACAACAATAGCTCAGTTTTCAAACAAAATCATGAAGCAAAATTGACTAGCGTTCACTAGAATCGACTAAAATCATCCATTTTCGTTAAAGATTGCCAAAATTGACCAATATTTTTCCAAAATTGACTTTAATGATCAATTTTCAAGCAACATTGACAAGCCTTTGTCGAAAATGGCTCATGTTTATTTGAAAACTAATAGAATTTCCCTTACTCGAATTTTTCTTAACCCCAGGTCGAACTTTGAAACTCAAAAAATACTGAAGTCGAACAAAATCCCTCGGTCTCTTCGCTAGTCGACTTACCGAGGTTCGACGGTATCCAATAATAATAATAATGAATAATTACACAGGGTAGCCACTACTTTTTTCCAAGAATGATTTTCTCTGACTTTTCCTGGTTTTCCAGACAAATTTTCAGAATTTTCCCTGACCTTTTTTCTGCCTACACAGTATTGTTTGCAGCCTTTCATTTCAGGAAAAAAAAAAAAATAGTGGCTACCCTGTTACAGCCAATAAAAATAAATTTCTGTACCTAAAACTATTTCACAGTCAATTTTTCATATTAAAAATATGAAACCAAATATAAACGAAAGAGACAAGATTTAAAAAAAAAAAATCAATTAAACACAGGGTTTTTTTTTTTTTTTGTAGTAATTTTAAAGAAGAAACGTGGAACAAGAATACTTTTTTCATCTTTGAGAGTGGTGAAATTTGGCTTTCGTTGAAAAAGTTCTCTTTAGATCCATAGTTGAGTAGTAAACTATTTTAGGATTGGTTGACAGATCTAATTTGATCTGATGACAGAATTTCCTCGCTAAAATAATGCGATGTAATACAATGAAAATTGTTGCTACGAGTTGGGAAATGAGATGAATATGTTCAGTTGTCAGAGAAAATCAAAAATTCTCTAAAATGCACGATTTTTGAAATTTTTCATTCAGTTGAATAATTACTTGAAACAATGTTTTGAAAATAAATTTAAAAAACGAAAAATTCTGCAACGAGCATCAAACTAGAATCTCGGTTTTCAATTCAATTTTCCAACAATATTATTTATATGTAGTAAAATATTTTCAAACTCAAGTTAATCAATTTCAATTGAATATTTACACGCTCTGTTAGGATGAAACGAAATCGTAAGTTGGAACACTGTAGTAGGAACTCAAAGGCGTTATCAATAACGGTTGTCGTCGTAAACTACATACGCACGGCTTTTCAAAACGAACAACACAAGATTTTATGAACTTTGCTGAAGATTCAAATAGCGAACAGTTTGAAGATAAAGAACGAAAACGAATGAATGAATGAGGAAAGAATCAAAATACTCATATTTCGGATACTTTTGATACTCGTGATCGAAAAAATTGAAAATTTAATATCCTTGAAGGAGATATTCTGCGATGGAACAATCATTTTCAGCTACTCAGTCTTACAAAACTTCGATTTCAAGTAAAAATAATAATGTACGATAAATGAATAATAATCAATTCTCGAAAAATATAAAAAAGAAAAAGGAGAAACAAGTGCATAATAAACGAAAAATGAAAAAGTTATTCTCATTTCTTCTCATGCAAAGATTTTTTCGCAATGCATCAAAATTACGCTTAATTTAGAAAATATTGAATTACGATCAAATTATAAAAATGAGAAATTTTCAAAAGATAGAAAATCAAGACTCTTCGTTTTGCTTTCAATTCTCTCATCATGATTTGATTTTTTCCTACACACCCCGAGAGGACCTACGAAGAATTCTGTCACCAACTTGAATTTCTCCTTCAAGATAATAATCATGGCATTATGGACTTTCAGTTTTCACTAATTCCCAATTCGTAATAGAATTGCAGTATTTCAAAAGCCAGAGTAAGTAAATTATTCATCAATTCTGAAGAATGTAAGAATCCTCCTCATGAAAAACAATTTCTACAAATTAAGGTTTTAACAGTCATACGTCAACAAATTATTCGAAAGATATACTTGACGTTTGGTAGATCATCGTTGAACAGATTAGTTTTTATATCCGATCTTTCTTTCTGAACATTTTTTGTAAAATACGCAATGTGTTTTTTGTTATTTTTGATATTCTAAGGAGTTGATTTCTGTGCAAAGAATCGTGGCAACATCTAACTTAGTCTTCAAAGTAAACATGATAAATAAAATAGGGTTTAAAAGGATACAGACATAAACAACAGCCATAAACATGTGGAAACCAACTCCAATGATACCTCCTCTCGAATTACGCGGCTCGGTGGCGGTCCAGAACAACGCATCGATGATGTCTTGTCCGAATGCAGAAAAAAGTCGATCACCAACCTGTTTGAGAAATTGATATCGATTATTATCCGGTTATTTTCAGTCCTTCACAGTTGGAAGATGTCTGGTCTTACCTCTAACATGTTGAAAAATATATACAATTTTATTACGGATTGACTTTTGATGAGATGATACATGATGGAGGTGTCCACATAGGACATCGTCATGCTGCATATCAGAACGATGAGAACTTTCAATACGTCGCATATTTCTGCCGGTTTCAACCATTTTTGACACTTGTAACTACCTTCGCGTAAACAAACACATATTAGTAATGAATAAATTCAATATTTTAAATCATTCGGAAACAAAAATACACATCTCAGTTTCAAATCAGTTTGTTAAGAAAACAAGATTCTAAATAGTCAACTTTTAGGTATTTTAACCGATCATGCAGATCGTTATGGTATCATTTGGTGCTTTTTGATACGAGTGAGTACAACAAATCGGCGTAAATACAGACGGTTCAACATCAGTAGAAATAGTGGGTCGTGAAAATCAAAACAAGATGTACAAATAACTCGTAAAAAGTGAAGAGTCGACTGCACAAAAGTGCGAGTTTCAGGGTGCTCATAAGCTTCTGATCAATTTTGGCTGGAATTTTAATAACAAACACTTTCTCGAACTGCGATCATTCATGATTTTCTAACGTGTATTCGAGAGTTACGAAAGATTGTTTTGTTTTCCGGCAATTGCCTGGTTTTGAATTTTTGAGAAACATGCCAAGTACCCTGTTTCATCATTGGAATTCTTTCTTAGCTCCAGTTTTTGTCATCGATACTTCTCTTTCACGTACAGATATTCCGTACATCTTTAGAGAAACTTCCACGAATTCAAATTTCTCGTTTTTCGTGATCGCTATGAATTATTTTTCTGAATTTAGCCATTATGTTCAGTTCAACAGTACAAGTAATATCTAAGAGATGAACTGTCAGAGATGCGAAAACATCTGCGGCTTAGCGTGCGTAACTCACCCAAACACAGAGAAAAACACCCTTGAAAAGAATCCGTAAACCGCGAGCAGAAATCGCAGAGGCAAGAAAGTGAATACGAACAGGAACGAATCTGAACACTGAACATACAAAAGTGATGAATATTTGCTATACCGTACAAGTTCTAGTTATTCAAAATCCGTAGAGGATGTATGTACTTGGAAGAAACCGTATGCCATAAACTTTTCGACCTCCCACGGTATTTTCATGAACAGATAAACTTTTTTTCGCACGGCTGAGAACTGCTCTTCGTCGTACTCCAGAACATAGTTCCTGGTCAATTCAATTCCGATGAACCGGAGGAACGACGACTTTTCTGGAAATGGCGGTATGAGTATTCACAATTAGAAACAGCTACAAAATGAAGTTTTCGAGTCAGTGGGATGCTAACTTACCAGCCATCCTGAATAATTTAAATTATATCGAGTTCCGACAGCGGGTTATCATCCTTATTTTGAAAACGTGCTTCCGAGGAACTGGCAAACAGATTGTTCCGTCGAAAACGTTCGCATTTTGCACGTATTATTCTCTTATCTAGTTTTTATAAATTTGTTGACACTTGTCGGTTAAATAGTGGATGATTTTGTAGCTAAAGTTTCGAGTTCTAACATGCACTGATTTCGTCCTTGAGTAAAGAAATCGAATTTTGAAATCAGGAAGACCAACTTTCCCGAACTTTTCTTTGCTGTGTTAGAACTTTCTGTTGTGAATTCGCATATTATTAACATTAGCTGATGTATACGTTTATGAAAATGAATTGCTTTGGTCAAGAAATATCAAAGTTCCACGAATTAATTTATTAACGTTCGAAAAGCAGCTCAAACAGTGTAACCAATTTACCATCTGTAAAATATTAGTGGCCACCCTGACGAATTTCACCCGTATACAAGTATGCGCACGCATGTGCGGGTTTGCGTTCTCCCTGTTTCGCTATCTGTGCCTTCTTTGTTTTTGTTTACAAGTTTTTTTTTTCTCAGGCTTACGAGTTTCAAGGTCCTCCGAAATTAATGCACTGAAGAAACCGTATTTGTCATTATGTCCTGTGTTTTTGTGTTGTATTGATCGCGTATTCTTGTGACCTTTGTTGAAGTTCTGCTGTTATTTTGTAAACAATAACCGTTGGTGCTCACTGATTATTATTCTATTTTCGGGGTTATTTTTTCGTCGAATTTTCGTTGTGTCCAGTTTTTGGAGCCATCCGAGAATAAGAAGAAAAATTCGTACGCGAGAAAAATACCATCGTTTCATTCGAGAGTGATTAGAGAGAGCCATGAATTTTATCATCGTGGCTTAACACTTTTGTTTTTGTTAAAACACGTGCACATCATGGCCTAATCATATCTTTGTTTTGATTGTCACGGTCATCCTAAATCAGGTACATATGCTCGTATGCTGCTAATTTATAATTTATTTTTATTACAAATTTTCTAGTTTATAGTCGATTTGTTTAAATGTCCCCAACTCTCACGTCTAGGAGGTCTCAACTCCAGCGATGCTGTCGTAGGGTGACTGATTTTGTATGCGAAAAATCTCCTCGCACAATGCAAGATTTTCTCTTCTTTCGTCACTGAATAATCGTGCATTATTGCCAGTTTCGATTATGTTAATTTCACTGTCCTTTCGGGATGTAACACGATTTTAAAGTTCGTATATTGGTAGCCCGTATGGCGATAGAATACATTTTCTCACCCAGCTTACAACTGATAATGTATTCGCGAACAAGATTCGATGATGAAAGACTCGACGAATAATAAATATTGAGGAGCGAAATTGAATTTGAAATCGTGGAGCTTTGTTCCTGGTTGATTAAAATGAATAATGCTTGCCTCGGAGTGATAAAAGCTCACGATTGATAAGTGTTACAACACCTGACGTTAATTGATAAGAACATCTACTCTCTGTAATAAGTTGTTTTCCCCGTATTATAAGTGAGTTTACAATGTTTTCGTCGAGTTTGAAAGCGTTTCTATCCTAGGAGAGTGATAATCGTTACTCACAGGACTTATCAAGTATACACAATTGATGAAATTAAAACACTGATTGTGACGCAGACAAAAGAGCATTGTTTAGAGGACGTACGTGAATAATATCCTGATAATTGAATCGAAGTTCGAAGATGCTCAGCTGTAGATTGTATACGTCAGTAGATTTCTGTATTTTAAGTGGCGAGATGTACCTATTCTAGAGCAGCTAAAGAGTTAAAAGTAACACAATAGGGATCGAAAACGACTGTTCATTTCTCGACAATAGATATTTTAGGTGGGTCAGGTAGAGAGATAGAGTGGACGGAGGGGCATATGGTTTTAATCTTTACGTGTGTAACGTGAAAAGAGACTTGGATTTGTCCTATCGGTCGGAGTTCTATATTTTTTCACTTTTTTTTCTCTTTCTCACTCGCGTTGTGCTTCTCGGTATTGTAGGACCGCGATTCAGCTGGAGGAAACAGATGTTTTGAAGGTGAAATCCTAATTGTGATATTATCTATAGAAAATTGTGAATTATGTTGACTTTTTTCTACTCTATTCTTGTTACGGGTCCGGGCTCGTTGTTTAAGAATGATTTTGTTGAAACTTCGGATTTTCCGAGCCTTGCGTAAAATAGACACGTAAGTGAGTGGTTTATTATTCTTCGAACATCGTATAGGCGTATGTTTTTCTAAAACTTGGCAACTGTACAAGAATTTTCCAATATCATCATCGTTTCTTCGCGTTTTGTGGGAATAATCGGAAATGATTTAGAACAATGAACCCCGTAAATGTTGGCGAAGACGATAGTATCTGGCGATACTTACTTCAAGTATTTAGATAATTAGTTTATCAGACATAACATAGTTTGTACCTTTACCTTTTGGCGCTTACTTTTGATAAATATTGAGTGATATTTGGTGTGTCATCTGATACTGTGCAGCCGACTGCTAATTATAAATTTAATATTTAGTAGCACTCTGCCTCCTCGTGGGTATATGTCTTTTTGATCTTCCGCCATGTCACCCTATTTGAGGTTATTGGCTATTTTTATCTGGTCGGTTACCCTTCTTCTCCCTTATGATGTTCGTATAGGGTCGACCTAGTCTAGTTCCAACACTTTGGGTCTTCTCTGTTCGTACATCTTAGTATTGTACTTTGACGGGAAGTATTCAAATAGCACGCCAAGGAGTGAGGTTTGAGTATCGCAAGAAACTTTGGAATGTGTACGTCGGACTAGTTTAACGGAGGAGCTCGCAATCTTTTCATACGACAAGGGCGGCAAGTTCGAAACTTCTTTTTCTGACAACTTACCCTTCACACTAGGTATGTTCCTCCCATTTATGCTACGAGATTTTAATGAAAGTCCGAGTGATTACAAAAACAAAGAAAGGTGCCAACGATTGGCACATATGACTAGAGGTACAAACGCCTAAGAAAGCGGAGAGAATATTATGGAGGCCGAGTTCATATGGAAGTGCGAGACCTCACAAGCCTTTTTGTGAAGCACACGTTGTGGGAGAGAGAGGCTCAGGTGTATCTCAAGTAAATCAAGTGAAGCGGTTTTGGTGTCAGGCAGGTCAGAGAGAATGCGAGGTCAAAATTTTCACAAAAATTGAACAGTAAAAATGCAGCACTTCTACAGTGCTAGCGCCATAAAAATGAGGGACTCGGACAATTTTTTCTGGAAATTTCAGCACTTTTCTGGACTTTTGAGCACCTATTTCTTGAATTCATGACTTGGGAGACTTTACAGCACCTGTAGACACCCTAGAGGCGAAAAGAATGTCCAGGGAGAGGCTTCTCATGCCCTCTTAATTAGGTAGTGTTCCAGTATGAAGGTCATCGCCGTACGGATGTTTATGTGGACATTTTTTTGAGAAATGAAGGATTGGAATGAAGAGCTAAGCCCTCGATACTAATCTTGGTTTCCAATCTGTATAGGAAAAATTCTCCATTTATGACAGTTGGGAAACTTGGGAAAATTTCAGCCGTCAAAGATGTAGGACTGTGACAGGGAAGGGGCTTCGCTACCCACGACTGTTGGAAAATGAACGCTATCGAGTCTTAATGGCTGGTGAAACTTCGGTATTTGTCTCAGTTTTATACGTTTACACTTCCATAATACGCGATATGAATCAATAATCGGAAATATTGTAAAGCAAATGAGTTACGGTAAGGTCTGTAGTTTGTTCTTGTTTACATTTAAAATCCAACCTACGTTATGAGTTTCGAAGAATTTTTTTTGTTTATGTAAATGGAAATAAAGTGACGAAGGAAGATAAAAAAGCGATAGGAATTTTATTTAGGCGAGAAGAAACGAGAATTGAGTAATTTAATGACGCTCGACGGCCCTTTGAAATATGAATAAATGAAATTGTTTAAAGATAGTTGAAGTTTCGAAGTACTGAGACGTGTTCATTTTTGATAGAGTCCGAGTGTACGCTTCATTAAATTATTCGAACTTTTGATCTAGCCACGTTAATTATCAAATATTTTTCGAGTGAATTGATTCGAGTGTTGAGATTCGAGTCGTCCTCTATCGCGATCAAATTTCACTACTTCATCAAGTTATTCGAACTGTGGATCCAGACACGTTAATTACCAAATTAATATTTGTCGAGTAAATTCGTTCAAGTGCTGAGGTTCGAGTCGCTCGTTTAATTCCTGTTGTACTTCCATCGCGCAGCCGAAAGCTGTTCATTCAAATTCCACAACCCCTTCTTGCCTCCATAATTTCGCTATTTCAAGCATTTCTAGCTCGTACAATTTTCTCATCCTCATTCTATTTTTAGACAATCATCTATTCGTCTCTGTCATCTTCAAATGCTAGTCACATTTTGAATCAGTGAAATTCAGAGGAAATAGTTGACTTTCTTTCTTGTTAGATTGACTGTCGTTAGACTCCGATTCAATAATCCAAGTCAATAACGTAAATTATTGTTCGAGGTACCCCTGAAAAATTTCATTGAATAGGTTAGCTATCTCCTCTTTGATCTCTGTTCTGAGTTTCTTTGACACTCTCATTCCCTCCTTTAGTTTGTAAGTCCTTCCTCTCGTGAGCTGATGGCAAACATTTTCCAGAGTCTGTGATTAGGTCGAGGTTATTTCAGAGGACGCGGTCGGATTTCCCCCTTCCGAGATGCCAGCTCTACTTCTGGTTCTCTAAATTTTATATTTGAGACCTTGAACAAAATCCGGCGCGAGGTTTAAAGCGGTAATACCTACTCACCCCTCCCTCCGGCGACAGCCCTGTCTCCCCTAGAAAATGGGGCCCCTAACAAAGTCGGGCCCGGGGTCAAAATCCCCAGTTGCCCCTCCCCCTCTCGTCAGACCTGGTCCAAATCTGGTCGCAGGAGAAAGATACGTTAATTAAGTTGTGGCTATATCAAAATATGAACGAAGCACAAAAGAGAAGCGACCCAAACAACGAAAATTGATTGCAGTATGAGAAATTCGAGGGAAGTATTGAAGATTTCATCTGGAAACTGAAATTCTAAATTAGAAACGAGAAGATTAGAACATGGTAAGGGAATAAGGAGCAGACTTGGAAAATTACGGAATGGAAAGATTCCAAGCTGGAATTAACCTCAGCTAATGGAATTTCACTAAGACAAATACTGCGTGGCGTTTTCGCCCTGAGGAGTTAGGAGTTACTCATATGCCTCCTTTTGAACGGTTTGTCGTGAAAAATTCATCTGCTTGCATTGAACGTAAACGATCTACACGGTCCCCTTCTGTATCTCGACCATTGATCGTGTAGAGGAGAATCCACATTCATCATCGAGTCTCATGATAACAAGGTGTTGACGTCAATCGAGACCCTTCGATTAACGTCATGTTTTCTATTTTTTAATATGAATAATTCTACTTGTTGATTTAACTTTCTTTTAATTATGGCATTTAGATCAGTAGCGAAGGTTTCGATTAATTTTCCTTGTCTTATCTCAGCTTGTTTGTTCTAATGTGTCGTTAATACTCATTCTAATAGGAGGTCTCCTCTGTTCGGTTGTCTGTTTCAATCGAGTACCTATCCTCGCGGTTCTGTAGCTAGTCATCATTCCCAAGAGGGGCTACGGAATGACGAAGAATCAAGTGTGGAGGGATGAAAAAATCTATTTCCTTCTTATTACTAATTTTTGTGGACGGCTTCGAACCTCAAATTTATGAAGAGCCAAGAGACTCTTTCAGGAAAATTTCTGTACTTGGCTTTTGTTTCTTCGAAAATGGAGAATCTTGGTAGTATTCCAAAGAAGATTTTCACATTCTACATCCCCCCCTCCCCCACTGAATCAAAACTTCAAAATCTATTTCTGTACTTCCTCGAAATTGACGACGTCAGTAAACGTCTCTCACTTCTCACATCCAGTTTTTGAGACCCGAATGTTTAAACTCTGTTGAAGTCCTCGAATATCTAGGCTCGCCCTTGACTGACTGTACGAAAGCCTTATCAGATCTCAACTAGGCTACGAGTCCCTAATGTACAATCAGTCTAGTAAATCTACCATTGAGAGGTGGAGAGGTGAGCCTAAGTCCTCCTTTCAACCTCTGCGCCGAAGCCAGCAAACCTCTTTCCCTTCCTCTTAAATACCTTTTCTCAACCCTCATCGCTGATTTTCTTGCATCCGCAGCTCAATTTACCCAACTTCCAACTTGGCCGACAAAACTTTTCCCTTCCTAGAGAATCTATACTATGTAACCCATGTCTTATTGAAACCTTTGCCTAGTATCGTATCGGCCACCGCTCCATGGTTACCTCCTCTTCCAGATATTCTTCGCGATCTAGGCTCCAGAGTCTAGAGCCGTTTTTAAACTCTTTTACCCTTCACCATGCAGCCATCGGTAATTTACTTTGATTATTTCTTATAATCTCCACATTTCATTAAAAATCTTGCGGCACCTTTGAGAACTTTGAGTGCCGCGGAACCGAGTTTGAGAATGGCTGCTCTAGACGATGTACAGGCAACTAATCAGAAATAATCGACCTACAGCTCTGATTTAGCGACGGATCTAGATCGGGACCCAAAACTGAATACGCATACTCGACACAAGGCGCCATAACCAATCACGACGATTGAAAAATTCCGCTTTCATTCTCACTACTCCCCGTCTTTCTCATCTCACTCTCCTCGCCTCTCAATTCAAAATCCTACTCTTGACTGATCTTCTCTAATCTTTCCTGATTATGTAGAACTTCATCCACCTACAAACCTGTCTTCTGTCTTTGGATTCCGGACCTCATCAACCTCCTGGAATGTGACGTGGTCAAGATTCCCCTCTCCATTGTCCAATTTCTGACCTTGTACTGACTCCTGTGAATGATCTCGAGGACCTAATTCTTGACTCCTGGTATTATTTCTGGAAGGCCCAATAGGTAAACAAACTTAGTGCAATCAAAAGCAAACCGGTCCTCAAAATTCCTAATTGCCCGTCCTGATAGATATCATTCTCATCCGCCTCAGAATTCACACGTACGTCGAACCTGTTCCTATCTTTTTCTAGGTCTATGAGTGTTCTTTTCCTCTTCTGGATTAAAATGTGATGAAAAAATCTCTTGGCCCGAGCGGAATTGTGCGATGATCACTACTCTACCGGACCCTAAGATTAGGTCGTCATATTTCGCCTTCAGATGGAAATTCCATTTTGTGAATGAGAGCATCCGAATATCACAATACATTAGGCTATTGCAAACGCGCACAGAGCCTGTAGGAAAAGAGGAAAAGGACCGCGAGTTTATGGGGGGGGGGGGGTAATTAAAGGATGTAGTTGAGTGTGGGTGTTCACAAGGAATCATATACATGAGCGTGAAAGAAGAATTTTGACAAAAAAATCTCCTGGTACGAGCAGGAATCGAACCCGTGACCTCCTCATAATTCCTGTACTATCCTCATCTACATGATTTCTTGTGAACATCCGCACTTACTTTCATTCTTCAATCTCTTCCTCTTAACAACTCTCTTCGAATCCTGTTCTTCAAAATATCCACTTCTCTTTTGCTATTTCTTCACGTCTTCCATCTGCCCTTTGTAACAATCTCGATATGGTCACTCACTCCCTTAACGATTTGATTTCCCTTCTACTTTTACCGTCTACTGTAGACTCAAGTCTCCGACACTTCGATATTCTCTACCTCAATTTTCATGAAGCTCCACTGTCACCCATCCAGAGCTGATAATCTGTTGAGTGGTTATAAAGTTCGCGTGAGAAATTCTCTTGCCTGTGTAAGAAGTTTCAACAGGGAACATGTTCTATGGAAGTTCTTTGAAAAAATTGCCGTACGCCGTATGATATCCAGCCAAAACAAAAATAGTTCAAGTCCAACATCATTAGTAAAAATGAGTGGAAGCCTTCACCAAACACATTAAGAAGAAGTTTACCGAGCTGACCCGAAAGAAAGGAAGAGACTGCGACAGCTAAGCACAACTTTGCTCCCAGAATCGAGAACCTATCAAGCGTCACCTTTACAGAAGAAGAAAAAACTCGCAGCCCACCGAGTAAGCTGCCCGGGGTTGCCTTCATTAACGTTGTCAATTGAGGTTATGGGTTAACCCTTTTAATTTCATTTGATAAAGCTTGAACTTTGTTCCTCACTACCCTTCGAAATTTTCTCAAGTCCCCCTCCTATCACCTATAGTTTGGAGGACAAATCACTTTCTGCCACGAAGTGTTTTTTTCTGAGTCTCGAGTCTGCCGGACGGCGCCTGTCTTTTTTCGAGAGCTGGTTTACCCCCCTTCCCCCCTCTTGGAACAGGTTCCCTATTAAAATGGTCCAAGTCCTGGAGCGGGTTCCCTGTGATCCTCGCTTAACTTCGTTAAAGACGCCGTCGTTTTCGAACAATTCACTTTCTTTTCAGGAAATTCATGGGAAGGGGAAGGAAGGGGAATATTGTTCCTTCCAAACTGGCCATGTTTCCTAGAACATTCCTTCGAGTGTTTGAGGAATTTCGTCTGTAATTTTCATTGTTTCCTCAAAGAAGAATTTGTCATCGTACAACGATACGAACGTTGTCCAAATTTTCGAATCTTTTCGTGTACGCGAAGGGAAAAAAACGACTATTATTCATTTATTACGAGAGTGCGTTAGTTTCCTCAACTATTTCTGGCGCCAGTTTCTTGGATGGTTTCCATTCTATCGAGCTAAGGAGGTATACGTTAATGTAGCGAGTTGATAGCGGAAATTTTTCAAAAATTTCACTTTTCTTAGAACGCTTCGCGCCCGCCAACTTTCGCCAGAAAGGAAAAACGAATTTCGACATCGCGAATAATTAATTCAAAAAGTGAAAATATTACAAAGTTGAACGTACTCAATTAGCGAAATAAATTGGATTATAAAAGAAAATTCTTACGTTTGTGTGAGTGTATTTTTATGAAATTTTTGCCAAAAGCGCGTATGAAAGGGCTAATGTTCCCATACAATGACTTGCTCGTCCTTATCTGAGTTCAAAAATTTTCTATACTTATAATATTCTCGTCATATGCGAACGATAATCCGTCAGGCTGATTGTTATTTACATGTTCGCCCCACGCGATTCATCTACGCCCTATAAACGAAGCAATTTGTGGCTTCTTCTTCCCCAATATTATCTCATTAAGGTTTCCTTTTTGAGTTGGCGTCCCCTTTCGCGAACGTTGAACTCGTATTACTCCTACTTATCTTCCATCGAACTTACCTCACTTTTCTCTTTCTTTACAGTTATGAAACATCAAAAATAGTCCAGCTCACGCGCCCTTAATCACGATACGAAAACAAACGGAACAGAAGAAGAGAAAAAAATCAATCAGAAGTTGCAAGAATGTCGGATCCTAGCTTTACGGACGAGTTTTTCAAGGATAGCTCGTTTGGTATTAAACAGGAGCCATCGCCGACCGACGATCTACACTTATCCAATATGTCCGGATGTTTACCGATTCCCAGTCGTCGATTGGATTTGACGCAGATTCGCGACTGCGGCCTGGTAGACTTCGTCGACGCTTCTCCCCTCATCCAAGATCACGAAAAATACGCGGACATAAATACAAACGATCTATGGTCTTCCCGAATAAACGGCGTTGACGTCGAGTTCACCAAAATGGACGATGACGATATATTCCAGGTGGATAAGTCGGATCTCATACAGGATCCGTCACTGCCCACGCTTACCGATCTGCACCCCAATCGTGACATTCTTGACGATTTAAATTTCGACGACCTCATGTTACCCAGCGAATTTTGCGTTATTAACGTACCCAATTTACAACGAGCGCAAAGTCCCATTAGTCATCCATTGACGCACACGCCGGCCAACTCTTTCGATTCCAGCTACTCGCCGTTTCTCGCCGAAAACGTAAGCCTTTACAGGGACTCGTTAGAGTCGCCTAGCATCCCGTCTAGTCCGTTGAATATAATTACCAGCAATACAAAAACGTATTTGTCGTTGGAGAATAGTAGTAATCTGAATTCGCCGTCGATGAATTCGCCGACGTTGCTTTCGCCGTCAAATTCGGGCAGCACGCCTCAAAAGCCGAGCTCGCTACACGAATTGCTGCTTAAGAAGGATCCGCATTTACTATCGCCGAACTCCGGTTCGACAACGCTCGGTCAATCGGTGCCGGGACCAAGTCTGTTGCAGACAGCGGTTAGTCGCAGCAGCGCCGCACGTACTAGTCCATCCTCGCGTCTCTCCTCCTCAGCGCCCACGCATTTGGGTATGGAGCAGATATGGCAACGACGCGAACCCAGACCACATTTACTATCGACTGGCTCCTTGATCGAAGCCGGTTCTACCTCTTCGCTTTCAACTGGTGAGTACAAGTTTTAATTTTGTATATTGTTGAGTACTGGTGAGTGAAGCGTCGATCATTGACCTGATCCTTGACCAGATGTGTGAGTGGGCTCACCTCAACCTTCTCCATCGTATGCGTTGAACCTAGCGCTCAGATGTCAGAATTTCTGTGTGGTTTGTTTATGACAAAACATCGTTTTAAAGAAATGTCAACCCTTCGGTTAAGGTGAGAGTTTCTTGTCATCTTGTTTAACCGAGTCAGCTTTTTCACTGCCTCGCTCTACCTCAGAACTATTATTTATGAAGTTTCTATCGCAGTTCTGATGGAACAATCATTTTGATCATTTTCTGCTCACAAAATTGTCAATTGATGCCTCCTCAGCTGTGGTGATTCTGATTAGGAAGTTGAAATTGAAACAGGTGAAGAGCGTCTAAAAGAAACTATCTTTGTGCTGTTGAAGTTTAGGGGTATTCTTGTTTTGTTTTCCCCATCTTGAAGAAAACATGTTTGTTATGATTTCAACAAATCATTTGTTTCCTCTTCCTCGTTGATGAGATAAACAATGTGTATGTGTACTGAAAGTCGTCATTAGCTTGTGTCGGAAGTTGTTTTAAAATTTGTCGGTGAGTCGCTATAGGTTTATTTTGATTTATCGGACTGTTTAGCTAGCTTCAACCCATAAATCAACTCTAATATAGTTCTCGTTATCCAAGCATAGCGATTCATATGTTTTTAAAAATGGAATGTGATTTTTTGAAGCGAATGTAGCTGAACTATGTCTGGTGCTTGTGACATTTTCTTGTCCTACATTTCGTCGTTTTTAAGATCAATTGTATCTCGATCTGTTGCGGCCTTCTCAGTTGGAAAATGGCTGAACAGGTGTTGGAAATGAGAACTATCGTTGTTAGGTTCGATATGAGGTGACAGATGGTCTTCGAGGTCCTGGAGTGCCACATATTGTTCTGATGAGACTTGATAGCTTTAGTTAAGCCAGAAAGTAGATCATTTCTGTGTGGCAAACTCGAAAAATTGTATTGGTGATGTTTTCATTTCCTGAATTCTCCCGTGATCGAGGTGTAATATCTGTAATTCTGAGGTGGAATTGTCTTCGCTCAAGTACATTCTTGCTATTGAAGCTTGAACTCTGCGTTCCGCGACTTGCTGCACATATTTCTGTACTTGAGTTTTGAAGTATTTGAAATCTTCTAAAAATCGTCTATGCCCTCTGGCCTCTGGTTTTCGACTTCGAATGAAGAATTTATTTCTCAAGATAGTTTCCAGAGGTCTCTTCTTTATTGGGACTCTATAAATAGGATATTGACTGCAATGTTGAGTTATTACATCATCATTCTGTTTGAAGAATTAATCTTGGAGAACATTCATTCGTTGTATTATTACAGTTTGTCATTGATATTACAACCCCGGCAAAGTAACCAAATTAGGAGCAAAACTTATCTTGTAATTTTCGAGATGTCTCAAGTAGAAGACCTAGAAGAATTTCGACCGCCGAATTACTCATACTTTACTATTGACCTACAAATGAAGGGGAAAGAAGGTGAATTGAGATTACTAGGATGGCGTAGGTTTTGACTTACAAAGAGTTCGAGAAATTTTGACCTTCGATTTATAGACAATTTCGACCATCGAACCATGTATAAAAGAGGAGGAGGTAAATTGAAGTCCTCAGGGAGTTGAAGAATCTGAAATACTTCGGAAACCTCGAAACTTTGTTCTTTCTGGAAGAAGGGCTTCAAACCTTATACATGGAGAAGAGAAATGTGGTCCTCAACGAGGTCTCTTATTTCAAGAGGCATGAGAAATTTCGACCTTGGACCCCTGTACTTATGTAGGAGGGGGGGGGGGGGAATTTAAACAATTCCGACCATCGGCTATTATGGTGAGGAGAAGAGGGTTGAATTGCAGTTTCTATGAGGGCGAAAGCTCTGATCTACTTCGAGAGCTTTGAGTAATTCCGACTTTCGAGCTGTGCACATTCAAGGGAGGGAGCTTCGGACAATGTCGACCATCGAGATGTATATGAAGGAGGAAGGTGTGAATTGTGGTCTTCTACGAGGCCTCTTACCTACGGAGATTCTCAAAATTTCGGTGATGAGGAGAGGCAATGAATTGCGGGTTCTTGTTGGACAAAAGTTCTGATTTTCTGGAAGAACTTCACGGAATTTTGACGTTGGCTTTGTAATACATCAAGAGGAGTCTTCGAAGAGTGTCGACCAGCTGTGCGAGAAGGAGAGTGTAAATGATGGTCTTCAAAGAGGTGAAGAACTCACTTTGAGAGTTTCGAGAAAGTTTGATTTTAAACGATATCGGCCATTGAGTCATGATACATAGGAGAAGTTGGGGGGGGGGGTGATTGTAGTCTTCAGGAAGGCGAAGAATCTGGCATAATTTACAAAGATCTTGTAGCTTTATGCACTCAGGGGAAATTCCGTCTACTCAGCTACATTGAGAGATTTTGACTCTCAAGCTGCATACTTGTGAGAGGGGGAGGGCAGTAGAACAAGTTCGATCATGGAGCCTTCAGGATGAAAAGAAGGGATGACTTGAGGTTCCTTGGAAGGCGAAAGCTCAGACTTGAAAAGATTCGAGGAATTTTGACTTTCCGGCTACATTCGGGGGGGGGGGGGGCTTTGGAAAATGACGACCATCGAGATGTAAATGAGGGGGGGGGGGTGTAAATTGTGGTCCTCAACGAGGTTCTTTACTTACTTCAAAAGCCTCGAAGAATTTACACCAATTAGTTATTGTAGTGGAGACAAAACTTCTGACTTCATACTTATATAAAAATGAATCAGTATTTGATTGGTGACGCCATAACTTGGGAACGGCTGGACCGATTTTGCTAATTTTTTTTAGACATATTCGCAGTAATCCAAGGAAGGTGTTTTGAAAAAAAAATGACCACAATTGGTCCAACCCTTCCCAAGTTATAATCAAAATGGTTAATTTAAAAATATAAATATTAATTTATAAACACAATTTTCAAGGTCTTTTTGTCTTTAATTAATGATGAATCATTTTCAATTTAATAATAATTTATATGAATTTTTTTAATGAAATAGTTATTCATTTATTCATTCATTCCAGTATCCAATTGAAATACTAATTATTATGCCTATCTTAATAACAGATTATTTATTCTATGAAAAAAGACAAAAATTCAAAATTTATTTTTTAGAATTAATAATTTTAAATTAAATTTAATAACAAAAAATAATTATTCATTATTAATAATTCTAATTTCATTAATGAAAATAGTAAACTTGAATTTTAAAAACTTATAAGAAATCAATTAATAAAAAAATTATTAAAAATAAATATCAACTTAATTAAAAAATTGATATAAAAAAATTTATATAAATTAAATTGATAAAAATTAATTTCCTTATTTTTATTTGTAAAATTGGAAATTTTTATTTATTAATATTAAATTTATATATATTTTTAATTTCACAAATTAATATTTTATTTTAAATTGAGGACCGTTTTTCCAAAATTCCAAAAAATGTCGATTTGAAAAAAAAAAAATTTATAATAAACTAACATTGAAATAAAATTATTAATTTTTTTTTTTCAATTTTTTCCTTTATTTTTTTGATTAATTTATATGTTTTGGTTTTTTATTCATTTATGTACTTCATATTTAAAAAAAAAGAAATAATAATTATAAAAATCAAGAAAATTTCACAATTAATAATTATTTCATTTTTTTTTTCATTTTTCATAATTTTTATTGTATGATTATGATTGAATGATATCTAAAAATTTTATTCTGATTGTTTGATTTTGTTTTTTTTTTTTAATTATTTGAAGAAAAAAAATTTCTTTTTTTTTCGAGTCTTACTCAGACTTTTCCTTTTTTTTTTTTTTTTTTTTCATTTTTTTTATTAAATTTATAAGACAAGTGTATCATTTTTTTATCTTTTATTTTGGTTTTCATGCAATGACGGAACGGTGAAACTGAAGGAATCCACGCAGTTTGTGCAATATACAAGCGTGTTTTTTTGCTTAGCGTGAAAAGTAGGACTAGAAAAGGCGAAAATGGATGAAAAGAGAGAAAAAAGAAAAATGTATTGTTTGTCGGTGTTTTCCTATCTTCCTCTTTGTCCGGCTCTTTCTGTCTCTTCTTCTTCGTGTCTCTTTCTTTCTCTCCTTCTTCCGTGTGTCTTGTGTGCGCTCCTTTGAATTCGGATGATGTATGATTTTACACGTACGACGACCTGGGTGAACTGTCCATGTATGATTCCAACTTATCGACGTACAAGTCCGCAAAAAAAGAGAAAAAAAAACATGGAAAAAAATTAAAAGTCTATCTTTCGACATGCTCTGAAATATTGAGGAGTTTGTTTTGTTCGTCATTCGTTTTTTCATACCTTGATCTTATATCTGATAGTGAAAGATCATAATTCTGAAACACAGTGGCGATCTCGGTCTAGCGGCTCAACTACGAGTACATATCTCTTCCCACTGTCCCTGAGTCGAATCATGGTTTTCCCCTCCTCTGTATCTCTTGAAAAAGTCCCCTCTCAAGGTACAAATTTCCGGAGTTCATACTGAAAACTTCATGCTTCAATAACGCAACACCTTCCTCCTCCTTCTTGTTGTGATGTCCTTTCAGACTATTGTCATAGTGGCGACGCGGCACTCTGGTACACCTGTGCTGATGTCACGTTCTATCTCGAGTCATGCAGATTCCCCCTCTTCTCCTCAGTCTGAAGTTACTTATATCCTCCCATGCCGTCATGAGGACTTGGGCCAAATGTTTTCCCAGGTCAAGTCTTCGCACGGACGAGGGTCTACTCCCAACGAGAATGATAGCGGAAAGACCTACATTAGATTCTCATAACTATTCGGGAAATGCATACATTGTTTTTGTTTTCAATATGCTATAAACTCACACGCTGTTCATTTCCTTAGTCAGCTTTCTGGTCTCATAACTATATTTTTCATTCGTTATGTACTTCTGTCGACTGACTCATTGACTATCAGGAATTACTCTACTTTTCGCGGAAATCGATGTCTACTCAATCATTCATGTAATGTAAAGAAATAACAGGTACATACATAGATGATTTTTGTTTGGAATTTCACAATATTGACGAGCCAGCGTTTGTCGTCGAATTATTATGAATTTTGCTGGAATGTTTTGTCGCGCAAAAACTCTAGCTCCGCACGTGACAAAATATCGACTGCGCTCAACGATCGTGTATCGTATTTCGTTTTCCTGTTTATTATCATTATATATATTGATGTTGTGTTTTCCTTCTACTTCGGAGAAATTAGCTCGATCATGTAATTTTCACTCGTATAAGTGAGGCTTTGCCTCTGTTTAGATTGCACTTATCGTCAGTGGTCATCAGCGAGAAAATGTGGGAAGAAACGAATATTCGTCGTGCTTCGCATATTTATCGTATCTACTTTTCGATTAAAAAAACACAAAAAAAAGCGTAGACCTGAAAGTTTTAGAAATGATCTTCCCGACTGTTAACGAATGAACTTCAGTGCTCATTCATTCGTGAAAAAGGCGGTCAATCCACTGAAAAATTGTCGCGCGGTTCGCCTTGTTTACATTTTTCTACTCGCGTCGAAAGAGGACAATTATACCCGATAATGTAATACAAGACACTGGATGAACGTGTTCGCGTTTGTGCGATTTTTTCCTTCCCTTCCTCGACTTCCTCCCTCTCTCTCTCTCTTTTTTATTTCAATTTAAAAAAGTAAATAACAAACCAGTTTTCGCACCATTAACGGTATCAGCGGTGTTCGAAATTGCCATTTCCGTTATATTGGGCTTATTGTACTGACGATGTATTTCACGTTCCGAACAACTTATGTGTATACCTCTCTATACCTGGTCGGAATTTTTGTTTATACCTTGTCACACAGAGAGAGAGAGAAAATAAAAATAAATAACGTAAACAGAAAAATTGGGTAGCGATAATATTATTGCGATGTGAGCACGATCGCCATGCGCTCGGGGAGAGAATTTTCCTTCGCGTACCTTTTTTTTTTTTTTCATTTTTATGAGCCATCAAATTCTATAAGCAGAACTAATCTATTAAATATGGTAGCTTATTAATCGGTTTGTAGGTCGGACTTCGTTTGTTTATTACCCTTCTTCGGGTTATCGAGTGTTAATGGACTCGCTAATCGAAATGTATAACTTTATCGTTACGTTTCATTCTACTCCCTTTTTTTTTTTTTCTGTTACTTTTCCTCGACTTCTTACGTAATTACGGTTTCAGTTTACGAGTGTGTGCAGTACGATTTATGGCCATTTCGAGCGAGAAAATGTCTCATATGTGTTGTTATCGAAACGCGATTGTTTATGTTTCTGTCTCGCGAATTGATGAATGGTCGAATGATGTACAGCATTCGATGTGATATTCATAGAATCGCGCGAATGTATGTACAAGGAAGTACGGAAAGGTGGTGAAGCGCGATAAGAAGATTAAAAAAGATGGGTACGTGACTGACATCGTACAATATAGAGCATTACAGACGATGAAAAAGGAAAGTACGTCTCATCTACTTAGTGTTGATTATTGTTAACAACGAACGACAACGACAAAAGATGAAAATACGTGGAAGTTTTACCGGATGGACACCTCGTGATTAGGGGTATTTCTTCTTTCAAATTGTATTATTTCGACTTAATTCCGGAAAAGATGAACGTGCGATGGTCGAATGAATGACTGAGTCATTTTCTAGGAAATTAGGTGGATGAACGTATCCAACTCACTATGAGCTTCGAGAATATTCCTCGGGCACGTGTTGTCTTTTAGAATGGGTCCAATTCTTCAACGTATATCAAGTCGCCTCTCTCGTAATTCACCCTGGAAATCAATAAAGTTTTCAAAATTTCTTTGTTGTGTGCGTCTAATTGTAGAGCAATTCGAATATTTTGCGAGGTGTTGAAGACAGAGATCATGATTCATATCATACGGACTATGGAAGGCGAATATCCGTCTAGCCCTTCTTCTTGTTTTAATGACTCCCTTATGTATTGTCGGTGAATTTCCATATTATAGAACGTACGAGCTATAAGATTATAAATATTTGGGGGGACGGTCTGGAAAGGTAATATCCTCCAGTCCGCATCTCTACTCTTTGATGACCAAATCTCTTGTATTTTAAGATCGAGATTTGGCTATGACGTTATCAGTAAATTGATTTTTGAAAACTGTTTGGAATTGATATTCACCCAGTCTCTCTCCTTACTCTTCGATGACCAAGTCGTTTATATTGTAGGCCAGGGTTCAAGGTCGAAATTAATGTTGGTCAAGGTCATTAGACTTACTAGAAGAGCTCATCCTTCTGTGGTGATCAAGTTCCTCCAGTTCCAAGTTGGAAATCTTTCCAAATCCCAGTTTACTCGGCTGAGATTTGCATGACTATAAACACAGGAATCGATTACCAAAAAGTCGATATCTCTTGAAATTACTCTCTTCATAGGTATCTTAGTCCCACTCCGCGTAGTCAACGCCTACATGACCGCGTTCCTCATCAGTGTGGACCGTAAACTTCAAGATCGTGGTATTCAAATCAGATGCGCCGTATAAATGGTGGACTGCACAACCTTACCACACTGAATGACGACCAAGCGCTTTCAACCAAACAGTCATCCTCAAGGTATAGAAAGTGACTGAACCCAACACCAACAAGAATAGGTAATTTCGAAGGAGATCATGATTGAACCAGCGAGTCATCAGAATGTGAATCATTCTCGTAAACTAATTCAATCAATCCTTACTCAGGAATGTACCCGTTCAAAACGGTTACCCCATCGTTATTCCGATGTATTAGCCAAATGTGACCCAATCGAGCGAATCCTAGCCAGGAGCGAGCTAAAGTGAACAGGACATGTTCTAAGGATGGCCGACGATCGCTTCCCCCGAGGTCTCATACGGAGAGATCGGGCAGGGCTGGTGAAGCTCGGGAGGACAAATGAAGCGCTTCAAAGATTTGCTGCACGCAACCCTGAAAAATACCGGAATTCATGGAAACTGGGAGGAATTGTGCGACGACCAGTTTGAGATAGGAAAACTTGCAGCCTACTTCGTTAGCTGCTCGGGGTTGCCTTCATTGACTTCGTTAATCGAGGCAATGGAGGTCTCTTTGAGCTCGAAAGTCTAAATTTTTCCTAGTTCTCCCCCCTCCCCTCCCCATCGGATACCAGGATAGCGAGTTTCTGGGCGCTCGCGATGACGTTGGCGCGAAAATGCCCCCTCAGAAAATGAGTTGGCTGGGCTCTTCTCAGTATACTGCATGCTAGACCTGATATAATGAAGGCTAGAAATTGAATTTTGCCAAGTCCCTGAAGTAGGTCAAGTTCAAGGTCATTAATGACGTCATAAAGCATCCCGGCTGGAAGTTGAATTTCTTTTCCAAGTCCCTAAAGTAGGTCGAGGTCATTGATGACAACATAAAGCGTCACACGTCACGTCACGCAGTTCACAGAAACTGGTGGACGTCATAAAGTATACCGGCTGGAAGTTGAATTTTCTTTCCAAACCCCTAAAGTAGGTCAAGGTCATTAATGACGTCATAAAGCATCCCGGCTGGAGGTTGAATTTTTTTTCCAAGTCCTTAAAGTAGGTCGAGGTCATTGATGACAACAGGAAGCGTCACACGTCACGTCACGTCACGTCACGCAGTTCACAGAAACTGGTGGACGTCATAAAGTATCCCGGCTGGAAGTTGAATTTTTCTTCCAAGTCCCTCAAGTAGGTCGAGGTCATTGATGACAACATGAGGCGTCACACGTCACGTCACGTCACGTCACGTCACGCAGTTCACAGAAACTGGTGGACGTCATAAAGTATCCCGGCTGGAAGTTGAATTTTTCTTCCAAGTCCCTCAAGTAGGTCGAGGTCATTGATGACAACATGAAGCGTCACACGTCACGTCACGTCACGCAGTTCACAGAAACTGGTGGACGTCATAAAGTATACCGGCTGGAAGTTGAATTTTCTTTCCAAACCCCTAAAGTAGGTCGACGTCATTGATGACAACATGAAGCGTCACACGTCACGTCACGTCACGCAGTTCACAGAAACTGGTGGACGTCATAAAGCATCCCGGCTGGAAGTTGAATTTTCTTTCCCAAGTCCCTAAAGTAGGTCGAGGTCATTGATGACAACATAAAGCGTCACACGTCACGTCACGTCCTGCAGTTCACAGAAACTCGTGGACGTCATAAAAGCATCCCGGATGGAAGTTGAATTTCTTTTCCAAGTCCCTAAAGTAGGTCGAGGTCATTAATGACAACATAAAGCGTCACACGTCACGTCACGTTACGTCTCGCAGTTTACAGAAACTCGCGGACGCATAAAGCATCCCGGCTGGAAGTTGAATTTTCTTTCCAAGCCCCTAAAGTAGGTCAAGGTCATTAATGACGTCATAAAGCACCCCGGCTGGAAGTTGAATTTTTTTTCCAAGTCCCTAAAGTAGGTCAAGGTCATTGATGACACCATAAAGCGTCACATGTCACGTCACGTCACGCAGTTCACAGAAACTCGCGGACGCGGACGTTTTCTCAGGATGTAATCCCCCTAACGAAATGGATGGTGGGTTCCCTGCTGAAAACAGGCCCCAGTAAAGGATTCTAGACCAAGTGAAAATTTTTAAATTTCCCCTCTTCCCCCTCCCAACCTTGTAGAACTAGTTCTCTGTTTGGAGAAAGCTTTAGATTTATCTTCAAGATATATTGAACTTCAAAGAACTGTCTTCAGAAATTACCTCGAAATTTTCAGGCCGCAAGGATGAAGACTTGGAAAATTCGAAAATAATGATAAATTATCCTTACTAGCCTTTTTCAATTGTCCGGGCTGGATCTGGGTACTTAAAACCTGGTATTTTCGAGAAATTCCTCATCTCATGTGTATAAATGTCTCTCTTCATGTCAGTTGATAATGATGAGATTTTTGATGCGGTGCCCCGTACTCCTCATGTAAATCCTTGCAGTTTGAATTAATCAAAGATTGCCCATAAAGGAGAGGTCCTCCTCAACATAAAATGTCGTCACTTATTCGTCCATGAGCCTCAAACTTGGATGCATGTTTAGGGTTATATCATGAGAGAGGGAGGGGGGCGAGAATATTCCATTGCCTGGAGAAGTTTTTTTTTGCTATGTTCGGAAAATATGGTCGAAGCTGGGCATTGCACTTGAGGCATGCTCTAGCTTAAACTTACGACCTTGAAAAGACAGTATTGCTTTGGCTTCAGCTTTTGGTTTTAAAAAATTAATACAGTGCGTAGCCAGGAAGGTGAGGGAGATGAATACGCCTCTCCAGGATCAAAATTTACTCCAAGTGCGCCCCTGGACAGTAGTCATTCATCCCCCTGATTCTCCCTAGAGAAATTTTTGGCTATATCACTGAAAAAATATGAAAAATTCATCTGAGCCTTGACATGAGCTTCCGTCTTTTCGCTGGCTGCAATACACTTGAGCATTTTTTTGAGTTTTCGAGGGATCCCTCCTCCCCGAAGCTGTTTGATAGAATAACAATAATTGTTGAAAAGCTAGTCAGAATGAGAAACTTGTGTACTTCTTAGTGATATGACTTCTTACTAGGTCACTTTCTGAGTGACCTGAGTGGACCATCCCTCATATGATAAAAGATATTATATTTTATGGTTTGTGTTAGTAATTGATTTTAAAAATTTAAATTTAATTCGCAACCGAGTGTCGTGGTAAGAATGCAGTGTTTGTAAACTTTTTGCAAACTATCTCTTCAATCTAGAACCGTTTTGGGATAGAATCGGAGCTCTTTCTTGATCAATTCAGGGAGTTGGTGGATTACCCAGTCGATTTTTGTTATTTCGAAGGTTGAATTATTTCGATATCTGAATCTACTTAGTACCGTAGCTCACAATTTGCACGCATTCGACCTACCATAAAATTGTCATTTACCAATTTCGTCCTTCCCGCAGTTCGCGGTGAACGTTCAAAATTGTAGTCTCGACGCTCGATGTTGTAAATTGATCAGCATATTTTTAAACCACTTAACATTTTCGATAACCAGTTTGATGATATCGTTGACAAGAGAAAGAATGCACGGGTCGCGAGTGCGCGCGCTCACACGGACAAAGATTGGAAAATTTGCGACCATGGAAATTTGATTTTTTTTCTTTCTTTTTTCGCTGCTCGCAAAAATGGTTAATATTTTTAATGTTACTAGTTTTCAGCATAATATGCGATACTATTATATGGAACATGATATACGCACACTATATAACCAGTTCGCTAAATTTTTTTCAATGTAAAGTTTTTTCGTGGTGTTTTATCTCACAAGGTTGTGTATGAAATATATCGAGAATGTGGCACATTTTTTTTTTCGATTCCAACGCCGATATTAAGTACAACTTGTTGTGTTTGAAAGAAGGGGAAAAAATTTATTTACTTTATATATCTCGTAATGATTTGGATATTTTTTCGCGATAATTTAGTTTTCGTTCGAATGGGTAGATCGTAATCGGTGCATGAGTGATATCTTACTTGACGTATCGTATCAAAAAGAAAGAAAGCGCAGGAAGAGCCGGATGAAGTGCACAAAAGTGTTATGTAAGCATTATATTATGGAAGTGAGTATTGTATGGGTGTGCAGTATTTGAACTTGTTGAAGCCAGGTCGAAGTATTATTATGTGAAATATACGAGTAAGACGGGTTTACGTGAAGCGATATCATCGAGGGGAGTTATGATTATATAAGAAAAACGAAGTTCGATAAACACTATGCAGTGCGAAAAAAGGGGTTGCTACTGGCCTCTTTATGCACGATGAATAGGTATTTAAAACGTATGACTGCGCGTGAAAACGAGGGATAGCGAAGCATTTTCGAGCTCTTTAACATGCTCAATTCGTAGAAAGAAATAATCGAATTATATAAGATGAGAATTGGTATGGCGGCGGCGCTTCCTGCGATAGAGGCTGAGAAACATTTAGAGCTTAGAGCAAGCTTATTCTTTACAAGTGTCTCTTGATACGAGAATTATTATATTATTGCTTTGTTCAGCAAATCCGCGTACGTTGTGCAGCTGCGTTTTGTCATTCAGTGTGTGCGAGAATGCAAGTTCAGCGTCCATAAATTATGCGTTCTTCAGATTTAAGAACGATGCGCAATCTTGTTTCTTCCCAAGTTTCGACTATCGATCGACGGACGCTTTGTTTCGACTCTCTAGTTCCCAACACGGTGTGAAAATTTGACATCTTTGTCGAGAGATACTCTTACAATCAACTTTCGTTCTTTTGGACACCTTTGAAACTATGCTATCTTTCCCAATCACTCTCTAGAGAAACTTTAAGTTACATGGGCTACTGAAGGTAGTCTTCTTCGAGATGAGCCATCACGCCGCGCGCGCCATTCAAGGAGAGAGGATCGATAGGGAATCATTTCATTATGTATTTCAATATCCAATGTTGTGCTGGCTCACATGTTTTAGGCCGGGTAAACAGTTCATCGAACCCCCTGGAAACTCTCGTGGTCAATCTTTCGAAGATTTTCTCGCGAGCCGCAGAAACCTTCACGGGTTTTTTCTGAATGAGATCCCCCTGTCAATATCGTTTCTCCATGGCTTGCTTTGTGTTGTTCTCATTTGATTACCACAAATTGTCGCCCAATGGGACGCAGGTCGTGGGTGTTCGATGATACTGTGTTTGCCCAGTTCTGCGAAGATCCAAGGCAAATCTAGGGCTGAATTTTGCGAGAAGAATTCGAAAAAATGTTACCTACGTTTCCTATCCGGTGAAGTTGTCGAAGTGAGTATAAAGGCAGTTGCCTCCCCTCGTCCTGACTTCAGCAATGGAACAATTTCTGCAAGTATCAATCACTTTTCTGATGAAACAGTGCTTGGAAAGCTCGAAAAGTGGTCCACCTTCCATTGAGACCAGCGTTTAAGTCACTCGCTTTTGGCAACATTCATTGAAGTTGGAGCATAATTGTAATTTCGAGGTACAAATAGATTTAATTTTATGAATGCGCGTGAGAAGAATAGACGAAGAAGGAGAATGTAGAAGATTATCAGTACTATCGAAGAGAATTATGCTAAATTTCGAAATTCATGCTAATGAAGTCAGTAGTCGTCGTTATTCATTGATTGTCACGCGTGCATGACTGAGAGACTTATCTAAGCTGGTCCACGTGAGAGGTTTTTTCGTTCGTTTATAATCTCTTATACGAGACACAATATTTTGTCACTATATTCTGTTTCTCTGATGGTATGAAGTGAGCGCGCGCCTGTATCGTGAACATTTTCTTCCCGATTCACAGAAAATGAAGCGTGCTCGTGATATTCGGAATTTTTCTAGAGACATTATCGAATGCTAGTTTTTGCCAACTTTAGTTCAAGAATCCGATAATTCGTGCGTCATCCCCAATAAAGTTCGTAACCACACCTTCGCGTTTAGCAATTTTAATGTCAATATCGAAAAAAAAAACTCGGTCTCATCTGTGAGAGAAAAAAATTATAAACAAATGACACGAGAATATTCTTTTTTCGTTGAAAGTTAATTTGTGATTTCAAATCTTCCAATATAAGTGAGAGACGGTAGAGGAAATTAGGACCATAGAGTCTAAATAGTATGGAAAAATCGCCGCCCTTCATCCATGATGAATTGGGCGCGGGTTGCGTACGCATTAATTTTGTTTCCTCCAGCACTGGAATCGACCCTTTTGGGTATAACTTCGATGTTAGAAGTCGGATAACCCCCTTTTCTTCTTGACTACCGCCAAGCTACCTTTAAGCTTGGCTGCCAGGCAGTGGCGTAGATAAGGGGGAGGGGCATTTGGGGGATATTCCTCTCCATCGCAATTTTTTTAGTATCTTTTTTCCGTTAAATACAGAAATTTTATCTATTTTTTGCGTAAATTGAGAAAAATTCTAGAAAATATTTCCTCCCTCCCCCCCCCCATTGAACCCCTCATGAGAAAATCGTATCTACGCCATTTCTGCCAGGTATACGGATTTTCGGTTCTTGGAAAAAAATACAGATTTTTTAAAGGATTTTCTGAAAAAAGGATCGCTTGTGCTCAAGAGAAAACTACCTCAGTCACTCTTATAAGAGATACTTCTCTCTGGATCGTTTTAAGCTAATACCGCATATTGAATCGATCAAGGGAAAAGTGCCTCAGTCCCAAGTATGAGAGATACGTTTCTCTTGATCGAAAGCCCGTAAAACTCCGTTCTTAGGTCTTGGAAAAAATGCGAATACGAATTTTTTATCTAGCAGCAGTGCCTTCAAGCTGCAGTGCCCCCAGGTACGCAAAACTCCAACACGACCTCAGGTTCATCGTTGTTGGACTCTCTCCCTCTTCGTCTTCTTTCTTCGGAGTTGATTTTCCTCTTCTTCCCGCACCACTGTATTCCGATGGACGCGGGTGTCGACTAGGCCACAACGTGGTTCTTTTCCATTTCAATCTTCTTTTTCCTCATTGTTTCTGTAGATACGGACACCTTGGAACCCAACATGGTGCTCACCGGACTACTCGAAGCGAGCGCTTCATCTTCTACAATCTATTGAGGAGACTGACTCAGCTTGCCCCGCTCACACCTCTCCACCTCACATCCGCAAATAAGATGCACCACCGTACATCGTCCCGCCCTTGATTGCTGTGCGAAAACGTTGCCCGTTCAACTTCCCTCAATTCCTCCTGAAGACATTTCTTGAAGCAGCCAGGACAGCGTGGAAATTCAGCTGCCCATGATTTCGGTTCATCCTTTCATCAAGGTCACGAATTAACACTCTGGTCGTCCATTTACCGAGGTCCCTCGGAGTGATTCTGGCTTTCCATTTCTCATGCAGGTTGCGCTTGGCCTCCTGCTCCCTTGCATCTCCCTTCTTCTATTAGGAATCTTTCGGCCCATACGGTGGCACCATATAGGAGAGTGCTCATCATGATCCTTCTATTTGCTTCTCTCGGCGCTCCTAGGTTTCTCATCTGGTGGCTTAGGTCTGTAACCGCCCTGTCCGCCTTCACCGCTGTCACCTGGAAATGGTGCCTGAAGCTCAGTTTCGTGTCAAACCAGATGCCTGGGTACTTCATTACCTTCTTGGTCTGGATTTCTACTCTTTGCAGGTGGAAGATGGGTGGACTCAACGTTCATATGGCCTCCGTCTTATTTACTGCAACTTTCAATCTGGTCGACTCGATCAAATGGACCACTGCCTCTAGAGCCCAGTTTACCCTGCTTTCCACCGCTGCAGTTGTTCCGGCAGTACCATTGCGCAGGCTGTATCAGGGGGGAGGGGGGGGGGGGTAATTTCCCGGGCCCGAATTTTCCAAAGAGTCCGGTTTAAATACCAATACCAAATGTTCGAACTTTTTCTCTGCACAGCCCTGCCATTGCGTCATCCGCATAGCAGATAAGCTTAACACCCGGTGGCAGCTTCACCTTCAAAATCCCATTGAATGCAACACACCACAAGAGCAGCCCATGGACTGACCCGTGCGGCACCCTACAAGTAGCTGGACGCTTTACTGGGCCAGTCTGTCTCTGCTTGGATTTCTTGTCAGCTGAGATAACTGGTGATCATCCTGAGCAAGTACACGTATAATTCTGCATCCATGAGGGCTTACAATATTTCCATAGAATTGCATTTCTTATGTCGAGGCTGATGGCTATGTAAAACTGACGTGACGCGTAGCTACTGACTCAAATATCCTTTTCAGCCTGATTCCAGCATTCGATATGCAGCGTCTAGTTTAGAAACCCTACTGGCTACCTGAGATTACACCTATTCCCTTTAGATAGCTCTCGAGTCGTTTGGCTATCTGTCTCTCTGAGAGTTTGTCCATGATGTCTGAAATGCCAGGTGGTTTTTCCATCGCTAGCCTGGCGACAACTCGAAGTTGCTTCACTCTTTAACAACCCTTTTTTGTTTTCTTCTCCATATCCTAAAATGCTTTGATCTAGAAGTATTTAGTTGAGAAAAATTCCTTGTATGAAGGTATTTTGAATTACTCGGCAAAAGTTCTTCCAAAATTAGATCGAGGATATCCTGAGAAAACTAACGCTAACAGCGACAAAAATTAAACGGTGAAGGAAGGTAGAGGGAAGCTTGAGTAAAAATGGTTGGAGTATTGACTGAAAAACTAGAGAAGAGGAGCGTGGAGACATTCCGGTCATCGAGCTTTAAAGGGAGTCAAAACACCCTCGACGGGATGATCGATTCTAATCGATTATCTACTATGAAACAGGCTGCTTGTTCCTTTCAATCACCTTGACCTGGCTCTGCAAGCTATTTTTCCTCTTATTGAACGACAACGTCTGTGTCTCCTCTAGCTATTCGACAAATTCTAAAACTTACTCTTCCATGAGATTTCGAAAACAACGTCAAGATGTTGAATAGCATTTAGTAGAAAATATTTATAGTCTGAATAATAAATTGTACCCTCTGTTGAATCTTTTTACGCTATTTAATGAGTATTTTCGAGACTGCAGAGCTGAAGATTTCTTGAAGAAAAAACGCGATATTAAAAAGTGGATGTTATTTTCGAGTCGCGACTCAATTGTTTTTCTGTATAAAACAATTTTTTGTTTGCTCACTCTATTTGAAAGCTTTCTAATGTTTCGCGTTTCTAATTTATGAAAATGAATCGGTATCATTAAATATGTACCTACCTTTCTTTACTTCCCATTCAGATTAAACCTCAGTCTCTAGTATTCTGCACCTTTTTTTCTTTCTCTCTCTAAACAACTAATTTTATATTCAAATTTTCGTAAATTTCGTCATCACAAGTATTTCTGTTGCCATTAACATTAATCGTTTACACTGTTTTTACTGATGCATGATATTTTTTACGGACTTAACGAAATGCATTGAGAAAAAATTATAAATTCTATTCCTATATACGTGGTGTGTCTGCTTCGTGATTCTCGCCGCATTATCCTTGAAAATTTTGCACGAGAAAAATTTCGTGTATCGAGAGGAGAAGGTTGACCAATGACCGCGAACTAATAAAATTAATGCTAATGAAAGTTTTTTTTTAGATATAATTGTAATTTTTCGTGCTGATAAGAAAATCGAAAATTTTACGACAACATATTTTCAGTGATTCGGAAAGGGTTAAAAACTCTATTATGGAGAAAGATAATGTGAAATGTCTCAAAATTTATTTTTCTTAATTACTATGCATTCTTGTTTTTTCTTTCTGTGTTTGTGTCGTCGTCTGCTAAGATGCTGTGTCTAGTTTTCATCGTCGAATAGATGTTATATTTACGTATCAAAATACGGAAAATTTATCGTTTTAATGTGTCGTAGGCCATAATGGGACATAGTAAAGGAAGCAATCATGTTGAAAAACATGAAGGAAGTGTATCTGGAATGAGCCAAGAAAGTATACTACAGCCCACTTCGAAAGAAATGTAGGGAGAACGGTATTTGTCGTCGTTACTGATTAGAAGAATTGAGGATTTCAATGTGTATGATAATCGGAAGTGTAGAAAAGGAGAATAACAAATATCTGGTACTCCTCCAAAATTTATTTTGTTCTTCGTATATTGTAAGGAGCACTTTCTGATCTTGGACATCATAAGTTACCTCTCAGCTCTTCGTATTCTCCAATGTTATTTTTTCTCCTCTAATGAAGCATGAGAGGGGAAGCATCAAAGAAATCTCTTTATGTCGATGAGTCTCAATTCTAAAGTTCGCTCGCGGTCGACGACTCGATTCCTATCTCTTAAACTTGGAGAGTGAAATTCGCATGTAATTTGAATTCCACTTGAAAGACCATCCGGGATTGAATTTATAGAACTCAACATATTCGAACCATGCTCTTGAAAATTATCAATCCCCTTCAGGACAACTATTTGAAAGTCAACCAGGATATATTCTTATCCGAAGTTTTTGGCTCACTACGACAATTGTAGGCTGTTCGACAATACTTTCTCATATCCTGTCAAAAGAACTCTCTTTATGCACCGGCACTAACATTACACGGTCTTCTTTCATCTTATTTACCATCTTCTTCTCTTTTTTTTTCTTAAAAAGAAGATTGCAAACAAGATGGGGGAAAAACGCGAGATTGCAGTTCGGCGATTCAATAGGGGAGAAAGATTATTCCTTGTGCGAGGGTTGCGAGTCTTCAAAATGCATGTCCGAAGCATTCGGCGGCAGACACGCGAACTGAATTATAAACACCAGAAAAGGAACCCTTTAAAACATTACATCATTGTTAACGAACTATCAATGTTAGAAGAACTCAAAACAGACAACGAGAATAAATTGGAAATGATTAATATCGACACCGCACACGGGTATTTTGGGCAAAATCCTGCTGTTTCGCGAAATTAGAACAGGTGTCCTACAACGAGCGCGGCTTTGGCACGTGCCAAACTGAGCGATTGTAGTTCGCGCGCTCGCTGTGTAGACTCTGTTTTATGACCTTGTTGCATGAATCCCCCATCTTAAAAAGTCTTTTCTTGGTAAAGAGGGTAAAGAAATCGATTACATCGCTTTATAATGTACGGAGAAATTCTTCTTTGCTATGAAGGAAGTAATCTCGTGCAAAAGTTTTTAACTCGTGCGGTGTTAAGGTCCTTTGTTGTAGTAAGTTTGGAAAAGAAATTTAGAAAGCGGAAAAATGAATTTTGTATGATCCTTGGGAAACAATTTCGTGAATTAAACGTGGAAACTGGTAAATGTGGTTTCAAAAAATGGGAAAGAAGTGTGATTTGTGTGCTACGGTGAATTCCAACTTTTTCGAAAGAAGCAAAGATTGATACTTTTCTCGCATCATTTCTAATATTTTTAATTTTCTCTTGAGAAGTTGATAGAACGATGTTCCGTTTTCGACCCCATATTTCTTCTATTCGCCTGCCCATTCACGATATAAATAGAGTAATAAAACTAGAGATGGTAACTCGTCCAAAAGTACAGGAAAGAATTTTGAATTAGAGCTACTACAAACGTGTTCATTCCAATTTCTGATCGATCAGTGATTATTTCGAAAAACCGAAACACCGTCATCAACCTCGACAATGACGGAACAAGAAAGGAAACTAATCATCGAGTTGTGACTCATAAATAAGCCCAATGTGTTCAGCATTGACGCATTATTTCGATACACTTCAAGAGGGTACGCCTAAAGTAAGGTTTATCTTTGTGGAGAAGCACTTCAGAACCTCCCCCCCCCTCTGGAAATTGTACCCATTAGCAATTAGATGGTCAGCGAATGCCTAATCTCGCCATTTACTCTTCTGCCTAACTGTCTTGTGCTCATCGACTCTAATCTTCAGTTGGCGACCTGTCTCCCCAATACACCCTTACAATCTTCACATTCTAACCTATGCACTCCACTCCTCTCATCTTCAGGAATTCGATCTTTCAACCCAGCAAAGAACCCTTTGACGGTGACAGGGCTGTAGAACGCAGACCGAAAGCCGAAGGGCCCGGCCCAATTGCAGAGAAAACGCAGTTTCTCGCGGCTGATAATACGGGGAAGGGAGGTAGTAGCGTCAAGGCATTTCCCAGTTACTTTCTTACGCACCAAAGCGTCAATATCCAAGTGAATCTCATTAACTCTAGCCAAATGTTTTAAGGTGAGTAACTCCTTACTGAAGGCAGTACAACTCAAAGGAATATCAGTAAGTCTATGGACTAAACTGTTAAAAGCAACAGAGCAGAATGACGACCCGTCATTTTTCGTAAGACCTAAAAACGGATTTCGACGGACTTGCTAATATTTATCAATACCGATCAGGAGAAAGGTATCTCTCGCAGGAGGAACTGAGTTACTTTTCCCTTGATCGACTCGATGTTACAGGGATCGCAGTATCAGCCTATAACGATCAGGAGAAAAGTATCTCTTATATCATTACCCAAGGTACTTTTCCCTTGAGCGCAAGAAGTCCGTATGCGTATCTTTTTCGAGGACCAAAAATCCCCAGACCTGGCAGTACTGATATGAGTGTATGTGAACAAACCAACATCATATCATCTCGCAGAAATTTTACAGCTTCTCACTAAAACTTTGCGGCTCCCTGTAGTCCAAATCAGCCTATAACGACCAGGATGAGAGTACCTCTCGTGTAACTGTCTAATGTACTTTTCCCTTGAGCGCAATACAAAAAATCCTCACTTTTGAGGACCAAAAATCCATAGATCTGGCAGCACTGAAGGGTAGCAATTGAACTCCGTTTTCGCCCTCTTGGGAGATTTGCAGTTGTCCTTATCTTGGAGCAGGTCATAAATCCGTACCCGCCATTCTTACAAATTTCTACGGACATGAACGGATTTGTCGATAACGATCAGCAGAAAGGTATCCCTCATACGATTGAATAAGGTACTTTTCCCTTGATCGACTCAATGGTATGAAGACTGCTGTATCATTCTATAACGACCAAGAGAAAAGTATCTCTCATACGAGTGACTGAGGTACTTTTCTCTGATACTTTTCTCTTGAGCACAAAAAATCCGTAATTCACGCAAAATCCAACTAGGTGTAGGCTTACTAGGATTTTAGCAATCTTGAACTAGAATTATACCCCCTTAGGATTGTACTACCCCTAAAGTAGACTTATACTAGACCAAGGAGAGGGGCGAAGGAACGGAGCAAGTGAGCCCCGAAAAGCTTATAGTTCGAAATATTAGACTTATATTAGGTAGTGCTCAGTTTATGTACTGGTTTATTCTAGTTCTATGATAGCTTTATGCTAGCCTTACGCTAGGATTTTATCAGTCCTAATAGAACGGATAATACCCCCACCTCCCACCCCCACCCTGGGATTTTTCTAGTCTTGAACTCAGCTCATGATAGGGTGCCCGGGCGTAGGCTAATCACAGCATACTGTATAATGGATCTAGTCAGTTTACAAGACCGCCCTAGGATTTTACTAGCCTTAAATTAAACTTGTACTAGACCAAGTACGGGGCGAAAGAGTAAAGCGAGTGAGCCTGAAAACTATCAGCTTCCGCTCGTTTGCCCCCTAAAAGTAATTAGCTTGGAATATTTCAAAGTAGACTTATACCACACCAAGGACGGGGGCGAAAGACCGGAGCGATTGAGCCATCCAACAGCTATTGTTTGAAAATATTCTGAATTAGACACGTTGTAGAGCAAGGAGGAGGGCGAACGAACGGAGCGAGTTAGTTTTTTTGGCGAGATATTGAGTTTTGCTTCCTTGAACCTCCCTCCCCCCTCCCTCCGCGGACAAAGCTCTACGCTGATTCCAGGGATATTTCGCAATCGCCATTCTGCAGCACTAATTTCCAACTGGGAGAGTTTTTCTGGCTTCATTGCTGAGTCTATCAAACGGTTCGGATCTGAGATTTTTTAGGTAGAAAATCATTTCAATATTCTTGTCCGGTATTGAGACCACTATAAGCTACATCGAAGCCATGTTTTAACTCAGCAAAACTGTGTGACAACGGCTCCCGGTCACAGTTAGAAAATATGTCGAAACTAATATGAACATTGCCCTCTCTAAGGATCGCAACCCAGAGGACAATCATAATTATTGGATTTTCGGATTCTCCGACTACGCATGGACTTTTAGTGAAGCTTTTCTATTAAAATAGAGCTAGGTTTTGACTTGTGGTCTCAGATTTTGGTCTTGTGCCTTGCAATGATTTCTTGTCATTCCAAGTTCATTTTAGACCTCATTCACACATTAATTATTTCGTTATTCTGACACCAACAACCTACTTGCAGTTGGCAGAAGAGTTATCACCCCTGACCTTTAGTTCGATGTACAGAAGCTCTACTCTTCATGTCAATCTTATACGTATCTCGCACGCAAGAACAAAGTTTAACAGCCTACATGCGAAGCAAATCTTCACGTCTAATCTAGTTTCCTTAAACAGATCACACGGCTATTCAACTGTATACATCATCATCGAGTAGCATCCAAGTCTGTCGACCGACCATACTGACGATCGAAGTTCGCGGTCATGTAAGGCGGTTTCACGACCTCGTGCATCGCGGTGTCTATACGCTCACTTCAATTAGGAAACGAGAAAAAACAGCCCATCGCATAATATACTATTTCCATACTCATAAAACGTTTATAGGATAGCCGTTCGTCCAGGTTTGGGTGTAATTTATTCGCGCCAGCTACGCCTCGCCAAAACTTCCAAAATACATTTCCCACATCGTCCGAATTCCTATACACGACTACTTCTGGTTTGTGTTATATTTAGCGTTGCCGGTTGACATCATTTTTTTGCGATTTTGTATGTAAATTGATTGAAGGCACGCGATATACATACTTCATACGTGGGTGTTTGTTTTTTGTTGGAATCTCGGCGTTTCCTCTTTCTCGAAATTGACATTTAAAGAGATTCACTTTACAGATGCACATTGGGTAATCCTATCGTGGGAACGATGATAGGCCAATAAATCTCAAGGTTCGAATTATATTTTTACTCTTCTACTAATGTACTACATTGTTTCGAGCCAACTGCGTTAATGCTGTACTTCGCCTCCCTTCCTCATCCCCCTTGACAATTCTTTTGTACGAAAGAGAACATAATTTACGGTTAGTATATTGACTATTTTTCGAATGCTTCTTTTTCTTTCTCACTCGGCCGGTACACAGAATTATTTTGGACACAGTGGGAACACGTGCTGTTTTTCGGATAGTATTCGAGTAAACCTGTCCAAGAATGTTGGCTGTGCGCGTTAACGCGTGTGTATACGTGGTATTTTCCCTCTTATTTTTTAAAATAATAATTAGTTATGTATCATCGAGGAAAAACATTGTAGCGAATATCGCGTCCTAATGCCCATCGTCACGAAATTATAATAACTCGAGCGTTGAGTGCTTTAAAAGTTCTTCCTATGACGGAAGAGTTGTAATCGTTTGATAGTCCGTGAAATAGAGTGCAATACGAGTTTAGGTTTATAGTAAACGTGAGCTCGAGTCACAGAATGATAGATTATTTTCTCGTCGCCGTATACTTTGAGCATGACGATATTCCGATGGAAGAAGTTTTGGCTCGTCCCTCAACCCACGTGCGCGGTTGCTCGTTTTCCCGCACAATACACTGATTTCGTGTACAAATTACGTACGGGGCACGTGTAGAAATGTTGTGTACACAATCAAGGTTTGAGGGAGAGGTAGAGGAAGAGAAGAATATTATTCTCACACACTCGCGTGAAATCATAAACGCTACAACAAATTTTACGTTACAGCAGTACTCTGTATTATTTTTTCCCCCTTCCAAATTAATTATATCACGTTACAACGTATGATAGTAATTTTTTCTCTTTATCTGGTTAAAATTTATGAGAACGGCGAAGGGAGGAGGCAGAAAATTCGTGTCGAATTACACCCGTATGGTAGACCGCATTTTTCTCAACTTTTGGGACATGATCGATTAAAAATTTGTACTTATAGTAATGCGTGCGACTTTAATTGCTTATCGCTAATTATCCTTCGTCGTATATTGAACGTGTGCGAAACTTGCCATCGTTATTTATTAACGAGGATACGGTAATTATACCATTGTTGCACATTTTGGCACTGCAAATCTCGAGATCGTGATAAAGAGTCGAGAAGGACGTACGGTACCGGAGATCGAAACACGAATTAATTTCATTTTGTACGCTGAAAAATCGATACACACTTTCCCCGACGCTCTCTCGCCACTAATTATTGTCTTATGAAAGAGGGGTGATTTTACTGCCTCTTGTTAGCGAGCATGGAAGGAGGGTTCGTGATACATACGTAACGCCGGAAGAAACGTTATAACGTTCAGGTGAGGTCCAAAAATACCTTTGTAAAAAAAAATTGTACGGGCGTATTGTAGGCTTCTTCAAATTCTCTTCCTTCGAAAAGCTCTTCATCGATGAAACTTCTGTAGTGGAAGCTGATGCCAAGGACACTGAACCGCGGCAATCCCAACTTCGCGTTAACATTTTCAAAAAAGGCTCCGGGTACGTATTTTGAATGAAACTCTTTACGACTTCCTACACAAGTCAATGCGCTCTTGGAAGATAAATTTTTACCAGCTTGTATTTTCGTCCGCCAAATTTTCCACTCGAGATCGGTGATAATATTTATCGTGACGATGCGGCACGTGAGAGTTGTAGGTTGAAATCTCGTCAAACGAAATAAAAATTTGGTTGTTTGTTTTTAAAGGATTTAGAAGAAGGGTATAATTTGTTTTAGTCTGAATGATATGCTCTCGAAACCTGCCCCGATTTTCGAGAAAACTCTCGAACAAACAGTAAAAGCAGAGAAAGTGTCTCAGGGTTGATGAGAGTGGACGATGAAAGAAAGATGATATTAAACTAGGAAAAGGTAGATGGTGAAAGAAAGAATGAGGCATATTTCATGATCAGTGGCATAGCCAAGGGGTTTATTTCGAAACATAGAATTTTGTTTACTCCAAAGGAATTTTATTGTTCTACTCTCTTCTCCTCGAAAATTTTTCATCTAGCTGTATTTGTATGAAGAGAGGGAGGAGATTTTCAATCTTCAAGCTGTGTATATTAGGAAAAACTCATGCAAAATTTTCGACTTTTGAGCTTTGAAGGAGGAGCTTCGAAAAATCCGATTATCGAGTTGAGGCTTCAAGGGTGCGAGCTTGATTAAGTTGACGCGGAGTGTTTACTGACATTGCTAAGCATACAAAACGTGCGAATAACTCATTTTTTGCTCGTTAAAATGTGCAAGCATGCAAATTGTATATTTCGTCGAGAATTTCGTAAAGATAGCGCCCTCCTATTGGAAATATTATGGAAATTATTGTTCTTTCTTTTGTACGTAGGTACTTCGTTAATATTTTTAAAATTCAAACACGCATTTTATACCCTTCCATTTTTTTCAAATTCCAATAGACAGCCCAGGATGCCGAAATAACGATTCTTGATTCTAATCTCGAGGAGCGAATGAATTCGTCAGGTATTTACGAAGAATAACCGCGAAAAAATTCGTATTTTCCGAAATGATTAACCGAACCCTTCAAAACGTGCACGGTTTATAAAAACCTCCTCGTGTGTAATGTGTAAAATGACATAGTTTGAGACCCCATAAATTAACGTTTCTTTTTTTTTGTGCGCGCGCGAAAAATCGTATGACACCTGCGCATAAAATATGCATTTTGAAAAGTTGAGATATGCAAAAATATGCATTCGAAAATTGCGAAAGAAGAAACGAAGGTTTTGAATTATGTACCTATATGCAATATTATTGTAATCTGTGTAAACCACTGCGCCGGTCAGTTACGATATGATTTTATATCGAAGCGTAGAAGAGGTTAAATTTGAGTCTCGCTGCCGACGATGCAGCTTGTTCTTTTTCAATGGTTGCAGAACCGGTCCATTAGAAACGTAGAATTTTACATCCTTATAGAGGAATTTTTCAAATATTTTCATGTGAGATTTAGCAAGAAGGAAGGGAAGAAGAACATCCGACTTCTTTTCAAAGTAAAATGGGAGTTTTCCAAACATTATTTGTTGCATCAGCGAAATTTTTCAATAGTCAAACTAAACATGAACCCGGCACAAATCTCCAGTAAAGATTTTTCTGTGCATATTTGTTGGAAATGGTCGGAGTTCCAGAGTGTTCCCCACTTCTAAGTGTGGTGCTTTCTTACCCTAGGAGGCTGAACGTTCGACAAAAATCAGTTTTTTCAATTTTTCTCGCGAATCGTGCAATCTAAGATGAAAATACCTCAGAGCAAAAATAATCTTCTCCAAATTTACCATAGAAATGTATTCTTGTGATTTTTTGATTAACGCAAAGGAAATCGAGTGAACACGCTCTCAAAATGACCCCCGCAAAACAGCTTTACGTCAAGAAACGCATTTTTCGCAATTTATCTCGTGAACCGCGCATCGCACGAAAAAAATACCTCAGTAGAAAAATGTTCCACGTAAAATTTTCAAGAGGATCCCTACTTGACTATTTTTAATTAGCTCAATATGATGGAGAGAATGTGGGCCGAAATTAACGATAGCGAAGTGTTTTCGAATATGTTTACAATGTTCAGAGAGCTCGAAATTTCATCAAATGGGTCCTAAAAGTAGGTCAGAGCATCTGTCCGTCGGATGACTATGGTTACCAATGAAAATTTGTTCAAGTTCTCGAACAAGGTCAAAGCTCTCCCTTGGAATAACTATTTACTGGGCAAAAGCGGACGGTCTCTACTAGATAACCTCCCATGCAGAAGATGACATGTCTTCCTCAGTTGCTCGCTATCCCTTCAATCGCTTCAATACTGTTCTGTACTCATCTTCTTGTGTGCTCGAAGTATTCATGGTCGGTTATCAGATGCATGCCAGTTTCATTTTGTGCTCAGATCTCTTGCCAATTAATAAATTCACAATGCTAGGATGCCAGATCTACGGATTTTTCGTCCTCAAAAAAGTTATGGGTTTTTCTTTGTCTACGGATTTTACGTACAAGTACAATACGGATTTCTTGCGATACCTTAGACACTACAACAAAAGATACTTTTCTCCTGCTCGTTATAGGCTGATACTGCAGTGTTCCGTATTATCGAGTCGATCAAGGAAAAAGTACCTCAGCTACTGCTATGAAAGATACCTTTCTTCTGATTGTTATGAATGGATCGATCAAAGTCCTTAGATATCGGTTTTTAGGTCTTACAAAAAATGGCGGATACGAATTTTTGAAACTATCATCAGGCAGCACTGACAATGTGACCTCAGGCAAGAAAAATTGTACTTTTTGACCCCTCAACCAGTGAATCCTTCCATACAACCTAGACAAAAACTCGAAAAACGCCTCCCCCGCGGACTTGGAAATATACAATGGGCCTTAATCAAAGGTCTCCCCTCGAACTCACTCCCTTATCTCCTCTCCTCATTCAACTCCATCTTGACACAAAACACTCCATTTTCAAAAAACATTCATTATCCTCCCCTTGCTAAAACCCAACACAGGTCCTCTCTTCTCTGTCTCATACCGCCCTACAGCCTCCTCCAATGTTCTTGGGAAATTATTCTGAAATATCCTCAACAAAGGACTCATATGGCATTTATCTCAAACCTACGATGCTAGCACCAATAAATCCTGCTTTTTCTTAATCTTCGTCGACCACCAGGAAGCCTTCTCTCGCATCTGGAGACATCTTGTGTCTACCAAACTCCACAAAATTGATTTCCAAGATTACCTTCCAAATATCCTGAAAACTTTCCTTAACTACAGAATCATTTTGAGTAAGAATCAATAAGATCGCATCTTCCCGAACCAGTTCCTCAAAGCGAAGTTTTTTGTGTTTCATGTTTGTAATTATCAATGATATCGCCTCGAATTTCAACCCTCCCCTCTCCCCGCGTCTTTTTGCTGAGGATTGTAAAACTATCTGTTCTGCTATGCCTCAAAGGTGTCACCGACTGCTTGCCTTGCTCCATTAATTTTACAATACTTCGAAATTCCGTCGCGTAACTATGGCAAATTTCTCAGTTTACTCTTAGATCAAAAACTCACTTGAGCTCCCCGCCTTGAATTCCTGAAAACCGAATGCTTAGGCGCTTTAAACGTTCTAAAATTCGTACCCCTTTCCTCCTTCGAATAATTGTAATTTACTCTTTCACTAAACAGAAGCCGCATCCGCTCAAAATGAGATTACTGTTCCTCGATTTATGACTCGGTTAAGAATTAACTGCCCTCGTCTACCTCGATCCCATCCAAACATCCACTCTCAGGGTTGCTCTAGGAGCTTACTGTACTAGCCCTAAACTTAGCCTTTGCGCAGAGGCCTCAGAACCTTCCCGGCGCTTTTGTAGTTTCTTTATAACCTCCAACTTTTTATCCTCTGTCTTGCAATTCACATACGAATCTTTCTCCTTCACTATGCGTAGCAAATCCCTTACAACCCTCACACTCAACCCACCTCGCTCTCCTTGCGGACTCTCTCTCTCAACCTAAACAGGAATCCCCGAATTGGATAAAATTGTTTGTACCTAACCCACCAAGAAATTGCTTCAAGAATATCCTCCCTGCGCACTTTGCTTCTTCGACGGGTCTGAAATACCAGGGGGAAATAGTTTCCCAACGCATCCGCAACATAGCTTCCATATTGACAGAACTAATGGACTCCCAATTACCTCGATAGGGCGAATTCCGTGTCACCGAATTTCTCTCTTCACTGCACCATATAACTCCAACCCAATCATACGACGCATTCTCATTACACTTCTCACCTTGCTTTCAAATGGATCCCTGGGCTTATTGACTTCTCTGATCAAGATGCTGTTGATTTGGCCGCGAAACAAGCTAACGCTTACCCGAACAACTGATAATTCCCCCCCTTCGATTCCTGGACTATGAAAATGACTAATACCCCCCCCTCCTCCCTCCCATCGAACATACTCGGAAAAATCAATCCAGCAACAAACTCCTTCGTGCTCGAGAAATCCCCGTCCCCTGGTCACCATCCATGAGGAACACTAGACAAGAAGAGATCATTCTTTCTCGTCTAAGAATAAAGGCCACAGAAAAATTAAACACTCCCACATAACTAACCTCCACACCCAGACCACTCTATCTTGCCCCTACTTCCAACAAAGAAATTCTTCTCCTGTCCCAACTCTCACCTTTTCGTTCTTCCACAAATACACCCTCTTCCCTCACTCAAGCTCTCACAACTTACAACACTAACCAATTTTCACTCCTATATCTAAACCAACTTTCAACATTACTCTATAAAAAAGTTCACCTTCCTTACTGCTTGTCTAATTTATAACACAATTATTCAATAATTTTGTACTTCGAGCTGAATAGTCCCTGTGTAAATGACAGCTCATTAAAATAAAATAAATTAATGAACAAGGTCACCTCCTTTCAGTCTTGCGGCTATCAAACTATCGTATCAAATTTTCTAAAGCTTTCTCATCCCAAATGGTGGAAAACTGTAGAAACTTGGGCACTTCATGTTGCAATATAGATGATATCATTGGAAATTTGAACTGCGAAAAGAGTTTTAAAAATAAATCGCAACAATAACGAGTAATAAATAAATTTGTACCACACTAAAAAAATTGGGCGAGTTGAATACTCGGTTGTTGACGTAAATTTTTTCCCTCGCTTTTCTGTCAGAAGGCTATTTTCGATAATGTACGTTATAAAAAAAAAATTTCCTGTATATCCGCGTGTTTTTATGCCGTATTTTATGGCTATCATTACACGTCTCTATTTTATGTGTATACCTTTAGCGCCGACAAGATTTTTATCTGAGGTTAAGAGCCGATTTCGGTGCTGTGACTCCGTGAAATTCGAAAAAGAAACAAAATAATAATAAAATAAATTGAGCGAGTACGCCACTTTATGGGTGCGTGCGTTCGTACTTCGCGGTATTCTATCCGATGGATAAGTAATCAGATGGCAATAATGGGCGAGTTGAGAAGCTACACACAAAGAGAGGGAGGAACAAAGAAAAGCGTTCCTAAGGTCGTGGTAACGCCATAACACCTCTCGCGAAATACGGTGCGAAAGCTTTCGAGAGAAATGCTAAGCGAACATTGTGCTTTGTTACGTAACGATGACGATGAAAAAGCGAGAGTTTTTGGCTTCCGTCCACATTCCTACCCAGCAGCGACCTGAGCAACATTCAAGATAGAGAAATAGTGGGGAAAGTTTTTAAGCCGTGCGAATTTACCCTCTTTGTTGTAATATTTCCCTTTTCGTGCACGATATCTATTACGGACAAAGCGCCGGGCTGTGCCGATTCCTACTGCCGAAAAACGGAACGTTGTCGAAACGACTTTTCGCCATTTTCTTTCCGCGGAAAATAACAGTAATAATGTATTTTAACTTGGCTTGCCATCAGCTCAGCTCGAATGTCAACGACCTTTAAAATTGTGAAAATTCGATACACCGTTCACTCACACACGCAAACGGTGCGCTCGTTCATTCATACGACACTGGTGCGGTACGTGAGCACAACAAGTTAAAGTGAAAATTTATCATAAGCGTTTATTTTTCCATCGTGCGCTTTGTTTTTCACAGTTTATTTCGATCAACCCAGAGAAAAGGACTGAAGTTTAGATGTATTTACGTAAACAAGGTTTCTTATCTGTCTTCGCGTACGAGTGTTTCAAGAATGTATTTTTAAATACGTCATACTGAAATTCGGATCGGAATGATTGAAAGCTTTGTAAAGTTACATTGAACTTGACAGAAGGCGTTCGTTCCACTTTCAATAGTTTTTACTGGAAAATTTAAAAAAAAAAAAACTTGACCAACCTGACCTTGAGAAAGGAGAATATCTGGAATAAGCACAAAATAACCGATTTTCATTCATTGGGAAAAATTGACCTTTCCACTTGAAAAATTCAATTCTCTATTACCTCTCATAATTATGCGGACGATACCAAATTATACAAATGGCCGAGAAGAGAAGCGTAGTCAATTGATTTATTTGAAGAAGTTTTATTAGGGTGAGGGACTGAAAGAGGAGTGAAATCTAGTTTATGCTAAAAACGTACATGTTATACGAACCATTCCACATGAAGCTACTCGCTTTTACGAATCAGAAACATGAACTTTCAACTGTATTCAACGTGAGAATTTGTGTGAGTTTCTTGGCGTTTGGCTCTGCAATTGGCCGTACGAATGAATTTGAGCCGATGGAATGAACTTCATCAACAATTAAATGACCTCTGATGCTTTTAACCACATCTACCCAGGATCACTAACATTGCGAGAGGTTCTTTCAAGAGTAATGGCACTCTTACTTAATTTTAAGACTGGAAAGGGAGAGAAAAATGAATGGAGTGGATTCGAATCAACTGAATTACAAACAATCTTACGCATCGGTTGAACAGTTGGAAGATGAAATCACGGCAATCTCTGATTGCTGAAGAAAGTTTTTAAGAACTCATCGAGAATTAAGTGATTTGTAAGCCCAGCTAGTAGCCATCTTCACAGAGTCAGCCTTCATCGAGGATGTAAAACCGTGTTTACGGTTAAAGCTCAGATGTGCTTCATGCAATATCAAGATAACTTTTTTCGTGCTGGCATAAGCAGATTTTTTATTGAAGAACTAGTGCTTCATTCAAGTTTTAAACCACCATGGTCTAATCAGGGATGTCAAGCAGTTCGTCAACAGCTTAGGCTTTGACTTAGGCTTATAAGTTTTTCAACGAAATTGAAAGGCTAACTTATGGCGAAAACGGCTCCAGAGCTGGACTATACGACCCCGGAACCAAAATTCAACTTCGGAAAGAGGAACAAACGGCTCCGGAGTTAAGCCAATAAGTTTTTGCTGAATGACTGGCTTTTGGCTTAATGAAATTGGCAACAACCTGGGCTTGAGCAGCTTATAAGCTGTTCAAAAATCAGCTTAATACGCTTTGGCTTAAGCGATTGATGGCTCAAACTTGACATCCCTGGGTTGAATACCCGTTTTCGATTTCCGCCCGCTCTGTAAGAATGCAGTACGACGCCAGTGCAGTGCTGCCAGATCTACGGATTTTTGGTCCTCGGAAAAATACGGATTTTTCGTGAAGTACGGATTTTTTGTGCTCAGGGGAAAAGTACCTTAGTCACTTGTATGAGAGATACTTTTCTCTTAGTCGTTATAGGCTGATATCGCAGTCTCCTGTGGCATTGAGTCGATCAAAGGAAAAGTACCTCAGTTAACGGTACGAGTGATACATTTCTCCTGATTGTTATTCTTGTATCGGTGAAAGCCCATAGGAATCCGTTTCCGGGTCAAAGAAAAAATGGCGGATACGAATTTTTAAAAATATCAGCGCTGTGGCGTGAATTTCTTACTTTGACTCCAAGGAAACGGTTTTCTGCGAGAACTTAACGAGTGACGTCAGCCATTATGATTTTACATTATCTTAGTTTGTGATAGGAATAAATCTTCTGGCGGGTGGCTTAGCAACTCCTAAATTTTAGTAATCTCCAACTCGCAGATTCGTTTTAAAGTTCTTTTGAAAAGCGAAATCTCTCCCCCCCCCCTTATAAGTTTGCCACAGCTTGGGCTGTAGAAAAATAACAAGTCTTCCAACTGGTCTTTATTCAGGTCAATTTGTCATTATTAGTTCAAAAAAGTCACTATTGACCATTAATTTTATGAAAAATTGAAATTTTCTGCATCGCAAAAACTGCTAATTGTAGTTCATATCGTAGACTGGATATGACTTTATGCCCTGCCCCTGCTGATGTTCTCTCCGAATCTCCTAGGGTAGTGCACACTCAGCAATGGACGTGATGAGAATAATTTTTCAGGTCAACATCAGTTGGAGTCAAGAGTATGATGTCAGAGAACTTACGCCTCTTCGCTCTCCCAGTATTGGACTGATAGAGTTAGATTTCAGCCAGAAGGTATGCGCCCATACGACTTTGTGGACGCTGCAAGGAACATTACGTCATCAGAAACGTTCGCAGGTCAAGGTCAGTCGAAGATGAAGGTTCCTCTCTTGTCTAATCGCGTAGCCGAGTAACCTCTCACTGTCAAACGTGATTACATTGTTTGAGAGACTCTCTTTTGCAATGTCCATCTATTCCAAAGTTTTCTCTCCGTCATGCCAATTCTTATATGTATGACTTCAAATATTCCTACATCATAGTGCTCTTCTTCATCGCAGTGTTTGCCATATTCTTCCTCCCTGTATCGAACTTTTTCTCAGTCTCACCAATGTAGTTGCTATCGCACTGTTCGCAATTAAAGTTGTACACTCCGCTCGAGCTTCTGTGGTCCTTTTCCTCCGTCTGGTCGTTGCTTATTGTCCTCACCATGAGATATTCACATCATAAGCACTGAATCCCTCTGTCATCTTGTTTCTATACTCTCCTAAGTGAGGTACACTACTGAGTACTTCTCACTGTGCTGTCATAGAATCCCTTCACTGCTCCCATTTTCCCAAGGATTGCAAAGTGGCTATTGGTTGTTGCGATCTGCTTTACTATCATCTTCTCTGCATCGTTCTTCAGGACAGAAATTGCTCGGTAGCAGTAGTTCTGAATGCCTTCAACTTTTGCCTGGGATGGTGGTAAGAGTCGTTGAGTATGCGGTGGCTTCCTGTAGAACTAAAAATCGAAGTCAACAAAGATACCAGGAAATCAGAGTCGAGAAGAATACACAGCTGATTTTCAAATGGAATATTTGGAACCCTTCCCTGAATGTGAATTCAAAAATCCTGGCGTGTCAACGTTCGGCTTCCCCTCGTACAGGGTGTCAACGACGGGAAAATTTAGTTTTTTCGTCAATTACTTGGTAAAAAACGATCCTACAGAAATTTTTTACAAAAGTTGTTTCACATCTTTTTTCGTTTAATTTATTTTCAAGCCGCTGGAGCGTGTCACACCGTACGCCCAATAGGGGTCATGTTTGCACTATACAGTATTCTGACGACTGATTCCTACTTAAAGACGTAATCGGAACAAATTGAGATCGAGTGTCATTTTGTTCTTTGCAGGAACCGTCTCCTATTTCCTTAAAATTACGTATATTTTCACTGCTATGGGTTTTACAACAAAAAAAAATTCCATAAACGCTCCTCAACATTATTAGTCATTTGAGGTGCTTTTTGAGACCGAAATACCCCAAGTTTACATTCTTGGTATTTATAGGAAAGTTATCGATATGACGGAAGAATATTCATAATGATGTAAGACGTTGAGAATTTAGTTTTACGTCTAGATACCGACTCCGTCCTCTCTCACCTTCACCCCTCAACAATTACCTACTTCAATGAAATTTGTTCCCATCAATACTGATGCACAATAATCCACGTAAATCACGTACATAACTTCGGAAACTCGATGATCGAGAGCATTTGTCGATCCCGAGTCGACCTGGAAATCGACGTCGACGTAAGGTCAATTTCGACCAGGGTATATGGAAAAGAAATTCTTTTGCCAATTTGACAAGATTTTGTGGAAGTGCAATAGGTAGACTTAGTAATTATTAAAACTAAAAGCTTTGTGTACAGCATAGGCTGTTTCACTCGATTCTTCAATTTCCAAAACCGAATTCATCGCCAATATAGTATAATTTTTGGACACAATAAACCCTAAACATCAACTTCGTTTTATACCCAATCAAAGGATTCAATCGTCGAACCGAAATTTTCGTCTAAAAGATAGATAAATTGAAGCACGAAAAATACCACAAGCCTCAGTGAAATAATTTCGGTAAGGCCAATTTCGTAGAAACCCAAAGATGAAATTTCTTTGTTGATAACTTCTTTACCATTTTCTTCGAACTAACATGATTCAGAGGAGGCAATTCAAAGAGATTTGAGGACAATTTGAAGAGAGAATTCCGAGAAAAGTAATGACCTTGAGACTGACAGAATACAAACGTTGCTTGTTGTACTCTTCGATGAATCTGTTCGAGTGCTATTTCCCAATATAGATCCTTCTAACCAGACAAATGAAATTTTCATTCATCGATACACAATTACAAAATTTATTCATCGGAATAAATTTTCGCGCTTATTATACAAGAGAATTGCAGGCAAACTCGACTAAAATTTATACCTCTTGTAGCGTGTTATTTTCACATTCAAATAATCCCAATCTCACTCTCTCGTTTCACGTACTCACTCGCTCAAGATACAAAGTGCGAGACAAAAGGGCAAATCGTTCGTTGAAATTCCAACGAATATTGAAAATAAAAAAAAAATCCTAATTTTGCCAAAATTAGTCCATAAATATCAGAGCATAGAGATTAGAGATGAGTCAAGTCACACAATCAAAACTTTCTCATTAATGCGACAAACGGGTAAAAGAGTTTGCAATAAGTACAATTTTACCAGATTTCACCATACAATGTAATCGTTTTCGCTGTGTTTTTAGGGGGCGTGAAAAATATTCACAAAGCTAAATTTTTGCCAAAAAATCTACCACATACAGCGCATTTCGTGAGACTCGCAACTTTTTTCAGCGTACTTGAATCGATAAAAATTAATAAAATGTTTGAAACCACGACTACCCGCGCGCATCAACGGAACAAAGAACTTTAGAACTTTTCTTTGTTTTAATGACGAGCGCTAAAGACAAAGAAGAACGTTAAGAACGTTCGAGCAACAACGAGCTTCGCGGATCACCCCGTTTTATAAGCTTCCATCATACACTCTAACCTAACGTATAATATACTCGTAATCCTCGCAGCTTTGGAATACAGGTAGTCATAAAAAATTCACTCTCGACCTTCACCCAGTAACGCGTCCGAAGACAGTATTCTCGGAAAAGTTATTAAACATAACTAACGTCTTTGGCAGAAACGTTAAAAAGACAAAGGAAGTTGAAGCCACAGGTTGGGAAACCTTGACAGCGCGATATACTATTTTTCGTACACATCCATCGTATAATATACACTTGCACTTTAATTGATCTTTTCTGTAACTTACCACACCTAATAAAAAGCACACGCCAACATCATCGACACTTACGCGGTCGACCTCAATACGCTTTTTATCGATCCTCAAAAATGTTTTCACACACGTAGGAACGCATTTGCATCATCTTCCGCCATCCGCGAGTACCGTAAGAAAAACACTCGTGCTCATAAAAAAAAAAGCTAGGGTAATAAAATTCGGGCTCTCTTCATCGACAAAAGTTCGTCAGAACAGAGACAGTGCGGTGCACGTCTCGTTAGGAGCGAAGGAAGGCAGGGGGATTCTATGAAAATGGAAACAATGTTACCTCAGTCACGCGTACGATCTTAACCAAGGTCGATCTTTGATTTATGGCATTTCATTCAAAGACGGACGGATAAAGAGCGTATAATTCGGCCAGCAGCGCAAAATGTATATCTAGACTCGTCAAAAACCCAAATATATAATAGACAGTCTCTTGTTCGATTACATCATTATGGTTTTTCAGATTTCATGCCAGCAATAATAAATCTAGAGAAACCGTGTGCGGCAATATTGTCTGTATACATGATAACAAATAGAACTTACTATAACTTAGCATGTATATGCTAGTGCAACGCTTCCTGGTCTTAAAAAGAAAAATAATCATGAATAGTAAATGGCACTGATGTACGTCAATGTCGACAACGCGGTAAAGTAAACGAAAAAATTTCAATATTTAATGACAAGGGGAGGTGTGTTGATTGAATTAAAGAATTCCGCAAACATTATCGAACCATGTGAGTTGTTTTTTTTTTGCAAAATCACGGTGAACTTGACCGCGGGAATGTTGAAGTAGCGGGTTATTAATAAAATGCAATGATCGAATCGTAAATTCAAGAATAGCTATAGATTCTTACGAAAAAATGCTCTTTTTGGAAGGTCTAAAGCGACTTCTTCGCCCACTTCACCTTCTAAATCAGACTGATAAACTAGTGACTGTGATAGAGACATATCAGGCGAAAAGCAACCCGATGTGAATACAAAAAAAAAAAGGAAAGAATTGAGAAGAATTACAATAATTCAGGATTCTAGCAATGATAGTCATTGAATGCTGATGGAATGAAAGTATTGAGAGAGAAATTTCTTTGATAGGCTGAAATAGTATGATTAAGAGGAGAAACTCCCATAGAAGAGAACTCTTAAGTTAACCCTCCTGAAGAAACCCGTGAGTCTTCCAATTTTTGGAAACAAAAACGCAATAATATATGAACTAGATGCATAAACGACGACAAATCTGCTGTTGATGACAATTGGTAGTTCAGTAGAATTACGGTTTTGAAAAAAAAAAAGTCCATCAAAGCTTTTATTGCTGAAAAGTGTTTGCCTTGGTGTCCTTGTTATGTGGTAAAAACCCATCACCCCCACCCTTCGCGAAACCCCTTAAAAAAAGGGGCTCATTTGGCACATTTTTTGGTTTTTCGAATTTTTCTCAAAAAGTATGAGATTTATAGCAGAAATACCTCAGCACAAGAAGATTCCCCACAAAATTTACCATCGAATAGAGTCATTACTTCTTCGGTTGCGATAATTTGACGCTGTATAACAATATCTGAAAATTTACTGTTTTTGAAAATAGTCAGGTTTTCAAGTTTTTTCTGTATGTTTTTCTGATTTTCCTGAAAAAGTTTGAGATTTAGAGGGAAAATACGTAATTGCAAAAATGTTCTCAATACAATTCTCTACTGACCGACCTCATCATTTACTCAGTTACAATAATTTGAAGCTGTACAACCATTTCTTGAAGTTTAAAATGAAAAAATGTTAGGAAAAGACTCAAAAAATCGAAAATTTCTGAAAACAATAAATTTGCAGGTATTGTTATACAGCCTCAAATTATCGTAACCGAAGAAGTAATGACTCCATTCGATGGTAAATTTTATGCGCAATCTTTTTGTACTGAGGTATTTCTGCTCTAAATCTTCAACTTCTTGAAAAAAATTGGAAAAACGGTAGGAAAAGACTCATAAAATCGAAAAATTGAAAATTTATAATAACAGTAAATTTTCAGATATTGTTATACAGCGTCAAATTATCGTAACCGAAGAAGTAATGACTCTATTCGATGGTAAATTTTATGGGGAATCTTTTTGTACTGAGGTATTTTTGCTCTAAATCTTCAACTTTTTGAAAAAAATTGGAAAAACGGTAGGAAAAGACTCAAAAAATTGAAGAAAATTTATAAAAACAGTTAATTTGCAGATATTGTTACACAGCGTCAAATTATCGTAACCGAAGAAGTAGTGACTCTATTCGATGGTAAATTTTATGGGGAATCTTTTTGTACTGAGGTATTTCTGCTGTAAATCTTCAACGTTTTGAAAAAAATTGGAACAACAGTAGGAAAAGACTCAAAAAATTGAAGAAAATTTATAATAACAGTAAATTTTCAGATATTGTTATACAGCGTCAAATTATCGTAACCGAAGAAGTAATGACTCTATTCGATGGTAAATTTTATGGGGAATCTTTTTGTACTGAGGTATTTTTGCTCTAAATCTTCAACTTTTTGAAAAAAATTGGAAAAACGGTAGGAAAAGACTCAAAAAATTGAAGAAAATTTATAAAAACAGTTAATTTGCAGATATTGTTACACAGCGTCAAATTATCGTAACCGAAGAAGTAGTGACTCTATTCGATGGTAAATTTTATGGGGAATCTTTTTGTACTGAGGTATTTCTGCTGTAAATCTCCAACTAATTGAAAAAAATTGAAAAAACGGTAGGAAAAGACTCAAAAAATTGAAAAATTGAAAATTTATGAAAACAGTAAATTTGCAGATATTGTCATACAGCGTCAAATTATCGTAACCGAAGAAGTAATGACTCTATTCGATGGTAAATTTTATGGGGAATCTTTTTGTACTGAGGTATTTCTGCTCTAAATCTCTAACTTCTTGAAAAAAATTCGAAAAACGGTAGGAAAAGACTCATAAAATCGAAAAATTGAAAATTTATAAAAACAGTAAATTTGCGGATATTGTCATACAGCGTCAAATTATCGTAACCGAAGAAGTAATGACTCTATTCGATGGTAAATTTTATGGGGAATCTTTTTGTTCTGAGGTATTTCTGCTCTAAATCTCCAACTAATTGAAAAAAATTGAAAAAACGGTAGGAAAAGACTCAAAAAATTGAAAAATTGAAAATTTATAAAAACAGTAAATTTGCAGATATTGTTACACAGCGTCAAATCATCGTAACCGAAGAAGTAATGACTCTATTCGATGGTAAATTTTATGGGGAATCTTTTTGTACTGAGGTATTTCTGCTCTAAATCTCTAACTTCTTGAAAAAAATTCGAAAAACGGTAGGAAAAGACTCATAAAATCGAAAAATTGAAAATTTATAAAAACAGTAAATTTTCAGATATTGTTATACAGCGTCAAATTATCGTAACCGAAGAAGTAATGACTCTATTCGATGGTAAATTTTATGGGGAATCTTTTTGTTCTGAGGTATTTCTGCTCTAAATCTCCAACTAATTGAAAAAAATTGAAAAAACGGTAGGAAAAGACTCAAAAAATTGAAAAATTGAAAATTTATAAAAACAGTAAATTTGCAGATATTGTTACACAGCGTCAAATCATCGTAACCGAAGAAGTAATGACTCCATTCGATGGTAAATTTTATGGGGAATCTTTTTGTACTGAGGTATTTTTGCTCTAAATCTCTAACTTCTTGAAAAAAATTCGAAAAACGGTAGGAAAAGACTCATAAAATCGAAAAATTGAAAATTTATAAAAACAGTAAATTTGCGGATATTGTCATACAGCGTCAAATTATCGTAACCGAAGAAGTAATGACTCTATTCGATGGTAAATTTTATGGGGAATCTTTTTGTTCTGAGGTATTTCTGCTCTAAATCTCCAACTAATTGAAAAAAATTCGAAAAACGGTAGGAAAAGACTCATAAAATCGAAAAATTGAAAATTTATAAAAACAGTAAATTTTCAGATATTGTTATACAGCGTCAAATTATAGTAACCGAAGAAGTAATGACTCCATTCGATGGTAAATTTAATGGGGAATCTTTTTGTACTGAGGTATTTCTGCTCTAAATCTCCAACTAATTGAAAAAAATTGAAAAAACGGTAGGAAAAGACTCAAAAAATTGAAAAATTGAAAATTTATAAAAACAGTAAATTTGCAGATATTGTTACACAGCGTCAAATCATCGTAACCGAAGAAGTAATGACTCCATTCGATGGTAAATTTTATGGGGAATCTTTTTGTACTGAGGTATTTTTGCTCTAAATCTCTAACTTCTTGAAAAAAATTCGAAAAACGGTAGGAAAAGACTCATAAAATCGAAAAATTGAAAATTTATAAAAACAGTAAATTTTCAGATATTGTTATACAGCGTCAAATTATCGTAACCGAAGAAGTAATGACTCTATTCGATGGTAAATTTTATGGGGAATCTTTTTGTACTGAGGTATTTTTGCTCTAAATCTTCAACTTTTTGAATAAAATTGGAAAAACGGTAGGAAAAGACTCAAAAAATTGAAGAAAATTTATAAAAACAGTTAATTTGCAGATATTGTTACACAGCGTCAAATTATCGTAACCGAAGAAGTAGTGACTCTATTCGATGGTAAATTTTATGGGGAATCTTTTTGTACTGAGGTATTTCTGCTCTAAATCTCCAACTAATTGAAAAAAATTGAAAAAACGGTAGGAAAAGACTCAAAAAATTGAAAAATTGAAAATTTATAAAAACAGTAAATTTGCAGATATTGTTACACAGCGTCAAATTATCGTAACCGAAGAAGTAATGACTCCATTCGATGGTAAATTTTATGGGGAATCTTTTTGTACTGAGGTATTTCTGCTCTAAATCTCGTACTTTTTGAGAAAAATTCGAAAAACCAAAAAATGTGCCAAATGAGCTCCTTTTTTAAGGGGTTCCGCTAAGAGTGGGGGTGATGGGTTTTTACCACATAACAAGGACATCAAGGCCAACACTTTCCAGCAATAAAAGCTTAGATGGACATTATTTTTTTTTTTCAAAGCACTTGTTTACTGTAATTCTACTGGGCTATGGGATACGTTGGAATGTGGCTGAGTGATACAGAACTACTGGCCATCGAGAAGAATATGCGCCCAACCAATGACAGAACGCAAGGTCACAAATCTACAGAAGAACATCGGACAGAAAAACCTGATCTTGACAAGAGCGGATAGAGACAACACGGTAGTGGTGATAGGAAGGATGACCACACAGAAAGTGAAGTCGCATATTGCAGAGAATGGATACCAAGAGCTGAAGAAGGGCGCGATCCAGAAGCACTGGTACAGTTTTGAAAGAGGACAGTGTACTGGAAGCGAAATAGTGCTTGACATGAACTCATTGAGGGCTTCTAAAACTCCACAAAGCCAATCATCCGAGGAAAACACTGGTGAATAGCATTTTAATGAAGATTGCGAAGACCACCGCCAGATTCTTGAAAGGAAATTACCAATTCGCAGCTGGGCAAGGCGGTAATCAAGAGCAACAATAAATTAGTATGCTAAGACGTGAAAAACATGTGACTGATGCAAAACAAAAGATACCATGGCCAGTGTTGCCAGATCTGTGGATTTTTGGTCCGCCAAAGAAATACTCTTGTGCCCAAGGGAATAGTATCTTAGTCACTCTTATGAGAAATACTTTTCTTTTGGTCGTTATAGGCTGATTTAGCTGTTCTTTCAACATTGAGTTGATTAAGGGAAAAGAACCTCAGCCACAGGTATGAGAGATACGTTTCTCCTGATTATTATCTTTAGATCGGTGAAAGTCCGTAGGTATTTGTTTTCAGGTTTCAAGAAAAATTGGCGGATTCGAATTCTTAGAAATATTAGCTGGCAGCAATGCCGACGGGCTGAAATACGTCCAAATAGTGGAAGAGATCAAGGGCTGGAACTACTCTTTTGTGTCTTTGTTATGCGCGATACTAGCGCTGTTCGGCCCGACAAATCTACAAAATTTCGACGTCGATTGCAAGTCGGAGTGACTTGAAATAGAATCAAAACCGACGTCGATTTTCAGTCCTTTTAGTCAGTGCATAGTAAAAAGGTTGGTTCGATGAGTCGCCTTAAAATTGAAGTCGATGTTGAGTCAACATGGTTTCTTCCTCTAAATCAATGGGCTTCAACCTTTCTCCACTCGCTGGCCAAAATGTGATTTTTCGTAAGATTGGTGGGCCACAAATTTAACATTAGGTTCACTTTCTTTCTTTATTCTTAAGTTCAGCTACGCTACTATAGCGACTGTATGTTTTGAAATCTTGCTCGGAGGCTACCTGAGATCACGACTCGTATTTCAGGATTTTCAGCATCCCAAACCAGCTGCTCCACTATCGCCAAACCAGTCCATTCCTCGGATATTCCTCATCCATGACTGTTTCCTTCGGTTTTCCTTATTCTGTGCCCGCTCAGAGGCTGTGGAAGTGTCATACAATGTATGATTCGGTAGCAGTATGCTGGGGTCCACTGTCTGATCCGAACAGACAGTGCGTGTCATTCGTTTTTTTTTTCTTCTTCTGCAACATGAATAACCTAGAGATATTCAGGCCCTCTGCCGTCCGAGGCGCTAGATACTCGCATGCTCACCCGAATTCGCGTTTTTGGCTGCAGGACTTGGCATGTGGGCGAGAAACTGGTGACCCACAAGTTCTTCGTGCAATCTATTGAATTTGAAGGATTTAGTGCTGGCTTATATCCGGCAGCTGAGCCTGCCTCGTTTCATAGCCAGTTTTATCTTCAAACCTGTTGGTGCTGGTCACTCGAGTTCCTTTGTATTATTGGTATGATGCTCTGAGTGTCTAGCGTGGATTAGCCTATGGTGATCGCAGGTACGGCGGCTTTCGAGAATTCAGATTTTGCTCCGGAAACTCCAGATCCCGGTTACCCTGTTAACACCTGTTCATGCCTGATCTAATATGCTTGTGTGGGATCACGAAATACTCGTAGTGTAGAAGGCTCTCACGTTTAACTATGGTCCAAATTCACTCTAGGAATAAATTGACTTTGGCTTACCGACATTGCAACGATTGTAAGATCGGCTTTCACTAATATAAAAGAGACCCATTTCGTTCTTTTAGGTACATTGTGTATGTCACAATCAAAATTCGGTCACCTTTTCAAACTCAGTCCATAACTGTCGATCTGATTTATCCGTGTCCAGTCACAAATATAATTTAATTGGCTTTTGTCTTCTATTCGTTTCACCTAGTTTTTTCTCATGTGTCAATTTCAAATACATAAATAACTGTTATAATATGGACCGAATTCACCGTGGGCATAAATTTTATAACCTCCGCTTCCCTCGAAATTTGAATATAAACGCTCCGTTCCTTCCTGCCGTCCGAGTGAGGAAGATGAACGTATTCGGTGTATATTTTTTGTTTTCTTAAATAATAAACAAATTGGTCACGCGTTAATGAAGATGTTCATGTTCAAAACGAAGTGTCGACTAAATGTGAACGAGTTTGGCCGCAGCATCGGAGAAGATGGTTATAAATCTTCGCTGTGTGTAGGTCGAAAACAATAGAACTGTTTTTCTTTTCGTTTAGACAGTTTTTTTTTTTTTTTTTTTTTTTGTTACTTGTCGATTATCTCAATTCTCGACCGATGGTTTCTTTGTTTCTGTAAAGTCAAGAACGTGTATCTAGTGTCTTAATTTTCTGGCTAGCGATATTCGCGTCATCGCACGTTTTCGTGCATACTCGCGAACATAATACTGTGGATGACGTCACCGATAGTAATTATGCAGGTGTTGGATGGAAAATACGAGCGTGAAAGATTCAATATTTACCTTAAACGTTTTACCCAGATTCTCGTCAATTTGTATTCATCGTTTTGACAAGTCGGGTCAGAAACACGCGATGGTGAATAGGTGGATGTACGAGTATATCTCGGAACACAATACGATGGTGAGCGAATGGAGTTTTTAACGAGCAGAAAAGATGTGGTTAATATAATTTATCGACTTCGATACACGACATAATCCAGACACACTGTGAGTCGTTATTAACGAGTTCAAACTACGATGGAGAGTTTCGAGAAGGTGAACTGTACGCACGGGTCAAGAACGTGTCGTTTGTTTACTAACAGAAAATGAGTGATGAATGAATGAGCTCTGTTTGTATTTTCAAATTTCAAATTCTGTGTTCTCATAATTTTTTTTTTTTCTTATGTTTTCAGGAGGTGTTCTCAGTCCGGATGCTTGCGACTACTCCCTGGACGAGGGATGCGATTCCGAAGATGACAGCGAACAAGATTACGATTTTTCCTCAGATGCTGGTACGTACATAACACTTTGTAATATGGCGCTCGTTAGTATTGCATTCGATCTCGTATTCCATTGTATCAACAAGAACGTCCGAGGAATATTCAACTACATCGGCTCTGCATCACGAGCCAACGATTTACAGTGACCTTGGCCTTGAGATGTCTTGTTTGTAGGACAATAGACTATTTTGCTGATTTCTTTACCCTGCCCGTTCTCGAGGAGACTCGCAACTAGTTCGTAGAAACGCGGACTCGGGAAAAGAATTCTCGTATCGTCACGGTCGCTTATCCTTGATGCGGTTTCTAATGCCAGCTGACTGAGGGCCTCGAACCCCAACTCCGAATTCCGCCGGTGAACCGTAATTCCTGTTTTTCGCCCTTTAATAAGTGACCTCCTTTCTACACAGCTGGCTTTTATTTTAGTGTCGAAATTTTGGCATATATAGGGGAAAGGAAGTTGTGTACGATAAATTAACATAATACGCTTGTAAAATAGTACGGATGTTGAACGTAGATCTCTTTTTGTTTTGAAACGGGACCCGGGCGTATTGTGTATTGATTTTCGTGAAAATAATGGCTAAATTCCGGTAGCGAGATTTTGATTTTCTACAAACGTTGATGAGTGGTTGGAGACGTGAAAACAAGGCTTGTTGTAAGATGTCTTCGTAAATTATGAACAAGTATGAGTGACTTTTTGTCGATGATTATCAGAAAATCGTATCAATCGTACTGGTCCTCTTCCAACGAAACAGAGGCTGTTGCTCCATTAGATCAAATCATTTGTTAATGACTTTATTCTTAGACCATTAGACCGCTCACATTTACGGGGTAGTTGCTGGACGGTGGTAGATCGCATATTTAGAGAGAACTTTCAACAGTCTATTGACAGCGAGAGTTGCAAATCCATCTGAAACAGAACATGATGATATTTTTCTAAAGCTGTGGACACTATATGTTGGTTGTTGAAACTTGGAAGATGTGCGTCTTTTCGTACATGAAACTTTGAACGCTTCCTACAAAATTGAGGACAAATGAATCGCAGTGAATTGTTCAACCTTTATCATAAATTTGTGAGGGTGGACACACCCTCTTTCATCAATGTGCTCTGACGCCGAGCTTTCTGGACTTGACTGTACTACTACAAAAGCCGCATTATGGCCTCTGAACCCTTCTTCTTGACAATTAGAGGAACTAAATCAGAGACAGAAAACACACTCGACATATTTGCTGTGGTCTTGGCAACCCCTCTAGAATTGAGCGTTTTGCATTCTTTCATTATCCTTCCCTCTCTGTAATAAATTATCATACATCGGAGTGTAAATAATATGATAAAACTAATATTCGTTTAAAAAGTTACCCTCGTTTTGTATGAGCTTTATATTGCAACCGATGCGTTGGTCATCGATCGACTCTCACAACTTTTGTATCGCGTTCTCTGCGATGGTTGCGCGGTCACGCGGTCGTCTCCCTGAACAACGTTTACAGTCTCCTTCATTATTATTGCTCTCTTTTCGAAAGGTCGTTCGAGTTTTCTCGCGTGAAAGTGTCGAACGAAAAATTACTGCATATAATCGAAATTTCAGACAAACATCTTTGCTTATTTGCTTTGTCACTCTCGACCCACGTTCACCAGATGGGTGCGTAACAGGTCTTCTGAGTCTCCTAAACTCGTCTATCGTACTCGGAGATGAAAATATAGAGCATTGTTGGAGTTGATTGTCCTAATTTTAGTTCACTTCTCGTTGATTTCGATGCAAAAAGATCAAAATCTTCAATTTTCAATCGCAACAATTCCGACCTTGGGCGATATCCTGCGAGGGGTACGATCCGATCTTGCTTTTGACCATCGACTCGTCGTCATCGTTGAAATTGAGTGATCGACTTCGGTTTTGAGTCAATTACACGTCATTCAAAGGGTGAAAGATTTGCAATCGACATTAAAATTCCCCAGAATGTTGAGTGCGCAATTTCTTCGGGTTCAGAATCGAGGTCAAAAATGAATCGACCCTCATTAAATTTTGATACCGACTGAAAATCGATATCAAAATTGCGTCGATTTGACTATTTCTGCTTTAGTCAATCAAAACTTGGATTCTCTATAGCTGTCATTTTATGTTCATGACTACCATTCTATCTGTGAGTAGTGAAGTCACCAGACAGATCAGATGTAATGCAACAAAGAAAGAATGTGAAATTTTCGGTAACCAGGTGCTATCATTTCGGACAAAAGGATAATTCGCGAATGGGAAACAATTAGTTATTGATCATCAAAGACAAAGACTCTCAAATCTACGGCCCGCGAGCCACATCCTGTGGGCGGAAAGGTACCATCCAGCCCTCGCAAGTACCTAACAAAAATGTATCGAAGGGGCCAACTAAATAGAGGTAGTTTTCCAGTTAAGACAAAATAATTTTATCATGTTTCATGTCTTGGCTCTGGGCTCATCCTTAATGGGAAATTTTTCATTGTGGCAGTGATTCTCAAATCTGCGAGTCAGAGTCTGAGGGAGCTTTCTCCCCCTCTCGAAAGGGACTCGGAAAATTTTCGAGATTTTATCAGAAGTGATTCTGAAATCTGAGGAATCGAGCCCACCCTCCCCTCTGTAGTTTCTAATTTATCCTGATATAATGCAAAAGCGTAGGCTAGATTCATACTAGGCTAAGAAAACTTCAAGAGCCATTATGAAGTTACTAGCTTGTGACGTCATAAGTTTGATAACGTCTGAAGTTTGGTGATGTCATAGGTCGGTGACGTCATAAGTCGTCAATCCTGGTCCGCTTATAACATCTGAAATATACTAAAGTAGACTTACACTAGACCAAGAAGGTTCATTAGCCTGAAATATTCCGAAGTAGACTTATACTAAACCAAGCGAGTGTGCCTCTCTAAAGCCTTAGCCTAGAATATTCTGAAGTAGACTTATGTCATAAAAGATACTTTAATGATCTTTCAACCGGGAACTCTGAAATATTTTTGTTTTGCATTATCCACAACATATCTGATAAGGCAAAATTTTGAAAAGACATGTAACATGATCTTAATCTTTTTGAGTGCGCCAAGAAATCCAATACCCCTAAAGTCATTAGCCAAGATCTGCTTCTTTTAAATTTTTAACGAGGAAAAAGGCGCAGTAAAGACAACCAACCAGCTCAAAATCAACTTCTCTACTAGGATGTCAGATCCTCGGACTTTTGGTCCTCGAAAAAGATACGGGTTTTTTCTTTTTTTATGGATTTTACGTAGCATACGTATTTCTTGCGATCAAGAGAAAGGTACCTTAGACATTAGTACGAGAGGTACTTTTCTCCTGTTCGTTTTGGGCTGACAGTTCTTCATTTCGTAATATTGAGTCGATCAAGGGAAAAGTACCTCAGCTACTCTTATGAAAGATGCTTTTCTCCTGATTGTTATTAACGGATCAATTGAAGTACGTAGAAATTTGTTTTTAGGGCGGATACGGATTTTTGAAACTATCATTTGGCAGCACTACAGCATTATGAGCTCACTGACTTTTAGAAGATTCGTTCACTCCGCTTTTTTTGTCCTCATTCTTTGTCCAGTACGAGTATAATAAGCCAACTTCTATATCAAGTCAAGGATTTGTGGTAGATTTTCTGGAAGGGGGGGGGGGGGAGGAGATCAAACTTGGATATGGGCTCGCTGATTTCCAATGGACAACTGAAGTGCGAGCGAGAGGAACCCCAGTCCGAAACGTGCGAATTTTTGATAGTAGATAGAGGCACAATAAGGGCGTCAACCAGTGAATTTGCATGTGATGGCGGCATTCCCTTCCAAGGCATCATTAGTTCATGACGTCCACGAGCTAGTAACGTCATCAACATGCTTCGTTGCATGCCACGCTTAGTTGAAGCCTAGTGTACCCTAGTATACTATATGTTAGGCCTGAGGAACTTGAATTCAAACTCGCAGACTTTAGGAGCACATCGAAGGTGAATCCATCAACAAGGGAGGAGGAAGCCTAGTATAATCTACCATACGGTTTTTTAAGCCTGGTATAGACTAGTATGAGCTCAGCGTTGCATAGGCATGTGCTAGGATTAGTTTGAAGCTACCATAGCCTAATTAGGCCTACTTTGAAGCTAGTATAATCCAAAGGTTATCAAGCCTAGTCCGAAGCTAGTGTAGTCTAAAGCTAGTGTAATCTAAGTAATGTTATTCAAGCCCAGTTTAAAGCTAGTATAGTTTGAAGGTAGCATAGTCTAATTGAGCCTACTTTGAGCCTAGTTTGAAGCTAATACAGGCCTAGTCTGAAGCTAGTATAGCCTAATATACTGTATACTAGGACTAAGAAACCTGAACTCGGCCAGCTTTCTGGGGTTGAGGGTTTGAGATTCCAAGTTCCTGAACGGAGAGGGCAGCTCGACCTTGTGAATCTTCAATGGCGAAGTGCGGCGAGTGCCAAAGAATCAAATAGTCTTGACGTTTAAAGAGTTGAAGAACTTGATCAGGTTTATGCTTATGTCCCAGAGGTCAACACCTGGTTACCAAACCGTTCCTTTCCAGTGTTGGGCTGATTGTATATCGACTGTAAATCGACTTCGATTTGAGATTAACTTGAAGTCAACCGGCAGCGTAACCACTCGAAATGGACGCAACTAAGCAGTCAATTTCAGGTCAGTAGAAAAATTTGAAGTAGTGGAGTTGAAAAAAAAGGTGACAAGAGAGTCGAAATGGAGTCCTTAATGATGATGATTATCGGATTGATATCCACGTTGACGTTAGGTCGATTTCAACGGAAATTTAGAGACAACGAAAGCAGGAACCCACAAGTTCCCCTGCCTGGAGGAAAATAGTTTGCAATTTTCCGTCACGCTGACCTAGCCCAACAGCGATATTTTGGCCAGATGTTTTTGTTTACAAAATTTTTTATTGAACTAGTCTCCTGTCAAAAAAGTGAATCGTGGTCCGGCTCAATCCGACCCAGAAAGAAAATGGAGCAGAAAAAGAGTTCGATTTATTTCTGTATCCGACAGAGTGGGGAATAAAAAACAAAACCAAGCAAAACCATAAGGAAGAAATTTGCTTCACTACGTGATAAAATGGATACCTTGTACTCGACGTGCATCACAGATATGACTACAAAACAGTTCACGTGTGAAATATGGCACGTGCCGAGAAATCAAAACATATTGATTTCCCAAGAATAGATACGCGTGGCCGCAAGCATGACTAAGAAATGTCCACCGTGGTTCATACAGAGTGCCACCATTCTCACGCGATGAGAATGAATTTAAAAGGAACCCGAATAAACCTTTAAAAATTTTGTCGACTAAATTAGCATACTAAAAACTTTGGCCCGGAAAGAAAACAAAGAAAAGAATCAGCAAATAAGACATCGTACGTCATTTAAAGTAACACATTAAGTATAGGTAATAATGAGCGTGTATTCAAGGTTTCGAAGTATTTTGATTCGGAATAATTTCGAGCATAAAACCATTATCGAGTGCATACAATGTTAATGTCTCGAACCACCGAGAATAATAACGCTCGCTCGAGAATCGATAATTGAAAAGCACTCAAATTTCCCTTGTTTAATGATTCTCTTTTCGAAGGCTGCGCGGAGTACACACAATAATATCTCTGAATTAATCCATTGTTTCGCGAAGTATTTTGCGAACTTGCGCGGGCAGCCAATTACTGAACTTGAGCGCCGTATATAGGATGGTCATAGGTATACAACTCATGGACCAATGATCAGCAAATTGAACGACTAGGATTACAAATAATATTAGCATATTTTCGCTGTTTCTTATTCATAGACTAACTTAATTTGCATACAAATATTTTCGCTGCGACCATTGTTTCGAGACGTTTATTTATATTAGTTTTGTTATGGGGTGATTTTGGTTACAAGGCTATCGGACTGAAAAATATTTTTAAAATTAATAATATTGACAAAAATCATGAATTGCGGCATCAGGAAGAAAGATAATTTTGGTGGTTTCTCATCAAATTTTTTTATCAAAATTGAGGCTTTTCTTGAGAATTGTGTGACTCATATCTAAAAAGCCATGCAATGAGGAAAATGCACAATGCAAAAGCTACGTTCATTGAGGCAAGGAAGAAATTTGTATTAGGGATAATTTTCCAATTTTGATGCTTGATTAGGGTCGATTATTTAGTCGATGATAGTTCAAAATCCTTTCTCAGGCGCGGATCCTGAACGTCATTATGGAGATGGAGGGGGGGGGAGGGGATACTTACGCCAGCGATTCCACGCGAAAAAATATTTCACCCCTCCTCCCCTCGAGAAACCCTCCCCAACCCTCTACATTTGGGAATTGAAGGGGGGGGGGGGTTCCCACCCCGTGGATCCACGCCTGATTTCTTCTGAGATTTTGCAGAATGAGAGAAGTTCCAGTCATGTGCCCGCCAGATCACTGTTGTGCAGATGTAATGTTACTGGCGTCCTCCTCCGCCTAAAAATTAAATATTATTTTTTTAGTTGTTGTGGTCAGTAAAATACTTTTAATGGGTGTGACTGAAATTTTCTTGAAGTCCTCCCTCCTGATACACATACAGCGGGAAGATCAGATTTTTGCAATTTTTAATGTCATTCTTGGTATCCCACCCCCTCCCCTGGTGGAAATCCGCAAAGCCGAGGTGGACCCCCCCTCCCCCGTATGATGTATTTAGAATCTGAAACCATTGACTCATTGTGGAAACCTGGGAGGCCAAGTTTGTGTTTCTTGGTCAAGGTCATTGATGACATCATAAAGCTTCACATGTCAGGTCACGTCACGCAGTTCACAGAAACTCCCGGTGGAAATTGAAATTCTTCCAAGTCCCTTAAAAAGGTCAAGGTCATTGATGACGTCATAAAGCGTCACACGTCACGTCACGCAGTTCACAGGGACTCCCGGTACACATTGAAATTTTCTCAAGTCCCTAAAGTAGGTCAAGGTGAAGGTCATTGTTGACATCATAAAGCTTCACACGTCACGTCACGTCACGCAGTTCACAGAAACTCCCGGTGGAAATTGAAATTCTTCCAAGTCCCTTAGAAAGGTCAAGGTCATTGATGACGTCATGAAGCATCACACGTCACGTCACGCAGCTCACAGAAACTCCTGGTGGAAATTTGAAGTTTTCCAAGTGCCCCAAGTAGGTCAAGGTGAAGGTCATTGATGACATCATAAAGCTTCACACGTCAGGTCACGTCACGCAGTTCACAGAAACTCCCGGTGGAAATTGAAATTCTTCCAAGTCCCTTAAAAAGGTCAAGGTCATTGATGACGTCATGAAGCGTCACACGTCACGTCACGCAGCTCACAGAAACTCCTGGTGGAAATTTGAAGTTTTCTAAGTGCCCCAAGTAGGTCAAGGTCAAGGTCATTGATGACGTCATAAAGCGTCACACGTCACGTCACGCAGTTCACAGGGACTCTCGGTACACATTGAAATTTTCTCAAGTCCCTAAAGTAGGTCAAGGTGAAGGTCATTGATGACATCATAAAGCTTTACACGTCACGTCACGTCACGCAGTTCACAGGAACTCCCGGTGGAAATTGAAATTCTTCCAAGTCTCTTAAAAAGGTCAAAGTCATTGATGACGTCATGAAGCATCACACGTCACGTCACGCAGCTCACAGAAACTCCTGGTGGAAATTTGAAGTTTTCCAAGTGCCCCAAGTAGGTCAAGGTGAAGGTCATTGATGACATCATAAAGCTTCACACGTCAGGTCACGTCACGCAGTTCACAGAAACTTCCGGTGGAAATTTAAATTCTTTCAAGTCCCCAAAGTAGGTCAAGGTCAAGGTTATTGATGACGTCTTGAAGCATCCCGGCTGGAAGTTGAAATTTTTCAATAGAAAAAATTAGGCTCTTCCCGCACATTTGCCACATAAAAAAATATATATTTCTCACAACGTTTCGATTCCAAGTCCTTAAGGAAGTGAAGCTCATTGATGACGTCATAAAGCGTCATACGTGACGTCACGTCACGCAGTTCACAGAAACTTCCGGAGGCTTAGCGTATAATATACTACATAGCTAGGTTTTGTCCCTACAATTTGATCTAGGAATCTGCAAGTCCAAGTTTGAATGTCTTCCTAAAAGTGACTCCAAAATAAATTAGAAATTTCTAAAATCCTTGACAAGTTGAGCATGAAGCCAATTACAAGAAGTATGAAAAGATATTGGAGTGATAAACAGAGCCATGTTGTAAGAATGTTGGATGATTGATTTCCTAGGAAGATATTGAATTACCTACCAAAGGGAAGAAGTGGAGGGAGACTAATGAAGAGGATATCGGACTTATTGTCAAAAGGTTGACAGGGCTCAAATTCAGCTATAGGCAGTCCTGCCTATGCTAACTTGTTTAATGATAATAGTAAATTAGGCTGTACTAGCTTTAGACCCCAAAAAGTAGATGTTGGAAACAGCATGTGTAACGAAGCAAGTTCAAACTGAGGAACAAAGTTTATTGAAAGTGTCCAAAAAAGATGAGCTTTAAATTAGGCCATTATTGAAAATTTGCAAGGCCAAGTTACCCCTCATATCAGGCTATTGTAAGCCTAGCGTGCATACTTGTAAGTTGATCCAGAAATCTGCTAGTCCAAAAGAGAGAAAGGGAGGAATGTTAATAACATCACAAGAAGATTTGAACTGGTTGATGCTCATATTTTAGCCTCTATCCCCTATCAAAAATTTGCAAGTCTGAGACCAGGATTTCTGTTTTTGATGTATTTGCTGGCATCAGCACTCCAGCTATCTTTTGAAAATCTACAAGTTTTTATCTGATCTTTTCCCCCTCTCAGAAAATTTACAAGCAATTCTTGACTTGATCCAGTCTAAAACCAGACCAAGAATGAGGGCAAACAAGTGGAGCAAGTGAGTCCTCAAAAGCCAGTTTGCTTAAAGTATGTACGCTGGACGTTACAGTTATGTTGATGACGTCACAAAAAGGCTTAAGCTGGGTAAAGTCTCTACATTGAAGAGTATGATCTTTTAACTGGTAGCTGAATCAAGCAACTTTAGGAAGATATTAAAAATGATGTCTATTTTATTTGGCTCCGCTAGAAGATTCTTCCCCCCCCCCTCCTCCCCCTTCATGTACGCGCTGATTAGCGGTCGAAATTTATGGAAGTACTTCTCCTCAGCTCCAGTTTCTAAGCATCACAATCAACATTCCTGTATGTATACTTTGACCCTACATCCATCCAGCACCTGACTGTTTACACTACACGTGGAAAATAGTAACTGTCACACTCATTTTCACCTGCAACAACCTCACAGCTCTTTGTAATACTTCCATGGCTCCCATTCACACTCCGGAACGCTACATAACTCCTTATCACATTTAGATGTTTTCTAATACTCGATAAAAAACTGTTCTTATAGATTCAAATGTCCCATAATTTGGAAATCTAGCTAAATAGCCCATAATTAGTTCCTAAAGGCTTGTGAGGAAAAAAAGAACTTTTATACTATCGACAAAATTGAAGCTTTGCAACCCAAAAGTACCCTCGAATCACCCTTGAAACTTTTTTCAGATGAAAACAACCAAGAAGAAACCAAAAATTAATTTAATCAAACTTGCAAAATCAAACGAACTTTCTTTTACAAGTTTGATTCAATCTCATATAGGACGTATGTAGAGTACGAGACATAAAATTAATGCCTCATCCTTCGAGAACTATGACGTCATCAGACTGGCCTCGCTCAATCACGGAAATATTTCCCAAATTGCACTCGGTGACGTAACTCTACCCCGGCCCAGTCCCGGGCAAAATAGCTGACGTAATCTACGTACACTGGCTCATCCTCTCGGAGTGTACGAAAACAACGTTTCGCGATTCTTCCAACCCAAAATTGCGAAGAAAAGTAGGTTAGTAATTTACGAAATAATCAGAAACGATACGACGCCGTACGTTCAATTAAATGAGAATGAAAATTGTAGGCCTATTTCGAAGGATGGTGAAAAGGATACGAGAATTCGTGCTCAGTTTGAGGTCAAGGTCGTCCGTCTCGGATAGAATTCGTGTTTCAATGTGAGGGTTATCCGATGCAAAAGGAAAACTTCTTCGCAAAATATTCGTATCGGTTGCCAAGATGAGATGAGTTTTGAACGAAATTGTAATTTCGCGACTGATGCACTGAACAAAAAGTAAAAGCGGTCGACCTTTCCTCCGTGCGATATTTTGTTGACAAAATATTTCATACGAGAACGGATAGAAACGTTTGAAGTTATCGAAGTTTTTTCAGGTTGTTATTCAAATTAACCCACCTTTAGATGAACGTGTACATGCTGCCGTGAAAGCTCGGAGGCTGTTTTAGAATGGCCGTGAATAATTCATCGATATTCAACCCGTATACACTCACAACCACGAATTCCGATGTCCTTCTAAAATAAGCGGGCTCGGTTCACCCTTTTTTTTTTTCCACTTCCTCGCTCGTGTACGTCCGCCTCCGAAAATCGTACTCGATCGAGTCACCTCTTCAGTACACATCGACGAACACACATGACATAATTCATTTTTTATACGCTTTCTGCATGTCCATAACGCTATTCGCGTGTTTATCGAACGACATAACCTCGCTTCCTTCATAGACCACGTGTTCGTATTTAAGTATGCGGTATTTTTAAATAATTTGTTTGTTTTGATTAAGAAAAACGTTGCGTCGATGTCCAAAACAAGTTGAACACTCGTATAGAAAACAATCGTGAAAAGCTTTCCATTTCTGTATCATTGTTCTGTTCAATATTTTTAGAGATTGTGGAGGACGAGTGAACGTAGACTTTTTCTTGTACGAAAAGGATTGTTTGTCTTTACCCCTTTTGAAACCTGCCGTGAAATGACTAAGTTATTCAGCGTCGGATCGTACGTAAATTACGAGTGTTTACTTTTTGATAACGATGACACATGTTATGTAGATATCTTGCTGACGTCAGCATTCCTTACGGGCACTGATGAAAATGAGCACGTGATATGTTGACTGTGGAATTAAATTTTTGAAATAGAATTTCATCGACTACGATGACCAAAAGTAGTTATGAATTTTCAACCTAGCCTCATTCGGAAGGGCAAAATTTTCTGAATAGCCGTAGAAAGCGATACTCTTATAAAGAAGTAACTAAATACAAAAACCTTCGAAGCGCTATCGACTAAAAAGTCATCCTCAGCGAAAGACAGGAACACAACTGACCTGAAAGACCGAAACCAACCTCGAGAGTAGACGAGAAATAAAGAGGAGACTAATCATTGAGTTGTGACTCATAAACAAGCTCGATCAGATCTTCGTCCGGTATGTGCCTGTTCAACAGAATGAGACCATCAGTGTTCTTATGACGAATGATTTCGATATGCTCCAAGGCAGTACGCTTGAAATAAGAACTTTCTTTGTGAAGAAGCACCTCAGATCCTTCTCGGAAGCTGTGCCTAGCAGCGATAAGATGGTTAACGAATGCCGAATCCCCCACTTTACTCTTCTCTCAGGCTGTCTTGTGCTCATCGACCCGAATCATGAGCTGGCGACTAGTCTCTCCGATATAAACACTCCTACAATCATGACATTGTAACCTATACACTCCACTCTTTTCATCTTCAGAAATTCGATCTTTCAACCTAAGAAATGATTATTTAAAGTGATTGGGTTGTAAAACACTGGCTGGCGAAATCTATAAGGGCGAAGGGCCCGGCCTAATTGAAGAGAGTACTTCTCCAAAAATGGGAGTCTAATCCAACGAAATCTTTCGCGGCTGATAGCACGGGGGAGGGAGGTAGTAGAGTCAAGGCATTTCCTACTAACTTTCTTACGCACCATAGCGTCAATATCCATGTGAATCTCATTAGCTCGAGCCAAATGTTTTAAGGTGAGTAACTCCTTACTGAAGGCAGTAGTAAGTCTATGGACTAGACTGATGAAAGCAGCATATTTATGGGCAGCAGAGCAGAATGACGACCTGTGGACTAAAACATTGGTCGACGTATCTTTTCTATACACTCCAAACTCGTGGACCCCGTCTTTTTCAGAGACTGTAAGATCCAAAAAGTTACTGGAGGCGCCTCCCGCTTCCACAGTGAACTTCACGGAAGGGTATAGCTTATTAAGATACGTGAGTAACTCCAAGCAGAGCTTTCGGGGACCAGTCCACGTACATAGCACGTCATCTACATACCTGCGCCCGTTAAAGATGTTATTCAAAAGAGCATAGCCAGAAGAAAAGAGGTCGGATTCGAACTTGGACATGAACACCTCAGAAATGAGGGAACCTAAAGGTGAACCTATGAGAATACCCACCTCCTCTGAAAACTCATAAAATTTACCATTAAACTTGCAAAAATTAGGAGTCCAACACAACCTCAAAAGATCAGAAAATTCACCCAACTCTTTGTGAGGAGTACCGAGATTCACTAGGAGTTCACCCATCCGCTGCATAGTGACAGCTTTACGAATGTTAGGAAAGAGGCCTACAACGTCGAAAGAACAAAAGATCGTGTCTGCAGGGAGAAGCACACTTTTTTAGGCTATTGCTCAAGGTGGACCAATTCCTGACAGAGTAGGTAGACTCGTATTCGACGCGGGATTTGAACCATCGATCCATAAATTTAGCTAGAGAGTAGGTAGGAGAGGAGATGAACGACCCCACAGGCCTCATGGGCATATTTACTTTATGGACCTTTGGTAATCCGCAGAGAGGGGGGGGGGTAGGGTTAGGATTGAGAATGGCTATCTTCATTCGCTCACTCTTAATGATGAGAGTACATCCATTAACAACATTCCAAACTTCTTGGACATGTTTTGGAAAAGTGAAGCTGTCATTCACTTTTGCCCCACATTGCTTCTACATCATACATCTTAGAATAATAAGAAGACTTCTGCATCACAACTAAAGAATTACCTTTATCGGCCTTAGTGATAACGAGTCCCTCCTCCCTTATCTTCTTCTGCAATACCCTGATCACTCCACTCACCTTTCTGTGGGTGTTGCGGACTATCTCAGCGCACTTCTTTTGGCAATTGCACCCGGGTCCTATCTTTATAGCCAAGTCCGCAACCACATTAGCGAGGGCCTCACTATTCTTGGGAGGAGGAAGAGCAAATTTCAGACCTTTCTCAAGGAGGTAAGATTCCTCCTCGCTGAATTCAACCTGAGAGTAATTAAGAACCCTAGGTTGAAAATTCTGAACAATAATCTCACCACTGACCTCTTCCTCCAGGATTCCGTTCTTCAACCTCATTAGAGAAGATTGCGGTGAGTTTGGTGCGAGAGGGGTCAGTGAAAGAGTGTAGTGAAGAAAGTGAGTCTGTGAGGAGCGTCGATGGTCTCGTGCACACGTGACCCAAGTGAAATTTTGACGATCTCAGGAAACGGGTCTCTTCCACTCATGTCGAAGAGACTTTTCTCGTGGATCGCCTAAGGTCATTTGGGCCGAGTCCGCACGATATCAATCAGCACCTTTCCATGCTCTTCAGCTTCTGTGATTGTGATTTTCTCGCTACCGTCTTCTACTCATATTGGCGAGTCCTCATATTGGTTTTCCAACACTCAAGAGTAATCAATCGACATTCGTGCCACGTTTCCTGTAAATTTCTCCATAATTCAAACGGAATTTTGATTCCTTGAAATCTCGAATTTTAAGGAGTCCTTCGTAAGTGCAACCCATGGTTTCTCGAAGACGCTGTTGGCCGTATCACCAATTTGCATTTACGTCAATTCATTCATTAACATGTCCATATTATTACCGTACTCAATTTTCTTAACATTGGCCATACATTATAGAGGAAGTCACAGTAAACATAACAGTTTATCTGCAACCTGATGCTGAAAAATTGAAACGCTTTGTTTCGTATCCCGAAGGACTCAGGAGGGAACGAGCTTTGCGGGTATTTTTATTTATGTAATTATTTTTCTTTTTCGAGTGAACGTGCGTTATCGCGATATCATAAACCCCTACATGAGAGTGACTTACGGATGACGTAAACACAAAGAAATGTTGCTCCGGCTGGTACATTAACGCATAATACATGTATATCGAGTACAATTGTGGTGTGTACATAGTGCGATACAAAGACATAGTAAATTAAAAATGTTGATTCGAAATGTAAAACAAGGTCAGAAGATTGAATGACGGATGCACGGGAGGGGGTAGCAGAGAATGAAAATGAAAATGAATATGCTGTGAATGCGTTTAAAGTAGCGCCGCGCCGAACTAATATTAGGGGGAACTCTTTTAGAGTATACTTGGAAGGAAGTCTGTTATTGGCGTGTATTCGCGAAAAAAAAATTTTGACAAAGAAAGACGGGTTGCGAAAAATAAAACGCTCTATACAAAAAGAATACGAGGACGAGAGAATCGTACTATTTGTAAAAAAAAACAAGGAAGAGAATACTCGCGTTTTTTTTTTCCGGGAAGATAATTCTTTACTCGTGTAATTTTTATGCAGTTAGTCGGTCGGTTTTAATTCGTACAGTAAATTAGTCGAATACACAAGTTTAGTGAGCGAGATGGTAAAGAATACGCTATAATGTACTTAATAATCAATTAAGTTCGTTAACAATGTTGACGTGTGTAGGAGTGACGAAGGTTGATCACGACAATTTATGAAGAAAAAATAAAAAAAAGGAGATCGTCCGTGTAGATAAATGGAAGCAGAGAAGTATTATAAATGAACAAAAAAAAAAAAATGAAAACACTCTGGAATGGAACATTACATCTATGAGTATTTCACTGGCGAGAGGCCAAACTTCTTTCTGACTCCTCGCATAAGTTTTTATTTCTGAAAAATGCATCTAGTTGATACACAAAGAGCATTGTTGTATATCTCGTGCATGTCTCTTCAGTTCATTCGTTCTACGAAGAAAGAACGTAAACAAATTGGGAATCGACGAAGGAGGAGGTGTTGGGTGTTCGAAAGTTCCTAGTAGTATTTTTAAATCGAAGTTGTTCAGATGTTACTAAGATGAGAAAATTTCACACGTTCGGGTAGAGTAAAATCGAAATTTTATAAGAGTGTGCAGCGTTCGTCGAACTTCCGAAAAAACAAGAAGGTGGTAGCTGATGGTTGTAAAAATTCCTACTTTTTTTGAGTGGTACGAGTACGTAGGAGAAGGAGAAATACGAACAACAATTCAAGAGAAAGAGAATGATTGTGTTTAAAAGGACGATAATCTCAGTACAGGTGTAGTACACTATATTTCAATCTGAGTGGCTCACGAGCTCACTTATTCCGTTCATTCACTCCCCTTCTCAGCCTAGTATATAAGTTTAGTTGGCTAGCTCGCTCCACTCGTTTGCCTAGACAGCCTGTATAAGCCTAAGAAGTCATACTACGCGCTGCTTTCTCTCTCTCTCTTCAGCTCCAGTTAGGGCCGTGCAGAGAAAAAGCGGGCCCGGAGGGAAAATTTTTTTGAAGTCTCAAACAGTAGAATTTCCAGGGAATAAGGAACAATCAAGAGTAAAAAGTCGGTATTGGTATTTAAACCGGACCCCTTTGAAAGTTTGTGTCCGTGGCAAAATAACCCTTTTCCCCGACCCTATGGTCGGGCATGATGTTAGAACTATGTTAAGTTATGTTACTGAGGCTAGTTACAAAGTAGCAGAGGTCAACATTTTACCAAATCACGAGAGTGAAGCATAGCAATTTTAGCTCTAGTATAGAGAGAGCCTAGCGTAGGGGTAGGGATGAGCTGGTCAGCCTAGCCCCTATAATTTGCGCGTCAGACCCGAAGTAGCGAAGGACTTTTTCAAGCCCCTGAAGTAGGTCACGGTCACTGGTGACGTCATCAAACGTGCCAAAAATCGTGATTTTTTCACGAAGTTCCAATCGAAAGAATCTCCTCGGCGTACCCCCCCCCCCGCTTCTTCTTGGCAACCGCTCAGCTGCCGTTCCCCAGGCACACAAAACCTTGGAACACAACAACAACAACACCATCTTAGATGTACTGGTTTGCTGTTGAAGTCTCTTCTCTCTGCAGGCTCGAACAATCTTCCTCTTCTTCCTGTACATTTGGATGTAGATGATGCACAGGTGTTGAGTAGGCCACTACCTGGCTACTCGAAGCAAGCGCTTCATCTACCCCAATCTCTTGAAGAGGCCGATTAAGTTTACCCTATTTCAAATGAAGTGTGCGATGGTCAATCATCCTGCCCTTGGTTGTAGTGCAAACACGTTACCTGCTTAACTTTCTTCAACTTTTCATGAAGATACTTGAGCAGCCATGGCCGCTTAGCAACTGCGTCAGGTTGAAGTTCAGCCGACCATGACCACGCTTCGTGGATTCACGCACGGTTCGTCCATTTACCTCACTCTGCGCAGCTCTTGTTTTTCATCTCTCAAGCGAGGAACGCCTGGCCTCTTGCCTGACCTGTAATAATGATCTTGGTCGGCCGTTGTTTTCTCTCTTGATTTGAACACCACCATTCTTTCCTCAGTGAAGAGCTCGATTGTTGGTGAACGTGCTAGTCCGCAAAAAGCCTCAGTTGAGACAGTGCGGTAGGCACTAACCTATCTCAGAGCAGCTCTTTGTTGGATCTTTGTATAGGGTATCTTCATGGAGTCGGCCCCTACTGGAAGGATTGACAGGGCGGCGCTCGTTATAATTCTTCTCCTTACTTCTCTCGGCCTTTGGTAGTGAGAAAATAAACAAATTTTTGACATTTTTAATTTCTTTACCAACATTCCAGAGGCCGAGTTGCCTTCCTTCCCCAGTCGATGGACTCGAACTCTCGACCTAATCCAGAAATGAGCGAAGCTAAGTTCGTATAATCACCAGTCCTAGCTTACGGTGTAGTGGGCTATAGCTTTAAACTAGGTTTAGCATGTGCCTATGCTACTAATCTTCACTAGGCTTGAATGAAGCTTAGTATACCTTGTACTATTGACATGCTGATGTCTTTGGGTAAGGGCTCAGCCAGAAATATGCGTAGTGTAAGGTGACATCGTCAAAGACCTTGACCTACTCTGGGGACCTACAAAACCGTCGTAAATATACTAGGCTTCCTCTCTTGATAGACTTACCTCTGACCCGTTCCATAAATCTACGAGTTCGAGTTTGATTTCCTTAGCTTAGCTCCAGAGTCGAAATTTTTCCGTCCAAATTCTTTACTAGGGTGTGGCGATTTTTCGAAAGTAGCCCCTACGGGAAAGTTCCTTGTTGAAAGAAGGGAATTTCGATATCACGGATGTTGATGACGTCGCAAGCTTAATGGTGTCAAAGGCAAATTTGAGCTGATGACGTCACAAACTAATGACTTCAGAAACTCAATGGCGTCAAAGGCAAATTTGAGCTTATGACGTCACAAACTAATGACGTCAGAAGCTTTATGGTGACAAAGGCAAATTCGAGCTGATGAAATCACAGATGTTGATCACGTCTCTACCTTTATGGCGGCAACGGCAAATTTGAGCTGATGACGTCAAGGATGTTGATGATGTCAGAAGCTTAATGGCGTCAAAGGTAAATTTGAGCTGATGACGTCACAAACTAACGACGTCTGAAGCTTTATGGCGTCAAAAGTAAATTTGAGCTGATGATGTCACGGATATTGATGTCCTTTTAAGCTTTATGGAGGCAAATTCGAGCTGATGACATCACGGATATTGATGACGTTATAAGCTTTATGGTGTCCAAGGCAAATTCCGGCTGATGACGTCACGATTTTTGACGTCACTGGCACATTCAGTGGATGATGATGACGTCACTCGGAGATTCAAACTGGTCGATGTCTTGATGTCTCTACTGTGCCAAGTTTGAAACTTGGCTTCCTCTGTTTACCGGTATCGTTACCCCAGCCGCCTATTGAGAATCTACGGACGCGAGTCCGAATTGATCTTCCCCCTCCCCCCTCCAAGGGTACGAATTCTTGATTTTTCGTCTTTTTTCACAAAAAATAGTTGGCATTTTCCGGCGGTGGTTGCCGTCTGATAATTTGACCTAACCTTACGTGAGCGACTTAGAATGTTTTCGACTACTTGAGGAAATTTCGAATCACGATAGGCGGGGGGGGGGGAAAGACTTGAAATAGTTTCAATTTTTTAACTTGGGAAATTCGGAAGAATTGGAAAATTTTTGAGCTGTATGTGATAGAAAAGGGTCGTGGGCTATTTCGAACTTCAAGCTATTCGTTGCACTCCTTGTGTACCGCGTCAAAAGAACTAGTAAGTTTTTTCTCTTATGCACTGATGACGTCTCTTCGTGATATCATTCTCTCCTGTTGGTTGTAATTTTTACGTCCCTAAATCAGGGCAAGATCTATCCTCCTCTGCTAGCTAGACGCGGATGCGATCATAATCAACCAATTTCAAACTCTATAAGCTACTTGAAGGCTAATCTGTGGCATCGCAGAGAATGGTAACACAACTTTTCGAGATCAGCCATTCTTCGACTCAAAACAAAGAACAGTTGTTCATGTTGGATCGACCATCAGGCTGCAAAAGAGTAGCTGACAATATGGGACGACATCAGTACGCACTTTCATCTTTTGAAACGCTGCCAATAGCCTCAGATTGAGGAAAAGATGAACACTCGCTCCTCAATAGAGGGAGAGTATTCGAATGATGAGCTTATAATTCTCTTTTTTCGAGACTAGCAGTTTCTGCACTTGGCGCATCCGGTTACTCGAGGTGGATGACAAATTTAGAGAGTCCCATGAACGAGACTACGTATTTGATCAACAGTGGCTGATGCATTGGCAGAAGAAGAAAACTACAGTAGGACCACATTTGCCTGAAGGCGAGCCAAACCACTCGGGCTGGTAGATGCATTGCCGGATGAAAAAAGAGAACAGAATTTGGGTACTGGTCCTCTTTAAGGATAGTAAGACGAAGACTTTTGATAGACGCTTTCCCCTCCTTTAGGCTAGTCTTGTCAATTTGCATCTTGCGTTACCCCCTCCCATCCTTCAAGCTACTTTGATCAGCTATCTTCTCTTTTATCGCGGTAGCCTAGAGGGGCTACTACCTAATTTGATCACACGGTGGCACTCTTGAATGGACGTAAGAGGGTGCGGAATAGAATGAGGGAGCATCGCGAAGATTGATATTTTATTAAATTCTAAGAACCTTGCTCTTGTCTCTCTTCAACAGAATGTCCACTGGGTACGTTCCAATAGCTATGTATTTATTGATGGAAGTTGTTTCGTGGCGAATATCCTGTTCGATCAATCATAATTATATTGGTCGCGTTCTTTCAGACGGGGAAAAAATATTAGGATTTGGAAACGAGACTTACCAAAAGTTGTTAGTCTGGCTTATTGAACATCTTTGACAGCGAACGCAAGGCGGAACAATAGAAGCGTGTAAAAATAGTACACACATACATACGCTAACGTATGTTCACATATGTTTTTCAAATAATTTTTATTCTCTTTCTCTCTCTCTCGCAGTCGTGACGAATTTATAGGCGAAATCTGCATGTCGTTGTACACTTCACGAACGTCCTTGCCATTTCAGAGATAGCAATTTAAATTTTGCGAAAACATTTTTTTTTTTCGCATCATCGCGATTTTTTTTTTTTTTTTTCTTGTATACCAATAACTCTTGCTACTTTGGAGGTCTTCATTTAAATGAGCGTAAAGTTCTCGCTTTGTGCGGTATTTATGGACATAGTCATAGGTGGGCGGTATCTAAATAAAAAATACAGGAAATACAGTATACATTGTATATGTACACGAGACGTGTTGCATGTAGTGGATATGACGGTCGTAAAATCGAGAGTAAAATTGCGCTAAAACGAGCGTAAACTTTTTTCCCTCGAGCGGGAGGGACACTTGTTGCTGTCGTCGCACGCGAACCGACGGACGCGGGCGAGGCGCATTTCGAGTACAATTCAAAATTATGATGTACTGGAATAGGTCGTGCATGTACGTAGGACTGTGCAAAATATGCAAAGACACGTTTACGACCTGTACGAAGGTCTTCGGATGAAAATAACGGTCGTTTTCGCTGTCCATTTCGCCGAAATTACAATGTTGATGGTCGCGCAAAATTTTAATATTCCGTACGAATACAGTATACAAGCAGACCGGACTGATTATGTCTGAAGGTGTAATGACTTGGAAGAGGATTGTGTTGTTGTTTGTTCGTGACTTTGTAATTCTCTCTGTACGGCCCGAGGTGACATGTACGACAAAGTAGACGAGGCGTACTGTCTAGGATGTGTACAAAGTCGTCAACTGAAGTTGCATTTGTGTACGTGTGTCTGAGCTCGTATATTTATCGTATTTTATAATGGTTAAAGAGTATGTGTGCGCGCGATCGGTCGTTCGTGAACGCGACCTTGTCTTTTTAAGTCTGGTCGTCGTGTGATTCACGCTGCGCTGCGGCGAATGAACTTTGTGACCTACCCGGAAAAAGAATGATGAAAAGTTCGCGAAATCAATTATCAATTTTAACGAGCGTGTACGATTGCGTGAGAAGGAACGAGCAGAGAAAGTCGAAGCAGACAACAATGTCGGGTAGAGAGGAAGAGGTGTGCGCGATTTTCGCGGAAAGAGTCGAGCAGATTATATTGTCTTAATAACCGTGGGTGCCATAATTTTGGCTGTTCGACGCGTTCACGTCGAGTGTTGCGAATCGAGATTTCATTTAATTGCTTCAAATTTGAATTTTTACACGCTTCGAGGCTTGTATAGGTTTTCGGAAACTATAGCTCAGCCAATTTGCTCCTCTTTGAGCTGATCATTCTATAATGATATGTAAACTACTTATGAGAAATCGCAACTCGCGGGGTGTTGATCACTTTAGGGCAAGGAGAGAACCTGTTTTATGAGTTGTTATCGATTAGGAGCGATTACTTGGGCGGGCTTTTTTTCTGCTAATACCCATGTATATCCCGATGATCGGAATATTTTCGAGTTCTCGTCCCCATATATAGATAGCTGGTCGAAATTCAAATGTTCATAATTTTTCCCAGCCCTCTCCATCATCCAAAATTTAGGTCAGCATACTTCCTCCTTTGTAATGAAGCATTGACAACACAGTTTAATACACAAATATTGAAATCGATCGGGGAAAAAGATTTTTTGAGCTCAAAATTTCTTTAGTCTTGTTTTGGTAGGACTTACAGCAATAGTTCCATCGCAAACAAAGAACCTTTCAAGTCCTTTCCTGATGACGTCATATCTTCTGAAGTTCCTTTTATTTGGATTTTTCCGCAAAATCGACTGTTGACGTCACGATCTTTCCTTGTCCTCCGACTTGAATCCCAGATCAAACCTTTTCAGCTCAATTAAGTCCCGTAGTGTTGGGTGGCTGAATCAGGTCCGTGTAACCATGGAAATTTCTCAGATCAGGATAGCCTGAATGAACCCCTCGAAAAGATTTCTATCTCCGAACTCCGAGTCATGTGCTAGAGCTGTGAGATTTGGAAAGAATCCATTAGAACAACAGCCTAACATTTCATCCACGTGTTCAATTCTTTTGAACTCCCACCTCCTCAAATTTAGAGAACTCATCCGTTCGAAAATACATGTTCATTACTGCCTAAAATGACAGAGGGTGGACTCGGAGTGATGTAGAAAAGGCACGGCACTGGTCCTCGCCCAAATTTTTAACGGTTGACGTAACGTCATCGTGGCGTCGGAAGCTGAACTGACGAATGTCCAACATGGTGAAAAAAAGAGAAGATTCTCTCATCTCTCGAAAAGATACAATGAGATGAAATTCGGGGAAAATTTCATCATCCTCTCACGCTAAATTGGATTACAGTTCTTACAAAGATAAACGTAAATTAGTTGAAGGAAGTAACTGACGTATGTACATTCAGTATTGCACGAAGCGCACAACAATTTCATACTTCACTCGTGTACGATGGAAAGTTTCGTTTCCCTAGATTTGTGGGATTCCGCTTTGAGGCAACGTCATGTGGAAAAATTCACGGATTCTTTACCGGAGTTGACTGAAATGAGGAAAGGGAACCTGTTTGATGGGGTATTTTGGGTCTTTTATCGAGTCTCACGGTGATTGAAGCTTTGCATATCTGGCTCATTGAAAGGACCAAGTCAATTGGAAGCATTGCATATTTAATTACTTGAAGGAACCATTTTAATCAGGCCCATTGTATTATATTAGCTTCATACTAGTATGATTGGAGAGGAATTTGGAAAATTGGCGACTTCCGAGGTTTGGTGGATATTTTTTCTAGAAGAACCACCACCCCCCCCCCTCCCGCTGAAATAGTTTCCCTGTTGAAGAGACAAACTGGGCGTTACTTTACCGGGGATGTGCCAGTGCTGCCAGATCTACGGATTTTGTGTCCTCGAAAAAGCTATAGATTTTTCTACAGAAATACGGATTGCTTGCGCTCAAGAGAAAAATACCTTAGCCACTTACACAACAGATACTTTTCTCCTGATCGTTACAGGGTGGTACTGGTACCACCATCTCTTGTTTTTGTACCATTGAGTCGATCAAGAGAAAAGCACCTCACTCACTCTTACAAGAGATATCTTTCTCCTGATCGTCATTGATAAATCGGTCGAAGTTCGTAGAAAATGTATGTTTTCAGGCCTCAGAAAGGATAGTGGATACAGATTTTTGAAATATCATCTGATAGTACTGAGATGTACAGGTTTTGACCAGTGCTGCCAGATCTGGAAAAAATTACAGATTTTTCTACAGATTTTTCCTAAAATACAAATTTTGTACGCTCAAGGAAGAAGTATCTTAGTCCATGTCCGGAAAGATACCTTTCTCTTAGTTGTTATGAGATGGTATCGCAGTCTACCGCTATAATAAGTCAATCAAGGAAAAAGTACCTCAGACACGAATATGAGGGATACTTTTCTCCTGATCGTTATTGTTAAAACGGATTTCTACGGACTCATACTGAATACCGATCAGGAGAAACGTATCTCTCATATTTTTTATTGAGGTACTTTTCTCTTGATCGACTCAACATGATGGGAGATCGCGATACTACCCTATAAAGATCAAGAGAAAAGTATCTCTCACACGAGTGACTAAGGTATTTTTCTCTTGAGCACGAAAAATCCAATATTTCACACAAGATACGGTTTTATTTTGAGGACTAAAAATTCGTAGATCTGGGAATTATGTCCGTCAGAAGAAATTGAAGTGTTCCTCCAGGTTGAGGTGAAGTTTTTGTTCCGTCTCTTGAGTATGAGTTACAGTTCCCGCAATTTATTCTGCAAATCCCTGAACTCTTGTTTGGTTGCGTTGGATCCTTGAGCCTGATGAGGTCGAGAAAGAGGTACAATAATTGTAACGGAGGAGGGAAGCAATTTTTCCGAATGTCTTTTCAGGTAGTGAAGTCGCAGCAACCTTGAGAAAGAGAGAGGAGGAGGAGGGTTGAGATGGACCCTGAGTCAGAATTTTCGCATTTTGAATGAATAGTCGGCCGTCCAAGGAAAGTTCTGTTTGTAAAATTTCAGCTTCCTGGGCCTTTTTAGAGAAAGAAGTCGGTGAACGACAGATTTGACCGCAGCCAATTAGGTGCAGAGATTGAGCGTTGATGGAAATGCCCGTTATCGTATCTCTCTAATAGATTGAGAAGGCAGGTTGGAGAAAGCTGCGACACCTTCCTAGAGTGATGGGAAGGTTCTGATACTTTATTTGAGTCAATCCTACCTCGACGGTAAATTTTATTGAAGGTTGGAATTGCTTGAACGTCGCAAGTCGGCTATGGAGGTTCGCTTCCGGGCCATGCTAGACGCAGAGAATGTCGTGGTTGATGGAGACGTCGGCCACTAGCGTTGATAGAGTTCCTCCATGGAAGACCGTCTTGAAAATTTTATATTTCCACTTCAAAGACGCATACATTATTCTCCAGGCAGAGTGTCAGGAGTGCCTGAAATTCGACGATGATGTGAGGATATACTGTACATGTTTTAGTGTTTAAAGATCCAGTATTATTTGAAACGAGAACGGGGCAATTGATAGGCGGCGCGGGATTATTTCTTCTTTGTTGATTCCGGTGTTCCACTTTGAGTCTTCGTGTCCAGAAAATAGCCCCTGATAAACCTGTGTACAGCTCATTGTCGGTCTACGTGCTGCAACTTTGTTGATCCAAGGCTATTGACGAAACCTTCAAAGAAGTGTCGTAAACTTGTTGAATAGATAGTCGTACAAATATCGATCAACGGGGGTCTCCCGTACGAGACTTTTTGAACGAAATATTGTCGTCGTCGTCGCCTCTGGAGATGAGTCTCTCGATTCCAACTAATCGTCGGCATATATCTCTAATCGATCCGCTCGGTCTTCTGGAAGGTCATCTCTTGACTGGCGTACATTCTAAGACGATTCCTGGCGATCTCTTGTCAAGCATTGTTTGCTCGTACTATCTCCATTCCTTTCGGTGAAGTGATTATATTCACCTGAGAGTTTGAAACCATCGTAGAAAAACGCTGTGCGAGGAGACGTCCCTTTGACTAGACAATTCAAACAAAGAAATTTGTCGTCGTCTCCTTCGGCGAAGTCTCCGGGCTTCAATGAATGAGAGTCGTCGGTAATCGGTTTTCACGGTCTTCCAGGGGGTCGTTTCGTGACTAGCGTATATTTCACGACAATTTCGAGCGAGCTCTTTTCAAGTATTGTTCTCGTATTTCTTTCGGAATAAAATGAATAATTCTAATTCGAATTAATGCTGATAAACTCTATGAAATAGAGTTCTTTTTTCGCTTCGTTATTGCTATTGTCTTACGATCCTTTCTTCAGCGTTCTTCCGAGTCAAACATTTAGCGCTTTACACGAGACAGTTCTACGTCTAGAAGAGATTGTTAGCAGGGAGTGCTTTTCGAATTAGCAGAATTATCTGGAATCATTGTCAATCATACGATTTTGAGGATTAGCATCATTTAAAAAGCTATCAAAATTCACGATATCGATGTAGGAGCGACGACGTTATCGTAATCTTTGTATCTTGGAATCGATTTGGTGAAATTGTCGGTGTTTCTTTTGAGCAACGAAATGAAACGCAATTAATGCGGTTAACGTCTGTACTGATAACGGAAATAGGGACTTGGTCAGCGTACTACGAATTAGGAAAATCTACGCAGACTATTATAGGAAGATTTCGATGATTCTTCCCAAACGTGTCTAGACAATTTGACCCTTTGGGATCTTAGAATTTTCAAAAAATATGCTTGAATTTCAACTGCTCGGTGACAATTCCACTTCTGTCGTCCAATAATCTCTTCTCATTGATTAAATACTCTTAAAAGATTGGACTGAACAATGGTCAGCATGTCTGAGGTTCTAAGTTGAGAAACGCGAACATTTTTCAAAATCAAAAATTATGCAATAAACTAAGAAAGTTTGAGAACATTAAGGAGGTAGACTTGAAAAATTGATGTTGTCTTGTACAATCTTTTTATACGGCTTTGCAAAAAATAATAAAACGAAAAGAACTCGAGTATCTTGTTCGACATTTCAAATCGTCATAATCGAAGTCGTTTTCGCTCATTCACAGTATATAAAATAGGTGAGCGCTAAGCTCTGAAAAATAAGAAAATCAATTTTTATTCGATTGACCTAATTTTCGGCAGACAATTTCGGTACGCTACTGGAACGAGCAACAATGAAGAAGAAGAAAACGAATTAGTCGAGGAATTTCGCTTCAGCACTTCCTTTCCTCGTCCGAATAAACCATTATTTTTCCTTTTTTCTTTCTCGAAAATTACGACTGACTGATACGGCGGTGGGCGGACATTTAACGAGATTTTTGTTCGTTCATTTCCTACCGCACAGCGCCCAACTATGAACTTTTCCACACTATCGTTTTTTCTCCCTGCGGTGACATTAACGACTGCGAACTAAGTGCGAACTTTCCACGAAAAATTCTCTCAGAATTATGACTTGTCCTTTGATATCTGAAACTAGATTAGGCCAGCTTGCTCTCGAGTTGTTGTCCATAATAATAGAATCTGCAGGAATGCTGCTTTCCATGCCTAAAAGTTGTCTTTATGAGGAGATAATCTGTCATCTCTTCTGCCAATTAATCAAAGCTCGTAGAGAAATTGAGTTTCCTTTCTTCTTGGAAGTACCCTACCTCGATAGAATTGGAAACAGGACAAGTGACGTGGCCAGATGGACAATTTGACGTCGACAATATGTCACCAGCGCCTTTGTCAGATATTCTGGGGCCTAAAGCAAAATTTCCACATGAGGCCTTTTTTCAATTTAGACAATTTTACCTTTTTTTTCTCTCCTCGCCGGCGCGAGGCCTACAGTAGCACGAGAGACTAGGACTCGAGCTTTAGAGTCGAGACGGACACTTGGGACCGAGACTGGAGCTTGAGATTCGAGCCTGAGACTCAATACTGACACTGGAGACTTGGACTCAAGCTTGAGACTCGAGTTTGAGACTTGAGACTGACACTCGAGGCTTAGACTCGAGACTGAGATTCAATCGGGACTGATACTCGAGCTTGACACTCGAGACTCGCACTCGGGACTGAAACTCAAAACTGACACTTGAGTTCGAGACTCGAGCCTGAGACTGGAGACTGACACTCGAGATTAAGACTTGAGACTCGAAACTGAGAGTCGAGACTGGCACTCGGGACCGAGACTCGAGACCGAGACTCGAGACGGAGACTGGAGCTTGAGATTCGAGCCCTAGACTCAAGACTGACACTCGAGCTCGAGACTTGAGACTCGCACTCGGGACTGAAACTCAAAACTGACACTTGAGTTCGAGACTCGAGCCTGAGACTGGAGACTGACACTCGAGATTAAGACTTGAGACTCGAAACTGAGAGTCGAGACTGGCACTCGGGACCGAGACTCGAGACCGAGACTCGAGACGGAGACTGGAGCTTGAGATTCGAGCCCTAGACTCAAGACTGACACTCGAGCTCGAGACTTGAGACTAAGACTCGAGCTTGAGGCTCAAGGAGACTGAGACTCGAGACCGAGGCAGCTTGAGACTCAAGGCTGAGACTTGAGCTTGTCCCTCGAGTTTGAGAATTGAGGCTGAGACTCGAGACTGACACTTAGGACCGAGACTGACACTCGAGCTTGCGACTCGAGCCTGGGACTGGAGCTCAGCGTCGTCGCCAGACTTTTCGAGACCTAAAGCAAAATTTTCACATGAGGCTTGTTTTCAATTTACACCATTTTAATTTTATTTTCCCCTCGCCAGCGTGAGGCCTGAAGCGGTAATACCTACTCGCCACCGTCTGACGACGGCTCTGTCTGTCACATATCCCTAGAAAATGATCACAGAATGAAGAATTTGTGTGTGGAAAGATTCTATATTTTAGAAAGTTAATGGGTCCTGAGTTCCTTTACTTTACGTCAACACAACAGTTAGTTTGAAGTTCAGAAATACAAAGACTCTAAAACCTCCTCTCGCCTTTCAACGACACTTCATCAGTATCTAGCCTCGATGTTGAAAAAATTCTGTATAATCACCAGAATTATCGCAGAATGTATACGATTTTTTTTTATTCGTCCGCGATTACTCACCCGAAGCGTTCTCCGATTATCAAGTTTGAAATTTGTGCTAGTACGAGGTTATTGTCTCTATAGCTATACGTAGCTCTCGTCCTATAGGAAATCAAAACTTTTCGAACGCGATCGTATTCATCGAGAGTATAATTGAATACGTAATTTTCGCTGCCAATCAGCATAATAATTTATCGTTCCTCTTACGTCATTATACTAACGACGCACTCAGAAGGCGATAATTGATAACGCATTTGAATTGTTTCCAATTTACGAAAAGTTATCGCCTTCTTAACGAGTATAGTCGGCAACGTGTGTAGGTCATCTCGTATTATTGAATGGGAATGAAAATTTAGTTCGAATTCTTACTTCATCTGATAAAACTCTCGATCATAGTCTGTGCATAATCACTTTTTTACCGAAAATTCGTCTTTGTGTTCAGGAGACTTGAGTACAGGGATATTTTGTGTAAGAAATTATGGAATGTATAGATGGGCTTGGATTTTGTTGAATGAATTTAAGAATTTCAAATGGTACTGATTCTGAGTATTTGGTTCGCTCCACTGTTTCCTATTTGCATGAGAACGGACTTCTTCAATCACGCCTCTAGAATAGTCGTTGGCTGCTGTAATCTGCTTTAGAACCTCAATTTCTTCCTTCTTCTCTTCATCGTTGTTCAGGAACGAAATTTCTTCGACAAATTGTCGCTTCCGGTGATGGTAGGAGTGGATTCGATCTATTCTGTTCTCCAGTATGAGTGTTGAGACCAAATAAATGATGCTCTCATTGTCTCTCCGCAGCAGGGTGAGAAGTTCCTCTTTTGGGATGATACTAAACATGCTTGTCACGTCACCATCTTATCGCTGCTCTTCATTACCACCTTGTCCAATCCCTGTATCAGTTCCTCGTTGTTCTTAATGCTTCATTTATGAGCAAAATCTAAAGGTGATCTTTGTTATCTTGTGACTTGATGATTGAATGCTATTAACCACTGGCTTCCTAGGAGTATTTGCTCTCTAAAGTTGTACAAACTCCTTGAATTTTGGTGCTACCTGGTTACCTCAATTGTCCTTTTAATTCTAAGTACATTGTTCTCTTTCAACGCAGTTTGCAGTCTTTTGTGGTTTTTCTGGGTCGAGTCCTTTTCAGCTTTTGGTTTCCGTTCTCTACAATATACAACTCTCTTTTCTGTATGTTGTTGTCTGTCTCCGTTATCACTACCGTGTTGCCTTAGTCAGTTGTTCTGTCAAATGTTTTTTTGTAGATTTGCAACCTTCCTCTGCATTACTTGCATTCTATCTTTGGTTCGGCTTGTATTCTCTTTGGTGCCCAACAGTACATTACCAATTCTGGTTCGGGCTTCTGGTCTCACGTCAAAGTCCTTGGATTGTTTTCGAGGTTACATAGTGTCAATCTCTCTCTGGCCTGGTTGTACTTGGTCTCACTTCTTTCTCTTTTAAGGTTCTTTGTTCGTAGGGTGTGTTTTACTGCCGCTATCTCTTCTTTTCTTTGTCCTCTGTTTTGGCTTGTTTGATATCTTTCTTTTTGAGCCGTTTCGTTTTGGCTTCCACTTCGTTTTGGCTTCCACTTCGTTTTTTACGTATTCCTGTTCTCGGTGGTCCAGGAACTTGTTCTATTAGAAATATTGGCTGTATACCAAGCAATTCCGGGTCCGCTGTCTCCCCATGTGTATAAAAAGAAAGCTGATAGGTCAGAATTTCTAGAAGTCCCTTCGATGGCCGAAATAAGTCAAAACTTTCGCTCGCTTTAGAACTTCAATTTTTCGAAAGGACTGACCTCTCTTAGTTGGAATTTATCAAATTCTTCTAGTAAGTTGTTTTTCAAGACTATCCAGATTCATACGCCCTTTGTTAGTCTTTATCAAGAAGAGGAGAGTGAGTGAAATCTCTTGTTGATCAGATTTAGCGAGGACTACTTCTTTAGGGAGGGAGGGGGGGGGGAAAGCCCGATAGACTTGGTTTGAATACGTTTCCAAAAACTGATGTTGATGTGCCTTACGTCGATTTCATCTTCGAAGTTGTTTGTGGCTGCTGCTATGTCCTTCATCGGCAAAAAAAGGGAAAAGGTAAGATGTGAAATTTCAAGCAGACTGCATAAGAGTGAATTCCGAGAAAAGTAGAATTGAACACATGGAAAACTTCTTCAATAATTGTGCTCTACTTACATTTCACTCTCTCAAAATTAGTTCCAATATTCACGCACCAGGCATGGTTAAGGAGGTTTTCAAGTTTCGGAAGACCAAGGACAAAATAAGAAGAGACACACATGAAGATTTCGTTCAATGACGAATGCTAGAGACGAGGCATTATTCCCAAGTATGCGATCTACCAGGAAACAGTGCAGCAATGGAACGCGCCAAGATACAAAGATTGAGAGTGAAGAGCAAAATAAATTCAGTGTATCAACTGGCTCAATGGTTCTGCATCGTCTCGAAGGAGAGGACTATGTGGAGAAACAAGAAGCGCAAACCCAACAGATCAGAAGCAGCTTGCCGAACTGAAAAAAAGGAGAAAGAAAGGAAGAGACTGCAACCTATCAAGCGTCACCTTCACAGAAGAAGAAGGAAGACTGCTGGCCAAAGGTATCTAATATGTACTGTCAGAGAGACTGAATGAAAAAAGTGATCCAAACCATGATATACGATATGAGACCAAAAGTTCGAACCAAAATTGGGAAAGTGTTGTTGGACGTCAAGAGCCAATGACAGAACGCAAATAATGCAGAGGAAGGTCAAAAATCTACAAAAGAAGATCCCACAGAACAGCGTGATTTTGAAAAAGGTGGACAAAGGCAACACGGTTGTGATAATGAAGAAGGAGGAATACCCCAAAAAAGTGAAGTTATACATCGCAGAGAATGGATACCAAGAGCTGACGAAAGACCCAACACAGAAATACTAAGCTGACCCAAAACCTGTTTTTGAACGGAACCTGACAATGGGAGGACGCTTGAGATAAACCCAGTAGCACCAAAATTCAAGGGACTTGCAGAACTCTACAAAGCGTTCCCTAGTTAACAGTATCCATTTACCAGAAAACTACCAGTTTGGACTCAGACGAAGCATCAGAAACGAAGGTGAGCTGATTGAGCGACTGGACAAGTTGGGAATCAAGAGTAACGACAAGCTGGTATCCTCTTATGTGACAAACATGTTTCGTACCATACCAACGAATTATTAATTTTTGCTCTGCTCAAAAAGAACAGATATCATGGGTACTCTGGTGGGCCGAAGTGCGCCAACATTGTGAAAGAAATTAACTACTGTCGCTTCAATAACAAGTTCTATAGTCAGGAAAAGGGATTTTCGATAGGATTACCTCTGTCACCCATACTGACGGAAATATTTATGAGTGATTGATATGGAAAACAAGATATTGAAGGGCAGCAAGTTTAAAACATCGATCAAACACTGAGCCGGATATGTAGATGATATCCTTATTGGGTGGTCAGGTATCGATAGACAGGTGGACCTATTCCTTTTGGAAATAAATGCGATGAATGAGAGCATCAAATTCACAGCGGAAAAAGGCAATGAGACCACCAACTATTTGAACCTTACACTCACACTGAAGAACAACAAGATAGAATAAAAAATCTACAGGAAGCCTACGTACACAGACACCAACCACCACCCCAGGCACAAGTTAACGGCAATCTAGAGCTCTTGCTATCGAGCAATTTTTGTCCTCAAGAACAACGAAGAGAAGAGGAAAGAAATTGAGGTAGTAAAGCTGATCGCATTTCTTTGGGGAGGGGTATATTAAAAACATAATTATCTCATATTCTCCGAGCTAATTAGTAATAATGTTTATTGATGAGGAAGGGTCTGTGACTGAGACCCGGAATACGTAATTTGTATTTTCATCCAAATAACATTCCATGAAACAGGTTTGCTGATAGAAATGATGAAATCTATAACACGATTGCTCTTCAGGTATGTCGCCAGTTTATTTCATCAAACATATCGCGCTCGTCTTTCCAAATAAGTGCGATAGAAAAAGTAAATCGTTTCGTGGTCGTTCTTTGAAGTAGACCTCTGAGATGACCTTATGGAGATAAAATTTAAATCGAATTTGGTGACGTTTTAGCGTCGCAATTTCTAATCTCTCTTCTTTTCTTTTTACTCTCGTTTACTTGTTCCATTTGACGTAGAGTCTATTGAAATGGAGAGTGATTTTTGAACCGGAAGCTCGTCGTAAAATCTGAAATTTATTCCTCGCTTTTTGAAAGAAGCAAAGCTCAGTTACAATTTCATTTCTCCTCTCCGAAATCTTAAAACGCTTCTCGCGCTGTGTCTTAATGAGCCAAGATTTACGTTGACGAAATCTCATAACAGCAGGTGTTTCGCATTGTATTACGAATGACAAAGATATTCTAGTTTCGTTCTGAAAACTGGATGACCGAGTTTTTATTACGTACGAGAGTAAAATTTGTATGTGTTGTCTGAGATCGTTCCCCAGACGTAGTCTGATCAGATCGAATGTAATTTCGGTGTATCAGGTATCGCGAGTGCCCTCCAACCGAAAGTCTAAAAATTGGAAAAAAAAACCTATCGTACGTACAAAATAGAAGCATTATTAGAAGAGACTGCGCCCGTATTAATCTACATACACTCATCGCTCTGTATAATAATATTATCTATTTTAATTCTCTACGGTTGCATCGCGAACGACAGAATGAAGGCCGAGTAGGGAAACGACCGACCGTATTGTGAGGCCATTAACAGGGTGGACGAACGTTCGTATTCAAAAAATTACCAAAACTTCTTCACTCCTCTCCCTTCGCCTTCCTATTTCGTGCCTCCACTCTATTTCCGAAATTAGGTGAAAGCGTATTATAATTAACGTGGTTGGTGTATAGCCGCGTCTACAGGGCAACTTTTTCAGTTCAGGGACGATTCCGGATTCTTCGCAGAGACACAAGAGGTACGGGACTCTCTTCAAGAAGCGCTACTTGTATTTATGTGTACGACATTGTTGTTATTGTTTGCTTTATAGCTCGTCATGTCGAGCTTATTATGGTTATTGGCGTAATTTGTAAACAATGGAAACGTTTTGGTAATCCGTTATTATTAGTAATTCATCTATCGTGTATGTATACGCGATATGATGACAATGTATGGCGTGGATCTTCCGTCCCCTTCTATCTGACGGTGTTTGCTAAGTGCTGCAAAACAATGGGTTTTTCTACAGATTACGACGTGTACACGGGGAGAAAAACTACTTTACGATTACCACAACACGAGATTGCGAAATACCTCGTATTATAGTACCTTATCGCGCGATGATAACACGTGAAATACGACAAAGTTCCTCCTTGAGGCCCTCTCTCTAATCTTCCCATTCTCATTCTTGTGTTGCAGATTCCGGAAGCGATGGCGAAGGCGGTTCTTCGTCGAAGATATCGAAGAAAGAACGTTATTTTTGGCAGTATAATGTGCAATCCAAAGGCCCTAAAGGTCAACGCCTAATACTGAAAACGCAACAAGAAGATCCGCACTGTCTGAACGAGATTACCGATCCAGTTTTTAGTCCTGACTGTTCTCTACAAGGGATCAAACACAGGTTGGTATTGTACTCTACAAACCTACTTATACAACAATGTTGTTTTGCTTTAAAAGAGGTACGAGAATCAAAGAGAGAGAGAGAGAGTGAATTATTTTCTAGACACCTGCGTTGTCGTGATTTGTTACGCTCGACATCATAGGACGATGAGACGAGCTCGGATGATGAGAATATAAGAGACGATATTATAATTAATTACATGTCTCGTCGAGTAATTCATCGCCTCGTGCGCGTCTTTGTGTGTTCGTGTGCGTCGATAATGAATCCTGTCGCGTCGTGTGTAGGACACAAAATCGGCGACGTCAAGGTGGTGGTGGCTGGCGCTCGCCGATGGTGGTGGTGGTATAAATGAGGCAAAAATTCAGAGTGATGGTCGAAGTTCAAGAACAGTAGGTGGCGCAAAATTTTCGCTCGTGTAGATAACGATTTTTTTCGTTCTTTACTTCGTTGTGACGCAAACAAGAAACATTGTAGTCACAATGTTGACGTTGAACAATGTGGAACGTCAAATTGTTTCTGACACGATGCGAAAGCAATTAATGCAGTCTGCGAAAAATGCGATCGACAACACCCGAGGTGATTATAGATATGATCTACCCAGACAGCGACGTACTGAACATCTCACCCTCGAGGTGTGTATAAGCTGAAGAATTTTTCGAACGAAAATTGTCGCGATAGAATTTCTCGATAGTGTGGGGCTGCAATTAAAAGTTGAAAGTATTGATCATGTACTTACATGGTCTGCATGTAGTGATAAGAGCATTGGTAGAATACGATTCGAGAGTGAACATTGTGAAACTGACAGGTGTGTCATTTTTTGTTGATACGAAAACACATTTTATTGTTCACACTGCACTACTTTACCTTGAAACTGAAACTTGCAATATGCCCAGGCTACAATGTTTGACGAGTTTGATAACAACATGTGAATCTTATCAGTAAACGCTCATGGTTAAAGTTGTGCCCTCAAATTCACTGTATAATTACTTTATGAAGGACCGAGAATAGTTAAGGAATTTTATTAGTCTGGGAAAGTTCAAAAAACGCTGTCATTTTGGTTTTTCTTTTGTTGATTGAAAAGTATTTCGACGAGAGGAACGCTGAACATTTTTGGGGGGTTCTAAACCTTCGAAAATTTCGCTTGGGGTAGGTTGATTGCTCGCAGGGAGCCTGAATTCGAATGAATGCTTGTAGTTTTGCGGCAGTGGGCACTCTCTGGCTCGACAATGAACTATGCGTGGTGGTGCTGCTTCTTTGGGACCTCTGTACAATCCCGTAGTTACCATATAGTTTAAACCGTTACGTCGAATGATTTCCCGCGCGGTCTCACCAACAGGGCAGTTTCTGCAACGGGACAAGTACACTTCACTCTTTAATGAGAAGGGAAGGGAGGTCGAATCTTCCCCATTTGTGAATAGCCGCCAAAGTTGGGAGAGAAGGTAGACTAATAGATCCTGTTAGTGGTCCACAAAATTTCATAAAATTCAGGAAAAGTGGTTGGAAGGATGAGACCGGAGGAAGGAGGAAGTGGTCTGCTGGAGAGTAGTTCTGGTACAAGAGATTAATTCTGTAATTTTACAGGTCGTGTTCTCCAAACGATGATGATAAGTGCGGATGTTGACACGGCATTGGAACTGTCAGGCCTGAATGTCTTGAGGATCCTATTTTTTTCTTCATTGGTCTGAGTTTCGTTTTCTCATGTGGGCTCGAAGGTGTCTTATAAGTCCGATTTTGGACAGCACGATTTTTCCGCATTCATCACAGGCAAAGGTAGCGCGGGGTGCATCAAATGTTGTTGTCCTTTGCAGCCTGTCAGAAATAGCGCTGATTGTATGACACATCTGCCTCCATCACTCGCTACTATTACCCTTGGGTAGCAGAACTCAACCACCGTTTCTATTTTCCTTCCGTTGATCTCGACTTTGCTGTCCCTGAGTGCGCTCACTGTGAGAAGTTCTGTTTCCTTTGTGCTAACCTTCATTCCAAGAAGTTCATCGACCTGGAAAAACGTATTCCTGGTCCTTTGCACTTCCTCTTCTGTATGCGCTAACAATACCAGGTTATATACGTACGAGTTCTGTGCTAAAGCGGCTGGCCACATTCCAGCCTTTCATCCTGCTGAAGTTGAATAGCTCTCCTTCATATTTGTAGTTAATACTGATGCCTTTGTCGAGTAGCCTGCTGTCCACCAGATCAAAATCGAGGCTGCAAAGCATCCCTGTCATACTCCGCTGGACAATGGGAGGTCGTCCATGAGTTCGCGGCCCACTATTATGCGCGCTTCATTTCCTTCATGCAGACTTACAAGGACATCGATAAGTTTAGCTGGGCATCTAAGTCGACGAAGAGCTGTCCAAAGCGCCTGCGTCTTACTGTGCACCATGTCGAATGCCTTTTTTAGATCTATGAAGACGGCATACAGCTGCGAGTTTTGCTACCTTACCTTCTCGTATCTATTGTACCACCAACATCAGGTCCAATGTCTCTCGACCTGGGCAAAACCTTGTCTGCGACTCTGGAAAAAACGCTCATGGGTTCTCCAACGAAGCTAAGTGAAGGGAGGCAGGAAATCTGTTTTCTGGGGTATTTCAGAAAGGCCTTCCGAGTCTTATGGGGTATGGAGGGTTGCATATCTGGCTCACCAAAGGGGTAGTGTTTCAAGAATTGCATATCTGGTTAGTTAAAGGAGAAGTATTATGATCCCTAACACACAGTATACTGGACTTGAACCAGGCTAGGACTCCTCCTTGTATTATACTAACTTTGTACTAGTGTACGAGTATATGATAGGAAGGGGACTTAGAAAATTTCCAACTTCTGAGGTTTGCCGGCCGGCAGACGATTCTTTGGGAAAGACCTCCCTGTAAAACACGCTCTCTGTTGAAACATTCAAGCTGTCATGTTATGGAGGAATGGGCCGTAGGACGAAGCGTGGTTCGAGGATGTCAGTGGTCAAATTCTTCCTATGGATGCCCATTCCAAGACTGAAGAAAATGGTGATGTCGACTTCTTCGTTCTAGTTCTTCAAAGGAAAGACTCCCAGAGAGCGGTTTTGACGTGTCTCTTGCGGATGAGGCCTCTAACCTAAATATTGATCATATTGATAAGAGCATGAGAAGCAAACATGTTATAAACCTCTGTATGATGAGTACAAGGGGGAAACTAACCGGCGGATGAAAGAATTAAAATCCGTCACCGTCTGAAGGAATGAACTGTTGAACTACTCAATAGTCGTATTCTTCTTATGGATTTACTTTTCAAGACATCGAAAGGTACGAGTGATCCTCAAAGGTTGAAGAGGGAGTTGCAAGTAATTCAGAAATCTTGGGTGGAAAGAGGATGTAGAAGCTGGTTACCGATTTTTACCTGATTTCAAGGTATTTGCCAACTTGTTGGTGGGGGCAGAGATAGAATAAACTACTGGACGTATGGGGAATCTTTTCTGCGGATTTTCGGGAGACCGTGCAAGCAAAATGCAGTGACTTGAAACCTAGACAGCTGTCTTCAAGACTACTTGTCGAAGGCATTCACATATACTTCAGTGTCATTTTCTAGGACTTCCTCTGTCTGCTTTTGCAACAACGAAACATTCTTCTTCAATCTTTTACTGGGTGTAGCTGAAAATATCACGTAGTCCCTGAACAAAAATTTTGAATTTGACAGCGAACACACCTCGAAATTTTCTAAAATCGTAACGCCGTACCCTTGTATATTTCCGCGATGCACTTTCTAGAAATATTATGCTGAAGTAGAAAAAAAATCCGTTCATACATTGTACTGTACACGCGTCAATCAATCGGTTGTCAAAATTGACGGATGTATTTTGTTAAAACGACATGCAGCAGCGGCTCGTAAAGCGGTGTTAAGTTTTTAAAATATGAGCGATTTCAATGTTGTAGAAGTCGTAAAGAAGAAACGCCGCAGATGACTGAAAGAAAAATGCAAATATCTCGCGTCTTATATTCGTAATCGAAGAGAGAAATAACGCTAGTATTTTACGAAATGCATATTTTTGCATGATAATATTTGGATGTACGTACACTTCATCGAGGAGGGGTTTTCTGATGTATGTTTTTTTTTTTTTCGGCGAAGATTAATGTTTGCACGATTACTTTAGAAATATTTGAGATCTATGAGTGTTTACAATTTTTTTGAGAGTTTTTGTATGCATTCAATTCGAATGATCGAGGTCCCAATAAGGAGGTTGCAAGAAGCGTTTCATTTTCGAGTTGAAATATGGAAACCTTGGGAGAAGTTGTTCTTTCTGGACAGCGAGCTGACGTCGCCAAAATACTTGGTAAATTTTCCTAATTCATGAGTGCCGAGAACGAATCTGTGTAGCGATGTTCGAATGACAGACGTCAGGGGAGAGGTGCGAGTATTGATGATTTCGGGAAGAAAATCTTTCTGTTCTCTTTATGAGCTTCGAGCTAAAACATATTCTTTTCCTCTTCCCGGTCCCTTCTTAATTTCAGCTTTCAAACGCAGATTCTCCTTTTATATGAGATATGTTGATGAATCATGATTTTTGGAGGTTCTGAGCAGTGGTTCTCCCCCCGATCGAGAAACTCGTAGCCCGCTGGATCGTATCATGAACCACATGAAGAGTCCTTTGTACCAATGATTAAAAAAAGTTTTAAAATTTTGAAGTTCAACTGTTCAATGAGATCCTAGTTCTTTCGGTAGTTTGTTGCTGGCAAGACTCGCGGATTGATATCGTGGAGTTGAAATACAATTGATGAATGGTGGGTAAATGCCTCAGCTTTCTCTCTATCATTTCTTGTCCATTTTCTGTTGTAATCCAAAGGTAGGATTTGAGCAGTCCTACTTCTGATCTTTCCATTGTGAATAGTCTATTTCAGCTCCAGGACTGAGGTTCCACGAGCCAGGTCCTCTTCCTTGTACTTTTTAATGAGGCGATTCAATTGGTTACTGACGCCCTGTTCTGTGTCACACTTGTCTGGTTCGCCGACGTTCACGGACTAGCTCACGAATGGCCCGTGAGTAAGAGATTACGTTGCTCGATGTTTCATGTAGTTCAGGAGTTGCATTCTGAGCTGCTTGGCGTATTATTTTGGTTAATCGCCCCGTTTGTCGTTTTCAAGTGGACCTTGAGATCAACTAACGATTTCGGCTCAGTTCTAAAGCAGTCCCAATCCGTCCTCTTGTTGGTCAGTGTAGGGTTCTTCTTCTGACGAATCACAGAGTGATGCTGCCTGGCGCATGATCGGAAGGCAGAGGATGATGACGACGTCACAAGAAGGTGTGAACTTGTGCCTTTACGCGCCATCAAAAATTCGCAATTTTGGGACTTGATTTTGTCTTTTTAATAGCAAGAATGAGGGCAAGCGATATCCCCGAAAGCCACTTAGTTTAATATACAGTATTCTAGACTATAGTCTGTTCACGTTAAGAAAGGGCAACTCGAGAAAGGGTATAAGTTCGTACCACTGTTTGTAACGTTTCGTATTTACCATTTGAATAACATGGAACAAACTGGTACAAACTATGGTACAATTTTCTCAAGCAACATAACTTTCTACTTTCTTTTGGCCCTTTCTTGACGTGAACAGACTATAAGAATGGGGGTACAATCGAACGGAAGCAGCCCAGTATACAATCGATAATATCGATACAATCAAGATCGATGTATTCGTTGAATGCCCAAAGATGTATGAAGATTCAATGATTTTCCATGGAGCGGAGAAATTCATTGTTTTAACTGGGAATCTGTTCTAAATTATTTTGTCTTGACTGCTAGCTGGATCAAGCAACCAAGAAAAGACATTAAAAATTATCTTTATTTATTTAATATAATTTTTATTAAAGTTCAAATTATTTTCATTACCAATAGGATTCAAAGTTGGTGTATCATTTTTTTATTCATTATTATTAGATTTAATAGTGAAAATAATTTTCTGTTATGAATTAATAATTGAAATTGATGATTGAATAAAAAAATATAAAAATGAAGAATGATTTATAAATAAATCTTGAATTGATAGAATAAAAAAAATCATCATCTGAATTTTTATAAAATGAATAGAATAATTGATATTAATAAATATGAAATTAATATTTGGATTTGAAATAATTGAAAAAAAATTCAAGTATAGAAAATTTTCCAAAATAATCTTTGTTAAAAACATTTCAAAAATATTTTATAAAAAAAAATTAATTTTATTGTTAATTTTCATATTAAATATAAACTTCAATTCTGGAATCAAATTGAAAAAAAAACGGCGCGAGAATGTTCCTTTTCCCCTTAATTTTTCTCTAAAATAAAATTAATTTTGAGATTGAAACGATTTTTTAAGTGCAAGGAGAATAAGTTTTCTCTAAAGTAAAATAAATTGTATCATTAATTTTTATATTAAGTATAAACTTCAATTCTGGAATCAAATTTAAAAAAACGACATCAGAATGTTCCTTTTTCCATTAATTTTTCTCTAAAATAAAATAAATTTCATTATTAATTTTTATATTGAATATAAACTTGAATTCTGGAATCAAATTTAAAAAAAACGACACCAGAATAATCCTTTTCTCCTTAATATTTTTCTCTAAAATAAAATTAACTTTGAGATTGAAACGATTTTTTACGTGCAAGGAGAATAAGTTTTCTCTAAAGTAAAATAAATTCTATTATTAAGTTTCATATTAAATATAAACTTCAATTCTGGAATCAAATTTAAAAAAAAAAGACACCAGAACGTTCCTTTTTCCATTAATTTTTTTTCTAAAATAAATTCTATTATTAATTTTCATATTGAATATAAACTTCAATTCTGGAATCAAATTTAAAAAAACGACATCAGAATGTTCCTCTTTCCATTAATTTTTCTCTAAAATAAAATAAATTTCATTATTAATTTTCATATTGAATATAAACGTGAATTCTGGAATCAAATTTTAAAAAAACGACACCAGAATGTTCCTTTTCCCCTTAATTTTTCTCTAAAATACATAAAATTAATTTTGAGATTGAAACAATTTTTTACGTGTAAGGAGAATAAGTTTTCTCTAAGGTAAAATAAATTCTATTAATAATTTTCATATTAAATATAAATTTCAATTCTGGAATCAAATTTAAAAAAACGACACCAGAATATTCCTTTTCCCCTTAATTTTTCTCTAAAATACATAAAATTAATTTTGAGATTGAAACGATTTTTTAAGTGCAAGGAGAATAAGTTTTCTCTAAAGTAAAATAAATTCTATTATTAATTTTTATATTAAATATAAACTTCAATTCTGGAATCAAATTTAAAAAAAAAAACGACACCAGAATGTTCCTTTTTCCATTATTTTTTTTTATAAAATAAAATAAATTCTATCATCAATTTTCATATTAAATATAAATTTCAATTCTGGAATCAAATTTTAAAAAACGACATCAGAATGTTCCTTTTTCCATTAATTTTTTTCTAAAATAAAATTAATTCTATTATTAATTTTCATATTAAATATAAACTTCAATTCTGGAATCAAATTTTAAAAAACGACACCAAAATGTTCCTTTTCCCTTTAATTTTTGTCTAAAATAAAATTAATTTTGAGATTGAAACGATTTTTTAGGTGCAAGGAGAATGAGTACATGATTCCAGAATTAAAGTTTATAATTATTTAATATGAAAATTAATAATAAAATTAATTTTACATTAATAAAAAAAGGCTTTTCCCGCCCAAATTTTCATTGAACACAACGTTTCGTCCAAACTAGTGGACTTTATCAAAATCTGTGCGGGAAAAGCTCTTGTTTTTTAATGTAAAATTAATTTTATTATTAATTTTCATATTAAATATAAACTTTAATTCTGGAATCAAATTTTTAAAAAACGACACCAGAATGTTCTTTTTTTCCTTAATTTTTCTCCATCGCATCATCTCGCCTTGTGTTAGAAACGATGTAATCCCTTGTTGATACTTGATTATTAATCCTCGACCTATTAGCAAGTAAACCGAATCCCATCAATGATATCACAAGTCCTTGCTCTCAAGTATATGTCTACAGCTACATGAACAATAAAAAATGTAAACCGTTTTCCTTCCCACTTCAGCACCATGAAAATGTGTATGGCACTTGTTTAAGGATCGTAACATCTGAGAGTTCAATAAATAACTGAAGTGCTGTAGCTTGAATGACCACTGAGAAGAAAAATCAGTTATAGTTCCGGCGCTCCACTCTGCTGTATAATTGGCTGGAAAAAAAAATTGTAAACATTATTAAAATTCAATCATCTTTACTACTTTTTATAGTAAATATGACCTTTTTATGCGGAGCGGAGCGGAGAGCCGTTAATTCTTCTTTCTCTGTTTTCTTTCTCAATAGTACGTTGTCCTAAACCTTTTACAAAATCCCTTGCTAGCACAATTTTTGGTGAGCAAAAAGAAATGACTATTGCAAGTATCAGTACCGCTCTCCCAGAGTCCAAAAAACAATTTTTGAAGTTCTCAACTCTCTTTAAAAGTCGATATCAAAAGCGCTCACTCAAGTGTTTCTTTTAAAGTGCAAAAACGAGTAAAACGTTATCGAGCTCGGTGTTCTTGATGTACTAAGATGTGACCTATACGAACCAGCATGTTTTCTATCCAAGCCTGACGAAAAAATTACAATTTTGTCGCACGAGGTACCTAATATTAATGTAAATAATTTTTAATACTCGTTACAATGTACATGCGAAACTTATCTCTTATCAACGGTGGCCTCGCAACTTTGTTTTTATGGTGTATTACTCGTAAGCCTTGAAAATGTGCAATATCCTAGTCGTTGGTATTCTTCCTCTCCTTCTTTTCCGTTCTAATTGTATTCAGAGGGGAAAAAATCTACCAAAAATAGCTTTGTTATCAGCTTCGTCGATCGATCGGCTTCCAGATTTACTTACTGTATTTCAGTAAATATGCGAGTGAATTTCGATATGCGGTCGAATAATCTCGATATTTACTCGTAATCGATCGTTGTGCGACGGTCGTCTGGAAATTCATTCGATAAGTACTTTGTGTACAACATTAGGAATTTGAATCTGTTTATAATGCGTTCAATTGAAGTCGTATCAGTGAAGAAACTATGTCGAGCAAAATTTCTTCGAACCGTGAAGGCAAATATGACATTTTGTTCGTGATTTTCACCAAAAAAAAAGAGGAACGAGATTATTCTCAAAGTTGCGGTATCAATGAGGGTTTAAATGCTTGTAAGTTGAAAGGAACGGCGGTTACAGGTACCTGATAGTACGTTCGAGTGTAGGAAGGACGCGCGAGAGAACTACCGAAAATCAAGGAAAAGAGGAACTTCCGTAAAATATGTAACGTATTTGTCCTTAACCTTTCAACTCATAAAAAATGTATACAGTAATCACCTTTTAGCCCGTTCTATTCTATTATGTTCATCTACAGTAATGTTGGCAGATAGGCGAGGCGGTATTTCGACCACGCTTATTCGTGAAACCATCGCGTGTGGCTTCCCAAGTTTAGTAATTTTGTTTTCCTTCTAGTCCTCCTTTTTTCCTCACAGTTTCACCACATTCTACTCGAAGTTCTGAGGTTTATTTTCCTTCTCTCTCCGTCAAAATTTGAGTCTTTTTCGTCGCCCCTGCTTCCCCCCCTTTCGTGTGATAAGAACCTAGGTCGCGGTACGTTCATTTCGCTCTTTGTTTTCCTTTGAAGGTACATACAAAATTGAGAAAATTATATTCGTTTCATTTTAACTTCCTGGATAGATACTTACTACAAAGCTATAAAGATAACGGAATTGTTCGAGCGTGTTATATTTTCATTTTCAGGTTACCCTCGTTTGGTTATTTTATTTGAAGTAATGCTCGAGTTGACAAGGTGTCCTGCGATAACGATAATATTACTAATAATTTTTCCTTGTGTTTCGTTTCTTTTTTCAGTGGTAAAGCGAGAAAAGGTGACGGTAATGACTTAACGCCGAATCCGAAGAAATTACACGTAATCGGTAGAGAATTGGATAAGTTGAATAGGGTCATCAACGATATGACTCCGGTTAGCGAACTGCCGTTCAATGTTAGACCTCACACTCGCAAGGAGAAGAACAAATTAGCTTCCAGGTACGGTATTCGAGTCTTGTTTGCATCGTCTTCAGCGTATCAACTTGATCGCAGATTAATCTATGAAATTGCGCTCAGTAAATAGTCACGAAGTTCTCAGAGAGAGAAGTCTAAGCGTCTATTGGACCAAACAAGTTGGAATGATTCCCCTGAGTTTGTGTTCGCTTAAGCGAGAAATTTGCGAGCGTTTGAGAAGTTCACAAAAAGAGGAGCCTCGAGCTGGAATGATCTCCACAATATAAATCTGCTTTGTTAATCTGAGTGTCAAATCTCTGAGCAAAGTTAGGTGATGCGATTTTCACTGTCTTTCACAAAAAGGAAATGAAGGGAGAGGGGAAAAGAAGGATGGAACTAAAGAGAGACGTGGTTTTTTGACCAAATTAAATTTGGGGACAAATTTATTGAGCAAAATGCATCGAGGTAATGCTGAGAGAACACGAGGAACGTGACGATTATAATCACAGTAAATTTCACAGCTCACAAACAATGAATCGAAATGGAAGGGGAAATTTATATGACGTAAATACATGAAAAAAAAAATTATGATAGTCTAGTCATGTTTGGAGATATGGTGTGAATGAATAGGGGACAGTTGAATCTAGGCATTTGTCACTTTATACGACGTACTAAAAGTCCCGCTCGATATGACTTCCGCATTGTCCTCAGGAGGCAAAAAAAAAAAACGTGATCCAGATTGGTTTTTCAAGGGTGAATATCGGTTTTTTGAAAAAAAAGTCAAGAGACAGAATTTGTAAAGCGTCAAAAAATACATAAGTAATGTCCTATTAAACATTTCCGTGCGGTACTCCATTCTTGGATGAATGAAGGATGAAAGTTGAATCGTTGCAAAAGTAACTCATAATGTACCTTGGTTTAGATGGATGCCTAGTATGCAATTGCTCGTAATTTTGAGCACTCACTGATTTGATATTGTCAAATAAACGAAATAATTAGACACCGAATGAATCAAATTTTGAATGATCAGGTTTCAAAACTAACAAAATACTGTTGTGGTACAGTTAATAAGGTCTTTGGGCAATAACTGTCATCTTCGGACTACGGTATTTTCAAAAACGAACTAACAACCAAATGATAAAGTGAATGAGGCGTTGACGAGAGATATACAGTGGGCAAGTAACCTCTGGACATCGAAGATTATATAGGTAGAAATGTAACAAGGAGACTTGAAGAGCACTTTCTTGATGAGCTCATCTTCTACGATCGCGCGGTGCATTAGTTGGTAGGCGTGGTGGTTCTCCTTCTTTGTTATCTCTACACATTCCAACCGGCGGTCAAAGTTGGCTTCAATGTGCACTATTGCTCCGTCCCTACCTAGGTATGACTCTTCCAGGTGTCTGGCAAGGACCGATTTAATTGGGTTGTTGTTCTCATGGTGATCCTCACACTGAATGACTTCCCGGTCTCACCGATGTACGTGGCAGGACAGTCTCTACAACGGAGCAAGTACACTCCACTCCTCGGTGAAAGAGAGGTTGGGGGATAGTCGGATCTTTTCTATTTGAGAATAGCTTCCTAATATTGGAGGAAAGGTAGTACAAAGGGCCCTTATTGATGGTCCGGAGTACTACCCCAGGCTGGGAGGTGAGATTGGGGGGGGGGGGTAGGAGGATATTGGCCGGAGTGAGTGAGGGAAGGTAGTAGCACGTTGGGGAGTGGTTTTTACGTACCTTCTTCTTGTGAATAAGGTCGTCAACGTAATTTTTAATTATATTGGCGTGGGCCAAATACCTGAAGATGTAGACCTCTTTAGCGTAGGCCTAAAGTTGGAGGAGTAGGGGCACTAAGCGGTGGATTAAAGAGTTGGAAGCTGCCTTTTGATGGGTGAAGGGGTAATAGGACGACCTGTTCGTTGACTAGAAATCAGTGGTCATATTCTTCCGATAGCCGCCTATTTCAAGACTACCACTAAGGTGAGAAATAGTGATATCGAGAAAGTTTATCTTAGAGCCTCCGATCTCGATCGTGAATTCATTAGAGGTAGAGATCATTCATGAAAGCGAGGAGATGATACAGTTTTCGGGGAGGTCCAATCCAGACTCACAGTATGTCATCGACATGCCGGCGCCAGAGGAAAATGTGTTTCAGGAGAGAAAGCCTCCTATCGTCTTCCAATCTGGACGTAGAAACTTTGGAGATGAGTGACCTTAGTGGTCATCCAATAGAGATACCAATGTCAGGAGGAAGTTTGAAAATGGGGTTGTTGAACTGAAATATGTTGGGACTGAGGCATCTCTGAAGGTGGGTTTTAAGTTCCGAAATCATAGAAAATAGGACCGCCGTTTCACAAAGTAAATCCTCAGTGCGCTCGCGGGTAGGGGGGGGCGTGTGGAAACAAACCAACCACGTCGAAAGATACAAGAGTGTTCCCCGGAGGGGTGGGGGGATCAATGAGTAATTCTGATACTGCATCGGGGGTGACAGACATCATGCATTACTTTCACAACCCGTTGAACATTTAATGACAAAAACTTCCCCATTAAGCCCCAAAATTTCCCCATGGGAACATTTTGGGTGTTTCGGGGCTACTTTACATAAATAATGGGGACATAATACGGGTGTTTTTGCCATGGGGACATCAAAAGTTCAACGGGAAGTACCCAACTTTCACCCTCCAAAAATGGAGCATCGCACAGAAATTTTTAATTAAACATTATTTCTGCATTTTTTGTTGCACTACAACTTTTGTCTCTTGACTTCATTTTCAAAAAACCGACATTTACCCTGAAAAACACAAAAAACCAATCTGGACCACTCTTTTTTGCTGCTTGGGCGCAATGCGCATGTTGTATCGAGCGGGACTTCCAGTATGTTGTATAAGGTGGAAAATAACAAATTTCTGATCTCTCCTATTCATCCCGTACTTACACAGTTTTTCAATCCAATATGACTGGACTATGAATTCATAATGTAAATGAAGGTAAAAGAATAGTCGGAAATTTAATTTTGTGTATAGAAAAATGAATCAACGAGGCGACCGAGAAGAGGGAAGTGGAGGAGAGGTGGAGAAAAGATGAAAAAGGTTGTCAAAGTATAGAGAGATTATGGGGAAGAGATTGAGGAGAGGAAATCAAGAAGAACGTTGAGGTCAGAAAGGAGAGAGATTCTTGATCAAACCAAAATCGCAGACAGATCTATGAAGCCAAGTGCTATCATCATCAGGGTGATCCCAAACCAAGGCAGGAGGGAAAGGAAGATAGAATAGATAAAACAGACGGCGCGTCAACTTTTGCAGAAGTTATATGGAAAAAACTAAAAAGGAGCAAGCTTGGAGAGACCTTGAGGAAAGATTTTGGGTTCTGGGACATATTTATCCGAGCAAGTACGATCTGAGGAGGCTGGGCCTTCCCTCCAGTTGAAAATACAACCATAATAGAAAAAAGTATTACCGTTACGTTTGGCCTAGATGATAAAAAAATATATATCACAGGAAGAATGAGCTTGGCTCTGCTCGCATATTCTCCCAAGATCTGAACATTTTTTTAAGGATACCATGATATCAGCATTCACCGTAAACTTACTTCCTCCGACATTACCATCATGGTTCCTACCTCTCTCCTCTGCCCAGAGGATATCCACAGGCCAACTTACATCCCTAACGGTGCCCTCGTCAATTGTATGAAACCTTCCCATCTTTTAATATTCTTGAGTTCGGCGTTCAAACATTATGTCCACATACAGACCATTAAGAGATCTCCTATAGTAAGTAACTTCAATCTACAGTAAACATGCACAACTTTGAGAAAACCAAAATAGTATCATTTATGATTCTAAGGCGCTAGAGATATTCTCGCTCAATGTAAACAAACATCGCGGGATGTTCCCATCCGAGACACGAAAAAATGAAGTGGACTTTTTACGTGTAAATTCCACTTCATTTTTCGGATTTTGGGATGGGAACATCCCGCGCACCAACCCGCGCACTCCACTGCGATGTTTGTTTACATTGAGCGAGAATACCTCTAGCGCCTTAATGATTCAGCAGATAAAGAATTAATGAAATTCTCGGAAAAACTTGCAAAATGCAGTACCCCTAACCTCCCCCATGGATGTAAAATATTTCACATCGTCGCACGAACCGACGCACAGATTTTTTCGCATTACTCGTTCATAGGTAAACAAAATAATGATGAATCACTAAATGGAAAATTTTTCAGTTATTATCGTTCAGTTTTTAACGCTCAATTCGGTGTCGTTTACCGAATATCTCTGTCGTAAATATTTTCTAAGTGGTGAACACCATAGCTCGCCGTCGCTGATGGCTGATTTACTGCAAAACTTCCTAGTCGAAAATTATTTATTGTGAGATCAGATTTTAAAGCAAGTTTTTTGCAGGTCTTTCGCTTCGAAAAATGTTGTTGTGTAATCTTTTGAAATTTCTCGCTTTATAATCACTGAACAGTAAAGATTGGCAGAGTAGATTCCATTGCCACGGTTCTAGAATCTTCTAAGGCCTCCAACACTTTATAAGTGGCCCTCATTCCTGTCACAATCTATGGGGGCAGAGGAAAACACTTAGGTCCCTTTGATGGGCTGACATTCCATACTGAATAATTATATCAGGTTCTCTGGACCTCCACAGCTTCTCAACTACAAATTCACCCTCTCCTCTCGTATGCAAGTCACAGAATTCAAAATTGAAACCTCGTTTCTCCTAATCGAAAATTCTTGTACTTTATCTCAAGATTGTCTCTTCTTGTTTTTAATATCTCTCTTTTTTCGGTTTACAGAGCTTGTCGTCTTAAGAAGAAAGCGCAACACGAAGCCAACAAAATCAAGCTACTTGGATTGGAATACGAACACAGTAAGTTGAAAATGGTCTTATCAAACGCCGTTTGTTTCACTCTATAATTTAGGATTGTTCACTATCATGATCTTGAATGATTATCAACCTCTCGACCACAACTGTCCATTTTTGCAAAAAATTGAGAAGAGAGTGCATTTATTGGAATCGCTATAGAGGTTGTTTGATGTGCAATTTAGACCATCGATTAAGGGATAATTGGATACTGAAATTACGGTAAAAGGAAGAGGAAGTTATAAAACCAGCCTCAGCGACGTCCGGTCGCCCAAGTACAAATGAAAATTCAGTTTAGTTTCCTCTTCTTCTTTTACTACTACAGCAAACTCCGACACTAAGAATACGATTTCTGTTCTGACCCCCGTATTCATCCACTCTTCTTTTTTCCAGAACGTTTACTCACTTGTATTCATCATTTGAAGCAGCTAATAACCTCAAAAATCATGCCAGGAGTGGGAGGTGATAATGCTGACAACATGAAGAACGTCGATAAAATGGTCAGACAAGCTACGAGTAAGTATCGAGAAGGATACATTTCTCGTTTCTATGCCGACACGATTTTTTTGAAACTGACCTTTCATAACTGTGAACGCCTACACAGTTGAGAATTTTTTTCTATTTTTACTCTCGGAATTTATTGGCACGAAGGAATGTCGATAGAACGTTTTCGGTGCGACTGTTTGATCGGTTTCCTCTTTCTTCGCGTTATCGGCTTGTCTAAACAGAGAAAAACTCGACCGCATTTATAGAGTTCGTTATCGTAGAATTATGTAATTTATCAAATTAGGCCCTACGATTCCGTTTACTGACCTCTTGCTCGTACGCAATGTCAAACGGAAGGAAATCAGTCGAGATTCTAGAAACGAGCAGAATTTATCACCTTGGTCCAATTCGAAATCCAATGATAACAAAGATCGAACTCGTAGTGCAATGTATCAGTTAACTAAGTCGGCGGAGATTTTGAATAGGTATAAGTTTGTTAGTCAAAATTTTAACTGAAATAAAATGGAAGACTCAACGTCGATGCAGTAGCCTACCGAGTTCAGTGAAGGAGCTTGAACTCGATAGGATAGTCGTTCGATATTTCTCTGTATTTATCCTACGTTTTTGCAAAGTGGAGTACTCACATTGATACCGTAGAAATGGATAAAGTTTCAAAAATGTTACATTCAACGAGGTGATTTACATCGTTGAAATTCTTTATATTCCTTCCAAGTTACTCGTGTCCTCAAAAAATCATATTCGCAGCCTCTTAACCCTTACTCTTTGATTCAAGGATCATCATCAACTTCTCGTGTAGTATTTTCTATTTCTTCACCTCCATGCCAGAATTCTTTCTTTCGATTTTCACGTTCATTCATTATAATATCCAATCTAAATTCTCCAAGAATTATCAAGTTTTTTGATTCTCATCGGAAAATTCCATTACTTTCTCAATATTCATTCTATAGAAAACTTGGTACCTCGATGAAAGTTCAGAAACCCCTCGGTATCACCCACAGTCGGATTCAGTATTTTGATCTATTGAGCATAGTCGATGTAGTGGTTCAACAATGCAATTTCTCTATCTGAAGTTCTGTGCAAGGCATGAAAAGCCAGGAAAGAAGAAAAAAACTTTGAGAATATATTTTGCTAGAAGGTATTTGACATTACTTAGCGAATGCAATCCTTGGATATTAATTTGTGATGAGTTCTGTCGATACGCTAGAGAATTATCTCACGGTAGGATACGTAGAGAAATTTTCGTTTTATTATTGTCGATAGAGACAAGAAGAATCAATTTCGTTATCATACGTAGGTACAGCTTGAAACGCAGATTCATCCTTGTAGAAGTCTTACTCTTTTTGCTAGCTTGATCTACAATGATTGATAATTGATACGGGCCTCCTCCTCGTGATGTCACTAACTCTTATAACCGTGAGTGAGGTAAAAGCACTCGTAGCTACCTGTAAAAGATATTTTACTGAAAAATCGTTGTGAGTATTTGGAACCTTATCAATTTCCATATACCGGTAGAATGGGAATATTTCGATCATTTGTTAATACAGTATCTGAAACTGAGAAAGGAATAGATGAGGAATACAATGTTGGTAATCAGGAGCTGTAAGTTTCCAAGTATTTGAAAATCTAATATTTTCATCTCTTACTTCTTATAGAATAGACCGATTCTCTGTTGGAATTCTAGTTGAATGATTGTTCTCTGCTGCTGGAGGCAGCCATCATTCAAGATCCCATAACCATAAGAATACATGGGGAACGTTTCCGATCATTCATTGATACATCAAAACAAGAAATCAACTAGGAAACAACGATACTTTTTTGAGTGGGTACTTCAGAACTTTCAGATTCTGAATAATAAATGAACCTTGGTTCCTTACTTTATTTCTTGGGATATCAATGTGTGATCGAAACGTCGCCTGTGTATTCTTATGGGAATCGATAAGGCAATTGAACCAATAATGGGGCAAGTTTCTTATCGATACAATTGAGCGATATTTTGATATCGATTCTTCCTAGAAAAAAGTAAACAATTTTTTTTACATAGGATTTTCCTTAAGAGACAGGCAGTATTACCTTGGGAATTGTTAAGCGTAAATATCAAGAGGAGACTTCGAGCTTCCTTTCAAGCCATTAACTATAGCTGCCTATGTTTTGTATTTGTCGAAAAAATTCAAAATGTATAACTGAGAATAGGAGTAATGATGAATTTTATTGATGGTGTTGAGAAAACTTTATAATTGAGACTAGATCAAAATATCGACCAGACATCAATAATATGAAAGTAATTTTGATTATTTTGTTGTCTTTGTCAATATTTTGGGCTCTTTTAGGAAGAAAGATCTCTCTTCATGATTCAATTTATGTGAATAGAATTTCAAGATCATTGATATCGAGATACTGAGATCATTATTCTTAATTTTCTAGAACTAGAACACGCTATCTACCTATGAAGTTTGTTTGACAAATGTAGAAGGAATTCAGTTCTGCCTTTCAATCGATATAATTATTTGACTGTGTGTATTTGTGTTGGCGGAGTAGTTGAAGGATACTCTTGAATCAGTACTTGATTTAAAATTTGAGATGTAGGTAACCAACCTGTAAAATAATATTTTGAGCGACTTATACTCAGTTAGGATTTCATGTGTAGTTAATAATTGAAGAAAAACGTGGTCCAATATCAGTTCCAGTAGTGAAAATAATTGGATCAATAATTGCAAACCGACATGAGGAATATTGAGAGTTTGTAAAATGACGAGTGTAAAAATTTTCCTTGACAAAAGCAATGTGAATTTAAATTCCAAGTGTTTGAATTTTGATTCGGTATGAAATTTGTGTTTGATAAATTTCTATGTGTAATTGTATTATCCGCTTTTTATTGCAGAATTCAAAGTAGCCGGTCAATCGACAGAATTCGTCAACAAAGTTCTCGACAAAGTGAGAGCGGGTGTACCTCATGGCGGACTCGATGAAATCCATACAATAGGTAGTAGTTTTCATTAGAACTGAAGTCCCCAGAGTTACTAAGAAATATGTGCCATTATGTTTACTCTACTACTTGAAGGACTATTCTTCTCGCGAACCTTTAAATTTTCGAAAAATGGAGTCACAAAAGTACGTGTTCTTCGTTTTTTTCTTCTCTCTTAATTTCTAGAAGCGCGTACCGAAAGTGTAAAACGTTCTTCTCTCTCTTTTATCTTTGTTTTTATTTTCTTTTTCTTTTGTTCTTCTCCTTTCATTTATTCTATTTCATTATTTAATGGCTATAAACTTTATTTTTAAGACTCCATATTTTAAGCAGTTAAATTTTTCATTAGATTCGTAAGTCGTAGGTGGTTTTTTGAAGAACTACAGTAATACTATGTAATTGTCTACGTGAGAAGAATTTCAGTAGATCTACTTGTTTTTTTTTTGGAAACTCTTGACATTTCTTACGACTTTTATTTTCTCCCGAGGAATTGACTTTTTTTTTTTTTTTTTTTTCGTCAAAGAAGAAGCGAACATTTTTTGGATTTTTCTGTACTCTTTGATCGTTTGTAAGGTGCGAAAGAAAACTGGCGTAGATACATTAAAACTAGAAAGAAGAGCTAGTCGATCGTCGATTATTTCGACTCGATGATATTCAGGAAAAAACAAACGGAAAGCTTCCTTTTTTCCAATTATTTTCTTTATTTTTTTGGTTTCCATTACTTCCAAACTCATCTTGAATTGAGTCGTGATAATAACAGTACAAATTTTTTTTCTTCTTACAATATTGTAAAATTGAAATTCGTCGCATTTTTACTTCTGTGGTCTCTCTATTTCAATAATAATTGGATTTTCAAAATATTGCAAATGTACGAGTTTTTTAGACACGTCTTATTTATTTTTGACCGACAGATACCTATATCAATTTTTTCTTAATTCAAACATGCAGAATAACTTTTGTTTTATACGGTAATGTTTTTTTTTTCGATTTATAAGTCGACAAAGTGTATTTTAGAGTCAATTTTTCGCATTTGGTTACCGTTCTTTTTTTTTTGTCATCTTTGTTGTACATAATAATGATAATGTTCTTCTTTCCGGATCAGCTACCCGTTTTCTTTATAATTTTTCCCTTCCCTGTTTTGTTTTCTTCATTTCCTTTGTTTTTATTTATTGTTTACGATCGACGAGAGTATTTTTGCTGTGGCTGTAGATTTATACACACTTGTATACAGAGCGTATAAATTTTTTCTGATTTAGTTACCACACTTGACGCTTCTTTGTTTTTCCTTTTTTTTTTCTCCCCCCTCTTGTGATAGAACGAGAATAAGAATTCAAAATTTTTTGTTTATTTTTGATTTTGTAACGCCGCTGTAGAGCTGGTGCTGGCTTAGTGAGTGTGTATTATTAGTGCCATGGAATGTATTGAGAAGGAAGAAGTATACAAATCTCTTCAACGTGAAGTCAGCTCCCGCTATACTTGCACGTTTTTTTGCTCGTTAATACATACATATAATACGTATATCTTAGAATAGGATTAAGATCGTTGAAAAGATGAGAACTTTCCAGTTTTGGAATTAATTTTTCTAAGAAAATATTCATTTAGATTTACCGAGAATGTTTTGCAGAGTGTGTATTTTTTTGCTGGAGACCTATTTTGTTCCGTCGTTACCAAGAACCTTGCCCAATTTTTGTTTTTTTGAATCTTTAAATTGTTCAGTACGTTACTTGAGGTTCTTATTATTTTCTATTTCTCTCTTTTTGAATTGACTTGCAGTTTTGTACACGTACGTCGAGGGTGAAAAAAAAACAAAAAGAAAGAAACCTATAATAGTTCAGAGGATTACGCTTGTATCGTGCCTTATATTACACACTCTGTCTACATGTACATATTATATGTAGTGGTTTCTTTACTGTTTTCTCTTTTTTTTTCCTTTCCTGTTTTTGCCATTACCATTTTTGTGAAATTCAATCTCATATTTTGCTCGATTATAAATTTTGTTTCCAGGTTGTAAGTTTTTCCGCTTGATAAGATTACTGTACTCTGTAGATGGTAGTTGTAGTGTGTAGAGTTTTAAGAAGTTGTTTCAAGAATTTTACGTTTTTATGAAAGTTGAAGTAGTTGTACTTTGCGTACAAATGAGTAACAAAACGCGTGAAGAAGTGAGAATTGTTTGGTAGGTACAATATTGAAACTGTATAAGTATTGAGATTGTCCAGAATGATATTGAGCTGATTCAGTGTTCTTGGTTCGAATTTTCATGTCATTATTTTGTTCATTGGAAAAAATATGAGTCCTCTTATCATCCTTGAGATCAGATTTGCGTTTAAAGGTTGATTATCCTGATTGAGGTTAGTATTGGTTGGTCATTGATAAGAATTTGCTATAGAAATGTATGCAGTATTCTCAATATGATTTACTTTCAATTTGATTACCTACAAGTCACTCCTAATCAGTCCAACTGTTTGGATACTCTTCAAACAAAATCAACCAAACAACAGTTTGATAGCCATCAAATTTTGTGAAAGTTTACTGTTTTGAAGGTCAATAATATGTATTGAATTTATTTTTGATTAACAGTATGGTCTTGAGCTCAAAGTAAGAACGTAGAACTATTATCAAATCTTGAGGTATGAAATGTGAAAAAAAAAATGGCATCTAGAATGGTTCTACAATTTTGTTCTTATCATTAACCTTGCTGAATATTTGTTTCTATTGCATATATTTTTTTGTATAGTCTGCAAGACTCATACTGGAGCCAAAAATGGCAAATCATTGTGTTAGTGATAAGAACGCCAAAGTGTAGAGTGGAACCACTTCATGCACCACGTTTGTTCCGTGAAGACCAATGGTGGCCTTGTATCTCAAGATGTTTCTGAACATATAATTAACAAGGGAAGACTCTGTGAACATTTGCACTGATTAACATCCTTGAATGTTACCCAAAGCCTTGTAACCTTAGCTTGAATGTAACACTTGATCTTATTCTCTGTTCATGTCAAGAAAGGGCTAAACGTTGAGAAATGATGACAGAATGTAAATTTCTTATCACAATGTTTTATATGTGGAAAGAATGTAACCTTAACAAAGAAACACCAACAGGAATAGAGCACCTTATTGAAATCTTGAAATTGAAATAACTATTGTGTTTTGCTAATCAACTAGTACCTGTATTTCCATTTATTACATGGACAAGGTTTTGAACATGGTGATAAGAAATTTACCTTCTGTTATCTGCTGTACAAAGTTGAATATTGACATACATCCAAATTGACAATCAGGCAAACTGTATCTGTTGGACAATTGGTGCGAGTGTGTGACTATGATAACATAACACACTAAAACTTCAGATCTAAGAAATTACAGCCTTGTTCCAGGTATGATGAACACTCCTCCCTAAATTGTGTTGAAATGGACGTTGAATATACATCATCCAAACTGTGACCCAAAAATGCCAATATTGGAATAAGGGATGCTAGTATCAAAAAACTAGTACAATGATTGGATTTTTCGTCAAAAAATCTCCTTTGTAATGCATATTCACATCTCACTTAGCCGTATTAAGCTCATTCAAACTTCTTCCTGATTGTTGATTTGGATATAGATGTCAATTCAACTTTGTAGGGCAGTTATGGTTTCTTGTCTTACTACTTCAAGCCCTTTGACTATAGCAGACTTGATTGTCTTTGCAATGTCACGCCAGGGCGCTGTTCATCACAGTAAGTGATCAACATCTGTATTTTATGATTGCTTTGTAGGCAGTGATGGGAACTATCAATAGTTCTGTCGATAGTTTGGAAAAAAACTATCGGGAAAAACGATAATTTTGTGAAAAACCATCGACGATAATATTGTCAATCAATAGTTCAAAAATTGTTCTTTTTCTTATCAAAATCACAAAATTGGTGGGAATTTACTGATAACACATTTGAAAGAAAGAGATAGGAACTGGAATGTCAAATAGTCGATCGTTCACCGTTCACTTCTGGGCACATTTGTGCTTTTTAGGTGGGGAGCGACGTTTTTGATAACTTGTGTGTGTTATCAGAGATCACCCCTGTTATACAGTTCCTCAAATCTTAGAGCGCCTGCTAAGCTACCTTATTGGCTTCAAGGATTCTTGAACATATACTTAACATTAAGGAACATTCTTGAGAACTATCAAAACTGTCTATCTGTTGTCTTGTTTTTTGTTTTTCTGATTAAGTACATTTTTCCTCTTCATTTGATTGTACAAGTTGAATGATTGACTTGTAATTTCCTGATAAACTGACCATGATAAGCAACTTATTTCCCTATTATTGTTCAAATGACGAACTACCAATGTATCTTTATCTGACAGTATCAATTATTGGGCTGTTCTTTTACCTACCATCTAGTATCTCTTCAACTAGGTAAATACTTGGATTTTCAGTATTCCTTTGACCAACAACTAATATGAGACAAACATCTATCATCAAATTTGCCGTACTTTGTTAGGCTTTTGAGCAATGAGAATTTTGTTTAAATTATGATCAAAATCACTTTCTATTGTTGTTTCAACTGATTTTTGTCTTAATTCAGGTTTAAGTATTGATAAATATTGAGGATTACTGGCTGTAGTTTAATTAATGTGGTGAACAGCGGTACAAAGCATTGATATGAAAGTGATATTGGTAAAAGTTTTGTAAAAGTTTTCCAAGTATTACATTTTAGTTGTAGAATCATCCATGTTCTGTTTTGAGAAGCTTGAGAAACTTAATTTAGATTTGTAAATCTTATTTGCAGTTTGCTACACCTTCTACTTCAATTAATTATTATGCTAGTACCTTTCCTCATTTCTGTTCTGTGAGGTGAGAATCAAAGCAGTATGTTCGTTGTAAATGCTTTTTTGTATTGATTGCGTGATTAAGAGGAAGTGATTAAACAATGAGTGAAAGAAGTGGCTCTACTTGAGAACGTGATAGAAAGAAAAGTTCCTCAATTTTTACTGGCTGGCGTTGTTGTGCCAACATATCCATGTGCGGTACTTTTTTTCATTTCTGTTGTAACCCTAAATTATTGTTCTGTGTTCAGCCGTTGACTGTTTTGTATAAAGCACCTTCATTATTATTTCTCTTCTTTCTGGTGTACGTGGTTATTCCCTATTGTATCTTATATTTCTTATTACTCAAAATTAACTTTTTTCCTTATTTTGGTAAATTTACTTGTGGGGTATGTACAAGAGTGAGAGTCGATCATGAAGGAGGAATAAGGAATATGGGAATAACCAGAAGGCAATTTTTCTGAAATTTTTTAAGCCGCAGGTCTCTTTTCCCAAAAATTGACAAGTCATTAATATATGAGTCCGTTCATAGTTATCACCTATTCTTCAGTAATATTGACAACTTTTTATATTCTGTCTTGCTAAAAAAAAAGTGATTTAAAAAGTCTTCCTATCAGCCACTTTCAGGAGATTATTGTGTGTTTGTTAGTTTTCCCTGTACAATAGAAAGATAAGACGGCTCATATACCTATACCCACAGGATTTGTTTTTTTCTTTTGAAAATGTTTCTATTTTGTATGTTCTAATTGTTAAGATCTATTCAGTCGCTCAGATAAATTTAAGAATTCGTTTCAGATTTTATTCTGGTTTATAATGGTAATAATTATGATAATATAATTATAAGGTTTCCAATTATCTTTTAAGGGAGTTTAAAAGAGTGTCGAGAAAATTTAAAAACAGTCAATATATTTGTGTAGATGTAGTATTTTATATGTTAAGCGCGTCTTGGTGCCTGTGGTTTTCTGGAAAAATACTTTTCAGAGGATTGTGAAAGCATTGGAAAGTATGGTAATAACGGAAGCTTCATTTGATTTTTCTCCATAGTTTGCAGAATAAGCATTTAAAGTGTTCAGGTTTTCTTTTTTTACTTGTTTTTCTTCTTTTTTTTTTTTTTTCATGCTGAGATAAAAAATTAGAAGAGTAATTATTCTTCAGGAGTTGGGTACGCATGTATGCTCTGGCGCACTTGAGCGCGCTTGGATTTTTCTACCTTGTGGAAGCTACTTTTTCCACATTTCTGACTAGGTTGAAAAATTCTGAAAATCTACTTATCTCAATACTGAATATTTTGCTGTTTTTAAAACAAGTCACCTGTAATTGGTCTGCAGACTGTTGGTGGCACCACTATAATATAAAAGAAAAAAAAATGTATCATTTTTCTCTTTTTGCCTCTTGAGTTCTGAAAGTTCAGTTTGTTGTAAATAATTCCCAACGTTGTAGAATAGCTGTTGGAAACTTTCATAAATTCAAATGATCTAAAAGACGCAGTACTGTTATTTGAATCGCATGAAAATTGTTTCCAGAGCTGCCAAATTAACACTCAGGAAGTCAATGTAAATTTAAAAAATACACGAACGGTTTATCCTCAGTTAGTTTTTGTAATAGTATTTAATGAACTCAACAACTGGTAAAATATCATTCTAGTATTTCATATCACGCAGTAACTCGAGACAGATACAAGGATGGGCTGCTGAGTCAGTTTTTTTTCTTGATCAACAACCTTTTTCTTCTTTGTGCAATCTCAAACTTCCTCCAAAACAAGAAAGAAGAAAAAAAATTGAAATCGAGATAAATCAATTTATATTTCTTTTAAAGACAGCATTATTTAGAGTGAAAATCCACGGAAATCTGCAATTTATAAAAGTAGTAAAAAATGATAAAAAGTAGTCTATGATACGGTGATGAGTCAAGTACGCCAGAACATATATATGAGTACCTACTCTACTTTCAGGTATTAAGCTTTTTTTATCTAGCTTTTTCTTTTATTTCCCCCATTTTTTAATTTTTAATGCTTCGAATTGTACTTTGTGTAAATAAGATGTTTCAAAACTAATTATCGCTTTCAAAAATATAATTTCTCCTTTTTCTTTCCTTCTTTCTTTTTTTTTTTTCAATATTTTTATTTTTGTATTCTTTTTTGTTTTTAGTTGTTTTATTTTTCTTTTTCGTATTTTTTCTTTGTCTCTTACTTTCTTTTGTTTCTATTATAAGAAGCTTACATGTGATACATTTTAAATTTATTTGCTCATGATAATATGAAAAAAGTAAAAAGGTTTCTTCAATATTGGACGTGTGTATAGGCTACATCTTATTCTGATTAATATAAACTATCCTTTAACATTTTTCTTTGTTTTATCCTCTCTATTTTGTCCAGTTATAGATTCAGATATGCTATTTTGTCTGTTTTTGTTATGATTATATTTTTGATTTTTTTTTTCCTTTCATCTTACCTATGCTCCGTTTTGTTGAGTTACCAGAGACTATGTTTGTATCAGGCAAGTTTTTTTTTTCTTTTTTATCTTTTGGTGATACGTGTTTCACTTTATTCTATCAGTTTAACAATAATGATTTAATTTTAATAATATTAATTACAATATTGTACTTTTTTTTTTCTTTTTCGCGCAGTTGATTATACAAAATGTATTTTACTATTACTACAAATAATACTTTTCTCTTTTCTTTTTTGTGCATGTGCGTAATTGGGATTGTGCAGAATATTTTTGAGAAATATTACAGTTTGTAAAATCCATATTTTTATATGTTATATTTTGTGAAAATCGTTGAAATGCCAATAAAACTTTTCTCTTTGATGCGATTTGTTTTTTTTTTTTTGTTTCAGAAATCTTTTTGATTGCCAAGCTTGGCCAGGAAAGTTGTTCAGAATTCAAGCCTTAACAAATTTTTTGAGTTTTTGAGAAAGAATTCTGAAAACAAGTGCCCCAGCAAAATTTTACTCAATTTTTAATATTATGGTGCGCAGAATTCGGTACACTTGAAGCCTGCTCCTTTCCGTATCAATTTTGAAAATTAAATTTGGAAAATTTGCGTTGAACGTCTCTTTACAAACTCATGACGTTGATACGTCTGTGAAATTTTTGTATTGTGAATCAAAATTTTTAGGAGTGAAAAATGGTCAAGTTCATAAACTTTGCAATTCCTTTAGTTTGAACGCTTCTTTGTACGTGAAAGTTTTTCTATCTTTGCAGCAAAAATCTTAATCGGATCTAATATCATACAAGGAAGCCCGCGTCAAAGCAAGGTCTCTTGTCACACAGTAATACACTAATTTCACACACGTAACTTCATTTTGAGCGAACGACCGCGGTTTCGATACCGATAGCGGCACATCATCAGGCGGACTGAGCAAATTACAAAGAAACTCGAGAAAAAGGATGGACATTGAAAAGATCATGAGTCGACAGGTGAATCATCAGATAGCATAAACGGATTCAAAAATACCCAATCTGACTCATGAAGCACAATCTTACAATTTGTTTGGAGGAAAAACGGTCCTAGGGCACATTTATAGCGGGTTTGAACCAACCCGTATTTATCTCTCAAATGTAAAGAGATATCAAGAAAGTATTGGGTAATGATTCTTTGTACCAAATATTTCACCCACAACCAGACGGCTCAATCATCTCTGACCCCCTTCAAATTTCTGAAATTCTAGCAAATGATTACACCCGTAGTATCCTCCAACTCTAACTACAACCCTTCCTTCTTAGTCCATGAACTTCAACAAGAAAATTTTAAAAGATCTTACCTGCTCACAACCCCCCAATTTCCGAAAACAAACTTGAAAATACCATCAACAAAAACCTTGAAAACGAATCGCCTGGTCCGGACAATATTCACGCTTCCATGCTCAAAAACTGATACCCCGATTCAGTTTCCTGTCTCCTATCACTATTCTTCAGTCAAGATACATACTCATCTTCTTGGAAAACCATTATTATTTTTCGCATACTGAAACGCGGCGCGGGTCCCCTCCTTTTGGCTTCCTACCGACCCATAGCATGGTCTAGCGCTCTCGGCAAATTATTTCAAAAAATACTAAAAAAAAATTAGAGGCCATTGCAGGCTTGCCATGGCAGCGGGGAACCCGTAACCTCCAGCGCTCGCGATCACGTTGGCGCGAAAATGCCCCCTCAGAAAATGAGTTTGCTGGGTTCTTCTCAGTATACTGCATGCTAGGCCGGATATTATATTGAAGGCTGGAAATTGGAATTTTTCCAAGCCTCTAAAGTAGATCAAGGTCAAGGTCATTGATGACGTCATAAAGCGTCACACGTCACGTCACGCAGTTCCCAGAAACTCCCAGTGGAAATTGAAATTTTTTCAAGTCCCTAAAGTAGGTCAAGGTCAAGGTCATTGATGACATCATGAAGCATCCCGGCTGGAAGTTAGAATTTGTCCAAGCCTCTAAAGTAGATCAAGGTCAAGGTCATTGATGACGTCATAAAGCATCCCGGGTGGAAGTTGAAATTTGTCGAAGTCTCTAAAGTAGATCAAGGTCATTGATGACGTCATAAAGCGTCACACGTCACGTCACGCAGTTCCCAGAAACTACCAGTGGAAATTGAAATTTTTTCAAGTCCCTTAAGTAGGTCAAGGTCAAGGTCATTGATGACATCATGAAGCATCCCGGCTGGAAGTTAAAATTTGTCCAAGCCTCTAAAGTAGATCAAGGTCGTTGATGACGTCATGAAGCATCCCGGCTGGAAGTTGAAATTTGTCCAAGTCCCTAAAGTAGGTCAAGGTCATTGATGACGTCATAAAGCGCCACGTCACGTCACACAGTTCACAGAAACTCCCGGACGCGGACGTTTTCTGAGAATGTAACCTCCTCTAACACAATGGATAACGGGTTCCCCGCTAAAAGATTCCTTCGATATTTAGAACCAAATAACTTTCTCTCCTTCTCAATAATTATGGTATCAGAAAAGGACTTAAGACGCAGACGTCTCAACCTCCTCTAGATCTCCGAACACAAATAAACATATCAACCCTCCATAAATCATTTTTTTTAATCTTCAGGAAGCCTCCCCCCGGGTATGGAGACAGACACTTGATCATTCAAAAACTTGGCAAAATCGGTCTTCACGGCAACCTTCCGAAAATACTCCAAAGTTTCCTTAACGACTGAACATTGATTGTAAGAATTCAAAATGTATGTTGCTCCCCTCTTTCACTGTCCAGAATGAAGTTCCTCAGGGAGAGGTATTCAGCGTCCCACTCTTTTTCTTAGCCATCAACGGCATTACAAAACTTATAAACACTCTTCTTATCCAACGTCTATTTGCTGACGATTACATCTTCATTTGCTCCTCCAACCCCCAAAAAGCACATAGACTGCTTCAAACAACGCTCGACTCAATCACAAATTGGATAGCTTTGAATTATCTCCTTCCAAAACCTACTCAGTTATTTTCAAGGAAAGACTTCTTGGCTCCCCTTTTCAACCATTGCTCTTTCAAAATTTTGATGTCCCATCACGCAACTCAGCTAAACTTCTCGGACTTATTTTCGACCAAAAACTTCCCTGGACCCTCCACATAAAAACCCTAAAAGCAAAATGCATTCGTGTCCCCACCCTTCTAAAGAATGTTTTAAAAAATTGTTACTACAACTCCTCGAACTTGCTCTTGAAACTGCTTACAATCCTCACCCCTCCCTCTCCCCTTGGACACTCACTCCTCCTTCTATTCGACATGACCTTGGAAATGACCTTGACCAATAATATCATCTACTCCCAACACATCAGAAAACTAATGCAGGAATACCCGCACCACTCTATCTGTTACTCGGACGGCTCAAAGACTGAAACCGGAACGGCCTATGCATACTCAATATATGGTACCCTGACGGCACACTGTATCCACAATATAGCCTCGGTTTTCACCGATGAACTCATGGGCATCTTCGCTTGTCTATCCAGCCTTTCTCAACTCGCTCCTAACAGTAAGTTCCTGCTTCTCACGGACTCTCTCTCTCATCTCTTCACTCTTTCACACGCCCTCATACAGCGAACCTCCTCGTCCAATGTATACTCCTCACCCTCCAGTCTCTCAGCTCAATCGACTCCCAGGTCACCATTGTGTGAATCCCCGGGCACATTGGGTTCCCCGAACACGATGCTGTAGACCGGGCTGCCAAACAGACCATACTCTCACCTCACATATCCGATAGGACCTGTTTACCAAAAATCAGTACCGTGCACTCGAACTCCAAAAATCGCAAACCTGCTGAGAAAATCGCCCTCACAATTATCTCCTCCGTATAAAGTAAACAACCTTCCCCTGGATATCCTCCCGTAGAACCTCAAGGAGAGAAGAAGTTATCCTGACCAGACTGAGACTACCTATGACCAGTCCCCTTCCCCGTGCCCCTACTGCCACGGAGGAAACTTGAAGGTCGATCACTTCTTCTTCTGCGCACACCTCAGCTCACTGCGTATCACTATGAACGTTCCATCCTCCATTTCTGAAGCCGTCACAGAGGCAGAGAGTGGTGGGGGTGGTCTAGAAGTAAATTTTTGGTTTGATGTATGTAAGTTGATTTATCGCTTTTGAAGATTTCTGTAAGATCGAGACGTTGGGAGAGAGTCCACGGGGAGGAGGCTAAGTGAATGGGTTTCAGAGGATTAGCTACAAATAATTTATGAATAAATGGTGTTTGAATTGAAGCCGGGTATGTTTATTTGAGGATTGATTAGTATTTTGTTGGAAAATGCGGTTGAAGATAGGGAGATCCGGAAATTGTGAGACGGAAGATAAAAAGTTAGCTGTTAGTGTTAGTCCGCGAAAGTGGAGGGGGGTACAGAGGCTTCTGCGCATGGGCTGAGTTTAGGGCTGGTGCGAAAAGCTCCTAGGGTGATTCTGAGGGAAGAAGTTTGGATGGGGTCAAATAGAGCGAGAACAGTTTTGTTAGCTGAGTTATAAATTAGGGAGCCATAGTCTTGTTTTGAGCGAATGAGGCTTTTGTACAGTTGTAGAAGTAATTTTTTGTTGCAACCTTTCGAATGCTGGGATTTATATTTGCGTGTGTGCATTTGGCTTTGATGGATTTAATCTGGGGGACCCAGGTAAGTTTTTGGTCGAAGTGTAAGCCAAGAAGTTTGCCGAGGTTATGGGATGGGATTTGAAAGTATTGTAAAATTAGGGGAGACCTGCTATCCATTTTGGTAGGGGGATTACATTCTCAGAAAACGTCCGCCTTCGCGTCCGGGAATTTCTGTGAACTGCGTATCGTGACGGGACGTGACGTGACGTGAGGGGTTTTATAACGTCATCAATGACCTTGACCTACTTTAGGGACTTGGAAAAATTTCAACTTCCAATCTGGATGCTTTATGACGTCATCATTGACCTAGAACTTGACCTACTTTAGGGATTTTGAAGAATCTCAACTTCTAACCTTCATTATATCAGGCCTAGTATACAGTATACTGGGAAGAGCCCAGCCGACTCATTTTCTGAGGAGGCATTTTCGCGCCAACGTGATCGCGAGCGCGTAAGGTTGCAGGTTCCCCGCTTCCATTGCAAACGTGCAATGGCCTCTAAATTTTTTTTCTTGGCTAAGAATATTGAAAAATAGAAAACTTTTAAATTGCTTTGAACTCCCAAAACAAGGTGCTCGGAATTGTGATTCCCTTGCAGCGTAAACATTTATATAATGTTTTCAGTCAAAAAAATTAATGAAAACGTTCATGAAATCCGACTTGCGTATCAGCGAATCCGCAACAACTTTTCTTGATTGTTTACTCATCAAAATAGGTCACAAGATGGAAGAAACTATACTTATTTAATACAAAGCCCTAGATTCAACTGATCAAACATTTTATTGATAATCGATGAGATACAGCCAGGACGACTATTATGTAATTTCATGAAACCTCTTTTCCAGAAGTGACACGTTCCTCCCTTAAGATATTCTCATAGATTTGGGGATTCGGCACTATGATAGTTGTAGCAAGCAGAAATCGTCCTATACTGCTCTATTTTTTCCTCAGTATGATTTTTTCATACGGTCCATGTAATACACACTTCAACTTCAAAGTAGAATACATTCGTGATGTTACGTAGATCATATACAATCGTGGTAAGCACTCGAGGTAAATTTATCATTGAGTGAGAAGATGCATCTTTTAGTAACAATTCTTTTTTTAAATGTTTAAATGTGAGGCTGGGGTATCCAGATCATGCAAATCTTGAAAAGATTATGCTAACTCGTTTTCATGCGCACAATGATTTTGACATGCTGCTGTCTCAATTCATTTCCAGAGATGTCAATGAAGGGATTCAACATTCCGGGGAATGATGACAGGAATGAGCTTAACAAAATATGTTCTGCAGCGAGAGAACACGCAGTTCTGGAAGTGACTACATATCAGGAGGATGGATCGATAGGTTTCTTCGGACCGAAGCCAGCACAAATATTTGAGGAGAAAGAAGGAAAAGTAGTTATTGCTCAAGGACCATTCACGTGGGTGATCGCGTGTAAGACTGAACTATGGATGTGGTTGAGAGTTGGAGATTCATACGACGAAATTATCATTATGATGAACGAAAATCATTGCGATCTCAATTTGAATACTCGACCTTATAAATTTGATGCTGAAAGAATCAATTTCAGATCAATGCCGATCCCGTCCAGTGAGTATGACATCATCAAAAATTCTAGATTGTAGTTTGAAGGATTGGTTACAAAAGCAAGGGCAGTCTTCTTGGGAATCCGTTGTCTTTCATCTATTTTCTGAAACTTCCCAAAGAAGAACTAATCAATTTTTCTAAAGGGAAATCGTATTCCAGCGTACGATTCCAATGATAGGGACAATCTTCTGGATATTCCCCAAAAATTTACTGCTTGAGTGTTCTTTCATATTCAACTGCTGCACTCTCCTAGGCCAGACCTTTGAGTATGAATAGTAATGGAGAAACAGAAATCGTAGTTCCGCTGGATATGCACGAAAAACTTGTAACTCAAAATTTCTTTAAATTGTAGCAAGGTCTTCACCTCCCTGCACTTTCTAATGGTTTTTTTAGAGAAATAATAAGAACTTTTTTTAAAATCTAGTCTCGAGGTCATTTCTCGCACTCGAAACGTTTACAAGTCTCCTATTGGGGTCAAGGTCATTTGTATGGGGATGTGGATATTTTCTGAAAGAATCTGTCTATGGTTAGCACGTTGGAAATGAAATTAATTTTGTCTGTCTGCGTATAATTCCAGTAGAATATTTATTCGTGCAATTAAAACATCCGTATTTTTTCTGTTTTGAAAGACAATCCCGAGGACGAAGAATTGATAAAACAAGACAATCGTCTTCAAGCCGGAGTTGGGGCATGCGCTTGGTGGTATATTTGCGAGATGGCCAAAAAATACGCTGAAACACTAACGCCAACAAACCTGATGAACCGTCAAGTCATTCGCCAAGTCCTTCAATTCAATAACAACAACACCAAAGAAAAACACGTCACTCTTACATGCCCCAGCGAGCCAATAATATACGCCTACTTCGGAGTTTCAGCATACGATGTAAAGATAAAAATTCTGTTTTAGATTAAGTTACGATGATTTGTGACCGAGGATGAGAAAAGGGATGGGTTGGGTGGGTGTGTCTAATACTTGGTCATTCTATGACTCTTTCTTCATCGCGTCAGGTATGAATTAGGACTAGAAAGACCAGAGATTTTACCATGATGAGATGATTGGAGGACGATGGTAAGATTCTGAGTCATAGGTCGGAAAAGGCGAGGAATCAGTAATTTTGGCCTTAGTGGGCAAAAACATTGACTTCACCTGTCTTTACCACGTGAAAGATGGGGACCGTGTGAGTCCTATGGTATATGAAGGGGAGAAGGTCATGTGTACGCCCCTCCTCTACACGTATACTAATGAAGCATTACATATCTAGTTACTTGAAGGAGCTATTTTTATCAGGCTATACATATACACCGACCTCCAAGTTATACATATTATAGGAGGGGGCTTGAAAAAGTATAATACAATAAAAAACTAGAGTATGATAAGCTAAAGCGTAAAATACAGTATTCCGAACTTGAACTCGGCTAGGACCCTCCTTGTATTATACTAGCTTTATGTTAGTATGATAAAAGGGGGACTTGGACAATTTTCGATCACCGAGCTGTATATATGGTAGGAGGAGACGGAAAATTTTTGACCTCTGAGGTTTACCGGGTGGAAGGCGGACGTTTCTTCCAAAGAACAAGTCATTTTCTATCATATGAAGCTCGGAGGTCGATAATTTTCCAAGCCTCCCTCCTATCATATATACTAGTATGAAGCCAGTATAATACAAGGAGGGGTCCTAGCCTACTTTAAATACAGTGTACTCTGGGCTGAGAACAGTTATTTTTTTGTGGTTTTGGCTCTAAAGGTTCTCGGACAGAAATGTAGGATAACGGTTCCTTTCTGGTTCCGGTTCCAGAATTTGAATCCGGCACTCGGTTTCTTTTGGTTCTGGTTCTAGAACCCAATTGCTAGTTCCAGTTCCGGTTTTAGAACCCAAATCCGGTTGGTTCCGGTCTCTGGGACCTGAGAATACAGGAGGGGAATCACTTCTTGTAGCCTGATTTGGTTCCAGTTCTCAGCCCAGAGTATACTATATGAAGATCGATGTAGCCCCTTCACGTAACGAAATATGCAATGCTCCATACACCTATTTGCTTAGCCCATAGGCAACGATTCAGACACCATAAGACAGAACGCTTCTTCAAGGTACCCCATAAAACTGGTCCCCTGCCTCCAATTTTCTTGTCCTCCATAGTTCTTTTTCTCATCCTCAGTCCCATTTAATAGGAAAATGGCCTCAAAAGCTTTCCATCTTTTGTTCCAATAATAATTTTTTCTTTGTCAAATTCAGATCATCAAACAATTTATTGTTTTAAATTTCATTGCTGGAGAAATATACCCGAGTAGAAATCATTATGATCTAATTTATTTCTTTCACTATATTGTTTTGCTTGATAAAACTATCTAGCCGTCAGATAATTCTGTTTAGTTGATTTTGAGCTTCCGGTACAACAAGTGCACACTAAAAAAGATGGAGGATGAGGGAGAATTTGACGAGTGCATAAGAATGAGGATTTGTTTGAAGATAAAGGGTTGGTACAAGAAAGACAGAGGGAGAGAGAATGATTAAGGGGTATTGGATTTCTTGAAACAGATAAAGATCATGTTTCATGTCTTTTCAAAATTTTGCCCAAACAGAAAAGTTGTGGATAACGCGAAACAAAAATATTTCAGAATTCTAGGCTAAGGCTTTAGAGCGGCACACTCACTTGAGTATAAGTCTACTTTACTATATTTCAAGCTGATGAAATTAGGGGGCCTCACTTTGGTATGTTTCAGATGATGTAAGTGGACCAGGATTAACGACTCATGGGGGGCTCGGACTCGCAAACTCGCAGATTTCAGAATCACTGCCACATTGGAAATTTTTATAAGGATGAGACCAGAGCAAAGACATGAAACATGTCAAAATGGAGTTTTATACGAACGAGATCGGTTTTTTTGAAACCGGTAACGAGCCTCTTGACAGATGACTTTTTGATGGTACGCGCAGAAGGAGAATAGCTATCGATTTGTAAAAGAGTACCTCCCTGCGGGCACTTGGTGGTACTCGGAAAATTCGATTTATCGCGCAAGTGCAGCGTATCTACAATTTTTCTTCCTGAAGTTTCAAACCCAAGTGCGAGTCTCATTCTTCCCTCGCAACCCGTTTCTATTTTAAGGCTAATTTTTTAAAATTTCATTTCTATTCCCGGTGACGATGCGACTATCGGAAAATCCTGTAAAATGGATAAGGGCAGAGTTGAGAATGTCGCACTAACATTTCAATGTTATACCACGAGACTCAAGCGACTCTCTGTTCTATACTTCATCCTGCTGTGTTTGATTTATACTTACAAAGAGTCCGTCAAGTATTATGTTGCGTTGTAAAGCTTGTATTAAACGAAAAGAAAACCTGCCTTCCTCCTGGGCTCAGAAACCACGTGTGGGGAAAAAGGCAATGCCGGTTATGTTATTGTCGAGAAATTACGGCCAAGTTGAGTTCTGTCGTAATAAATTCGGCCTCGTGGCGAAAAGTTTGACGTTTGGGCTAGGCCACCTTGAATATCAAAAGACTCTGGCAAATATTTTGGCTGATCTGACAGTGAAGATGAGCCTACCATTAATATTCAAAAAAAGTGCACTGAAATGGTCTGTAATACATCCTCCTCTCCATAGATAATGCCGCTTGGAACCAAATCTCGTGCCTCTTCTTCTCTATAGGTTGCCCAAAGTGCATAAGAGGATACCCCGATGCGGCCGGTCGTTTTGTTAGTGTACTCCCATGCTGAATTCTTAGATCGCTGGTTTGAATAACTTGTTGACTTCGATTCTCTTTATTCAGTAAAGAACTCCGGCTTCCTAGCTGGTAAGCTGAAGGATGCAAGTTTTCTTTTGGGTTCAACTTTATGTTCATTTAAAGTTATAGGATCATTCCCAAACATCGCCAAGGTGACCGCTATCCAACAAATGGGAGACATGCCTGTTAAATATGGAGCTTCTCATGAGGGATTGAAGGCATTCTTTGACCCTGTAAATGTTTGTCGTGTCCTACCTTTTGTAATTTCATAGAAAATTCTTCAAGTTCCCTTTATTCTTACCAAAAGGGTTCTGTTGTTGAAAAAAGCTTGCAGGATATTTGGGAGGTGGCCTTGGAAACCAATATTGTAGAATTTGGTAGAGGTGTCTTCAGATCCGAGGAAACGCTTCTTAGAGGTTGAAGAAGATAGAGTACATCAAGGAAGATTTCTACGTAGATGCATTTTAGATTTGGGATTGAAAATCAAAAAAGAAGGTATTGTGCTCCGGTAGGAAGAGAGCATGTTGCTTGATTCCCAATACCAGAGGAGTCTTCTGTTCAAAATTTTTTTGAATAATTTGCCAAGAGCACTGGAGAGGGCTATGGAGCGGTATGAGACAGAGACAAGTGGGACGGAGCTGATTCGTAGTATGGGGAGAATGATGGCAAATAGTTGTTCAACCAGAAGCGCTCGGCGTCTGTATCTGTCTTTTTTGTATCACAGTGCTCTCCATCAATTATTTAGAACCTACGGTATATATTGCCCAGTAAATTCCAGGAAGTTTGTGTGACAGTGCTCACGAAGGAGTCCAGGTTTGTAAGCTGAAAACCCTCGCAGCCTCAAAATGGAGCTTGGGAATTGTAAAAATTTCTAATAAAAATCAGGGATGTGTAGTGTCACAAAATCTTTAGCACGCGCTGGCGGCGAGCATTTTATAAGTCGTAAACAACCAAACGTATTTCGTTGCAATGCTGGAGGCTTCGGTACGAGGCAAGGTTTGTTCGATATACACTCGTTGTATATCGACACAATACCTAAATATCAATAGTATTTTTTTTGCTGGAGTTTCCGTCGTTTAGACGCTACTCTCCATATCCCTCCATTAAGTCTCCTACACGTACGAAGCTGTAATAAAACACAAAAAATTTCTCTTGCAGTTCTTATTGAAACATACGTCATTATAAAACCTTAGCCCGTATTCATTCTTACATACGAGGCGACTCTTTCCTTTTATTTCACGTTTTGATCTTTGATTTTATGTACCGAATGCTATCTAGTACTGCCGACACACCTGCACCAGCCGCGGTACACCCCGGTGAAAGAGCTTGCTGATTCAAATATGGGTAACAATAGTCATTTTAAATTCTGTTTTAGGCTCTAAAATTAGATATCCCCGTTCGTTTGAAACTATTTCAGATCTTTTATTCAATATTATTTCAAACCTTCTAGCGATGTAGGCATCTACCAGCACCACACAATTGTTCTTGGAGCCGAACCTAAAATTGAGGATATTTCCGCCGTTTACAAAAAATTTAATAGGAGCAACCCATCAGGCATTCAGCTTATGCAATTAGATATGTAGGTCTTTCCGTGAGTTTCGTATTAATTCTAATATCCTCTTTGTTGCACATGTACGTCGAGTCGGCAACAAGTATCAGAAAGGTGTACAATGGGGGGATTGTGATGCTAATGCTATGCAGTCAACCCAAGTAACGGGTCTGGCGGATGCCTAGATCAGTCGAAGGAAGTTGTAAAAATTCCCGTATTATAAAGTTTTGGTACCGCGGGTCGGCACAAAAAATTTGGTCCCAAACGTGCGCGGCCTCTAATTCTTCTTTCGGACACCTTTGATGTTTAAATCAGCTGGCTGTTGCCGTCTCGTGGGCTTTGTACCGTGGGGGCGTGTAGATGTACGGCTCTTGCCAGTGCTGTAATAGGCTGATCCAGCAGGATGGCCCTTGTAGAAGAGCCAATAATTTTGATCTTGCCAGCTCTTGATTCGACGCTCGATAAGACATGGGAGAAGGACAGAGGTTTGGAACCTTCGAACTAGAGTTGGCAAGAGACGCCGTGTCAGCGAGGGAAAAGTAGTTGTTCTCCGGAAATTCGTAAAGAATAGCCGTTTGGTGCTCGCTTGAAAGTCTTTAATATCGAAAGTCTTTAATATCGAATGTCTCACTCGTCCATTATTCGGAGTGACTGTGATCATATATTATAAACCTCCGTTTTTTCCGTACATTATTCGTCTATTGTTCGGAGCAACTTCGATCATATAATATAAACTTCCGTTTTTCCGTACATTATTCGCTATCAAAGTTAAGTCTTTTTGTGGAGTTTACGTATTTTGGTGATTTTCGGTTGAAGCCACAAAATACCGTGCGGGCGCTGTTCGCCATCATTCGAATTTCTTGATTCGTAATTATTCGTAAGAGTGCCAATCCACCATGAGCGGCTAGGCCCTAATTAGTGGGCCCATCTCTCCCGCCGATCAACATCATGCCGTCGCAGTAAAAATTTTGCCATCATGCGCGGGCCCAAGTTCTCATCCGGGCCAAGGAAAGCGCACATTCAATATGTTTCTGTCTTTTCTTCGTGGAGCAAATGTCATCGAAATTCCATCGCTCCATGTTCGCTGTACCAACCGATCCCTCCACCAGCCCATCCAGTGGAATGTCATCGTTTTGTTTTTTTTAAAACATCGTCATTTAGTTTTTAAGTTAATTTTCCTTTAATTATGAATCTTCATTTTTGATTAGTTGTCGATCATCAAAATCATAATGTTTCATTCTTTCTCGTTTCTTTCATTTTCGGTGCCTTAATCTAATTTTTTATTTTTTTTTTTTTGTGCAATATTATGAATTTTTTTTTATTCCTGATCGCATAAATTTAAGCTTCAGAAAATTTTTCTTGTAAGAGAGAAGGGGGTTAGTCTGACCACATTCATTTCTATTTCATTTTTATTCGTTTTCACACTGGAGAAAATCTCCAAGAAAATCTACATCTCTTTCTTTTTTTTTTTTATTTTGTTCGAGCCTTTTTCAGCTTTTCTTTTCAGCAAAATAACGGTCATCGACGGTGGACATGTGCACATCTCTACTGGCGAATCGTAACTATTTGGTACGTAACCGTATTTAATTTGTGATCTGTACTTTTCTTCTATATTTCAAGTTCGTTTAATTTTTCTTTAGTTTGGTATTGGGGGAAAATTAATTTCATTTTGTCGGGGAATCCTTATACTATTTTACCATCTTTATTCAAACATGGGAAGGGTGGGTTATTCTAAATTAAGTTTTTTTTTTATTTTAGCCAAAAAATTACCGGCTTAATGAGGCACAGAGGTACAAGTCTATTCCCTAAAACCTCCTGTCCGTTCCAAGATATGGGTGAGCCTCGGCCCTGTATCCGTTCCTATGTCCGGGATTCGTGTCTAAATTGAAGTGTGGGTGTGCCACGGCCCTGCGCTGAGTCAGTTTCTCGTGATTCCTTTCATTCGTGCGAATTCCTTTTTTAATTCACTTTATGGGTGGTGACGAGACCAGGAAGCGAGTCCTAAGTTGTTGGATAGTTGTCCCCTCGAATAGTCCACTCCGGGTAGCCAGGTTCAGGAAGCGAGTCCGATGTACAGGATAGTTGTCCCCCTAGCTATTCCGCGATCTAGTTTTTTTTTTTTTGGTCTGCTCAGGGAGGTAGCGGGGCACCCGTAGAGGCGTCGTAACACCCTCGAGCCCGAAGATTTCAACTTGCTCGAGGCCGGCCAACGCACACGTGAGAGGCTAGCGAGCCCCCTCGGCGTAGATCATTTTTTACTTTGTCCCCTCTTCTTTTACCTTCTTAACTCAAAATTATTTTCCTTTTTCCTTTTTTTTTTATCGAGCGTGTAATACATATTTGATTGTTTTTCATGCTTCGTCTAGTATTTATTTTCGATTCGCACAATGACTTTTCCCACGCTGTTTTCCTCTTTAACTCAATTAACGTATCTCTGTGCCTAAGAATGGGGGGAAGGTAAGCAAATTTTGGGCTGATACAAAAAAATGAACGGCTAGCCCCCTGAACTCTCTTTTTTTTTTTTTGCTATTTGATTAGCCCCTGTTTCACCCGTCTTTTTATTATTATGATTTTTTTTTCTTATTTGTGAATCTTCCGTGTTACTTGCATTTTTTATTATTTTTCTTTTCTTTCGTGCATTTTCATTATTCTTCTTTTCGTTCGTAATTGATCGTAGTAATTGATCGTTCCGTATTTATGTTTTTTCCCCTGTTTGACTTGATCCGTTCTAAAAATAAAGCTTTGACCTTCATGCGTCGACAACTACAAGAAAAAGTATTGTTTATTTATCAAGAATTACAGAACCTCGAGCTCAAACATCGCAAGCGTCCGTCGGATATGCCGCTATCATCATATTTAAATCCGACTCGAAATAGATTGTCACTACTGAGCGGGAGTGGAGTCTATTTTTAAATTTAAAAAAAACTGTGCTTTCTTCAAATTACCCCAATATTTATAGGTTTCGATGTTTCCCTCTTAAAAACTTCGTGGCATCCCTGATGACTTATTTCCACCAGATCAAAATACGCAAGGCCGCTTCTCTCAACTAAATTTGAAGAACTTTCAAAAAAAAGACGCCGCAGATGCCATCTTATCCTTTCAATTTCATGCCTAAGAAGGGACTTAAATATTCTTTGTGCCTGGTAGGATAAGAAAAACCAGGATCTTACGACTCAAACCGTATGTCTACACCTTCGTAGATTCTTACGAAAAATTTTAGTCAATTATATACCAAATTTAGAACCATCTTGAGGTCACAAACCGATTTAAACCCGAGACAGGCTCGGAACGACCTATAAATGCCTCGGGTCGAGACCTTGGGAGGGCCAGGTCTTCCCGTAATGAGATTGTTAATCTACAGTTGCGCGTTACGCGATAAATAAAATAATTTCGAATAATAACACCTTTTTAAAGGGACCAAAAAATGTATTAAAATTTCAACACCGAACAACATGATAACTGCAATGCAGGAATAAGTGAAATGCAAAATGAAATAATTAAATGGGGAATGCATATAACCAATTTATCATTAATATTAGGATAAAGCCATCCATTTGGCTCTCGAGCAACAGGAGAAAACACTGAATTTATAATTTCCAATAAACCAGGACTAAATTGCCGGATGTGAGTCTCTCCTAACTATAATAAGACATTTTGTAAGACAAAATCAAAATTAGGTCACACAGGAGAAGTGACTGAAATAATTTCTTTTTTAAGAATCAAATAATACATGACGAAATCGAAAGCTATGAAATCGAAAGCTGTACGATATATTTAAATCGTGCGAAGTAATTTTATAAATTGAATACTTCAAATAAATTAAAAAAAGGGGGGGGGGGTACTAATCGGCCCTTATTTCCTTAATAGGTATGCAAATTAGTCCGCCGAAAATCACTCAAGCAGTCAATATAGACTTAAAGAACTAGGTGTCGATCCAATTCGACTCATCCTTGCCTAAGGGATGAGCGATCTCCTAAAATAAAGAAAAGAAAAATAAACCTGGAGGCAAGGCCCGCGATTGTGCTTATACTATCTTTGCGCTTAATTCATTATTGCGACTTACATTTCTTGCAACAAACCGGTAACCCGCCTAAGAGAACAGCCGCATAGGGGCTGAGGCAAATGTAATGAGGTATCGAACACCTAGGAAAAAAAGACGGTTGACGCCATCGCGAACTTCGGCGAAATCCAACCGCGTACTGTTGGGGAAATTGGAGCTTCTTAGCCTCCTCCCCTTAATTGACAGAAATAAATAAAAAATGAATTAAACGAATAAAAATTCGTATTACGGGACATTCCCGACAAAATAATAAAAAAAAAATTTAAATAAGTGCGATTTCGAGTAGGAAAGACTTCACACCCAAAAAATCGAAAATATGTGACGACCATCACTGTTGCTCTTTGATCACAAATTAGAAGCTTACTTATCAATGGCCATTGTGTAAATTAATAATAAGCAGCATTAATTAAACATAACAAAAATAATGATATAAAACGATACGTGTACAATTGGTAGACGGACGATGACGGTGACTGGACGGACATTTTGATCGAATTTGGGGTCGTGGGCGCCCACACTGGCTGTGCGTCCCCACGACAAATTAGCCGGACATGATCGTATCACAACACATCACACCGTAGAGAAAAAGAACATCGAATATTATGAAATATTTTAAATTTGGGTTTCAATTATTCATGACGAAAATCAATTCGTAATCACTTGACGAGATAATTAACGAATTTTAAAATCAGCGAAAAATAAATCTTTAAAACTTTAATTCACGGAACATTGCCAGAGGCATAATATGTACGAGCGAGATCTCGTACATCACATGATGAAAAATATAAACGAGACCGAACTCGCATGCTATTCGGGAGCATTGTCGGATACAGACTGATTTTTAGAAGTGTCGAGAATATCGTCCCGACTTTTGACTGCGTCTTTTAATTGTGCAGGCAATGGTGGATCTGGAACATCCATCCGTATCTTCCCCAAGATTTAACAACCAGTTGATTCAATCAACGAGGGTATCCGAAATAGGAATTTAGAGGCCGCACGTGTTTGGGACAAATTTTTTGTACTACCTCGAGAACGGTCTACCTCGAACCATTTTACAACCTCCTCGAGATGCGAGTGGAAACTTATGCATACATCCACCAGCCCTTAGCATTGATACTGCCTAACTCCCGCTGCGGAGTCATTGAAGTCTATTTTGTTGAAAAGAGGATCTTTTTTCGAAAGTAATAAAAACTATTGCAGTGTTAAGATTGCCAGGATGTGTGCCTATTATAACCCAAAACTAAGCGTTTTACTATTTTTTCTCTTTTTCATTATAAAAATTTTATTGATTCAGTCCAGCCTCGAGGACAAAACGTGCTGGTGCATGTATACATCAAAACGAACGAGGGTGAATTAATTTTAACTATCAGGAAAAGAATTTCGAGCGACAAGTGCGAGTAGCAATAGTCACACGTGTTTGAATCCACCGGTTCGTCGCTTTCTTTTTTCAATGAAATACACTATTTGAGAGGGTCGATACGGTACAGCGAGAGATACACGAACAGGTTCGATCTGCGTTTCGTGTATCTACAGCGTAGGGAAAAAACGCCACGTTACATTTGTCCAGTAATTTCCAGGAAATTTTGTCCAAATCCCACTACTCTTGGAGTACGCCTACAGCGTAAAGGAAGCTAGATACAGTGACATAGACTTGTCGATGAGGTGAGAGTATCTACTATAAAGCTAGTGTGAGTGACGCTCGGACCCAGCATGAGCCTAGCATAAAACCATGCGAGGTATACTCGTAAATTTTTGAATACATTGTCCAGGAAATTCCAGGATGTTTATTCAGCGATTTCCAGGAAAGTTTGTCCAGATTCCAGGAGGTTTGGAAGTGTACTCGCAAAGTCTGAATCACGTAGCAGGTGTACACTTGCACAAAAATTTTCTTTTAAATATTAAGGTGGAGGAGGAGGGGGGGGGGGGTCCATACTTGCAGATTTCCAAATTGGGGTAAAGTGAGACTAAAGACATGAAACATGTCAAAACTTGTCTTGGCTCGCCACCTTGAATCCCTCAAATGCACACGCGCGATAAGTTAATCTAGGACATATTTCAAGTTCCTAGACATAGCCAAAGTCATCTACCCTCAATAACCACAATTTCTCGTTCATGTAGCGGAAGAAATGTATTTTATGCCAACTAGGGATGCGCTTAATACCAGGGCCAAATGGAAAACATTTCATTACCTTGTACGCAAAAAAGAATGGTACAGAGCCCAAAAATTTTCACGTCTTAAAATATTTTCGTTCATTATTTGACTTCAAACTAAACTAAACCAATCTTAATTGTGAACAAAGGTGGCTTCGGTATCAAGCTAATGAAATTAAAAGAGCTGTTTCCTTAATTTTGTTTTTTACTGATTCATTTAATTGGATAAATATAATGTACCGGTACATACATGATTAAATGGCAAACATATTGAGGTATGCAACGCTCTCAATAATTATTACAATCAATTAGAAACTAAAACTAGGCTTTACTACGCTAGGATGCGAGCCATTAGACGAACTTTTCAAAGTTTATTTTGATGCAGGTACCAGTCAACGTGTTATGATTGCTGAAAAATATTGAAAAATGAAATTGGATAAATTCTATTGCATTTTGTAAGCAGAAATTTTTGAACTACAACGAACAAATTCCCCACCCAGGAAGAAAAATAGATAAAAAATATAGGTAATAATAAAAGGCAAGAAATTGGCACTGCTATTCACTATTTTGTAATATATTCATTTACTCGTTATCAGTTTTGTTTTAGTTCCCTGAAGAAGACGGCTACGCCGTCGAAACGTTGTGTAAATGAATATACAGTATTAAAAAATAGTGAATAGCAGTACCAATTTCTTGCTTTTTATTGATATTTTCACATTCACGTCTAAATATTATACTCTTCGATAAGTAATAATTTTCCAAATAAGGTAGGTAGACAAAACTGTCACCTGCCAAGACTATAGTTCTAGAACGCAAATTGCAGAATAAGAAGAAATTCGGGTCATTTATTGTATTAGGAATCTGGATACTTGAAGATTGATGTGTCCTGGGAATCTTCAAAATTCTTGTCCGTTTTTGTTCTTACCTTTCAGTTATCGATTGTGGTTTGGATCGGGTTCTTTGCTAAGTTGCTGAGTAAATCTACGAGGCTCTAAATTTCCAATCTGAAAGTATAAACAATTTTTTTTTTTAGCATTCTATGATAACCCATGCCTCCGAAAAGTTATGCTTTCAAAAGGTCACAAGAATCTGTGACGTGATTAGGGTTACTCTCGGAAAAGGGTCTACATTCCCATCCCCCTCGATTCAAAGTTTTGGTCCGAAATCAGACTGAATTGTTTGAACCAGATTGTGCTGTCATAATTTTCGTTTGGGTTGGTCTCCTACCTTTTCAAACGTTAAGTGAGGGGGCTGTAGACATGCAAGAGTAAATTTGGAAAACTAAAGACACTCTTGACACCAATTTAGATGGAACCATTAGAACTAATTTTGTGCTGAATCATACCGTTGAGTTTTACGTTTGTGCTGGTCTCCTTCTCCTCTAACCGTTGTGGAGAACTGTAGACATATAAGGTGCCCTTACATTCAATTTCTGATGTGAAAATTGGCTGAATTTAGGGTGCTAAGTTTCCTCTGAATTATGCTGTCAAGTTTTTCCGAAATGGAGGACCCCTCACCCTTCAATCCTTGGAGGCTGGCAATATTCAGCACCCAATTTGGACAATTTGTGCATTTTCGAAATAAATATGGTCGGAATTGTCCGTGCTAAGTCGGTTCTGGTATCCTGACCCTAAAATCGTTTTCCTCTGTGGTGAGTTCGTAGTAAAGGCTTGGTTGAAGTACCGTGTTTGGCCACTGCGGACATATCTCCGGAAATTCGCATGGTTCTAGGCGACGGATGGAATTATACCGAGATGTTGGTATTTTGTTATGTACAGATCAACTGACGCCCCGCTCACGACCGAAGAACTCTCGTTATAAACGGCCGAAGCATATAATTTTACTGAGAAAGATGTATCCCAGAACTATATTCAGGGGAAAAAATAAGCCTTGCCTCTGTGGTTCAGATAAGGGAGGGACTGATGATAGTTGTCATCATTCTGGACAAGAAAATTTGAATCTAGTTTACAAGTTGCATGCCTACTCTCCCCCCTCCCGATGACCTGATGGCATAATCCAGCACAAACGTAGCACAAACGATTGAGCCTATTTCAAAACCATTAATCGAGATATAAAGGGGCGCTTGCACGCCCACTGCCTCTCCCATGGGAGAAGGAGACCAGCGTAAACGAAAATTTTGAGGCAAAATCCAGCACAAACGAAGCACAAATTGCCTTCATTATACTAAGTCTAACATTCAGTTGCCTGTACTTGGCCTTTCATATAATCTATTAGGGGCCTCATATACTGTACGCAGGGCTAACAAGCTTATCCTGCCCCGTAATAGGCTTCACTCTCGAGATTTCGAAAGGTTAAATCTCTAGTACTTCATAAGTTAGCCTCCAATGTATTTAACAGCCTAGCCTCAGCTACTTTGTCGTGATCTACTCAGTATAACATGGAGTGCACTACACCTTACAGCCCAACATACAAAATATAGTAGGTAGCTAAGGAATACTGTTGGAGGGGAACATTCCTACGACTTCATTGTGACCGGATAATCGACGATATACTATGTGCACTCGGTAAATATGATCGATGAAATCTGTGTGGAAGATATTTTACATCGAAGTTTAGGTAGTAAGGACTTTTTCAAGGAGAAAAATTGATACGAACATGTTATCGACAGCAGTTTCGTGGAATAAAAATTGTGTAAACCGTTCACATCATCAAAAAAACAACTAATGTTGACATGGTTCGTACAAAATATGTTCATTTTGTTTTTTTATTTCAATTTACGAGCTGCTAGCAACCTGCCTTCAAGGCTACGAGCTCGATAAAATTGTGTTTAGATGCGTGAGAGGAAGTTAGCTTGATGTAGAAACTTGAATGTTGGATACGAAGGGGAAGTCGTCTGATTGTGTCTCTTTATGATTGTGAGGGATGCGAGTTAAGTTGAGGCAGTAAAAGATGTGTTGAACAGAAGGGGAATGGGGTCAGATTCGCAATCGATGAGAGATGATATAAGTGGGTGTGTGTGTGAGTCTGGTGTGACCGATTCTGAGACGGGTGATGACTATTTCTTCTCTGCGTGTCGACAGATTTGAAGAGTCCTATGAGATGGGAATATTTTCAATTTGGGTTGGCAGACCAATGAGTGAACCCTACTAAGTGGTGAATTTTTTGATATGTTTAAAAAGATTGGAGCGCGATGAGAGGAAAAAACGGTTGACATGTGGGTGTTGGGTGTCTAGTTTGGTTGCTATGTCTGCGTTCTCGTTTCCTGTGATACCGTGACCAGGTACCTAGATGAAGAACAATGGGATGGGGATGGTGTGAAAGGTGGCAATGAGATTGTGTATACGATTTATGAACGGGTGGGAACTGGAAATGGCGTCGAGTGATGAATGGGAGTCGTAAATGACTAAGAATGGATCGAAGAGAAGAGGGGAGGTATAGGTTGGGAAGGCTGTGTTCGAGACAGCTAGAGATTTCTTAAAGACTGATGCGGTGAGAGGATGTGATGTGACCTATTGAGTAAGTGAAGCCAGTTTTGTTTCGATATTTAGAACCACCGGTGAATCATAATGCAGGGTTGTGAAAAGTGTTGAGAATTTCTTCAAATTGTACCTGGTGTTCTGCGGAAGAAGCTGATAAACGAGGGAGACGTGTGAGGTTACAAATTAATTTGGGTGGAGTCAAAAGCTCCGGAGGAGTTGAGGGGACGACGTGGATAAGAGAGTGGAACTTGGGGTTCGGGATTGGAACGTAGGTTGGTCACAGAGTTTCTATTGTTGTGAGGTGGACGGAGATTTGAAAATAGGATAGTTGTGAGGAACTCGGTCGTTAGTTTGAGTTGTCGATAATGGAGCGGGGAAGACAGTGTCTGCGCAGAGACTTTCAGCGGAACTGCTTCGCAATGCTCCGTTAGCTATTCTGAGCGCAGGTTTTTGGACAGTGTCGAGCGGTTTTAGGTGAGAGGGGGGTGCGCGACCGTGAATGGGTGGGCTGTAATCGAGAATCGATCGGATTAGGCTCTGGTAGAGAAGGAGTATTTTATCTTTCATCAGAAAGAAAATATAAATAGTGCTACATCAAGTGTCTTGGAGATTCAATTTTCATAACGTGAAAGTTCTCTCCTTCTAATCCACAAACTCAGAGGAGGAATCTCCTGTATTTTTTAAATTGACGTATCTACAAAACAATTCCGGTAGTACAATGAAAGTTCCTTCAATCTGTAAAGGAAAATGTCGCTTTATTTTGCAGATACTTCAGCTCATTTTTGTCGAGCAGATAATACCGCGTCTTACCATTCGCCCCTCTCAACCTTTCTACATCCTCACCAAAGCTTCTCTAGTTTTTTCAGATTATTTGTTCACACGTTTGCTTTCGTGCTTTTGCTTTTAGGCTACAACATATGTACTCCACACTTGTACATCTTTTTATGATGGTAAAGGCTTACGAAAATGACCAATAATTAGATAAGTGTTTACGTAAAAAAATATTTACCATTCCGCCGGAGACAATTGCATTCGTGCAGTCGTAAATCGATGTTGTGTTGGCGAGTCCATGCAACAATATCGTGAACATAAAAAACAGCAGTAATTAGTATATTGCTTTCTCGATGAAAATTTATGTTCTTGGGTGAATCTATCAATAAAATATGATACGATTGATTTTCTGAATTATCATTCGCGTTGTTCGAATGATCGCTCATCAGTCATGAAATGAAGGGCTGAAATATGAAATTCAAAACGAACCAGGCACGATATACTCAAGAACCGCTTCACGAGAGAGTGGCAAAACGTGGTGCCACTTTTCAGATGTGGCAATAACCCACCAACACCCATACCTCAATATTTAGAGATTCGTGGAACGGACTTGAGAAAGACTACTTTGCTTGAATTGAGACAGCATCATGTCAAAATCATTGTGCGCATGAAAACGAGTTAGCATACCTAATCTTTTCAAGATTTGCATGATCTGGATACCCCAGCCTCACATTTAAACATTTAAAAAAAGAATTGTTACTAAAAGATGCATCTTCTCACTCAATGATAAATTTACCTCGAGTGCTTACCACGATTGTATATGATCCACGTAACATCACGAATGTATTCTACTTTGAAGTTGAAGTGTGTATTACATGGACCGTATGAAAAAATCATACTGAGGAAAAAATAGAGCAGTATAGGACGATTTCTGCTTGCTACAACTATCATAGTGCCGAATCCCCAAATCTATGAGAATATCTTAAGGGAGGAACGTGTCACTTCTGGAAAAGAGGTTTCATGAAATTACATAATAGTCGTCCTGGCTGTATCTCATCGATTATCAATAAAATGTTTGATCAGTTGAATCTAGGGCTTTGTATTAAATAAGTATAGTTTCTTCCATCTTGTGACCTATTTTGATGAGTAAACAATCAAGAAAAGTTGTTGCGGATTCGCTGATACGCAAGTCGGATTTCATGAACGTTTTCATTAATTTTTTTGACTGAAAACATTATATAAATGTTTACGCTGCAAGGGAATCACAATTCCGAGCACCTTGTTTTGGGAGTTCAAAGCAATTTAAAAGTTTTCTATTTTTCAATATTTTTATCCAAGAAAAAAAATTTAGAGGCCATTGCACGTTTGCAATGGCAGCGGGAAACCCGCAACCTTTGCGCTCGCGATCACGTTGGTGCGAAAATGCCCCCTCAGAAAATGAGTTGGCTGGGCTCTTCCCAGTATACTGTATACTATAGGCCTGATATAATGAAGGTTAGAAGTTGAAATTCTTCAAAATCCCTAAAGTAGGTCAAGTTAAAGGTCAATGATGACGTCATAAAGCATCCAGGTTGGAAGTTGAAATTTTTCCAAGTCCCTAAAGTAGGTCAAGGTCATTGATGACGTCATAAAACCCCTCACGTCACGTCACGTCACGTCCCATCACGATACGCAGTTCACAGAAACTCCCGGACGCGAAGACGGACGTTTTCTGAGAATGTAATCCCCCTAACAAAATGGATAGCGGGTCTCCCCTAATCTTACAATACTTCCAAATTCCATCCCATAACCTCGGCAAACTTCTTGGCTTACACTTCGACCAAAAACTTACCTGGGTCCCCCAGATTAAATCCATCAAAGCCAAATGCACACACGCAAATATAAATCCCAGCATTCGAAAGGTTGCAACAAAAAATTACTTCTACAACTGTACAAAAGCCTCATTCGCTCAAAACAAGACTATGGCTCCCTAATTTATAACTCAGCTAACAAAACTGTTCTCGCTCTATTTGACCCCATCCAAACTTCTTCCCTCAGAATCACCCTAGGAGCTTTTCGCACCAGCCCTAAACTCAGCCCATGCGCAGAAGCCTCTGTACCCCCCTCCACTTTCGCGGACTAACACTAACAGCTAACTTTTTATCTTCCGTCTCACAATTTCCGGATCTCCCTATCTTCAACCGCATTTTCCAACAAAATACTAATCAATCCTCAAATAAACATACCCGGCTTCAATTCAAACACCATTTATTCATAAATTATTTGTAGCTAATCCTCTGAAACCCATTCACTTAGCCTCCTCCCCGTGGACTCTCTCCCAACGTCTCGATCTTACAGAAATCTTCAAAAGCGATAAATCAACTTACATACATCAAACCAAAAATTTACTTCTAGACCACCCCCACCACTCTCTGCCTCTGTGACGGCTTCAGAAATGGAGGATGGAACGTTCATAGTGATACGCAGTGAGCTGAGGTGTGCGCAGAAGAAGAAGTGATCGACCTTCAAGTTTCCTCCGTGGCAGTAGGGGCACGGGGAAGGGGACTGGTCATAGGTAGTCTCAGTCTGGTCAGGATAACTTCTTCTCTCCTTGAGGTTCTACGGGAGGATATCCAGGGGAAGGTTGTTTACTTTATACGGAGGAGATAATTGTGAGGGCGATTTTCCCAGCAGGTTTGCGATTTTTGGAGTTCGAGTGCACGGTACTGATTTTTGGTAAACAGGTCCTATCGGATATGTGAGGTGAGAGTATGGTCTGTTTGGCAGCCCGGTCTACAGCATCGTGTTCGGGGAACCCAATGTGCCCGGGGATTCACACAATGGTGACCTGGGAGTCGATTGAGCTGAGAGACTGGAGGGTGAGGAGTATACATTGGACGAGGAGGTTCGCTGTATGAGGGCGTGTGAAAGAGTGAAGAGATGAGAGAGAGAGTCCGTGAGAAGCAGGAACTTACTGTTAGGAGCGAGTTGAGAAAGGCTGGATAGACAAGCGAAGATGCCCATGAGTTCATCGGTCATGAAATGAAGGGCTGAAATATGAAATTCAAAACGAACCAGGCAACGATATACTCAAGAACCGCTTCACGAGAGAGTGGCAAAACGTGGTGCCACTTTTCAGATGTGGCGATAACCCACCAACACCCATACCTCAATACTTAGAGATTCGTGGAACGGACTTGAGAAAGACTACTTTGCTTCGGTTGAAAATCCTACGTATCAATCAAACAGAGACGCAAAAATTGAAGCGCTAATCGGCTAGTAGTCAGTCCTTCAAGATACGGAGTTCCATAATTTCATAGAGGGTCCTGATCAACTAGATATACCTGCAGAATTGTGTCATAAACTTGACTATAAATGTACCAAGCTCAGTCGATATTTTAATGTAAATTGTAACTTAAAAGGAGAGGCCGATTTCTATTGAATATTTTCGACAAGAAACCTGTTCTATGGGGGCTTTTTTGAAAAATGTTCCGTGCGCCGTGTGATGTCCGGCGAAATTTAACGTATCCTAATGAAGAATGTGGATCACGAATGTCAGATTCTATCTCGTTACGGCACTTTTTTTTTTATGAAAATGGAGAATGAATCTTTTACTCTTTCACCGCAGAATTTACAAAGAGATCACGCGAGCGCGCTTTCGATAAAGCTACCATTGACGAGCGTAAGTAGAAACTACACTTGTCAGTGGCAGCTTTACCGAAAACGTGCTCGCGTTATCTCTCAATAAATTTTGCGGTGAAAGAGTCAAAATTTTATTCTTCATTTTCATAAAAGATTTTGAAAAAAATTCGACGTTTTGGGAGACTTAAAAAATTTTGAGTGTTTAGTCATATTACATGGTAGGAGGAGGACTTGGAGAAATTTTGACTTTCGACCCACATCATATGACAGGGGAAGAACTTGGAAGAATTTCGACCCTCAAACCATGATATATGACAGGAAAGGAACCTGAAAATTTTGGATTCTAATGCTATGTATTATGATGGGAGGGGAACATGGGAAAAGTTCGACTCTCGAGCTATATAATATGACTGTGGGTCGAGAGTCTAAATTAATCCAAGTCCCTCTCCTCAATTCTATCATAACTTAGAACTCATTTTTTTCATCATTCAATCCTATAACCCTTATCTAAAGAATCGAAATTTTTTTCAATTTTGAAACAATATCAATGCCAAAATCAATTCAAGCCCCAGAACAGGTTCCCTGCGCTCCTTGTTCGACTTCGTCAAGAAAGCCGTAGTTTTTTACTTTTGGGCTATCTACCACAAAATACAAAAAGACTCACAAAAACTTGAAGCCCTTCAAGATTTCAATTTGAATTCTGAATACCGCAAAACCAATAATTCGACCGCGCTCCTCGTTCAATTTCGCAAAAGAAACCGTTTTTTTTTTTTTTTTTTTTTAATTTATATAACTACTTAGTCAAAACGCTCAAGTTTAAAAACTCGAGACAAAAAGATATACGCACGGTGCAGGATCAGGTGGAGGTCCAAAATTGCCTACATACACATCTTCAACCTGTTCTGGTGGAAGTTGAACTACTACAGTTTGAATTCCTCGTGGAGTTGTAGGCGGTGGCGGTGGAGTAGGTGGAGCTGGTTCTAATTCTGGATCCGGTTCGGCTTTAGTTACGTAGATCGTCATCGCTAGCAGAAATACGATTTGAAAGAAAAACTTGCAAATATTTCTCTTGGACATTTTTTTAACGAAGAAAATTTTCTTCAGGAATCAGATTATCAACTCTTGTTGATGCAAGTACGCCGCGAATATGATTTCTGTACCCGAACTCTGAAAATTATGAAGAAGCGTAGGTTTTGTGTACATGTTTTTTTATCCTAGTTGAAACATACGTTTGAGGGCAAAAGCTGAGCAAACGAAGTTTTGATTTCAAAAACAGATTTTCATATTCCCCATGGAGATGAGAGTCGAGTAGAAAAATATTACTTTTATCGGTACTGGCTGAGTAAACGTTCGAAAGAGCTGTTTTAAATTTGATTAAGCAGCATTCTTCCGCGCTAATAGTATGTGAAATGTACTAGAGTCGAAATTTATTTCACGTCAATAAATAAGAAACAATTCCGGTTTGATTGGTAGAGGCTCTGCTCGCACAAAAAATGTAGAACTTTTTTTAAAAGTTTTTATTTACGTTTCGACGCCTCAGAAGCGTCGAAACGTAAATAAAAACTTTTAAAAAAAGTTCTACATTTTTTGTGCGAGCAGAGCCTCTACCAATCAAACCGTAATTGTTTTCTCTGCACGGATAAACTAATATCTTAATTAAGAAACAATTCGCACTCGTGTGCTTTGTTTTAAGAGGCACCCGAAAGGATCGGAAAAATAAAAAGATCATATGTACTACAATCAAGAAAGACGATCTCTTCATACGTATATTTTTCCAATACAAACAAATCTCTTGGTATTCCAAAAATGAAAATGAGAGCAATTCTAGAGTCTTGATAATCTGTAGACTATAAAAAATCTTCTGGTACAGCCAAATAGAAAAGGATCTTATTTCATGTCTGCTGTTCTTTCGTGAGGTTTCACTCGTTCGTTTTCATTGTTAACCTGGTTTACTTTATGATTGGTTTAGTGGTTCACGTGTCAGGTCTGAGGGCTAGTTCCACCAGCGCAAGGTGGCTCACTCACTCCGCTCCTTCACCCCACTCCTTGATCCCTTGGTCTAATATAAGTCTAGTTTAAGAATAGTAGAATTCTAGGGAGAGGGGGGGGGTCTTCTACATCTATTGAAATTGTAGTTTAAGACTGCTAAAATCCTAGTACACCTAGTTTAAAACCAGGTCTGGGTTCTTCTCCGTTCCTAGCATAAAGCTAGTATAAAGCTATGTATTCTTGTATAAAGCTGGTATATAAACTGGGCAAGGTGGACTCGTAAATTTTTGAATCACCCACGGAGTACCGAGGGTGAAGGGAGGGAGCACTCGGAAAATTTCAAATTAGCGGTCGGGGCAGAGTTGAAACATGTCAAAAGAAAGATTGCAACACCAAGGAAAGAAGTCAGGAGAAATTTCGGCTCGGCAAAAAGTAAAACGTCTTCTGTCAGAATAGTGAACGAAACATTATGCTTGAGCTGATCAAATATTTATCGAATAACTATTTTTTCGCGCATCAACTATTTTTCTCATAAAATTTTCGTCTTGATTTGTAACAAACGCGAGCTCTACGCGAACTACGAGTACCCTCAATTTCAGAAAATATTCCTACCACGAAAATAAGCTCCGCAAGCCACATTCATCTTTTCTGTGGTAGCTTTTTACATAGCTTTCTCTCCTGTTTTTCTACTGGCTTTCTCACTTCTCCTCTCGCTCTCTTCTTCGCTTCTTCAGACTGTTCGCCACGGTGGTGTCCGCCTTTTACTTTGGCTTGTTCATCTTCTCTTGTCGTCTCTTCTCGTTTTCCTATCCTTTCGGGCTAATTGCTACGATACCCACGGGTAAAGTCTCTCCTATCTCTTAACTGGCCTCTTCCTCCTGTTGGTGCCCGCGGATAAAATAGCGTATCTTCTCCATTATCCTCCGCGTTGTCCGCGGGACTGATCTACTGACCCTTTCAATCTTTCCCACTGTTTCTCGTCGCGATGTGCGGGTATTACAGTGTACAGTACTCACATTGGCTCAGACTAGTCTGGTCTCACACCTCAACTGCATATCCCGGCCGATCTCTCCCTTTCTCTCTCTTCTCTTTCTCACTGTCAAGTTGTTGTACCGCAAGTAAGAAAATAAAATCCATCTTTATATTCGAAAACGCTTCTTCTTCATAATATCGTGGCCGCCGCCCGAGGAACCCCTTTATACTGCTTCATCATGACGTACGGACCAACCTGCGTAACGCGCTCCACCTGGTCAAGCCTGTGTAACAGGAAGTGGACGGGTTGAACTGAAACTGGGACTACTCTTATAAAACCTTCATAAAAACCATCAAGGCTTCCTATTAATCCGGTCCACTAAGTTACGGTCGGACATATTGAGAAAAATACTCCACAGTAGTCCAAGAGTGAACTGGAGGGCAATTTACATGAACCGCAGAAAAAACACACAGGAGCCGGGAGCGCGCTTTTGGTTGAACAACCCTTTTCAAGCAAAGATAAAAGGCATCAAGGTTTTGTTAGCACGACGCGACGTCACAGTAACCATACCATGATGGTTTTTAGGTTCTTTTAATTGATGACGTCATAGTAACCACACCGTGGGGGTTTTAACAGGGAACCTGGGAACCTGTTTTATTGGGAGGTCTTTCCGAAAAAAATTGTCCTCTGTCTGGTGTCCGATGTCCGGTGTCCGGTGTCAGGTGGCAGGTGGCAGGTGTCCAGTGTCCAGTGTCCAGTGTCCAGTGTCCAGTGTCCAGTGTCCAGTGTCCAGTGTCCAGTGTCCAGTGTCCAGTGTCCAGTGTCCAGTGTCCAGTGTTCAGTGTCCAGTGTCCAGTGTACAGTGTCCAGTGTCCGGTGTCCGGTGTCCACCGGCCGGCCGACAATCCTCAGAGGTCGGAAATTTTTCAAGTCTCCTCCCATTCTATATAGCTTGGAGATCGAAAATTTTCCAAATTCCCCTTCCTATCATATGTATTGGTTCCAAATTAATAATTGGTACATTGATAGTTCAAGATACTTCCGCTCTCAACAGTAATATTTGTTGGTTACGTAAAATCCTGCATTTGGCTGCTTCTCGTCAAAAACCAAGATCTCAGAACTTGATGCAATGTTTGGTGACTGCTGAGATGTATCATCATTTGGAAAGACCTTGGTATTTGGTTCTGCCATATCTTCTCTGTTCAGGTTGGGGATCTCTATTCATTACTGGTTGGTACCAATAAAAGAGGATCTTTATTTTAAGCTAATAGCTTTTGGATAACTCACTCGCTCGGCTTGTTTGATCCATTTTTGAACTGGTAGAAGTCTAAAATAGCTTTTTAGGGTATAGTCTAATATAAGTCTACTTTAGAATGGATAGCTTACTCGCTCACCCTCAGCTCAGAATATTTCAAGCTAGTAGCTTGTTGGCGTGGGTCCCTTCTTCTGGGGATTGACGCAATATTGATTGGAACTTGACGGCCTTGTAGACTCCGGACTAAAGTGAGACATGGTAATAAAGTTCACAACACGTGATGTTGAGACAGAGTGTAGGTTTATTGAACGTCAGAAAGTCAAGTTCAGGATTTGCAAAATGCTTAACTTATTAGGAACAGTTGCTAGGAAGAGTTAGAAGGAAAGAACAAGAAGAGTGAGAGAGAGAGAGAGAGAGAGAGAGAGAGACGGAACAAGAGTAAGAGAAGTTGGATGGAAACTAGTCTCCCCCCCAACGCGGGTTCGTCGCGGAAAAGTAAGGACGAGAAGCAAATGAAGCAGAGGAAGAAGTAGGTGAAGCTGCAAAGGCCGAAGCCGAGTAAAGTGATCATCGGAGCATCCTCCTTGGGTTTAAATAACCCGATTTTTGAGGGAGTGAATCGTTCGCGGTCGCAAGATGTAAAGAGGGTTCTTGCACATTTTCGTTGCGATGCGAATCATCAACAGAAAGAGGAAGACGGAAACGACGGAATTAGAATAATCGAATTATTTAATTACGAGTATTCGAATTTCACAACGAGCTTTTAGGGAGCTCACTCTTGGATCTGGTAGAACAGTGGTTCTCAACACGTGGCCCGCGGAGTGCCTACCAGTGACCCGTGTGAGGAGTCAAGATTTGAAAAAAACGAGAGAAAAAAGAAAAAAAAAAGAAAACAAGGGGGAAAAGAAAGGAAAGAGGAACGAGCGAGGTACCCACCAAAACCTGCTCTCGAAATGTATTGGTCTGGTACGCTTCAATTTTATCATTTCAAGTGGGCGTAAAGATAAGATTTACCTGACCTAATCTAGCCGGCGCAAGTTGAGAGAAATTCTCTTTTGGCCCGCCATACACAAGAGGTTGAAGACCACTGGGGTAGAAGTTCAGTTTAGAATATTCCAAGGTAATTAATAGCTTTCCGGAGCACAGCTTAGTACAAGTCTACTTTAGAATATTTTAAGCTGATAGCTTCCGGGTGTTCCAAGCTATTAGCTTTTGGGTAGCTCATTTGCTTCCCCCCTCGGTCTTATATAAGTCCAGTTTAGAATATTTTGAGCTAATAGCTTTTCGGGGGCATTGTCTCTCAAAAGCCTACAACATTCAGTAAGCCTTGATCTAGTCCCTAATGACGTATAAAATACGTTTGTTGATGAAGTGGTAATATCTAGTATGAAATCGGAGATTCTATCCTCAATAAAATTACGGATCATTTTCAAGAGGATTCCTCTATCTAGTATGAAGCTAGTATAGAGGGACTTGGACCTAGTATATGCCTAGCATATTATACTGTGCCAGGTATCAGCATGAGAGCTAGTGTAAACAAATCCAAGCCTCCTTTTGGAATATACTGTGGTATGAAGGAAACTAGTAAGTCTAGTATAACCTTGGACTTAGGGACAGGTTCTAGTGGGCACCGCCATCTAGGCGCCAAGTTCATATGAGCGCCAACGGGTTTTTCGTTACCAAATATTTTCGCTGAGGCAGGCCACCGGCGACGGGGAGATACGAATTGCGGCCGTCAAACTGCGGCCCAGGGGGAAAAACCATCGAATTGCGTCCGGAGTGTAAATGCTCATTCTGCAGTCTTATACCGATTGCGTCTGTTGGTACCTTTTAGAGATGTTACCTATTGCGGTTCCTGCAATTTAGAAGTCTGCAAAACTTTTGCCATAATTGCTGCACACAATTGAAGACTGTACGGCTCGCTCATTAAGAGCGCAGCAATGAAGATAAAAACGTCGAGTACTCGTGGTGTTTATCGGTCCCAGTACTCAAGGTGTTTATCTGCACCATTTTCTAAATGTTGTGTTAACGTCGTTCGGAATTGAGAATAATTAAGTTGATATCTTGAACAATGTTGAGTGAATATTTTGAAGTCGAGACATATCATCATTTAAAATTTTATTAAATGTGCCCTGTAATCAGCTGAACTAGTTTTAGTTTTTCTCTTACATATCATGTTCTGTAATCAATAGGATTTTTTCAAATTGAATCCATTTGTTTTATGTTGCAAGTTTGTTAATTTAAAACAAATCTGAGAGTACAGCCCCTTCTCCTGAACTTTACTGTTGTGTGCGCGTACGGATCTTCCTCTATCTGACGATCATTTCTTACTGACCGACGGTGGTCATAAACTTCCTGGAATTTACTGGACAATATTATATCTCGACGAACCAATCTTAATTGTGAACGAAGGTTGATTTCGGTATCAAGCTAATGAAATTAGGAGAGCTGTTTCCCTAATATTGTTTTTTTCACTGATTCATTTAATTGGATAAATGTAATGTAACGGTACATAATTAATTGACGAACATATTTCGGTATGTAAGGCTTATAATAATTAATCAATTAGAAATTAAAACTAGGTTTACTACGCTAGGATACGAGCAATTCGATGAACTTTTTACAGTTTATTTCGATGCAGGTACCGGTCAACGTGTTATGATTGCTGAAAAATATTGAAAAATGAAATAGGATAAATTCTATTGCACTTCGTACATAACAATTTTTGAACTACGACAAAGAAATTCCCCACCCAGGAACAAAAATAGATAGAAAAAAAGGTAATAATTTTGAAAAATAATTTTCCAAATAAGGTAGACAAACCTGTCACCTGCCAAGACTTTATAGTTCTAGAACGCAAATTGCAGAATAAGAAGAAATTCGGGTCATTTATTGTATTAGGAATCTGGATACTTGAAGATTGAAGTGTATCCTGGGAATCTTCAAAATTTTTGTTCGTTTTTGTACTTACCTTTTAGTTATAGATTGTGGTTTGGCTCAGGTTCTTTGCAAAGTTGCTGAGTAAATCTACGAGGATCTAAATTTCCAATCTGAAAGTATAACCAATTTTTTTAAGCATTTCATGATAACCTATTCTTCTTAAAACTTATACTTTTAAAATGTCACAAGAATCCGTGACGTGATAAGGGTTACTCTCGGGAAAAGGTCCATATTCCCATCCCCCTCCATTCAAATTTTTGGTCCAAAATTGGATTGAATTGTTTGAACCAGATTGTGCTGTCATAATTTTCGTTTGTGTTGGTCTCTTCTCTTCTCGAACGTTGAGTGAGGGGCCTGTAGACATCAAACGTGACGAACTAAAGAACGAGGCAAAAACGCCGTTGATTTTTACCTTGGAACGAACGGATAGCCGTTCAGTTCTCCCCTAAGACCTGTGTTAAAAGTCGTTCTTAGTTCGTCATCTATGGTAGACATGCAAGAGCAAATTTGAAAAATTAAAGAGACTCTTGACACCTGTTTAGATGGAATCATTAGAACTAACTTTGTGCTGGATCATACCGTTGAGTTTTATGTCTAAACAACTCTTGTTGTAAACGGCTGAAGTATTGTAAATTCACTGAGAAGGTTGTCTCCCAGAACTGTATTTAGGGAAAGAACTAAGCCTTGCTCCTGTGGTTCAGATAAGGGAGGGACTGATGAAAGTTGTCATCCTTCTGGACAAGAAAATTTGAATTTAGTTTACAAGTTGCATGCCTAATCTCCCCCCTCCCGATGAACTGACCGCACAATCCAGCACAACTTAGCACAAACGATTTAGCCTATTTCCAAACCAATAATCGAGATATAGACCCCATGGGAGAAGGAGACCAGCCGAAACGAAAATTTTGAGGCAAAATGCTGCACAAACGCAGCACAAATTGCCTTCATTATACTGGATATTTTCCTTCTAATCCAAAAAGTTGGAGGAAAAGTCTCCCGTATTTTTTAAATCGAGGTATCCGCAAAGCAACCGTCAGTAGAATGAAAGTTTCTTCAGCTTGTGATGGACAATGTCGCATTATTTTGCAGACACGTCAACTAATTTTTGTTGAGCAGATGATACCGCGTCTCTCCATATACCCCTCTCTCAACCCTTCTGTATCCTCACCAAAGCTTTTTTATATTCCTGAGATCATTTGTTCACACGTTTGCTTTTGTAGTTGCAACATATAATGTTCTCGAAACTTGTATATCTCTTTGTGATGGCGAAAGCTTACAAAAATTGCCCACGATAATTGAAAATTATTAGATAAGCGTACATATAAAAATATATTTACCATTTCAGAGAAGACAATTGGATTCGTTCAGTTGTACATTGATGTTGAGTAGAAGAGTCCATGCAACAATATTGTGAACATAGAAAACAGATATTAGTATATGTATACTCTTTTCTCGATAAAAAATATGTTGTTGGGTGCGTCTAATATGATACAATTAATTTTTGAATTATTACTTGTGTTATTTGAATAATTAGTCATGAAATGAAGGGCAGAAATATATAATTTAAAACGAAACAGAGAACGGTATACTGAGGACTACAGTCACAATAAAAAGTAGGCCTATTCATTTAATGTGAAAAAGACAATGACTTTAGGGGGTATTGGATTTTTTGGCGCAGCCAGAAAGATATAGATCATGTTTCATGTCTTTTCAAAATTTTGCCCAATTAGATATGTTGTGGATAATGCGAAACAAAAATATTTGAGAGTTATCATTTAAGGGATCATTGAAGTGTCTTTTATGACTACTTTAGAATATTATAGGCTAAGGCTTTCCATTCAACAGGGTCGACTTAAAGAATCGTGTTCTAAACTATAAACATATCACAATTCAAACAATTTTTTCGCGCGAGGATCGTGGAGACGGACAGAGAGGAACTCTATACAAGTCCAAAAGGTCGCGAAATATATCAATATCTAAATTCTCGCCATAATATGCGAGTTTTTAGTGGAAGTGCGAGAAAGCCGAAATTATTCAACGTATAATCCAAAACGTCGATTTAGTTGATATTTCAAAGTGAATTGTATAATTTCGACGGCAATGCATTTTTCTATCGAAGATTTTTAAAAGGGAACCTGTTCTGTGAAGGAGTTTTGAATAATATTTTAAGCGCTGAGTGGTGTCCGACGAAAACTGACCTACCCTGATGAAAAATTTGGATCACGATTGCGAGAGTTTAGCTTATTACGGCACATTCTTATGGAAATGAAAAATACTGTTTCACCGCAAAATTTATGAAGAGATCAAACGAGCGCACTTTCGGTATAAAGCTACCATTGACGAGCTTATGTAGAAACTAGAGGAGGGGGACGCGCTCTTGTTATCTTTTAATAAATTTTTCGATGAAACAGTAAAAATTTTATTGTTCATTTTCATAAAGAATTCGGACTTGGGAAAAATTTTGACGTTTTGAATGGCTTGGAAAAATTTCGACTCTCGGGCCTTAATATATAATCGGAGAAGGACTTGGAAAAATTCCGCGTTTCAAGCTATAGTATGAGAACTCGGAAAAATTTTGATTTTCGAGCCATAGTATATGACAGGAGGAACATGCAAGATTTTCGACGCTCGAACCACAATATTATATGTATACAAATATGATAGGAAAAGAACTGGGAAAAATTTGAACTCCAGACTACAGTTATATAAGATAGGAGGGAGACTTGGGAAATTTCGACGCTTGAGCTGTCGGGAGTCGAAATTAATCCAAGCCTCTTTCCTCAAGCTCTTCATAATTTGGAACTCAATATTTTCTAGTTTATCATTCACACTTATTATCAACCTTTAAAGCTCGAATTTGTTTTCAATTATGAAACGCCAGCAATGCCAAAACCAATTCACTCCTCTTAACACCTCAGAACAGGTTCCCTGCGCTCCTCTATTAACTTTAAAAAAAAAAAATTGTATTACTACTTAGTCAAAACACTCAAGTTTAAAAACTCGAGACAAAAAGATGTACGCACGGTGGTGGAGGTCCAGGTGCAGGTCCATAATTGCCTTCATACACATATTCAGTGGTTACTGGTGGAGGATGATATATTACAGTTTGAACTCCTCGAGGAATTGGAGCGGGTGGCGGCGGCGGCGGTGACGGTGGCGGCGCCGAAGTAGATGGTTCCTCTCCGGCTTTAGTTATGTAGATCGTCATCGCTAGCAGAAATACGATTTGAATGAAAAACTTGCAAATATTTCTGTTTGACATTTTTTTAATAAAGAAAATTTTCTTCAGTAATCAGAATAATAACTCTGGATAGTACAAGTACCCCGCGAATATGATTTCTGAACTCGAACTTTGAAAATTATGAAAAAGCGTAGGTTTTGTGTACATGTTTCTTTGTCCAATCTGAAAAATACGTTTGAGTGCAAAAGCTGAGCAAACAAAGTTTTGATAAAAACAACAGATTTTCATACTCCCCATAGAGATGAGAGTCGAGTAAAAAATCATTACTTTCATCGGTACTGGCTGGGTAAACGTTCGGAAGAGTTGTTTGTTTTAAATAAGAGTAAGGAGATTTCTTCGTGAGTCATAAATTTTGTGCAATGTACCCAAAGTCAAAATCCATTTCACGTCAATAAATAAGAAACAATTCGCACTCGTGTGCTTTGTTTGAAGAGGCACCCGAAAGGATCGAAAAAAAAGGAGATCATTCACCGGATTGAGGAAGATGTACTACAATCACTAATGAAGAAACGATTACTGCATACGTATATTTTTCCAATATAAAAAACATCTCTTGGTTGCGTCTGTATCCTTTGCTGGTCATGAAAATGAACTTCTATCATGAAGACATACCCAGCTAAAGCTCTACTGCCGTACAAAAAATAATTGAAGCATGTCAGAAAATTACGAAAACGCGCAAACTAGAGAAAGGGTTTGACGTATGTCAAACTGCATGAATGAAGAAGGGATGTTATTACTCTAGAAACTCTTTTCTATGTGAATCAGAAATTCTGCCTCAAATTTTGCTTAAAAATTCCATAAATGAAAATGAGAGCAGTTCTAGAGTCTTCATAATCTGTAGACTATAAAAAATCTTCCGGTAGAGTCAAATAGAAAAAGATCTTGTTTCATGTCTGCTGTCCTTTTGTGACTCATTCGTTTTCATTGTTAACCCGGTTTGCTTTAAATTGGATAAGTTCCTCTGGTGTACGAGCCACTGTAATAAGAAATTTGGAGGTACAGACACGTAACAGATTTCTAATTCGAGACGTTAAAATTAATACTTATTGGTTCAGCGGCTCACGTGTTAGATCTGAGGGCCATTCCTACCAGCGCAAGGTGGCTCACTCACTCCGCTCTTTTGCCTCCGTCCTTGGTCTGGTATAAGTCTACTTTGACATATTCCAAGCTAATAGCTTTTAGTGGACTCACTTGCTCCGTTCCTTCACCCCCTCCCCCGTCTAGTATAGGTCTGTGGGAGGGGAGGGGGGGTGTTCTACATCTGTTATACTTCTAGTTTGAGACTGCTGAAATCCTAGCGAGCCTACACCTATTTTGAAGCCAGGTCTGGGTTCTTTTTATAGAGAAGAGAATCTTCGTAACTACGAGGTAGCATGATTTCCGTTCTATTATAGGTCTAGTTTAGGACTGGTAAAATCCTAGCATAAAGCTAGTATAGAAACTAGGCAAGGTGAACTCGCAAATTTTTGAATCACCACGGAGTACCAAGGGTGAAGGGGGGGGGGGAAGCAGTGCTACCAGATCTACGGATTTTCGGTCCTCGAAAAAGATACAGGTTTTTCTACGGATTTTGCATAAAATACGGATTTCTTACGCCCGAGGGAAAAGTACCTGGGGAACTCGTATAAGAAACACTTTTCTCCTGATCGTTATGGGCTGATACTGTAGTCTCCCGTAACATTGAGTCAATCAAGGGAAAAGTACCTTAGTTTCTCTTACCAGAGATACCTTTCTTTCGATTGGTATTGATAAATTGGTCAAAGTCCGTCAAAATCTGGGGAAATACAAATTGCGGCCGTCAAACTGCGGCCCAGAGGAAAAACCATCGAATTGCGTTCAAAATGTAAATGCTCATTCTGCGGCGTTATACCGATTGCGTCCGACGGCACCTTCAAGTGATGTTACCTATTGCGGTTCCTGCAATTTGGAAGTCTGCAAAACATTAGCCATAATTGCTGCAAACAATTGAAGACTGTACGGCTCGCACATTTAGAGCGCAGCAATGAAGATAAAAACGTCGCGTCGCGTCGAGAACTCGTGGTGTTCATCTGCCCCAGTACTCGAGGTGTTTATCTGCACCATTTTCTAAATTTTGTGTTAGGTCATCTGCACGCACGCACACACGCGCACGCAAATTTTCAAATCAGGGTAGGGTCAAAGCAAGGATACGAAACATGTCAAAAATCAGGAATTCTTCTATCATCTTCAAACGTGGTTCAAATTTCAACTTTTACCCTTGTGTGTCTCTCACAATGATTTCAAATTTTTAGGTTCAATGGGTACTTATTCCTTATTGATTTTTTAAATCTCTTCTTTTGGTAAGAATACACGCTAAACTTCGTTATGCGTTGGCTGAAATGGTGCTAGTATGTACTTACAGAACTGAACTACTGGTGATAGCCTACTTGATTGTTGCCATATCTACATGTTCTGGCCTTCCTTGAAGGTAGCCATAATCTGTTATGATATTGAGTCAAATTTTGTTTCAATTGTAGAATGATTATCATTTTACAATTACCAATAATCGAGGCTGCATCTGGTTTGCGGCCCCGAGGATACTTTTTGCGGTCCAAGTGAAATCAAACAAATACCCAGTTTGCGGCCCATCAGAAATTGAACAAGTGCCCAGTTTGCGGGCTATCTGAAATGGAAGTTAGAAACATGGATAATGTTGAGTGATTGGCCCCTGCAGAAGTTTTGTGTGCCACCAGTATGCCAGTGGTGACGAACTTCCCTTAATTCCCCTTTGTGTTTTTAACAATTTCAATTTTTGGAGCGGGGAACCCGCTATTCATTTTGTTAGGAGGATTATATCCTCAGAAAACATCCCCGTCCAGGAGTTTCTGAGAACTGTGTGACGTGACGTGACATGACGTGTGGCGCTTTATGACGTCATCAATGACCTTGACTTACTTTAGGGACTTGAAAAAATTTCAACTTCCAGCCGGGATGCTTTATGACGTGATCAATGACCTTGACCTTGACCAACTTTAGAGGCTTGGACAAATTCTTAGGGGCTTGGAAAAATTTAAATTTCCAGCTATACTGAGAAGAGCCCAGCCAACTCATTTTCTGAGGGGGCATTTTTGCGCCAACGGGCGGGAGGTTGCGGGTTCCCCGCTGCCATTGCAAACCTGCAATGGCCTCTTATTTTTCGAAGTATGTCACAAATGTGTAGTAAGAGGGAGCTAAATTGCGTATTGTAAAATATTTTGTTGTTTTACAGCTATTTTTATTAATTTCTTGACTAAAGTTTTACTGACAATGCAATGTATACGTTGCAATTATTTTCAAAAAGAAATTTTTTGGTTCAGCCGCAACTTGGATACTCCTTTCATTTTCTTTCGGCCGCAACTAGGACAATAGGTAGAACGCTAACTGTATAATTTGGGCCGCAAACTGCCAACACTCTAATCGATCTGACCTCAATATGACGGCAGAGTAATTGACGATTTGATTTTGAAGTCGAGACATATCATCATTTCAAATTTTATTAAATGTGCTCTGTAATCAGCTGGACCAGTTTTCTCAAACATTTCATGTTCTGTAATCAATAGGATTTTTTCAAATTGAATCCTTTTTTTTTTCATGTGGCAAGTTCGTTAATTAAAAACAAAGATCCCATTCCAATGGCCGAGAGCGGAGACGTTTACAGGGTAGCCTGTAGGGGTTGTACATAGGGATGACAAGCCGTCAGCTCCAAATTGTGTTGGACGAGCACAAAAAAGTTTGGAGTAAAAGAAAAATGGGTGAGTCAGCCTTTGCCGATCACTTAATCGAACGGGTTCATAGCTTTAAAGAGGGGTCCGAAGTTCTACTCCACAGAGAGAATTCCTATTTCAAGCGATTGACTCTCACAGAGTTCGAAATTTTTCGATATCGGAATAACGTCGACGTCACCGTGTTGAACAGGTATATTCCTCGGGAGGGATTGATTGAATAGTCTATGTGAGAATAATTCACATTTTGATGACTCGCTGGTTTAGTCGCGATCTCCTTCGATGTAACTTCTTCTTATTGGTGTTTGGTTTAGTCGCTTTCTAAGCCTTGAGAATGGCTGATTAGACGAGAGCGATCGGACGTGTTAAATTATTTGTTTCGTCCATACTTTTTGAGTATATTTATTATAAATGATCGTAAATTACAAAAACGGATTGTTTCTATTACAATAAAAAATGGTCCTAGCCTAGCTTAAGTCCAGTATACTATAAATCGAATTAACTTATTATGATACTGTAGTTTCTGATAATATTGTACTCTTTTTAAGTGCCTCTCATATCACGTACATATTGTGACGTTCTGCCAGTCACCAAGTTTCCGCCGATGCCAATAACCAAAGGACAATTATAAAAACCGAACTTTATTACTGGTACTGCAAATACAGTACACCGCGCGCCGTCTAGACGCTGTAAACACACAGTTGATCACAAGGTGTTCGTGTTAAAGAACACGAAAGCACAAACCTTTATCGCTTCAGTATTCTAGGTTACTGCCGGCTATTCTTAGTCTTCCTCTTATTTCCGCATTCTTCGAGATTTCTTCTGCTCGTAGAGCGGCAAATGGGTTATGCAAAATCAATCGCTTGTGCTCAGGACATTTCAGGAATGTTCGGACAGGGAATTCCCGCTCCCAATTCCCGGGAATTGGCATTCCTGTTCCCGGCTCTGGAATATTCTCAATTCCCCATTCCCCTGCCTCCCCTCATTAAACTTCGTTGAAAAACCCGTGACTTTTTCGACATATTTCATGTCTTTAGTCTCTCCTTAACTCAATTTGAAAATTCACCAGTACCCTTTCTCCCCCAAGTTAACGTATACTTGGAAAATTTTCGATAGAAACTTTATCGGGCGCGTGCACATGTCTATACCTGTGCCAGTGCGAATTTATACCCCGTGGTTGATTCAGAAATCTGGAAATACAACCCCCTCTCCTAAACTTTACTGTTGTGTGCGCGTATGGATGATCTTCCTCTATCTGACGATCTTTTCCTGTTGACCAACGGTGACCATAAACTTCCTGGAATTTACTGGACAATATATCACGTAGGTAATTGAGAAATCTGCGAGTAAACTTTGTTCGGCTCTGATTATTCAACAGGAAATCTGTTTTATAGGGGGTTTGGGAGTCCGGAGTGAAATCTATTGAGCGTCATTCAAAAAGAACATTAGGCAGTGTTGCGTTCACATCCGAGCAATACGAGACAACATTCATTATGATTGAAGCTTGTTCAAATCCACGATCACTAACTATCGAATCTTTTGATCCCAATGCCCCCAACGGGCTTACTCCAGGGCATTTCCTGATTGGTGGGCCAATAACAGCTGCACCAAATCCAGGTTTTACTCATGCCCCTGTATTTCACCTAAAATACTGGGAACTAACAAAACAAAAGACACAGCAATTTTGGAGACGCTGGAGCGATGAATTCCTAAATTCGTCACAAGAAAAGACGAAATGGCACATGAACAAAAGAGAGATTAATATAGGTGACATAATAATCATCATTAAAAACGACGACCCTCCTCCTACTCATTGGCCACTGGGAATTATAACTTCTCTTAATCCAGATCAAGATGATATATAGTAAGATTAGTAATTCTTCGCACATATACTGCCAAAGGCGTGGATTTCGTCAAGAGACATGTGTCGAGCTTAATCTATCTTCTGTAACCAACTTCCACTCTCAGCTCCTTTAGAGCAATTAAAAATGAAATCGACAAATTTGAGGTAGAGCTGAAGCTTAAGAAAAATGGTGAGCTCTCTTCTTTAATGAGGTTGAAGAACGTAATTTTTTATGAAGAGGTCAGTAGTGATAATATTGTTCAGAATTTCCAACCTAGGCTTCTTAATTACTCTCAGGTTGCGTTCAGTGAGGAGGAATCCTACCTCCGCTCTTCCTCCTCCCAAGAATAGCGAGGCCCTCGCAAAGGTGGTTGCGGACTTGGCTAGAAAGATAGGACCCTGGTGCAATATCCAACAGAAGTGCGCTGAGATAGTCCGCAACACTCCCCTTCCCCGTGTGAAAAGCATGGTGAGTGGAGTGATCAAAGGATTGCAGAAGAAGGAAGGACTTATTATCACTAAGGCCGACAAAGGTAATTCTATAGCTCTGATGGAGAAGTCTTCACATTATTCTAAGATAACCGTATACGTTGTATGGTTTTTTCTATGTTATAGGACATAATAATTGTGAGGAATTACTTTTTACGAAGCCTGTATTTATTTGCTTCGTAAAAAGTAATTCCTCACAACTAAGATAACCGTGTAAAACTGTAAAATCAATGTAAATGATGTACTTAAGCAGTGAGGGGCAAAAGTGAATGACAGCTTAAGTTTTCCTAAACATGTCAAATAAGAAGTTCGGAATGTTGTTAATAGGTGTACTGTCATCATTAAGAGTGAACGAATGAAGAAAGTCATTCTCAATCCTAACCCTACTCCCCCCTTCTCTACGGATTACCCAAGGTCCATAAAGTGGATATGCCCATGAGGCCTGTTGTGTCGTTCATCTCCTTCCCTACCTACTCCCTTGCCAAATATCTAGATCGATGGTTCAAATCCCGCATCGATTTTTAGTCTCCCTATTCTGTCAAGAATTCGTCTACCTTGGCCAATAGCCACTGTAGGAAAATAATTTCAGTTTATCGATTTATCTGGACCAATTAATTATGATTTTCTGTCACCAAATCACATAACCGTTTCTGTACTGTGACGTCACGATTTACTTTTCTGTCCTCTAAATTCATTGTTCTGTTCTGTAGAAACATTTTCCAGCCGTTCATGAATTATCAATGGTTTGCTCGCGGTGTTTGTGCAATCTGCAAAATGAATGCTTTCACTCCTAGAAAACAGCACGCAAACTCGCTTTTGCGATGTTTGTTTAAGAAAATATCTTCCAAGACAAGGAGCAAAAGACTTGAATGACTCGTTTGGCTTGCTTTGCTCGGCTTTGCCTCGGTTTGCAACGCACCAAATTCGTCAATCAAACCGTCGCTTTCGCTCCTTGGTATAAAAGATACTAAATACAAAAAATTTATTCTTTGCACTGAAAGTATGATAAAAAAAAATTCAAGCGATAACGCACCACTAACTGAGCAAAATTTATCAGGACGTTTCAATCACGGCCGCCTCTACTAGAAGGCCGAATAAACTAACTTGACAACGCCGCGCGCTCGAGATTAGAAGGCCGACCGTTTCTACGCACGCTTATGGAAAAAACAGTCGAAACTCTCGTTAATCATTAATTACTGAATTATATTCGACTGTACGAAAAAAATGATTAAGAACATATCGAAAGAGCAAACAATTCTCGATTTTTTGAGCTCAGTCTCGTTCAGATCGATTAAATAGTGAGCGAGTTATTATCATTTGAAAATAAAAAGTCAGATAGGGGACAAAGAGTAGTAACGTACCGCGCTTCTCTCCCTGTCCGACTTTTTATTTTCAAACGATAATAACTCGCTCACTATTTAATCAATCTGAATGAGACTGAGCTCAAAAAATCGAGAATTGTCTGCTCTTTCGATATGTTCTTAATCATTTTTTTTGTACAGTCGAATATAATTCAGTAATTAATGATTAACGAGAGTTTCGACTGTTTTTTCCATAAGCGCGCGTAGAAATGGCTGCCGTCACGCAGCGTTGTCGAACATCTAGTTATATGGCCTTCTAGTAGAGGTAGGCGGCCGTGTTTCGATACAACCAGTGTATTGTTTTCACAATCTAAAATACTCTTAGTTTAATTCAAGTATCAGCTGAAGATGATACACTGGTCAAATCGAAACGTCCTAATATATTTTGCTTAATTAGTGGTGCGTTATTGCTTGAATTTTTTTAAATGAAATATACTGTATTTGCGATTAATTGTTTTTGGTCCATAAGTAGATTGCAAAGTTTTGGAAAAGTCTTTTCCAATTCCATTATAGATGTTCCTATAATGTTATCCTTTTTTGCAAATGTGAAAAAATTATCTATTTTTGGTAATGAGTGATAAATGTGTCAAAATTAAACGAAAGGTCCTACCTTGTCAATATGGAGTTATGCTTACTTTATGATGGCTGATAAAATTCCCTTTAAAATGAGCCCCAGATGAGCTCAATACCTTGAAAATTTGCCGAGATACAGCATTTGACAGTTGCTGTATAGAAAATACTAGTTTTGAGAAAAAAGGTTTAAAGTTGGACAACCCTGTGTAGCATGTTTTTGTCAATACTTAACACATTTATGCTTGGTTTGTGCGTCCTTACCGCGATATAAATGTGAAATAAAATCATTTCGACGTTCCACAATGTGGCTACAGTGGTTTTTACCCACTCCTAACATTATTATCCTCCCTCTTGCTGCCGGTTCAAATAAGAAAGAGAATACAAAAGAGACACGAGGTACCCTGTTCCTCACCTTCTCTGTAAACGCGGTACAAGGACGTTCGGCCGGTACAAGTATATGCCTAGCAATCTGTATTATCTTTGATATAAGCTAGAAGTTCTCCTTTTATTATACTAGCTTCATACTAGTATAACTAGAATATGCCTGGTAATTTCTATTATCTTCAGTATAGCTGGGACCCCTCTTTGTCGTATAGTAGCTTTATACAAGTATATGCCTAGCAATCTGTATTATCTCTGATATAAGCTAGAAGTTCTCCTTTATTATACTAGCTTCATACTAGTATGACTGGAATATGCCTAGCAATTTCTATTATCTTCAGTATAACTGGGACCCTTATTTGTAGTATAGTAGCTTTATACGAGTATATGCCTAGCAATCTGTATTATCTTTAATAAACGAGAAGTCCTCCTTCATTATACTAGCTATTTACTAGTATAACTGGAATCTTTGAGCTATAGATAATAGGAGGGGGAGCTCAAAAATTTTCCAAGTCCCAAGGTCATAGGTGATTGTGGCTGTATAACTGGAAAATATTGATATGCCTAGCAATTTGTATTATCTCTAGTATAAGCTAGGACCCCTCCTTGTAGCACAGTAGCTTTATACTAGTACATGATTTAATAGGAGGGGACTTGAGGGGGGGGGTAGATGGAATGAAAAGAGGGGAGGTCAAAAATTTTCCAAGTCCCAAGGTCATTCTCAAGGTCATAGTTAGGTAAGAAAGTTGCCTCCCGGACACTGGACGCCGGACACTTATTCTTGAAAGACCCCCTGATAAAACAGGTTCCCTGTTAAAATATGCTTCTCCCTGCAGACCCGACTCTTTGTTCTTTCAACGTTGTAGGCCTCTTTCCTAACATCCCTAAAGCTGTCAGGCCGGACCCTTCGCCCTTTCGGATTTAGACCTGCGTTTTACAACCCAGCCACTGTTCAAGGGTTATTTGTTGGATTGAAAGATCGAATTCCTGAAGATGAGGAGAGTGGAGTGTATAGGTTAGAATGTAATGATTATAAGAGTGTTTATATTGGAGAGACTAGTCGCTAGCTCAAGATTAGGGTCGATGAGCACAAGACAGCCTAGGAAAAGAGTAAAGTGGGGGATTTGGCATTCGCTGACCATCTTATTGCTGATGGTCACAGCTTCCGAGAGGGATCTGAGGTGCTTCTCCACAAAGAAAGTTCATATTTCAAGCGTACTGCCTTGGAACATATCAAAATTATTTGTAATAAGAACACTGGTGGTCTCATTCTGTTGAACAGGCGTATATCGGACAAAGATCTGATCGAGCTTGTTTATGAGTCACGACTCGCTGATTAGTCTCCTCTTTATTTCTCGTCTATTCTCGAGGTTGGTTTTGGTCTTTTAAGTCAGTTGTGTTCTTGTCTTTTGCTGAGGATGACTGTTCAGTCAATAGCGCTTTGATGTGTTAGTATTTATTCTGCGATTTTTGTATTTAGTTACTCCTTAATGAAAGTATTGCTCTTTATGCCATGATGAATAGCCGTAACTTGGAGTCTCGGATCAATTCTATATAAACTGGTCTTTCACTAAACCAAAGGGGCGGGGCAAACGAGCAAAGCGGTTGAGCTCGCCAAAAGCTATTGACTTTACATATTCTACTCTGGATTTATACTAGACCAAATTATGCTAGGCCTGGTTTCATGAAGGCTAATAGTAGACTCAATACAGTTGAATGTTGATATTCATATGAGGGCTTGATAGCTTAACTTGCAGTACTTTAATCTGAGAACAAGGGCTTACTAAGGTAGATGGCTTATCTTATAGTACACCACACCTACATTAGCCCAAGAAGCGCCTGCATGAGAAAAATTCACAAGCTAGACCATAATTTTATCACAAAGCAGGCGTGGCCTTGAAATACAAATAAACTCATTTACTAGTAGACATGAAACATGATCTTTATTTGTTTGGCTCAGCCAAAAAATCTCTCTCTTTTTCAATCCCCTATGTTCCATTTTGTCTATTTGTTGTAATCTAGAAAGATAAGTTATCTTGAAGGGAATTCTATGTCATTCATCTCATCATTACGCAATATTCACCAAACAAAGTTTGATGCTCTGAAAATGAAAGCCAAGAAATAAATGCATAATGATAATTTATTATTTCATACAATGGTCAAAACAGTTTTATAAAAAGTAGTGAATACTCTTATAGCATTTGCTAAATTGAAAGAACATTTTTGCATATAAGAATAAGCAATGTGTACTTAAAACAATAAATGCCTTGATACTTATGAATTAAGAAATGAAAATTTTTGAAGCTGAAAACAATGAGGTTATGACTGAAAAAATTTGAAAGATATTCAACAACATGATTATACAAGTAATTTATTGTGCAACAAAATATTTGTACATTTTCCCCATTGTGACTGTTTTAATTAATTTGCAATAGTGTCATGACAGTACCTAATGATGGAACAAAATACTAGATTATTTGAACGAATGTCCTTCAACACATAACTGAGTAAGAAATTGATGAATAAGAAAAAATGTTACAAAAGGACAGTGTAAATAGATGATCACAATAATATCATAAATTGCTACCAAATTGCAGCAAATTATTGAAAATAAATGATAATTATACTTATAATTAAATAACAAAATGACCCACCATCAAGTGCAAAGTTGACTTTGTTTCTACCTAATCAACAATGAATTGTTTGGTTCTAATTATAAATTTGCACCTAGAAATTGAGGATAAAATGAATTGATCAATTGAGGTGTTGGCAACATTAGTTTTCATTGGGAATTGAGACTTCAGTGATTCTTTTGTTCTGTTTTTCCTTTCTTCAATTTGTTTTTTTTTTTCTATTTTTTCAACGTCAATTTTTGTAAATGTTTGTCCTTTTTTAACTTGATTTTGTAATTTTTTTGTACTGTGCTGCCTTTATTTGGAAGGAAAAATTTTCTAATAAAATGGCTGCCTCAGAGAAAAATTTGGTAAGTTTCTCTTTTTTCTTTTTCACTTATATTTTTTCTTCTTCAAACAAACCCTATTCTCATCTGTTTGCATATTTGCAACAATATAGTAGCTTTTGTTCTAGGGAAAATATCTTATCACAGTTTCAAGAGCTTTCATTTCTTTTTCACAAACTGACAATGTGTAAGAGTAAGTAATAAGAAAAAAAAAGAGAGTTGGCGAGAGGAAAAATCCTAATTATCAGCTGATGAAATGTCTGTACAATAATGTACATCAAATCTTACGTAACAAATACAAGTAGTGGGCAAACTGGTCATCTCATTGGTTATTGCGGAAATCACCACGCGCAAACATTATTCCACAAATACGGAAATTACAATTTGGTACCTCTCCAGCAATTCGGCTGTCCAGCCTTCGATACATTGGTTTCGAATCGTTCCTTCAATTTTTGGAAACGCTCTCATGAGTATTGTAAACTCATCTATGGTACCAAAATTCTGAATGTGTGTCACCGGCATGTCCGACGGGGACCTCCGTATCATTGCGCCGTCCTCCGTTCTGTTGCATTCGCACTCTGGCTTACAGACTACCGCTCTCAACTTTCGAACATTCATTAATTTAATTTTATTGTTTTACTTCTACTTTTCATGTATTCCATTCCTTCTTTTCCTGGAATCCATTCTTCGTCGGGAGGTGTTGTGTTCGATCCCGACCACATCTCTTCCTTATCTCTTCCACCTTCTTCTTACGTCAATAGACACTTTCCTCTTACGTCATTCGACATCCTCAAGAGACACTTTTCTTCTTACGTCAATATTAACCTCGCGAAAGCTATCCGTTGTCTTTTGACATACTTATCTCTCTCATTTGTTCTCTTCCTAAACCTATTATCCGTTATCTGCCTTACACACGAGCCTTCTCTGTTTCCCATTTCTCAGAACTTTTCGAACCTATTTCCCTCTTTTCTTTCTTTTATCAATTCTCAGACCATGAGGCTCATGTTCTTCAAATCTCTTATTACTCTGTTTTTCTTAAACATTAATTATACCCCCGTTAAATTTAATAGCTTCCTTTTAGAAACTACTTTGTTGTTCACTTCTCAATCTTAATGATAATTATACCCCCATTAAGAATTTGGGTATATAATCTCCTCTGACCATTGTAGAGTCAGTCAGTTCTCACAGAGACTACTTTCAAGTTACTTATCTTGTTCTTGTATTGTTGCTCCTGCATCATACTTATTTTGTCAACTTACTTTCGCGAGTAAACTCTATTTCACGTACCTTACGTTCGTTTATTTTTCGTTTATTCTTTCTTTGACCGTTCCACCGATTCAGATCCAGAAATGGCACTTGGTAAAGTTTAACCATATTTTATTTTCGAAATAGTTCGTACTTTTGAGTCAACGAGAGAAAATCCGAGAAAAGATCTTCTATTGTGTGTCAAATCACAACACCATGCAGAAGTTTTTTATTTTAAGGTTAACCCTTTAGGACAGAAGGTCTCTTTGTTTCCGACACAAATTCAAAAAACAACCAATCATGTCACAAAACACTGTCATGGGATGAAATTTTACAATCATCCCGTCAATTCACCTCAATCGCAGTTGTCTATGATTCTAGAAGACATAATTATACATGCTAGGATTACTAACTCTGCTATTGCGTATAAAGGCGGACATCTAGAACGGAACTTTCTTCACAGTCTTAAATTTTATAATATCGTCGACATTGGCGCAGACCATTTTGGCTGCACAAAATTTGATATTTTGAACTCTGCTCCCGCTTGGGAACATCACTGGAATAATATAACATCTTGGTCCACCTATGTCCTTGTCGGCCCTGCCAATGGACGTATATACCAACGTCACCGTTTCCATTATCCACTGTTTCATTGCGCAATGCTAGAGACTCAGATGTTCAGCAAATGGGTACGCCACATTCTCTGGACATCTCTTGCAGACCCATTTGATGAAGATAACGCGTTACCCATTTTTGGAAACCTCAACATAGTCGATGACGACAATTCCAATGACAAATTCCCTGCAGAACCCAAAATTCCTGCCGCCCCGGCAGCCTAAAAACTTTATCTTCCTCAAATTCATTTTCTTTCTTTTCCTTTACTTCCATTTTGGGTCTTATTCAATAAGTTTTTGGAATACTAACTTCTAAGTTTTTCTTTCTTATAATGTAAACTTTTATTTTGTTTTCTTGTATATTCTTTAATTTACTTTTGGGATCTAGTTTTAATTACCTTTGCGTTTTAACTTCTTTTCTTATTCTTAATTTTCTCAAGTTTTATGGATTCTTTACTAGTTACCCTTCTTACTTCCTTCCTTCCTTTTCTAGATAATTTTATGTTATTTCTCTTCTTCTTTAATTTTTCTCACTATTATTTTTGGCTACTTTAAGATGTTCTACTATTACAAAGCCCCTATTGTCTTTATGTTCCATGTTTTAGTTTTAAGCTGTATACCTTTTATACGGCTGTACAGCACTTATGTTCTGTCAACAGCAACTGTTGATCCACGCCAAGTTTGCTACATGGTCAATGTCACTGGTTTTGTTGTCGATCAAAAATTCATTTGTAAGGAACTTGCCTTCTCCAATACTTCATGCCAATATGTCATCTGTTACACATTTTCCCTGGAATGTAAGCCTTATGAAGCTTACTCTCAATATACACAAAACAAAATCGACTGGTTCACAAAAAAGATCCATGGCATGAAATTCAAAGACTATTTTGGAGATCAACCACAAGCCATTCTTCCTGATGTTATCCGTTTTATCATTAACCACAGCAATCAGACCAATCATCTTGTTGGATACTGCGGCAATCATCATGTTCAGACACTGTTCAACAAATTTGGGAATTACACTTTGGTGCCTCTACAACAATTTGGTTGTCCAAATTTCAATACATTAGTTTCAAGTCGTCCCTTCAATTTTTGGAAGCAATCTCATGAATACTGCAAATTCATCTACAGCACCAAGATTCTCAATGTCTGTCACCGTCATATCCAACGTGGGCCACTGTACCATTGCGCCGTTCTCGCCGTTCTCCGTTCCGTTGGTTTTGCACGATGGCTTACCAATTTTTGTTCTCACCTATAATTTTCCTATTTTCTTCTTGTATTACTTTTAAATTATTATGTATTCCATTCCTTTTCTTCCTGGAATCCATTCTTTGTTGGGAGGTGTTGCGTCCAATCCACATCTCTCTTCCTCTTACGTCAAACTTTCCTCCTTTATCTATTAATTTCTTCTCTTTCTATAACCTCGCGATTGCTCCACGTATTTCTACTTTCCGTTTTAACCTATTCTTCCTCAATAACCATCTTCCTCTTAACAGTTACTTCTTATCTGCCATACGCAGGAGTTTACTTAATTTCCTATTTCTTCAAACTTTCAAAACTTTCATTTCCCTCTTTTTGTTTTCTTTTATCAATTCTCAGACCATGTAACCCATGTTCCTTGAATCTTATTAGTTTGTTTTTCTCAATGTTAATTATACCCCAATTAAAATAATATCTTCCTTCTTGAAAGTACTCTGTTTTCCACTTTTCAATGATAATTATACCCCCATTAAGATTTTGGGTATTATAATCTCTACTGACCATTGTGGAACAGTTAGTTCTCACAGAGACTACTATCGAGTATCTTACATAATACCGTTTGTATCTCTTATACCTTTTTCTTGTATTCTGTGCTTTTGCAAGTAAAACCAACTTTAATTTCATCAATTTCTTTTTCATTTATTTTTACCTTCGTATTCATTTCTTTTCCTTGTCCATTTCACCAACTCCAGTAACCAGAGATGGCACTTGGTAAAAGTTTAACCTTATTTATTTCTTCAAAATAGTTTGTAAATTTAGAGTCAAACAAGTAGAAAAATTGAGGAAATTCTCTGTCGTTTATTGAAACACAACATAATACTTGTTTTCAAAGGAACTTAATCCAATTTAGTGTATGTATTAGGAATGTGAAAACTCCTGTTTTTATAAATTTATTCAAGATCAATATTTTGGAAGAAGACTTCAGAAAAAAAAATGAGATTTGATATAACCAAAATTTATGAACCTACTCTCAATTTCTATGCTTAACCACTGCAAAGTCACATTGATGTACATTTATCAGAAAGGGAGTATTTCATCAAATTATCCAATTGTTTTTCTATTAAGCTATTTATCACAGAATGCGAATGTAATTATAACAATTAATTAACCCCCCCTAGAAATGTATTACCCTATATTATCTTGTAGAACAAGATTTAATTTTCAAAACCACAAATCTCTTTGAAGACATATACAGAAAGTAATAAGAACCAACAATTGTAATAATTTAAATTATTTAAAATGTATACAGTATGCAATCTGTGTCTTGAAAGGTATGCAAAAAATGAAATGGTTTATGAGAAATGGCAAGATAGAACTTATGGGCCAGAGTCAAAAGTAGTAAAAGAACTTGATAAGATTTATAATGATAATTTTGGAAAAGTCTGTGAGAGATTGGAGGAACAAAAGATTGAGATAGAACGTAAACAAAAAGAAGATTTTGGCAAGATTGTATTACATCATGAATATCAATAAAGAATTGGTCAAAAATGTAAGAGAATGCTTATTTTTTCTACTAGAAAATCTATCAACTTATTGTTTTGATCTACAATAACAATTCTCAGGTAATGTAATCTATTAACAAAAACTTGGTAATATTCCAGAATAGTAAGTCTCTCAATCATCTTCTAGGTTGGGTTGACAGCTAATGGAAACTTGAACAGAGTATTATTGTGTAAAAATCCATCCTGTATATTACAGCTATAGTCAAATTTCTCTTTATACAAATACTTATTATGTACAGTAGCCAAAGTACTTGCACGTGCATTTTGAACTTGAAGTACAATTACTGTTGATTGGAAGTTAATTTCTATGCGCTGTTTTCCATTTTATTTTTGTTATCAATTGTTGTTGCAAGTAAGGAGGTCAATAATATATACTGCTTGTGCAGTACTACCTAATATTTCATATGCACTTTCTATTTCTACTATGGACTCTGAACAAATGGTTCAATGCCCCTGAGATGAATCACATATTATTTTAAATCATTGTATGGGTCGACATTTATTAAGATGTGAATGTCAAAATCCAAATAACGGAATGATAAAATGTCTGTACAATCATGTGCATCGCATTTTACAGAACAAATTTATTTCATTTAATTGTTCTTCTTTCAATAGATCTGTTTCTAAAAGAGTCAAACAAATAAGAAAAATTGAGAAATATCTTAAAACGCTAAATTAAAACGCAACAATAGAGATTCATATTTATACACTCACTACATAATCATCAGAGTTCCACTTTATTCACTAGAAGAGCTAGACGCATGTTCATGTGTTCAAGTATTTTGTGCATACCTACTTTTAACTACTGTTCAAACCTGTTTCATCTACCTACTGCTATTCACTGTGCATATCTGTATTCAACCCTAATCAATAACAGTTCATTGTTGAAGCGGTATATCAAATCAACAATATAAAAACAATGGACAGCAATCAGTTAGACCAACTACTAGAGCTTTTGAAAATCATGGTGGAGAATGTCAAGGATATTAAAAGCAAATTGAATCAACTAGAAAAGGGTGAGTTGCTATTACGTTTGGAAAATAAGAAATTAAAAGCCAAAATAGAGATGATGAAGTGCAAGATAAAACGCCAGAACGTAGTATTTCACAGCATAACAGAGCTGGAAAAAGATAGAGATGAACTTGAAGAAATAATCTACAACGTGATCACCAATGTAATGAAAATAAACAAAGGGTACACGGGAAGAAGGGGCTTTGTCCAAACGTAACAAGCAGGACAATTGGATTGTTTGCACCTCTCTGAAGAAACCATTTCTTCATCTCCTTACGTTTGGACAAAGCCCCATCTTCCCGTGTACCCTTCAAATATCAATTTAGAAGAGATTGTTTATGCTCAATGCAAGAAGACCTTCCAGCTCCTGCAGCTTAACATACAATTTTTCTTCTCTTTTTAATCAACAAGAGCTGCAAATTAAGTCTCCAATAACTTTGATAAATGGATACACTCAAGCTTAACCAGTCCCTCAGACATCTACAATTATACTGGTAGGACAGGGGCACTGTATAAAAAGTTCAACCTAAATTTTATTACGTCCAAACAACAATGCCAACAATCATTTCTGTAGAATTAGGTTATCAAAATACACTGTCAAGTCCACCACGGCTTTACCTACAAAAATAAGGGAATGTCAACCCATACAAATTTTACTTTCAAGTTTCAAGGGATTTATTATACCTGCGACAATTTTTTTGAAGTTATCCAAATTAGCAATATCCAAATCCGGATAACAATCACGAGAAAGCAATAAAACATTTCTCTAACTTTGCGACAAAGAGAAATTGAATTTGTACTTCAAAATTATTTTTCATCTGATTCTGATATTTGGTCCAGTTGTGTGCACCGCATTAACTATCCACTTACAATCCATGTTGTTTTGCATTATTACAATGGAAAACTACTCAATTGAAGAACTGAAAGATTTCTTAAAAACACATCTACCTACGCATTTATTAAATAATACTGTCGTCTTTATATGGTTTGACAATCCATTCAAAACCGTGCCACCAGAGTTTATTTTCATCGGTGATTAGAGTAACGCTTATTGTGTAAATAATGACCCAAAAGGAGAAGTAAAATCTAGCGGTGGAACAAAATACAAAAAAATAATCAAACCAATTCTAGCTGATCATGGTTTATTGAAGAATATAGAACCACCTATAGATTATATCACACCTCAAAAAAATAATGCTGTATTCAAGAATATAGAACAACCTGATACCGCACCTAATTATAAATTGTTAGCTGAAGAGATGGGAGTGGACGCTCCCCCAGAAAAAACTGGTTCAGGTCTTGGAAAAATTCTAACAAACGCTCCCATCAAATATGTTTATTATAACAACTTCCAAGAAATTCTTGATAGACTTTATATATTGTGCAGAGAATTGAAAAGCGGTAATAATAGCCTTCAGAACATTCTTTGTTCAATATGAATTAATCAGAAGTTCTCTAGTCACCATCCAAGATACACTACTATTTGCCCCTATCAAGGTCAACGCTGCCTTGATTCAACCTACTGCCATTTATAATATCTTATCAAAGATAAAGTTACCACCAAATCAAAGATTTCCATTATGGATGACTGATGATCATTTTGCTACTTTTATCTCGTTATGCAAATTGGTAACAGAAATACGATTTCACACAATAATTTTTGTAATCACTATACCCATATTGGATAATAATCAATACAACATGTACCAAATGTACCCTATGCCTATCCAATACATTTCCTATTCCTCTTTCATTCGAAATGTCGATTCCTATTTCCTAATTGAACGTTCTCAAAATCTTTCCTCTATTCATCTTACTTATACTAAGGCTTCTTGCATTAACCTATGGAATACGCGTCACATTTGCTCCTTCCATAAGTTTTACACAGATACCAACCATTGCGAATTTCAAGTTTTTATGCACCTGAATGTCACCGCTTGCAAGACTGTCAAACTACCAGCAACATACCAAGTATGGAGACACGTCTCAGAAAATGAATGGTTGTTTGCCTTATCTCAAAGTATCAACGCAGAAGTTGTGTCAGCAGATGGAACGTCAATTACCACCACCTTACCGCATACTGGATTACTTGTGGTTCCCTACCAATTGAAAGTCATCACAGCAACTCATGTCTTTGAAGGACACAATTGCTATAATCTAACAATGTACCATGTTACAGGAAGTTTCAGCTGGATGACACCAGTTCAATATGAAGTTGCAAATTTTACTTACCAATTAATAGATTTCGATACAAAAACTATAGACACCTTATTGCAACGTTGGAGCCAGGAGGAACAACGAATCAAAGATATTCAACTCGCCACCACTCAAAATTGGTTTTTGGCATCACTTGGTTCAATTCAAGTAATAATTTTCTGTGTCCTCCTATCGTTTTCTATATACCGTTTTGTCATATGGTATCGCGGAAGTCGTCAAGAAGATATACATCAACCTAATGTCCAAATTCAACTTTCGGACCTAACGCGACCACGTCCAACGCAACCACGCAGTCCTGTATTTTCAAGGACCAAAACCATCCGAAGAAGTCCAAAATTTTCGCGCGATCCAATGCCTTCGCATAGTGAAGAAGATGAACTTTCACCATCGCTTACTCACAAAGATATTTTGGATCTTTCGAGCAACGCCGTATCAACTCCAGATATCGCGTCACCTGTCGCTTTACCTCGAAAGAAAACTCATTTTTCAACTACTAATTTCATTCGACAGGCTTCTTCTCGTTTTTTGTTTAAAGCTCCATTTTGATACTTAAAATTTTACATTATTTCCTAATATTAAGTATTATTATTATTTTAGTATTATTATTATTATTTCACAGCTACACTTCAAAAAATCCGCTACGCCGTCGAAGAAAATGGTTTCGACATCGGTAGTGATCACCTTGTCAAAGAGATTTCTATCACGGATATCTGGCATAAACAATCAGACGTCTACCTTGTTACCCTTGGACAACACCAACTCTCTTCAGTGGAACGTCGCAGTGCCCGTTTTGCAACAAAGTTCATTCATGGACTTGAATTTCGAGATTGTGGTCACGGGTTGGAACTATCTTCCCAGTCAATGGTTCCTTCCTTTCTACATTTTCTAAATGGTGATGAGTCAGGCGAACATTTTTCTTTTGCTTTCAGATCCTCAAGAGTAGAAAAGATTCTACAACAATCAGGCATCCCTAATGTGGTCAAGATTGCCCCCTATCACTCATATGATGACTCATCAACCTCTGATCAATCATCTATCCCATTGCATAGCAAGCTATACTACCTACGCTTTAGATCACCAACCTCTCCCCTGGTGTTGTCAACATTCTTATCCCCCTAATTGTTGTGCTCTAGTCCGATCCCCTTGGCTTGCATGCTAGATTGAGCACAAACAACAACAACATAACCTCGCACTATATTAGAATTTTCTAATTCTCTTTTTCTCTTTTCCCACAATTTTCTTTCTACAGCACTTGCACGATCCGTTGAAATCCTACGAAATATTCGGTATGTCATCGACACTGATGGATTTTTCGTGGATGGCCAGTACCGAGTAAAAGAACTCGGGATTGCGGACATGTTCCGCAATCACGCTGAAGTTTACTACTTCCGCGTTAATCCGGAAGGACAAAAGCTGAAATCCTTCGATATCTCTACTCAAAAAACCATTTCATGGGTTACGAAGCATAAACATGGAATGCCATTCTACAATTACCGCGTAGATTTGCCTGTTTCCGATCTAGATTATATTTTAGAAGACTTAATCATACGCGCTAACCTTACTAATTCATCCATAGCTTTTAAAGGAGGCAATTGGGAACGAACGCTACTGAATAATCTCGGGTTTCAGAACACCGTAGATATCGGCGCCAACTGTTTTGGTTGCCCAAAATTCGATTTGCTTATAACGGATCCCTCCTGGGAAAACCTGCAAAATTCTACCATATTCTGGACCACATTTATTCTTGGAAATAGCAGTATTTCCAATATATGTCACCGCCATCGCTTCCATGACCCTCCGTTCCACTGTGCAATGTTGGAAGTACAGCTATTCGCGGAATGGATTCGCGACTACTTACAAATCCATCTCGACGATGGAGAAATGAATTTAGTGCCCCTTTTTGGCGGCCTAAATTTAGATGACGACAATGATGTCGATAATGAAGAAGAAGAAGTCCCTGTGGAACCCGAAATTCCCGCTGCACCTGCAGCCTAAATTCTCTTCTCCACCCTTGTTCTTAGCTCTTAATTTGTTCTTAGCTTCAATTTTATTATTTACGAATCGTATCTTCCTTCTTCTTATTCGGAATTCGCTTTTCCTATTTTACTTATTATTTTATTTCATTCTTTTGCCTTTATTTATTTAAGATGTATTATTCTTAAATTTCCTTTATCCCCTTAGTTTTAAGCTGTATACCTTTCATTGAATTGTATGGTCAATTTGACCTCTGTTTCTCTTCAACAGTTGATCCACGTCGCATTCGCTATATTGTCGACATTACTGGCTTTGTTGTCGATCGAAAATTTGTCTGCAAAGAGCTTGCCTTCTCCGATACCTCATGTCAATATGTTATACGTTACACGTTCGCTCTAGAATGCAAACCCTTCCACGCTTATTCCCGGTACACGCAAAACAAAATCGACTGGTTCATGAACAAAGTTCATGGCATGAAATTCAAAAATTACCACGGAGATCAATCACAAACCGACCTCATAGATGTTATTTGTTTCATCATTGATCACAGCATACAAACTGGTCATCTCGTTGGTTACTGCGGAAATCACCACGCGCAAACGTTATTCCACGAATACGGAAACTACAATTTGGTACCTCTCCAGCAATTCGGCTGTCCAGCCTTTGATACGTTGGTTTCGAGTCGTCCCTTCAATTTTTGGAAACGATCTCACAAGTACTGCAAACTCATCTATGGTACCAAAATTCTTAACGTCTGTCACCGGCATGTACAACGCGGACCTCTGTATCATTGCGCCGTCCTCCGTTCCGTTGCATTCGCGCTCTGGCTTACCAATTACCGCTCTCAACTTTCAAACATTCATTTTTAAACCAAAAAGGACACAATCTTTTTTTTATTGTCTATATTTCCAACCTTTTAATGTATTCCATTCCTTCTCTTCCTGGAATCCATTCTTTGTCGGGAGGTGTTGTGTTCGATCCCGATCCACATCTCTTCCTTCTTCCTCTTACGTCACTGGCCACTTTCAAGAGACACCTTTTCTTCTTACGTCAATTTCAACTTCGCGAAAGCTACACGTCGTCTTTCAACATACTTTTCTTCCTCATTTATTCTTTTCCTAAACCTATTATCCGTTATCTGCCTTATGCACGAGCCTACTCTATTTCCTATTTCTTCGAACTCCTACATTTCTATTTCCCTTCTTTTCTTTCTTTTATCAATTCTCAGACCATGTGGCTCATGTTCTTCGAATCTCTTATTACTCTGTTTTTCTCAAACGTTAATTATACCCCAGTTAAAACTAATGCCTTCCTTTTTGGAAACTACTTTGTTTTCACTTTTCAATTTTAAATCTTAATGATAATTATACCCCCATTAAGAATTTGGGTATATAATCTCCTCTGACTACTGTAGAGTCAGTCAGTTCTCACAGAGACTACTTTCAGCATCTAGTCAGTTCTCACAGAGACTACTTTGAGCATCTTACGTATTCATTTGTGAACTTTACTGTATTTGTGCTTTTCGCGAGTAAATTAACTCTAAATCTACGTTTGTACTTTTCATTTATTTTTTCGTTTATTCTTTTCTTCATCCGTTTCACCAACTCAGATCCAGAAATGGCACTCGGTAAAGTTTAACCATATTTTATTTTTGAAATAGTTCGTACTTCAGAGTCAACGAGGGAAAATCTGAGAAAAATCTTCTATTGTGTGTCAAATCACAACACTACCAACCCTGACACTATGTTGTGTTCAATCCCAATCCACATCTCTTCCTTCTTCGTCTTCCATCAAACTCACGTCAAATTTTCTTTCTTTCCTCTTACGTCAAGAGTCCCACTTTCTTTGTTTCCTCTTGCGTTAAGAGACAACCTTTATTTTCTTTCTCTTACGTCAATTCTAACCTCGCGATTGCTACAACCTAACCTTACTCAATTTGCTATTTCTTCGAACTTCTAACTTTTGTTTCCGTTTTTTCTTCTTTTATCAATTCTTGGACCATGTGGCTCATGTTCCTCAAATCTCTTATTACTCTGTTTTTCTCAAACGTTAATTATACCCCAGTAAAAACTAATGCCTTCCTTTCTGGAAAGTACTTTGTTTTTCACTTTTCAATTCTAAATCTTGATGATAATTAAACCCCCATTTAGAATTTGGGTATATAATCTCCTCTGACCATTGTAGAGTCAGCTAGTTCTCACAGAGAATGCTTACAAGTAACTTGTATTATTGCTCTTGTACCGTTCTTGTTTTGTCATTGCTTTCGCGAGTAAAGTCTAACTTTATCTTACGTACTTTTTGTTTCTTTATTTTGTCGTTTATTTCATTTTTGACTTCAACTTCCAGAAATGGCACTTGGTAAAAGTTTAACCATATTTTAATTCTTCAAAATAGTTTGTACTTTTAGAGTCGAGGGAAAATATGAGAAAAGTCTTCTATTGTGTATCAAATCACAACAATATTAATGGTGATGATTCAGGAAATAATTTTTCCTTTGCTTTCAGATCCTCCAAAGTAGAAAATATTCTACAACAATCCGGCATCAATAACTGTGTCAACCTAAAAGATTTTGATTGCCCCCCTATAAATCATATGATGACTCATCAACCTTTGAAAATTCATCTTTCCCATTGCGTAGCAAATTACACTACCTACGCTTTAGATCAACAACCCCTTCCCTGGTGTTGCCAACATAATTTTTCAAGGCCATGCCGTAGTTTACAAGATCCAACCAATTGGTCTAAACACAGTATTCATACATATATAGTTTGCTTTATTACTTGTATACCTATTCATGTCTGAATAAAAAAAATAACAAGATATGTATACCATTATTCATTTCTATGAGTGAAAAACTGTTTGGGCTTCTCTTATCTACCAACCCGGACACTATAATTTTCTTTGTAATATCTAACATTTATTACATCGCTCAAGTCTGTCATAAAGACAACACATCTGTCTTGGCTTGTTCTTGCTATTTGTAGCTACAAACAATTTTCAACCAGATAGTTTTCACTATGCAGCAGATGATAAAAAATAGCTCTTTTCAGGGCTATGCTCCTCCAAAAAAAAACTGGTTCAGGTCTTAGAAAAATTCCAACAAACACTCCCATTAATTATGAATTTGTTTATTACAACAACTGCCAAGAAATTCTTGATAGACTTTATATATTGTACGGAGAATTGAAAAGCGGTAATAATAGCCCGCTTCTAGTTAATGAAATTGTTAATATCTTACAAGAGATTAGAGAGATTTGAGCTCACTATTCTCTAAACATTTGAACAGTAAAGTTGAGCTCGCTCTAAAAGTTGTTGTTTGAATAGTAAAAAGTTTGTTTATGAGCTTGCGTTAACGTTTGAACAGTAAAAAGTTTATTTAAAAAGATGGAAATACAAATAGATGATTGGATGCCTGGTTGGGAAGATAGATTCAAAGAATTCAAAAAAATGGGTGATCCAAAATCTCCACCACCACCATCATCACCATGGTATTTGAAAATGATAAGGAGAATAAGACCAACGGTTTGTGATAAGTATAGTTTGGACAAAGAAAAGACCAGTGCGGCGATGTATGAGCAGAAGAAGAAGAAGAAGAAGAAGAAGATCATTAGGAAGCGAGTATTGAAGAGCTGTGGTGCGGTAGCTGGTACTGTTTTTATTGTTTTATATAATTTTATATAAGAGCAGTCTGGAATGTATTAGTATGTAGTATAAATACTGTAGATCCTTATGAACAAATATGTAATACTTGTTTTCAAAGGAACCTAATCCAATTTGGTGTATGTATTAAAAATGTGATTACTCCTTTTTTTATAAATTTATTCAAGATTGATATTTTGGAGGAAGACTTTAGAAAAAAAAATGAGATTCAGTATAACCAAAATCTATAAACCTACTCTCAATTTTTATGCTGAACCACTGTAAAGTCACATCAATGTACATTTATCAGAAAGGGAGTATTTCATCAAATAATTTGATTGTAACAATGCGATTTGCCCCAGTTTGTCTTCTCAGAGATCCTGGATGGTATTGTTTACCAAGCCACTTCAACGGATTTGGCAATTGCATATATAGGTTGTCACCTGGAACTAAACCACCTACATAATCTTGGTTTTACCAACACTGTAGATCTTGGTAGTCCACTGATTGACTGCCCTAAATTTGACATCCCGGCTTCCAATCCCCATTGGGATCACTTGCAAAACATTTCTCCTTGGAGCACCTAATCATCCTCTTACAATACAACTCCTTCACCGCGTAGCAAATTACGCTACTTACGCCTGTCACCAACCCCGCCCTTGGTGTCGTCACCATAGTTATCCTCAAAATTGTTGTGCCCTAGTTAAGTCAACTTGGCTAGCTAGTTGGATTGAACATAAAATTGTTCAAAATGATCTAGCACTTTTTTAACTTCACCAATTACTTATTTTCTCTTTTCTTTCCTTCCTTTTCGCCTTTCGCAGCACTGGAAATCAACAATGACTTGGAAGTTCTACAATCCATCGGCTTTGTGATCAATGTTGATGGTTTCCAAGTTGGCAATACTTACTTGGTCAAGGAATTAGGAATAGCGGACTTGCATCAAAATCACGCAGAGGTCTTCTACTTTAGGGTTAACCCGCTGGGTCAAAAGGTTCGCTTATTTCCGATTGACGACCAAAAGACCATCAACTACGTTACCAGGCACTGCCACGGACTCAAATTTTTCAACTATCGTGTAGATTTACCCCAGTCTCAATTAACGATGATCTTAGAAGATATAATTATCCGCGCTCGATTAACAAATTCAGATATCGCGCATAAAGGCGGACATCTCGAACAAAACTTTCTCCACGGTCTTAAATTTTTTAATACCGTTGACATCGGCGCAGATCGTTTTGGCTGCCCTAAATTCGATCTCCTGATTTCTCTTCCCGCTTGGGAACACCTTCGAAACGCAATAACTTCTTGGACTACTTACGTCCTTGGCGGACCTGCCAATGGACGTATTTGCCAGCGTCAATGTTTCCGTTCGCCACCGTTTCACTGCGCGATGCTGGAAACACAGATGTTCAGCGAATGGATTCGCTATATTATACAAACATCTCTTCACAACTCACTTGATGAAGATAATGTATTACCAATTTTTGGCAACCTTAATGTCATCAATGACGATGATTCCGATGATGAACCCCCTTTAGAACCGGAAATTCCTGCCGCCCCGGCGGCCTAAAAATACCTTCTCTTCATCAACACTTTTGTTTTCTTTTTTTTGGGTCTTATATTTATTTCATATTCACCTAGTCTCACTCCTCTCTTCTTTTACATATCACGCACGGTATTAAATTGTATTGTCATTTTTATAAAATTTTCTCCTTCTTACCTTTCCTCACCTACACAAGACTAAATTTTTTATTCGTTCTTCTTTCTATTCAATTAAGATGTCCAATCTTACTTCCGGGACCTTCACTTTTCTTTTAGTCTTAAGCTGTAAACCTTTCATGCATCTGTACGCCTTTACATTTTGTCGACAGCAACAGTTGATCCACGTCAAATCCGCTACATTATCGAAGTCACCGGGTTTGTTGTCGATTGAAAATTCATCTGCAAAGAACTTGCTTTCTCCGATACCTCATGTCAATATGTCATACGTTATACGTTCACTCTGGAATGCAAACCGTTCAAAGCTTACTCTCGCTACACGCAAAGCAAAATTGACTGGTTCACCAACAAAGTACATGGCATGAAATTCAAGGATTACCACGGAGATCAATCCCAAGACGACCATGTAGACGTCATCCGTTTTATCATAGAGCACAGCATGAAAACCGGTCATTTCTTTTATTATTCTCGGAACATGTAGGCCATGTTCCTCAAATTTATTAACACTTTTTTCTCAAAAACCATTAATTTATACACCAGAATAACTAATCTTTTCCTTCTCAAAAATACTCTGTTTTTCGATTCTCAATATTTATCTCCATTGTAATTAACACTTTCGGATATATAATCTTGCACTGACCATTGTCTAGTCAGTCAGTTCTCACAGAGAATGCACTTGAGTTACATGTATCATTGTACCGTTCTTGTTTTGGTCATTCACTTTCGCGAGTAAAGTCAAACTTTATCCTACGTGTTTTTCATTTGCTTATTTTCGTCGTTTATTTTCGACTCCAATCTCCAGAAATGGCACTTGGTAAAGTTTAACCATATTTTATTTTCAAAATAGTTCGTACTTTTAGAGTCAACGAGGGAAAATCTGAGAAAAGGTCTTCTATTGTGTATCAAATCACAACAACATAATGACCTACTTTTTTATCCGATTTTTGGGTATAATTGATAATCAGTCTCAGTATTCAAGATGGATCTTATGTGTGATGAATTCTTCTGGATGCTGCTATTGGATAGTATTGTTACAGCCCGTGCCTACGGTCACCCTTTTTTATTCTCTCACGAACATTTCACGTGTTTGACATTCTTTTCAATTATTCCATATTTTAACAGAAATTGATAGGAATCATGATGACATGAGAAGTTAATTATTCCATAAATTTTCCATCTAATCCCCTTTCGTTCTTCTCCTTCACCTGTCGACCTGATATCTCTTTCACATCATCTTTAGACCGACTCATGCTAATTCTAATTATGCCAAATTCTCTTTACACGTTTCTTTCCCACTAATTTATTCGCTTACGCGAATAACCAAATTCAATTAAACCAGAAAACCTATTTTTTCTTGCATTATAATCAGCTAATCTTTGAAATCAATTTGCTTTTTCACTTCTTCATTTCTCGCTCTTTTCGCTCATCAAATTTTTGAGTCATTTTTAAATCACTTCTTGCCTCTTGCTCGTTGATATTTTCTTTTATAGAACTATTTTCATTTAATCAATTATGTCCTTTCTTGTCTGTTTCGTCATTAAGAACTAGATAAATTCTTTTAATATTTCTGCTAGAACCCATGCTGCAAAGTATTTTATTTCCAACGCTTCGTTTATCCAATTTTTTCGAAATCAAAATTCCATTTTCAATATTTTCAGTCAAGACTGGCTCTATTTTGATGTCACTACATAAATTTCATTTTCAATACTTACAGTTAGTCTCGCAGCTTTTTACCCATTTTAAACTTCTTCCAGTCTTTCCGACTTCCGTACAAATTTAAATCCATTTCGTACATTTTTCTGGTGATCTAATTTCAAAACCATTAAAGCAATATGATTTTGAGAAGTGCGAATCTATAATTTCTATAAAAATTCTAAATTCTTACACCAAAGTTTTCAATGTTCTATACTTATCTGACAAATGTTTCTTTTTATATGTTCTGATTGTACTTTTTCCTATCTATAAGTTTGCACGCGATCACTTCAAAAACGATTTATGTATTTTGAGTATCAACTTTTTGCATATTATCTTTGTACGTGTAATTTTCCGTTTTTAGTTTTTCCCATCCTTCTTCCCCTTCGCTTCAGCAACTTCAAAATTTGGTAGGATCTCCATATTTTTTCAAATTGAGTTTTATTTTCGCTTTTCCGCAGTAGCTTAGCTCCCCCATAAAACCTATTCTCAGGAGGGAGGTGTTACAGCCAGTGCCTACAGTCACCCTTTTTTATTCTCTACCGAACATTTCACGTGTTTGACATTCTTTTCAATTATTCCATATTTTAACAGAAATTGATAGGAATCATGATGACATGAGAAGTTAATTATTCCATAAATTTTCCATCTAATCCCCTTTCGTTCTTCTCCTTCACCTGTCGACCTGATATCTCTTTCACATCATCTTTAGACCGACTCATGCTAATTCTAATTATGCCAAATTCTTTTTACACGTTTCTTTCCCACTAATTTATTCGCTTACGCGAATAACCAAATTCAATTAAACCAGAAAACCTATTTTTTCTTGCATTATAATCAGCTAATCTTTGAACTCTCTATTTCCTCTTTTCATTTTGTTGAACACGTGATATCAACCATTTTAGGCCACCTCTCTACTATAAAACCTCCTCAATTTGAGCCTCGAATCAGAGTCCGATTTGAAGCTTCTACAGAGTTCGACTTCTTGCTCTCAAATCATCATTTTGTTTTCTCGTATCTATCTATTCCGTTTTCATGTTTGTAATTTTTGAATGTTATCTATTTTTTCGAACGAACCGAACCTGTGTTGAAATTGTCTGAAATAAAATTTCTTTATTTCGAACAATTATTTTTTGTTTCATTCGGTCTTAACAGTATCACAAATGAAATTCTAGAAGAAATTGACTTATATTGCCACAAAAATTTTGATGAGATGATTTCTAGTTTTGAAGGGGAAGATAGTGTTTTAGAAGTAGACGTAGATAATAACAAAAATTTGGACGCGTTCTTCGATATAGCAGCTCTGGAGGAATTTGTCACACAGGCTCTAGAGGAATTGGACGGTCAGTAAAGGTGAGTACTTTGTAATTCTTGTTTATAAAAAAAACCTAGTATTTCTTCACCGTCTAATGCTTTTATTGAGTAAGTTATTGGGTCAGTGTGATGAATTTTACATATAATAAAAATTTCATTTGTCCAATTTCTCAAATATTTATTCCCAAAGGTCTTTTGATAGCGAGTAATACGTACATAATCACCTATTTTGAAGACAGGTTTGTCTAGCTTGAACTTTTTCAAGGGGTACATTTGCTCAAAAATTTCTTTTTCATTTTTCTTTGTCACTGAAGCAGGAGTACAGCCTATAGTGCGATGAATATTTTTCTCATTGTACTCCTGTAGAATATGTGGTAAAATTTTGATCCATTCAAAATGTATTTTCAGTTTTTCATTCAAAGTCCTATTAAATCTTTCAATTATTGAAGACTTGATTTCACTAAATGTATGGTACATTTCAATATTATAAGTATGTAGTAATTTTTTAAATGTAGAATTCACAAACTCGGGACCCATATCAATATGGATCTTATCTGGTTTTTGGCGAGATTCTTTCAATATTTGTTCAAACCCTTCACTCACACTTCTACCATCCTTTCTTTTCAAGGCATAACACCAAGCGTATTCTGAGAAAGTATCAATCACATTTAATAGGTAGGTACTTGTAGCCTTTAAAAGTTTTATATTGTAGACACATAACTAGCTAAAAACTTCAAACATAGATGACCACAGATCACTTGATCAGTTTTTTGTTCTTGTTCATCATAATTGAAATAGATAGTGAAGCACATGACCCCAAGACTAATGATAAAATCTTCTGCACGGACTGTGATAGATATTGTTCTAACCGTGAATGTTTTATTGAACACAAATTTGGCATTTGTTTTGTCTCCTATAGATGCAGAAAATGTGGAAAAATCTGCCTTTGTGAAAACAAGCATAGATGTGGTTTTGATTTATGCTTTAATTGTAAAGAAGTAGTAGAAATGGCAAAACATCAATGCTATATGCAGAAAAAGAGGTCCAAAGGAGGCAGATGTGAGTTTGGGTGTATGAATTGCACCCCCCCCCCCAAAAGTATTATTGAAATTGAAGAAGACATTCAAATACCTCAATGTATGTACAGTAATTGAAAATATTGACCAAAATGTAAAGACTAACTATAAGAAACTAATTTTAAAAAATCATACTGATAAAGGAGGGACTCATGAATGAAGTATAAAATTGAATGCTGCCTATGAAGAGGCAAAAGAAGTTATAAATAATCTAACCAGCCAACGTTTCCACAAAAATGAGGAATCGGCACTGAATACTGTATCAAAGAATTTGCCGTAGCCAACCTACTCCATAATGATGCATCCGTTTACTATTTTCAAGTAAATCCAAAAAGGCAGAAGGTTAACTCCTTCCCAAATTCTGTAGCAAGTACCATTCACTACGTAACTAACCGTGTTCATGGACTCAAATTTTATGATTGTTGCTGCGACCTTCCGCAGTCCGTTTTTTTGGAGATTTTTAAAGCTACCTCTACAGATTCTTCTATTGCTTATGAAGGAGGTCATTTGGAAAAAAACCGTCTCCACAATCTTGGTTTTATAAATACCGTTGATCTACGCAATGATCTCATGCATTGCCCTAAATTTGACAATTTGATCACTGATTCTCAATGGGATCATTTAAAGGACAATATTTTGTTTTGGCGTGCTTATATCCAGGGTAACCCCTGGGATAATATATGCACCAGGCACGCATTCAGATGGCCACCTTTCCATTGTTCACTTCTAGAAACACAAATGTTTGGAGAGTGGGTTTGGCACACTCTCTCATAACTAAATGCACCTCTTGCACCAATCATCCCAGACAATGATCACTTGCCCGACCTATTACACAAAGAAGATAATGCCGCCCCTGCTGGCTACCAACACTATTTTCTTACCAATTTCTTATTTTCTATATCTTTTACTGGGGTTTATGTTTTAGAATAATTTTTGTCTTCCATTTTTCTTTTTCTCTTAAATTTACTTTCTTATATCTTTAGTTTCAATTTTACCATGTTCCTACTATCTCTATTCTTAATTTTGGGTTTCAACTTGGATTTTTCCTTTCTCGGGTTTTATTATTCATATTTCACTTTTATTTTTATTTCTGGATCTCATCATAAGTTTTCTTTCATTTATCTGCTCAGGTACTTATTTCATAATTTTTATTTATTTTCTTGGGCTACAACTTGAGTCACTTTTTCCTTTCTTCTTTTTATTCCTTACGCAGTAACTATAAGTTCTTTTTTGTTATACTATTTCACGTTCCTACTTATTAAATTTAAGATGTTCTATTTCTAAGTTCCTTTTCCATTATCATGTTCTCCATTTTTTAGTTTTAAGATGTATACCTTTCATGCATCTGTATTACTTTCAGTATGTCAACAGCACCTGTTGATTCACGCCAAGTTTGCTATGTTGTCAACATCACTGGATTTGTTGTTGATTGTAAATTTGTTTGCAAAGAACTTGACTTTTCCAATACTTCATGTCGCTATGTCATTGGTTATACATTTGCTTTAAATGTAAGCCCTATCAAGCTTACTCACGTTACACTCAAAACAAAATCGATTGGTTCACGCTAAAAGTCCATGGCATTAAATTCAAAGATTACTTGGGAGATCAAACTCAAGTCGACCTTGCTGATGTAATACATTTTATCATCGACCACAGCACTCAATCTGATCATCTCGTTGGCTACTGCTGTAATCACCACGCACAGATCTTGTTCCGCAAATATGGCAATTACAATTTAGTGCCATTGCAACAGTTTGGTTGTCCAGATTTTGATACGCTGGTTTCCAACTGCTCCTACAAGTACTGTAAACTCATCTATGGAACCAAAATTCTGCGAGTCGGTCACCGTCATGTCCGCCGCGGACCTCTGTACCATTGCGCAGTCCTTTGTTCTGTCGCCTTTACACTCTGGCTTACCAAACTCCGCTCTCACCTTTAAATATTTCTATTATTTCTTCTATTTTTATGTATTCCATTCTTTTTCTTCCTGGAATTCCTTCTTTGTCGGGAGGTGTTGCGTTCAATCCTCTTTGATCACATCTCTCTTCCTTCTCAATCAAATTTCTTTCCTTCTTTCTCTTTCCAATTAGAAACTTTTCAACAAAAACCTCAAAAACCTCGCAAATGTTCTTTCACCTTCTATGGCACATGTTGCCCATTATCTCTATCCATTTCCCTTGCAACCTTTCCGTTTTCAATTACTATCTCTCTGACGCATGAGTCTATCTAGCCTCGTCTACTTTGAATTTTCCAAATTCTGTTTTCCCTCTTTTTTCAAACTTTTGTCTTATTTTCCTATCATTATCAATTCTCAGAACCATGTTCTTGAAGTTAAACTTTTTTGTTCATTTTCTTTCTTGGTTTTTTCCTTTCTTTTGTTGTACCAAATTTGACCATTTTGATAATGGCATTAGGTAAATCTCGAATATTTATTATTCTTTTAGATAATTTGTAATTTTTAGAGTCAAACGGGTGGAGAAAATCGAGGAAAATTCTCATGTTGTTTCATTAAAACGCGACATAAGTTGGAAAATTGAGAAACAACCTCTTACGTTGCTCCATTGAAACGCAACAGTAACCTGGTAATTTGAGAGCAGGTTGCAAGGTCACGTAGACACTTAGAACTACAGTACCTGGATAATCTAGGTTTCTTTAATACCGTGAATATAGTTTATGAATACTTCTTCCCAAGAAAAATTGAGAAACTTCTTATGTTGCTTCATCAAAACGCAACAACCTACTTTGAGAAAAATATTTCTTCAATTTTTTCTTCCTTCAAACAATTTTTACATCCAATAACGTTGAAACAATACCTGATTGAGATGGATCTCATCAACTTGATCGTATAAAAAATTATCATTTGAGTATTGTTTTCTTCTTTTTTCAATTTTTATCATTCTTCATATAGGACACTTTGCCTCTCAATTAAATTTTTTTTTTCCATATGATAAAAATTCAGATGGTGAACAAGAGATAGATTCACCTCAATTCCCACGTGTAAAACCAATTTTCCTATATGGTATCAACTTATTATCCATGATCTAATATTGAAAAGAATAATACAATTTGAAAAGAGTTTTCTCACTCCATAATTCAAGTACAATGTTGCTTTTTTTGGGCACTCTATGAAGAGGTCCTCAATTCAAGTTAAATTCAATTAATATTGAATAAACAGGTGTAATTCAACAAAATAGAATCCAGAGATTCAATGTACATCATTTCGATTACAAAATGCACTCAAGAACTGAAATTTCATATCCACTGTAGAAATAAAAAGCAAGGAACAATAAAAAAAAAGACTAGCAAGATAACTTGAAACTACAACAACGCTTCAAGGGAGTAAAAAACAAAAGTAACACTTTTGAGAGAAAAAAAAAAATGATAGATGCCTTATTTTGCAGATTTTTGAACACGTTTGTACGCATACAAATAGAACGAAACAATTCATGTTTACCACAAACCCAATCTGCATAAATGATTAAATTAAGGTAAATGCGTACTTTAAATACGCATAAACTACAATATCTGGGTACAACCTGACCGGAACGCCAGTTCTTTGGTAATGATTCCATTATTCTTCCATCTTGGAGCACAAATTTCACTCCAGAGATAATCCACGAATCCACGAACTCAGATCCGCCGTCCCTTCGCACTCGAGAACAATTTCTTCTTCCTTATCAGCATCCAGAATTTGTTGGGCTGCCGCTCTGCCAGAGAGATAAGCGCCGTGCACTGTCGAATAGAAATTATTGTGCGTGTGTTCTCCAGCAAATAATAGGACGGGCTGTAAAAAAAAATTAGAAAAATATTTAATGAGGTTTTACAAGGAACGCAAAACAAAAATTCAAGAGGTATGGGTTAGTGAGAAAACAATGATACATGTAATTGGAAAAACATAAAAAGGGCGTTTCAGTCAGTCAATATCTTGAAATTGCATGATTTTATCAATGAAGTAAGATTAGGTACCTATTCCATCCAAAGATTATAACGAGTCGGTTAAGTATGCGGTCTACTTGTGAGCAGAGTACCAACAATGTGTGCGGTCTACCAGATTTTAGAATTAGCCATGATGTTTGCACTGGAGATACCTATGGATACTATTGTAGACTGGTTCAGGATGTGCCGCAAAGTTTGTACTGCGTTGGTGGAAAATTGATCTCAGATTGTAGGTCCTCATCTTGACCCAAGACAAATTGACAAAGCTCGATTTGCAGGGTAACGGAAGTATAATTGTGGCCGAATGCTAGATGGAAATGCGCCCGCTCAATTGTAAAACAATGATGAGGGCAGTGCAGGACCTGAGAAATCAAGGGCAGCGTATTGATGGTCCCAACGCTGTTGGTCTCAAGCAAGGATGTAATAGGAGGTATTTTCAGGTCAAGCAATGGGATCACGCCACAAGAGAACGTGTGCACCAGGCTTAATCATACATTGGGACAAGTTACAGACCGCCTACGCTACAGTGTCTGGGCTTTGAACATGATACCGTCAATCACCAGCAACATTCTGATGATCCACTCAGCAATGCTCACACCCAAGCGATTGAACGTTTGTGGCTTGATGCCAAAGTTGAGCTTCCAAAGAAAATGTGATTCAGTCGCATTTGAATCACAAGTGCTGGAAGGCAATGCAAAAAAAACGTGCCAGACCTCTTTGTACAATTTTTGAGTGATGTAGGCGATTTTTACAGACCTTGAAATGTACGTTGATTATTGATAAGTCCTCATCACGGTGGCTCTTATGACTGTCGACAAAACCTGAACAAGGTGTGAGCCCAAGTTTTCATATCTGTGAGAAAGTGAAAGATAGACGGCATACTGAACCAGCGACTGTATGTTAAATCATGGTTACTCTACTGGTAGACCTCATGAACTTTTTGGTGGAGGTGCCAAAATATAGATGGAAGCATTACAAAAATCAAAATCAGTTTGATTTTCTTGTCAGAAAACGTCCGCGTCCCCGTCCGCGTCCGGGAGATTCTGTGAACTGCGTGACGTGACACGTGGCGCTTTATGACGTCATCAATGACCTTGACCTACTTTGGGGATTTGAAAAAATATCAACTTCCAGCCTACATTATATCAGGCCTAGTGTACAGTATACTGAGAAGAGCCCAGCCAACTCATCCGCTGAGGGGGCATTTTCGCGCCAACGTGATCACAAGCACGGGAGGTTGCAGGTTTCCTGTTGCCATTGTAAACCTACAATGACCTCTGAATTTTTTACTTCAATTATTGAAGACTGTAGAGTTCAGAAATTTTGACAGTTGAGAAAGCGCTCAATTTGGTTAAATTGCTATTCTGTTGAATACCCAATCTTTAGAAGTTAGTTTGAAAATAAAAAATTACATCGAAAACATTAACTAGCCTATATCATGTTGAATTCCATAAACAAGACTACTTATATGGAGAATATACAAGAAGCGTGAATCTTCATTGCATATCAAACGTTCAGAAGATTTCACTGCTCTTTAAAAAGTAATCAGTAATAGTGATGGGCAATAGTCGATAGTCTCATGCAATCAATAGTCCCGATAGCCTATCGATACTATTGTTAGTTTGAATGAAAAACGTCGATCAGGAGAAAAGTACCTGTGCTACATGTGGGATAGATACTTTTCTCCTGATCGTTAGTATTAAGAGTCTATTGATAGTTCACATCACTAATCCATAATGGACTGATTTCCCGTTACCTATGAAACAGTATCAATAAATTGAAAATATTGCAAAAAGCTTCTTGCTGAAGTTCCGTCAGTCTTTGTTTACTTTTTTTCTCAATGTAATTCCCTACAAGCGAAATTGACATCCTAAAAACAGATAGATATTTCAAAAACAGAATGTCAATAAGGTAGGTGAGGTCAATTTTGCAGAAGTATAAAGCTTCTAGATTATGAAAGAAATACTCTCATTTCTTATTTATATTCTGTTTTCAAAAATATTCATGAGTTTTTAGAACGTTGCTTTTGCTTATGGAAAATTACATTAAAAATAAAAGTAAACAAAGACTGAAGGAACTTCGGCAAGCAGCATTTTGCAATATTTTGCAACCTATTGATATTGTGACATAGTTGGGAAATCAGTCCTTCTTCTGGAACCATGATAATGATAACACAATCAAAACACAATGTTCCGCAAGTTTGCAAACAAAATTCATCCAAAGAATATTCAATCTTTGTCTTCAAGATGGAATAGCATTTTCTCAAAGATATAAAATTTTTTGATACTTCAAGTGATTAGGTACTCAAAAACCTAGAGAACAGAAAACTGATTCAAATTCAGCGTCAACTGTTCATTAATGTAATAAAAATATAATGTTTCTCATCTTTCCAAAAAACTTTGTAGGAAAATCGTCTTACACTATCGATACTATCGATAGTAAAATTATCCGCAAAAAATCGCGGCGATAGTTTGAGAAACTATTGATACTGTAGTTTGAAAATTTGTTCTCATCAAAATCACAAACTTGGTGGGAATTTTCTGATAATACGGTACATTTAAAACAATGGAAGAAGACAAAGCAGTACTGATTAGCGCCGTTTGGGCTTTCAAAAATTGGAAGTGAAATTTGAAAATGTGCGCCAGTTCAATGAATTAAGATCAGTCAGACAGTACAAGTTGCAATGAAAGTGGCACCACGTTTTTATGGCATTTCCTAGTCGCACCCATCATCTGGTAACACTGGATACATTCAAACCTGGCATCCGCTAGGATCCTTGCAATCGATAAAGATGATAATAAACCTAGCTAAGAGGTTTTCTGGTAAAAGTATGGGTCACGAAATTTCAATCTTTCAAAGAAACGTTTGTAAATTGATTGTTTTCTCTTTCCGTCCAATGAAACTTTGAACACCAGTACTGAGACTCAATTTTATAAAAATAAGTTTTACCAGTATTCCATGATACTTCTCGCCCTCCTCAATGCTAGCGCTGCCTGGCTCAAATTCCTTGACAGGCTTTAGGAAAAATAACAATCAGGAGAAAGGTATCTGTCCTACAAGTAGCAAAGGTACTTTTCTCCTGATCAAGGTCTTTCATCCAAACAATCGATAGTTTCAAGAATAACAATTGGGACTATCGATAGTACCTTGGTAAAAATATTGGGACTATTGATAGCAAGAAACTATCGACTATTGCCCTTCACTACTCCATCTCACTTTGAAAACTGGATTCTAAATAAAATTGCTTTAAACAAGAAGTACGTTTTCTTTTCAAGCTATCCTAGCAGAATCATTGCAACAAGCTTATGTTGACTTTTTTAGGGTCGGCCCGAGAAGCAAAGGCAGACCATATTGCAATCACTATTTTCTTTCTTTTGGCTCATTTCAGTCACTGCGGTCATGGTCAAACAAGCCGTAAGCTGTTTAGTCTTGCGTCTTTGGCTCTTTTTGTTTTGCGTTTTAACATGTTTGATTTGATTCATCATTATTTTGATGGCGTCTTTGAAAATTCGCGTTATCATCGTTGTGGTATTTATGGGAATAAAATGAAACAATACAATATTATTTAGGAATGAGGTGGGAATGCGTCTGTTATCATGAGTAACGTTTGCGTAGTAATAAATTTGATTGAATGTAACTTAATTGTAAATTTATTTTCTATCGATGAATAACGGCTCATAAAGTTTTGGTACCTAGGTAGTTTGTTTTATTACAGAACAGGCTGTAAGTCCCGTCCTTCAGACAGATTACGCAGTTCACTCATGTAAGAAAATATTTCCCGTTTGCCTACCATATTTATGAGAACATTATTGTGAAATAAATACAAGTAACTAATCATAAATCAATAGAACCCTCGTAGGTTTGTTCGAGCGTTACCAGTTTTTACAGATTCTGACTAAATGAGCATAACTGACCCAGGTTTGTGTTCGCGCGTCCCAATACGTGCACGGAACACTCACACATAGACACACATGCAAGTCGACTTCAAAGCTTAATTACAACTTTCACATAGGCGAAGCTAGCTTTGTTTTTAGTGTGGGCCAGGTGTGGGCCACTACTGACCAAGATTTCTAATAAACTGTCACCCATGAGCTGAAGGAAAGTGATGAAAGGAATTCTTGATCGATTGGAGGGAGCTATAATGAGTTACATTATTAGGGTATTGAAGCGGTGAAGCATAATGAATGAACGACTGTTCAAACTTAAAGTCGGTACTGAGCTTTCTCATATTTGACGGAAAATGAATAATTAGAAAATATTCAGGTATGATATCAAAACTGTTATATCAGTGAATAAAGTGGAATTCGCCATTCAGAGCAAAGTGGCTGAACTCTGGTGGCAGAAATTGTAACTTGATTAAGGTATGAAAGAATTACATTACGTTTATGGGAAGAAAAACAAAACTTCATACCTTATTTGCCGTTTTTTACGTACCACTTTAGCGCAGTCTGCTGGCGCTCTGAATGGCGAATAGAATTTCAAGCCGACCCTGCTACCATGTCGCCTGCGACATAGCTTGTTTCTTTTTTACAGAGTGAAAAAGATGAAATAAAAGTTTGCCAAAATTGAGAGACTTGGTACAACTATTAAATGAACTTTCAATTTTTCCAGACAGTTCACTTCGAAAAGCAGGACTGTGAAATATTGCCACCCCGCTCAAATTGTATCTTTTCAATCAATCAACCTGGAACGGAATCTTATACCTCAAACAAATATCTTTCTGATGAATACGTCAAATTATTTTGCAACTCACCTTTTTAGGATTCATTTTACAATATAACGGTTGAGCAATACATTCAATATCAACTTGACTAGAACCTACAGCCATTGCTGTATACGCACCGCGAGTCTCTGGATCTGAATGCCATCGCGTGCTGTAAAACAAAACAAGAATAATATTATAGAACTTCTACTGTATTGTAAAACTTTATCCAAATTCAATTCACTGTCTAAAGAGTATCCTAGAATCTTAGTTGAATGAACAAAAAGGAGGGAATTTGATAAGGTGACTGCAACATTCACGGGAAATTTCTAATTTGATTAGTTCTTTCAATCAATTGAATCAAATTACATATTTCCATAACATTTGTTTTACTGTTCTCTTCAACATTGAGATCACACACATTTTAGACACACGGGGATTTTTGCAGAAGACCAACTTACATTAACGTCATAGTGCAGTATTGCAGTAGTCACAGCTTGTATCTTTTATAACAGCATGTGAAAGTACCCATTCTGCTCAATCAGATCTGTCATTAGCATTTTGATCATCAAGGACATTTTCATACGCAAGAAAGTTTCAAGATTGTGATTCAAAGTTTACATCCTTGACTCCTTCTCACCATTTCAAAGTCGACATTCATACAATCGATTGTTTTTACAGATAAGGCGGCAGGCGTGAATTGGTCTTGTCTACTACACAGCAAGAAAAGCCCACAGAAATTAATATAGGAAAAACTGCGTGAGGTGCGAATTTTAAGGTTAAATTTGACATGGATAGCGCTAATGTCGCGCTGCAGTTGCACAGCGCGGAGAGACTGAAACTGGTTGTTCATGGAAGGAAAATGGAAAAGTTGAAACAAGGATCAAATGAAGCAGATTTGGTTTTTTGACAACTTGAGAAAGATTTTCAATCAAGCCTGGGGAGCCGGAGCTGGAGCCATAATTTGATCTTGAAAAGAGCCAAAAACTCCGCTCTTTTGGTCAGCTCCTCAGCTCTTTGGGAGCTGCTCGGATCTTTCCTTTTCAGGGGCTCAGGAGCTGCTCTTCAGTCAAAATGACAAAAAAAAAAGGAAGTTTTTTTTGTTGAAGTTTACTATTTCATATTCATTGATAATGACGAAAAAAGGCTGACAATGGCGTGATATGGGCGAAATTAATAATATTAGTTCTGCTTGTTTTTTTTTCTCTCCTTGAGGCTCCGCTCAGAAGATCAAGAGCTTCAGCTAGCTCTGGCTCCGCTGCAAAATTCAAGCTCTTTGGCTCCGCTCTTTGAGAAACTGGAGCCAGGAGCTGAAATCAGAGCAAGCTCTTTTTTTTCTTCTGGCTCCGCTCTCAAGATCGAGAGCTGCAGGTCCGGCTCCGCTCCGAAGGTCCAGCCTCCTGGCTCCACTCCGCTCTTCGATTCCCGAGGAGCCAGGAGCCGGAGCCGGATCCAGAAATCACTGGCTCCCCAAACTTGATGTTTATGAACGCAAATAGACTGAGTTTTTGTGACGTCACAAGTTCCACATCGGTTTAAATCCCAACGTACCCTAGAGCCTGTTGAAATTGTCAATCTTACCCTAAATCACTAACTTGGTTTGTAAACAAAAAAATACTCCATAAGAAATGCGCAGGAACGTTTCGATCTTATGGGCAGATTTGAAAAAGAAATAAATAAAGAACCACAGATATATTTTCGAATATTTTAGAACTTCCTACTTCTGGATATAAACACGTAATTACTTATTTGTTCCTGATTTTTCAATTTGAACGTATGATCGAAACGTTTCAGTCTATTTCTCATGAGGATCGATATCGTGATAGAACCGAGATAGGCATACCACAATCGATCACATTCAAGGGTTTTTGAAGTGTCTTCGCGCGTTGTTGATAGGTGACGTCACAAAAACTCAGTCTATTGTACCAATTAGATGCAGCGTGTCGTGAAAATTTTGTCGGGAAATTTTATTCGTGAAATTTACCTTTCGTGAAAGTGGGTGGGAACGATTAGATGTGATGACAAATCCTTCAGTTTTGGTTTATTCAAAAGTTATTTTCCTTACGCGTACCGACATAATTGAAGTCTCGTTTTTAAATTCGGCAAAAATACCATTAGCGATCCTATCGAACGGGGTGCAGAAAGTATGAAAACATGCGTAGTTGTATATCTTCGTTCTGTAGGAAACCGCAAGAAAACGAGAAGAGGAACTAGAGTAAGGAGAGACGAAAGAAAAACTCATGTTTGGCGCTTGAAATAAAATAAAAAATACGCTCTCAGTATGATGGCAAATCTCATCGATATTGTAAGATAAGATGCGCGGCGAAAGCCAAATTTTGAATTTTAAGATCAATACATATGAACGGAGGATCTAAAAAAAATTTCAAAATTCAACCTACATAGATCAGGAGGACGACTTGAAGAAACATTCGATCTTCTAGTTACATAAAGGTATGAAGAAGGATGGATCTTGGGGAATCTTCGTCCATCAAGTTGGGTACGCGGGAGGTGGGGAGAATATGACTAATTTTCCAAGGTTCTCAAAAATGAAAAAAAGCTCCTCTGACGTAGTTGAACGGGGAACGCTGGAAACCTGTTTTATGGGTCGAATCGGTTTTGATATTGTGACATTCTACCAGTCACCAAGTTTCTGCCGATGCCAATAACAAAGGACAATTGTAAAAACCGAACTTTATTACTGGAACCGCAAATACACTACACAGTTTAAACACTGTAGACACACAGTTAATCACAAGGTGTTCGCGTTGAAAAACACGAGAGCACGTTAACTGCAAAATACACCGTTAATCACTAATCGCGTTAAAGAACACGAGAGCAAGTTAACTTTATCGCTTCAGTATACCAACTGAACTAACTGAACCCCCCTTGCAGGTTACTGCCGGCTATTTATAGTCTTTCTCCTATTTCCGGATTCTTCGAGATATCTTCTAGAACGACAAATGAGTTATGCAAAATTGATTGCTTGAGCTCTGGACTTTTCAGGAATTTTCGGCAGTTACAGGTGCGCTTTCTAGTAGCGTCCGTCTTTACTAAAAGTTTCGGGGTACGTGCAAGCTTGCTGCTTGTGGCTTTGCCGCAGAACGTTACACTATCCCCTCCTCATTCTTGAACGTCCCGTTCAAGCGCCAGACTCCATAGGGCCAATCGAATCGATGTACCATTAACCACGTTTCTTCATCAGCTTCTTATCTCCATCTGGTCTTCAGTCTCCATTTGCTTCCATCTGGTGGAAAAACTGCCTTCACTGAACATATTGCCAGTCCATTGATATCCGCCGATTGCACAAAAGTTGTTTCCTTTCAGGACATATCAACCCATGTCCACTTTCCAACCAGTTGTGACATTCTACCAGTCACCAACTTTAAAACCAGGCAAGCAATGATGTACCCATTGACAGAACCATGAATTTGGCATCACCAATTCCTCTAATTGGTGAGATCAGTTCCAATTATCTTCACCATCCATCAGGAAAATCACATACCGGAAACTTGAACCGCCATGTTCAAAAACCATTTTTGTATGGAGTCAAGTCTGGCATCCTCAGCCACAGAAAGGTTACTGGTTTGCATGTAGTTGCCCAATTAATTCTTCCAGTGAGTGAACACATCTTCTCTTCTTTGGACAGTGCGCTCTGAAGCAGTTTTCTTGACCACGGTTGTACCATTTTCTTGTGTCTCTATGGCTGTCTAAGAATCCTTTATCTGGCTTCACTGCTGACTCAAGCCAGTCTTGATGGTTTTCATGCCGGAACTGTTTGATGGCTGTCTTCATCCTGCGGTACTTCTTACTTTTTCTCCTTTTGTAATGGGATCTGATTTTTGGTCCAATCAGAACTTTTTTCTTTCTGTTCCACTTTACAGAAGTCATCAAGCAACTATTTTCAAGCTTGTCCACATTCCCACAATCAATGACAAGACCATTCCGCACATCATCTTCATTTTTCTCCATCATTTCCATCTTCTCGGCTAAAGACTCCTCAATGACAGAATCATTCTGCACAACATCTTTTTCTTCTATCGCCTTGATCTTCTTGGTTGGAGATTCTTCAATGACGGAACCATTGTGCATAACGTCTTGATTTTCTTCAGTTACATCTATCTTCTCAGATGGAAATTCTTCAATGACGGGTCCATCGTGTACAGCATCTTCATTTTCCTCCGTCGCAATTACCATCTTGGTTGGAGGCTCTACGCTCTCTTTTGATTGACTGTCAGAGCACTTCCCTCTCAAATTGTAGCTCCTGGGCTCCTCCTCAGCCCCAGTTGAAGACAGGCCCACTGTTGCCGACTTCAGCTTCCCATGATCAGTGATGGAACCATTTTGCTCAAAATCTTCATTTTCTTCTGCTACTTTTATCTTCTTGGTTGGAGGTTCTATAACTGGTACATTTCCTTCATTAGGACCAGAACTGAAGAAGGCAACGCTTGGTGGATCTACAGCCATGTTTACTGTTGCATTCCCTTCTAGTTTCTGAAGACGTTTGTCCACCATTTTCCATTGTTGTTTGAATTTTTCGACTATTGGTTCAAACTGGTGTTTGACTTCAACGCTCACAGCTTCTCTTAATCCATTGAAAATTTCTGCTTTGAGATCTGCCTTGTTCTGTTCAAGCTTCTGGTTGAGATCTGCCTTGTTCTGTTCAAGTTTCTGGTTGAGATCTTCCTTATTCTGTTCAAGTTTCTGGTCTATTACCTTCAACCCAGTCTTCAGGTCTTCCGAATTTTTGGCCATTGCATTCGTCAACGCCTGTAGCATTGCAGTCATATCACTAGGCGGAGCTTCCACATAAAAATTAACTTCATTGATATCTGCACCTTCTGCTAGTAGAGCGTTCTCCAGATAATCTTCAAGTTCATCTTTGGTTCCAATGTGCGGCAACGACCTCTTCTTCAGTTCCCTCTGAAGTTCAACCTTGGTCAGCTCCCACATCTTCTTTTGGATCATCTTGGACATTTGTTGATTCACCAATACTCAATACCGGTTACCAATCAAATCCAATTCCAAAATCAATCTCGACTTCACGTGTGAATATCACAATCCACAACCAATACAAATCCACAATCAATCTCCGCTTCACGTCAGAATATCCGATTCACTTTGAAGCGCGATGTCTTCAAATCCAATCCGAATCCAATCTGAAGCGCGATGTCTTTGAATCCCACTTCTGACACCAATTGTGACGTTCTACCAGTCACCAAGTTTCTGCCGATGCCAATAACAAAGGACAATTGTAAAAACCGAACTTTATTACTGGAACCGCAAATACACTACACAGTTTAAACACTGTAGACACACAGTTAATCACAAGGTGTTCGCGTTGAAAAACACGAGAGCACGTTAACTGCAAAATACACCGTTAATCACTAATCGCGTTAAAGAACACGAGAGCAAGTTAACTTTATCGCTTCAGTATACCAACTGAACTAACTGAACCCCCCTTGCAGGTTACTGCCGGCTATTTATAGTCTTTCTCCTATTTCCGGATTCTTCGAGATATCTTCTAGAACGGCAAATGAGTTATGCAAAATTGATTGCTTGAGCTCTGGACTTTTCAGGAATTTTCGGCAGTTACAGGTGCGCTTTCTAGTAGCGTCCGTCTTTACTAAAAGTTTTGGGGTACGTGCAAGCTTGCTGCTTGTGGCTTTGCCGCAGAACGTTACAATATCAAGAATTCGAATTTGAATGAAAATATTGAAGAGTCTATATTATTCTGAGCACCCTCTATCATGGGGTAGATTGCTTACAAAAAATATATATACACGAGAAATACTTGAGTGAATAGAAGTAGTTTTGGGAGCACTTGGTTATCTCACTAACTGAAAAGTACTTGAAGAATACTACAGCAAAATGGATTTTTATAAGTGCTGAAAGTCGATTAATGGCTGCTTTGAGGAAGACGCTTGTCTTAATGGAGGTATACTTTGGAGTAATAATGGTATACTTAAAAGTATACTTTTTCTGACGTAAATGGAAAAAAGAGTTTGAAGAAATTGATAACAGAAGTACTGAGGAACTAATTATTGACCATTGTCTTTCGCAAAGGACGTTAAAGAAAAAATTTTAAGAGTATACAAAATAACTACGAATAATTAATAGTTCGAGACAATGTATGCAGCGGAAACTGATAAGAAAATACGGACAAATACTTAGTCGTAAAATAAATGGTGGAAAGTCGAGATAAGGAAAATAAGAATATGAAAAGATAGAAAGAGGGAAAAGAAAGTGTACGTCTACGAGCGGTACAGAAGCACTCATAAACACGTAAGGTAAAAACAAGGTTAAAGAAAAGAAAAAAGAAAAAAGACAAATGAGGAGCGAGGCTAGAACGCGACAATATTAGGCCTAGTACGATGAAGGCTAAGGGTCAAAATTTTTCCAAGTTCCTAAATTGAATAAATATATACACTAGACCTATACTAGGCTGAAGTCTTCATTATACTATAGGTAACTGCACCTTCCTCCAAAAACCACTGGCGACATATTCTGAACTGGAATTGGATCAGTAAAGCCACTGGCAGCCCCCAAAAGCTATTAGCTTTAAATTTTTCATACCAGGATGATACTAGTCTTGAAATATTCTACACTGGACCTTTACTAGATCACAAAAAGGGTCGAACGGGTGGAGTGAGTGAGCCCTCTCAAAAGCCACTAGCGACTCTCAATTCTATTAGCTTAAAATTTTCTAAATAAGGTTTATACTAGATCAAGGAGAAGAGCGAACGAGCGGAACGAGTGAGCTTTTCAAAAGCTATCACCTTGAAATATTCTTAACTGGCCCTATACTAGATCCGCGAGTGAGCAGCCCAAAAGCCACTAGCTATTGAGAAAGACATGAAACGTGACCTTCATTAATTTGGCTATGCCAGAAAGTTTTTCCTGAGAATACCAAGACAATAAGCGGCACCTAAAATGGAGATAGAAAGGTCAAGGAAGATAGAGAACCCCCCTCCTCCAATGTGAACTTGATGGTGGGGTACTATACGTTGAGGAAGGTGAGAAACGCTTGAAACTCTGAAATAGAACCTCTTCAGAGACAAAGGACATCACCAATAAAGCACGCTAGGGAGCAGGAGGAAACCAGACTAGAAACCTCATTCTTGAACTTTTTTAAGAAGACTTGACCAAGGAGTCAAGAAGAAGGCGGTTCGTAAGATTTTGTATTATAACTTGTTTATTAAACAGTTTCCGCAACGTCGTCTTTCATACTAATTAAACGTTGACATTGGTTGATAAATATAGTCCTGATTTTTAAAGATCCAATGAGCTGAGAAAATTTTTAACGTCGTGGTATCGATCAGAGAACATAAACGATAAGCGTTGAGAATGAAAGAAAATATTGAGGTGATGGAGGGGACCTCTCAAGGAGCGATAGAGATCAGAGATTAGATACAGTAATAGTTGAGAATGAGTAGTTGAACAAGTGAAGAGGATCATCGAACTTCGAGAAATTACAGACTCAAGTTAGTTACGTAAACGGGTTCCGTTCAGAGGACGGGTATTCTTGTAGCAAGCGCTAGATGTAGACAGTCTTGCATCAAACACTGCTTCAATACATCAATGAAGTGGACTGGTAACTTTCAAAAAAATAAAATGTGTTCATATGGGCTATCCTGTAAGCATTTTCTACCTTTTAGACAATTATAGCTATGAAAAATTCGCAAAAATGAGATAATTGACTACTTAAATGAACTTTCTATAGGGCTCTTCCACCAATGCATGCTGCATAACGATTCCCCTGATTCTTATCGTAATGGCAGTGAAAATAACATTGCTCTTACGTAACGTAACACCTCTATGGTTTTGATGTATGCAATCAACTCTACACATAAGAGCAATGTTATTTTCACTGCCATTACGATAAGAATCAGGGGAATTGATATGCAGCATGCATCGGTGGAAGAGCCCTATAGGCTAATGGTTAGACTTCAGCTAACAGTCAAACTATATCTATCTCATGGGAATATTCACGAGAAACATTTTTCGTGAAGAAAGTTTTTCTCTAAGCCCAACAGAACTCGAGATATTGTCAAAAAATTGATTTTAGGTAGGGTGTCTACCAAATCAAAAAAATTGAAATGAGTGACTTTTTCGTGGCCTAAAAATTGTTCGCAAATTTTATGACTTCTTTAGGATTACAAAATTCCATGAATTGACTCTCCTTGACTTTTGATTTTCAGATATGAGAACCCTTTTTCTAGTGAAAATGCGTGACTTTTCGTAACTTGCGTGACCTACTTTCAAAATTCGTGACTTCGCATGACTTTCGGGTTTTGCGTGACCGGTAGACACCCTGTTAGGGATTTAGAACGTGCCAAAGCTCCGTGAGCCATACAATTAGGGGTCTCGACTTTCAGTATGTTATTTTAAACACAAAACCTAAGACATTTGCCTCAAATCTCGCTCTCCTACCCTGAGTGAATGCATAATATTTCATTCTGATAGGTACACTTAGATTTTCGATGAATTTTCAATGATATTGTATGTACATATTTGGATCACATAATGTTCTTGAACATTCATTTTTATATTTGCCTAAAGCCTGCAGTCATTAGCGATTGAATTACAGTATCTCTCCAATAGGTATTGACACTAAATTTTGGTAATTTACAGTACATAACATTTCATCCCACTGTTTGACTAGGTTACAATATTACCTTCATTTCGCGTACCTAATAATAGATTATTCTACCCGATTGTGACATAAAAAATGTACCATGAATATTGGAGTATTATTTCGATGGTAATAAAAAAAATTATTGATAAAAGTAGCATTCTATTCCCCCTTTCTTTACCACAAAAAAATGAAACAGCTAACAGAAATAAATGGTTAATGGAATACGGTTTGGTTGATAGAGGCTCTGCTCGCACATAAAAAAGTTCTATATTCTTATGTGCGAGCAGAGCCTCTATCAAACAAACCGTAATCTTTTTCTCTGCACGGAAAAATTCATATCGTAATTGTTAACGGAATAATTTTGATAGCCAAAAAAAAAAAAAAAAAAAAAAACTCTGTACATACAATGTAGACTTTTTCCATCTCTCCTTTTTCTGTTATCATGCAATCAAGTCGAAAAGAAAATGAAAAAGTGTTATTGTAAGAAGATAATGGAAAACACGAACCAACGAAATTTAAGCGTTTAGAAAAAAAAAAACACTAACTGTTCACATGACCAACACAAAGAGATAACAAAAGTTCCTACTCGATAATTTTGCAGCAGGTCTTTTCAAAATTTAAGCGTTTAGAAAAAAAAACACCAACTGTTCACAAGACCTTCACAAAGCGATAACAGAAGTTCCAACTCGACAATTTTGGAGCAGACTTCTTCGTACGGTATATCGAACAGAAGCCACGCAAGACGATCATCCAACAGCTCAAAAAAGAGCAACTCACACCTGTTCATCAATCATACCCTCACAAAGGAGTACCGAAGCGAGCAAATTCACTGGTTTCAAAGTCGACAACAATTTTATAACATTGCAGCAGACATTAATTCATTCCTTTCGCCGTCGTTTGTACGTGGAGTAAACTCACATCGTGGAAACCATCAAACGCCTCGAACGAATATTCGCTCAGTGTACTTAATTAAAGATTATAAAATTATCTACTACGTACTTATCTCAGGAATTTCCGAGAATTATGTAGGCGAAACGAAAAGAAGAAAATATTCACGATGCTCTGCCTTTTCGTACACAATATTCGAAAATTAAAAGCGTTGTGAGAATGGAAAATTAGAGGATAACAACTTACCAATGGATGAAGTGAGGTTTTGGTACGAATGGATCGTTCAGAAATTTTCTTAGTATACACGTACACGTTTCAGCGACCACGTCATCAGAAAGCGATTCCATAAAAATCGCTTCTTTCCCAGAAATCCATCCCAATAATAGTGTTTCCGAGACTTTCGAAAACGAATAGATCTTTTTAAACCACGAATTCGTCAAATCTAACGATAAAAAACAGAACAAAAAATTCTGACCAACTGTTCAACAGATGAACTTCAAATAATAAAAAAAAAAAAAACTTACCATTCTCAGTCTTAGGAGTATCACAGCCATTTTCCCATAATAATAAAACTTCGGACACGTCCGGATTAAGAAATGGTCGATCATAACCGAGAAAAATTTTGTCGACCGTACCGAACAACAACCGATTGACGGATTCAATTTTATACTCGGGTAACGGAGGCGCGAACAGAGCAGAGCAACAATGCTTCAACACTCCCAGCGGTAACGTACAGACTGCACAATCGCCTTCGAATGAAGCGCCGTTCTCGCAGTTGACTCGAACTCCGCTCTCTCCCACTTCGACGACGTTGCTTAAATTTTCCGCGGTGGATAAGGATGATGAGTTCGGTTTTGTTTTAGCGCTAATTACGGTCTTGCCGGAGTCGTCGGATTCGTTACCCGACTCGCTAATGGTACTGTCACATCTGTCATAAAGATCAATACCGTGCCATCTAACGTCGGTAACTCGATGATTTAGAAATATAGATTCTTTTGGGATACCTGAAATCGGAAGGAGAACATTATACAAAATTTAAAAAGTATACAACAGTGAAAAAGTTGTACGACATCACAGGAAAAAGTTTCTTTACCATTCCATCTGACCAACCTAAATTCCTCAAACGAAATAACGCAACAAAATTCACTACAAGGATGATATAAGGACGAGTTATCTCTATTCAAAAATCTGTGCACTTTCACACACGTCATTCATGGAACGGTAAACAGGTGGGCTTCCGTGCATTTTTAATGATTCAAAATTGTCAATATTGATTCATTTGCAGGAGAACCAACAATAAAATTGAGGTACTCGTCAACATAATGTAAACGAACAACTGTTCAGAACAGATTGTGTACCTTTTATGATGCACTTCATACAAGTCCAAACACATGAATCACTTTCGTAGGGTAATAAAAGAAATTCAGCGTGGAAAATGTTTGTTCGGGCTGCATTTTAAAGTAAGAAAACAAATTTCCCATTTGGTAGTCAGACAGCCTTGTAAAAAAGTGACGTTTTCCGATTTATGGTTCCTCGTTATATGCAGCGCATCGCACATTCAAGTCGACAGTATCGACGCAGGAAATATTTCAACATTGATATGAAGTAAAATTTAAGCTCATTTTCGACCTATATTAATACCTCTTATTCATTAGATTAAGCTCCTTTCTGGCAGAAAACTGTTCTACTTTTTTGTCAAAAAATAGATACAATTTCAATTTTTCTAGTCCAAAGGCCCGAGACTACAAAGTAATTAAAAATATGAGAAAAAAGTGAGAAGGATTTCAATATAAAGATCATGTTTCATGTCTTTTCGCCAGTCATCTTAAGCTCTTCATCGTTCAAAAATATCCGAAATTTCCAACTTCTTGTTCTAGTATAAGTCAACTTTGGAGTATTTTAGGCTGACTGCTTCCTGGGACGAACCAGCAGACTGGGCCTTACTCGCCCCGATCCTTTGTCCCGCTTTATGGTCCAGAACATGTCTATTTTAGTATATTTAAAGCTGATGAGATTACTGGGACTCACTCGCTCTTTTAATTTAATTTAATTTTATTTTTACTCAGGGGGTGGTAATCGCAGATTTCTGGATGACCTCTCATTTTATTTTTACTCAAGGGGTGGTACTCGCAGATTTGTGGATGACCTCCCAGGTGATTTGGAGGGGGGCAGGGGGGAAGGTTTATTAAATTTAATTTTATTTCATTTCATTTTAATTTAATTTAATTTTTATTTTCATTTTATTTTTACCCAGGGGGTGGTATTCGGAGTCCATTAATCAGGGTTCCCACTTTTTTTGAATTAAGAAATTCCCTGACTTTTCCCTGACTTTTCCATGACTTTTTCAGTTTTTTCCAGACCATAATCTCCACTGAAAAGCAAAAAAAAAAAAAAAAAAAAAAAAAAAGAAAAAAAAAAGAGAAACAAGAGAGAAAAAACTTTTCAGCTCGAACTTTTTCGACGTATTTCAAAAAATTCCCTGACTTTAGGCAAAATTCCTTGACTTTTCCCTGACTTTTCCAGATTTTGAAAATTCCCTGACTTTTCCAGGTTTTCCCTGACTTTTCCAGAAGTGGGAACCCTGTTAATAGGAGGAGGGGGGAAGGAGGGGGTTGGTACTCACAAAGTTTCAGAAAAGTATAGGGTGTCAAAAAAGACATAATGACCTCCAAGGTATTTAATTTAATTTAATTCAATTTTCATTCAATTTTATTTTTACCCAGAGGGTGGTACTCGAAGATTTCTGGATGGCCTACCAGGTGATTCGAGGTTCATTTTATTTTATTTAAATTTTATTCAATTTTATTTAATTTTATTTCAATTTAATAATTTTATTTTATTTTATTTTATTTTAATTTTATTTGATATTATTTAATATTATTTAATTTAATTTTAATTCAATTTAATTTAATCTAATTTAATTTAAATTTTATTTTGCTTTGTTTTATTTTATTTTGATTTAATTCAATTTTTTTTCATTTCATTTTAATTTAATTTTAATTTTATTTTTACCCAGAGGGTGGTACTCGCAGATTTCTGGACGACCTCCCAGGTGATTCGAGGTTTGTTCTATTTTATTTTATTTTAAATTAATTTTATTTTATTTTAATTTAATTTAATTTGAATTTATTTCATTTTTATTTCATTTTTACCTAGGGGGTGGTACTCGCAGATTTCTGGATGACCTACCAGGTGATTCGAGGTTTATTTCATTTTATTTTAATTTTATTCAATTTTATTCAATTTTATTTCAATTTAATATTTTTATTCTATTTCATTTTATTTTATTTTATTTAAATTCAATTTAATTTTATTTAATTCAATTTAATTTGATTTAATTCAATTTAATTTAAATTTTATTTTGTTATTTTCATTTTATTTTGATTTACCTCAATTTTTTTTCATTTCATTTTAATTTAATTTTCATTTAATTTTTACCCAGAGCGTGGTACTCGCAGATTTTTGGATGACCTCCCAGGTGATTCGAGGCTTGTTTTATTTTATTTTAAATTAATTTTATTTTATTTTAATTCAATTTAATTTGAATTTATTTAATTTTTATTTCATTTTTACCTAGGGGGTGGTACTCGCAGATTTCTGGATGACCTCCCAGGTGATTGGAGGTTTATTTTATTTTATTCTATTTTAATTCAATTCAATTTTATTTTATTTAATTTTAATCTTATTCAATTCTTTTTAAAATTTAATTCAATTTTTATTTTTATTTCATTTTATTTCATTTTTATACTCGCAGATTTTTGGATGACCTCCCAGGTGATTGGAGGTTTATTTTATTTTATTTCAATTTTATTCAATTTTATTCAATTTTATTTCAATTTAATATTTTTATTCTATTTTATTTTATTTAATTCAATTTAATTTAAATTTTATTTTGTTATTTTTATTTTATTTTGATTTAATTCAATTTTTTTTCATTTCATTTTAATTTAATTTTTATTTCATTTTTACCCAGAGCGTGGTACTCGCAGATTTTTGGATGACCTCCCAGGTGATTCGAGGTTTGTTTTATTTTATTTTATTTTATTTTAAATTAAATTGAATTAATTTAATTTGAATTTATTTCATTTTTATTTCATTTTTACCCAGGGGGTGGTACTCGCAGATTTCTGGATGACCTCCCAGGTGATTCGAGGTTTATTTTATTTTATTTCAATTTTATTCAGTTTGATTCAATTTTATTTTATTTAATTTTAATCTTATTTAATTCTTTTTAAAATTTAATTTAATTTTTATTTTTATTTCATTTTATTTTATTTTTATACTCGCAGATTTTTGGATGACCTCCCAGGTGATTCGAGGTTTTTTTTCATTTTATTTTATTTCAATTTAATTTAATTTAATTTAATTTTAGTTTTATTTCATTTTTACTCAGCTGGTGGTACTCACAGATTTCTGGATGACCTCCCACGTGATTCGAGGTTTACTTTATTTTAATTTTAATTTAATTTAAATTAATTTTATTTTATTTTAATTTAATTTAAATTTATTTTATTTTTATTTCATGTTTACCCAGGGGGTGGTACTTGCAGATTTCTGGATGACCTCCCAGGTGATTCGAGGTTTATTTTATTTTATTTTATTTTAATTTAATTCAATTCTATTTTATTTAATTTTAATTATATTTAATTTTTTTTTAAATTCAATTTAATTTTTATTTTTATTTCATTTTTATTTTATTTTTACCCAGAGGGTAATACTCGCAGATTTCTGGATGACCTCCAGGTGATTCGAGGTTTATTTTATTTATTTATTTATTATTTTATTTCATTTTTACTCAAGGGGTGGTACTCGCAGATTTCTGGATAACCTCCCAGGTAATTCACAAAAAATTTTTCAAGTCCATTAATGGGGGGAGGGGGGGGGGTGATACTCGCAAATTTTTGAAAGTGCATAGGGTGTCAAAAAAGACATGAAACATGTCAAAATCATAGTAATGTACCACTATTCCAATGCAATAGTTTGAATCGTGAGAACGAGTGGTACCTTCTTTTTGAACCATCGAAATCGTAAAGCAACGAAATGTAGTATCCGAAACATTACTGCTCGCGGGGTATTAATTAGCTCTTTCTTCAACTCACTCGGAAATTGCCCACTCTTACCATAATTACAGCCTCTAAATACAACCATCATTATTATTTAAATTTTATTCACGTAGCAAGTTTTAGAATGCGCAATAAACATCAGTTATGGCAGCAGTATTGGTCTAAATCGAATCATTCGAGTTATTAAGGGCAAATTCAGGATAGCAAAGAAAGAAAAAACAAGAATCCAACATACGAAAATTCACATGAAAAAAATATCATTTGTTCAAGTACCTAGTGGTCTATCACGTAATGGTAAGTACAATTTTATAAAACTGAAGTTAGCTTTTTCTCATCATTCAATCAAAAATTTTTGTGCCAGCAAAACTCTATGAGAGTCTATACGATATTTTGCATTTTTTTCTTCGAATAAAAGGAGCTCTAGATAAGTCTTATCGAAAACGCTGATCATTCAGACACTGCGTTATTTTTCAATCTAACTATAAATAATGCATTCAGCTTAGATTCCTGTTCCTAATCATTTTTATCGATATCACGCTACAGTTTTTCAATCATACAAAGATTTATGCCAAAATAATTACGCATTCGAGATTCAGACTGATCGTGAATTTATTTCTGTGAAATCGTTTAGAATATTTTCAATTATCTGCTAAATTCTCTTTCGTACCCATGAAACAATCAAAAGTAGTTCAATCTATACATTTTATCTCAATTCTAATTTCAACTCATCGCAACAATGAATTTAAGATACCAGTAAGCAATATTTAACACGCTTTCATGAGATCATCGTTTCAAAACGAAGAACTAGTAAAATTAAATTCAAAACAGCTGTACTCAAAAAACGAGTACCTATTTCTTCGAACCCCTGAATAGAAAAGTTTCATAATGCATTTCCAGTATACTTTTCTGATAATAAAAATAAAATAACGCATCAAAAATTATCATTTTCAACTCATAAAACGTGAACATACGAACTAACCCGTTTACAGTATTGAAATAAACTCATTCTACGACTTCATTCTTCGAATTTTTTCTTCTACGCGAAAAATGAAGCATGTCTTTCAAATTCATTATAGTTGTTGAAGAGTCAAACTACATTCTTTCTCGATGATACACTGATTTCACTCAACTAAAACAATCAACGCTTCCATCGGAAAATCAATCCTACAAAATCATATTCCCTACATTCTAACTTGAAGAATCGAACAATATACACTCATCTCAACTAATCTTCTCTCGTCGAAAACAAGAATCACCGCTTTTAGCACCTGATCAAGAAACAGATCTTACCATGAGATACAGGATCTAGAATACTGCTATATCCGGACGGTAAAACTATATTGCCACCTTGTAACTCGGTATAACTTCCGAGTTCCAACAAATCAATTTCGTTCATCGAATCACAACCGCTAATACATGTTTCGCGTTTCAGTAAACACTGAAACAGTAATCGACGAATTCGCCGTTGACTAGCATCTGGTATACGATTTAAATACAACTCGATTTCCAGGCAAATGTGTTCGCCTACACTCTGAATACCATCCGGAGGCATATACTGACATAGGAAATACTCTTCGCAACGATGCAAAAAGCACATATACGCTCCGTATATTTCCTGGAACACGAACAAGAAAATAAAACTCCTGAAATGTTAGCGTTCTCATCCATTTCTACGGATACCAAAAACATACTTGTAGAACGGCAAAAGGTACTTGTTTTCCATCTTCGGTGGCTGCTACAACTTTATGAGGTTTCGATTCACTCACTATATCTATAAGTCCATGCGCCATAGCGATTTCGTACATGGGATTTCCAAGTACTCCGTGAATCCAGTTAGCGCCTACTTCGAATTTCATATTACCTGTACGGTGTTACGAGACCTTTAGTCATTGAAAATACGGACGAAGAATTGAAGACATCGTTGGAATAAGTCTTACTTTTCTGCTCAGAGTGTATTCGTCCACCGATCCAACTTTTAGCTTCGAGCACGACAAAATCCATCATGTTGTTCTTGGCTAAATGTTTCGCCACAGAAAGTCCAGCGATACCAGCACCCAAAATGATCACTCTCTTTCGTTCGGCAGTACCCGCAGCTTTGGCGGCCATCTCCACTGATTAAGGAGGACATTACCGATTAAACATTATCGTTACAGCAAACATCGGACACCGGGAACAGCGGTTTGGATAACCAATTTTCACGTTCAAAAATTACAGCCAAGTGTACTACTCTAGAATAATACAAGAAGATTGATCAAGAACAGCTCCAAGAAACCTCGAATTGTCAGGAAAGTGTGCTTCGACCGGGTTACTCTTAATCCTTCGCCCGATTTTCTCACTAATGTATCTTTTCGTGATCGGTTGAAAGGTCAGAGGCCCTGAAACTCAGCGGAAAACGAAGTAAAACCTTGTCGTTTATATGACACTCACTAACTTGATAACAAGAGCGCGCACACACACACGCCCAGAGGGTAGTGGAGGGTCATATGGGTAGAGAGAACACATGAATTATTCGAAAGAGAAACTTTTGGGCACGGATTGAATCAGCATAATAGATACTTTACCCATCGTTCATTCGACTTGCGTCGTATCTATTCTGTTGATTTTATTTCGGTAACAGAAGTTCCGTTGTTAGGAAGTACGTAGTCACAGTCGTCACTCATACACGGGAAGGGGAAAAGGAAAATGGAAAAATGGCCAACCGCAATAACGTCGCAAGTCGTAACCACGTCGCACGTATCGTGTTTTTAAATTTTTCAGACTGTATCAATTTCTTGTGTTCTTTTGGGAGAGCCGTTCTTCTCGTAATTATTATGGGAGCTGCTGTGAAACAGAATTAACTGTAGAATCTTAGCTTATTATGTTGATGTTGTGTTGAATTTTTCGTCTCTTCTTGTCGCCATCCGGCCCACCGTCGGCCGCTAAACCTGTAAATACCTGCTCACTCACTGCTCGTCGGTCGTCGGCTTAACAATGCGCTTAATCCCTTGCTTAGTCCTATTAACCCACGTGTGTTTTCTTTCAGTATTTATACATCAATCGTAAAGGTGATTTTGTCTGAGCTCGACTGAATTTTTGAATTGCTCCGCTCTAGAGCTCTGGTAAGTACGTGGTTTGAGTAGTACAAAAATTAAATGGCTTCCATATTAGAAACAGACGAATGCATCGGTAGAAATACTCGTGCACAAAAACGGAAGATGTCCAATAAATCTAGATGTTGGAAACGAAATGCAAGGAGGTACGTGATTATTGCCCAAGTATACAGCTGTTATAAGGAACTATTAGATTAGTGATCCGTTGTTTTTGCAGGAATGCGCTCATGCTGAAGGAGAAAGCGGATTCCGACAAATCGTCTCCTTGCAGCCCAGTCGCGAACTCTGATCATTCAGAAGAATGGGACTGGTTCGGTGATTGTGAGTATACCGGTGGTTGTACTCTGGATGTACCCAAACTAGCTCCAGGATCACAAAGTAGTGGTATTGAAGCCACTCACAATTCCACGGAGAACTCTTCAATTAAGACAGTAAGTCGATACATAATTTTGTCCTTTTAGAGAAAATTATAGCGTTCAGTAAAAATACAGCGATTTTGTTTTAGCAGAAGATCCCAAAGAAATTTCTTCCGTCGGAGTGGTTGTCTGAAACATTGCCGAAAAAAACGCCTTATTATCCGCAAATTGGCGACGAAGTCATGTTCTTCAAACAGGGGTATGATTTGTATTTAAATACTGTCGAAAATAGAAATATTTTCAAACTTGACGCGCATGAAACGAATCCATGGAGTCAAATTGAATTAGATGTAAGTTTGAATTCGTTTTTTTGTTATAATTATTTATTGTAATCTGATGTGACGAATTCTAACACTTTTATAATACCCGTCTATAGGAACCTCAATTATGTCGTATAATTCAAATTAGATACGAAATTCGTCCGCCACGAATATGTCATCTACGATTAGCCGTGATGACTGACGAACATGATCAGCCGACGTCTCTTAATTTTGATATAACTTACCTTGATATACCGGACGTTGTTGATTTTCTGGTTCTAAGCCAGATTTACGATCGAGCTATAGCTCGCCAATGGAAAATTGGTAATTATTCTGAAAATGAATGAACAACTTGCATTGAATGGATTTAGAGTGATGTAAATTTGGTAGGTGATCGATTCAAGAATGCTGTCAATGATGTGTGGTGGGCTGGTGAAATAATTAACAGAATTAGAAGAACAAAATCGCTTTTTCGATGTTTCAAAATTCGTTGGGATTGCGGCGAATGTGATAATATCAGTCCATGGGATATGGAACCATTGACTTCTCAACGTACGTAAAAGCGCTATATATTTGACACGTTTTATTTATCTGTGTGTCTTGTAAATCACCATGATGATTTTGTAGGAGAACCACGAGTTGGGCAATTGATGAAAATTTTGCCGCATGAATTGAAGAAAATTCTGTATCATCCTTTGGAGCGCGATTGGCCAGCAGATGACCAGGACACATCTTGCAAAAGAATATTGTGCTCTTTGAAGGAATTGATGAGCATGTCGCTTGCTCAGCAATTCTTAACTCCAGTTGATATCAGCTCGTATCCTTCGTATGCTAAAGTTATCGCATATCCTATCGATTTGAGTACAATAAAGGTGAGAATGTGCAGTCTACTGATACACAGTTTTTATAAAAGAGGATGTTAGCATCATACGGAAAACTCCTCTCTTGATTTAATTGGTGAATACTAAGATCCTCCATTTCTAAATTGAATTTTTGATTAATTTAGTGCACTATAGAAACTAGGAATTTTGGACGTCAGTACCAGAACTCGTGACCTTAGAACAGAACTAACGTAAGTCCAAAACAGTGTTTTTACAGGAGGAAAGATTTAAAGTTTTAAATCGCTGCCTTTTTCTGAGAACACATTTTAAAGAGAAAGTAAAGACTGACTCTGTATCAGAAAATGATTTTAAACTCATTTTCATCGTCAGAAATTTAAAATAATTGAATTTTCCGTTTTTTTCTGGACTTACGATAGTTTGACGTTGAAACACTGAGAACAGAACTATTTTATGTCCATTTTTCTGGACATACGATACTTCAACATTAAAACCTTGAGAACAGAAGTATTTTATGTCCATGTTAAGCTCTTTCTGCAGTAAATAAAATAGCTAAGAGAAAGGACATACTATACCATGAATTAAAATTTTTCCATTATTTTAATGTCGGTTTGTCAGAAGAAAATATAAAAGTATAAGTAGGTAAAAAAAATATTTTGTTTTACAAAATCACTGAGTATTGAACTTGATAGTCTTATCACCCGCGCTTTGTACGCGGATTCACGATACTTCTGCACCAACGTTCTATTTATTTTTTGAGAGCAGAAGAAACGTACTGGACTTAAGTTAGTTCTGTTTCAATTTTTTGGTGACAAAATGAGTTACGCTACTTCGGTTCTTTTAATTTTTAGGTAATTTCCCGACGGTTTGGACTTGAACTGATTGAACCAATGGAAAGAGAGTACTCCATACAATAATAATCCTATATAATCCGAAAATCGAATTTTTGGACTTACGTTAGTTCTGTTCTAAGGTCACGAACTGTTCTTAAAGTCAGAATTCGTTCTAATTTAAATTCGACGAATAAATTCATCTTTCATTCATTTCAGAATTGTCTAAAGATGCGTGCTCATGCATATCTAAAGCTTCTAATAAGATGGTAGAGTAACGTGAATATTTCGAATTTTAGGAACGTTTTGAAAATCGATTCTATCGACGTATAGCTTCTGCCGAATTTGATGTTCGTTTTATCGCTAGCAATGCGGAGAAATACAATGAGAGAGATAGTCAAATAGTCAAGAACGCCTACGTAATAACGGATATTCTGTTGCAGATAATGAAGTACGTAAATGCATTATTTTTCGTACATTCTTTCGTAATTTTACTCGTGCTAAAGATGACTTATACATTCTACAGGGCTACGTTACCACTAGATATTCCAGCCTTGTGTAAAGAGCTGGAAGATTTCTACACAGAAGGTACGCAAAGTTCAGCGGAACTTTCGAACAGACGATTACCGTCCACGTCAAAACAAAGCACTCCAATTGAACCAAAACTTTCTTCTGTCAACACAACTAACTCTCAGAGTGAATTAGAAAAGGAGACCAATGCTGAGACACAGTTTCTCTCAAGTATTTTACCCGATTTTAAGAAACTGAATTATCGTGATAATTTAGATTTTCGTATTCACGTTCTCAATTTTTTTCGAGAAAAACGAAATTCAACTCGGTAATTTTTCTTACCCATGAGTGTTCAGATATGGTAGACAGTCTATTATCATAATTATAGTCAATTATTTGTTTTTTGTTTTGTTTCCAATTTTTCTATCGTTTTCATTTTTATTTTTGATATTCTCTTATTTTTCTGTCAGCTTGCTGTACTTGTTTATCCTAGTTTTCACTGTGATAATCATCGATTTGTCTTTCTTTTAAAAACTACTAGTGCTTCTGGAAGCCAGGTAAATTTTCAAAATCGTATATCACCCGATAGTAACATTATCAGTTTTACTATGAATTTTTTATAGTTGAGGTTAGTCAACTTTCAGCGAAAAAATCTAGTTCATAGAGTTAAATTTATACTCACATCGTCATGCCATCCTCGAGTGCATATCAAAATCATAGTAGGTATCAAGTTCCTTGAATATGTTAGTGGTGATCGCCTTATCGGAAGATCTATTCTTAGCTACCCATACGATTGACTACCTATTCTTTTTATTGAGAAGTATTATTCGCATCGTTTTAGATGGATTTTTTTCCTCAGATTTTAGTATGTTAACGAAATAAGCCAATTCTAAGTACCTATGTTAACAAAGTTGACTAGCATGGCTCCAAGCATATAGACTTTTGGAAATTCTTTTCCTCTGACTAGATTAATAATGGAAATCAAAATCAATTTTTTTTTTTTTTCAAATAGTCTTGATTAAAAATTATGACACAAATATTAGGATCAACAAATGCATATTCTAAAGCTTATGAACAATCGTACATGTAAAATTCTACAACTTAAAATCAATTAATCTCGAAAATTTATACATTGTAAATATAAAAGGTAAAAAATGCATTTAATTTCATAATATTTGATTACGTGTCGCCGCTTCGTGGACTGACGGGTATAGTTCTTTCTCAGGAAACGTCTTGAAAAATTGACATTTGTTCAGAGTTTTGTAGACACGATCTGAAAATAGTTTTTTTTCCATCATAATTGATGTACATGATATCTTAATAATGTTGATGACCTGTATCCTGACTTCGTATTTATCTCTGTTGTTTTGTGACGGTATACTTATCAAAGTAACGATAGCATGTTCAGAATACTATTTTTAAAAAGTTTTCATGTTTATTGCATTAAAATACATTTTTCAGAACATAAAATAAAGAGTAACATAAATTGTTTCCACATTGTTCGATATAATATTAATCATGATTGTTTAGAGATTATTTTGTAGACATTTTGGCACAAATAAAGCTGTGATTTATCCATAGGCTGCCAACTTCATTTTTAGTTTTAAGCGTACATCTTGTCTTTCATTCGCCCTGAATTAAACCTTTGATAACAGGTGGGGGGGGGGGGGGGTTGGTAGGACGACGTGACCAGCAAAAGGTCCAACCAATGCCGCAAGTCGCAACATTACACACAATGACATATGATGCGCAAGACATGCATGCAGCTCAGTGGAATATTGCAGCGTCGTTTGAACCTTCCCCCTAGTAACTCTCAGGTCTAATATGGCGGTTTGCTTTACCACAGCGACAAACGGTCTCGCCTTAGCAGGGTATTGGCTACAATCAAAAGAGGTCGTCTGAAATCGTCACCATCCGGTTGTGCACGTTCTTGAGACCTCAAAATTTTTTTCAAATTTCCAGGGCTGAGAACAGTTATTATTTTTTAGCGGTTCCAGTTATAGGCCCTAAAGGTTTGGGATCCGGTTCCTTTTGGTTCCAGTTCCAAAATCCGAATCTAGGATCCGGTTTTTTCTGGTTCCAGTTCCAGAACCTGAATCCAGGTTCCGAATCCTTTTGGTTCCAGTTCCAGAATTTCAATCCTACATTCGGTTTCTTTTGGTTCTGGTTCTAGAACCCAATTGCCAGATCCGGTTCCTTTGGGTTCCGGTTCCAGAAGCCAAATCCGGGATCCGGTTCCTTTGAGTTTTGGTTCCAGGAACCTGAAAATACAGGAAGAGAACCGGTTCCTGTAGCGGAATTTGGTTCCGTTTCTCAGCCCAGTACAAAGAATGGCACCGAACGTCTGAGGTAGAAGAACCAAACCCACTAAAAATTCAGATGTCTCTTGATATAGGGCTTTTACAATGTTGCCATTTTTATCAGTTTGCTGGCAAAATACAGTGAGAGCTAGAAAGATGGAAAGTTTGCTCTCATGGTATTTGTCCTGCAAACTGATGAAAAATATAAATATTGTAAAAGTCCTGTAGGGCGTTTCTGGGCATTGCCACTACAGCCAAAAGCGAACTAAGAATACTTTTTGAAGTTATGACGCTTTTTTTTTCTCAAGATTTGGTTCTAGCATCCAAATCTGGGATCCGATTCCTTTTGGTCCCGGTTCCAGAATTCAAATTCTGGATCCGATTCCTTTTAATTCCGGCTCTATAGAATCCAAATGTGAGATCCGGTTCCTTTCCGTTCCGGTTCTAGAACCCAAATCCAGGATGCGGTTCCTTTTGGTTCTGGTTCCAAAACCCAAATCCAAGATCAGGTTCCTTCTGGTTTTGGTTCCAGAACCCGAATCCAAGATCCGGTTCCTTTCGGTTTTGGTTCGAAGGGTCTGAAAATATTTGAGGAGAACCGCTTCCTGTAGCGGTATTTGATTCCGGTCCTCAGTCCTGCCAATCTCTTCCCTGTGGGAATTTAGGAAAAATCCCTGATGACTTTAGTCGTTTCGATTGGACATGAAGCGAATAGAATATCCACAACCAGGAGAATCTTTATTTGCATCTTCATAAACCAAAATCCAAATATATTTTCATCATCCCATTTGGTCGAAAAAGATCAAATTTGGTCATTCTGGAGGAGTTAAGTCCTCTTCTGGGTCCCTTTTCTTGTGTGTGATCCTCTTTTTAGTTTTTTGGGTCTTTTTCGGTGCACTCGCTCTGAATCATTCCGCTGCAAATACGGTTCATTCGGCTCTGAATTTGGTTGGTCCTCCTTTTTTAAACAGAGAACCTGTTTTATTGGAGGCTCTTTCCGGTACGTTCGCCGTCCGGGAGGCAACATGACCTTGGGACTTGGAAAAGTTTTCTGTCTTTCACATATTTCATGTCTTTACTCTGACCTGATCCCACCTGACCCCCAATTTAAAATTTTGCGAGTTTGCGAGTGCCCCCCCCCTTTCACTCTGATTACTCCGTGGGTGATTCAAAAATTTGCAAGTTTGTCCCGCTAGTTCACCTTGCCCGGTTTATTTACTATAGCTTTATACTAGCTTTATACTAGGATTTTACCAGATGTAAACTAGCGCCCCCTTTCCCCACTTTTAGGATTTCACTAGTCTTACACTGGGCTCATAATGGGCCTGAAAAGACAGCAGACATGAAACATGATCTGTTTCTATTTGGCTCCATCAGAAGATTTTTTTGTGATTTTCTCCTATCGCCCATAGCTTGGAATGCTTGGACGTTGAAATTTATTCAAGTCCCTATCCTATCACCTATAGTTTGAAGGTCAAAATTCTTCTAAGTCACCCATCTATCACCTATAGCTTAATCGAAATCCTATCATATATACTGCGAGTATACTACAATGAGAGTCCTAGCCTAGTTTAAGTCCAGTATATTCTTTTCAGATATTGAAAATCCGTAGATCTGGCAGCTCTGATTGCCTGATTAAAGTAGCTCCTTCAAGTAACTAGATATGCAATACTCCATGCACCAATTGGCCTAGCCCCTTCAATAAGCCAGATATACAACGTTTCAAACACCATAAGATTCATAAAACAGGTTCTCTGCTTCCTCTCATTTAACTCCGTTGAAGAACCCGTGAGTTTTTGTGTTTTGATCTTCAAAAAATCAGACGGTCCCTTCTACTGTCTTTCATCTGGCAACGCAGCATTCTTATCAGTATTCCCGAAAAATAGAAAGAGAGATAAAAATTACAAGCCCTGAGCCTCCACAAAAATTTCCAAGTACTTTTTTTGAAATCATTTCTGCTTTTAATGAAAATAATATTTCCAATACACAGTATGGTTCAGTTCTAAAGCCTGCGGTCATACAATAAAGACACAAAATCTGGAGAATCGGTATTTTAAATAACTTGAAAAAGCCCTATCCTCTCGATTAATTCAATCCGTCCTCATGATATTTCTGCACAAAGTCGATCAGCTAAAAGTCAGTCGAATTTTCCCAAAAGCTGAAGCCAAATTTCTCAAGGTCATAAATTTAGGCCGCGAAATGAAGCTAGAATTTTCGGCGGCATCACTCTGGAAGCGGACGTGTTTTCGAGTAGAGGATTCCTTGAAAAATCTAGACTTAGGGCGGGTTGAATCGACGCTAACTATCTAGCAAGCCTGGGGAGCTGGAGCCGGAGCTATGAACTGGAGCCATAATTTGATCTTAAAAAGAGCCAAAACCTCCGCTCTTTTGGTCAACTCCTCAGCTCTTTGGGAGCTGCTCTGCTCTTTCCTTTTCAAGGAGCTCAGGAGCTGCTCTTCAGTCAAAATGACAAAAAAAAAAGGAAAAATTCGACAAATTTCAAAATAAATTCAAAGTTTTAAGGCTTGAAGCTCGAAATATAGACAACCCGACTAGAGACTCAAAATTAATAATATTAGCTCTTCTTGGTTTTTTTTCTCCTTGAGGCTCCACTCAGAAGATCAAGAGCTTCAGCTAGCTCCCGCTCCGCGGTAAAAATTCAGCTGCTTGGTTGAGAAACTGGAGCCAGGAGCCAGCTCTTTTTTTTCTTCTGGCTCCGCTCTCAAGATCGCGAGCTTGAGCTCTGGCTCCGTTCCGAAGGTCCATCCTCCTGGCTCCGCTCTACTCTTCGATTTTCGAGGAGCCAGGAGCTGGAGCCGGAGCCAGAAATCACTGGCTCCCCAGGCTTGCTTCCTAGCCGCTAGTTCATCATGGTCAACTAGCGCAGAGTTCCACAGAAGGCTAGTGAATATATAGCTATTAGCGTAGCCTTCCACTGCAAAGAAGTGGGTGGTGGTATCAACTAGCGCGCTATCCATCCCAGGGTGGATAGCCTTATAGCCTAGCTGCTATCTAGCAGCTAGGTTACCTTAAATCGTTCTTTGCTGAGTTTCTTTCCTTTCTAGTTTTATCCTTGAAAGTCATAGCAAAAGTTCGCATTGGCAGAATAGTATCCTTCCCTACCTTCGTTGGAACAATCATCAATTCAATTCTAATGACTGATCTAGGCGCTTTCACTAAACTATAGAACAAGCATCTGAAAAAATTTTCACTTACTAGAACACTTGGCCAAGTGCAAACTGATACGTTTAGTCTCCAAAGTTTGATAAATTTGAAGCAAACATTTAGTTGATGACGGATCCACATAGGACACTGCGGAAAAATCGAGCACTACATGCGACCACTGAAATCATGGTCAATCTTTTCATTAGAAATTCATTAGTGGATCACTTGAGAGAAAAAAATTTTTGGGTAAAAAATACCTTCCAATCCTTGTTCTTTTCTAGTTGTTTATAAACGGCATTATGCATATGATCTTTGTTCGCAAAGTTCATACCAGCCACAACATGTAATACAATCACTCCAGGAATGTGCACTGCCTGTGAAGAATGAAGATTATTAGACTAGAACCCGTGCTCAGATAAGACTCGCAACTTGCGGGGTCAGTTTCATGAACTAATTAGTCATAGACTACGTATCAGGAATGTAGATATGATCTCAGAAATGGAGGTAGAATTGAGATTTGGAAGCTGGTAGACACTACTATGAAAAATCCGTTGGATGGTACCCCTACTTCAGTACATTTTGCCTTGGGTGTACGTCAAAATCCCTTGTTCAAAATAAGAATTGCCACCATAAGGAAATTTTTGGGTACATGGTTTTCAAAAATAAGCCTTCGAGAATTAGTCTCTTTTGTACTTTTGTTGAAAAGCAGGAGAAACATTGGTGGTAAATTCTTGAGTTTTACTCTCATGACATCAAAATCATGAATCTCATTTGAACAATCAAGACTATTGAAAATGTTTGCAAAATCAGGTAATTGTTAATATTTTACTTACTGACTTATAGCGAGATTTTTCGACGTACAAATCTGTTCCTGGAATGTTACCTCGTACCGTTACTTTCACTTTTTGTCCAAGAAGAGTGATATGGAGCAGACTTGCGATCACACCAATACACAAGCCGACATTCGCATCAACGAAAACTGAGCCACAAAAAGTCACTAACCAAATTAGAGCGTCTTGTTTGGATCGGGACCACGCTTCAAAGAAGTCTGCCACATGCAGCAGCATTCCTCTCATGGCAGCGTACAATATTCCGGTCAAAACGCACTAAAATACCAACATTATATTCTTGTGTAGGTATCTAGAATATGGCACATAAGCAAGTATCTTTTCATGACATTTTTTCCTGGATGATTTAATCCCAAACAGATCTGCATCCTTCGCAGAGGCAAGAATATTGTCATTCTAAATAGTTTTCAGAACCTAGTTGTTGATCTTGCAAATTTTTGGCAGGAGGTGACAAAAAAATCTGATATCAAATTTTCTCTTAATCTGGGTGCTCCACAACTTTTCCCTATTTACACATTTTAAAAATTTATTCCCAATCTATTATCTTATGGTAACAGGCGCGGATCCAGACCGGATTTTTTAAAGATCCGCTCAGTATCTGAAACTAAGCGATTTTTCGACTGGGCCATAAATCGTTTATTTTTTCTGACTGCTAGAGAGGGTAAATTTCTCCCCTCTCCCTCACTCACCCTCGTGGATCAGCCCCTGTGATACAACACCATAACAAGGATACAGGGAGACTCCATCTTGTGAAGGATTAAGTCTCTAGCCGATAGCTAAACTTCCATTAAAGTTTAAAACTCAGAATGACATCATGAAAGTATAGGAAAGGGACACAAATGCATCCATATAACTGCTTCCTCCTTTGAAATTATGGCCACCCAGATGAAGGAAATTTGTTGTCGCATCAATGCGAAGTATCAATTAGCAATGTTTAGTTACTCGCCAAAGTTGAACCTGGGTCTACTTTAGTCGCTCGCTAGCGAATAGGTCCCTTTCAGGTCCAGGAGAAACGGAAAAACACAAAGAGCAGAAGATATTCAAGGCTAACAATGGTGAAAAAGTGTACTGTAGTCTGTATAACGAAATGAGCATCGCAGAAAAGTTCCTGAATTGCATCCAAATTTTGTTGTAGTGCAGACATCAAGCTACTTACAAGAGGTAAAGGTTCAAAATACGGCGCAATGAATAAGATGACCATGCTGAGGCAAGTGCACGATACAAGACTGGTCAGCTGAGTTCGACCACCGGTCGAGTCTTGAATTGAACTTCTACTTAGTGACGCTGCTACAGGCACACACATAAAGAACGATCCAAACATGTTTGCTGATCCCTGAAAATTTACAAAACTTTTATAACCATCAAAGCCCTGCAGAGGCAGAAGTTGTGCACATCCAATACTCACAACAGCAAGAAGTTCTTGATTAGCGTCAATACGATACTTGTGTTTCTGAGCGAAGATAGAAGCTAATGAAATGTTTATAGAGAACGAAATGATGGCTATCACAAAACCATGCACTGCTAACTGCGGCACTAATTCCAATGGCGGCAATGTAAGTGGAGGAAATCTGTAACGGTTGATTCAATTGGCATCAAAAGGACGTATCTCTTTCCATATTTTTTATTTGTATGTACCTGAACGGTATAGTCTACCCTGTAGGGATGTTTCCGACGGTGGTTAGAAGGAAACTGTGCGATAAATTATAATACTTGGAAAGCGTTGTACCGCAGATGATAATTATCAACTCGACCGGAACAGGAATTGGAGTTCGTTTGGCCAGACTAGGCTAGAAACAATTGACAGGTAATAAAAACTTTAACATCTAACTTTATTCGCTCAATTTATGCTGACCCGGGATGAGCCCAGCTGATCAGACTTTCAGGTTAGTCAGAATGTAATTTAGTTCATAATATTTAAAACTTATTGGAGGGTGCTGCGCATACCACAGCACTTCAAAATGTCCACTGTTCGACTATGAAATCGCCCAACATGGGGAAATTTTTTGGTAATCATACTTTGAATGCAGAGGACAAAAACATGATGTTAAATATGCCCCATTGCCTGCCTGATAGCTCTTAGGATTTTTGGTTTTTACTGGTTTACAAAACAGTTGGGTGGGCTCTACCTTCAAAAATTTGCAGCTTGCTGAGATAAGTATGATTCCAAAAATTTGGATACAATCGGTTCATGAACTTTCTTCACAGAGCTTCATTCTTTAAGACCCTGTGGTGTACCTATCGGATGATTGAAGGGCAGATTTATCGATACTTACTTTTAAAAACTGTTGATATGCGAGTATTACGGCAGTAACACCAAGAGTAATTGCAAATGCCATGTAATTGATCTCATGTGCCTTGTCAAATACATCCCGTATAGTCTGCAACAGTAAAAAGTTTAAGTAAATTTCTCCACCTCATGGAAAAACATCGAATCATGAAGGTGGAGGTAAAAAAAAATCTTCTGGCATAGCCGAATGAATAAAGATCATGTTTCATGTCTTTCTCAGTAGCTAGTAGCTTTTGTGAGCTCACTTTCTCGGTCTTATACTGGTCGAGTTTATAATATTATATCAGTGCTACCAGATCTACACATTTTTGTTCCTCAAAATTATTCTTTGGGTTTTATGGACAATGGTACATCCAACATGAAAGAAAAAACTGCGGATTTCTTGTGCTCAAGGGAAAGTACCTTCGACACTCTCATGAGAGATACTTTTCTTCTGGTCGTTACAAACTGATACTGTTGTCTTCTCTAACATTGAGTCGATCAAAGGAAAAGTACGTGAGTCAGGAGTATGAGAAATATCTTTCTCCTGATCGGTATTGATAGATCAGTAGAAATCTGTTTTTAGGTGTCGAGCATTTTTATTTCCTACACTAGAGAACTGTACAGACGCTCGAATGCAAATTTCGGGATCAGGGGTAGGGCTGAGGTTCGACGTTGAAAATTTTCCATGTCTCAAAGTCATCCGTGCAGACGCCTGGATGCGTTTCCGAGGAGGGGGGGGGTGATAGAAAAGGCATGAAATTTGTCAATACTATTTCCTATTCTAGAAAACTGCACAGATGCCAGGACGCCCGGATGCAAACATCAGAATCAGGGGTAGGGCTGAGGTTTGACGTTAAAAATTTTCCAAGTCCCAAGGTTATCCGTGCGGACGCCTGGACGCATTTTCGCAATTGAAGGGGTGCAGGAAAGACATTAAACATATCAATAAAGATATTTCGATTATATCGATACATGGATCTCAAGTTTGGCCGTCCGCTCGTTCGGCCCCCTTTTCAGTCTAATTAAGCTAGTAGGGGTGGATTGTGACTTGAATAGATGATAAATTTTAAAAGATACTTTTTTGAAAACAGTTCAAGTTCCCGGGGAGAGGAAAAGGGTAGTTCTGCGCCGGGCCTGGGATTCATGAAGAAATCAGAGGAGAAAAGGAAATTACAGAGGACAATTTGAATGCGGGCCCGCTGATAGCCGATTTTTCTTCGGGCTCCTTTTGGCTCTTAGTGACCCTGCAAGTCCCAATACTGGAACCAGTTTTTCAACTGACTAACCCACGCCATGCTGATTTCTATTTTCTTTGTAGAGTATTTTTCTTCTCATAAGAGCATGCTTGTAAGACCTCTTATTACTTCATACAAATTATATTGCGTGATTTCCACGTGTCTTAAAAGATAAACCACGGTAATTGGGAGAACACTTGATTCCACACGTCGAGTGGGAAGACGTCAAAGTAAAGGTACTTCTTTAGGATTTATCTTACGTTTCTATAATGAAGTACCGATACCGTATTTCGAGTGCGCATTCACAATCGACTGCTTTCAGACTTTCTAGTTGACGTCAACAGATTTCAAGTAGTATTTTCCTATATGCACTTACTTTTATTATTGCGAACGCTCCTTCGTGTTTTGGTAGATCAAAACCGAATAAATGTTCCAATTGAGACAGGATGATCAGAATAGCGGCTCCTGTCACGAGGCCACTGATTAAAGATTCCGAGAGTATCACACTTAGCGACCCCAATCGCGCTAAGCTCAATAGTATCTGAAAATGAGAATTTGATAAATTTTTAATATGCATTGAATAAATCCTTCATTACATCAAATTCGCATGGAGTCTTTTTCTAGACCAAAAAAACCTTTTTTCACGAAAAATGTTGTCCTTTCAGCTACGAGCCAAAAAAAAAAATAACAGGGACATGCATACGCTCTCACGCCTCTTAACCATAACGACTCGTCTTCGTTAGAGGTATATCACTGCACGTAGACTTGATTTTCCCCTCCCCTCGCTACCATGTATTCAAGTAAGTTTAAGTACACAGTTAATCCTAGCCAAGGATCCAATAAATCCAAACTCTTACAACACTGGGCTAAATTTCTCCCTCTTTTTTCCCTAATTGTAGTGTCTACGGACATGTTTTTTGCGGGATGGTGTACATTCCATTAAGAAAAAGAAAACAAACTGAAATAAGTACTCTTTAAATCGTTAATCAACACTTCACTCTGAGTATGTCTTTCTAAAAAATATGATTCACGTGGAAGCGTATGCACTTCAATTGAAATAAGTGTCTTGTACCCGAATCACTGCCCCTCATCCTCAAGAAGAATAGCATTTACCTGCCAGATACCGACTGTGAAACTTAAAGCTGAAACAATTTCAATGGCCGTGTATGGAACTGGAGAACTGCTCGTCACTTCCTGGACGACTCGATAAGACATTATAGAGATAATGCCAAACGTTCCTGAAATACAAACGAGTATACTGAAGTTTGTCAAACAATATAATCCCTCCTTAATTGATAATAATGAAGCTGACCTATTGATGACTGTCTCGAAGTTCCCATCAGCGCGTACACGAGCACAGGAAAAAAAGATGTGTAAACACCAATTACGGGAGGCACTCCAGCAAGGATTGATGACGCCAATCCTGTGAATAGAAAAAAGATCTTTTCATTGCGTAGGTACTTCATCAAATCTCTCAACGAGGATAAGATCCACACCTTGAGGAATTTGTATAATGGCAACCGTCAGTCCAGATATGACGTCGTAAAATAAGTCCGTGTGCCATTTGTAAGGAGATAACCACGTCAAAATAGGAAATACAGACGAAATTATGTTAAATATGTTTAGTTTAGATTTTCTTTTGTTCAAACGATCCAAAATACCTGAAACGATAGAAATATTATTATGAAGGCGAAAAATTTGCTACAGTTGCCCACCCACGTTTCATACTAACTCAACTTTGGATGCTCTTGGTACCGAAACCTTTTGTCGAAATCTTTTTGAGCTCCAGTAAAACCATCGATATCACATTTTTTTGAATCATCCACGAGGTCTCCGCAGTGCAAAGGGAGTCTGAAAACATTGTTCATTAATCAAAGGTTGGGCGAGTTTTTGTGAAAAATAGAGTGAAAATGAAACTTTCGGTGTTAAGCAGTAATGGAAAAATTATGAGCAATTAAGAACTCACACAATATTTTCGAACTTGCTCTAAGTTTACCTATACAAAATGGTTGCGAGAACGCGGGCGCTGTTCTCCCATCTTTAGGGTCGTTCACCACCACAGAAGAATTGTCAGGTTGATCGTTCAACCTCGAGTTCAGAAGTTTGACGACTTGATTTTAAGTAGGCCTGCAATTGAGCCCTAGCCCGGTCTGGTTAGAGCGAGCCAAATATTTGGCACCCCCGAATTGAGGGTCAGGACACAAAATTATGCACAATTTTAGACATGGAGTAAGACACCCTATTTCCCCCAACATCTAACTCCTGGTGGCGTGATGGCTTATCGATTTTTGTAAGACTTGAAGGTTTGTCTTACACTCCTACAAATGGGGTCCTGCGCCGCTATATTCAGGCCCGGCAGCACTAGCGTCGCGCAGTATTTTTACTGAGCAGAAAAAGCGAGATTGCGGAACCGGTTAAATGAGTCGGAGCCAGCTCTTTCCCAGCTCCGAAAACTGCGGAGCCAAGCGAGCCCTTAGCTCCTAGATGACAAAAATCGAGGAGCGGAGCCGCTCTTTTGGCTCTTTTAGCTCCGGCTCCGCACCCCCAGGAAAAACGTTGAAAAACGGGAGTTAAACTAAGGTGGTTGAAGAAAAATTAAAAATTGAAATGACGCTCGAGTGAAGTAGATTTGACCTTTCGGCCTCTCATAAAAAAATGTTCAGAAACACAAATTCTACAAATTAGATGAGATGACAAAATCAGAGTATGTATTGACTTTCTGTGACGTCATCATTTCCAAAAAGGTATCTATATCGCAGACATGTCTGTAGATACTATTTACACAATTTGAAGGTACGTACCCTGCTCTTCATCTTATCCAGACATTTCACGACACAAATGTTCATTGTTAGTTATACTCTTGTTGAAAATATTGCAAAAGCTCAACATTTAGGAGGTTTGTCTAATATTTATCAAAGTTTGCAAAATCCCATACAATTAAGTACTACAGAGGAACATTAGAGTAGCAGCTTGCAAATGTCACTGGGAAATCAGTCCATTGTAGCCAGGAATTTCAGCTGTGACTTTCGGCTTGGTTTAAACTCAAGATCTAGGAATTTGACTTGGAGCTTTTTCCAAAATTCAGCCGGCTTTTGGCTTAATTCAGCTAATTTTTGGTTGATCAATGTTATAAAGAAATGTGAAACGATGAAGTGTTATACTTGAGGAAGATACCTTTTTTCTAGTAACTAGAGAAGTTTAGTTCTACTTCATCGCTATTGGATGGCTACGCTACAGGCATTGACTGTACCAAAATAATATACAGTCTGTGCTACAGGCTTCTACTTTGAACGTCTGAAAAGATGAACTGAGTTGGAACCAATCGTCCTATTTTTTGTCAATTCTTTGGCAAAGCCAGTTAAGCCTTTAGAATAGAACAGTTGAACTTTGAATTTGAATAATCAAGAAGTGGATTTTCCTATTGCACGGGAATCGGAAAAGCAAAAGAAAACTGAAAAAATTTAGTTTATTTTGTCTTCTGGCTTGCAAAGGTTTAAATGAAGCTGGCTTAAATTTTCTCTCTTATCAGTAAAAATTTAGATGAATTTGATTTTTGGCTCGCTGCAATACTCTAGACCAAGCTTCTGATTCCAGTTCTTTGAATTTGGCATTGTACCATTACTGTAGAACGACCCGCGCGCGTAGTAACGATCTTGGCCAAAAATAGTAACTTGAAGATGACACAAAATCACTTGTTTACAAGGCAACATGAACGCTAAAAGATGCTCGGCTGAGTGTCACTCTTACAAGTTGTTATTCTGAAGGGGAGGGGGGGGGGGGTTGTGCAGCGCTAACCTACACAAAGGGCGCTGAGACGTATTTCAGAATCATGAACTAAAGAAACCTGAAGTAACGCCTCCAATCTTGAATAAATTGTACATGTTGAGGAACGGGGTTAAGAATCGGAAGTAGGAACTAGGAACTAGGAACTAAAACCGGAGTCGGTATCCTTGGTTGCCAGAACCAAAACCGTAAAGAACCGCTCATTCTTAAATACAGGATCTTGGAAAAACTATTATTGAAGGGTTATAATATAAGCAGGGAAAAAGCTTGAGATAAGATAGAAGAGCGAGGAGAGGGGGAGAGGGGTCTTCCAGAGTTCTGACTGTCGAGTCATTCACAATGGTGGGAGGAGGGGGGATGTTTGAGAAAATACCATTTGTCAAAACTTTGAGGATTTAAAACAATTTCAAATTTTGAGGTACAGACAGAAAGACTTGAAGATTCCAACCTTAGAGGTGATGGAGTCGAGGACCATTTGGAGAGTTGTTATGCGCCAAACCTTCCTGCCCTTTTCAGGAATGCCCGGGACTGAGCTTTTGCCTCTTGGAGCATTGCAGAATTGTTGACTTTCGAGCTATACAAATACTGTACACAAGAAGGGCTTGAAAATATTTTGTGGAAACATTCTGACTGAACGACCGACCCTAAACGAAAATTGAAAAAATTCTCCTTAAAACAAGAAATAGACTATGAATTGCGAGTCTTTTCTTCTTGAAATCTTTTTCCTGCTTCGATACAAGCTCTAGAGCCAAATTTGTTTCGTGGGAGTAAAGTGAGCGATTTTCACGCAGAGGTTTGTGTTGTAAACTACGCTGCGCGGAAGTCGGTCTGTTTACTCCAAGATGACGAACATACCTCGCTTTTGAACAGGGCGTTTTTCGCTTTTCTTATTCCCATCAGGGTAAAAGAAATAGAGATTTCCCTCCAAATAATGCGTACGTAAACACAGACGAAAAAATCGACTTTACGCTCTTTGATGGAGTGGAGATCACTTTTACAGTCAACTAACCAGAAGAAGTAAACTTGAACTTATTTCTTATTTTCACAAGAAATCCTACTTTTTGGCCTACAATGTCCGCCTTCTGCTATCTATTCAAAAATTTTTTGTTCTTGGATGACAGAAGTGGATCCATCACTTTTTACACAGAATTTTTCAACAGAAAGAAAAGTCGGGCATCTATCTTAAACTTTCTACGAGTAAGAAATAAGGATCATGGTCCATGTCTCTATCTTTTGTGAGACCTAATTCTTTATTAAAGCTCAGCAAGCACATTCAGTGTTCGGACGGGGAATTTCCGCGGTTCCCAACTCCCGGGAATTGGCATTCCTTTTCCTGGCTCTGAAATATTCCCAATTCTCGATTAGGAAAAAAACATGTTTTTTGGGGAAAAATTAGTTTTTCTGAAATGAAAATGTTTGTTTTTACTGATTTTTTTACCTAATTTGTTTTAAATATGTTCTAAGCAATGTTTGAAACTATTTTGTTTCCAACATCGTCATCCTACTTCTACCAAATGAACAAGAGCGGGAATTGGGCCCAAAATGATAAGAAAACAACGTAGAATGCAAATCCACCGGGCCGCAAAATGGCCGGGAATTCCTAGTCCAAAATTGGATTCCCGGGAACGTCCGAACACTGAGCACATTCCAATGGCCTCAGCCACTCCTTCCTCGTCTACGCTGAGAGCCCCTGTTATATTTCAACAATTCTTATCAAATTGATGGAACCGTTTCTTATCTTAATTCCGGCTCTTGCAAGAAATTAAAGAAAGTGGTTCACTTCGATAAAAAAAAAAACGACCCTGAAAATATTGAGGAAGAGAAAAGTTCGGCTTTGCTCGCACAATAAATTACACAAAGGTGAACGTAAAATGAGTAAGAAGTGACGTTCCGACGTTCTTTGACGTCTTCTTCGGAGTAAAAACGTACATAAACCAGAACGTCGAAACGTTAGGAGCACGTGGTTAGGAATATAATTATACTCGACTCGTTTTACGTCGTTGTGTAATTTATTGTGCGTGTAGAGCCAATAATCCTTTTTCTCCTTCAGAATTATCATGCTTTTTTCTGCGCGAAAAAAATTTTCTTCATTCGGTTAGAACGTGATATTGATTCTCTCCAGTCCCAGTTCCAATAACGAATAAAATGGAGCGGCTCTTCTTGATCCCAATTCCCAGGCCAAATCGAGGAAATCGGTTCTTTTCGATTCTAGTTCTTGCGACCAAGAATTTCGACTCTGGTTTCAGTTCCTCGTTCCGATTCTCAACCCTGTTCCTCATCATTCCCAACTCTCTTCCTCTCGTACCACATTCAGATCGAATTTCAAGGTGGACAGACGCACGCACAGATTCGAAGATTGATTTCCTTAATTTAAAGATCATGAGCGCACAAAATGTTCCATACTCGAGGGGAACGTTAATAATTTCACACCTTAAAGCAGGGAAGGGGGAGAAAGGGCGAGAATATAGAAATCAGTTCAAGTAAATTTGGATACCAACTTTTTTATTCAAGAGGGGTGCAAGAGGTTCAACTTCTTTTCCAGTAAATCTTCAAAATACCTAGTCTAAAATTACCAAAGTGGAGTCCAGACGAATCTTGAGGTAGGCTATACGTTCGCTTCCGAAAAATCCAAATACTTGTTGACACTTGAACAAATTATGGGAAAGGCCTGGTATTGTGACGGTGTTCGAGTTTCTAAATATATCTCCCACTATGACAGAATAAAAAGTGGACGACGTCTATGGGGGTCTCAGTGTTAGGGTTAAGAAACGAATATTACGCAATAGTTATCAGGAAACACGAGAATGGTACGAGGTCATTACAATCTCAACAAAAATCACATCCTTATAAATATGAACGCTGCGAGATAACAGATATACACCTTGTTATAGCTGCTTTCGAGAAAAAAAAAACAAAAGCGCTATATCGATTCATTTGCGCTAACTGACCCCGTTAACCTGACTAGACACCTTTTTTGTTTTTATTTACTTCAAGTGTAAACTGCCATAGAACAATTAATTTCTTATCATCGTATACCAGAGATATACTGAAAAACATGATTTATTTCATTTCCTCTATTCTCGTTGGAATGCACGTAATTTTATAATTTTAGAATGAAATAAGGAAGACGGAGTTCATACTTCTTGGAGGAAGAGTAACCCTACGCACAATAACAGACTTTAATAAAGCTTTTACACTACCCGTCATGCTCCTCTATTGCCTAAAATTTTCTGGAAATTTACTACTGATTTGCAGAATGGGAAGAAGAATTCAATGATGAAATTAAATGCGAAACTCAAAAGTCCATAAAGCCCTCAAATCGGCCTTCAGAATCTACTATAACAGCAGAGCCAAGTTAGACTGAAAAAACACCGGCAACAAAATTCGACACCGCGATTGAAATTGATAAGACTTTTTGAACTTACGTTTCTTTAGCATTGTCTGTGTCTGCCATCGCTGAACAGGTTAAAATTTGTTTAGTGCGTAGTTACTGAAATAAAATTAGAAGCTTGTACGCTGTACTACTCATAATTCATCGATAATATTGAAAATATTGATCGCTAACCGAACGGTCGCACTCGCTGCTGAAGACGCATATAAACTGATTGAGCTCGTGTCGTAAAAAATATACGAACAATCTGATGATGAAATTTTATCGCTACTTAACGAACGATTGAACGAACTTAAATATGTTCAGTCGTACGAACGAACCGGAACGACAGATAAATCGTCCGCGTCAATATGAATTTATTCATATTGGGAGAATTTTGAAGTAGAGAAGGTACAGTACATAAGCGAGGGTAACGAAATTTCAAAGGCGAGATTCTAAGGACAGTGTAAAGGAGCCTTACAAAGTTTTCGCCCGTACATTCCATGCAGATTTCGGAGCCCTAAATTTTTCGCTTTATAGCAGAAATTACTTATAAGATGGGTGGAGAAAAATTCCTCGTTCATAAATGACGTCTTACAGCATAAATCACTTGAAAAATTTGCTTGTCTTCAAGACGTGAACAAGGTAATTTTTAGCAAAAACTCGCAGCTAAGGGTCAGGTTTTTAAATTAGGAGTAATCGGAACCTGTTTTATGACTATAACTATGAATTTGATTAATTAAGTACATAGTGATGTATACATAAATACTTATAATAAAAGAAAATACTCATAGATATCATTAATTTTCGGCTTTGTATGCGGTCATGTCGGGTAATTTTTTTCAATTTTTTTAGAGGAAGAAAAACCTTCCGGCGTTAGTGATGTATGATTCATTCTAACTCAATCCAATACTAGGTCAATCCCTCCATGGTATTTGGCAGAGGTAGGTTTTTTCCGCTGCAACCATCCATCCTAATACCTACGAAAACATTCTCTCAACCTATTTGAAATTCTTATTTTTTCCAGTAAGTATTTTATTTGATTTTCTCTTCTTTGAGTCGAGAATGCCACTGAAAAAAATTTTCTGGCGGAGCCAATAGAATAAAGATCATGTCTCACGTTTTTCCTTTGTCAGTATATTGTTGTTGAGTGGCAGTATGACCGTGTAAGTGGGAGTATTTCAAGCTGATAACTATTGGGGAGCTCATTCTTTGCTCCGCATGTTCGCCCCTTTCTTACTCTAGTATGAACTACGACCCATGTTTGAGAAAGAAAAGGAAAAAGTTTTACGGACGTAACAATTTATTTCAAGAGTACACACGGAAATATTCAACTGGAGTACTCAATGCGACTGGTTTCGATCGTTTCTAAGCTGATTATCTTCAGGACTAATTATTAGTACTATAAAATTACATACTACGTTTGAGGAGATGGAAAAATAAAAGCGAAAGAGATGATTCAGCCGGGTGACTCGTAGCGGAGAACGAAGGGGATCAACGGGTTTAGAAACATTGTCTCCAGATCATTGAATAAGAGGTTGCTACTCTCATTTTGGCGGCGATGGCTTCGGCTTCCTCAAGCCGGGTCATGAGCGAGCTTTATTTGCAACGGTGAAGGAGAGAGATGGTCAGCTTTTGGGGATCGTGGTTCGTTTGAGAGCAATATCTTGTGACTGCGGTGAACTTTGTTTGGTGCTCTTTTAGTCGCTGCCGAAGGGTTCTACCGGTCTGTCCACTGTAGATTGAGGGACACTCGCCGCAAGAGACCTCGTACACTCAATTTGAATCTAATTTAGGAATGGGGTCCTTGAGTGAAATCAGATTTGAGATGGACGTTAACGGATTAGAGCCTGTGCGGTAACCAATCCTTCGGAGCTTGGAGGCTAAGTTTTCGGATGGTTTGCTGAGGAAAAGGAGTCGAAGCCATTTTTCTCTCTGTATCGGTCAAAAGATATCGCAATCTCTTCCTACGGATTAGTAGACGAATGTCGACCTTGAGCTCATTGATCTTGGAGATTCTTTCGATGTTAGCAACTTCCAAATCAAAGGCGTGGTCAGACAGGGGAAGAGAAACGAGTCTGTAAATAGCAGAATTGATGCTAGCCATTTTGTGAGTTATAGGATGGTGTGACTTAGAATGGATCGAGACTCCAGTAAACGTGTCTTTGCGATAAACGGCGAACTCGGCTCGGCGGGTGTTCAGTCTTTCAACTAGTGTGATGGTAAGATCCAGGTAGTCGAGACGATGACCTCCTACTGGTAAGTGTTGGAAAAGATCAGCATCTGAAACTCGCCAAACGCATATGATGTCATCAACGCATCTGGCCCAGAAGCGGATGGAATCAGGGGGAGCGAGCTCATCTAGTACATCAGCTTCCAAACGGTCCATGAAAACGTCGGCGGTGAGAGCGGAGGGAGGTCCTCTCATAGGGAGACCATCTGGGAATTTGTAAACCTCTTTCCTGAAAACGCAGATATTATTTTCTGGACATATGCTGATCAGTTTTTCAAATTCCTCGATGAGGGAGTGGTGGAAATTCTTGCGTTGCAGATGTTCGACCATAATTTCCACAGTGCGAGAAACTGGAATGTTGATGTACATGCTTTTGTCGTCAAATGAAATTAATTTCGAATCTGGAAGAAAGTTAAGAACTTGAAGTTGAGAAGCGAGGTCGGTGGAATTTCTGAGTACGTAACGGAGATTGAAGTCAACGGTACAACGGAACCAACTGGCGAGATATTTAGCGAGTTTGAAGCTCGTGTCTGAATAAAAAGCAACTACTGGTCTCATGGGGTGCGAAGGTTTAAATGTAGTTTGATTTGACCGGGGAGTTGAGGCAGCGCGAAATTCATTTGGTACAACCAATCTCGATAACCTTGAATAACGAGTGTAGAATCATCTATGGCATCGCGAACTTTTTTTATTATATTGATTAAGGTTGAACTTTATTTTAGAAGCACCAGCGGAGTCGAGAAATGTGTGCATTTTTTCCTCGTAGTTGGAGTTGGAGAGGAGAATTAGCGTTTCACCTTTGTCAGCTCCACTTTGAACTATTCCGAGCTAATAGCTTTCAGAGAGCTCTCCTTCGAGTAATGGTTCCACTTTGAGTATTTTGAGCTGAGAAGTAGTTTTTGAGTAGCTTTTGGTAGAAGTCTACTTAAAAGAATTTCAAGCTGAAAAAGTGAGAAGGATTTCTTGGTTTTGCCAAAAATATAAAGATCATGTTTCATGTCTTTTCGTCAGTCGTCTTAAGCTCTTCATCGTTCAAAACTTTCCAAAATTTTTAACTTCTTGTTCTAGTATAAGTCAACTTTGGAGTATTTTAGGGTGACTGCTTCCTGGGACGAACGAGCGGACTGGACCTTACTCGCCCCGCTCGTTTGTATGGCTTCATGGTACAGTACATGTCTATTCTAGTATATTTCAAGCTGATGAGATTACTGGGACTCACTCGCTCCGCTCGCTTGTCCCGCCTCTTGGTCCGGTACAAGTCCACTTTAATATATTTCAAGCTGATGAGGTTACTGGGACTCACTCGCTCCGCTTCTTGGTCCAGTACAAGTCCACTCTAATACATTTCAAGCTGATGAGGTTACTGGGACGAACGAGCGGAGCGAGTGAGTCCCACTTCTTGGTCCAGTAGAAGTCCATTTTAGTATATTTCAAGCTGATGAGGTTAATTTAATTTAATTTAATTTTCATTTTATTTTTACTCGGGGGGGGGGGGTGGTGGTGGTACTCGCAGATTTCTAGATGACCTCCCAGGTAATTCAAAGGGGAGCAGGGGGAAGGTTTATTTCTTTTAATTTCTTTTATTTTAATTTAATTTAATTTAATTTGATTCAATTTTAATTTTATTTTAATTTTATTTTTACCCAGGGGGTGGTACTTGCAGATTTCTGGATGACCTCCCAGGTGATTCGAGGTTTATTTTATTTTATTTTATTTTATTTTATTTTATTTTAATGTAATTTAATTTAATTTTAATTTAATTTAAATTTTAATTTAATTTTAATTTAATTTTAATTTAATTTTAATTTAATTTTAATTTAATTTTAATTTAATTTTAATTTTATTTTAATTTTATTTTTACCCAGGGGGTGGTACTTGCAGATTTCTGGATGACCTCCCAGGTGATTCGAGGTTTATTTTATTTTATTTTATTTTATTTTATTTTATTTTATTTTATTTTAATGTAATTTAATTTAATTTTAATTTAATTTTAATTTAATTTTAATTTAATTTTAATTTAATTTTAATTTAATTTTAATTTAATTTTAATTTAATTTTAATTTAATTTTAATTTAATTTTAATTTAATTTTAATTTTATTTTAATTTTATTTTTACCCAGGGGGTGGTACTTGCAGATTTCTGGATGACCTCCCAGGTGATTCGAGGTTTATTTTATTTTATTTTATTTTATTTTATTTTATTTTAATGTAATTTAATTTAATTTTAATTTAATTTAAATTTTAATTTAATTTTAATTTAATTTTAATTTAATTTTAATTTAATTTTAATTTAATTTTAATTTAATTTTAATTTTATTTTAATTTTATTTTAATTTTATTTTTACCCAGGGGGTGGTACTTGCAGATTTCTGGATGACCTCCCAGGTGATTCGAGGTTTATTTTATTTTATTTTATTTTATTTTATTTTATTTTATTTTATTTTATTTTAATGTAATTTAATTTAATTTTAATTTAATTTTAATTTAATTTTAATTTAATTTTAATTTAATTTTAATTTAATTTTAATTTAATTTTAATTTAATTTTAATTTAATTTTAATTTAATTTTAATTTTATTTTAATTTTATTTTAATTTTATTTTTACCCAGGGGGTGGTACTTGCAGATTTCTGGATGACCTCCCAGGTGATTCGAGGTTTATTTTATTTTATTTTATTTTATTTTATTTTATGGTAATTCTCAAAAAATGTTCTAAGTCCATTAATAGGGGGAGGGGGGGGGGGTGGTACTTGCAAAGTTTTGGAAGTGTATAGGGTGTCAAAAAAGACATGAAACAACATGTCAAAATCGAACTGATCGTTGAAACCCTTACATTGAATCTATAACTGAGATCAGTGTAATCGAGATTTAGTTAGACGCAATTTCATCAGCACCAATAATAATTCCTGAAAATTTGAAAGTTTGGCTACTCTGATTTTATTCAAGTAATTAACTATTCGATTCAATATCAAGAGGTGTAACTTTTTAACTTCACATACCTATTTTATTAATCCAGTGTAGTAACGTCATCGAAGGCTGTTTCTTCCAAGGATTTTATTCGTATTTTCTTCTTTATTCTGTCATTATCCAACTCAAGTTGATCAACGTCTTCACCGAACGACAAAAAAATGAACAAAATAGTCGGCGAGCATTAAAATTCTAGCTTGCGCTCGCGATTCAAGTGGTGAACTCTGCCGTACAAAATTGACTTGAGGGATATCCAAATGATGAGCACGAGAAAAAGAGACTATGATTAGGTAGATCCATAACCTCTTTTCCTCGTATTCATTATTTGGATATTCGTCAATTCAACTTTTTACGGCAGAACTGCTGATAAGAATCACGTTCGTCAAGATAACAATATTTCAGGAAAAATGTATGCAACACCGCAATAGTGTGAAAGGCAACAGTAATTATAACTGAAAGTTTGAAAGTTCACTTTCCAAATGCAGCGAGTGCAGCAATGAATTTCAATTTTCAAATGTAACGTTTTTCCTGTACCTAGTAGGTCTTGTTCTTAGTCGCGGGTAGTAGGCAGGAAATAAATAGAGAAAAAACCAGGAAAGAACTACATGTCTACATACGAGAGAAAGCCGGTTCGTTCAGAGCAGAGCAGACGAATTGAGAATTGAGAACCCGTGTTATTAATAGGCTATAATATCTGTTCCTGAGAATGGCTGTTTGCGATAACTTGTATTTCTTCAGCAAAATGCTTGATGGAATAGGGTATGGAAGATTATCGAAAACGAACCGAGCTTGTAGCTGGATGAAAAGCTATAATGCTAAAGAAGGACCGTGCCTGAATTTTCTGAAAGATAATATTACCGATGCTAATCTGGTAACAGTTACTGAAATGAATTCGTAAGTACCTCGGTGTATTTTGGACTTCAATCTTCAGTCTTTTCTACCTTCATCACCTGTTACACCATCTAGTTTCATAAATGTACAAAAGAGAAGCAGAATACCTAGTGAATCTGAAATTGATATAGAATTAGCTGCGTTTTTAAGCGACACAGAGATTGATTTTCGTGATGATCATCTACCGGCAACTCAAGGTGAAAATTCGAGGGCGTTGAAGTTCCACGAAGTGATAGAATTGGAGGAGAAACTACTCAAGTTTGTATTTTTCTTATCTGCCTAAAATTGTTTTGGTCGCTTTTCCGATTGAGAGGTATTATTTTTTTTCAGAAGGTTGTGCAATGATCTTCGAAGAGAACTAAATGTCCTTGGACATCAGAAAACACGAACCGGGAAAAGACAGGATGATATTTCTGTTTCTGCAGCGAAAACGAATATAGCCAATAATTTTATATCCGAAAAACTTCAAATGAAATCATCAAAAATCACGAAGACTTTTTCCGCTGATTTGCACGATGTAAGCCGCTGCAGAGGAAATGAAGTTGACGCTAATTCGTTTAAATTTTATGACAGTTATTCTTTTTAGAGTGTGATTGTTGGAGAACGAAATTTGTTCAGAATAAACCTGACGACGCTCAAGAGTATAAATGTTACTTTTTGTGAAGTTGTGAATGTCACCATCCAAGACCGTTTCCGTGAAAATTCATCTCCAGTAATTTCCTTTTATTACCGGACCGTTGTTCTGAAGAACGAAAAAATATGTCCACTCGGGCTTTCAAATTTTTATTTTTCCAGGTGGAATGCGAAACCCTGGGTGGGTTTTCCACTTCTATCCATTTGGACGAAGCTTTAGCAAATTTTATGCTGAGGTTAGTTTGTAGATTTGCAAAGTGAGTGAAAGACTATTTTTTCGTAATACCTATATTTTCATTTCTTTGTTTTAGTGCGGGCTCTTTGAATTATCAAAAGTTGAAGTTGAGGTGTGAAGTTATGGAATTAGAAGAATTGAAAATCTACGTTAAGAACATAGCAAAAGAACTGCATTTCAAGAACGGTGATTTATTTCACTTGAGGTTATTATAAATTTTGAAGTCGAAAGTAAGTTTAACAATGAAAAACGAAAGAGGAAGAAAAAAAGGAGTTTGTTTTGGATTATTAGATTTTCTACGAACGAAGATATGGAGATCACGGACCACATTCAGAGAAAAATCGAAGAGTTAAGAGAAGCCATGGAAAAGTTCCATAAGGATCATATCGTCAAAAAAATGTCGGTGCTGTTTCAAGAAGGATTAAAGAAGAAAATTAGGTCGGCAAGTAAATTTCTGCGGAAAATACTTGAATGTTCTGTCAACTTCGTCGATCTGATGGCTCTAAAAGTTTGTTTGTTGGAAAAGGAAAAAAATTATCTTCGTACGGCCGTTGCCATATGTGCTATTGGAAAAAAAAAGTTGAAACAACGCAAGGAAAAACATTCAATGAGAAGTGTGAGTAAACTTCGTATTTTAAATTTTTGTGGTGGTCGCTACTTAGAAATGCGGCCTGCAGGTGTTGATTAAGAATCAATTTTTCGATTGATATCCATCAGCTGTATCTTCATGTCCTTTTTTTCTTTTTTCTTTTGTAAAAGTAGTACAGATTCGCATCGCTCTGTCATACAAGACCTCTTTGAATCTTCTCTTTCAGTCAAATTTGTGGAAACTATCCGCGGGTCAAAAGCTTTCAGATATTTCAGATTCCGTGAATCCGAGACTCTCTCAATCTGTGATGAGTGTGTTGAAAATCTATAACCCCATAAACGTGATACGCAATAGAATCCTATGTTTCGTTTGTGATTGTTTGAAGAATTTTACCATGGTGTACGTATTTTCCATTTGTTATGTTGTATTACCTACTGAGGTACTGACTTTATCTCCGCAATGTATGAATATTTTCAGGAAAGATCAATTCAAGGAATCGAATACCATCATATTTTGTGGACCCACCGGGCAAGTATTTTTTTACAGCGGTTTGCGAAATGATGAAATCATGATTAAACAGAAATACAATCTTAACGATGAAAGATATAAGTCATGGAGAGCGCAATACTCCGAAGAAGCGGTACGTTTTATGTCGAATCTGGAGATCGAAGTCAATCAGGTGGAGCATAGTTTTAATTCGTTAATAATGTTTGGCTCAGGAAGGAAAACCTATTGCTGAATTCAGACGACCAGAGAAATCAATTGGATTAATGTTCTTGACCAATGCAGTCGATCTTCGAAATCAACTCGAGCAATTGCGAAATACTATTCTTCAAAATAAATCTAAATCTTGTAGAACGATAACCACAGCTGATACCGTATCTGAATTCTCTCAATTGGACTCAAGGAAAGGAAATATATCATCAATAATTTAATGTAGTTTTTTCTATGCTTGCGCGAATTTCTGTTTTCTAAGACAGTTATTATAAATTTACCATTCTTCTAGAAACTAAGGTTTAACTTAGAACGTTTGTTTTACTCAAATGGGAGAAAACTTATCCGCAGCGTTTGTCGTTGGGTATAGATGTAGGTAACTATAGTCGGTCAAAATCGGTTCTTTCAAAAACTAGGATTACGGGAGTTGATAACACAGAATTGTGGTACCTATGATGATTGTATTCAGCTCAGTGTACCTCTAACGTATCTTGTGTTTCTATTTCGAGTTCTTCTACGTTAAGATTTACACTAGGTACCAATTCGGACCTACAAGGTTTCTGAAACTTGATTCACCGGAAGTTACTTTTTTAGCACTCACGAGGTATTTCTACCACTGCGACGGTATGTATGAGATTAGGGCTGTGAGAGGAGCAGGAACTATTTGGAAGAATACCCCAGAAAATTTTGGTTCGAATCGCGATGATGATAAATCTTACTAGTGATACCAAAATCACGTTGACGCCAGAACTGACCACGTCAAAATCCGTCAATTGTTTTCATCCCCTCAATTTTTGTTGTTTATTCAGTAAGCTGCAATAGTACGCAATCAAATTACGTGATTTCCAACGAAACAACCCTTTTATCATCTAAAATTGCAATCAGTTTCGAGTACGTGAGTACACTTAAAAGGTGACTGACGAGTCATCAATTCTTCAGATACTGGATTTCATAAACATGCATCAAATATTGGAAAGAGCTCTAATTTTCTCCATCATACAAGAAAAATCATCAGCGCGTCTAAAAGTTGATAGAAATTTTGAAAATATTTTATTCAGCGTAATAAAGAGTTCACGAAACAACAAAGGTTTCTAATAAACGTAACATAGAATGTCTATTTCTAATTGAACAGCAGTTTACAGAAACGACCGACGGATGCGTGAAAAATTGAAAAAAAGAAAATTGTTTCGCAATGTTGAATCGTAAGAACACACGCAGAATTAAGAATCAATTATGTACCGCGACGAATAGAATTTATTCTCGCGATCGACGCTCTTTCACTTATTTAATATCACAAAAATTATACCGTACATGAACGACTGCTTTATTTCAGCCGTATCTTCACCATCTCCTCGCACGTGCCGATTACAGTATAAATAAACTACTCGCATAAGTTTTAGAGAATACAAAAGAATATTATAGATTATCACGAGCTGTTTTTGAGAGCTTGAGACCTTCTGTCAAATTACGAATAGAATATCCGGAAACACCTTCAATCTCTTCATATCGTCTTCGAGGTCGACTTCGTCTTCGTTTTGGAAATGTCTTTGTCACTGGGAGGAATAGTTTCCGTGTCTTTGGGTAACGGAATTTTCAGTTTCTCCTGGGGCAATCCGCTAGATTGTTTTGCAGCTTGTTTTTGATCGTGCGTTTTTTGGGCTTGTTCACTTTCAATAACTGCCTCTTTTTCCAACAGGTGAACCAATTCGCTAATTTGCTCGGCCGACAACTCCATGTTATTTTCGTCAATTTCTTCCATCACCTACGAAACAAAAAACACCGTTGTACTCACTAGACTTATTAACGATTCTATGTTTTACTTTGGAAATCTTACCTTCAAAACAGTATCAATTCGTATTGCGCCATCGTGGTCTTCGTCTATTTTACTGAGGACTTCGGCAATCTTCTCTACTTTTCCTTCGTCGGGTATTTTCTGTAGTTTACGGATAGCGCTCAGAAGTTCGTCAATTCGGAGAAGTTCCTCACTGGTAAACGGAAATGAAATTTAGTACAAGGTACAAGTAATAATGAATTTCGATAGAACGCTTACTTTTCAATCGTCTTCTCATCGGGTAGCGTTTTCTTGATGGCTTTCTCTTTACTTTCTAATTTGGTAACAACGCTATCGAGTTGCTCAATCATACCAGACACTTTTTTGAATAATCGCTTGGCACCTTTTGATTCAGTGATTCTAACAGGACGAGCATCTCCGGACGCTTCGATAACTTCTTTCAAATCTTCCACATCCTGAAAAATGGGAAATTTTTGATTATGGTTCGAAAAACACGAGATAGAGAGGAATTATTTCTAGGTTTTTATTTACTTCTTTATACTCTGACATTTCTTCCTTCAATTCTTCTAGTTCTTCTTTTTCTAATTGCAAACTCTTCTTTTCAGTAGCCAGAACTTCCATAGCATCTTGAAGAGTTTGAATGTCCTCGGAAGTAACGTGCTAAAAAAACATAGACGAGCTCATGTAGCAGGGCAAAAAGTGGGAGCATCGCAATTTCAACTGGAGTGAAAGTAGAAAGATTTTACCTCTTCTTCAAGTTTCTTCTTCATATCAGCGACTGTCTGCTTAGTTTTTTCCGCTTTTTTGTGCAAGACTTGCGGTTCTAAATCGATAGCTTTATCGATAAGTTCGTGAGCTTGATCCACCAACAATTCGGCTTGACGACGTAACTTTTCTTTTTCTGCTTCTTCGGCGAGACGAGCCTCTTCGGCGATTTCTGTTTTCTCTTCTTGAATTCTTCTCTGTTCTTCTTTGATGATCTCGATTTTCGTTTTGTTATCCACTTTTCCTTCACGTTCACCAATAGCAGCTTTCGTACCCAACGCCTACAATAAGCGTAAGATCTCAACAGATGGTATTTCAAATTAAAAACAATAATTGAGCAGCATACTTACCACCGTATCGGGTAAAGCGGATATCGTAGCTTTGAGTTTGTCTGTCGTAGGAATAGTTTCTGGTAACATGAAAGCTCTGGAGAGTAGCAGTAACGAAGGAGGCACTTTCTTGTTCATGCTTAAATCCAGCCACTGCATCATCTGGAATCGCAAACGTTCGGCCGACAGACCGTATGCTCGCATACCGCGGGCACGACAAGCTTGCTGTAGTTCGCTCAGTGATAGCGAGTTGATGCCTTCCTTATCGATCATCTAAAATTATCTCGAGTGTAAGCTACGGGTGCACTTAAGAGAGCTTATGAATTGAATATCAATGTGCGTACCACATCGTCGGCAGCCAGACTACGTAACTTCATACGGAGTTGGAAACGCAGAAAATTCGACGTGCCGATGGGTTTAAGTTCTAGAACTCGACATAGAGCGATCAGTTGTGGTCTGGGAAGCGAATCTAAAGTAATTTCGTCCTCAAAAAGTTTTGAGAATTTCATGATTTCTTCGCTGGTACACATGCCACCTTCGGAACGTACCTGCGGTTAAAAATTGAGTTTGAAGTGAGATAATAATACAAGATATTACATCAGATAATAACTATCAACGTGCGTATTCACTTCCATAAGAATAATACAGGAAGCAAAAGATCCACTACGTAAATAATTCAAATTGAAGAATCATGTTCGATATCAGACGTATAAATTTAATCTAGACAGGTATTAGAACATGCTACAACTTCTTTTTTAACTCCATTTACGAAGAAAATGATCTTTGCTCTCTGTGTTTTTCTTACGGAAGTAAATATTTGCCTCGACCAAACTTCGGATAGTTTCACTGACAGTGATTCACAGTAGGACTTTCATCATCAAATCATTCTATTCGAAAAAAGCAAGAAATTAAGAAATTTATAATCTGAAGAAATAAATGCTCACTTTTTCACAGAATTCAGCGAATTCCTTCGCCGCAACCGACGAATGACCTTTACCTTGCAGTGTCATATTATCCAATGTTTCTTGCAGAAATTTTGCCATTTCTAATTTTACTTTCAGGGACTGTTTCAGCTTATCATCCTGGAATTTAAAAATAGAAATTTCAATAAAACTGTATTACACTGCGTAAATCATTTGAAATTAGGTCTACCTTATCTTTCGCCGTCTGGAACGTAGAAGGTAACATATTGGGGAAGAATTTTATAAATAAAGGCAGCAGTAATTCCATAAACGGAACGATTATGAAAACCGAAAACGGGACCAATCTGAACATATCGGAAACGGTTCGCACCAACTGTAAATTATTTTACGTCGTTAATACATCATTATCCGCATATTCTCACGTTAGATGCCGATAAAACTCACCAAATTATGTTCCCTTCTAGTGAGTTGATTCCCACGTAGGATACGAAATAATAACTTTGCCGATACGTTGATGTCGATGAATAATAGCCTAAAGCCATGGTAGTAGTGCACACATTCGTCTATGATTTTTTGTTTGAGTGACTTTTGCGGGGTCACCTTAGCCAAAGTATTTTCGTCGGACTGATCCTGCTGTTTAGCCTTCTCCTTGAGTGCGGTAACAGTTTTCTCAACTTTGGAGGAGGGCTTCTGGTCAGCTTGCAATACCGAGCTGGTAAACAAAAATCTCTCATTTCTGACGATACCATTGAACGAGAAATAACATTTATAGTTGCTGTCGTAATATCGACTCGATAACACATCGCAACTGGAAGCGGCTAACGTATTGCGGGCTAGGAACACTGGATGGGATTCTTGGTAGTTCTTACAAAGAATGGCAACAGACGATGGGTTTGAATAGTGTCTTTTAACGTGTTTGAACTCGTTTCTCGGGGATCGACATTTACAGGAAACATCTAGAAGAAAAACAATCGTATCAAGATGGTTATCAGTTCCAGACGCCGGGTATATGAAGCCTTCAAATAAGGAAACAATACAGCAAAAAAATGTAACGATAAAAATGCACTTACATTTGATAGTTACGTTTGCTCGGTTTTCCAAAGTGCGAGACTGACGTATCAAGGAATACATGTTGAGAAAATTCGGAATTGTCGAAAATGCACAATTTCGAGGTCAATGTCGAGAGATTCGAAGATCGTTGAAAGATTGCGTAAGACCGTAATAAGAATGGATGTACGAACCTGAAGCACAATACTAACTACAAGTATGAGAAACAAACAATATTCTCGGATTCATTACGCGCTGACGAGCGTAATTTTTACGATTTTATACAAATTTTTGATGATAAAAAAAAGATGATTATTTGAGGCGATATTACAGTCGCAGAAGCTGATATAGGATACAATACTAGTAGAGGCAGCGGGGAAAGCAGGGTAGTAAGGGAGGTTCAGAAAAAAAACAAAAAAAAATTCCTGCAAAGCTCGAACAGATGAATTAATTATCGTATTTACTGGTAGCATTGCTCTATGCTGATTGGCTCATACGCGCATTCATTGGGACTGTTAGACTGAAGAAAGAATCAGCAGAAAACACGCAATGTCACACGGAATATGACGTCTTGTCATATCTTTTCTCTGTATCTTTTTTCCGCCCAAAAGCCACTCGAGAATCGAAGTTCGTGATCATTCGTGATCATCCGGTCATTCCACGAGTAACGAATTAATTTTCAAAATAGGTACTACTTGTCTCAGTTGTTCGGCAAATTTTGACATGAATACAGAATAACAGAAATATTCTCTTATAATCGTAGTTGAATTAATAATAAGAATGAGCATTCGTTTTAGTTTAAAAAGCAACGCTTCTCTCGTGGTGAATGGATATCATTCATAATAGACCTTAGAATCTTAGATTTTTACCCTCGGTTGCAATAATTTTGTATTTGAGTTCATTGATGCTGAGTTTCCTCTCGTCATGATGGAGAATAATATTGTCAAGTAAGAATGGTAGTATCTTTTCACCTATTAATTCTGAACCGTCTTCTAATGTTCAAAATTTGGTCGTGATTATTATTATAGAGCTAACCTTTTCAAAGAACTTGAGAACCATGGGAGAACGTGTATACAGCGAATGGAATTCGTATGGGAACAGCTTTACGGCAACAAGCCATCCATCATCAAAGATCGCTACGAACAAATCGAGTTGCACGTAAAAGTAAGTTCTCTTCGAATCTATCTAAAATCAATGTTCATAATGTTACAAACCGATCTTTATCAATAGAAATTGTTCGACGAAATGGTGGAAGAGGAAGAAGGCTCACTGGAGGAACATCGTAAACAATTGGTCGAGCTGATCGCGTGCAAACAAAGCTTGCAAGAAGTTCGTTGTATTCCGTGACGATTGTGAAACTCGATCTTATCCCATTTATTGATTCCGTTTTCGTTTTTAGGAACTCCAAGTTACTATAGAGGTACCGTTTGAAGTGGACTTAAACAAGCCTAACTTGAATAAACAACTGAGAAAACTCACCGAAGCCTTGAAGAAATACGAAGCCATGAGACTAGAACGACTTCAAGAATTAGTCTCTCTTAAAAATATTGTCAGTAAATTTCGAACAATTACCGAGCCGGTCCTCATTCTGTTGCGTGTATCATGATTTTTTTCTTTACAGGAAGAAAAATTATGTGATATTCTGGGTGAAGAACCTAAATACGTATCTATCGCCACCGTGCCGTCTGAAAAATTGTTAGCTGAAATCCGAGAATGTATTAAGTCGCTAGAGGCTGAAAAAGTGTGTTCACACTGCAATTTTCGTTCGAAATTATCATTGGTATATTGGATCTAAAAATCGATTTATTTTTTCGTAGATTGAGAGGTCGAGTATCTGTCACAGCCTGATATCCGAGATTGAGGAACTCATCTGCGATTTGGAATTGGACGATACTGATCCTAATGATATTGCTTTGCTGAGTCGTGACGAGAATGTTGCTCTTTCGAAAGCCAGAATCACCGATCTTCAAGTATATTGATTCATTCTTGAATTTGAAATATTATCTGGAGGCGCTGTTTAATTGTCGAATATTCGTTTATCGTAGGAATGGAAATCACGTCTGATATCTTCAAAAGATAAGCAGATGAGTGAGATCGCTGGGCTCAAACAAAAAGTATCTTTGTTATGGGATTTATTAGATATTAGCGCTGAAGAACGGGAGAATATCCTTAGTCAGACGGTGAAAGTATGTGGATTGCGCGTTATCGATGTTGTAAGTGAAACTTACTCGTAATTTTTGCACTTTATCAACATTGTCTCTGAATGCCGTAAGACGTATCGGCTTGCAATAATCGAATAATTTTTGAAAATCTGTAATTTCGAATTTTTGACCTTCCATTCGAAGATTTCACTGCATTTCATTCCGATGCTGATAGGCGTTTCAACTATCGACAACTTTTGTTTCAGTGGAGGCGAGAGTTAGAGAGATGTGAAACCTTAAAGGCTGTGAACATTCACAAAGTCATTTCGCGTCTGAGAGAAGTCATTAAAGGCCTATGGAACGACTGTCACCTCAGCGAAGACGAAAGACGGAGTTTCATTTATTTCCACAGTGAAAACTACAGTGAAAGTTTGCTCAGAGAACACGAAGAAGAACAACAAAGGCTTCGTCAGTATTACGATGAGAGGAAGTCAGTATAGAACCTACGATCTTCATAATTCGTCTGAGCTACTTGTTGATTAATGTTTATTACCTTACCAGAGCTATTTTTACCATCGCCAAAAAATGGTTTGCCTTGTGGGACAAAATGATTGTCTTAGAAAGACAAGCGAGCAGCAATACGAATAGATACGCCAATCGTGGGGGTCAGTTATTGAAAGAAGAGCGAGAACGCAAAGCTGTACAAAAGGTTCGTTAATTTTTTTAATTCTTATCCAACGAACCGAAACGAATAATATTTCTGAGATTTTGTGCGAACGCAGGAACTTCCAAAAGTAGAAGCTTCATTGGAAAAGATGATAGCCGATATTGAAGAGAAAACACAGAAACCGTTTACCTACGATGGCCGCCCGCTGCTGGAGAAGATTGCTGAATTGTGGGAGGAGAGACGTCGGGAAAAAGAAAACGAGAAAGAAGTTCGAGTGAGTGGAGAAATAGCCACGGTATGTGATAACGAGTACTTGTATTTCTTGATCGTAATTTATTTTTGTTCTACAGAAAACTCAGAGTCGTGGTGTAACTCCCTTGAAATTGAATAATGGTGTAGCTACTCCCCATTCCAGCGTACAAAAACGGGGCAAGGTATTGTCAGCGTTAGAGAATGCCAGTGCAAGGAAATTGACACCCGCTCGCCGAGAATTGAAGGTTAGTATCCGAGCGCCTATTACGGTTGGTCATTGAATGCGTTGAAATAATCCTTTCAATCTTTTTTAGATGCCAGTAAGTGCGAAGAAGCCAGTTAGTCGACGATCAAGATCTCACGATCCGAGTAACCGATGTCGTGATGTGCAAACGAATGGAGAGTCGGCGGATCATACGAAAAGTGACGCGTCTGTTGGCTCTTACACTGGATTTCAGGTGGTGTTTCTTTTTCTTTCGTTTTATTTGAGCACGGGGAAACCATCGAATATTTTTTGTCTGTTCTTGTCGATACGAGAAGGCATTCGTGGATTTGAATGACATATTGAAATCTTCTTTCGGGAAAGTCCGTATGAAAAGTACATCGGAGTTGCAAGGTCCATTTTCAGAATTTTGCTGAATCTATCCTCATTTTGTAATGGAAGGTTCCTGAAAAAAATTAAGAGAATCAAGTCCAAATGATGTATCCGATTTCGATTTTGGTAAAATTTGAGAGAATTTCACAGTTTTTGAAATTGAAATATTACTTGCTGAAAACAAATTCTCATCTGCACCTCTAAACTCGATTCCTAATTTCAAAGTACTTATTCAATTTCTCATTTCTCTATTTTCTTTTCTCGATCCTACGAAGTAAAGAAAATTATTGATAAGTTCCAACTTTCTCTGGAATATACAGTAGTATAATGCAGTACTGAGTAAAAAATGACAAATAGTTGCAGGTACATAGTCTTTTTTTTTTTTTGCCATCGAGTCCAATAAAAGTTAATTTCTTTTTTCATCATAAATTTCTTATTGTGACCCTTCGAGAATTTAATGTCTAAAAAGTGTCTTACTGATGAATCCTGTCAACTTTAAGAGCTAGGCCATCCAAAAAACTTTCTCGTATTTCTACGTTCCCTCGTTCGTTTGATTTTCATTCTATTTTTCTCTCTTTTCTTAAAAATTAGATGGACGGTGCTCACGAAGTCTAACAAAATTTAATTCGTGCACAGGATTATCTAGAGCAGGCCTGCAAAAAGGGGCTCTCGCTACGAAGCTCCGTATCACCGCCTTCAACACCTTCGAAGAGGAACGATGAACATATTATAGTCAAAAATATATCACCACCGCTCTTCAAAACACCTGCAACCGTCCCAAAACCGAGGAAAAAATTTGCTACCTCCAAACTATTGCGTCCTATGATTTATTAAATTAATTTTCTTTAAATTTTTACTGTATAAATAGTATTTTACATTATTATTGTTTTCACTCTATTGAATTCGTATTTTGTATTTCTATTTTTTTTTTTTTTTGATAATCATTTTTACGTTTTTGATTCATTTTTCGTTCTCGACTCGTGTCTTTTTTTGTTACCATTTTCGAATATTAATATTTATCAATTCTAACTAGTACAACGTATTTTTATGCGATAATCGTATTTTCATGAGTGTGAGTGTCAATTGTAGGAACAAACGATACTCAACATATTACACGTTTATTTACTGTATCGTTGACTTTTTATTCTTGTAAACTGTACTGTACAATTCATTTTGGGTTCTCGAAGTCAAACAAGGAGCTATTGTGAAGCTTATTGAGTTGACCAGATGAGATTTAGTGAAACGATGAATCATAATTTTCTTGGTATTGTGGAGTAGGAAGATGTATCCTATTTTACTCGCAATGAATTATTTAGCTCGGATTCTGGGGGTTTATGGAACACCAGCTACAACTGTGTCTTCTAGAATGTGGCAACAAGGTTGACACGCCGCTATGCTCATGCCGGCGACACCATATTGCTCTTGTCCGCGGATTCTGTTCAGGAGCTGTACACTGAGGTGAAACATGCTTTAGAGGAGATTAAAGAAGAGACGGCACTTGTTTGGTTTCTCCAAAGCTTCTCCTGATGAACAAGCAAGGTGTTATTATCATCTCTCCCCAACAAAAATGAAGGGTATGTGCATCAGGCCGAACAAGGTGATAAAGTACCTTGGTATGAGGCTTGATAATAAACTCAGCTGGGAGCCATACGCCAGAAAAGAATGCGAAAAAAGGAATGAAAAAGAGCGCCTAAGCTAATACGTGTAAATAGTATACATATTTTTGAAAGGTAAAAGTCACAGTACTCGTAATAGCTGTAAGAGCAGTCCAGTGTGGCAACGTTCATGAAGAAGGAACCTCGCGTGTTGCCTTCTTGAGAACAATGAGAAATCGTTATTTCAGACAATGAACTGCGAGACTGCAGGAAACTGGTTCCAACATCGGATACAATACACAGCGTCGTCGTCACAAATATTACCTGAACGCACTATAATAATGTAGGGGTAGAAAACTAAAAAAGAGGTCTATTTACGAGCTAGCAGGCAATAGTTGTGTGTCCGGTGGAGGAGATTTCTTGATTTACGACTGCGTCGATACGTATCTAGCATTTGTATTTGTGGCGCTGTCCGGAGAGTACGTATCGTTACCCTGATTGTTGTACTCCTCAATTTGGTACTTGGTGAGTAGTCACTGACTCTTTTTCGTGGATTATTAATCGGTAACTGTTATGATATTGTTAAGCGTTGAATAGGTGTCGTCTATAATCTTAATGAGAGAAGAGAAAACTATGAACAAATTGTTATCGGTGTTGATTGCGAATTAGGGAACCCAGTGCACACGTGTGAACGTAAGAATACGATGAAATGTTATCCGGACGCCATGAGGACAAGTCTGATGGGTTTTCTACAGTGGTCAAAGTGGTGGACCTTTGAGCGTAGTGTACGCACCAGTAAATTGAGTTTGAGCAGGGTTGAATTGGGATTCCTTGAGGAGGTATTAGTTAGCCGAAGCTGGACGAAAGTATGTCATCTTCTCCAGTATGGTAACGTCATTTTTTTGAAGGAGTAACTAAGTACAAAAACCACACAAAATACCAAAATTACGAAGCGCTTTCGACTAAACAGTCATCCTTGGCGAAGTTGTGTTCTTGTCTTCGCTGAGGATGACTGTCTAGTCAAAAGCGCTTCATAATTTTACTACTTTCTGCGGTTTTTGTAAGAGTATCAGCCCTTTCTTTATGACGAATAGCCGTAATTTAGAATCTCGCATTAATTCGATGGTAACATTACCTGAGTGAAATCTCTCGATGGTGTTCTTTGGAACGGTTCTGAGTGTGACTCTGGGAACTGTGGTCCTCTCAGTGTGACTCCGGAGAATGATCTTGTTGATGGTGCTCGGTCAAGTACAGGATGCAGGCTGACGGGTACAGAACAGTGCTGTTGGCCAGGAGGCGGTTGAGACGCCGATCCTGAAGATGCCAAGGGCTGGATCACAAATCCGATGCTGGGGCCGGCTAACCTCAGATAAGGTGGTAGTGTGAAGGCTCTTCCAGTTGTTTAGACAGTATTGAGGCATTTCGGCTCTGTACCCGTACTCGGGGACTCGTTGCTCATTTGAGGTTGGACTAGTAGCCAGCTAAAGTGGTTTTTGTGTGTTTCTTGCTCAAGGGGAAGGAAAATTTGAGATACATTAGCTGGCAAAGGTCGACGTGAGAAGTATTCTGCGCACTGGTGAAACCGTTGATGGCAGTTATTGGTTGTGGTTTTAAAAAAAAGAGCTCACCCTCGTTTATTTTCCAGGTGATTGGAAATATCATTGAATAGTAATCGTAAATAGGACGAACGGGTAATTAAAAGTTGGATTATGTACGTTAGGTTGCCTGTAGGGTAGATGTAGGAGCTCGTGTGATGCGGGTAGCCTGCAGATATCTTATACAGGTGTTTCATAGTTGATCATTCTTTTTAGCGGGAAACCCGCTATCCATTTTGTTAAGGGGATTATGTCCTCAGAAAACATGCGCATCCCTGTTTGCATCCGGGAGTTTTTGTGAACCGCGTGACGTGTGACGCTTTATGACGTCATCAATGACCTTGACCTACTTTAGGAACTTGGAAACATTTCAACTTCTAGTCGTGACGCTTTATGACGTCATCAATGACCTTGACCTACTGTAGGAACTTGAAGGCATTTCAACTTCTAGCCGTGACGCTTTATGACGTCATCAGTGACCTTGACCTACTTCAGAGACTTGAAAAAACTTCAGCTTCCAGCCTTCATTACATCAGGCCTAGTGTTGGCTGGGCACTTCTCAGTGTACTGTATACTAGGCCTGATGTAATGAAGACTGGAAGCTGAAGTTTTTTCAAGTCTCTGAAGTAGGTCAAGGTCACTGATGACGTCATAAAGCGTCACGGCTAGAAGTTGAAATGCCTTCAAGTTCCTACAGTAGGTCAAGGTCATTGATGACGTCATAAAGCGTCACGGCTAGAAGTTGAAATGCCTTCAAGTTCCTAAAGTAGGCCAACATCATTGATGACGTCATAAAGCGTCACAGCTAGAAGTTGTTTTCAAGTTCCTGAAGTAGGTCAAGGTCATTGATGACGTCATAAAGCGTCACGGCTAGAAGTTGAAATGCTTTCAAGTTCCTACAGGGGACATTTTTGTGCCAACGTGATTGTTTGAAAGTAGCCTGGCTCAAAGGAATAGGAGTCAGTCTGTGAACTGAGCTATTAAAAGCTGCTATCTTATGAGCAACAGGACAAAATGACGCTACATCTGTAGCAGTATCTTTCCTATATTATTCCAAATTCATGGATACCCGGTCTATTAGAGGTCGATAAATCTAAAAAGTCAATGGAGGTTTCCCCTATTTCCAAGGTAAATTTTATGGAAGGGTAGCAGGAATTGAGAAACCTCAGAAGATCTGGAGGACCAGTCCAAATACACAGAACATCATCCCCGTACCTGTGCCTATAGTAAATGTGACTTAGTAACACCTGGTTCAAGGACAAGAGATCAACTTCAAACTTGGAGATGAAAATTTTGGAGATGAGGGAGCCTAAAGGTGATCCAATAAGAATCCCTACTTCATCAGGGAATACAAAGAATTAAGAATGATTGAATCCTCGAAACTACGAGCCATATTGAATTGAGAGAGGAGATGGCACAAGGCACGTAACGGTTCCCTTTGAATTTAAAAATAGTTAGGGCACCAACAGATCAAAGAATTCCTGAAGTTGATTGTGAGGAATATTGGCTTTGACAAGTAGCTCACCCATGGCATACGCTGCATGGTAGTAGCTTTAGGAATATTCAGGAAAAGACCAACGTCATCACAAACAGATGATTGTGCAAGGGGGAAGACTTACATCCTTCAGAACATCCGTCGAAGATGCCGAGTTTGAGACTGAATGAGGAGATTCAAAATCAACACAAGACTTGAACCAACGGTCCAAGAATTCAGCAAAAAGGTAAGCAGGAGAAGAAATGAATGAAACCACAGGTCGCATTAATGCACTTCAGGCAACCCGTAAAGGAGGGGGGTGGGGTGAGGAAGAAGGAGGGCTTCAGCTTCCGGGAGGGATTGGAAAGGCTCTTTTAAAGGAGAATTTTTACCGCTAACGTGAGGCCAAATTTGTTATCTCAACACCGACAGAATTACTGTACTTCACACGTACATTCCAGAAGATGGCTTGATTGAACTTGTATATGATTCACACATGGCCGTCTCTAGTTGCAGGCCGGTAGACTAAACTAGTCAACGTCGCAATCAGCCTCCTTTGATAGAAATTTCGGTTGGCGTGCGGTGAAGTGTTACAGTACCGCGCTTTGTCCTCTATTGGGACTTTTCTTGTTCAAATGATCATATCTTGTTTTCTAATGAATTAATTTCTGCGATCTAGGGCTTAAAAAAAAAGGAAAAGTTTCATTCTTCAAATTACATTCTCTTCATTTTTTCTCTAAAAGGCACCATATTTGAGAACGAATCGAAAGTTTATAATTTTTGGTCTATTTTCCATAAGAGCGCATGTAAACGTCAGCCTCTTGGCGTTGTTGTCGTTTTACAGCCTACCGGCCTGTAACTAGAGACGGCCATGATTCACACCGCGATTTCTTTTTTGACCAACCTTTATAATCTCATTCTGTCGGCCTCCGGCTTGTCAGTTGCATTCATTTTGTCCCTAAAGATGGTCGTCAAACCGAAAGTGCTCGTCATTTAATTTTTTCTGCGGTGATTGTATATTTTACTCTCCTTTCTGAGTATTTCTTTCCAATATAATGGATAGCTGTTACTTAGAAGGATGCATTGTTTACATCCAATAGCTTGGTTTCTTGCCTAAATTTTTCATAGCTTGAGCTCCTTGTGTAACAAGGTACTCGTTCCTTAGTCGAGTCCTCACGAAAATTCGGCTGTGGAGCCCAAAGAATCTCTATCCCACTCTAGATTTCAACAACAAAATCTCAATTTGTTGATGATACTCAATTAGGACTTGGCTTCTGACTCGATTAGCAGGTAAATATCAGTGGAATTTTAAGTAATCAAAGAGCAACAAAGAAATGTTTTCAAAATCAATTTAATCAAGATAAACATTTTCATTATTAGGAGAAAAATGGTTACATGGAATCTTTATGCTAAAATCAGAATGAATAAAAAAAATCAATTGTACTGGTAACATATGAGTAATATTGAAAAAAATATCGGAATAAATAAAAACTATTGAATCAAATTAGTTTTTTGCAAACATTGATGATAAAAACTTGCCAATTACATCATCCATTAATTTATTCTTATAATATAAAGCTCAAAGGTCTCTAAATCTTCAAAAATTGATCCATCTTAAGCAATAAAACAATATTTTATTCAGTCTTCTGAACCAAAAAAAAAAAAAAAATTGTTCTGAGAATGTACGAGACTGCAGAGTCTCCAGAATTTTCAAAAAATTGAATTTTTTTCAACACTAGCCTTCTATTGTAAAACTGTATCTATAATATACAGTTTTGAAAATTTTTCTACTGTATAACAGTAACTAGAAGAGATATTAATTGAATGTCAATCATGTTTTTGTGAAGGTTCATATTAAAAATAACAAATGAAAAAAGCTTAGAATACAATGTGTACCAATACTAACTCTTGGACTACATGATACCTATTACGTATTACTTAGATGCTATGTAATTGAAGTCAAAGTACTAACATAAGTTAAAAATAGAATGTAATGAAACTCTCAGAATTAAATAATAGGTTTTCTATGACAGTAGGTGTATTTTGCTAAGTATGGGGCATTGAATGTGACAAATCAAGGTCATTCCTTGAAGTGACAGCTGAAGGTCATACAGGTATGCAAACGCACCTACCAATTGTTACAGTTGGTAACAGCTCCCTCATTTTTCCCATCTTCCTGTGCTTGCCTATGTATTTTATACTTCATTTGTCATACCTGCATATTTTTTGTTCCTTCCTCTCCAATTACTTTATAATCTCTTGAATATTCAATATTCTTAATTAATCATTAGAAGTTGTTAATGCAATTTAAGCAATACACAATATGATGGTGTACAGGTGGTATAAGTGGTGGGGATAGTGCAAGACTGCAAGTTTTGTTTTCTGTGAATGTTTCAACTACTGATTATTTTTTGCCATCGTGCCTGATTTGAAAGTTTGCTTTACATTTGGATCTATTGCTTCATCTACCAACCAAAAGACAATTTTTTTCCCTCAGATAAGACATTTGAAGTTGCATGCAAAAAAGAAGTTTTCCCCTACACATACATTAAAGATGAGACCCAATATTTAGATCCGTGTCTTCCACCCAGAGAAAGCTTCTATAGTTCCCTAATTTGTCTTCTATGAGATGTATGCACGTAGTAAATAGAAGTACTATCCTCTATCTTCTTAACCAAGACCTGATGATCTTTGTCTCTTTTTATTTCCATCCGGAAGCAAAATTTCTGGAATTTACTGGATAAAAGGTAATTGAAAGGAAACCTAGAATTACCAGTTGGAGAGTCAGTTTTTGTCTAATAAGAATGTGCCGCTACTGCTTACATTATTGTAGAAGATCTGATCAAGAGTTTTAATAATTATGTATATGTAGAAAATCAGGACGTATACCTGTGTATGATATGTTTACTTTCCAAGATTCTATGAAAAATATTAGAAAATTTTTTCCCTTAGATGAGACATTTGAAGTCGCGTGCAGAAAAGGAGTTTTCCCCTACAAATAAATTAAAGATGAGACCAAATATTTAGATCCGTGTCTTCCACCCAGAGAAAGCTTTGGGGTATAATTCCCTAGCTGGGAATCATATTTCTGAAGTTGAATATAATTTCGCCCAGCATGTATTCCAAACCTTGAATTGTCAATTTCTGGGTGAATATTCTGACAATTATCTAAAAATAGATGTCCTACTTTTGGCTGATATTTTTGAAACTTTTCGGGATACATGCTTCAACATCTATAAAATTGATCCTTGTTTTTGCTATTCCGCGTCAAGTTTTTCCTTCAAAGCTATGGTTCAAATAATAGCATCCGCCTTATAAGATCGGTATAGGTTTAATCCAACTTCAACAAAAAAATGTTGTCTATTTGAAGAAAATAGACGCTATGAGCTACAAGATTCATTTTTTAATTTTTTAATTTTTATTTTCAACACTAATTCACACAAATTCTATTAGTAGATATTTCATTCACATTACTTTATTACTCAATTCCAACAGCCCAATTTCTCTTGTTTTTTTTTTTTTTTTTTTTTGTATATAACGAATTAAGATCAGCTATTTTAGCAGAAAGAGAACATCTACCGAGTATCGACGTAAGAGTGTACAGAAGGAATGGCCTCTTTCGAATGCTATTCAACGATAAACTAGGTCAAAATCGGCCCTTTATGTTAGACTTATCATATTCATCCTTGATCTTCGTAACTTGTTCTCAAAAGGATTTGTTCATATCATCGCTTTTAACCGTATCGACTCGATCGAGCTTGGCTCCTCCTTCAGTCTTTTGTTTCCGACTTGGTACTATCTATTTGGTGTTTCATTTTTTCTTCTACGTTGTTTCAATTTTCTTTAGTTCCGTTTTTTATTTTTTGTTGTGTCATTTTCCTTTTTGTCATGTTTGTTTTTTGTAATTATCGTTTGTAGTTTGTTTTTAAATTTTGTGTTGAACTATGGTCTTTTTTGCATTTTTGTCCACACTTACACAGTCCTTTGTCAGGTATTTCCCTAACACAGTTGAAAAGTGGAGTTGCGAGTTTGTAAATCCAGATCCGTCCAAAAAACCCTGTCCGGTTCACAAGCCGTGTACTTGTGCCAGGGTAACAAACAACCCATACTACGCAAAACAAGTTGGTGAAAAGTTCCGGTTATGCCCGCAACATGTTAGAACTTACAAGGCAGAATTGTGTGATGGTTACCATTTAGTTGGATGCAAAAAGTTCTATGATTGTTATGATGCAGAACTCGACAAGATTTTACCCCTAATATCTATCGAGAGAAAGAGAGAATTCTTCGAATCTTCTATCAAAATAATGCTGGCAAGGGTGGAACTAGGCTATCGTAAATATTACCAAACCCTCTTCATTCACAAAAATGAATGTGCTGATGGACACAGAATCTGGATGAGGAAGTTGGAGATTATGTTCTTGGATATGGACAACTTTTCATATAAAGAAAGCGCACGCTTCCTCTTTTCTAGAGAACGTGCGCTCGAGTACAGTTGTCAAATGACGAAGGAGAAGAGGGAGAATGAAGAGTGGTTCATTTCATTGTGGCTCGATGTTGAGGGAGCCGACAGAATGAGGAGTTCACCTAATTTTGAAAAACTAAATTATTTAGGTGGAGTAGGTGAACTCCACACTCCTGAAAATGTTGAGGAAGTCGAAATCGAGTTCTACAAAATATATGATCCGGTGCAGAAGATCCTATGCAAAAAAGCTGGGCTAGTGGGTAGCTTCGAAGATTTGAGGTACTGTTGTCCACCATCCTATTATTATAAAGATGGAAAAATTCGATACTACCATGAATGGTGAAATGCAGTTTTTTTTATTTTCTTCTATCAAACATGCTTCTACATTCGGATTTCTTTTCCATAGAGCACGCGCCCGTCTTCATGTCTAAAGTATCTACAGTGTAAATTTGTATAGAGTTACCACACACTTCTCCTTCACACGTCATTAGATTTTTTGGTGAGTTGATTCATTCTTATTTTTTTATGGACTACTAAATATTCCGCTTAGCCTTCATTTTTTTCTTGTAGTCTTGTAGCACCTCTACACTGCATCTTCGAACCAACTCCCGAGTCCAGTCTCTCCCTCTAGTAGTGCACAACACCAACACTGGACCACTCGAGGATGATAATGAGCCATTGAATTTATGCTCCCGCAAAGTTGGAGGAGCAAGAGAAAATTCACCGGCTCTTCCTCTCGACCTACAAGTGAAAAAGATGGGCGAATGTTTGAACCTATGTCTCCGAGAAAACCCCCTGCCTATTAATTCACCCATCAGCGCATCTCCGTAAGTATAACGTGTAGTTACTCAAACAATAGAAGAAGAAAAAATTCTAAAAGAACTCTTTTTTCAATAGAAGTCATTCGAGCAATGAAATAATCCCTCCATTATGCATAGCGACAACTTCAAGGACGGATGGTCTTCAAACCAACAGCGCAACTCTGTAAGTATAACTTGTAGTTACCCAAACAATAGAAGAAAAAAAAATTTTTAAAAACTCTTTTTTCTCAATAGAAGTCATACAAGTAACAAAAAACTGATCCCTCCCTTGTGCATAGCGACAACTTTGAGGAGGGATGGTCTTCAAACCAATAGTACATCTCCGTAAGTATAATTTGTAAATACTTGAAGAAAAAAAAAACAATCCATTTATTTTTTCATCTGAATACTTATAGGAGCGACAACTCTACAAACCATACTGAAGATTCATTTTTTTATTTTTATTTTTTTTTTATTTTTAACACTAATTCACACAAACTCTATTCTATGCAAAGAAAATCTGAACTAATCATAGATTATGGTAACAATGTATTTCTCAACTCAACTTCCCCTCTCTTCTTTGCCTAAGAATCATCAATTGTTATGTATAATTTTTCAGAAAGAAGATGGAAAATAAGATAATATGTGACACGTATGGAGAATGTGAAATTTGCGGAGACGCTGCTTGCCATTGCGAGCATTATGAATTTGGAGCGCAATGTCCATATGCTTACTCCACCTTCGATCAAGTTTTTGGGGAGCTTTTCCCAGAGGAAATGGAACAACTGTTAGATCTATGCTCAAGAGGGGGAGGAGACAGAGGAATTCAACCACTCGAGGATGATGATGAGCCGCTGAATTTATGCTCCCGTGAAGTTGGAGGAGCAAGGGAAAATTTATAGGCTCTTCCTCTAGCCCTACAAGTGAAAAATATGGGTACATGTTTAAATTTATGTCTCTGAGACAACCCGCAGCTCATTAATTCTTCTAGTCATAGAAATCAATTGAGCGACAATGTCATAATTCTTCCCTCATGTACAGCCACAACATCAAGGAGGGATGGTCTTCAAACCATCAGCACAACTCTGTAAGTATAACTTGTAGTTACCCAAACAAAAGAAGAAAAATTCTTTAGAAACTTTTTTTTGTATTTAATAGAAGTTATTCGAGCAACAATGAAATGATCCCTCTCTCAGGCTTTGCAACAACTTTGAGGGGGGATGGTCTTCAAACAGTCAACGCAAGAAATTCATCCACAGTGCAATTCAATTCACGCAAGAACCATGGATGAGGGAATACGTACTCATGAACACGCAATTGCAAAGTCATGCAAAAATTGCATTTGAGAGAGATTTTTACAAACTTATGGTCAATTTGTGTTACGGCAAGATGATAGAGAATGCACAAGGAAGGCGGCAGTTCAAGTTGGCGTTTAAACCTCATTGTATACAAAGATGGGTGAATAAACCCAATTTCAAATCTTCCACGCTTCTGAATGAAGAAACAAATTTGTTTCTTATCAAGATGAGAACTACTAATGTACAATTAAGCAAACCGATTCATGTTGGCATTACAGTGCTGGTGCTGGACATATCCAAAGCGCACATGACGGAATTTCACTACGGCGTCATGAATAAAATATTCGAAGAACACCACATCACTGCGCTCTACAGTGATACGGATAGCTTTGTTTACAAAATACGCGCGAGAACAACTCGCATTTTGATTTTAGCGACTTAGATCCAAATCATGTTCTCTAAAGTGATAAAAACAAGAAGAAACTTGGTAAATTTAAAGATGAAACAAACGGTAAATATCTGTATGGATTCATCGGTCTAAGGCCAAAATTATACACGCTAGTATATTTCGATGATCCTAAACTGGTGAAAAAAGCGTAAGGAGTGAAAAGAAATGTAGTTGCAAACAAGTTGGGTGTTAGTGATTATTTTGCCGTTCTCTTCAATAATCAGACACGTGAAGTAAGGCAAACATCTATTCGAAGTAAAAATTTCCGCATCACAACGAATTGTTACAGTCAGCAGCCGCCAACGGCTACCTTCTTCTTTTCTACGTGTTTGACATCCTTTTTAGTTCTATTAGCGCAAAAACATCCGCAAAAATATTTAGTCCCAACATCGGCTTTGGCTTCTACTGTAATTAATAAATGATAATAGTAACAATGATTGTAGTATAAGTAGCAATGATTCTAGTATTGATGAAAATTCTTGATCATTTTATTAAGCGTTGTATAATCATTAATAGAAATAAGTAACGTTCCTATTTCATTATTTTGTTCTTGTACCTATTTTGTTTCATTCTTGTACATTATACTTCATTTTTGTACTCACATACACTATTTAATCTTAAATATTTTCCTGTAAATGAAAAATAAAGTGAAATAATATTTAATCCTGTTGGAAAATTTTAATTATAAATTATTTTCAATCACAACCCCACCCAATTTCTTGTGGTGTGCATATGACCTCTACAGCTGCAGTAGTTGAGCTCTTTATCTGTCGCTTGCTTTTGTCGACAATCTACCGCCTCCAAACCCTGACAACATCAAGGCGCAATTTATTCTTCAAGTCTATAGGGTGAACAAAAATGATGTTACCAGTCAACCGGGGAACTCCACGAAATTCTCGCGGAATCCTCGCGGAGTTTTTCGTGCAAGTGGTAACATCATTTTGGTTCACCCTGTATATCCATTTCAACTTTTTCTTTGTATTTCTTTCTTCATAATTTTATGCATTTCCCTGTATTTTTTATGTTTTCTATATTGCTTGTGCTAGTAGAACTTCAAATAAAGCCGAGCAAAATTGAATCAAAACTTTTTCACATTATCCTTTCAATAAAAAATTTTAACGTCTATACTGACCACCGCAAAACTTCTGGGGCACTGGATGTAAACTTTATACCGCTCATTAATGAACTGGTAGTAAATAATAAAGTAGTATAGTCACTCTATCCTACAGAATGAACAAAAAGGGGTAAGTTATCATTATAGTTGGTCTTTTCTTTCTTTCTTTCTTTCCCTCATCTAGTTGAGTGAACAGGAGTTTGGTGAAGTGTTGATAGAGGACCCGCGGGAAACATCCGGAGCGCCAGATGTCAACTTTATTCCTCTTGTTAACGAATTGATCATGAATAATAGAGTAAGTACACGCACTCCGAACGAACAAAAAAAAAAAAAAAAATAGAAAAGGCTACCTAGTTGTCCAGCGTCGTGCTTATTGTCCTTTTTTTTTTTTCTCTTACTTTTTTCTGTTTCTTATAGCTGAGTCATTGGTACTATTATAACAATGTGGGTAGCAATGGTCTCACACAGCAAGCGGTATATTTCACATGCTCGCTCAATCTCGGCAGTGAGTTTCATCATTGTTGGGATTAGTTTCGGAGTAAACAGGCAGCCAAGCGTAACTTGGCTCGATTAGTATTCAAGTTCACATATTATCGACATTGTCCTTCTCCCTACAGCGTAATGTCGTTCCCAATTCCGGGAAAACAATATATTTACCAACTACAGGCCAGGGAATTGATAGTCGTGCAACCGGCACCACCACCACCACCACCACTCCCCCAACTACCTGAACCACAGCAACAACAACAACTGATGCACCCACCACCACCACCCTTCCTTGTACCTGAACCAGCTGTTGATGTAGCGGTTCCATGTAGCGGAGGATCCGTTTGCCTGTCTAATCATGGACCGTCTGACCATCATATTGTTGGCTCGTCTGACCATCATACGGTCGGCCTGTCTGACCATCCGACGGTCAACCTGTCTGACGAGGTGCCGGTCAACCTGTCTGACGAGGTGCCGTCTGACCAGACGGGTCCGGCGCTGCGTGAAGAGGAAGAAGATCGCGCCGCTACCGTCGAACCTTTGGTATTACAACTGAGGCGGGAGAGGTTTGGTGTAAGCAGGAAGCCACCTTACTTGCAAAATGAGATGGAGGTAAGATCTCAGCGACGATGTTCATTGCCGGATGTATTGGATGACGTAACATCTGACGAGGACAACAACAGCGGTGATGATGATGATACCAATTGCTTAACTTGCTCACCGATCTCCGAGGATGAGGAGAATTTTACCGATGATGATGATTATGATCATGCTGGAAACAATGATGACAACAACGAGGACAATGACAATGATGACAACGACAAGGATGATGTCATTATTGTATGATCCTCCATCGCACCATTGGCGTCTTCCTCGGTGTTGTCGTTGTTGTTGTTGTAAAGGTATATGTGTTTTTTGTGTGTATGATGTAAATAAATATCACTCCTCATTGGCGTTAGCTTTTTATTTTTTTTTCTTCCGCACAAATGTAAGAAGACGGTTATCAACAAAGTTTTGTCTGCTAATTGCCCAACTAGGTTTGTACAGCTCAACTACCTTGTTGCCTCTTCAAGACAACACACCCTGGTTGTGTTGAGGACAAATCAACTGTGTTGTCTGTTCAAGACACTGTCCTCAAACACTTGGGTATGTTGCAAACACTTGGGTATGTTGAAGACAAACCTAGTTGGGCAATTAGCAGACAAAATTTGGTCACCAACCGCCTCCCTTACTACGTGGCACTTATCACGCCGCCCTTTTTTTTCTTTTCTGTTTCTTATAGCTGACGCATCAATACACCTTCAACAACGTGGGTGGTGGTCCTGCGCCTGCATACTTCACATGTTCATTAACACTGTAATGTCATTCGAGCAATGAAATAATCCCTCCATTATGCATAGCGACAACTTCAAGGACGGATGGTCTTCAAACCAACAGCGCAACTCTGTAAGTATAACTTGTAGTTACCCAAACAATAGAAGAAGAAAAAATTTTTAAAAACTCTTTTTTCTCAATAGAAGTCATACAAGCAACAACAAACTGATCCCTCCCTTGTGCATAGCGACAACTTTGAGGAGGGATGGTCTTCAAACCAATAGTACATCTCCGTAAGTATAATTTGTAAATACTTGAAGAAAAAAAAAACAATCCATTTATTTTTTTATCTGAATACTTATAGGAGCGACAACTCTACAAACCATACTGAAGATTAATTTTTTAAATTTTTTTGTTTATTTTATTTTTAACACTAATTCACACAAACTCTATTCTACGCAAAGAAAATCTGAACTAATCATAGATTATGGTAACAATGTATTTCTCAACTCAACTTCCCCTCTCTTCTTTGCCTAAGAATCATCAATTGTTATGTATAATTTTTCAGAAAGAAGATGGAAAATAAGATAATATGTGACACGTATGGAGAATGTGAAATTTGCGGAGACGCTGCTTGCCATTGCGAGCATTATGAATTTGGAGCGCAATGTCCATATGCTTACTCCACCTTCGATCAAGTTTTTGGGGAGCTTTTCCCAGAGGAAATGGAACAACTGTTAGATCTATGCTCAAGAGGGGGAGGAGACAGAGGAATTCAACCACTCGAGGATGATGATGAGCCGCTGAATTTATGCTCCCGTGAAGTTGGAGGAGCAAGGGAAAATTTATAGGCTCTTCCTCTAGCCCTACAAGTGAAAAATATGGGTACATGTTTAAATTTATGTCTCTGAGACAACCCGCAGCTCATTAATTCTTCTAGTCATAGAAATCAATTGAGCGACAATGTCATAATTCTTCCCTCATGTACAGCCACAACATCAAGGAGGGATGGTCTTCAAACCATCAGCACAACTCTGTAAGTATAACTTGTAGTTACCCAAACAAAAGAAGAAAAATTCTTTAGAAACTTTTTTTTGTATTTAATAGAAGTTATTCGAGCAACAATGAAATGATCCCTCTCTCAGGCTTTGCAACAACTTTGAGGGGGGATGGTCTTCAAACAGTCAACGCAAGAAATTCATCCACAGTGCAATTCAATTCACGCAAGAACCATGGATGAGGGAATACGTACTCATGAACACGCAATTGCAAAGTCATGCAAAAATTGCATTTGAGAGAGATTTTTACAAACTTATGGTCAATTTGTGTTACGGCAAGATGATAGAGAATGCACAAGGAAGGCGGCAGTTCAAGTTGGCGTTTAAACCTCATTGTATACAAAGATGGGTGAATAAACCCAATTTCAAATCTTCCACGCTTCTGAATGAAGAAACAAATTTGTTTCTTATCAAGATGAGAACTACTAATGTACAATTAAGCAAACCGATTCATGTTGGCATTACAGTGCTGGTGCTGGACATATCCAAAGCGCACATGACGGAATTTCACTACGGCGTCATGAATAAAATATTCGAAGAACACCACATCACTGCGCTCTACAGTGATACGGATAGCTTTGTTTACAAAATACGCGCGAGAACAACTCGCATTTTGATTTTAGCGACTTAGATCCAAATCATGTTCTCTATAGTGATAAAAACAAGAAGAAACTTGGTAAATTTAAAGATGAAACAAACGGTAAATATCTGTATGGATTCATCGGTCTAAGGCCAAAATTATACACGCTAGTATATTTTGATGATCCTAAACTGGTGAAAAAAGCGTAAGGAGTGAAAAGAAATGTAGTTGCAAACAAGTTGGGTGTTAGTGATTATTTTGCCGTTCTCTTCAATAATCAGACACGTGAAGTAAGGCAAACATCTATTCAAAGTAAAAATTTCCGCATCACAACGAATTGTTACAGTCAGCAGCCGCCAACGGCTACCTTCTTCTTTTCTACGTGTTTGACATCCTTTTTAGTTCTATTAGCGCAAAAACATCCGCAAAAATATTTAGTCCCAACATCGGCTTTGGCTTCTACTGTAATTAATAAATGATAATAGTAACAATGATTGTAGTATAAGTAGCAATGATTCTAGTATTGATGAAAATTCTTGATCATTTTATTAAGCGTTGTATAATCATTAATAGAAATAAGTAACGTTCCTATTTCATTATTTTGTTCTTGTACCTATTTTGTTTCATTCTTGTACATTATACTTCATTTTTGTACTCACATACACTATTTAATCTTAAATATTTTCCTGTAAATGAAAAATAAAGTGAAATAATATTTAATCCTGTTGGAAAATTTTAATTATAAATTATTTTCAATCACAACCCCACCCAATTTCTTGTGGTGTGCATATGACCTCTACAGCTGCAGTAGTTGAGCTCTTTATCTGTCGCTTGCTTTTGTCGACAATCTACCGCCTCCAAACCCTGACAACATCAAGGCGCAATTTATTCTTCAAGTCTATAGGGTGAACAAAAATGATGTTACCAGTCAACCGGGGAATTCCACGAAATTCTCGCGGAATCCTCGCGGAGTTTTTCGTGCAAGTGGTAACATCATTTTGGTTCACCCTGTATATCCATCTCAACTTTTTCTTTGTATTTCTTTCTTCATAATTTTATGCATTTCCCTGTATTTTTTATGTTTTCTATATTGCTTGTGCTAGTAGAACTTCAAATAAAGCCGAGCAAAATTGAATCAAAACTTTTTCACATTATCCTTTCAATAAAAAATTTTAACGTCTATACTGACCACCGCAAAACTTCTGGGGCACTGGATGTAAACTTTATACCGCTCATTAATGAACTGGTAGTAAATAATAAAGTAGTATAGTCACTCTATCCTACAGAATGAACAAAAAGGGGTAAGTTATCATTATAGTTGGTCTTTTCTTTCTTTCTTTCTTTCCCTCATCTAGTTGAGTGAACAGGAGTTTGGTGAAGTGTTGATAGAGGACCCGCGGGAAACATCCGGAGCGCCAGATGTCAACTTTATTCCTCTTGTTAACGAATTGATCATGAATAATAGAGTAAGTACACGCACTCCGAACGAACAAAAAAAAAAAAAAAATAGAAAAGGCTACCTAGTTGTCCAGCGTCGTGCTTATTGTCCTTTTTTTTTTTTTCTCTTACTTTTTTCTGTTTCTTATAGCTGAGTCATTGGTACTATTATAACAATGTGGGTAGCAATGGTCTCACACAGCAAGCGGTATATTTCACATGCTCGCTCAATCTCGGCAGTGAGTTTCATCATTGTTGGGATTAGTTTCGGAGTAAACAGGCAGCCAAGCGTAACTTGGCTCGATTAGTATTCAAGTTCACATATTATCGACATTGTCCTTCTCCCTACAGCGTAATGTCGTTCCCAATTCCGGGAAAACAATATATTTACCAACTACAGGCCAGGGAATTGATAGTCGTGCAACCGGCACCACCACCACCACTCCCCCAACTACCTGAACCACAGCAACAACAACAACTGATGCACCCACCACCACCACCCTTCCTTGTACCTGAACCAGCTGTTGATGTAGCGGTTCCATGTAGCGGAGGATCCGTTTGCCTGTCTAATCATGGACCGTCTGACCATCATATTGTTGGCTCGTCTGACCATCATACGGTCGGCCTGTCTGACCATCCGACGGTCAACCTGTCTGACGAGGTGCCGTCTGACCAGACGGGTCCGGCGCTGCGTGAAGAGGAAGAAGATCGCGCCGCTACCGTCGAACCTTTGGTATTACAACTGAGGCGGGAGAGGTTTGGTGTAAGCAGGAAGCCACCTTACTTGCGAAATGAGATGGAGGTAAGATCTCAGCGACGATGTTCATTGCCGGATGTATTGGATGACGTAACATCTGACGAGGACAACAACAGCGGTGATGATGATGATACCAATTGCTTAACTTGCTCACCGATCTCCGAGGATGAGGAGAATTTTACCGATGATGATGATTATGATCATGCTGGAAACAATAATGACAACAACGAGGACAATGACAATGATGACAACGACAAGGATGATGTCATTATTGTATGATCCTCCATCGCACCATTGGCGTCTTCCTCGGTGTTGTCGTTGTTGTTGTTGTAAAGGTATATGTGTTTTTTGTGTGTATGATGTAAATAAATATCACTCCTCATTGGCGTTAGCTTTTTATTTTTTTTTCTTCTGCACAAATGTAAGAAGACGGTTATCAACAAAGTTTTGTCTGCTAATTGCCCAACTAGGTTTGTACAGCTCAACTACCTTGTTGCCTCTTCAAGACAACACACCCTGGTTGTGTTGAGGACAAATCAACTGTGTTGTCTGTTCAAGACACTGTCCTCAAACACTTGGGTATGTTGCAAACACTTGGGTATGTTGAAGACAAACCTAGTTGGGCAATTAGCAGACAAAATTTGGTCACCAACCGCCTCCCTTACTACTGGGGTAGTTGTAACACTTATCACGCCGCCCTTTTTTTTCTTTTCTGTTTCTTATAGCTGACGCATCAATACACCTTCAACAACGTGGGTGATGGTCCTGCGCCTGCATACTTCACATGTTCATTAACACTGTAATGAGTTCCATCATTGCCGGGACTGGTTTAGAAGTAAGCAGGCGGCCAAAAGAAACATGGCCAGATTGGCGTTCAAATTCTCTTACAATATTTCTTTTTAAATGGTGTGTTTGTACTTTCCTATCTCTAAGTTCACAGGTGATTACTTCATAATGTTTATTATTTAATGTATTTTTGTGCATCAATTTTTGCATATTATCTTCGTACCTGTAATTTCCCGTTTTTCTTCAAGTTTACTAATCAAAATTCCTCAGATCTCCATATTTATCAAATTGGGATTTACTTTAATCGCTTTTACGCAGCAGCTTAGCTCCCCTGTAAAATCTATTCTCAGGAGGGAGGTGTTACAGTCCGTGCCTACAGTCACCTTTTTTCTTCTCTTATTTCACGTGTTTGACATTCTTTTTAATTTCTCTCAATTATTCCATATTTTTCCATCTAATTCAAACCTAATGTTACCGATCTTTTCAACTTCTTATATCATCCTAAATATTCCATAATTTACCTATTTCATATTTTTCCATCTAATTCCCTTTTGTTCTTTTCCTTCACCTGTCGACCCGATATCTCTTTTACAACATCTTCAGTCCGGCTCATGCTGATATTAATTATGCCATATTCTATTTACACGTTTATTCTCCATTAATTTATTCGCATACACGAATAACTTAATTCAATTATACCGGACAGCCTATTTTTCTTGCATTTTAATCAGCTAATCTTTGAACTCTTTATTTCCTCTTTTCATTTGTCAAACACGTGATACCAACCATTTTTAAGCCACTTCTACTATATAACCTCCTCAATTCCAACCTCGAATGAGAGTACAACTTCTATCTCTGTAGATGCTACACTTGATTTCGCACTTCTCAAATTCATCGCTACTTCTTGTATTTTTTTTATTTTTGTCTATTGTTACTTTTTCACTTCTTGTATTCTTTTCATCTATATTTGATTTTTTCAAACAAACGCGAACCTTGTCGTTACCATCGGAATAAAATTCTTCTTTGCAAACAATTTTCATTTTTATTTCGTCCGGCAATAACCTAAATTTGGCGACTGTGACAGGACGGCGTTTCAATATTTTTGGTTTTTAAAATTTTTTTTGTTTTTTTTTGAAATCCGGATAAATAAGCTGTTCAAAAGAACCTTTCTTTCAATCCGTTGTTCACAATTTTGTTTGTTCAGAAAAATTCATGTACCGCACTCCAACCACCAAGGAGAACAAAGATTCTGGGTTAGGAGAATCGCACCAAGCAGATCTTACTACAATTCAAGAGGAAAAGGACCAGTCCATAGCTGATATCTCACCACCAAAAACAACCAGAACACCAATCTCTTCTCGATTTCGACTTCAGTGCTGTGAATCAAACACTTGTATCCACGGCAACCAACATCACCCGTTCGCCACAAACTTCCACACCAGCCTCTAAATCATACCATTCCAAACCAACATCTTCCGCGTCCCGTATCTGTTTCTCCCTTAGATATTTATTAGTATTATGGGTAAACAAAAACAACCATTTAACCTACCCCCCTTAAAATTAGTTAGGTACATACTGGACCTTGATGGGCACCGTGTACACATTTATTCTTTTGTTCGGACTTAACAGTTTTTTATTAATCAAGTAACCCTTAGCTACCCATCACAAGTAATTTTGTATAAAAGAATTAGCTTATATTCATGTTTCCAAATGTTTTACTTCCAGACTTTATCGCTTTAGATTACCTGTTTCAGTAACAGATCTCAAAATTGAAGAAAGATTACAAAATTTTCATATTGGAAAGAAAGTACACGCCATGGAATTTAAAAATTACCACGACAATATTGATCAAGTCTATATAAATTTTATTATTAAAAAATTAATTTTGAAAGCTAATAAAACTAAAACTATCATCGCATATAAAGGAGGCGATGAAGAATATTTATTATTATGAAATAATGGTTATGAAAATCCTATTAATGTAGAGTGGTGTGGTTGCCTTAAATTTATCGATTTATTTTTAGAACCTAAGTATGAATCATTATCAATATTAGTTAAATTATTTAAGGGTAAATTAAAGAACAGTTCTGATTTTACTTGCATGCGTCACTGTTTAATAACTAATAAATCAAAACCACCTCATTGCCCATTAATAGAGGTCAAATACTTAGCAGCATGGCTTCTAGCCGAGGTCCTTTAAAATTAATTATTTGCAGACTTTCCTTGTAACTAGATTTATTTCTATATTTTTCTTTACATGTAATTGATTTGTTGATTTTATTTGTAATTTGTGATTTACTTTGTAATGTTCTTATTATGGTTTGTTTGTTCTTTTCCTATCTCTTTACTGTATTCTGTATGCATCAATTTTTGCTTATCATCTTAGTAGCACGTGTAATTTTTGTTTTTAATTTTTCTCGTCCTTCTTCCTGTTTACTTCATAGGATCCCCATATTTTTCAAATTGGTCTTTATTTTCATCGCTTTTACGCAGTAGCTTAGCTCCCCTGTAAAACCTATTCTCAGGAGGGAGGTGTTACAGTCAGCAGCCGCCAACGGCTACCTTCTTCTTTTCTGTATGTGTTCAACACTCTTTTCCACCTTCTGTATTCCGCATCTTGATTAATTATGATTCAATCTCTAACCTCTTATTTCACGTGTTTGACATTCTTCTTAATTTCTCTTAATTATTCCATAACTTACCTATTTCATATTTTTCTCTATAATCCAAACCTTATGTCACCAATCTTTTCAACTTCTTATGTCATCCTAATTATTCCATATTTTGTGATGCCCAGGTCTCCCCTTAACTAAGTTATTGCAACATACTCCTATTTGTACTCATATTCTATTTGTATTTTCTTAGCACCTTTACTAGGTACCTCTAATTATGTAATTTTGTTTCTTTGTATTTTTATTATTCTTGCACGTGTCTGTACGTACCAACCTTTTACAATTTCTTCTGAGGTTTCTTCACTCACCCAAAACACTTGAATCATCAAGTCATAGGATCAGACAGCGATGACATTATTAACAGCACTATGACAGCAAAAAACTAAAAAAAGGAAGAACTGTAAAAAAACAACTGACTGACGACACCAAAGAAAGGAAAAACTGATTGACAGCAAAAAACTGTAGAAAAATGCTGCTCACTAGGTTTCTGAATGAATGAAGCTGTATTGATTTGACTGGTTATATAGTATAAAATTCCCGCCAATTCTATTTCGCGCGCTTTTTTTTCAGCTGACAATTCCCGCCAATTTTATTTCGCGCGCTTTCTTATCTCCGAGATTTTATTTCGCGTGCTTTTCATTCCCATCAATACCTTTGATCTTATTCCGCGCCTTTGATTTTATTCCGCACGCTTTCTTTATCTTTATATGATAATTTCAGCGTATTTCATGTTGTGCCGCTTTTTTCATCTTACTAATATAATTTCCACTATTTCATCTTGTACCATCACGTTGTGTCTGTATGGTCAGACAATGGCCTGCTTTTTTATCCGATTTCTGGGTATAATTGATAATCAGTCTCAGTACCTATTCAAGATGGATTTCATGTGTGACGAGTTCTTCTGGACGCAAAGATCATATTGATGATCTTCACACCTGTTCCTCCACTAAATTAGCCTATTATGGCTCTTGGCTACTCGCCACCGTTTTAAAAAACTAAATTCGCTATTTTCAGATAATTGATCAAATGTATACTAGATGCAATAGTCTCTCATCTTACTTCTAATTTGTTCTTTCAACTTATATACTTTTTGAGTAAATTCATCAATTTTTGCATATTATCTTTTAAGATGTATCTTTCTCTTTCTTTTTCTTTCTTTCATGTACGTTTCCTTTGTCTCTGTGTACGTCCAATCCTTATAGAAACCTTATCACATCTCACCTGAGCAACTAGTTTGTATTCAAAATCAGAACTATTCCCCTTACTTTCTGATCGTAATTTCATTCACGAAACTTGGAGAGAGCACTTGTCCATTCATTTCTGGAAATTCTCTCAAGGCAAGATCAATTTGCTTTTTCACTTCTTCATTTCTCGCTCTTTTCGCTCATTAAATTTTTGAGTCATTTTTAAATCACTTCTTGCCTCTTGCTCGTTGATATTTTCTTTTATAGAACTATTTTCATTTAATCAATTATGTCCTTTCTCGTCTGTTTCGTCATTAAGAAGTAGATAAATTCTTTTAATATTTCTGCTAGAACCCATGCTGCAAAGTATTTTATTTCCAACGCTTCGTTTATCCAATTTTTCGAGATCAAAATTTCATTTTCAATATTTTCAATCAAGACTGGCTCTATTTTGATGTCACTACATAAATTTCATTTTCAATACTTTCAGTTAGTCTCGCATCTTTTTACCCATTTTAAACTTCTTCCAGTCTTTCCAACTTCCGTACGAATTTAAAATCCATTTCGTACATTTTTCTGGTGATCTAATTTCAAAACCATTAAAGCGATATGATTTTGAGAAGTGCGAATCTACAATTTCTATAAAAATTCTAAATTCTTACACCAAAGTTTTCGATGTTCTATACTTATCTGACAAATGTTTCTTTTTATATGTTCTGATTGTACTTTTTCCTATCTATAAGTTCGCACGCGATTACTTCAAAAACGATTTATGTATTTTGAGTATCAACTTTTTGCATGTTATCTTTGTACGTGTAATTTTCCGTTTTTAGTTTTTCCCATCCTTCTTCCCGTTCGCTTCAGCAACTTCAAAATTTGGTAGGATCTCCATATTTTTCAAATTGAGTTTTATTTTCGCTTTTCCGCAGTAGCTTAGCTCCCCTGTAAAACCTATTCTCAGGAGGGAGGTGTTACAGCCCGTGCCTACGGTCACCTTTTTTCTTTTCTCTCACGAACATTTCACGTGTTTGACATTCTTTTCAATTATTCCATATTTTAACAGAAATTAATAGGAATCATGATGACATAAGAAGTTAATTATTCCATAAATTTTCCATCTAATTCCCTTTCGTTCTTCTCCTTCACCTGTCGACCTGATATCTCTTTCACATCATCTTTAGACCGAATCATGCTAATTCTAATTATGCCAAATTCTTTTTACACGTTTCTTTCCCATTCATTTATTCGCTTACGCGAATAACCAAATTCAATTAAACCAGAAAACCTATTTTAATGTAAGATGAGAGGAAAACCCCCGCTTTCCGCGTGACTTTGTGTGTTGGAAAGCGCGTCATTCCCGGGTGAGAATCCAGTAGGTTGTAGGAAAGTAGCTCACATGGGCGGAAAGTACTTTCCACACCTGATACAAGCGGTGTATGGGAGAGAGTGAGGGTGAAGAGCTAACAGTAGCGTATCACGCTCGTGCCGGTAGGCACTCCTCGCGTGATGAAGTCCAGCTCCGAGGTCTTATAAGAGATTGGCTTGCTGAATTTGTCTGCGAGTGCGTATGCACCGCGTTTGTACGTAAGAAATAGTGTACGAATAAGACACGAGGCAAATGACGTTCGCGAACGAATCACATGATGCAACAATGCAGAAATCGAATGTCGTGAACATTATAATTATTGAAGAACAAAAGAGAGTAAAATGATGGAAGTATTTGGGCTAAACAGTGATTTTCATCTTTAAAGTCACGCAGAAAGCGAGGATTTTCCTCTCATCTTACATTAAAACAGTATCAGGATTGGAAAGTAAGCGATCAACTCGTACAAATTACGTCACTCGGCTTCGCCTCGCGACGCAAACACGTACTTGTTAATCGCTTACTTTCCGCTCCTGTTCAATAATATACTATCTTTTGTTCTATATTTTTCATAGCTGGAGTAATTGATGAAGATTATCGAGGAATGGTTTTCGTAGTACTTTTTAATCATTCAGCTACAGCATTCACAGTTAAACGAGGGGATAGAATCGCTCAACTCATATGCGAGCGTATTTATTATCCGACGTTGAAAGAAGTGAAAGAAATTCAGGTATGTAAATAGAAAAGAGCTATGACTTTTCTTGCCCGACTTTCATTTTTTTTTTACTTATCTTAATTTTTCAAATCTATAGTATCCGGATGAGACAGACCGCGGAGATAAAGGGTTTGGTTTGACTGGTACGGATTGAAATATCTCTCAGAACAGTCCGCCGTCATTAGCGCTAGGAATTTCCTTTCTTATTTTCGGTTCGCTTTCATTTTATATTCACTTATTAGTTTTTCTTTTTTCTTTCTGATTGTTAGTGTTTATTAATAGGCTTTTGACAGTTTGTTTAATCAAATGTGAGCAGATGTTTCATCTCACATTAATCTAGAATTCATCTTTATACTTACTAAATAAATATTGTTCTCCTTAAGGTTATCTAAATAAAAAAAATTACGTAAGTTTCTTTTACACACTTTCTCTTTCAAAAAATGTAGGCCCATTACAAAACTGAAAAGTAAATCAGGCCTGTCAATGTTCGAAAATGATTTATTATTAGGCCTAGAGTTCCGCTTACAAATGAAAGTAGGTAAGTATTCCACGGTCACTGAACTGAGGATGTATTTTTCAGAACACCACTTTCACTTTCCATCTCCTTCTTGAAAATAAGTACATCCCAAAATTAATTTCGAGCACATGATCTTATGAAATTTGTTCCAACTTTGGGAGGATATATAATAACTTTCATTCACTGTGGACAAAACATTCCTTGTTTTTTCCTCTTCATCGAAGTAAACTAAGTCAACTTACAAGTATTCTTTTTCTCTCCTCGCGAGTATTTTTTTTTTTTCCTTGGGCTTGTTTGTTTCTTTATTTTTTTTTCAAAGTCCAAATAGCTTTTGTTTAATTTTTTCCGTTTTTGCGACAAGCGATTTGGTCAATTAAAGAAAAAAGATTTTATAGATATTTTTTCGCATTTCTGCTCAAGAAAATATTGGGTCAAGGCGAGTACGTTTATTTTTTTTTCAATTTTTTTTTTACAAAAAAATAATAGATAAATTTAAATTAGGTACATCAAGTCTTCAAATTTTCAATGATTTTGAAGATTTCCCCCACTCCAATTTAAAGAGTAACATCTCCCAAATACCCCCTTCAAAGTTGAGATTTGAACCATATCTCCAACTTTAAATTTGGGTTTTGACGTCTGTCAACTTACAAGTATTCTTTTTCTCTCCTCGCGAGTATTTTTTTTCTTTCCTTGGGCTTGTTTGTTTCTTTATTTTTTTTTCAAAGTCCAAATAGCTTTTGTTTAATTTTTTCCGTTTTTGCGACAAGCGGTTTGGTCAATTAAAGAAAAAAGATTTTATAGATATTTTTTCGCATTTCTGCTCAAGAAAATATTGGGTCAAGGTGAGTACGTTTATTTTTTTTTCAATTTTTTTTTTACAAAAAAATAATAGATAAATTTAAATTAGGTACATCAAGTCTTCAAATTTTCGATGATTTTGAAGATTTCCCCCACTCCAATTTAAAGTGTAACATCTCCCAAATACCCCCTTCAAAGTTGAGATTCGAACCATATCTCCAACTTTAAATTTGGGTTTTGACGTCTGTCAACTTACAAGTATTCTTTTTCTCTCCTCGCGAGTATTTTTTTTCTTTCCTTGGGCTTGTTTGTTTCTTTATTTTTTTTTCAAAGTCCAAATAGCTTTTGTTTAATTTTTTCCGTTTTTGCGACAAGCGGTTTGGTCAATTAAAGAAAAAAGATTTTATAGATATTTTTTCGCATTTCTGCTCAAGAAAATATTGGGTCAAGGCGAGTACGTTTATTTTTTTTTCAATTTTTTTTTTACAAAAAAATAATAGATAAATTTAAATTAGGTACATCAAGTCTTCAAATTTTCGATGATTTTGAAGATTTCCCCCACTCCAATTTAAAGTGTAACATCTCCCAAATACCCCCTTCAAAGTTGAGATTCGAACCATATCTCCAACTTTAAATTTGGGTTTTGACGTCTGTCAACTTACAAGTATTCTTTTTCTCTCCTCGCGAGTATTTTTTTTCTTTCCTTGGGCTTGTTTGTTTCTTTATTTTTTTTTCAAAGTCCAAATAGCTTTTGTTTAATTTTTTCCGTTTTTGCGACAAGCGGTTTGGTCAATCAAAGAAAAAAGATTTTATAGATATTTTTTCGCATTTCTGCTCAAGAAAATATTGGGTCAAGGCGAGTACGTTTATTTTTTTTTCAATTTTTTTTTTACAAAAAAATAATAGATAAATTTAAATTAGGTACATCAAGTCTTCAAATTTTCGATGATTTTGAAGATTTCCCCCACTCCAATTTAAAGTGTAACATCTCCCAAATACCCCCTTCAAAGTTGAGATTCGAACCATATCTCCAACTTTAAATTTGGGTTTTGACGTCTGTAAGCTCCTTTTGGCGTGGTTTAAAGCGTGAATATTTCTAATGTATTCTTCATCTTTTGGCGTAACTTTGCTTGGAACCATACGAATTGTGCGATGATAGAAATTATTATATTTTTTTACTATGTTTGGTAGAATGTCTATCCATTTATGAGACCCTCTAATTGTGAATTCGCGAAACATGATAGTCTTCAAAGTTCTTATGGCGCGTTCGGCAAAGCTGCGCTTTATATTAGACCCAACAGAATACAATTTAATTCCATATTTTTTCATGAGTTCGTCAAATTCCCAATTATGAAATTCTGTGCCTCGGTCGGAAAATATTAGCTTTAATTTATCTTTCAAGAATTTTTTTTCTTTCAAGGATAGAATAGATTTCATTGCCATGGCAACCTCAGATCCAGTTTTTTGTTTTTAAGGGGCGAGCAAAAAAGGTATTTTGAAAATCCGCAGACCGCAATAAGCACATAAGAATAACCCCTATTTATGTCTTGCAAATTATGTAAATCTATTAGGTCTATACCTATAACAGATGAGTACATAAGAATAGGACTTATAATTGGCTTCAAAAATTCATGTTAATCTATCAAGCAAACTACCGAAGTCCAGAAATCGAAGTCATTTATTTATCTCTTTTATTTTCGTTCAATATTCACGTAATTTATATTGCTTGTACAGAAGTAGGTACGTAATATTTTTTGTAGACACTCTCTATTTCTAGTTATGGAGTCTGAGAAATTGGTAGAATGTCCATTGGAAAAAAAACATAAAATCCTAAATTATCGGTTAGGACGTCACTTGATGAAATGTGATCAACAACATCCCGACAATGAACTAGTGAAGTGTATGTACAACCACATACACCGCATTGTACCGTCCAAATACGATGTATGTGAAAAATTTTCTTATTTCTTCTTCTTCAATACATCAGTGAGGCTTTTTTTTTTTCTCTCATCTAATACGATTCATTTACTAGGGTCATTTACGCATTTGTCCCGACAAAATCGTTAACAAAAAAGTTGAGGTGACAGAAGCGGTGAAAGCGCTCCAGTTAAATATCGCTAGGAAAATAGAAATTCCTAGCGTTGAGGAGGACTGGGGCGATGAAGTATGTCAATCAGGAGAAAATTTGATTGACGCGATTGAGCAAAATGCTCACGATCGATATCTCTTGAAAAAACACGAAAATGTACCACCCTCCGAGCGTAAACGGAGGAGGAATGTAGATGCATATAGATGGTTGACCCGTCATAATCAGTCCTAATTTTTGGAAGGCAAAGTGAGTCCACCTCCTAGGCCCCCCCCAGCCTTACCCTACAAGCAGAAGAGTAATATTCCTATCTTTATTCTAGGTTAGTCTTGCTGTGGTCTTGCTGGAAATTATGTCTCAATTGTATGACGTTTACTATGATTTCAACGTCGGAGGTTCAAGGATGGTCGCAGTACATCTCTATCCATTAACTCAGTAGAATTTCAAGAACTAACTCAGTAGAATTTCAAGTTCGATAGTAATAATAATTATAATATTAATTATAAAATATTTTTTTTTTCTCGTAAAAGTGCGTAGCCGTATTTTTTAGAGTGAGAGCTTTCATTATCAATCGTCAGGTAAAAAAAAATAACAGGTAGGCCTAAACACGTTCAAATAGCCCATTTTCTGAGCTGTTATAGGAATTTTTATTTTTGTATAACTTTTCAGTCACCTTGCCCGCTTTTTATTCGTAATATCTAGAGACCGGATTCGTTGGCATTTGTTGGGACATTTCCTCGATAGCCAGAGGAGTTATTTTCAGGTATAAGCGCGAATCATAGCGAGGGGAACCTAGGAAAAAAATTTTATTTTGCCGAAAAATGCCGAAAATAGAATAAATGCCGAAGTTTGCCGAAAATGTGTAATTTTATCCAAAAATGCGTAATTTTGTCAAAAAAAAAGAAACTTTTATCGAAATCGCCGGCGAGAATAACTCTGTACAAGGAAAAAATGAACTGCGAACTACCATCTGACGTTGTCGTGACGAGATGGGGGGCATGGATCAGAGCTGGCACACTCTACGCACATCACTTCCAACAATTTTCAGAACTCATATCGAAATTGGCTGACGATTCGAAGTACGTGAAAAAAATGAAGAAATTGACCCAAAAGGAAAATTTACCAACTCATCTCGCTTTTATATAATCATACGTTTCTTTTCTTCCCGATTCAATCACAAAGCTGGAAACGCGAGGTTCATCTCTTCACGACCAAGTTGAGATCATAGACAATGCAAGTCAGAAATTGCATGCAATTCCCGGATCTCGAGGCTTAATCTTAAAACAGAAGGAACATATAATTTCAAAAAACAAGGGGTCCGTTTTACTCCAAGAACTTAGTTACTCTTTTTCAGTCCATAGTGGCGGCATAGTTTCCAGCATTTCAAGAGATCCACTTACACTAAAAGCGTATAATGTGGCACCTCTTGTATCTGTCGACCTCGAAAGAACTTTTTCTGACTACAAACTAAGTTTAATTTTAAGTGACCGGCGTCATAATTTCACGCAAGATAATTTAGCAAAACATCTCATTGTAATGTACTGCAAACGTTTCTTTTTTTTAAATTTTTACACCTACGAGGTCGTTTCATAAGTAAGGTCACACATCTCATAAAATCAACAAAAAGACATTCAGCAAGTTCCAAAAAATTTCATTCAGTAGATGAGGGTTCTACAACTTTGCTACAAAATTTTTGTACAATTTGAACGACTCTTTGCGGAGAAAAAAAAATTTTTATATATTTTTGCACTACAAAGTGGAGTCCAATTTTTAAAAATGATGCTCTAACTCTCATGTCACTACCGCAACGTTGCGCGAGCGACGCTCCGGAAGTCGACCCGCAGCCAACGCGTTTTCTAACACAAAGGATTGTTCACATTGCACTCATTTAAAAATTCATTAGGTACACCTCTTCCGTTCAATTCATGTTCAATATCACAATCGCGTCGTGTTCTCCACACATTGGAGGAGTTGTCATGTTGTTGCCTGTATTCTTCCTTTTTTTTTTTACCAGTGTAGCACGTTGAAGAACGTGGACAAAAGAGAACAAAAAATTGGACGGCAACACTGCTATTACAGTTGCGTATTTTGTCCTGCCAGCGGCTAACGCGTAGTCGTAGTGGTCTGATTTTTTTACAGTGTTACCAAAACACCTCACAAAATATTTCCCTGTTTGTAAAATTTTTCTACAGCGCGCGAAACGAGAATACAAAACACTGTGACCTTACTTATGAAACGACCCTTGTATTGTTCAAAATTATGACTTAAAAAAAAATAAATGCCGAAAATGTCGAATTTTTCATATGTTGTTGCCGAGAATCATATTTTTTAGTGCCAAAAAAATCCGGTCTCTAGTAATATCGTATCGACTTAGTATGTTTCTCATTCGTTATGGAGAATTTTCACGATTCATCACTCTCAATTATTGAAACGAAATTTCTGTGTCAATTTGACAAACGTTTCACTATTTTGCGACCGGCATTTGAATTCGTTTTTAATAACATAGATTACGATAAAAGTTCGATAAAAGTTCGCACGAAATATTTTTTTTTTGCGGGAATGCCGCGCAATTTTTGATCGGTCGTTTCGATTAATTTCATTCTGTTACCTTTTTAATAGCACCGCGTCAACGAAACGAATGTTTTCCACTTTGTCGTGAAAAAGAAGCGAAATATCATTCACAAAGTCCTTGGATTATAGCGAGACGTAGACTGTGGCTTTTTTCATTTGAAAACTCGTCAATCTTGGGAAGATGACGAATTTTTTCACGATTCAGAACTAGAACTATAGGAGGAAAAAATATTAGACTTAGAGTAAAGAAAGTTTCTTCTCTTTTAATAGACCAAATTGAATTCGAATTAAACGCGTACATCCCCATCTGTAACGTGACCGAAACAGTGATCTACCTTAGTAGTGTAGGCGAATTAGGAAAAAAAGAAACATTTTTGTCTACAAAAGGTTTAATGACTGAAAATGGTCAAGGACGGCGTCCATAACAACATACTAAAAATACCACCCTATCCCCCTGGAGCTTCTTTTTTTATAGGGGTTTAAACTACCCCAAAATCAGTTTTTTGCAAATATCTCGCAACATATGCATTTTACAACTAAATTACCTCTTACCAAAATTATTCCTCGTGAAATTTCGTGTAAGGTCATCTACTTTTATTTTGGCATAACATTCACCCTTAGTCCTTTTATGGGGGTTAAAACTACCCCAAAATTAGTTTTTTGCAAATATCTCGCAACATATGCATTTTACAACTAAATTACCTCCTACCAAAATTATTCCTCGTTGAATTTCGTATCAGGTGAACATTCACCCTTAGTTTTTTATGGGGGTTAAAACTACCCCGAATCAATTTTTTGCAAATATCTCCCTAAATATGCATTTTACAACAAAATTACCGCTTACCAAAATTATTCCCCGGGAAATTTCGTGTAAGGTCATCTATTTTTATTTTGCAAAACATTCACCCTTAGTCCTTTCATGGGGTTAAAACTACCCCAAAATCATTTTTTTGCAAATATCTCGCTAAATATGCATTTTACAACAAAATGAACTCCTACCAAAATTATCCCTCGTTAAATTTCCTGGAGCAAGATCTAATCACATGCTAGTCCAGCATTCATAGTTTACCAACAACAACAAAGAAAATATGCACCCTTCTTCAAAATCCATATAATACATAACATTTACTATCATTATGGTGCCACATGAGGGCCAATATACCTGAGGTAAGGGAATTAAGAGAATAAAATTGATGTAAATACAATAAAATGGTAAAAAAAAAAAAAGAGACACGAGATGAGACTCATGCATAGCTAGGAAACATTGAAAATGATTGAACTTAAAACATAAAACTGTACACTGTAAAGAACAAGAAAATGCAAACCTCATGAGGGCACATTATATAAGTACAATAAAAAGTCGAAAAAGAATACTCCATTCACCAATTGGCCTAGCCCCTTCAATGAGCCAGATATACAACGAAAATTGTAGCATAAAGCTATCATAATTTCGGATCTTCTTCAAATTTTCTACCAGAGCCAAATAAAAGAAGATCATGTTTCATGTACTTAACGTTCATCTCTATTATTTTATTTTATTTGGTTTTGTTCGCTTTCCGGTCTAGTACAAGTCTACTTTAGAATAATATGTTAAGCTAATGGCTTTTGAGAGGCTCACTCTCTCCGCTCGTTCGCCCCACTTCTTGCTCTATTACTAGTCTACTTTAGAATATATTGAGCTGATGGCTTTTGGAGGGCTCACTCGCTCCGCTAGTTCGCCGTTCTTGGTCTATTATAAGTAGGGTGTCCAACGGCCTTCATGGTCTAGTATGAGTGTAATCTACAATTTACTGGCTTCCAAAAGCTCACTTTCCTAGGTTTAGTGCTGTGTATTGTATATGTGTTGAAAGCTGAACTTACTACAGTAGTCTGGGATGGGCCCACTTCTTGGTCTGTTCTTAAGCTTTCATTTTACTAGACCTGACATACTGTATACCAGGTCTAAAGTAGCTAAGCTGTAGCCTAATATGGAGGACGCTTAAGAAAGGATAGAGTATACAGGTTTCTGAGACCTAGTATGAAGCTAGTGTGTTAGCTTACTGCATAGGTCAAAGAGAGACCTAGTTATTTGCCCCCTTCTCCCTCTAGTATGAGTCTAACTAGTAAAATCCCAGGGAACTTGTCTTATGAGGTATTTTGGAAGTGCCTTTTCTGAATCACATGGTGTGTGAAATGTTGCATATCTGGCTCATTGCAAGGGGCGGAGCCAACATACAGTATATTGGATGAAATAGGCTAGGATTCCTAGCTTCATACTAAAAATATAAGTAGGAGGGGCCTTGAATAGTTGATAGGAGGACTTGGAAACTAGCTTTATACTAGCAAGAACTGTCTTACGAGTCAAATAAAGATCGGTCGCTCCCCTTCTAAAGCCACTTCAGGTTCAGTATAATGAAGCTTAGCCTAGTATACTGTATATTAGTATGCAGCAGAAGCCAGATGAGATGGACGCACGGACGCAAATTGTAGAATTAGGGTTCGAGGTCAGGGGAGGAGGTCTGCAGCAGAAATTCTTCCCAGTGTCAAGGTCATGGTTGTACGGACGCACGGACGCAAATTTCGGAATTAGGGGGTAAGATCAGGCCAGCGCAAAGACATGAAACATGTCAAAAAAAAAGAGAGACAGGAGATGAGACTAATACAGAGCTAGGAAAACTTGAAAATGATTTACTTGAACTTGAGACATAAAACTGTACACTGTAAAGAACAATAAGCGTAGATCACCATTATTGAAATTTAAGGAGGGATAATTTTGGTAGGAGGTCATTTTGTTGTAAAATGCATATTTAGCGAGATATTTGCAAAAAACTGATTTTGGGGTACACGAAATTTCCCGGGGAATAATTTTGGTAAGCGGTAATTTTGTTGTGAAATGCATATTTAGGGAGATATTTGCAAAAAATTGATTCGGGGTAGTTTTAACCCCCATAAAAAACTAAGGGTGAATGTTCACCTGATACGAAATTCAACGAGGAATAATTTTGGTAGGAGGTAATTTTGTTGTAAAATGCATATGTTGCGAGATATTTGCAAAAAACTGATTTTGGGATAGTTTAAACCCCTATAAAAAAAGAAGCTCCAGGGGGATAGGGTGGGATTTTTAGTATGTTGTTGTGGACGCCGTCCTTGACCATTTTCAGTCATTAAACCTTTTATAGACAAAAATGTTTTTTTTTCCACATTTCCTTCTAATTCGCCTACACTATAGGGATTGCGCGTGGGAAATAGATTCATATTTTTCTCTTCCTGATTTATTCCGGGCATATCAAACGTCACTAGACCGAGGTAATTGGATACCAATGACGATTAAACTGCGTAAGAAAAATCCATGATTTTTTTTTTTTTTTTTTTTTTTGTAAGACCACTCTGTGCTCTGCGTCAATGAGTTGAGATAGATCCACTTTTGAAAACTTGCTTTGCGAGAAAAAATAACGTTTTAATCGCTTTATGCTCTATATTAATTAGTTGAGATAGATCTTTTTTTTTTTTTTTTTTTTTTTTTTTTTATGAGAATCTGCTTCTACAAGAAGAAACAAAAGAAATTTGTTTTACTCTTTCACTTTCAATAAATTTTTTCCAACAGTCCAACTTCATCGTACGGAAAAATCTTTCTCAGTTCTTTTCATCACCTCCTTCAGTTCAAGAAAATTCCGTGTACAAAAAGATCGTTCCTCTCTTTCAGTTTCAAAGTAATAATCGTTCACGTTTCATTCTTATTTAAACATCAAAAATGGTTTTTAAAAAAATTCAGGAGTTATTACCCAAAAAAATTTATACAGTAAATAAAGTGTTTTGGATTAACACGAAGCCCCGTAATTCTCAAACTGGATGACGATGTATGTATTCACGTACCACCTCCTTTCGCACACCCGCTATTAGCGGATTTCTACAGCTATATAGATTTTCAAAGGAGCACGATGTTTTTCGAATTTCTTTCGCTGAAAGATTCCGGCGAGAGATATTTGTACGCGGATATTAATTTCCCAATGGTCACTAAAGTTGGTACTCTATGTTTCTGCAAAGCCAAATGCGCGGTAGCGCCTATAATGAATGAGCACGTGGTATGATCCGCATTAGAATAGCCCCTTACATCTAAGCAGCTATGCAATATATCATACAGTAAAAACATGGCCCCTTCAGGGGGCAGGATAGGCAACGCTCTATACACCTTTTGGCATACAACAGCTCTTTACACCCTACTAACTTACACGCTTTGGAATTTTAACCGTTCCATTTCAATCAGTAGTAACTACCGACAATCATGTCTTCAAAGGTCATTCACGCTTACTGGTTTTATTCAAACTTCATTTGAAACGACAAATACTACGTATCATATGGTTAACTTCGACATGTCTACAATCAACGATTTGGAAAAACGCTGGGCGAGCGAACAAGAAAAAATTCGCGCCATCCAAGATTTGGAAAGTACAAACTGGTTTATTCGTTTGGTACATTATTTTGGTTACGTTCAACTCGCACTCATGGGATCTTTAATATTATTCATCGGCTACAAAGTTTACCGATGTTATAATCCTAAAACACTTCTTCCGTCTGTTGGTTCTGGCGTCAACGTCATTATGGCTGATGCCGCTCCACCTCAAACGCCGCCTAGTATTCTTCACCGACGCAAATCACCTACCCGCCAACAATGTGTAGAACCAGATATGGAAATGAAGGAACTAACTATTACACCAATCATTGAGGAATCCGACAACGCGACTTTGACGCATCTTCTTCCGTCTACGTCATCGTCTAAGAAACCAATTGTCACAAAACCTAAATCTTCTAAAGCCGCTTTGTTTGAGAGAAACCAGTCAGGACGTTTCTCCATCAAATCACCCATGTAACCTTCAAAGTTATATTGACTCTTCATAGTCATATAACGATATATTTCATACATAGACTCTTCATAGTCATGTATTATAATGAAACCATCTCTTTTACAGGATTTCATTTCTTATAACCCTTTTTCCCTAACGTAAATTTGTTAACGTAAAATATCCCCTAAAGTAAATTTCTCTTAACGTTAAAAATCCATCATGGAATTGCCTACAGGAATCACGTTAGAATATATTATTGACATCGATGGATTTCATGCATCCGATAATAGAGATACGAAATTCAAGTACCTCTGTAAAGAATTGGGCGTTTACAGATTTTCAACTAAACAGGCCTACCTTATCCCTTTTCGTTTACATCGCACGCTCAAATCACTGAGCGATAAAGATTATAAATCCGCTAAATGGGTAACACAAAAGAAACATGGCCTGCACTTTCGTGATTACAAGCGAGACCTCAACCAAAAAGAATTATTTCACTTTATTAAACAATAAACGCCTAGCAAATTATTGTAATGAATTCAACTTAGCAATGGGTTATAAAGGAGGACATCTGGAGCGTGATTTACTACTACGAGCGAAATGTAAATTGATCGTTGATATCGAAAAACCATCTTACAAATCACCGAAGTTCGACGCTCTCATCTTGGAACCTCGGTTGACGCAACGAGTTATCGCCGACACTGAATTCATCAATACCGTTCGTCCTCACTCCCAACACGCGCTATGCACGCGCCACCGCCGCTCGCGCAAATACGTCTATCATTGCCCTCAGTTAGAAGTCGCCTATTTCGCCGCATTCATGACAACAAAATATGAGAACACCTGAGCGCCGTACAAATTTTTATTTTTTCTCTTATATTATTTACATGTACTTTGCTTATTTTACACATTTACAATTTATACTTTTATAAACTTTTTCTTAGGTTTCTTTCTTTTTAATCCAGAAACCATCTTTGTGGGAAGGAGTAGTATAGTCCCCACTTGGGAACACCTAGTGAGTCAATGACCCCACTAAATATTCCCAAGAGAAGACCGAGAATTTTTTTTTTTTTTTTGGTGAGATGAGGTAAGGGTGCCCTGGAATGGGGCGTCGCCCTTAGTTCCAAAAAGAACTGTTTTAATTATAACTGTAGTTTTTTCTTCTTTAAAAAAGTACATTGGGGCAAGATTCTCCCAACACATATGACACTCACAGAAAATTTTTTGACCATGTAAGAAGCTTCAATTTCTGCAATCATTTAAGAATGCAACGTCGAATTAACGAATTAAAACCTGTGCTTGATCCTGTTTTAAAAGTTGAACATCGAAACAGAATTTATATACAGGGTGCGGCAAAAGTCACTTGTCGCTGTCTGTTTTTTGCGCATATTTACAGTACAACGTAAACATGCGCCAACAAGCCTACACACAGTCACGGCAGCCAGGTTTTTTTTTTTTTTCTTTCTCTCTGCTTGTCTCGACTTGTCACTCACATTACTTGTTCATCATTCATCGCTCACACTGCACTGCATTTACGTGTTATTTGTACAGAAAAAAACATGCAACCAGCCGGCTCAAAATTTACATTACTGGAACAAATTTCTTTTCTTGTTTCTTATCTTCGTCACAACGGAGATTATGGAACCATCTTTGAGGAGTTTGCAGCTAATTTTGCAGATCGTCCACTGCCATCCCGGCAAACTGTGTTGAACACTTACAACAAGTTCATGAGAACAGGATCTGTTGCTGACGCACCACGTTCTGGCCGGCCAGTTACTGTTTTGACACCTGAAAACATGGAATTGGTGGCGCTATCTTTTGAAGAGAATGCGAACCAATCTTCTTGGCGACTATTGAGAGAGCTTGAAATTGCCGACAGGTTGCTTCGTCAAATGCGTTTATTGGCCACGCCTTGTTCATGCGTTACACAAGGATGATTTTGACAGGCGGTTAGAATTTTGCGAGTGGTACCTTGGTTGTGTTGATGCGGACCCACAGTTTTACCGGCAGATTTTGTGGACGGATGAGGCAACGTTTAAATTGAATGGTATTGTAAATCGCCACAATTGCGTTTATTGGGCCTCTGAGAACCCAAATGTCAGCATTGAACAAGAATTGAATCTCCCAGGCGTGTGCGTGTGGGCGGGGATTCATGCAGGGGGGCTGGTGGGTCCGTACTTTTTTGAAGGTACAGTAACAGGTCAGTTGTACCTCAAATTACTGGAGGACCTACGTGGTCAGATGGACAATGATCCACAATTTGAATCGATAGTGCATTTCATGCAAGATGGTGCGCCACCGCATTACACGTTGATTGTCTGCCAATTTTTGGATGATTCGTTTGGGGAATGGATTGGCCGACGTGGGCAAATTGAGTGGCCTGCACGGTCGTGTGACATTACACCCTGCGATTTTTTTTTATGGGGTTACATGAAAGACCGCGTGTACGCTCGTAAGCCACAAACTCTTGTAGAATTACAAGAGATCATTGAGGAAGAATTTGACTTGCTTGGGGATCAATTTGAGATGCTTCGCCGGACCTGTGAAAGTGTTGCAAGGCGATGTCGGCTATGCATTGAAGAAGATGGTCACCAGTTTGAGCATAAGATGTAAAAACTTCACTTTTGTAACTCTTTTATCGGTAATTAAATGCTCTTCTTCCATATTAACATTTTTCGATTTTTCGTTTTTTTGAAACGTGCAAAATGGACAAGTGACTTTTGCCGCACCTGTATAATGATCGTTTCAGCATAATTATATTACGGTGGAGGTAGCCTGGATTATATTCAAATTATCAAATTACCAGGCGCTACTCATCATGAAAAATTTTGTACTTGTGAAAAACGCTTTCAAATAGTTTTAAAAAAAAATATACCTCGAATTACAGATAGTAATATTGTGCATCTATGTCTAAGTGAATTGTTTTCCATTGCAAAAAACTTGGACGAGTTTCAGCAAGCGGATAAACTTAATGTGAGTGTACAAAATTCCAAATTTACTCGCAGATTCATTTCAACGGGTGTAATTTTGTTGGGATACGATATCCTTAAGAAATTGAGTGAAAAACTTTGCCAGATCTTGGAATCTGATGAAGCAGTCGACCTACTCGATTGTATTTTTCATTTTCAGTTTATTCAGATACCTAGAGGTGCATCAAGTGCTCAAAGTCTTAAGGACTTGCATTTTGACACAACTAATGACAAATTAGATTCACATTCAGCTTTGAGCGATGGATATGAAGATGAGAATTCAGATTCACTTCTTTTACATTCTAACTTGCGACAATCATCTTCATATGATTGCTTGTATTCAATGTATTAGGGACCATATTATGTTGTGTGCTGAAAATTAAATGAAAATTAAAGTTTTTCTTCAAAGTGTTCGCTTCATTTTATTTTTTGTAAATCAACGTCTTATTTCAAGTTCAGTAACAAAGTACATAGTTCATTTGTTCATTTGAATGAACTAGTAAGTAGTAACTATAGTTCACTGAAGTACTTCATGAATGAACGACACATCACATACACACACCTCAATCAACGACTCTGTGAGTGCAATATGTCACAATCTATTGACTTTGTCGAGTATTTCCGCTTCATTGCTTCAACATTTTCATTAAATTGAATTCTTTCTTTCATTTCATTTTAGAAATGTTCAAGAAGTATAATAATAGATGTTATGAATGTTACTGGCCACTGTAGTAGCCTAAGATGTCAAACATTACCGGCCACCAAGACAAAACTAGGAAGTTTAGCCTTTAAAAGCAGGAGCGTGGCCCATTGAAACTCACTTCTCTTACAAATCTTGTAGCCTTCTGTCTATCTGGCGAATATCGCTGCTGAGGATGAATGTGACGCCACTTTGGGCTTTAATTTTCGGCGTCACAAATTGCAGAAGAAAAAGATGAATTGTCGAAGTTTCATCATACGAAGTTAGTCAGAATAGGTACACTTTGTACATAGGAAAATGTACCGCTAGATTTCGATATAAACACAAATGTAAATATTCATACGAATGCGCGAAGCGCCACCTCGTATGACGTATAAATCGTCATGATCCGCGAAACCAATTATAAGATGTATTATACCCTTTCCATACGATTCTTACCAGCTCCTAAATTAATTATCCAATAATGTATATTTTCCCCAACTGTGAAAATAGACCAGCCCTCGAAGCGACTTAACCTCAAAAGTAAAAATGTAACTTCAATTTAATTCTAATTTAATTCTAATTACGATTCCGATTCCGATCCTACACTAGATGAAGAAGAAACCATTTCGATTATAACTTGTACATTGATTGTAAATTCTGTAATTATTCGAAGTGCAAATAATATGAAGTTAGAAAATCAGTTCTTTAATTTTTCATCTTAGCCGGTCAAATTATGATATTCGCAACCACACGCAAACTCTCATCACAATGAATATCGTCCTCTAACGAATATTGTTGGAAGTAGGTTTAGACAAATATCGTCTGAAGGTTCTCAAGATCTCTCTGCGAATATCGCATCTTGGATGAATATCGTCCCCTGACAAATATCGTTGGGAATAGGGTTTCAAGGAGATTCGTAACTTCTGAAGGTTATTGGAGTATTCTGCCTCTTCTTGTTCGTTAATTGTCGCCTCTTTTTGATCAGTAATTGTCGTAATAAACGTTTATTTGTAATTGTGCCTTATACCGCGTCAAAACATGTAATAATCAAATTTTGTCAGTGAATTTTCGTCACAGTGAACCACACTGCTTCCATTAATTACCTGAAGGTGAAAATCAACAGATGATATTTTTTTGATAAAACAACCTAGTCCCCCTGTCTGATTCGAGAGTATGAGCATCAGTGAATAAATCGACAATGAAATACGTGCGGTCGGTCATCAAACTATCAAAGGGGAACTCGTGTATCGAGCGTCGACAGAGAACTGGTTCAACCCGGATGTAGATCACGCAACAAAAGCGTTGTATCTTACTCGTAAATTTGGTAGGAAAAATATCATACGTTCGCTCGCCCTTCAATACGCAAGCTCATTTCATCGTTCTCCTGCGTTCTCTCGAGTACACAAAAATTGTTTAGTTCTACAGGCGCTCCAACTCGACGTAAAAATACTTTGAGCAAATAGAGAGAATAACAATTTCTGAACACCTCTGTAAATACACCTATTACATAATATCCCATGTATCCTAACGTAACTCACATATTGCAGCACGAACGTTCGGTATCTAGAAAACGACAATTTTAGCCTTTTTGGAGCGCTTGGATCCATGGAACTCATCCGATATGGAGAACTTCATATGCTTCTGGATTGTTTGTACAAATACATTGCCGCTGTAATATGGCAGTCAACGTGCTGTTATGCCTGCGTAACACCGTCACACCACCGACAGTACCGACAACGACTATTCCCCCCTTTTTTTTATTATTTATTCTGGCCTAATTCTAAACTAACCCTAGGTAGATATTTTTACATTTTATTATTTCATTCACTTAGCTACAGTGCTACAGCATATACTGCATTATATATATACATATAATATTCTAACCCATTCACTGTACGTAGATTCCAAGCCTACTATACCTGTACTTCTACATTTAGTCTCTCTCTAAATCCAGTAACTCCGAAAATATAATTTTATAGTCTACTCCCTCCAGATACTAGAAAAGACCGAAGATCGAACTCTTCTCTCGAATAACGAGACAAGAGCAGACAGTTGTTCTTCTTTCCGCCAACAGTAAACTCTCATCCTATGAACGCTCTCAATAATAAAGTTTTATCCAAATTTACTTAGTTGTGATTTTTCTACATAGTTCGAACACTCAACCATAACAGTGCGCCAGGAATTCATAGAACCTTGTATGAGCGGTGAAAGACCCTTGCTTCGCAATATTATACAGCAGTGTCTCAAATTTTGTCGCTTGACTTGCGAATTACAAGTGCATCATACCGAAGATGCGGACAAATTCAAGGTCATAGTAAGCAACACGTTCCCGCCAATGACAGGATCAGGACTCAGCAACCTGAAGCTGATCAAATGTTTCATGAGACTTGCCGAAATGCAATTTACGCATTACGAATACAATACTGAGATCCGCTATCACTATTACCGCCAAATCTATGGCTTTCTTACGCTCTGCCTAGTTGGGTGTCTCCATCTACGGTTCTGCAAATGCGCCCAGATCGCACGATTCTTCCCTCAGGTGCCTCTCGAAACTACCTTCAGCTCTGTTTTTTCCGCATGCCAACCGCTTTAAGCTGGGCCGAAGATTATTATTTTGGCCACAGATACCAACATCCCTTGGCTCTACGACTCTACGTTCACGAGTCTCACGAGTCGGACTCAACCATCACACAGATACTGCCGAGCTATGAGTTCATCTAAACGTTCTTGTTTTATTTATTTATTTTTCTCTCTTCTTTTTTCCCCTCATTTTTTTCATCTTTTTTCGGGGTGTGGGTGTAATTTCTCTTCTTGATCAATAATTTCTATGATCTTGATGTATTTCATACACCATTTTATGTATTTTGTTCACCATTTTCTCTCTCTCTCCTTTTTTTTTTCTTCAATATTTTCTTCAGGGGGAGGGCTGTTATGTACCACTGTGCCTCTCGTTTTCCCATGTGTACCTCTCGTATACTTTGTAACTTTTCTTTACGTTTCTGTATATTTCATCGTATTAGACTTCATTCCGCTAGACCCACAACGCACCTCTTCTTCTTTACATCAACCAAATTTTGCATATTATTTAATTCTCATTTTATAGCTTTACGCACCTCGCGCTCGTCCTCATTAATATGTTTATAGTTTTATTTTGACTTTATTATCTAACCTCACTTTCGCTCTTTTTCTTTACCATCTCCTATTACAATATCCTATTATAAAACACAATTCACTTACGCTGTTGGTGATAAAGTAAAGCTTGTCCCTCGAAACATTCAAGGGAAACGAAGAGCACTTGGAAGACCTTTTGAAAGCCCATTTGACGTTACAGACGTCAACTATCCCAATGTAACCATTGCTCTTGACGGAATGGAAAAAACTCCATGCCAACTTGCGCCCATTCATTTCCACTTTACCGACTGTTTCCATCTCGCTTTTACAGATCATCATCTTTCTAGTGCTTCATCTACAAACTTCTCACAACTTGTTGAACCCATATACGACAAAAGAGGATTTTTCCATAACGAGTTGAGTCAAATTGGTAATCACATTGCCGATTACACATTCCTCACCGGTTTCACACTGACAAGCATCCCTGCCAACATTAAAACACTCTATCGTGTCAGAGACGCAATCACCGTTCTCAACTTAACGAAAACCGTATCAGTCACTGAAGAAGAAACCGCCACCCTTAACGATCTTCAAATTCAATATGAGAACCTTCTCACCTCAACCACTTCTATACACAAACGTATCAAAAGACAACTCCTTGTTGGAGCTGGCATAGCCGCCCTGAGCTTTATAGGTCGGCTGACAAAAGTGCCACCATCACACAACTTCAACGAGATGATCAAGCGATCGCCGCTGAATCATTCGAGACATTTTCCCACAACTCGATTCACCCGTTTTTCTTTTTTTTTTTTTTTTTCAATTAGATAAAGCGAGAATTGATACTGACATATCAACAAGTCATTGAAAATAGATTTGCAAGATCGAAAGTATACAAATTCAACTGTGTTGACGAATACACTTGGTGATCAATAGAACGTCACAATTGGTCTGTGTAGTGTATTTGCGGTACCAGTTAATTGTCCTTTGTTATTGGCAAGGACGGTTCAGTTAGAATAATTGTGACGTTCTACCAGCCACCAAGTTTCAAACGATGCCACTTACCACTCGAAGCAGCACGCAGAAGTTTAATTGAATTGATGTATTTTCCTACTATCATATATTTAAAAGAAGTGAAGCAAAGTGCCTGGGTAATTTCCATTAGCACGCGAGTTCAACGGACTTTAGTCGTTGATTTATCCATCTGTTGTGGTGACGTAGTGTATTCAACACCAGTTCACTCGGGCAACAAGCAGTATTTAGTTTACCTGCCAGGTTTGATATCAGTAGAATTTACAAAATCTTACTGCTTCAAATACAAAGGTGACAGCATCACTGCCTTGTCGCAGCGCGTAGCAGTTGACCTGCATCAAGATGTTAGGGTTATAGGGCATATCTTGGAATACGTTGTCAAGGACTTGAAACACAGGTATAAAGATGACCACCCCGGAAACAACAGCTGCAGTAGCGGAGTTGAACTTTGTTGATGAACAACTGAATGGTGTTGATGTTAACGCTGTATTTGTGGAGTCAGGTGTCAGACCAGCAGACATCATGAATCACCTAATTGCGGAAGAAAAGATTGTAATGGGAATTTCGACACAGGATTTCATGAAGACACACGGAGCCGAAACATTTGATCTGGATACTCTATATGCGGAATTTAAAGTGATATGTACCGACTTTCAAGAGGAAATACAGTAGGGGACATTGTCTAGGGCAGTATCATTTGCCGTAGACATACTCTACAAAGTGGGGCCTGCCAGTAGGCAGGTTAAAAAGGCTCAAGGTGACAAAGTCCGGTCATTCAAATTCCCCTACAATGTCGAAGGCAGGCTCGTAGTTACATCAGTTTTTGTATGCACAAACAAGGCTGAAAATGCCATGCAAAAGACATTCACCGACGGGAGCCAAAACCACTTGTGACCCCTATGACTGGTGCCATCTTTTCCAAAAATTGCACAGGAGTCTACAGCCATAATTATGGTGATGTAGAATCTACGCAAGACCCAGACAAGTTTGCCAAAGTAATGAACATAGTGTACGTAGAAGGCAAAGCTTACGAAACCTGGGATAGAGAAACTGTAGGACTAGAAAATTCTGATTTGAGAGATTCAACATTCCTAGTCATAGGTACCAAAAAGAAATTGGCGGTGGAATACCAGTAATGAACCACAACGGAAAATTAGCTGGAATTGTCAGTGCAAGAAAAGATCCAAGATCATCTGCTGTGTGTCAGCTTTACTCGTAATACTGTGAAACTATTTTTACCGTGTGTCGGCTTCTAATTTATTTCCGTATTTGTACCGTGTGTCGGTGAACTAATTAATTGAATTATGATGATCGAGTGAACTCTGTTTCATGGTTATTTATAACCAAAACCATGTCATTTTACAATAAATCGAACTGTTATTCTCTCTATTTGCTCAGTCTTTTTACGTCGAGTTGGAGCGTCCGTATAACTCAACAAAATAAACCCGAAGATGTCGAAGTTCTCAAAAATTGAAACGCTAACAAAGAATGCAATTTACTGCATCGAAAAAATGTACTGGATGGAGACACCACAATTGCTGTATCGACCACAAACAATTATTATTCGAGATCTCGGTTTCGTTAGCTAGTCTTTCTTTCGTTACAAAAGTGAAATCACGTCTACTGTTAGTATAGGCGTATTCCATGCTTGATCTTACTTCGTCTCTCCCCGTAGACAACAAAAATAGGGTGATTGAAAAGTAAAATGCGAGGATCCGAGAAACTGGTCTCGCCGTCGGAATGTAGAGGTAGTTTATAAATTCATCAACACTCAAAATCTCGGTCTGAATACCGTAAGCGAGAGAACGAGGATAATTTTATAGTCCGAAGCGAGACTTTTTGGTGATACGTATACAACCTTCGAGTTCTAAAAAGATTATAGAGATATGATGAAAAGGAAATCACTAGTTTGTTCCTGCGATGAAATAACAATAGGGCACCGGTATGAACGAACTGTGGCCCTTCTTCTCATGAAACGATTACAAGAAAAGGTTGTTAGTCTAGAGTCCGTAATTTTTTCTGTGTCGTGTTCGATCTTCAAAAGGAACCAACACCAGTGTTGCCAGATTAGGCTATTTTGAGAATATATTCTGGCAGCTGTGCTTTTAGATACCTTCATACTGGTTATATTTTTGTACATAACAAATCGTATATTGGATATTTTTACGAGGGCAAATTCCTACCGTTTTCTCGGGTGAGCCGAACTATAAAAAATCAAGACGACTCCTACGCGGAGTCCTCCTCTATACCTGTAATCGAGGGTTGAAGTTTTACGACTCTAGTCAGGTGCATTTCTGTATGCGTCGAGACATTGTCCTACGATGTTTTCGACATCCTCGAGATGATAAAACTACAGCGTAGATACTGTCCCGAGAATCAGATTCTCGTAAGTCAAGCGATACGTGGATGATCGTAAAACTGGATATTGTATTAATGTTAACGGCATTTGTTACAGGACAGAATCGCCAGACGAAACTCGTCTATAAGAATAGATTTCGGTAATGGAAGCTAAAGTCGTGTCCTGGAGGGTGGCAACCAATCACCGACATAAACCTCCCTTACTTGGAAAGGACCTTCCTCCAACTATGGAAGATCGAGAACCAAAACTTCAGGATTAGGTCCAATTTTGAAACAACAACCTCCTACTAAATAATAAAGTAATAACGTAAATCCCACTAGGCCCAGGGTACACGTTTACAGTGCAGAAATCTCAAGATAAGTCCCTGAAGGCCTCTGTGTCTAGTGGGATACCTACATGTCCTACAAATAGTCTGCTTTGTGGGAGGCCATCCGTTAGGCTGATTCTCACAAAGCAAGACAACCTGTGAATACCTCCTGTTGAGAGCGACCTCTCGGCAGGGACTAAGTTATAAAAATATGATATTTTTGCGGAATATATTAGCCCTACCAAGAAAGTTTGGATTGGTTCTCAGAGACAGGAGTGCAGTACTACGAACCCCAACACAACTGTGAAACCACCAGGGAGCACAACGCGCGAAGACAAACGAAAAGCAAAGCCATGGATGAATTCATTGCCAGGACAGAAATTGCACTCAAGAAGCCAACTAGCTACACGCTGAAGAAAGCTGCCAAGAATATTCATTTACCTCACTCAACGCAGGGCTGGCAAACTGCACATCAAATCACCATAAGAAAGATGAAATGGCAACTAACAAGAACTTTTACCCCGAGTGGTACCTCAGCTCTGCTGACAAATCTACCGCCACCGCGCGTCAGGCACACGGATTCGGGGAGGGGGCAAAGTTGCATTCTTGGCAATGACGCCACTGACCCTATTGTACAGGAGCAAGCGGCTGTACTGTTATGTATTCACCTAACCATTCAATTTTACCTCTTTAGTTTTAATCCTCTTTTTTATTCTCTTATTTTCAAATTCGCTTTGAGCTTTTTATTCAAATGCACCGTTCACTGATCGTACGTATGTTTTTCGTCGTTTTCCAGTATTTCACGGTCTCCGTCTTCAACTACTTGTTCCCTATAAATCTTTTCTGTTTGTTTATGTTAATTCTTTGAATCTACTTTTTATGTTAATTCTTACAATGTTCAAAAACCGCTTGGTACATAGTTCCTCTCGTATCGATACCGCTACTTATTGATTTATTGATTTTCCTAATGGATAAGTCCGAATAACTCACTGAATCGAACTGTTCAATTTTCCTACTATCTTTGCCAGCTCTTCATGTATTTCTCCTCGTGTATCTAAAAGAATTTCGCTGTCCTTATTTGGTCATTTTCTGGCAACCTTTCGATGCCTGAATCTTCCTTCTAGAAGCTTCTCCTCCTTCTCAATTCTTATGCTCTCGAGCCAACCTTGTTGTCTCTTCGCCTATATAAACTCTTCGGATCTTGTCCTAACCGTTCTTATTCTTTTACAATCTGACTTGCAACTATCGTCTTCATACGATCGTCTGTATTCATTGTATTAGAGAACCATATTATGTTGTGTTTTTGAAGATGAAATAAAAAGTCTATAAAGTGTTTTGAATTCGTCTATTTTTTCGTAAATTGACGTTATTTTTCAGTTCAAATCATAACAGTACATAGGATGAACGCCCCGCAAGATACGTATGATTCACCACTGTCACCTGACCCAATGGACCATGAACAATGCTCCTTAGTCACCAAAGAAGAACAACCAACTGCAGAGCTAACTAACTGTATGTATCCCAAGGATAACTGCATCAACCAACAATCCCGCGCCCACCGCTTTAAGACCAAAGAAAACTCTGCCAGATCCGCTACCCCTAAACAAAGTAGCCAAGAAGCACCTACAACAAATCCGGGAACTTGGGCACTCCACATTCTCAGAGACAGGAGTGCAGTGCTACAAATCCCAACGCAACTGTGAAACCACCAAGGAGCACAACGCGCAAAGACAAGCATCAAGAATGGGAAGGAGAATTGATGAGTAGGAACTGAGAACTGACGCCAAACAACAACCAACAACAGGAATACACTTGGAGTAGCTGTGCTGCGGTACATGACATGCCCTTTCAGTGCAGAAATCGCGGGGATATGCCATTGAGGACCCTGTGTTGGCAGCCAACTTGTAAACCATACGTATCATATATTTTTGTATTTTGGTAAAAATCTATATTTTTTGTAAAAACATGTACCAATTGTTCATTGTAAATATTCACCTTTATTTAAAATTACCGCTTAATCCTCTCTCCACCCGCTAATGAGCACTGACCTAGTAAACTCAGTAGCGGGGAATAGGGAATATACTAGCCCCACCGGGTACGTCCGGAATGGGGAACCTGTAAAAAAAAAAAAAAGAAGTCTGCCCATGCGCCTGCCAGAGGAGGCTGTAACCCCAGCAACCCAATAATGGTAACACACAATAGCATAAGAATGTATCACCTCAACTGTAACCACGCATGCGGAGCAACACAAAATGCTTCACTCACTGCTGCAGAACTGGACTCTGATATCATGTGCCTCACTGAACCACATTATCCAGTAGGATCCAACAACATACTACACTTCCCTGGTTGGGACTCAGTGTGCAGCAACAGATCTGCCATACTGGTGAGAAAAAGACCTGGCACACACACCCAGAAACACCAATCATCCTGACATTGCTGCAACCCAGATAGGACTCATCATTGTCATCTGTACCTATGCCTCTCCAAGCAAGGACTTCCTTTACCTGCTGAAGAATTCACTCGACACCTACATTCAATCCAATGGAGACACCCCAATTGTTGCTACTGGCCTATGGAAGCTGGAAAACCCAAATTTTGTCATAAAATCTGATTTACCAGACCACACTGGACACCTTACCACCATCAATGAAACAACAATAGGTAATAATACTTAACGTAACTTACTGAGCGCAGTGTCACCTCTTCAGTGCAAAAATCTCATGATAGTCCCCGGAGGCCACTGCACTCAGTAAATACTCCAAATTGTTAACAAATATGTCCTCATTTCAGGAGACCACTGTCTTGGCCAATTTCCTGGAATTAGAGACATTTGTGGAAACCCCATGCGAGGAGCGATCTCCAAACATGGGCTAGCCTTTTAAGAATTGTAAGATATTCACGCGGAATACACTCGCCCCAGAGGGAAAGTCCTCATTGGGGAAGCCCATAAAAAAAAAAATGAGATTGCAGCTATTTCCTGTCACCATAGGCTAAAAAAGGAGTACTCACAGCAAACTGGTGCGAATCAACATTTTTCTACTATTACAGCATAGATTAAGATGTTGACCTGTAATAATCACATGAATATGTATACATGTATGTACCATAACATTTGCCCTTGTAGGTCCCTTGTCTTGGACAATTTACGTGCGGCACATATAAATGTACCTTGTATGTTAATATAAGCTTTTTCTCTCCTCCCCCTTGCCCAAGGCCACTGTCTAGGCCAACTTGGGCAGAAGGAGGAGATGACAACAGAACTACTTTTTCTTTTTTCCAACTGTCTGTCTAAATCCTCCCGCTCGTACCGACGAAAGATATGAGACTCAGGAGCCCCAAACTTCAGTTCAAGTATCGCCTGCCTTGTGTATACGGCCCAGATCAGTAAAAATTGCTTAAAACACATGTATAATTTCTCTATATCTCTTTTCTCAAGTATTCTTAAAATTATTGCTAAAATCCTGAAAACACATTATTTTGAATCCACGGCTCACTTTTGTCTATCACAGTGAAACCATCGTTGGAAGAACTCTCGGTTGGCATTTTCGCAACGCGAGAATATCTCAAATAATGCCTACTCCAAAAACCAAGTTATGACGCGTCCACGTTCATCAGCCTGCCCAAACCGGAGGCACCGAATACAAGATATCGTTTGTTTGCACTTCGCACATTCGCGTTTACATTTACCACAAATAAACCTCAGCGCACAGTCTAATAATGAAGTATTGATCTTCGCATCAAACTCAATCGCTTGCCCGACGATCACGTACAAGCAGGTCGAAATCTTGGAAGCACTACATCTTCTCTATCAAAGCAACCTCAGCCTAGCCGTGATAACAAATATTAAAGACGATTTGTACGTCGAAGTCACATCATTTTTCAATAAATTTCAAAGCAGCTACGGAGAGAGAATCCTCTGCGTTCAAAGAAATCTTTCGTGGCAACGTCTTGAATTCCAGTGTATCAAACGGAAGAAGAAGGTTATTTCACCCGGCCTGTATTTTACACTCAAATAGCCGTATCAAACGACCCATGTGGTGATATCCTGCCATCGGAGAACGACCTCGAGCCGGAATATATTCCACTCCCATTTTAACGTGTTTTCATCAATCTTATTCTTGTAACCTTTTTATGTATCTCTTAATTTACATATTTAGGGCTACTTCTATGTTTCATGTTTCTTTTATTCATATGTTTTTGTACATGTATGTTTATCATTAATTCAACGGTTCAAAGATCGCGCAAACCAATCCCATTCAAAAAAATTCTTTCATCAATCGACGTATGGATCAATATTTTGACACAATTTGGATGTATGTGAGCTTGATTTACTCACGTGATTTTCGGACCCATTGCCACATTTCTAGAATACATTCACAATGACAACATCACAAAGGATGGTGTCTAATGAAGAATTAAACAATGAAGGACCAAGTCCAAGCCAGCTGGCATGTATTTAGAGTATCGTATAGGCCTGACCGCCGAATATATGGGCGAAGATAAGCTAAAACAACCTGGCACAGTACAGAGAGAATTTGGTTACGGTCTCGCCTCGATTTATGGTCTACTGAATCATTCTTGCGACGCTAACGCCGCTTTGCTGGTGAACAGAAGAGGCCTCCTCACTTACAGTTTACGACCCATTAAAGCTGGAGAGGACCAGAAAACAAATTCTAGAGCCGAAATGTTTACTACAGGTAGTAGAGGTGTAAATGGTCGCTCTTGTCCTGAAGGAGGCTCCGAAGCCACATGTTTTTTCTGTAAACAATTGGGCCACATAACTTCCTAATGGGAGATAGAGAAGGAGAAGAATGCAAAAAATAGGACCTCGCAAAATTTTAGGATAAATCAAGCACATCCTTCCCCTGGTACACGTCTTTGCAAATAGGACCTTCTGGAAATTATCCAAGTTCAATAATGAAGGATGGAATATCGATAATATCACCTTTGAAGGGAAAGATTTCTCCTATAATACTATGGGGTATAGAATACCTGGGCTAATAAGTCGTGACGCTTATCAAAGCTTACGAGATATTGGGATAGCTGCAGATGAATTTCCATCGGCTAACATCGGAGGAGTACAGTTGAATAGAGACCTGATTAATCATGCACGTGAATTCATAATGAATGTCACGGAATACAATTGCATAAAAGAATTCCCACTAGCACAAAACGGGTCTATCTCCCAGATGTCGTTCACGCAACTCCTACTGCCGGAAGGGGATCAAACCGGAGATCGAACTGCGATAGTAGAGGATGAAGTTCAATCATGTTGTTCTCATCAACTCGCTTCGCAAAGCGCAAACATTTCAATATTGATGCTGAAGTTTTGTATCAAAAGAAAAGCCAGAGCAGACGGGTATCCATTCGTCACTGACGGTAACGATCCACCACCAGGGTGGACGGACGCGCAATTTGGAGTAGTCCACAATTATGGTAATAGTGCGCGGTGGGCTGTTGATGAATTCATAATTGAAAGCATCCTAAGTAAAGAAGCTGTGGATATCTTTGCTCAACAATATGTTACTTAGCCCATATGTATTATAATAGACGTCATTGGAAAGCTGTGTCAATGGTCATAAAGACTACCCGCGGTTAAAGGGTCCAGCACATACATAAGACACCTCCTGGTACTTGATGAACTCTACCGTTAACAAAGAAAGTAGGGACAGTACTTGTAATCATTGTAAATTTTCAATCAACATTCATTATCAATTTTGTCTATGCGTAAAACTCTGAAATATAAAGTTGTTCTCTTCCTTTCATCTACAACGTTTTATATCGAAGTTTTAGATCGTCACAGCCTTGGATGCTTATTTCCATTTGCCGTCAACTTGTTTTCTATCCATACGTTCATCAATTTTTGTAAAATAGATATAATTTTTACTGATCAAAATCGCCTAGTTTTTACTATACACATTCTTCTAGCACAAAATCAGGATTTCGATCTTTTCAAAATCTTACCATTTCCAGTAAGTACAGAAGACTCCCCTCTAGTTCATCACTTCATTCAACCTTCCAATGATTATTTCATTATATATTAAGTACAAACTAAAAGAGCAGTGTTAAAGGATCTTAGAGTGTGCAGCAAAATTTCAGAAGGAACATTTCTTTGCCATTTAACTGTCCTAGAATATTCAAATCCAGAAAACAATTGCAAAACAATGTTGTTTTTAAACAAAAATGCGACTATTCCCTTTACTTGCAATGTTAAAACTATATTCTCAGAAATGTCAGCATGGTAACCTCTCATGGGGAATCAGTGGCTTCTCAGTATAACCAAGGGCGAAACAATTTCAATCAAATGCGTAAAAAGGGGAAAAATATTAGATTTATATGCCATAGGCCTTGGGTTACTTTTCTTAGAAGACCAATTCCACACCTGCGGAACAGGCTTTAAAATTACAAAATTGCAGCTCTGCTACCTACAATGAAGAAGTCCCCCAACACCATCGACTTCAGCACGTCCGTATTGTATGCGGCCAAGAGCAGTCAAAATCGCCTAAAACCGCGTTTTTCAAACAATGTGTTATGATTCTCTGTCTATCTATCTAAGAAATTCTTTATTCCTAATTCTACTGTTAACTTACTATATGTGCACAGTGCCGGCACCGTTAGAAGAAATTTTCGTCAGTATATTCGCCATCCGCAAGTATTTAAAGTACTGCTTGGTGAACAAACCCAAGTGGGGAGCATGTACGTTTATCAACCTCACAAGTCCGGAAGATAAAAACTCCGAATTTCGCTTATTCCACTTACGCTACATCATCGAACGTCTACTCAACAGAGCATCATACTTGCTACAAATCAATATCACTCAACAGTCAAACCATCAAGTTCTGATCTTTACCGCAAATTCTATCGAGTGCCCGAGAATTTATGTTTAGTTTACATAGTTTAAATTAAACGCATACATACGTTCTTCTAGGATACAGTTATCCAGAATAAACAACAGGTTATGGGCCCAGTCGTGTTAAACGAATGTTTTGAATTGTATTGCACGCTGATTTATGATTTATTGTAAAGTTTGAAAGTTCTGTATTTGTGACAGCATCTGTCAGCGTCATAACTGCGCAGTAAAGCATTGTAAAGTAATTTTGTCTTCTGTTTTGAATTGTTATGAGCAGCTTTTCTTGTTTTCTATCTTGGTACAAAGAGGATGGTCAGCCGCAAATAAGGCTTGCTCCTCGACAACTATGTATTTTTCATCTTCTTTTTTATTATCGCACGGGTCCGCGTGCACCAACCTTTTTACGACTGCCTTCCCGGTCTCTTCACTCAACCAGAACACTTGCATCATTACAGGTCATCGTCAAATCCATATTTTGGTAATTTTTTCGAGCTCTTTAGCATCTTTGAATCCGGTTACACGCGATCACTGCGCCTGTATACGTCTTAACTTTGTTGAATTATACGCGCACTACTTATCATTTAGGCCTAAGTTTTATTACTTTTTTTTTTTCCATATTTTTATAGTTCTATTTAACCTTCCTGTAAAAAGTACGGATACAAAGAATCCCACAGAATACCACTATAGAGCAAATCCAGTACTGGATCAATTCTAAGTACAATCATCAGCCCACACTTGTGCAAATGTTCCCTTATAAGGATAACACCCGTACAGATCTCTTTGCAGTCATCACTGTCTCCCTAGAACTGTACAAAGCAATGCAAAAATCTCGCACCATATGAATTGGGTGGAACCTCTGCCAAATAGACTGGCCGTGTCCATATCACCAGATGCGGGAAGTGTAACCGCCTAGGGCACTATGAAACTGAATGCACAAGCATGGACAATACCACACCCACCAATACTGCCCAGGCTGAGTAACCACCAGAAAACCCTACCTGTATAGACTGCAAGTACTACAACTCTCAGCTATGTCAAACCCAGGCTGCGCAATGTTGATCACGCTACCAACAGCAAACACTGCCCCACCCTCCGCTGTTACCAGCGCAAAGCATTACCAACACCCGCTCCCCAAGCGAGCTATACAAATCTACAAAAGTCATTAACCTGATGATGACACTTTGAAGACTCTGACAAGAGTCTCATAAAGTCTCTCTAAATCCCAGGAAATGCCTCTACTTCTATGGAGATTGCAGCACACTTGTGTACAGGTTTGAGAGATCCTGATCAGACTGAATCTTTTTTTTTTGATGACCTGTTTAATGGTGATGTGTTTACTATCAGAGAAGAAACTCTGGGCCATCTTTCTGCTCAAACCATAATAGACAAACTATGAGAGGCCTTTAATGCCAAAATTGTGTATGGTAACATGACCTTGGATGCGTATATGCAATCATGAGTGTACTGGGGCCCAGCTCTGGCTGCTATTCTCTCAAGATTAGAGAGAAGAACATTAGAAAGTGTGTTGAGAAACTAGAAAAACTCCCTGGCTATTTATCAAATCTTTAAGCAGGAGTTAAGAGTTGAATGCCCCTCTCCAGATAGTTCTGAATTGATTGCCCTATTGGTGCATGCGGTCTTGGACGGCTATCTTATGGAACAAGTAGACATAGAAGTTGCTTTTTAAACTTGAAAATTCCAGGTTCATCAAAGCTCATTTAGAACAACATTCTTGTTGATCACTGTTCAGAAAATACAGGAGTTTAGTTCGATACAGAAATTCTCATTCTGTTCTATTTGATTGGAGATATTTTTCTCCTCAAAATTCACCAACAATTTATTACATTTTGATTAGACAGTAGATGAAATTCTGTTCACAGAATCCCAATACTCAAAGGTTTTTGTAGAGATAATTTCTAGTATTTTGTTTTCAAAATTATTGATTCCAAATTGTACTTGGATCAATTTGTACAAGCTAACTCAGAAAACGATAGATTAGGAGGAGCCATTAGTTTAGTTCAAACTGATTCTAATAATAATGAATATTCTGCTTGAGAGAACTAATAAAAGATTTCAAATTGGTATTTTCTTAATTTGTTGCACCAATACTTTGGTCATAGATTTGGTAGGTAGTGAGAGTTTCATTACATGCACATATCTTACACAATAATTATAGAAAAAATAATAGGATTCTGGCTGGTAAAAGAAATTCTAAAAATACTTTGGTAAAATACTTTTCAGGGCAATCACAAAGATTGACTTATACTTGAAAAGGGATTCAAGATCAGTAAATAATAATTAATCAAACCTGGATCTTCTGTACTGAAAACTGCTCAAATCCATTTTCATCTTCATATACAAGGCTATGCTGTGAATTTTTCTTCAATACTTTCTTTTGTACAACATTGTAATAGTATACTTCTCGACCAGTGTTGTGATTATGGATGAGGAAACGCAAAGATGGACAAATCTTGAATAAATTGAGGTATTCTTCGTCAGACAAGTTGCTCTCCTACAAAATTGAAGTCAAGATGAGTAATTTAATGTCTTCATTAATGGTTTGATCAATAAAAATCAGGAAAAGGAAGGATGAAGATTCAAGAGATGAAAATATTTTCAGAGACTTGTAATGGTAGTGATCATCATAATAATAAAAATATAATTCTGTTCAACTTACAATACTACTATCACCATAAATGGCGAGATATCGCAGCATTTTCATTTGGCTGGACAAACGCTCCCAAATGAAATATGGAACTTCATTGTAATATCGCAGTACAACAGCCTCCACATTTGGTAAGTTTTTTGTGATAGCTGCTATCATGGCTGAGGTAATCTGAATGCACAAAAGATAGGAGACGATTCAGCATAGTTCATCAATTTAATGTAAAACAATTGATAATATAATTGAATCCTGAAACTTCCATCGATGGAAAGTCAATTGTTCAAAAAACTTCACTCATATTTCTCAATACATTGATTAAAAATTTAAATTCCCCCAATCCGTTGAACCCATCTTCTGCTGCCTCAACTTAACCCAACTTTGTACTTCCTTAACCATCCCTCCCAATCACACAGAGGCTAACTGACAACTTCCCTTCCCCAACATATTCAAGTTACGCTGTCGTTTCGCGCTCCAATCGAATTTTATAATTTTTCAAAATAATCTACATAGTATAGGCGATAGGGGAATGAAGTTTGCATTTTGGGGGGGAGAAGCAGTGATTGATGAAAATTGTAGAGTCAGGTGCTGGGAACAACATATCAAAAATCCCACCCCCTAAACCTTGTGCAAAATGTTCTGTGGCACGTTTTAGCCCCCCAAATTTGGTTTTTTGTCAGTATCTCGAAAAGTTGAAGCGATAGAGAAAAATTTTTCAATCCAAAATTGTTCCTCGTGAAATTCTACATAAGATACCATACTCGAACATCATTCTAGACCTATTTTTTGGCCTCAGAAATTCGCGAGAAGTGCTCAATTTTCAAAATTTCTCATGTTTTTTGCCTGTTACACGAAAATGAAGACTTCTAGAGAAAATTAATAAGTCACAAAGACAATTTGCAATGAATTTTTGTGTCTAGAAATTGCACCCCCACGTTGCAGCCCCCTATTTGATGTTTCGCGAATATATCAGAAAGGCTAACCTGGAGAACAGAAATTTTGAATCCAGAAATACTCCATGTGAATTTGTACATGAAATAGTATATTGAAACAACAAAAATGCAGATTTCCAAAAATATTTTCACAAGTTTGGCATCATTGCTTCGTCACTGTCTTCTCCATCACTGTCAGTATCGGAACTGTTGCCCAGGGCCTCCAGATCGTCGACAACAAAGGGATCGCCAATAATCTTCTCTTCCAATTGGACAAGTCGACCAAGGGCTTCCGCCAAATAATTACTCTCCTCCTTCTCGGCAAGTCCAATACTCCGTCAAGAGAAGCCATTTTCCCCCTAACTTGTAATATAAGCTGGCGGAAAATGAGAGGGTGACGAATTCAAGCAGTAGGAAGGCTCCCGGGAACTTCGACTTCTATTTATAGTCTTCAATAGACATCATACTACCCCCAAATATCTTCAAAATGGCCTGATGAAGGTGTTGAAAACAGATTCAGAATGCATCATGCATGAGTCATCTCTCAGTCGTTGGGGTTTGTGACTATGAATCATGATTGTCTTCAAAAAATGAATCAATTACAGCTTACGTTAAGACAAAGTGCAGTTTGGGGAGAGAGGGGAAGTTATTGGATGTCACTGTCGATAAATGGCATAGATTTTGAAAGTATTAGAAATTGGCCGAGCAAATTGTTGGGACGTAGACAATAAGAGCTGATAACTGAAACAGAAAATGAAGTCGAGTTTCACTAAAAAACAAAAAATTGTAATGACGTCTACTAGATCTCCAAGGTTCATTTTGTCCTGCGTAAATAATACTTGATTTTTCAGACCGTCAGTTTGGCGATTCAATTCCTCGCATTCGATGAAACAAAAAAACTCTAGTTTGTCTTGATCTCAAGAAAATTCTAGGTCGTTATCAAACGCCACCTTCACTCGACTCGAATTTTCTGGCTTTTGTCTCACATCCCTGATTTTGTTCCAGAGGGAGAATAATAAAGTGTCAAATCGGTGCTTGAAAGGCACTACTCAGAGAGAGGAAATGGTTGACAGTTTAAATTCATGGCAGGCTTGAGCAACCTGAAGCTCGTGAGCCATATGCGGTCGATAAGGGGTGCTTGTACGGCCCGTGGAGAGGAAAATAAAACTTGAGCAAAACACCTTTCTACGATGAATCACAACCTACGGAAATCGAAATACAACCAAGGTAGATAGTCACATAATTTGACTGAAAAAAAGAATTTATTCAACGAGATTTCTGCGTTTGAGTGACAGTACTCCCAGTAGTATTATCTGGTAGAAAATTTGTGACCTTTAACTCAAATGCAGCATAAAGGTACACGTCAGTCAGATTCCTATGCGATGTTTTGAATGCTGTAATCATCGAGAAAGTGTGCTCACATAGAGAGGTGGAACTGCCGTCCTGCACTCCTGGATGTGGATAAGGCATAGGTTTCGAGTAGGTATAGGCCATAGCGTGGTTCTGCATTTGCTCATAGTCTATCTTCTTCTTCATGATGGCAGCTGCTAATGCAGACACTAAGAAAAGCTTCTTGATTGGTTATCTTCTTCTTTGCTTCGAATACCACCGCTCTCTTCTCAGCAATAAGGTCTGTCGGTGGTGAACGGGCTAATAAGCAAAGAGCCTCTAAAGCGGAGCTCTTTGTTGAATATTGAGCATCTCTCTCCTTCTGTAAGGTATTCATGTTGAGTCAGCTTTTACTCGGGCTCGCATATAGGAAGATTGCTAGGGTGGTGCTCATCATGATCTTCCGTCTTGCTTCACTTGGCCCTCTCACACAAGTCTTTTACCGATGAAGGACCTATGATCAACAGAAAATCGACGATGTTGACATCAGTGAGGGGGATGGACAAGGTGGTACTCATTATGATCCTTTTCCTTGCGTCCCTTAGCCCTACCAGGTTCCTCATCTGAACCCTTCGGTACACATCTACCCTACCCGGCTTCCTTTTACGCCGAGCGGTGCTCATCATGATCATTCTTCTTGCTTCTCTTGGCCTTCCCAGGTTCCTCATCAGGTGGCTTCCATTCCTGCCTTTTTCGCTGTCATCAAGAAAGGGTGCCTGAAGCTCAGCGTTGAGTCAAACCAGATGCCAAGGTACTTCATCACATTTTTGGTCTTGATTTCCACTCATTTCAGGCAAAAGGTGGGTGGACTGAACTTTCGAAGGGTCGTGAATAATATGGTCTCCCTTTTACTTGCTACAAGGTCTAGTCCAGCTGACTCCATCCAACGCGTTACTTCCGCTGGGGCCCGGCTTGCCTGCTGTGCACCGCTATAATTGTCTCATCAGGGCATACCACCAGTGCCTCATCTGCATGTTGAATAAGCTCAACACCCGGTCGCAGCTTCATTTTTTAAATACCGTTGAATGCAACTCACTAGAGGAGTGGCCATAGGACCACTTCTCCGTGAGGGCATCCAATATTCTCTCTCACAGAATTGAGTTGAACGCATTCCATATGTCCAGGCTGAGGGCTGCGCAAAATTGACCTCTTGCTATTGCTACCTTGGTTATCCTCTTCAGCTCAATTCCAGCATCTGATGTACAGCGTACAATCTGAAGACCGTCCTATCTACTACAGATTATAAAGTTTATTGAACTTCCACAGTGCAAACCATGAATAGACGTTGGATGGTACAACGCTGACGCGTAAATAAGAATTTGGAAACGTATATTTTCGGGTATATTTTCGTTTACCGGTCGCTATCTCATGAATACCTGACGGGAGCTACTTTTTGAGGAGGTAATCATTTACAGTTTTCAGATGTTCAGCCTATTGGAAGTGTAGTCTAAATGATGGAGTAAGAAAATTTGTTACGAATAATTTTTATAGTGTATAAGTTTTCTGCAGAAGTCTTCATTCCCGTGTTACAGGCAAAAAACATGGAAATTTATGAAAATTGAGCACTTCTCGCGAAATTTTGAGGCCAAAAAATAGGCCTAGGATGATGTTCGAATTTGGTATCTTATGTAGCATTTCACGAGGAACAATTTTGGATTGAAAAATTTTTTTCTTTTGCTTCAACTTTTCGAGATATTGACAAAAAACCAAATTTGGGGGGCTAAAACGTGCCACAGAAAATTTTGCACAAGGTTTAGGGGGTGGGTTTTTTGATATGTTGTTCCCAGCACCTGACTCTACAATTTTCATCAACCACTGCTTCTCCCCCCCAAAATGTAAACTTTGGTAGTTTTCTTCACTCTATCACTAACATGAAAAGACGATTCTGAAAATATATATGTATACCTTCTGGCAAATAACTATTACTCATTTTTTCGCCGACAAATCGTCGGAAGAAGTTGCGCAAAATAGGTAATTGTACGCGAGCGTACGTGTTATTATTGTATCGAATAAATCGAGTCCCCACATTTCAAATTGGCTTTAGTCCATTTCTAACGTTTCGAGTAATTGAAGGAAAATAATTTTATTTCATTTCTCATGACTTAATATATACATATATTATATTATTTCTAAATAGTGTTCTCGCGATGAAACAAAAATAATACCATGATAATTGAATGAAAAAACCTGCCATGCTCACGCTGGAAAGAGCAAAGAGGCGCCTCTATCTAAATGAAAAAAACAATGGACTAAAGCCTTTTCGGAATGCGGGGACTCAATTGCTACGCGATCGACCGCCGATGTTGCGTTGAGTGATGCAGCTGCTCATTAATGATATGAATGATAATTAGGAGTACAAAACGACAGCAATCAACTCGCTTCGCTCATGATTGTGGAACGGCCCCCCAATTGTAAAAGAATAAATTAATTAAGTCAGAATGATAGATATTCTCGTAGCCATCGTTCTCGTGAGTCGTGAAGAGCGTAACAAAGCACTAATGCGGCTTTTGACTATATAAACTACCAGTGAACACTGGTAGTTTATATAGTCAAAGAATGCGGCGCGTTACTCCTATTACAGTAAGAGAAATAGTACGTTCATAGCGTATTTGGGCAACTTTTTTTGACGATTTGTTGGCGAAAAACTGAGTTATTCGGGAAAAGGTATATATTTTCAGAATCGTCTTTTCATGTAGGTTATTCTGAAAAAAAATTATAATAGGAGCGCGAAACGACAGCGTAACCTAAAACTGTGAAGTAAATAAACAAAAAACGATAGTCCATGACTCACCCCACTGTTATCCATAATTTCCAAATCCAAAAAACGAAGTTTCGGGAAGATAAAATGGTCAAAAATATCATCTGTAGCATTCCAATCGGGTTCTATAGCTTCTATATCCAAATACTGCAAATCTAAAAAGAAAGAAAATCATAGATTTTCATTCGGTCCCAACATCATTCAATAGATTCGATTAATTTGTCTTACTTTTTAAACGGCCGATTGAAATACCAGTATTTTGTTTCTCATCATAATTCTCATTGTTCTCGTCTCCTTGACCGGTAAATCCCCACGTATAAGGAACCACGTTCAGTAATCGCAGACTGGTAAGATTCGTCTGAAATCAAATAAATGATTTAAAAATGAACGGTACACGATTAGACTTGTCAAACAAAACCGCACCTGATATTCCCATATGGTTTGTAAAACGTCGTCTTCGGCGTTGACAACTTCCAAATGTGTCAATTGCGTGAAGTGTTTCAAAAACAGGATCGTTGTTTCTTGATTATTTACTTTCAAAGATAAACTACGCATTTTCGTATTCTTCTTCAAGCTATTTTGTCGGGCAGGGACGGATAGATTTTCGGACATTTTCATCTCCTCGCAACGTAATTCCAAAAGTTCTAGACTAGAATCGAGAATGAGCGCAAACAATTCTTCACTGAGATGAAGGACGTGATAGGATGGGTCGATATTTAGTTTCAATTCGCGAATTTTCGGACAATTTTGTAGGATACTCTTCAAGAAACGAACAGCGAATTCTTCTTTTACAGGATTAGCCTCATCTGCCGGTGTATTCAGCGTAAACTCGACGGATTCTAAGTTCTTCCTTCGTACACAAAAATCTATAAAGTTGTCTAGGTTTTTGGGCGTGTATACGGTCGAATCAAGATGCGAATCGGTAGATCTGTAGAACAAACGTTTCTCAATAAATAATCAAATTATAACAATAAAAATTGAATTGATCTTGTAATAATGCCGTGAACTAAAGGGTAGATTGTCTAATGAAAATTTTACGTGGCATATTCTAACAGGCTGTGATAAACAGAATCTTCAAGAGTTCAATTTCAGAAATACGTTGAATCATTACGTCTACATCAACCAACAGCATAAAATTGAGAAAATACTAATGAAATGTTCAATAAAATATTCTAATATCTGTATACGTACTTCAAGAATTCGTAAATAGGTACAACGGATCTAATTAGAAATCCTCGATACATCTGAGAAGAGGGCTGTTTAAAGTTGACACTGATGACGTGATCGGTTGACGCGATCAATCGGTGTAAAATATTCCGCGAAGTCGTATCCGAGGACTGAGATTTGGTCGTTGCTTCATCTAGTACATCAACGGCTTTGTCTCCGATATCGATTGAAAATTCTTCAATATTTTTATAGATCGAAAATAGATGAAATAATATATTCTCGGATAAAATGTTGAAATCATTCACTCTGATATTCAGGGATTTCAACGAATTTCTGGTAACATTAGACTTGACGAGATTGTTCAAGGCGTGATCTGAATAGAAAGGGTTGCTTCCAGGTGTTAGATTTTCAAAGTTCCAACTCAAGCTCGTCAAATGATCGCAACTGAGTGTGAGAGCCGTGATATTCGCCTCATCAAAAATGCAATCGATGAATTTGATCGAGTTCATTCGAGAACCATACTCTTTCCACAGTGGAAGGGTGATGTCGGTTGTGAAACTGAAGTTTTGGAGTTCGAGGACCTTGACGTGTTCCTTGAATTCACTCAGTATTTTTAGAAGTTCTGTTACATCGTATGGACGGAAAATACTCAACTTCTCTTGGCCTAATAACACGTTCGGCGTTTCCATGGCAGATGCTGCAGCTGAACTGAAAAATAAATAAAATACTAGCATCACTATCGTTCGAAACTAAAATTAATACGGCGAATCTAAAATGATATTTTGATAGAAAAACTGTTTCAACATTAGGAAGCAGAGTTTGTTGCAACAGGTGGATTTTCGGAGACAGCCTGATGATAGCACATGTGTTGGGAAAAATGATGACAGTAAACGAAGATTATACATGCAAATAATTCTTACCGTGATGCTTCACTTTCACTTTCAGAAATCCGTATTTCGAGATCGATGTTCACTGACTTCGAAACGATGGGAAAAGAAAATTAGAGTTGCGCCGGTTATGAGTCGTAATTCTTGAAGGCATGATTGCTACTGCTACAAAAATAGAATGAAAATAAATTGCGCACTGGCTACTGACTGTGCAGCGCCGATCGGCGCGATCGACGTATTAACGCGCCACCAAAATGATTACTGGACACTCACTTGTTCGGTACTGTAGGCAGGCGATATGTGAAATGTAGAGTTCTCCAGTAACATGAAGTAGAATAATTTACGAGAACAAGAACAACGGACAGGGTGAATTGATGAGAACCGGTTTCTGGCGGATGAGAACACTCTAGCCTGCCGAGCCTACCACCAAAAGTTACGAAATAGGCCTAATGATGACTACAACATTTTGTGGACTGTGACCGTGACCCATCCGGTGCCTAGAAAACAAAAGTTGGAGACACACCCCGTTCTCATAGAACAACTTGATGATTCGGAGAAAAATATCTCTTTTTGAATAACAAAATACCCATTGCTCTAGATCCATATTTTCCCACAATAAATTATATGGTTCTTCCGTCTATACGCGAGGCGCTAGTATGCTATCGTATTTTCGTCGTATCAATTAGGTGTATACCCATACCTACGGAGGTTTCACCGAAATTCCATTTTTTTATTTTTGAAAAAATTATTTTATTTCAGAAAGAAGAAAGGAGAATTGAATTCTATCAGCTTATAATTCTCTTCTGGATGTTAATAGGACAAATTTGCATGTTTCCACATGAAAGTATCTTCAATTCTTTATGTTGAGATCAATAATATTATTCATTTTTTGCGATACTGTATCATTCTTTTTTTCAAACTTCTAAACCAATGCCTTTTGGATAGTACCTATGTTTTAAATCACATTGCTCAGTTATGAATATTTATCGCGTGAATAATTTAATGCAAGGCCACCTGTTCACTTTTTGAAGAAATCTATGCAGTCGGTAGTCCGAATCTATCCGCCATTATCGAAATTTATCTTACGTTTTCGTATGCAAAGACAATAATATTCTTGGTGTATATTTAATTGAAATAAATGAAAGTTCTCATCAATGAATTGTGACATTCAATGAAAGACAATTGGATGAAATATTCTTCATTATTGCATTTTTCATCCTTAGATGAACCTGGAAGAACGTGGGGATTTTTAGAGATATTGGTATAACTTTTTTATCATTAGGCCTACAGATCGCAATGAATAGAACGGTGATTTCAAACTTTTTATATTTTGAATTCTTATTTCAATTCATTGATATCCTGCGTCCACAAGTTTTGGACCCGTTTTTATGGGCCCATGCAAGTCAGGCCAAAAGATGTTACCAGTTATATAAATGGAAGTTTGCGGAGCTATAAATAAATTTATTCTAGCGCAAGAACGGAAAACGTTCAATATTTCGAATCTACGTGCAAAACGTGTATCTAAGTTATATCTTCAATTTGAGCCCAATTAAAAGTGCCTACGTTTTCGTTTCAGTCGAAAGACGGACCAATGTTCCAAAAATTGAATAATTTACCGAAATTATCAAAGCTAAAAAATCAATCCAGCTTTCTTATTTTAGACTCGTTTTTCTTATAAAATTTAACGCTGATTCCAAGAAAAAATACCTACCTGAATAACCCTACAAAGCTTGAAAGTGAGGAAACTTTTGAACTTCTATCTGAAGAAAATTAATGGAAAATGTCGCGTCGAGATTTGTGATGCTTCTTAGGTATAGCCTATATTTCTTTAAAGATACGACTTTTTATTTATGCAAATAACTACAGGACTTTTTCGATGTATAAATTACATAAAATTGAAATGAAGGTCCACTCCTGCTGTCAAAATCCGCTTTCGTTCAAACGTCAGAAGAAACATTTTTATAGAGTGTTCAAGAAGTAAGTTATCTTGAAAAATTTATCCTAGTTCTTTAAACCTGAATTCCATTGCACACGTTCCAGTATTTCGTAAGAATTATTAAATAAAATGTACATTATCTAATCCCTTACCCAGGCATATAAAAATTGTCTTTCTAAAAATTTTGATAGTGAAACCAACTTCGGTAATGCCTACATCGATTAGCCAAATTTTATTGGAACAAAATTCTTCCGGACAGATGTTCTATACAGGCCTACAGCTCGCGCGTATAGATACTTTTCCTGTTACATTGTAATGAGAAGATTAAACGAATTGTTTGCCCTATTTGCATAAACATAATTTGTAGTTAAGTATTCATCAACCTTCGCAAATTCGACAAGTGTTTCTGTACGTGCAGCTGTAATTTATTAGGCATAACCAATATAATTACCGATGGAAAGTTGCAGTAGGTACACTGTAACTTTTGAGAACGAGAACTGATGACCTGAAACAGTTGAAGAATTTTTTTAAAACGAAAAACTAAAAAAGTGAAGTGCAATTACCGCGCAAAATGCATCCTTATTTTGAAAACGTAAGCGATATTCTCGTTATCCTCATTACCTTTATTGGTAGTTTTGAGTTCTTCATTCTCGTATGCCATGTGCTGACTTGCGTGGCTGTTCAGCTGATGTCTCGATGCGGACTGATAAGATTATCCGAAAATTCACGCATGGTGATACCGTGAAAATGGAACGAAAGACGAAACTACTTACGTTTCACGTTAAATTAAAGCTTTAATACAGAAATTTTTCTTCAACTCGTCGACGAATTTTATTACTGAGGGTAATACAATTATCTTTTTACATCGTAACCGCTTTTATGTGCTTATCATGCATCTCTGAAATCATATTCACGAATGTCCTCCTCTAAATTATTCCTTTAAATTATTCGAATGAGTTCAATTTGAGGAAATTCTATGTAGCAATCATGGACCAGCAGAAGAGAAGTTTGTTCATTCACTGTTACGCTGGTAAGTTCTAATTTTGAATGGTAATCCTCAATCATGAGTCATTTATTGGCCACTTTACCCCACAAACTTGATCCTTTTCCCGGACTAATTCTTCTCTCTGAATTCGTTTTTTTCGCCAGGAAAAGAGATAATATCCTCCACAAAATCGACGGAACGTCCACGAGAAAATGCTACATGTGTGGTCTTTCTGAGTAATCTTTACGTCGAAGATACCAGCTTCTTCCTTCATTCGGAATACTTCAAGCCAGATGTGGACATACGTGATTTGTCTATCGTTATTGGAGAAGCTGATTGTGAGCTGGACCGTGGACTGGAGCAAGCTCTTCGTACCATGGGCCCTAGTGAGGAGAGCAAGGTTACCTTGACTCCAAACCAGCAAGAAATCACTGTATTCGTAAAATTAATCAAATTTACCAATCCTCCCCCAATATTTGAGTGGACGGACGAAATGAAATTGAGTACCGCTTCGAGTCATAAGGAGAAAGGTAGCTGATTATCCATTTGTTTGGCAAGCAAACTCGATGCCAACGAGTTGATTTTTAGTTGATATGTATTTGAATCATTGTAGGCAACAAATTGTTCAACGAGCAACGTTTTGTGGACGCTTTTCATCGTTTCAGTCGAGCTGTGAAGTTGGTAATCATGATACAGGACGAGAACTTCGCTGGCAAAGATGATTTGTACTTGACATTGTGCAACAATATGGCGGCGTGTCAGTTACACCGTCGAAATTACGATTACGTAGTCGAGTTGTGTAAAAAAGTGCTATCAAAGTCGCCAAACAACGTCAAATCGCTTACTCGACGAATGGACGCTTTCATTGGTCTTCGTGACTTTGAGAACGCCCATGCAGACGCAACAAAGATTCTAGAATTGCAGTCGAAAAACTCTTATACCAAGAAAAAACTCGAATTTATTAATAAGAATCTTTCCGAACAACACGTTCGATATGTGAAAATGGTGAAGCAGATGTTCGTCACCTGACATATCAGTGTTTTTATTTTCTTTTCGAAACTCCTCGCGTTGACCATTTTGTAAACCTATCCCCATTAGGGGGTTTTATTCGATTTAATTTGTTTTGTACTTCTTTTTCTCGTTGCAGTCGTATTCTGTCCTATTAGAAAGAATAATTATAACTTTAAAAAGTTGTATTTATCTCATTTTGTACCATTTTCTTAAAAATTAATTAACAACCAAGACGGGAAAAGGAAAAAAAAGGTATAGAACAGTCACAATGTACCAAAATCAAAGTTAAAATACAAAAAAATAAGTAATTGAAAATTAACGCATTTAACGTGACGCAGGTATTTGAATGCAGTTGCAGTATCGTGACTACGTACACAACAATCGCGCACGATTATCAAGAATTTTCAATAATGTACTGTAGTTTTTGACGACGAAGCCAGCCAATCCTGGACGTGATACGTTAAAAAAATTTTCCGTTTAATTACAATACACGAACGATGAACGAAATTACTCAATAAAGGGGGTAATACATATAAAATAAAAATTTTACTTACACAGGTATTTTCTAAAAAATGATAAAAAGTTGGATGAATTGAGGAGAGCGACATCAGTAGGAAAGAAACGAAAAATATAAATTTCTACAGAAAGAGGATCAGAGAGAGAGAGTGTGTGAGAGTGAGAGAAAAAAATTATAATTACAAATATCACAAATTGATGACAAATTAGAGTTACGTATTGCTTTTTCTTCGACACCGAAAAAGTTTATCAAGATTTGATTTTTCCATTTCCAATTTGAGAGGTTTGTCGAATGATGGTCTTACGCGCTTCATTTGCGGCATGTTCCATACTTTTTCGAACGAACATTTGATACACTGGTTTTATAATCTGTAAAATCAAACGAAAAAAATTTATTTACATCAATAGCGACGCGTAGGTTTTGAATTGATGAATGAAAGTTTCTCGAATGCAAAGATGTAACGTAGAAAACTTAGCGCGGACTTCCTGACTGATATGATGGTAAAAATCAGACTTAGGAAGGGCCAATAAGATATTATTTAAATTATCGAATTGCAATGGATGACTCAAACAGTACCGAAGGCGTAATTACCAAAAATGAAGGAAAATGTATCAAGTAATCGTTTTCCAAACTGAATTTTGGAGAACTGGCGTTGATTGCAGAAAATTGTGAAGACGTCAGGGGTTGCCCAGCTAACTTTTAATGGATTCTATACTAATCAAGTGTCTTCTTTTTTGTGCACAGAATGAATCTTTCTTCATAACGTATGAGAGTTTAGGATTCAAGATTCAATCACTCCCAACAAGTAATTTGTAATTTTCAGAAACAATGATGATAACACTATCAGAACATCATGTTCTGCAAGGGTCGCAAATTATCCCTTAGAAAAACATTAAATCTTTTTGAAATTTTGATACATGATGAAGGAAGATTATAATATTTTAATTGTAATCATCATTTTGTAGTCAACGAGAAAATGTTTTCAAATACCTAGATGATAATTTTTCATCGACCTAATCATTCAACAACTTAAGGTGTTGGTAACAAACGAGAAACAGACTCAAATTCAATATAGAAAATACGTTAAGAATCGTCTCGAATTCAAGAGGATAGCGATTCACTTGTGTGATCATCACCAAATACATTTCACTATCATTTTGATGAAATAATTCGAGTCCACAAGAACCAATAGCATCATTCTTACAGAAACCTTTTCAGGAACAAAGGAAGTATTTACTTCGTACAAAATAGGCCCTAACCCAGTCACAGGAAATCAGAGGCGACTTTCTGACTCTAACATCCATTCAGAATTTCAGACAAGCCAGAAACTTGGGCAGCATTTATTTTCAAGATAATTACCTTGGGAATAATGAATAAATGAGAACATTCATACGCGTAAATATCAAGAGGAGACTTCGAGCTTTCTTTCAAGCTACCAGCTGCCTATTTTGTATTTGGCGATAAAATTCAAAATGTAATTGATATTTGATAATAATGACAAAACGTTATTAGTTGCAGACGTATCTGGAAAAAGGACGTTTGTTTCATGAGATGTATGATGAACGGACGCTCTTTTTCCAGATACATCCGCAACTGATAATATTTCATTATTATTCTCAGTTGCATTTTGAATTTTTTCGCCAAATACAGAACATAGGCAGCTGGTTAATGGCTTGAAAGAAAGCTCGAAGTCTCCTCTTGATATTTGAACATATCAATGTTCTTATTTATTTGTTATTCCAAAGATAATCAATTTTGGAAATGAGTACTACCTTTTCCTTATGGAAAATCCTATGTGAAAAAAATTGTTTTTTTTTTCCTAGAAGTATCGATATCAAAATATCGCTCGATTGTATCGATTAAAAACTTGCCTCATTCAATGTCGTTAAACGTTAACTGATAACAGTTACAGTGATCGATAGTAGGCAATATACTGCAGAATTTTGCAATAGTGCTCAGAATATTACACAACCCAATGAATTTTCAACGCTGAGTTCAATGCTATTCTCCGTTTTTCGATAGGAGGTCCCAGTTAGTTTATTCGTCGCGCACTCGCGCATTGTTGCGGAACGTAACACACCTTCTTGATAGCTGAAGTATCCGCTATCGAGAATCAACGTCACATTCCGCAACAAAGCGCTGCAAATAAACAAGAATATTTCACGCGATTACAAAAAATTGCGACGTCCTATCGAAAAACGGAGAACGGCATTGAATTCAGCGTTGAAAATTCATTTAAAGTTTGATTATTTCAGCTCAGAAATTTTCAAAAAGTTTGAATTTGTTGGGTCGTGTTATCAACTTCCATAAGAATACACAGGGAACAATTTGATCATTTGTTAGAATTCAGAAGTAAGAAATAAATAAGGAATCCATTGTTGATAATGAGTATGTGGAAGTTTCCAAGTATTTGAGAATGTATTTTTGTTTCGAATTTATAATTATTCTTCTTCTCAAGTATGAACAAATGATCAAATCCAATTTTTGTTCTCATGAAAAAAAAGTTTGTTTACTTTTCTCAAGCAACATCAATGGTTGATCAAATTCAACCCATTTTGTTCTTGATGTCACCGGGGGGGGGGGGGCAGAGAGGATTCTTGGTATAGTTACTGATGCTGTATCAATGATTTAGATCCATATCAAAGAAAAAACTCAAGTGATCAGCCTATGCAGCGGCTCATTATATCCTTCTCCTTTCACAAAACACCAGTTAGATATGATTGGGTAAGAGGTTACTATCTCGTTGACCAATTTCATTAATTGACGAGCTTTTAAATTACACTGGACTGAAAGATATTAGCTTGGTCAATGGTAGGTACATACAAAAGATGTTTGGAATGAATGAAAGAGTTTGATATCTATTGAGGGGCAAAATTGCGATAAGTGCCCTTGTACTAACTTTTACTCCGATCTAGAAATTTTCTCTTGAATTTTGACCATGAATTCCAAACCATGCATCACTCACATATTTTTAATGTCTCTAATTGCCTTGCATAGAACTGAAATTGTTGTTCTGCACCATACCTATAACCCATAATTCTGAGATTTGAATTTTGAATAAAATGATAAATTTCCATGAAAATCGTTCTACACTGTTAGAACTTGATGACGTGACTTCATTTTCATACAATGAGATATGAGGAGTGACAAACACAAATACTGTTCGCTTTATCTCTCAACTGAGCAATTGAATCAAAACCATCTTCATAAATCAACTCATTTAAATCGTACTGGTAGTCAATTTTCCTTCAAAATTTCCTCGGCTCTCCCTCCTTCTCTTGAACGGAATTCCCTATTAACACTAATCTGCGCAATTCCCCAATGTAAATAAAAGTCAATCTTCGAAACGTCGGCCGATTTACACGTACCGTTTCCCACGTGAACGTTGCTCCTTGGTCTATCAGTTCACCGATATCTCTCAATTCACCGCTGTACCTGTAACCGAAACATCACTCAGTTACTTTTATTGAACATTTTCATAACAACTATTATGGTCGTTTACGCTCACCGTATATACGCCCAAATTGCCAACGTCAGAATAGCCACGACGATCACCGTATTCGCCGCGTTCGCGAATATATTCAGTCCGACTAAATTAAAGATACCCGATACAACATAGAACAACACAATTATGGCCACGATAACAGCGGGCGTTCTAGCCGCCTTGAAAATATTCTTGCTCTCGTTATGAGCCTTGAACTGGTTGTAATCGATTTCGATATCCTGTAATCAAGAAACGGAACAACATGGTTATATTTATAATTCACGTATACCTAACGTTAAGACAACCTACAAATGAAGTGCTCCACATACCGAAAACGAATCGCGAACTTTTTACTCAATAAAATCTCTCTTTTCCTTCAAAAACGTTATCAAAATTTATTACGACATAAGATTCCAGTACAAAGTATATTATTGACATTCTTATATTTTAATTTATAAATCAGTCCACAATCATCACACATAGATAAAATTAAAAAACTAATGGAGACTCAACGAGATCCCTTTGTACACGATAATAATATCACGACTAGAAATGGCATGACAAATTTATTAATAGGAACGAGCTGGCTGCTGTTTATAAAATCCTACAATTTCTCGATACTATTGTTTTGTTTCTAGACAAATACGTGGTAAAACGCATTGCATACAGCGAATACGCTGAATAATGAGCATGCTAAGAAGAATTTTACACTCGTCAACTCGTCTTCATCTTCCGCATAAGCTTGAAGGTACAGCAAGTAGAGTCCATCCAAATCCTACAAGAAAAAAAGAGAAAAAAAAGAGAAAAAATATAAACCAAGCTTTTTTCGTACAAAAATGAAATTCTTGAAATTTATGCTTCGCTAATAACGCGATACAAGCGAATATTTACAAAAAGAAACGATAAAAAATAATAAAATATAATATTCAACTTACCAAAAAAGAAGGCAGTAAAGCTTGGAAACTTAACAAATCAAAGTTTACAAAGTGTATACATGGATATGTGCTAAAATGTGAGCGGATATAAAGGGGAAGGAAAGCGGCTGCCATGCAAAGCTAAAACAAGTATACTGACTGTACGACGGTGAAAAAACCAAATAATACTGTACAACGTAATCAAAACTGCATAATACAATAGCGAGAAATGAAACAGCGCCGCTGACAGCCATTCAAATACTAGATAATGTTCAATTGAAACACTTGAAAAAAAAAGCATTCCTCATTCTCTCCTCACGCCATATTTTTTGACTGCTAGCGTCATAACTTCAAAGACAATGAAAATTTGTATATTCTGCACGCGATCGTTTCGTTCACGCGGAGCGAAGATATCGGTATTCTTTCCGACAATACAGACTCATAGATGTGGCTAAAAGTAATAACGCAATAATTACCGATTCCAATTTAGCTCGATACGATTCCGAGAACTCGTCTCCTCCCATTTTTCGTTTCTGCTGAAATTGTTCTAATGCTTTTTCGCGGCAACGAATGTGCTCCAGCTCCAACTGATCGCTGCTCAGGTACGGTTTCGGCCCGCCGCAAACAACGTCCATGAGTTGATGGTAGGTTTCTTTCGCGGCCGCAACAGCGGAGAGATTATTCGCTTCAGCGGTCGCCTGGAAAATATAGACAGTTAAAAGGGGTGCTCTTTTGTAGAGACGTTAGAGGAGAAGAACCTAAACTTACTACGAGCATCGATTTCGGTTCGGGTAGGTCATCACCGCTGAAGAGATTCATGTAACATTTGAAGTACTGCACGAGTTCCTTGACCTTTACCTTTTGCCCGCCGATCTCTTTTTGAACGAGACGTTCCGGAGAGAGTAATAATGGTATTAATTTCTGAAGACAGTTCTTGAACTCTTCTTCGATTTCTAAGAAGAAACAAAAGAGTCACGGCTGTTCAGTAGGAGGTGCAAGATATTGTAGCGAGTATAGGGTTGCGCTACCAACCTGATAATCTTCCGTCAAATTTCGGATTCGTTGCGACTTTGAGACCGGGATGAGGCATTAAAAAACAACTAATATCGGTAAAACATGATTTTATGTGCTTCCGTAGAGACTGCAGCTCAGGATGTTGCTTATCTGAAATCTGAACAAATTGTGGATTAGTTTTTTCAGGATGTTTGATGGCGACTCGGAGCGTAGTCTTGACGAGTGACCGGTTCAATACGACGAATGTTGTTCAACAAGGGAACTTGTTTCAATGGAGGAGGAAGAGAGTCTGAAAACGACCGCTGGGGTTGTTGCTCAAGGGAGATGACGGCTGCTCGGGAGAGAGTTCTACGGGAATCCTCTAATCAAGAGAATCCATCATAATTCAGGGAGCAAAGTCAAGACAATTTTTCTTATTTTAAGGAGCTCTAGCGACACGCAGAGCTTTAGCTCGGCATTACAGTATTGCTGTATAAGAAATTATACATAGAAGAGTTGAGATGAACTAGGAGCACTTCATTGGAGTAGGATGCGGTAGATTAATGCGAGGTATGGAACAGGATAAGTGGACGTATGCGAGAGGACGTGTTATAGCGTCGGAATTTTTTTTTTAGTGCTACAGAGAGGAAAAGGAAACTCCGTGGATAACAAAAGAAGTCATCGACAGTTAGGTTTTCATCATGTCTGTAAGGGCAGGATGGAGGAGCAAGTAATTAAAGGTTGATCAAGTGAGAGTGGGTGATGCGCGTGTGGTTAATTCTTAGTCGGCAAGGGCGGTGTTTTGCTTTTACGTCTTGAGTTTCTGCTGGAGGATGACCAGAGGATAGGAGTGGATTTAATGCAGAAGAGTTCGTTATTTGATTGATCTTTCAACAGTTGTCCATGCTTGGAGAATGCGGGTACAGTAGTGGTTCTTGCGGTCAGAAGCAGGTGAGTAAGCTGTCATCACTCATCTTTGGAAAAGAGGATGCATATAGATTTTATTGGAAGGTTGATTGAGTTAAGAGTAAGGAAAATAAGCTGGATACGTGGAGGGTATGGAGAGAAGGGAGTGAATCATCGAGAAGGAAGAATTCACCATTTGGAGGAAAGTGAGAGAGGTGGGAAAGGCAAACGAAAATATTCATGAGTTACGCTGTGAGAATGGGTGCTGTGAGAGAATGTCTTTAGAATAAGCCAGAATATTTGTAAGACCTGAAAACAAATTTCAACGGACTTTGCCACATCTATCGATAACGATCAGGAGAAAGATACCTCTCGTACAAGTAACTGAGGTACTTTTCCCTTGATCGACTCAAAGTTACAAGAGACCGTGATATCAGCCTATAACGATCAGGAGAAAAGTATCTCTCATACAAATGCCTAAGGTGCTTTTCCCTTGAGCGAAATAAATCCGTATTTTACGCCAAATCCGTAGATCTGGCAGCGCTGGAATAAGCATAAGCCGTTTTAACCAAAGATATAGATTTTGATCCGTCCATGAGGATATTCTTCTTCAAGTTTTTGATACGGTGAAAGAGAATGGTGTTGTCGAATTTAGACATTTTTGATGAGACTTAGAAGGTTCAAGGAGGAGGTAAAAATCATTGGTCGTATTGTAAAGGTTGGCTGATTGAAAGAGAGGTTGAGTTGGATTCAGGTGTTTTCGTCTTTGGAAGTTGAAGGGAGGTTAATCTTTTGGTGGAAGATTGAGTTGAGGATTGGAAGATGGGGGAATTTGGAGAGCGAAGAGAAGAAGTTGGACTGTTGGAGGCTAGTATGAAACCGCGGACGGAGAAGGGAGGTTCAGCAGCTGTTGCGCAAAGACTGAGTTTGAGGCTTGTACAGAAGGCACTCAAGGCCATTCCGGAGTAGAATACAGATTTCTTGTACTCAAGAGAAAAGTACTTTAGTCACCCTTATAAGAGATACTTTTCTCTAGATCGTTATGAGTTGATATGTCGGTCCTTTGTAACATCGAGTCGATCAAGAGAAAAGTACCTCAGTTACGGGTGTGAGAGATACGTTTCTCCTGATCGTTATTGTTGGATCACTGAAAGTCCGTAGAAATCAGTTTTCAGGTCTAAGAAAGTTTATAAATATCATCTGGCAGCAGTGCTTGCAAGATAAGAAGAAAGTACCTCAGTTACGAGTGTGAGAGATACGTTTCTCCTGATCGTTATTGTTGGATCACTGAAAGTCCGTAGAAATCAGTTTTCAAGTGTAAGAAAGGATTTTTGTAAATATCATCTGGCAGCAGTGCTTGCAAGATGAGAAGGAAGGGCCGTAGTTGAAGATGTAGTCGTTGACTAAGAGATCCAAAATACGAAGAGGATTAGAGATGATGGAGTCGTTTGATTTTAGATTGTGGAAAGAACCGTAGACCGAAATTTTCCTAATATCTCTCAACATGGAAGAAATAGAGAAACAGGATGATCCGAGACCGCTATGAATGACCAGCATAAGCATCTCTTTTCTGGACAGATTGGAACTCGTGCCTTTGCACGGGTTTTTTCATAAGATATGAAGCGTGTCGAAAGGATAATTTTCGTGTTCCAATGGCTAATTGGATTCCTTCTTCCCACCTTGGGACTTCCTGAAGAGCGGCGGGGGGGAGGGAGGTAAGATAGTTCTGTCACTGTGATGATAAAGATGAGGAAAGATTTTGGGGCTTTAGATGTCAGAGTTCAGGTTGTGATAGAAGAGCCATTGGCTTTGTTGATAAGCCAGCAGGATGGGGAAGTATAACTCTGGCGGAAAATTGATTGTGCGGTGATTGGGATTCAAAAGCGGTCACTGCCACATGGATCATGAGAGTTCTGGACAAAGGGAGGTGATCGGTGGTTAAGAGGGCGCCATGAGTTTGCTTCAGGTGAGTAGGAGTTTCAGAGTGGTTAAGAAGGGCAACATTACTACTTGAAGTGAGAAGTTGATCATGAATGTTCCCACGAGCATATGTGTGAAATTTCTCGAAAATCCATTCAACTTCTAATAGGAAGAGAAGGGCTTAAAACGTTAGAGAAGAGCGAAACTAAAAAAGAAGACAAAATAATCGATCTTCATCGATTACCAGAGCCGACAAATTCCCCATAAAACAAGTTCCCTGCTCAACTCAATTAACGTCGAGCTCTTCATAAACTTACTTTTAATCTCTTATCTAATATTTGAGCGCCTCCGTCCTCGCCGTATCCTGCTTCGTAAGGGAAACTCCAATCTCTGACGAGGAACTGCAGCTTCTGGAATGGTTTATTGCCCGTATCTTCTAACGCTAACCTACCATATTCGGTGAATAACTGCAAAAATACACATACCGAACGTAAATCGATTGAAACGAATTCGATGAATGCAAATAAGTAGGCATTATTTCCACGTGCTAAGTAGATATCGGTGGTAATCTCGTTACGGCAACGTCGCATCATCGAAATGCACTTCGAGAGCGCACAGACAAAAGCGTATTGTTTTTTCCGAGTTTACAAACGACGAATACAAGTACTAAAGGATTTTCGCG